>JAQPPZ010000992.1:2951666-5903333 GCA_028583015.1 Wollemia nobilis
TTGTCCATGGTGGACAATCCCTGTAAGGTCACCATACCACTTGCCTTGGCCTTGGTTCCTCTAAGGACTCCATATAATGGGTAATCCTACCTACATGGGGATGACTTTGACCCCGCTCATACTCTTGATACCATCGAGTCGCATAACTGATCTCACGATTTTCTATTTGAGCTCATGATGCTCATACTCCCAATACCACCTGAAGAAGTAAGTTGCAACCCAATCTATGCCTACCCCACTGATGGATATCATACAGCTCATCATACAAGTGAGCCAATAGGATACTCCCCCACACCATGACCAAAGGAGCCTTAGTAGTGCACTCAACTAACTTCTATGCTAGCTCAAGGAGGTTACATGGGAACCTTTCTCTTGAAGAATCTAGGAGTAAGATGTTTGACATGATTGACATGACCACTACATGTCTCCTCGTGAACACCTTTGAGTCATACCATACATCAATGACAACTTCACCGCTATCTAAGCCCTATATCACAACCTTCCAATCCTCACCGAATACCCTTTGGAGCACTCTACTCTGCTGTCTAACATGGGTGGAGGTAATATGCATCCTTCAATTAGAATGTAGAGAATCTGGTAGACATCCTTCATTTAGAATGTAGAGAATCTGGTAGACATCCTCCAATGACACCATCATCTCACCAGTCAGAAGATGAAATATGGTTTGGCTATCCCATCGGTCTATAAAGGCAGTAAGATAAGCCTAATCTACCATCATTTCCTCTAGCCTTATCACTTGCTTGATGCCAATGGCCTCAAGCCATTCCCAATAATTGTCAAAGAGGAGTTTTTATGCTCTCTCAAAAACTGTGGGAACTCTATGATGGGCCTTCACATGTTGAATACAAACAAATAATCAAACTAGCAATCAGTTACCAAAAAAAATCAAAAATCAAATAATAACACAGCGAGGCCATCTTGAGTCGAGATGGTCCCTAGGTGATACCATCTCGTGTCGAGACAACCTTTGTAATGGTCAAAAATTTAATCGTTACAATTCAAATGTGGTCGTCCCACCCCAAGATGGCCCCCAAAACACATAATAGGGACCATCTCTGTCTAAGATATCCCCAAAATTAGGGTATTTACATAAAAAAAACAATAATAAATAAATACAAAAGAGCATACAAAAATATAAAAAACAAAACCTACACTATATTTTAATCTAAAAATGAGATTCTTTGCCTTAAATTTTTTGCTGAGGTTCATTTTTCGCATTAATTAGTGACGTTCATTTTAAATTGCAAAATAACAAAGGAGAGAAAAAAATGTCTACCTTTCTCTCTCCACCTCCTTCGCTCATCGAGGTCCTAATTTGGTTCATGCTCAATATCGATTGGTAATTCAATGATGCTTCGCTTAAGAATTTGGTCTCCTCTTCCTCACCTCCCTTTTTCTCCAATCGCAATAGTGAAAATGATGTTATAAAACTAGAAATTTTGCTTTTATATTTTCAAAACTTTACAATCGTCTCTGGGTCATATGGTCACATTTTGTACGACCGTCCTACCACATGACGGCCCCAAAAATTACAAAAGTTTTAAATAGTGTAAAAAGTGCAAAAAAATAAGAAAAATATCCAAAGGTACCCTAGTTCCTTTGGTCAAATTCATTTAAAAATGCTCTCGAAAGAATTAAAGTGTTATCATCTCAACTCCCTAAGAAAGCCATGTTGTTGTACTTCTCTAAGGGATAGAGGTATACATTTCCTTCTTCCACTCAGCCTCAAGTGATCCTCGTATACAATGATTTACCCTACACACTTGGTGGTTGTAGCGACTAATTATCCATGTAATCCAATCGGATGGGTAGATTACCATAAGGCCACTTGAACAAAAATAATTACAAAAAATGGTTGAAATCAAAGTTGTAACAGGATCTCCCTCCCTTCCATTTTTTGCAAAATTCCTACAAAATCTAAAACAAGTCATCTTGGTCAAGCGACTCATCAATTTCATCACTTTCTATCTCCTCTATCAACTCGTCACTTGAGGGGGTAGTCATATAATCACAAATTTCATAATCAAATCAATAATCAAACACTCGATCAACGCAAATTATATTCATTCAAGAAGCATTGCCAATAACTATCATACACTTCCCTATTTGTTGGTACAAAAGCAAAAATTTCAAGAAACAACTTGGTAGGTCTAAAATTCGGTCTATAGAAACACTACCCCGAATGTCTTATGTCTGCGAAGATTAGATATCCCCAAAGCCGTCATGAGTAGATATTGGCTTCACACACAAAGCTGCTCTATTCTTAGACCAAAATGCTTACCAAAATCAAGTCCACCAAAGTGTTGTAAGCAATGACTCAAAAATATATGCTCTTTCCATGATTGGGGCATCTAACATTGATCAGATCAATAAACACCATCAACCCTCAATTTGGCTATAGGTCATCAATTTTTGCTCCACATTGTGCCTTCACACAATGCATCCCAAAAAGGGGCATCTCTAGACACCTAAAACACATCATGTTGAGGAGACTACCTATATGGACTATTTTAAGGCCATATAACCCACATTGGATAGCATTAGGGCTCAACAGCAGTTATCACCACTCAAACATGAAGGGATTTCCCTTTGCAGCCATGATTGTCTTACCCCGAGATGACCCCTAATTGAGACTGTCTTACCTTAAGATGGCCTACTATCACGGTTATCTCACCCTGAGACGGTCGTGTCGGAAGCAAGTTCTTACCATGGTTCAAATGGTTACACGTGTCAATTAGACATAATGGCATAACAAAGTTAGTTGTACAATAGTTTTCAAGAAAATGTTGGTTACCTTTCTTGATCCTAACCACTTCTTGGCTTCCCTTGCAAGCTTGGACTCCCATTGGGAAGTATATAAAATGGCACCCATTCTTCATTAAAATATATATAGTTTTTGTATAACGAAGTGCTATTTAACTGAAGAATCAAAGAGCTCTCATTCTCAAGCAACGAAGAGCTACTGAATTTTAACCATGAAGCTTCCAAGCATACCAATGGATCATCTTGAAGGCTGAAGCTCGCATCCATAGCCCTCATGCAATCCAACATCCTTGATTTGGTGTATATTTCACCTTTAAGTCTTTCCCCATGAACGCACCAATTCATCGACCAATCCATGGATTAAACCCAACATAACCTTGCATCGACCATAAGAAAATCATTCGTAGCTTAGAGACCATCTCTCTCTGAGACAGCCCGTAGGTACAATCATCTCTCTTAGAGATAGCTCACAAGTATAACCATCCTGCACAGAGATGACCTCCTGGATAGATATCTATTTCTTGTTTTCTTTCTTTTATTAGGATATAGTAGTATTTTAATTACTGTTTAGAATAGCTAGATTTCTTTTTTATGCATGTATTTATCGTATTTTAGTTTCCTTATCGCTTTCTTTTGCCATCACTACAGGTCTTATCTTGAAAGACTCTTCATATTCTTTTGATTCTCATTAAATCTTCTTATGTGCAGATCACAGGTACCTACAAGGAAAGAACCACATAAATATTCACACATTCATTGTGATAGTCCTGAAAACCTGTCCCTAATTAGTTTGTGAGATACAAAAGATCCTGCATATAACATCCAAATTGTCTTAGTTATAATTCATTGTATTAAATATCGGTAGTGATCCTTCAAAGTATGATATTTTTTAGTATTTTCAAATTGAAACAGGCCCATACATATTACATCATCACCACATAGTGGTATTACAACAAAGCTTAGATATTATCCATGTATCGCTTGGCAATATTTGAACCTGGATCTCCTCCTTGAATGTGATCTAATTGGTTGAGCTAATGTCATTTGATTATCAAATGTTTACCCATGGGATTTTAACTTTGTTTTATGGTGTGAAACTCCTAACTCTTGACCACTTGTCCTAAACCTCATGGGCAATTAGATTGGATTATTTATTTCATAGTGAATTAAATAAAAGTTAAAAATATACATATTATAACCAAGAAATAAGGTTAGTATAGTTATCAATTAGTATTTCCTTAATTAACAGTCAACCCATAAATTAAAAACTTGTCATGTTAATTAGTTTATATGTACATCACTTAAATTTAAAAATAAAAATTGTTATATTGATTTATGTGTGTGCACTTACTTTAAAACAAGAAACATTGCTTTAAACTAGCACCATTTAAAAATAAGTCTTATCTATGAAAATACATTATTTTTTTTGTATTTTTAGTCCATTCAAATATTAGTATTACAACAAGTTGGTTATTTTTTAAAGGACAATATTTATTTACTTAACAAAAAGGTATAAAACTCTCTAATAAAAGAGATCAAAGTGAACCGAGCATTCTAAAAAATAGAACATGAAGAAAAAAAAGGACCTCATTATTAGAGTCCTTGTCATCCTCGCATACCACCCCTACCCTTCTGCTTCTTGATGATTTGGTGGCAATAACCAGGGGCTATATTTATAGCCTGATTCGTTAGTTTGTCAACCTCTTTGTTGAATTCCCTCCTTACATGTTAATAGGATATTTTTCCAATTATCCTGCCTAGTTGTCGAATTCTATCTTGAAAAATCTTCAATGGTATAAGATCTAAAATATTTATTTTTGGAAAGAGATGTTATTATTAGTTTAGAATCCTTGTAAACTATGACTTGAGTGATTCCTTTATTTACCACCAATTTTAAGCTGATTTCACATCCAATAGCCTCTTCCACATTGTTAAATATTATTGTATCGCTCCAAATTTTTCGCACCCTTACCTTCAAGCTATAGGATCCGTGCCCGGAAGGAGGATGGGAAAAGGATGTCGCGGTACCTCGGACTGAGAGGACTTGCGAAGGTCCCGCCTCTCAAGGGAGGTGTATTTTGATGATTTTTCGATGGATGGTGGGTTCACCAGGAAACATTTAATGGCAGTTTCCACGCCTAGGTTTGGAATGTGTTTTTATGTGTTCGTTTTTAGCCTTAAGCATTCAAAATCCTAGGTTTGGCCAAATGAATCTAAATTAATCTATATGAAAGTGCAGATTTAATGAATACAAAAAGCAGAATTAAGACAAAAAAAGAGAAATTACAGAATATTAAAAGCAGAATACCTGATCCGGATGTCTGATGGAGATTCTGATGTTTGAAGCAGTCAGGATCGCCTCTGATTTGACAAGATCGTCTGAGATCAGACAAGATCGTCTGAGATCCGACGAATTCGTCAGACGAATTCGTCGAGACCTGCAAACAGAAAAACAGATGCAAAATACAGAGAATGCGACTATGATGACAGAGGGAAACAACACAAAATAACAATATGAATACTAAACAATAGTTATGAATAGAAATTCAAACAAATTATGATATTCTAATGACAAATTATGATCTTATCATGCAACTTAAGCTATATGGGTGAACTCCAAATGCAAAATAGTAAGAAATAAGGATAAAACTAACTAAAATGCAGAATAAAACAGCAAAAGGAATAAGAGAAAGCGCAAACTTTGGGCACTGATTGCCCCCAATGCAGATTGCAGTCAAAATCATCTGGAAGTAATGAAATCGTCTCGAATTGCGACAAGATCGTCCGAGATTTGAACGAGATCGTCTGCGACGATCTGAGCTTGCTCCGACTGAAAATCAATGAGGTCCCTGCAAGAAAACTTCAAAATAACAAATGCAAAATGATGCTCTAGGTATTCTAATGCACGCAAAATCAAGTTACAGGGAAATTCAGCCAGGGGTTGGGAAGGGAAGGTCCTAAGGATTAAATAGGCTTAGGGGAGTAGTTAGGAGGTTGGAGATCATCCCTATTTGGGAGATCTCCAACGGGGGAGGGTCTCTAACGACGCAGACACGCTTCTGCCCGGATTAGAGACCCGTTGGAACAGAAGCTAATTGTGCAAAATTAGTTTTGCGACAAGATCGTCTGGGACGTCCTAGCCTGGACGAAATCGTCAGATCTCGGGGCGATATCGTCTGATCGGCGACGATATCGTCAAACGGTCAAAACAACCTCTAAAAATGGCATGAAAAAGGGGGAAACGGATTACCCGACGGTTAACGGGCGGTTTGGGAGGTTAAAATTTGAATTTAAATTATTTACTAGGATGAATGTAATTATTAGAATTTCACTGCGCCAATTTTAGGGTGCTACATTTTGCCCCCTCTTTAGCGAATTTTCCGAAGAAAATGCGTTAAAGATGAGTTCTTCTCGATCTACGAGAAAGCAAAAATTATTCCCATTTTTAGGCGACGATTCTTGGTCGAATCGTACGACGACTTACTATGGTGCCCCCTCCGTGTTTTTACCCAAATCGAACGTTTGAGGTAAAAACGCGGAAAAGCAAAATTAATTTTGAATTATTTTTGAATAAAATTAAGAAAAATAGGGTAAAACCCTAATTCATTTTTACTGTTCATTTTTACTGGTTTTAGAGCTCTGGAAGCAAAAATGGTGGAGACGACGCACAGATCAACAGAGGTCCGACGCGGTCTACGGGTAAGAGTCTAGACTTAACTTAGAATGATTTAATTTGATTTTACATGCTTTTTAGGTAAATTTTAATCAATTTTTGAGCATCGCGGCCATTTTTGGGCCGTCGACGTCGTTGGGATGAAATCGTCCCGATTTCGATGAAATCGTCTCAATTTCGCCAATTTCGTCCAAGGGCGAAATCGGTGAAAGGGGGACGATTTCATCAAATTAGGGACGATTTCGACTTGCAAAATCGGAGACGATTATGCTCAAATTTGGGACGATATCGTCCAATAGTGGACGATATCATCAATTGCATAAAATTGAACTTATTTTACTTGCATTTTTAAATACTTGAATGTGTTATTAATGATTGTTTGTTGTTTTGTTGTTTATGTTGTAGAGAGGTTTGCTAAAAAGTAGGGAATGGAAGTATGGAGGTTTGAGAGATGACTTGGCCGCTCTTACACAGGCAGAGCGGGATCAGCTGGCACAGGTCGGCTTACAGCATGTGGCAGAGATGCCACAAGTGTCTATAGATATGGGGCTACTGACAGCCCTAGCAGAGAGATGGTATCCGGGTTCTTCATGTTTTTGGCTACCGACAGGGGAGATGACTCCCACTCTAGAGGATGTATGGAGGATTCTGAGAATCCCCATACAAGGACGGTTGATCACTCCTACGGCCAATCAGGGCCATGCTATGGGACGATTGTGTGGTGACCCGAGCTTCACCCTGGAGAAGGGCGGAGTTAACATCGAGGCACTGCGTCAGATGCCTGGGGCATCTAGACTCACACGGGTTCTAGCTGGAGTAGTTGGTGGACTTTTGCTGTGCCACCAGAGCGGGTGCAGGGTGCCATGGATGCTAGCAGATGTGATCTGTGACATGCGGGACCATGGCTATAGGTTCTCTTGGGGCAGTTATGTACTATGCCGGTTGTACAGGATCCTATATGGGGTCGTGTACAAGGGCGGCCGATGTCTGGTGATGACATCGCTCCTACAGGTTTGGTGCTGGGAGCACATTGCAGTGCGGAGGCCGATAGGGCTTCCTCTGATAGGGATTGATGGGGAGAGGCCCCGAGTTTTCTACTGGTGGCTCCGGAGAGGGTCACAGCGGTGGATCGACCTTTCGATGTCCCGGAGACTACTAGATGACCTAGTCCTGGACTGCGATCACCCGGAGGCCATGGCATGAGCACCCAGGGTGGGCCGAGGATGGACAGGAGCTAGCTCGCATTAGGCGAGTGTGCTGGCTATGGATGGAGAGGGGAGAGGTGGAGCTCCACCGCTATGACCGAGTTTTGCGATAGTTCGGTCTGCAGCAGGGGATCCCATCTCTCAGGGATTATGAGTTTTCTTGGACTATCCGGGATAACACTACAATGAGCGGGGCTCCGAACATGGAGCGCTTCTGGAGCCAAGACTCGGACGATGCCCCCATTCAGCCAGTGGATGGGGACGACGTAGGGGTAGCCGATGGCTATGATGCCTGGTACGTAGGCATCCGCCCTCCTCGGATGACGAGGGCTCAGGGTCTGATACACATAGTTGTGCATCGGATAGGGAGGCGATGCCAAGAGGCTATGGAGGCGAACCCTAGGGTCACGATGGGAGAGAGCCGAGGAGGCCGCATGCACAGGAGAGGCCACGACAGAGGGAGAGGAGGGAGGCGAGACCCCCTTCTCCATAGAGAGAGAGGCCACCATCGCCCGATAAGGGCAAGGGTGTTGACACAGGGGAGAGTAGCGAGACAGCTACTCTTCGAGCAGAGAGAGATCATCTTCGGGCATAGGTGCAGACATTGCAGGACGAGGCTGCACGCCACCGAGCTGAGGTTACCCAACTCAGAGACGAGATTGCATGCCTTAGGGCACGGGGTGGAGGAGCGAGCACACAGGAGCTGGTGCGATCGATTGCTTAGACCATGTTCTACCAGGGCATCTACTTCCAGATGGTGCCAGAGGGTCAGAGGGTACAGCTGCCAGCCGACATTGCTGACCCTATCAGGATTGGGTCCTCGAGGACTTCATCCCGATCGAGGACTAGGACTCACAGTACTACTCATACTATGATGGGGCCACCTCGTCCACCTCAGGGTGGGGGAGGAGATGAGGCTGAGAGCTCGAGGGGCTCTCGAGGCTAGAGGACTGCATTACACTGTATAGATTGATATGTAGGTTTATTATTTTTTGATAGAGGATTGAGTATGCCGAGGTACAGATTGTGGCATACCGATCCAGTTTTGATGATGTATATATACTTTTGATATATATATGAGATGAGATAGTTTTGATCATATGACTTGTGTTATGTGTATGTTTATGATGCTTTTATGTTTGATTGATTAATTTGATAATTGGATTGAGGATTCATGAAATTATGTCGTTTTGAAAATTTATAATTTTGATGTCATGTGGTAATATTTTAAATGAAATAATCTGATGTAACAAATTGGTTGTTTGTAATGTGATGTGGTAAAAAATAAAAAGAGACTTCTAACAATAATTTCAAAGGACATTGTCGCTATTATAGACCATTTCATGGAGTCGCTGCTCACTCGGTCGTCAAGCTAATCCCAAGTATAGAAATATTGTTAAAAGTAAAAGAGTGCTTAAGAGACCTGCCTTAAGACTTTGGTGCAATGGTGCAAATGATGATGATGATGGTTTGTTTTTCAGATTTTCATAAAAATAGTATGCATGAAATAATGTTAAAATGATTTTTGCTAGGCATAAATTCCTAAGTGTGATAAAATTTTTGGATAATTCCTTAGGAATTATACCATCATTGCAAAATTGAAGGTTGACATAATGACATGAAATAATGAAAATGTGCATGCTTTTAAAAAGCATAATTTGTGTAACATAATGATTTAAGTCATATGGTTTTCATGATTTTTAAATAAATGGGGAATAAAAATTGTTACAATGGTTTGCGCTAGGCATAGAATATGTAGGTATAGACTTATACCATCATCGCGAAAATCCAAAAAAAAGATAGTTTTATTGCATGGTTGATTTTGTAATAAACAGAAAATATGAAGATGAGGACTTGCGCTAGGCATAAAATTCCAATTTTGGTTTTGGAACTATACCATCGTCGCGAAAGTCGACAAGTTATATATATATATATTTTTGATTGTATATTTTTGAAAGAAATTTTTGATTTTTCTATTATATAGTTGTCTTTATGGTAAACAACTGTACTTGAATTATTCCAAACAAGTTGCAAAAATAATATTTCAAAGTATTTTGAAGACAAAAGTTAGATTTATAAGGAATCCCATGTGCATATGTGAATTCATTTCCGATCTTGATTTATCATAATGATACACAAAATCTCTCAAATACAAATGTGTGTGCAATTGCTTTGTGCATTTACCAGTTTTGAGCAAGATAATATGATACAAGTGATTTGAAGAAACCAAATAAGTGTTCATTAACCATGATGTAGATGCATATAACCATACTAGACTACTATGTAGGTCGGATTATCAAGAGCTAGCTAATCCATAAGCGGACATAGGTCTGTACAAAAGAAGGTCGCTAATGTGACAGACATATCACCACGCTAGGAGTTACCCAAGGCCAAGCAAGGTTGGGCACAAACCACCTGTTATGGGGCTTACCTCACGCTTTTGAATAATTGAGAATTCCAGGGATTCAAGCTCATCAACCGTTCTTTTCTTTTCAAAGGGTAGGGAAAGGGATTTTATTGCTTTCTTGCTTTCTCGCTTTCTTTTGCTTTTCTTTTGAACTTTGCTTCTTTTTCTTTTTGTATTTTTTTTTGCTTGATTTTTGAGATAGTGCTTGAAATATTGTTGTAATGATATAAAATAACATTTTTCTTTTCTCTTTTTTCTTGAACTTTTCTTTTTCTTTCTTTGCTAGGGATACTTGCTCGGATTAGCTGTAGAGCAAGGGATTTTTATTCTGGGTAGGGGTGAGCTTGTCCTTTTGCCAATTCTCAAAGATTCTAGACCATGTGCATGATAGGATAGCAGGGGAAACTTTTCGCTCAAGAAATCACGTCTACTATGTAGCAAAACATGGAAATTACAAATATAATCATTTTATTGTGAAAAGATGTGCTTGGTTTAAGTAAATAACAAGATCAATTCTCTATGCTCAAACTTTATTTAATTGAATTTTGTGGACTTTGATATAAGAGAGATTAGTAATCATGCCAGATAAAATCAAGATATTTATTTTTGTGAGTGTGCAAGTGAGGGATTCCAAATAAATGCTAATTTATCAAAAATAATTTGAAACATATAACTGCAACATTTGTAAGAAAATATATATAAATACTTTTTTGAGAAGTTTTTGAGAATGTTTGACTCTCTCTTTCTTCTTTATATTGTTTTGGTTTCGAAAGAGTCAAGCATATTGTTGTTTTTATATTTTTATCATTATTTTGTTTTTTTTGGTTTTATTTTTGTTTTTGAACAAAAAATTTAACAAGTGCCATAAATAAATGCAACAAATAGTTTTGAAGATTTTGATGATTATGAATGTTTTTGGTGTTTTTGAATTTATAAATTTGAAAGAAATACAAGATAGTGATTTTGAACAAATATATACATGGATGAAATGACCAAATTTATACATAGTAACGTTTAAGATGCAAAATATTCATGGGTTCTTTAAGTTCTTTACCATCTAAGGTAGACAATTTGTATGCTCCTGATTCGAATTTAGCAGTAATAATGTATGGTCCAAGCCAGTTGGGCTCAAATTTGCCTTTAAGGTCCTTAGTTGCATTTGTATTTTTTTTATTTTCTTTTAAAACAAGGTCGCCGATCTCAAAGGATCGATGACGCACTTTTTTAGCATATGATCTTTTAAGCTTGTTTTGGTAGGCACGGAGATGCTCCAAAGCATTGATGCATTTTTCATCTAGGAGTTCCAACTGACTGAGTCTGCTAGCTCGATATTCATCTCCTACTTCGGTATCTTGAAGTAGCAGAGCCAAAGAAGGAACTTCTAATTCAAAGGGAAAACTGCTTCAAGCACCATAAACCAAAACAAATGGTGAAGTTCCCGTGGGGGTTCGAACACTAGTTCGATAGGCCCACAAGGCTGGATATAATTGAATGTGCCAGTCACGGCCAGCTTTATTGACCAATATTTTGAGGATTTTGATTAAGGTTTTGTTAGATGCTTCTGCTTGACCATTACCCTGAGGATAATAGGGAGTGGACCAACGATGTTGAATCTTATATTTTTGGCATAATTTTTTAACATCTTTATTTTTGAAACAAGTTCCATTATCAGAGATGAGATTTGCAAGAATTTTGAACCTACAAATGATTTGATTAAAAATAAATTTAGAGACTTGTGTGCCAGTGCAGGAAGCTAAAGGCATAGCTTCAACCCACTTCGTGAAATACTCGATGGCGGTTATGATGAACTTGTGTCCATCAGATGACACAAGATTGATTTTGCCAATAATATCTAAGCCCCATTTTGAAAAGGGCCAAGGAGATGAAATAGCCTGTAGCTCTTGTGTAGGCGCATGGACAAGGTCAGCATGTTTTTGACACTTGTCGCAATGGCGCACATACTCATGTGCATCCGTTTCCATGGTAGGCCAAAAGTATCCTATCCGAAGGAGCTTTTTAGCAATGACACTACCACTAAAGTGTCCTCCACAAGATCCATCGTGGGCTTCACTCAAGGCTAATTTAGACTCTTCTAAGTTTAAACATCTTAATAGGATACCTTCAAAAGATCTCCTATATAAAGTATTGCCAATTATTACAAATCGACTTGCTCGTCTACGTAATAACCGATGCTGGTTTCTATTAGAATTGGCAGGGAAAGTCCCATTTTGGAGAAAATCAAATATGTCCGTATACCAAGGTTCAGGAGTAGTTTCATTGATTAGAAACACATCCAAAGGCTCTAAGCATGATTTATTTGAAGTGGGTTCCTGGAGTCGATGAATAATGATAGTGGCATATTCGTCATCTAACTCCAAGGGCAGGAGAGATGCAGCTAAGGCCATAGCATCAACGACACGGTTGCTAGTTCGAGGAATAGCTTCCAAGGTAACTTGATCAAATAAGGACATTAATTGTAAAACATAGGCCTTATATGGGCACAGTTTATCATCTCTGGTCTGATAAACTTCATTAATTTGGTTTATAACCAGTTGAGAATCACCAAAAACTAAAAGATGTTTAATTTTTAGCGCTAAAGTAGCTCGTAATCCAAGGATTAGAGCTTCATACTCAGCAGTATTGTTGGTGCAAGCAAATGTCAATTTGAAGGACAGAGGAATAAGATGTTTTTGCGAGGATATTAAAATAATACCCGCACTCGCCCCACTCATGCATCGGGCTCCATCAAAGTATAAGGACCATTGTTCAGTATGGTCTGCCTCTAATTGAAGGCATTCATCAGAAACTCGATGATGAGGGGATGGGTAGACTCTAAGGGTGCAGTAGCTAATTGATCTGCTATGATTTGACCCTTAACAGACTTTTGTCCTATGAATGTGAGATCAAACTCGCTTAGAGCAAGAACCCACTTGGCTGTGCGACCCGATAAATAAGGTCGACTCATGAGATACCTTAAGGGATCGTATTTGGCAATGACATAAGTTTTTTGACTAAGCATATAATGTCATAATTTTTGCGTAGCAAAAATGACTGCTAGACATAGTTTTTCTAATGTCGTGTAGTGGGTTTCATAACCGATGAAGGTTCGGCTAATATAATAATTAGCACGTTCTCTCTTTTCATCATCAAGCTGAGCTAACATAGCCCCTAAGGCAGAATCTGAAGCTGAAATATATAGGAGGAATGGGCGATCAAGTTTAGGTGGTGAAAGCACAGGTGGATTAAGGAGGTATTGTTTGAGAAGTTCAAAAGCTTCTCTACATTCGGTGTCCCAATTAAAAGGGACATCCTTCTTAAGGAGTTTAAGAAAGGGACCGGTTTTGTCCGCCAGCTTATCGATGAAGCGACGGATAGCTTGAAGCTTACCTTGTAAACTTCGTAACTCAGATATATTAGTAGGTGCGGGCATATCAGTGATGGCCGCAATTTTGAGAGGGTCGATTTCGATACCACGTAAAGAAACTAAAACCCCTAATAGTTTGCCGGACTTAACTCCGAATATGCATTTTGCTAGATTTAATCGAATAAGATATTCTCGTAATCGATTAAAAACTTTTCTCAAATCATCTAAATGATTATCTTCAATAATAGAGTGAGCTATAATATCATCTACATAATCATGTAGGATATCATGCATCATATCATGAAAAATATAGGTCATAGCTCGTTGATAAGTTGCACCTGCGTTCTTTAAGCCAAATGGCATCACTTTCCAACTAAAAGGTACCCCAGGGGGTAATAAAGGTTGTTTTAGCCTGATCTTCAGGAGCTATCCTGATCTGATTATAACCGGAGAATCCATCCATTAAGGACATCATCCCACTTCCAGAAGTAAAGTCAATGATTTGATCCATGTTTGGAAGAGGAAAGTCATCTTTAGGGCATGCAACGTTAATATCTCTAAAATCTGTGCAAACCCTAACTTTGGTAGCTTCTTTCTTGGTGACTGGAACTACATTTGAGATCCATTCAAGCATAATCAATAGCTTGTATAAAGACAACATTCAGGAGTTTTTCTAACTCCCCTTTGACTAGCAAGGCCACTTTGGGATGCATTTTTCTAAGTTTTTGTTTAACAGGTTTAGCATCCGGATGGACCACTAGATGATGCATGACTACAGAAGGGTCTAGACCCGGCATATCTTCATATGTCCAAGCGAAGACATCTTCATACTCTTTAAGGAATGCAATGTATTGTTCTTGTTTTTCTTGACTTAATTCTGATCCAATATTGATTATGTGAGGATTATCCTCGGCTCCAATATTAATTTTAATGACGTTTTCTACCTCCATGTGTAGATCTCTTTCAAAATTAGGTGGGGCGGGTGAAACGCCCAATTCTTGTAATTCTTGTAAGGTTAATTTGGATAATTCATCTTGAGGATTAGTGGCCTCAAGTTGGGCTATAGTTGGTATAGAACCATCAAAATAAAATCCATTGTGTAACATCTCTTCAACAGAGACATCATGGAAGATATCTCCTTCCAACTCTTCATCGGGGTCAACAATCATTTCAGGGTAAGCTATGGATAGCATGTTACATGAAAACGACTGATTTTTAAGAGGCAAATCATCACACCTATCCAAATAATCTTGATAACATATGAGATGATCATCATCTTCAAAAGGAAAGGGTTGACCCTTACTAGGAAATAGGCCCACACCACAACCAGGCAAGCCACGGTTCTACCTCGAAAGGTTCTTTCATGCCATTTTGGAAAGGTCCCAAGCCTTTCCCTTTATATCCCATTTTAAGCATCATGGGTTTAGCTTTAATATATTCATTGGTAAAATAACACCGAGCGTATCCCTCATGATGAGTTTTGATATTTCGGGGGATTCTTCCCCAGTCATATCCTTTATAAATGAAGGCACAACTCCCGACTTGGTAAGTACTTCCCATAGGTTGTGGGAGGCCCAAAGTACGAGGAGATGGCGGTAAGTTATTTAAAAGAATTGAATCTCGCATGAAAGCATTCGTTTTTTCTGATATTAAGGTTGTGGATAAATCTGGTAAAAGTTCATCAGAAAGAGCATAAGATGTAGAAGGATTATTCCCTATATCTTTAGATGTGGAAGGTATGATAGATGTGTCTGTAGGTTTTGAATTTATAGGGATAGAACATGAAGGATTGGTTGTAGATTTAAGATCTTTTTGAGGTTCTAGAGTGATTTGTTTAGAAAATTGTTGATCTATATAGGAGGATGAAATTAATGGAGGGGAAGTAGGTGAGGTTATGGGTGTGTGTTTCACACGTTTAGATGAAAAATAAGAACTAGGATGTGTGGATGACAGAGCAGGGCAAAATTGCACTCCAACAGGTTCTCCCAAAGCACACATATCAAAGGGTCTAGGGTCACCATGGATAGTGACCAACTGATTTTTAAATTCAAATTTAACACATTGGTGTAAAGTTGATGGGACCGCTCGCATCGCATTGATCCAAGGGCGACCCAAAAGTATATTGTACGATGTCGGGCAATGTACAATAAACACGGTTGTTTCTAGGGTTCTAGGACCAACTTGCAATGGGAGGGTAATAACTCCACACGTTTCTTGTGTTTCGTCATTGAAAGCTTTGATAATCATATCGCTTTTCTTCATTTCATCACTTCTAAAGCCAAATCGTTGGTAGAAGTCAAAAGTGCAAATGTTTAGAGATGAGCCATTATCAATCAAGACTCGTTTGACAGCTACATCCCCAATTAGAGCAGTAATATATAAGGGATTGTCCTTATGTAAACCGTGTTGTGGGATATCTTTATCCCGAAAGTCAATACAATCAACCTCTCGAGTGATGATAGTATTGGCCATAGCTTCAAAGTTGGATGTTTTGAGGTACCATCATTTGGCTTAATGTAAGCATCAACTCATCCCTATGGGTGGGAGAAGATCTTAACAAATCCAAAAGGGAAATTCTGGCCGTAGTATTGGACAATTGCTCATTAATATTGTAAGGGGGTTTAGGTTGAACATTAGGAGCATGATTCCCTTTATTGGGATTTTTCAAAACGAATGGAGCCGATCCATCATTCTGATTTGATTCTTGTTGAGAATTTTGAGCCTGTTGTCGGGTAACGACTCCAATGGTACCTACAATGTTATATTGAGGACGTTGAACTGGTCTCGGTCTAGCATTTATGGCTTGTTCATTAGGAAGGAATTGATTAGAAGAGGGTCGAGTAGTAACTCTTCTAGGAAATGGTTCTTCTGGAACCATAGCATCTCGTGATGGGTTGAATAGGATCCGATTCATTTTCAGAACTATTCGATTGGTTTGAAGTAATGTCTAGTTCACTTTCACTATCTGATTCTATATCACTAGAATCAGAAGTTTGAAAATTATGTAAGGGCCTGGTCGTAACCAGGGATAAGGTCGTGTCAAATATTTGAGGATCCCGAATAGGTAATTGTCCGCTAATGGTTCCTACATATCGGGTAGGAGGGGGAACATTATGATGTTCGATTTGATTGGCTACCTCTTTACCATGTCTTGGTAAAGGGTGTTGGAATATGTCTAATGTTTGATTAGCATTTTGATTTTGATTTTGGGGAACGGTCTTTTGAGTATTATTAGGAGGGTTTTGTTTAGGTTGGAAGGCTTGCACTTCCATTTCATTATTATCAATCAAATCCTGTATTTTATGTTTCAACCTTTTACAAGCATTGGTAGAGTGTCCAGGTCCTCTATGGAAATCACAGTGTAAGTCAGCTCTGTATCCGGGTATAGTTGGATCAGGTTCCCGGATAGCTGGTAATTGGATCAAACCTCTTTCGAGTAATTGAGGTAAAATAGTTGATAAGGGTTGATTTAATCTAGTAAATTCTCGAGGAGGCTTATCAGGAGGTTTCAATATAAATTTTTTTGTTGTCTTCGTTGCATTGACATTAGCAACATTTCTGCTGTCGATGACTCCATCACCGACAACTTGTTTGTTTTTATATTGATTTTTGGATGTTTTCTCATCATCCTTCTTCCTAAGTTGGCCTCTCCTAATGAGGGCATCTTCTACTCTTCGAGCTAAATCTATAGCTTGATCGAAGGTAGTTAAAGTAGCAGTTGATAGCTCATAAGATATTTGTTCTTGTAAATTATTGATAAAAATGTCCAACATTTCCCTATAAGGTAGCACAAAGTGCATTTTTCCTGTCAATTGCCTCCATCTAGCTAAGAAATCGGCAAAACATTCATCCTTGTCTTGTTTTAAGTTGTATAAATCTTTAATGGTTACATGCCTCTCGATGTAGGCACTAAATTGATGGACAAATGATTCCAATTGTTTCTTCAAAGTTTCTCAAAGAATGAGTGGGCAATTGATAGTACCACTCTAATGCCATTCCACCTAAACTTTTCGGGAACATTTTTAGTAATAGCAAGTCATCATGTGATATATCATGACATGCTATCCTAAACATGCGAAGATGCTCTATGGGATCTTCGGTTCCTTTATATATAGGCAAGATAGGCATGGGAAAATGCTTAGGGTATGGTTGAGCTACAACTATGGGATCCAAAGGTTGACTACAGATCTCTCGATAATTGTACGAGGGACGGTAGGGATCTATCTGGTCCATACGTGAAGCTAATTGTTTCACCATGGCTTCCAGATTACTAGTTTGCCCCCCATATTGGTTTGGTAGGGCATTGACATGGGTTTTATGGGCATATGATGGAGGGACATGAAGATTAGATGCCATGTTACTATTGTGTAAATTGTTGGTAGGAAAAGTGTTATGAAGGAATTTTGAAGTTGTATTATGTTGTATTCCAGATTGTTGAAAATTGGTGTTTGGCTTCGTTTTAGGTTTTTGTTTACTTGAAGCATATTGCTCAATAGTTTGGCGAAATAAAGTAGTGAAGGAAGGTTTCTTTTGTGTGGGAATGATTTTAGGTTGAATAACAGGTTCCTTAGGAGGTTGGGTAACCTGTTGTTTTGACATGTTTTGAATCATAGTGACCATGTCTGTATTGGATGGCCCACCTTGTCACTTTCTTGATCAATGAAAGACAAGGGATTAGTGCGCACATCATACATATATTCCATGGCTGCTTGAGTGTCACTAATTTGCCCTTTATCAATACGAACTGCCACATTAAGGGCATCAATGTTATCATCAAGAAATTTCTTGAAATGATCTATGTTGTCAAAAGCAATAGTTCCATCTAGAGCTACTCTAGGGGATGAGGATCCATCCTCTTTAACACTTCCTTCTTGTTCATTATCTTCACCTAGGTCATGTTCTGATTGATCTAGAGTTTTTCCTTCCGGAATTGGATCTCCAGGAAGGACATTTGGGTCTCTAGTTGTATCTTGTAACCAATCTTCTTCTTCTCCTAAAGTTTCTTTACCATTCCTAAGTTTAGGCATGGTGCTTTAATTTTGATTTCAGCAAATATATATATATATATATATTATATATATATATATATATGCAACAAGATTAAGAGGTATATATTTACTATATACCTACTACAATATTTGAAATGAAATGTTTTAGTTTTTGCTATGTTTTTTAGTTTTTAATTTTTGTTTGTTTTTCTTTGTTTTTGAAATAATATTGTAAAGACAGCAAATAACACAATAAATGCAAGAAATAAGACTGAAAGTAACAATCTAGTTTTCTATAAACAATTTATAAATATCATTAATAGGCTCGAGTTGTTCAGGAGTCATGAAGTGTTCTTCTTCAAATTGAAAGTTTTCTTTTAAAAATTTAATGAAAAGAGCTATAGTGATACCATGTATTTCAGATTCTGATTGATAATAATAATTCTCATGACAATATTCACGATACAACATAGCTCTAGGAATTCTGTTCCATCTTCTTCTAATCATAAGATCAGTTTCTAAGGATTCTATATGAACTAGAAATGGTCGTACCACAACTGTGTTCTTGAGGTATTCGTCGAAGGTTAAAAATTTTGAAGATACAAGAGCTCTCCTATAAGCTAACCATCTATGGCAGGCTCTCTGAAGTTCATGATAAAAGACTAGTTGATGAGGATCCAGGATTCTATCTAGGACTAGCCTCTTGATTTGTTTAAGTTGTGTTGACCTAGATGAGATGACACTAAGTCTTCTATCAAGTTCGTCCCACAAGAGTTGATTTCTATCTGTTTCAGGCACACTAAGTACAGAATTGACTTCTATGGCTGCCAATTGGTTTTCTACATTTATAGTAACTGCTAATATTTTCTTAGGAGCTACCATCTAAACATGATATTAAACTTAAATGATTTAAAATGCATCTATGTTTTAGTTGTTCTATTTTTTTTTTTTTTTGTTTTCAAAAGGTTTATAATGCATTCACGTCGGGTTCACCAAAATGTATCGCTCCAAATTTTTCGCACCCTTACCTTCAAGCTATAGGATCCATGCCCGAAGGAGGATGGGAAAAGGATGTCACGGTACCTCGGACTGAGAGGACTTGCGAAGGTCCCGCCTCTCAAGGGAGGTGTATTTTGATGATTTTTCGACGGATGGTGGGTTCACCAGGAAACATTTAATGGCAGTTTCCACGCCTAGGTTTGGAATGTGTTTTTATGTGTTCGTTTTTAGCCTTAAGCATTCATATCCTAGGTTTGGCCAAATGAATCTAAATTAATCTATATGAAAGTGCAGATTTAATGAATACAGAAAGCAGAATTAAGACAAAAAAAGAGAAATTACAGAATATTAAAAGTAGAATACCTGATCCGGATGTCTGATGGAGATTCTAATGTTTGAAGCAGTCAAGATCGCCTCTGATTTGACAAGATCGTCTGAGATCAGACAAGATCGTCTGAGATCTGACGAATTCGTCAGAGACCTGCAAACAAAAAAATAGATGCAAAATACAGAGAATGCAACTATGATGACAGACGGAAACAACACAAAATAACAATATGAATACTAAACAATAGTTATGAATAGAAATTCAAACAAATTATGATATTCTAATGACAAATTATGATCTTATCATGCAACTTAAGCTATATGGGTGAACTCCAAATGCAAAATAGTAAGAAATAAGGATAAAACTAACTAAAATGCAGAATAAAACAGCAAAAGGAATAAGAGAAAGCGCAAACTCTGGGCACTGATTGCCCCCAATGCAGATTGCAGTCAAAATCATCTGGAAGTAATGAAATCATCTCGAATTGCGATAGGATCGTCCGAGATTTGAACGAGATCGTCTGCGATGATCTGAGCTTGCTCCGACTGAAAATCAATGAGGTCCCTGCAAGAAAACTTCAAAATAACAAATGCAAAATGATGCTCTAGGTATTCTAATGCACGCAAAATCAAGTTACAGGGAAATTCAGCCAGGGGTTGGGAAGGGAAGGTCCTAAGGATTAAATAGGCTTAGGGGAGTAGTTAGGAGGTTGGAGATCATCCCTATTTGGGAGATCTCCAACGGGGGAGGGTCTCTAATGGTGCAGACACGCTTCTGCCTGGATTAGAGACCCGTTGGAACAGAAGCTAATTGTGCAAAATCAGTTTTGCGACAAGATCGTCTGGACGTCCTAGCCCAGACGAAATCGTCAGATCTGGGGCGATATCGTCTGATCGGCGACGATATCGTCAAACGGTCAAAACAACCTCTAAAAATGGCACGGAAAAGGGGGAAACGGATTACCCGACGGTTAACGGGCGGTTTGGGAGGTTAAAATTTGAATTTAAATTATTTACTAGGATGAATGTAATTATTAGAATTTCACTGCGCCAATTTTAGGGTGCTACAATTATTCCCAATATGATCATGTATTTGAGTAGGATCTCATGGGATCCTGTAAGAATCATTCCCCCTATCGATGATTGATCAGGGTTGAACTTGGAGGCACCATCAAAGAAGAGCATCAAAAAACATATGTTAGGAAAAGAATTATTTGCTTTGTAACCTCCTTGTGTCAAGAAATCTTGGAGATTAAGTTGGTAGATCATTCTTATTTCTATGGGTGACAAATCTTCTTCATACTATTGTTGACAAAAACTATATTTGACATTTAGGACTAATTCTTCTTTTATCCTTTGTATTATATTTTTTTTGTCCTTACCTTTGCCTTCAAAAATCCTCTAGTCTAACCAAATATGCCAGATGACAAAATATGGTATAAAGATCCATAAATATTTCAAGAGGGGTTTACCTGCTAGTTTACCTTTATATTCTTTGTTCCACTTAGTAAAACATGTGTCTATATTTAACCTTCTAGAGTATGAAGTGATAAGAATTTTGGTTATTCCTAAAAAAATTGAAATTGTCTTTGGGAATTCAAACAAAATATGGAAAATTATTTCACTATTCTGCCTACACTTATAACAAAAAAAATATGCTGCTCTATTTTTCCACACTATCGATAGTTTTTTGTTGGTAGACCTAATCTATTGATGTTGAACTCCTAGATACACTGAGTATTCCCTATTACTATTGATGCTACCCTAAATAAGTTTATTTAGCATCCTAGGATGAAGAGATCTAATGCTCACCACGTGGGACTTAAAATAATCCCAATATCCTTAAAGATAATATGGAATCGGAGATCCAGTTGAGAGTTTTTGAGGTCCAATAAAAAAAAGTCATCTAATTTGAGTATTATTTGGCTTTCCAAGTGATTCTGCAATTTGATTGGAGTTCTCTCTCTTAATGGTGGATTTTCGAGGATCAGATCCTCCCATAGATTAATCAACTTACCATCTCCCGATAGCCAATAAATTATATCCTTTATTATGCTATTTGCTACCACTATATGTTTCCAAACCAACGAGGATGTGGGAAGTTTGTCTATGTGTTTGAGCATTTGAATACTTGTTTGATTATTTACATACTTGTTGACTAGTATGTGCTACCATGTTCAATTGTGTTTAAGCATGTTCCAAAGAATTTTTTCTCCTAGTGCTTTTGAAAATATCTCCATTTTTTTTATTCCTAGTCCTCCTTGAATTTTACTTTTGGTGACCATATCCCAATTGATCAAGTGGAACTTTTTTCTTTCTGATTGCCTACATCCTTGCCATAGGAAGTTGTGTATGATTCCATCTGCATTTTGTAAAATAAACTTGGGAGTATGATATACTAATAGTTGGTAGACTGGAAGAGAAGCTAACATTGATTTGATAAATACCGCCCTTCCTACAAGATTGAGCTAACTATTACTATAACTCTATATCCTCCTAACCATCTTGTCCAATGTTGGGGTCCTAGATATTTGAAGCTCATGGGGACTCATAGATATTTGAAGTATTTTTTTGTGCCAAACCAAAATCCTAGGATAGTGCAAAAGAGTTTGACTCTTATTGCTACAACATTTTATGTATAGAACTAACTCTTTTGAGTGTTTATATGAGCCTCGGTAGCTTGTGTGAACCAATCCAAGCATTGCTTGAATTGTCTAACATTTTGCTTGGTGGATTTGCCTAGAAGAATGATATCATTTGCAAATTAAGCATGTGTTACAGCTTTGCATCTTGTTGCAGTCTCTATCCCTATTATTTTTCTTTCTCTTCAAAGATGATTAATTAATCTTTCAAGAGTCTTAGCTAAAGTTATGTAAATGTATGGTGATAGTGGACACCCTTATCTAATTCCCCTTGTAACCTAAAATAAATTTGTTGGTTATCCATTTATTGAGGGGGTTATCCGTGGGTTTTTTATGCATGCTTTGATCCACTTCATGACCTAATGTACGAATCCAAACTTTTGTAGGACCTATTCTACAAATGGTATATTACCTCGATTAAAGGCATTTATCATATCAAGTTTTATAACAATTTGTTTCTTTTTTTATTTTCTACTACTGTGGAGGGCTTCATGCATTGTTATGATATTATTATATATTTGTTTTCCAGGCATGAACCCCCCTTACTCTTTTGATATTAGTTTGTCAAGTTTCTTTTTTATTTTATTGGCCAATAGTTTGGTAATAATTTTATAGGAAGAGTTACATAGAGAAATTTATCTAAATCTAGAGAAAGTATTGGTATTTTTTCTTTAGGAATTAATGATAGAAAGGTGGAGTTGATGGCGCCAAGAAGCTTACCTTTCACTCTAACATCCTCAATCATGTGTAGCAAATCTTCTTTGATGATGTGTAAGTATTACTGGTAAAAGTTATTTGGGAATCCATCAGGTCCGAGAGCTTTGTCCTTTGGTAGAGCTGTTATAATCTCCTTAAGTTCCTCCATAGTGATTGGATAACTAAGATCTTGTTTGTCTTCCAAAATTAATATTTTCATTGTATGTTGCAGTAGTATTCCCTGGGAATGTAGGTTACCATTTTCTCTAGAGAGCAAACTTGAGTAATGTTGATTGGCAAGTTCCTTAATTTTCTCCCTATATGTATAAGTGTTTCCTTCATGCTCTATCTCCTCGATTGTGTTCCTTTGGTAGTGTTGCATGGTTTTTAGATGAAAATTTTGGTGTTTCTATCCTCCTTGATTAGCCAAACCATTCAGGATCTAAGCCTCCAATGTGTTTCTTCTTCAGTGCTTAATTTATTGAGCTTCTGAATTAGGTCACTTCTTGCATATTCTTTCTATTATTGAGGAGGATGATCCCCAATTTATGTTTCTAGTTGTTCTAATCATTACATCAACTCCTTATCTAGATTGACTCTTTCTTTTTCTGCCAACCATTTTTTATCATGTGCTTCAATTTTTTAATTTTGTTTTTCCACTTTTCTTGGGGGTTGGTGGATTGGACATGTTGGTTCCAAGTGTTTTTCGCAAGTTCACTGAAATCTTCTTCTACCGCCCATTCAAAGTTGTACTTAAAAGGAATGTTTTGAGGTTGTAGGCTTTGGCCACTATCCAAGGTAATTGGCTTATGATCTGAGATAGAGTTTTGAATGATGTGAATGGAAGTGAGGGGAAAGTGTGTTAGGATATTTTCACTAATCAAAAATCTATCCAATATTTTTGCAATATAGTTTCCCCATGCTCTTCTATTTCTCCAGGTGTACTTTCCTTTGGTCGATTTAATGTCTTATAAGCTTTCATCTGCTATAATTTGATTGAGCATATCACTATTTGGATCCCTTGCTAAACTTCTCCCAACCTTCTCCTAGTGGTAGAGAATAATTTTGAGATCTCCTCCCAGTATTATGTTGTCAAACTTCTCATTGTCTAGCCATTGTGTTAAGTTTTTCCATGCTTCTCTTTTCTGGATAGGATAATTTGGACCATAAAAATATATTACTATAATACTAGTTTCATCTGGTAAGATGAATTTTGTACCTATCTAGTTATTGTGCTTATGTTGTAAGATACAAACTAATTGTTGTGGGTCCTAAGCCAAAGTCAGTTCCCCTGAAGCTCCCACAAAATCAACAGTTATCAATTTTGATTGTGACGATATCTTCTACCATTATTTAGTCAGTGTTGCCTCTACTATTTGTATTTCTTGAATATAGACTATTGTTGGTTTTTCTCCTGTATTAGAACTTTGAGATAGTTTTTTTTAGAGGACTTCCCAGTCCCCTATAGTTCCATGACATATTTTCATTTTTTGGATTGCTTCTTATTTTTTACACTCTCCTCAATTTTGACTTATGTTTTGGATTGCAAGTCTTTATGTGCTTGCTCATTTTTGAGTTGTTGGTTCCATTTTGTTCCCTTAGCTGCAAATCGTGTGGTCTAAAAGCCCTCAAGAATCACTATTTCATCCACTTGTTTTTCTTCTACCTCTTCCTCTAAGTTCCCATCAGTTTCTTCTCTAGCTATTGTGTTCTTTGGTGTATCTCCTAAGATCCCTGGTGAGTTGTCAACTTCAGTTATAGGTATCTTCTCTTTATCTTTAGGAGCCATCACATCTAGAGAGGTAATTTACTTTTCTCCTTCATTAAGACTTGCAAATTTTTTTTGTATTGGAATATTTTTATCTTATGGTTGAGGTTGTCGCTTCTTGCTTCTTGATCTGCGTGATCTCCTTTTGACTTCCTGAAATCTTGGTTCTTCTTTTTTTGTTTCTTGTGCTTGTTTAATTGGGCAGTTTTGAGAGAAATACCCATGCTTATGGTAGGTTATACACTTGAATGGTATATGCTCATAATCTAGGGTTTGGTTATGTATCCAATCAAATACATGTATTCCAAAATGCTTGAGCAAACCCTTTTTCAAATTGACTTGCACATAGATGCATGCGCATATACTTATAGTGTTATTAGCCTTTGGAGAAGCCTAGTCAATGAACATTCCAGTAGTGTTTCCTATTAATTCCATCGAAGGTTTGTTCCATAGGTGCAGTGGAAAAAATAATAACCTCACCCAGACATAAACTTCTTCAGGATGAGAGGATCAAATATCATGCTCCACGAGGTCATGTAGAGTGGGTTGGATCCTGAAAATCAAGGACCTCTGTGAGATATAGTGCTCTTGTCCTCCATATATGCAAATGTAATGACAAAATATCCCCTACTTATCATCATGAATTAATAAGAGGAGACTTTAACCCCCCAATGTATGTTAATCCGTTTTTGAATTGTGATTGGACTAGGTCATATTCCCACAAATTTACATGCAAGGGCTTGAGTGGAAATGATAAGTAAAGGTTATTGGATGAGGGCTAGAGGCACTTCAATCACATGAGACTCATCTAGATTGGGCACAAAGGTACCATTGTTAGAGTGAGTAGGTGGTTTTGGATGGGGTGCTTTCCTCGCTTTAAGCACTTGATGCATATGATCCAACTTCTCCTCATCAAAGGGAAAAAGTTATGAAAACATGGAGAAGGCCTCATTGCTAGCTTGTTTGAAAAGTGAGGTTGAACTAATACACATGATATCTCCTAGAAAAATCAATCGATACTAGGGCTTTTCATCTTCCCCCAAATTTGTTCCTCCTCCAACCAAAAAAAGATTTTTCCAAAAAAATAAATTATTGTCACTTGTGTTTTTTTAATTTTCTTTGTGCTTCACTTTGCAAACCCTAGATTTATTGTGTGCACTTCATGATTCTATCCAAACAAACTTTTTTAAACTGTTGTTCACATGCACAAAAAAAATGTAGATGGATCTTCAACTGTCACCATGGTCGCTCCCTCTCAAGGTTTCAATTTAAAACATATATTACCAATAGACAATTCCCATAGTATTTCTACTACAAGGACAATTTTGATTTTATTTTTCCATGGAACACAAGTTGTTTACTATCCATATACAACTTGGCAATATTTAAACTTGGGTTTGCTCTTGAGTCAAAGAATTTAATCAATTGATCTAATACCATTTGATTACATTTACATATTTGCAATTGTTTACTTTTTAAATCAATTCATTTTTTATTTTATTTTTATTTTTAAAAACTATATGTGGCTTCTATTAAGGGTTACTCCCATCAAAATACCAAAATATTATATTTTTTGTCAGGTCAATTAAACCATACCCAACTTGTCCTTTTATTAAAGATATTCTTTATTTCCATTTCTATCAAATATGTTATGCATCTTCCTCAAAGTGCAATATTTCCATAATCAACTCTTTGGCATCATTTTCATTAATAGATAAGATCTCACTCAACCAACTACCTTGTAAAATTTGAATTTCACTAAGATGAATATCAACACCCCAATTGGCTAAATTTTTTGCTACCCTTCCTGTTGGGCAAAACATTGGTTAATCTACGGTTTAATTTTTTGTCTCCATTTAATTTGTCAATCCGGGACAACTAGTAAACTTGTGAGTGTCATGCACAATATATGGATGCAGTGTTGGGAATGACTTCCTCTACACCTATTTAGTTTAGAGGGGTGTTTGTTCATTTTCATTTCAGTCAAACCTAATAAATTAAAGTGTAAAAAAATAAATAAATAGACTAAAACTAAAGCTAAAATTAAAATGCAGAAATAAAAGTACAAGAAATAAATGTGCAGGAAAATAAACACACAGACTAAATTAAAATAAAGCAGGAAATAAAATAGGAAATCTAACTAACAAAAATAAATAACAGAAATTAAAATGGGGAGGACTATTGCAGGGAGTGGGCCCAAGCTCCTACAGATAGTCCGTCCAACTAATTACATAAAGCTTGCTCTCAAAAAAATAAGAGTATTTGCAACTCTGTAGAATAAAAGAAATATAATTATTTTATTAACTGTGTAAAATGATCCTCCGATTCTCTGATCCCTATATTCGTTTGGTCTGTGTTCTTATATAGAATGTAGCCAGATTCTGTTACACTAATAAATTGTTCTATTTTAATCACGTAACATGACTTGTTACAATATATTTGTACACAGATATTATTCTCCTATTTAAAAACATGTTCGTTTACCAAAGGAATAAATATAATAATCCTTAGGTGTACGTAACAAATTAATCCTAGAATAATGTATCCTAAAAATAATGTTTTTTAAAAGCTTGCATGGTCAACTTAGAATAAAAGTGCTTTATTCTATTTTAATCATAAGAATATGAATATTTCTCCTTTATCTTTTGTGCAACAAACTCCTTCAAAAGTGCATGGTCAATTGGTCAACCATTCAACGTTGAATTGGTCAACCAATCAACTCATCAATGGGAGTTAGGTACCATAAAATAGGTCGGGAAGAAGGCACTAGGAAACAGTTCGGGAAGTAGGCACCAAAAATAGTTGAAAAGTAGGCACCACCAGCAGTTAGAAAGCAGGCACCACCAACAGTCGAGAAGCAGGCGTCGTCAACAGTCGGGAAGCAGGCATCACCAACAGTCGGGAATTAGGTGCCACCAATAGTCATGAGTCAAGTGCCTGCCTTCACTATTTACTGTTGTTATTTTCAAAATATCTTTGTGCATTTCCAAGCCCAAATGGGATGTAGACTCAAAACACCTAATTAGTAGCAAAAACCTGCATTTACACACACTTTCCACTAAAAACACTAGTCAAGCATAATACTTCATTTTATATCAATTATATGCAAAAGCTATATAAAAATATATTTCAAATGCTAATTAAACCAATAATGATGCCCTTAAAATTATATGTAAAAATGAGCATTTTTGGTGCTCATCATTCCCCCATGACGAAATATTTGACATGTCCTCATGTTACAGCCCCACGGTATAGATTTTGTTTTTTTAGGAGTCAAGCGCCTCTTGAGAGTTAGGTGCCTCTTTTATTCCCCCATGCCGAAGAGTTGACATACCCTCATGTCACAACCTTTTGCTATGAAATTATGGGAGTCAGGCATCCCTTTCCCCCATGTTGAATATTTGACATACCCCCATGTCACATTCCCCTGGTACTGGTGTTTTTTTTTTTAATATTCCTGGGGCAATGAAATTCTTCTCTTGTCTGAGGCATACCATGTGGTTGAATTCTTATGGGAGAATTAATAAAGAGAAAGATGGGGCATCTACTGGTATTAACATAGAAATAATTTTTTAAAATAACTTTACATATAATTAATAAAAAACTCAGTAAATACCTTGATGAATTTCGCATATCATGATATGTACAATATCGGATGGTGCGAAAGGTCTACATGCGGTCTGAAATTGTGATGTCCCAAAAAATACAGTTGTGTCATTGATGTATCTTAGAGATTTTAATTATATATATATATATATATATATATATATATATATATATATATATATATATATATATACATCTCTTCTTTCTGGTGGAATATTGACACCTTTTATTAGTGCCTTCCTCTTGGTGGGAAGAAGACACTTCTGCATTGGTCTAATTGTAGGCACTATCTCCCTGGTGGAAAATAAGTATCTTTTTTTACATTACTGCACTCTTAGCAGGGCACGGGATGCTTGTATCTATCAAGCCTAGTTTAAGTCGATCGACTATGTACATATTGTATTCAAGACTGTGTCCTGCAAAACTAAACACACAAAAATTGAAAAACAAGAATCACAGAACCTGTGCCTGATAGGCCTAGGTTTCCCAAGCTGTCTACAGATTACATTCAGGGCATGATTTCCTACAAAAAAAAAAACTATGTTAAGCAGAACAATTTCCATGTTGTTTATTTTCCAAAAAAATTTAGATTCTGGAATTTTTCCAAAATTTTCCATATTCTAGAATTTTTCCAGAACTTTCCAGATTCTGGAATTTTTCTAGAATATTTTTCATAATTTTCCAAATTTTGGAATTTTCCAAAATTTTTCAATTTCCGGAATTTTCCAAAAAAAATTCAGATTCTAGAATTTTCCAGAATTTTTCAAATTCTGGAATTTTCCAAAATAATTTCGATTGTGAAATTTTTTTTTCCAGATTCTAAAATTTTCCAGAATTTTTCAGATTCTGGAATTTTTTCAGAATTTTCCAGATTTTGGAATTTTTCCAAAAAAATTTTCATAATTTTCCAGATTCTGAATTTTTCTAGAATTTTTCAGTTTTTGGAATTTTCTAGAATTTTTTAGTTTCTGGAATTTTCCAAAAAAAAATTCAGATTCTGGAATTTTCCAGAATTTTTTTTAGATTCTAGAATTTTCCTAGAATTTTTTAGATTCTAGAATTTTTTTTTGTGTAGCAGTATTTTTAAAAAAACACGTGTTAGTTTCTGATTCACCAGGTCATCTTAAGTGCAAGTGAACAGCATACTCCTGGCAAGATGTTCTTTTTAAATTCTTCTTCTAATTTTTTTAATATCATTTTCCTGCTACTAATGTCATCGTTAAAATTTGCTAATATGTTGAGAAATTTTAAGCCTATAATTTTTTCATTGTTAAAAATAGGCTTCTTAAGGCATAATTCTATAATGGTTCTATATAAATAAACACTCCCTAATAGTTTGATAGTAAAAAATTTCAATTGTTTCATAATATCAAACGAAGGTTGTGTCATGAAACCATTGAGAATACAGTGGAAATCTTTTGTTGCCTAATTTCCTAACTTTTCAACAACACAATTTATTCCTACTTCTACACTTAATATGGTACATCAGGTTCATTTCTTATTTACCTGATAAGTTGGTAAATTTAAATTGTTACCTATGGGATTTAGTTCTGGTTGTGCTGGCAATTGTTTTGACCTTGTAAAAAAGCCCATGGTGGACTCATGCTTCTCAAGTGAAGGATCTACAAGCAAAGAAATCTGAATGTGTTTTTCAAACTAACTAACTTGTAGATCCTAACACTACAGTTTAGACACTCCCCAACAACGATGCCAAAATATTGGGCAAAACATTGGTTAATCTACGGTTTAATTTTTTACCTCCATTTAATTTGTCAACTCGGGACAACTCGTAAACTTGTGAGTGTCATGCACAGTATATGCCTGTAGTGTGGGGAATGAATTTCTCTATACCTATTTAGTTTGGTGGGGGTGTTTGTTCATTTTCATTTCAGCCAAACCAAATAAAATAAAGTGCAGAAAAATAAATAAATAAACTAAAACTAAAGCTAAAATTAAAATGCAGAAATAAAAGTACAAGAAATAAATGTACAGGAAAATAAATACACAACTAAATTAAAATAAAGCATGAAATAAAATAGGAAATCTAACTAATGAAAATAAATAACAAAAAATAAAATGGGGAGGACTACTGTAGGGAGTGGGCCCAAGCTCCCGTAGATAGTCCGCTCGACTAATTATGTAAAACTTGTTCTCAAAAAAATAAGAGTATTTGCAACTCTGTAGAATAAAAGAAATATAATTATTTCATTGACTGTGTAAAACGATACTCCGATTCTTCGATCCATGTATTCGTCTGGCCTGCATTCTTATATAGAATGTAGCTAGATTCTGTTACAATAATAAATTGGTCTATTTTAATCATGTAACATGATTTGTTACAATACGTTTGTACACAGATATTATTCTCCTATTTAAAAGCATATTTGTTTACCAAAGGAATAAATACAATAATCCTTAGGTGTACGTAACAAACAAATCCTAGAATAATGCATCTTAAAAATAATGCTTTTTAAAATCTTACATGGTCAACTTAGAATAAAAGTGTTTTATTCTATTTTAATCATAAAAATCTAATATGCATAAGAATACGAATATTTCTCCTTTATATTTTGTGCAACAACCTCCTTCAAAAGTGCATGGTCAATTGGTCAACCAATCAACGTTGAATTGGTCAACCGGTCAACATTGACTTGGTCAACCAATCAACTCATTAATGGGAGTCAAGTGCCAAAAAATAGATCGAGAAGCAGGTATCAAGAAACAAGTTGGGAAGCAGGCGCCAGGAAATAGGTCAGGAAGCAGGCACCAAAAATAGTCGAGAAGTAGGTGCCAAAAAAAGTCGAGAAGTAGGCACCACCAGCAGTCAGGAACCAGGTACTACAAATAGTCAAGAATTAGGCATCACCAATAGTCGAGAAGCAAGCACTGCCATTAGTCAGGAAGCAGGCGCCACCAACATTCAAGAATCAGGTGCCATCAATAGTCACGATTCAAGTGTCTGCCTTCACCATTTACCATTGTTCTTTTCAAGATGTCTTCGTGCATTGCCAAGCCCAAATGGGATGCAGACTCAAAACACCATATTAGTAGCAAAAACCTGCATTTACACACACTTTCCACTAAAAACACTAGTCAAACATAATACTTCATTTTCTATCAATTATATACAAAAGCTATATAAAAATACATTTCAAATGCTAATTAAACCAATAATGATACCCTTAAAAGTATATGTACAAATGAGCATTTATGGTGCTCATCACTTCCTTCTCTCTAATGTGCTCATATTTCCAAGAGACTACCTTCAATAATAGTTTATGAACATCAACAATAATATTATTTTTAACTAAACCTCACATCCCATTTTGTTGATGACATTAATGGTAATTTATGAATATCCCTCATTTGAAATATGTTTTCATCCTTTTCAGTTGAAAACTTAATTGTTGTAAGAAGTGCTCCAGCCTCTACATAGTTGTTAGATGAAGTTCTAAATGATTCTAACTGAGGAGAATTTTGCCTTAATTATTTCAAAAAAACCTCCTCCACTAGCATTTCATTATTTTTCCTTAGAAGCACCATCAAAACTAATTTTGAACAACCTAATTTTTGGACATATTTATTTTACCATAGATCAAAAGAAACTCTTTGTTTAAATGTCATTATCGCAAATGACCCTTCCACGTATATTCAAATATTATAACCAAGTTCTTAGCACCTCTATTTTTCACACATCATCATTCTCATGATGAGCACCATTATTATAAATATTTTGCAAGAGAGACCATAATATGATTCTAAACTTGGGCATGATTTTAAGATTTATCTTTAAAAAAATCAATTATTTCTTTTCAGCTGTAAATTCCAACAAATAATGGTATCCCCTAAAAAATACATAATGTTTTAGCTTTGAAATAATTAATCCAACATTTCATCAACCCTTTCAATGTTGATGGAGCTACCCAATATATTCTCATAATTTTTAAAAAGAAACCCAAATGGTATAAGCAAAGGAACAATGAAGAAGTAAATGATCTTATGTTTCTAAATCCTTCTCACACAAGACATATCTAAAAGGTCCATAATATCCTCTTTTTTTAGGTTATCGCCTATAAGAATCCTATTTTGGGCTACTAACCAAAGGAATGTTGAGGCCTTAGTGAGAACCTTTGGTGAAAAAACATTCTTCCAAGGGAAATCTTTGGGAGTAGGGAATTTTGTTTGATCTAAATCCTCATATCCCAACTTGACTAAGTATCCACCATATTTTGAAAAATTCTCAACCAAATCATCCTTTTATGTAAAAAAAATTAAATAAAATCTTAAAACATCTTTTGAACCTTGTTTGCTACTTGTTTGAGTTCCTCTCCTTCAATCAGGTTATTAATAGAAATCTATGATATAGAGTTTTTGCTCACATTAATATAATCTTTGACATTTGGACCTTTACAAGCTAGACATGCCCCAACTAATGGTTGTCTGAATAAAAAATAAGAGGATAAGGCTTCAACCAAGAGCCAGACCAAAATTTTACATAATTTCTCATTGATTTACCATCTAATATATTTCTTGATCAATTGCTACCATCTGATATGAAGTTCCATGTTGACAATCCTTTAGGTAGGGTTCATTTCCTAAATAATCGTATTGCATCATGAGAGAAAATATATATTTGAAGCAATATTTTTTCCTAAGTCTTTCCTTGATATTTGAATAATCTCCAACCAAGTTTTGTCCCTTAGACCAAACTCATGCATTTGCAATTTCACAAGCCTACCCCTCCAATATTTTTTCCTTTGCAAACCATAGCCCACTTACAAAGAGGAAACCTAAATTTTTCTCACATCCTTTACAAAGAAGGCCTCTTTGAATTTTATCAATTTTTGATGTTATAGTTATTAACAATCATGAAAGTGGCATCATATAAATAGGGTTGGATTGTAATTTGGTCTTTATGAGTTTTAGCCTTTCGCCATGGTTAAGAACTTACCTTTTCAACTTGCCAAATAAGTTTTCATTCTATCCAAACTATTGAAATATTTGTAATCTAACCTTATTAGGCCAAGGCTGATAATAATGAAGGACTTACAAGTGCTCTTGATATAGCCTACAAGCAAATACTATGTAAGACTTTGGGTATACAATATGTAAGCCTTCATGCATCTTTCTATGTAAGCCTATGGTTATTCTTTTATATAATCATATTGGCATGTACGTGTTACCCTACAGGCATCTTGATGTAAGACTAAGGGCACCCTTTATGCATTCACCTTTAATGATATTGGTTAATCCACCTTTATGGATAACCTTGATTAAAGGGTATAATATATTTATTATATTTTAATTTAACCGCCAAGTCAAGTCATGTCATCTTGGGGTTAACATCTAATTGGGGATTTGGAATCACTATAAATAACCCCCAATGACTAATCCATTTTATTGGTTTGTGATATGTGATATTGTGAGCATGCCTATGGGCAGCCACGTCTTATTCCATTTATTTATTTGTGTCATTGATCTTTTTCTCTATTCTTTGTTTGTAGTCTCTTCTATTTCACTCTTGTCCCTTTTCTTAGATATGATTATGGTGAATGTATATTTCGAGATGTTTCCAAAAAATATTATGAATTCCAATATGACATTAGATCCAAAATGAAGCAATTTCACTCAATAACGCAAGAATATTGTGTAATCATGGTAGATATGGATGAACCATCAGTTCCATTGGATTCCATGAAAATTTTAAGGGGTTCCAATTCAACACTTTTGGAGATTTTACCTTTTTAAAATTGTTTTATGTCTAGAAAAGATGCATATTTCCCTCTAAATTTTGAAATTTGAATTTTTATATTCTACAAAATATTTTGTAGTATGATAGGAAAGGGCATAGAGGCACATAGCATTTTGGTAGTAATTTCTAAGAAAAATTCTATAAAATCAATAATTGTTTCCAATCATAAATATGGTGTATGAGTTAGAGAACACAGGTGTGGAATTGAAAACACACCATTTTATTAATCATAAAATATGTTACAATATATTCTTTTACAATGCCCCATGGGCTACAAGAAGGGTTTCCAAGGTGGAATATCCCTTTTACAAATGCAAATGTAATGGCACAAAAAGTCTTCTAGACCACCTCAAAGTGTGGGTGGGTTTTTGTGCTTGATGACCACCCTTGGTTGAATGAGTCTCCAAAACCCTACACACAACCAAAACACTAGTTAGTAGCACCCCTTAGGTTCACCTAGGTTGAACCCAAGCTTAATAAAGGAGTAAAAAATGATAAGTCTAATTAATACATTAAATGATCTCAAAATGAGATAAAAACATCAAAATCTTACCTTGCTCACGTTTTTTTATTCTCTATGGTTGGATATTTGATTGTGTCTGGTCTTGGATGGTCAACCATTTGGGGGTAGGCAGTTGGGACTATGAACCATCTAGGGGTAGGCGATTCACTCTGTACTACCCAAAATGTGTTGAAACTTGCAAGATACCTTATGTCGGTTGTGAGGTGTCTCTGGTTCGAGTTTAGAGTTTGTTGAAGCTTCCACCTGTGAGAAGTTTCACAAAATATATGTATGCAAATTAAGGTATGTAATGTTATACATGGCTAATATGTAAGCAAGTGGTGTGCACACAAAAGAATTATAACTAAAATTTGGTAGATTTTTGGTATGTAATCTCACACTCTCATGCAAATGAAGGAAATGGAGACCTATTTATAGAATTTTGGGAAGGGTTAGGGGTAGTGAGGTGGAGGTGAGGTGGATATGACATGGCATCCAAGTGGCTTGGATGAGGGGAGAAAAATATAGGATTTTCCACTTGGATGGTCAAAGAGGGATGTGTGCACCATACCTCATTAACCTTCTTGGGTGAGGAGAGTCCTCACCCCACTCAAGTGGTATGTGCACACCATGCACCCTTGGGTGGGGAGAGTCCTCACCCCACCCAAATGCATTAAATAGCATGGGGGGTTGTGTGGGTGCATAGGGATATGGAGAGTAGGGGGTAGGTTAGGCTAGGGTGAGGTGGACCTATGCTAGGGTCAAAGGGTAGACTAGGGAAATGTGCATATAGGCTAGGGGAAGTGGGACAGTCACATGGTGACCATGGACTAGGTGTAGGATGGGGCTTAGTGTGCAAAAGGGGCTAGAAGGGATGATTTGATGTTTCTAAGGTTATCATGCCAAATATTTAAATTAATTGGGACCTTTGCAAAATTATTAATTATTGACCTTAGACAAATGTTAATATGACAATTTTTAGGTGTCTAAAGTAGGTTTTGTGTTTGATTCACAATGGCAAATTTTTAAGTTGGTCGACCTTTTCCCTTGATTTGAAATCAGGGTTATATCATTTTTATTGGATTTTTAGCCAGATTATCACAGGTCCCAATATCTAAAATCTTGAGTAGACTCAAATATTAGAGCAATAAATATATTAAATGGCCAAAATAAATGAACATAACATTCATGAAAATAACAATAATATGGAATAAAATGGCCAATATCAATAACAATATGCATAAGCACACTTACAATATAATTACCCAAAATATTGCATACAAGCTTCACTCTTCTTTGATGAGTCTTATATTACAATCTTACTTTCTTCATATCCATACATGGAGATTTATCTCCATTATATAACCTTAGAAATATGACTCTTCAATACTTGAATATCACACTCCTCATATATCTAAAGATACAACCTTTCCTATTTCATACATAAGACAAATATATCATGTCCCTTAGCTTCATATCTTACCACTTGTATACATGACTATTGACTCTCTATTTACTTGCACACTTTACTCTATGACACTTGCACACTCCTACATGCACACTTGCACACTCCTACATACACACTTGCACACGTTACTATATGACACTTGCACACAACACTTGTGCGCATCTTATACATAGACACATACATAAAGGGAAAATATAAATCACATTCCTAAACTATATACTCACACCCTATTCTAATATTTACATATTTACAATTGTACCATGAGGTACATTTACATTTCTACCAAATAATATATAACTCTCTAACACCCTCATGTATTATATTATTTGGTTATTGAATACTTTAGTCTTCAATCTCTAATTCTCACTTTTGTCCTTCTACTTTGACTTTAGCATTGCTCAGTATTCAAGTGCTTATATACCTTCCTCTTTCCTACATTTTCTTTGGCTATATTTCTTTTACATTTTATGATCTTCTTCTTCTGTTTCTTTATTCTCTTATTTTTTATCTTGGTCTTGATCATGTTCTATTGATCCTTAGAATTATTTCATGTTTCTATAGCCCTATTTTTTACTACTTTTATTTTGTCATATGTAACATCAGTGTCATTAGTAATTTCTTAATATTTTTCATTTTTATCCTTTTTATTTGGATCTCTAATTCTTGTTGTAAGGGCTCTAATTTCATTTACTTTCTTCTATCTCTTGAATTTCTTGAACTAAATTGCCTTTTTATTTTCTTGTCTTAATTGTATTCATTGTTGTTATTGTCCATATTTATATTGAGATTGATATTGCCTTGGTTGAAAATTTTGGAAGGGTTTATTAATTTGATTTCCTTGATTCAAGGAATTATATCTACAAAAAAATGTAGCATGACCCTCTATTTCTACATATGTGACAAAATCTTGATTTCTATCTAGACCGAGACTTTGATGATGTTGTGGTGTTACTTGGTATATTTTTCTTTGATATCAAAGCACTTGGACTAAATTTTCCACTTCATATTCTTGAAGAACATTAACTAAGTCATCAAAGGTTGTTTCCTTATTTAGTACTTGAAGTGAAGTAACTAAATTTTTGTAACTCTCTCGAAGTAAGAGACTTGTATTCTAACTTTTCTCTCAGAGTCAATAGCTTAGCATTTATAACTGCTACTTTTTGAAGAAAGAGTTCTATACTCTCTCCACTATTTACCTTTAATGAATATAAGATTTTAAATTTAAGATGGTGGCTTTATTCTTTCCCTCAAATATTTTATATAATTTCCTCCAAGCATTTGCTAAAGCCTCTACTCCACTCATGTATGGTTTTATTTCATCAGTTATCCCAAATGTAATCAACATAAGGGTGGTTGCATCATTTTCTTCAATTTTATGTTTTTCTCTTTCATATTCAATAGGATTTTTATTTGTTTCCTTGCTATTTTTCAAAGTTTTTCTATCTTCAAATTTGTAAAATTGTATAATAAATCAAATCTATAGATCTCAATTTTTCAAATTCCTTTTTGGAGTAGAAATCCTAATCTCTCTAAAATTTTAAATTTCAATCTTTGATATGAAAATTTTGCAATAAATCAAATCTTTCAAAATTATCTTTGGAGTAGAAATCCTTCTATCAAAATTCAATTAATCAATCAATTTTTAAAAATCAAGTATTTGAAATCAAATTGCAAAATCTATGCAAATATAAAAAATTTAATTTTCAATACTCTATTTCCAAAATCAAATTTTAAATTTCTTTTATAACTCCCAAATGCTTTTTCCTATACTCCCAATGAATATGACAGATATTTAACTTTGGTATAACTTAACTTCCAAATTACTAAATTCAAAATGCACGCTTCATGAATTCAAAATATGGAAGGTTAATTATGTACCTTGGTGCATGCAATGTCCATGTGGTGTTTGCTCTCTTTTATCAAACGTTATGCAAATCATTCACTTATGTTAGGTATTATACAAGACATTATGCTTTCACTTAGGCCATTCTTTTGATAATGATTCACATTATTTTAGGCGTTGCTCCTCAGCATCAAAAATTCTTTGACCAAAAATGCTTAGTGGCTCTGGATTTCTCATATTGCCCTGGTCTTTGTAGGCACTTTAACTTGGATACTTTAGTGCGTTGGACACACTTTTGTATGCTTCAACTTCTACCTTAAATGCACCAAGATCTACATGTAGACACCTAAAAGCACTTGAGCTCATCTCCCAGTCGACTCACCAATTTCCCAAATTCATCCAATTTCTCCAAATTCCTCTAAATTTCCTAATCTCTCTCTAATTTTCTCCTACTCTATTTAATTCTCTTAATCCTTTCTTATCCCCTTCCTAATCCTCTAATTCCCACTTAATCCCTCATTTATTCTTCTCAATCCCTAATCCTCCCATAATCTTTCTTACCCACTAATTAAACTCACATTTCCCCCTAATATTCCACCTAACACCCACCTTAAATGCATAAATCCCCTTTCACACCCCCATGTGGTTTAAATTCAAATTTATTCAAATTTAAAATTCCCACTAGTGGCCTAGGTCCAAGAACATTAAATGCCCACAATAAATGCCAAACCTCTCCACACCCTCTATTCCATCGTTTCGCATTACCACATCAATATTCGCATTGCCACTAATGTGGGAAGGCATCCATTTTCTCCAATAAACATGCATTAAATTCTCAAACCCCTTTTCACACTTGGTAAAACTACCACTTCAGATCTTGGGTACCCTCCCCTCTCTCTCACAATTTCCTATAAATACTCCCCTTCCTTTTCCTCATAAAATATGCATGAAGACACAGTGACACATATCTAGATGCTACCAAAATTGCTCTAAGACTCAAGTATGCACTTCAATTTTCAATATTGTTATTGTTGTTTTCATGTTGTTTAACATAGGTGCTACTAAAAATTTGGTGTTTGCATGTGTGTAGGTAATTGAAGGGCTCAACTCAAATTGGTGGTCAAATTGTAGTATGGAATAGATTATGGCACCGCAATTGCTTTGTAAAAGGGATCGCTCCCTTACTTTGCCCACATTGTTATAAAAACACCCTACAAAGAGGTTTTATTGTATCAAAATGGACTTGTTTTTAATATTATAATATATCTCTCTTTATTTTTGTTACGATGGTGCATTTTTCATGTATACACTATAGTATTTTATCTTCCTTCTCAAGCTCCTCCTTGCTTTTATTGCATGAATGGGTGTCAACTCAAATGACTCAAAAAAAATTTGCTCTAGATCTTTACTTCAGGTAACTCAATATCTCAAGTTAATCTCCTAAAAGCTTTATCAGTGTAGTCAACAATGCTTTCCTAAACTGCTACTTGTGCTATCAAGTAGCACTTAATATCTTCGAATGATTTTTGTTCTTTGGCATCACTTAAGACGTATTCTTATATTATGCTTCTAGAGGCACTTAATATCTAAGCGTTCTCTTGGAACATATCTTATTGTCCCTTCCACCCTTTAACTCTAGGCAGGATATGGTTGGAGATTCTCCAACTCAAACATCTATTGTGACTGCTCTTCAATGCTTTATCTTGGTAGAAATTCGTCCACCTTTTCTTAAGACTTTATACTTTAGCTTATCAATTCTAGACTTTGTCCTATCTAGATCAAATATATTTTTCAATGAAATATGTTATGCAACAAATATATAATCCTCTTATCAATCATATTATCATAAATCTATTCTACCTAATCAAATTTAAATTCATACTAGATTCTTCTCTGATGCTAGCTTTTGTCCAAAAAAAAATCTTCAAATAAAATTCTTAAGAAAATATTTACACCAAAAAAAAATTGAGTGCTAGCTTTAAAGACTACTCGCAGTAGCTTTGATACCACTATTGGAGTTTTAGCTAGATTATCACAAATCCCAATATCCATAATCTTGAGTAAACTCAAATATTAGAGCAAATAAAATATTAAATGGACACAATCAATGAACTTAACATTTATAAAAAATATATATGGAATAAAATAGTCAATATTAATAACAATATAAATAAGCATACTTACAATATAATTGCTCAAAATATTGCATACAAGCTTCAATATTCTATGATGAGTCTTCTAATACAATCTTACTTTCTTCATATCCATACATGGAGCTTTGTCTCCATTATATAACCTTAGAAAGGTGACTCTTCAATACCTAACTATTGCACTCCTCACATATTTGAGAGATGCAATATTTCCTATTCCATACATAAGATAAATCTCTCATGTCATTGTTGGTGTAAAACTTGCCTAAGTCTATTAAGTGCACCCTAGACTTTAACCAACATTTTGGATGAATGAGATATCTTTCAGTTCAACCTCCAAAGAAGGTCATCTCCTTGAAATGTTTATAAAATTAAAATAGGGGTTTAAAGTAAGGGTAAGAAATAAAAGGGTTAGAAGAGTATAAGGGTTTAGGGTAATTAATAGTTGATGGACAGAGTATAGGATAACAACATTGGATAGATATTACGAGAGCCTACTATAATTAACTTGCAATGATACTTAACAAACTAGCCATTGTCAAATGCATAACAGAGTTAATTCAATTACAAACATATGCTTTAATCATTCCAAAGACTTTAATGAAATGTAATACACCAATAATATAAATAGAAAAATTTGCTTTAACAAAATAAAGAAATCACAAAGTGTAACAAAAATGACTTAAAATAAAAATTCAATCATTAAAAATTGCAATAACATCGATATGGAGGTCAAACAACTATCACTTCTCATTAATTGGAAACATAACTTATATAGCATACACCTAGGAAAATAACATAGAGTTTACCCTTATTTTGAGGTTTACCTCCCTATTTATAAGTTGCTCTTTGAATCTTGCAGCATAAGATTTACAATACAATTATAGGTCTATTATGCAAAATAGACTGGCAAAGAACGCTCCAGGGAGCTTGTCATTTTCATGTCATGTTGGTTCGTTGTTGATGTGGCTTGCTCTAATTTTATCTTGTGCTTGAATTTGAATTTATCTACAATTTACTCCTTAGATCTTCAATTATCTTCTACAAATGGCCAAACTACTTCAACTGATCTGTTAGAGATATTATTTATATGCCTTTATAGTGTTAATTTGAACAATTGGAAGGAACCAAGGTATTTGTAGCTCTAAAAGGGATGTTCTAGAGTGCCATGTATTAAAGCCAAAATTTTGTTCTTGAAAAGTTCTTTGGAACAAATTTGGGCTTTAGGGATGCTCTGATGACATCACCTTGAGAGAAATATCGACTTTATTCTTCTTTGGCTAATATCTCAATCTTTCAACTTTGTGTACTCTTTAGCTTTGTTGGTGTTTCGATATCAATAACTTTGGTTTTGTTCAACTAAAATATCTTTTGCATGATTTTGGACTTTAATATGGGAATGCTGATATCATTACCAAAAATAATCCAAAATTATTCCATTCTATCTTTGTGCAAAAGTGTACTCCTTGATTGATGTCAGAGATGCATTGTCTTACTTTTAAGAAGTTTGACTTTATTTCGTATTGATGCTCTTTTGTTCAATTTTAGACTTTTGCGATGTCACACTGATGTCATCATAAAAAATGATCCAAAATAATTCCATTCCATCTTCGTGCAATCCTAAAATTCCTTTGGGGACTTAGCCAATTTTTTTGAGGGAATGTATGATCATTTTGAATCTTATTCTTATGATTCAACATGTAATATTTAAAAAAATAGGATTTTTAAATGAGGCATGAATTTGACCCACATTCTTGGCACCTCTCAGGGATTTTTGCTTGTGAAAATTAACCTAGAAAATCTTATTTCATTGGGCATGGAGTTAAAAGGGTTAAAAAAACATGAATGGAATTGGTGTGATAGGGGATTACTCAGGGAATGAGAGATGTGATGGGTGGATGTCATTGAATGGTATGAAAATATGTGAATGACTTGTGAAATGAAATGAATTGATTAATTAGGCGGGTGTTGGGATGGTACACTTTTAAAAAAATTGCAATTTTTGCAGGTGGATTTCTTTTATACTACCACTTTTGGTAGTTAATGATCCTTTGTTAGTAGGCCTTCTTTATTTTAGACACCTGATGCTTTGTTTTTATTTTGTGGTACCAAGGTGTCATGTCTTGATCCTTTACCATTCTGATACTGCTCTTGTGTGTCAAGTATTTCTTGATTATCTTATGCCCTTATAGTCTTGGTGGTGAGGGACTCTATAGTGGCATTTTACTTTCCTTGCTCATTCCCTTAATTTTTTCTTTAGTTGGAATGCTTTCTAATATTTAGATCACTTGACAAACCGTTATTCAAGTTTTTAGAGCAAGGCATTTGATTTCCATGATTTTCTCATGTATTTTCATCAACTGATAGGTCTTTTCATAGGAAGGATCTTGATATCTCATGGCTATTTTTTGAAACCATATTTTTTAGGAACTTAAGCACTTGGATTTCATCGATAGGTTCTTGTCATTGATTTATCTCTTCCTCATTGTGGGCTATCGATTCTATCTAAGCTTGGAGATCTCTGGTATGGAGTTGAGATTCTTCATCCCAAAATCCTGGATATCCTAGATCTATGGGTTCTCATGTTGGATCCATTATTTTCTCTACTTTTAGCTATAGCATATCTATCATCTCCCATCCTTGTTGGACTAAATTATTTCCTTTTATTATGTCTGGGAAAATATGCATTGTTGCGTTCCATTATTTTTTTGCTATAGCCTTTGCAGCTAGTTCAAATCTTCTTCTAGCTAAGCTGATTAAGTTTTTTGCTTGATCTACTTTATTCCCTAACTTATCTTGAACTTACGCTAGGTCCTCTTTTGCATATTATGTGACTTCTATGCTAAATTTCAAGTAGTCAACGATTGGGTAAGCTTCGAGAGTTCTCTAAAGGATTTTGCTCTAATTATCTTTTCTTAATTCCTTCAACGCTTCTCAGGAGAAGTGAGAGGCTTGGGCCATTTCTTTCTCTTTCTAGTTGTTGTAGATTCTGTATTTTTAGTCAACACTTGATTTATTTATTCATTTTCCTACATCTATTGAGGAGTCAAAAGTTTCATGATGTTTCTCTTTAATTTTTAATTTTCATTTTCTAAATATTTTTCATGTTTTGCTCTTCTTTTACAATTATTTTCAAGCTCTTTACTTTTTCCTCTAGCTTCTTACATTAGTCCCTCAGCCTATAACCTTGAAGGTATATGGTGCTAACATGGCCAATGTGTTGAACAAGGAGTCTTCCAATTGTAGTCGGGTAATATCTATTGCTTGTGTTTCTAATTGGTAATCATCCAACGTCAGCTTTGATTCTTGCTTGTCAACCTTTGGGGTGGTTGTGACTCTTAGCTATTGACAAGTAGTTGGATCAACCATGGTCATTAGCCACCAGTATTGGCATCTTGTTTTCCCACCAATCTTGTGCATTTTGGATCATTTCTTTGAGCCTATTGATAGTAGTTGTGGATGGATAGTTGGGTGGTGGAAGTATTATGAAGATGGATTGCATAATGGGGAAGGAATATTGAGGGACTTTATGAATGGTTGAAGTAACAATATTTATGGGTCTTTGTGTTTATGTTATGGATATGATTAGAGGGGTTTCAGGCATTGTGAATCTTTGAGTGATTGGCTTGGGTGGAGAGCTTCATGGTGGTAGATAAAGGTAGGGAACATTAGTGGGGATGGGAGAAGTAGAATAAGTAGTTGTAGGGACTTGAGAAATCATTCTTGATTTTTTTTGTGGTTGTTTTACGGTTGGTTTGCTCACTAGTCCAGTCACTAGGGGTGGTCCTTGAGTTTTACACTTTTTGTTGGCTCCTTCCTACAATTCCTTAAAAGGATTAGCCTTTATTTTGTCTACCCTTTGTTCTTTCATTGGATTTTAACAATTAGACTATGGAATTCTTGGAAATTGTTGTAGGTATGACCTTATTCTTTCATCGAATCCTTTACGATCTTTAGTGGTTTGACCTATTCCTTGCATGGTTTCTACTAGTGCTTCTTATTTTGGATGGTGTTGATATTTCAATGATCCTAGTATGAACTTGGGCACTGGCCCCAATGGAAATTTTGGTATAGATTATTTGTTTTTTTTTCTTTTGTTTTAGGAATAGGGGAATTAGAAAATGGGGCTCCTAGAGCTAAATTATGATATTGTTGTTGCACTTTTAGGAGCTCTTACAGTCTTGTGGTTGATTTCCTTAAGCCTCCTCTTGTGTATCCCATCTTGTCAATCATTTTTTACCCTTTTGGATATATATCTTATTGAACTTTGGTTGGGACAAATGGTAAATCATTTTGAAATGATACCAAAGTTTCTTGTATAGATGTTTGGATTACCAGATTTATCACCATGATGTCATCTATTTGTCTCTCTCCTGGCATTGGTATAACCTCTTTTACGAGTTCTTCCCTAGAGCTTTCTTGTTCAACTCATATTTTTTATCTTCCTTCTTGTGTCAGGAAATCTTCTTCTTGTACTTCTTCGCCTTCACTATTAATAATTTTATCTTTAACCTGCTTCTCCCAAGGCTTCCAATTTTATATATTCTCATCATCTTTTTTGAAAAATATTTTTTCCATTGATAGTGGGTATCTAAACTTTTGAGTGTTGTATTCACATATAAAGATCCACCATTCCATGATTTTGCCTTCTTTCCAACCTATTTTATTTCCCATACCATCTATTTTATCTTGAGTTAACTTGTGATATTTGTACTTATCTGGGTCATAGTCACACTTCGGCTCATAGAAATCTCTCCAAGAAGGCAACTCCTACATCTTATTGATATTTCAGGCTAGCTTGTTCTCTTCAAAAATATTTTAGAGTTGTTCAATGTCAAGTCGGTTGACCTTCTTGAAAGTTTACATTTTACCTTTGTTCAAGTCCACTAACCTATTCTTGAATTTATCTTTGGGCTTGTACTTCCACTTATGTAGTATTGCACGTAGTTTCAATTTTTTGAGTTTATTCCTCAAAATTTCTCCTTGTCCTTTTGTTGTTACTCACAACTACCAACTTTATTTATGCCTATGTTGAAGGCTACATTTATATCATCTACTTGCCAACAATATTCCATGGTGAAGACCTAGTCAGTGACATAGTAAGGTAATAGAAACATGTTTTTGACAAAACCATATAACCTTACCATGGTTCCCTTGATCAAGAAATACCAATCCCCTTCTTCTATTTGATGAATTTGTAATCTTTCCATTGTTGTTTGGGGTAATAGAAGAATTTCTCATATATTATTTTCAATACATGTTTTAGAAATTCTCTATTGAAATCATAATAAAATTCAAAAACCTAATTAAGATCATCCAATCCATTATTGTTATCTCTCTTGATCATTCATCTTGTTTATGCCTATCCATGAAATACTTTTCATCATGCTATATAAAAGTAGTCAAGCCATGTGTGAAGGGTATCGAAAAGTACTATATTTTGTAATCTATAACTACGTGAGTTACTCATGTATTATTTCACACAAGAATCTAGCCCAATTAAAGAAGAGAGAATTATTTGACTGGTTAGAGTGAGATTCATTATAATAATGTGGATTGGAGATGGCATATGCCATGGAAATCTAGTAATCATGGACTTTATTATTGGAAGGTAACCCAAATATGATGGCTAACATTGAAAACATGTCTAGGAATTTAAATTTATAAAATGGAATTGGGGTACTAGGGAGGTCATTACCAGGTAGAGGGTGGTACAGTTGTTGATTCAACCAACTTTTAAATAACTTGCCCCTCTCTTTGTCTTTGGAGGTCATAGTACCTTTTTTTCTCTTTGGCAATAAAGGATTTAGAAGTTTCATAGGATTAATTCTTGAGGCAAAGGCATCGATGAAGAGATCAAGTGTAAGTTGAAATAATTCTTGACCTTTGTAGTTTTGGACTGTCCTCATTTGTGGATTATAAAATTGGGCAACAAATAACACTAACTCGGGGTAGGGATGTATAGGCCTATGAATTTAAGATGATAGGAAAGAATGCCATGCAAATGCACCTAGGAAATTAGGTGGCATTCCTTTGCTTGCTTCTCTATAGCTTCTTAAAGATGCCTCTACTTTGACTTGCAATATTTTCTTATCCTTATGCATTTTCTAAGTGCTTGTTGCTTGCTTAACAATATTTTTCATATTTCTAGCCATTGTTGTTTATTTTTTACTATAATATCTCTTCATTTAACACTTTTTTTATTATCTCTATCATTGGCTACGTAAATATTATTTAGGATGCTCTGTCAACTCAATTATTTTACTTAGAAATTTTGTAAATAATTTCTTGCTAAATAGTTTGTTTTATTAGCATGAAACTAGTCGTTGGGCAGTTATTGTGGTAACTGGGATGCAGGCTTTACTTTTTTTTTAGATTGAATTTTACATTTTGCAAGGTCATGTGAAATATTTTTCATGTCAATCAAATTATGGCTACTATGATTATCTGGCGAATAGGCATACGAGATTTCAAAATTGTCATCAGTTGGTTTTGGATTTGGCCAATTGACTTTTAGCTTATTTCAAAATTATTGTGGCTTATTTACTTTTCTATTTCTATGTACATATGATATAAAGGGCGATGACACCCTAAATGAAACGCTTTAAATGTAGGTCATTTACTAGTATCAAAAAAATCTGATCATTGGTGTCTAATAGCTCATATGTGTTATGTTCATGTTTGGTGATGATGTGGTATGGCCTTGACCAAAATGAATCAAATTTTTGATGATTTATAGGCTTTGATTTATCTTCATCCCATTTAAGTACAAGTTTTTTGATTTGATAATTATAAAATATAGCCCTCTTGTGAAACCATCGATTTATTCTGGCTTAATGTTTTTGGAAATTATTATAGGCCTTTTCTCTGTATGCTTCCAAGAGTAGAAGTTATACCATCTAAGCCTTTGTTGCTCCAATACCTAGGAATTCTCTTTGCTCCATCAATTTTCTTGCCAGCAATTCAAGATGTAAGGGGAGAATGGTTCAAGATGTAAGGGGAAAATGACTTCCTTTCTATATACCAAGCAATAAGGTGAAGCTTTTAGCATTTTTTTATTATTATCTTGTCTATCCATAACGCTTGATCAAGTAACAAATGCCAACTTTTATTTTCACCAATAGTTATTTTGATAATTCTTAACAAAAATTTATTGGTGGATTCGGCGAACCCATTTCCCTGTGGATAGTAATTTGATGATGCTTTTAGGTAAATGTCATATTTACTAGAAAATTAATGATTTTTACCCCTATAAAAAGCATATCCATTATCAGTTACCAAGGTGTCTGGGATACCAAACCTTGTGATTACACTTTCTAAGAACTTGATTACTATATCTTGATTGGTCGATTTTGTGGTTGTTGCTTTCATGCACTTAGTGAAATAATAAGTTACCATTAGAATATACTTATGCCCTATTGATGAATTTGGATTTATGACCCCGATGAAGTCTAATCCCCACTACTTAAAAGTTTCTTCCACTATAATTGGCTATAGTGGAAGCATAATAAATTTTATATTTTTGACAAATCATTGGCATTTTCACAAGCCTTGGTTATCTTAAAAGCATATACAAATATGGTGGGTTAGCAGTACCCAACTCAGAGAATTTAGCAGCAATGGTTTTACCTGAATAATGTCCACAAGATAAGTCTATATGAAACTCTTTTAACACTTTTTTGTTTTGTTCTAATTTTATGCAATGGAGGAGAACTACATCAAAATTATTTTTGTATAATCTTTCTGGAAATAGGACATATTTCAATTATTGTAATATATATTGATGCATCTATGAGGCATTCAATCCTTTTGTCCACCCAATTGTATTCTTTTACGTGTTGCACATTTCTAGAATCCATATTAATGTTGACTTCTATACACATATTGTAGTTGTGTTCTAATTTTTAGAACTGAAAGTGATTATTTATTATAATACATGAATGAGTACATATAGAGAGATTAGGGTTTGGAAGATATTAGGGTTTTAGAAAGAAAACCCTAACTCTAACCCTAAAAAATAAAACCCTAACCCTAAAAAGCAATAATGAATATTAAATTAGGTAAAGTGCACTTTAATATTTTAACATCCCCCTTTAATGTGCGCTTTCCCAAGTATAAAATACTCATTCACATTCTAATACCCCCCATGAATTATGAAGCTCATCTAGAAGGTTTTGGTCTATGCTGAAAATGCACCTTTATACAATAATGTGAGCCATCCAAAAATTATGCTAAAATAGCCAAGAATCTGATGTTGAAAGCTTGATGTGGTGTTTCCTGAAGTATCAAAAGTGTCCTTATGGTAACCTTCTCATCCTACCAAAATGCATGGATAACCAGTCGATGCATCCGCTAGGTGCTATAGAGAAGATGACTAAGTACTAGGTTCACTTGCATCGTGATGTTGGAAATCTTGTTGATGAGCCAAGCTGAAAATCACTAATCCATTGAGATACAAGCCACTAAAGGCAAATACAACTCTAACTATAAGAGTACCCATGTGATATTCATGATCACATCAAAAAAGAGCCATGGTATTATGAAGAGACAATGAAAACTCCCAAACTGGAGTACCTGGTAGATTCCCATGATCGAAAAAAAATACCTTATATTTGTAGGAGTACCTAAAATCATGATGGAATATCAATAAGGCCATGGTCGTGAAGAAATTCTACTTCCAAAAATAGTCTCTGATGACAAAGTGGATTGAAGAAGTATCGGGTTCAACCAATAATGCACTTTCTATACAATAAAATTTGAGGTCCAAAATATCATATGTAATAGCCTCAAAATTGAAAATAAACACCTTCATTGTATTTGGATCTAAAAACTCTTTCCAATGACTACAAACATGACTATATTCAGAATTGAATAGAGCCCTAAAATTGAGAAAAATAATTAGACTATCTAGCATCAAAATAAAAAAAACAAGCTCCTAACCCATTACATGGCATCAAGGAATGTTCTAATAGCATCTTGAAATATTCTAAGGGCAAAAAAAAATAAAATTATTCTAAAAATATTTGGTTTTTAATCTCGAAACCAAGGTTATCCGAAAGTCACAAACCAACGAGCTCTACGCTCGTCTCACAAACTGCCACCATGTGGCAGTAGCAGTGGTCCCCACCACCGAGGCTCCCATGGCCCCCACCACTGGTGCTTCCAGGAGTGCACTAGCATCATCACTCAGGCCCCACGGGGAGGCTCCCTGACCACCCACTAGCGATCGACTAACTTAAGGGGCCTCCCTCTTATTAATCCCTCCTTCGGGCCATGTGTGATAATGAGGCTCGAAGAAAAAACACAAACGTGAAAATGTCAACCTTGTTTACATCCAAAAACACAAACCCTTATGCCACATGTCCAATAATGATTGGACGTCATCGATTCCCACTATAGGGCTATGAAGAGTTATATGGCATGCTATGATTAGGCGAATGCGTTAGGGTTTCTTCACACAATTTGATTTGCCAAATTTTAAACCTTAGAAGATATTTTGATTTTTCTTTTCGCTTGTGCCCATCTTTTGCCGCCTGCGCGCTGCTCTTTTCTTAAGTTTTTGAATACAATGGTGTCGTCACTCACTGCCACATGTCCAACTCCAAATGGAAAATATTTTTTAGGGTTTACTCTGTGTGATTCGTTTGGTCAACGAAATCTTAGGAAAGTTTTGATTTTTCCTTCGGCTATTCATCGCCTACACATTGCCACTACTGCTACGATTGCCACCATATGAATGAGTATTTTGTACTTAGGAAAGTGCACATTAAAGGGGGATGTTAAAATATTAAAGTGCACTTTACCTAATTTAATATTCATTATTGCTTTTTAGGGTTAGGGTTTTGTTTTTTAGGGTTAGAGTTAGGGTTTTCTTTCTAAAACCCTAATCTCTCTCTATATGTACTCATTCATGTATTATAATAAATAATCACTTTTGGTTCTAACAATGGTTATGGGCCCAGACCGCTTTCGTTGCGCCACTCTTATACCAATTGTTAGAACTGAAAGTGATTATTTATTATAATACATGAATGAGTACATATTTAGAGATTAGGGTTTTAGAAATAAAATCCTAACTCTAACCCTAAAAAAGAAAACCCTAACCCTAAAAAGCAATAATGAATATTAAATTAGGTAAAGTGCACTTTAATATTTTAACACTAATGTAATAGCCAGCTATTGACATAAGGCTCTATATTTTACCAATTTGGTAGGGCATATCTCAATGTCATACTCTTGTATTTTAGTGATCTATCTGACTCTTTTTTCTCTCAATTCCCTTTAAAGAGTGAAGTTTTTAACATCTGAGTGAACTACGTAAACTATTATTCTTCTCTAAGACACATGATATCTGAGTTTGTTTAGTGACTTCATGATGGCAAACACCTATTTTTCTATGAAGTAGTAGTTTTTTTTATAAACATGCAATGTCTAGATTAAGAAGGATATTGGATGTTCTTCTTGATTGTTATCTTTTTGAGTCAAAACTGGCCATGACTATCTTTAGATCCATATACATATAGAATGATATATTTGTTGAAATTTGGGTTTACCAAGACTAAATCCCTTGTTATAGCTTACTTTATCTGATCAAATGGCTACCTCCTTTCATGGATCCACTCAAATGTTGTGTTCTTCTTCAAGAGTTCTATCATGGGCTTGACTATTTGTGAAAAGTCAAAAATAAATTTTTAGATGAAGTTAATCTAACTAAAAAATTATTGTAAAGCCTTCTTGTTAAGGGGGGGTGGTAAAGCTAGAATAGCCCAAATTCTCTTTGGATAAATAGCCATCCCTTATTTAGAGATGACATGTCCTAGAATTATTTCCTCATGCATAACAAATATTGATTTCTTGGGATTCAATGATATTCTAAATTCACAATATTTCTAAAAAGCCATATCTAAATGCTCTAGGTGATTTTGCTTATCATGAAAAAAATTATAATGTCATCTAAGTATGTTAAGATTATTTTATTGACCAACTTCTCGAAAGCAAAGTCCATTGTATGTTGGAACGTTGCTCTGGCATTAGACAGATCAAACGTCATCCTTTGATACACGAATGTTCCCCATTTGGTGGTGAATGTTGTTTTGTGTTGATATTCATCTTTTATATATACCTTATTATATCCTAAAAAACTATCAAGGAGTGAAAATCTTTAAGATTTCATCAATATCCAACAAGGGATAATGATCTTTCAACTACGATCTGTAATATTTTATCCTGCTATGGTCTATAAGATTTTATCAATATGTAACAAATGATAATGATATTTCAAAAAATATTTATTTAGGTTCCAAAAAGAAATGCAAAGGCAAATATCTCCATTCTTTTTTTGTACTCATACCAGATTTTCCACCCATGTAGAATTCTTGATATTCTTTATGATTTTAGAATTTGGTAATTTGAGAAGCTCTTGCTTCATTACTGCTTCTATTTTAGGATTAATCACCCTTTGCTTTTGCCTAAATGGCTTAGTGTCGGGTGTCAGCTCTATAGTATGTTGGATAACCCTTCTATTGTAAACTCGAAGATCATCATAGCTCCACACTATTATATCTTGGTTCCTTTTACATAGCAACATAAACTTGTCCACTTCTTTGGTGGAGCAATGTACCTTGATCTTAAAACTTTTGTCTGGTTCGAGTTGGAATTCTTTGAAGGCTTGTTTTTCTAAGCTCATCATATTTTGATTTCCCAATAATTACTATCAAAAAATATCTCTAAGGTGATCAATATTTTTGGAATATGTTTGTTCTTTAGCTAAATGATATCTTCTTCATCAACATATTGCAGCATACCTTTCAATTGTGTCACACATATAGCTTCCTTGGTCAAGAAATCAACAATCTAGTGATCATCTTTGAATACTTGCAAAAATATTTCTTTGTCTAGAATTTTTGATCTAAATATCATCTTCACCTTTATTTTTTACCATAGTTGTTGGTGGATACAAAATTTGCTCCTTGAGAAGCTAATGCATTAGCTAATTCATTATGTTCCTTTGGAATAACTTTTATATTCAAGGCTTTGAAAATTTCCATCAAGTCCTATACCCTATTATTGTATGCTTTCCAGTAATGGTGCTTGTTGTTGCATCCTTTTGTTACTTGATTGACCACAAGCTCAGAGTCGTTGAAGACAAATATCAATTTAATCCTCATTATTTCTACCTGTATCAAACCTAGACACAAGGCTTCATTTTCGGTTGCATTGTTAATGTAGCTCCATGTTAATCTATAGGATAATTCTTTGATCTCTTCTGAAAGAGATATCAACAATATCCCATATTTGGCCTCATTCTTACATCTAGGCCATCAAAATAAACCTTCCAAAGCTCTATTTTCTTTAGTTTTTGGTTCATCATAGTTAGGGCCTTTAATTGTTTCAATTCCATTATGTGATATGTGCCAATCTTGATTACAATCATGGTATTTTAATCCTTTAGAGATAATTCATCTTTTGTCTATAGCTCTTTAAGGATATCTTCTAGAGGATTTATCTTCACTAATCATATTGATACATTATTCCTCTATCTTCTCTATATGATATGATATTGGCTTCTCTAGGTAGATTTTAATTTGTTTCCCCTTATGTGGAACTATCATATGAGAATAGTCTAGGTACATATAGCCTCCCAATTTTGTTGTAAATTCTCAAGAAAGGCAGAGGTCAAAATATATCTCAAGGTCTAAAATCACCACCTCTTGTATTATACTAATTTTTGGTGCTTTGTGCAACATATTAGGAATATCTTTGATTACTTTGACTATTTAATTGGTGGTACCATCTAATTGCAATATTCCAGGGTAGGAGTGAGTGCATTCCATTTCCATAGCTTCATATACTACTTTAGGCATCATTGTAGTTGCATCTTTTGGAATCAAATATGCAATTATGTACAATCCAACCTTCCATGTGTAAAGACATTTTAAAGTATGGTGGTCTATTCGTCCTGAATAATATTATTTAATGAATTTAGCACACCTTTGGAGTTTGTCATCTTTAACAAATATCTAAGTAGGTTGGTGTGTTCGGGTATCATCTAGGTATCATACATACTTATTGTAGATGGATTTTTCTTTAGTTCTTCAACAATATTGAATCTTGATGATTTTGGTTGTTCTTTCTCCTTCTTTCCTGGTTTGTTGAATCTCCTCCTATATTCTTGAGTGGATTCAATCCTTTATCATTTGGTTATAAAAGGATATTTCAATTTATCCTAGGCTTGCTCCTTGGATTTAGGCAATGTTTCTTTCACTTTTTTCTCTTGCTTTAAATTTGGTCACTCTCTTCCTAGATCCATCAAAGGAGGAGTCTCTCTTGACTTTGGCTAGACTGGAGATTTTTTGGAATCAAGCTATGTGTTAGCTTTTGATGTAGCATGTAATGTAATATAATCTATTTCTAACACCCCCTGTATTACATTATTTGGGTATTGAATACTTTAGTCTTCAATGTGGATCTTCTTCCATTGGATAATGGAATTTGTATTCTCCTTCATTGCTTACTATGATCAAGTTCAGTAGATAATTTGTGTCTTCATATGATGCAAAGTAAGTTGTAGCTGGAGGTTCTTCTGACTATTGTATGTGTTCAACTAGTTTAGTCTTCATGATGCCATGTTTCTTTTTAGCATATATTTTCTTCCTTTTCCTTCTTCTTCTTCTCTTGTGATTATGCATTGGTGTTGGTAGAATTTATGCTTCATGACAAGTTAGTTTATCATCACAATAATATTATTCTTTATCTTATTCCTTATGTTGAGTAAGTACAAAAACAATTAGTGATAGATACACCATCAAAAATTCTTCTAGTGAAAATATAACCAATCTTTGTGAATTCCACCATGTTGTGAAGAGAATATTGTGAAGATAACCAATCAATGTTGTAAAGTTACCTTCTTTAGCTTCTTTAAGAAATAAGGAAAATTTATCTTTATCACTATTGGGTAGATACTCGTATCCTTCTAGAGTATCTATTAAGTTTTGAGAGTAGTATTCTACTTTGTGCAGTAGTTCTTCATTATTGAAAGCATTTCTCAAGATATCATCCATGATAGATCCTTCTTTGAATTTGCAAGAATATTAGAAGTCTACCTTATGACTCCCTATATTAGGATATATGATTCCTAATTGAAGTATATAAGCTTGATTTGATAAAACCTTTATTAATCCTTAGTTTTGTAGGCTTCCTTATGTCTCCCAAGTAATGTGAGTATATACTCTTAAGGATTTTTAGGTTTTGAAGAAAGCTTATATTTTGTAACTTGATAATCTTTGATAAATGTTGATATTACCAAGTTTTGTAGAATACCTTATGACTCCCTAGTATGTTTTGGATAAGATATAGTGCTTTTGTAAATTATAGTTCAATATTTGGTTGATTTTGTAAAGTTTTGTAAATACCAAAAATCAACTTCTATTATCCCTTATTGCTCCTATTGAACTAAGCACTTTTCCCAAATTTTAAAGAGGTTATAATGTTGGATATTTTGTCTCCTTTTGAGAAGTTTGAGACAATAATTTTATAAATTTCCAACCTTTGAAATACTATGATAAACCTCTCTTTTAAATAACCCTTTGGGAATTAATTTAAGTGTATCTAATTTCCAATAAATTAATTTGATGTAGTAACCCTTATGACTCCCTAATTTTTTGAAAAATTAGACCACAATAATATTTGAAAATATTTAAGATTTATTCCAGTAGAAACCCTTATTACTCCTAGGTTTTATATTGCAAATATTATATTGATTTGATAAAATATTCCCTTTGATGTATGGATTTCAATATAATCAAATTCCTTCAATTTTAACCTTATAACTCCCAAGGAAAGAAAGCACATAGAAATGGGAATAAACCTTACCTTTTATCAAGCAATAATCGATGTTGATTTCAGATGAGCTAGGGTTGCAATATTGACGTCGATGCTTTGAATGCTTTGATTGTACCCTCCAATGGAATCACTTGGAACTTATCCTTGTGTGAAGCATTCCAAATCTGGTGTCATTTAGACTCTTCCTTTGACCTCGCTTGACTAGAGCATTGAAGGCTCTACCACCTTCTTGACATGCTGCAACTTGGCCCTATGCGTGCAGACAATGAAGTGATAAATGCGAAGATGAATATTGCTACTTGTGCTTGATCGTTGACATCCTTAAAATGGAGAATATTCTTGTCTGAAGTGCCAAGTGGCACATCCATTTTCCTTTGAGCGCTTGAGGAGTAGAAGATACCAATGAAATGCTTGTCTCCCTTCAAGTAACATATGGATGTTATATTCTTTAGCAAAATGTTTGGTCTCCCAATGGATAAGTGTATCCCATACACTCAATGCACCAACCTGTTCGTGTAACTCCTCTCTTGAAGATGAGTGCTCACTTGATGAGTGTTAGGGTTTACCTTTAGTGATAAATATCACTTTATTCTCATGCATGGATGTCATCTCTATCGCTGGTTCAATGGGCCCTTTGGAGATCCTTTTAACCTTGAAAATCCCCAACTCTTCTTTCGTTCACCTACAGTATTTTCCAGCTAGGATGTGGAGCAATGATTTGGAGGCTTGAGCACTAATTTTTAGCCAATGGATGTGGAGTAAGAAACACTCCAATGGTGCTTTAATTTTTCTTCCTTTCTTACTTGTTATATGTCCTCCTTTCGTAGATAATGTTTCTCTCGAATGACATTGTTTCTCCCTTTGCTTTTGCTCCTTGTCTTTTGCAAGTTCGATCGTCCAAGATGTGAGGAGAATGAGCCCTTTGAGTGGCTCCTTGTGCTATTCTTGGATTGACGCTAGCATACGACCACTTTTGACTAGTTTTTCCAACGAGTATAGTGCCTTTGAGGCACCTTCAAATCTACCTTCTCTCCTTGTATAAACCAGATTAGGATAGTGCAACACAATGTAATATATTTTTATATAAAATATCCTTTATTGCACCTTCTTTTGCACTCCTTTCAAATCTGAATTTCTGGTTTTGTGGTAAAATTTTGAATGCAATATAGGGTTTTTGAGGTTATCTCTTTGATTAGACACCTTCCCCTTTTTCTTGGGTATTTTGCAAATGAACCCAAGCTTGTAACCACTTGATAGAAGTTATTTTTTTTGTATATTCCTGCACAATATCTTTATTTTAGAAACCTTATTGTGCTTTGAATCTGAGACTCACCAAGTCTTTTTGAGGCTTCCTTTTCTAACATTCGATGGCTACTTTCTTCTCCAATGCTTGGAGGATTTGAGTTGATTTGGTGGCTTCTCTTGGCCACTGAACGTTTCAGATTTTTGTGCACTAATAGTGTCTTTAGACACTTTGACAAATTTTGTTTTTGTGCCCTTCTCATGAACACAACAATAATATTTTTTAGAGCAATATAATAGTGCAAATGAATCTAATAATATTTTACTTTTAATGCACTAACAATTTCACCTTATCACTCCAATCAACTCTTAAAAATAATGCACTTAATCAATTTATTGCAACTAATCAAGAATAATCTGAAATGAATCTTCAAGAATTATTCTGCAATTTTCCTTATAAGCAAGGTAGTAAGAGCTAGTCTTCTTTTACTTTCCAAAGTAGATGATAGGTAGTTGATAGATAGTTGAAATTCTAAAATCTAATCAACTCCTAAAGTGCAAATGAACCTTAAAGGAACCTTTCTCTTTTTGCACTTTTGAATACTGTAATTCAATTCTCCTTATTCCAACTTTAATCCAAATTAAGGTGCTTAAACAAATTTGATAAGTAATCCACTTAATGAATCTACTTGCACCAATAGTTTCTTACCTTTTTTTTAAAGCCTCTTTTTTTGCTTTTGTAGAGGATGTAGATCTTGGTGTCTAAGATCACCAAGTTGTTTCCTTGAGTAAGATCTTGCAGCTCTTTGTAGGCTACCCTGAACAACTTCATCTTCACCAAAATATGGTCTTGAACTCTCTTTCACGAGCCTAGGATTTTGGTGGCTTGTTCTCCTCTTGTAGTCTCCTCATTTTGTTGTAGATTTGAAGAGATCTTTGTTTCTGAAGCGGTGCCTTCTTGCTATGAGAGGCAATCTCCAAATCTCCTGGATTTGGTAGGCTTCTTCTATTTGAATCTTCCTTTAAGATTCTTGTTGAATTCTGACTTCAAATAGGATCTTCTTCTCAAGATCCAAAATGTCTTGAGGTCTTCTGAGATTTGGCACTCCTTGCCAAATTCTTCTTCTTGGGCTTGTTGTCGGATGGTGACAATTGTCCCAAATCTTTCACTATCTCCAATAGTGAATTTCTCCAATGAGTTCTCCTTGGAACTCCTTTGATGATTTCTTCAGTAAGGCTCTCCAAACCTTTTAATGGATGCTCATAGAGACCTCTCCAAGGCCTTTGATCTTGCAGCTTCTTCTGGTCTTCCTTGAGACCTTATCTTCAACATTTTGCTTCTAGAAGTGTTGGTGGTGAGATCTTCTCCTAGATCTTTGATTTTGTTGCTTCTGGATTCGAGCAGGACTCTCCTAGTCCTTCTTCTTCCAAGTCTATAAGTTATTCAATGAGATATTCTCCTGATATCTTTTGCTTTAGGTGTTGGATTTATTATGAAGAAGATACTCTTCCTATATTTTTGTAGGAAGCTTTCCCAACTCACTGAATCTCCCTATTCCTACAACAAAGTATTAGTACTGAAATATGATTCTGAATTAGATACTCTCTTCTGGAGTCTTCTTCGGGATCAAGGCTTCTATGGCATTTTTCATCAAACTTTTGGCCTTTTCAGTATCAAGGCTTTTGTGGCCTTTTCTTCAATATCAAGGCTTCTATGGCCTTTTCTTTAATATCAAGGCTTTTGTGGCCTTTTCTTCTAGGATCAAGGACTCTATGGCATTTTCTTCTGGGTCAAGGCTTCTATGGCCTTTTCTTCTAGATCAAGGCTTCTATGGCATTTTTTTGGATTAAGGTTGTTATGGCATTTTTTCCTTGTGAATTTCCCAATCTAGCAATGGAGATCTCTTGTCTCCCAACTTCACCATGATTCTTCTCCAGAAGTCTCTTCTGTAGTATTCTTCTCTTGCAACAACTAATATCTGCACTATGAAGGCACTCCGACCTTTGAGCAACGAAGTTGAAATATCCTAGCTTTCTATTGTAGGAGGTGTCCCAATCATCTAAGAATTAATTCCCTATAATAAAAGAAACTTTAGGTAAATTTCTCTAGATCTCTTAGATGAGCTTCACTAGTTGATTCATCAAACTAGTGGATCAAATGTTGAGTCCTAGTCTTCACGAGTTTTTCCTTGTAACTCTATGGAAAGACTCTAGCCATATGCAATCTCAGTATTTTAGAAACTGAGATTTCTTTCAGTCCTTACTTGTGGCTCTCCCTAATTCTACCACCTAGACTCTTCTAAGAATTTTTGACAGTGATTGGTCCAATGGCGCATCAGGTTGATAAAAAACTTAGGTTCAATGATAATGGTGGTTTTCCTATTGATCTATCGTAGCTATGATACCATTGTTAGCTTTTGATGCAACATGTAATGGGAGATAGCAATCACAAGATGCAAAATAATATGAAATAAAGTAAATCTATGAGATGACTAAAAATATACTATAAATAGAAATGATGAAAATGTATACAAAGTAGCTATGGAGGAAATGAACACTCCATGAATAAAGCTACTACTCAAGAATGAGCTTTGAGCATATCACACTCCATATTACATCACACCACACTATTCTACACTACTTTCTACTACTATATCATGCTCTATGTCTATGGCCCTTTATATAGGAAAATAGGTTCCTTGGCCAACACTCTACCTAGCTGTGCAAGGAACAACTTGCACATATATAGCTTACACATTGACACGTGTATTTATTACATTGCATGAAGTAACTAGATAATTTCCCCCTAAAGTAATCTAATTTCCTAAGTATATACCAAGAAAGATACATTTACATGATCCAAATGATGTAATATAATCTATTTCTAACACTATGTTTACTCTTTGGGATTTGGGGGCTAAGCTGGGACTCATAATGACCCTAATTTGTATGGATTTATTTGTAATGGTTTCTTCTTGAACCTTATCAGCACTTATATACATTCCTCCTCTAAAGGGTCTTATGTGATCATGACCTGTTCTAGGTCTCATAGCATATTCACTTGACCTTTCTATACCTTTTTAGCCTTTTCTATGGCAACTAGTTGGGCTTGGTGTTCATGCAAGTATCAACATTATGAGGATCATTGCACACTATGCACTAGGGACAACCTTCTAAGTCTAATATTGATGATTTTTGTTCTTGATCATTGCAAATATTATTAGCTTTTTCAGTCATATCGCTAGTGGAAGCTTTTGTACCCTTAACAACATAAGGGGACCTCCTAGGCTAATATATTTCAGCCTTTTTCATTTCAATAGTTTTCACCTTGCTATTTAAGGTCTTCAATGTAGTCAATACTTATATCATTTTTGGAGACTCTTTTGGCTCTAGAGTTGGGAGCATTGATAAAGTTGGTATCAAAGGTAATACCTTGAGGATAGGAATTAGAAATACCAAGGGAAGGTGTGTGATGGTGATTGGAGTTTATTTTTGCTGAGTGGGCTAGCCAATATCTATAAAACATGGCATCACAACCCTAAGAGGTAGCCTTTCTACAAAAATCAAAGCATTATTTGTAGTGATAACAACTTGATAGACCTAAAGGGAAGTAATCACATTAGATTATTATGTTTGGAGTCCCAGATTAGGACCTAGGAATTTTATTTAATAAATGTATGCTAGGGGGGCAAGAGCTCTAATATCTTGAGGGATTCTTTTACAAGTCCTATTGAACCTAATGTTGAAATCAGTGATGACCTCTTGAGGATGTCATTGAATGATCATAAATTGGGTAAGCAATGAGAATGGGTCAACTAACTCAATAAATTCTTCAATAAAGGACCTTTCCAAATTAGCCCATGAATAGATACTTTCATCTTCCAAATTTTAATACCATTGTAGTATCTTTCCTCTAAAGATGAGGCAAGGAGCCTGACCATGATATCTTCCTCCTGGGAGTTATGAATTATGGCCAATGATATCGTATCTTCATAATGTTCATACATCATTTTACCTCTTTTCTTTCAATAATTATCACCTTGCTATTTAAGGTATTCAATGTATTCAATACTTATATCATATTTGGAGACTCTTTTGGGTCTAGAGTTGGGAGCGTTGGTAAGGTTGGTATCGAAGGTAATGCCTTGGGGATAGGAATTGAAACTACCAAGGGAAATGTATGATGGTGATTGGAGTTTCTTTTTTTTGAGTGGGCTAGCCAATCTCTAGAAAACATGGCATCACAACCCTAGGAGGTAGCCTTTCTACAAAAATCAAAGCATTATCAGCAGTGACAACAACTTGATAGACCTAAAGGGAAGTCATCACATTATATTATTGTGTTTGGAGTCCCATATTAGGACCTAGGGATTTTATATAATAAATGTATGCTAGGGGGCCAAGAGCTCTAATATCTTTAGGGATTATTTTACAAGTCCTATTGAACCTAATGTTTAAATCCATGATGACCTCTTGAGGATGTCATTGAATGATTGTAAATCGGGTAAGCAATGAGAAGGGATCAACTAAATCAATAAATTATTCAAAAAATGACCTTGCCAAATTAGCCCATGAATAGATACTTCCATATTCCAGAGTGTAATACTAGTGTAGTATCTTTCCTCTGAAAGATAAGGCAAGGATCCTGACCATGATATCTTCCTCATGGATGTTATGAATTATGGCCAATGATATCATATCTTAACAATGTTCATACATCATTTTGCTTGTGTCATCATAGGTAGGCAAGGATTTAAGTCTTGTATGAGGGATTTTATTGAGATGTACCAAACCCAACAGTTTGGTGGTGTTCCATTCAGGAAAATTTTGAGGAACCTACTGTTGATTTTGAGCCATGACCTCAAACTAGATGTTCTTGAGAATTCTTGGGGATTAGAATATGTGGAGTCTACACTTTAATATAATGACTCTAGAGGTAGAGACTTAGTTCATCTAGACCTAAAAGTTTGTAATTCAAGAAATGGCAATGGATTATCTAGCTTCTTAGTTGTGGACCTTGTTACCATAAAAACACAAAAGACTAGAATGAAATAGCAACTAGGTATTCATTAATCACCTGTAAATCAGCGGAGTCACCTGGTGAATTATTTGAGTGATCTTAAGAAGTAGAAATTGATCAAGGTTCTACTTAATAGAATTTATGGGTGAATTATCACAATACATCCCACCATGTATACCAAAAAAATAGTTGCCATAAAATCTACCTAATCCTATGAAGTTCACCCTAGACTTCAGCCAACGTTTTGGATGAATATTATTTTTCCTAGATCAACTTTTGAAGAAGGTTGACTCCTTAAAATACTTACAAAATTAAAATAGGGTTTAATCTAAGGGTGTGAAATGAAAGAGTTATAAGAGAGTAAGGGTTTAGAGTAATGAACAAACTATGGACAGGTACAAAGTAACAATAATGGATACATCTGTATAAATTTAACACCATTAACTTATAATGATACTTAACAAACCAACCATTTTTTTTTTTTTTTTGGTGGTGGCCACAAGGGGTAAACATACTGTGACCACGAGGGAACCATTACATAACATATCCGCAACATGTGAGGTGAGAGATTTGAACCTAGGCCTCTCAGCAACTAGAGAGGTTTAACTACCCACTTGCTCTCCAACTCCTCTACATGGATGGATGTAACAACAAACCAACCATTGTTGAATATATGATAGGATTAATTTAATTATAATCATATGTCTTAATCATTACAAATACTTTAATGAAAAACAATCCATCGATCAAAAGAGTAGAATTCACTTTAACATAATAGACTAATCACAAAGTGTAACAGATATGACTTAAAACATAATATTCATTCATAAAAAACTAAAATAGTAATCGCAATTGAGGTCAAACAACTATCACTTCTCATTAAATATAGCAAAAATTACATAGCATACACTGAGGAAAATGCTATAAAGCCAACCCTTATTTTGAGACCTATATCCCTACTTATAATTTTCTCTTTGAATCTTGCAACACAAGTTTTACAATACAATTTCATGTCTATTATGCAAAAATAGTATGGCAAAGAATGCTATAGGGAGCTTGTCATTTTCATGCAATGTTGTTTCATTGCTTTTTATGACTTGCTTAGATTTTATCTTATGTTTAAATTTGAATTTATTTGCAATTCACTCCATAGATATCCAACTATCTTCTACAAATGGCCGAACTACTACAACTAGCATATCAAAGATTTCATTTTTGTGCTTTAAATGTATTAGTTTGAACAACTAGAAGGCACCAAGGTGGTTGTAGATCTAAAAGGTATGTGTCATAGTGTTTTGTATCAAAGTCAGGCTTTTGGTCTGCTTGAAGAGATCCTTAAAACAAATCCATACCTCAAGGATGCTCTAATGATGTCACTTTTAGAAAAACCCCAAATTTGTTCTTCTCTAATTGATATTTTTATCTTTTGGCTTTGTGCACTCTTTGGCTTTATTGGTATTTCAACATTAGTAACATCAATTGTGTTCAGCTATAATATCTTTTGCATGATTTTGGAATTTAATGTGGGAGTGTTAACATCATCATAAAAAATAATCCAAAATCGTTTCATTGTTGGAATGGTGTTGAATATTTTCCATGTTATTTAGGTGGGGTTAACTCTGAGAGGACTAGACACTTTGCTCCTATACTCGTCGAGGTATACACATAATTTTTTTGGGGGTTTAAGCTATTTTTTAGACTCATATGGGTAGTTTTGGGTTAATGTATTGGATATGGTCAAGTTTATACAATAAGGAAATATTCTTGCTAGGTTTTTCTCGAAAGGGTTTCCTAGGATAAATTCTTGTGTAATATGTTTCTTCTTCTTTATTTTTCCTTTGATTTTGCACTTACTACTTTTCTAGATTTTGTTTATCGAGGTATTATTTCTCTTCATTTGGTATCAAAGCTAGGTTTTAGCTTTGCTTGAGGAGTAAGAGTTTCAACCCAGAGATAAATTAATTCTTGAGTGGAAGCAATGCACGAAAGAATCTTGGTGAAGAAAAAATGATGAGAATAATACGAGTAGAGATAAAAAAATCAATGGATAGAACTTTGAGTTATGGAAACTCAAGATGGAGGATTTTTTGGTAGATAGAGATCAGTGGGTTGCAGTCTCAAGAGTAAAACCAATAGGAACAATATATGAGGAGTGGATAAATATTGATAGGAAGGCAAGGAGATCTATCAGATTGTGCTTATCTAATTCAGTATTTTTGAATGTATCAACAAATACCATGACAAAGTTGTTATGGGAAACGTTGGGAGTGCTATATCAGACAAAGTTATTGGTAAATAGACTCTTTCTCTGGAAGAAGTTGTATTCAATTTGGATGAATGATGGTGACTCTATGGCTAAACATCTAAATGCTTTTAACACTATGGTAAGTCAATTAAAATCTATAGATATAAAAATGGATGAAGAGGAAAAGTGTATTACTTTACTTTATTCATTACTTGATTCCTAGGATAACCTAGTTATGGCTATCACCAATACTACCTCTATATTGAAAGTAGAGGATATAGTAGTAACATTGCTTCTAAGGAAATAATATGAAAATATTCTAAGTATTATCATCAGAAGGATGCCTTGGTTGTGAGGGGTCGTTCTCAAGAAAGAAGCAAAAAAAAATAGGAGAAAGGAAATCAAAAACTAGGGAAAAATTTGTTGTTCCAAACAAAAGAAAATATTGGAAGTGTGGTAAAACAAGGCATTATAAAATAGACTACAGATCTAAAAATGTTAATAGTCATTCATATGATAAAGAAATTCTTACAAAAATAAAGACCAAAAATGAAGATTCAAGGGACCTATTCATAGCTGCAACATGCTCAAGTGAACACCATGACTCATGACTGATTGACTTAGGTGCTTCTTTTTATATGACTCCTCATGAGGGGTTCTGTGAATATGAAAAGATAAATGGATGTGAAGTCTTCTTGGGATACAATTTGACACAAAATAATAGGTCAAGGAAGAAACAAATTGAGGTTAAAATATGTAAGAATTAAAACCCTTCCTAGTGTGTTGCATATTTTGGGTTTGGCAAGGAATCTGATATCCATTAGTAAGATGAATAATGTGAGTGTGATTGTGATATTTAATAGGGATAGTTGCAATATGGTTCATGGATGCTTAGTGTTGGCAATGGAAGTTTGTATAGGAACTCTATTCAAACTTGAGGCTAGCATTACAAGTAGTGATTGCAATAACTCTTCAGTTGTAGAGGAAATTGTTAGTCTTACAATGGCACTGAGAGGGGGGGTGAATCAGTGTAGTTCTTTAAACTTAAATTCATAGCTCTTAAAACTGAAATAATGAAACCTTAAAACCAGATAAAGCAAGTATCACAAGAGAACATCACACAACACAAGATTTAACGAGGTTCACCAATTTGGCTACTCCTCAAGAATGACTGCTTGGACTACCATCCAAATCCAACCTTTGCAAAGCACCAACTTTACAATCAATTTACCAGCACCCACTGGAAGGAGCACCAACCCCTTATTTATCTGCACCAATAGAAAGGAGCACCAACCCCTGATGCCAAGCTGCAACCTGGACTTCAATTTTGAATCTAGAAGTTTAACAGAAAAATACCTTCGCTTTTACAAGACCCTGACTGGTCTATTACTTACCCAATCTCTCTCACTATTTATGGAACAGACACATCTTCTACGATCTACAACCACACTTCACCTTCTTTGAGTCGCTTCTCTACGCACCCTCTGTCTTTGTACACTCTACACCCTTACAACTACACTTTGCGTTCATCTTCGCCCTTTGCACTCTCTGTGCCTTCTGCTTTCTCTATGCACTCACAGACGCACTTAGGACAATTCGACATGACTCTTCGCTCACTTTGTGCACTTCGCCATCATCTCACCACTTCTGCACTTTCTACGCTCTTACGGCCACATTTCACACTTCGACACGCATTCAACGACTTATTCAACAACTCAACAATTCTCCAAACAACCCTCCTTTTATAACAATATTTTCATGATGAAAACCCTAATCTTAGTCGGCTTGCATAACAAATGTAAACCCTAATCTTAGTCGACTTTCATAACAACTATAAACCCTAATCTTAGTCGGTTGTCATCGGTCTTAGTCGGCTTCAACTCATGAAGATATTCGATAATTCCACCGCTCGAAGATTTCATTCGATAATAGTCCCTGTAGCCGTCGCACTGACTTTTGTTCACTCTTCATATTTTAGTTGCATGAATTCACTCTGTATCTACCCCTGTAAATGTTGTAGAGATGTCGGTCCACTATCATACTTCTCATTTTAGTTGGGTTCTCCTTCTTGTCTTGCGCATTTATGACCTGTCATGAAATCATGACATTTCTGCCTCTGTAGCTTCTTTTGTTGTTGTTGCCATGAAAATACATGTCACGATATCGCGACACTTTTTCTTTCTTTCTCTTTCTCCTTGCTTTGGCCTGAAAATACATGTCGCGATATCGTGACACTTTTTCTTTCTCTCTCTTTCTCTTTGCATCGAACCATGAAAATGCTACATGTCGTGATATCGTGACACTTTTTCTCCTTACTCTTTCTCTTTGCTTCAGCCCCCAAAAATACATGTCACGATATCGTGACACTTTTTCTCCTTGCTCTTTCTCTTAGCTTTGGCCCGTGAAAATACAACATGTCGCGATATCGCGACACTTTTTCTCCTTGCTCTTTCTCTTAGCTTTGGCCCCGAAAATACATGTCGCGATATCGTGACACTTTTTCTCCTTGCTCTTTCTCTTAGCTTTGGCCCGCGAAAATACATGTCACGAAATCGTGACACTTTTTCTCCTTGCATTTTCTCCTCTTCTAGCCAAAATGCAACATGTCGCGATATCGCGACACTTTTTCTCCTTGCATTTTCTCTTCTCTTTGGCCGCGAAAATGCAACATGTCGCGATATCGCGACACTTTTTCTCCTTGCATTTTCTCTTCTCTTTTGGCCGCGAAAATGCAACATGTCGCGATATCACGACACTTTTTCTCCTTGCATTTTCTCTCTCCTATTTTAGTCGCGAAAATGCGACATGTCATGAAATCGTGACACTTTTCCAACTTACTTTCTCTCTCCTATTTTAGTCGCGAAAATGCGACATGTCACAAAATCGTGACACTTTTCAAACTTACTTTCTCTCTCCTATTTTAGTCGAAAATACGACATGTCGCGAAATCGTGACACTTTTCCAACTTACTTTCTCTCTCCTATTTTAGTCACGAAAATGCGACATGTCACGAAATCATGACACTTTTCTTACTTGTTCTCTTTCTTCGAACTTGTCACGAAATCGTGACACTTTTTCCTGCTTTCTCTTTCTCTTCCAACATGTCGCGAAATCACGACAGTTTTTCCACTTGCCTTTTTCTCTTCCAACATGTCGCGAAATCGCGTTTTTTCTACTTTTTCTCTCTTCCAACATGTCGCGAAATCATGACAGTTTTTCCACTTGCCTTTTTCTCTTCCAACATGTCATGAAATCCATATTTTTCCCTTCTTTTTCTCTTCCAACATGTCACGAAATCGACAGTTTTTCTTGCTTTTCTCTCTCTTCCAACATGTCGCGAAATCGTGACAGTTTTTCCACTTTCTTTTTCTCTTCCAACATGTCGCAAAATTGCGACAGTTTTTTCTACTTTTTCTCTCTCTTCCAACATGTCACGAAATCACAATAGTTTTTCCTACTTTTTCTCTCTTCCAACATGTCACGAAATCGACATTTTTTCCTCTTTTCTCTCTCTTCCAACATGTCACGAAATCATGACAGTTTTTCTTGCCTATTGTATATGTCACGATATCGTGACACTTTTCTTACTTGTCTTTTTCTTTGATCTTTTGCATATGGGCCACTTCGGTCTTCTTGGAAAATCATTGTACATACTCTGAATAACCTTTGAACTCCTATCTTCTGCATCTGAATAGCTTTTGAACTTCCTGTCCATTGCATCAACAGATCTATCTGATTGTGTTGACAACAATGACAATACTGTTGTTGCACCTTGCTCAACAATCTCCCCCTTTGGAATTGTTGGCAACACATGTGCAATTTCCTGTAACTCTTCTCCCCCTTTGACAATAATACCAAAGGGCTACTGCAGACTCCCCATGAGTCCATGCACAACATTCTCAGGCAAAATTTATTACACTTAGCAAAAATCATGAACATGAGCAAAAAGATAATCAAATACTTAAATGCTCCCCCTGAGAATGTGATCCCTGTAGCTAGTCAATTCTTGGGAAGTGTGACCACTCCCAATTTATTGCGAAGGTACTCAAAAACTTCCTTGGGCAATGGTTTTGTGAAGATATCCGCTACTTGCTCTGTAGTTGGAACAAAATCCAACTTAACCTCACCTTTCGCAACTTTCTCCTTCAAAAAGTGATACCGGATAGCAATGTGTTTTGTGCGTGAATGCATAACCGGATTCTTGGAGATGTTAATGGCACTGGTGTTATCACACTTAACTGATATTGGCTCACTAAAGTTAATACCAAGATCTTTCAAGGTTTGTTTCATCCATAATACCTGTGTACAACATGTTGTCGTTGCAATATATTCTGCCTCTACTGTCGATAAGGAAACTGACTCTTGTTTCTTACTGTGCCATGTGACCAACTTGTCTCCAAGATAGAATGCACCTCCACTGGTACTCTTTCTGTCATCGACACATCCTGCCCAATCTGCATCTGAATACGAAATAAGGGTGAAGTCCTTACCTTTCGGATACCATAACCCATACTCCATAGTACCCTTGAGGTACCGAAGAATCCTCTTCACTATTGTCACATGAGTCTCCTTGGGATTAGCCTGAAATCGTGCTACCATGCATACTGCCTACAAAATATCTAGTCTGGTAGCTATCAGGTATAGTAAGCTCCCAATCATAGATCTGTACATGGTTTGATCAACAGGTGGAGATTTGTCATCCTTGCTCAACTTGCAACCTGTCGTCATGGGAGTGCTAACTGGCTTACAATCCTCCATTGTGAACTTTTTTAACATCTCTTTCACATATTTAACTTGAGAAATAAATATGCCCTTCTTATTTTGATTAACTTGCAACCCGAGGAAATACGAAAGTTCACCAATCATTGACATTTCAAATTCTTTCTGCATCTTATTTGCTAAATCTTTACACGACTCATCTTTGCTGCTTGCCAAATATGATATCATCTTTCTTAAACCCTTGTTGAGTGAGATAGTTGTCTAGCCTTGCATACCATGCTCGGGGTGCCTGTTTCAAGCCATATATCTTCAACTTACAAACCAAGTTGGGATCATCACCAAGCTGGAAACCATCTGGCTGCTCAATATAAACCTCTTCTTCAAGCTTCCCATTCAAAAATGTTGATTTCACATCTGTCAAAAAAAATTGTCAAGTGACTCACACTTGTACCAACTTTTGTCCAACACTATACCGACACTGCAATTTTACTGCCAACTCTGTGCAAGCATCAAACACTGTACCACAACACCAACCAAATCCCTTTTTACATTTTCAACTTGGTCTATGTTTTCTACAGTCACCGCTGGTCACACCTTACTTTCAACTGTTCGAATCAGGAGACAACATTTTGTCAAACACTTCACGGCCAACTATAGTGCACCTTACTCAAACTCATACTTCTGGACCTCGGATAGGTATGATTCACAAAGCAAAGTTGCTCATCTTGATGAGCTAAACATGAATCAATAATCAGACTTCAATATTTTTCACCACAGCGTCATAATAGATCTAACAATCTTCACGTCAATGTGTAGTTCAAATACACACTGCTTTTATCGAAACACATATATGCGGCTAGGGCAACATTCTTTCACTAACCAAATTATCTGAACTGTTATAATCCTTAACTTTGGACAGTGGCAGTAAGAACCATCAACAGTACAACAATGACATATAGCAATACTACCAATAATGACAACTCTCAATTTAATCACCACCCTTCACGACACTTCCACAAACAACTACATGAACTGAAAACACACTTCGACAACTATACGACAACTTCCCTGACTACTTGCCTTTCATCCTCAGGTAATCAAACAAATACATAGGAGCATTAAAATGAAACTTCAAGATTGCTCCCCCCGAGGATGTGCTACCTGGAGTTGCTTAGTGCAATAGCGGAGTAGTCTCCTTCAATCCAAGGAGACACGATTTCCTTTCTTCTATCTTTCTCCAAACTTTCTTGAACTCGGGCTTGGATTTTTCAACTACATCCCTGTTTTGCACCTTTTCGTGAACTCGAACATTTCTCTTGTGTGGTTGTCTCTTGTGCATCCTTGATGAATGATTATTTTCCTTTCTTTTATGTACATGATTTATTCCCCATCTGAGTTGCGTTCTTCGCGTCTGATGAAATCTACTATTTTGCCTTAGATTAGATACAAAAGTGCTTGGACAAAACCTTGCTATGTGCCCATGACCATTACATTGAAAACATTGTACATAGTGTTCACTCAGAAACGCAGATGTATTTCTACCAACATAACTCTTTGATTTATTATTCAATCCACAATAAATTGCCTTGTGACCATATTGGTTGCATCTGAAACAATAGCCATTAAAAGTATTATTATGAATAGAGTGAGAGTGATAGAACCTCTTTTGTTGTGGTTGCTTTGTTGTAGATCTCCTTTGATATTTTCTTCCTTTTGAAGATTCAACTTCAAACTTTTCTTGCTTCGATCCTTCAACGGTGAACTTCTTCTTCTGCAGAGTTGGAAGATGAAGGTTGTTCAACTTCATATCCAAGACCACGCTTATCCTGTGGAGCTTCTTTGTTGGCTTATCATTTTATCTAGCAACTCTGTGCTCTTCTCGAATTTGAGATTTGTATTGGCCTCTTCTAGTTGTTTCTTCAATAAAACAATCTCTTCCTCTTGTTTGCAGCAACCAATCTCTTTCTCATTGATCTGTGACCTGAGAGTTTCTTCAATCCTTTTGAATTCTTCTACCTGTACTTTCAAACTGGTTATTATTTCATTTGCATCCTCAAGCTTTCTTGAGATTTCCTTATTCCTTTTTCTTTCTATCTTCAATTCATCCAGAGCTGCAATTAGTTCCTCTTTCAAATTTATTTCTGCATCAATTTCTTCTTCATCACATTCCTGTTCTTTTTTTGTTTCTTCTTCGAGTGTCATGAAAAGACCTCCACCTGTTTCCTTTTTAGAATCATCCTCTAGGACTTCATTAACTCTCAGCATATATGCCTCTATGTTCTCATCGTCATTCAACTTTAATGCTTCGAACTGAGCTTGATGTGTTTGTAACTTGGCCTCCTTGATCTCATCGTCTCCTTCATGAATACTCCTCAGTTTGTCCCATATTTCTTTTGCCGTTTTACAACTCATGATCTTTACCAGTTCATTGTCTACTAATCCACACCTGATAGCATTCTTTGCTTTTGAGTCATTCTCAAACAGATTCTTATCGACAACATCGGTTGGAGGAGTGATGGGTATTGTGTATTCACTGTCTACTGAATCCTAGATGTCGTATCCCAAAGCACAAAGATATGTCTGCATCCTGATTCTCCAGACCACGTAATTAGTTCCATCAAACAAAGGTGCTTTGTTTGATGAGAAGTCTTCAACCTTTTCTGGTTCAATTTTCTCTTCCATAGGAACTAAAGCTGATTGAGATGCCCTTTTGGAGGAGGATCTATTCTTCTTACCCATTGCATACTAATCCAAGATCAACCCTGACTGATTTAGCCTGAGAAGGGAACTTGGCTCTGATACCAATTGTTAGTCTTACAATGGCACTAAGAGGGGGGTGAATCAGTGTAGTTCTTTAAACTTAAATTCATAGCTCTTAAAACTAAAATAATGAAACCTTAAAACCGGATAAAGCAAGTATCACAAGAGAACATCACACAACACAAGATTTAACGAGGTTCACCAATTTGGCTACTCCTCAAGAATGACTGCTTGGACTACCATCCAAATCCAGCCTTTGCAAAGCACCAACTTTACAATCAATTTACCAGCACCCACTGGAAGGAGCACCAACCCCTTATTTATCTGCACCAAAAAAAAGGAGCACCAACCCCCTTAACACCACTGGAAGGAGCACCAACCCTGATGCCAAGCTACAACCTGGACTTCAATTTTGAATCTAGAAGTTTAACAAAAAAATACCTTCGCTTTTACAAGACCCTGACTGGTCTATTGCTTACCCAATCTCTCTCACTATTTATGAAACAGACACATCTTCTACGATCTACAACCGCACTTCGCCTTCTTTGAGTCGCTTCTCTATGCACCCTCTGCACTGTCTTCATACACTCTATGCCCTTACAACTGCACTTTGCGTTCGTCTTCGCCCTTTGCACTCTCTGTGCCTTTTGCTTTCTTTGCGCACTCACAGATGCACTTAGGACAATTCGACATGACTCTTCACTCACTTTGCGCACTTCACCATCATCTCACCGCTTCTGCACTTTCTACGCTCTTACGACCACATTTCACACTTCGACACGCATTCGACGACTTATTCAACAACTCAACAATTCTCCAAACAACCCTCCTTTTATAACAATATTTTCATGATGAAAACCCTAATCTTAGTCGGCTTGCATAACAAATGTAAACCCTAATCTTAGTCGGCTTTCATAATAAACCCTAATCTTAGTTGTCATCGGTCTTAGTCGGCTTCAACTCATGAAGATATTCGATAATTCCATCGCTCGAAGATTTCATTCGATAATAGTCCTGTAGCCACCACATCGACTTTTGTTCACTCTTCATATTTTAGCTGCATGAATTCACTCTGTATCTGCCCCTGTAAATGTTGTAGAGATGTCGGTCCACTATCATACTTCTCATTTTAGTTGGGTTCTCCTTCTTGACTTGCGCATTTACGACCTGTCATGAAATCATGACATTTTTGCCTCTGTAGCTTCTTTTGTTGTTGTTGCCACGAAAATACATGTCACGATATCGTGACACTTTTTCTTTCTCTCTCTTTCTCCTTGCTTTGGCTCCGAAAATACAACATGTCGTGATATCGTGACACTTTTTCTTTCTCTCTCTTTCTCTTTGCATCGGACCACAAAAATGCTACATGTCGTGATATCGCGACACTTTTTCTCCTTACGCTTTCTCTTTGCTTCGGCCCCGAAAATACATGTCGTGATATCGTGACACTTTTTCTCCTTGCTCTTTCTCTTAGCTTCGCCCAGAAAATACATGTCGTGATATCGTGACACTTTTTCTCCTTGCTCTTTCTCTTAGCTTTGGCCCCCGAAAATACATGTCGCGATATCGCGACACTTTTTCTCCTTGCTCTTTCTCTTAGCTTCAGTCCGCGAAAATACATGTCACGAAATCGTGACACTTTTTCTCCTTGCATTTTCTCTTTCTTGGCCGTGAAAATGCAACATGTCACGATATCGTGACACTTTTTCTCCTTGCATTTTCTCTTCTCTTGGCCACGAAAATGCAACATGTCACGATATCGTGACACTTTTTCTCCTTGCATTTTCTCTTCTCTTTTCTGAAAATGCAACATGTCTGATATCCGACACTTTTTCTCCTTCATTTTCTCTCTCCTATTTTAGTACTGAAAATGCGACATGTGCTGAAATCGTGACACTTTTCCAACTTACTTTCTCTCTCCTATTTTAGTCGTGAAAATGCGACATGTCACGAAATCGTGACACTTTTCCAACTTACTTTCTCTCTCCTATTTTAGTCGAAAATGCGACATGTCACGAAATCGTGACACTTTTCAACTTACTTTCTCTTCATTTTAACATGTCGCAAATCTGACACTTTTCCTACTTGTTCTCTTTCTTCGAACTTGTCACGAAATCGTGACACTTTTTCTTGCTTTCTCTCTCTTCCAACATGTCGCGAAATCGTGACACTTTTTCCACTTGCCTTTTTCTCTTCCAACATGTCGTGAAATCGTGACAATTTTTCCACTTGCCTTTTTCTCTTCCAACATGTCGTGAAATCGCGACAGTTTTTCTTACTTTTTCTCTCTCTTCCAACATGTCGTGAAATCGTGATAGTTTTTCCACTTGCCTTTTTCTCTTCCAACATGTCGTGAAATCGTGATAGTTTTTCTTGCTTTTTCTCTCTCTTCCAACATGTCGTGAAATCGTGATAGTTTTTCCACTTGCCTTTTTCTCTTCCAACATGTCACGAAATCACGATAGTTTTTCCTACTTTTTCTTTCTCTTCCAACATGTCACGAAATCACGATAGTTTTTCCACTTGTCTTTTTCTCTTCCAACATGTCGCGAAATCGCGATAGTTTTTCTTGCTTTTTCTCTCTCTTCCAACATGTCACGAAATCGTGATAGTTTTTCCTGCTTTTTCTCTCTCTTCCAACATGTCGCGAAATCATGACAGTTTTTCCTACTTTTTCTCTCTCTTCCAACATGTCATGAAATCACGACAGTTTTTCTTGCCTATTGTATATGTCGCGATATCGCGACACTTTTCTTACTTGTCTTTTTTCTTTGATCTTTTGCATATGGGCCACTTCGGTCTTCTTGGAAAATCACTGTACATACTATGAATAACCTTTGAACTCCTGTCTTCTGCATCTGAATAGCTTTTGAACTTCCTGTCCACTACATCAACAGATCTATCTGACTGTGTTGACAACAATGACAATACTATTGCTGCACCTTGCTCAATAGAAATTACTATGGTAGAAGAAGCTCCAAGTATTCTTGTAGCAAAGACAATGTTGTGGCATCAACACATAGGGCACATTGATGAGAAAAGACTTCAAACATTAAAAATGAAAGGTATGGTTGAAGGAATTTTTGATTGCCCATTAAATTTTGATTTTTATGAGCATTGTGTCTTTGGAAAGCAAACTTGAGTCAAATTTTCCAATAGTGCTACAAGATATAAAAGAATTTTGCATCTAGTTCACAGTGATGTGTTTGGACCTACAAAAGTACCATCATTAGGTAAATCTATCTATTTTGTTACATTTATATATGACTTCTCAAGAAAGACTTGGATATATTTTTACGGTATAAATATGATGTTTTCAAAAAAATTAAAGAGTTCAAGGCTCTTGTAGAAAATAAAATAGAGAAAAAGATAAAGGTTTTGAGAAGTGACAATGGTGGTGAGTATTGCTCTAATGAATTTGATCAGTTTTGCAAGGACTAAGAAAGGTAGATAATAGCTCCATATAGTCCACAACAAAATAGAGTTACAAAATGGATGAACAGAACAATGATGGATAAGGCTAGAAGTATGCTAAGTGATTCAGGGTTAGAAAATAAATTATGGGAAGAAGTCATGCTAACTGCTTGTTACCTCATCAATAGATCTCCTACCTTAGATTTGGTGGATAAAACTCCATAGGAAGTGTGGATTGGTAAGAAACCCTCTCTCAGTGATATAAGAATTTTTTGTTGTGAAGCTTATATGTATATCCCAAAAGAGAAAACGACTAAGCTAGACTATAAATATGAAAAATGCATATTTATGGGTTATAGTACTAGTGTTAAAGGATATAAGTTGTGGAACCCAAAAACATAGAAGATTACTTACAGTCGTAATGTGATCTTTAGAGAAAATAAAGGGGTTCTAAAATAGGAAATGCAACCAAGCAAAGAACCTAAAATAGTTTAGGTAAAATTGAAATAGGAGGAAGAACCTATGGTAGAACCTGATGTTATAGAAGTATGAATTACAGAGAGAATATAAAGAGAAATATTCAAAGGAAGAAGGAGAAGAGGAAGTTGAAGATGCAAAACCTGGAGCTCCAATTTTGAGAAGATCAAATCAAGTGAGAAGACTCCTAAAATGGAGATGGTTTACTTGGATTAGACTTCACCTCTTCCACCTTCTCCTCTTTGAAATTCTTTTTGAACTTGAGCTTGCACATTGTAATTCCTCATCCCGTGCATCCTTCTAAGTTTCTTCTAGTGTTTGCTCTTATTAAACAGTGGTGGTGTTTATGAGCCCCAACACTTTCCAAACTCTTTACCAATGGGCTAGCAGGCTGAAAACATTAATAGGGGTGAGGAGTTTGGACTTGAGTGGTTTATGAGCCCCAACACTTGCCAAACTCTTTACCAATGGGGTAGTAGGCTCAGGGTTGGTATGGTCATGGTCAAGTTGAGCACTCAGGGGACTCAAGTCAGACTACTACATTTGCCCCAAGCACCAACCTTGATACAAAAAATGGAGCAAACACAACAAGTAAGGACGAACAATGACCTGAAGAAGCCTTCGAAGGGTGCAGGACCAAACCACCTTCTTTTGTCATCATCGTTGTTACTAGGAAAACATGACTTTAAGCAGATCATCGATGGACTTAGCAATGACCCGAGGCCAAGGTTCAGCCCAACCCGAATGACAACTCGTATAAGCTAGCCGTTGTTCACAAAAAATCATACGAAGACTCCTAAAAAGGTACAGCCCTTAAATTTTTTGTTTTACATTTAATATATCAAAAACTGATAAACAACCCAAGACTGTAAAAGAGGCACTTGAATCAAGTGAGAATAATTCTTGGAAAAGGGCTATGGAGGAAGAAATGGAGTCCCTAGATAAAAATAAGACATGGGATTTGGTGAAACTACCCCTTGGAAGAAAATTGTTGGTTGTAAGTGGTTATTCAAGAAAACATACAATGTAGAAGGAAAGTTGGAGAAGTACAAAGCTCGCTTGGTAACAAAAGGATTTTCTCAAGTTGAGGGAATTGACTTTGGTGAGATTTTTTCTCATCTGGCTAAACTAACTTCAATTAGAGTTTTGTTGGTTATTTTTGCTGCTTTTGATTTAGAAATAGAACAGATGAATATAAAGATAACTTTTCTACATGGTGAACTTTATGAAGACATATATATGTCACAACCATAATGCTTCAAGGTAAAAGTTAAGGAGGACTTGGTATGCAAGTTGAAGAAGTATTTTTACGAATTACATCAATATCCAAGAATGTGGAACCAAAAATTTGACAAGTTTGTTTTGACACTTAGGCTTGGAAAAAGCAAAGTAGATCTATGTGTTTATTTCAAAAAGGAAGGTGGAAATTTTATTATCATTGTTTTGTATGTGGATGACATGTTGTTAATTGGTAACAATAAGGAGATGATAAAGTTACTAAAATCTTAGTTATCTTCTGAATTTGACATGAAATATTTGGGTGTTGTAAAATTTATTTTGGGTATGGAAATAATAAGGGATCGTGCAAATAGAAATTTGTGGTTAAATCAAAAGAAAATATATTTATTTGATATTACAAAGGTTTAGGATTCATGATTGTAAACTGGTATATACTCCATATCCTATTGGTCAAAAGTTATATACTAAAAAGTGTTCTATAATAGATGAAGAAATTGAAGAAATGCATTATGTTCCTTATGCCAGCGTTGTTGATATTCTAATGTATGCAAAGTTTTGTACTAGACCTAATATTGCACATGTAGTGAGATTAGTTAGTAGATATATGTCCAATCTAGGAAAGGAATATTGGACTATTGTAAAGAGGATCTTCAGATACTTGCGTGGAACTATAGATTATGCTATCTGTTACCAAGGAAAATCTGGAGATAATAATATTGTAAATCTACAAGGCTTTATGGATGTTGACTGGGGTGGAGATATTGACAAGAGAAGATCCACGAGTTCTTATGTTTTTAGGCTATTTGGAGGGGCAGTAATTTGGATGAGTAAAAAGAAATCAGTGGTTGCTTTGTCCACTATAAAAAGCATACATTTTAGCAACTCATATCTGTAAAGAAGCAGTGTGGTTGTAGAGGCTATGTTCAATAGTTGGTCTTAAGCAAAAAGCTATGAGAATTGATAGTGATAATCAGAGTGCAATATTTTTTGCAAACAGTCTTGGTTTTCATGATCGATCAAAACATATTTGATATCAAGTATCATTTTGTGAGAGATATGGTTGAAGAGAACTAGGTGATATTGGATAAATTTGATACAAGGAAGAATATTATTGATTCATTAACAAAGGTTGTACTTGCTTAGAATTTTTCTTGGTGTAGAATATCTATGGGCATGGTTGCCCTTGATAGTTAACAATGGTAGTTTTTAGTCCCTATGGAAAGTATTCAATAAATGGGAGAATGTTGAAATTGTGTTGAATATTTTCCATGTTATTCAGGTGGGGTTAACTCTAAGAGGACTGGACACTCTGCCCCTACACTCGTCAAGGTATACTGGAAATTGTTTTGATGGGTTAAGCTATTCTTTAGACCGATATGGGAATTTTTGGGTTAATGTATAGTCGGACCATGGATTTGTACCCATGGTATTGTAATTTCCCTTCTTGTGTTGTTGGTATATAAAACAACACTTAAATGAGGGCTTGCGGAGGAAGAAATGCGCAAACAATATAATCACAAGTGAAACATGGATAAGGATATTATTGTATTGTAGATGGCCAAGTTTATACAATAAGATAATATTCTTGTTGGGTTTTTTTCCAAAAGGGTTTCCCAGGATAAATTCTTATGTAATGTGTGTCTTCTTTGTTTTTCCTTTGAGTTTGCACTTACTACTATTCTATATTTCATTTATCGAGGTATTATTTTTCTTCATCCTTTTTATCTTTATGTAATAGTGTATTCCTTTACCAATGTTGGGGATGCACTATCTTATTTTTGAGGAGTCCAAATTATTTTGTCTTGATGATCTTTCATGCATTTCTAGACTTATGAAATGACATGCTGACGTCATTTACAAAAATATTCTAAAATTGTTCCATTCCATGTTTATGCAATCTCATAATTCTTTTTGAGACTTAGTCGATCTTACAAAGGGAGTGCATGATCATTTTGAATCTTGTTCTTGTGTTTCATCATGGAATACTTTGGAAAAAATAGGACTTATAAATGAGGACATGAACTTGACCTAAAATCCCTTGGCTTCATATCTTGCCACTTGTATACATGACTCTTGACTCTATTTACTTGCACACTTTACTCTATGACACTTGCACACTTTACTCTATGACACTTGCACACTCCTACATGCACACTTGTACACTTTACTATATGATACTTGCACACATTGTTACATGATACTTGTGCACATCCTACACATAGACACATACATAAGGGAGAAATATAAATCACACTCCTAAACTATAGACTCACATCTTATTCTAATATTTACATATTTACAATTGTACCATGAGGTACATTTGTATTTCTACTAAATAATGTAATATTCTCTATCAATGTTTTCCCATCTATGTTTATGGCATAGTGGTAAAAAACTTGTATGATATATACAAAAGGTATTATGGTCGCTTCAGCGCTTATTCTTGTTGGTGCATGGCTTTACATACCATATGCATAAAATATTGTAAAAATAAAAATATTTTCTTTGTCTTCATATTTGTGATTATGGTTCTATGGTTTGGAAAGCGAGATAAAAGGCTTTTTATACCCATTGCAACCAAGGTTTAAAACTCTTTGTGTAAAATAGAATATGAGCTAACATAGCCCATATTGGATGGTCATATAATTTTTTTTATAAATACAAATGGAGCCAACGAATCCTCATCTACCAAATATTGACACCTAATTCACTCTTGTTGTCCTAGTTGGCAATCCTATCAGTGAGTGGCATTAGTAGAGGTGGCAACTAGAGGTGATAAGTGGTAGTCTTTGGTTGGTCAAAAATTTTCTATAGTCTATTGTTTAATTTTTCACTCTTTTTTCAACTCTAATATGCCTAAATTTTCAAAGGCCATAACTTTTGCATATGGAAGCATTTTGGGTCCTTTTTTAATTGTATAGTTTTTTAGGATCTAAGGATTGGTGACATCAATTCAAGGACTCATTATTAATTTCTACAAGATTTTTCTATGCAAAATGGACCTAGTAGGCATTTTTCTTTCTAGTGTGATTCTGACTCCAATAGTCCATTGGCATGATAATTGGAAATTTTGTATCCAACTCATGTATGATTTAAAAAGCTTATTTTATACTAGGTTTAAACTTAATTTCTTCTCATTTATTTTATCACAACAAGTTTAATGTCTTCATAGAGAACAAAACATCTAACTCCAACTAAGCTTATTGGTGTAGCAAATGGTTAGTTGTACTATATTTGAGATATTTTGAATTCCTTATGTTTATATTTATTTTATCTCATAGTAGATGTTTGCTCTAACTCCAACAACTTGTTAGTGTGGTGATTGGTAATATTTTGGGCTACAAGAGAAGTAGGTTTTGGATGATCAATGAAAGGTAGGTATTGTTCCTATGGACCCTCTCTAGCCATTGGGGTTGATTATTTAAATACCTACTATTACTTTATGGTTCAATTACTTTATCTTGAATTTGGGGGATAGATTAATGTCGCCATCGTTTATGTTAAAGATCTTCTCATGAGAAGCTCAATATCTTGACTCAAAAGGTGGATTTATAGCTTCATGTTCAGGGAGATGTTGATCTAGTTCATGTACCTTTGACAAGAGAAGAGAGCATAATTTATTGGCCCCATACAAGCATTCATTATGGAGGAATGTGTCATATCTAATATCTTCTCTCATTTGATCCTTAATTCAAATTATAGGGGACGTTGAAATATTTATAATTTGACCTTACTAGGCCAAGGCCAATAGTGATGATGTACTTATGGGTGCTCTTCATTTAGCCTGTGGGCAAGTTCTATGTAAGCCTTCAAGAATTTTAAAGAAGCTTATAAACATCTTTCTATGTAAGCCTACGAGTATTCTTCTATGTAGGTCTATGAGCATATTGATGTAAGTCTAAGGGCACCCTTCATGTATTCATCCTTAGTGATATTAGTTAATCTACCTTTATGGATAACCTTAATTAAACGGTGTAATATATTTATTATATTGTAATTTAACCTCCAAGTCAAGTTATGTCGACTTGAGGTTAACATCTAATTAGGGATTTAGTATCACTATAAATTCCCCCTAATGACTAATCCATTGTATCATTTTATGACATGTGATATCATGAGGGTGCAATGAGCACCCACTCCTTATTCCTTCTATCTATTTATATCATTTATCTATTTTCTCTATTTTTCATTTCTACATTGTTCTATTTTGCTTTATTGTTCCATTTTATAGATATGATTACGGTGGATGTATGTTTTAGGATGTTTCTAGAAAATATCATGAATTGCAATACAAACAAGATATCCAAAGCTCATTTTTCTTTCCTTCAAAACAAAGGAATACCCAGATAGGTTTATAGAAACATTTTCAAATTTTTTTTAAGAATTTTAAAATATTATATTAAAAAAAAAAAGATCGTTTACCAGTTGGAATGAGACTCCTCCCAGCCTTAGCCGATAAGAATACCTGTTTACAATAGTAAAATAAGATCTACATTGGAGCCAAATCTCCTAAAATATATTTCTACAATGGCTGCTCAAATTAGCTAAACACCGGATTTGCTCACCAACCTACCTAATCCTCTCATCCTCAATAGCCATGTCACTGTGCCACTGAACCCCTACCTCCTTCTCGGTACCCATCTTAGCCAGGAAGTCTGCCTCTTTATTTAGATCTCTACTCACATAGACTAGGATCACATCATCTAATTCCCTCCACAATCCCTTAATTTGGGTGACAAGAATCCTCAACATCCATGTCTTTAAAGCAAAGTTCCTCATGCAATCTAGAGCTCCCACCAATATTTGAGAATCTAATTCTAGGATTATCCTCCTGTAACCTTGTCTTATCACCTAGATAGAAACATATTTGATAGCTAAGGCTTCTACTTCATTATCCATGGCCCTTTCCAAACCTTGCAGTTCCCAATAGAGTACTATCCCAACATGAATCCTACAGACCACTTCAATTATAGCTCTACCTGGATTACCTTTTGCAACTCCATCAGTATTAATTTTAATCCAACCATTTGGGTATGGTTTCCAACTAGATCTATCCTAACCCTCTTTAACTTTAGCTTCCTTCTCCATTGTCCTTATATCATCCTGATTTTCCTCTTTAGCATGTACTACCACCATTTCTGTGACTTTGCTCCAAATGGCTTTCCAAACACCATCTAAGGATGAAAAGGTTTCTCTAAAAAATTTACCGTTTCTCTCTAACCACACTTACCTCAAAATAAATTTTAATCCAATATTCCAACTGATACAAAGAGCTTTAGATTTAGATCTACTACTCTTCCATATTTCCCAAATATTAATCTGATTCAAATCATCATTGGCTTGAATTTTATAAGATAAAAACCATAACTCTCAGATATGACGTGTAAATGGGCACTTAAATTTCAAATGGTTAGGTGTTTCATCACTGTTGTAGCATAAAACATATTGATATGGACCAACAATTCCCTACATCTTAGATTATCAAAAGTAAGAATTCCATTATGCATGAACTACCAGGAAAAAAAGTTTACTTTTGACCAACCCTTGGACTACCAAATCTTTCTCCAATACTCAACCTCATATGCATTAGGAGGAGGTTCTAGAAGTATCTTATCATGTCCATACTTCATTGTGTAGAATCCAAATCTCCCATAGCCTTAAGCTAATTCATCCTCCTCATCTCTACCTGTAAGAAATAGTTTTACCAAGATTTTAGTCATGATGGATGTCAATTCTGAAGGGATTGGAATTGGCCACTCATCCAACATCTTAAATTGCTTTAAATTATAATCTCCTAGTTGGCTAATGTTGAAATAACTTTCAATATAGATCCAACCCCTGCTTTCCATGGCTATTTTTACTGGTTGTAATTTTATAAATTCAACAATGATAGGTGGGTATTGATCCCATGAATCTATCCAAAATCGTGCCTTCTCCCCCCTCCTCACTTTTCAAAATAATCCATCTTTCACTACCTAGGATCTTAACTTTAGAGCCTACCACACCAAGGACCCATTACAATCCAAAGGGAAATGACTCACCTCATACGGGTTCATTTGTCCCAAATATTTACTAGTTAAAATTGTACTAAATAAAGAAGTTGGCTTGGAAATCCATCTCCAATAAAGGTTTCTAGCCAAAGATTTATTATGTAACTCTGATCTCCTCAATCACAAACCTCCCTTTATCTTGGGCTGGCTTACTTTCTCCCAACCTATTAAGGCCCATTTTCTCTCTCCTTTTACTCCTCATAAAAATTTTCTAGCCATCTTGTCTAACTCTTTCCATATGGTATATGGGGCAACAAGGATAGAAAATTTATAAATTGACATGACCTAAATGACTAACTGCAAAAAATTAGTCTACCCCGATAACTTAACCATTTTTGAGACCAATGATTAATTCTTTTTGTGATACAATCCAAAAGATATCTCCATATATCTATTTTTAGTTTTTTAAAATGCAAATGGAACCCTAAATATACTAGTGGGAGAGAAGTCCTCGTGAATCCCAATATCTCTAAAATTCTATCCTGAAGCCTTCGATCAAGATTGAAAAATACCACTTTATTTTTTTATCATTGATGGCTTGGTTTGTGGCTCTAAGATAAACATTAAGAGTATCTCTAATCATTCTTGCTTCCCTAAAGGGCCACTCCCACCAATTCTGTGTCATCCACAAACTGTAAGTGAGTCAAAACTTCCTCACCCACCTTGATATCTGTTATCAAGCCTTGTTGTCTTCTCCTCAAGATGAGCCTACCCAAACCTTCAACCAATATGAGAAAAATATAATGGAAATAGGGAAATCCTTGACGAAGGCCTCGAGTAGCTCTAAACGATTATGAGGGAAGGCCTTTAATTAACACTAAGTATGTCAGAGTAGAAACACAACTCATGACTCATTCTATCCAATATTAAGAGAAACTAAAGGTTGCCATCATCCTTGACAAGAAGCTCCACTCCACCTTATCATAAGCCTTTGACATTTCCAAATTTATGAATATTTCACTATTGCTAGATTTTTGCATTGAGTGGATTGCCTCCTGAGCTAAAACCACACCATCGAAGATCCACCTACCCTCTACAAAACCCTCTTGCTTCGAGAAAATAATGTTATGTAGAAGTGGTTTTAGTTGCTCAGCCATTACCTTTGTGATTAGTTTATATATGACATTGCATAAGACAATAGGTCTATAATCTAAAATATGCACCCCCTCCTCCCCTTTCAAAATTAAGGCAATGAATGTATGATTTAATACTTTAAGCATTCTTTTACTGCCTTTGGACTCCTTTATAACAACCATTACATCCTCCTCCAAGTTGTCCCAGAAGGTCTAAAAAAACTCAATTGGAAAGCCATCTGGACCTGGTGTTTTTTGGTACTCATTCCAAAGACTACTTTCTTCAGTTCCTCTCTATCAATGGGTTTAAGTAGGGTCCAGTTCTCTTATTCAGAGATAATAGAGGGTATGATAGCAAGAACTTCTTTTTGAGCCTCTTCATCTTGCACCATACTTTCCTTAAATAATTTAGCAAAATAATCCATTTAATGGAAATGCATATCTGGGATTGTATCAAAGGAATGCTCGTTCTCATCCTAAAGAGCTTCCATATTGTTCATCTGTCTCCTAGCACAAGCAGTTTGATGGAAAATTTTGGTGTTTTTATCACCTTCTAATAACCAAGTGGTTCTTACTCTCAATTTCTAGTAGATCTCCTCTTGTTTGACAATGTCCTCAACTTCTTTATGCAATGCATCATCCTCTTATTTGAGTTGCTCTGTAATTATTCCTTCCCTCAGGCATTTTTGAACCTCGTCCCATCTGGCCATCAATGGAGCTCTTTTGACCTAGAAGTTTGTCTTGTTAGCTCGCCTCCATTGTTTCAGTTGACCCTTGACATAATGAAGTTGTTTGTGGAATCTAAACATTGTTGTCCCATATACTGGATGTCCCTCTTCCTACCACTATGGAATTTTCTTTTGAAGTTCCTCTTTTTGTTTTCAATAGTTTTCAAATATGAATGGTTTGTAATGTTGCCCTATCTTAATCCTACCTTCCAATAGAATGGAGAAATAATCTAAAATTGGACCCTCCAAAATCTAAAATTTTAGATTCCATTTCACAAATGCCTCCTCTGAAACCAAAAATGGTCTAACTTCACCTTCCTACTATGTGGCTCCCTCCTTTTATTAGTCCAAGTATAGTTGGTTCCAGGACATTTAATATCCACCAAGTGTAATGCATGGACTTGGGCAATCATAATTTGATCCCCTGGATATAAAATTGGGGTTCCCCCTTCCTGGTCTCTAGATGATAATTTAGCATTAAAATCCCCAACAACAATCCAGTCTAACTCCTCCCTTGAGACTCTCATATTATGCACTAATTTCCATTGATGAATCTGACCATCTAGGTTTTGAGCCCCATAAAAAAATTGTGATTAAAACCTGCTCAACTGTCACATTGTTCCTAAAATGTGATGTGAGGACACCCCTCCAAGCTATATATTATATTGTTGTCCAATCAAGATAATTCCAAAAGGTAACTATCCCCCCTGAGGCCCCTTGGGAAACCACTTCCATATGACCAACAACCCTCCAAATTCTATTTATTATTTTACACATAAGATCCAACAACATTTTTATCTCTTGGATAAGAAAAAAATATGTTTTACCTTTTTCTAAGAGTTCGAACAACATATTGATGGGTTCTACTGTTAAAACCCATAATGTTCCATGATTGTATAATCATTGGTTACCTTGAGATCAATAAGAGTCTATTGTCCTCACCAATCCCCTAGTGATCAGTTTGTCTCCTTAAACTGCTATAAATTCCTTATTTGATTTTCTACTCACTCCTTAAGAGCTGATATTATTTGATATCTTTTCCACTTGAGTTATCCCTAGAGTTGGATTTTCTCTATTATTTTCTTCTATACCCATGATGACATACTTAATTATCGATTTCTCTTGGTTATGCACTATCAATTCCCCTACAATATCTAATTATGGTAACTCATTGCACTATGTTACTTGCTCTAGGATAGGAGGTGAAAGAGGGTTTTGAACATGGTTGTTATTGTTTTCATTATTCCCATCCACTCCTTCCATGAATTGTTCTTCTTCCTAGTCCACTAGTGCCTTGAATATCTCATACCTATTTGAGGGCTTGAGTTGGGTTTGCTCTTTACCTATTTTTTTCTTTTGCCTTCTCCTTATTTTGGTTTGTTCAAAATTGTCTCCTTATGCTTCTCTACCCTGAGAAATGTTGGTTTTTTCTTTATTGACTTTTTTTTCAATGAGTTTACACATGTTTTTATGAGGGGTCATGGTCCCCTTATACTGAGTGGGGTTTGAACCTTAGACCTCTCAAAGATAGGCCAAAACCCTTACTACTATAGTAAGCTTGCAACTATTCAAAAAGTATAAATTATTGTTAGGACATGTAAAGAAGACCAAACAAAAGGATAAATTTTCAAAAAATGCAAGAAATTAAATTGCATTTGACATTTTCTTTATTGGTTGTTGGCTTATCCTCCTTAGGAAGATTTGATATTCCTAGAGGAGCCTCCAATTTTGTGTTCATATTATTTGGGTAGGACTGAGACAAATGCCCCTATTTGTGGTAAACTCTACACCTAAATAGCAATGCCTCATAATCTAGTTGTTGAATCCAAGATATGCCTGCAAGTTTGAGTTCAACCTCTACCGAAAAAGGTTGGCTAAGATCCATTTCCATGCATAATCTAGCATAAACTGCTATGTTTCCTTCCATTATATCTCTAGAAACACACAAATATCTTCCAATAGAATTATCGATGATTTCCAATACCTGATCACTCTAAAAATCCATTGGAAGTGCATACAAATGGATCCAAACCAAGACAACATTGGATTCAATTTGGGGATCAAATCCCACTCTCCAAGGCTAAAAAAATAATCTTGTCAAACCATGATTCCTTTTTTTTGATTCAAAAGCCCTATTTCTATCGGCAAGTGAGGAAAAACTAACAATAAAATATCCATTACTAATAAACCATAAATAATACTCACCAAGAGGCTCCTCATTTTATCGAACCGAAGAATACAAAAAATTTAGGGTAGGGCGAGTACCCATGAATTTACAAATCAGATCATGATTGGCTCTATACAAGACTATTTCTTCTATCGTCCTTTGCTCAATGAAAATATTTGGCCTTGATTTCGACTATGGCAAGCATCCATTGACTCTTTGAGATGTTGATATTTTTCCAGCAACTGTAAAAAGTATTTTTAATGCATTTTTTTGTGCTTTCTTCAGTCTCTACTGGAGATTTTTCCTTCAACAAATCTACAAAAGAACTACCTCTCTAAAATAGGATCCAGAGATGTCCCCATTGGGTCCTCCTAGGGTAGCAATCTTGTCCTCAATCCTGTAGCAACCAAAAAACACTTCGTCTACCCAACCGATACCCTAGTTTTCTCTTCTAGAGCTCCATTTTTTCCCAATATTTTTGAAACATTTTCAATTTTAAACCCTAAAATATCCATAATAATCCATTGTAATTCTAGGGATGTGTTAATAAAAAATTATAAATTTTGTATTACTAACCAACTATCCAATAGGCTTCCAATAGCATGATAATATTGATTTAAACTCCATGGCTTCACTAACTAAGGGATGACCCAAAAAAAGAATCATCAAGAAATTAGAGATGAGATTTGAAGAGATCATTTGTTATATATATATATAGTCTTACAATCTAGTGTTCCTCTTACAAAAACTTCAATACATACTAAAATATTCATATATATTCTTACAATAACCTAGCCAATATTCCTTTTATTTTTCCTACATCAATATCATCATAACTTTAATACATTATGTTGCATCAGATCTTCAATTTATTTTAGTGCATAAACATTGCAACATACTCTGGCACAACAACAAAATACCACAGTAAAACCCATCTAGGACCAGATTGGATGACTTCTACAACAAAATCCTATAGAAAACCCAGGAGGGACCAAATTGTATGAACTCTGTAACAAAACCCAAGAGGGACTAGATTAGATGAGCTCTATAATAAAATCACCAAGAGGGTCAATATCGAAAGAGACCATTTGTTGCAACCTAAATACCTTTAATTTTTCTTCCCTTTTGTCTTTGAGAATGTTCTCCCTAATGCTTCTACCAGAAAAATAAATAGATAAGGAAATAGTGGATGACCTTGGTAGAGTCCACAAAATGACTTAAAGTATCCAATAGGGAACCACTTATCAAAATAGAATAGTCTTGAGTGCTATAATATCATCTAATCCATTCACACCAACCTTGATCAAAACTAAACTTTTCCAAAATATCATGTAGGAAATCGTAGGAAACCCTATTATGTGCTTTGTTCATATCTAATTTTATAAGTATACCTAATATTTTCAAGGAATCATGAAAACGTATGGCATCTTGTATAATGATCAAATCATCAAGAATTTTTTTACCATGAACAAAATGAAATCTATAATGCTTTTCAACCAATTTGCTATGATTTTTGAAATAATCTTATATATCATATTACAAAGTCTTATTGGACAAAGGTGGCATTGATCTCACTTATTGTAGCCTTCCTTTTCTAGGCCTCTTCATACAAAACCAACACATGACTCAAATAAATTCCAAAAAAATTGAAAGAAAATTGCAAGAGATCCATTGGTGCCAGGTGCCTTGGTAGGATGGAAAGAGAAAATTGATTCAAGTAGCTTCTTCATGTACACACACATTTTTTATCAAGCTTTCATATTGTCCTTGTGTGATAAATGAATGGATATTTTCCAAAAGCTAACCTTGTGCTTTCTTAGCTTGCCCAACATCTGATAATTTATTTTTGAAATAATTAATAGCCTCCTTCTTGATATCTTCTTCTTCCTCAATATTTATTCCATTTGGAGTTAAACTATTTTTAATGCAATGAAAAGAAAATTTTATTTTTACCCTAGCATGAAAATATTTGGTATTTGTATCCCCTTCCTTGAGTCATTTTTCTCTAAATTTTTGGAACCAATATGACTCCCCTTTTCAATGGAGTGTGATAATAAAAAAATAAATATTTTTCTTGCCCATAAGAATCTTGGTCTATTCCATTGATTTCTACTCTCTTGTAAGTTTTGATTTTGGATTTAATTTTCATCTTTTTATTGAAAATATTATTAAAAGATTTAGCATTCTCAAAAATCATTTGCCCTTTTAGATATTCCATCTTTTGAACAAAGTTGTACATACGTGATCCTTCAAAATTTGATTCATCCATCCTTAACATAACCATATAGAAGAAATCAAAGTCTTGGAACCACATAGACCAGAAGTGAAATGGATTTGTATTAACATTATTGGGTAACTCATGAGTGAAAAGAATGGCTTTGTAATTTGATTATGTTTACAATAAAATACTTGGATATGGTGTATTTTGTTTGCAACCATATGTTCGATAACAAAAATCTATCCAATATTTTTGTTGTTTGAGTTTACCCAATGCATCTACCATCTCATGTATCTTGAAAACTTAAAGGAATAGCATCCCAAAGGTTGTTTGAATTGACAAATGAAGAAAAATATTACATTGATTTAGACCATCCAAGAACACTGCTCTTATTTTCCAAAGGAGATAGAACCGTGTTGAAGTCATCGTGAAGAATCCATAGATCATAATATTGATGGAGATACGACCTTGTGAAGTCAACCATTTGGAACAAGGGAAATGATGATTTTTCAAGTCGCGAAAAATAAAATTGCAAAGTACGAAGGATTAGGGTTTTTTCTTGAAAAATATTTCATCTTTTAGGATTCATATCTTAGCGAATAGTTATTTGATGTAGTTAATTCTTAGACCAACTTGTGCAGAATTTGAATAGCTTTAAAATGAGTGGTCATATGCAAAATTTTGAGCAATATTGATGGAGATACAACCTTATGAAGTCAACCATTCAAAATAAGGGCAGTGATGATTTTTCAAGTTGCAAAAAATGAAATTGCAAATTTTTGACAACTAGGGTTCGAACGATGGGAAGAGTAATGAAGGTCTAGGATTTCAGTGAGGCTAGACATTCTATTTGGAAAAAGAACTTTTCAGCTAAGTTTTTTTCCTTTTCTTTATCTTAGAAATTGTGCACAAAAAATTATAAAGTTTTTATCAAATATTATATTTGCTATAGGACTTTCAGATAAATTTCAATAGATTTTGAGTTTTAATTTCCTTTACATGGAGTAATTTATAGTTAAATCCTTAGAATCATCTCTAGTGGTAGATATTAGTGAGAGCACATCAAAGAGATCCTCATTGCTCCAAGATAGGGTAGTTTTTGGTAAATTTAATGGGTATTGGCCAAGGGCTTCAGCCTTGAGAAAATGGATTGATAGGAGTTGAAAGTCTTTGGGAGTGATTCTATCATTTCTTCCCAAAGGTTTCTTTCTAGCCATTTTTTTTCTAGGGAATAAAGAGAAAGAATCCTAAAGGGGGTCCTTGGTTTATGGGAAGAGCAAGACTCTTCCTTCCCCACTGGTATGAAGGCTTTTCACCTAAAAATGTAAATCTATCCCTACTTCCATTCTAGGTTAGGATGTTTGGATTTCCCATTGAATTTTGGAAAATAGATACCTTCAAGGTAATAGGTAAAACTCTAGGAGAATTCCTTGAGATTTTAGATACAACAAAAGATGGATTTTTGGCTATTTATGCTTGAATATTGGTCATGATTGATATAAGTAAAGCTTTACCATAATCAATCATTCTTAAGTATGGGGATAAGATGTGGACCCAAACTATATATTATGAAAACATATCTTTTATATGTAGAAGATGTCATGAGGTGGGGTATATTGAGACATCATTCCTTAAGAAGAGCCCAACAGAAATTCCAAAAAATAGATCTAAAAAAATAGAAGAAAATAAATAGTGGAGAACAATAAGAAAGGATATTGGAAGAAATACCAACTCTTTTGAGGCTTTAGCCTATGAAGAAAAAGTATATCAAAACTTAGAGGACACAGTACAACAATTTCAACATATTAGCAAGGAACCGTCTAATCAATATGATCCTAGTTTAAGAAAAAATATTCTCGATGAACCTAAGAAATGTGTCTCATCATATTTTGAAGACTTTCTTGAAGTACCATGCACCATTCAGGAGAAAATAATTGTTAGTGAAAATGCAGTTTTAGAAGTTAATACCTCTGCCATTAATAAGGAAATACCAAAAAATGAGTAGGACAAGTCAAAATCTTCTATAATAGAGCCAAGAGAGGATCAATATGTTGAAAAACAAAATTGTGAAAGAATATTAAGAAATAGAATAATAAGACCTACTCTTGATATAGGTAAGACAAAAAGAGGAAAACCCTCAAATTATCAAGCAAGATCCAAGGAAGCAAGAGCTAACATAGAGAAAGGAACACAAACTAAGTTGGTTGAACTTCTCTTTACCAAACAACAAAATGATATTGGTAATACGCAAGAGGGACCAAAAGCCCCTAATGAGACATGATTATCATCTCATGGAATATAAGGGGTGTTAATGCCCCCTCAAAGCATAGGTGTATTAGGGACCTATGTTTAAGTAAAAAACATGATATTCTTTGTATCCAGGAAACTAAAATGACAAAAGAAGAATTTTTAAAAACTATGAAAGCAGTTTGGACAAGATGTGAATGGGATGCTATGGATTTTGAAGGAGCGATAGGGGGAATTCTAACTTTTTGGAATCCTTCTAGAACGATTTGTGTAACCATTCATAAAACTAGGCATTGGATAGCCTCTTTAGTCACTTCCTACTTTACAGATATTTATTTCATCCTTATAAATTTCTATGGACCTACAACTTAGTCAGGTAGATTTGAAGTTTGGAGTGGGATTTAAGCCTTTATGAGAAGTAAAGATCAAAAAACCCAATTCATTATCATTGGAGTTTTTAATGCCATAATCAAGCTGAATGAAAAATTTGGGGGAATTATGAAGTTGACCCAAAGTATGAAAGATGTCTCAACTTTTATTCAAAACAATAATCAATGGGAAGTTGAGTTTAAATAAGACAACTATACTTGGACCAACAACAGGATAGACCAGAACCTAATAGAAAAAAAAATAGATAGATGCAATATCTCAAATCATTGGCTAGATGAAGGAACTTGTGCTACAATTAATACCTTAACAAGGATTGGTTCAAATCACTGGCCAAGAAGAGTTAAAATGGTGGTAAGTGAATTCAAAAAAAAATCACATTTTAAATTTGAGCAGGAAGACCATCCTCAATTTGTTGATATGATAGCTCAAACGTGGAATTATTGAGGTAATGGTGGGTTGTATGCTCTTCCAAACCAAATTAAAGCTATGACATCTAGATTAAAATAATGGAACAAGAACACGTTTGAAAAAAAAATTGAGAAGAAAGAACTAAAAGATAAACTTTCAAAATTCTAAAAAGGTGATTATAATAATCCAAGCTCAGAGGAAAGGGAGTTGCTTAGTGAATATCATAATATTTTTAGTAAGGAAGAGAAATTTTGGAGATTAAAATCAAGACATACTTGGATAAAAAAAGGAGATAAAAATACAATTTTTTTTCATTGGATGGCTATAGTACAGAGATCATCTTCTAGAATTAGTAGAATTAAATCAATAGAAGGGGTTTGGATTGAATATCATAGTGAAATTAGAAAAGAGGTAAAGTTGTTTTATCAAAATATTCTAGGTTCAAAGGAGACCAAAGTTCTTAATGATAAACTTCTTCAAGATGTTCCTTCAATTATAACAAATGAAGACAATAGTAAATTGATGGAGCCTATTACTCTAGAAGAAGTTCATTTAGTTCTTTTCTCTTTTAATAAGGATAAATCTATTGAAGAATTGGTCTGAAAAAATTGTAAAAATTGACTCTTTGGTTTCAAGATTGCAAGTTACACAGTGGCTCATAGAATTTTACATCAGATTTGAGGCATTTATTATGGATTACATGTTATTATCCCAGGATCATAGATTTTGGGTTTGTCTCAGGAATGCAGGTTTCTGTCAGGTCTTCTATCAAGATGTGTTATTCTTGGATCTCGGGTGACTTGTCCATATTGCATCGCAGATGTGTTTCACCCGAACGTGTGTGTTTCACTATCAACTTGTCCATATTGCGTGCGTAGATGTGTTTCACCCGAACACGTGTGTTTCACTATCTTTTCTGTTATTTTCCAGCATGAGTGTTTTTTGGCATTTTTATCATTTTGGGAAGCGGTTACTCCATGATTATTTGTGGGTTTCTTCCTGTTTACTTCTAGTTTGGCTTGTAATAGTTTTAGGCAGGTTGTTTAGGAGATTCTTAGCTATTTGGTTGTATTAGATTAATTATATTTGTATTGATTCTAGGAATGTAATTCTCAGTTTATTGTATTTGGATTTTAGTCTTCCACAAAGCATTGCTTTGTTGTAGCTCTAAGCCTATATATTGATGTAATCCATTTTGAAATAATCAATTGAGAATCTATCAATATTTCTCATTGTGGTATCAGAGCTAGTCTGGTCTTTGGGTTAGAGAAAGCCTGTGAATTGTTTGTGAGAATTTATCAAGTTCTTGCAAAGTTTGGTTCAAGGTTTTTTGCTAGGTTTTTTGCATAATGGCTACTGGCACTAACTCATTGCCAATTCCAGAATTCAATGGTGAAGACTATGAGTATTGGAGTCTAAAAATGAAGACATTGCTCATTGGCAAAGGTGCTTGGGATATAGTGGAAGATGGCTACACTGAGCCTGATTGGAACACCATTGCAGCTGCTGATAGACCAGCAAAGAGAGAAGCACAAAAGAAGAATAGCTTTGCTCTCTATCACATTCAAACAACCTTGGATAAAAGCCTTTTTCCAAGGATTGCTAGTTGTACAACAACTAGTGAAGCTTGGAAAGCTTTGAAGGATGGCTTCCAAGGAAATGATCAAGTGAAGCAAGTCAAATTGCAAACTCTCAAGAGGGAGTTTGAGAATTTGAGAATGAAAGAAGATGAAAATGTTGGTGATTATTGTGTGAGAGTAAAAGCTTGTGTGAACAAGATGGAGACTCTTGGTGAAGAGGTGAAGAATGAAGTTGTAGTAAAGAAAGTGTTGAGAACACTTCTACCAAAATGGAATCATGTGGCTATCATAATTGAAGAGAGCAAAGATCTTTCTACTCTTAATTATGATCAGCTCATTGGTTCACTAATGTCTCATGAGGAGAGACTATCTTCATCTTCAAATGTTGGTGGTGTTGAAGAAAAAGCTTTCACATCCAAGGAGGGTGGAGCTAGTGCAAGTGGACAAGGAAGAGGCCAAGGCCAAGGTAGAGGGAGAGGTCAATCTCCTTCAAGAGGAAGAGGTAGAGGAAGAAGAGGAGGTGCTCAAGGAAGAGGAAGAGGAAGAGGTGACAAGAGAGACAAGCAATGTTACTATTGTAACAAGTTTGGACACTTTGAAAAAGAGTGTAGATTGAAGGCATCCCATGAAGGAAGGAGTAGTGCACACTATGGAGAAGAGGAAGGATCCTCAATTTTGTTTTTGTCATATGGAAAATCAGATCAGAATTTAAATGAGACATGGATTCTTGATACTGGTTGCTCAAACCACATGACCGACAAGGGGGAGTTGCTTTCTACAATGGACAATTCCTACAAGTCCAAGATCAATCTTGGAGATGATAAAGCTTTGCAAGTTGAAGGTAAAGGAGCAATGGAGGTGCACACCAATGAAGGTAAAAAGAAGGTGAATGATATATACTACACTCCAAATTTAAAACATAATTTGTTGAGTGTAGGCCAAATCATGGAGAAAAATTACAAGCTTGTTTTTGAAGATAAAAAATGTGTAATCTATGACAAGAATCATGGGAATAGGCTTGTCACTACCATCCCTATGACAAACAATAGATTGTTTCCTTTGAAGTTTGGAGGACAAGGAGCCAATATTGCAAATGTTGCAATTGAAAACAAGAGTTGGTTGTGGCACTTAAGGTATGGGCACTTGAATTTTCCTAGTTTGAGATTGTTGGTATCTCAAGAGATGGTATATGGATTGCCTAAGGTTGAAGATCACAAAGGTGTGTGTGAAGGATGTGCTTTGGGAAAGCACTCAAGAATGAGTTTTCCAAAAGGAAAAGCATGGAGAGCCTCTTATCCTCTTCAATTGGTGCATTCCGATATTTGTGGGCCTATGCAAACTCAAAGTTTGGGTAAGAATTCATACTTTCTTACATTCATTGATGATTTTTCAAGAATGTGTTGGGTTTATTTTTTGAAAGCAAAGGATGAGGCATTTGATTGTTTTAAAGATTTCAAAAATCATGTGGAAAAACAAAGTGGGCACTATATAAAATGTTTAAGGACTGATAGGGGAGGAGAATTTTGTTCAAATGAATTCCTTCAATTTTGTAAAGATTGTGGTGTTAAAAGGCAACTCACTACTGCCTATACTCCACAACAAAATGGTGTGGCTGAACGTAAAAATAGAACAGTTGTAAATATGGCAAGGAGCATGCTACAAACTAAGAAATTAAGTAATATGTATTGGGCTGATGCAGTTAGGACAGCCATCTATATCTTGAATAGAAGTCCCACTAGTATCTTGGATGGCATCACTCCATATGAAGCATGGTATGCAAAGAAACCAAATGTAAATCATTTCAAAGTTTTTGGTTGTTTGGCTTATGCACATGTACCTGATGAGCAAAGGAAGAAACTTGATCCAAAAAGTCAAGCATGTGTTTTTATTGGGTATTGTGAGAATACCAAAGCCTATAGGCTTTATAATCCAAAAACTCACAAGGTTGTGGTGTCAAGAGATGTGATTTTTGATGAAGGGGGAGTATATGGTCATCAAAAACTTTATGTTGATGATGAATCCATTGGTGAAAGCTCCTCAAATGTGCAGCCCAATGTTCAAACCAGCAAGCAACTTATTCTTCCAAGTCCTACTTCAAGTCCTTCAAATCCTTCATTGAGTGAAGATTCTCCAAGTGATGTGTTGAAGACAAATAAAGGTAAAAAGCTACAACAAAACCATCCATCTTCTCAAATGTTAGATACAAATTTTCAAAGAAGAGTTACAAGAAGTCAAGCACAAGAGGTAGATCAAGTTGTGAAAAGACTTGAAAACTTGCATATGTATGGTGATGAAGATGAAGGTGAACCAAAAGGTGATGTTGTGAATTATGCTTTGATGTCTAGTGTTGAATTAGAACCATCTAATTATGAACAAGCATGTACTAATGATGTGTGGATGAAAGCAATGCAAGATGAAATGAATTCCATCAAGAAGAATGATACTTGGGAGCTTGTTGAGCTTCCAAAAGGCAAGAAGTGTGTGGGCTCTAAATGGGTCTACAAGACAAAATATAATAGTGATGGAAGCATTGAGAGACACAAGGCAAGGCTTGTGGCAAAGGGATTCACACAAAGGTATGGCATTGATTATGAAGAGACTTTTGCACCGGTTGCAAGACAAGAAACAGTGAGGATGGTTCTTTCTATTGCTGCCCATAAAGGTTGGAAGGTACATCACATGGATGTAAAGAGTGCATTCTTGAATGGCTACTTGGATGAGGAGGTTTATGTGCAACAACCTCAAGGTTTTGAAGTGCAAGGCAAAGAGAATCTTGTGTATAGGTTGAAGAAGGCCTTGTATGGTCTTAAGCAAGCTCCAAGAGCTTGGTATTCAAGGATTGATGGATACTTTCATCAATATGGTTTCATGAGAAGCAAGAGTGAGCCAACCTTATACTACAAGAATGAAGGTAATGACATTTTGCTTGTTTGTTTATATGTTGATGATTTGATTTACTTGGGTAGTAATTCAAAGTTGAATGATGATTTCAAAGATGCAATGATGAAAGAGTTTGAAATGAAAGATTTAGGTTTGATGCATTATTTCCTTGGCATGGAGGTGTATCAAAGAGATGGTGAAATCTTCATTTGTCAAACTAAATATGCTAATGATATGTTGAAGAAATTTGGCATGGAGAATTGTAAACCAGTTGCTACACCAATAGCTCATGGTGAGTTGTTGAGTAAGGATGATGGAGCTGAAAAAGTTGATGTGACCACTTATAGAAGCATTGTTGGGAGCTTGATGTTTCTCACAAATTCTAGACCAGATATTGCACATGTTGTTTCACTTGTATCAAGGTATATGAGTGACCCTTATTAAATACACATGAAAGCAACTAAAAGAATTTTGAGATATGTAAAAGGAACAATTGATTTTGGCATTCACTATTACAAAAGTGATGATGTAAAACTAGTTGGCTTTAGTGATTCAGATTGGGGAAGTAATTTAGATGATAGAAAATCTACTTTAGGAAATTGTTTTAGTCTTGGGTCTGGATTGATTACATGGAGTTCAAGAAAGCAAGGTATTGTTGCTCTTTCTTCTACAGAAGTTGAGTACATTGCAATCACAAGTGCTAGTGCTCAAGCATTGTGGTTGAGAAAAGTGTTAGCTTGATGGGGAACAAAAAATCGCAATCTAAATTTCACATTTTTCATCAAACATTTTTCATTAATTTACATTTACAATACTAGCCCGCAGGCGTAGTTTTTAATCACTATAATTTCTATATTGCAATTCTTTGATCTCCATGCCCTCTCATTACAACACTTGGTTTTTTTATAGAGGCCCCGACCCTCTGCAGTCTGCAATAACAATTACAAAACAATGGTCGTAGCCATTAATCTCCCGCATCTGGAAGAAACACATTGTCGCTCTCTCCATAGCCCCTCGACATGCACGATCCTGGTGTAGACTGCCTCATGCTCGATGCATCTGCCTACACTACCCAAGAATTTTGAGCTTTCTCTGGAAGGAAACACAGTCTAAAACTACCTCACATTCATCGCATCTGTTTCACGGTCTTCCATATCCATGGCTCTTCTGGAAGAAAAAAACAGCGCAAGCAGGGCCAGAATGGCCCTCTGGCCTTCGTATCTGCAACCTCTGCCTGCAACTATTTTCCAACAACTTTTGCATGCCTCGGCTTGCTCTTTTATAATTTTTGGCATGCCTCTTTGTCTTCCATCTGGTGGCTTCTCCTTCATTTCCACCATGACTATTTGGTTCCATAACTGCATTTCGCAACGGCCCCTGTAACTGTCGTTCGACTCTCATTCACTAACAGATTACTCTACATGACCCTTCATTTCCATTTCATGATTGGTCATTTTTGTCTTCCTGCATGACTCTTCATCTTTGCCTGCCTTCACTACACCTTGGTGCCATGTGTTGTTCTGTGCTGCCACGTGTCACTCAATGACCCCCTTTTGTAATGGTCCTTGTAACCATCGGTCCCTTCTGAGTCGTGAAACAACATGTCACGAAATCGTGACATCTTTCTTCCTTGGTTCCTTCTTCACCTTCTGGTCGCGAAACTACGACCTGTCACAAAATCGTGACATTTCTTTCTCCTAGCTTTCTCTCTCCTTGGCGGGTCACAAAACTGTGACATGTCATGAAATCGTGACATCTTCTCCTCTGTGCCTTCTCTCTCTTTTGCGGGTCACAAAACGTGACATGTCATGAAATCATGACATCTTCCTCTTCCACTCTTCATCCTGCCTTCGGGTCACGAAATCATGACATCTTAGCTTTCAACTTTCTCTTTCTTCCTCAGGTCACGAAATTGTGACATCTTTGCCTTCCATACTCTCCTTCTGCTTTTGGGTCGCAAAACCGTGACATGTCACGAAATCATGACATCTTTGCTTGTAGCCTCCTCTTGCCTGATTGGGTCACAAAATCATGACATCCTTGGCACCCTTGCTTCTCCTATGGAACCTATTGTGATATCGCGACAGTTGGCCCTGCTGGCTTTTTTCTCCATTTTGTGTCGCAATATCGCGACACATTTTCTGTCACGATATCGCAACAGCTTCTCCTTGCTCACTTCTTTGCTTCACTTGTGTCGTGATATCGTGACACATTTCCTGTCGTGATATCGTGATAGCTTCTCCTTGCTGACTCCTTTGCTCCATTTGTGTCGCGATATCGTGACACATTTTCTATCGCAATATCGCGACAACTTCTCCTCACTGACTCCTTTGCTCCATTTGTGTCATGATATCGTGACACATTTTTTGTCATGATATCGCGATAGCTTCTCCTCGCTGACTCCTCTGCTCCACTTGTGTTGCGATATCACGACACATTTGTTGTCGCGATATCACGACAGCTTCTCCCCGCTGGCTTCGTTCTTCGCTTGCATCACGATATCGCGACACACTTTCTATCGCAAAATCATGACAGTTTTCTTCTTTGGATCCTCTCTCCACTTTGTGTTGCGATATCATGACACTTTTTTTGTCGTGATATTGCGACATATTTTTCTCCTTGCCTTCTTCTTCTTCTTCTGTCATGATTTCGCCACATGTCACGAAATCACGACGTCTTCCCTCCTTAGCCAATTTTTCAAAAATGGCTCTACTACCACTGGATGCTCCTGCATCAGACACCCGAGGTTGATGGAGAAGTGACCTTCACTTCTATGTTGTTCGATCACCGCCTTCTGCAACATCTCCAAATGGGTACCTGCCTCTGCAGCTCGCTTAAACTCTGCTCTATCTTCTCACCATTCTTCCACAGATCCTGGTGCAAACTGCCTCACGTTCGGCACTCTGTTTGCACACTCAGGAACTTCTCGCTCTGATACCACTTGATGGGGAACAGAAAATTGCAATCTAAATTTCACATTTTTCATCAAACATTTTTCATTAATTTACATTTACAATACTAGCCCGTAGGCGTAGTTTTTAATCACTATAATTTCTATATTGTAATTCTCTGATCTCCATGCCCTCTCATTACAACACTTGGGTTTTTATAGAGGCCCCGACCCTTTGCAGTCTGCAATAACAATTACAGAACAATGGTCGTAGCCATTAATCTCTTGCATCTAGAAGAAACACATTGTCGCTCTCTCCACAGCCCTCTGACATGCATGATCCTGGTGTAGATTGCCTCGCGCTCGACGCATCTGCCTACACTACCCAAGAATTTTGAGCTTTCTCTAGAAGGAAACATAGTTCGAAACTGCCTCACGTTCAATGCATCTATTTTGCGGTCTTCCATCTCCATGGCTCTTTTGGAAAAAAAAATAGCGCAAGCAGGGCCAGAATGGCCCTCTGGCCTTTGTATTTGAAACCTCTGCCTGCAACTATTTTCCAACTTCTGCATGCCTCGGCTTGCCCTTTTATAATTTTTGGTGTGCCTCTTCATCTTCCAACTGGTGGCTTCTCCTTCATTTTTGCCATGACTGTTCGGTTCCATAACTACATTCTACAACGGCCCCTATAACTGTCGTCCGACTCCCGTTCACTACCAGATTACTCTGCATGACCCTTCGTTTCCATTTCATGACTGGTCATTTTCGTCTTCCCGCATGACTCTTCGTCTTCGCCTGCCTTCACTGCACCTTGGTGCCATGTGTTGTTCCGTGCTGCCACGTGTCACTCAATGACCCCCTTCTGTAACGGTCCCTGTAACCGTCGGTCCCTTCTGAGTCATGAAATAGCATGTCACAAAATCATGACATCTTTCTTCCTTGGTTCCTTCTTCGCCTTCTGGTCACGAAACTGCGACCTGTCGTGAAATCGCGACATTTCTTTCTCCTGGATTTCTCTCTCCTTGGTGGGTCGTGAAACTGTGACATGTCACAAAATCGTGACATCTTCTCCTCTGTGCCTTCTCTCTCTTCTGTGGGTCACGAAACCATGACATGTCATGAAATCATGACATCTTCCTCTTTTGCTCTTCATCTTGCCTTCGGGTCATGAAATCGTGACATCTTAGCTTTCGGCTTTCTCTTTCTTCCTTAGGTCACGAAATTGCGACATCTTTGCCTTCCGTACTCTCCTTCTGCTTTTGGGTCACGAAACCGTGACATGTCGCAAAATCATGACATCTTTGCTTGTAGCCTCCTCTTTCCTGATTGGGTCGTGAAATCGTGACATCCTTGGCACCCTTGCTTCTCCTATGGAACCTATCGTGATATCACGACAGTTGGCCCTATTGGCTTCTTTCTCCATTTTGTGTCATGATATCGCGACACATTTTCTGTCACGATATCGCGACAGCTTCTCCTCGCTCACTTCTTTGCTTCACTTGTGCCATGATATCGTGACACATTTCCTATCACGATATCATGATAGCTTCTCCTTGCTGACTCCTTTGCTCCATTTGTGTCGCAATATCGCGACAGCTTCTCCTCACTGACTCCTTTGCTCCATTTGTGTCGCGATATCGTGACACATTTTCTGTCGTGATATCACAACAGCTTCTCCTCGCTGACTCCTCTACTCCACTTGTGTCGCGATATCATGACACATTTGCTGTCGCGATATCACGATAGCTTCTCCTCGCTGGTTTCGTTCTCCACTTGCGTCACGATATCGTGACACATCTTCTATCACAAAATCATGATAGTTTTCTCTGTTGGCTCCTCTCTCCACTTTGTGTCGCAATATCGCGACACTTTTTCTATCGCGACATATTTTTCTCCTTGCCTTCTTCTTCTTCTTTTGTCATGATTTTAACACTTTTCTCAACCACAATGCTTGAGCACTAGCACTTGTGATTACAATGTTGATGCAGGAGCATCCAATGGCCTCTGATGTAGGAGCATCCAGTGCCAGCAGAGCCATTTTCAAAAAATTGGCTAAGGAGGGAAGACGTCACGATTTCGTGACATGTCGTGAAATTGCGACGTCTTCCCTCAGCCAATTTTTCGAAAATGGCTCTGCTGCCACTGGATGCTCCTGCATCAGAGGCCACTGGATGCTCCTTCATCAACATTGTAATCACAAGTGCTAGTGCTCAAGCATTATGGTTGAGAAAAGTGTTAGATGAAATTAGGGAGAAACAAAGTGGTCCAACTATCTTATTTTGTGATAATATAAGTGCTATACAATTAGCAAAGAACCCAGTCCATCACAGCAAGTCCAAAAAATTTTATATGAAATATCATTTTATCAAAGACATGGTGGAGAAGAAAATTGTTCAATTGAGGCATTATAAAACTGAAGACAATATTGCAGATGTATTCACAAAAGGGATTGTGAAAGCTCAATTTTTGAAGCTGAGGAACTTCTTGGTTAGTCCCCTCAGCTTCAAGGGGGAGAATGTTGAAGAATTGGCTTGACAAACTTGCAAAAATTGACTCTCTAGTTTCAGGATTTCAAGTTACACGGTGGGTCATAGAAGTTTACATAAAATTGTAGGCGTTTACTATGGATTGTATGTGATTGTCCCAGGATCGGAGGTTTTGGGTTTGTCTTAGGAATATAGGTTTATGTCGGGTATTCCATCAGGATGTGTTATACTTGGATCTCAGGAAACTTGTCCATATTGTGTGCGCATATGTGTTTCACCCGAACGCATGTGTTTCACTATCAACTTGTCCATATTGCGTGTGCAGATGTGTTTCACCCGAACGTGTGTGTTTCACCATCTTTTCTGTTATTTTTCAACATGAGTGTTTTTTAGCATTTATATCATTTTGGGAAGCAGTTACTCCATGATTATTTGTGGGTTTCTTCATGTTTACTTCTAGTTCGGCTTGTAATATTTTTTGGCAAGTTGTTTAGGAGATTCTTAGCTATTTGGTTGTATTAGATTAATTATATTTGTATTGATTCTGGGAATGTAATTCTCAGTTTATTGTATTTGGATTTTAGTCTTCCACGGAGCATTGTTCTATTGTAGCTCCAAGCCTATATATTGATGTACTCCATTCTAAAATAATCAATTGAGAATCTATCAGCATTTCTCAAAATCCTCAGGTCCAAATGAGCTCTCTATAGCTTTTTACAACCACAATTGGGATATAGTGAAGGATTCTTTATTGGTGGTAGTGGAACATTCTAGGTTAAAACAATATGTTCCTTATAAAATAAATGCAACTTATCTTACCCTAATTTCAAAATATAAGGATGCTAAATTGTTTGATTATTTTAGACCCATGAGTCTATGTAATATGGCATATAAGATTATTTCCAAAGTGATGGTGAATAGATTAAGACCATTGTTAGACAAAATCATTTTAGAAGAGCAAGGAGGATTTGTGAAAGGGAGACAAATTTTGGATAGGATTATAGAAGCTCATGAAGTTATACATTCAACGACTTCAAGAAAAGAGAAAGCTATGATCTTAAAACTTGATATGAGTAAAGCCTATGATAGGGTTAAATGGGATTTTCTTTTTGCAATTTTAGATAAGTTTGGTTTTGGGAAGAAATGGTTTAGATGGATTAAAGCTTATGTCTCTATAGTTTCTTATTCAATGTTGGTCAATGGGTTAGTGACATAATATTTTAAATCCAAGAGAGGCCTTAGACAAGGAGATTGTCTATCTCCTTATTTGTTCATTATTATGGTAGAATTTTTGAGTAGGAACTTAAAGAAGGATTACAAATATGGGCTTATAAGTGGACTTAAGGTTAGTAATAATATCGATAACATCACCCATCAATAGTTTGTAGATGATACAACTCTTTTTGGAAGGGCAAGGATAAATGAGGCCAGATATTTGAATAACTTTTTAAAAGAGTACAAAAGAGATTCAAGGCAAAAATTTAATAGGACTAAATCCAAAATTTTCTTCCTTAACACTCCTGCTAATATCAAAGCAAAAATTTGCAAGTTGCTTCAAATGGAGGAGGTAAATTTGCCAACCCATCTAGGGATGCTTTTATTTGAGGGAAGAATGAGGATAGATTTATGGAATCCAATTATTAGTAAAGTTTAAAATAAAATTCCATCTTGGAAAGGTAGATGGTATTCGTTAGCAGGAAGAGTGCAGTTAATTAAGTCAGTCTTACAAGCCATTCCAACATATTATATTTCATTGTATTCTATGTCAAAATTAGTTGAAAAAATTTTAATCTATATTATGTGATCCTTTTTATGGTCAGGTTTACATGATAAAAATAAATTTCCTTTGGTGAAATGGAGCAATTTGTGTGATGACAAAACTAGGGGAGGTCTTGGTTTAAGAGTTCTTACAGATGCAAACTTATCTCTTAGGGGAAAAGTTATCTGAAGATTGTACAAAGAGAGTCAAAGACAATGGGCAATAATTCTTCTAAGCAAGTATGTTGATCCCAATGACCTAAATTTAATATTTACTGCATTCTCTCTTCCAAATGGTTCTGCTCTTTAGAATGGTTTAAAAAAATCTATTGATCTTATGATTAAAGGTTTAATATGGATGGTGGGAACTAGAGAAATTTTTTCTATTTGGATGGATACTTGGTGTGATAAAAAATCACTCAATTTAGATCCAGTTTTGAAACCTTGGATAATATTACTTCAAATACGATGATAGGGTTTCAAACATTTTGTACAAGGATCGAGAAGGAAGATACAAATGGAAAGAAGATATTTTTACAAGTATACAACACATTGATGATAGTAGGCAATTGAGTAGAAATATAACAACTGTGATTATTCCAAGGGGTGCCAAGGATAAATTAATTTTGGAGTTGAATAGCTCGGGAGAATACACAACAAGAAGTGGATATAATGTTCAACATCAACATAATAATAATGTCACTAGAATATGGAGAGATATTTGGGATAGCCCAAGAATTCCTAAAGTCAAAATGTTTGTTTGGCTAGTAGGTCATAGAAGAATTTTATCTTGGGATAACCTTATGAAAAGGGGTTTTCATGGTCCCTCTCAATGTGTTTTTTGTAATAAGGAGGAGGAGAGTATAGATCATCTCTTGGGACATTGCTCAATAGTCTGGAATATATGGCAATGGATTCTTAATATGTTTGGTAAATGCATGGTGATGAATAACATAATTGAATATTATTAAAGCAATGGCAGAGCACTTATAAAATTGAGGCTTTACAAACAATATGGGACATATCAAAAGATACAATTCTTTGGACTATATGGCTAGAAAGGAATAGAAGAATACTTAAAGTAAACAAAAACAGTTTGGAGGTAATGAAAAAGAATATATCTTTAGCCATAGAGGAGTCTAAACCAACCTTATCAACTCACCCAATCCCTAATTTGGAAGTAGGGAGTCTTGATAGATGGAGTCAAGCCATTAAATGGAATTATGATGTTGGGTACAAGAGAAGCAAAAATAAGGCAAAGAATATAAAGTGGAAACCACCAAATGTGGAATGGGTTAAATTCAATTTTGATGGAGCATCTAAAGGAAATCCAATACCAATAGAAGGAGAAGGAATTATTAGAATAATAGAGGAGATATTTTGTCTCATTATGCTTTCAATAGTGGATTTAAGACAAATAATGAAGTTGAAGCTTGGGCAGCTTTACAAGGGTTAAAAATATGTAAACAAATTAAATGGAATAAAGTATGGATGGAAGGTGATTCTATCATAGTAATAAATGCAATTTTGAGGAAAGCAAAGGCTCCATGGAACATATAAGAGATAATTGTGGAAATTCAAGATCTTGCTAAAGAGTTTGAAGAAATTAGGTTTACACATATATTAAGGGAAGGAAACAAATGTGCAAATAAGCTATCCAATAGATGGGTTTTGATTGAGGATCAAGAAGTAAAATTCTCCTTTCCATGGTTAGAGGAAGTAGAAAGTTTAGTTGAAGCTGACAAAAAAATGTTGATTGTCTAAATCAATTAATGATGAAGATTTAATTTTAATGTTTTCCATTGGTAATATCTGCTTTATTTTGTAACAATAAAGTGTATTATTTTTTTTGTAGATAAGATACTATAGCATTAATACCAAGTTTTACAGGTTGACCCAAAACCTTTTACAAAAATTAGCCCAGGGTTGTTGATGAACATGTCCTTACTAAGGATCCTATATATGTAAAATATACATGTTGTCAAAGCCATTACATCCGGTAAGGCACATAGCCTGTTATCAAAAAGAAAATTTCCATACAACATTTTGGGTATACCCCAAGAAAACACACCTGCATCATAATTACAAAAAAATAAACAGACACATATCCCTTCCTTGAAACAATGGAGAAACAAAAAGCTGCAGACACACATAGCAGAGTACTGGAAAAAACTCCCACAAGCTCTGTATTGACAGTTACTCTTAATAATTCTTTGGTAATTGCTTTCTTTCGTATATGACATTCTTTGGGACCACATCCTGTCTTGGCCAATCATCCTTGGAGAAGTGAACTTGCTGGCTAGATTTATGGTGGTGGCTATTTGTTGGTCCACGTGGCTCTGGTTCGAAGTCTTATATTGTCGTTTCTTTCCTACCTTGTGATTACCAACCAACATCAAAGTACTAAGATGACTAGGAGCTGTGTTATCTGACATGTGACTGTACCCATTAGTCTTTGTGGTATTTCCAAGCAGCATCCACCAAGACTGACAACTCGAATAATTTTTATTGTGAGTCCATTTCAAAAAAGAGATGAGAATACTCATAGCCTTCGAACTTACAGTGCCTTCCCTGTTGGTAAATTCGACTATCATTCTTGGAATTCTTGTTGAATAAGCTCCTCTACTTCGCTCGGGACACCGTGTTCCCATTTGAAAATTTCGTCACCATCGACACCCAAATTGGCCAACTTATTAGCAACTTTTTTAGCTTCTCGAAAGACATGTTGGGTTTTTTTGTCCTATATTCCCTGGAAAAGGATCCTAGCCTCTTCAACAATTGTTTTAATCCTCCAAGGAGGTGTTTTCCAATTATTGAGGAGATTTATAACATGCATAGAGTCTCCTTCTACGATCAAATTGCCTTCTAAGTCTTGAGTCATTTGAAGGCCTCTCCACATATCTCTAGCTTTAGCTTTGTTGTTGGTCCTTGTTCCCAAATATTCAAAAAATGCAAGCATCATATTCCCATTATGATCTCGCACAATGCCGCCAGCGCCTGCACAATAAAGTGTATTCATTTAGACTATTTATTATAATTTTTACGGTTGCAATTGTGTTTCAGGAAGGAAACTAGCAATCCATATTTGGTAAAGTAGATTATGATAATGAGATATTTTAGAAATATTACTTTACTAAGATGCAAGGCATAGATAGTAGAGGTGAAGTTTTGACATTGTGAAGGTTGCTATAGAAAAATGTCAAGGAAGATGCTAGATTATGGAGTAATACAAAATTTTGAAAAGATCCAAAAAATGAAAATCAAGAAATCAAACATTTTATGTAAAATAACGTAGGTTTCTACCTATAGCATCTCAATTGAGATGAGAAGTGTATCTATTTGTAAAATCTTAAGCACTAAATAAGAGAGATGCAATTTGTCAAGGGTGGGGGACCCGAGTACAACCCCTTATTATCCAGCAAAAAAAAAAGAATCCATAGATCATAATTATGGATTCTTATTGTGTTTGACAAAAATATGCTAAGGTCCTTCTAACATATTTCATTAGGATTAACTATAATTGAAACATATACTTTTACAACCTTAACTTTGATATTTCCTCTTTCTCAAAAAATAGTCAAACAACCCAATTACTTTTTGCTTTTAGCAATTTTCCATCCTATTTTTCCTTATCTCATATTATTACAATATCATAAAATCTCTTATAGAACAAAAAATTGGACAATCCTCAATCTTCCAAATCTTCTTAAAAGCATCCTTACATTTACTACTTGATTTTGTTTCTTGCATTAAAATACAGTCAATACTAAATCAATCTCTTTTTTTGCTAGAGAAAAAGAGGTACTTGGGTCCCCACCCTTGATAAATCACAACTCTCTCCTTTAGAGCTTGAGAGTTTACAAATAGATTCAATTATCATCTCAATTATGTCGATATAGCTATATACCTATATTTTTTCATTAAAAGTATGAATTCTTGATTTTCATTTTTTTGATCTTCAATTTTCTTTGTAAAAACAAATATTCCAAAATTCAGCATCCTTCTTGATATTTGCCTGCAGTACCCTTCACAATACCAAAAATCCATCTCTACTTTCTACACACTACATCTTAGTAGAGTAATATTTCCAAAACTCCATGATATCATAGTTCATTTTATCAAATCCAGATTGTTAGTTTACTTCTCGAAGCATAAGTGCAACCAAAAGAATTACAATAAATAGTTTATATGAAAATACATTAATGTTATTAAATACAACATATATTATCAATGGAAAACATTAAAGTAAATCTTAATCATTATTTGATTCAAACAGTCAACATATTCTTGTCAACTTCAACTAAAGATACTACTTCCTCTAACCATGGAAAATATGATTTAACTTCATAATCCTTTATTAAAACCCCTATATTGGCTAGCCTATCTACATATTTATTCCCTTTCCTTAACATATGTGTTAACCTGATTTCTTCAAACTTTGTAGTAAGGTATTGTATTTCCACAATGATCTCTTATATGTTCCATGGATCCTTTGCTTTCCTTAAAAATGCATTTATTACCTTAGTGAATCGTCTTCCATCCATACTCTATTCCATTTCATTTGTTTGCATGTTTTTAACCCTTCCAAGTCGCCTAAGCTTCATATTCATTATTTGTATTAAATCCACTATTAAAAGCCTAATGTGACAAAATCTCACTCCTATTATTTCTAATTATTCCTCCTCATGGTGGTTCTAGATTTCTTTTAAAAGTTATCAAAATTCAATATGACTAACTCCACTTCTGGTGGTTTCCACTTTGTATTCTTGGCCTTCATTTTGTTTCTCCTATACCCAACATCATAATTCCATTTTATGAATTGACTCTGTGAATAGAAAAATGAAACACCAATACAATATATAAAAGTAACAAAAGCATAAGAAAATAACACAGAATTACACAGAAGGGATATTATTTTATTGAATGTGGGTGGATCTCCCAATTGTACAAATAATGTGCCCCAATGTGGGGTCTTTACAATTCTCTTGATACAATTGTTACAATGTTAGGGTTTTCGAGGCCCTAATCCAATGAACGGTGGTGTCTTCTTGCTCGTCTTTGATCCCAATAGAGTGGTGAGTGGGCTTTGGTATCCTATGTAGGGTCCTTCTTCAGCAGCTACCAATGAATTTTCTTCTCACACCTATACACAACAAAAAAATAAGGATTAATAATATCTGTGAGGGTTCCACTACGTGAGACCCTAAAAAAAATCACTAAACCCTAGATGTAGAATAAAAACTGTAAACAGATCTAAGAATGTGAAAATGATTACCAATGAACTTTTACCTTGTCAAATAATGATGTTTTTGTCTTTGTTATTGATATAGATGAAGGTTAATTATATGTCCTAACAGTTGCCCAAGGGCTGTAGGGCTACAGATCTGAACAAGAAATGCTTGCAGGAACTCAGCAGACTCGGGAGGGCACTTGATAGAACGAGAAACACCTGCGGGTTGCAAAACCAAATCTGGTTCACATGAGGTGGGCGACGATGGATGCGAAAGTTGTGAATGACAGTAATGGGATGAGAAGATGGATATGGTGGGGCTAGGGTTTTTGAGACCTCTTAGGGTTAGATATCTCAAGGGCCCAAGGGGGACGAAGGAGGACTCAAGAACGACAAGGAACTTAGAGATTGAAAAATCATGGGTTGAGTCATCAAAATGACTCATCTTTATAATCTTCCCTTAAACATGTTAGGGTTTCGACGACACTAAATGAGTGGCCAAGATTAAAACATGAGGAAATGTGGAGATTAAGTCTGGGTAAGTGGCATGGATTAAGGTGGATGAATGGCTAAGATTAAAATATAACGGATGGTTGGGATTAATTCATATAAATATATATAAATAAAATATTTAAAATATTATTATATACATATATATACTAAACAAATATATATAAATATAAATAAATAATGGATAATTTTGGCGGGAAGCTATGGATGGATGACAAGTGGCTAGATTTTGGTGTTTATAGATGCCCCTTTTTCTACCATGTTGCATGAAACACAATGTGGTGCAAAAATACAAGACACCTGGTTTTGGCCTGATGAAGACACAACTCTCTTTCATTGGGATACAAAAAATGATCTTGGAAGACAAAAGAATTTGGAGTGTGTAGCTTACCCCCTCAATTGGCAAATGAGTGAAAAATGAGTCTCACGAGCCAATTGACAAAATTGTGGGGTGAAGAATGTAATGGAATTGTGCAAGTGCAAATGTAGGGTGTAAATGTGGATGATATGAATGATGTAAAATGTGATGTCATTTTTGCCCCAACGGTGGAAGGGGATTGTTGTGAAATGCAAATGATTGAGTCTATTTTTTCTCTAACAGAGAAAGGGATTTTTTCCAAGTGTAGATGCCATGATCATGTAATATGTATCCCTTCGTGGGAAATCAAAATCAAGTTTAGCTACCCCAAGTTTGGGGTGATTCCATGTTGTTGAAGAAAGTGCCTTTGGGCATCATTAAAATGCAAATATGAAAATGCAAGAAAAAAATAGTCTATCCTCGGGACCATTCATTATTGTAGCCAATTCCCACACGAAATTCCTAAATGATTGCTCAATTTCTTTACTCGGCCTGTATCCTTGGAGACTGGTGTAATTGTAAATGAAATGATGAAAGTTATCCATGTTAGGAACCCCATGGAAAAGGGCATCAATGACAACTGTTGAGCAAATTGGTCTTGGCATAGTCTCACTCAAAAGATGAGGTACCAAAATTAATTTTGTTTTCGAACAATGAGATATTGGTTGATGAAGATGGCCAAGTGTCCTTATGGTGATTTATTCATCTTACCAAATTGCATGGATGCAAATCACTGCAATCGCCAAGGAGATAGAATAGACCACTAGATACGAGGTTCACTTGAAATTGTATATGAACTTGGCAAATGTGCAAATGTAATGATTGATGGATGAAAATGATGTTGAAATGAATGTTTGATGATGGGAAATGCCTTTTGGTTGCAAAAAAATATTAAGCGTCCAAATCAATTTTTTTTATATAAAACATGATATTATGATGAAATGGATGTATAGATGCAATGAGTGATTTTGTGGAGGTAAGCTACATTTTTGGATTTATAAATGCAAGTGATTGAGTTTGTTTTTGCCCTAACAGATGAAGGGGTTTTGTGAAAATGCAAGTGATTAAGTCTATTTTTGTCCCAGCATATGAAGGTTTTGTGAAAATGTAAGTGTCCTTATGGTGATCTATCCATCCTACCGAATTGCATGGATAACCAGTCGCTGCAACCACCAGGTGACTAGGATAAACCACTAAATACAAGGTTCACTTGTACTTGCAAATGTATTTGGCAAATGTTGAATGAAGGTGTAATGATGAATGAAATTGATGATGTTGAATGTAAATGTAAATGAATAATGCAATGAATGATTCTATTTTTGCCCCAACATATGAAGGGGTTTTTGACATGGGAAAATGCAATGATTGTGAAAAGTGCAATGATTAATTATGTTTTTGCCCCAACAAATGAAGGGGTTTTGTGAGAGTGCAAGTTATTGAGTATTTTTTAGCCCTAACAGATGAAGGGGTTTATGATAATATAAGTGTCCTTATGGTGATCTACCCATCCTATCAAATTGCATGGATAACCAGTTGTTGCAATCACCAGGTTAATAGGATAAACCACTAAATACAAGGTTCACTTGAAATTGTAAGTGAATTTTGTTAAATGTTGAATGTAAATGCAATTATTGATTGATTGAAAAGTGTTGAAATGGAGATGTGATGATGAATGAAATTGATGATGTTGAATGTTGGTGTATGGATAATGTAAGGAATGATTATGTTTTTGCCCCAACAGATGAAGGGATTTTTGACATGGGAAAATGCAATGACTATGAAAAGTGCAATGATTGATTATGTTTTTGCCCCAATAGATGAAGGGGTTTTTGACATGGTAAAATGCAATGATTGTGAAAAGTGTAATGATTGATTTTGTTTTTTCCCCAATAGAAAAGGGGTTTTTAACATGGGACAAAGCAATGAATGTGAAAAGTGCAATGATTGATTCTTTTTTTGCCCTAACAGAGAAGGGGTTTGTGATATTGTAAGTGTCCTTATGGTGATCTACCCATCCTACCAAATTGCATGGATAACCAGTCGTTGCAACCGCCAGGTGACTAGAATAAACCACTAAATACAAGGTTCACTTGTACTTGCAAATGTACTTGACAAATGTTGAGTGAAAGTGTAATGATGACTGAAATTGATGATATTGAATGTAAATGTGAATGTGATCTATTTTTTCCCCAACAAATGAAGGGTTTTTGGCAATGTAAATGATTGATTATGTTTTTGCCCTAACAAAAAAGGGATTTTTGAAAATGCAAGTGATTGAGTCTATTTTTACCCTAACATATGAGGGGTTTTTGAAAAATGTAAGTGATTGAGTCTAATTTTGCCCTAACAGATGAATGGGTTTATGATAATGTAAGTTTCCTTATGGTGATTCGTCCATCCTATCGGATTACATGGATAACCAGTCGTTGCAACCATCAGGTTAATAGGATAAACCACTAAATACAAGGTTCACTTGTACTTGTAAGTGTATTTAGCAAATGAAGGTGTAATGATGAATGAAATTGATGATGTCGAATGTAGACGTATGGATAATGTAATGAAGGATTTTGTTTTTTCCCTAATAGATGAAGGGGTTTTTGATATGGAAAAATGCAATGACTATGAAAATGCAATTATTAATTCTATTTTTGCCTTAACAAAGAAGGGGTTTGTGATACTGTAAGTGTCCTTATGGTTATTTATCCATCCTATCGGATTGCATGGGTAACCAATTACTGCAACCGCCAGATGACTAGGATAAATAACTTAATACAAGGTTCACTTGGAAAGTTCCAAGGAAATTGATAAATGTAATGGTGAGTAAAATTGATGATGTTGAATGCAAGGATTTTTGATGATGTAATGAATGATTTACATTTTTGCCCTAACATAAAAGGGGCTTTTAACAAGGAATTAATGTAAGGCAAAGGGTGCAACCTTTGACAAAAGAACGTAATTTTTTGAATCTAGCAATGGATGTGGATGATGTGAATGCAAGGCAAAGGGTGCAACCTTTGACAAAATAATGCAATCTTTTGAACCTAGCAATGGATTTGGATGATGTGGATGCAAGGAAAAGTGTGAAACCTTTGACAAAAGAACGTAATATTTTGAACCTAGAAATGGATGTGGATGATGTGAATGCAAGGCAAAGGATGCAACCTTTGACAAAAGAACACAATATTTTGAACCTAGAAATGGATGTGGATGATGTGAATGCAAGGCAAAGGGTGCAACCTTTGACAAAAGAACATAATATTTTGAACCTAGCAATGGATGTGGATGATGTGAATGCAAGGCAAAGGGCACAACCTTTGAAAAATGAATGTAATATTTTGAACCTAGCAATGGATGTGGATGATGTGAATGCAATGCAAAGGGCACAACCTTTGACAAAATAACGTAATCTTTTGAACCTAGCAATGGATGTGGATGATGTGAATGCAAGGCAAAGGGCTTAATATTTGATAAAAGAATGCAATCTTTTGAACCTAGAAATTGATGTGATGATGATGTGAATGCAAGGCAAAGGGCACAACATTTGAAAAAAGGATGCAACCTTTTGAACCTAGCAATTGATGTACTAATGATGTGAATGCAAGGCAAATGGCGCAACCTTTGACAAAAGGACACAACCTTTCAAACTTAGCAATGGATGTGGATGATGTGAATGCAAGGAAAAGGGTACAACCTTTGACAAAAGAACACAATCTTTTGAACCTAGCAATGGATGTGGATGATGTGAATGCAAGGCAAAGGGTGCAACCTTTGACAAAAGAATGCAATATTTTGAACCTAGCAATGGATGTGTTATTGATGTAATGTGAATGTGACCAAAGGATTTTGGGTCCTTTGGATCCTTTTGAATTGAAATGTGACCAAAGGGGTTAGGCCCTTTGGAGCTTTTTGACTTTGATGTGTGTTTGTGAGGCAAAGGGCTCAACCTTTGACAAAAGGACACAACCTTTTGAACCTAACAATTGACTTGTTGATGGGATGATGTGTATGCATGATTGAATTATTTGTTGAATTGGTGGGGAAGGTGTGATACCTTGAGCACCCCCAAGTTGTATGCTTGTTTGCTTTATTGGGGGGAAGGTGTGATACCTTGAACACCCCCAAGTTGTGATGTTGTTTGAACTTTCTAGCGATATTTGCATATGCGAATTATATATATATGGCTTTTACTTGTGTGTTATGCTTTTATGTGAATGCATGTGAATATATGTGATGGATGATAATACAATGATAATGTGTATGAATAAAAATGGATTAATTCTCTAATGATAATTCATAGTTTAGATGTTTCTTGACCATGTATAACATTGTTCTTTAATCAAGGGCACCAAACTGGTGGCATGTGAAATGGAAGACCCATGTAAAGTTATGGATGGAAGAAGAAATGGATGTTGATATGGAAGAAGATATGGATGTTGATATGGAAAACTGACTATTTTATAGATACTCGGGCATATTAGTGGTATCAAAAAAACTCACTAAATACTGTTAAATTTCTTTAAGACCAAATGTGTGTGCAGTGAATTCATTTACCAAATCATGAGCATGGTAATGACTCGAGGTAATCAAGAACCACTATGTGTGCAAGTGAGTTCATTAACCCATCTTGAGAAAATTGAGATGAAACCTATTATGGATGAGACCAAGAATCTAGTGTGTTTTTATGTGCGATCAGATGTCTCTTTAAAAGAGATGTGTTGCCACATGTGAGTGTACTCCATTGCCAGTTAAGTGTCTATATCCTCGGTGGAGATTAGCTCCATAGTCCAAGAATTTGATCTCTAAGTTTTGGGGATGACTACCTAACTATTTGACTGGAAATGTAGTACTATCCTTACAACTCAAGGATTAGTGGTGTGTGATGTGTAAAAGATTTAGAGTTTTTGGGTATTTTACCCTACTCTTTCTTTTATTTTGAAATTTGTGATAGTGGTGAAAACCACTATTTTTGTGGACTATGTTGCATGATGGGACAAGCAAGGAATACCCTTTTCACTTCGAGGTACAACCCAAGTATGGTGTTATCCCTATTTAACACAAGATGTTTTTAAGATGTGTAATTGTGTCTGATTCAATGATGTTTAGAGTCAATTTTCAAAAATCAAGATTTTCTTAGTGAAAATATGTCTTGGTCCTAAAGAAAACTAGACATGTATTTGGAGGTTGCTTAAAACACTACGAGTGGTTGAGTGACCAAAAAGACCTAGCATTCATGGACATGTGGCTTTGCTAATGACAATTTGGCTTTATGGAACGATGCAATTGAATGGATGATGTTTTAAAGGTGCCTCTGATTAAGGCAACACGACTTTATTGTACCAATTAATATATGAACTGAATAAATGATCCCTGATATGAAATGAAATATGTGAAAATGATGGTGCAAATACAATGAATAAAATGTGAGTTGTGAAATGAAATGTGTGTAAATGAAATGTATGCAAATGAAATGTATGCAATGCAATGTATGCAATGCAATGTGTGAAATGTAAGGTGTAAAATGCAAATGTATGCAATGCAATGTTTGAAATGCAATGTTGTTTTTGTGTAATAGCCATATATATACATATATATATATATATATATATATATATATATATATATATATATATATATATATATATATATATATATATATATATATATATAAATCATAGTAAGCATGGAATACTTTCAAGTGTATGATGTTCAGTGGCTTGGGTTCTTCTACTCCCCTTAGCCTCTTAAGTTGATGTGCTCCTTGAATCTTGTGAAGTCGCAGCAAGCAATATGTATAGATGCAAATGACTTTGAGTTGACATGTGACCAAATGTGTTAAGTGTCTTTGGAGCTTTTTAAAATTGATATGTGACCAAAGGTATTAGGTGCCTTCGGAGTTTTTTGAAATTGAGATATGACCAAAGGGATTAGGTACCTTTGGAACGTTTTGAAATTGAGATGTAACCAAAGGTGTTTGGTACCTTTGGAGCTTTTTGAAATTGAGATGTGACCAAAGGGATTTGGTACCTTTAGAGATTTTTGAAATTGAGATGTGACCAAAGGTGTTAAGTGCCTTTGGAGATTTTTGAAATTGAGATGTGACCAAAGGGATTTGGTACCTTTGGAGCTTTTTGAAATTGAGATGTGACCAAAGGTGTTAAGTGCCTTTGGAGCTTTTTGAAATTGAGATGTGACCAAAGGGATTAGGTGCCTTTGGAGATTTTTGAAATTGAGATGTGACCAAAGGGATTTGGTACCTTTGGAACTTTATTTTTTGTATGGGGAAGGTACAATACCTTAAGCATCCCCAGCATGCTTGATGACTGATTGTGTGAGTGATTGGGAGGATGCAATATCCTAAGAATCCTTAGTATTCTTGATGATTAATGATGTGAGTGATTGGGAGGATGCAATATCTTGAAAATTCCCAGTATGCTTGATGATTGAGTTGGTACCAATGTTTTGATCAGATGGGTTTAATGGATTATTTGTGGAAAAGACTTTTCTATCAATAAAATTTTGGACAATATCTTTAAATGCATGGCAATTGTTGATGTCATGACCTGCTTGTTGATGATAGGGATAATACAAGTGTTCCTTAAAGTGTTTGCCTCATTTGATTTGGTCTCTTGGTTTGATTTCTGAAAGTGAAATCTCTTGTGCTTCATAAAACCTTCAAAAAATGATTGTGTAAGATTCTAAAAGCATCGTGTAGTTGCAACGAGGTTTTGTAGGACACTTGATGTGTTTGTCTGATTGTGTTGGATGTTGAATTTGTGGTACATGTATCATAACCTGAGATGTGGATTGTGGAACTGGATGTTGCAACTATTGTGGTTGCTAACATGGATGATGATGAAATTGATGATGACTCAATTGTAACTCAATGTTAGTGAGTCGAGTTAAAATCTGTTACAAAATTAAAGTGTGTTGACAATTTGATTGTAAGCCCTGGTTTGCTTGTTGAGTGTATTGAGATGTGGTGAATGGATTAATGAATGGATGAGATTGAATGTGTTATTGGTGGTATGATGAATTGGAGGATGTGGATTGAAATTGATGATGATGAGGTTGGTGAAGAAATGATTGTGAATGAAGAAAAGGAGATGATGTGTGAGGACTATGTATGGGTTGACTCATGGGAATAGAATGGGTATGAGTTGATGGTAGTGTTGGAATGGAAACCATAGAATATTGTGGTACCCCTAATAGACTTTGGGTGACAAATATGGGTTGGGTGGAAACAAGTTGAGGCTTAGGATTGACCACCTAAACTTGTTGTTGAGCGTTTTGCCGCTTCTTAAGAAATTTGTTAAGGTGTTACCATGCTTTATGTATTTCCATATCTAAAGTAGATGGCATGGATGTGGATGGAATGGATGATGTAAGTGGAGGATAAGTTACAACGAGAATTATAAAAAAATGAGAAACATTGGATGAGATGGAGGCTAGCATTTGTAAAGCAGCATTGACATGTGCTTCATACAAAGGGTTTCCATAGGTGGTAGTGTATAATGATGGGATGGAAGTTATAGGAGCACTTGACTGTTGTAGAATAGATGTGTGGATGGATTTGCATAAAAAATCAACATTTAATGTTTGCACAACATGTGATGGACCCATAGACAAATTTAAATAACTTGCCTATATCACAATAGTGGGGTTGACCACAGAAGTGGTGGGGAATGATGATGAACAATCCATGGATGAATCATATTGGTGGATGGAAATTTGATTCAATTATTTAGTTTGATTTCTAGTTAATACCATAAGCTACTAAACCAAATATGCAATTGTAGCAAAGAAATTGCAGAAGAAAATCTCACAGAATAAGCAATTCAATTCTATGTTTTGCAACAATGTTTCTTACCTCCTTTCTTTTTTTTATCTCGTTTTAATATTTTTCTTTTTTTTTGTGTGTTTTTATGTACTAATCTAAATTATGAAGGGTGAAATCTATGGCTTGGTTGGGCAATGAGATTCTTTCTGGTGATGAAGTCTAGAAATTTTGTTCATGGGTATTCTATGGTGGCTAAGGGCAGACATTTGATGGATGAAAATGAAACCCACCATCACCAAATCTCAAGCAATTATTTTCATAAAATATCAAAAAAATTCACACACAACACATCTTACATTCAACAGTAATGAGTGTGAAATTATATGAAAACCATTGCTTGAGATTTGGTGATGGTGGGTTTCATCTCCATCCATCAAATCTCACTCATTATTGTTCAATGTGAGACGTGTTGTGTGTGAAAAAATATGTTCTCTATTGTGTTTTCACACAATATCAATAGTAATAAATTTTGCAAGTCCAAATCAGAAGCCAACAACAGAGATACCAATTTCCTCAAAATATGTAAGGTACACCGCTTAAGACCCACTTTGAACAGTGGAGGGTTCACTTACTCTTTCGCTCTGAATCAGCAAGTGATTCCAATAGCGGGAGTACTTTTTATATTCTAATATTGTTCCTACTTAGGCAAGCAAAAGAGGAATTCTTGACCCTAATGTGCAAACTATTTTATGCAATTTTACTTTACATGAAAATAGTATGCATATCTTTGAATGAAAAACACATCAAAAAGCAGCAAAATTTTAAATTTGAAAATGTGCACTAATGTGAGTATGAATGCAAAGTAAATCTAAATGCAATGTATAAATGAATGCAAATTCCTAAAATGCAGATGTAATGTGATTGTTTTTAATAGATATTGAATAATGTTCTTTTTAACAATTAATCTGTAAAAACGTAAAACAAAAATGAAATAGAGGGGTTAGGGTTTTGAGGTAGACTTACAAATAAGCCTATGTATCCTTTTCCCGCTCTGTGAAACACCTTAGAGCCTATGAAATGCACCAGGGTGCCTTCTAAACTCTGAAGGGCATCCCTCGAGCGTCACAGGGCGTCCGCTCAATCTTGGATTAGCTTCTACAGCTCCAGAAACCCTAGTTCGACAAAATTACATAGTAAAATTTCTAAATTCTTCAAGATAGAAAACAAAAATAGTGAGTTAATGACAATATTATTAGCATAAAGAAACCATTGTGGGTCCCACCGTGATTGTCATTTGTGAATGCAAAAGTAAAACACCAATACAATATATAAAAGTAACATTAGATACACAATGAGCACTAGTATTGTATAATAAAGAGCCACATACATCTAAGGAGGTAATTATGGGCATAACAGAGAAAAATGGAGAAAATCCAACCCTTAGGATAAGCCAAATGGAGAAAAGGCTGAAAAATGCAAACTCTCAAGGAGTAGGTAGAAATACAAACAAAGAAAAAATACAAGGAGAACAGTTGAGAGAGGCAGGCGTGGTTAAACCCATAGCCAACTTCTACAACACGGGTTCCCAATGATTATACACATATGGAATATAAGGGGATTTAATTGTTGCAGAATATACGAAGGTCTGCAAGACTTCAAAAGGGTAAAACATCATTTGACCAAGGAGGTCAAGAAGCAGTAGCAGAATCAGCAAAACCTGCAGCCACAAACATAACAGAGCCTACATCCAACCCTGCAGTAGTCTTGGTGGATTATTCAGATTCCGATTCTAAGGAAGAGGCAGAGGCAGAAGAAGAGTCAGAGACAGGAGAAAAGTCAGAGACAGAAGAAGAAGAAGAGGAAGAAGAAGATATCCAACTACAGTTATTTGCAGTAAGAAGTGTGATTAAAACACAAACAGGTTGGATAGAGAAGTGTCAAGATTCTATTTCAGAAAAAGATCAAATGATTGCAATGTTGCAGAAAGAAGTGGCAAGTTTAAAGGCTAAAATTGCATCTTTAGAGCCACAACTTGATGAAAGTTTGCATGACACTCAATTGGCTGACATCTTGTTAGAATTAGCAACTGCTGCACATGTAGTAAAATCACCAATCAGGGAAGAACCTATAATGGATATTGAAGGAGAACAGGGACAAGAACAACTTCTGATCTCCTCAATTCCTGCTGCAGATATTGAACTATATGAACCCCTCATAATAACACAGGACATGGGAATCCAAACTGAATTACCTATGACAGGAATAGAGGAACAAGGAGTACAGGTCAACCTGCCTTTGGCAGAAATAGAAGAAAAGGAAACACAAACAGATTCTGTCAGGGTTGACATGACTGACAAAGAGATACAGGTTCATATTGTTCCTCAAATGCAAAGAACCTGTTCACAATCCCCTTATGGTTCCACTTGAGGAATATAATATAGATTTATCAAAGTGGATGATGAAATGCCAAAGGCTGGAAGAAAAGGTTTTAGCTTTGAAGCCTTTGGAGGAAAAATGTGAGGCTAAAGAGGCAGAAATAACAAAATTGAAGAACCAAGTGCAGGATCTCTGTCAGAATGCAGAGTGTTTAGTCCAGTGCAGAAGACCTGCAAGGTTTTACACCCTAATCCTTAGAGAAAGATTTATCCGTTGGCAAATTATGAGAATCCACTCTAATTTGCCATACAAATTGGAAAATCTTGAAGAATTTGTGGATACCTACCTGCACAGCCCAACAGAACAGAAAAATCTACTGTGTGAGTTATTCCTACATAATTTCTTTATGCCTGAGGATGACACATTCCTACCTCACATTTTTACAGGGGATATTCAGTTAAGAGCTTTCATGTCCACTCTGCAAAATCAGGAATATTGGGAATAGTAGAAGCAGATGATTAAGGATAATGAGGCAAATGTAGCACTATATCTGAGGCCGATGCATGGTGATTATAGGGGTGCAGCCAATCAACATTTTACTATGATGAGGGAAGAAAAGGTGAGAAAAATTTATGAAACCAATCTTCAGAGATGCTTAGTCAATTTTCAGAATTTTACTCACCAACATTTTAATAGTGCTTTAGCAGCCTGTAGAAATCGTTGGGGAGAATTACCTATTTCCTTGCAGAAGAAAGAACCTATCTCCCCCAATAACTTGCAGTGATCAAAAAGAAGAGTTGAAGGTATCATGCAAGTTATTCAGCAGCTGCAACATCAGTGGATAGGATTAAGATACAGATTGCCCATTGTAATCACTCCTGTTCCATGTTTTTTTGATGAAGACCCCCAACCAGATGATCAGTTTCAGGCATGGCTCAAGCAGATAAAGGAAATCAGGGGTTTTTACAGGATTCCTGGTCCAAAGTTCAGCTACCAAGAGAGAGTCATGGACAAGGATCTCTGGTCTATTATAGCCTCACAGAATGCATGAGGACATGCATCAGAATAAGTTGGGGGGGATGATGAGGCCAAATATTGCCTCATTTTTTATTATTTTAGACATCCTTAATAGACCTTTTTGATATGTTTTAATGTTAATTTTGCTGATGAAATGCAATATTTACTACTATTTACATGTTTGACTGTTTAGAAACAGTATATTCTGTTTTTACTAATTTTTTGTATTTTCTGCATAAGTTTTGTTGATAAATAATGATTTATTGTGAAATGTGTTAAGTGCAATCACGTGTGGAATATATATCATTCATATCATGCTCTCTGAAGTTGTCAAATGTAGAAAATAACACTAAAAACAGGTCAAAACTACAAGCTGTGCAAAACTGTTTTTGACTGTTTTGACTTGGACAAATTCCAGCCAGATTTGCAAGGCTTGGGATTTGGTCAAATTCAACTTAGGAAAGCATGTGACCAGGTTATTGAAAGACTTATAAGTCTGGTCCACCCAATGCTCGGCCAAAGAACCGCAAACAGTGTTGAAAACAGTCATTCTGGCGCTGCTCTGGAAAAAATAGGGATTCTGCTCCGAAATAACAGGACTGCTCCGGAATAATCGAAAATGCACAATTTTGACCATAACAGCTCAGGAAAGACAGCAAATTGCAGGAGAATGATAGGGATAGCTATGTAAATCTGTTATGCATCTTTTTCAATGCAGAAGACCTCTAGCAAGTGTGCAATGAATAGATTTCATATGTAACCATATTCTACATTTTAGGAATGCAGTTTTAACAGCATTCCTAAAATGCCTGAATTTGAATCATTCCACATCTGATTTAGCTATTTTTAATATAAATAACTAGCTCCCATCTGGGTTGAGCTATGTAGGAAGAATTAGGATTGCAATTAGTGTAATTCGGAATATTGTGAAATCAGATTTCGTAGCAATAATATGCGAGAATTTTCCCTGCATGTTTTTAAATCAATAAAAAGTGCGGTTTTTGTCAATTTCACTTTATGATTAAAGGAGTGATTAAGTAGAACACCGGAGCTACTTCTTCACCTTCTTCCGAACCGGGGAGCAAGGGCCACTCCCAGGAGCAGAAGAAGGTTTATACCAGGTTTTCTTGTTTAATTCTGTCTGTAGCAGAATAACAGGAAACCTGTCATTTTTTTCTGTATTTTCTTATTTTGCTGAATTTATTTCTAGTTTTAGAGTTTGTAGTTTCATTTTCATTTCTGAGTTTATTTTTAGATATGTTCTTTTATTTTGCAAGATAGTTAAGTTTATTTTCTGCAATTCTAATTTCAGCAACTTTCATTTCAGCAATTTTAATTCAGTTTTTGAGTGCATTTTCAGATTCAGCAAGAGTAAAAATAGGTTTCTTTAACTGTTATTTCATTTCTGCAGTTTTATTTCAGCAAGCATAATTTAGTTTCCTTTCAGTTCATAGGGTTTAGAGTGACAGAAGAACCCCCAGCAAACACTAATTGTTCTACCAATAAAGCCATTTTCTGAATGGAGTGTCTTACACCTGCCTGAATTGACTATCGTAAATAGCCTTAGGACACCTGCCCGGATTGATAAATGATGAATTAAATGACACTCATCAATAGAAAAAAAAAAATAGTGAGTTAATGACAATATTATTAGCATAAAGAAACCATTGTGGGTCCCACCGTGATTGTCATTTGTGAATGCAAAAGTAAAACACCAATACAATATATAAAAGTAACATTAGATACACAATGAGCACTAGTATTGTATAATAAAGAGCCACATACATCTAAGGAGGTAATTATGGGAATAACAGAGAAAAATGGAGAAAATCCAACCCTTAGGATAAGCCAAATGGAGAAAAGGCTGAAAAATGCAAACTCTCAAGGAGTAGGTAGAAATACAAACAAAGAAAAAATACAAGGAGAACAGTTGAGAGAGTTAGACGTGGTTAAACCCATAGCCAACTTCTACAACACGGGTTCCCAATGATTATACACATATGGAATATAAGGGGATTTAATTGTTGCCCTAGAAAATTATTTGTTAAATGTATGATAGAAGAAAACCATCCAGATGTGGTTTTATTACTAGAAACTAGATCATCACTAGAAGCAATGCAAACAATATCCAAGAGATGTTGGAGGAATGAAGACTATGAGGCCCAAGCTTCCCATGGTTTCTTTGGATAATGGTCATTTTATGGAATAGAGACACTTTTCAATAGGTAGGAGCAGCATCAGCTAGAGGGATATTGATAACTAGATTGAGAGATAGAGAATCAGACTCAGTCTGGCTAATTATTAATTTTTATGGGATACAAGAAGTGCAAGAACAAAAAACCTAATGGAAGTCAATCCAGGCTATTAGAGAAGCTTACCCAGAAGATGGGTTCCTGGTGGATGGAGACTTCAATTCCCAAGATGTCAGTGAATGACCATGAGGGAGGTCTAAGCCATCTTAGTGAGAAGAACAAACTCCTGATTGTCCAAGCTAATAATTTAAATCTGATTGAAATTCCACCTCTAGGATGTGGTTCTACTTGGATCAATAAAAGGAAAGGAGAGCAAGCAATAAAATCAATATTATATAAGATATTGATAGAGGAATAAATTCACCAGTTATGGAACTGTCATTTAGAAATCATAAACATGTTATCTTCCCACCATTTTCCGATACGTCTAAATATCACAAACAAAATACCCTAGTCCAAAAATCGCCCCTTCAGATTTGAGAAATTTTGGCTTCTAAACCAAGAATTACCAAAGTTATTTCAACAATGGTGGCAACAAGGGAAACCAGCATTTAAAAGTCATAATTTTAGCTACACTTCAGATTGAAATATATCAAATATAAATTGAAAAACTGGAGCAAATTCTAAAGATCATATTTTTAGCAACAAATAGCATAGCTAGTCGAGAGAATGCAAGGAGTTATAGAAAGAATTCATTCGAAACCCCTTTCAAATGAGTTACTCTCCCATGAAAAGATATTAATGTAGGACGAAGAGGAGCTAGATAAGAAATAAGAAAGCTATTGGAAGTAGAGATCTAGAATTACTCAGCTTCAAGAAGGAGATAGGAATACAAAGTTCTTTCACCAGTCAGCCACAGCTAGAAAACATTATAACCAAATTGATGCTTTAACAAATATAGAAGGAATCCTAGAAAATACCACTTTAGTTATGCAAAAAGTAGCTAATGAGTATTTCTCCACTTTGTTTACTACAGATCCACATTTGTCAAAACAATTCTAGGAGGAAATCTTGGGAAGTATCCCCAAACTAGTCTCTAAAGAGTAGAATGAGGAGCTTATGAAAGAGATCAAAGAAGAAGAGGTGAAAGAAAGAATCTTCTCCATGCAATCAGGAAAGGCCCTAGGTCCTGATGGATTACCAATAGATTTCTACAAAGCTTTTTAGGATATTATAGGAGAAGATATAACTATAGCAATAGAAGAAGCCAGATCTAGTGGTAGGATTCTCAAATCCCTCAACCATACTTTTCTAGCTTTGATTCCAAAGGGAGGAGATATGGAGAATCTAACCAATTACATACCAATAGCCCTCTGCAATGTGATCTACAAGATCATCACCAAGGTAATAGCCAACAGACTAAAAGCTATATTACCAAATATCATATCTCCTAAACAAGGGGGATTTGTGCAAGGAAAAAAAATATTAAATGGGATTGTAATAGCATAAGAAACTATACATCATATGGGCCAAAGAAAGAACAAAGGAATGTTCCTGAAGTTAGATCTATCCAAAGCCTATGACAAAGTGAGTTAGGAATTTTTGGATCAAATTTTGCAAATATTTGGATTCCATAAATAATAGATCAACTAGATACTTGAATTTATCTCCACAATCTTCTTTTCAATGCTTATCAATGGAACCCCCTCCCCACTATTCAAGCACAACAGAGGAATTAGACAAGGAGATCCTCTCTCTCCATATTTGTTCATTATTTTTGCAAGACTAGGAAGACTCATACAGAAGAAAAAAGTAGAGAATAACATTACAAAAATTCAAATAAACAAAGATATAGCTATCACTCATCTACAATTTGTAGATGATATAGGATTATGGGGGGAAGCAACAATAAAAGAAGCAACCAGTATCATAGAAATATTAGATTGCTACACTATAGCCACTGGCCAACTTCTAAATGAAGAAAAATCCAAGGTTATCTTCTTTAATGCACATAAGAGAATCAGGGATCGAATAGCAAACATTCTTAGGTTCTCAATGGCCTTGTGTCCATTAGATTATTTAGAAATTCCTTTAACAAAATAAAGCCTAAAAAAGAAATATTGGAAATCCATAAAAGATAAAATCTTCACAAAGTTGTCACATTGGTCTTATAGATGGTTAAGGTTTGGAGGCAGATTCACACTTTTGAAGTCAGTGTTACAAGCAATGCTAGTTTATAAATTTTCCATTTTAGCAGCCCCAAAGAGCATACTCAAAGATTTGGAAAAACTGATGAGAAAATTCTTATGGTCAGGAGCACAAGAAAATCAAAAAAATGCTTTGGTAAGCTGGGGGAAAGTTTTTCAACCAAAGGAAGAGGGAGGTCTTGGAATGAGAGATGCAACAACAAATAACATAGCACTAATAGGGAAGTTATACTGGTGGTGGATCACAAACCTAGATTAATTATGGAGTCAAGTTCTAAAAGCTAAATATTACCCTGCACACAAATGGAGGATATCCTACAGTTGCCAGTTACAGGTGTGGTATCAGAGATATGGAAAACACTCAAAATAGGGGCCTCACTGATTAAGGAAGACTTACATTGGAAAGTAGGTGATGGGAAAAAAGTCAATTTGTGGTATGAATCTTGGGAATTTTTTCCCCCATTATCAAACAATACCCTCATCTTAGTGGCATCAGAGATACTCTTCATAATCATGCCCAAAATCTTATATCTTATTATCTCATCCCCCCAAGACAAAAACTAGCAGCTTCAGAAAGATGGCAAAATTTGAACAAGTGGCTAGATGAAGAATGGGAAGCCAAAAAATGTGAACTAAAAGAAATCCTAGAAAAAATAACATGGCTATGGAAATTTGGACCTGACCAACTAGCATGGGGATATGGGAAACAAGGCACTTACACAATGAAAGCAGGCTACAGTAAGGCTCACCAAAGTATCAAGAACCAACCCCAACAACAACATCCCTAGATATGGCAACCAAAAGGTTGGTCGAAGGTTAATGGAATTATATGGTTGGTTGCTCACAAAAGCATTATAACTCAAGACAATATGAGGAGAAAGGGGTTCATTGGACCTAGTAGATGTGTAATGTGCTTCCAAGAGGTAGAAACTATAAACCACCTCCTTTTTTATTGCTCCTATGCTTACACAATCTAGAATTGGTGGTACTCCATCTTTAGCCAAACATAATGGTATCCTCCTAATGGTAGTAATTTTTGGGACTATTGGTCACATAACACCTTAAAATCCAAAACACTAAGCACAACTTGGAATTTAGGGATTTGTTTCATCTGCTGGAAAATATGGTTGGAACGGAACAACAAAATTTTTAAAGAGGAATTCAGTTCATAAGAGAGGACCTGGGGGATTATGTTAAGGAAGTTATTAGAAACAGTGCAGACCAAAGTACAGGAATAATCTCCGATGACAGAGGTAGAACAAGACATTTGAGCACAACTATGGAATCAAATGCAATATGAAAGATATTAGGAATAGAAAAAAGAACAAAGAAGGCTTCAATAATCTTTGTTGGAAGAGGACATATATAGTTAAGAAGGAAGTAAAGTTTAAATAAGAGGGGATTCAGAGAGCCTGGGTAGATAAAAGAAAAAAAAAAAACTACATTTTGAGCCTTGCCAAGAAAGGCAGGATATTAAAATGGATTTGTATAATCTGATCAGTTTTTTTGAATAATTTTTTTACCTTTTACTCAAAAAAAACAAAAGTAGAAGCAAATAACACTGAATTGCATAGGAGGGATATTCTTTTATTAAATGTGGGTGTATCTCCCAATTGTGCAAATAATGTGCCCCAATGTGGGGTCTTTACAATGCTCTTGATATAGTTGTTACAATGTTAGGGTTTCTGAGGCCCTAATCCAATGAATGATGGTGTCTTCTTGCTCGTATTTGATCCCAACAAAGTGGTGAGTGGTCTTTGGTATTGTATGCAGGGCCACTCGAGCTTCAACAACTACCAATGAATATTCTTCTCACACCTGTACACAACAAAAAAATAAGGATTAATAATATTTATGAGGGCTCCACTACATGAGACCTTCAGAAAAGAAATCACTAAACCCTAGATGTAGAATAAAAATTGTAAACAGATCTAAGAATGTGAAAATTATTATCAATGAACTTTTACCTTATCAAATAATGTTGTTTTTATCTTTGTTATTGATATAGATGAAGGTTACACAGATGCCCTAACGGTCGCTCGAGGGTTGTAGGGCTGTAAATATAAATTAGAAACACTCGTAGGTACTTGGCAAACTCAGGAGGGCACTTGACAAAACAATAAATGCTCATGAGAACTCGACAGACTTAGGAGGGCACTTGACAAAATGGGAAACACCCACGGGTACTTGGTAGAAGCCCACGGGAACTCGGTAGACTTGGGAGGGCACTTGACGGAATGATAAATGCTCGCGAGCACTTGGTATACTTAAGAGGGTAATTGAAAAAAAAAGGAAATGCCTGCGGGTACTCAATAGATGCTCGCAGGCACTTGATAAGCTCTGGAGGGCATTCAACGGTTGATGAGAGGGTTGCAGAACCAGATCTGGTTCATACGAGGTGGGCGGCGATGGATGTGAAAGTTGCGAACGATGATGATGGGATGCGAGGATGAATATGGTGGGGCTAGGATTTTTTAGACCTATTAAGGTTAGATATATCAAGGGCCCAAGGGGGAAGAAGGAGGACTCAATAATGGTAGGGAGCTTAGAGATTAAAAAATTAGGGGTTGAGTCATCAAAATGACTCCTCTTTATAATCTTCCCTTAGACATGTTAGGGCTTCGATGACACTAAATGAGTAGCTGAGATTAAAACATAAGGAAAGGTAGAGATTAAGTTTGGATAAGTAGCATGGATTAAGGCAGATGAATGGCTAATATTAAAACATAACGGATGGTAGTTTGGGTGCAATAGAAGAAATCTTCATGTTTTGTGATGGAGAGCTCAAGGCAAGAAGTAGCGCCAGGTTTGACAGGATCGACAAGCAAGCAAAATGGATAGCAGAAAGAAGATGTTGGGATTGATGATGGAGATTGTGATATAAGTAAGGAAAAACCTTTTGACCCAGGTGCTCAATCCTGGGTTAATATTTGAAAGGTAAGCAAAAACTCTCAAATAGGGGCTTCAACCTGCAATCGTTGAATGGAGAACTGCAAATTCCATATGATTTGGTAAACTTGGTAGTTGAATAAGCAGAGATGTCTCTCATTAGGAAATTCATTGGAGATCGACCAGGGTTGGAAGAGATTAGAAAATGGGCAGCACAAAAATAGAAACCCCTAGGTCATATGAACATTGTGGCCTTACCACAAGGGTTTTATTGGGTCAAATTAAATTGTTCAATGGACTGTGATAGAATCATCCAAGCCCATGGTTCTATTGGAGAAGAGGATTTTTTTAAATGGAACCCTAATTTTGATGCCTTCAAGTAAAGCATTGATATAGATCCGATATGGATTCGTCTCCCTGGACTTCTGATTCACCTCTGGCATGAGGAGATTTTAGCGGGTGTGGAAAGAGATATAGGACAATTAATTGTAGTGGATCCAACAACCTTAGCCAGGTCAAGAATACTTTTTATGAGAATTTGTGTAAATGCAAACTTGAATCAAGAATTACCCAAATCTATAAAACTGATTTCCAAGTATGGATCTTGGAACCAAACCATTGAATATGAAAATTTGATAATAAAGTGTGGGGTTTGTAAAAAATAAGGACATCTTAGTGTTGCATGCAATGCACACAAGAATAATTTTAATGGTAAGTGTAAATGGGTTCAAAAGCAAGTTGCTCCTCATCAACAAGCTAATATTTCAATGAAGATTTTTCATAAGGCATATTCAAAAGGAAGGGCAAAGCAAGTGACAGGATCAAGAGATCAGGAGACATCAAAGGAAGGAGTAATGAAGGATCTTGATAAGGAAGTAAGTGAATTATCCCCAAATCCTAATAAGTTGAATAGTAATATTCCCCTATCAAATTCATTCTTGCATTTGAATGTTATTGAAGAGATACCAGGTTGTTTTGATACAGAACTAAGGGAAACTCTAATAAGGGGAAAAGAAAGAGATGGTGAAAAAAATTCTTAGATAATGAAATCCAAATAGAAACCAAACAGTTTGATGGAAATTTGGAGAAGATTATGAGATAAAATACAAGAGGTAAACACAAAGATGTTTCAAATTAGAGTAGAGTAACCTGAAGTCTTTCCAAAGGATCAATTGACATGGGAGGTGAGACAGGACCAGGTAGACCATCAGTTGCTGTTACTATTCAGAAAGAATCTGCCAGGGATGTGGTCGACGACACTCAAGAAACTTTAAATTTTGGAGGGGGGAAGAAGATTTCCACAAAAAAAAAGAGATGAAAATTTTATCATGGAACATTAGGGGCCTTAATGCCCCTTCAAAACATCGTTTGGTGTATACTCTTAGAATAGAAAATAATCCAGATATTTTTTTGTTACAAGAAACAAAACTGGACCATATTAAAATTGATGAGATTTAGAAGGAAATTTGGAAAGAGATAGGTTGGGAATATAGTGAAGCATTATGAGCTTCAGGAGGGCTCTTGTTTTTGTGGGATAGAAAAAATATTGAGGATAGGTTAATTGTAAGTACAAGATGGTCGATTACAATTTTTTCCACAATCTAAAAAATAGGTAAAATTGGATTGTGACTAATGTGTATGCCCCTACTACAACAGTTGGAAGAAGACAAATATGATTTGACCTAACTCATATGAGAGAAGCATTTGAAGTACTACCTTGGATTCTAGAAGGATATTTTAATACTCCTCTAAATCCTTCAAACAAGAGAGGAGGATCTTCCACCCTTTTAAAAGGAATGCAAGATTTTAGATACTTTGTCAATGGTAATGAATTGATGGATGTAGAGCTCAGAATAATACCTTATACTTGGAGTAATATAAGGTTAGGAGATCAACTCATTTAGATTCAATTAGATAGGGTGTTAATTTATCAGGAGGGGTTGACCATTTTTGGTGATTCCACACTCACTGCATGTTGGACTCTAGAGCATACTTTAGAGTATCTTCCCTAAAGTATATAGGTTCTAAATATTTAGAATTCATTTAAATATAGTTGCACCAACTTTACTATTTGAGAGGAAATCAGTTTTGTTGTGAGAGCATATAGGGAATTGTTTAGAGTGTTTCTAAACATAGTAGGAGCAAGTAAGATCTCCATAATAGTAGAGATTTCAAACTGATTGGAGTGCTATAAAAGCATTGTAAGTTCTTATGATTATGAATCTAATGAGCATATTTTCTCATTTTGGTATCAGATCAGGTTTTCTCAGATGGATCAAAACCTGTGGAGAGTGGCGTGAAGAGATCTGAAGCACGCACTTTGTCAGAGAAACTCAAGTGGCCAGCACTCAACAGAGTTGCAAGGAAGAGCTCGAGTAAATCATTAATATCTCATGCATCCTGAGGTATTTTCTTATGAAATTTTGAGGGTTTTTAGATAATTGTATAAAGAGGATTCAGTCAAAATTTCAGGTGATTTGGAGCTAATTTGCTGATTTTATTAGCATTTTGAGTTTTTCAATAAAATGGTTGTATAAGGTGGAAGACAGGGTATTTGCTTCTCAAATTTTGGGAGAAATATTATTTAGATAAAATCATAATTCAGACAAAATTTCAGGTCATTTGGATCTGTATTGATCGATTTGTGTGAATATTGATTTTTTCTTCAAAAATCCTAGATCCGAAATTGTGATAAAAAGGGAAAAAGTAAATGATCACATATTTTTCACCTTTGCGAATTTTCTTCTAAAATTTAGAGGGTTTTCATATTATTGTCTCAGGAATACATAGTTTAATTTTCAAAAAATTTGGAGTTGTATGGATTGATTTATGTGAAAAAAATTGAGGTTGTCTCAAAAACACTCTAAGATCTAGAAAGGGCAAAAGTAAATTGATCACATATTTCTCATTTGTGTGAATTTGCTTCTGAAATTTAGTGGATTTTCAGATACGTATATCAGAAGTCTACAAGAAAAATTTCAGTTTGTTTCAATCAGTATTGGCCGATTTATGATAAATTTGGTGCTTGAGACTTTGGTAAATAAAAAGAAGCATGTATTTTTGCAATTAGAGGTTAATTCTGAGAGATTGACTTAACAGGTTGAGTCAATTGAGTAAAAGAAGATCTGCTATTGTTATTTATTATAAAAAAAATTGTATTAGAAGCTATCTACATTATTCCAAAGTTTTTTTATTAGCATCAATGGCTGCCAATAACAATCTTCCCATTCCTGAATTTAATGGGTTAGATTACGAGTATTGGTCCATCAAGATGAGGACCTTACTCATAGGCAAGGGGTTATGGGATATTGTAGAAGAAGGCTACAATGAACCTGCATATTGGACCACCTTGAGTGCAGTTGATAGAACCAATAAAAAGGATGCCCAAAAGAAGAACTCATTTGCTCTCTACCATCTCCAAGCAGCTTTGGAGAAAAGCATCTTTCCAAGGATTGCTTCTTGTTCAACAACCCTAGAAGCATGGACAGCCTTGAGAGATAGCTATCAAGGGAGCAATCAAGTGAAGCAAGTGAGGCTTCAAACCTTGAAGAGAGATTTTGAGAATCTCAAGATGCAAGATGATGAAAGAGTGGGAGATTATTGTGTGAGAGTGAAAGCCATTGTAAACAAAATGCAAACCCTTGGAGAAGACATCAAAACTGAAGTAGTGGTGAAGAAAGTGTTGAGAACACTTCTTCATAAATGGAACCATATTGCTATCATTATTGAAGAGTCTAAAGATTTTTCTACTCTAACTTTTGATGCTCTAATTGGTTCTTTGATGTCTCATGAAGAAAGATTGCAGGGTGCTACATCTACAAGCTATGGAGGTGATGAGAAAGCATTCTCATCCAAAGAAGGTGATAATGCACAAGGAAGAGGACAAGGACAAGGACAAGGAAGAGGCCAAAGGAGAGGCAAAGGAAGAGGACGAGGTAGATCAAGAGGTGGCAATCAAGGAAGAGGAGGTGACAAATCAAAGAAATCTTGTTACAATTGTGGCAAGGTTGGTCACTTTGCTAGAGATTGTTGGTCCAAGACTTCTCAAGATGGGAGAGGTCAATATGGAAACTATGGAGAAGAGGAAGGAGCTTCTTCAAATTTGTTCCTCACCTATGGAAAATCAGATCAAAATCTTAATGAAACTTGGATTTTGGATATTGGTTGTTCCAATCACATGAGTGGCAAAGAGGAGCTCTTTGCTACAATGGATTCCTCCTACAAATCAAAGATCAAATTGGGAGATGACAAGGCACTACAAGTTGAAGGTATTGGAGCCATGGAGGTTCCAACAAAAGAAGGCACCAAGAAGGTAAATGACATCTATTACACCCCCAAACTCCAACATAATTTGCTTAGTGTTGGACAAATGATGGAGAAGAACTATAGGCTTGTTTTTGATGAAGGAAAATGTGTCATTTTTGATAAAAACAATTGTAATAGAGTTATTACACAAGTACCTATGACAAAGAATAGGTTGTTTCCTCTTAAGTTTGGGGAACAAGGAGGTGCTCAACTTGCTAGTGTAGCTATTGCTAATCCAAGTGTGCTTTGGCACTTGAGATTTGGTCATCTTAATTTTGCAAGCTTGAAGTTGTTGACTTCTCAAGCTATGGTGAGTGGACTTCCAAGAGTTGAAGAACACAAGGAGGTGTGTGAAGGATGTGCTTTGGGAAAGCACTCAAGATCAAAGTTTCCAAAGGGACAAGCATGGAGAGCAAGCCATCCACTACAATTGGTGCATTCAGACATTTGTGGTCCAATGCAAACCAAAAGCATTGGTAACAACTCTTACTTTCTCACTTTCATTGATGATTTCTCTAGGATGTGTTGGATTTATTTTTTGAAAACTAAAGATGAAGCTTTTGATTGTTTCATAGATTTCAAAAATAATGTAGAGAATCAAAGTGAGTTTGTTGTAAAAAGTCTCAGGACTGATAGAGGAGGAGAGTATTCTTCAAATGCATTTCTAAAATATTGTAAATATTGTGGAATAAAAAGGCAATTCACAACTGCCTACACCCCACAACAAAATGGTGTGGCTGAAAGAAAGAACCACACTATAGTAGAAATGGCTAGATCAATGCTCGCAAACTAAGCATCTAAGTAACATGTATTGGGTTGATGTTGTTAGAACTAGTGTTTACATTTTGAATAGGAGTCCTACTTCTAGTTTAGATGGGATTACTCCTTATGAAGGATGGTATGGCAAAAAGCCAAATGTAAAACACTTTAAGGTTTTTGGTTGTCTTGCATATGCCCACATTCCTGATGAGCAAAGAAAGAAACTTGACCCCAAAAGTCAAGCATGTATTTTTGTTGGATATTGTGAGTCTTCCAAAGCATATAGGCTCTACAATCCCAAAACACATAAAATTGTACTCTCCAGGGATGTAATTTTTGATGAAGGGGGAGAATGGGGTCATCAAAAACTTTTTGTTGATGATGGATCTCATGATGCAAGTTCCTCTCAAGTGCAGCAAGTGCAACAAGTGCAGCCCAAAAACAGAAAAGGAAGTCCTCCAAGCCCAAGTATGAGTACTACTTCAAGTACAACAGATGCTACTCCAAGTCCTTCTCCACAAAGATCAGTAAGTTCTTCACCAATGGATATTGATTCTCCATCAAGAGGTAAAAGAACACTTCAGCACCATCCATATTTTCAAATGTTGGATAAGAATTTCCAGAAAAGATACACTAGAAGTCAAGCTAGTGAAATGAATGCAATTTTGAAAAGACTTGAAAATCTGCATATGTATGGTGATGATGACTCCCAAGAGCCTAAGGGAGATGTAGTCAATTATGCTTTAATGACTAGTGTAGAGCTAGAGCCATCTAGTTATGAAAAAGCATGTGCTCATGATGTATGGCAACAAGCCATGAAAGAGGAAATGACCTCTATAAAAAAGAATGATACTTGGGAGCTAGTGGAGCTTCCTAAAGGCAAAAAATGTGTTGGATGTAAATGGGTCTACAAGACCAAATTCAATGCTGATGGAAGCATTGAAAGACACAAGGCAAGACTAGTAGCAAAAGGGTTCACTCAGAAGTATGGGATTGACTATGAGGAGACCTTTGCTCCTGTTGCTAGACAAGAGACAATCAGATCAGTACTTTCTTTGGCTGCCCACAAAGGGTGGAAAATTCAGCACATGGATGTTAAAAGTGCCTTTCTTAATGGGTACTTGAATGAAGAGGTTTTTGTGCAACAACCTCAAGGATTTGAAGAACAAGGTAAGGAGAACCTTGTCTACAAACTGAAGAAAGCATTGTATGGCCTCAAGCAAGCACCAAGGGCATGGTACTCACGCATTGATGGCTACTTTCAGAAGTATGGATTCACTCGGAGCAAAAGTGAACCTACTCTCTACTACATGAAACAAGGTAAAGATATTCTCATTGTATGTTTATATGTGGATGATCTAATATTCATGGGTAGTAGTGCTAAGATGAATAAGGAGTTCAAAAACTCCATGATGAAAGAATTTGAAATGAAAGATCTAGGCTTGATGCATTATTTCCTAGGCATGGAAGTACATCAAATAGGTAAAGGGATCTTCATATGTCAACACAAATATGCTCAAGATATGATCAAGAAATTTTCTATGGAGCAATGCAAGTCTGTTGCAACTCCAACGGGTCATGGGATCCAATTGAGCAAAGATGATGGAGCACCAAAAGTTGACATGACCACTTACAGGAGCATGGTTGGGAGTCTAATGTTCCTCACCAACACAAGGCCGGATATTCAATATGTTGTTTCTCTTGTTTCAAGGTATATGGCTGATCCATCTGAACTTCATCTACAAGCAACTAAAAGAATTTTGAGATATGTAAAGGGTACATTGGATTTTGGGATCCATTACCACAAATGTAATTCTGTAAAATTAGTTGGCTTTAGTGATAGTGATTGGGGCAGCAATATAGATGATAGAAAATCTACTTCAGGGAATTGTTTTAGTCTTGGGTCAGGACTAATTACTTGGAGTTCCAAAAAGCAGACTATTGTAGCATTATCATCTATTGAGGCTGAGTACATAGCAATCACAAATGCTAGTACCCAAGCTTTATGGTTGAGAAAAGTCCTTGAAGAAATAGGAGAGAAACAAAGTGGTCCTACAAGATTGTATTGTGACAATATGAGTGCCATCCAATTGGCACATAATCCTATCCACCACAACAGGTCAAAGCACTTTGATATGAAGTATCACTTCATTCGAGACATGGTGGAGAAACAGGTGATTGAGCTACGACATTGCAGCACTTTGGACAACATAGCGGACATCTTCACCAAAGGAGTTGCGAAAGCTCGGTATATAAAGCTGAGAGACTGTCTAGTCAATCCTCTCAACTTTAAGGGGGAGAATGTTGGACTCTAGAGCATACTTTAGAGTATCTTCCCTAAAGTATATAGGTTCTAAATATTTAGAATTCATTTAAATATAGTTGCACCAACTTTACTATTTGAGAGGAAATCAGTTTTGTTGTGAGAGCATATAGGGAATTGTTTAGAGTGTTTCTAAACATAGTAGGAGCAAGTAAGATCTCCATAATAGTAGAGATTTCAAACTGATTGGAGTGCTATAAAAGCATTGTAAGTTCTTATGATTATGAATCTAATGAGCATATTTTCTCATCTGTAATCCCAAATATTGGGTCAGATCATAACCCATTCATCTGGGAATTTTTAGAAGATGGTAGGAAGTACAACAGTCCATTTAGGTTTGAATTAATGTGGTTCAAACATAAGTATTTTGACATCAAAATTGAGGAATGGTAGCATAAATATTTCCCAAAGATCTAAACTTAATCAAATAGCATAAAAATTAAGATACATCAAGCAAAATCTTAAGGTGTGGAATAGAGAGGTGTTTGGAAATATTTTTAAAAGAAATTTTGAAATAAAAGAGCAGTTATTAGAACTAGAGATCAAGTAGAATCAAGGGAATCTCACAGAGGAAATTAGACAACAAGAGAAGAAGCTTCTTGTAGAATATCATAATATCTTAGCTAATGAGGAAGTTCATTGGAAATAAAAGTCTAGGATTAGATGGCTAAAGGAAGGGGATCGTAATACATTTTTTTTGCATGTTTCTACCCTTCGTCATAGAAGCTGCAACAAGATCAAATAAGTTGTTAAACATGATGGATCAATAGTCAATAAGCTTGATGATATTTGAGAGGAGGTGGTGAATTTCTTAAAGGATCTCTTAGGAACTCAGGAAGAGGAAGATCCAAAATTAATGTAAACTTTGCTAAATCATATTCCCCATCTCATACAGGATGATTTTAATGATTATCTTTCTAGCCCTTTCACTAAATAGGATATTAGAAAGGTAGTTTTTGATTTGGGAGATGATAAAGCTCCAGGTCCAGATGGTTTTCTAGCAGCTTTATTTTAGCATTTTTGAAACTTGATGGACAAGGATGTGGTGGAAGCTATTCAGGAGGTGCAAGGAACCCATTTTATCCCTACAGATGTCAATTCCATTTTTTTAGCTCTAATCCCCAAATCTGCAGGGGCTAGAGATTTTACACAGTTTAGACCTATAAGCCTTTGCAACACCTTATACAATATCCTATCAAAAATATTAGCTAATAGGATTAAAATAATTTTACCCTTTATTATTGATGTTAACCAAGGGATTTTTGTTAAAGGCATGCAAATCTTGGATGGAATAGTCACAATTCATGAGATTATTCATTCTATGGATAGAAGTGAGGAGGATGGAATGTTGTTAAAATTAGATATGAATAAGGCATATGATCGAGTCTTTTGGGATTTTTTGGAAAGGATCTTAAAAAAATTTGGTTTCAATGAAAATTGGGTAAAGTTGACCATGAACTGTGTCTTCTCAGCCAAGTTCTCAGTTTTGGTAAATGGAGTAGCAACAGGATACTTCAGTAGCATTCATGGATTAGATCAAGGAGATCTATTATGCCCATATATTTTTATTATTCTTGCAGAGGCCTTAGGTCATTCCTTGGTAGTATCAATCTCTAAAGGTAATCTTGGAGGTTTCAAGGCAGCTCCTTTGTTAGATCTGGCATCTCATCAACAATTTGTTGATGATACTATGATTGTGTCCAAAGCCTTTGTCCCTCAAGCTCAACAAATTAAACTTATTTTGGATAACTATGAATGAGCAGCAGGGCAAAAAGTTAATTTCAACAAGAGTTTGATCCACTTTCTAAATACCCCAGAGCATAGACAAAGAAGCATTATGAGAATTTTTGGTTGTGCGATTAGCACACTCCCCTCTTATTACTTGGGAATGCCACTCTTTAAAATAAGAATGAAATCTGAGATGTGGAATTATCTCAAGGTGGAGGATTGGAAATGGGGAGAAAGTGGATTTTTGGAAGGATTGTTGGTTGACTAACCAACCCCTGGAGTTTGACACCGAGTTACAACCCATCAGACAGTTTTTATCAGAAAGATTGGTGAAAAGGTGAAGGATTTTCTTGTTTTGAATTTTGAGAGAACTAGGTGGAAATATGTTAGGTTGGAAGGGTTGACTAAAGAACAAAAGAAAGCAACTCACAATATCTTTAACCTGCTCAAGGTTTTTCCTCTGAAGCCTAAGGGTAGTAATGACTCTCTAGTTTGGAGTAAAGAAAGTAAAGGGGACTATTCTATTAAATCAAGATATTCTCTATTGGATAAGGATGGAGTTGGTTGGCTTCCAAATAAGAATATTTGGATTAAAAATTTAATTCCCAAGATTAACTTTTTCTTTTGGTTGGTTGTTCAAAATAGGATTTCTACCATTGATAATCTCTGTAAAAGGGGCTTCCATTTTGTAAACAGGTGTGCTCTATGTGAAAATGCTTTGGAATCAGTCCAACATCACTTTTTGGATTGTGTATTTTCCTCTGAAGTCTTTAATTCTTTACTCCAAAAAATTTTAGTTTCTTTGGTGAAGCTTAACAATATAGTGGATTTTTGCTTACAATGAATTTCACCCTTTAATAGCAAGAGCTTGAGTGTTTTATGGCACTTTTGTCTTCCTCATTTTTTATGGGGGATATGGAGAGAGCGTAATAATCGCATTTTCAAGGGCAAAAAGAGATATGTTTCTTCTATCAGTTTAAGGGTTGGGAGTGCCTTAGAGGATAACTTTAAAGCTTATTTTCCAAAAGAAAACCTCAATATAGAATTCCCTTTTCTTCTAGATTGGCAAGTTTTCAAATTTTCTCATTCTTTATTGAAGCCTTCTCGAGCTAATGTATTTTGGGAAATACCTCCAAAAGACTGGGTTAAGCTTAATTATGATGGAGCCTCAAAAGGGAATCAGGGTGTTGCTGGAGCAGGTGAGGTAATAAGATATGAGACATGTGATTTTTAATTAGCATATGCTGAACCTCTTGGTAGTTAAACTAATCATTTTGCAGAAGCTAGAGCTCTCCTATTGGGCACACATTTTTTACTGCAAATGAAGGCAAGGGATGTCATAATTGAAGGGGATTCTTTAAATATAGTGAAATCTCACAAAGAAGAACAAGGAGTGAGTTGGACAATAGCAGAGATGATTGATGAATGTAGAGTGAATTTATAATAGCTAAATTCTATCAGAATTCAACATATCTATTGATAAGGGAATGGAGTTGCAGATGTTATGGCCAACATTGGAGTTTTATTAGAAGAGAGTAAGTCTAGGATAAATAATTTTTCCCAATCATTACAAGAGATAGGGGTAAAGGAGAAAATAAGGAATGTACCTTTGGAGGAGTAGTAAGGAATGAATAGATTGGATAATGTTCACAGATGATGGGAATTAACCATATTGAGGCAAGTTGTTGTGGTATGGTCTTGACTGTTTCTTATGGAGATTGTTGTTTAAGTTGTACTTGGTTGTGTTTTGCTCAAATTTTAGTTCAGTTCATTGCCAGACTATGTTTGTATAGGACATTTGTGTATTGGTCAGCAATTTATGTAGCTGACAGGTAGTTCTTTGTCAGTTTTTTTTATGTTGAATTGTATATTTTTGTAAATTTTGTAAGGGTTTGGGGACCCTAAAACCCCTTCTTACCATAATAAAAAAAAAACATAACGGATGGCTGGGATTAATTCATATATATATATATATATATATATATATATATATATATATATATATATATATATATATATATATATTAAATATATTAAATATATATAAATAAAATATATAAAATATTATTATTTAAATATATATTAAACAAATATATATAAATAATAGATAATTATGGCGGGAAGCTATGGATGGATGACAAGTGACTAGATTTTGGTGTCTACAGACTCCATCTATCAAGGCTCTTTGCTTCAATATTGAGGTTTGGGTGAGTTGATAGGGTTGGTTTAGATTCCTCTATGGCTAAATAAAACTTCATTTTGGTTGCCTCTAAATTGATTTTTTTTCCTTTATATATTGTTATGTTCCTTTCTAGCCATATAACAAAAAAGTATCATATCTTTTGATGTATATCATATTGTCTATAATACCTCATTTTAAAAAGTGCTCTACCATTGCTTTAACCATTCTTCAATTCTACCATTCATTGCCATGCATTTACCAAACATATTAAGAATCCATTACCATAGGTCCTAGACTATTAAGCAATGTCCCAAGAGATTATCTATACTATCCTCCTCCTTTTTACATAAAGCACATTGTGAGGGGCCATAAAAATCCCTTTTTCATTAGGTTATCCCATGATAAAAAATTTCTATGACCTACTAGCCATACAAACATTTTTTTTTTGGTTGAATAATAAGGGGTTGTACTTGGGTCCCCCACCCTTGACAAATTACAACTCTCTTATTTAGAGTTTGAGAGTTTACAAATAGATACACTTCTCATCTCAATTGAGATGTTATAGCTAGAAACATACATGTCTGAATTCTTTATTTTCATTTTACAAATCTTTTCAATTTTTGGTATGAATACAAATATTATCCTTCTTGACATTTTTCTATAGCATACTTCACAATACAAAACTTCACCTCTACTATCTATGCATTGCATCTTAGTAGAGTAATATTTCCAAAACATCGTACTATCATAGTCCACTTTATGAAATCTGGATTGTTAGTTTCCTTCCTAAAACACAAATGCAACCACAAAAATTATAATAAATAGTTTATATGAAAACACATTATTGTTACAAAATAAAGTAGATATTACCAATGGAAAACATTAAAGTAAATCTTAATCATTATTTGATTTAGGCAATCAACATTTTCTTGTCAGCTTCAACTAAACTTACTACTTCCTCTAACCATAGAAAGAAGAATTTAACTTCATGATCCTCAATCAAAACCCCTTTATTGGCTAGCCTATCTACACATTTGTTTCCTTCCCTTAAAGTATGTGTAAACCTGATTTCTTCAAACTCTTTAGCAAGATCTTGAATTTCCATAATTATCTCTTGTATGTTCCATGGAGCCTTTGCTTTCCTTAAAATTGCATTTATTACTCTGAGAGAATCACCTTCCATCCATACTCTCCATTTCATTTGTTTATATATTTTTAACCCTTCTAAAGTTGCCCAAGCTTCAACTTCATTATTTGTCTTAAATCCACTATTGAAAGCATAATGAGACAAAATATCTCCTCTATTATTTCTAATTATTCCTCCTCCTCCTACTCCACCTAGATTTCCTTTAGGTGCTCCATCAAAATTCAATTTAACCCACTCCACATTTGGTGGTTTCCTCTTTATATTTTTTACCTTATTTTTGCTTATCTTGTACCCAATATCATAATTTTGTTTAATGACTTGACTCCGTCTATCAAGGCTCTCTACTTCTAGATTAGCAACTAGGTGAGTTTATAGGGCTGGTTTAGACTCCTCTATGGCTAAATATATCTTCCTTTTCATTACCTCTAGATGGATTTCCTTTCCTTTAAATATTCTTCCATTCCTTTCTAGCCATATAGTCCAAAGTATTGTATCTTTTGATATATCCCATATTGTTTGTAAAGCCTCACTTTTATAAGTGCTCTGCCATTGCTTTAACCAATATTCAATTCTACTATTCATCACTATGCATTTCTCAAACATATTAAGAATCCATTGCCATAATTTCTAGACTATTGAGCAATGTCCCAAGAGATGGTCTATATTGTCCTCCTTTTTATAAACACATTGAGAGGGGCCATGAAAACCCCTTTTCATAAGGTTATCCCAGGATAAAAATCTTCTATGACCTATTAGCCAAACAAACATTTTGACTTTAGGAATGCTTGGGCTATCCCAAATATCTCTCCATATTCTAGTGATATTACTATTTTATTGGTGTTTTACATTATATTCACTTCTTGTTGTGTATTATCCTGATCTATTCAACTCCTAAATCAATTTATCCTTGGCTCTGCTCAGAATAATCATAGTTGTTTCTTTCTATTCAATTGCCTTCTAGCATCAATATCTTGTATAATTGTAAAAGAATCTTCTTTTCATTTGTATCTTCCTTCCTGATCCTTGTACAAAATGTTGAAACCCTATCACCATATTTGTCTTGAAGCAATCTCATCCAAGGTTTCAAAATTAGATCTAAATTGAGTGGTTTTTTATCACACCAAGTATCCATCCAAATAGAAAATTTTTCTCCAGTTCCCACCACCCATCTTAAACCTTTAATCATAAGATCAATAGATTTTTTTAAACCATTCTAAAGAGTAGAATCATTTGGAAGAGAGAATGTAGTAAATATTAAATTTGGATCATTGGGATCTACATACTTAGAAGAATTCTTGCCCATTGTCTTTGACTCTGTTTGTACAATCTCCATAAAAATTCTTTTATCATGTAAACTTGACCATAAAAATGATCACATAATATAGATTAAAAGTTTTGCAACTGATTTTGGCATAGAATACAATGACATATAATATGTTGGAATGGCCTATAAGACTAACTTAATTAATTGCACTCTTCCTGCTAATGATAACCATCTACCTTTCCAAGTTGGAAGTTTATTTTTAACTTTACTAAAAACTAGATTCCATAATTCCATCCTCATTCTCCCCTCAAATAAAGACATCCCTAGATAAGTTGTTGGTAAATTTACCTCCTCCATTTGAAGTAACCTGTAAATTCTTGCTTTGATATTAGTTGGAGTTTTAAGGAGTAAATTTTGGATTTTATTTTATTAACTTTTTGCCCTGATGCTCTTTCGTATTCCTTTAAAAAGTTATTCAAAGCTCTGGCCTCATTTATTCTTGCCCTTCCAAAACTGGTTGTATCATCAACAAATTGTTGGTGGGTGATGTTGTTGATGTTATTACTAACCTTAAGTCCGCTTATAAGCCCATATTTATAAGCCTTATTTAAGTTCCTACTCAAAACCTCTGCCATAATAATAAATAAATAAGGAGATAAAGGATCTCCTTGTCTAAGTTCTCTCTTGGATTTAAAATATTATGTTATTAAAACATTGACCAACGTTGAATAAGAAATTGTAGAGACCCAATCTTTAATCTATCTAACCCATTTCTTTTCGAATCCAAACTTTTCTAAAACTGCAAAAAGAAAATGCCATTTAACCCTATCATAGGCTCTACTCATATCAAGTTTTAAGATCATTGTTTTCTCTTTTCTTGAACATATTGAATGTACAAATTCATGAGCTACTATGATCTCATCTAGAATTTGTCTCACTTTCACAAATCCTCCTTGCTCTTCTAAAATAATTTTATCTAACAATGGCCTTAATCGATTTGCCATAACTTTGGAGATAATATTATATGCCATATTACATAGGCTTATGGGTCTAAAAGAATCAAACAATTTAGCATCTTTATTTTTTGGAATTAGGATAAGATATGTTGTATTTAATTTATAAGGTATGTATTGTTTTACCCTAGATTGTTCCACTACCACCAATAAAGAATCCTTCACTATATCCCAATTATGTTGGTAAAAAGTTGCAAAAATCCCATCTAGACCTAGGGATTTATCCTTATTAAAAGAGAAAATAGCTAAATAAACTTCTTCTAGAGTAATAGGCTCCATTATTTTCCTATTGTCTTCATTCGTTAGCTGAAGGAACATCTTGAAGAAGTTTATCATTAAGAACTTTAGTCTCCTCTGATCCTAGAATATTTTGATAAAAATACTTTACCTCTTTTCTAATTTCACTCTAATATTCAATCTAAACCTCTTTTATTGATTTAATTCTACTAATTTTGGATGTTGATCTTTATACTATAGCCATCCTATGAAAAAAATTTGTATTTTTATTTCCTTATTTTAACCAAGTTTGTCTTGATTTTAATCTCTAAAATTTCTCTTCCTTACTCAAAATATTATGATATTCACTAAGCAACTCCCTTTCCTCCGAGCTTGGATTATTATGATCACCTTTTTAGAAATTTAAAATTTTATCTTTTAGTTCTTCTTTCTTCTAAAAAATGTTTTCAAAAGTGTTCTTGTTCCATTTTTAAATCTAGATGTCATAGATTTAATTTGATTTGGAAGAGCATACAACCCAAAATTACCTAAAGAATTTCATGTGTGAGCTATTATATCAACAAATTGAGGATGGTCTTCCCACATCTACTCATATTTAAAATATGATATTTTTTTAATTCACTTACCATAATTTTAACTCTTATTGGCCAATGATCTAAACCAATCCTTGTTAAGGTATTAATTTTAGCACAAGTTCCTTCATATAGCCAATGATTTGAGAGAATGCATCTGTCTAATTTTTTTACTATAGATTCTGACCTCTCCTATTGTTGGTCCAAGTATAGTTGTCTTCTTCAAACTCAACCTCCCATAGATTATTGTTTTGAATAAAAGCTAAGAAATCTCTCATACTTTGGGTTAATTTCCTAATTCTCCCAAAATTTTCATCTAACATGGTTATGGCATTAAAATCTCCTATGATCATGAATTAGGTTTCTTGGTCTTTACTTCTCATAAAGGCTTCAATCCCACTCTAAACTTCTAATATACTTGATTGAGTTGTAGGTCCATAGATATTGATAAGGATGAAACGAATATCTACAAAGTAGCAAGTGACTAAAGAGGTTATCCAATGCCTAGTTTTATTAAAGGTTACACAAGAGGTTCTCGAAGGATTCCAACAAGTGTCGCTCCTTTAGAATCCATAGCATCCCATTCACATCTTGCCCATACTACTTTCATAGTTTTTGAAACTTCTTTTGTCATTTTAGTTTCCTGGATACAAAGAATATTAGGTTTATTACTTAAACATAGGTCCCTGATACACCTTTGCTTTGAGGGGGCATTAGCAACCCTTATATTCCATGATATGATAATCATGTCTCATTAGGGGCTTTTGGCCCCGCATGCGTATTACCAATATCATTTTGTTGTTTGGTAAAGAGAAGTTCAACCAACTTATTTTGTGTTCCTTTCTCTATATTTGCTCTTGCTTCCTTGGATCTTGCTTGATAATTTGAGGATTTTCCTCTTTTTGCCTTGCCTATATCAGGAGTAGATCTTATTATTCTATTCCTCAATATTCTTTCACAATTTTTTTTTCCATCACATTTATCCTCTTCTAGCTCTACTACAAAATCTTTTGACTTGTTCTACTCATTTTTTGTTATTTCCTTATTAATGGTAGAGGTATTAACTTTTAAAATAGTATTTTATTTACCAATTGTTTTCTCTGGAATGGTGCATGGTACTTCAAGAGAGTATTCAAAATCTGATGAGACACATTCCTTAGGTTCATTGAGAATGTTCTTCCTTAAATTAGGAACATACTGAATAGATGGTTCCTTGTATTATGTTGAAATTGTTGTACTATGTCCTCTAAGTTTTGATTTGCTTTTTCTTCATAGGTTAAAGCCTCAAAAGAGTTGGTATTTATTCCAATATCCTTCCTTACTGGTCTTCGCTGTTAATTTTATTTCATTTTCTATATCTATTTTTTGGAAGTTGAAAACCATCTTTATCCATAACCATTTGTAATTTTTTATTACAGTTTTCTATATATGATTCTGTTGGGCTCTTGTTAGGGCATAATTTCTAAATATACCCCACCTCATGACATATTCTACATATAAAATATATATTTACATAATCTATGGTTTGGATCCACATCATATCCCCATAATTAAAAATAATTGATTCTAGTAAAGCTTTACTTACATCAATCATGACCAATATCTGAGCATAAATAGTCAAGAATCCATCTTTCGTAGTATCTAAAATCTCAATAAATTCTCCTAGAGTATTTCCTATTGCCTTGAAGTTATCTATTTTTCAAAATTCAATGGGCAACCCAAACATCCTAATCCAAATTGGTACTAGGGATAAATTTACATTTTTAGGTGAAAAGACTTCATACCAGCAAGTAAGGAAGAAACCTGCTCTTCCCATAAACCAAGGACCCCCTTTTAGGATTTTTTCTCTTTTTTCCCTAGAAAAAAAATGGATAGGAAGAAACCTTTGGGAAGAAATGATAGAATAACTCCTAGAGACTTCCAACTCCTATAAATCCATTTTCTCAAGGCTAAAGCTTCTAGACAATACCCATAAAATTTACCAAAAACCATCATATCTTGGAGCAACAAGGATATCTCTAAGGTGCACTCACTAACCTCTACCACTAGAGATAATTCTAAGGATTTAACTATAAATTGGTCCATGGAAAGGAAACTAAAACTCAAAATATATTGAAATTTATCAAAATGTCCTATAGCAAATATAATATTTGATAAAAACTTTATAATAATTTGCATGCAAAATTTTTAAGATAAAGAAGGGAAAAGAAACTTAGCTAAAAAATTCTATGTCCATATAGAATGTATTGCCTCACTGAAGTCCTAGCCCTTCATTGCTCTTCCAATCATTTGAACCCTAGTTGACAAATATTTGCAATTTTTTTTCACGACTTGAAAAATTATCACTGCCTTTGTTTTGGATGGTTGACTTCACTGGATCTACCTCCCTCAATATTGCTCAGATTCTTTCATATGACTACTCATTTTAAAACTATTAAAAATTCACACAAGTTGGTCCAAGAATCAATTGAATCGAATAAACCTTCGTAAATATATGGTTCCTAAAAGATGAGATATTTTTTAGAAAAAAACTATAATCCTTTGTGAAGTGATTGTGTGAAACAGTTCAAACTTAAAATTTCCATACAAACATTTTAACTTTTGGAATGCTCTGGCTATCCTAAATATCTTTCCATATTCTTACGATATTCCTATTTTGTTTGTGCTTTACATTATATCCGCTTATTTCTATGTAATCTCCTCCCAAATTAGCTTATCCTTGACTCCCCTCAAAATAATCATTGTTGTTATATTTCTACTTAAGTGCCTCCTAGCAAAAATATTTGGTATACTTGTAAAAAAACTTTATTTCATTTGTATATTCCTTCTTGATCCTTGTACATAATGTTTGAAACACTATCACCATATTTATCTTAAAGTAATCTCTTCTACGGTTTCAAAATTGGATCTAGATTGAGTGGTTTTTTTATCACACCATGTATCTATCCAAATAGAAAAAAATTCTCCAGTTCCCACTACCCATCTTAGACCTTTCCATGTCAATATTTTATTCTGAACTTTACTTATAACTATATTCCATAATTCTATCCTCATTCTCCCCTCAAATAAGGGCATCCTTAGATATGTTGCTGGTAAATTTGCCTCCTCCATTTGAAGTAACTTGCATATCTCTACTTTTGATTCTAGTTGGAGTGTTTAGGAAGTAAATTTTAGATTTTATCCTATTAACTTTCTATCATGATGCTCTTTCATATTCCTTTAATAACTTATTCAAATATTTGGGTTTGTTTTCCATACCCTTCTAAAAGGGTTGTATCATCTACAACTTGTTGATGGGTGATGTTGCCAATGTTATTACTATCCTTAAGTCCACTTATTAGCCCATATTTGTATGTATTCTTCAAGTTCCTTCAAAATACCTCTGCCATAATAACAAATAAATATGGTGATAGAGAATATCCCTATCTAAGACCCTTCTTGGATTTAAATGATTATGTTACTAGCCCATTGACCAACACTAAATATGATATTATAAAGACACAAGCTTTAATCCATCTAACCCATTTCTTCCTAAATTCAAAATTTTATAATACTGCAAAAATAAAATCCCATTTAACCCTATCATAGGCTTTATTCATATCAATTTTTAAGATCATTGCTCTCTCTTTTCTAGAAGTTGCTAAATGCATTACTTCATGAGCTACTATAATCTTATCCAAAATCTATCTCCCTTTCACAAATCCTCCTTGCTCTTTTGAAATAATTGTCTAATAGGGGTTTGAATCTATTTTCCATCAATTTGGATATTATCTTATATGCCATATTACATAGGCTTATCGTCTTGAATGAATCAAACCATTCTACATCCTTCTTTTTTGGAAACAAGGTAAGATATGTTGCATTTATTTTATTAGGTGTGTATTGTTTTACACTAGATTGTTCCACTACCAGCAATAAAGAATCCTTCACTATTTCCCAATTATGCTAATAGAATATTGTTAAAATTCCATCTAGACCTGCGGATTTATCCTTATTATAAGAGAAACAAGTTGAATGAACTTCTTTTAGAGTAATAGGCTCCATAACTTTGCTATTGTTTTCATCTATTATAACTAAAGGTACATCTTGTAGTAGTTTATCATTAAGAAATTCAAACTCCTCCAATCTTAGAATTTTCCAGTAAAAAATCCATGCCTCCTTTATGATTTCACTTTGGTATTCAATTTAAACCCCTTTTATTGATTTAATTCTACTAATTTTGGATTTTGATCTTTGTACTATTGCAATCCTATGAAAAAACTTTGTGTTTTACCTCCTTTTAACCAAGTCTGTCTCAATTTTAATCTCTAAAAATTGTCTTTCTTACTTAGAACATTATGATAATCACTAAGAAACTTTATTTCCTCTAAGCTTGGATCATTGTGCTCACCTTTGTGGAATTTTGAAAGTTTACATTTTAGTTCTTTCTTCTCAAAAATATTTTCGAAAGTGTTCTTATTCCATTCTTTTGATCTGGATGTGATTGATTTAATTTGTTCTAGAAGTGTATACAACCTACCATTTCTTAAAGAATTCTATGTTTGTTCTATCATATCATAAATCGAGGATGGTCTTCCCACATTTGCTCATATTTAAAATATGATATTTTTTTAATTCACTTACCACCATTTTAACTCCTATTTACCAATTATCTAAACCAATCCCGATCAAGGTATTAATTTTAGCACAAGTCCCTTCATCTAGCCAATGATATGAGAGTATGCATCCATTAATTTTTTTCCTATCAAGTTCTAGCTTGTCCTATTGTTAGTCCATGTATAGTTGTTCTCTTCAAAATCAACCTCCCATAGATTATTGTTTTAAATAAGAGCTAATAAATCTCTCATAATTAGGTTATTTTCCTAATTCCTCTATTTTTTTCATCCAACTTGGTTATGGCATTAAGATCTCCTATGATCAGAAAACTAGTTTCTTGGTCTTTACTTCTCATACAGGCTTTAATCCCACTCCATAGTTTTGATTTGTCTGACTCAATTGTCGTTCCATAGACATCAATAAGGATGGAATGTATATCTACAAAGTAGCATGTGACTAATGAGGCTATCCAATGCATAGTTTAAGAATGGCTTATAGGAGGTTCTAACTAGATTTTAACATGTTAGAATTCTCCCTATCTCTCCTTTTGAATCCATAGCATCCTATTCACATCTTGTCCTATTTCATAGTTTTGGAAACTTCTTCCTTTTTCATTTGAGTTTCTTTGATATAAAGAATATTAGGCTTATTACTTAAATAGAGGTCCCTGATACACCTCTACTTTGAGGGGGCATTAGCACCCCTTATATTCCACCCCTTATATTCCACAAGATGGTAATCATGTCTCATTAGGGGTTGTTGGCCCCTCCTACGAATTACCAATATCATTTTGTTGTTTGGTAAAGAGAAGTTTAAGAAACTTAGATTGTGTTCCTTTCTTTATATATGTTCTTTCTTCCCTGAATCTCTATAACAACCCACCAAAACCAACCCAAGTGAGAGATTTTTTTTCATTTTCACAAGGAAAAACTCACAAAGGAGTCCCAATATTTTTCAAAATTATAAGGCATAAGCACATTTTAAGTTCATTGTCATTGTAAATAACACTCAAGTGTACAAGAGTGGCCAACATCACAAACTTTTGGGGTCTAGTTTTTTAAACCTCATCGTTTAGAAAAGATGTCAATAGTGGTCTCCCCACTTTTCGTATACCCTCATTGATATAGGACAACTTGACCACGACGTAGGAATTATCCTTTAAGGCCTATAACACTTAAAGGGGGATGCCTTTTCCCTAACCCTATATAAGTTTGTCTATGTAGTATTATTTACGTAAATTGTCTTAGTGCTTAGTTACCACACTTCCATAGGCTAACTAAGGCCATTACCATCACTTGGTAATGAATGTGGTCACCTGATCCTCACTGTTTAAGGTACCACCACTATATTGTCTTGTGAATGATTGAAATCATCTCATTTCTTTGGAACACCCAAGCCTCATCGTTCAAGGTGTATCATTCATAATTATCTAGTAATTGCATCATAACAACTCCTATATTTGCAAATACCTGGTTATTGCATCACCGCAACTCCTCTTAGGATTCACAATTACCTGGTTATTGCATCATCGCAACTCCTCCTAGGATTGGGTTATCTTCTTGATGCAAGGATTTTTCTAATATGGCTCTAGATTCATGCTCGAAAACCCCTATACAAAACCTAATAGTCATATAAATAACAAAACAATAACATCTCTCCCAAAAATAAATAACGTGCTATTACAAATATAAATTCAACATAACACATTGGTAGCTAGTAATTTCAATTACATTTCAATTCATAATACTAGCATTTAGAAATTCCTTTACTAATAATTGAAATAATGTAACAACATCTAAAAGAATTATAACCATAATCTAGGAATTATATTCCATCATTCTTTTTGATAACATATTCTTCTATTTTGTACATAACCAATCATTTCAAGAACTTTACATAAAATAACAACAACATATAATCTTTCATTCTTGATCAAGTCTTGAAATACTAAAACAAGTATATTTACAATACATCCTTTCTTCATCAAAAGCTTTGCATAATTTTAATACAAATACTTTTCAAGTATTTATTTCTTTTTTTATGTATAATAAGGGGTTTTACTCGGGTCCCCCACCCTTGACAAATTGCATCTCTCTTCTTTAGAACTTGAGAATTTACAAATAGATATGTTTCTTATCGTAATTGAGATGTTATAGCTAAAAACCTACATCATTTTACATAAAATGTCTAAATTCTTGATTTTCATTTTTTGGATCTTTTCAATTGTTTGTATGAATACAATCATTCCAGAATTTAGCATCTTTCTTGACATTTTCCTATAGTAGCAGCCTTCACAATGCCAAAACTTCACCTCTACTATTTATGCCTTGCATCTTAGTAGAGTAATATTTCCATAACATCACATTATCATAGTTCGCTTTACCAAATCTGGATTGCTAGTTTCCTTCCTAAAACACAAGTGCAACCACAAAAATTATTATAAATAGTCTAAATGAAATCACATTATTATTACAAAATAAAGCAAATATTACCAATGAAATGCACTAAAGTAAATATTAATCATTAATTGATTAAGGCAATCAACCTTTTCTTGTCAACTTCAAATAAACTTTTTACTTCCTCTAACCATGGAAAGGAGAATTTAACTTCACGATCCTCAACCAAAACCTCTCTATTGGCTAGATTATCTGCACATTTGTTTCCTTCCCTTAATATATGTGTAAACTTGATTTCTTCAAACTCTTTAACAAGATCTTGAATTTCCACAATTATCTCTTGTATGTTCCATGGAGCCTTTGCTTTCCTCAAAATTGCATTTATTACTATGAGAGAATCACCTTCCATCCATACTCTATTCCATTTCATTTGTTTACATATTTTTAACCCTTTTAAAGTCACCCAAGCTTCAACTTCATTATGTCTTAAATCCACTATTGAAAGCATAATGAGATAAAATATCTCCTCTACTATTTCTAATTATTCCTCCTCCTCCTGCTAGTCCTAGATTTCCTTTGGATGCTCCATCAAAATTCAATTTAACCCACTCCAAATCTGGTGGTTTCCACTTTATATTCTTTGTCTTCTTTTTGCTTCTCTTGTACCCAACATCATAATTCCATTTAATGACTTGACTCCACATTTGAAGTATTTCTTTCTTCAAATACAATAATACATTTCAACATAAATGGTCCCTAGTTCCATCTTCTCTTTCAAGGTCTTCCTCTTGGTAGATCTTTTCCATGAACTTGAGTAGAAGTTTAGGGATCAGGACAACTCTATCATGCATATGCAAGCCTAACATGCACTATGCAATTTAAGCAATCAACAATGCACCATACAAAGCAATTACATGCAAATACAATGAAGAATCCCATACTTCTTCCATGTATGGATTCCTTGGCTACTCAAGCCTCATCCATATCAAGCCTACATGCAATTTTAAAAGTATACAATAATACACCAATCAAAGAAATTTCATGCAATATATTAAAGAATCTTATACTTCTCCCATGTATGGATTCCTTGGCTACCCAAGCCTCATCCATACTATTAATTCTTTAAATAATAACTTTTTATTCGTTAAAATTCAAAAAATAATCAATACATTGCTCCATTATTAACTAATAGTTTTCATCCCTAAAACTATTAATTAAATCACATAATTAATTTTTCTTTTAATTGGTTACATGGGATTAAAATGGGCCCCATCCATATTACATCATCACGACATAGTGGTATCACAATAAAGCTTGGATATTATCTATGTATTGCTTGGAAAGATTTGAACCTTGGTCTCCTGCTTAAACAGTGAGGAATCTAACTGGTTGAGCTAATGCCACTTGATAAAAGTACAAAGTTTACACAGGTTTTTATGAGGGGTCTTGGTCCCCTCATATTGAGTGGTGTTTGACAAATCACATAATTAATTGATAATAATTAAACACATTATTTAATTTAAAAAATAAAAGTCATCAATGTAATTACATAATTAATTTAAATACCACCTAAGCAATCCAATGAAGCTCTTACACTCTTTCATCAAACAAAACAATGACATTTCATTTAAATAAAATAACTCTTTCATAAAGCAATCAATAAACTAAATATTTTTTTTGGAAAGCAAAACAATTAAGTTTCATTCTAAATAATGAAATATCTCTTTCGAAAAGCAATCAATAAACTAAATAACTTTTATAGGAAGCAAAACAATTAAGTTTCATTATAAATAATGAAATATCTCTTCGAAAAGCAATCAATAAATTAAATAAATTTTCCAGGAAGCAAAACAATTAAGTTTCATTCTAAACAATGAAATGTCTCTTCAAGAAAGCAATCGATAAACTAAATAACTTTTCCAAGAAGCAAAATAATTAAGTTTCATTCTAAATAATGAAATATCTCTTTCGAAAAGCAATCAATAAACTAAATAACTTTTCCAATAAATTAAATAATTTTCATTCTAAATAATGAAATATCTCTTCCAAAAAGCAATTAACAAACTAAATAACTTTTCAAGAAGCAAAACAATTAAGTTTCATTCTATACAATGAAACATCTCTTTCAAAAAGTAATCAATAAATTAACTCTTCCAGGAAGTAAATCAATTAAGTTTTCAGTTAAATAAATAAAACAATCTTCCAAGAAGCAAATCAATACATAGGATAAAAACCTTCTAAGGTTCAAACTTTATTTTATTAACCCCGCTTACAAGGCTTAACCTTGATTTCCATGCAAACAAAAGCTTCACTAAAATATAAACGAACTACTACAAATATGATTGGAAGAGGCAATGACTCGCACGAAACAAGCAACTTAACTACTCTATGGCCTTCTTATTCTCTACAACGCATAAAAGAATGAAAATAAGCCTTTTAGAAAGCATTAAACGAGCATAAATATACAACTGATGTTAATGAAAATTAATATATATGCATGAATTAACATATAAGGTAAGTGCGTACTAACGGAAGATACGAAAGAAAACAATGTCCATATAATAAACAATGAAAGCAACAAACATCAATCAATGGAGAGTTAATCAACAAGACCACCCATTGCATTCAAATTAAGGATTCAAACACACTGACCAAATGATTACCTTTTTCTCCAACACAATCAAGAAAAACTTCACATTCCTTCAATTCTCCTTCTTCCCGTCAACCGTACTCTTCCTTCTCACCTACTTTTGCCCTTTTTTTCTTCCTTTTGCTAGCTCTTTCCCTCGAGCTCGAAGGACTCATAAAATTTTAGAGGTTAGAAACGCTTATTTCTTCCCTAAGCCTATCGTCCACCCCATTCCCTTAGGCGTTACCAGTTGGCTTCCAAAGAAGGTAACGTCCTAAACTCTTCATGTTACTAAACGTCACCTTTCCACTAATTGGGATTTTTAATGAAAAGAAGCTCTCTTAATAGTTCTTAATTAATTACTAAAGTTCATAAAACAAAATATTAGGGAACCTTTCACCTAGTTCATCAATTAATATTTTTACCTTTTTAAATGTTACTTTTATTTACTAACATTAATATAATATATATATTTTATTATACTAGAGGAACCAGTAAATCATTACAATTTTCTACATCTCTTCATGGGTTTGAATCTTGCTCTTTATCGCCACTATAACCTCCAGTTACATCGGGTAAACCTTTTACGTAGTCAATTACGTTGATGCGACACACCCACCGGTACTATGGGGACCAAGGGATTGGAACCTTGGTCTCCGCGCTCCTATAGAAGCGTTTTGATTGTTGAACCAAGCCCTCAAACCCACTAACATTAATATAATATAATTAATTATTCCTTAATTATTTTAATTAATATCGGATGTAAGTATTATTCGTTAACATCAATATTAATATTCCAAGTATTAATAATACCACATTATTATTAATACTATCCTTATTTAATAACCAAACAATTCTCAATTTTCAAGACACAAGCATGAATGCATTCCAACCATATGCACAACCAATTTTTCTAAGCATGAGGCTTTATGATAACTGCAATGTTATCGCCTGCCTACTAGGAATGACTCTTTGATCTATAATTTAAATCACTTTATTAACATATAATTATTTCTAATGTTACCCACATTATAACAATAAAAATAACTACTAGTTAAATTTAAATACTATCAAATGCTAATATTAACCATTAGCATCAATATCAAACAATTTTCACATACAACTCAAGCGCTCTTGCTAAGTCGTCCTTATCCAACTAGGATGCAATCAATAATATGCACAACAAATTTTTTCCTTGAGTAGAAGGCTTTACGATAACTACAATGTTATCACCCTTCTACGAAGGATGGCTCTTTTGCTTGAATAACAACTTACTCACCCAATGGTGCATTCAATCAAACATACACAAATGCAATGCACCTACATAAAGGGTTTTCTTTTATCCTTGAATTGTCGATGAGAGTGTTATCCATAATTTTTCTTTTTCTGTCAACTCTAGTGGTTGTCCCATACCAATCCACCCATGAGAGTATATGGTCATGCAACAACAAATTTTATCAACAATATCATATTCCAAAAGTAGTATAAACAAAGCATAAAGTGCAACTATCAACACATCTTGATAACATAAAATAAGATTATGCATTAGATATCCACACATCAATACATAAATCAAGTATTAAGAACAAATCCTACCAAGAAGGGTCATTATACTCTCGCTTGATAATTTGAAGGTTTTCCTCTTTTTGCCTTACCAGTGTTGGGAGTAGATCTTATTATTCTATTCCTCAAAACTCATTCACAACTTTCTTTTTTATTAGATTTATCCTCTCTTGGCTCTGTTAAGGAAGCTTTTGACATATCTTACTCATTTTCTAGTATTTCTTTGTTAATGGTAGAGGCATTAACATATAAGAGTATGTTTTTTCTACCACTTTCCTTCTTTTAAATAGTGCATGGTACTTCAAGAGAGTTCAAAATCTAATGAGGCACATTCCTTAGGTCCAATAGATATGTTCATCTCAGGATCATACTATTTAGACGATTCCTTGTAAATATTTTTATCATGTTGTACCATGTCCTCTAATTTCTAATCTACTTTCTCTTCATAGACTAAAGCCTTAAAAGAATTGGTATTTCTTCCAATATTCTTACTAACTAGTCTCCACTCTTTATGTAGTTTCATCTGTCTGGACATATTTTTTGGAAGTTGAAAATCATCCTCATCCATATCCCTTTATAAATTTCTCTTATGGTTTTCTATGTATGTTTCTACTGAAATTTTATTAGGGCATGATCTCTCAATATGCCCCATCTCATGATCTATTATACATCTGAAATATATGTTTTCATAATTCATGGTTTGGATCCAAAACTTACCTCCATAGTTAAGTGATTGATTTTGGCAAAGGTTTATTGATATTAATCATGACCAATATCCGGGCATAAATAACCAAGACTTTATCTTTTATAGTTTTTGAAATCTCAAGGAATTCTCCTAGTGAGTTGCCTATTGCCTTAAAGGTGTCTATTTCCCTTTAACTCAATGGGCAACCCATACATATTGACCCATATAAGTATTAGGGATAAATTTATATTTTTAGGTGCAAAGCCTTCATACTAACGAGTAAAGAAGAGTCATGATCTTCCCATAAACCAAAAACCCCCTTTTAGGACTCTATCTCTTTCCTCCTTGAGATAAAAAATGGTTAAGAAGAAACCTTTGAGAAGTAAGGATAAACTCACTCCTGAAGACTTCCATCTCCTATCAATCTATTTTCACAGAGTCAAAGCCCCTGGTCAAGACCCATTAAATTTACCCATGACTATCTTATCTTTAAGCAACAAGGATCACTGCTCTATGGGGTCCTTTCTTACCTCTACTACTAGGGATGATTCTAAGAATTTTGTTGTAAATCGATCCATTGGAAGGAAACTATAACTCAATATCTATTTAAATTTACCAATATATCTTATAACGATTATATTATTTGAAAATAAACCCACAATTATTTGCATGCATAACTTCTAAGATAATGAAAGGAAAAATGAAACTTATCTACAAAATTCAATGCCTAGACAAAATCTCTTACTTTGTTGATGCCCTATCCCTCCATTGCTCCTCCCATCATCCAAACCTTGGTTGAGAAATATCTGCAATTTCATTTCTTTGGACTTGAAAAATCATCATTGCCCTTGTTTTGGATGACTAACTTCATAGGGTTGTGTCTCTCTCAATACTAATCAGATTCCTTCATATGACCACTCATTTTAAAGCTCTTCAAATTCTACACAAATAGTCCAAGAATCATTTGAATTGGACAACCCTTCGCAAAATATGGCTCTTGAAAGATGAGATATTTATTTGGAAAAGCCCTTGTTTCGAACGACTATCTTCACATGGTCATATCTCCCTTAATATTGTTTGGATTCTTTTGTATGACCACTCATTTCAAAGCCCTTCAAAGTGTATACAAAATATGCAAGAATCATTTGAATTGGACAACTTTATGCAAAGATATGGCTCCTTAAAGATAGGTTATTTTTCAATAAAATTTTATCCTAGATCTGCCAAGACTATAATAATCTATTAATTCCTTAATATCTATTTTTCTAGGGGTATTATTCATACTCCTAATATTCCAGGATACCATTTTCATTATCACTTTTTTATTTTTATTTGTAATCTTAACCCCACTTCTTCTTAACATGTGATATTAGTGCAATGGTTTAGATTAATGGTGTTCTTCCCCTCTAATTTCGATGATCACAAGCTTTCAAAATCGATATCCCTCGTAGTTTCCTTCTCTTTGTTCTTACTTTGATGACTTTCTTCTCCTTTTTCCATTCCCAACAACACTTTTATCTTCATAAATTTCTTCTATTTTTCCATATTGTCCATAATGAGACTTATCTTCTAAATGCTCCCCTAGAGAATATGAAAAGCAAGGAATAACCTTTTAAACACTTTCTTGTTTGTCTACTTTGAAAACCCTAAAGTACAAGGATGATCCTCCATGGTAATTATTATCAATTGCTACCTTGGAAACCCTAAATTTCCCTGGATATCCTCCCGATGCATTCATTTATTATGTTGTTCTTGAAACCATAAAGTGCAATGGATACACTTTATACTATTATTTTTATTGCAAGGAGAAGATTTTATACTACTCGAGGAAAATGAAGATGATCTACCTAGATTAACCTTGATCTAATTCATCTTATTTGCTTTAAAATTTGCCTCCCCATATTATTTCACACATTTAACTCCTAAATTTGAACTCATTTATTGTATTTCCTCACACCTTATCAATATTTCCTTCTAATGGCTAATTTGAGTAAATTGTAATGGTCTTTGCCATTTGATGATCTAGAGGGTTTTTTTGTCACTTTCTTAGGAGTTGAAAATCCTTGATTTGATCAACTTCTACTATGTTTGATCTCCTTGCTTCGTATTGAATTTTATCTCATGCCCAAGATTTTCCATCTTTTTCTCCATTTTCACTTTGCAATTTCATGCCATGTATTCAGTCTCATAACATTTATGACACTGGAATGCAATATTTTCATAATCTACTTGTTGATCCCATTCTTTTTATTTAGATTTAATATTAATGGATTGTGGTAAAAGTTTTGCAATATCCATGATAACACATATTCGAGTGTATACAACATGCCTTTTGTCCTTGGTCTCTCCTGGATGAACTCTCCTCGGGTATTATTGTAAATCCTCTTATTGATAAGTTGACAAGGAAGTCTAAAAAGCCGATTCCACATTTGATGCCTTTTAATAGTATCCATATCCACACAAAAATTCTCACCCTATGGTCTTAAATATAACGCACCTTCACCCCAAAACCAAGGGCCACCATCCATTATATTATCCCTAATTTCCAAACTAGAGAAGAGGATAGGCAAAATCCTTTTGAAAGAAAAGCTATGGAGTAATTTGAATTCAATCTTCACTTCCACTTGATAATCTCATCCTTGATAATCACTTTTAATATAGTATTTGCTATGTGGATAAGGTTTGCTATAGATTTATTCTTTTTTTCCCTAACCAGGGCATTCATACTTCAACAAGGACTTTCAAACATGACTTCTCTGCTATGTTACCTATGTTTTCTTCATAAGAATTCTTTCGTTTTTTAGTTTCTCTTAAGATATAGAAGTGACATTGTTCCTTGCTTGCACTTTGATTTCTATTCACACTTGTTTCTTATGTGCACTCAAAACTCTCACTTGTTTTCTAAAACAAGAAAAAGATGAGGATTAATCCTTATGACAACTCATACTTGCTTCTATTTTTTTTTTTAAATTCTAATATTTCTCATATAATAATATAACTTAAAAAAAATGAAACCTCAACCTTAAAGGAGGAGACCAACATATACTTATATATATCAAATGACATGAACCCAACAAATTAAATTCTTTAATTTTTAAGAAAAAAATTAAAATAATGGTAATGATATATATATTTTTGATCTTGGTAGTGTGAGAAACCTTTGTAACCAATGCTCAGGTAGGGCATCCCCATCCCTACCATGACCTCTCATAAAAGCGAGAGCTAACTATCAATAGAGGCAAAACACACAACCATCACACACCCATCCCCTCACACACTCGCCCACGCCACAGTTTGAACCTTGTACCTCCCGAAGAAGAGCCAAAGCCAGAACCATTACACTGTCCCCCCAAAGACAATAATGATAATAATATAAAAAAATAATAATACAATTTCAATCCCATATAACCAATAAATAAATATATATATATAGTCCCAGGGGGACAATGCAACGGTTTGGGATTTGACTCTTCTTCGAGAGGTCCAAGGTTCAAACCAAGATTTGACTCTTCTTCGAGAGGTCCAAGGTTCAAACCACAACGTTGGCGAGTGTGTGAGGTGGTGGGTGTGCGGTGGGTCGGTGTGTGTTAAATTTCCTATTGATAAGCACAACTCTCAACTTTAAGAGGGGTCATGGTTGGTTGGGAGAGCCTGCCCAAATTTCTTACACTAACCAAATTAAAAAAATGAAAAAAAAATATATAAAATAATAAATTTATATAGCACCTGGGGGTGCAGCACAATGGTTCGGGCTTTGGCTCTTCTTCGGGAGTTCTAAGGTTCAAACCATGGCGTGGGTGAGTGTGTGAGAGGGTAGCTTTGTGTTAAATTCTCTATTGATAAGTATAGCTCTCAACTTTACAAGGGGTCATGGTTGGGAGGAGACTCGCTTAGCTAGATCATAGGGGTTTCTCACACTAACCAAATAAATAAATATATATATATATATATATATATATATATATATATATATATATATATATATATATATATATAATCGTTTCAACTCCACTCACTTCAAAATTATTATTATTTACTCATTTAAATATCTTTAAAGGCACCTTCCGCATTCTTCCATCTTTAGAAGCTTTAGCTAATGTAACTTTATGAAAAATATTTCTAATCTAACATCATGATATAGAAACCTTATGGGACATTTAGAAGAGAGAGAGAAAGAAAGACATGAGAAGTTATCAAATATAATCAAAGAAAGACATGAGAAGTTATCAAATATAATCATCAAAGTGTTGAAATATTATGGGGACAGGGAAGACAAATCGTTTAACCAGAGACTTCTTGTCAGATTGATTACAATGGAAGGTTAGATAAAAAAAGCAAGCAGAATTGGCAGGGTGAGAGAAGGAGGCAGAGATAAACATATTCGGGTCACATTGATGAGCTACGAGGATAAAATAAGGTTACTAACAAACAGAGGCATGTTGAGAGGGTCACAATTTTATTTAGATGATGACCTAACATTTTTACAGCAGGAAGAAAGAAATAAGGAATGAGAAAAGGTGAGGGCAACAAGGAATGAAGGGAAATAGACATATTTAAGAAATGGAAAGACATACATCACATCTAAGCAAACCCAAAACAAATAGGGAGTATGGCTCGCCTGAGAACATCTTACGATGGTAAGTTGGAACTGTGGAGGTTTCCCTTGAAGAAGAGGACCCGGGTTAGGGCCCATTGCTAGAGACAAAGATATAATCATATTGACAGAAACACATGAACACGATGGATGTAGGACTCCATAATTTGTGGGATACAAAAAATAGCAATATGGAATAAAGCAGCAGAAAATGGCAAATGGCATGGAGGTATTATGGTTTTAATAAAAGAGGAACGAGATAGGGTCATTAAAATTGAAAAACAAGATGAAAACAAATAGTACATATGGATAAAGATCCTAGAAAATAAGTCAGTTATTAGCATAGCAACATGTTATTTTGCTCCCAAGAATTCTAAATTCTATAAGAAACATGACCTTAACAGAGAAGACCCATACTCCTCCCTAAAAAAAGATATTTCAATATACAGTAAGCTGGGGGAGATTATATTAATTGGAGATTTCAATGCAAGGACAACAAATAAGCAAGCTAACATTCTAAAAGGTAACAAAGATATTGAGATTAATCCTCTTTGTATGTCAGAAGAGAAAAATCAGTAGTGGACTAGGACTTCAGAAGATGAGCATGGGGCTATGACGCAATATGGAGAAAAGTTGTTAGGTCTTTGCAGCATATACAACTTGATTATTTGCAATGGGATGAACAAATGGAAAAATGCAGGAAAGTATACATGCAAAACATATAATGGACAAAGTGTAATAGACTATGTAATATGCTCACATAATTATACACCAAAAATAGAGGAGCTAGAAGTGGAAGATTCTCCAATGGAACTTAAGTCAGATCACAACCCAATTGTTATGAAACTTCAAATGCATGGAGACAAACCAAGGGAAAAACACTTGCAAGGCAATCAAAATAAATATCCTCACAAGGGAAACATTCTCTTAACAGATGAAAATCGGCAAAATTTTAGAGTAGTATTAAATAAAAAGTTACAGGAAAGGAAAAAACTACCTCACAGTAGTAGAGATTACAATAAGAGTGAATGGTTAATGCACATTATTCAAAAAGCTCTAAACAAATGCAAGAGAGAAAAACCTAAAAAGAAATAAAGGAATAGCTTCCCAACCAACCCATGGTTCGATGAAGATTGCAAAAAAAATACGAAGATTACTAAAGGAACCAACGGGTAAAACAAGAGCAAACAAAAAAACATATGAGAAACTGGTAAGGGCAAAAAAAGAAGAATACACTAGAACAAGGAGGAAAGAATTGATTTACTTAGGGAAGCATGAACCAAAGAAATTTTGGAAGGAACTAAGCATGAAAAGGATGCAAACTAAAAATAACATAACAGCTTGATCAGTGGTTGGAGTATTCAAAACAACTGTATCAACATAGTAACTAGTAGGAGACACCCTCTACTATCATTGTCAAGGAAGAAATTTTAACAACTGAAAACATTATTAAAGGGATAAAAAAAGTTAACAACTGGTAAAGCCCGTGACACAAATAATCTTCAAGCAAAGCATATAAAATGGGGGGTAGATATCCTAGCACCGCAGATCAAAGAAATTTTCAATGAGGTCATACAAAATGGCTTCCTTACTGAGTGGACAACTAGCTTGACCATTCCTTTGTTTAAAAGTGGAGATGTAAATAATCCCTCAAACAATCGAACTATCATGATCAACCCTCTCTTTGCAAAGTTGTTTGGGAGTATGATAGAGCGTAGGATCAACATATGGGCGGAAGAAAAGGGAAAGAGAGCAAAGGGGCAAGCGGGTTTTAGGCCCAAGCACTCAACTATTGATCACTGTATCACGCTCAGACACATAGTGGAAAAAATATGGGACAAAAAAGAGGAGGCTTTTTATTGTTTTGTAGACTTCAAAAAGGCATTTGACACAATGCCAAAGAAAAAAATATGGAGCAGAATGGAAGAGCTAGAGGTTCCAATTCACTACAGGGCAGTTGTTCATAGACTATATGAGCATGTAAAGGCTAGAATCAAAACACATGAAGGGTTATCTGAATGTTTTGGTAGTGACATAGGTGTCAAACATGGTTGCCCTCTATCTCCAACCTTATTTGGGTTGTACATTGACAAGTTAGAAGAATGGATAAACAAATTTGGGGGAGAGGGTGTGCATTTAGCCAAATTTGCGGTAAAACTCCTCATATATGCAGATGATGTAATTCTTGTGGCCAAAACATCCAAAGATCTAGAAGATCATCGTCAAGCTCTAGAAATTTTTTGTAAAGAAGCTGGGATGCAGGTGAACACGAGTAAAACACAAATTATGATTTTTTCAGCAAAAAAGAAGAAGCAACAACTCGAATTTTAGTTTGCAAGAGAACCGCTTGATGTAGTAGTAGAATACAAATACCTGGGCATAGAATTTCATGACAAACTTAATTGGAATACATGTAGGATGAAAAGAACTCAAAGTGGTTGGAGAGCACTATATGCACTTCAAAACAGGTGTAGGAATGCCGAGTTGTGGACTAGAAGACTACCAAGGTCTTATTTGGCCTACTTGTTACACCGGTTTTATTGTATGGTTGCGAGGTGTGGGCTAATGACACAACAAATGCAAAATGGAGGCAAATAAAAAGTATTCAAAAATATCTAATCACAAATTTTCTCAAAATTAAGGCCACAACCCCTTATGTAAATTTTCTAGCTGAAACTGGTTCCCTTTAGAAGCAATTGCTATGACCAAGCTGTTATGTTGAAAAAAATAGAAAACGTGAAAGGTGATAGATGACCTAGGGCAGCTAGGGACGAAAAGTTGCATAGGCGAAAGAATACATGAATGAAACAAAATAAAAAATGGATGAAACAAAATTAGAAATGGATGAAACACAGAGAAATCAACATAAATGAATGCCCAAATGTCAACAAAGACAAAAAATTATGTGAATGAAAAGTTCAGATGGAATGTGGAAAAATGCAAACAGGAAAAAACTGTTGAGCAAAGTGCAGCAAATAGTATTGTCATTGTTGTCAACACAGTCAAATAGATTTATTGATGCAATGGACAAGAGTTTATTGAACAGCAAGGTGCAACCAAAGTACAATGGATAGGAGTTCGGTGTTGAGCAAGGTGTTGCAGGAGGATTGTCATTGTTGTCAATACGGTCAGTTAGATCTAATGATGCAATGGACGAGCAGGTTTAGAAGTCACTCGAGATGCCAGAGGATAAAGTTCAAAAGTTAGTCAGATCATGAGTCCTTAAATGATAGATGCACAGAAACAGAAAACATAATTCAGAATGAGAAGAAGTCTTCAGAACCTGAGATGTTAAGAAGCGAAAAGGTTTTTTGTGAAAACCAAGGCAATCAAAATAAAAAGTTTTATTTAAAACCATGGATAACAGATTTGAAATGGGTTTTTCTTAAAACCCAAGTTGGCTCTTCGTTTCGTTGAAAAAGATGCCCGGTGATAAAGATATTTAATTTTAAATATTTAGTTTAAATTTTAAAGGTTTTTTGTGAAAACCAAGGCAGTCAAAATAAAAAGTTTTATTTAAAACCATGGATAACAGATTTGAAATGGATTTGTCTTAAAACCCAAGTTGGCTCTTCGTTTCGTTGAAAAAGATGCCCCGGTGATGAAGATATTTAATTTTAAATATTTAGTTTAAATTTTATTTTATTTAAAATTTAAATTAAAATATTAAATTAAATTAAAAGGGCCGACATGTTACTATTTCGCGGCAATAAGCTACAGGGAAAGTGACGAAGGTGGAAGAAGTGTTTGAGGCCGACAAAGTTAAATGCGGGCCGACGGATTTTAGGGTTTGGTAGCTGACAAATTCTAGGGTTTCTCAACCGACATTCTTTTAGGGTTTGTTCCTAAAACTTCTTCTATAAAAGCAAGGGTACTTCAAGTTTGAAAAGGGAGGTGTAAAGATAAAGTGCGAATGCGAGCATAGTGTTTGTGAAAGTGAAGTTCGTGTTGAGCAGAGAGCAGAATGTGAAACGACACAGAGTGTGTGAAGCGTGTTCAGAGAAAGCGAGTGTGCAGAGAAGCGCGAAGGGCAAAGTTGATTGCAAAGTCCAGGTCAGTAGCGATGCAGACAAAGCTGTGTGAAGTGATTGTGCAAGAGAGAGCAGAGTGCACAGAGATTGCAAAGGTGATGTAGACCGGTTAGAGTCTTGCAATAACAAAGGTATATGTCAAACATTTTTTTTTATTCAATATTGAAGTCCAGTTGGTGCTGGCAAATTAAGGGGTTGGTGCCTCTTTCCAGTTGGTGCTGGTAAACAATTTGTCCAGTTGGTGCTGACAAATTAAGGGGTTGGTGCCTCTTTCCAGTTGGTGCTGGTAAACAATTTGTCTAGTTGGTGCTGGCAAATTAAGGGGTTGGTGCCTCTTTTCATTAGGTGCTGGTAAAATAGGAGTTGGTGCTCCATTCTGTTGAAGCAGATAAAGTTAAGGGGTTGGTGCTCCTTCCAGTTGGTCCTGGTAAAGGATTATGTAAAGTTGTAGCTTTGCATTGACTGGATTTGGATGGTAGTCCAAGCAATCTTTTTGAGGAGTAGCCACATTGGTGAACCTCGTTAAAATGCTATGTTATGTGTGATGCTTTCTTGATGCATTTAGTATCTCTTTTATCTGCTTTAAACTGCTGTTGGTTTTATAATCTAATTGTTTTAGAAGTTTTTAAAGAACACACTGATTCACCCCCCCTCTCAGTGTCATTGTGAATACAACAAAAACAATATTATATTACAAATTTTAACCCAACGTATGACCACAAGGAAAAAGCGTATATAGGCGTTGAAATCAAGTGGAAGGAAAAAATACTCATTGCTCAAATAAGGACTAGCTCTCATAGGCTTAGATGTGAAACAGTGAGATGGAAGCCTATGATGTGAAACAGTGAGATGGACAACGTCCAAAGAACAATGGGAAGAAAGGATATGTACTCTATGCAACAGAGGGGCAGTAGAGACAGAGGAACACTTCATCTATAAATGACCAAATTTTTCAGATATCCGTGACAAATACAAAGAAACACTTGAGAATGGGTTTATGGCAGATTTATTTGAAGACAGTAAACTAAAAAAAGTTGAGGAATTGTTAACACAAATCAGCAGGAGAAGGGACAACCTTCTCAAAGATATTAAAGATCATATGATATGATTTGAGTAATTGTACTTCCATATTTAAGGTCCCATAAACCATATTTGGGTCTCGGGGACGTAATTAAAATCTTTCATTCATTCAGTAATTTGGTTTTGGCGTTTTATTTGTGAGATTTAGATTCAAATCAAGTATAATATTAATAATATATATGTTTATTTAGTCCAATAAAACCTTAATAAAAGCCAGCTCTTAAAAATATGGTTAGAGACTTTAACAACCTTCCTTTTGAGTTAGTAGATTGGTACAATGTTGGGCACGGGTTACAATGGGTTCTAGTGATAGCACGGGTAGTGGCAATACGAATTTTATTGGTAATATCGTGATTTGACGTTATGATCGAAGTAATGCAACTTAACCTTGTAATCAATTGTTAAAAAAATAGGATTAAAAAATACGTTACAGATTCATCAAAGAAAGAAAAAATAAATAAATAATTAAGTAAAATTTTTTCAAAGACCTCGCCCGGATAAATTAACACCTTTCTTCTTCGCCTTGTTTTTGTTGGCATTTGGCATCGCAGAGGAGCACGACACGACGTAACGCGGCTCAACAGAGGGTATACAGGATTTCTATTCCATCGTTTCGTATATTTTCATTGCCCACCTTTCTGGTTTGAGATTGATGTTAGTGAAAGGCATTTTAAATCTCGTGCAATAAGCGGTGTTTTGCCCTAATATCGCTGTACTTTTGGAAGATTCGCTAAATTTGCACGAAACCCTAATATCTTGCCCTTATTTAAATTTGTGCATTAAACCCTTATTAGGTATAGTTTGGATCTTTACGAGATTTATTGAATAACTTTTTCAGGATTTTAATACAAAAGGAAAAATGACGGAAGCGGAATTGCCTTATACCCCCAGGGAATACATCTTGAACAAGCAAAAATACTACCAGAGTGTTAAAAAACACACGTATTTGAAGGGACCATACGACAAGATCACCTCTGTCGCGATTCCTGCTTGTTTGGCCGCTGTAGCGGTTTCTATGATTGTATGTTTGCCTTACCTTTCGATCCATTTTCGATTTAAAATTTTATTTGTTTCGTTTTCGTAGGATCTACGTATATGGAGGATGATTTGCTGTGTTGTATTTTCTGGTTTACATAATATTTGGATTGGATTAAAGGGGCTGAGTTCTTTCGATATATAAAACTTTCCATTCCATTCTGAAGCACTCACCACAATTAAATGCAAAAGAATAGCAGAACGAAATAAGAGAGCAAATAGAAAAAGTAATATATATATTTTTTTCTTACGATCCGCCTTTCATGGCATTGTGCGGGTTTAATTTGGGTTTTTAGTATTTCCAAACTTTAACCCACTTCTTCTTTTTAATGGGTTATATGGATTGAACCATCCCACGAGCACATAATGCTATTACAACTGCTTATGCATGTATCCTTGACGAGTTTGAACCGACTCTTCTTGAGCAATCTAATCGGTTGAGACAATGCCACTGGATCATAACCCACTATTAGTACTCTACATGTTCTGCGTTTTATTGCAGTGAAGGGATTTGAACTAAACTCACACCTTCACAAATGTACCCTCTGTACGAAAGACCACACACAATGCAATCCCAGACTGTCTCTGTGTCATACCCTAGGAATTTTGTAAAATATGTACAGTTTATATTTTTTGTGTGTAAGTATTGATAACTTCAAACTGGGGAAGGTTTGCGAAGTTCGAATAGTCACACAATCGCCATTATACTGATTCCCGATTCCCGATTCCCTTCTGCTTAAGTCAAAGTAAATCAGGAGATCACCTGCTTCTTTGTCAGGAATGGAGGCCATCAAAAAGGTAGACCATGAGAAAAAAGCAAGGTTACAGAAGTATGGGGACGGGGGACGGGTTTCGGGGACAGTGGGGACGGCAATCCGATTTTAGGAAATGGCTGGCGGACGGCTAGGGGACCACAAGTATTGTCTGATGGGCTGCCCTCATCATATTTAGAATAATTTACATAACAAAAATAGTCTCGTATACAAAAAAATTAGTTTGCAATAACAACAAAAGAAGTCTCATTTACAACAAAAGACACAATGTACCTACAAGAAATTAAACTTTTATACTTTTGGTGATGTGTATTCACCATGTACTCGCTTGTGCTTGATAAGAATGAATAGAAGCTGAACAAATGTAGGTGCTTTGCATGTTATTGAGAAAGTGATTCTTAAACAATATGAGGAATGCATGAACAAAGGCATTGGTGTGTGGTAGATTTGGAGGTAAAATAGAATGAGACAGGTTGATAGATGGGTATAAACAACTACGAATATGGTGAGTAAAACCCCAAGCAACATGTGACCGAAACAAATGGATAGTGCATGGATGACATGACAATCAAAGGACAAGTTAGAGTATGGAAGAAATAATATTTGATACAAAATATATATAATATTCATCATTTTGTAGATTGCAACTAAAGACATAAATGACTGTACTACAAATCAACATCAGTTACAAAATATTCTCGAGGTAAGACAAAACTACATAAAGCATCATGAATGCAGAATGCAAATTAAAATGACAGAGGTGACATATGAGAACATGGCATAATGTACCTTCTGTTCCAACCTAGAGATGCATATCTTTATTTTTTCTCAATGCACAACTGATCTGCAGCAATCTATATGCTCCAGAATAATAAATTATCATGTCTAATTTAAAAAAAACTGAGTTTTTTTTTTTATCTTAAGTGACGCCCAACCGTCCCCCCACGACGTCCCCTACCAGTAGGGGTACCGGGGACGACCCCCTGCTGCCTAGAGGCGTCTTGGGGATGCCCCGCTGGTCCCTCCCAAAAGGGGGGACAATGGGGAAACGTCCCCTTTGCTGTCCCCTCGTTCTGGGGAAGGTAGGGATGGGGGGATGCGTCCCCGTGTATCCCTGTAAAAAAATGGTTTTGAATTGAAGAGTACATAAATGCATTTAACTTGTGATACCAATCATCTACTTTTAACCATCGTTATTTAGTGCGTAATCATAAATCCTGAGCATTGCCCAAAGTGAGGTTTTATGTTTCAATACCAACCAATTGATATCAGCCAGCCAAAAAGTGATATCATGATTGACAGACCCCACTCTTTGCTGCAAAATAGGATTAAAGATTTAGCAAGTGAGTTTCAATTGTGACAAATGCCAAAAGATTCAATCCCTACTCGAGCAAAGACAACTCAACCTCCAAGATTGGGTTATGCCAGCCAAAAAGTAATATCATGTTTGACAGACCCCACCCTTTGTTGGAAAAGATATGATAGGATGAAAGATTTAGCAAGTGATTGCTAAGTTTCAATTGTGACAAATGCCAAAGGATTCAATCCCTACCCAAGCAAAGGCAACTCTTTACAACGAAAGTTACATAAAATGCTTGTAAAAAGATATCGTTTAGTGAAACATTGCTATCATATCTATTAATAATCTTTCGAGCACTATCGGTTACTAACAACACATAACCAATGGATGTTATGGGAATCACATATAATCACAGATATCATCAGGTTCTGAGTCCTTAGGGAAGAAATTTGAATCTTTGCTTGATGCAATAATATTACATCCTATTAATAGGTTCAAACAACGTCTATCCTTGTCTAATATTGTACAACTATTCAAGGAGACTATCAAGGGAAAATAATACCAGAAGAGGCATTCATCCATAGTGACTGGTTCCATATACTTCCAACAAATTCTCTGCAACATCCACAATTTCCCATACCACTGGTTTGCGACATACACCTCGGGCACTTTCACCATCATATCACGGGTCTGTTGCATACACCTCAGGCAATTTCACCATCATATCAAGTCATACTGAGGAATTGAACATATAACCAAGGGACACAATTACATTATCATCCATGACAATCTGACACCAGGGAAAACTTCAAAGAATGTTTTTTTAAGCAAATATGAGGAGGATACAAATATTTTATTTAAAAAAGTACAAAACATGTAGTGTACAATGTATGATAATATATGGGGAAAAACATATAATATACCATATTCGAAAAATTCAGAATTGGATCGGAATCGACAAAAAAATGGGGAAAAAATTGGCCAAAAAATGATGAAAAAACTTTTTTCATGCATATCACAATGAATTAACATTATGATATTATTGTAAGTGATATACACATGAAAGTGGCAAGTGATGCAAGCTTAAAGCCTTATAATACACATGAAAGTGATAAAACACATCTTGTATTGTTAATAATATAAAAGGTACAAATTACAAAATGTGTCATTAGTCATGACTCATGACAAATACAATGCCTCAATGTCTTTGAATGCCTTTGCCCGTTGCTCTAGAAGAAGCTCTAGTCTCTCTTTGTTGTTGTGTTTGTGCCTCTTCTTTTGCCTTGGCTGCTATCTCCTCCGCTAGGTTTTCAAAGTTTTCTAATTCATCCATGGAGAAGAGAGGCTCTTCTTGCTGCTCTTGTTGTGGCTCTGTGATCCATTTAGATGATGGATCAATCTCATCTAGGTCAATGGCCTCGGTACTTGTTTTTGTAATTTGTTGATGGTGGAGGCGAAGGTTGTAATGAACAAACACAAGATCATCAACTTTTCTTGTGTAAGCCTATTGCTCTTTTTGGAGTGGATGTTTTCAAACATCCTCCAATTGCACTCACAACCTGAAGCGTTGCATGGTTGAGATAAGACTTTGATGGTGAAACACTGTGGATTGGGTGTATATGCATCGAAGTCCTCCCACCATAAATCTAGAAACAACCAAGAAAAATGAAATTTAATAATTCACATGTAAATTTGTAAATTGAGATTATTTTTAAAACAAAATCAAAAGACAATAAATAATAATTTGATGAGGGTTACCTGGCCTCATAGTTGACCTTGATCAAATGCATTGCGAGGATGGGAAAAGGATGCCCCGACAATCCTTATAGGATTGCATCTCAGACTTTATCCTTATCAGGGTACATGTGGTCAACGCCTTTTTGAAGGCTAACCATCACCTCATAGTTGGCATCAAATGTATCAAAATAAAAAAATTTGGGGTTGAGGTAGTACCCTACTGTATGAAGAGGGCTATGGAGCTGAGATGTCCATCGTTTGTCAATGATATCCCAAATGGGACCATATTTGGTGTGGAAATGTCCATAAAATGAGGCAATTGCCTTTTTTGCTCTATCCATAGCCTCATTTACATATTGCCATTGCAGATTGTTCTCCATCAACAAGACGGAGAACCCTCACCAAAGGCTTTGACACTTGAAAAAGGAAAAGTAATTTAAATATTTTTTCTTTTTACAAATTACAATACAAGATTTGCAAATGGAAAAACAGTCTTGTACTTGATGGCCTCATTTATGGCTATCCAAAAGGGCTCTTCAAACAAATAGTCATATACCTTTGACCCTCCATTGGAGAGTTGGTATCTAGTAGCTTGTTTGGAATTCTAGTCATTGCTCACAAACATCTGCTTCTATGACCCTCTTGCATCATAGAGGCTTTGCGTTGTCACGAAGCTTGTGGCGAAGCATGTAACTCTAGCTTGCACTTGCTCCCTCCCACCGGTAAATTGCCTCATGAGGTTGAGGACCCATGCATGGTTGTAGATGAATTTTGTGATAGCCTTGGACTTTTGTACAACCTTTGACACCTAAGGTAATTTCCCAATGTCTTCGAGGAGCAAATTGAGATAATGGGCTGCAAATGGGGTCCAAAAAATGGTGGGGAATCTCTCCTCCAAAATATTACACTAGCTGCTACATGCGTCGTTGTGTTGTCCGTGATGACTTAGACAACATTCTCCTCCCTGACCTCCAACACAACCTCCCCTAGCAACCTTGGAAGCATTTTGACACTCTTAGCTTGTGCCAATGCATCTATTGACTCGAGGAATACAATTCCTCCTATAGAAGCAACCAAAAAAATAAATAAGGTTCTTCCCCTCCCATTGGTCCACCCATCACACATGATACTACAATCCTTCTTCCTCTAGACCCTGCGTTGGTTTTCAAGCACAATTTGAATGTTGTCCATGCATTTACGAAGGAGAGGGCCCCTAAGGTCATCATAAGTTGGTGGCTTAAATCCTACATTGCAACTTGCTATGGCATCTACCATGCACCGCTAGTATAGAGAACTTTGCACATTGAAGGGAAGGCCGAAAAATACCAAAAATTGGCAACAACCTTCCTTGCTGCCCTATGCCTCTTTGTTCCACGTGGCTATACCCTCAAGCGTGGGTTGTGCCCTTGGAGTGGAATGTTCTGCAAAATAGGACTCATTTGTCCCACTCCTTGGGTGTGCAATTGATGGACTCAAACTGTCATAAAATCGGCTAAAGGTGCTGCTTGGACAGTCAATACGAGGTCGGGAGGGTGGGTTGACTGTTAGAAAAATATCAAATTACGTGCAAGCAGAAAACACAATAACATAGAAAAACAGTAACACAAATTTATATGTGGAAATCCTGTAGTATATAGGTAAAACCGTTGGGCAATGCCAACTTTGATATTTTATTGGTTTCGGCAAACTTTTACATTCACTAAAACCGTTACATGCAAGTGGTCGTTCCCCTTTTATAGAAAAACAAAGGAAGACTCCAAAAACTGTTTGTTTCCTCTCCCAAAGGAAGACTCCAAAAACTGTTTGTTTCCTCTCCCAAGGAAGACTCCAAAAACTATTCGTTTCCTCTCCCAAGGAAGACTCCAAAAACTATTCGTTTCCTCTCCTAAGGAAGACTCCAAAAAATTGTTTTAGCTGAATAGCACTTTGGCTATCACAATGCAACGTAATTTTCTCTTGCATTATCTTGAAGTCACCTAACAGTCGTTCTAGCCAAATTGCCTCTTTGCTGGGTTCAGTTGCTGCAATGTATTCTGCCTCAGTGGTTGATAAAGCCATCACAGATGGCAACTTAGAAGTCCAACTCACAACTCCACCAACAAGAGTGAAAGTATATCCTGTAGTGGACTTTCTTCCATCTCTATCTCCACCGTAATCAGAATCCACAAAACCTTTAACTTGCAAATTTGCCGATCCGTAGTAAATAGCAGCATCTGAAGTGCCTCTTAAATATCTAAATATCTACTTCACTGCATTCCAATGCTCCTTACCAAGATTTGCCATGTACTGGCTGACAACTCCCACTACTTGGGCAATATCCGGTCTGGTGCTTACCATGGCATACATGAGGCTTCTTCCTACTGATGAATACGGTACACGAGACATGTTTGTCTTCTCTGCTTCTGTTCTAGGACATTGTTCGGAAGACAATTTGAAGTGTGAAAGAAGTGGGGTACTAACTGGTTTTGCATTTTGCATATTGAAGCATTGCAAAATCTTTTCTATATATGACTTCTGACATAACCAGATCTTCCTTCCTGTTTTGTCCTTGTGTATCTTCATCCCTAAAATTTGGTTTTTTGCTCCTAAATCCTTCATTTCAAATGTCTTAGCCAACTGAGCCTTAAGATCAATGATTTTCTTCATGCTAGGGCCTGCAACCAGCATATCATCAACATACAACAGCAAAATAATAAAACTTCCATCATCAAACCTCTTATAGTATGCACAATGGTCAACTTCACTCCTGCTGAAACCTTGGCTCTTCATGAAGGTGTCAAATTTTTTGTACCACATCCTTGGCGCCTGTTTCAACCCATACAGAGATTTCTTGAGTCTGCAAACCAAATGCTCTTTGCCTTTTTCTTCATAGCCCTTAGGCTGATCCATATAAATCTCTTCTTTGAGATCACCATGCAAGAAAACAGTTTTCACATCAATCTGCTCCAGTTCTAAATCTTGTTCTGCTACAAGTGCAAGTAAAACTCTAACAATAGTCATCTTCACAACTGGAGAAAAAATTTCATTAAAGTCTATACCTGACTTTTGCACATTACCTTTTGCCACCAAGCAAGCTTTAAAGCGTTCCAATAACCCATCACTGTTCTTCTTTACTTTGTACACCCACTTGTTTTCAACAGCCTTTCTTCTGGGTGGGAGATCCACAAGTTCCCACGTTTTATTCTTGCGAAGTGCTTCCATTTCCTCCACTTTTCTGCATTTTCTGATTCTCTAGCTTCCTGAAATGAACTAGGCTCACCATCATCAGTTAATAAAGTAAAAGAGGACTGAAAAACAGGAGAATACCTTTCCGTACACTTTTGTGGACGTGTAGATCTTCTAACCCAATGATCTGTTGGTTGTGGCTCTTGGTCTTGTGATTGTTGTGGCTGCTCTACTTGCTGTTCTACTTGCTGTTCTGCATGCTGATTTTCATTTTCATCTTCGTTCATATCTACTTCAATTGGTACAACATTAGGTGTTTGCTGTACCTCCTTCCTTTGCATGGATTTTTCATCAAAAATAACATCCCGACTAATAATTACCTTGTGGGCAGTAGGATCCCACAGTCTATACCCCTTCATTGTATCTCCATAGCCAAGAAAACATTTGCTTGACTTTGGGTCAAGTTTGGACCTTTTTTCTTTAGGCATATGGGTAAATGCATCACAACCAAAGGTACGCAAACGAGAGTAATCGGCTGGCTTACCACACCAAACCTCCTCCGGAATCTGTCCATCCAACGCAACTGTAGGTGACCTGTTAATAAGGTAAACAATTGTATTAACAACCTCTGCCCAAAACCTTTTATCCAACATGGATGCGCTGAGCATGCTTCTTGCACGTTCCATGATTGTGCGATTCATCCTCTCAACCACACCATTTTGTTGTGGAGTATATGGTACAATCTTCTGGTGCTTAATTCCTTCCTGCGTACAAAATTTATCAACCCACACTCTTCTAGAATAATCATCTTTTGGTGCTTAAGTTTATGCAAAGCTTCTGACGACTTCTTCAGAAAATAAATCCACACTCTTCTAGAATAATCATCTATAAATGTCAAAAAATAGATAGCAACTTTTAAGGATTGGGTGGGGACTGGTCCAAATATATCAGAATGTATAAGTTGTAGAAAATCAGAACTCTTACCAGGGCTTGCAGTAAACCGAACCCTCCTTTGTTTACCAAAAATACAGTTCTCACATAAGTTTAAATTACAAGACTTAATCCCAGAAAGCATACCTTGGTCATGCAGAATTTTCAGACCTTTTTCACTCATATGTCCTAGGGGTTGATGCCATAGCATTACGACATCTTGAACATTTCTTGAAGTTGCTGCTGCTGCATGGTTTGTCACCTTATCACCGCATAAATGATATAGGGTCCCATAAGATTCTCCTTCTGCTACTACAAGGGCTCCTCTGGTAATTTTGCAGTAGTTATTACCGAAAGTGATAGAATACCCTAGCTTATCCATCATCTTGATTGAGAGCAAATTCTTCCGCAAATCAAGCACATGTTGTACATCACATAACATCCTTTCTCTACCATCGTATAGCCTGATCTTGATGTCCCCTCTTCCCACAATTTCTAAAAGATGATCATCACCCAAGTAGACCTTCCCACCACTATATGGCTGATATTTGACAAACCAGTGTTTGTGAGGAGACATGTGGAAAGATGCACCTGAATCCAAAACCCAGGTATATAAAACAGATTTGCTGTTACTAGTACAAAAGGCCTCACATGTTGCCATCTCTCTTGAATCTACTGTATCGGCCTCAATTGATGGCTGAATTTGCTTTTTACCATTCTTTTCCTTTTTGAGATGCCAACAATCCTTCTTTGATTTGGACATCCTTCTTTGATGTCCCTAGCTTCCCACAATGCCAACACTTCACTTTCAGCTTGCGTCCTTTAGACTTAGATCTGGACTGTGGTCTACCTTGTTCACTCCTCTCGAAAGATCGACCTCTTACAGCTAGCGCTTGATTGGTTGAGGGTTCCAGAGACGTTTTCCGCCTCAACTCTTCTGCCAACAAAGCGGCTACCACATTATCAAATTTTAGAATTCGTGATGATGCATTACTGATGGTCATCACCAAATGATCCTAGGTGTTCAGGAGGGAACAAAGTAGGGTGATAGCTCTGTCCTCATCCTTCATCTTCACATTAACCGAGACCAATTTACTGATTAGGGTAATAAACTCATTCATATGATTTGCTACAAATGAACCCTCCTTCATCCTTAGGCTATAAAGCTGTTTTTTCAAAAAAACCTTATTTGTTGCTGATTTTGTCTCATACAACTTTTCAAGCTTCTGCCAAAGGGCTTATGCGGTCTTTTCTTCAGCAACATTGAACAAGACAGAGTCTGCTAGGCAGAGACAGATTGTAGAAACCGCCTTCTTGTCCAGCGTTGCCCACTCCTCATATTTCATGCTGCTAGGTTTATTTGCAACCCCTTTCAAGGCTAGGGCTCGGTTGTTTTGAACCAACAAATCCTTCACCTTTATCTTCCATAGGGCGAAGTTCCTGCCATCAAACTTCTCAATCTCGAACTTGGTTACACCTCCTGTCATTGTTGCAGCTCTCACTTGCGTAAAAACCTAGGCTCTGATACTAGATATTAGAAAAATATCAATTGATGGACTCGAACTCTCGTAAAATCAGCTAAAGGTGCTGCTTGGACAGTCAATACGAGGACAAGAAGGGGGGTTGACATGGCCTCGCTTTGTGTTCGTTTGAGCTCTCTTTTTTCTCCTCTTTGTTAGAGAGGATGACATTGCGTTCTCTCATAATTTCCATTGGCACATTTGGGCATAACTTGACATTTTGTCCTGATTGCTTGGCCAAATGAAATTTGAGGTGGTGTATGCCTCTATGAATGAGAGACCCACCGAAATTGCAATAAACCTCCCCTTTCTTTCCTCGTTCCTTTACATACTTCCATGCTAGATCTCTTTTTGACATTTTTTTGTGGCTGCACATGGAAACAAGTAACAACAAACAATTACTTAAAAAAAAACCCTAAACCCTAGTTTAAAGTATAAACTTAAACATTGACAACTGAAAAAATGGGCTTGCTTACATAGTTATCAGGCAGCATTACTTAAAAGGAGGAGAAAAAAGACAATTGAAATTGAAAGAGGGCAAAAACAGTTGAAACTTTGACCTAGTTTTTTGAATTTCTAGTTCAAATGCAACATTTGGATGGTTGTTGCATTTACTTTTAATCTTTAGAAAAACAAAAAACATGCGTTAAATAGAAAAAGAGAAAACAAAGAGTTTGCAAAAGTTTTTCTTACCTCAAATGAATCCTTTGGGCAACTGTTAGTGTCTGCCGGATTCCTTCAAACTGCAAAAAATCGACTGTTAGGATGCACTAGCATGTTTTGTTTGGTGTGGTAGTAGGTAGGCAAACCCCTTTCTCTAGTTTGGAACAGGTAAAAATGAGGCAAAATGAAAAAAAAAAAACAATTTATGTCGTTTCCTCTAAGCATGCTGCCGGGTGATTTTTTGTTGCTGGAATCAGAATTTTTTGAAAAAATTGCGATTCCCAATTTTTTGCAAAAAAAGGCAAAAATTGCCGATTTTTGGAAAATGCCAATTCTCGTTGTCAATTTAATCAGCAGGGCCCTGAAATGGTTTTTGGAAAATGCCAATTCTCGTTGTCAATTTAATCAGCAAGGTCCTGAAGTGGAAAAAATTGGCTCAAATCGTGACTTTTTGGCGATTTTCTTAACTATGTAATTTACTATTATTACACATAAATATAAATTTTATATTGTTAAGAACCCGAATGTAAGTAGACAGCAATACCAGAATATGCAAGCAATAGAGAGAACACAATCTTTATTGAATCATAAAAGAACTTACAATATCGTGGGCCACTTCGAGGGGGCTTCCTCCTTTAAGAGCAAAGCTCCAATTCACAATAGATTTAAGATTCAAGATGCCTCCCACTTGGGAAGGTAGTACAATATATAGTCTTACTAAGACAACTATTACTATCTCATGCATGTGGGATAATTACCCTAATTAGTACTAACTATTAACATCTACATATGACATCATTACAAATTAATAGTGTCGGTTAAAATTAGGATGTTAGGATGGAGGTCCTAACATGTCCACGTCCTTCGAAAAACTGTTCTGAAAGCTTAAAATGTGGAAATTGTTGTTGAAGCTGGTGGAGTGGCTCCCATTTAGCATCGTCTAACTGTAACCCATGCTATTGTATCAATACCTCAGTGATCGTGCAGCTGTGTAAGTGGCGTGATTTGCGGTCCACAATTGTCTCTGGTTCCAAAAGGATGGAACCTTCTCTATCTAGCTTTGGTAGTGTAGTTTGGACCTGAACATGTTGACCCATCACCTTATTTAAACAAGACACATGAAAAATAGGGTGGACTCTTGAGGATGACGGAAGATCCAAATTATAGGCCACCAGTCCAATGCGTTGCAAAACTTGGTGAGGCTCATAAAACTTGGGGGCTAACTTGTGGCTGACCTTGAGTTTCAAGGATGTGTGGTTATAGGGATGCAACCGTAAGAACACCATATTGCCTTCCTCAAAGGAACACTGAGTGGTGCTGATAAGCTTAGTACTTCATGCAGGTTTGGCTGGTGCCAAATTGTCTGAGAGCTCGAATGATACTAGCTCGGTTGCCGAGGGAGGAATCAACTATCTGTACTTTGGAACTACCTAGGATGTGGAAATCCAAAATCTCCACTCCACTTAGAACACCATTCTTCAACAACTGCGTAAGCTCGACAAACTAGATCTAATTGGTGAAATTGAGCAAAAGATATCTGGGCTCAACATTAAACATAGGGTGTGCAAGGGAACCAACAATGTACCACTCCACACAAATTTTCAGCCCACAATTCAAGTCAAGGACAAGGATCGGGCTCAAGATTACATGCACCTTTCCCTCCTCCAAGGGCACCAAAGCTGGATTTTCCTAAATTTGATGAGGATGATCCCACTAGATGGATTTATAGGGCCGAACAATACTTTAACCTGAACCAGACACCTCTCGAGCAATGGGTGTCCATTGCTTCATTTAATTTAGAGCATGATGCCATTCAGTGGTATCAATGGTTCGAGAAAGCATTTGGAACCCCAACTTGGAACGAGTTCTGCAAGAATCTACTTGTTTGCTTTGGCTCCAGCTCCTATGAAGACTTCATAGGAACCCTAAGAAATCTCAGACAAACCAGTTCAGCTCCTATAGGAAACCTAATTAGCAAATAGGATGGAGGGCCTAGATGAATCTTTCTTTTGAAGCTGTTTTATTAGTCGTCTGAAAGAGAAGATCAGGGCTGAAGTCAAAATGTTCTATCGGGGACTACAATTTGAAGACAAACATGTTTGCCTTCCCATTAGGAGGTTGTGATGTGGTTCTGGGAGCCCAATGGCTTTGCACATTAGGGCTTGTCCTATAGGATTTTAGAGCACTATGGATGCAGTTTAATGAGATTGACCACCAATATACCTTGAAGGGTCTTCCATCAAGACTGACCAGCATCATAAACCCCCATTGCATGGAAAATCTCTTTAAAAAGGGTTCTCATGGAGTTGTGGTTCAACTCTGTTTTGTGCAACTTACTCAACCGGTTAACTCAAGCCACCTTTCCCAGTTGGATGAGCTCTTGGACCGCCATGCATGAGTCTTTTAAGAGCCACTTGAATTGTCTCCCCACCATTCACATGACTGTGCCATTCCATTAGTGCCAGGGAGTATTCCAACAATTATTTGGCCCTATTTCTATCTGTATATGCTGAAGACAAATTGAGAAGATGGTGCAGGAATTATTACAGGCCGGGATCATTCGACCCAGTGTCAGTCCTTACTTGTCCCCCATACTCTTTGTTTGCAAAAAGGATGGTTCATGGTGGATGTGTATGGATTTTAGGGAATTAAATAACATTACAATAAAAGATATTCCCTATTCCTGTGGTAGATGAACTCCTTGATGAGTTAAATGGGGCTTGTTTCTTTTCCAAGTTGGACCGGGCTACAACCAGATCTGGCTACGGGAGGAAAACATCCCCAAGACTGCTTTTCACACCCATGAAGGCCAGTTTGAATTTCTTGTCATGCCCTTCGGTCACGCAAATGCACCCTCCACGTTCTAGAGCCTAATGATTGATATATTTTGGCCGTTCCTCAAAAAATTCATTTTGGCATTTTTTTTATGATATCTTGGTATATAGCAAAACGTGGGAAGAGCACTTGGTTCACCTGGATCAGACACTTCAAATTTTGGCCGATAAACAGTTGTATGCCAAGTGTTCCAAATGCTCTTTTGGACAACCAGAGAGAGTATCTAGGACACAGTCTCTGTGGAAGGCGTGATGGTGGACCTTGGAAAGATTGATGCCATGAAGAGTTGGCCACAACCAAAAACCCTCAAGAGCCTTCGTGGTTTTTTAGGACTAACAGGGTACTACTGTAAGTTAGTCAAGGATTACGTAAAGATTGCAGTGCCAGTGACTGCATTGCTCAAGAGGAATGCATTGACCTGGTTAGAAGTGGCAGAGAAGGCTTTTGCTTGTTATGAAAGCGAACAACAATTGATTATTGAATCAATGATTAAATAATACACAACATTCCTGGATTAGCCCGAAGAGGGCGCATCTCAATAGGATATCGCTGCAACAGTATGCTAATAATAATCAGCGTATAATTGAAATAACTAATCTCTCCTATAATGTAATATTTTTTCTAACATCCCTCCTTATTACATTATTTGGATAATTGAATGACTTATAGCTATACTAACATCCCCCATTATTTTGAAATACATAGAGAATTACGAAACAATTCAAATTTGACATGTGCAAGTGCCTTAGTGAATATGTTTGCAACTTGAGCATTGGTGGAGATGTACTGAAGTTGGATTCGGTGCCTTGGAACTTCGTCTCGAATGAAGTGACATTGTGTGTCAATGTGCTTGGTTCTTTCATGATGTACTGGATTCTTGACAAGATTCAAAACACCCATGTTGTTGCAGAACAAGTGTATTGAAGATTTTGATGGAAGACCCATACTTGTTAGGATGCGACGCAACCATATCACTTCGCACACAGCTTCACATGCGCGCGATATTCTGCCTCTGTTGATGAAATAGCAACCACTTGTTGCTTCTTGTTGTGCCAAGAGACGGGACCAGATCCAAGATGAAACAAATATCTTGAAGTTGATTTACGATCATCATATGATCCGGCATAGTCGGAGTCCGTGTATCTGTAAGAAGAATTTGTTGTTCCTCTTGTATTCTAGGCCATATTCCATTGTGCCACGGACATAGTGAAGAACTCGCTTTGCTGCTTTCCAAGTGTGTAGTCTTAGGCTCCTGCATGAACCTCGAAAGATAGTTGACAACAAATACAATATCTGGCCTAGTATTGGTCAGATATATGAGACTCCCAATCAACTGTTGATAGAGAGTACCATCTACCTGAGGTGAATCATCATATCGCGATAATTGAATTCCTGTTTCCATCGGAGTTGACATTGGCTTGCAATCAGTCATGCGATATTTTTCCAATAGGGTCTTGGCATATTTTTTCAGAGACACTTTGATGTAGTGCTCCTTCTGGCTGACTTTCAGACCAAGACAATAATGGAGAAGTCCGAGATCTGACATCTCAAAAGATTGACACAAGTCTCTTTTGACAGTAGAAATCATAGTTTCGAACTCTCGTAATGAGCGGATCATCAACATAGAGTACAAGCAACACTATTTCAGAACCTTGTTTCTTAAAATAGAGGTTTGCATCTGACGGACATCTCTTAAATCCATGCTGCAGAAGGTGATTATCCATTTTTATATACCAAGCCCGAGGGGCTTGTTTCAAACCATATAAGGATTTTACCAATTTGCAAACTTTCTGCTGTTGGCCTTCCACTTCAAATCCTTCCGGTTGAGTCATGTAGACTTCTTCTTGGAGATCACCATTTAGAAAAGCACTCTTGACATCCATTTGGTGTACTCTCCACCCATATTGTGCTGCCATAGCACAAAGAACTCGAATGGTTGTCATCCGAGCGGTAGGTGCAAAAGTTTCCTCGTAGTCAATGCCTTCTCTTTGAGCATAGCCCTTTGCAACAAGTCGGGCCTTATGCTTATCTATTGTCCCATCTGCCTTATACTTAACTTTATACACCCATTTGCAGCCTATGGGCTTCTTTCCGTATGGCAGATCGACAAGCTTCCAAGTTTTGTTTTTCATCAAAGACTTATACTCTGCATCCATAGCGGCCTTCCATTGAGGCTCACCAAGAGCATCTTGCACTGATGCGGGTTCAAGATCGTCTATTGAAGACATAAACACCCTGTCATTATCAATATCCATATCTTCTGTATCTCTCTCTGGATCTACAGAAAGTTCCTCAAAAGATTGACATAGATCATCAACCCCAGTATTCTCTGTTGCAACTTTCTCCTGTCGAGCCATGTTGCGAGTACGAGGCCTATCCAATGTCAAATCTGGTGGAGTGGATAGCTTAGAATCTTTGATTGTATTTGTATACCACTTTGGATTCTTCTTCTGAGGTGTTGAAGAAGATGAAGAAGAACCTCCAACCTTTGATGAAGGAGATTTCTCAACTTTAGTTTCCACAAGGTCTAGGTATACATCTGATGTGTTTTTTGATGTGAAAGCTTCATCAAAAACTACATCTCTACTAATGTGTATCTTCTTGGTCAAGGGATCAATCAAACGATAACCCTTAGAGTGCTCATCATACCCAAGAAGAATACACTTCAATGTCTTCTCATCTAGCTTCTTCCTTTTCTCTTTTGGTATGTGCATGAAAGCTTTACATCCAAAAATGCGTAGATGAGAAATGGAGGGTTTCCTACCACTCCATGCTTCCTGTGGAGTCATTCCTTGTAGGGCCTTTGTGGGTGCCCTATTCAACGAGATATATTGCTATGGTGACAGCTTCTGCCCAATATAGTTGCTCAAGACTAGCTCCTATGAGCATGCAACGAACCATTTCCATGATGGAACGATTCCTCCTTTCAGCAACTCCATTTTGTTGAGGAGTATAAGCAGTAGTTAACTATTGTGTGATCCCATTTTCTTTCAAGAACTCAGAGAATTCTTTAGAGGTGAATTCCCCCCCTCGATCTGAGCGGAGGGTCTTTATAGAAGTCCCTTACTCCTTTTCAACAGATTTCTTGAATTGCTGAAAAAAGCCAAATGCTTCAGATTTCAGTTGAAGAAAAAATACCCACATCTTTCGTGAGTAATCATCCACGAATAACTGAAAATACCTCTTACCCCCACAACTGTTGGGAGTGAAGGGACCGCACAGATCGGTGTGAACCAACTCCGGAGGTTTCTTTGCTCTTGTAGAGCTCTTTTCAAAAGGCACTCTATGCTGCTTTCCTGCCAAGCAGTCAAAGCAAACTGGTAAAGTGGTAGAAAGGGAAGGAAGACCCTTTACCATTTCATACTTAACTCAAGTAAGTAACCAAAACTCAAATGTCCATATCTCTTGTGCCATAGGGAAGTTGCCTCCTTTGTAGAAGCAATCATGGCTACATCCCGGAGAAGAGATAGTATCTAGGGCAAATAAGCCATGCTTATATGAAGTGGTTGCAATGTTCTTACCTCTCCTGGTGATAGAACAACACTTCTTGCCCCCCTCAACACTGAAATTTACAACCATATTTTTGTCCAGAATTTGTGTCACTGACAATAAGTTGTTTGCCAGTCTTGGAACATGGAGGACTTTCTCAATCTGGCACTTGCCATCAGGAAGAGTGACAGAGACTGTTCCTTCTCCCCGAACCTTGTAGGTTTTATCATCGACAATAGTGACTGGTTTGCCCTCTTTGGCTTCAAAAGACTCAAACCACGATTTGTCACCAGTCATGTGCTTACTGGCTCCAGAATCAACATACCATATAGGATCCGTCTGCTTGGACACTGTGGTAGTCATGTGCTTACTGGCTCCAGAATCAACATACCATATAGGATCCGTCTGCTTGGACACTTGTGGTAGTCATGAGAACTTTGTGGGCTCTCTCAGAATTCGTGTCAGATTCTTCAATAGCAACATTCACTTGCTGTTTGTTCTTTTGTGGTTTCTTCTGGCCTTTCTTTTTTGATTGTTTATTCTTATGCCAACATCTGTTTGTATCATGACCTTCTTTGTCATAGATCTTGCAATATCTCTTTTTCTGTTGAGGTTGTTGAGTTTGTTTCCCTTTTGAATCATTTTGTGAATTCCCTCCCTTTTGAAAATTACCCTTCTTCTGGTTCTGCCCTTTCCTGTTGATGTGGAGGGCAGTGTTAGAAGAATCATCTCGCTGTAGTTGGCGTGCCTCCTCCTCCTGAAGCATATTAACCAACTCTACAAAGGTAACTTTCCGTTGTGATACCCGAAGGGAAGTGATCAACACCCTATAAGAATAGGTAAAGCTCTCAATACAATTGAGGTAAGGAGCTTGTCATCAACTGGTTCTCTCAAAGAATTCAACTTTGCTTTCAATTCAGATACTATGCAAAGAAAAAATTCAACTGTCTCCCCCTGCTTCATGCTTAGACAGTGTAATTGAGATTGAAGAAATAGAATAGTGGAATCATTCCTTCCCTCATATATAGTATTAAGGGCATCCCACGCCTCTTTACTATGTTCACAGTCAGCAATATGGGGTTGAACTTCATCAGACACAACAAGCAAAATGAGCACTTTTGCTTTGCTGTCTTTCTTGTCAAAGTCTTTTTGAGCAATAGATGGAGCTGTAGCACCAGCAGCAGATGAAGGTCTTGTTGTTGCTCCAAATACAACATCCCATAAGTCATCCATTGCTAGGATTGCCTTCATCTTGTTTTTCCATGGTGTGTAATTAGGACCTTTCAACAACTGATGAGAGTCGGTCATTAATTTTGCAGACATGGTGAAGGTCCCTTATAACACCAATTGGTCCCCCTTTCGATATACCTTTTGCTAGGCCGTTATACCGTACAAAATACCCGCTCTTACATGAGGGAAACTATAGGTATTTAGAAAGATAAAAAAAAATCACCCGCCCTTACGTGAGGGAAACTATAGGTAATTTTTAGAGATCATACGATACGTGGTACTTAAGCAATGCGAAAGGGAATAGTCTTGTTGATGGCACCTACCATAGAAAGTCCGCAATCCTTATGCGTGGGACGTAACTTCCCCTAAACACTTTGGATTTTAGAACTTTCGTCAAGATTTACGCCTAAACACAAGAACTATTAGGGTAATGGATGGAGTAAAAAAATGCAAAATGGCAAACTTATCTCTCCCCGATGATTTATAGAGAACAAGCTTAGACGTCGTTTTGGCAGCTATATTAGGCGGCGGATACGATGAGCGCAATCACGACGACTTTACTCGTAAGTGCTGGCCAGAGGTATCACAAATACCGAACGCTGCAGTGCACTAAATTGCACGGATGGGTTTTAATTATTCCGGGGACTTAGGGAATGAATTTGATTTTTTTTTTTTAACTTTTAATGAAGTAGTGCAAAACAAAAAAATGCAACCTACAACATAAAAGTGCCCACAGGAATTACCTACTAGGTGTCGGGCGCAGTCGAAAATGCACCTTTACAATAATGCCAAATTTGCTTTTCAAAAAATTACTCACTTTCCCCCTTTGATTTTTGAAAAAAAATACCCCCCTTAAAAAAAATCTCTCAACAAAGCATTTTTATAATTATTATATAGTTTTAAAGTTAAAAAAAAAATTAATTTTAATTTATATAGTTTAAAAACTATTAAAAAATAAATTAAAATCAAATTTTAATTTATATAGTTTAAAAAACTATTTAAAATAAATTAAAATCAAACTTTTAATTTAACTAAAAAAAATAATTAATTTTTTTTTTTACCTTTTTTTTCAAGAGGGGGGGGGTCTACGGGATTGGAACCCGCGACCTGAGGGTTCCCTGAGCCCTACCGCTCAGTCCACCACCAGGTGGACTAGCGGGCTGATCCGAGAGGATCAGGGACCCCCTCCTATTTGAGGAGGGTCCCGAAGCCTGTCCGCCTTGTGGCCGCGGCTGCCTCTGCTGTAGGCGGCGGCAGGGAGGGGGGGGGGGAGACGCGACGTCACGCGGGAGTCGCGCGACGTGGGGGGGGTGGTCCGCGGGAGTCGCGCGATTGGGGGGTGGGGAAAACGCGCAGAAAAAAACGCACGGAAGAAATGTGCGTGGGAGAGCGTGCACAGGGAGGGAAAACATGAGTGCTGCGGCCTCAGTGCTTCGATGCTGGAAAAACAAATTTAAAAAAAATAAAGGTATGAACCTTTGTAAATTTTTTTTTTTTTTCTTCACGAGCACATTCGTTTTCCAGCAAGCTTCCGCTGCGCAATGTTTTCCACAGACCAGCTCTTCTTCGAAAAAATATTTTTTCAGACTTCTGGCTCTGATGCCATGTTATGAAAGCGAACAACAATTGATTATTGAATCAATGATTAAATAATACACAACATTCCTGGATTAGCCCGAAGAGGGCGCATCTCAACAGGATGCCGCTGCAACAGTACGCTAATAATAATCAGCGTATAATTGAAATAACTAATCTCTCCTATAATGTAATATTTTTTCTAACATTGCTCTTCTCAAACAAGCTATGTGCACCACCCTGGTCCTTGCCGTGCCAGATTTCTTCATCAGCAGTAAAACAGTCTACATATTATCCAACTGACCAATTGTGCAAGACTGGGTAGCATCATAGCCTCTGTATGCACTCATTGCAAGATAAACAGAGTTACCATATCCAACACTTCTGCTTGGATACCTATATTTGCATATCCAATATAGATACAAATACTATATTTCTTGGATATTATATAAAAATGTTTCTGAATACATGAATATTGTATCTAGATGTATCCAAATGCATGCCCATATCTGGGCCATTTCAATACAACAAGATATAGCATGGGCATGGTTGGAGCCATATCCAAGATGTGAGATTTGAAAAAGAAACTTCAAATGGGAGAAATGATGAGAAGTCATCTTCTTAAATAATGAAACTATCCTACTTACAACTAATATCTGTGTATTATTATTATTATTCTTATTATAAATAAAAACTTAATGCTTTTTATAAGGTTGGATCCAACTGTATCTATATATTAGGGGGTCTTGAAAATTTGCCGTATCTGTATTCAATATATTATCTGTGTCAAATATTGTAACAATTTCTATGCATCACTGAAGTTAAACGCCTGCCTTGGGAGAACATTGGAATGGAATATCCCATTATCTTCTCCAAGGCATAGCAATTCCCCCATTACCCTTATATTGTTAGTGATTGAAGAAGATGGATGTGAGAGTCCACTGACATTAGCCTATTGCAGACCAAAAACAACAGTTTAGTTCCAATGCAGCGCCCAGTAATAGTAGCTTAATCAACTTTTTTTGTTTTTCTTTTTTGGTAGAAATCAGGAGGGTAGTTTTGTCTGAGGGGGCCTTGATCAGACTTGAAAAGAATCCAAGGGATAGTAGGTATTCCGTATTCTGTACGTTGAATCCAACAGTATAATCGGTGCTGTACAAGTTATATTCATGTTAGTGGCTTCATGTGTGTCCTGGGGGTCACTGCATGTTTTATAACCTCATTTAAGGTTATTGGAATGTGAAATAAATTGTGGTCAGACTGAGTTGTTTACATCAGCAGTCTTAGGCCACAGGAATGGTTAATAATTACTTTTGATGCAATTGTTAGGTAACAGCAGGTATTGCAGATGCATCAACCTGTCATACAAATAATAATACCTTTATCATATAAGTAAATGCCACCATGGCTGGAGGATTCCCGACAGGAACTTCTTGCACAGGCTTCAGTATGAACGTGCTAGAAGTGGTTCGAGACATTTTTAATTCTATTTTGAAATTCACTTAAAGTGATTTTCTATTTTTAAGTTCACTTAAGTGATTCTATTTTGTAATTCACTTAAGTGATTATATTTTGATATTCACTTAAGTATTTTCTATTTTTAACTTCACATCTCAATATGAGATGAGGTCTAATCTTAGAGTTAGAAAGATTAGGGTTACCTTGAAGATCAAGAGTGTTTTAGACACACAGAAAAGAATGGGAGGAGAACAGATTGCAGAAGGAAAACTACAAGCTTAGGAGGAGAACAGATTGCAGAATGAAAACTACAAGCTTAGGAGGAGAAGAACAGTGATTGCTGGCTAGAAAAGCAGCAAGAAAGCAGAAGTGTTCTGCTGTAGCTGTAGCTTCTTTTATTTGTAATATTTCAGGTTCAGAAATATATTTAACTTCTGCTGTTCACGCTGTTTATTTTTCCAGCCATCTGTGTGACTGTTGCATGTTTGAATAAATTATTCTCAGATCTGATTTATTTTAAAATAACATAGGACAGCAGTTATCTAGGGCTGGAAAATTTACAGGTAACAGCAGGTATTGCAGATGCATCAACCTGTCATACAAATAATAATACCTTTATCATATAAGTAAATGCCACTATGGCTGGAGGATTCCCACAATTACAATGTTCAGGTCCTTGGAATGATGGACGAGATGACAACTGTACTAAAGAACATTCTATAAAATGCAATTGGTGTTTCTTCTTTAAATTAGAATGAACAGTGTCATGGCATATCCATGCATATCCAACAGTTAATAGTGTTATCAGCAAACTGACTAGGATGTCCACACACATCTCTTCAGTCCCAATGCGTCAAACAGAACATTGTTGTTGGCATTAGAGGACTAGCATGATTGTTGGTGAATGGCATTCTACTTGGTTAGTTCTCTACATATTGCACTAGGGAAAGAACATTGAGTCTGTTTGCAGGAGTGCCCTTTGTGGAAAGAATTGTTTTTGGCAGCATGAAACAATGGGCTTTTAAGTCCTGGGATTGGGTCTTTCTTGCCATCACAAATTTGATTTGTTTGTTATGTAGGGGCTGGAGAGCCTCAATGTGACACGCTTTGTGATGCTGGCATCTGGAGGACTCTTGTCAGAAATCACAGTTCAACCTTACCTATGTAGTTTGATTTTAGACCAGTTAAATCTAAAGAATTTCAAGAGTGCTCGTTGCATTTAACTAAGGGACAGTCTTGAATTTATGGTCACAATTCTGGTAGTGGTAACCTAACAAATCTTCTGTATTTAGTGGGCGGGGGCAATACCCTCAAGTTGAGTTTCACTTGTATTTTAAGGACCCAGAGGTAAATGTATGGCAACCCAAATTGGCCCACTGGGTTTGGTGGAGCAGAACCTTCTGGGTTAATGGGAAACAAAATTCTAAAGTTCTTTAAAAACCTTTCTAATCAGGGCCAAAATGATACAGGTAAATCAGGGAATGCAACCTAGGCAATATAGTGAATCTCTGCTGCACTATCTGCAGAGAACTTGTTTGCTTAATAGGAAAACACAACAAAAGAATTCTGCCACCAAATGCAAGGGCCGTGAAAATGTTCTTCGAAAACAAATTTAAGGACATACTGGTGTGAGGTTTCTGAAATTGTACCCATCATGGATTCACCATTCCTAATTTATTTGCTGATAATGGTTTTACAGGGGATATGACATGCAGATTATCCAACAAAGTGACTTTAAGTGCTCACAATAGCAGTGCGCTTAGTTATAATGTGAAGGTTGTTAGGTGAATTACCTTGTTGGACATGTTGAATACAAGCTTTTGGGCCTTCCTGGGTGGGTGTCATTATATTTCTCAAAAGATTTAGCATGAATTACTGTGTTTGAGACATCAAGGTTCATTGTAAATATCTTTTTTGCTATGAATCATTGTAAATTTATTAACGCGATTGCAATTAATAGTTGAACTTGTGAGTTTAAGTAATTATATAGTTAGACCAGTACACACCTTGATCAAAAGCAACATGTTGCATTAACTACCTCTGCATACTAAAAGTTGGCAACCACATGAGGGTATAACTGGTTTTGTAACTGATTGTCAAGGTTGAAAATCTTTTATACTTTCAAATTCTGAGAATCACCAAGCTGGAATCCTTGTATTTTTTTTTTCTTTTGTTATTTCAATATAATTTTATTATGCTCTTTTTTGATTTTTCGATGGGCAATCTTCCATGTTGGGATTTTTTGATGGACAATCTTCCATGCTTGAACAGACAATTGTACTATCCTATAGCCTTGAGCATTTTGAGAACAAGGTTGTATTTTTTGAACTGTGTGTAAGGACCATTTATGATGGTATGAATTGAAGTAGATGCTGTGCTGAAACATTCAAAAACATTTCTCAGGGGCAAGGAACATTCAAAAACATTTCTCAGGGGCAAGGTCAATCCCTTATGTTAGAGATAGCCTGAAATAGAAAATGGAAGTTGGGTTGCTGTTGAGATGGCAAAGGACATTCCTATCAAGTTTAGAATGTTTTGCAAGACTGAAATGGAAAAAATCTAAAAGAAGGTTTGATGTGTTGAGCCAAAACATGCAAGGCTGAGAAATTGTCAACAAGAGTATTTAATCCTTGATTACAATGCTTTGCTTTTGTTCAGATGATGCCTATAAATTATGAACTTTGATCAGAGCTATTTATATCTGGAAGGTGCAAATTTTGGAACCATTATGTTCTTAGAGATGAAAGCTTAATTTGCCTGCATTTTCTCCACTCAGTACTTGGAAAGTGGGTGTGTATAGTTAGTTTCGGTTGGTCAAGGTCATTGAGCCTGCACGTAAGTACACATTTTCAGGGGTATCTTCTCAATGTAGACATTTTAGGCACATCATGAACACATTTTCATGGTTGGGGCTTTTTTTAAGCAGGGCTGTAGAGAAAAGCTTTTCTCACTCTTTGAGTTTTCAACTACAGCTTTATGGCTTCTTGGGGAAATTTGTTGATCTGTGCATGATTTTTGGAGATGGCTTTACTAAAGCTTAAGCAAGAATATATGTTCTTTGCCTGTTAGTGGTGATAGCCTGTCAGGGTTCTGAATATTTCAATGGTTGAGGACTCCTGACAGTCTTTAATAGAATTCAACATGCATGCTTTATCTAACAGTGGTAATAGCCACTGGAGACTGCTTGCCTTAGCTATATCTTGTTAATTCCCTCTGTGTGCGATTGCACTCTATTTGTTGTAAGAAGTTAGTGATCTGTTTTTTTCAATGTTTTAGCTTTCGCCAAATTTTGGCCAAGCGTTGTTCAAATTTTTGGGTTGTATGGAGTCGTGGGCATTCTCATTGTATCATAGTCTATTCATTGATATTAAATTCACATTATGCAAAAGAGACAAACATAAACATATGAGAATCAGACATTAGGGATATGTATGTATTATTTTTATTTTACTACATGAGAATGTATCACGTTGCAGAAGTACAAAGAGCCAAGAGCAGACTTGAAGGTGCAAGATGTTTGGCTTTTGGAATATCTGAATACCTATTATTAACCATATAAACTAACTAATCATCACTAATTTCCTCATTATAAATATTTGCACACATGCAGATGCACTCGTGCACAGTATATGTTGATTCTTGTAAATGTTTGATGGTACGCATATTCAGGCTTTAATGAATTTGTTTGGCTGAGTGTCCAATGTCCTTGTCCTCACTTCTCAAGCACTTTTGTCTTGTAGTATTGGAAAATTATACAACTGATATTCTGTTACATTGAACAAGTGATGTCTTGAAACCATGTTTCCCAAATAAGAACTATATGTCATTTTTCTATTTCTTTTTCTTTGTGGTTTATAAATAATGCATCAAGTAGCCCAATTAGATGTGCTTTTCTTTGTCTGGGATGCACATGTTTCTGTTTTTTATATTCTTGTTTAGTTGTAGTTGTTGAAGATTTGAAACTTGTGTAGCATTAGCTCTGTTTCTATGCTTTGATTATGGTTTTTTAAGTATTAGCTGAGGGAACCTCTTTTCTTATATTTTTCTACAGGCTCGGGGCATTTACAATATGAGTCATGGAATAGGAAAGAAGGAATGACAGATGTCACTGTGAGTTTTGTGAGAAATGACCACATTCTAATGGTTGCCTTCTTGTGTAGAGTACAAGGACAAAGGATGAGTGTTATTCGACTCTACTTTCTATTCATCAGTGACTTTTAAAAGTTTGAATAAAACTGGATAAAAAGAATAAAATGAATTTTTCTGAGTCATTATTATGGCTTGCTAGTGATGCCTGAGACTAATAGAAGTCTAGACAAAATTTTGGACTGGATCTTTTCAGTTTTATTGGATTGGTTGTAATTTGAAAATAAATTTGTGTTGAAGGTCACTAAATATGTAAAGTTCACCATTGTTGGCACTATGGGATTTGTCTTTTGAAACTGTGGCTTGGATTGGTGTTTGGGGGTAATGACCCGTTCGTTACATGTTTGATTATTTACAGTGAAACTTCTAAACCTAGGAAAAACTAACCAGGCTTAAGATGCTTTTAGTTAGTGTTTGTATTTCAATTTTTTGTATGCTTTGAAGTGGGTATGTTCATGACCGCAGTGTTTATTGTGTTTGTTTTTTATTAAGCTATGTGTGGCTTCTATTGGGGGCCATTCTCTTCAAAACAACAAATCGTTACATTTGCTATTAGGTTAATTAGATCGTATCTAACTTGCCTTTCTCCCAAAGATATTTTCCATCTCTCTCAATTCGTTGATATTTCTCTATCGAATTCTTGATATCATTTTGATAAAGTGATAGAATTTCCCTTGGCCAGTTGCCTTCTAAAACTAAATTTTGCCAAGACAAAGATTAACCCCATGATTGGGTAAATTATCTGCCTCCCAATTTCCTTTTCTGTAGATATAATTGATGGACATCCAAGATTATGTTATTGCTGATCCAATCCTCTAGCGTTTATTTGTAACAACATTAATATTATTATGTTAATCCCTCTCAATTTAAATGTATCTCGATCCCTTTTATGTCCATCTTGATGTCTGTAAGATGTGCCCTAGCCTCAGCATGGTTTTTTGTTGAAGTTCCCTGTGATTTTCAGCGAGTGAGGAGAGTTTTGCCTTGATTATCCTAGAAAACACCACTTTCATGAGCTTTTCCAGGGTTTCCTTTAGAAGCACCATCAAATTTAAGTTTGATAAATCCAACTTCCAGGTGTAGAAAGATGTGCTAGCCACTTGGGCACATAATGAAGAATCATGCATAGGTGATCTGCAACAATGGAGTTAATGTTGATCCGTAATTGGGCGTAATATCTGGAATTTTCGTTCACATCAATATAATTTTTGGTGTTTGAACCTCTATAAGCCGATTACGCCCAAGCCAATGGTTGCCATTTTGGATCAGAAATACGAGGATAAGGCACCAACCAAACATTCAGACCAAAAATATGCAAAATCCCTCATTGATCGACCACCTATATGCTTTTGGATAATTGCAAACTCTTTGATATAAAATTCTATGTTGCCAAACCCTTAGGCATGGTTCACTTACTAGACAATTTTATTGCATCCATGGAACCTATATATTTTTGAAGTACTATATTTGCCCAACTCTTTCCCTGATCTTTGAATAATCTCCATCCATGTTTTTCCCCTAATTCCAAACTCGTAATTTGCAAATTTTCAAGTGCGGCCCTCCAATATTCTTTCATTTGAATACCTTATCCTATTTGCAAAGAGGAAATCTAAATTTCTCCCCAGATCCTTTTTGAAGAAAATCTTTTTCAATTTTATCAAATTCAGATACTATTCCTTCCTTAATATTGAAAAATAGGGATAAATTGCAATGTAGCCATTGTGAGTTGAAGTCTTCAAGTCATGGTTAAGAACTTACCTTTCCAGCCAGAAAAACAAGAATTTATTCTGTCCAAAATTGGCTCTCAAGGCTCCTCTTACTTTTGTTTGTAAGACAAGGGGATACGTAAAAATGCTGATTGCACTTTTCCAACTTTAGACCCTAATATCCCTGCAACAATACCTTGTAATCAAGGGCAATCTTAATAAAAAAAGACCTTGGATTTTGTTGTATGAATTGTCCAGCAGCCTTCTCATAACATCATAGTATTGATTTAAATTAAATATCCTCACCAATTGAGGGATGACCTAAGTGTCATCAACAAATTAAAGATAAGATTTGAAGGGACCATGTGTTGTGACCTGAATACGTCTGATTTTGCCTTTGCCTTTTAAAGAACTCTCCCTAAAACCTCAACAAGAATAATGAAGAGATAAGGAGATAATTGGTCACCTTGGTGAAGACCATAGAATGATTCAAAGTATCTGGCAAGGGATCCATTGATCCAAATAGAATATGTGAAGTGTTGTTACAATGTCTAATCCATTTACAACAATATTGGCTGAAACCAATTTTTTTTGAAAATATAATATAGAAAACTCAAGCAAACCCTATCACATTCTTTGTTCACTTCCAATTTTACAATCATACCTATGTTTTTTATTTTATTTTTTATTTTTTTGGGATTCAAGAGAATGTATGCTTCTTGTGCAATGATTATATCATCAAAGATTTGCTTGCCATGAAGAAAGTCACTTTGTTCCGTTGAGATAATGGAATTTAGAATGTTTTTCAATATGGTTGCCATGAGTTTTGAACTTATCTTATACATTATGTTACAAAGGCTTATTGGATGAAAATTATCAATGTATTTTGTCTCACCTTTCTTGGGAACCAATGCAATAAAGGTGGCAATAATTTGATTGCTATGAAGAAAATCACTTTGTTCCATTGAGATAACAGAATTTAGAATGTTTTTCAATATGGTTGCCATGAGTTTTGAACTTATCTTTTTTTCAATGAGTTTTTTACACAGGTTTTTATGAGGGTCCCTTTTTTGAACTTATCTTATACATTACATTACAAAGGCTTATTGGACGAAAATTATCAAAGTATTTTGTCTCACCTTTCTTGGGAAGCAATGCAATAAAGGTGGCAATAATTTGATTTATTATAGGTTGTCCTTTGAGATCTTTTTATCAAGCTTTAATGTTATCTTTATTTAATAATTGACAGAATATTTTGCAAAAGTTTACCTTGAGCCTTAGTTTCTCCAACTTTTGATAGAATATCCTTGAAATAATTGGTTGCTTCCTTCCTTATCCCTTCTTCTTCCTCAATAATTCTTCCAACTAGAGTTGAATTTCCTTTAGCCAATCTTCCTCAATGAATCCAACTAGAGTTGAATTTCCTTTATGGCTAAAGGACAAATCTTTTTTGGTTGTAGGATGAAAAAAAATCTGGAATTTGTATCCACCTTTCTTAAGTTATATCTCCTTAGATTTTTGGGCCCAATATGGTTTTTTCTTTTGTAATATGTTATGATAATAAGAAAGTAATTGTTCTTCTTGAACATAATCATGATGGTGCATTCTATTGATTTCCACTATCTTTGATAAATCCTTGTGCTTAGATTTAATTTCCTCCTTTCTTTTAAATAAGTTACCAAGGGATTTGATGTTTTAGATCTTCATCTGTCCCTTTAGATACTTTTGTCAAACTGTAGATACATGATCTTTTTAAAATTTTCTTGATCTACCACAACATAACTATTTAAAAGAAATCAAGGCCTTGGAGACGCATAAAAACATAAAATGAAATGGTTTTGGATGACCATTATTGAATAGATCACATCTCAAAAGATTTGATTTTTGCTTTGAACCTGCTTGCAATAAAATGTTTAAAGAGATTGTATACATTTTTCTAGCCAACTATTAGATATGAAAAACTTGTCCAATCTTTTTGCCCTACGAGATCACCCAATATGCCTCTTATACCATTTTTATTGACAGCTTGAAGGACCACAATCTGAAGCCCATTTAAATTGAGAAAACAAGCAAAATTCTCCCTTTATCTAGACTAACCAAGCACCACTCTTCTTTAATAATGGAGATATAGCTGTGTTGAAGTTCCCTGAAGAATATGAAAGTTGCAATTGTGAATCATCATTGAATCCGACATGAATAAACTGAGGCTGCTCCATCATGTATCACGAAGAGTGACTGTATTTTGGAGCATATACATTTATGACTCCATTTTTCATATATATATATATATATATATAAATTCCTGCAAGAGAGACTAGTGAACTTTGCGTTATCCCACCACAATATAACTGTTTGAAAAAAATCAGGGTCTTGTAGCCACATAGACTAAAAGGAAATGGCTTTGGCTGATCGTTATTGATTAGATCACATCTCAAAGGAATTGGTTTGTGATCTGATCTTGCTGTCAAGAAAATATTTGAAGAGATTATATCCTTTATTTGTAGCCAACTATTGGATATTGAAATTCTGTTCAATCTTTCTCCCATATGAGGTCACACAATACACATATTATCCCAAATATATTGAAATCTTGAAGGAACCACATCCTAAAGTCCCTTTAAATTGGCAAAACAAGCAACATCCTCCAATGATTTAGACAAGTGGGGAATACCACCCTTCTTTGTTGAAGGAGATAGAACCCTTCTTTCTTGGAGCTAATAGAAATGTGTTGAACACCTCACCCCCACCCTTAAAAAAAACACACCAAAGATTGCAATTGCAAATCATTATTGAATTTAGCATGAATAAACTGAGGTCGTTCCAGCATCTATTTCAAAGAGTGACTGTATATGGAAAACATACATTTATGACTCCGATTTTCATTTTTATTTTCCCTACAAAAAGAGAAACAACCTAATTACTTCTTTGCTTCTAGCCAATTATCCACCCCATTTCCTTATATTCCATATCGTTGCAAAACATATGGCAAAAATTATGAGACAATTTCTTATCTTCGAAATATCTTTAACTGCTTCCTTCCATTTCTCAGTGCTTATTTTTGTTTCTTGTTATAAAATAAATTTAGGACTAACAATTTACCAATTTCTTGATTTTTTTTTTAAATTTTTTCTTTTGGGCCCAAATGCATACCCCAAATATTCCAAGATACCATCTTCATTATCATTTTCTATTCTTATTTGTGGGCTTAGCCCCACGTTTGGTTATCACTTTGATACTTTTTTTTTGGTTTCCTAAATCAATATTCATATGGCTTTCATTTTCTCTTTGTTTTTGCTTTGAGGGTCTTCCTCTAATTTTTCCATTCCCACTAGTACTTTCATCCTCATCAATCTCTTCTATTTTCCATATTGTTTGCAATTCAATTATCATTTGTAGATTTATAGTCTTTTGGAGAACTTGAAGTGGAAGGCATAAGCTCAGAAATACGTTATTTTTTATGCTGTTTTAGAAACCCTAAAGTGCACTAGGAAACCTCCATACTGCTTTCTTATGGTGCCCTATAAATCCTAAAGTGCAATACATATTTTCCATATTGCTTTCTCTATTATGTTTCATTCAGAATCCTAAACTGCAAGGGACAACCTCTAGACTACCTTTTTTATTGCAAGGAGATGATTTTCTACTATTTGAGAAAATATAAGATGGTTTACAAGGATCAAACTTAAGCCCTTCCATCTTATCTGTTTTAAAAATTGACTCCATCTTCCTCTGCATGTTTAATTCCTTTTGTGTTTGAACTTGCATGTTGCAATTCCTCATCTTATGCATCCTTTTTAGTTTCTTCAGATGTTTTCTTTGAATAGTCAGTAATGGCCTTCACCATCTGATGAGCTAAAGGGTCCTTCTTTTCTACTCTTTTGGGACTGGAAAATCCATGATATGTGCCATATTTTGCGACAATGTGATCCCTTTCCTTCAGTTTTGAGTTCTCATGACCAAAGATTTTCATTTTTTTTTTATTGTTTTCAATTTGCAATCCCCTGCTATGTGTCCGGTTTCATAACATTTGGGACATTAGAATGCAATATTTGTATAATCCTTTTGTTGATTCCATTCACTTGCTTCAGATTTAATATTAATCAGTTGTGGGCAAATGTTTTGAAATATTCATATCAACAAACATCCAGGTTTAAACAACACAGTTTCTCCTCTTTGATGAACTACCCTAGAATATTACCAATATTCTTAAAAACCTCCTTATTGAAAAGCTCATCTGGTAGGCCAAAAACTTAACTCATATTGGAATCCTTTAAAGTTTTTTCATCTCCATAGTAAAATTCTTACTCCATGGTTTTAAATACAAGGCCCTTATCCATTACATCATCTCTGATTTCTGAACTAGAGAAGACACCAAGGAAAAATGAAAAAACGTTTTGGAAGGAAGTCCTTAAGAATTTGAATTCAATCCCCATTTCCATTTAATCTACTTTTGAATCTCCAAAAAACCTGGTCATCTGTTGGACTTACATATGAACTCTTTTCTTTTGAGAACCATTATATCATGTTTGATTTTTTATATCACATTTTTTCCTTACGATTGAACATTTCCTCATGAAATCCTTCATTCTTTGAAGTCTCCAAATGTCTAGAAAAAAAACTTTGAAAGTGAGGCGCACACCTTGCTTGCACTCCCTTATCCATGTTTTTTCTGCCTTTGTTTTTTTTTTCAATTCTAATAAAAACCTATTTGTGGCTTCTATTGAGGCCACTCCCATCAAAATATCAAAGCATTACATTTGCTATTAGGTCAATTAGATCATATCCAACTTGCCTTTCTATCAAAGATATTCTTCAACTTCTCAAGTTGCCAAGTTTCCTCTATCAACTCCTCGATGTCATTTTCATTAAGAGAAAGAATATCCCTTGCCAAACTATCTTCTAAAATTTAAAATTTGCCAAATTGAAGATCAAAACTGCAATTGGCTAAATGCCTATTCTATTTGATAGATATGCTAATATTTCCAAGATATTGTCTCTATCAAGAGTTCACATATATTAAAATTAATGCTATTGTTGAACCAATCCTCACATTCATTTTTCTTGACAACAGTAATAATAATTTATGAAACCTTCTCAATTTAAATTTATTTCCGTTTTTTTTCAATGACAATCTTTATTATGTGCCTTAGCCTCTTAATAGTTGTTGGTTGGAGTTTCATATGATCTTAAAAAAATAGCCTCCCTTCGCTTCCCCTGATTACCTTTGGAAGCACATCAAAATTAATTTTGATGGACCCAACTTTGGATATTTGCATAAGTTCCGTTGTCACAGGTGACTTGTATGCATGCATATTCAAATCCTGTAACCAAGAGGCTGTTGCATATTTTTTAACATTTAGGACTTTTCATAATGAGCATTAAATAATAAGGATTGCCCATGGGATTTAAACCTTGGTTTATGGTTGTGAAACCCTTTGTTCGCTATCAATTGACTCAAACCCCTTGGATCTTTTTTTGTGCCTTTTTTGTTACAAGTTACAATTATTTTTATCTTCTATGCTAAAGTTATGATTTATTTGTTTACAAATTGGTTTTTATAATTGTTATCAAGTTCCTTCCAAGGAAGATGAAATTTTGTAATTGGTCTACACACTGTGTTAGGTTTGATTCTTTTTTCTCTGTTGTGTCTGAGATCTCTTCAATATCCTATTTTTGTTAATTGTTCTGTTGAGCAACATGTTTTGTTGCATAACTTTATTATCATTAACATAAACCATTCACCAATATGCAGAAATATCAAATCATTCATCCACAATACATTATCCACAATAACAATCCACAAATGAGAGAGAGATAGATAATACCCTTAAGGTAGGGAAACACCAATAATAATCCTTAAGGAAGGAATAACTCCACAAGATCTCCCAAGATGAGAGGCCACTCAAGGAGGGCAAAGTCCCATAAGCCACTTCGTGGGCAAAGACGATTACATAAGATTATTCTCCAATGATGATTACAATGACAAATATCTCTTCTTTATATATCCATATTCTTATTCTACTTTGGGGAGCCTACTACTAATATAATATAATATAATATAATATTATAATACAATCAACCTTGGGTTATGTGTGGCCCATGCCAACCCTTATACAATATAATAATATATCCCCAAATATCTATTCCTAGGTACCCTACCATGCCACCCTCCTTACAAATGTTTCATCCTCGAAACATATGAAGAAACATGATAATATGATTTGCTAAGCAATGTTAGCAACTGGTACCAATCTCGATCATCCATCCATCCAAGTGAAACACGTTGATGTTGGTATGCCATTTTGTTACTTGAGTATCCAAATCTGCTTCGTTGGCTCCACGCTTCTGCTGCTGTATTTTGATAACTTGAATGATGGGTCCACTTGTTCCTTGATGTTGATGAACCACTCTGAAAACCAGGATCACTATGCTTTCTCTGCCAAACACTGCCATAGTTGGTGCCCTTTTGATTCCATGTAGAACCATAATATTGTTGCCTTGAACCATGCCCCCAAGATTGTTGTCGCTCATGGTGGTGTGGATGGTGATATGGTGCAACCTTAACTTGATGTTCTACCTTCTTTGACTTCTCAACATTTGGCTCCATTGTTTTAAATTCCTCTACACATTGTTCTTTCATGTTCTCTTTGTTTGGTGTGTCCTTGTGCTCTTCTATCAAAGCTTCCTTGGACTCTGTTATTGTTATTTCCACTGAATCAATTGTTGCTACTTCTTCCATGGACTCTTTTGTTGCTACTGCCTTCTTGGATTCTATTTCAGGTTCTTCAATTTGTTTCTCTACAACCACTTCTTGATTTTCCTTGGATCCTTGCTCCTTAAGCTGAGAAATATCCTGCAATGTTATCTTCTTTTTCCTGTACCATAACTTCATAAACTTCTTTTGCACATTAATGTTAACAATACCCAAAGAATCTAACCAAGGATAACCAAGAACAATATCCTTATCATCCATCTCAATAGCATAGAAATCTGAATGTAAAACATATTTATCCATGGTGATCTTCAAATCTTCAAAAATCTGAACATGCTCATCCTCTAGTTGTATGTCCTTAACTTTTGTTGCTTGAACTTGCAACTTCTTAGCCAAAGCAATATTAATAAAATTATATCTGCTACCAGGGTCAATGGAAATAATAACCTGTTCCTTTTGAATGCTTCCATGAACCTGCAAAATAGAACTTTTAGCTGAATTTAAACCTTTTTTATTCTGCTCTTGCTTTTGTAAATCCAACGATGTGCCTTCTATATTCCTCTCATTATCTTCCCTGACCTTTTCCTCTTTCTCCTTGAGTAATTTTATTTCTTTTTCATAGTCTTCATTCTGTTTCTTGAAAACTTCCCAATCTCCTTTTATTTCATTCCGCTCATTTTGAATTCCCTGTAGTTTCTTTTCAAGGTCTTTGATGACATCACACATGCTATCTATCTTTTTATCCCTTCCTTCAAGTTTTCTCTTACAAATATCTAACTTTCTTTGTAATTGAATAGGTACCCATGTGCTCAAGAATGTTGGTTCAATTTGATCCCAAGTATGCAAGAATTTAAACTCTTTTATCCATTGTAAAGCTTTCCCCGTAAACAAAGTATGACAGCCATATTGTAACCTGTTTTCACTAACTTGAGATTTTACTATTTTCAACCACTCTCTCACATCAATATCATTTTCTCCATTAAACATTTCCACTCTCACATCAATATCATTTTCTCCATTAAAATTTTCCAATGACATAGTTGATGCCCTAATGCAACTAGGGTTTTTTGACAATATATATCATGCCCTAATGCAAACTAGGGTTTTATGGAAATAAATATCTTCCCACTGATTTGAAGCTAAAAATCCACATAGACAACTAGATCTACAATTTTTCTTCCAAACAAAATAAAGTGCAACTGATTTGCTTACCCGAACTAAACAAATTTCGTCTTTTGAAAAATTCACGACTTGAAAATTCGTCACTACCCTTGTTCCAGATGGCTGACTTCAGAAGGTCGTATCTCCCTCAATACTACTTGGATTCCTTCATATGACCACTCATTTTAAATCTCTTCAAATTCTGCACAAACTGATCCAAGAATCACCTGAATCGGATAAACTCTCGCAGAGATATGGCTTCTGAAAGATGAGACGTTTTTCCAGAAAAAATCTACGAAATTCGTCACTATCCTTGTTTCGGATGACTAACTTCAAAAGGTCGTATCTCCCTCAATACTGCTTAGATTCCTTCATATGACCACTCATTTTAAAGCTCTTCAAATTCTGCACAATCTGATCCAAGAATCGCTTGAATCGGATAAACTTGCGTAGAGATATGGCTCCTGAAAGATGAGACGTTTTTCCAAAAACAATTTGCCCTAATTTTGCAATTTCACACAAAAATCCTCACTTTGCCAAAATCGTTGCTCTGATACCACTTGTTGCATAACTTTATTATCATTAACATAAACCATTCACCAATATGCAGAAATATCAAATCATTCATCCACAATACATTATCCACAATAACAATCCACAAATGAGAGAGAGATAGATAATACCCTTAAGGTAGGGAAACACCAATAATAATCCTTAAGGAAGGAATCACTCCACAAGATCTCCCAAGATGAGAGGCCACTCAAGGAGGGCAAAGTCCCATAAGCCACTTCGTGGGCAAAGACGATTACATAAGATTATTCTTCAATGATGATTACAATGACAAATATCTCTTCTTTATATATCCATATTCTTATTCTACTTTGGGGAGCCTACTACTAATATAATATTATATTATAATATAATATAATATTATAATACAATCAACCTTGGGTTATGTGTGGCCCATGCCAACCCTTATACAATATAATAATATATCCCCAAATATCTATTCCTAGGTACCCTACCATGTTTGTTCCACTCCACATTTTTTGGTGCCTGTATTATAAAAATATTTACTCTTCTATTTACTGGAATATTTTCAAAGTTTTCAATTTTTTTTTTTCTCTCAAGTAGGATGATTGAAATTTCAAGTTATCTCTGAATAGTTCTACCCTGTTTCTTGCATGGACCTTAGGATGATACATTGTTCATTGAAGAAGCCCCTTAAACTAATGGATGTATAATTTGTATTTTTTATTTTCTCTCAAGTTCCGCAGAGATCCCAACTGCTGTGATGAAATTGAATGGTGTTTGTTTATGTAATAACTATCAGCAGAAGTGTAGATAAGTGCATGTATTGGATAAATGTTGATGACCATGTGGTGTTATTATTTTAACGATCAACTGTTATTGAAAGAAATTGGTTAGTCAGAAGTATTTCGAAGCTTGTAGAATCAAATTCTGATATTTTTCATGTTAGAAATTTGAGACTTCATGTAGAATGCTGATAAATAGCTCATCTGACTGCAATATAGAGTAGAAAGGTTAGGAGCCATGGTTGTCTTGAACTGCTTGCAATATGCAGTTTGAGATTTTTTAAGCCTAAATAAGACAACAAAACATTTTTTTTTTCTCCCTCATATTTGCTTCTTTTATTTACCTTAATTTGATGTTTTGTATTGAGTATGTGAACACGAAACTACTTAAAGCACCAAGTAAACTTGATCACAATTTATAAATTGATGGTGGTCTTTCTTCATTAAGTTTGAAAACATGGTTCCCCAGAAATGCTTTTTGTATTTACATTTTTAATGCACGTCTGTTATCTGAATACAAAGATAGAGAGTTGCAACATGTTCTCTCCAAATGGACGATACTCTTTCTTCACCAGCATTTTGTATTTCTTTTAGATTGGTTATATGGGACTAAATTTGGCCCCACCCCAACATTTTATATTTCTTTTATATTGGTTATATGGGTTTGAATTTGGCCCCACCCATATTATATCCTGATCACACTATTATGGTATTTTAACAAACCACAAAGTAGTATTAGAATGCTTTGGCAGTCATCATATCATTTGATCTTCAGTAGACAAGGATTTAATTAAACATTTCTCATTTTTTAAAAATTCCATTTTTATCCCAAACTTTTTACATCTTGACCATTGTTACTATGGTATTTCAACAAACTGTATAGTGGTATTACAAAACTTGTGGCAGTCATAAACCTTGGTTTTCATGTTTTTAACCACTTGAGCTTATGTCATTTGAATAAAAATGTTAAAAGTTTACCAATGGGATACAAACCTTGGTTTATGGGTGAGTCCAATTTACCACCACTGGTCCCACAGCCCTAGGGCATTGGTTATAATTTTTTTGCTATTAACATCATTCCATTATTTTTTAAATTTTGTATAAAGCCATCTTTTTGATTTTTCATGGTTTTTGCTTATTGATCCTTGTTTTCATAAGCCTTTCATATTGATGTATTGAATTTAAATCCATATTGCTTTATAGTTTTAATGTTTTTAAATGTTCTATTATTCTTTTCTATATGGTATTTTTGGACTTAATAACCTTTTTTCAAATTTTGTGTGAAGCCATATTTCTGAATTTTCATGGTTTTTGCTTATTGATCCTTGTTTTCATAAGCCTTTCAGATTGATGTATTGAATTTAAATCCATATTGCTTTATAATTTTAATGTTTTAAAAATTTTCTATTGTTCTTTTCTATATGGTATTAATGGACTTTATAACCTTTTTCTTGTGGTTTTCGACTCTGACATCTTCACATGTCATCTTTCCTTTTCTCCTAATCTTCTTTATCTTGACCCAGATTAGTTTCCCCCACCTTCCTAATTTATTATGTTGGCCTCATCATTGAGGCCTACAATTATTGTATGGTTTTATACTTGAAAATAATACTTTGATGCAAAAGAGAAACATGATGAATTCATTGAAAAAACTATAGGGATGATTTGATGACCTCATTTTTGGTATTTTCAGGTTCAATAAAATTCATGCCTAAAAGTTGAAATTAAAAGATCATCTAATGACAATTTGATGATCTTAATTGTGATGTAATTATGAGATTATTAAAATTCACAATTAAAAGGTTGAATCATCTGTGACACTATAATTAAATTATTTGTTATTCCAGGAACATAAAGCACATTTTCTAGTGTACATTTTGAATATGGTAGACTAAGTGTAACATTCCCTAACCCTTGCACTTGATAGATTTTGTCATCCACTATTTTAATTGGCATACTTGGTCTTAGTTGAATGGAATCAAACCAATATAAATTGTTTGTCATATGATGGCTAGCTCCTGAATGAATGTACTAAGAATTATCTTTATATCAATTTTTGGTTGAAGTATTTGTGTTTCATTGTATTGTAGAACATTTTGTGACGATATCTTTTCTATTTTTGAAAATATTTCAAGATATTTGCCTTTTTGAACATATGTGATTTTGAAAAATACCTTTGTGATGCACTCATTTTTTGTTATGAACTTTGCAGTAAAATAAAAGCACATCCACACATTATTTCCATGATAACAGAAAACGAGTTTGAAATTAACAATATTGCAAGATGAAATGGAAATGAAATAGATTATATTTTAGAAAGCAAGACCACATTATAGAATTGTAAGCCTCTTCAATAGGGCAACCTCCTTAGAAGTAGAGCTTCGATACACCAAAATATGATATGCCTTCGTCTATGCTACCTTGCCTTTTAAAGACTCTTCATAATGCTAACTATAATGCTCAAGGGTTGGCTTCACATGCAAGTTGTCACCTAAGCTAGAATCTTCTACCAAACAACCAATTACATTCTTTATACACATTACAAAACATTACATAATATCATTAAGATGAGATCCCCACGTTAGGAAGGGGAGTCATTACATAGTAAGGATAGGATGGGGTCTTAACATACCCTTCACTTTCAAAAAGCTTTGTCTTCAAAGATGGAGATGAGGAAACTGTTGTTGTAGCTGTTGGATAGGCTCCCATGTGGCATCTTCTGGCTATAAACCCTACCATTAGACCAAAACTTTAGTCATGGTGAGGTTACAAAGAGTGGAGGTTCTTCGGTCCAAAATGTTGTCAGTATCCAAGACGACCAAACCTTCATCATTTAACTCAAAGAGTGTCAATTGGACTTGAATGAAATTGTCGAGTACCCTCTTGAGACAAGAGACATGGAAGATTGGATGGATCTTGGAAGAAGGTAACACAAGCTTATAGGCCACTTGTCAAATCCACTGCAATATTTGGTAGGGCCCATAAAATTGTGTTGTTATTTTTTGATGTGCACAAAGTTGCATGAAAGATTGCTTGTTGGGTTGGCGTCAAAGAAAGACCATATCGCTTACATTGAAGTTGCGCTTAGAACAATGTTGGTTAGATTGTTGTTGCACCTTGTTTTGAGCCATAACTAAGTTCTTAAACTGTTGCAAAAGTTGGGTACACTCCTAAAGAGTTGCATCCACCACTTAAACTTTGGAGTTTCTAGGAACATAAGAGGAAGGTGGGTACCCATAAGCTGCCTCAAAAGGAGTCATTTTGGAAGTTGTGTGGAACAAAGTGTTGTACTACCATTCAACCAAGGATTGTAATACCCAACTTAGCCCACTGAGTTGGGTATTTGGAGGTAAAACACTGAAGGTAGGTTTTCGAGTGCTTGTTGACAATTTCAGTTTGCCCATTCATCTATGGATGGTAGGTTGAGCTAATTCGTAGTTGTGTTCCTTTCAGTTTAAACAGTTCTTACCAAAATTGACCGGTAAAAGTGGGGTCACGGTAAGATACAATGTATTTGGGCAAACCATGGAGTTTGAAAATGTAGTCAATTAATATTTGAGCAATGTTGGAGGCATGATATGGTTGGGTGAGGCAACAAAAATGAGCATACTTCGAAATATGGTCCACCACCACAAGAATGACCGATTTTCCTTCGAATATAGGTAGCCCTTCAATACAATGCATGGAGATATTAGTCCATACATTGTCTAGGATTGGAAATGGTTGTAGAGTTCTTGGAGTACAAACCATTTCTCCTTTCATCAATTGGCAAAGTTCACATTTGGCCATAAAGGTTTGAATATATTTTTTCATCCCCTCCCAATAGAATGACATTTTAGCTCTCTCATATGTCTTCAACAATCTTGAGTGGCCTATAGTAGGTGAAGCCGCATTTCCTTCATGATATCCTCGTGGGGTGATGAGGTTTTGGACATCGCCATGCGACCTTGATATCTTAATAGGTATCCATACCATGAATATTGACGTAAATTGGGATCCCTTTGGATTTTTTCTTGCAAAATCTCTAAAGAGGTGTCCTTGGTTGCTTCTTGAAGTTGGAAGATCCATAGGGGAAGTGGGAACGATAGGGCACACACTGTCACTTGATCCTCAAAATAATGGGAGAGTGCATCTGTCGAAATATTCTCCTTTCCTTTGTTATACACAATGTCGTAATCTATCCCAAATTTTTGAAACTTGTTAATGCTATGTTGAAGTAGATACCCTTTGTTCCAAGAAATATTTCAAACTCAAGCGGTCTGTTTTAATAGAGATATGTCTCCAAATGGGATATGGTCACCAATGATTTTACATGGAGGATGACCATCATTTTTTTTCATCAATAGATTTTTCCAAAATTTTGCCTGATTAAAAGCTAAGGGTCATCCTTGCATTAATATGATCGGAATGCCATGACCCAAAGCATCACTTTAAATTGTAAAGGGTTTGAAAAAATTAGGAGAGGCTAACACCAAGGTCAAAATCGTAGCCTTCTTGGGATCTGGAAAAAATATTTCTATTGGGGTCGACCACATAATTGAATTCTTTTTCAACATTGTTGTTAGAGGGGTAACTATTTCTCCATAATTTTGTACAAATAATTGGTTATAGCCCATGAGACCCAAAAATTTGTGAAGTGCCTTGAGAGTTTGTGGCTTAGGCCAATTTTAGATAGCTTCAATTTTCTTGGGGTCAACCTTAACTCCCTCCTGTGAAATAATATGCCCTAAGTATTTGACCTCCTGCATGCCAAAGGAACATTTGGATCATTTCACAAATAACTGATAATCTTGCAATAATTGCAAAGTTTGATCCAAATTTTGTAAGTGCCCAGTCCAAGCGAGACTGTAGATGAGAATGCTATCAAAGAAAACCAAAATAAACTTGTGGAGGAATGGCGGGAAGACATTGTTCATGAGGCTCTAGAATGTTTATGGGGCATTAGTTAGGCCAAAAGTCATGACTAAAAATACGTAATGGCCCTCATGAGTTCTGAATGTTGTTTTTGGAATGTCTTCCTTGAGTCTTATCTGATGACACCCAAAGCGAAGATCCAAATTTGAGAAAAATTTTGTGCCATGTAACTTATCCAACAACTCATCGATCACATGAATAAGAAATTTGTCCTTAATGGTGAATTTATCGAGTTCACATAAGTGTATACACAAATTCCACGACCCATCCTTCCTCCTAACCAAAAATATCGGTTAAGAATAAGGACTATTAATGGGCCGAATTACCCCTACTTTTTGTTGGCAAATATGCCTAAAAATATCATAGATAAATATTTCCAGGATGAAAAATAATCATGCTTAAGATCACACAAATATTGCACATTAAAAAACTTTTCTATTACATTCATAAATCACAATTTCTCACATTCATTCAGTTACATAACATGGAGCTTTATCTCTAATATATAACTTTATATAATAACTCTTTAATACTCCTAACTATTGCTTTCCTCAAACTTACGAGAAATGCAACCTATTACATGCCTCACATTATGACAAAGCTTCTCCTAATTATATAACCTCCTACTTCACATCTTGACATTTCTCACATGACTCTTCACTTGCACACTTGACACCTATCACTTATGACCCTTCACTTGCAGACTTATAACTCACAATTACACACTTGACACCTCACACTTGCACACTTGACAACTTTCACAATTTATTACATAATACATATTTTTGACACATCTTTCCTAATGTAAATATTTACAATAGTACTCCATGGTACCCAATGGTACCAAATAATGCAATACTGCTAACACACCCCATATTACATTCTTTGGTGTGAAGGCTTTGCCTTCAATCTTCAACTTTAGTCTTCGTCCTGTCTTTATCCTTTGATTTTCTTTGCTAGTACCAAAGCTACATTTGTCATGATTCTAATTATTTCCATAGTAGCTTTTGCAATGATTTGTTTGAGAATTTCATCTAATGCCATCATTAATATGCCTTTTATAGTGCTCCATTCATAAATACTATTTCCTTTGTACCAACAAGTTTTGTGGGAATGATTATGGCTCCCACAATTTTTACAATAAACAAGATCACAACAATATTCAACTTTATGTCCATACTGAAGAGATTGATAAACCTATTATAAAGATATTAATGCAAACAAAATAAAAAAATAGAAGGAAAAATAATATGCATACACAATAAACATGAATATTTATCCTAAAAACCCTTGACCAAAAAAACTAGCAGAAACTTAGAGCGACACCTCATGCTCTGGTCTTATTATTCTTATTCATATGCATATTTTGGTGCACCTTTAACAAAGTAGTTACAATATATATAGGTATCTTGCAACACCTAAAAATAAGCCCATGGGCTAAAATAAGACCATTGGCTAAAACCACCCATGCTTGCTAATTTAAGGAGATTGCCCAAGAATAAGACCATGGGCTAAAATAAGACTGCCCAAGAATAAGACCATGGGCTAAAATAAGACTGCCCAAGAATAAGACCATGGGCTAAAATAAGACTACCCAAGAATAAGACCATGGGCTAAAACCACCCATACCTGCTAATTTAAGGAGATTGCCCAAAAATAAGACCCCTTACTTTTTTTCATGCAAAGGATACAACACATCCAACAATCTCCCACTTGTTGAATACTTTGCAATGGGGCCTATACAAATTACAAATTCAGCTACTTGAGGCAACTAAGCCCATTGTCTCCTTGCACCAAGAAAAACTTTTCAATACTCATAGGCTTAGTTAATGAATCTATAACATAAGAATGAAGAGCATCCACCCTTCCCGTACAACATCTCATGCACCATTGGGGTTTCTTAGGAGGTCACCCATCCTAGCACTAATCCAACCAATTATGCTTAATCATTGGATTTTGATGAGATTCGGGGCACATAAGCAGATAAAATCACCCCATTGTATTTTTTGTCCCTTTTCATTTGTAGTTTACAAGATCAGGAAGCCATATGTCTCTATCTGCCTTGACATGTGCCCACTCATGACACTAGCACCTCAAGGAACTCAGGGTGAGGAAGGAGGTTGAGATGAACCATTCCCCCATAGAATCCCCCACTTGAAATCAGTGATGCCCTCAGTGTCGATGAAGACTTCGTTGCATCATCCCTAGAGGAGGTCCCTGTTGATCCATCCCTAAACCAAGGGACCCACAACACTCCTTTCCCGTTCCAACATAGCACACATGCCATACAAGGACATAACGTACTCATACTTGTCCTGATTGCCCTCTCCATGCACACCTGTGCATAAGAACAAATACAACTCATGCTTGCCCTCTCCATGCACACCCTGTGCACAAGAACAAACACAACTCATACTACCCTCTCTATGCACTCCTTGCACCAAAGAGCAATCCAAATGTCAACCACCCTCTCTAGGTACTCCCACAACCAAAGAGTAGAAGACATGAGTTGGACCCGTCACTCTCTCCATGCACAAGAGCGCCCATCTCATGGGAAACCTTACCAACCATGTGCCACAATCCCACACAAAATATCAACTTTGCGGATCAAGGACCATGCTTCCTGAACAAGCATAAGATCAAAAACATCCATATTGGCCATCGACGGATCAAACTTGTCCTTCCACTGACTAATCTACACTGACTTACTAGTATTCGCAATGGGTGAATTAATTGCTTCTAACCTCTTAACCACTTTGGAGGATTGGAGGTCCAACTATCTTTGGCTTGTTGAATGCTAACATCATTATGATCAACATTGTGGTTCTTATTCCCTTGATTACCACCACCACAATATTCAACCAAAGTAGCCCTTCACTCTCGACTCAACCCATTCCTTGGCATTGAGCCCATGGATTACCCCCATCCTCGATCACCCATACCATCCAACTCAACCAGTTGAACTCCCAAAACTCACAACCATTGTGCAATATTATAGAAAACTAACTCATCCCATTTTGCACACTCCATCAAGATGTCAGGGTTTTAGGTATCCTTTAATGGCCTCGCTTCCTTGAAGCCAACAAACTATTTGCAATAATAATGACTCCATTAACATCCTCAGACTCATGACTCATGAGATCCACCTGAGCCCAAAATCCTTGCTAGCCACTTTGCATACCAGGTCGAAACTTATCGCTCCAAGCTCCTTCCAAGAATCCACACTCTCCATGGTTCCTCATGCTACCAAATTATCAACTAGGTTTTTCCACCAAATTTGAGGCATATACTTTAAATACCATGCTGCTACCTACACTTCTTGTGCTCTTGGAAATCCTCGTAAACTTGCCAAGCACTCTCCCATATCCCAGAATAAGTCTCCTAGATGACACTTGTCTCGTGCTTCAGCTTAGCACTTTGGTTCCTTCACCTTTGGTAAATTTGATTGTAGAAGAATTGGACCTTGATGCCTGACTCAATACCCATAATACTGCTCAACATAAAATTACCTCTTTCTATAACTTAGCCAAAGACACCAAGATCTCCTACAATATTTTTCATAGCTTAGCCACACTTATTGTTGCGGATAGGATCTCCTCCTTGATCTCTCTAATGTGGCACCTTGTTGCATAAAATTAAAGAGCATTGATCTTGAGTTCGTCCACTCTGACCTGCTATCATGGCAACCACCACTTCCATCCCCAAGGCTATAATACTCCCACGTCGATTCGGGTTTCATAGAAAATGCTCGATGAGTATTCAATGATAACATGGACAATATTTCCTTAGGACTTAGATCACAACCCACTCTCTGGGTCTTATCTAGGCATGCAGACCTTGAGCCCAACAAACTATCCATCACAAGATCCTTTGCTCCTCCAACACAACATCCTATCACACAAGAACAAGGAACCTTCATTCATGCTTGTTGCCCTCTTCATGCACACCTCTTGTACATAACACAACTCAAACTCCTCACACACTAGAGAAGCCATAATGCCAACCGCTTGCTCCAGGAACTCCATGTACCAAAAAGCATATAGCATTTGAGTTCAACTTGCATTCAAAAAATAGGTTTATCACAGAGCCAATATACCTTTGCTCTTCTTAGAATGAGTTGAACCCTAGCAACAAAGACGTCCCCTTGAAGCCAATAACCATGGTCTAATATCAAATGAAGAGATTGATAAACCTATTATAGAGATATTAATGCAAATAGAATAAAAAAATAGAAGGACAAATAATATGCATACACAATAAACATGAATATTTATCTGGGAAACCCTTGATTGAAAAAACGAACAGAAACTCAGAGTGACATCTCATGCTCTAGTATTTTTTTTTTTTGCATATTGGTAACTCATTACATTTTTCATTGCCTCTTCGTGGGTTCGAATCTTGCTCCTTACTGCCACTATAACCTCCAATTGTGTCGGGTAAACATTTTAACATAGCTACGACGTTGGCATCATGCCCTTCAGTTCTATGAAGCCTAAGGGATTCTAACCGTGGTCTCCACCCTCCCAAGGGAGCACTTTGACTAACGGGCCAGACCCTATGACCTATCTCATCCTCTAGTCTTATTATTCTTATTCATATGCATATTTTGGTGCACCTTTAACAAAGTAGTTACAATATATATAGGTATCCTACAACACCCAAAAATAAGTCCATGGGCTAAAATAAGACCACTCCAAAAATAAGACCATGGGCTAAAACCACCCATACCTGCTAATTTAAGGAGATTGCCCAAGAATAAGACCATGGGCTAAAATAAGACTGCCCAAGAATAAGACCATGGGCTAAAACCATCCATACCTGCTAATTTAAGGAGACTGCTTAAGAATAAGACCATGGACTAAAATAAGATTACCCAAGAATAAGACCATGGGCTAAAACCACACATACCTGCTAATTTAAGGAGATTGCTATAAAATAGGACCCCCTATTTTTTTTTCATGCAAAGGATACAACACATCCAACACATACCTATTACAAAATTTACATTTGTAATTTCCTTTTTCATATTTTGTATGGACTTTTATAGGAACATAAAATTTGTTTCTTGATTTTACAACTTTCCTTGATGTCTTGAATGTTACTATTGTATTGCAATATGATTTCCCTTCATTATTAGCATCTTCAAAACAATATTTTATGCACCATTTAAGAATCATACTTTATGCTTCTCTTTGAATGAATTATATATGCTCCATCAATTTTGTTGTTCCATGTTGTCTTTCTTTTGAAACGATCTGTAAATGATTCTTGGAAAATTTATCTTTTTCTTCTTGTTGAATATTTGTTTTCTTTCCTTTTTTTAGTTGACATTTTTCTTCAACCTCCCTTAATAGTCAATCAATATTTCTTTTTTTTCAACCCTTCTTATATATCCCAATTTCACTTTCACAATTTCACAATTTTACTTTCAAATTTCAATTTAACCCAAACTCCAATAAACTCAATCTTCAATTCAAATTTCAAACATTTAGTCTCCTTATATATCCCATTCATTAATTCATTCCTTAAGTAAAATAAAGCTTTAATTCAACTTAAACTTCAATTCAAATCAAATATTTAAACCAAATTTTCATTCCCTTATTTCTCCACACATTCAATCATTCCTTATTATTATTATTTTCTTATATCTTCTTAAATAGAAACTAAATTAAGTATGCCTGTAAGTATGCGCTCAATCTAGAAATAATCGTGACTAAGGAATAATTTATACATTTAGTGCTTACCTTTAACTTTTCTGTGCACATGTGGCAACTTGTTTGGGCAATGTTTCACTCAACTTAGGGATTTATTTTGATGTATCCATATTGTCTTCACAAGCGTTGGTGCAACATGTGTTACTTCTTTCTTTCCAACTTGAATACACTCACACTTTCTCCTCTTTGACTTAGGCAATCATTGACTCAGGTAATATTCCTCCTTCCAACATGACGCTTTAATACAAGTGCTCTCATTCTTCTCAATGTAGTCCTTCAAGCTCGGTCGCTTCAGTCTTCTGGCTCAGGCTCTCAAAATTTTGTATACTTTCAAACTCTTTCTTTCAGGGCTTCAACTTATCTTTGTCTTTGATTTGTAGTAGTATGCAATTATCCTCGAATTTTAATTTTAGACAACACCAAAGATTTTGTCTCTTTCACATTGTTCAATATTGGGAAATATTCACCTCTTTCATCCTCAAATATCAACACAGGTACATGTAATATTTTATCTCTAACTCAAACTTCTTCTTTAATGCATATATTCTCCACTCTTCAACCACTAACACTCTTCTTCACTATAGGCAGTTTTCATATGTCTCTTCTCTGTAGACATTTTAAAAAAAATTCTCTACATTGACCAACTCAAATGTAATCGTCTCTCTCCAATAATATTCTAGCAAGTCATATAGAAAATTATTCTCCAAAGTATTCTTCTCTACTATTTCTTCAATAAACTCTTAGTCCAATATTCTCATCTTCTTCCAATCTTCACAGTCCAATCTTCTAGAAACTCTTGCACGTTCAAATCTTCTCCAATCTTCCAATTCTTCCAACAACTTTTTCCAATCTTCTTATTCTCACCAATTTTCTTCTCTAAGCTAATTCTTCTCACAAATATTCCCCTTTTAACTAATCTTCTCCTCACAATGTCCTCCTCAACTCTCTTAACCAAGATGGCTTTCACCAAGGTGGCTTTGATACCATTGTTGGAAAATATACCTAAAAATCTCACAAACAAATATTTCTAGGATAAAAAATAATCACACATAAGATCACACAAGTATTGCATAGTAAAAATATTCTCTATTACATTAATCAACTAAAATTTCTCACATTCATTCGGTTACATAGCATGGAGTTTTGTCTCAAATATATTTTTACATAATAAATTTTCTCCTCAAACTCACGAAAGATGCAACCTTTCACATGCCTCACATAATGATAAAGTTTCTCATAATTACATAACCTCCTACTTCACATCTTGACACATCTCACATGACTCTTCACTTCCACACTTGACACCTATCACTTATGACTTTTCACTTGCACACTTGACACCTTGCACACTCATAACTCACACTTACACACTTGACACCTCATGTTTGTACACTTGAACCCTTTTAAACTTTATTACATAACACATAAAAACTCTTTACATATTGACACATACTTTTAACACACTTCCTAATCTAAATATTTACAATAGTACTCCATGGTACTCAATGGTACCAAATAATGTAATACCACTACACTTTTTAGTAACTCTTGGACCAACTTCTCAATTTTTGATTTTAACACATAGGGGTATCTATAGGGTCTGATTCTAGATGGCAAGCTATCTGGAATCAATTTTATTTCATGATCATGAGAGTGGAGGTAATCCCATTTGTTTGATAAAAACTGCATTTTGTTTAGCCAAAACAATCTCCAAATCCCCTTGGGGTTTATCTGCTTCAAAGTTTTGGGTCTAAATTGCAAATAGCTAGGATACTACTCCATGTGAGCATTTTTTAATAATTTCTCCATTCGACTTGAATTGATAACTGGTGGGATCCAACATGTGAACCACAGAGTATATGGACTCCCATTTTGAGAGAATTGCATCCACAATTCGACAAAGTGTTAAACTAATTTTCCTAAGTACAGAGCCATTGTAACCCCAAAAAAACATCACATCCTCTAAGTGGAAGTGTAAACATATCAGTTTTGAGTTCATAATCCCCTATATTCAACTTAACATTTTGAAATTTACCCTTACAAGGTAATGTTCCTCCATTTGCCACCATGGCTTCAAAAGAGTTGCACTTGATGACCATTATTACTCAAATTTTGGGTGCAAGTAGAAATATTGTAGTATAGATTGTTATCCCTCTTTCAATTTTGGACCCTAATACTCCTATTTTAGCTAAACTTGGGGAGACTTTACCTACATCAATTGATTCAACTTTGAGAAATTATAAAAGTCAATCCCTGGCCCCTGATGTGGAAGCTGTAGACCTATCTAGGTATGTGCCTAAGTTCTTTTATGATGGGTCTAGTAAAGCCTAAATATTTATAGATAAGTTCATGACATATTATAGGGAGTGAATTCACAATGAGAATACTTTTCTAAAATTAATGACTAGGGCTTTGATAGAAAATGCTTTTGATTGGTTTGCATCTTTACCTGAATATTCTATTGATTCTTTAGATAATTTTATCAAAAATTTAAAACAAGAATTTAATGGTGATATGACTATAATAGGAGCAATAGATGTTCTTGTAAACACAAAACAAGGCCCTATGAATCTATTACTAATTTCTACAAAATGTGAAAAAGACTTAAATTTCATGCAAATATAAATTTAACTGAAGAGACTACTACTATGATTTTTGTAAATAAGGTTAGACCCTGTTATGAACCTTGTAGTAAAATAAAAGCACATCCAAACAATATTGCAATAATAATAGAAAATGATCTTGAAATTAACAATATTGCAAGATGAAATGGAAATGCAACAAATTATATTATAGAAAGCAAGAACACACTATAGAACCATAGGTCTCTTCGAGGGGGCAACTCCTTAGAAGCAGATCTTCATTGCAATAAAATATGAGATGCCTTCATCTACGCCCCCTTACCTTTTTAAAGACTCTTCATAACCCTAACTATAATGCTGAAGGGCCGACTTCACATGCAAGTGGCCACTTGAGATAGAATCTTCTATCAAACAAGCAATTACATTCTTTATAATAGTTAAATTAAATAACCCCATTTGTCTAGGTGCCTCTAGTTCCACATACATATGATAGAACATTACATAATATCATTAATATGGAGGTTCCCATGTTAAGAAGGTGGTTATTACATAATAATGTTAGGATGGGGTCCTAACATGCCCTTTCCTTAAAAAATATTTATCCTCAAAGTTGGAGATGAGGAAATTGTTGTTGTAGATACTAGAGAGGTTCCTATGTGGCATATTATAGCTATAAACCATACCATTAGACTAAAACTTCAATGATGGTACAATTACAAAGAGTGTGGGTTATGTGGTCCAAAATGCTATTAGGCTCTAAGATGACCAAGCCTTCATCATGTAACTTAGGGAGGGTCGATTGGACATGAATGTCGTTTTCGAGTACCTTCTTGAGACAAGAAACATGGAAGATTGGCTGGATCTTGGAATAACACAATATTATAAACCACTTGTCCAATCTACTAAAATACTTGTTAGGGTCCATAAAATCATGCTGTCAATTTTTGATGAGCACAAAGTTGCATGGAAGATTGCTTGTAGGGTTGGAGTCGAATAAATACCGTATTGCCTACATTGAAGCTGCACTCAGAAGTATGTTGGTCAATTTGATAGCACATCTAATTTTGAGCCATTACTAATTTCTCCTTAAACTATTGTAAAATTTGGGTATGCTCCTAAAGAGTTGCATCCATCGCTTGAAATTTGGAGTTTCCAGGAACATATGAAGAGGGTGACAGAGGTGGGTATCCATAAAATACCTCAAAAGGAGTCATTATAGAAGCTATGTGGAATGAAGTATTATACCACCATTTAGCCAAAGACAACCACTTAGCCCACTATGTTGGGTGTTCGAAGGTAAAACAATAAAGGTAGATTTCCAAGCACTTGTTGATAATTTCAATTTACCCATTCATTTGTGGATGGTAGGTGGAGCTCATTCACAGTTGTGTTTCCTATAGTTTAAACAATTCTTTCCAAAATCAACTGGTAAAAGTGGGGTTATGGTTAGACAATGGATTTGGGCATACCATAGAGTTTAAAAATGGAGTCCATGAATATTTGAGCAATGGTTGAGGCATAGTAAGGATGGGTGAGGGAACACAAATGAGCATATTTTAAGAGATAGTCCACCACCATAAGAATGATTGATGTTCCTCTAAATTTAGAAATTCCTTCAATAAAATTCATGGAGATATCAATCCATATAGTGTTTGGGATCGGTAACAATTATAGAGGGTTTGGAGTACAAATTGCTTCTCCTTTCATCCGTTGGAAAATTTATTTGGCCATAAAAGTTTGAATATATTTTTTCATTCCCTCCCAATAGAATGAACTTTTAGCTCTTTCATATGTCTTTAAAAATACTGAATGGCTTGTATTAGGTGAATCATGCATTTACCACATGATATCCTCATAGAGTGTTGAAGTTTTAGAAACCACAATGCGACCTTGATATATTAATAGGTTTCCATTCCATGAATACCCAACATGTGAATTGGGATCCATTTGGAGTTGTTTTTGTAAAGTCTATAAGGATGGGTCCTTGGTTGCATCTTCTTGAAGTTAGAATACCCATTGAAAAAGTGGGGATGAGAGGGCACACATTGTTACTTGATCCTAAAATTGATGAAAAAGGGGATTTGCCATAATATTCTTCTTTCCTTTCGTATACACAATGTCATAATCATACCCCAAAAATTTAAAACCCATTTTTGTTGTGTTGGAGTAGATACCCTTTGTTCCAAGAAATAATTTATACTTTGGTGGTCAATTTTAATGGAGAAATGCCTCCCAATGAGATATGGTCACCAATTATTGACATCATGGAGAATGCCCATTATTTCCTTTTCATAAGTAGACTTCCCCAAAATTTTTCCCAATAATGCCTCACTAGTCAAAGCTAGGGGTTACCCTTCTTGCATCAACATAGCACCAATGCCATGGCCCAAGGCATAACTTTCAATTATAAAGGGTTTAGAAAAATCAAGAGTGGCTAACATTAATGTTGAATTCATGGCTTCTATGAGGTCTATAATATCTTTTTCTATAGGAGCTTACCACATAAAGGAGTTCTATTTTAACATGGCATTAAGTGGATCGACTATCTTTATATACCCCTATACAAATCGTCAGTAGTAGCCAATGAGATCCAAAAATCCTTTAAGTGCTATAAGAATTTGTGGCTTAGGCCAATTTTGTATAGCTTCAATTTTATTTGGATCAAAATTAACCCCTTCCTATGAGACAATATGGCCCAAATATTCTAACTCTTGCATTTCAAAGGAGCATTTAGATTGTTTGAAAAAAAATATGGCCCTGTAATAGTTGTAAAGTTTGATCCAAATTTTGTAGGTGCTCAACCCACATGAGATTATAGATGAGAATATCATCAATTAAGACCAAAATAAAATTGCAAAGAAATGGATGGAAGACATTCTTCACAAGGCTCTAAAATGTTGAAGGTACAATAGTTAGGCCAAATGGCATGACAAAAAATTTGTAATGGTGCTCATGAGTTTAGAATGTTGTTTTGGAAATGTCTCCCTCCTTGAGTCTAATTTGATGATAGCCAGAGTAGAGATCCAACTTGGAGAAAAAACTTGAGCTACGTAACTCATCCAACAATGCATCTATCATTGGGATAGACAATTTTTCCTTAATGGTGAGATTATTGAGCCAAAAAAAGTTTATACATAGTCGCCACAACCCATATTTATTTCTAACCAATAGTACTGATGAAGAATAAGGACTATTACTAGGTTGAATTACCCCTATTTTTAGTGACTCTTAAATCAACTTGTCAAATTATGACTTTAGTGCATAGGGGTATCTGTATGGTCTAATGTTAGGTGGTAAACTACATGGTACCAACTATATTGCTTGATCATGGGAATGGCATGGAGGTAATACTTTTGGTTCCATAAAAACTTTATTATGTTTAGTCAAAATGAGCTATAAATCCCTTTGGGGATTGTCTACTTATGATGTTGATGGTTGAATTGTAAACAATTGGGCTACTGATGATTTTAATAAAATTTCTCCATTTGGCTTGAACTAATAACCTGTAAAGATACTACTGGTGAACCATAGAGAGTATATGACCTCCCATTATGAGAGAATTGCATCCATAGTTTAGAAAAATTCTAGGCTAATGTTCCTAGAGTACGAAGCCACTATGACCCCAACACAACATCACAATCTCCAAGTGGAAGAACAAACATATTAGTTTTAAGTTCATAGTCCCTTATCTTCAACTTAACATTTTGACATTTAGCCTTACAAGAAAATGTTTCTCTATTTTCCACTATTTTCAAAAGATTTGCAAGCACATATATAACAATTTGCTTGCTTAGCTACTCGGGGATCAATGAACTTATGTGTACTACCTAAATCAATAAGAATTGTAATTATTTTCCATTTGAAGAATCCTACTACCTTCATAGTTTGAGGTATTGAGATGCTCACAAGTGCATGGATAGAAATCTCTAGTTGTGGTTCTTCCTGTGGTTCACCCTCATCCTGAGGATCTTCCTTCTTTGATTCTATTTCTTCGTCAGGTATTTCATTCACTATTGAGTCATCCACATCCAACAAAAATATTTTTTTTTATACACATTTATGTCCCGATGAAAATTTCTCATCACAATTATAACATAAACCTTGTACTGGTTGGAAATCCATTTCCTCCCTAGTCAATCACTTAATTGGTGGAGATTTATTGCTAGGATTTGACGTGAACTTGGATAGAAATGAAAGTTTTTTCTAAGGAAATTTAGATGACCATATTTGGGTAGAAATTTTTTCCTCTACTAGTCGAGCCAATCCTATGGCTTGCATCATAGACTATAGTTTGAACATTTTTACTTCTACCTTGATATCATCTTTCAACCATTCATAAAACAACTCTGAAAAATATATCATTCAAACCCTTTGTCTTATTAACCAATTTTTCAAACTGAGTATGATATTCTCAAACAATAGAGATTTATTTCAATTTTGTTAAGGCTCTTGTAAAGTCCTCATACTCACTAGGGCCAAAATGAGTGAGTAATTGAGACTCAAAGTCTTCCCAAGTACGGTCAATAGTCCTATTATGTAACCACCGATACCAAAGTAGGACCTCATATTCAAAGTTAAAAGATGCTATGGTGACCCATAAATATTGGGGAACATTATGGAGTTTGAATAATTGATCCGCTCAACACAACCAACCATCAACGTCCTTGCCATTAAACTTGGAAAAGTCTAATTTGGGCAATTTAAATGGGGTATTAGTGTCATAAAGAGTATGATGGGTTTCTTCATTTTGTTTACTAAACTACCACCAGGTCCTTCAATGTTAATCTATTGGTATAATGTTGGGCCTTCATTTAATCGCTCTTCAACCTCAAGGATTTTTTTCTCAATTCCTATTTTGACTTTAAGCTGGTAAGATTTTAGGGCTTGCATGTGATCTTTCATATGTTTAACTTCTATTCCAATGTGTGATATTTGGATCTGTAGGTTATTAAGTGTTTAATTTAATTGTTCCATATATTGGTTTTGTTCCATATCCTTCATTGCTCCTTTGGTCCCTCCATCCATATACTTGTGATTTGGACCAACCCTATTGACTTACTAAAAATAGAAGTTTTGTTCGAAGGGTTACTATTTTTAGTATGGGTGCTATATATCAAAACGATAAGTTTGAAAATATGAATATAATGGACTAGGTCTCAAAATGATGTTTTTTTGGCATCCTTGACCTTTTTTTGTCAAATGTTATTTTATTTTCTTCTAAAGCTTTCCTTCACCTAAAAAATGAATTTATTTGGTATCCCCAACTACCTTGTTACACTTTGTCATTGACATTGCCCTATCTGATACTATTACTGATTATTACTAACAACTATCCTAACAGTCTCTATTTTAATTGTTATTGAAAACTGCTTATATGATATTGTTTTTATCTGTCACTAATATCTACCTTGACAACTACCCTATATGACTTTGTTATCGACTATTACTATCTTCAAAAAATGTTCTTTAGCCAAGAATTTTTAGAATATGGTCAAATTCATGATAGGTGTAGTCTTTGTAGTATGCTCAAATCTATGGTTAGGGTTTTGAAGGTGTAACATATGATCGTAATAGGGTAACACTAGGCCAAGGTGTGTGCACTATCCATAACCCTCTATTATACTGCAATGATGAATGCTTATGCTTAAACCAATATTTCAAGCCACTACTCAAGAAGGGTTCCACACATACCCTCACCCACATATTTGACAGTATGAGAGGGTAATCTTCCCGAGTGTTATGCTTAGTATACTATGGATAAATACATGGTCAAAAATATTTCTATGGCTAAAGGTTTCTCCTAATCCTAGAGGGATCTCCTAATATATCTGAAGATATGTGGGAGCTCATGTCTGTATATGGGTGCTATCTAAAGCCTAGGTATTGGAGTCTGATCACCCCTCACTTCATTAGATGCTTAATGAGCAATCTAGCTAAGACAATAATGACAACTCCTCCATGATATTTTTAAACCCATGACATAGGGTTTCTAACCTATTAAACTAAAATAGAGGGAAAAAATAGCTTGATTTTTTTTTCTTTATAGGAAAATGAAATAAGAATTATGAACTAATTGCACTACAATAGGATACGATCTTGGAAAGAACTCTGATACCACTTGCAATGAATATTGTAGTAAAATAAAAGTGCATCCACACAATATTACAATAATAATAGAAAATGATCTTGAAATTAACAATATTGCAAGATGAAATGGAAATGTAGTAGATTATATTACAGAAAGTAAGAACAAATTATAGAATTGTAGGCCTCTTCGAGGGGAAAACCTTCTTAAAATTAGATCTTTGATAGATCAAAATATGATATGCCTTCATCTATACCCCCTTACATTTTTAAATACTCTTTGCAACCCTAACTATAATGCTCAAGGATTGGCTTCCCATGCAAGTTGCCACTCAAGCTAAAATATTCTACCAAACAAACAATTACATTCTTTATAATGGTTACATTAGATGGGCCCACTTGTCTAGGTGACTCAAGTGCTATATATACATTATAAAACATTACATAATATCATTAAGATGGGGCTCCCCATATTAGGAAGCGGGTCATTGCATAGTAATGTTAGAATGGAGTCCTAAAAGATCCTCTTTTTAGGTTAAAACTCAGGAGCATAATCCTCATGGTTTACCTTCCTTTAACAAAGTTATTCATTTCATTAAGATCCTTGAACATTGGGAAAATAATGAAGACAAAAAATTATTAAAACCTAAAAACCCTAATAAAAATGTTGTAGGGGATGGGGTTTGCAATGTAGCTATCCAAGATACCTCCCATGAGTTTGAGATAGCTAGAAATCTGGTGCATATGTTAACTAAGTCTAAATGTGGTACAATATATGAGAATATGATGCTTCAATAGACTCATGAAGATATTCTCAAAATATGTCCACCTCCAAAGGTAAAAAATCATCATATCAATATGGCATAATTCCAACAAATTTTGCTTTTGGCATGGAAAATATGGTCATGATAATTCCACTTGCATTGATTTGTAAAATTTATTCCTTAGGAAAGCATTTGGTCCTAAATTTAATATTAATCAAGCTAATAATAATAGGATGAGTTTATTTCATGAAAGATTTTAACCATATTTGCAATCAAAGGTTAGATATTTATAACACCCCATTTTCCAACCACGAACAACAAGCTTCCAATCAATAGCAAAATCAAGGTCAAGGGTTTAATAAATATGGTGAACAAAACAATCAAAATCAAGGATACAATTCTAATCAAGGCAACTAGGGAGGGGTTCAAAATCATCAAAATCAAAGTGATAGTTACTCCAAAAATCAAAATCCTAGACCTAACACTTCTTAAAATACCTCTCAAGTTAATCAAGTCTTTTCTAATCAAAACCAAATGAAGAATACATATGTAGTAAATCAAATATGTCTTAGTATATAAATATTTTAGAGGTGCAAAGAGAAACAATTGTATTCTTGGAACAACAAATTGCTACTATTACTAGATGCACCTCAATATAAAAAGAAGCAACCTTCCAAATAAGTAAAAGAAAAAAAGGATAAAGGAAAATAACCTATTCAAGTAATGGTTAATCTTGCCATCATTGATAGGATTCAAAAAACTCCTTTAGTCATCCAAGAACCCGTCACAAACATAAAATATCCAATAGTGTAGAAAATGTTCATGAGAAAACCTCAACGTAGTCTACGAAACCTGTTATTTCCAAAACAATGAAACACCACGACTATCATTTAAAGTGGTAATATTGATGTTATTAGAAAAAATAATTATTAGAAATCATCTAACCCAAAGAATCACTACTGAATGTAGTCATGAGAAAAACAAAAGCATGGGATATTGTTGAAGAGTTGTATGCAACCCCTTACAAGGTCCCATATTTAGAACTACTTAGGACAACTCCCTATCAAAGGTAAAGGCTATGAGACTTATTGGATAAGATGGATATACCTAAACTAAGGATTTATAATATTATACCCATAATTGTAGTGTCTCATGAAGTGTAGTATATTCAATCACATAGAGAAAACCTTTGTAGTTATGCACATACTAGCCTTAATTTGGTTATAAAATTTTCTTTGAAAAATATTATTGCTATTGACTATTTAGAAAGGGCTGATGACAATCCATTGATGATAATAGTTATTTACAATAACATAGTGGTTTTTAAGGTTTTGGTTAATGAAGGGAGTGATACATGTATTATGTCACTATCCTTAGTAGATAAACTAAAAGTTCATAGAGAAAATATCTTTTCTACTAGAAGTCGTTCTTATGCTTATAATGGTAAACCTCAAGATCCTATGGTTTGCATTTGGTTACCAATTTTAGCTAGGCCTAAGTAAGTAAGAGTGAAGTTTATGGTGTTTGAATTTCAAACCAAATATACCATGCTATTTGGTAGACCTTAAACTAGTGAGATGAGAGCCATAAATTTCTCTGCTTGTCAAGTGGTTCAGTATGTCTATAATGATAAAGTTTTTACCATAGAAGAATATTTAGACTCTTGGGGACCTCTTCTACCAATTCATAATAGTTGTTTTATTCCTTCTATAGATAAAACACAAAAATTTCCAATTTATATCTCAAATTTACTTCTATAAGGAAGTCATACAAGAGACATCTCAAATTTATTTTGAAATACTCTCAAGATAGGTAAAAATATAAAGGTGATCAACATGACATGGATGCCATTACTCCTCTTCCTCAAGAGTTACTAGATAAATTACTACTATTGTTGAAGCCCAAACAAAGATGTTAGGATATATTACATTATTTGGTACATGCTAATGTACCACCTTGGGTACATCTTTATATTAGGAGTGTGTCTTAGATTAGAGTGTGAGTATTTACTTTATGCAATATAATAAATGCACAAGTATTATTAGAGTGTGCAAAGTATTCAATAATGTAAATATGCATAATAGTCCATGTGCATATGAGTCCATAGAATAGGGAAGTGAAGAGTCTCAAGAAAAGTGAAGGCCAAGAGTTATCCATATGAAGAGTCACATTCTATTATATATATTTGTCTATGAGTGAGAGTAAGATATAACAATGTAGAGTGTCATAATATAAATGTAGAGTGACACAAGACACAATATACTAAAGGCTTTAAATTTAAACTTCATAAAATACACCCACATTTTCCTAGAATAATCATCAACAAATAATTGTAAATATCTATGTCCTCCATGACTAGTAGTGTTCATTGGTATATATAAATCTATATATCAACTCTAGTGATCCTTGGGATTTATAGTTACTAAGCTCAAAAGGTATTCTATGTTGTTTTCCTACAAGACATTCTAGACAAATTTTAGATTCCTATGAAAGTTTGGGTAGTCCTCTGACCATTTTATATTTGCTCATTTCATTTATAGAGGATGCACTTATATATCCTAGTATTTTATGCCAAATTTATTTGGTTTCTGATGTTTTTGCTGATAGGGCTATACGTGATAATGTATCTAGGACAAATAGATCAATTTTGTATAAACCAAAAGCTATGAGTTTTCTTTGTTTAGTAATAGAACATTTTTTTGTTATTAATAATTTTGAACTCAACTACTAAATTTTAATCCAGTAATTGAGATAATGAGATAAGGTTAGCAATTAACCTAGATATATACAACACATTGTTAATCATACCTTTTTTTTTATCAAAGAAATTAATTAAAATATCTCCTACTCTTTTGACCTCATATGTTTTATTATTAGCTATGGAGACTATTTTCTCACATTTTTCTTGGAAAGTATTGAACCATTGTTTATTTCTAATCATTTGTCTACTTGCCCTCAGTCAATATACCAAAGATCTATGCTAGACATATTTTATCATATGACTCCCAAATAATTTTAACTAAATAAAGTATTTCTTTTTGGAGTAGAACACCTTATCTCTCCAAACTTTAATTTTTCAAATTGTAATAAAATAAATTTAGTTTTTTATAAATTCAATTGCAATAATCAAAAAATTAATTTATTCAAAAATATTTTGGAGTGAAATTCCTTTTGACTCCCTAATTAAATAATAAATAATTTTTCAATTTTTAATTTTTCAAAAATCAAGATGGAAGTCAAATTTAATTTTAAATTATCCTTATCACTCCAATTAATACTTTTAAATGACCAAATTTCTTTTCAATAATCGAATCTTAAATACTAAATTCCAAAAATAAAGCTTTGATAAATGTGCTAAATTAGGGTTCCTTTTAACCTTACCATAAAATAAATATAGTGCTTTAATTCTTGCCTAATATGTTATTACTTCTTGAAAATTTAAATTGTAGACCTTACCTTAGTCTATGCATGCTTGGTCTTCACGCTTGGAATATCTTACGCTTCATCAATGAGTCAGGTGCTTGTCAAGGCTCATTAAGGCATGTGTTAGGGCAGATAAATATCATAGGCCAACATTTTGCATGCAATATTTGGGGGCATTGTTTAGGTGACTTTACTATGTCTCTTGCTTCATTTGATAACAATTCCTTCATTTCAAGTAATTCCTCAAGCAATGCTAAAATTCCTCAAATGCTTGGACAACCTCAAGCAGTTGAGGTAATATTAATCTAGCTTGTACGACCTTAGGCAATTTCTTAGGCTTTGTCAAGCTTCTTCAGGCAATGTCAAATTTAGGTAATGCCAATCTCAGATGACGTCAAACTTTGTTGTATCTTAAAGCTATTTGGTTATTTGGAGGTATGAAGATGTTATCTTTATTTGGATCTTAGGTTCCACTATGATATCCTCCAAAATTCAAATATTAGAATTCACCATGATATTATCCAAACTCAGGCTCACAAATCTCTAGACTTCGACTCACAAACTATGTTGCTCTATATATGATTCTTCTGCTTAAATGTTTTTTGGTCTTCTAATTCCAATGATTCTTCACTATATTTTTCAACACATCTATCTGCCCCAATTTATAATATTTTTTTCCTTTCAATTATTGTTGCTCCAATATCTTTTTTCAATTCTTGTTGCTCCAATATCTTTTTTCAATTATTGTTGCTCCAATATCTTTTTATAATTATTGTTGCTCCAATATATTTTTTTCAATTATTGTTGCTCCAATATATATATTTTAATTCTTATAGATAGAATCTCAATGTTGTCTCACAGCCTCATCCTTTGTTGGATGTCTTCTCAATTTGGGTGTAAATATCAACCCAATATTCCTTTTAAAATTCACACTAGATTCCTTCTCCAATGCTAGCCTTCAAATATATCTCTTCCAATAAATGGATAGAGTGTGGTAGCTCTGATACCACTGATGGCTTTTTAGCCAGATTATCATAGGTCCCAATATCCATGATTATATAAAATATATATGAAGACTTAATCATAAAATAATTGGAGTATATTACATTATTTGGTACATGATAATGTAACCCCATGGTACCTTCATGGTACACCTTATAAATATTATACTAGGGTTGAGTCTTAGTTTAGAGTGTGAGTAATGTTTTATGTAATGTAACAATGTGCAGGAAATGCACAAGTGTTATGTAAGTGTGTATGTGCGGGAAATGCATGTGTCATGTGAGTTAGTGTGTAAGTGTAATGTAATTTCATGTGCATAAGTGTCTTATATGTAAGTGTACACAAGTATATTTAGATTAGAGTGTGCTAAGTAAAGAGTCATGTTTGGGTGTGCATACAAGATAGAGTCATGTGTATGCAAGTGTCAAGTAGAGAAGCCAAGAGTGATGAGACTTGGTATAAGGAAAGGAACAATCAAGTATCCAAAGAGTTATTCTACTATGGCTATATATTACTCCATGGAGGAGCATCATATGAATCATTCACATCATACAATTATCAAGTGTAAAGAGTCAAGTGCTATATTTGTAAGAGAAAGAGGAGTAATAAAGATTGCATACATTTGAGCAATTAATATTGTAAGTCATGTTACATGCTTTGTACATGTTTGATTTAGGCTATTACATTCATATTGCTTCTTATTAATGAATGTTATTTGATATATTATAAGCCTTGATTTACATATTAATTTGCTCATATTATTCTACTTACATCATTATCTTGATCTTACTATATTGTGGCTATATTATATTTGATCATGTGGAATTTATCTTATGAGTTTTATATTAACATTAAGGCTTCAAAAGCCATCAATAATATCAATGCATAAAAATCTCATATCAAAATAACATTCAACAATTTAACAATATTACTAAATGAAAAAATACTCACAATATTTTTGATGAGTCAAATATACAATCTTGAGATTTGCTCAATCTTTAGATACATTTCATGGAGCACCCAGGTGTTGTAGGTGAGTTGGAGAGGAGAGGGAAATCCTCCAAGAGAGGTCCCAAGTTCAAATCTCCACCCTACCAAAAAGTTGAATTGGGTATCCAAAATCCAATTGATAATGTTGGTATGGGTAGGGTCGGGTGCGACTCCCGGGTGACTTTGACGGTGTAGAACCCCCTGTTTATGGTCTCTCAGATCAAGGCGGCCCCGTAAGGGGTTTTTCGCTTAAAAAAAAAAGATACATTTCATGGAGCTTTATCTCCATAATATAACCTCATATATATTTTCTCTTGGACTCTTTGTCTCTTGCTCTCCTCACATATCCAAGATATGCATCCTTTCCTATTCCATACATAAGACAAACCTCTCATGTCTTTTGGCTTCACATCTTGCCACTTGTATACATGACTCTTGAATTTCTATTTACTCTTGCACACTCTATTTTATGACACTTGTGCACATCTTGCACATGGACACATACATAAAGGGAAAATATAAATCACATTTTTTAAACTATAGACTCACACTCTATTCTAATATTTATATATTTACATTTGTACCAAAGGCACATTTACCAAATAATGTAATATTCTCCAACAATCAACACATTACCCAAAAATAGAATAACCCATAGAAAGAACACAAAGTAATATGAAGGGTGTATAATCTCACTAAAGAAATAATATCACTACAATCAATAAAGAAAAGGTTGGTCCCAAATGGTATAAATACTTGATTACAAGTGACATTTAGGTCCAGGTTAAAGAATTAACCTTAAGATGATAAGGATTATTATGATAAATCCACATATACAAGGTATACAATGGCACAAAGGGCTATACAATAAATTTAATATAAGAGTTGGCCATGGCCTCAAGTTAATCGTAACACATTTTCCAACATAGAGAGAGACCCTTATTAGTTAACGTCCCATAAGGGACACTCTTCTACTCCAAGATGCTCTTGTAATCACACAAAAAGAACTTTGGACATGGCGTTGATCATGATATTCACTATCTACTTTATTTATGGTACATAGATCAGATTAAAAATCACATAAATATAAAGACATCAAATATAGTACATCCAAATCTCAATGTGCTTAGTCTACTAATGAAACACTAGATTGTGGACAAGTTAATAAAACTAAAATTATCATAATGAAAAGTGCTTGTAAATAGCTAAGAAATACCCAATTGATCTAAAATCATGAGCATCTATTCAATGTGTTTGGTTGAAAAAATTAACAACACAATATTCATATTCCATAAAATATTAATAAATTATGGATTGTCATCTACAATGTTAAGAGATAGATCTAGATCTAAGATAAAAATAAACTTGGTAATGAAGTGTTACTTGTCCAAATCATAGCCCTAATTTGCATAAAAATTATTGTAAAAAATATTAGTGTTCCAATTGAGTAGTGATTACCCATATGGTATGTACCTCTAATATACTAAAGGATTTATTGTACCATTATCCAGTGGCTCTAATAGGGTGCTTGCATATTCCTATAACAATAAATAATAATAAATGCAAATATCCAATTGAGTTTGAATGAGATAGAGAAGGCCAACAATAAGTGTATTAGATATTAATACTTTGAATGATTATATTATGAAAATGAAGGGTATTTAAGTACATAGGATGCCTATTTCAAGCATAAAAAACCTTCAAATAAACTTACAACTACCTTGTCCTATACTACATGCATGTATCTTATGAGGGGTGGATATACCACTTGACTTCTCACATGGTATGTGATGTAATAAATTTTAATATACCCTTGTTTATTACATCATAGCAAAAATTTCTATTTTCTTTATGACCAAACAATAATGTCTAGGGCGATGTTGGAATTTGAGAAAGAAATTCCCCCCTTAATGTTGACTTACTACTTTGATACTTAGGAGTGTCAATTTCTACCAATCATGCACTCCAAATACATTTATTCAATATTTATAGAATTTAGTGCAAGAATTGTGTTTTTTAAATGTATTCAAGTGAAGCATGTATTACCCATAAGGAGATTTTTAAAATGAGTTCAAGCGGGAAGGAGTAGGTGGTCAGGAAAGAGTAGGTGGACGGGAAGGTGCAAGTGCTATGTGGAGAGGAGCTTGAAGTAGTGCAGTCCATGGAAGGTTTAGATGTTGTACTTACACATGGATTTGGGGCTAGTGTCAAATTTGTAGTCCCCTTGGGTGCTCATGGGTTGGGTATAGAGAAGTTGAATGGTGGATCCCATTGGATTGGACACCCCTTCAACTCAAGAGAGTCCTTTACTTTAGTGGCTACCAAAGGGTTTAAATTTTGTGGATAAAAAGTATTATTTGATTTCAATCCTATGCAGGATGAATTGCTTATCCTGAGTGAACTTAGTACTCTTGCCATAGATGAGGGTTCCTAAAATCTGGTGGGAAATTTCTAGATAAGTAGACTTGACTTGGATTTCATCAAGCATTGGATGCTAGCAAAATGGAAGTCCCTAGGATCACTGGAAATTATGGCAGTACCAAAAGCTTTTATCATCATCAAGTTGAATTGTGAAGAGGATTCGAAGATCATTTTGGTTATAGGTCCTTGGTTTTATGGAAAAAGGGGTATGTTCCTACGTAAATAGGGACATGACTTCAACTCGGATACCCAAAAGGTAAATTTTATACCCTTATGGGTTAGGCTTTCAGACCTTCATTTTCATTATTGGTACAATGATATCCTGAGAGGGGTGACCAAGACCATTGGCAAGCTTATCCAGATTGACCCTGCAATCAGAGCTAAGTCTAGAATGGTCTTTGTGAGATTGTGCATTATGATATACCTGGACGCTAATCTTATATCCTATATTAAACTTGTATCAAATGTTGATATGTGGATTTAAACCATTAAGTATGAAAATAGGCCCATCTAGTGCTCCAGTTGTAGTAGGGCTAGAAATTTGTCTTCCTAGCGCCCCTTAAAGAATCTTGCCTAATCTAAAAAGGGTAAAATTTGGAAGGAAAAGCCTCCTGGAAGTCGCTCTATGCAGGATGTTATTGCACATAAGTCCTTGGGAAAAAAGATGTAGCCCTATCATACTCAGTGGAAATCATCTAGAGAGACGAAGAACTACCAAAAAATGTTGTGGTTGTGGAGCTTCCTAATTCCCAAAATTTCACTGTAGCTGAGTCAAGTGAGGTAGTTCCCTCTCTAGAAGAACTCTTCCTGATAGAGAACAAAGTGTTGTTTGGAAGTTCTACCAAGGCTTTCAAAGATAATGAGTAGCTTTAGATAAAGACTTAGGTTAGTTCCCAAGGATACATATTGGGACCCTTTGTCCCTCTTATTTTTTTCAAAACTCTTATGAATGCTTAGAACCAAACTCTGGTTCACTAGAAGATGAAACTCGTGTGGACTCGCTCTCTTAGGCTTCCATATTTATGATAGGGGGTCTCTCACACCCTCCTCTAGTAGGATCCCCTACCAAGACCAGAAGTCATAAAAAAGGGATTGACATCAGTGTAGATCACAAGGTGGGAAAACCCTCCAATAAATCTTGACGTTCCTAGGAGATGGATGTAGAGGTGGCTGACGATTCTCAAGCCTTATTGAAAATGAAGTCTATCAAGGAATCGAGGGGAAACAACTCAAGATTGAAATATTATGTCATACCACCCAAACTAATGGGGGAAAGAAACTCTCCAAACCTCATAAATGAGGATATTTTCCTAGAACATCAGAGGCCTTAATGGGGCCTCCAAGCAAAGGGTTCTAGTTTATCTCAAAAAGGAGGTTCGTCCTGATATTATTTTCTTGCAAGAAACTAATATGGATAGTAGTAAAGTGAATTGTGTCAAAAAAATGGTTTGGAAAGAAGTGGAGGTGGCTGCTAGCTTGGCTCAATGGGCCTCAGCTGGTCTCTTGTACCTGTGGGACCTCAATAAGATCATTGGGTCAATCTTGATGATTATAGATAGAGTTATCAACTTTTTGTTTTACTATAAGAATTCTGGACATAGATGGATTTTGACTAACATCTACGCTACCAACGCTAGAATAAAAAAATAACTTCTTTGGTCCTTGCTCAATTCCATGAGGTATATTTTCAAGAATGAGGTATGGATCCTTGCGGGAGACTTCAAATCTCCTTTATTCCAATCAAATAAGAAAAGGCGATGACACAATGATCTCTAGAGGTATGGAAGAATTAATTACTTTTGTCAATGGTTAGGAACTTATGGACCTAGAGTTGAAAGGTTTCATATATACATGGACCAATAGACGCTTGGGGGTCCAACATATCTAAATAATATTAGATAGAGTTCTAATCTCTAAATAGGCTCTTCCTAATTTTAGAAATGCTTCCCTTAGCTCTCTCCCCAAAGTGGGGTCTGACCACAACCCTCTCTTATTTGAAAATTTTACAAATGCTCCTTTCTTCCCCGAGCCTTTCAAGTTTGAAGTAATGTGGCTTACCCATCTAGAGTTGGAAGTAAGAATAAGGGAGTGGTGGAATACCGGTTTTATTGGTTTGTTTATTATTCAAGTGGCCGCTAAACTTAGACTTATAAAAAACAATCTCAAAGGGTGGAACAAATTGGTTTTTGGAGACATCTAGGAAAAGAAATCCAACCGTAAAAAACAACTAAAGCTGATCCAATGTTCCTTGGAATTGGAAAACTTATCTCAAGAAAATAGATTGGAGGAGAGACTTGTTTTGGTTGAGCTTACAATGTCCTAGGTAGATAGGAGGTCCTTTGAAGACAATATTCTAGAGCCCTTTGGATCAAATACGGGGATAGGAACACTAAATTATTCTATACCTCTGCTTTAAGGCATAGAACTCATAAAAAATTAGGAGAATTGTTAAAGTAGATGGCTCTAAAATAGGAGAAATTTTAGAAATCAGGGTGGAGGCAATTTCTTTCTTCCAAGCCCTTCTCTACGAGTGAATGTGGGAGATAGTGCAGCTAAGGCTAAGATTCTCCAAAATATAATGCACCTAGTTTCAGAAGACATGAACCTCTATCTTATCAGCCCACTTAGAGATGATGAAATCAAAAAAGTTATTTTATCCATGGAAGGCCTTAAAGCCCATGGTCCAGATGGATTCCCTCCTGTATTATTTAGAAGTTTTGGCATATTATGGGAAGGGATATTGATGATGCCTTGAGGGAAATTCAAATTTTAGGGACTATTCCATGTGATGCTAACTCTAAATTCTTAGCCCTTATTCCTAAGTCAGTCGAGGCTAAAGAATTCAAGGATTTCTACCCAATTAGCCTCTGTAACACTATCTTCAAAATCTTAACCAAATATTTGGCTAATAGGATTAAGCCTCTTATCCCTCGACTGATTGACCATGCTCAAAGTGGCTTTATCATTGGTAATTATATTATGGATGATGTCTTATCAATCCATGAATTTATCCATTTGATGGGAAAAAGTGGGAGAGTAGGGGCCTTCCTTAAACTTGACATGAACAAGACCTATGACAAGGTTTCATGGGACTTCCTCCTCAAGGTGATGCATAGGTTCAAATTTGATAGGAAGTGGCTATATCTAATCAAATATTATATATCTTTAGCTAAATTCTTGGTTCTCATCAATGGTTCCCCTGCTAGCTACTTTTGCAGTTAACATGGAATTCGATAAGGAGAACCTCTCTCTCCTTGTTGATCCTAATGGCTAAGGTTTTGGGTAGGACATTCATGGAAACTTATTATATTATGGGTATAAAAATGACACCAAGTGTATATACAATCACTCATCACCATTTTATTGATGATACTATCCTCTCTTTCCTTATCTCAATTCTCCAGGCTCATGCAATCAAGGAAATCCTGATTTGCTTTGAAAGAACAGCGGGTCAAAAAGTCAACTACCTTAAAAGTAAGATTTTTTTCATCAATACCCTCACTACCAGAAAAAGGAGGATAGCCTCCATATTGGGTTGTGAGATACTGGAGCTCCCCTTTATTTATCTTGGGTTCCCCCTGTTTAAAGGGAGATGCAAGAAATCACTCTAGGAATCGGTGGTCGAAAGGGTGTAATGCAAGATGACCAATTGGAAAGAAGCCTTTTTAAGTCAAGCTGGAAAGGCTCTTCTAGATAAATATACTCTCCAAAGTATATTGGTGTACTTCATATCAATTTTTAAAATTATTGGTAAAATATTTCAAAGAATCGAACAAGCCTATAATTCTTTCCTTTGGTTTATCTCTAAGGAGAAAAAGAGATTTCACTTGGTGGTCTGGGATAAAATCTATAGTAGAAGATAATTTGGGGGTTTGGGGATTAGGAGAGTGGGTCATATGAACAAGGTTTTATTGCTAAGTAACTATGGCACTTGGTGCAAAAATACCAGGTGGAATGAGTGAACATTATAAGGGTAAAATATTTGAATAATGAGGATGGCTTATTAACGGACCCTATCCCTAGTTTTGGGTTGGTCTTTTGGCTTAAAATCATCAGATATAGGAGAATTATCATCAAGGGAGGTAGGTAGAATGTTGAAAATGGTCTTAGTATCAATTTTTGAGTAGACCCCTAGTTGTTGGATCTATCACTGGCATCCTTCTCAGAGTTGGCAGTAGCTGAACAATTATGTAGACAAAATTTTGGTTCAAAGGTTGTAGACTATAATGAAACTATGAAAAATAGGAAGAGATGAAAATTTTTATCCAACCCAATTTTATCCTAGTCTGATAAGGTGTTCTCAATAAGATCTATGATGTCCTAAAATTTCAAGTTATCAAGGCTTCGAAGGATGATGATGCCTTTTTGGAAAAATAAAAGTTTAGGAGCTTTTTCGGTTAAGTAGACCTATTTTTTGTTGGAGGATCCTGGTCCCCTTTGGTTCCTGATTCATATCGTGTGGCACAAGGGTATGACCCCCAAAGTGAACGTGTCTATGTGGTTTTCCATCTAAAATAAAATCTGAACTTGGATAATATACAATCTCATGGGTTTTTCATCCCAAATTATTATTACCTTTACAGGTTTGAGGTCGAGTATTTGCACCATATTTTTATCTTGTGCCTTTTATCTAGGGAGGTTTTCTCTTCATTCTTCTCCATTGTTGAGGTCTATTGTATTTCTACCTTTATTGTCTCAAACCTCCTCTCCCAATGAGACCCTCCCTTCTCTGCCCCTATCATTTTTGGTCCTTCAGTTTGGCCCACATTCTGTGGTATATTTGGAAGAAAATAAACCTCTGGTATTTCAATAATAAGGCCAACTCTACTTCCTCTATTTGTGCTAAAAGCATCACAATATATATGCTTTCCCATTGGAGTCAAAAGGGTATTCTAAGCTATAAGAATATCTGGAATGCTCTTTGGATTTCAAGGCTAGGCCCAGGCCAATAGCTCAAATTGATCCTACTATGAGGGGTCTTAATATCTAGGATCCTCCACTGATAGGATGGATAAAGCTAAAATTTTATGGAGCCTCCAAGGGTAACCCTTATTATGCTAGAGTGGGAGGCGTTATTCCTAATTGTAAAATCAAACCTTTGTTAGATTTTTCTAAAAAATGGGAGTCCAATGTAGTTAATTTGTAGAAGCCAAAGCTCTCTTTTAGGGGATTTCTCTCTTGAATTCGTTAGGGTATAACAAGGTCATTATTGAGGGTGACTCCTTAAATATTATAAATTTTGTGAAAGGAATTCAACCCCCAAATAATCTATTGGCAATATGATATTCGAAGCCAAAATAATTATCCAGATGCTGGAAGAAGTGGTAATTAAACATGTTTATAGGGAAGGAAATAAAACTATTGATTTATTGGTAGACCTAGGGCTAAACCAGGATAACTTAACCATATGTAGAGACAACTTACCTAAGGGTATGCATGGTTTGGAGAATGGAATATAATATGATTGGACCTATGAGTCAATCCCTATGGTGGCACAAACACTATTTTTCAGTCTCTATCATTGGTATTGGTGGAAAAAGGGTGATTGAGGACACAATATGTAGAATTGATATGGGAGAAAGCTTCCTCAGTATCCATATTTTTAAATATTTAAATTCCCACATCTTTGGTACATTTTAATGCTTAAAATATGACACCTTGGTGGATCCTCATGAAAGCTGGATTAGGCTAGCTGACTAAGTTGTGGAAATGGTTTTGGTGATGGAGGGTAAGGCCGCAAGGGACTAGAAAAATCAAGTGGATTCTAGTCAACCTACCATGGAGGATAAGGACTATTGGTGGGGATGAGTCAAGGGTCCAGAGGTATTAGAATCAAATGAGGACTTTGATCTTACCAACTAGGATTTGGATGGAATTCTTTCCCCTATGGTGGTAGCTAACGTGGACTAGTGAAATATTGAGGTTGTAGACTCATCAAGATCAAACAATGAGCCACATTGAGGGATTTAAAGTACATTTTTAGAATATGTTTTTGGATGGGAAGAGTTTCTAGGAAAGCATGGGACTTCACTTGGAATTATTATTTCCTAAGGTGGCACTCTTAGAGGCTTGATTAAATGCTAGGTAGAATTTCATGACATTGACCTCGTGGTACTCTGGGCCTCTCGTTGAAATAACTTGGAATTCACTTTTGCTTTGTATTAAGTACTGATTATGAGTGTTCTACTAGTGTGGTCTCATAGTTGATCCTATAATATTCCCCTGCTTGTGATTCCTTTTATCCTAGTGTGATCTCCACATTGGTCTGTCGTGTCCTAGATTTCTTCAGTCTAGTCTGGTGAGGGGTGGGTTGTTGAAATTCACCATGGGATTTAGATTTTTTGTTTTCTCCTACCCTTTCCTTACCCAATATCGCGGTGGATTAAGGGTGATTTTAATATTTTTAGGCTCTAGCTATGGATCATATCCTAGTTTTTGAATCTATTTTAATGTTAGTCTTCCTCCCCACCCCTCGAGAGATTAAATTGTTGGGAGCTTCTTTAGGCTGAGAGACGTTGGTTTTGGTTTACTCTTATGGGAGAGTGGTATTGAATCAATATGGATTCTAGCAAGGGTTCTAGAAAGGTTTCTAGTCTAATTTTGGAACCAAGCCACCCTTTTGTTGATGATGATTTAAAGAAAAGTTTGAAGAAAATGGGTATCCTGACCTATTTGGAGAAATTCAATGGCCATAATTTGCAACTAGCAAGACACATTGCTTATACTTGGTGCAATGGGGTGGTAAGAGTGGGTAGCCTAGAGTTTGATATTTGAATCCCCCTCATTGCAGAAGTAACTGGACTACTAGGGAATGGGGCATATCACAACAAGGATAAGTATTCCTTGGCCATGGAAGCCCAAAATTTCTTGAGTGAAGAAGAAGAGCTGGTGAGATACCAATATATATATAAATGTGACTCTCTAAAGGATCTCTGGGATAGAGCAATCCTTATTATCATGAAGTTATTTACTCTTTATGAAAAAAGGAACTCATCCAGAGTTTCCACCTAATGTTTCTTAACCAACTGTGTAGAAAGAGACCTATGAATATTCCTTCATTTCTATTTTAGTCACTACAGAGATCAATTAGTCAAGTCAAAAGAGGTATTTTTTTGACCCTATATATCAAGTCTTACTAAAATTAATCTTTGAGCATGTCTCTAAGACTAGAGGTTTTGTGGGTGATGAGATATTGAAATATCTATCTTTGATCCCTATGGTGGTTGCCTCCCCTAACCCATATAAGGAAAGTGAATCCTAGTCCCAAGAGGTTACCCATTCCATTGACCATGCTGCAAGTGGCTAAAATAGGGCTACTCCCTTTGCCAAGGGTACCTCCACCCATTGAGCTATATTTCTACTCATACAAGGAAAAATCCTATGACGATTTAAGATTCAAATTCTAAGAACTCTATCTTGATTAAAAAGAAAGTGAAGCTAGTGGTTACGACTGTTGAAGGGGGTCTAACTCAAGCTCTGATAAATGCTCCAAAATCTATCTTGAATACGACGGTAAGAATACAAAAATCCCCATCACTTCTCTGTATTCAATAATTTCCTATTCTAAGAAAATTAAGATCTTGTTGAGTTGGGTCCAAACTGATTAGGTGGCAAGACTAGGTAAGGACACGTTAGATGATTGTGAAGGATAAGCTAGGTCTTGGACATCCTATTTTATTTTTTCCTTTTGATAATGGGTTTTCTATTGTGTAAGGTAGGCCACCCTTGCATCGGTGTCAAGTACTGGTTTTGGTGGTTCTACCCCTGTGTGGGTGTTGGATTTTAAAAATTATTGGTTTTTGGAATCCATTTGGTATATTTTTTGTTATATTTGTGGTAGTTGTTGTAGTTCTACCCCTACGTGAATACTGGATGTTGGATCTTGTTCAAATTACTATATTTTCTAGCTTCTATTAAGGGTTGGTAGCTTTCCTTTTTTATACAAGGTTTGAGGTACCTTTCAAAACCCCTTTTTCTATCTTATCAAAAAAATGTAAAGCATGTGTTACCATGTATCCAATATCACTTATTGGATTGAATGACCACTAATTTTTGGCTTACATATGATGGAATGAAAGTAGTGTATGTATTATTCTATTGCTTTCTATTTCTCTACCTTTTAGAGTGATCAAAACCTAGATTATTTGCAAGTTATCCTTTTATCATGAGTTCTATAATATGATAAATGGGAATTATATTTTGAATGCAATATTTGGCAATTTTGCGTACTTGTTTCAATCCTTAAAATAATCCCATAGCTACCATAATTTTGTCTTGAGCTAAATGTAGCAACTTGACAAGTGTTTTAAAGTTTTTAGTGTTGAACCATTGGGGTCCAACAACTATTGACATTGTCTAATAAATATTCCTTTATCTTGTATTATATTAAAAATATTGATGATGTCACAATGCATCTTATCATCTAGTATTTGAATTGCTTTTAATATCGATACACTCCTTGATAAGAGTTTTATGAGATCTTGGGCTTTGATAATTATGTATGGATCTCTTGTTCAAGTTGTAAATATAGATAATCTTATTTCAACAAGGTCTGGTTTGTAGGCTATCCCAATATTCTTCATAGATTTCTTCATAATATGTCATTCATCCTACAAATGTTTTCTCTATACTTGGAAAAATGAGTAGAAAAGAAATTAACATTGAATGCATAGTATTTAGTCTAGGTGGTAATGAACTTCTTGTCCTTAGAAGTGTTCCATAGCGTGTGTTTGTAATAGTTTCCTTTGTATGTAGGCAGTTTTACCTCCTATTGGTTCCTTAGCTTGAGGTGACCAACTGATGGAACTTTTCTTGTATGATGATTTGGATGATTTGAATGCATTCAGGTTTCTTGACCTGTCATATATTTGGAATCATACCAGACAGTATTGGGTTGTCTCATTTATGCTCATGCAAGAAACACATGTTCTTCTACTATTTCTTCTTTTTATTTTTTAGGTGGATTTTTCTTAGCTATATTATTTTGATGCACCTTTCTCCAAATTTGATTTTGTTGTTCTAAAAATAACCTAATTTGTTTCTAGTTTATCTCTCATAAAGGGGATACATTTTTGAATGGGTTGTGCCAACATTACCTCATGGTGTGTCAATTTATACCACAATATTCACACATATTTTGCATGTGGAATATACTTATTTGAGAGGTAATTTTATGATTCTTATATCTTTGAAAATTATTTCTTTGTTGGAAGCAATGTGGAGGTCTCATTCCTCTTCTAAATGGCTACTTCTCTCAGAGTTTATTACATTATTTGGTACCTTAGAAGAAACTTGTATACATTTTGTAAATACTTTGTAAATGTGTTGTGTGAAAGAGTCTTGTAAATATTTTTTATTGTGTTTGTCATCTAGTAATTATTAGAGGTTTGTTATTATTAGGGAGTCAATAAATATATTTCTCCTATGAGAAATATGAAGAGTCATATCTCCCATGAGTTTGAGGAGATGAAGAGTTAGTTGAAGGTAAAATATCAAGAGTCTTTGTAAAAGCTATTTGTAAAGGTACCATGTATTGTGTGTAATAATGTGAGAAGTTTTAGTGCTTCATTTGTACTTGAATACTAAGTATATCATCCATGAGAATATAGTGATATTGATTGAATACTTATGTATCTAATTTTAATGTATTGTGAGAGATTTGATAATAAAATATTATTGAAACTTGCTTATATGCTATCAATGGAATCAAATCCATAGTGAAGAGAAGTCAAGCTGAAGCAAATCCATAGTGAAGAGAAGTCAAGGTGAAGTAGAGCTATGGTTGTGAGAGTAGCAACATTATTTATTTAGGAGCCATGAGAAAGAGCATCGAGTTTTTCTCATTGTAATTATGGTTCTACGAATGCATGAGTAAGAGTGCAAGTGCACTTTTTTAGAGAAGTCACAGGGAGAAGAGAAATGTACCTCTTTTTTTTGATATCATATAAAAAGGTCATGTTAACTAGGAAAAGGAGATAACCTACAAAAGACTAGGGAAATGGAGACATGATCCTATAAAAGAATTAACTAGAAAAAAGAGATGTCAAGCTACAAATGGAGATGTGGATATACAAGAGAGAATGATGTAACTTTGGATGTAACATCTTCATTCTAGAATGTAATCAACTTCTTGGCCTTAGATGTTTCCCATGGCTTGTGCTTGTAATAATTTCCTTTGTATCTAGGCAATTTTACCTCCTATTGGTTCCTTGGCTTGAGCTGATTAACTGATGGAAATTTTTTGGTATGATTATTTCAATGATTTGAATGCATCCAGGTTTCTTGACCTGTCATATGTTTGGAATCATACAAAATAGTATTGTGTTATCTCATTTATACTCATGCAAGAAAAACATGTTTTTCTTCTATTTTTTCATATTTTTCTTCTTTAGATTAATTTATCTTAGCTACATTATTTTGATGTGCATTTCTCCAAATTGGATTTTGTTGTTCTAAAGATGACCTAATTTACTGATAATTCATCTCTCATGAAGGGAATACAAATTTGAATAGATTATGCCAACATTTGCTCATGGTGTGTCCATTTCTACCACAATGTTCACACATTTTTGCATGTGAAAAGTATTTTGAGAGACATTTTTATGATTCTTATATCTTTGAAAATTCTTTCTTTGTTGGAAACAATGTGGAGGTCTCATTCCTCTTCTAAATGGTCACTTCTCTTGGAGTTTTTACATTATTTGGTACCTTAGAAGAAACTTGTAAATATTTTGTAAATGTGTGGTGTGAAAGAGTCTTGTAAATATTTATCATTTAGTAATCATTAGAGGTTTGTTATTATTAGAGAGTCAATAAATATATTTATCTTATGAGAAATATGAAGAGTCATATCTCTCATGAGTTTGAGGAGATGAAGAGTTAGTTGAAGGTGAAATATCAAGAATCTTTGTAAAAGCTATTTGTAAGGAGGTCATGTACCGTATGTAACAATGTGAGAAATTTTAGTACTTCATTTGTATTGGAATATTGTGTTTATCATCTATGAGAATATAATGAGATTTATTGAATACTTATGTATTATGGGTGAACTATTGTGCCTCTTCACCCACTCTTATTTTTTGAGGATTAGGGCATAATAAAGCCAACCAATCTTGAGGCGTTAATGGATGAACATGAAAATGAGCAAGGGTATGCTTAAAAGAAGACCCCAAAAATCCACATTGCTTGGATGGAATATTGGGATCCCAAATCCTCGGGCAAAAAAATCAGACTTCAACAAAGTGATCACAAGTCCCAAGTTCCCATCTTCAAATATGGACGAAAATTTGGAAAAACAATATTAAAATTCCAAACCCAATTTTCTGTCTCTATGAAGATATGATGAGTAAAATTCTAGGATATTGGATCATGAAGGAGCATATCTAGAAGTTCGTCCAAGGCTGAGAACATCACACATTAGGATAAAAGCTTTGAGGATCTTCAGGAGGGAGCATTAATGACCTCAACTACCTGATGTAGATAGTTGATGGACATGAATTTGAAATGAACAATCAATCATTGATATTTTTGCAACACAAGAAGGCAAAGTAGATCAAAATTTAAGAAGCTATTAGAATGATAAAGGAACTAGATCTCTGCAGAGGTATCACATTTCCTTTGGATAACCACCATTCCTCCTGTAGTAGAATGCAACAAATTTTCCAATAGTTGTAGCAGATTCTCTCACATGATGCCATTAATGTTATATTTTAAATTCATTAAAATATTCTATAAATAGTAGAATTCTCGTCATTCCAAAGGGTAGCTTTATTGCCTTTACAAGTCATATGTAATTCTTCATTGCTTGTAAATAATACTAAATCACTGTTTGGTCTCTCAATCTATCTTTCATTCTGCTTTTACCTTTCTGTGAATTTTTATTTCTATGATGGCCATCTGAGTTGGTTTTATTAATTCTATTATTTATATTTTGTGAGTCTAGCTGGGTGGTTATGGAATTTGCATTCACCATTGGGCATCAGGGTTTATTTTTGTCAAAGCCAATCGGGTGGGAGCACTCTAATTATGCTGCATGGATTTCATGCACCCTCTCAATGGTTCTAGAATTTATCCTTGCATGCTAAGCTGAAGGAGAAGTGAAGATAGGGTAGGATGATTAGTTAGGTGGTTCGCTATTGTTTGTGCTAGCGACATTGGAGGAGTGTGTCTTGATGCTGCCATACCCCTTGTCAGTTTTGGCTATGACATCCTTTGATTTCTTTCTCATTACCTTTTTATATTTTTCCCCTTTGTAGCATAGGTAGCTGGAACCAAAGGAGCCAAACTTCTCCAAAGATCGAACACACCTACCTCTCTCGAAATGAGTGACCATTCAATGCTGGTTGAAAACCTCTGTGTGCGCCTCCTGCTCATTCGGTGCTAGTTTTTGCACCAACAATTTTTGGTGATTATACTAGGGAACTCTTTGAGTTTTTGTGTTTGAGGAGATCAGAGTTTGGTGATACTCTAGTTTTTATATATATTTACAAATAACATGGTGACTATGACCTGTGCAACATCTCCAGATCATCAGATCAATTACCTCTTTGTACTAAAATATTTTCATTTCTCGAAGAACCTAAGGTTTCATGAACAACCTTGACCTCATCTGTGGAGAAAGTATATTCATTTGGTAAATTTGACTCTGATACATGAACTGGGACCTTTGAAGGCAAGTACCTCAATGGCCCAACTATTTTGCCCATAGTGGAACAATCTTGGTTCACTGGACCTTTAATGCTAGAATGAGATTCCTGAAAGTGTCCTGAAGCACTTGATAAAATATGATGACACTTTAGGAATTTCTCAAGAACATCTTGAATATGTCATTGCACTAGTACCACTCCATGGCATAACACAATAATATGTCATGATCAGTCTCCTAGTCTTGTCTCTAAAAGGGAGGGTGTTGTAGACACTAAAATCATGTAAATCAGATAAGACTGCCGAGGTGCCACTCTTATTAATACCATATGGCCCCATTGAGTAATGCTCAGAGGTTAATTAGGGGTACTAACCACTTTTAGGAGGTTTTGGGTCATGTAGCCATGGTCGTCCCACCCTAATATGGCCACAGTTCATGGTCGTCCCACCCATGGACGACCATAAGCAACCATTTTGGGTGGAGCGACCATGGTATAGACCCCCAAAAAATTTAAATGTGGGACAAATGGAAATCAATTTATACCATTTATCCCACCCAATCACTCATGATATATTGGGAGACTGTCATGACCATTAGGGACTACAAATTGGAGGCCCAAATGGGAAGCCTCTTCCATCCTATGCATGGCAAAGGCGTTGACAAGTCCTACCTTACATACCCCAACTTGCCCCTTTTCCCCCTTTGATCTATTGGACTATAAATTGGAGTGTTTCCACTCAATTTCATAGAGAGACCTTTGCAAGCATTGACCACGAAGTGCTGCCAATATTTCCTCTCACATTTTTCCCTCATATTTTCTCTTGGAAACCTCATCAATCGAAGGCATTTTCAAGGCATTCACAAACACAAACATCCTCTACAAAACCCAATAATTATAGTGATTTAATTTATAAAATTTGGCAACAACACCCCTAGGAGGATTCTAGACCAGATCCAAGTGGAATTGGTGGTAAAAACCACCTTGTTTTATGGCCTTCCCCACCTGGGATGGTTAACAGTTCCAATTGGAACTATTAGGGATGACCATGAATTGGCCCACAATTTTGATCCAATTTTAGTGTAGATCAATTTTATAGCATTATATTAGCATCATACTTAATTTTGGTAAATTTTGGAGTGGTTTTGAATTGTTAATTAGGGTTTTTGTGATTACAGTCCTAATTGGCCCACCCAGGGATGACCACAAGTTATGCTCATAATATCACTTCAATTTTTACTCAGATAATTATAAAATCATATAATATACATCATGCTAAGTTTTCATGTCATTTGGAGTAGTTTAGACCCATCGATTGTACTTTTTACATTCAATACTACATGCATTTCATGGATTTTATCATAATACACATATGCTATTAACATATTTCAATTCCTTGTGTGTAGGTACAAATATTTTAGTGCATGAGGAAGGATCTAAGGAGTTGAATAAATATAGCTCAAATTGAAAGCCCTCAAGGGGATGTATTGTAACCTCCTATTTGATAAATGAATAAATACAAAGAGAACCCCCCTTTTTCCTAACTTATTTGTCATTTACTTGCTTACTTTATTGTCTCTTTTGAATGCTTGATTAGAACATTAGATGCATTTCAATTTCATTTGTTAGGTGCACTATTTTCATCTCTTCAGGTGCTATGGTGGTATCATACTCTAGAGTAGATATCCATCCACTCCTGGATGGATTTGGAAAAAGCCTTTATTGACACATTTTATGGCTCCATGGATCCCTTCCAACTCTTGATGCACCTCATGTTCATCAAGAGGGCTCCTTTTGAGTCTATTAAAAGCTTCAATAGTTGGTCTAGAAGGATATGTGAGAGGATCCCTTTTGAATACAATCCATCCCCCGCCCAAGATCACTTGTATCACCCAAGCTCACTTGTATTATATTCGAGCTTTCTACCCAAATATTAGCCTCCTGCTATACCAATCAGAGGAGAAGATATTTCCCCAACTATTTCATAAGGCTATGCAGGTTGAAAAACTCTTGCTTCAAGTGGGAAAAGCATCTTCAAGAGATTCCACCTCATTACCCACTTTTTCATTTGCTACTATTACCCTTTCAATCACACAATACCCATCATGGAGACCATCTCAAGTTGTGCAGGGGTGAAGGATGCAGTTTTGTGGAGCACAAGGGGTGAATATTTTCTCTAGATCATTCAAGAAAGATGCAAGCACCATTTATGCAATGTATAATTCCATTGCTTGCACCTTTTCCCAAGGAATGGAAGATCTGGACTCGAGCGAGAATTTCACCCACAAAGAGGGAGTATTTTTGCACCCTTTTTGTATCCAAGAATAGGATGGGCAAGGGCCAAGTCATCTTACAAATGACTTAAATGATTAGAATACAAGTCCTTAAGAGTTCCCATCCCTAGAAAGTTTAGTTAATAATATTTGCAAGTAGAAATGCACAAGGACAATGGAGGCATGCAAACCCAATTTTTAATAGCAAGTGGATCCCAAGGAATGGTGACACTGGAGCCTATTGCCACATGAACCAGTACCATAAGAAGACTCCCATGTGGTAAAATTCACTGCCACCCTAATCATCAATCACATAAGTACTGGTATGCGTGATGACTTGCCAAGTTGTAATTTGTTCATGGCTTGGAAATATTTTGGGCAATGTCATTCAGACTACAAAAACTGCCTCAAGTTCAATATAATTTGGTCCAGGCATTACAGATTCTATAGATAATATCCAGGATGAATTAATGGTTGTGGTGTGCCACTCGTGTCATAATTTTGTGTACATAAGCCAACAATTAAATAAAAGTGCAGGAGGCACATGGCCAGTGATATCAACCTGTTCAATGGTGACTCGTGTGGATTTCCATAAATAATGTTGGTTTTGAAGCTCCTTCCTTTGTTATCAGTATTATTATACTATGAACCTATGTCCAATGGACCAAGAATCAAAATTTATGCATCACTTCATGCAATATCCAAAAGGATATGCGCTGCAATCTTGAAAGTAGCGCTCATTCCTCCACCTAGTAGAAAACAAGCTATAAATAGAACATCAAGAAGGTAAATAGTAGCATTGGTTGAAGTAAGCGTAAGATGAAAATGATGCTACAACGAGAGATTATTTGGAGAAGCGATGATAGATTGAGGAGGTTTTTGCATGACTGTGTCAAAAAAAAATACTACAACAGATGTTGGAATTTTGTCTATTCTTGAAATAGTATTAGTCTTTGGTGGGACATGTTGTTGGAAGTGCAGTTTGTAGGGATATCATACAGACTGCCTTCCAATTCATCCCTCTACTCTATCTTGTTTCCCTTCATCCTATCTTCCATTTACCTTTCCTATTCCCCTTGCATTCCCTCTTTATTCCCTTTTTGTTGTGCTCCGCCCAATCGATGCCTAGGCACTTTGTATTTTCTCTCCCCTTATTCCATTGATTTTGCAACCTTCTTTGGTTGCCTCTATTAATAATTCTTCCATCTCTATTTTCCTTCCACTTCCCCTATTAAAAGGATATTGAAAATTGATATCTCTTTTTAGGTTCCTTTTTCACAAGGAAAAAGCCCTTGTGAGCTACCAAGAGTGTGGGTGAACTATTGTGCCTCTTCACCCACTCTTATTTTTGAGGATGAGGGCATAATAAAGACAACCAATCTTGAGGCGTTAATGGATGAATAGGAAAATAGGCAGGGGAATGCTCAAAAGAAGATCCCAAAACTCCACCTTGCTTGGATGGAATATTGGGATCCCAAATCCTCAGGAAAAAAAATTGGACTTCGACAAACTGATCACAAGTCCTAAGTTCCCATATTCAAATATGGACAAAAATTTGGAAAAACAACATTAAAAGTCCAAACTAGGTTTTTCGTCCCTATGAAGATATGATGAGTGGAAGTCTGGGAGATTAGATCATGAAGGAGCATACCCAAAAGTCCATACAAGGCTGAGAACATCACATGTTAGGATGAAATATTTGAGGATATTCAGAAGTGAGCATTAACAACCTCAACTACCTGATGTAGATAGTTGATGGGTGCAAAGAAGAAATTTAAAATGAACAATGAATCTTTGATCTTTCTGTAGCACGAGAAGGTAAAGTAGATCAGAATATAAAAAGCTATTAGAATGATCAAGGAACCAAATCTCTACAGAGGCTTCAGATTTTCTTCAGACAACCGCCATCCCTCCTATAACAGAACACAACATATTTTTCAATCGTTCCAGTAAATTCTCCCACATGATGCCATTAATGTTATATTTTTAACTCATTGTAAAATATTCTATAAATAGCAGAATGCTCACCATTCCAAAGGGTGGCTCTGTGGCCTTTACAATTCATATGTAATTCTTCATTGCTTGTAAATAATAGTAAATCACTATTTGGTCTCTCAATCTATCTTTCATTCTACTTTTACCTTTGTGTGAATGTTTATTTCTATGATGGTTGTCTGAGTTGGTTCGCTTAATTCTGCTATTTGGATTTCGTGAGTCTAACTGGGTGGTTCTAGAATTCACATTCACCACTGGGAATTGGGGTTTATTTTTATTAAAGCCAATCAGGTGAAAGCGCTTTAATTCTACTATTGGGATTTCATGCACCCTCTCATTGGTTCTAGAATTTGTCCTTGCATGTTGATCAAAGAAGAATTGAAGATGGGGTGAGCTGATCTGTTAGGTGGTTTAGTACTATTTGCATCGATGACATTAGAGGAGTGTATCTTGATACGATCATATCCTATCCTTGTTAGTTCTATCTAGGAACTCCTTTTATTTCTTTCTTTTTCTCTTTCCATTTTTTCCCCTTTACGATGTAGGTAGCTGGAACCAAAGGAGTCGATCTTCTCTAGGTTGGGTGGTTATTCAATACTGGTCAAAAACCTCTAGGTGTGCCTCCCGCTCGTACTCACACCAACATGTATCTCATTTTAATATATCATGTGAGAGATTTGATCACAAAATATTATTAAAACTTGTTTGAGGCTATCAATGGTATCAGAGCAATAGTGAAGAGAAGTCAAGGTGAAGTAGAGCCATAAATAAGAGAAGTCAAGGTGAAGCAGAGTTATGGTTGTGAGAGTAGAAATATTTTATTTTTTATATGGAGCCATTAGAAAAAGCATTTTATTTTCTTTTCCTTGTATTTATGGTTCTACAAATACATGAGGAAGAATGCAAGTGCACTTTTTTGAGAGAAGTAAGAGGGAAAAGAGAAATGTGCCCATTCTATTTTTTGAGATATTATAAAAAGGGTCATGTTAACCAAGAAAAGGAGATAACCTATAAAAGACTAGGGAAATGAAGACTTGATCCTATAAAAGAATTAACTAGTAAAAAGAGAAGTCAAGCTACAAATGGAGATGTGAGCGTACAAGAGAGAATGTTGTAACTTTGAATGTACCATATTCATTCTAGAATATAATAAAATTCTCGGCCTTATATGTGTCCCATGGTTTGTGATAATAATTGTTTCCTTTGTATCTAGGTAATTTTACTTCCTATTGGTTTCTTGGCTTGAGGTGATTAGTTGATGAAACTTTTCTTATATGACTATTTGGATAATTTCAATGCATCTAGGTTTCTTGACCTGTCATATGTTTGGAATCATACCAAATAGTATTGTGTTGTCTCATTTGTGCTCATGCAAGAAACACATGTTGTTCTTCTATTTCTTCATATTTTTCTTCTTTAGCTTGATATTCTTTGGTTACATTATTTTGATGTGCCTTTCTCCAAATTTGATTTTGTTGTTCTAAAGATGACCTAATTTGCTACTAGCTCATCTCTCATGGAGGGGATATATTTTTGAATGAATTATACCAACATTCCCTCATGGTGTGTCCATTTTTGCCACAATGTTCATACATATTTTGCATGAAAAAAGTACTTCTTTTAGAGTAATTTTTTGTTATTCTAATATCTTTGAAAATTATTTGTTGAAAATAATGTGGAGGTCTCATACCTCTTTTAAATGGCTGCTTATCTTGGAGTTTATTACATTATTTGGCACCTTAGAAAAACCTTGTACATATTTTGTAAATACTTTGTAAACGTGTGGTGTGAAAGAGTCTTAAAAATATTTGACATTTAGTGCTTGTCATTCAATAATCATTAGAGGTTTGTTATTATTAGGAAGTAAATAAATATATTTCTTCCATGATAAATACGAAGAGTCATATATCCCATCAATTTGAGGATATGAAGAGTTAGTTGAAGATGAAATATCAAGAGTCTTTGTAAAAGCTATTTGTAAAGAGGTCATATATTGTGTGTAACAATGTGAGAAGTTTTAGTACTTTATTTGCACTGGAATACCATGTTTATCATCCATAAGCATATAGTGAGATTTATTGAATACTTATGAATCTCATTTTAATATATTGTGTGATAGATTTAATCATAAAATATTATTAAAACTTGTTTATATACTATCAGTGGTATCATATCCATAGTGAAGAGAAGTCAAGGTGAAGAAAGGCCACAATGAAGAGAATTCAAGGTGAAGCAGAGCCATAATGAATACAATTCAAGGTGAAGCAAATCCATGGTTGTGAGAGTAGCAACATTTGTTTGAGAAGGAGCCATTAGAAAGAGCATTATTTTTTTCCTTGTATTTATGGTTCTATGAATGCATGAGTAACAGTGTAAGAGCACTTTTTTGGGAGAAGTGAGAGGGACAAGAGAAATGTGCCCATTATTTTTTTGAGATACTATAAAAAGGGTCATGTTAACTAGGAAAAGGATATAACCTATAGAAGACTAGGGAAATGAAGACGTGATCCTACAAAAGAATTAACTAGAAAAAGAGACGTCAAGCTACAAATGGAGATGTGAACCTACAAGAGAGGATGTTTTAACTTTGAATGTACCATATTCATTCTAGAATGTAATAAACTTCTTGGCCTTAGATGTGTCCTATGGCTTATGCTTGCAATAGTTTCCTTTATATCTAGGCAATTTTACCTCTTGTTGGTTCCTTGGCTTTAGGTGATCAACTCAGGGAACTTTTCTTGTATGATGATTTGGATGACTTGAATGCATCTAGATTTATTGACCTATCATATGTTTGGAATTATACCAAATAGTATTCTCCTGTCTCATTTTTTCTCGTGCCGTAAACACATGTTCTTCTATATTTTCTTTAGCTTGATTTTCTTTGGCTATATTATTTTGAAGTGCCTTTCTCCAACTTTGATTTTTTTGTTCTAAAGATGACTTAACTTGCTACTGGTTCATATCTTATGAAGGGGATACATTTTTGAATAGATTATGCCAACATTCCACCATGGTGTATCCATTTATGCCATAATTTTCACACATACTTTGCATGTGAAAAGTACTTCTTTGAGAGTTATTTGTTTTAATTCTAATATATTTGAAAATTCTTTCTTTTTTGGAAGCAATGTGGAGGTCTCATGCCTCTTCTAAATGGCTACTTCTCTTGGAGTTTATTACATTATTTGGTACCTTAGAAGAAACTTGTAAATATTTTGTAAATACTTTATAAATGTGTGGTGTGATAGAGTCTTGTCATTTAGTGTTTGTCATTTAATAAATATAGAGGTTTGTTATTATTAGGGAGTCAATAGATATATTTCTCCTATGAGAAATATGAAGAGTTATATCTCTTGTTAGTTTGAGGATATGAAGGGTTAGTTGAAGGTGAAATGCCAAGAGTCTTTGTAAAAGCTACTTATAAAGAAGTAATGTATTGTATGTAACAATATGAGAAGTTTTAGTACTTTATTTGTACTAAAATATCATGTTTATCATCCATGAGAATATAGTGAGATTGTTTGAATACTTGTGTATCTCATTTTGATATATTGTGTGAGAGATTTGATCATCAAATATTATTGAAACTTGCTTATATGCTATCAATGGGATCAAAGCCACAGTGAAGATAAGTCAAGGTGAAATAAAGTTATGGTTGTGATAGTAGCAACACTTTTTTTAGGAGCCATAAGAACATCAATTTTTTGTTGTATTTATGGTTCTATGAATGCATGAGTAAGAGTGCAAGTGCAATTTTTTAGAGAAGTGGGAGGGAGAAGAGAAACATGACCATTATTTTTTTGAGATCCTATAAAAAAGGTCATGTTAACCAGGAAAAGGAGATAACCTATAGAATGATAGAGAAATGGAGATGTGATCCTACAAAAGAATTAACTAGAAAAAAAGACATCAAGCTACAAATGGATATGTGAGCCTACAAGGGAGAACATTGTAACTTTGAATGTATCATCTTCATTTTAGAATGTAATGAACGTTTTGGCCTTAGATGTGTCCCATGGCTTGTGCTTGTAATAGTTTCGTTTGTATCTAGGTTGTTTTACCTCTTGATTGTTCCTTGACTTGATTTTATTGTTCTAAAAATGATCTAATTTTCTATTGGTTCATCTCTCATGAAGGGGATACATTGTTTAATGGATTATGCCTATATTCCCTCATGGTGTGTTCATTTCTGCCATAATTTTCACACATATTTTGCATGTGGAAAGTACTTATTTGAGAGTCATTTTTTTATTATGATATCTTTGAAAATTATTTCTTTGTTGAAAGAAATGTTGAGGTCTCAATCCTCTTCTAAATGGATGCTTATATTAGAGTTTATTACATTATTTGGTACTTGAGAAGAATCTTGTAAATACTTTGTAAATGTGTGGTGTGAAAGAGTCTTGTAAATATTTATCATTTAGTAATCATTAGAGGTTTGTTGTTATTAGGGAGTCAATAAATATATTTCTCCTATGATAAATATGAAGAGTCATATCTTCCATGAGTTTGAGGAGATGAAGAGTTAGTTGAAGTTGAAATGTCAAGAGTATTTGTAAAGAGGTCATGTACTATGTGTAACAATATGAGAAGTTTTATTATTTTATTTGTGTCAAAATACCATGTTTATCATCCATGAGAATATAGTGAGATTGATTGATTACTTATGTATCTCATTTTAATATATTGTGTGAGAGAATTGATCATAAAATATTATTAAAACTTGCTTATATACTATTAATGGAATAAAACCCATAGTGAAGACAAGTCAATGTGAAGCAAAGCCATAGTGAAGAGAAGTCAAGGTGAAGCAGAGCTATGGTTGTGAGAGTAGCAATATTTTATTTTTAGGAGCCATGAGAAAGAAAATAAGTTTTTTTCCTTGTATTTATGGTTCTACAAATGCATGAGTAAGAGTGCAAGTGCACTTTTTTAGAGAAGTGAGGGGGACGAGAAATGTACCCATTTTTTTTTTGAGATCCTATAGAAAGGGTTATGTTAACTAGGAAAAGGAGATAACCTACAAAAGACCAGGGAAATGGAGATATGATTCTACAAAAGAATTAACTAGAAAAAAGAGATGTCAAGCTACAAATGGAGACCTAAAACTACAAGAGAGAACACTATAAATTTGAATGCACCATATTCATTCTAGAATGTAATGAAATTATTGGTCTTATATGTATCCCATGGCTTGTGCTTGTAACAATTTCCTTTGTATCTAGGTAGTTTTACTTCTTGTTGGTTGGCTTGAGGTGATCAAATAATGGAAATTTTCTTGAATGGCGATTTTTATTTTTAATGCATCAAGGTTTCTTGACCTGTTATGAGTTTGGAATCATACCAAATAGTATTGTGTTGTCTCATTTATGTTCATCCAAGAAACACATGTTCTTCTATTTCTTCATATTTTTCTTCTTTAGCTTGATTTTGTTTGAATACATTATTTTGATGTGCCTTTCTCCAACTTGGATTTTGTTGTTCTAAAGATGAACAATTTTGTTGTTTGTTCATCTCTCATGAAGGGGATAAATTTTTAATGGATTGTGCCAACATTCCCTCATGGTTTCTCCATTTTTACCACAATGTTCACACATATTTTGCATGTGGAAAATACACATATTTTGTCCATTTTTTGTAGTTTATTATATTATATGATACCTTAGAAGAACCTTGTAAATATTTTGTAAATATGTGGTGTGAAAGAATCTTGTAAATATTTTTCATTTAGTAATCATTAGAGGTTTTTTCTTATTACAGAGTTAATAAATATATTTATTCTATGAAAAATATGAAGATTCATATCTCCTATTAGTTTGAGGAGATGAAGAGTTAATTGAAAGTTAAATGTCAAGATTATTTGTTAAATCTATTTTTAAAGAGGTCATGTATTGTGTGTAACAATTTGAGAAGTTTTAGTAACTTATTTATACTGAAATACCATTTTTATCATCCATGAGCATATAGTGAGTTTGATTGAATACTTGCTTATCTCATTTTAATCTATTGTGTGAGATATTTGATCATAAAATATTATAGAAACTTGCTTATATGCTATTAGTGGAATCAAAGCCATAGTAAAGAAAATTCAAGGTGAAGCAGAGCCACTGTGAAGAGAAATCAAGGTGAAGTGGAGCTATGATTATGAGAGTAGAAACATTTCCTTTAGAAGGATCCATGAGAAAGATTATTAAAACTTTTTCCTTGTATTTATGGTTCTACAAATGCATGAGTAATAGTTCATGTGCACTTTCTTTAGAGAAGTGGTGGGGACAAAAGAAATGTTCCCATTATTATTTTTTTAGATCCTATAAAAAGGTTCATGTTAACCACGAAAAGGAGATAACCTACAAAAGACTAAGGAAATGGAGGCACGATCCTATAAAAGAATTAACTAGAGAAAAATATGTCGAGCTATAAATGGAGACATGAACCTACAAGAGAGGATGCTATAACGTTGAATGTACCATCTTCATTCTAGAATGGAATGAACTTCTTGGTCTTAGATGTGTCCCATGGCTTGTGCTTGTGATAGTTTCCTTTATATCGAGGTAATTTTATCTCCTATTGGTTCCTTGGCTTGAGGTAATCAACTAATAAAAATTTTATTGTATGAAAATTTGGATGCATCTAGGTTTCTTTACTTGTCATATGTTTGGAATCAGACCAAGTAGTATTATTCTATCTCATTTGTGCTTGTGCAAGAAACACATGTTCTTATTCTATTTCTTCTTATCGTGATTTTCTTCAGTTGTATTATTTTGATGTGTCTTTCTCCAACTTTGATTTTGTTGTTCTAAATATGAACTAATTTGTTGTTGTTCATATCTAATGAAGGGGATACATTTTTGAATGGATTATACCAGTATTCTCTCATGGTGTGTCTATTTATGCCACAATGTTCACACATCTTTTGCATGTGGAAAGTACTTCTTTGAGAGTCATTTTTTTATTATGATATCTTTGAAAATTGTTTCTTTGTTTGAATAAATGTAGAGGTCTCATGGCTCTTATAAATGGCTACTTGTATTGGAGTTTATTATATTATTTGGTACCTTAGAAGAACCTTGTAAATATTTTGTAAATGTGTGGTTTGAAATAGTATTGTAAATATTTGTCATTTAGTAAAAATTAGAGGTTTGTTATTATTAGGGAGTCAATAAATATATTTATCCTATGATAGATATGACGAGTCATATCTTTCATTAGTTTGAGGAGTTGAAGAGTTAGTTGAAGGTGAAATGTCAAGAGTCTTTGTAAAAGCTATTTGTGAAGAGGTCATGTACTGTGTGTAACAATATGAGAAGTTTTAATACTTTATTTATGCCGGAATACCATGTTAATCATCCATGAGAATATAGTTATATTGATTGAATACTTATGTATCTCATTTTAATATATTGTGTGATATATTTGATCATAAAATATTATTAAAACTTGTTTATATGTTATCAGTGGTATCGATGGCATAGTGAAGAGAATTCAAGGTGAAGCAAAGCCACAATGAAGATAAATAAAGGTGAAGTAAAGCTATGGTTGTGAGAGTAGAAATATTTTTTTTTAGGAGACATGAGAAAGAGCGGTGAGTTTTTTCCTTGTATTTATGGTTCCATGAATGCATGAGTAAGAGTGCAAGTGCACTTTTTTAGAGAAGTGAGAGGGACAAGAGAAGCATGCCCATTATTATTTTGAGATTCTATAAAAAGATTCATGTCAATAAGGAAAAGGAGATAACCTAGATAATACCAAGGAAATAGAGACATGATCCTACAAAATAATTAACTAGAAAAAGAGACATCAAACTACAAATGGAGACGTGAACCTACAAGAGAGAACATTGTTTGTGATGAGTGAAACCAAGGAACAAAGGAGGAAAAATAACTAGGGAATGGAGAAAAATAAATCCCTAGTATTCAAGCTATTTTATTCAAAAAAGAAGCCAAATATGAAGGTGTTTTGAAACAAGCTACTACAATCTAGCATAACAGACCATTGTTGGAGAACCAACTAGAAGGAGAAAGTAAAAAATAAAATACTTGAATTGGAGAAAGTGTTATTTTAAATGACCAAAAGGTATTTTTTATTTATCTTTGAATATTTCAAATGGTAGTGAATAAATAATTAAAAGGTGCACAACAAATTTAATTTATTAAAAGGAAAAATTAAAGAGGCACATAATATAAGGTGAAGAAAAGAATATTCTTTAAAAAAAAAAGAATAATTAAAGATTGAGAAGATAAATCTATTTTTTTAAGAGATAGTGAATTAATTGGGAGGAAAAATTGAAATATAAAATTATTGAAAAGAGAATTGAAAGAGAAATTATTGAAAATAAGTAAAAAGAATTTGAAGAAAATATTTTATGAGGAAAAAATATTATTGAAGGAAATTAATTTATGAGAAGGAGAATAATTCAAATATTTTATAAAGTGCAAAGGATATTGTAAAACAAAATAATTCTTCATAGCATGAGAAAAACAAAGAGATAACAAATGAAAAAACAAAGTGATAGGTGTGCATCATCAAAAAATGGTATAGATAGAAAAAAAGGCAAAAATTCAAATGAGTGGATTATAAAAAAATGAGTATGATATCAAAATATTGTAAAGAATACTTAAAAAAAAACAAGATGAAGTATTAAGTAGTAAACTCAAAATGATGAGTGAGAAATGTGACATATGTGACATAATTGTGAATAATACTAAGGACATTGCTCTTAACAATGATTAGGAGTTAGAGAAATTTTATGGAGAAAATGTTCGAGTGACTGTCAGTATATATTTTTTATTAGAGGTAAAAAATAAGGGTTTTTGAAAGGACCCCAACCCTTTATAAAAGGAACCAAATACCTTTAGCAAAGTGGAAAACAAAAGCTTAAGGGCAACAAAGTATAGCAAACTTAGACAAAAGATACAACATAAAAACAACATAGGAAACAACTAATAATCTAGTATGAAAGTTATAGCTCAGAGAGACTACATTTAAATTTATAGGTTGGATGATCCTGATTGATCTGCTTCATTTTGAACAGGATAAAATCAACTTCCATGTCTTCATTCTTCTTAATTATATTCAAAATAAATAGGTTGGATGATCCTTATTTCTCTACTTCATTTTAATTAGGATAAAAACAACTTCCATGTCTTTATCCTTCTTTATTTGAACCACTAGAAGATACAACATAAAAACAACACAATAAACAACAAAAAATTAGTACAAAAGTTATAGCTTAGAGAAACTTCATTCAAATTCAAGAGTTTGGATGATCCTAATTGCTCCACTTCATTTTGGACAAGATAATAGCAACTTACATGTCTTCATCCTTGTTTACCTGAACCACTAGAGGGTGCAACAAAAAAACAACATAGGAAGCAACTAAAAAAAAATTAGTATGAAAGTTACAACTCAAAGAAACTCCATTCAAAATCAAGAGGTTGGATGATTATGATTGCTCTATTTCATTTTGGATAGGATAAAAATAACTTCCATGTCTTCATCCTTCTTATTTATCTGACCCACTAGAAGATACAACATAAAGATAACACGAGAAACAACACAAATTTTAGTACAAAAATTACAACTCCAAGAAACTACACTCAAATTCAAAACGTTGGATTTTATTGATTGTTCTACTTAATTTTGGACAAGATAAAATTCCATGTATTCATCCTTCTTATTTATTTGAACCACTATCTTTAGTTTCTCCTAAGTGTCCATCCTCTTCTCACTGAATTTCCACATTATCAGAGCTAAATTGATTATCTAGGCCTAAAGTTGAAAGTACATGTGGTGGATATGAGTCCACTCATATGTCTTATTTACAGTTTTTTACTCCTATATTAGTCAAATAATCAACAACTTTATTCCTTTACTTGAAAGTATGCATGATTTTCACCTCTTGAAAAGATTGAAGTAATATTTTACTATCCCTTATAAGTCCTTCCATGGTCTATCCTGGTTCTCCATTTTCAAGAAAATAGTTAATGATGTTAAGGGAGTATCCATTCACTACTATCTTAGGAATGCCAAGTTGAACCAGGAGCTTGATACCAACTATCATCACCTTAACTTCAACCACATGATTGGTTTGGGTCCCATAATTCTATGAGTAATCTCCTATCATCTCTCCTTTTAAATTTCTTATCACACCACCTCCTCCAAATTTTCTTGGGTTGCCTTTAGAGGCCCCATCATATTTAAGTTTTTCCCACCCCTCCTCAGGTGTCTTCCATATGGTATTTTTTCGTATGTCCTCTCTCAACTTGTGGTCATCTTCAAAATTAACTACTAATTTCCAATATTAGATGTCTCTTTCTCTATTCTTTTCTCAAGCCCTTCCTCATGCTTAATTATTGATAGGTTCTCCTATATCATGTTCTTAATTATAAAGAAGATAAATTTATCCTCCCTGTAACTATCTTTGAAAATCTTGTTATTGTGCTCCAACCAAATACCTCAACAAAAATGAGCTGGGGATATATTCCATAAATAAGTAAGTCTAGAATTTTTGGAGGCATGCCATTGTTAAACAAAACTAAGGATAGATTGAGGGGCCACCCAAGAACATTCAAAGGATTGAAGCATCAAATGAAAAACCTTCCTTGAGAAATAACAATGAATAAAGAGGTTTGAAACCAATTCTTCATCAGCTTTGCACAAAGGACAAATGTTCAAAAAATAGAAACCTCTTCTTCTAAGATTGTTTATTGTTGAAATCTAGTTTTGAAGGACTAACCAAAGAAAGAATTCTATTTTAGGAGTTAAGTTTCTCATCCAAACTCTACTGAATAGGAATTTTGGAAGGTCTTCATCCCTTGTTAGTAGATAACTTGACCTAGGTAAATAAAATCATGTTGAAGTAGGGTCCCAAATGAGGGTGTATTGAGTGGGGCTTATAAGAATGTAATAAGAGAGGAAAAATATTTTGACAAAAGACACCTAGTGCTAATTTTCTTTATCATCAACAGGAATAGAGATATCTTTCCATCTTCTCAATAGCCCTTCTCCTTCTAAACAATCACTAACCCAAATATCAAATCTTAACTTTAGGGGTTCCATGATCTATCTACATTCCCTCCAAGCACAAAGAGGCTTGTCAGCTATCCAAGTGTCCTCCCATAACAAGATGGAATTTTCAACCCCTAATTTCCATTTTAATCCTTTCAATAATAGAGACATTGTTTTACTTAGTCCACTCCAGAAAGCTAAATCAGAAGGTGGATTTTCATATCTAAAGAAGGGGTTGAAATATTCTAAATACTTAGCTTTGATGATCTTGACCTAGGATGTTTCACTTTCTTTGATTAACCTCCAACCAAGCTTGGTCATAAGAGCTTCATTAAATTTTTGCATTCTCTTGATGCCCAACCCTCCTTCTCTCTTAGAACTACACATTTTATTCCAATCCACCAGGGGAGCCTCTAATGTTCCTCAACCTTTGACCACAAGAATTTTTTTTGAATTTTCTCTAGAATGTTAGAAATTTTTGAGGGGATTTTAAACATGGAGAGGTAATACAATGGTAAGGACTGAAGAGTAGATTTCAAGAGCTGCACTTTATCATCCTAATATAGGAGAGCCTCATTCCACCCTACTAATTTGTGTTTTATAAGCACAAAAAATGCTCATATTTATACATGGATTTCTAACATATTATGCAACATTATTATTATAGAATGTATGTTTTATGAAAGTTTTATATATATTTAATAGTAAATTATGTATATTATCTAATTTTTATTTTTAAGTGAATTGTGTGCAGATTTAGTGGTTTTTATGGTATTTTAGCATGTTTATGTCAAGGTCCCATTCGGACCTGGCACTTTCAATTTGATGAAGGTAAAACATCTGCAGTACACTAGTATGAAGCGCTAAGTAAGGTGTCTGATTCCCTTTGAAGCATTCAACTTCCATTTGACACTTAACTGATAGGTGTCTGCTTCCCATTAGGTGCCTACTTCCCAAAGGTGCCTGTTTCCTATAGGCATCTGCTTCCCATTAGGCGTCTGCTTCCCGTTAGGCACCTGCTTCCTATTAGGTGTCTACTTCCCATTAGACACCTGCTTCCTGTTAGGTGCTTGCTTCCCATATAAAATAAGGCACCTGCTTCCCATATATAATAAGGTGCTTGCTTCCCAATGACGTAGAATTATAGCATGATTTTTGTTGACGTAAAATTATAGTACAAATTTATGGTCGATAAAACAAAACAGATATTTCAACAATAGATGCAGATGATATTCCAAAAAATATGCAGACAAAGGACAATATAAAAGACCATGTGTTATCTATTTTTTAGCAATACATAAACAACAATGTAAATAGATAAAGCAGAATATTAAACATATTCTGATAAAAATATAATACATTAAATTAGTCCAAAATTAATATTTTTGCTTTATCTCCCTATTTCTACGTATCTGTTGTAACTAGAAAATCAAGAATTTATTTTCTCTCAAATGTAACAAGGCATGGCCGCATATATTATAAATATCCAGGTCACCCTTGATAAAGATATCCCAATATTGGATATAAGAATTATTTTGTAATTTTCTAAAGCTGCAATATATTCATTTGAGTGTTTTTATTAATCTCAAACTAGCGTCCGATGAATGAATTGATCGAGCGAAAGACTATTGGAGCCTGGGCCCACTCTAAAATGTACTCCTCTCTTTTTTTCTTGCTTTTTGTAGTTAATTTATTTACTACTTTTTTTAGATTATTTAATTCCTATAATTTTTCCTGTTTTCTGCCATTTTCAACAAAGTACCATTTTAATTTCTGTATGCATCCAGTCCTGTTTTCATAGACGTAGGATAGATTATTGGTTTGGAATCTAGAATAAAAAATTCAACAAACATCAAACACCCCCCAAAACAATAGGCACAGAGGGACTCATTCCTCGCACTACAGGCATATATTGTGCGTAATGCTCACAAGTCTACGAGCTACCCTGGGTTGACAATTAGATGGAGATAATTAATTGAACTGTAGAAAAACTAACCAATGTTTTGCCCAACATTTGGCACCATTGCTAGGGAGTGTCACAACTATAGTGTATGATCCATAGGTCAGTTAGTTTGAAAGTTGATTTTAGATTTCCTTACCTGTAGATCATCTACCTACGAAGCATGAGTCCACCAAGAGCCTAAAAAAATCCAACAGATCATTTATTGAAAAAAATAGAAAACACCTCAAGCTTAGAATATTATGGAAATACTTATTAAAGAGAAAATACCATCCATTTGAGTCATCTTATCACAAAAATTCATTTTATAGAATTTAGTGACTAGGATGGGAAAAATTCAGTAATTATTTTAGAAATATTCCAGCAAAAAGGAAAAATTGTCAATACGAGAAATAGCCTCCACAATTAAAACAAAAATAGGAATATTGTTTAACGGTGTTAAGAGTGAAATTTTATCTCTTGCTTTACAGTCAGAAATATTATCGAAGAAAAAATAAGAATCTAAAGCAATGTCTGTCTTTTTCTATTCGAGGTGTAGAGAAAACCATGAAAAATATAAATATTTGGAGAATATAGTAGAATTTTGTGAAAACTATCACTTGGATCATCAAACCAGGTTGTGTCCAAAAATACTAAAAGAAAATCCAAAAGAAGTAGAAACTTACTTCATGGATCAATATCCACAGATACAACTATCTAAAATTTCCAGCTTACCAGTTTCACCTTCTACTAGGCCAAAACAGTTACTGGCACCACTAGAGTTGAATCCCAACAACAACTATTTAAATTCACTAGCTGATCAAGGAATTATAGGAATAAACCCACTATGCCATAATAGTGTAGAAATAAATCATGTTGCTAAAAAATCAAGTAATGAAGGACTTCCATCGTATCCTGAAAGGTTATGGAAACCCAGAGAAATGACACCACCTAAGTTTGATACTATGAAACATTTGAGAAATCTTAATGATATCATTCCTCAAACTATCAGGGATGTATCTATTTATACTGAAGCCATTAGGGAGGTATACCTCAAGAGACTAGAACATATAGTAAAAAATATAACTTTAACATTTCCCAACACTTTGGTACATTTTAATGTTGATATTAGATGTAGAACAGAAAAATGATAGTTAATGAAAAAAATGTAAAAATAATTATCATCCACCTATCTGTACAATCTCCCAATAAGTTGGATGAATCTGGTTTTGAGGTCATATAGGAAGATTCTCTTCCCATGCTGCAATATATCATAAAACTAAATAAAGAAAGGGATGGGCCAAATGAAGTCTTAATTGTATCAAATTTTACACACAAATTAAGATATTATCACAAGCTCCAAATTTCAAAGGCTTGCTCGATTGCAGGTATGGGGGAGACCCCATATTCAATGTTATTACCCACAACACGATGAATGCTATTACAACGTTCAATAAAAAAGAAAATTAATTAGAGTTTTCTTTAACGCCATTAGTTTAGGTTTTTATTTTTATTTTGTTATGTTTTGTAGACAACAAGAGGCTCAGTGCAGATTGTAGGCATCCAAGGTAATCCAACCTACCAACATGTGTCGTTCCATTCTATTTTCCAAAAAAAAGAAATCTAGAATGTGAAAAATTTTGAAAATTCTAAAATCTGGAAACTTATGAAAAAATTTTGGAAAATTTTAGAAACTGAAAAAAATTCTGCAAAATTCCAGAATATGGACAATTATGAAAAATTCTGGAAAAACATTCCAGAATCTTGAAATTTTTCGAAAATAAAAGAAAAAAGAAAAAGGAGTGTAGTTATTGGGATTTCCCAAGTGGTCACCATTCCTAGTTCTACTCTATGCCATAATGCTTAATTTTAGAGTTTTTATGGGATCTGCTACTAGACGCTGAATAAAAAACATATATTGTATACGAGTTGGCACCATGGGCAAATGTGCAACACTCAACCATGGCAGCATCAGCTGTGGTGGATAAAAGCTGAGCTTAGATGGTTCATAGAACTCTGTTGAACAACACATCTTTGCTCTAAAAAAAAATTGGCTATGAAGATCTTACAAAGTGAGGGGTTTTTACGGGGAGTCCGTAACAACACATGATGAAACAACATGAGTAACAGTCAGTCGGCTCCATTTACAACTTTGTCATGCACCTCACACTCGTGAGATTGAATCAAACACAAGCATGAGGGAGACTCCATATTTTTTTAAATCCATACTAACCATTTGACGAATGATCCCGTATTCATCATATCAAAAAAAATAAAAAAAAGAGGAAAAATGACATGGACCTGTTTTGCTTAGCATAAATTTTCTTTTATTTGTGTTTTTATTTTATAGATATCGTACTCAGATGCAATCTGTAGGTAGCCTAGGAAACCTAAGCCTATCAAGCATAGACTCCATGAGCCTGCATTTTACTGCTTCAAATTTTATTTAGTAGGAACAATGCACTTTGTGCAATTGTTAGGTAGCTTGGGAAACCTAGGCCTAATGACATAGGATCAATAAACCTATGCATTTTCAGCTTTCTAGGAGTACGAGTAGCTCATCTCTAAGAAAGGGAATACTAAACCCGAATCTGCATAGGAGTGTTTGGATTGGTATTTATGGACAATAAAACACTCAACTACTGGTTCAAGGGCGGATGATGATTTTATTCCTTTTCTTCAAGCAGAAGTATTGAAGGGCCTGATTAACTTGACAATGTATATACGAGGAAAAGTCAGCACCCATTGAATAAAGAGAAGTGCATATTTTTTGTTTTATGAAGGGAAAGGCATTTGATTCCCATTTTACAGCAGAAGGCATCTGACTCCCGTTACACGGTACAAGGCACTTGACTCCTAGTATGTTAAGGAGATGGCACCTGCATCCCGTCTTCTGGCAGACCAATGCCTGATTCCTAGTTTCTTCAGGAGGACACCCGACTTCCATTTTTTTGAGAAACCAACACCAAATATTTTGAACATATCAAAAAAAATAGTTTGTATAAAGTTTTCTTTACGTAAGGCACCCAATTGCAAGCAAGAAGCACCCGATTTCCATTGTTAAGTTTGATGCCCGATTGTAAGCAAAAGGTGCATGCATCTTGTTTTAGCAAGCACCTACATCCTGTGAACCAAAAGAAGGTACCCAATTTCCATGTCAAAGGCACCTCCTTTATAGTTCAATGGATGCTTGTGCCACGTGTGAATAATATTCAGCATTGGGAAGTGGCCTATGCCACGTCAACAACTCATCCATGTGCATAAAGTCAAAACCTCTCATGGATAAAATTATCTTAATTTTTCATTAAGGATTTATGCACGTTCCAAGGTCATCAATGAACAAATTTCGAGGAAGGGATGTGTGTCGTATCGTGAAGACATGTTTTTTCTAATATTTTTTTGAATTTGTGCAGGAAACCTCAAATTGCAGTAATCAAGAACCAGTCATATGAAATCATGAATTTAATTGCTCTCAAATGTAATAGGTCATGGGCGCATATATTATAAATATGTAGGCCACCCCTGATAAAGATATCCCAATCCTAGACATGAGAATTATTCTATAATTTTCTGAAGCTGCAATATATTCATTTGAGTGTTTTTATTAATATCAAACTAGCGTCCGATGAATGAATTGATCGAGTGGAAGAATTTTGGAGCTTGAGCCCACTCTAAATAGTACTCCCCTTTTTTCTTGTTTATTGTAGTTAATTTATTTACTATTTTTTTTAGATTATTTAATTCCTGCAATTTTTCTTGTTTTCTGTCATTTTTAGCAAAGTACCATTTTAATTTTCGTATGCATTCAATCCTATTTTCATAGACGTAGGATAGATTATTGGTTTGGAATTTAGAATCAAAACTTCAATGAACATCAAACATCCCCCAAACAAATAGGTATAGAGGGACTCATTCCTTGCACTACATGCATATATTGTGCGTGATGCTCACAAGTCTACGAGCTACACCGGGTTGAAAATTAAATGGAGGCAATTAATTGAACTGTAGAAAAACTAACCAATATTTTTTCCAATAGTGTTGAAATATTTTTATCACTACATTCCATAGTTTATCTCTAACTCTTCCTTTAAATAGTGGTAATCCTAAATAAGTTGAGGGAAAGTCTACAATTTCACAACCAAAGATCCTAGCAATTTTGTTATGTCTAGAAGTCAAAGTGTTGACAAAAAATAGTTTGCTCTTGTTAAAGTTGATGCTTTGATCTAATGCTTGTTCATACTCTTGGAGCACCTTATTTATTATTTAATTTTCTTAATGAAGCCTCCCCTACAATTATAGTATCATCCATAAACCGATGGTGAGTAACTAGCTTTATTGTTGTTGCTAGCCTAATTCCTTTAATTTGTGCTAAATTTTTAGTTGAGTCAATGGCCCTACCAAGTTCCTCTACCATTATAATGAAGAGGTAAGGGGAGAGAGGGTCCCCTTGCCTTATTCCTCTTTGATTGGGAAAGAAACTCATTGTTTGGCCATTCACAATGACTAAGAACATAGGAGTAGATATACACCAAGTAACCCAATTTCTCCATTCCGAGTTGAAGCCAAATTATTCCAGGTTATTATCCAAAAAGACCCATGACACCCTTTTGTAAGCCTTACTCATGTCCAAATTTAAAATCATACCTACCAACCCTCTTTGATCCATGGAATGCAACACTTAATGAATGGATATAACACCATCCTTAATCTATCTATTTGCCATGAACCCACCTTGGATTTGAGAAATAAACTTGGGGAGAAGGATATTCAATCTATTGGCAAAGGTCTTGGTAAATTTTTTTATATCATGTTACAAAGACTAATCGACCTGAAGTCCTTGAACATATTAAATCCTTAATGTTTTGGGATGAGGATTAGAAAGGTGGAGTTCCATTCCTTTAGCAAGGTGTTTTGATCTTGGAACTCCCTCAAAAATTCACCTATATCTTGTTGAACGATATGCAAAAATTCTCAAAATAAACATGGAGGGAAACCATCTATGCTAAGAGATTATCCCGTTGTATTTCAAAAATAACTTTTTTGATTTCATATTCTGAGAAGGGTTGTGTTAAGAAGTCATCCATATTAGTTGTAATCAACATGAGAATATTTGATAAAATAGAGTGAGAGGCTTCTATATTTCCAACAAAGCTATCTTTGAATAAATATTTGAAAAATAAAATGAAAACATCTTTTATCTCATCTTCTCTTTGGATCAAGGAACCATCCTCTAATCTTATCTCCCTAATTTTTTTTGAGCTTATGTGTTTGAGAGTGGAAAGGTGGAAGAAATTTGTGTTTCGGTCCCCTATCTTAACTATTGGAACCGATTCTTGCATCCGTAGGATTTTTATTGTCACGCTACAAGAATCTATTTGAAACCAACAAGCTATTACAGGCTCTAGTCAACCTGCCTCATTGTTTTGTTAAACACAAATATTGCTAAAGAAAACTACAGAACGGGTAAGGAAACCCCAACGGTAATTCTATGACTAAAACTCTAATTACATGCTCCAGATTTATATTATACTATATGTATTAAAATGACCAAGCATGAAAACAACCATTTGTTATACCTTATGTAGACCGGTGCCTAGATTCATTGGGTTGTTATAGCAATTTAACAACAATTCTATCATGAAACAGAAAGAAGGGGAGGAGAGAAATTGGTGTTCTTAATTTTATTCGAATATCGTAATAAAACCAAGAGTTAACCAACGAGAGAAACGTATATAATGCGTTCAAATAATGTAACCCATTACACAATGACACACAAAGCTAAGACAAAAGATATAATAGAAAAGAGATTCAAAATTGTATTGATTTCATAAAGTTTACATGCAGAGTGGGCAGAATGCCTTTTAACTCTATTTTTCTCAAAGAAAATATATCAATACAATGAAAATATCCTATTCAAATAATGTAACAGGTCTCTCCTACTCTCCTTGTTCCAATATGGTAATAGTAGAGTCTCTAAATCTCAGGCTCAAAAAGGTAGGAAATGATCTTAGCTTCTTGAAAACTTTCCTATCACAATCTTGCAAAGCAAAGGGAAGAATAAGAAATGAGAAAGAAAAAAAGACACATAAGGGGATACAACAGCACAACTAACTGGGCACTCAAGAATACCTCTTAGAAAAAATGCTATTCTCTAATTGCTTGATGCAGAATATGAACCTGTCTGCTTCCTTTTATAGCTGATGGTTCTTGATTCTGTTATTCTTGGTTTATTTTTGACCTTACACCTATTAGCATCTGGTCAGACTTTTAAAAATTGGTACAGCTGGCTTCCATTGCCCTTACTATCTTGGTTATGCTCTTTCCTTTGAATTTTTCAAATAGTGATTCAATTTAACCGGTGATGGTGGTGTTAGGTGAACCTTTCTCTTCTTCCCTTACTTCTTCATGTATTGTTTCCTCTTCAATTGTTTCTTTTTGGACCTCCTTCTCTTGAACTGCCTCCTTTACTGTTTGGGGAACTTTTTTTGTAGGTGCATGTTTTTGTTGTGATGAACTCACTTCCTATTGTTGACTGTAGGTATTAACCTTTTTCCCCTTTTGACTTTGCTGCAACCATTTTATATATTCATCAATCAATCTCCAAACTCCTGTATCAAATGTGGTTGCAATCCTCAGCATGTTCATTTCCTGCAAAATTCTATTTTTCTGTACAACAATAATAGGCCTGTTCCTTTCATATTGAAAAAGTAACATCTCCACAGCATTCACCATAAGTGTAGTTTGCCTAATCATTTCTTCCTCATCACCCGGTTCACACTCAAATCTGTCAATGGTATCTTTGAATACCTCTTCTATGTCTGAGGCCTCTAAGCATTGGTCTAAGGATAGGCCAATGTCTGCCAATTTCCCTGTAGCATATTTTATCAGGTCATTCATTTCAGTCATAGAATTGATCCATCTCCCCCTGTTTGCTCCAAACAGGGCTGCTTTAAAGAACTCAAAATTAATCTGAATCTTGCTACCATCATGTGTTATTATTTCTTGTCCTTGTAACTCTTCAAAATGGTCTCCTATAAAATCTAGGGTAGGGTGAATGATTCCAAAATCCTCTTCTCTTTCTTGCATCAAGGTGAGAATTTCTTGAGCAGTTATTTGAATCACCCTTATTTGTCTGAAAATTTCAGTAAAGCCCCTGGCATGAGCTCTTATCTTCATTGACATATTTTTCTTCATTGTATTAAGATAATAAACATGATCTTGAATTTTTACCATCGAAGGGGGCTGGGTACTTGAAGCATCTCTTTGGTTTAATTCTTCATGTTGCTTATTTATTAATGCCTTTAGCTCTACCTTTTCCTTCTCCTCTTTATCCAATTGTTTCCTTAGCTTATCAATTGTTCCAATAAATTGATCTATGGCTTGATTTTGCATTGCTTTGACAAATTTGGCCACTTCACCTTCTTTCCCTAGTATCGATGAGCCTCCTGTGTCCTCATTGACTCTTAAGACAAGTGGGTCTTGTAGAGCAGGGAGATTTATCTTTGCTATATCTGATATAGGTGCTTCTAATTGTGAACCTTCTATAAATTGCTCTCCTATATTTCCCATCCCTACTACTAACTGTAACTCTTGTTCGTCTATAGTAGTGAAGGTAGTTTTCTCATCTGTTCTTTCCAAAACAACCTTTGTAGAGGGAAGAGATAATTTGGGCTTCTTCTTTTCCATAGGAGTTATCTCCATTTGATTTCTCACTAGATGAATTTTGAATAGACCAGCAAGTCCACCAGTTCTCCTACTATTCATTTGTATTATTGATGGGATTTTAATCTCCTGTCCTTTTATTTTTATAGTGGCAGGGACATCCATGGGTGCCAATTTATTTACACTTGTTACAACTAGAAATCTATCAAAAATAGGAACTATGGCTTGTTCTGAGAGGGAAGACTCCTGAGTAGGTATTTTCACAATCTCCTTCCCTTTTTCTATACTTTGGTTTTTGGAAGCTTCCTGGGAAGTGCTTGGTGCCGCTTCTATTCTGAGGTGAGCACTTTCGGAAGGCCTAACCTATTGCTCTACTATATCTGTAGTTTTGACAATGACTTCCATTAGATCAATACCCTATTCTTCTATCAACTCCAACAAGGGGTCTTCTTTGATCGCTTGGCCTGCTCCTGGTATAATAGGTGCCACAACATCTATTGAACCTTCTCGAAGCCTCCTTAACTCTATGGGGTAATCATAGGCTTCACAAACCTGTGTGTTGCCCCTCTTTTTGGGAGGGAAATCATCCCATACTTTTTGCAAATCCAATCCATTTTCCATAGCCTCTAATAAGATTTCTTCAAAAGCATCTTCGCGGTGTAGTATTCAGGCGTATTCTCTTTTCATCATCATTTTGTTGTATGTTCCTTTTGGGTCATAAAATCTCCAAGTCACCTCATCGAATCCCATGTTATCCAACTCAAACATTCCTTTGAGCAAGGAGGGGTAGCCAACAAATATAAAATCTCCAAAGTGATAGGGAACATCGAGCTAGGGGACCTTACCATGTTTCTTCACCAACCTCATTTTAGCCTCTTCGGCCACTTGCCTACATAATTCCAAAGTTGCTAGGGATAATGGGTAGTACCTTGGTAGCAGCTTAGGGGGAATTTTAGCCCCATATAATCTGATATAAGTAAAACCTTCTGTGAAGAAAAAATCCCCAATTTCCTTCTCTTTGATAAAGGCTCTTACCCCTGGCCCTAACCTCTCAGGGACTAATCTTGTTAGAGCCCAATGAATTTCTACCATGAAATGATCACAAAACCAACCCATGTGAGTTTGTCCTTCGTGTATTCTCCAAAAGTTGTTCTGAACATAGGGGTTGTCAATGGATCTTACTCTTTTATGGGCTTATTCTCCCAATTGACCCACTATTAGATGGATAAAAATTGAATATTATGAAAAACGGGGCATCTCTTGCCTCTGTTCAAAAACTGCTTTTCTCAATTCTACCATTTATTTATGCATCTGGGTACTTAATTCCAATTCCCAAGCATAAATTGGAGTGTTATATGCCCTATTGCATTTTGTCAGCTAAATATAAAACCCTTTTTGTTATTCTACTGAGATCCTATACTCCCAAAACTATGTTTATCATATCACAAAAATCTTGGACCCATGGCTTAAAAGCATTCTTCCTAATTGGGAATTCTTTCTCTATTTTCTCATGTGTATCAAACAAGTTTTTAAAAACTTCCATATCTGTAAACATTCAAGATTGGTGTTCAATTACCTTGTCTACCATAAAGGTGGTATATTCTATCAATTTGAAAACTTCTTGGATGTGCTCAACTTTAATGCTGAAAACCGACCGATTTTTATTGTCTCTAAATGTCCTCATTCTTTCATCATATGCCATTGCCAGCCATACCATCAAATATGAGGAGAAGTGAACTTTTGGACATACTAGCTTCCCAAGGTTACTATTCCATATGTTATTCCTAGGGAAACCTTTGTACTGTAGCCTCTGTGCTTTGTGAAACAAATCGGCCATTATCCATGGGGTCCGATCATCGTTCTCCATCACACGAGAAAAACTATTGATACATGCATTTTTGATCTTATACTGTTGTGCTGAGGTAGGTATTTTATCAGCTCCATACTTCTGAGTAAATTCATACATGGTGCTACCGAGAACAGGCGATCCAAAGATCACAGAGTATGGTGACCTATCTGTGATGAATCTTATGGCCTCCCTAGTGTCTTTAGGTATGAAAATGTCTCCCCATGATGCCATTGATCTCATTGTAGCAGGTTGGGTTCTTCTATGACTGTGAAGCTTGAAAATCCTCTTCTCTCTATATTTTTTGTGTATCAACTTCTACTCTTAGCTCACCAAGGTAGTAGCCTTGACTGTGTTTGTGAGCTCATATACAGGGTGGTGGAATGGGTTTGATAATTTTGCACATTTTGTCATCAATATGACACCACCAAATGCTATTTAAAATTAGCCAAAGAAAATTTTCCAATGCATCCTTTTTCTGGAGTTGAGCATTTATGATGGGTAATGTATTTCATCCTATGTGCCCTGGGCCCTTTTGATTTGTGTGCCTGTAATCATCAAGACTTCAGCTATTTGTCATTGGAACCCTTTTTATCTAACATGGAACTGAGATGTGTAATGGGGGTGGTTTCCACTTTGAACCTTGCACCACCTCGGACCCGAATGATAACTAAATTTTTGGGATTGATTATACTTCACTCAGGCAATAATCACCCTTGGGATCTTTGCAAGATTCGATCTTTGGTGTGAGTGCCTATTGTTATTATCTCGGATGCCCTTAGCTTCCTTGAGTCAACCATGATCAAGCGCTACCGTCGGATGTGCTTCTTTTTTATCGCAACCATGGATATTTTTAAAACTTGCAGGTTAGTTATTCGAAAGAAAAATATGCTTTGAACCCTTTTTTATTTTGATCAATAAGGATGATAATTAATGATGGGTTTAAAGCCTTGTCAAATGTGTTTTAAAACTTTAATTAATCAAGTGTTAATTCAAGCCCACATTTTGATTTACCTTTGGTTCGTGCGCTACCATTGGATCTGAGTGGAGGTGAGCGCATCCATTAGATTCATCGGAGATGCTCGTTTGTTTAGCCCATTTGTATTCTTTTATCTAGACTCTGACTCATTCACGATCATTGAATATTATTGTTCTTAATGGAGCGCTACCGTCGGATCCAGGTGATTGATTTATCATTTAAACCTTTGATTTACGTGCTATCATCAGATCCTAAAAAGGATTAGCGCAACCGTTGATATCTCGGGACCTGCATGGTCGTTAGTCTACCTGTATCTAATTAATTGGGTTAATCATGCTTATATAGTCAAAAATATTTGGTCCGATAATAATTCATTTTGAAAAATACTTAAGGTTAAAGAATTTACTCTTATTTTTTTGATCTTCCAATAATGGGGTGTATTAATCCTTATTTAATTATGGTTGACCGAGTTAATCTAACAATTACAACCTTAACCTTGTTGTATTAAGCCTAGGCACTATATAAAATGTTTACCTCTTTGAGCGATCATCGTTAGATTATATCAAGATGAGAGCACTACTGTTGGATCATTTCGTATACACACATAGTTTAGCAAGGGGGGAAAAATCACCCGTACATCCAAATAATTAATCGTTTTTGAAAGAATTTTTTTTTAGACTAACCTTCGATCACCTTTACCCATGCGTACCATTGGATCTGAGTGAAAATGAGCACCATTGTCAGATCTTCATGTTATTTAATCCTTTGGTTTTGCTTTGACTCTTTCGCCACCATTGATCTTTGAGCGGGTTCTAGCGCTGTTGCTAGATCTTCTGAAAGCTGCATATCCATTAGTCAAAAGGGATGTATCATTAGATTTGATTAATCCTGATTTAAATTGAAAGGGGGGAATTAGCAACATATTATACCCTTACTAAAACATAATTAATTTTATCTTTACCTTCACCTTTCTCGATGCGTTACCATTCACCTTTTCGGATCTATATTTTAGCGTGACCATTAAATCTTCATTGGTGTCGGCATGACCGTTGATCTCCTTCAACCTACGGGGTCAGTTACTTAAGAACATATAACTCTAAACCTTGATTAAGCCGAAAGGGGGATGATTAGCCAATGTGCTTAAACCCTTATTAATCCTGTTTAATATTTTTAATTAATCACATGGGGACTTTACTTCTTTTATGCACCTTTGTGGGAACGCGACCGTTGGATTGGATCTTGATCGAGCGTTGTCGTTCGATCTTCACAATTAGCTTGACGATTATTCCAAAGGGGGTGCATACCCTTAAATTGTTTTACCATAGCATTTTAACACATAATTAAATTAAAACAAGCGCTACCGTTGATCTTGAGTTCGCTTGAGTGCTATCGTCCGATCGGTCGGATTTGCTCACTGTTTAATCAAAATCTTTGACCCACATTGACTTGTTAAAAGTTTTGACTTTTGGATAACGTGCGACCATTGGATCATTTTAAGCTTTAAGCGCGTTCGTCCAGATTTGAAAAGTTGCACTGATTTTAATCACTTATGACCTTAGGTTATAATATTGTTTTCACTTTACTTAACCTTTACTTGATTCATCGGAGCACAAGGGTCCGATTAAACCTAGATCGAGCACGACCCTCATATTAGATCTTAGGTGTTCATTTTTTAATTATATGGGGCACATGTCCTTGAGATTTTAATTGGGGACCTTAATGCTAACCTTATGTTTTCGGATTTATGGACCAAGGTGTTTAATCAACATCTCCCCTCTCTTTAGGATACCTTAGGGTTTTAAATTTTGATCATTTGACTTAGACCCAAGGGAAACTTATTTTAGGAGGGTCGGATTTCGGCTTTAAGAATCTGATTAATAAAAATTTGCCCTATCCACTTTTAAGCTATTTGAGTAATAAAAATAGGCACACATTATTAGCAACCAAGGTTAGACTTTACCAAACCAACCAATGAAAACTCAAGTAACTCAGACCAACTGAATAAGTGACCAGCATTATGAACATTTTGATTGAAACCAAAAAATTTAAATTTGGGGGTTTCAAAGTTGAGTCAAATTTGGCTCCAACATAGGCTCTAACTGGGACAAGGTGTTGAAAACATGAAGCACTTGAGAACCAGAAAATATCCTGGTTATATTTGTAGAAAATGAACAAAAATCCAAAGCTTCAAGGCTGATAAACAAAACTTAAAAACAACAAAACATTACAATTTTAAAACTGAAAAAATATTCTAGTGACCGGACATCAGGGTCTGAGAGTATTGAAAAACTATAATTTCCTTTCATTCACTTTCTGGAAAAGTAGGGTTAAAATTTTAGAAACATATGAGTTTTTGAAATCATTGTAATGCTTGTTCTAGCTAAGTTATAATATATGATTACACAAAATTTGTCAAAGCCTTTTGCTTCATCATGTTTAAGCCCATGTGTGTGTTTGTGTATTCATTTTGATTTCTAAGTCTTTCAAGACTTTGTCATATCTGAGCAAAACAATTAAGCATAATATGTGATTTCACTAAAAACAAAAAATTGTCATTCTGTAGGGCTCCACTGCCATTCAAGCGTCTATAGCCCCGGTGGAGTTGCTTCTAGTCCCATATGGTTTTACCGTACTTCCAATCAAGCGTCCATAGCCCTGATAGAGGTTTTCCAAGATATATCAGGTAGTGACTCAATTTACCTTTATTTTTTATTTTTCTTTCTTGTGAGAGAAGTACTTGGATATATAAGCAAGTTGTGCAACGAGTATGCCTGAGTTGAGGATTAGTTTTTGGATAAAAGGATGAGTGTAATGATTTTTAGCTTAACCACCCTCTCAAAGATAACTTGGTTCTTTGGAACTTTGAAGTCACTTTAAGTATCATTTGTAATGTGAGGCTTTGACATGATGTTTCAATAAGCTTTGTTTTCCTACTGTTTTATTTCATATCAAACAACTATTGCATAAACACTCATATTTTGAAAATTCTAAAACTCATCAAAATATAAAATAAATCTCTTATTTCCTTATCATTTTTGGTGGAATCAACAGTAACACATACTCATCAAACTAAGAATATCAAGTGTACAGTAAACTCAAAATTAAACTAAACAAGGAAAGAAAAGCTAAAAAGTAAATCACTCTATTTTGGGGGTTTTCTATTCTTTTTATTTTTTATTTATTTATTTTCTTTTATTGTATTCACCTTCAACAGGGATTGTACATTTTGAGGTGTTGGCCCTTAATAGGGATAGCCATCATTTCACTCTATAAGGTCTAAAACTTGTATGTATTCTAGATGATAACATGGGCTATTTGGTATGGACCAATCCATTTGGGTTCAAATTTACCTTTTTCACCATGTTTATCATTTTTAGGATCCCAATAGATGACTATATCTCCTTGAGAAAAAGGAGTACCCTTGGCTTTCTTATTAAATAATTTCATGGTTTTTTGTGTTTGTTCCATCATTTTATTAAGGGTCTATCTTATTTGTTCTTCCAATTGGACAATTTGTTCAAGCCTTCTTTGTATGGGGTTGGGGTTTTCATGGTCTTGCAATAAGAGGAAAAGTGCCAAATTTTTATTTTTTAAGGTATTAGGGCTTTCTCTCCATAAACCATATCATAGGGGGTTCTTCCTGTGTTTCTTTTAATAGACAACCTATCAACCCATAAAGTAAATTTAAGTTCACTGTCCCATCCCCTTTTATTCTTTCCTAATGATATTTTTATTCTTGTTATTACATTATTATTTGATGACTTAGCTAAACCATTTCCTTGGGGGTAATAATTACCAGAATGGGATAATTCAATTCCATATTCAGCACAAGATTCTACCATTTAATATGAAACAAAATATTGTGCATTATCTATAACTAGCTTTTGAGGAACCCCAAACCTAGTCAGAATGTTTTGTTCCAAGAATTTGATGACAGTTGTAGTATTGGATGTTCTCAATGGTGCAACTTCTACCCACTTGGTGAAGTAATTTGTTGCAGTTATGATCCACTTGTGTTGGCCAGATGAATTAGGCTTGATCTCTCCAATTAGGTCAATACCCCATTGTGTGAATGGTGCTTCAATGATTACTGGCTTGAGGGGCATGGCAAACAAATGCTTCTTTCCTACAAAACCTGGCAGTTATGACAGTTCCTAACATGTTTATATACATATTTAAAAATGGAAGGCCAATAATATCCTGCTCTCATTATTTTATTAGTTGTAGCTCTTGGAGTAAAATGTCCTCCATAGAAACCATCATGAAATTCATTGATTATTTTTGGTATTTCGCTTTCATATAAACAGACTAATAATATTCCATCAGGGTGTTTCCAGTATAGCACACCATCTTGTATGTAATATTTATGAGCTTGAAGCTTGACTGACCTCATTCTGTTTGTTGACATATCTTTAGGGAATGACAGAGTTTGTAAGTATGACAATATTTCTTGATACCATTTGCATTCAGTATTATCTATTCTTCTGACATCATATGCCTCATCTATTGTGAGAACATTTTCAAACCCTTCTTCTTCTTTTTTGGCCAACAATTTTGCTAAACCCTGCCCTTTGACAGTTTTAACTATTTTGAATTCAGCATCATATTGCGGAAGCTTTACCATCCACCTTGTTGGTCTTCCTAATGGCTCGATTGGTAAAAAATATCCTTTATTGCTATAAAATGAATACAACAATAAACCTTATTTGAGCCAAATATACCTTTGAAGTGTTCTAAATATTGTATGACTGCATAAGCATATTTTTCTAGCAAGGTGTATTTAATATGTGCTCCTTTTAGTCCTGAGCTCATGAAGGCTATTGGCCTTTCATTATTTTCATCATCTTTCTATGAAAGAACTGTAGCTATAGAATTTTCAGATGCATAAGAATAGATGTTAAAATACTTTGCATAATCTGGGCAGCTTAGGGTTGATGTTGTTGATATTGCTTCTTTAATTTTGTTAAATGCTTTCATATTTTCCACTGTCCATTTTATTTCTCCAGTTTTCTTAACCATGTCATTTATGGGTGTGGTCATCTCTGCAAAATTTGGAACAAATCTTCTGATGAAATTTATCTTGCCAAAGAATGACCTAACTCTTTTTAAATTTCTAGGAGGGGGAATTTTGGAAATGGCTTCAATTATATATGGATCAATGCTTATTCCTTTTTCTAAAACTATGTGTCCTAACAAATTTCCTTGTGTAGTCCCAAATATGCATTTCTTGGGATTCAAAGAAATTCCAAATTCCTTGCACCGAGCAAAAACTATAGTTAAATGTTTTGGATGATCTTCTGGATTCTTATAAAGTATTGTGATATCATCTAAGTATACAACTACAATTTTGAACATTAATACTTTAAATACAAAGTCCATTGCTCTTTGAAAAGTAGCACCTGCATTCATTAGTATTTTTTGGTCTAAAACCAATGACCATATCTAGGGTCAATGGGCTATGATTGGAGGTAACCTTAGGGAGGGTTGATAGAACTGATTTGCTAAACTTTGTATACCAATATTGTGATTCTAGCATCTTGTCCAGTCTTATTTGAATTAGCTTCTCACATATCCTCCTATTGGACCAAGTGTATTTACTTCCCTTGAGTTCAATATCAATCAGGTCTATCTTTGTAATAAAATCTACCAAATCCTCCATACCATTGTTGTATATTTGAGAACCTCCTCTCTTCTTGCTAGGTAGTAGGGGGGTGTTAAAATCCCTAGTTAATACCCACAAGAGGGAGAAATCCATGTGCATCTCTTTTAGATCCCTCCATAACCTCCTTCCTGTAACTAAATTAGGAGCGTGTATATTTGTAATGATCCTTTTATATTCTAAATATTTATCATAAAAATAATTGAAACATACCTATCTATTTTTTTGGATGCGTTTTCCTTCAACTCTGTTTGGATTCCGAAGTGTTCACACACCACCTGAGCACCATTAGTTGCACTTGTGCTTCTGCTTGTCTCCACACATTATTCTTATTTTTTTAACATGTTTTTTGAGTCTACCTTTATTTCTTGAAAGAGCATAATATCTGGACTATTTATTTTTCTTAAGCTCTTAATAACTCTTTTCTTATTAGGGGCATTCATCCCCCTCACATTCTAGCATATGATCTTCATTTATTTTTTGTGAATGGAATTGTGACCTCCAGTTAAGTTCAATACTTTTTGGGTGTCATTGACAACCTCTTTTGATGTTTCTTTAGCTCTTGCCTCTATTTTCGAAGGTCTTTCCACATTGTTTTCACAATATAGATATGCATTCTTCCTAGCATTGCACATTTTTCTCATCATAGGGATTTCCTCTTTACTGTCTTCCTATATAGATTTATCTTTGGACTAAGTTGTTACGAAACTTTATTTTCATAAGTATTTTTTATCACCGATATGCAAAAATATCAAATAATTCATCCACAATAAAAATCTATAATAAGACAAAGATAGATAATAGCCTTACGGTAGAGCAACACCAATAATATTCCTTAAGGAGGGAATAACTACATAAGATATTCCAATATGAGAGCGCTACTTAGAGAGGAAAAAGTCCTATAATCCACTTCATGGAAAAATACGATTACATATGATTGATATCCATGATGATTATAGTGACAAATATCCCTTATTTATATAACCATATTCTAATTCTACTTTAGGTATCCAATTACTAATATAATATTATATTATGATATAATATAATATTATAATATAATCAACCTTGGGTTATGTGTGGCCCATGCCAACCCTTATACAATATAATATCATATCTCCATATATCTATTCCTAGGTATCCTAACATTCCACCCTCCTTACAAATATTTTGTCCTTGAAACATATGAATAAATAAGATAATATGATTTGCTAAGCAATGTTAGAAACTGGTACCAATCTCGATCATCCATCCTAGTGAAACATTGATTGGTGGTGGTCTTCATTGATGTTCGTATGTTATTTTTCCACTTGAGTATCCAAATCTGCTTTGTTGACTCCATGCTTCTACTGATTTATTTTGATAATTCAAATGATGGGTTCACTTATTACTTGATGTTGATGCACCACTTTGCAAACTAGGATCACTATGCTTTCTCTGTCAAAGACTATCATACTTGTTGTCCTTTTGATTCCATGTAGAACAATGATATTGTTGCCTTGATCCATACCTCCAATATTGTTGATGCTTATGGTGGTGTGGATGGATATATGATACAACCTTAACTTGACGTTCTCTTCATTTCACTCCTCAACATTTGGCTCCACTATTTTACATTCATCTACATGTTATTTCATGTTCCCTTTGTTTGGTGTGTCCTTATGCTCTTCTAACAAAGCTTCCTTGGAATCTATTATTGTTATTTCCATGGACTCTATTGGTTTTGCTTCTTCCATGGACTTTGTTGTTGCTAATGCCTTATTGGATTCTATTTTAGGTTCTTCCATTTTTTTCTCTGTAAACACTTCTTGTTTTTCCTTGGATCCTTGCTTCTTAAGTTGAGATATATCCTTCAATGCTATCTTCTTTTTCCTATACCATGAATTAATAAACTTCTTTTGCACATTAATGTTAACAGTTCCCAAAGAATCCAACCAAGGATAACCTAGAATAATATCCACATCATCCATCATAATAGCATGAAAATCTGAATGTAAAACATATTTATCCATAGTAATCTTCAAATATTCAAAAATCTGAACATTCTCACCCTCAAGATGTATGTCCTTTATTTTTGTTGCTTGAACCTGCAACCTCTTAGCCAAATTCATATTAATGAAATTATATCTACTACTAGGGTTAATGGAAATAATAATTTGGTCCTTTTGAATGCTTCCATGAACTTGCAAAATAGACTTTTTAGATTCAAACAAATCCCTTTGTCCACTTTTTAACTTATCTGCTACCAAAGGTGTGGTTTCTTTTGTTTGCACATTGACATATTTTTTACCTTCTACCACTTTGAAATTTTCTAGCTCTCTTTTTAATTTCTTTTGTTCTTTTTGAAGCATGTTTATTTCTTCTTCATAACCCTTTATGGAAACCTTCAAACTAGCTATCTTTTTATATGGATCCAATTTAAAAAATAATGCATGCTCTATTTCATCCCAAATGAATTTAAAATTATTGACACTAAAAAAAAAAGAGTTTCTCCTTTTAGATAACAAAGAAACATATGGCGCCAAGTGAAATAATTATAATACAAGGATTTAAATAGTTTCCATATTTCTCTAACATTAATATCATCTTCTCCAAAATAAATTTGTAGTACTGTAGTTCGTGCCCCAATGCAAACAAGGGTTTCATGAAAATATATATCATCCCTAATACAAACTAGGGTTTTATAAAAATATATATCTGTCCACTAATTTGAAGCTAAATTTCCACAAACAGTTATATCTACTTTTTTATTCAAAAGAAAATAAACTATAGATGATTTTCTTTCCCTGGCAAACAAATTTTATCTTCCAATAAAAATTACGATTTGAAAATTTCCCACTATCCTTGTTCTATACAGTTGACTTCACAAGGTCGTATGTCCCTCAATACTGCTTGGATTCCTTCATATGACCACTCACATTAAATATCTTCAAATTCCACACAAAATGACCCAAGAATAGTATGAATCAAATAATATTTCATAGAGATATAGCTCCTGAAATATGAGATATTTTTCTAGAAAAAAATCTGCCCTAATTCTATAATCCATAAAAAAACAATCCCTAGTTTACAAGAATAGTTGCTTTGATACTACTTGTTATTAAAATATATTATCATTAACAAGAATCATTCACCCATATGTAGAAATATCAAATCATTCATCCACAATTAATTATCCACATTAAAAATCCACAAATGAGACAAAGATAGATAATACCTTTATGGTAGGGCAACACCAATAATACTATTTAAAGAAGGAATAACTCCACAAGATCTCCCAATATGAGAGCACCACTTAGAGAGGGCAAAATCCCATAAGCCACTTCATGGGCAAATATGATTACATATGATTTATCTCATGATAATTACAATGACAAATATCTCTTCTTTATACATCCATCTTCTAATTCTACTTTAGGGATCCGACTACTAATATAATATTATATTCTAATATAATTAAATCAACCTCGGGTTATGTGTGGACCATACCAACCCTCATACAATATGATATCATATCCCCATATATATATATATATATATATTCCTAGGTACCCTAACAGTGGAAGCATGCTTCAATAACCTTGAATGATCTCCCTAATTACAACTAGAACTTTATCATGTCCATGTTCAACACCTTGTCAAAGTAAAGTAATGCTACATCTGGGAGTTAAAGTAGACATATTGGTTTAAGATGACAATGATGCATTAAAGCACATACAAAGGATTACAATTCCCTTCTTTTATCTAAAAAGGATCCTCTTGACCAAGTTTGTTTATTTTGATGGTAAGGCCAGACTAGAAAAGCTACAATAGGGATGATAACATCTGTCTAATTGTTTTTATGTCAGGCTCCACAATCAATGCCTTCCCTAAATATTTTAGGGCTTTCCATGGCAACACCTCCATAGTTTAGAGTTGCAATGAGTGACTCATATCCATAAGCTCCACCATAAGTACCCACGGTAGAACATGACTGTGAAAATATACAAGAGCAACAACTATCCCAATTTTTGGGTTATGTAGTTCCTATACATTATCGTGTCTTATTGATCATTACCTACCTTTTTTCAACAAATCCACATTGATGACCATCTAGGCAGCCATCCTCCCATTCGAATGTTGAAATGGAAATTATAGAATCAATCTAGTTCAAGGGAAACCTCCTTGGCCTACATAGTTATCTCTTTCACATCCTCTAGAGTTATTTGAACCCCTTCTATGTCAAAGCAAGAGGAAGATTTATTGCTCTTTCTCACAAAGATATTGAGTCCCAATATATCAAAAGGAGAGTTGGCTCTTTTTTTGATCTCTTGATTTGATACCATTGATGGTAATGCTTTGATGATTTCCATTATTAGTTTAAAGATATTTAAATACAATTACCTTGCCAATATAGCATAACAAAACATAGCTAAACAACAACTACCTTCAACCACTAGTGGACTCATGGACCATGTGTTGAATGGTTGTAAACACTCAACTTACAATGATGTTGAACTATAATGGTAATAATTCCTAACAGGGGGTTTAATTTAATTTTCCTAATTGATAACAAATATGGGATGGGGACAATTAGGGAGGTGTGTGGATAAGGGAAGGGGACATAGTGCCTATCCTACCCAACATGCATTGAGAGTGGCATAAGATGTTTGTCGTAGCAGGATAAAAGGTGTATGACCATACACTAACTATGTACATCCATGTATTTTTTATACCAAATAAAATGTGTATAACCTTACATTTTGGATGATGGTACATCTTATCCCAAACTACAAAATACCATTTTTGGCTTATAAAACCAATCATTTGCAATTTTTGAGATGGTAAATATATGTTTCTAGCGAAAATAAATTTATGGGTATTCTTTTAAAATATGGAGATATTTGTCTAGATATTTTTAATGGGTTGTATAGGATTGAAATAACCCCACCCATATTATATCATGACCACGTAGTTGTATTATAATAATATAACAATTTTTTTTCTAGATAATAAGGGGTTGTACTTGGGTCCCCCACCCTTGACAAATTGTAATTCTCCTTTTTAGAGCTTGAGAATTTACAAATAGATACACTTCTCATCTCAATTAATATGCTTCAGCTAGAAACATTTATTGTCTATGCATCACATCCACATCGTAGTAGAGTAATATTTCTAAAATATTGCACTATCATAGTTCGCTTTACCAAATATGGATTGCTAGTTTTCTTCCTGAAACACAAGTGCAACCACAAAAATTATAATAAATAGTTTATATGAAAACACACAAATGTTATAAAATAAAGTAGATGTTACCAATCAAAAATATTAAAGTAAATCCTAATTATTATTTGATTCAGGCAGTCAACATTTTCTTGTCAGATTCAGCTAAACTTACTACTTCCTCTAACCATGAAAAAGAGAATTGAGCTTCATGATCTTCAATCAAAACCCCTCTATTGGCTAGCCTATCTGCACATTTTTTTCCTTCCCTTGATGTATGTGTAAACTTAATTTCTTCAAACTCTTTAGAAAGATCTTGAATTTTCACAATTATCTCTTGTATGTTCCAAGGAGCCTTTGATTTCCTTTTAATTGCATTTATTACTATGGCATAATCACCTTCCACCCATAATCTATCCCATTTCATTTGTTTGTATATTTTTAACCCTTCTAAAGTTGCCCAAGCTTCAGATTCGTTATTTATCTTAAATCCACTATTGAAAGTGTAATAAGACAAAATATCTTCTCTATTATTTCTAATTATTCCTCCTCCTACTAGTCTTAGATTTTATTTAGATGCTCCATAAAAAATTAATTTAACCAAATCCACATCTGGTGGTTTCCACTTTATATTCTGTCTTTTTTTTTATTCTCTTGTATCCAACATCATAATTTCATTTAATGACTTAACACCATCTATCAAGGCTCTCTGCTTCCAAATTAAGGATTGGGTGAGATGATAGGGTTAGTTTAGACTCCTATATGGCTAAACATATCTTCATTTTTATTTCCTCTAAACAAATTTCATTTTCTTTAAAAATTCTTCTATTCCTTTTTAGCCGTATAGTCCAAAGTATTGTATCTTTTGATATATCCCATATTTTCTATAAAGCCTCACTTTTGTAAGTGCTCTATTATTGTTTTTACCATTCTTCAACGCTACTATTCATCACCATGCATTTAACAAATATATTAAGAATCCATTGCCATAGTGTCTAGACTATTAAGCAATGCCCCAAGAGATGGTCTATACTCTCGTCCTCCTATTTACAAAGAACACATTGAGAGGGACCATGAAAACCTTTTTTCAAAAGGTTATCCCAAGATAAAATTCTTCTATGACCTACTAGCCAAAAAAACATTTTAACTTTAGGAATGCTTGGGCTATCCTAAATATCTCTCCATATTCTAGTGATATTACTATTTTTTTGGTGTAATACAATATATCTACTTCTTGTTGTGTATTCTCCTGAGTTATTCAACTCACAAATTAATTTATCTTTGGCTCCCCTTAGAATAATAACAATTGTTATATTTATACTCAATTGCCTCCTAGCATCAATGTCTTGTATACTTGTAAAAAAATCTTCTTTCCATTTGTATCTTCCTTCATGATCCTTGTACAAAATGTTTGAAACCCTTGTTGGAAATCTGGCCATCCATACATTAAAACAAAAATTTGGGTTGTTAGATAACATTTTTAGCCTTGGAAAGCATCTCCTCTTAGAGGATACAAAATGATATCATAAAGCTTTGAAATCTGTGCAATCTACAAAACAAATGGGCTCAAACGGACACCTGAGTCAAAAGTTATGGCCAAAATACTAAGATATGTAATAAACACCATCGATGTAGATCCGACGGATGTGATTTGCTAGGGTTAGGGTTTGCTTTGTTTTTTCTTACTTAAGGCAGTTTTAGAGTTTTCTTTTAAGAAGAAGAATTTTGCATTGTAGCAAGTGTGTGAGCTCTTCTAGATCCTATGAGGAGATTGTAACAAAGTACTGAAACTTTACCATAATTATTCTAGATAATAAGAAGATAATATTTGCTCCACTTTTGTTTTATTGTATTATTGTAAATTTTTCATTTGGTATCAGAGCGAGGTGATCAAGAAATTGGGTTCGAGTAACTATGGAATTTTTGCTGCAAGTTTTATAGAAGCTTCTCAAAGATCTCAGTTTGTGTTGAAGGGAGCTATTATGGCCAACAACACCAATTCAATTTTGATCCCAAAATTTGACGGTTTCGACTACGAATATTGGAGCATCCGGATGAGGATGATTCTAAAGGCAAAAGGAGCTTGGGCCATCATTGAATCTAGGTTCATCGAACCAAAATACTGGAGTGCATTGATTGTAGATCAAAAGAAGGAGATGTAGGAGAAAGAGAGAAAATAATTTGGCTTTGGCTTTCATCCAGTCGGCTCTAGATAAGAGTCTTTTTCCTCGAATTTTTGCCTACATTTCGGCTTAAGAATATTGGAAGGCATTGAAGGAGAATTACCAAGGGAGTGCCCAAGTTAAGGAGGTGAAGTTGCCGATCTTGCGAAGAGATTTTAAAAATCTCAAACAGGAGGAGAATGAAACTGCTGGAGATTACTATGTTCGGGTAAAAATAGTAGTAAATAAAATGGCCATACTTGGAGATATCATAGAGAAAAATGTAGTAATTAAAAAGGTTTTAAGAACCTTGATAGAAAAGTTTGACAGTGCAGCCCTTATCATAGAAGAAATGAAAAACCTCTCGAAAATGGATATAGATTCATTAATTGGCTCTCTCACATCTCATGAAGAGATAATTACCAAGAGGAAAAAGGATAAAGGAGGTTATACAAAGGAACAAGATTTTTGGAAAAAGAGAATGATGGAGGAAGAGGTCATGGTAGGGGTTCTAGAGGAAGAGAAAGAAATGGAAGATGAGGTAGAAGAGGCTCCTACGGTGGTAGAGGTCGAGTAAGATATCAAGATTCAAACAATGACTAGGCTCATGCTGCAAGAGGAGGATCCAATGCAAGAGGAAGAGGTAGATGCCAAGATATGAGAAATATGTAGTGTTATAATTGTAACAAATATGGCCATTATGAGAGGGATTGCAGGCTAAAAAAATTAGTACATTGTGGAGAAGAGGATTCCTATGAGGATGATACTTTGTTTTGTATGATTGAAGAAAAAGTGGAGCAAGCAACTTTTCTCTCTATATAGAATAACACAAAGGAGACATGGATCCTAGATAGTGGGTGCAAAAACCATATGATCAACAAGAGGGATGTATTTTCATCTCTTGATTCTTCTTATCAATCCAATATCAGGCTTGGGGATGAGAAGATCTTAGAGGTGTTTGTGAAAGGAGAAATGGAGGTTCCTACCAGGAGAAGAAAAATAATGAAGGTAAAATATATTTACTATGCATCTCGTTTGAAGAATTCATTAATGAGTATTGGTAAAATGTTGAAAAAGGATTATAAGTTAGTGTTTGACGATAGAATGTGCAAAATTTATGATCAGAGGAGAAAATTGATTACCACTGTAAAGATGACCAAGAACAGGCTCTTTCCATTATAGTTTTTAGATCAAGGGGGAGCTCTAGCATTGGTTGGTGTAGAAGGTAAGGAGAGGCTATGGAATTTACAATTTGGGTATTTAAATTATAAGAGTTTGAAGATGCTTTCACCACTTGTCTATGGGTTGCCAAAATTTGAAGACTCCAAGGAGGTTTGTGAAGGATGTGCACTTGGAAAACATGCAATGGGAAATTTTTACATGGTGAAGCATGGAGGGCCCAAAATCCATTGCAGTTGGTTCATAGTGACATTTGTGGACCAATGTAGACATAGATTATGGGTAAAGCTTCTTACTTTATGACTTTTATTGATGATTTCTCCATATATTGTTGGGTTTATTTTATTAAGCATAAGGATGAGGCATTTAATTGCTTCAAGAATTTTAAGGCTCTAGTTGAAAATGAGAGTGGTCATTATATCAAATGTTTGAGGAAAGATAGAGGAGGTGAGTTTTGTTCTCATGAATTTGATGATTTCTGTAGTGATTTTGGGATTAAAATGCAGAAAACAAGTCCTTACACACCTCAACAGAATGGGGTGGCTAAAAGAAATAAAAAGACTTTGGTGGAGATGACATGGTGCATGATGCAAGAAAAATGTATGAGTAAGTTTTATTGGGCTAAAGCAATCAGGACTGCTAATTACATTTTAAATAGAAGTCCTACTAAGAGTCTTGATAATATTACCCCTTATGAATGTTAGTACAATAAGAAGCCAAATGTAAATCATTTTAGAGTTTTTGGATGTGTGACTTTTGTGCATGTTAATGGTGAGAATAGGAAGAAGTTGGATGCAAAGAGTGAAAAATATATTTTTATTGGGTACAGTGAGTAATATAAGGCTTACAGGTTCTTTAATCCTATTTCACATAAAATAATTGTATCTAGAGATGCAATTTTTGATGAAGGGGGAATTTGGGGATCACAAAAATTGTTTGTCGAGGATGTTTTTGGTGAAGAGAAGGTGGAACCAAACCATGTTTTAGTTCAGCCCAGCCATGAAAACTTTTTCAGTTCATCTTCTGCAAGTGCACCTTCAAGTCCAAGAGAAGGTTCTTCCAGTAGTTCTCCACCTCCATCATCACCGGCCAAAGGAAAAGGTAAAATATTGTTGAAGGATCACCCAAAATATCAAATTATTAATAATAAATTCCATAAGAGGGTGACAAGGAGTCAACATACAAATATGAATGCAGTAATAGAGAGGTTAGATCACCTTCATCTTTATGGAGATGATGACAGTGGAGATCACAAAGGTGATTTTGTAAACTATGCACTTGTTTCACAAGTTTCACAAGTTTCTAAAGTTGTTGTTGATGATTTTGAGCCTTCATGTTTTGAGCATGCTAGTACTAACAAATTTTGGATGAAGGCTATGCAAGAAGAAATGCATTCTATTGAAAATAATGATACTTGGGAGTTGTACGATTTTCCCAAGGATAGGAAATGTGTAGGATGCAAGTGGATCTACAAGATCAAGAAGAATAGTGATGTATCCATTGAGAGGTACAAGGCACGATTGGTAGCAAAGGGTTTCACTCATAAATATGGTTTGGACTATGAGGAAAAAATTGCTCTAGTGGCAAGGCAAGAAATAGTAAGGATGTTGTTATCATTGTCAGCTCATAAAAGGTGGAGGGTGAATCATATGGATGTCAAAAGTGTATTTCTCAATGGGTATTTAGATGAATAAGTATGTGTGGAACAACCACAAGGTTTTGTTATCCAAGGAAAAGAAGATCAAATCTACAGTTTGAAGAAGGATCTATATGGGCTAAAGCAAGCTTCAAGAGCTTGGTATGCTAGAATCCATGACTACTTCCTGTAGTGTAATTTTGAAAGAAGTAAGAGTGAGCCCACTTTGTACTACAAAAGGGAAGGTAATGATATTCTTATTGTATGCCTTTATGTTGATGATATGTTATTTATGGGAAGTAGTTCTTCTTTGAATGATTCTTTTAAACATGATATGAATAAGGAGTTTGAGATGTCTGATGTGGGTTTGATGAGTTACTTTCTTGGGATGGAAGTAAATCAAAATAGCAATGAGATTTTTGTTTTTCAATCCAAATATGCAAGGGATATGCTAAAGATATTTGGTTTGAGTGAATGTAAACATGTAGCAACACCCATTGCACATGGGGAGATTTTGAGTTTGGAGGATGGAGCTGAAAGGGAAAAAAAATAGAGTACGGGAGTATTGTTGGTAGCCTTATGTTCCTTTGTAATACTAGGTTGGATATATGCTTTACTGTTTCATAGTGTTCCAGGTATATGGCTAATCCATCACGGTTATATTTGAAGGTAGCGAAGAGGATTTTGAGGTATGTTCGTGGAACAATTGATTATGGGATCCACTACTCACAGGCAAAGAATTTGAAGTTAGTGGGATTCAGTGATAATGATTGGGGCAGTAATATTGATGACAAGAAATCCACGAGTGGGCACTACTTTTCTCTTGGTTTAGGTTTGGTGACATGGAGTTCCAAGAAACAAGCTACAATGACATTGTCTTCTACTGAAGCAGAGTATATTGCACTTACATCGGCAAGTGCACAAGCATTGTGGCTTCAAAAGGTGATAGGAGAGATTAAGGAGAAGCAAGGGACTCCAAATAAGTTGGCACATAATCCTATCCACCATACTAGGTCCAAGCATTTCGACATCAAGTACCACTTCATTCGGGACATGGTAGAGAAGGAACAAGTTACATTGAGGTATTGTTCCACACATGATAAAGTAGCAAATATTTTTAATAAGGAAGTAGTAAAACCTCATTTTTTTTTAGCTAAGGGACTTGATAGTCAGTCCCCTTACCAGCAAGGGGGAGAAGGTTGGAAATATGGCCAACCATACATTAAAATAAAAATTCAGGACGTTAGATTATATTTTCGACCTTGGAAAGTGTCTCCTCTTAGAGGAGACAAAATGAAATCGTAGAGCTTCAAAATCTGTGCAATCTGCAAAAAAAATGGGCTCAAACGAACACCCGAGTCAAAAGTTATGGCCGAAATACTAAGATATGTAATAAACACCGTTGATGTAGATCCGACTAATGTGATTTGCTAGGATTAGGGTTTGCTTAGTTTTTTCTTACTTAAGGCAGATTTAGGGTTTTCTTTTAAGAAGAAGAATTTTGCATTGTAGCAAGTATGTGAGCTCTTCCAAATCCTGTGAGGAGATTGTAACAGAGTATTGAAACTCTCCCAAAATTATTCCAGATAATAAGAAGATAATATTTGCTCCAATTATTTTTTATTGTATTATTGTAAATTCTTCAACCCTATCATCATATTTTTCTTGAAGCAATCTCATCCAAGGTTTCAAAATTGGATCTAAATTGAGTGGTATTTTATCACACCAAGTATTCATCCAAATAGAAAATATTTCTTCAGTTCCCACCACCCATCTTAAACCTTTAATCATTAGATCAATAGATTTTTTTAAACAATTCCAAAGAGTAGAACCATTTGGTAGAGAGAATGTAGTAAATATTAAACTTAGGTCATTGGGCTCAACATACTTAGAAGAATTCTTGCCCATTGTATTTGACTCTCTTTGTACAATCTCTAGATTATTTTTCCCCTAAGAGCTAAGTTTGCATATGTAAGAACTCTTAAACCAAGACCTCCCCTAGTTTTATCATCACACACCTTGCTCCATTTCACTAAAGGAAAATTCCTTTTATCATGTAAACCTGACCATAAAAAGGATCGTATAATGTAGATTAAAAAAATTTCAACTAATTTTAAACATAACAATTATGATTATATCTCATACAAATATTTTAAACTTGGGTCTCCTTAAAAGTTAAGGAATTTTCTGGATAAGGTAATACCATTTGATAGAGATGTTTGCCTATATTTGATTGATATAAATTTTATTATATATTATTGCATTTTATATGCTTTAGAAATTTTCTCTCTAACTATGTATTTTGAATATATTGAACCCCTCAATATTGAACCCCTCCAATGGAAAATTAATAAAATAATATAAATTTTACATAACAATTATTTAAAATGTTAGATACTCAACAGGTCATATTATAGGATCAAGTGACATTAGCTCAATTGGTTAGATTCCTCAACGTTTAAGGAGGAGACCAAGGTTCAAATCTTGCCAAACGATACATGGATAATATCTAAGCTTTGTTGTAATATCACTATGTGGTGATGATGCAATACAGGTGGGGCCCATTTCAATCCCATATAACCAATTGAAAAAATAGGTCATAATATTTGATCTCTTGCAAAAACAAGTAAATACATAAATTAACATCTAGAAATTAGGGGTACATCATGGACAACTAAAATTTACTGCAACATAATTAACATATTTATCAAAAAATATATTTATTGGAATAATGTAGCAAAATAGTTTCTACTTTCATTTAATCTTGTAGTTTATGAGGAAAAAATGATGTCATAAAACATGTCTATCTATATGAAAGCATGGACACAACATAACCATTTAGTAGCTTTATATTTAAGTAATCATATTGCCTTACAAAAAATAACTTTAACGATGAAAGGTATTTATGGTCATAATATGCATTCAAAATACTTCAAAGTTAGGGGCACATCATGAAAAATTAAAATTTACTGCAACATAATTAACATATTTATCAAAAAATATATTTATTGGAACAATGTAACAAAATAATTTCTACTTTCCTTTAATCCTGTATTTTATGAGGAAAAAGATGATGTCATAAAACATGTCTATCTATATGAACGCATGGACACAACATAACCATTTAGTAGCTTTATATTTAAGTAATCATATTGCCTTAATGATGAAAGGTATTTATAGTCATAATATACATTCAAAATGAACCATTAATTAGTATTATATTAATATTAATTGTATTATTGATTTGGAGTGAAGTGATGGTGAGCGAACATCCGACTTTCGATTTTTCGGTGGGTGGGAAGCAGAGAGGCGGGAGTAAGAGCTTGGGGAGTGGCACGCCTACGCGCGGAGATTCCAACGGCCATCAGACGGGGAGCGAAATAGCAAGTAAGACCTTTGTAGGCACGGTAGATGATGGGAATGGAGTCCACAGGGGAAAAGACCCACCGGATAAAACAATAGTGGACGACAAGAGGATCAGCCAGGTTTCATTCGTGGAAGCACTCCAAGGGAAACCTAAACCTTCACTTGTGGCATCAAACGCCTTCGTAACCTAGGGCTGCGATGTCTTCTATCCAGAGCAAGTCATGGAGGAGTATGCTACCCTAGATTCATTCTCCCTGGTAGGGAAATTTGTTGGCGGAAGACCTGATATGGATTCACTCCGACGTTGGGTGATGATCAAATGGAAAACTCGAGGGTGCCTGGAACTATCTGCAATGTCCAGGGGGTTTTTCATGATTCACCTCAACACACAGGAAGATGCAGACCATATTTTATCAGGGGGACCATGGTTCTTCGAAAGAAGAAGCCTCTTCCTTCGCAAGTGGGGAGCAGAGTTCGACCCAGAATCACAGAGCATAAACTATGCTCCCATTTGGGTTTACCTCCCAAATTTTCCCTCACACTTCTTCCACGAAGATGCGCTCTAGGGGATAGCCCGAGCAATCGGGGAATTGGTCACCATTGACCCAGCTACTCACACTTGGACTCATCTGATGCAGATTTGCATATGCGTCAATGTCAACCTGGAAACTTAGCTCCCTGACCATATTAACCTAATTTATGGATCTTTCCACCAGAGCCAGCCGCTGGAGTACGAAAATAAACCCACTTTTTGCCCTGAATGCCAAAATCAAGGGCATATTTCATCCTAGTGCCCGAATCACAAAGGCGCGTAGATCGATTCCCAGACTTTGGCTTGCCCAATCCATGGAGAAAACCAAAAAATGAAAGCCAAAACGGGACAGAGCCAGAACCACAAGGGCAAGAAACAGGTCCTACCTCCTCTAGGCGGTGATATGCATAAGGCAAGTAGTCTGTTCACAATCTCTAACAAGTTCAATTTACTCAGCAATTCTGGTCTTAATGATAAAATCTATGTTGAGGAGCTTCCCTGTGAGGAATTCTCGATCCCAAATCCAACCACTCAACCCTGCCCCAAGGCCAACCTCCCCCAGAAAACCCCTCTTCCACCTCCTCCCTCGTGCCCTTCTTCCCCACCCGACAATGGTCACGAATCCTAGAGCTCTCCCCCCAAACCCCCTCAGTCTCCCAATCCTCTGCCTAAATCTTCCCCACCCAATGGGACTGGGTCACCCCTCTCCCCATATAAATCTTGCGATGTTGAGACTAACAGTGATGATTCCTCCCAAGAATCCCTAGAACCATGGAGTCCAAAACAAACTCGAAGTTTCAAAAGATCCCAGATCGATGTAGGAGGTGATAGGAAAAAGGGTAGGCCCTCTGGCACTGACCTGAGAAGTCATGATACAACTGAAGATATAGCCAATGGCACCCAAAAAACCCTATTCTAGGAACTAGGGATCGCCAACAGGGAAGAATCTAAGAGATCCAAACCCCCACGCAGCAAGGCAAAGGGGGCAAAAAACCCTCCAAAAGTTCCAAATGAAAGTCCTCTCCTAGAATGTGAGAGGGTTAAATGGGGTAGCCAAACAAAGACTGGTTGCTGCCATGCAGAAAGAATCTAATCCCACCATTTTCCTTATTCAAGAAACCAAATTAGGTGAGCACTGGTCACCGAGAGTTGCCAAGACCATTTGGAGAAAATGTGAGTTCACCTACACACCGACATCTGGCACCTCAGGCGGACTCCTTTGTCTCTGGGACCCTACCAAGGTTGAAGGTAGAGTCATCTCAGGTGAAGGGTGCATGTCCAACATCTACTTCCATGACTCCAACACCCAACTCTCCTGGGTCATGACAAACATGTATGCCCCTAACACTATGCAGGGCAGATCGATCCTATGGAACAATCTCACTCAGATGAGGTAAGATTTCAGCAACGTCCCCTGGATCCTAGCAGGGGACTTCAATACCCCCTTGCATCCTTCAGAGAAGAGAGGTGGGAATGCCATAACCCCCAAAACCATAGATGACTTCACGTATTTTGTAGATTCAAATGAACTAATGGACGTCCAGCTGAGAGGGTCCTAGTACACTTGGAGCAATAGAAGGATGGGCGGAGACCTCATCCAAGAATGACTAGACCATTTTTTGTTGTCCCAAGAAGCGCTCCCCTTCTTCGGTGATGCCAGTCTATAGGCACTCCCAAAAATTGGATCCGATCACAGCCCCCTGATTTTTGAAATGGTAAACAGATCTCAATTCAAAACCCCCTTCCATTTTGAATCAATGTGGACCCAGCACCCAGATCTTAAAAATCAGATTATCGAGTGGTGGGGGGAAAGGTTCCCTAGGACTATCATAAACCAGGTAACGCAGAAAAATTGGTCGATTAAAGCCAAATTGAAGGTGTGGAACAAAGAGACATTCAAGAATATATTTGAAAATAAGAATAACATAAAAATCAGGCTCAAATAGATTGAGGACAAGTTCTAGCAAGGGTAGGGGGATGACAATCTCAGAGCTGAGGAGTGGGTCCTGCTTTCAGAATACCATAATACCCTATGAAAGGAAGAGATGTTCTGGCACCAAAAATCAAGACAGTTGTGGCTTAAGGAAGGAGATTCCAACTCCAAATTTTTTCACATCTCCACCCTCAGGCACAAAGGAGCTAACAGGATTAAGGGCCTCACCAAGCAAGATGGGTCTTTCACCTCAGATATCCACCAGATCCGGGATGAAGTTGTCTACCATTTTGAATCCCTCCTTGGTTCCCACCTTTCCTCCTCCAGTCAGGCCATGGATGCCCTTCTCGAGAACATTCCTAGATCCATCCTCGAGGCCATGAATGACCTCCTCCTCAGCCCTCTAACCCCTAAAGAAATCCACCAGGCCCTATTTTCCATGCAGCTATACAAAGCCCTAGGTCCCGATGGGTTCTCCCCTAGGTTCTTCCAAACCTACTAGGACATAGTTGGCCCTGACCTTTGCCTAGCTATTTCTGAAATGCAACTCACCAGATCCATTCCTAGGGATGTCAACTCCACTTTCCTCACTCTCATTCCCAAGGGGCCCAATTCCCAGTCCTTGTCTGATTATCGCCCCATCAACCTATGCAATGTCATTTATAAAATACTATCCAAAGCCATGGCCAATAGACTCATAGGCATCCTCCCTTCCATCATCAACCCCTACCAAGGAAGTACTATCAAGGGCTAGAATATTGTTGACGGTGTCATCACCGTTCATGAGCTTATCCACTCAGCCCATAACTCCAACAAGTCTGCCTTCTTCCTAAAGCTTGACATGAATAAGGCCTTTGATAGAGTGGACCGAGAGTTTCTAGCCAAAGTCCTCCTCAAGTTTGGCTTCCATGAGAATTGGGTCAAGTTGATCTCGAACTGCATCTCTTCTACTTGGTTTTCTATCCTTGTCAATGGATCAGTAGCAGGGTATTTCCCTAGCACCAGAGGACTGAGACAAGGGGATCCCCTCTCCCCTATCCTTTTCATCATCTTGGTTGAGAGCCTAGGGAGGGCTATCAAATCTGCCTGCACTAGAGGGTTGATATCCGGTATTAAGGCTGCTTCCAACCTCCAACCTTCAACCCATCAATAGTTTGTGGATGACACCCTATTGGCCACTTCAGCCTCTATTTTTGAAGCCAAAATCATCAAGTCTATCCTCAACCTCTACGAGGAAGCTGTTGGTCAGAAGATCAATTTCACCAAGAGCAAACTCTACTTCATCAACACTCCTATAAAGAGGCAGGTCAAAATTATGGGCATCTTGGGTTGTACCATTGCTGATCTCCCAACCACCTACCTTGGCCTCCCAATGTTTCAAGGGAGATCAACCAAGATCATGTGGAACAATGTCATTGAGAGAATTCATAGAAAACTGATAGGTTGGAAAGGGGCCCTCCTCTCCCAAGCAGGCAAAGCCACCTTGGTCAAGTCTATCCTCCAAAGCATCCCGATGTATTTTCTATCAGTCTTCAAAATCCCTACGGTTGTGGGAGAAGCTTTAGAGAAGATTCAAAAATGCTTCTTATGGGTAGGGACTGACAACCAGTGGAAGTTTCACCTAGTGGCCTAGGACAAAGTGTGCACCCCTAAAGATAGAGGTGGGCTCGGTTTGCATAGGATCAACTTCATGAACTAGGCCCTTTTGGCCAAACAGGCATGGAAGGTTGTCACCAATGCCAATTTGGAATGGGTTTCTATTATCAAGAGAAAGTATCTACAACAACACTCTTTCAGGGATGAAGGGACTCCCAACACTGGATCCCATTTTTGGTGATCCATAACCCACACCAAGCACCTTCTTCAATGAGGGATTAGATGGTAGCTTGGGGATGACAAGGACATTGATTTTTGGCATGACCCATGGGCTAGGGATGAGCCCCTCGTCAAAGACCCTAAAATTGCAGCGATCAAACACCTTATTGACAATAGATTTGGCCCTAGAGTTGCTAACTTCATTACTGTCAACCAAGATAGCTGTAGGTGGAAGCAGATCTAGTTCAGAGTTAGAAACATAGTCATAGATAAAGCCATGGTGTCCCTACAGTCTGTCCTTAGGGTAAATTTCATTCCCCAGATCCAGATGGTAGATAAACTTTGCTGGAAAGGCACCAACGATGGGAGATTCTCTATGAAATCCACTTCTCGATTGGTAGACAGTCCTCCTAAGTGGCCCAACACCATTGATAGCCCTGCCACAACCAAAGACCATTTGGCTCAAGCACCTTATCCCGAAGGTGGCCCATTTTTGCTGGCTCGCGGTCCACAACAAGATCCTGACCACTAACAACCTGATCAAGAGGGGTGTCATCATCCCCAACAGATGCTATCTATGCACTCAGGCGTGGGAGTCCACCCAACACTTCCTCCTTGAATGCCCCTTTGCCTTTGATGTTTTTTCTTCCCTGATCAGCAAGTTCCACGTCAAATGGGTGTGGCCCAAGACTATCCTTGACTTGTTCACCCAGTGGCCCACTATTTTCAAGAATCCTAGGCTCAGGTTCCTCTGGAAAGCCCTATTGCACCATGCGATTTGGCAAATATGGTTGGAGCGGAACAATCGCATCTTCAATGATAGTCTCAAAAATCTAGAAATAGTGGCCAATAGAGCTTTGTCCTTTGCTATAAAAAATGCCAGCCTCATCCCATGCACGGACTTCCCTACATCTGGGATAGAGTCCTTCTTGATCAAGACTCTGGGGATTTCCATCGAGTGCTCCAAAACTCAGAATCCCCCCAGCACCAGGAGTAATGTCAAGTGGAATCCCCCACCCCTAGGATGGCTTAAAGTCAACTTTGATGGGTCCTCCAAAGGAAATCCGAGGGATGCAAGGGTTGGCGGTGTCATCAGGGACCATGATGGCAACATCATTATGGCTTTCATTGAAAACTTAGGGGTCCAAACCAACAACTACGTAGAAGCCCGAGCTCTTTGGAGAAGTATTGAGGTCAGCAGGTCTTTGACTAAACCTATCATTTTCGAAGGTGATTCATCTATAGTGGTTAATCATATTAATAACAACAACAATGGAGGTTGGAATATCCATAACATTATTCAAGAATGCCAAGCTTCCCTTCGTCAATGCCCACAAAGCACGATTCACCATGTGTTTAGAGAGGCGAACAAGGTGGCAGACCTTCTGGCCAATAGAGCGACCAACCAAACCAACCTGATCATCTAGGAAGATGTCTTCCCCCAGGATGTTATTGTGGTAGCCTATCATGATGTGGAGTGTAGCCGTAAAGAGCAGTGCTAGCTGCCACGAAGGTGTTTCTTCAACACCAAAGGTGTTTTCTTTCAACACCAGGAAAAAATGGAAAAATATCACTATTAGCAGCTCTTGCTGCCACGAAGGTGTTTCTTCAACACCAAAGGTGTTTTCCCTCAACACCATGGTTCTTTGGGACTCAACTCTCTTCATCATTTTTTGGAGTATTGTTTGTACATCCAATCATGTGGATTGCCCTGCTCGTGCCAAAGTGCCTAGTCTTTCCCTCTGGCCTCTACTTTCTTCGTGCCTCTGCCTCGTCATCCTCATTTTCCCCCACTCCTCGATGCCCACTCACCACCCCCTCCTCTTTCCACCCTCACCTACTCCTTGCACCACTCGGTCCACCCACCTCCTCACTTCCTTCCTTTTTGGTCGTCTTCCCCACTCGTTTCCTGATAAGACTGGTCTCTATGCCTCTTGTTCCTAATTCTATCTCGAATTTATCATGGCAATTGGTTACCCCTCTTGCCTAAGGTTTCAGCCTTATAGTCCCTACCCTGTCCATACTGTGAGTATTCACTTGAGGCACTTTATTCAGTTTGATAGAAGTTATTGCAGCAGCACTATTTATCCCAGTTTCTACGGTGCGATGGCCATCATAGAGCCCATGAACCTCCAGCTCGATCCGGTGACTGAAGCCCTGCTCGATACCAAGAGATTCATTCCTTTTTTCAAGATTTTCACTGGCATAGATGACCAGGTGACCAACGACTTTGTCAGCTCCTAGAACGAAGGTGAAGTTCAGGTTCGAGGGCTTCACTTTGAGGTAAGCATCCACACTATTACCAAAGTTTCTGGTTTACCACCTGTAGGCAGAGCCATTCGAAGGGATAGACACAACTTCAAAGATGAAATAGACCATCTCCCCGACAAGGGGAAGGACCTAGTGTGGGAGAAAAAGGGTGTGCTCTGCTCGTCCCTACCCTAATCGTGGGACACCGTTGTCATCCCTGTCATCCAATACATTATCGTCGATGATCCCAATAGTCCCCTGCGGGCTTACCACCTCGCGTTCATTAACCACCTTCACGATGTAAAACCTATTAATATCCCTGACTTCCTCTTTCGGTCTATCAACATAACTATTGCGAACATTAGGGATTGCAAGTCTTCGAAACCCCCTCGCCACCAAGGATTGTTCTCTGTCCTTTACAAGCATACCCTTGCGCACCAGGTTTCTGGTGGTCTCCCTACTCGCTCCCCTAGCCCTGAGCCCTCCTCTGCGTCCACCCACAAGGTCGAGGTGAGCCCCCCCTCTCCCTCTCTTCTACTAAAACTCCTCCACTATCTGAGTTTCCCACTAGTTTCCCTCGATCAATTCCACCCACTCCCTTGCCCCCACTCCCAAGGACTCTATCCCTTCGGACCACCGCCCTCATGGCATGACCTTGAGAAGTAAGCAAAAAGTAGTTCACCCCACCCAGAAGAGCAGGAAATCCCATCGACTGAAGACTAAGAACACGAGCATTCCATGCCAGTCCCCCGAGGTCATCAACGATGAAGATGAAGAGGCGACAAGTAGTGTTGAAGACCTCCTGCGCACCGCCACTCTCAATCACATCAGCAAAGTTATGGACCACCTGAAGTCCATCACCAATATCATCAGGGAGGTTGGCTCTTTCCTCTCCAACGCCATTATTGAAATCTAGGAGCTCCCTGCTGTGCTCAAGGTCCTCCTGGCCTCTGATCAGAAATATGCTGCTAAGCAGGAAGGTAAAGAGGAACCCTAGTAGTTCTGGGAAGGTGACTTCAGGCAGTTGGACTACCTCTATTTGTAATTGCTTCAACTCGGTTCTATTTTCAATGTCTTTGTCTACGGTCTGTCTAGTCTGTAGGGGGATGGGCCCCTAGATTGTTGTTTTTAGATTTTGTCAATTTTGTACTATTGGCACTGTCGATGCCCAATGTAACAGGGACGGGACCCTTCAACCCGAATAGTAAATAAAATAATATACATTCAAAATACTTCAATTCATTAATTAGTACCTTTTTCAAATTTTAAATGGAAATATATTTAAAAATTAATCAAATTAAATTAGTTTTCTAGCACAAAAAGGTCCAAAAGTATGACACAACTTTGTGCACTTGTCCCTTGAGTTAATAAATTTAAAAAATATATATATATATATTGGATTTGGTTATTGTGAGAAACCCCTATGACCAGCGTACAAGGCTGAGCAGTCTTCTCCCAACCATAATCCCTCCTAAAGTTGAGAGCTATACTTATCAATAGGGAATTTAATACAAATCCACCACACACCCACCCCCTCACACACTCGCCCACACCACGGTTTGAACCTTGGACCTGTCGAAGAAGAGCCAAAGCCCGAACCGTTGCGTTGCACCTTATTAGAAATGAAATTAAATTCCCCTACCAAGTGTATATCTAAAATTATTTAGATTTATTTGTCTTTGTTTATATTATTTCACAACTTACATTAAAAAATATAATCCTTCTTAATAAAAATTGAGATATTTTATTCTTGTTATCTTTCCTTATTTTATGGGATTAAAACAGACCCTACTTATATTACATCATTACCATAATACCATACTATTTCTACAAAAAACATAGTGGTATTAACACAATAACATTTTGGTAGTTACACATATATCATCTAATAATATTTGAACCTTGATCTCTCCCTTAGAAGTCCACACTTTTAACCACTTGAGCTCATTCCATTTGATAACATATAGTGCATTTTACCTCATGGCATAGGGAAAATAAAGTTTTTATTTGCTAACTTAAGTTAGCATGTAAAATATATTGGAATTTCATGGTAAGGCCTTAGCTATAATACAAATTAAGAATTAATAAAATCAACACATTACATAGGTCACCATATAAATATTGAAGGAAAATGAAAGCAAGGGATGGTAAAGTTAATCCTGTAATTTGGTAGATGTCACCTAGGGCATGACCTTGATCAAAATATCGACAAATTGATCCATTAATATTATATGCACTATATTTTTCAAGTTGATTTTGTCATCTAAAAATCATCAACTTTGACTCTATTATATTTCTACACAAATTCATCCTCAAGATGTCAAAAATAAAGCAATTCACTCACCATCATATAGAGCTTGAGAATATGCAATCTAAAAAATTAAATGTTTGCTTATGTATGGAGGAAACATAGCTTCCAAGATTTTGACCTTCAAAACAACCAAAGTGACAATTTTGGGAAAAGCATCAAATTGGAGGAGTGATAAAACATGTTGAGCTATGATCATATATGTTTCCAAAAATGATAACCATTTTTTAAAATTCACAATGGTTAATCCTATACAATCATTATTTGGAATATAGAACCCTACTCATTATTTGGAATATAGAACCCTAGTCTAATATCCTTCATCTTGACTCCATGAGATTCAAAGAAACTTGCAAGCGAATTTTATTTAGACCTAGAACATTTAATACTACATGGTCATTGGATTTTGCTCAAAAATCATTTGGTTTTTGGGGATGGTCTGTCAATATCCAATACCATAGTTAATCCATTGAATACTAAATAATATTACCTCTTGTTTATAATATCTGACAATGAAGAACCTCAAATGATGAAGGAAACATATGCTTTAGAAAATCCTAAAGAATAATTTTTTCTTAATAGTCAAATATCTTGCTCCAGAACCACTCCTTTTAGAGACACCACTAACCTGGATCTTAGTATTGTAGATGTAGTGTATCAAATATCCATAACATAGAAGGGAACAAAAGAAACTTATTTAAGAGAACTAGATTTTTACCAACTTCTTTGAACAATTAGGCCTCTAAATTGGTGTCACAAGATAGTCATAGATACAGATCCTAAATTACAAACTAATATTTTTAAAAACCTCCCAAAATATAATCCTTGTCAAATCCTTACTCCATAGACATACCTGTGTAAAATACAAATCCTTTCAAATCAATATCATAATACATCAAGAATAGAGCTTCTCAATCAAGGACAATTCATATCCCCTATGATACCATGTAGAAAATTAATGGTAAGGCCTTAAATATGATACCATGTTATATTATATAATATATTCAATAATAAAAGGAATCAATGCATTACCCAAACCATAGCATAAAAGAGAAGGAAAATGAAAAGAAAGATATTGGTTCACTTAACAACCCATCATTAATTATAAATAAATGATTATACATTGATACAATATATTGATAAGAATGGAATATTATGTTAATTACATTTGCACATATCTCAATATATGTCAAACTAACATATTTATTGTTCTTTTATATGTTGGTAAAAAATTATTGACTCAATAAAACCATACAAGAAACAAAGAATCCCAAAACAATAACCCTTACAAGGGCCAGAAGAAAGAGACCCCCAAAATCATCGAGCACCCAACCAAATGACATCCAAAAAACAACCTCAACCAAACATATCCGCAGTAAGAAAATTAGCAAGATGACGAGACAATCTAATGGGAGTTGATCCCATTCCCTCACATTCCAGTCTTCCTAAAACTTAGAAGCCCATTTTGCCAAGAAATCAACCACACCATTCCATTCCCTGGGAATATGAACAAAGGAAATAAACTCCAGATGCCAATAAATTTGAATGATCTGCTGAGCCACTAACGCCAGCTACCAATGAATATTCGAAATATTACGAGTCTTCAAGAAATTAATAATAATCTAAGAGTCCGATTCACAGATTATCTTTCACCATCCCAGAGCATAACCTTTTTCTAAAGTCAAATGAATAGCAATGGCCTCCATATAATTATTAGTTTGCTTCCCCTTATAACAGGAGAAAATGAAAAGAGCTACACCACTACTATCTCTCCCAACACCACCAATACTTGCATACCCAGGATTCCCTCTGGAAGAGCCATCGGTATTAATCTTAAACACCCCCCGAGGCAGAGGATGCCATTTGCCATATCTCTGCACTTTTTGATTGAGGCCTCTCCTCTTGACTTATAAAGAAGGACGAGGTTCATTCTCCACTAAACCCAAGTCCTGCATCATCAAAATATCAGATTGCTCCAAAGGAAGATTGATCTAATATTTAGAAGAAACAATTTCTTGGATCATACCAATAATCCTCTGCCAAATTTGATAAATAGTTAACTTTCTACCTTGAAAAATTCTTCGATTTATTTCAAGCCAAATCTGCCATATAATACATGAGGCCCAATACTCCATTCAACTTGAAGAAAGAAAGCCTTAGTGGGAGGTCTTCCTAAACTCTTCCAGAACTCAACAAGAGAAGATGCATGAGAACAAGACTATTTCCACACCCTCCACCAAAAATGCCAAATTTCCCACGTAAATGAACACTATAAGAGCAAATGCCCTAAAGATTTGTCACTATTCTCACAAAGGAAACAAAATGAAGGGACCTGAAAACCTCTCTTTTGAATATTATCCTAGGTAAGACATTTGTTCCTAGTAGCCAACCACAAATGGAAATTGCATTTGGACCACGAAAACGTATTTCAAACCTGTTTCCACGAAGGAACGTCCTCATACCAAAATGATACCTATATAAAACACGATAACCAGAAGCCACCGAGAAAAACCCTCTAGGATCTAGATCCCAAGCCAAAACATCATCATCCTGTAAAGAAGAGCACTCCCTAGTAGCCAAAATACAAGCCAACTTTTCTCTATCCTGAACAGAACCACCTGTCGACCAATCTCTAGGATCTTTCCACTAAACTACCTCCACCTGCCCAAATATTTTGGTAACTTTATAATCCATCACCATGTACCAACCAACAGCCAAGAAATAATTACATAGCTCTTGAAGATGAGGAAACATAGATAAAATTGTAGGGAAACCATCCCAAGAATCATGCCAAAAAAGAGTCTGAGCCTTTGAGACAAATCCAGAACAATCCTTACTTAACAAGAGTAGCCCCCTTATTAAGGGTGTTCTAGATCAAATATCCTTTACCAGATAAATTGTATCTAGGTATCTCAGAGTCCCCAACCCCATTAAGGTACTTAAAGAAAAAAACTTTAGCCCAAGAATGGTGTTGAAAAATGCACCATCTCCAATAAAGCTTGGTCGCTAATGCCTGACCAAAAAGAGAAGTCAAACAAAGACCAAACCACCTTCTTGTTTCGGTCTACAAATAGTCTCCCACTTAACCAGACTCCATTTTGAAGACTCCAAATTTCCAGCCCATAAAAATCTTCTTGAAAAAGATTCAAGCTCATGAATAAAACTAGCAGGAGCGACTTGAATCATGCACCGATAAATACATGAAGCTTGAATCATCGACTTAAGAAGCAGCACTATACCAGCAAAAGAAAGCCACTTAACAGTCAAATGAGAGACTTTAGCCCAAAATTTATCCAAAATATTATTTCAGATGCCTCGAGGCATAGGGCCCACAAAAAGAGGAATTCCTAAATAAGTTAAAGGAAGAGCTCCAATCTAAAACCGAAGAATCTGAGCAATTCTAGCCTATATAAGAGGATTAGTATTGAAAAAGAATATGGAGGATTTACCCTCATTTATATTTTACCCCGAAGCAACCAAATAAATATCTAGAGATCTTCTAAAATTAGTTGCTTCCCTAATAGAGGCAAGACCCATCAGAGCAACATCATCCACAAATTGAAGATGAGAATATGCAGGCAAACTATTACCCCACCTCCAACCATGAATAACCCCTAACTGACATGCAATTTGATAATCCTACCCAAACCCTCAACCATAATAATAAAAAAATAAGGAGACAAAGGATACCCCTGACGAAGACCTCTCAAAGCCTAAAACAAAGTAGAAGGCTCACCATTGATAAGGACAAAATAGGATGGAGACGTAATACAACTCATCATCCAACTAACCTAGTTGGAGTCGAAACCAAAAGCAAGGAGAATTTTACTCAATAAAGACCATTTAACCCTATCATAAGCTTTAGCCATATCTAATTTTATAAACATAGCTTTTTTTTTAAGAAATTCCCATAAAATGAATGGCCTTAGCAAAAATAGCCACACCATCAAGGATTTGTCTACCCGCCACATAACCTCCCTGTTCATCAGATTTAACCTTACTAAGCCAAGGCTTAAGTCTCTCATCAATCAACTTGGAGATAATTTTGTACACCACATTACATAGTGCAATAGGTCTGAAAAGAACTAACATATTATTGTTATTACAATATTACTATGTTCACTTTACAAGATGAACATGGGCACATAGGAAAAATACAATGATCACGATACAAATTCAATCATAGCCTCAAGTGAAATCCAACCATATATCAACATACCTCCTTAATATAAATGGAATATCATAGAGATATTTTTTTAAATATTGTTTTCTTGAAATTCCTTCCATTTTATCTCGAGGTTTTATTTAGCATTATTTTGTTGTCATACTAAACTATATATCAACACTAATCAAAGAATTCCACTTATACAAATTATCCAAACAAATGCTTATAAATTATAACTTTTTATTGTCTATAAATAAATACAAATATAAAATATTTATTATTATTCATCCACCTAGATTCAACATCGATTGTAGATAGAACTATGTTGCCTATGAAGGTCTATTGAGAGGGCAGAAAGTACAATATACTATGCCAAGCCAAAATAATGAACAAGGGTGTCTATCAAAAAATATTTTAATCTTTCCAATCCTTAATTTGTGTGATAAATCACTAACATGCCTTTTAAACCTTAATTATTGATGCCCTAAAAATTTTACAAAATGCTAGACTAAGACCCCAAATTTTTTCACAAACATTTTAAAAATATTGATGATTTTTTATAATTCTTAATGTCTAGTCCTATATTAATTTTCTAAAATATAGACCATCAATTTATTGTGTTTCACACCTATTTTTAGAAATGAACAAAAGCAATCCATCCACCCAATATTATATAAAAATCATAAAAAATATAAAAGAGATAAAATTAATGGGCCTCCTTGAGAACCAGAAATAATCACTTTATTATGTATAAATAAAAATCACAACACTTCAATACAATGGATGAAGTGGTGGTGGTATTTATACCAATACCAACACCCCAATTATATAATTAAGTTAACCTAAGCTAACATAACAAGTGGGATTTATGTTAATTACAAATATAAGATGAGTCATAACAAAGTTAACCACAACCCATAGGGCTTACATAATTAAATTATATACAATAAATTAAATGCATTTGTACAATGATTTCTCATAGGCCTATACAAGATTACATCATACAATGTTAACCTTGACCGTAAATCAGATTACACTCTGAACACCCCCTCCTTGTCTAAATTGAGGGGCCAAGGAGAGAAGACATTAGTAATAATAATATCTCCCCCCATAATGGATTTTGGCCTCCATACTTGAGGAAGGGTTGTTTGAACCCCTTGATCATCTAAAAGTTCGCTTATGTGATAATGCCCCTACACAAGAGTTTAAAGTTATAATTCACTAGTTATTCTAGATGCTTGCCAAATTTGGAAGAACCTAGAGGTTATTTGTATTCTTAAAATATCTCTTCCTACATCCCCATTCAAAATTTATTGACATTCTATTTGCTAAAATACTTGAGCATTGGATTTGATGTAAGTAGGATCACTCATCCCTATTTCATAATTGGATAAATGAGTGCAATGAAATTGTATTCCACTTAGCCAAATAAAGATGATGACTAGTTGACCAAAATGAGCGCTAAATACTTTGTGAGAGATCTCTTCCAAATCATCAATGTGGCTATCAAAATCATGAGCATCAACATGTAGGTTCTAGATCCAAGTGGTAGTATTAGGTCCCTTAGTGTCTTTGAGAAATGCCCAGGTTTGGCCCATTTTTCAAAAGAGGTTTTGATAGGATCCATCACCATCACCAATATCAAATACTTCCACGAGTATACTAAGAACTCCTCTATAATTCCTTATAAGGACTATAAGCCAAGAATACCTACTCTTAGAAGTTGCTCCAATCTCTATAGTCATATAAGGCAAGACTTGAAAGCATAATGTTTTCTTTTACAACACATTTCACCTTATTTGAAAACTTTGACTCTCCCTTGGGCCACTTGAATTCCATTACCACATGAGGTTTTACATTGACCTATTTATAAGAAGATCCACTACAAAATTCCAAGAGTACCTTGATAAAGAAAAAAGAGAGAAGATATCATGAAGGGTTAGATATTCATGAATAAAAATGAATAAATTGCCTAAGCTTTTGATGAGAAGATAAGGGATTGATTAGAGCATATTATGAATCTTTTTTTGTGTGCCTCCAAAATATCCAATAAATGCTTCTAATGCCACAAATTCAACAATATCACCCCTGAATATGGACCAAAGCTTTTGATTACATAATATACTATAACTTTATCCATTTGAATGCGAGTAATAGATCTTAATAAAATCATACAATGATATATATCTCCACTTGTAGTAAGTCCTTGAATAAACACCACCAATGCAAAGATCTTAAAAATCATGTGATTAAAAAAAATGGGATCAAAATGCTTTCGTATGCAAAATCTATGGCCTCTAAAAATTTTCCCTCCAAAATGGCCCTAGAGTGATATTTTTGAAAAACTTCATTTTTAAATTCCTTTTGATTTTCTGTAAGGAAAAATATTAAGAAATAAATTTCTTCTTTTGCTTCTGACATCAAAAGTTAGAATTCCCTTATGCCATGCCCATCTAGCCCGACTTCTACCATTAATATTCGGGTCCAAAATTTTACCCTCTATGAAGAAGAGCATCATGATCAATAACAACAAATATATCCAACCATTTAAATGGACATGGTTCATAATATCTAAACCAAGGTAAACAAATACACCTCTTTTTTCTTCTTCTAGACAAGGCATGAAATCTCCCAAGAGGGATGAAAATATTGCAATTCTCCCTCCTTTGCAATGACACCAAGCCTTATTTTTTAGGAGACAACATTTGCTTCTCTATGAAGAAGTTAAGATGCCCTTCTAAATTCAGTTTCAAAATACTTCTTATGTTCTAAGTGGTTTGGATTTGTAAAAAATAGGTTAAAAAAATATTTCAATAATAATGAAACATAACCTAGAGTATATGTAAATTCTCTTTTAAAAAAAAAAAAATAGAGAAAGAAATATATCTTCCCTTTGCATCTTTTGTCGAAGGTGCTTATCATCCTAGAAGTTGGAATAAATATCAAAGGCTCCAAACAACTTTTTGCATGACCAAGTGATGGCACTCCATATCTACTCTAATACCACGTTGGATTTCACACCTATTTCTTTTGAAAGCACCAAAGAAAGAAATATAAATTAGCAACAAGCCCTTGCAATGGTAAGTTTTTATTATTGCACCCCAACCAACCACAATAGAAAACAAATATACCCTCATAGGATAAAAATATTTGTATTTACCACTAAAAACCAACATGGGCCTTTCTTCCCTCTCCCACCACACAATCAAATATTTCATAAATATACTAATTCTAAAAATTAAAATTTCAATTTTTGGGTAGAAAATAAGCACCCTTTTTGGCCACGAAAATGAGCATTTAAATAATGAAACCTTCAAAATTTCTAAACTAGAATCCCCTCAAAGAAATATGATCAAACTAACGGTTCATCCATATTTGCCAGGGTTTTCCCTATATAACCTTTTTGTGTGATTGAGTGAAGTTTTGTTTTGGCTTTAATACCATGTTGGAATTAACAATATTTTCCATAAGCATCCCAAAATATACATTCAACACAACCATATGTAGACAAAGAAGAAGAGTGAAAGTAGAAAAACATATCGAAGAAAATATAGAAATAGATAAAAGACACAAAAGGAAAGAAAGAATAAGGAGTGGGTTCCTGTAGGCATTATAATATCTCACATATCACCAACTGATGCAATGGATCAACAATTGGGTAGTATTTATAGTAATACCAAATCCCTAATTAAATGCTAAACTCAAGCTAACATGACTTGAAGGTTAATCTATAATATAGTAAATATATTAGACCATTTAATCAAAGGATAACCACAAATATGTATTAACCATATCACCAAGTGTGAATAAATAAAAAATGTCTGATATGCTTACATCAAGATGCTTGTAGGCTTACACTTAGGCTTATATAGAAAGATGTAGAAGGTCTTGGTATTCATGGAATTTGTGTACATCATTGTTGTCATTATTCATCTATTTAGTATTAAAATTGTAGCTTCATAACCAATTGTATAACTAGATACATAAGAGAAGCAAATAGAAAAGATGATAATGTTCAAGAGGAGAAATCTAAGACAAAAATTATACAATATGAAAATAACTCGAGGATACTGACAAAGAATATTCAAGATTTGAAACAACTCCAAGCACAAAAGAGCTCCCTACTTTCTTGATATTGATTCTTCTAGTTGTATAAATTCAATATGCATTAATATTAATCTTCCCAACCATGTATTGACTTGGATAGAGGAAAAATATATACATGTTATGAAGAAGTTATAGCAACCATTTGTATCCAAGGAGAAACTTTATAATAAAATAAGTCAAATATGTAAAGATGCTAAACAAACATCTTCCATAAAGAGAAAATTTTCTAATAATCAAGTTATTGCATTACCTAAAATAAGTATACAACTTGACAAGAATGACCAAGGAATTATACCTCCTATTGAAATTGAAAAAAAAAAACCTTAATATATAGGACTCGAATATGTTGGTGACAATATGAAAGTTGGAAAATGCTCAAGCATAAAAAAGCAAGAGTATCTCCAATGGAGAAGATCAAACTACCATTGTATCATGGCTTGAAAAAGGGGTACTAAACTACCATTGTATCATGGCATGCAAAAAGGAGGTACTAATGCCACCAAACAACTAGCTAAGAAGGATGTAAAGAAACTTCATAAATAGGGTAACACTCCAATAAAGGAATTCATAACAATCAAAAAGTGTTAAAAAAGCATATAAAGGAACTCAAAGTGGAAAACTTGTAAACAATAGTGTAGCATTCTTTACCACTCTACCAACCTTGTGTAAGCTTCAAGAAGAATAACAAAGGAAAACTCAAAGCATCTGTTTTATTTCTTGAAGATCAAATACAATGGATAATGAGTGTAATGACAATTACAAATACAGTATATCAAGAAAGATAAAGTTCAATCCACCATTGCAAGCAATGCATAGAAATATAGCAATGTAAGATCAAATGAACAAATTAACAATCATGAGAGAATCCATGTTAAAAGGTCGTGTGTATAGGTTTTTCAAGTTTTACATATTTTGTAACCATTATGAAAGACAACCCATACCATGTCATTATTGGGATCTTGATCCATGCATATACTATGGATAAAGGAATCATGCTCCATTATGTTTTGGAAGCAAAATATTACTAATCATAAGTTGAACCCTTTCGAAGAAAGGGCTTCTTGAGAAGTAAACTCAAAGCATCTTTTTAAACTAAAGGGCTTCTTGAGAAGTAAACTCAAAGCATCTTCTTAAACAGTTGATGGTTGAATCTTAAATAAAAACCAATTTTATATATGTTGGCCATCCCATGTGAATAACTATGGTCAATGTTAGTTTCTAAAAAAGTAACCATCCACATGATGTACTCTCTCAATCAAGCTTTTTTAGCTGTTTAGGATGGATTTTCACTACATTATTTCATTGGCAAAAAAAACAAATTGAACTAAACTACAGCATGTGGATATGAATACATCAATGCTGTATTTGAACAAAATAATTCAGAGATTGATATTAAATACCAAAAAATTATTATAAATGATGAGACAACTTCTGGCGTACTTGAGGTTCATTTGATTCATAGGACCACTTAAACTCTCTGCACTAGTTCAAATAATTGTTCAGTTGTGAAAAACAACTTATTTGAACTTATTTTAATTATCTTGATTTAAGATTTGATGCGAAAAACTCTGCACCAACCTCTACACATACTCTCAATTCTTATCGTTCAGATTATTACCGAATCTCTCTCTCTTTCTCTCTCTATATAGGTCGGGTGAAGGAATAGAATCAACAAAATGATTGAAAGACATTTGATGGAAATGAAGTGTTGCACACCAAAGATATAAAAGAATAGATATTTTCAAATTGTCTAACCACCTACCAAGAAAATAAAGGGCGAAAGGAGGAATTTTACTCAATTAAAATTGTTGCTTCTTGTTTATGAATGCTTCTTATTTCTATGAATATTTCGGAAGGTTCTATGCAACTGCAGTGACCAACCTATGAGAAAGAGATGCAGCACAATTGCAAAAGACACCCAGAACTTAAAAATCAATGAAGGCATTGGTTTAGGGTAGAGACCTGTTGAAACACAAACATAATCCTTAGATCTTAGTATTAGTCAATCTCCATTTCACAAGTCAGTATAAAAAAAAGAATCTCAAATAGATTTTAACCTTCTTTAAAAAGATTAATAGCAAAGCTTCAAAATAACTAATAAGAAGTGAAAGAAAGATAAAGGATTTTTACCATGCCCAAACTTAATGCAAATTAGTAGCTCCACAATACAAATGGCAAGAGAAAGCCAACAAAATGTCCCCACCTTCTTCATTGGTTTTCTGCAAACAAAATAGTATGGAAAATACTCAGTTTAAGAAGACAATGCAGGACATGAATACTTGTTCTTTAATTATGTGATTAAAGTTCCTTCTAAGATGCAATTCTACAAACATTGTGCAGATGTATAATCCTTAATGGTGGATGTAACATCAATAATCTCAACAAGTAGTCATACTCAAAATGTGAATAGTTTCCCCTTAGGACAATTGGTGGGAGTGAAGACTTTCACACATTAAACCAATGTTCAAATTTTATGGATGAACCTTAACATTTTAATCAAATGGCATGAGCTCCACTGGGTAAATTCCATAAGTTTCAAGGAAGAGACCTAGTCTTGGCAAGTCATACATGCACAATTGCCAAGTTGATGTTATACCACCATGTGGTCATGATGTATATGGGTGGGACCTGTTTCAATCCCATATAACCAAATAAAAAAAAAGAACATGTTTGGAGGATCAGCATAGCCCCACTCCATCTAGCACTTCAATTTCAAGAAGAAACTTTTACTATGGTAAAAAAATAAAATAAAAAAATAAATTGGAGGTCAAAGCCATCTCATATGAGGAATATAACACCAGTCACTTGTAGCATTTGAGTGCATATATAGGCAAAAGACAACTACATTTATCTTATATTAATATTTAAACCTTAAAAATCTAATCCAGTGTTGAACAATCAGCCAAGCAGAAAAAACACAATGGAGGCTGTGATATGGAAATTTAATAGAGATGTTTTCAAGCAAGTGGATAGATCCAGAAACAAGGCATGTTATGGGTAATCGAGGGATAATGAAATATTTCAACACTAAAGGAAGGTAGACTTTCTGCCTAGTTGATAATGATCTTGATGTTGTTTCCTCATTCATTGAAAAGATTACACATGCATAAACACCCAGATATTAAAAAAAAATGGGAAACAAAAAGAAGCTGGATAATCTGAAGCTGCAAACACAGACTTATGATGAGATTAATCAACTAAAATTTGTCGGGCAGAAGCAGGAAATTACCCCACCTTTTCCCCATTAAATACATTTTAATGCATGCATGTTAAATAAGTTATAACTCAAAAAATTCTCCTCAGTTTTACAGATACATCGCACTTTCCACATGACTGCATCAGAGAGAGAGGGAGAGACCTGTCCTGCAAATATGAATTGTACTCACGAATGGTGGGTACAGCAATGAGCCACCATATGATCAATCTATACGCATTTAAAGGATTACGAGGAGGTATCCAGAGACAAAACTTCAGGAAGAATGCATTGAGCTCCACAGTCAGGAAAACAATGATCAGGCCCAGAACTTGCAAAAAGCGCACAGGACCTGATAGAGGATGCCACTCATCCTTATCCCATTGTGCAGGTGTGAACTGGCCCAATGTTCGCTTTACCTGTAAGATCACTAAAACAAGCATGTAAATACATCTAGAGAAAAATTCAAAATCCCATGCAAAGACCACCCAAGACCATTAATTCAAAGGTAAACAGGAACAGTTAAACACCTTTCCTTCTTTTTATAACCAGTTCATTGAGTGGTTCTATAGTTATATCACTTATCAAGTCATTTGCAAAACTAAGAAATTTCCATCCCTGCCCTACTTGTCATGCCCAAAAATAATAATAATGAGGAGGAGGTAATTGAAAGCAATGAGAATCCTTACCTTTCTGAATCTTTTTCATGTACAACAGTTTCCAGCTTATCCTTTTTGGTTCTTGGTAGAAATAATGCTTCTAAGTCAATTATTAATTATTAAATCATGATACACTATAATGAGGGGATTGCAATTTTGTTATTCTTGGATTTTTTAAGATTCATTGCCATTTCTAGGCTTGACCATTGAAAATAATGTGAACAGAAGAAACACAGTGGGTCATATTCTTGGAAAATATCTCAAGTTGCATGCTAACTTGGATTGAACATTATAGTGACTATGCTTTTGGACCATTCTTGTTACAGCAGAAGACATTCTTAATACCAAGATGTACTACAACCATACGTACCAGTTGCAGAGAACTTATTTGCTAAAGCCATGTAGACATGGTTGCCCTTGAAATTATTTTGAGGGAAGGGACGCTTGCCATCCATTAGGTGACTCTGTAAGGTGTGCATAGAATAATGACGGATAACATTGCCAAGATCTTTCAATGGCATAAGGAATCACTAAAAATTATATAAGGATTTCAAAATGGAAGTACTTGCATTAAAGCCATTATATAACATTTATACAACGAATCTCCGAGTTCTACTCCATCACAGACTACACCTAAGACAAGAGGCTAAAAATTAGAGATTTGAGGAAGCTGGTGGTTCAACTGGAAACTTCTTCCAAAAAGAACGGAAAGATGTGTTCAATATGGTAAAGAAACTTTTTAGGTCTAGGTAATGTTGGTTGTATGTGAAATGTATTTATAGATAACACATTATTGAATCTGATGTGTTAAAATCTAAAGTGAATCCATGTGAGTGTTTTAAACAACTAATTTTGCATTGGAAAAAAGGTTTTTTCATGCATATCACAATTAGTTAATATTATATAAATCCAAAATTAATACTATAAGTGACACAACCTTAAACTACACATGAAAGTGACAAAACACCCTTCAATTAAAGAAATTTTAATGCCTCCAAAATTCAAATATTCTTGTACTGCTTATGATATAAAATGTGTCAAATGGTACAAATTACAAAATGTGTCAAAATGCCTCAATAGGCCCACTATCTAGTGTCTTGCAATGCCTTTGCCCTTTGCCCTAGCAGAAGCTCTAGTCCTCTCTCTTTGTGCTTGTGTCTATGCCTCTTCCTGTGCCTTTGCTACTAACTCCGCTATACTTTCAAAATCACCCATTGAAAAGAGAGGCTCTGGATGCTGCTGCTCTTCTTTGCTCTCTCCTATTCTAGACATCTGCAACTGCGATCACTCCAAACTACTTCCCACAACACATTGTTCTCAGATTGCTCACCCCACTTTCTACAATCAACCGTTTCATCAACTTGAGCAACATGACCTTCATGACCAACATGACGAGCTACGCCTGTTACCACCTTTGTCGAGGGTCAAGGGGTTGGGAGCCCCATTGCAAGGTCAAGGGGTAGCATTTTAGCTATAGGTTTCACCATTAAAACCTTCACTGCCTAACCTGAATTTTTCTCCTTGTCTGCATTTTGGTAGTCTGATTTCACCTTATCTCTGCTCTTTCTACAACTGGGAACAACAAAAATGAGGGCACTTTAAAAAGAAAAACAATTTATGTTGTTTTCCTATGCCTGCACACCAACCGAGGTTTTTTCTAAAAAGCGAGTCCCAAAAACTCACTAAGTAAAAAAAAAATTGATGAGCGTAGAAAAATTTGTCGGGCTGAACCCAATTGACTCGGCAAGGCCAACTTGGGCATGGACTCGACGAGTTTTTGAAAAAATCATCAAGTTTCGTAATAGAGTGTATGGTGATTGCATTATTGTTTAACTTGTTTGTCAATTATGTAGCTTGACCATCTCAAGTGGTATAGCATTAGTTGTGGTGTTGTGACCAATCTGTGTTGCCTTACCATAGTTGTAGAGATCTACTTGCTAGCCACCTTGAATTAAAATAGCTACCACGAAAGTTGTATAAATTGACCCTAAGGATGTTGTCAAAAGTCAAACTTTTTTATATATGTTATAGAAAAGTTCTCATGCCGAATGAGGGCTTGGCCTCTCACCATATGTTACACACAAATGAATTTTCCCTTGTTTCAGTAAAGCTTGAATGAAGTATTGTAGCTGTAATTGATGAAGCAAATCACTTAAACTTTCTTACATAAGTGTTATAGTTAGAATTCAACATTGCAGTGCTTATCTCCACCTTACAAAACATGCTTAAAGATATTTGGTGGAGCACATGTTCGTTATCAAGTATTCTAACAAAGCTTTACTTTTTGTCTTTGCCTAAAGAGTGACTTGGAATAGAAGGATTACCCCTTGAGGTTAAGATGAGTGAGGTAGCTCAAGGATACTAATACAAAGCTTTTCTTTATAGCCAAACTTTTTGCCTAAATAGTGACTTGGAATCGAAGGATTGCCCCTCGAGGTTGAGGTGATTGAGGGTCCTCATGGTGGGCTAATTGTTATCATCTAGTACCAATAAGGACACCTTTAAGCATTTGTCAAAACTTTTCATTATGTTATGAATGCCTCTAATTACTTTGCATGATGCATTCCATTTTCTTTATGATGCAAATTCATATAGTTTATGGTGTCTCTTTGCATTGATTATTGTGTTTATGTGATTGGGTTTCTAAATACAAGAATTTTGGAATTCAATCAGTCTTGGTATTCAACTCAAATTTGGATACAAATTGGGTTTCTAAATACAAGAATTTTGGAATTCAATCAGTCTTGGTATTCAAATCAAATTTGGATACAAATTGGGTTTCTAAATACAAGAATTTTGGAATTCAATCAGTCTTGGTATTCAACTTGAAGTTGGATACAGTTTTTACCATTCATAATGAATAGCCACTTCCCTATTACCTAAAAGGACTTTTAAAATACCAAGCATTATTTTTACCAATTAGTATTTGGATACCAAGATGGATTGTTCTCTTAATGTAAAATTTAAGGGTCTTGAATTGTCAAGGCCAAATAAGTATGCTTTCCCTCATAGTTTTTTGCAAAACATAAATCTACATGTTGTCTATGAAGTCTGAAGTGCCTATCAGAGGTGTGAGTGGAATAACATACGTGATTGCAAGGATTATTCACCATCATGGGGAAGCGTATTCAAGCATTATAGGGATTGCCGAGAAGGAAATATTGCATTAATACATTTATAGCTAAATTATGCACATAATGTACATTGTGTGAAAAGCAATGAAACACGTGGAAGCATCCTTAGGGTCAAGCTGACGCATCCCAAAAACTCGCCCATCCCAGTACAACCTAGAAGGATCAAGGATGTCCACAAGACATCCCCAAAATTGGGGACCCTTGACTATCGTCCCAGATATGGGGTCCCACTGCAACACCATTTTTGGACGTCTAGATGTTTCCAAGACAACATGGGAACATCTAAGACACCATTATGACATCCTGAAGGCTTGGGAAAGTAGCTCCTCTTGCAAACCATGAGGTGAAGAAGGGTGCTTTTTAGGCAATTAGGAAGATGTACACTAGAGGGGAAGCATAGATTATTTGGAAAGAGTGGATCAATTTTGCAGATCTTTCAGGTTCGAATCCAATGGGGGTAGAGTTGTACACCATACTTCGGTAACCAGAGTTTGGTTGGATAAACATATATTGGGTAAATAACATAACATCCTCTATGAGGGGCATCTCATATGATCTATGGTCTCATGGACGTTAAAAACTACTTTACCTTTACCTTCAACACACAAGAGGCTAGAGAGGAGAGACTCACCCTTGCATAGAACAACCCCATTGGATGGTGGGATTTACATGAGGATCATGCTCTATTGCTAGGCAAGCTTGCCAAGAGTCTCCTTGCATAGGTCTCCATCTCCTCTACTACCGAGAGGAATTTGTCAACCTATAGCTTTGTCCACTCTATCAAGAGGAATAAAGGATAAAGTCAAGATGAGCAAAGAAGTTGGTTGTAGTGCATAGTGCCTTATGTCTCAAGGACTAGAAGACACCTATGTTACCCTTGAGGATGCAAGATAGATTGATGAGGGGGAGGAGGCAAGAGAATTGTTTGGCCTCCCCTTGTATGAGCCCCTCAGTTCAGATAAGAATGATGATGAGGATGCCTATTCAAATATTATACATGATGACATAAATGTAGATGCTAATGATTAGAGTCATTGACTCATTACAATCAATGTTTCATTGCTTAGTGCTTCACTTTCAATGTTATTGTTTTTGGTGCTTGGCATTTTGTTTATGGGATATTCACCCTAACGATGTGAGATAGATTGATGAGGGGGAGGAGGAAGGACGATCGTTTGGGCTCCCCTTGTATAAGCTTCTTAGTTCATATAGTAGTGAGTATGAGGATGCCTACTCAAATCTTATACATGATGCCACAAATGAGGATGTTGATGATTAAAGTCATTGACTCATTAGACATTTAGTGTTTCACTACTTAGTGCTTCACTTTTAGTGTTACTGTTTTTGGGCCTTGGCATTTTGTTTATGTAATTGGAACTTGAACTAATCAATGAATTCAGAATCCTCATTGCCTATGGTCTTCATTTTATTGTTTAATGTATGTTTCATTGTTTGATGGATGTTTGAGGTTCATTATGTTACATAAAAATAAATTCTACTTTTAAAAGTCCAATTTTAGGCTTAAATATATATTTATATATGATGTCCTGCCATTGTCTGGGATTTGAGGCAAAATCCCTTCCATATTGGAGATGCATCCCAATGCCCCACCATCCTAGATATGTCGAACATAGGTAATAATTTCGATTTCATTGTGAAATTTTCATTTGTTCCACACTAAAAAATTTTAAATCTAGAAATTGGCAAATAACAAAAGATAATATCGCAGTAAGAACACTTCAAAACAAAGGGAAAAACACTTCATAATTAGAGAGACAAATCACTATTGTGTAGTCAGATGGAGGTTGATCCTTTTGAATCTTTGAATCTTGACTATGTGAAAAAAAATTCTTCCTTTAATGGTCCATTTCATGATGCTTCAACAAGATTGAGACATGCTATTTTGACATTGTTAAGGGGTTTTCCTTGGGTAGACCATGAGGTGCATTCCATCTTGATGTTAAAAATTGCAATTATTCACAAATTGCAACATCGCCATCTAAGCATTCTTCCATATGTTGTGACATACTTTTAATGTTGTATGAATAAGGATTATTGACTATCAAATGAAAATGTGTCCTAAATCACTTTAGTTGACAATTCTAGATGGTAGTATCATTAGTTCTTACAACCATGGGAATTGTTATTCTAGCTCTAATGTTCTAGTTTAAATTCTTTAGAGAAATTCTAGTTTATTTCCAATGTACTTCTTAGTTAGGTAGAAGCAACCTCAATTACTAAGTGCCACAATATTTATCTTAAAAAGATGTGTGTGAGAGAGAGAGAGAAAGAAAGAGTTTGCTTAGTAACAAGAAAAATGAAATGACTATTAAACAAGACATAAAGGGCATCCACCAACTCGAGTAGAATCATCTTAAGTTAATAAATATTCTTGATAATAGATGAAGGGTGGCTAAATATATTGGATAGATTTGAGTATACAAGATGTATGGGATATTTTAGAATTCTAGTTACAACAAAGGAAAATTGTTCTAAATAATCAAGGAGAAACACTTCATATTTTCCTAGTTGAAAGTGTTGAAAAAAAAAAATTTGAAATGGGTAGAATCCCACCTTAATACATACAATAGCAAACTATGTATTACTCTCATAATTGGCTAAAGAAAAGAAAATAAGAAGGCAATACTTACCTTACCCATAATACTGGGCTGTCGACTTATTCCAACCCATTCATACGTTTTCCCATCAAAATATCTAACAGTTTTCATACCTGCCCAGATACCTACAGAAGAAGAAAAAGATTATAACTTCAGATCTAAATATTACTGAGAAACAAAAGCATCCATGCAATTAGCAATCCATAAAGCAGAAATACAAATAGGTTTATGATAGAAAAAATTGCCTCTCAAGTTTATGCTAATCTGAAATTACGTTAGAATTTTTTTTTTTAAACATGACAATTTTATGCTTAATTTCTTTTAATAGCAGTGACCTCATTTTTGCCTTTGCCTTTGCCTTTGTTACCTGCTTTATCTTCTTACTTGGTAGTTTGATTTGCATTGCATGTGTTAATCTTCGACAACTTAATGATCCATTTTGAATCAAGGGAACTGCCTTGGTAACTCAAAAGCTTGAAAACTTTTTGGGCTAAAGAAAGTTGAGACAACCCCAACAAAACAATTATGGGAAGGGACACGCACATTTTTTTCATGATAGAAACAATTGCGTCTCAAGTTTATACTAAGTTGAAATGACGTTAGAATTTAATTTTTTTTTTTAAATGACAATTTTATGCATCATTGTTTTTAAAAGCAGTGACCTTAGTTTTGCCTTTGCCTTTGTTCCCTGCTCTATCTTCCTACTTGGTAAATTGATTTTGTATTGCATGTGTCAATCTTTGATGACTTAATGATCCAAACCTTGAAAATTGATGACTTAGTGACTTAAGGGAACTGCCTTGGTAAGTCAAAACCCTGAAAATTTTTTGGGCTAAAGAAGATTGAGACAACCCTAACAAAACAATTATGGGAAGGGACTGAGACATTTTTGTAGAAAATTGCCAGCTTTTGGGGAAAAAATAAAACCGTCCAAGACGTGAGAAAAAGCCAACGAGGGACCGAGATCATTTAAAACCAATGTTGGATAGAGGGTGGGGATACAGTATCCACTACGGGTAAAGCTATCAACTATGGATATGAAAAATTTTCAACACTCCTCAATATGTATACAACTGGGTATAATATTTAAAAACCATAAGTTTATACAAATATGAGTCGTAAATATGATATATTCATTCATCAAGAGGAGAAATTTTCATTGTTTTTCCTATTTATAAGTTATTTTAAAATAAATAAATAAATAAATGTATATTCCTTTTAAACTCATAATGGATATGGATCCAAACATGCCCAAGCCATATTCACATGTATTAGATAGTGCCCAAATATGACATGTATATGGATACGGTCAGATATATTTAATATGTTTTGATATAGTATGATAGTATCTCAGAAGTATCATATCCATATCCAAAACTTATACGTAGGTAAGAGGAGTTTTCATTATAAAAAGTGCAGTACTATGTGCAAACCTGAAGCAAAGCTAGATAAATTTGTTATGCTGAGATTGTCTACAATGTGGCAGCTATGGCTTAAATTGAACAGTAAGTAAATTTAAGGACTTCAAAATCCAGAGATAGAGATGTTAGGTCTGCCAAAGCTGGTATTACCAGTTTCAAGGGCATTTATTCCTTTAAAAATCTAAATTCCTTTGTGCAATTTGACAGCAACAAGTAAAAGATGTTGAGGGAAAATAATCTGCTAGAGAACATGGATTTTCAAATGACAAAGCAAAGTGAAAATCCCCAAAATAAAGATTGAACATACAAAAATACTAGTCCAGGAAACACATTTTATATTGGAGATGCAAACACCATTGCCAAGAGTTAACCAATTACCAACCAGGTACCACGACTAAACAAAATAAGGGTTTGCATCTAGTAGTTGTCTTTCACATGAATCTTGTGTTGCAACTGAGTCCAACTTCCATGTGCCCTGGGCTTTGCAAATATGTAGTCATCTGGCTGTTAAATAAATTGGTTTATGCCCCAACATATTTGTTTTCAAATCGGATAAAATATCCCACAGCTTTGCCCCATTTTGTAGGAGTGACATGTCGTTTCGAAAATCATCAATGTGCCTGTTGAAATGTTGAGAGCAGCAACTGCAATACCAATTGGTGAATTGAAGGTCCAATGAGCCAACACTCCAGCTATTTAAGGTCACTAAGAGATGCTTTATGCGACTGGTGTCCAGAAACTCCTTTATTATGGTCTAGCACCTCTGTCAGTTCCACCTATACTTTATTCCCATGCTTCACCAAAAATAGCATATTGTAATGACACATTTCATCACAATCTTAAAACATATCAACTGTTAATCCTGAGATGGTAAGCGTCCATAGGAAGTCTGGCTGCTACCATGACACATGGGTGGTGGCTTTCGTGTGGGTGAAACTGACCAAAACTCAAACTAATAGTTTCCCACAACTGGACGCTGGAGCTGACGATTGTTCTCCTTTTAGCAGATGGACAGTTTAGGGAACCATGATGGAGGTTAACTTCTGATTGAATAACTGTTGAGAAAAGCCTTCCAGACAGGAAGACAGCAAGTATTTTGGGAGCCCCTTCATGAGCTCTGAGTCATAGATGCCCAGTTGCAATGGTTTTGGGAGCCCACTAATCTTTGGATTCATTGTTAGAGAGTTTGTTGCCAAGAAAATTCTGTTCTGAATTCTTTATGCTGTTATAGCATTTCTATATGTGCACACAGAATATATGACATATAGAAGTTTTACCCTATGCAGGGTCTTCTAAAAATCTATATCAGAAACCATGTCTAAAGCCATATCCATGTCCAAACTCCATGCACTTTATCATATTAGAAATAGTAGGAGAATCATACATAATTGATAATTCTTATAGAAGGCAAGGCACCTATGTGACGTGTTGCACCACTTTGCTATTTTTATTCATTGTGGTTAACAAGAATGTTCAAGAAAGTGGAATTCGTAAATAGGATCCACATCAGCAATTCCATTCATACATCAAAGACATGCAGATTTAAGTTGTGCCTGACATTGGTCTCCACTTTCCAATGTCAATTTTTGAAATTGAAGATTGGTTTTCGGGGTACAACATGTTCAACTTCCCAGTAGAATATATTTCATAAGCTTCCTTTCACTTTCCAAATGTATTGAAATGCTTTGCAGGTTTATCCATAAGAAATGAACTATTGCATGTAAGGACCTGAGAAGATCTTATAACTCAAACATTAATGGAATTAGAGAGGACTAACCAAACCAGTTGCAGATCATAATATCTAGGATGATACTGTCCCACCAACATTCATTGAAATTAGGCAGCATATGATTGAAAGTAACCTGCAAGCATTGCAATACAAGTATATAAGTGTGGTTTCTAACTTAAATGATATATTTGCATAATGCCCTGCTTCTATTTTGGAACGCTTTCATACTTGTTTGAATGAGTATGTATGATCCCACTAATTTCATCACAAGGAGCAGGGAATTCCATGATGCTAGAAACTGATAGTCTTATCTTATGAAAAAACAATGCATGCTCCAGCATACAAATTGTTTGTTTACCTACCTCCATCATCTCAAAGCCAATAGAGAGTAACCAAAGAAGTGGCTGGTTACGAATCATTATAGCTTTTCCCCACCATCCAAGAACATGAGCTATAACAAATTCATCAAATAAAGTTTCCTGAAGACAGTAAAATATAATTAGTAGTAAGCTATCAGTCCTGACACTTACACCGGATTCTGAACTGAAGATTTAAATGATTGGGAAAGAGCAGCAATGAACATCAAACATATCTTGTGGAAATTAGCTGAGGATGTGACAGAAGACATCATACATAAACATTATTAAACCTGCTCTTTGGGTTCTCTGGAGTATAAATACGACAATCTGCACCATAAGACCTTTCTGGGAGTTCTACATCCAACAGATTATGAAAATGATAAGCCTGTGTAAATTCCAAACCCTCGCAGAACAGAGATTTTGCAGCAAATGAACATTTTAACCAAGAAAAGTAAACAGCTGAAGATCAAAATGAAACTTTCAGTTGGGACAAGAATTTGACTATCTTTCAGCACTAGATTACTATTTCTGTAAAATATAAGGACATGCTAAAGAAGGTTTAGCAGAATACCAACACCCAAGTGAGGATGAACAAACTTCATAAATTGTCGTGCATCATCACGATTCTGAAAAGCCAAAACAAGTCATTGTTATTGAAACTGAACAAAGAAATTAAATAACTCCAAGATCTCTACAAATGCATTCTTAAGTATAGAACTCATGAAAGAAGAGTTGAATTTAGATAACAGTTGAAGCATCCATGGAAAGGAAATATCACATGAATACAATTCACCTACACCCCAAAATAGAAACAGATTTTCGTGTACAGCAGCAGGTAACAGAGTACCTAGATCGTATTGAAAACTCGAGAATTCACCTACTATAAATGTCATTCAACATAACAAGGAAGGTGCAGCGATGCCCAATTCATTTTGCAATCTCACCACAAAGTAGAGAACAATGATATACAGATACAAGTAACTGCACACTATTAGAAATTACTTTTGCATTGAACGATTCAGATTTGTGATACTGAAAATATAATCAAGTTGCTGTAGAGTCTTCAACAAGGAAGGGCTTATGTCCAAATAAGTGAATTGTGTATTCAAACCTGACTATCAATAAAACATTTCTTGTGGAAAGAATCCAATGGCCACCAAAGGATCAATACAAAAACCACTGTTCAAAAGCATACTTTTAAATGAACCATTCGCGCTATAATTTACTTAGTCTGTTATCAGAAGTGAATCTTTCACAAAAATTACAATATGTAAAGAAGTCAGTGATGACTATGTTATGGTACCTAGGAATAGGTCTACGGGGATATGATATTATATTTTATAAGGGTTGGCATGCACCACACATAACCCAAGGTTGATTATATTATAATATAATATTATATTAGTAGTCAGCTCCCCAAAGTAGAATTAGAAGATGGGTATATAAAGAAGGGATATTATGCTTGTAATCATCATGGAGAACATCATCCATCTTAAGTATTACTTGCAATCGTCTTTGCCCATGAAGTGGCTTATGAGACTTTGCCCTCTCTAAGTGGTGCTCTCATCTTGAGAGATCTTGCAGAGTTTTCCTTCCTTAAGGCAAATTATTGGTGTTGCCCTACCCTAAGAGTATTATCTATCTTTGTCTCTTCTGTAGATTGATATTGTGGCTAATTGTTTGTGGATGAATGATTTGTTATTTCTGCATATTGGTGAATGATTTATGTTGATAAGAATAAAGTTCCATAACAAGTTGTATCAAAGCAACGATTCTAGCAAGGTGGGGGTTGTGTTTTTGTGGATTGTAGAATTATGGTAATTTTTTTCCAGAAAAATGTCTCATCTTTTAGAAGCCATATCTTTACGAACGTGTCTGATTTACACAATTCTTGGACTATTTTATGTGGAACTTGAAGAGATTTAAAATGAGTGGTGATATGAAGGAATCCGAGCAGTATTGAGGGAGATACAACCCTATGAAGTCACTCGTTTGGAACAAGGCAATGACGAATTTTCAAAAAGCAATTTTTTCGGAATACAAAATTTATCAGTTGGGGAGAACTCCACACTCACTCCATTGAGTGATGCTCCCACGGAAGAGGATGGACCATATTGTTGGGCCATGATTTGCTCGTTTGAGGGGCTGGGTCATGGTTTGCATGCTTCCACTTAATAGTTATAATTTCATTAATAGTGCTTTGGCTAAGATGTTGCAGGTTTAAGCAACAAAAATTAAGGACATACAGATTGAGGGTGAGAATGTTCAGATTTTTTAAGATTTGAAGATCACAATGGATAAATATGTTTTGCATTTAGGTTTTCATGTTACTAAGATGGATGATGTTGATACTGTTCTTGGTTATTCGTGGTTGGATTCTTTGGGTACTGTTAACATTAATGTTCAAAAGAAGTTTATAAAGTTATGGTATAGAAAAAAGAAGATAACATTGCAAGATATTTCTTAGCTTAAGGAGCAAGGATCCAAGGAAAAACAAGAAGTGGTTGCAAAGAAACAAATTGAAGAACAAATAGAAGAACCTAAAATAGAATCCAAGAAGGAAGTAGCAGTAATAGAGTCCATGGAAGAAGTAGTAGCAACAAAGTCCGTGGAAATAACAGTAGCAAAGTCCAAGGAAGCTTTGATAGAAGAACACAAGGACACACCAATCAAAGGGCACATGAAAGAACAACATGTAGAAGAATTTAAAATAGTGGAGCCAAATGTAGAGGAGTCAAAGAAGGTAGAACATCAAGTTAAGGTTGTAGCATATCACCATCCACACCACCAGGAGCAACAACAATCTTGGAGGCATGGCTTAGGGCAACAATATTATGGTTCTACATGGAATCAGAAGGGCATCAAGTATGGCAATGTTTGGCAAAGAAAGCATACTAATCCTAGTTTTTAGAGTGGTGCAGCATCATCTAGGAACAAATGGACCCATCATTCGAATTATCATAATAAAGTAGTAGAAGTGTGGAGCCAACAAAGCAGTATCAACATAGACCACCACCAATCAAAGTTTCACTAGGATGGACGGTGGAGATTGGTACTAGTTGCTTACATTGCTTAGCAAATCATATTATCTTGTTTCTTCTCATGTTTTGAGGACAAAACATTTGTAAGGAGGGTGGAATGTTATGGTACCTAGGAATAGGTATATAGGGATATGATATTATATTGTATAGGGGTTGGCACGCACCACATGTAACCCAAGGTTGATTATATTATAATATTATATTATATTAGTAGTTGGCTCCCTAAAGTCGAATTAGAATATGGGTATATAAAGAAGGAATATTGTCATTGTAATCATCATTCATATGAAGTATTACTTGTAATAGTCTTTGCCCACAAAGTGGCTTGTGAGACTTTGCCTTCTCTTAAATTGCGCTCTCATCTTGGAAGATCTTGTGGAGTTGCCCTACCCCAAGGGTATTATCTATCTCTATCTCTTGCATAGATTGTTATTGTGGATAATTTTTTGTGGATGAATGATTTCTATTAATGAGAATGAAGTTTTAAAACAACCTGTTTGTTCAAAATACTATAATAACAAATTTTATTCACTACATGAAAGAGGTCATTTAATTTAGAAAGAACACATAGTTATTTACAATAATGAACCTTACACACAAATAGGTTATGTATGTGTGTGTGAGAGAGAATCCAATATATATGGTCTCCACCATATATGCAAAATTGCATGACAACTCAAGATCCCTCAAAGTATCAACTTAAAAAGTACCTACATAACAAAGTTGTGATAATATTACAATTGGCCATAATTGTTCATTTATAACATACCTTAACAAATAGTAATATCAAAATAATGAGGAGCCCAAGTACATTATGCTTTTCTTAATCCTTACTTTCAAGCACACAACCATATCATAGACAATAATAACACGGTCAAGAATGATTGCTAGATCAAATCAGCACTCTCTGTATCACAGTTTTAACCATGCCTAAACCTCATCAACTTCTCTCGTGGATTTTAGTTATGTGTTGGCCCTTTTGGGATGCTTGGTGATGACCATAACTATCTTACTTCATGTCCCACTATGGATTAGTGTTGGTAATTGGATTCTAAAGTTCTTTTTATTGCTCTTTTACCTTGGCTGCAGACTTTCTCTTCATCATTACTTTTAGCATGTTGGGGTTTACCCATCTTGGGTACAACTTTGGAGACTATAATTCAAGGTTATACAGTTGTTCCACTTTAGTGTAGTTTATCCTAGTTTCTTTACTCTATATTAGTTTATTTTCATTGTACTTTTCCAACAATAGTCTTCTTGTGTACTTGAACCAAAGTTGTACTTGAATAACTATGATAAACTCACATATCATTTTAAAAAAAAAAAAATTGCTTTGCTAAATTGTTGTATATTAGGAAAAAGGATTTGTCTAGTCTATGTTTCTCATATTCCCTTTAACGCTTGATGATAGGGTACAATTCAAATTACTTATGCTCCCCAATACTTGATGATGTGGTTCAATAAAGGTTAGTCACATTGCCTAATGACTAAAATGATAATGAGTTTGGGCTTACTCATGTTCCCCAATAATAGACAATTAGGCTTACTTAAGTTCATTCATGATCTTCATACAAAATACAAGGTTAAGTTGGGGTTGTTTGTCCTCCACCAATGAATGGGTGACTATACAATTTAGTCGAGGTTGCTCATTCTCCTCAAAGATAGATAATTGAGTCCAATTAAGGTTTAATCATGCTCTAAACATCAGTTGCAAGGTTTAGCTGAGACTACTCAAGCTCTTAACAACCAAGTAATTTTAAGGTTCAATTACCATTATTGATGCCATTATGTTTCAAAGCTAATTTCCTCGGCATTGATCCAACAAATTGCTAAAACAACTACCAAGTAGAATCTAAAAATCCATTATTTCTTCCATATGTGTCCAATGAAAGAACATTTTTACTTCATTCACCATTATTGTGCAAATTTACTCAAAACTAAGTCTACTGATAAGAGCTATGAATCATCTAGGAAATTATGCCACATTGCACAGGTCTTGTCATGCAAAGAATATGCTTTGCCCTACTCGCTCCGATGGAAAGATGGCAACATTATGTCCTAAAACGTTTGTTGTGTAATGTATATCTGTCCAACCGCATTTAAACTTGGAAACTGAATACTAAAAGAACCATTGATGTCATTTTGACAAGGCTCTAGCATACAAAGAAGGTATCTTCATATATCAAGCACAGTAGTATCTGTATTCTAACTCATTTATGATCTATTATAAGATGGATAGATTCAAACGTTGTTGAAAAAGCCTCTTTAGGAAGGCCATGCTGACCTTAAGACCTCCAAATTTAGCAATAATTATTCTTATAAATTATGTGAGAAAAGACCATTTTGTCTCACCAAAGAAGGGTAGACTACAGTGTCTTTAACATATTAAGTGAGTTTTTACTCTCATATTGCAATTAGAATAGCCAAAAGGTTTATCCACCAATCAAATGATGTCATCATTATTGTAATAATAACAATAATTCATCTTTCTACAAAGACAACTTATAAACACGGTGGAAAATGTAAACTCAAAGAAAAAATTAGGTACTAATCCTGAAAGTAGAACTTGAGAATGAAAAGAACGTTGTATTCCTGTGATATGCAATAAAGGCCTATATTATGTTCCCTTGTGTTTCTATTGAATAATCTAGGACTATGCATTTTTAACTGTAATCATGTGTTCAAATAATAAGTAGATCAAGACTATATATGTTGGAATTACATAAGAAAAAAAGGTCTTCTATGGTATTTGTTTGCAAGGAAATGGGAACAGCAAGGATTGTTCCCCTTTATGAACAGCATATACAAATAATATCTGCATAATATCAGTTCATAGCGTGCATTTTAAACTAACTAGTTTGATAGACATTTACATTAACAACTTGCTATGAAAAACATAGTCTGGCTAATTTAAAGAACATATTATTATTCATAAAATGTGTATTTTTGATGTCTCGATAGTTCAGTTACTGGGGTTGAGAGACCATAAAATAAAATAGATTAAAGCAATCATCTCTACTTTTAGAGGATTATCTCTAGAATTAGATCTATACCAAAATCTTGCATAAAAAACAAGGATATAATTTAGTTCAAGATCAAATCTGGTACCTGAAAGAGCAAAAATGTAAGTGCTACTAGATAAACAACTGCTATTCCATGAACCAATCGCCAAATTGCTGGATGAGGTCTAATCAACACTCTGTGATGTCAAACCAAATAGAATTAATTATGAACAAGGTCCATGAGAATTTTGTTTCTAAGATCAATCAATGCGAAACCCCCAGCTGCATATGCCATTTCTTGCAAATCAAACTAAGATATAAATAATAAAAATTAACTTTATATAATGTACAAAAACTATTAATATTTCCAAATGCAAAATTAAAAGCATAAAAAAACAATGAGTACATTACTTACGTTGAGGGTGCTTGCAGCAAGCAGTAACCAAGAAAAACAGCTATCATTGCCCAAACACCCCTGGTACATCACAAGTTGGTATTTTACAGACATCAGCAATATTCATTGTTAGCCAATAAGCTATTTATAAGGAAACCCAAAACATGTTGAAGATAGTCATTTCTACCTCTAAAGATTTCCTTCCAAACAAACACAACCAAAGAGCAAACTTGTGAGTATTGATCTGTAATTCTATCATACATGTTTAAGTCTTAAAAGCTAAAACAAAAGAAAGGGTCTGTTAAATATTGGGAGCATGCCAGATTCACTTCTGAGGCACCAGCCATGTGAATAGCAGCATAACAAAACATCCTCACACAGTAAGTCTGAAAATGCAAACAAGTTCGAATGCTACGTAGTCAATCTCCTTTTTGTACTCTAATCACAATAATCACGTACTTCAGGACTGACAAAAGCATCGGAAGCACCTGAATTGATTATCATTTTACCTAAGCAAATGTTCTTGAAGGCACAATTCAAATGCAGATTCAATAGTAGGCAACACATATTCTTTCACATGAATGTTGCATAACTGGAGTTTACACTTTAATATTGCCACTTTTTAGACAAAAGAATGAAACCTTGGCTGCTTGTTCTGAACTCAACCATATCAACATGAAGTGGACTTTCAAGCATCCATTTAGTTTTTCTCTTCCTGTAAGGAGTTTAACTCTTTTGCAGCCACATGCAGGTATTATGAGAGAATCATAAGTACGAACGAGGATAACCAACATAGGATGGATTTAAATCATCTCTCATAGTGAAATAAAAATGCTTCATAAAATATCAAATGGTATTAGTTCAACTGGTTAAACTCCTTAAGGAAACCTAGATTCAAATCTTGCTAAATGACACACATAATTACTAAAATTTTATAATACCATTATTTGTAATACCAATAGGAATGAGGCCATTACAATAACATGTAGCCAATTTAAAAAGGAACAACAATGCTTGATAAAATAAAACCAAATATATTATTTTGTCCTTCCAAGGGACAAAGATATCATTGGTGGCATAAAGACTTGCAAAGAAATAAATAATAAACACACAGAGAAGAACAAAGCATAATTCAAGCCTTCTAAACATTTTTCATGAATAAATGGAATTCACGAATAAGTATAGACAGCTTACCTCTTAACGGAAGTCACTCGATCAGTGTCTGTTGTTTTTTCAGGATTTAGCGCTCCACTGGCCCATCTGAAATTGGCATATATGAGTCAATAGCATCATGTAGAGACTCATACAAGAGCTGCAGATTGTAACTTGTATTTATACCACCATAGTGCTGAAAAGGAGCCCCTTTTCAATTGAAACTATGTAACCCCAAAATTTTGTGCACAAACAAATGGATCAATTTTGTTGGAAGCAAATTTAATGGTGTGAGGTTCCACTAAACAAACATGGCAAACAAATTTTACAATATTAGTCTGCTAATCTGTGCGGGTTAACAGTTCTGAAACATTAATCTGAAGTTGGACTTACATTAGAAGAGCTGCGCCTATAAGCAATAAGGAGATGGTGTGAGGTCTGTAAGCCCATGCTGTCCAAGGGTCATGATCCTCTGTGCTACTGCATAAATTTCTATCGTCCCTCTCTTCAGCAGTTTGGGCTTTTGTCTTCACTGACACAGGACCATTAAGCTCCATAGATATCTATCTTTGACACTCTGTACACAGTTGAATAACCCACAAACTAAACTAGTGTGCCTGCAATTTATTAGTCAAAAGTCAAAACATGTTCTCTCTTTAAACACCGCTACTTTCTTCTATGCAAATAGATTCAATTTTATGCACATTATACGATAGCTCTTGTATATTAGAAATATTGTCCCGTCATTACAGAAATGTTTCTGTTCATACAGGCCATAAAGTTAAAATTTAGAGCAAACAATAACCAGTGTATAAAGCACAGCAACAGAAAGCAAAAATAACATAAGAGTAATCAGACTCTGGCTACAGAGTATTGGGCTAAACATTAAATTTCTCCGAAAATCATCACATAAATACTGCATAAAATAAAAGAAAACCATTCTGCCTTATAGTTTCTAAGGCTTTTCAAGAAATAAAGGAGATGCAGTCAACTCTATAACACGTACACTTTCACTGCTTTTGAAAACCAAGGAAACAAACTTTTATCTTTAAGCAAAGCTTTTCTTATAAGCCTACAACTAGGAATACAAACTTGTTTCTCACTCAAAGCTGGACCGAGTGCTACTTGGCAAAAAGGAAACCTTCAAAACACACCATAGATCTTACTTTACTCCTTTTCTCAACTCTCCTGTTATTGTTCCCTTTTGTTTATCTGCACACACCATACATGTCCTTGCATTTGATTAAGGACCCTCTGAATTGATTAAGTACATCAACTGAGGGTGCCCTGGTTGATACAACCTTGCCTCCTACCAAAACTACAAAGTAAGTCATTTGCTAAGGTACGTGAACATGCCTCAATATAACGTTTGTTAAGGTACGTGAACATGCCTCAAAAGCAAAACATATTGGTCAGAGTATTGATCCTTCGGTTTATAAATACTAAAGTTTCTTTTTCCTAGAGCCAATTGCTCTAAGAGTTTTTCTTTTTTTAATCCAAGTGTAGACAAAATGTCCAAATCCAACCTGGCGGCTTACTGTTTGGTACTACCGTATGCGTCTGCACAATGCAAGTCCTTACTGGAACTCCAAGCAATGTATACGGAATTTCTATCAGCTTATCAATTTTACCTCTGACCATTTCTTTATTGTTTTATCCCTTTTCCAATTGAAACCCATCTATCTAAAGTATAAACACAATTATTTATGCCAGCTTATCGGATCAAAGTTTTGGTCAATTAAAAGTTAAAACCCATCTATCTCAAGTATAAACACAATTATTTATGCCAAATCCATTCCCGTTTTACAAATCCAAAGCTATTCCTTCTTGGTTTTAGCAAATGCAAGTCCTTACTCAAGCCATGCCGGTAGTTTAGATTAGGGAGTCGCTCATTGTAGGATCTACGCAAAGCTTTAGCTGATCTAAAAACACGCTAAAAAATGAAGATTCAGAAAAACTCCCTCGATGGACAGCGAAATGAACTAAGATGCCCAGAACACACACTACTTCAATAAGTAAGCAACACGATAAGCAAAGATTCCATGTGGTGAATAAGGAATACTCACTGACAGCAAGGATCTAACCCATGGACCTATCAAAACGTGAAAACCCAGTTCTCTACTACCTGCTACTAAGAAATGACGCATGACGAGATGAAGTAAAAACTAATACAATAAACACTTCTATCACCATAGCGCCTTAACTCTGCGGTGTTCAATATAAACATGTTGCTTGTTGCAAACTGTGAAGTAACTGAACTTAGTAATCCCATTCAAAGGGATATAAACTTGATTTCAACCCCCTGTTGTTCTGAAGTTCGTACATTATAGTATCATCTGCAGAGTGGAGGCCTATGAAAGTTCTGAAAATACTGCTGAAATGAAAAAATTAAAAAGCCTGAGAAAGATGTAAATGACATCCCAGTCGATGTATGTAAAGATTAGACAGATGGCAAACACAACCAAAAATGAATAAAATTTTAAAAAGTGTTTCTGATAAAGAAAATGTATCCTTAACATTTTTTTGGGCAAGGCCCTCCCTATTGTCAAAGAAAAAGTATCTTAGTTTGTAAAATAACAATTGCATCCATACAAATCTTCTGGACTGCTTTAGCCACCAAATCATCACATAATACTATATAAAATAAAAGAAAACCATTCTACCTTATAGTTTCTAAGGCATTTCAAGAAATAAACGAGATACAGTCAACTCTAACACAGGTACACTTTTCCTGCTTTTGAAGACCAAGGAAACAAAGCTTTTATCTTTAAGAAAAGCTTCTTATGAACGTACAACTAGCAATACAAACTTCTTTCTCACTCAAAGCTGGACCGTGTGCTACTTGGCAAAAAGGAAACCTTCAAAACACACCATTGATCTCACTTCACTCCTTTTCTCAACTCTCCTGTTATTGCCCCCCCTTTGTTTATCTGCACAACCCATAAATCTCCTCGCATTTGGTTAAGGACCCTCTCAATGGTTCGGTCGACTGATGGTATACTGGTCAATACATCGACTGATGGTGTACTGGTTAATACAATGTTGCTTTCTCAATGCCTCTTACCAAAGCTACAAAGTACATCGTTTGCTTAGGTACGTGACCATGCCATACTGACCCTTGGGTTTATAAATGCTAAATATCTTTTTCCAAGAGCCAATTGCTCTAAGATTTTTTTCTTTTTTAACCAAAATGTCCAAATCCAACCTGGCGGCTTACTGTTTGGGACTACCGTATGCGTCTGCACAATGCAAGTCCTGATCGGAACTCCAAGCAATGTATACGGAATTTCTATCAGCTTAGTAATGTTACCTCTGACCATTACTTTGTTGTTTTATCCCTTTTCCAATTGAAACCCATCTATCTAAAGTATAAACACAAATATTTATGCCAGCTTATCGCAACAAAGCTTTGTTTCAATCGAAACCCATCTATCTCAAATATAAACACAATTATTTATGCCAAATCCATTCCCGTTTTACAAATCCAAAGCTATTCCTTCTTGGTTTTAGCAAATGCAAGTTCTTACTTTGGTGTCTCAAGCCATGCCGGTAGTTTAGATTAGGGAGTTGCTCATTGTAGGATCTACACAAAGCTTTAGCTGATCTACAAACACGCTAAAATATGAAGATTCAAGAAAACTTCCTAGAATGGACAGCGAAATGAACTAAGAAGCCCAGAACACACTACTTCAATAAGTAAGCAACATGATAAGCAAAGATTCCATTTGGTGCATAAGGACTACTGACTGACAGCAAGGACCTAACCCATGGACCTATCAAAATATGAAAACCCAGTTCTCTACTACCTGCTCGTAAGAAATGACACGTGACGAGATGAAGTAAACACTAATAAAATGAACACTTCAATCACCATAGCGCCTTAACTCTGCGGTGTTCAATATAAACATGCTGCTTGTTGCAAAGTAACTTTACTTAGTAATCCCATTCAAAGGGGGCCATATAAACTTGATTTCAACCCCCTGTTGCTCTGAAGTTCGTACATTATAGTCTCATCTGCTGAGTGGAGGCCTCTGAAAGTTCAGAAACTACTGCTGAAATGAAAAAAAATACAAAACCTGAGAAAGATGTAAATGTCATCCCAATCGATGCAAATATTAGACAGATGGCAAACACAACCAAAAATGAATAGAATTTTGAAAAGTGTTTCTGACAAAGAAACATTTTTTGGGTAATGCCTTAGCTATTGTCAAAGAAAAAGTATCGTAGTTTGTAAAATAACAATCGTAGTTTGTAAAATAACAATTGCATCCATACAATCTTCTGGTTTCTAAGCTGCTTTAGCCACCAAAAAGAACTTAATCGAAGTACATTATTCAAACCTACAAGAGTGAAGGTTATGCGACGTTGTATTACATATGTTCACGTGATAGAGAACACTTTCAAGTTGAGTAAACAAAGACAAAACCTTTATGCGTTTCAAACAGCGATATGGACTCTACATATTACAAACAAAACATGCAATACTTAACCAAAGTTACCACTGCAATGTGTTATTACATGAAATATGAATATTTTAACCTGGCTCTATGAAGCGGCCAAATCCAAGCATCTAAATTTAATCAAGAGCTTACAATGCGAGATAAAAATCATGTGAAGCGCTTCAAAACAAATCATAACCGATTCAACAAAACAATGGCCATTCCGACGAAAGCGCGCACAAGGTTACTTCGCGGACGTAATTAAAATCTTTCATTTCATTTCGGTAGAATGGAATTCCAAGATTACACAATAAGGTATTAATAAAAGAACCGTATATAAACAAAAAATCATTTATATTTAAGAGGAAACAAAAAGAAAAGAAATGGAAAAATGTTCGCGGAAGATGATAACAATAATTTTTTAGACTGCCACCGCTAGGCAGATTAATTCCAAAAATAAAAACACGGAATGGCTCTTCGCTGCTTTCTGCAAGTTCTGGTCATCACTGAACAAACTTGCCGCAATTGGACCCCACAGAGCAGTGAACTTTCTAAAGCAACTTGCACTCTGCTGCTTTCATCCTGTTCATTTTACTTAAAACCGTAATAGACTCCGCTGCAGTTATCTTCGTTACAATAACACTGCAATCAATCATTAGTAGGCGACAATTGACGAATAACAGGTTCTCACAACAGCCAAATGACCCCGAAGTTTAGTCACATGACTCATACCGCATAAGACCAGGTACCTACCTACAGGCCTACGATTTAAAGAATATTCTAACAACACACACACAACACCAAATTTACAAAGAAAAAAAAAAAACAAGATTTCCACACGAATTACGCGAGCCAAAAGACAAGATTTCCACACGAATTAAGCGAGCCAAAAGCAAAGCATGCACGGCACTAATTCAGAAACCTAAATTGTAAACCTTACAGACGTATATTCAAAATCCGGAAGAGCAAATACAAAGCGACAGGAATGCGAAACTTAAAAGCAAGGGTTAACGGGGAGGACGGGGAAATTCGAACCCGTGACGTCGGAGCAATAAAGACCTTGGAAATTTAAAAAGAAGCAGGACAGTCAGGGGCGGCGCAGCACGGCTTACCTCTTCTGCGCGCAAACGGTCGTTAAGGGTGAGGTCGCATGGAAGTCACAAAACCGCAGACCGTGATTGACGAGTGCGATTAGTCATTGTCATCGCCGCTCTGCTCTCCTCTGCTCCGTCGCAGGCAATGAATGTCGGTCGCAGCAGAAGTTTCTTCCTTTCTATCTGCAGGGGACAAAGTACAACAAGCGCACGAATCCCCCTTTTAACCTCTCTGCCCTCTTCTCACCGTTCTTTTCACATAAACGCCTTTGTACTTTGCGATGGGCACAACAGAGGCCTTAAAGGCTTAAGCACAAAAACATGAAAGAGATCTCAGTCCTCGACTAGCTTAGACGGCTCGACCTACCTATATCGATCCTAAGTTTCCCTTCCGTTCATTATGAATCACGAGCAGAATCAAGAGCATTTATTGCTCCTCCGAAGTACTGGCTTGAATTTTATGAAAACCCACGCTTGTGGAATCTCCATCCCTTAAACCTTTGACCTGTATTTGCAGATTACTTTGAACGTTTTAGTTTTACACGGGAGGTTTTTGGTTTTTAAATCACGTTATCTGTTGGGAGGGGCGTTTTTGACTGTCAACGTCTCCAAAGGGGCGCCAAGCGGCTTAAGGAGGTACCCCGTAGAAACCGACAGATGCACGTGCCCCGAGGTCTCCAGGGAGGTCGGTGTCTTCTGACCGCACGATCTAGGTTAACGTCTTGCAGAAGGAGATCTGGACCGTCCGATGGAGCGTGACGGGACCCAGAGTGGCAGTGTTGTCCTTTTGTGACCGGCCCTTTTCACAAACAAAGATCGGATTCTCCTTTTCACTCTCTGCTCTTTTATTATTTTATTAGGGCCGCAAAACCCTAGGGAAAGCATGTCTATCTGCCGACCAAATTTTAACGAATCCAGTAATTACGCGTATTTTTTACAGTAACGGCTAAAAGTCGGAAGGGATCTTCAAGTACGAATCCAGTAATTACGCGTATTTTTTACAGTAACGGCTAAAAGTCGGAAGGGATCTTCAAGTCAACTTCGAGGATTATAATATCCTATTTTTACCCATCATGACCTGTATTGGGTTTTTTACCCCTCCTCGTTTCGAGTTAATTTAAAGGGTCGACGTCCGAGGTATGGGGAGCGGACCCTCGTATTATGACCACATCATCGAGATGGCTTAAATCACGCGGAGGTGTTGAAGATCGAGCCATCGGATTAATTAACCATAGTCACGAGGATTTTTTTTACTATAATTAGGGATGTGGCTATACGAAAGTGGTTTGTTTTAACCCAAGGAGCATGTCCGGGTGTTGGACATCCGTGGTAATTGCTAATGTCGAACAAGCTGATTTAACCAAACATTTAACTGTAAAAATATTGTAACATTAACAGTCGCTTTTGGTTTCTACTCTTGTTTAAGAATGGAGCAGTGGTAACTTTTCAATGGAGATATTGTAGATTATCCTAAGTTAAAAAAAAAAAAATTATTGCCTAATCTCCATAGGCTATTGTAAAAATAACAGTCGCTTTTGTCTGACTCTTGTTTAAGGATGGACCAGTGGTAACTTTTTAATGGAGATATGATAGATTATCCTATGTTTAAAAAAAAAAATTATTGTCTAATATCCATAGGCTATGTAAATATAAATGACTATAAACTTAGATCTCATGTTATAAGTGTTTTTAAAAATACCAATAAAGTTAGAAGCTATTAATGCCTCCTATGCCAAAATAATTTACAGAATAATAAAGTTTCATTTTAATAAAATTAAAAAAATAAGTTTATATAAAAATTATAAAAAAAAATGATTTTAGTGATAAATTATATAGATTATTTATTTATTTATTTTCAAATAATTATATATATGAAATATATTATTCATATGCAATATAACTATTATAAATACCATTATAAATTTTATATTTTAAAATAAAAGGCTTTTTCCCTTTTATTTTCTTTTAAACTATATCAACCATAAAGTTTGGATGTTACCCAGGTGTTGTAGGTGAGTTGGAGAGGAGAGGGCAATCCTCCAAGGAAGGTTCAGTTTCAAATCTCCACCCTACCAAGAAGTTGAATTGGGTATCCAAAATCCAATTGATAATGTTGGTGAGGGCAGGATCGGGTGCGACTTCTGGGTGACTTTGACGGTGTAGAACCCCCTGTTTGTGGTCTCTCAGACCAAGGCGGCCTTGCAAGGGGTTATTTCCTTAAAAAATGAAGTTTGGATGTTTAATAGTTGTTTACCTCGTTTTTTTTTTTTTTTTAAGCGAAAAACCCCTTGCGGAACCGTCTTGGTCTGAGAGACCACGAACAGGGGGAGCCGCTTGGTCTGAGAGACCAAGAACAGGGGTTCTATACCGTCAAAGTCACCCGGGGCCGCACCCGACCCTGCCCGCACTAACATTATCAATTGGATTTTGGATACCCAATTCAGCTTTTGGGTAGGGTGGAGATTTGAACCTGGGACCTCCCTTGGAGGATTGCCCTATCCTCTCCAACTCACCTACAACACGGGGGTTTTTACCTCTTGTTTTGTTTAATAAAGTAAGTGATAAGATATATATATATATCTAAGGTTCAAACTCCAGTGTGAGTGAGTGTGTGAGGGGACGGGTGTGTATGGGTGTGTATGGCTGTGTATTTGGCCCCTATTGATAAGCTTAGCTCTAGGCCTTACTAGGGGTTAGAGTTAAGATGGGAATGCTCAACCCTAAACATGGAGTCATAAGGATTTCTCACATTACCCTAACCAAATTAATAAATGTAAGGATAGACCGGTAAGGACGCTACTTACATTATCAATCATGTGGCCCGGATTCAATCCTCATGGTGGATGTATATATATATATACCTAAAAGAAATGAAATTCCAATCATAAAATGTGTATACAATTGTAAAGGTAATTATAATATATGATAATGATCATGTTAATATTTAAATTTAAATTTTACTAAAAATACATATACATAGTTATCAAGTTTATTATAATATTATCATCTAATAATATAATACTTATTAACAGGAGCAGGAGTTTTGAGAAATGAGGAAGGAAAAGTGGTCCTTGCCTTTGCAGAGCCTTTGGGAACTCAAACAAATCATTTTGCGAAGCTCGAGCTCGCATGCGAGCAATGAGAATTGCCAGACTAGAGGGTTATAAGGAAGTTATCTTTGAAGGGGATTCGCTTAATATAATCAAGGCAATTAAGGAGGATAAAGACCCCAATTGGACCATTTTGGACCTTATCCTAGAAGCAAAGATTCATAAATCTCATTTGGTTAATGCTCGAATCCAACACACCTTCAGAGAAGGGAACCAGAGCGCGAGATCTAATGGCAAATATTGCGGTTTCTGTTGGGGAGATGCAAATTTGGAAGGATAACTTCCCTTAAGAACTATTGGTGTTGGTTGCTAGAGAAGAGCTAAGATCAAACCCGTTAGAGCATCGAGGAGATCGGAGGGGTCGATGATGAGTAATCCGAACGGATGGAATTAGGCGGAAAAGGCATCCCATTTGTCGGGGCACTGGGAGGTGACAAGTGTACAGTACAACAACCTAGTGTTAGTAAGTGCTAGGTGTTGTTTGGTTTTTGTTTTATCCTGAATAGTCAAGCGACAAGTATAGGACTGTGGACTCTAAGTATGGCTTAATGTGAGTCTTAGAAAGATCCATTTTGTATTTTGATTATATGGGCTTGATGCTAGAACCAGCCCATTTTGACTTTGTAAAAGGTTTGTGGACCTTATAACCACCTCTACCTTATACCAAAAAAATATAATACTTATTAATATTTTAAATTTTTTAAAAATATTATTTAAATATAAAAGAAATTAAAAGAGATATTATTGAGTGTAAAGGCGATTCAAACGCTTAACCTTTTAAAAAGCGAACACTGTCACTGACGCTCTCATTCACCGCTTTACGGAGACTTTTTACGTTCTTATGGCGATCAGAATTTGATTTATAGACTAAAATCTCTTACGTCGCTTGCATATCGGGGATGTCCAAATTGACTTACGTCACTAATTCTTTTGGACGAAAGGAGGAAAAAGAAAAATACAAGCGTCCAAAAGAAAAATACAAGCCGTTGTTTCAGTGGATAGGATTTTAACATCTTTTTGGTAGTTTAAGATTTAGTTTGAGTTGGATATGATAAACAGGTGTATGTTGTGTATTTGAATTTTAAATTCAATTAAAACTTTAAAAAAATATTTGCAAGTATGGGGCAAACATTTTAAATTCAATTAAAACTTTAAAAAAATATTTGGGGGCAAGCATTTTAAATCTAATTAGAACTTAAAAAAAAAACATTTGGAAGTATTAAACGTGTGGGGCAAGCATATTAAATCTAATTAAAACTTTAAAAAAATATTTGGAAGTATTAAACGTGTGGGGCAAGCAGTAACATGCGGGAGGATTTAAGGTATGGGGAGGGGTATGTTGGTGGAAAGAAACACCGTGTAATGATAGGGAAGAATCTATGGCAGACAGACTGGCCAAGGCATGAATGAAGTTAGTTATGTTTTGTTTTTGTGTGTGATTGGTTGGCACTTCACAGTTGGATTTCTATATTATAGATTATTGGCAAATGACATTCTTCAAGCATGTCTTCTTCACATCATCATTGAAGGATTTTATCCTTATTTAATATGAACTTATCTTATAATGTATTAAAAAAAAATTAAGAAACTATGGGCCCAAATTCTTTAAATTTAAGAAACATAGTACCACTATACTAATGGGCCTAAATTCTTTAAACATCTTCATCCATTGAAAAATGAAAATCCAATTATGTGGCCCCTTATGCCAACCATTCCATGTGAATGGAGGTAGGATTGCTCCATCCTTTTAAGAATAATGAATATACCTATCATAATGGCCCCTAAGTACAAGGTTCTTTTTAAATTATGCACACTAGTCATAAAAGCTCCACAAGAGTGATTTTGACATGATAGTAAGTGACCTGGATGGTGATCAAGTAGCTTCCGTTGAACCCAATAAGGGCAAGTGTCTGTTTAAGGTGAAATGGACATTAGAAAAACATGTTTTATTAGGATATATGGTTGTTATGGAGATGGTCCCTCTAAACATGATAGTTGTAGCTATTTGATGGGCCAGTATGATAAGAGGTCTTATATATATATATTTTATATAATTTTTTTTATTAGTAAAAATTATACAATTTTAATTGATAATACAGGATTAAAATGTGTTTTACATGATAGTTGTAGCTATTTGATGGGTCAGTATGATAAGAGGTCTTTTATATATATATATTTTATATAATTTTTTTTATTAATAAAAATTATACAATTTTAATTGATAATACAGGATTAAAATGTGTTTTATTTATGTTGTAGTATATACTAGTATTGTAATAACTTGGTTATTATATATATATTATTTGACAAGATTTAAACTTAGGTATCTTATTATATATGTCTAGTTAATGTTTTTTTCAATGAGTAGGTTTTTATGGAGGGTCCTAGTCCCCCCTGAGTGGGGTTTGAACCTTGGACCACTCAAAACTAATATAATTTGATACCCAAAAATATATAAGTTATATTAAATAATTAAAATGATTTAGTAATTAATTCATAATATTTTTTAATGTAAATTGTTTAAAATTTATAATAATATAAGTTTAGAGGTAACTAACAATTGCCTCTATAATCAAGTAGAGCATCCAATAGCATTCCAGACAAATTTTGAAAAATATAAATATTTATGATGGATCATCCACAAAATTATAGGACATGAAACCCACTATTCTCATTTTTCTCAAACCTTTGCAATTGAAAATTTAATTACATGATGACGTTGTTTTTAAAAATTTGAATTAAGGTAATACAAGAAACATAAACAAAAGTCAAAGTGATCTTCTTGCTTAAATTTATAATATGGATTTGAAAGAAGTGGGTGTGTGGGTGGTTCTAGCTCAAAAATTCTAATAGATAGTACTATCATTGATTGAACTGGATATAACGAGACAAAACATGTTAGACTAAAATTTAGAAGAGATGAAAAGGCGATACAATTTGGAAGATATAGAAAACTGCTGGTATAAGCTTATCTGTCTCTTTCTTTGATAATCATAAGTGTATGCTAGACTGGTTGCAACTAATAATCTTTTAGCTTGTCATTTTGCATTCACACCCACATAGCAAGCATTTATTGTTGTTAAGAAACACTGGTTGCTTTTATAATTTTTCAATTTTTTTATTCTTATCTTCGTATGCCTAGCACACCAAGCTTCTATTCATCTAAGAAGCCCAAGTTCACCACAAACTTTGCATATTTTTATTCTTTAATTTTTGTAAAATATTTTAGTTGCACAAAAGCTATTTTTAGAATAATTACTTTCAAACTATATATAAGAAACTACATTTATTATTATATAATATTTTTTCTTTAAATTTATGTGTGGTTTTTATTGAGCTACTTCTATTACATAAAAAAACTATATTGCTTTTATTACATTTCCAACAAGTTAATTAAATCATATCCAACTTGCCTTTCTATCAAAGATGTTCTCCATCTTCCTCAAATTCCTAAGTTTTTAGGATCAAATATCTTATGCCTTTTGAAATTTAATTTTTGTCAAGATAAATTCAACACTTGGAATGGCTAAAATATTCGTTGCCTAGTTTTCATATCTATAAATATCTTGTATATAACAACTTGACAATTTCTTAATATATTTTTTTAGGGTTCTTATTCATGCCCTTAATATTCCAAGATATTATTTTCATTGTTATTTTTTGTTTTTATTTGTAGGTTTAGCCCCACTTCTTGTTAACACTTGTGGCATTTGCTTTTGTTTTACCATAGCAATATTTCTTTGGGTTTATTTTTCTCTTTGTTTTTGCTTCTTGGGTCTTCCTATATATATTTTATTTCCACCAATACTTCATCTTTAACTAGCTCTTCAATCTTCTCACATTGCTCATAGTAATACTTATTTTTTTAGGTTTGTCTTACTTTGAAGGGTTTGAAGTGCAAGGAATAACCTCAAAAATACATTCTTCTTTATGTTGTCTTGGAAACCCTAAAGTGCAAGGATACTCTTTCCTAGCAATTGCCTTCTTATTTTACCCTAAAACCCTCAAATTGTTATGAATTTTCTCTATCATCAATTCTTTATTATGTTGCTCTTGAAACCTTAAAGTGCAAGGGATAACATTTACACCACTTTCACTTTTATTATTAGGAGAGAATTTTATACTACTTGAGAAAAATAAATATTATTTACATGGAATAAACTTGACCTCTTATGTCATCTTTGTTTTAGGATTTTCCTCCACATCTTCCTTTGCACTTTTAATTCCTTCTGAACTTGCCAAATGATGTTGTAGATAAGCTTTCTTTGCATCTTCTTTTGGAGTGGAATATCCTTGATCTAATCTAATCTTCTATTACAGTATGATTTCCTTGCTTCATCTTGAAGTTTATCTCATGACCAATTTTTTTATCTCTTTCTTCATAGTTTTCACTTTACAAACTCTTTCTATGTGCCCAATATCATAACAATTATAGCATCAAAATGTGATTTTTTAAGCGAAAACCCCTTGCAGGGCCGCCTTGGTCCAAGAGACCATGACCAGGGGGTTCTACACCATCAAAGTCACCCGGGAGTCGTGCCCGACCTTGCCCGCACCAACATTATCAATTGGATTTTGGGTACCCAATTCAACTTTTTGATAGGGTGGAGATTCGAACCTGGGACCTCCCTTGGAGGATTGCGCTCTCCTCTCCAACTCACCTACAACACCTGGGTGCTCATGACCAACTAAGCTAACCCAATGGATTCAAAATGTGATATTTTCATAATCCACTTATTGATCACATTCTCTTGATTCATATTTAATCTTAATGGATTTATGGCAAAGGTTTGGAAATATCAATAGCATCACATAATCAGGTATATATAACATGTTTTCGCTCTTTAGTAGTTAGTCCTTCCTTAATGAATTTCCTTAAGGTATTTTTAATATTCTTAAAAATGTCCTTATTGATAAGCATATATGAAAGTCCAAAAATCCTAAGCCACACTGGAAGCTTCTTACTAGTTTTTGTCTCAACATAATTTATTTTATTCCATGGTCTCAAATAAAGGGTATCTCCCTTCCTAAACCATGGGTCAACACCCATTATTTTATCCCTAATTTCTAAACTAGATAAAATAATGAGAAAAAAGTCTTTAGAAAGAATATTCATAGAGTAATTTGAATTCAATCCCCAATTCTGCTTGATCTAATTTTGAATCTCCAAAAAATCCTAACCAGGATCTATGGAACTTATACATTAACCATTTAGTTTTAAGAACCATTATATAATGCTCAATAATCTCATCCTTGATACTCACTTCTAATGTAATATCTGCTAATTGGATCAAGCTTACCATGTATTCACTCTTTTGCTTATCTCCAACTTAGGCCTCCATACTTCTAGCTAAGACATCCTAATTTCTAGTTAGGGCATCCTGACTTCCCATCAGGACTTTCAAATATGATTTTCCTTCCATTCTAGCTAGTCGAGATCACTCTTGGCTTGTATTCCCTCCTAGCTTGCACTCCCTCCTAGCTCTTCAAATGAAGAATTGGTGCAATTTAAATGAACCTACTCTTCCATCATAATTGAATCGTAGATCACACTCCCTCTTGGCTCACATTTCATCCCAACTTGCACTCGCTCCTTTATTATTGTATAATAATTATATTAGATTGATTATCGAATTTTGTTATGATTTATTTTAGATCTTGTATAATTTAATATCTTATGATAAGCATAGACAACATGTAACTTTGACGTTGATAGTATAATTTTTATTAATAATATTAAATAAGAAACAACTCATATCAAATGTCATTAAATACTTGAAATAAAAGAAATATAAATGCAATGTAGTGTGTGTTCAAGTGAAATTAAAAAAATATATTATCCCTATTGGGATACCCCAACGGTATGTTGTCATTTCATCTTGGTTACCCTTATTGTTATGCCCTTGGGAAGTGTGACCCCAAGTTGTACCACCTGTTGTACTTTACCTTCAACAAAAAAATTAATATTGGTTGATTTGATAAGAAACATCATTGTATAAATATATTATTCTATTAGTTAATCCCATCTTTAATTATATTTTGATAGAATATATTTTTAAAAACAAGTGATTAATACAATAAATTTTATTATTAATGGGTAGACAATTGATTAAAGCTTTTAATGTTTCTAAAACTTAATAACCAAAGACTCCATAGATCTCTGCTAGAGTTTGCACATAGTGTTGTTGCCATTGCATGTAGAAGCCTCAGTAAGGTGGAATGGGTGTGGAATACAAGGGTTATGTTTGGTTTTCTTCGTATCAAACACTATTTGAAAAATTGTAGTGATAAAAAATCAAGAGAGCTAAGATTAGGGTTTTGAAGGGTTTCAAATAAAATTATAGAGAAAATATGGAGGATAGAGCCTGTTAGACCTAGTGGTCAACAATAATTTCTTGATGAAAATGATTATAGTAAGGAAAATATGTAGTTCGAGGAAATGTAGTGGATTCAAAATATAGTAGACAACCAATTTTTACAAGCCACACCAAGAGAAGGAAAAAGCAACAAGCACTTCCATCTTACGATGCAAAAAGCGATAAGAGATCATAGTCTACCATGAAAACAAGTATAGGGATTGAAGATAACCAAAAACAAAATTCATGGCACACATTCGATTAGAGAAGCTAAAGTAATGAAAATTGATATGGTATATAATATGAGTAAGACTATTTTGAGGGTAAACTACCAAAATGGGTTGACTGTACCAATACCCAACATGGGAAAGGAGTCAAGGCAGCTATCCATAAAAATGAATTTTAGGCATACCCTTCATAGGGAATAGCCCCATCCAAATGTGATCAATAACTTGAGGGCACCATGAATATCCTTGAGGATGCCTAAGATAGATCCCAAGAAAACTATGACAGGGTGTTTAAAGGCTATATATGGTTCCCCGATAGTGAAGGTGAATATAAAGGATATTCATAATGAAATAGAAGACATGTAGAAGAGAGGGCTAATATGTTGATTTATGGGGTTCAAACTAATCCTTTCAATATTTAAATTGTGGGTTGATAACAAATTATAAACAAAAGGTGAGTTCCAAATCTCTGCTTACTCCAATGGTTATTTTCTTGTTATTTTTACTTATAAATAATATATGGAACAACTATTCTAAGGGGGGCCATGGTTTTTTGGAAGGTAAGGATTCTTTATGAAACCTTGGCATACTAAATTCAAAGCGAAGGAAGAGATGTCATCCACAACACTAGTTTGAATGAGGTTGTTTGGATTGCCAGTAGCATTTAGTAATCTGATAGTTTTTTTGGAAATTGGGAATACCCTAGGAACACTCATTGAAGGGCCTAAGATTTCCACTTTAATTATCAAACTAGGATTACAAGTTTAAAAGGTATATAGGTTTGTAGGAGCCAATGAAAGTATTTTATGCAGTTAAGTGGTTCTTTTATCTACAACTAAAATATAGGAATTGGAAATTACTAAATAAATCTAGGAACTGAAGAAAGCAACTAAAGCTACCTACAACCTAATTCCTACTTAGAAGGGATAGAAATTCAAGATACTCTACTAAAATAAGGTAGGCCCTACCTAGATAGCCTATATATAAATTTATCCCTGCAACTAATTACTAATTAACTACAAAACTTAATTCAACATAATTATAGGAAATAACAATTTGAGCATAAAAATAGGAACAACAATTTAAATAAAAATGATACTTTTTTCATGCTAAAACTCCTTAGGAAGAAATTCGTTACAATGGATAACATCTAAAAATGAACATATTAATTCCCTATTTTTATGCTCTAGAAAAGTTCAACTCCTATTAGAATCTAGGATGTCTGATTTATAAGAAATCCCTTATTTTTACCTTTTATAGCTTCTAACAACCTAAACCAAAATAGATTATACTCTAAAATAAATCTAAAAAATTCAACCATATAATAGCAGTCAACCTTGTTTTTCTTAGGTGCAAAAGGGAATCTAACAATTAGTCCTTACTTGTTTGGCATCGTACAGTTTTGTCATATCCTTTCATATTTCAACTCTTGTTTGCAAGGGAGTAGGTGTGGGTCGCATCCTAGGTTTGAGGCATCTTGACTTGATTTTCCAAGTCTTCTCTACCAATTATGAGTATGTCATTTTATAATTGTCACTCCATTATCTGCGAGTTGTCCTATAAGAACTGTTGGCTAGACACAACAATATTCTTCTTCAATAATTGTGTCATCCTTATGTAATATTTCTAGAAACGTTTTTTGTGGTAATTGGGTAATAACTTAACCAAAAAATATAGATATATTAGAAAAGAAACAAACATTCATTTAGCATTTCCCTTCTATTAGTAAAACACATGGTTACTCACATTATAATAACAAGTAACATCTTGATTCTATTCTTATTCAAGTAAAATTTATTTATTCATATATAGGCAAAACATGCTTGTAAATCTACAATAGGTTATAAAACATAATCAGTTTGGGGTTAAGTTAAGACAAAAAAGATAAAAATAATGGTTGATGTTAATTCCCTATAATTTACCCCCAACTAAACATGTTGCATGTCCCTATACCACGAAAATTGAGCATAATTATTGATGATTACTTGTTGTCTCTACCAAATCCTTTGAAATAAGCCTTCTTCATCTTATCATATTTGGTATGTTTTGTTGGATAATCAATCAAAAAATGTATGACACATTTTGATCTCTATTTAACACCTACTGAAGTTGATTGTCTTGATGTTTTTTCCTTGGGCTTATTAGAAGTAGATGTTGGGGTAGACTATCCTTATACATTCTTCTTATGCTTCTCAAAAGTGGATGTTGAGCATAATTATTGATGATTACTTGTTGTCTCTACCAAATCCTTTGAAATAAGCCTTCTTCATCTTATCATATTTGGCATGTTTTATTGGATCATCAATTGACAAATGTATGACACGTTTTGATCTCTATTTAACACCTCCTGAAGTTGACTATCTTGATGTTTTTTCCTTGAGTTTCTTAGAAGTAGATGTTGGGATAGACTATCCTTATACCTTCTTCTTGTGCTTCTCAAAAGTGGATGTTGGGGTAGGCTAACCCTATGCATTTTTCTTGTGCTTATCAAAATGGCCCTATGCCTTCTCCTTATATTTTTTAGAGGTTTCTTCTACAACTAGTGATGGTTGACCCTAAGGCATGCATTGGAGAGTGGTAGCTACCTTCAATTTATTCAACTACTTGTCTATGGTGGTCAAATCATCCTGCATCTATTTCATTGTCCTCTTTATTACCTATACTCTTTCTTTGATATTATTAACTGACAAATAAATTTTTGTAGCAATTGAAGGCAAAGAAGTTTGAAATCCTATAGTGGCATATTTTTAAGTAGCATCCCTTATAGCTACTATTGTAGGAGTCTAAAATTCTGCAACAACAACCTCTACAACTTCTATTGTAGGAATCTAAAATTCTTTAGGAACATCACTCTATAGCTTGTACAAGACTATGAAATTCTACATATCCCTAGGGTGAGTACTTTTTTTTGTGCATTGATTTACCCCAAACATGACACCTAGCCAGTTGTATGCCACTTTAGTGCAACAAACCATGTGCCACAACATTAAGTCAAACTAAGTTAAATTTCATCTACAGAAAAATTGTGGCACAAATAATATTTTGCATAAAATTATACACCAGAATACTTTGAAAAAAACTTCCGCACAAACAATTTTTTGCAAAAAACTATACACTAGAAGACTTACTACAAAAACTTTAATATTGTTCTTCCTTGTTTCAGTCAAGATAGGCAACATGTATAGGCAATGAAAAAAAAAGTGTTGGTAAAAGGATAATATTCCCCTCCCCCAACTAAAGGGTTTTTCATGTCTCATGAAAAACAAAAATAGGGAAAAAAGGGAGAGGATAAATATGGAATGCAAATTTAAAAATATATTATACATAATACAAATAAAGTAAAAATTATTCAAAACAAGAAGAGAAAGAGAGAGTACTTGTCTTTTAATAAAAAGTATTTTTATTGTGAGTGATATGAACAGGTGAGATGATATATAGTCTTCAATAGGAGCTATCAACAACTACTTTCTATATTCTAGAAGAGTGGAAGTTTTGAGAGGATCTATAGAAGAACAAAGGAACTAGAGCAAGTTTAATATTTTTTTTATGCAGAAGACTTCTGCCAGTAAATTGGTTTTTAGAAGTTCTCTATCCAATTGCACCTCAAAAAGAGGTTTTCAGAAATGGAAATTTTCTATAAGGGTGGAAAGCCATAAATCTGGTTTTTATTTCCATTTTTGGTTCTTCAATGCCTGTAAAATTTTTCACTACAGAACATTATTTTTTGTTTTTTATTTATTTTTGGAGAGCTAAAAGAAAGAAAATTAATGAGTTGTAGAAGAAGGCAACTCTCCTACAAAGGAAGTCAACTCTTCTATAGAAGAAGGCAACTTTTATATGAGTTGTAGTTGTGCTTGCTTGATGACCCGCTAAATGAAATTAGTTTTTGAAAGTGGCTTATGATACAACTTTAAGCCACATCCATTAAACATTAAGCCTCGAGTAGAGTCATCAGTGAATTTCAATTTAACTACACCATTATAAAATACTTTTTAAATTTCGTAAGGACCTAACCATATGTACAAAGTTTATCTTTGAAATCCTAAATCTTGGATTCATACAGTAAGGCCCAATCTCTCAGCTTAAATGTATGCAAAATGTTGTGCTTACCATTCCACTTCTTTTTTTGTGTTTATAAAAGTTCAGTTTGATGTAATACTTGAAGTCGCATCTCATTTAAAGTATTAAGCTATAGAAGTCTATCTTGCTAAGCTATAGAAATATTGATTCCAACTTGTAAGGTCATTATTAAAGTTTGGATTTCAAAATCAGTTGGCATTAAAGCTTTCTTTCCATAAACCATCTCATAAGGAGTGAGATCTATAGTTGTTTTTTAGGTGGTGTTATACGCCCAAATAGCTTCCTTTAATCAATGTGCCCAATCTAACCTATGTGGTATTATTGTATTTGTCAAAATATTTTTAATATCCCTATTGGTAACCTCTACCTGTCCATTGGATTATGGATGGTAAGGAGAGGAATTACAACGAATAACTTGATATTTTTAGACAAAGGCTAAAATCACTCCATAAATAAATTGGGGTCCTTGATCCACGACAATTTCACAATGTGCTCCAAAGCACTATAAAATGTTATCATAGAGAAATTCAACAAGTTTCTCATCAAATGCTTGCTAGAAAGGTTTCACTTTCACCTGTTTGGTCATATAATCAGTGCATACCAAAATGTACTCACTGAACTAGCACGTAGGGCTAATGAGACCTACAAAGTCAAGGTTCTATTTCTCCAAGGGTTATTGAACTATTTATGAATGGAAGGGAATTTCATCAATCAGAGTTGATCTTCTCATCCTTTGATATTGATCACATATAGAAACATAAATATTGACATCTTGATGTAAATATGGCCAGTGGTACCCTGCTTGCAATATTTTATAAATGATTCTTTTAGTAGCACATTGTCCACCACAAGGCTTGTCATGAGATGAGTGTAAAATATCATATATTTATTCTTCCTACACACATCTATGAAGAACATGATCAAAACATAATTTGAACAAAATTCCATCAATCCAAGTGTAAGGTCCACTTTTATGGATGAGCTTTTGGTGTTCACTAGGAGAAAAGTGAGCATGAATTTTTCATGAAACAAGATAATTTGCAATATCAACATACCAAGGAGTATGTATAAAAAGCGCAAATAAATGTTCATTAGGGAAAGTATATTGTATTGGTTCTAGATCATAAGCTAAATACAAACATGATAAGTGATGATCAACTACATATTTCTTTCTTAGTTTATCTATGATGGTAATATCAAATTCCTATAATAATAACCAATGAATAACTCTTCCCCTAAAAATAGCTTTATTTATGAGATAGTAAATGGTAGAGTGGTTGGTGTGAATAATTTTTTTTCTCTCGTTACAATTTTCTACGCCTCTTCGTGGGTTCGAATATCACTCCTTTTCACCACTATAACATCCAGTTGCATCGGGTAAACCTTTTATGTAGTCGACTACGCTGACGCAACACAGTCACCGGTACTATGGGATTCGAGGGATTGGAACACTGGTATCTACACTCCTACAAAAGCATTTTGACCATTGAACCAAGCCTTCGGACCCAAGTGTGAATAAATGCTTTATAACTAGTAATGTAGTGCTTAAATTTATTGATTGCATAGACTACAACAAGAAATTCCTATTTAGTGACTCTGTAGTTCAATTATGTACCATAGAGACTTTTACTAACATAATAAATGATGTAGGGTTGTTTCTCCTCAATTTGAGTTAAAACAACCCCTAATGCTTGGTCAGATCCATATACATTAATATGGAAAGGTTAATCCCAATTAGGACCCTTTAAAATAGTAGTAGTAAGCATTTCCTTTAAAGTATCGAGTCCCTTTTGACATGCATTTGTCCATTTGAAACTGACATATTTTGTTAGTAATTGAAATAGTGGTGCAACTATCTTACTGAAGTCCTTAATAAACTAACAATAATAACCAACATGAGGTAAAGAAACTATGTACATCAGTTGGTTTCTGTGGTGGTAGTAAGTAGGAAATGATTTTTATTTGGGCTGAATCTACTTTAATACCCTTTATGGAGATATAATGTCCCAAACCACTCCTTCAATCATCATCATAAATTATTTTTCATGACTTTGAGAAATATTGTTTAAATGATAGTGTTCACATACTTTATTCAAATTTGCTAATGCATGTTTTAATGTATCTCCATAAAACAGTAAAATCATCCATGTATATTTCAACACAATCATGGTTTAGATCAACAAAATTGGATATAACAACTGTTTGAAATGTAGTTGGAGTATTGTAAAGTTCAAAAGGTAAAATATGGTAAGCATATATACCCCAAGGATAGGTTAAAGTGGTTTTATATTGATATTATTCAATTACATTAATTTAGTTATAACCACTAAATCCTTATAGAAAACAAAAGTATTATTCTCTAGCTAGAGTGTTTAAGACCTTATCTATGAATGACAAATACAAATGATCCTTTTTCATGGATTTGTTTAATTCTCAATATTCAATGCATATTTACCACTTACCATTTTTATTTGGGATAGTAACCAATGGAGAAACCCATTGGCTATCTGAGATGGGGTAAATAAGTCTGGCATTAAGTAGTTTTTCAAATTTTTATTTAACAACTTCTTTCAAGGTTGGATTTATCCTTCGTTGTGGTTGTCTTATGAGATCACATTCTTATTTAATAAAAATGTGATGGGTGCATATGAAGGGATGGAATACCTTCATGTCATTGTAATCCCATGTGAAAGCATCCTATAAAGTAGTTAAGAAATACATTAACTAATTTTCTTGAAGTGGCTCCAATTCATTATTGATGTTAAGGATCTTTCTAGAGAGCACTTCAACTTGTTTACAAGCCAAGTTCTTGGCATCAATTCTATAAATATCATTGATAAGTTAGTTGAGTTTTGTGTGGTAACAGTTGGTAAAAAATAACAAAATTTTGAGAATTATTGGAATCATGGGGAATGATGGATTCCAAAGAATAAATCTGTCCAACATGAGGATTTTACGGGCAAGGAACTTGCTAATAATATTAGGTTGTAAATCTGATTCATATTTGAATTGACTAGAAGCATTCTTAGCACAAACTAAAGAAGAACCTATATCTTCATCTATTATGAATGTATCACAAAATTCTTCTTCAATACTGGATTCATAGGCACTGAGCATGGCCAAAGATTGGATGATTTCTCTCTCTTCTAGTTTATCAATCCATAAATGCTCATCTTATGATTCAAAAGGTTTAAAAGGTGGATAAAGTGTAAGTTTCTTATGCCATTAGATATGGTCATGTTGCATGACCTACAACTGATAAAAGCATTTGCAGTGGCTAACCAAGGTCTACCAAGTATCAAAGGATGTTCTACTAACTTTATTTTAGTTTGTAGGACTACAAAATCTATGGGATATTTTCATGATGTTACATTGACCAAAATACTTTCAAGCACTCCTTCTGGTTGTATAGTATACCGATCAACCAAATATAAGAGTATAGGTGTGGGAAATATCTTTTGTAAGCCTAGTCTATCCATTATTTCCTTGGTCATTGTGAAGCTAAAAACACGACACCAAGCAATGCTAAAAATAGAATTCAAATAAACCAGATATTGCACAACAAATGAGATTTATATTAAATGGGGGGAGCCTAAAAACTCCATTGTTACAATAGTGGATGTAAGAATCCCTTGTGATACAATTATTACAAATCTTGCTAGGGTTCTCCGAAACCCTAGCTACAACAAATGGTGGTGTCTTCAGTTGTGTTTCACTCCCAACAGAGTTGAGTGGGCTTCAGATATCCATTGAGCCGGGCCACTCCAGCTTAAACAATTATCCAATGCTGATGAATCTCCAGATCTGCACACAAAAGATGAAAGAAAAGAGTTAGTAATAACTGAGAGGGCTCCACTACGTGAGACCCTCAAAAATCAATAAAACCCTAACTATCATACAACACTATTGTAAACAAATAAAGAGATATTGAAATTAATAAAATAGAGAATGATTTACCTTGCTCCTTGTTGGTTGTCTATTGTTGGTTGGATCTGTTGTAGGTCGATGGTGAAGGTGTGCCCTAGCATCGCTCGAAGGCTAGGGGGCTGTCAGAAGGGCTTACGTAAAATACCCATGGGTGCTTGACTACTGCAAAAAATATTTGTGGGTACTTGAGCCTGGTAGGGAGGTGCCCAGAGGTGCTCATCAGTGGTAAAAAGTTCCCGAAGGTGCTTAATGGATGAGGGGAGATTCTGTAAAAGCAGATCTGATGAGGGTGAGGGATGCGACGATGGCGATGGCGAGCGAGGGAACAGGGAATATGATGGATGGAATGGGGATTAGGGCACAAAGGCTAGGTTGGAACTCTCAAGAACTTAGAGAACTCAGGATCTCAGGAAATTCGAAAACTCAAGCACTTAGGGGTTGAGCCATCAAAATGGCTCCTATTTATAATCTAACCTAGGGCATGCTAGGGTTTCAATGACACTAATCGTGTGGCTGAGATTAAAGCACATCTAAGGGTAGATATTAAATTTAGGGTGTGGCATGGATTGATGTGGATGGATGAACAAGATTAAATGAAATCGGATGGTTGGGATTGATTTATTTATATAAATATATATTAAATATAATATATAAAATATTATTATTTAAATATATATAATAAATATATATAAATAATAATAAAAATGGTGGGAAAGCATGGGTGGAGGACAAGTGGCTAGATTTTGGTGTCTACAGATGCCCCTTTTTGTACCATATTGTGTGAAACACAATATGGTGCAAAAATACAAGACACCTGATTGGGTTAGGCACAATAACAACTTCTCTCTCTTGTTGGAATGTGAAGATGAAATCAAAGACAAAAGAATAAAGAATTTGGAGTTATTGTGTAGCTTACCCCCTCAATTGGTGAATGAGGTTGCGGATGAATCTCATGAGCCAATTGAAAAATTTGTGCAAATGTAATGTGGATGATATGAATGATGTAAAATGTGATACCATTTTTGCCCCAATGGTGGGAAGGGGATTGTTGAAAAATGTGTCTATTTTTGCCCCAATAGATGAAGGGTTTTGTGGAAATGTGTGATGGAAAATGTGTCTATTTTTGCCCCAACATGAAGGGATTTTTGCCAAGTGTAGATGCCATGATCATGTAAGATGTATCCCATTGTGGGAAAGTCAAAACCAAATGTGGTTGCCCCAAATTTTGGGGTGATTCGATGCTGTTGAAACACTTTGCCTTTCGACATCATTGATATGCAAAGAAAAAAAAGAGTCAACCTTGGAGGGCCTGCTAGTGATTGTTGAATAATTCCTACGATTGGAACCAATCATCCTAGCTAGTGCCTATCTCTATGATGACTGTCAGGGAAATGTGTAATGATGAAAGTTGATTTTGTCCATGTTTTAAGCCCCACGAACTAGGCCATCAATGACAACGTTTGTGCAAATTATTCTTGGCAAGGTTTCACTCAAAATGTGAAGTACCAAATATGATTGTGATCTCGAGCAAGGAGATAAGTGATGATGATCATGGACAAGTGTCCTTATGGTAGGCTATTCATCTTACCAAATTGCATGGATGCAAATCGTTACAATCACCAAGTATATAGAATAACTCACTAGCTACATGGTTCACTTGAATATTGTTTAAACTTGGGAAAATATGCAAATGATGATGTGAAATGAAGTGAAGATGATGTATGTATGATGAAAATGATGATGATCATCATTTTGTGAATATTTGTACCCTTTTGGGGTGCTTTTGTAACTTGTGTTGGTGAATTTTGCAATATGAGGTCGCAAACAAAAATTATGCTTCCAAATCAGTTGTAATCTTCACAAAACATGATAAAATGATGAAATGAATGCATGGATGCAATTTGGAGTGATTTGGTGAAGGTAAGCCACTATTTTGTGCTAGTTTTATCTTTTGTCAATATTGACACCAAATGCCTATAGTGCTTGTTGTCTATAGAAACACTTGTAGGTGCTTTAGCATACCAGGAAATACCCATGGGCATCCCAAGGTACCTAAAGTAGCTATAAATAGCTTGTTAGGTGAGATTGAAGCTCATTTGTGCATTTAGGAGTTCGAGAAGTTACATCTGAGGAGTGAGGGGAAGTGAGGAGTGAAGTGAGGTATTTGAAGTTTGGGCACGGAAGCTATGGTGGTGGAGGGAGCTGGTGCAGGGGTCGAGGCTACGGATGGGGCATGAGTTGCAGAGGTAACATTATGCTTTTGTATTGTGCAAAGTTTTTTGTATTTTTATGATTTTTTTATTATTAACAAATATTTTGTGTTGTGTTGTAGCTTAGGATTTTGGAGGCTCGACATCGATTTTTGCCTTACATCCCCAGGATGAGGAAGGTGATTACGAATGAGGAGTGGGAGTTATTGGAGGAGGTGGGGCTAGCGGAGGTAGCCCGATTGGATGTGGTGAGGGCCGATGAGGGGTACCTCTCTACCTTGGCAGAGAGGTGGGATGCAGATAGGGGGACATTTTAGCTCCCCATGAGTGAGGTGACAGTTACCTTGGAGGATGTATATCGCATCCTCAAGGTACCGATGGAGGGGATCCAAGTTGAGGTCAAGCTCAATCAAAAGATAAAGATGATGAGGATGTTTGGGGATGCATGGTAGGGGGTGAAGGTGGAGTGTGGAGGTATTCCTTATTTATCCATGTATATGGACAAGGAGTTGGACCCCCTTCATGCCTTGGTTATGTTCATGTTGGCCAACATCGTGGCCCCAAACAACACTAGCAGTAGGTTCCCATGGAACCTGATAGGAGTAGTGAGTGACATGCTCACTAAGAGATAGGTGTATGCATGGGCTCCCACCTTATTAGCATAGGTATACCAAGAGTTATATGAGGTGGCCAAGTAGGGTGGAAGGGATTGGGGTGCAACTTATTGCTATAATGTTAGGGATGGGAGCATTTTAGGGTTGCTCGATTAGAGGGCTTACCTATGGGAGAGTTTGGTAGGGAGCAACCCTATGCTAGGTGATGGGCATTGGATGAGGAGGTACAATTGAGTCATCCAGTGAGGATGAGCTAATGGTACTAAGGAGTTATGGGTTAGATTAACATCCACCCAAGTGATATGGAGGCCATGGTTGGGTGCTCAATGGACTAAGGATGGAGAGCACCTATGATGAGTGTGGTAGGGTAGGTGGGTGATTGGGAGGCATAGGAGTGAGGTGGAGTACTTCCAATTCTCATGAGTGCTCCATTAATTTGGTCTGAGGTAGGATGTCCCCGATGAGCTGATGTAGTATAGGAGACATCAAGAGGAGACCAAGATACCTTGCATGGAGCCATGGAGGGTGGTCTTGGAGGATGATGAGGAGATAGATCTCCTAAATGTGGAGGATGTAGGGATGACCATAGAGTATGATGCATGGTTTATAGCTCAGCCACCATGGGCACCACCTCGAGGAGTAGTTGATGGGGATAGAGGTGGAGAGGCGAGGGATGAGGGTACTCAGGAGGCTCAGGATGAGGGGACCCAAGAGGCCCCCAAGCGATAATGGTACCTTTGATATGATAGTCGAAGGTAGAGGGCTAAGGGTGTAGCATAGTAGGATCCCAAGATTGGGGGAGATAGAGGAGATGGGGAGGATGTAGAGGAGGTTCTAGATGTACCTCCAGGACAGAGCGAGGAGGAGTGGGCATAGCTAGAGCAGTAGGTAGTGGAGCAAGATGTGAGGATCATGAGGCTCTAGGAAGAGCTAGCAGAGAGAGAGCATCGATATAATGTTGATATAGCATACCTTCAATATCAACATAGATATATCGAGGCATTGGAGGATAGGTTGATGGAACATCATATTCCACTTCCTGATCCTCCAACCTCATCTATGTCCGGGGGTACGAGGCGTAGCGAGTCTAGGCATAGCTCTAGGTCTAGGGCTCCTTCTAGGTCATAGGGGTCCTCTTGGAGGGTATAGCTAGTGCTTAGATGCACTTTTGTATATGAGCCTTGGTGCTCCATTGTATGTAGCCTTTTGGCATTCATTTATACATATATATACATGGCTTTTACCTTTTGTGTTATATTTTTGTGTGAATGCTTTTTGTGGAATGCTTTTGTGTAATGCATGTTTATGTTTATGATTAATGCATATGATATGTTATGGATGATTAATGCAAGGTGGCATGTATGGATGATTAATGCAAGGTGGCATGTGCTAATGATCATTTATAGTTTAGATATTTTCTTGGCCATTTTTTAGCATTGTTGTTTAATCAGGGGCACCAGACTTGGTGGCATGTGGTGGATAATGGCTTATGAAATGACATGGATGTTGACATGGAAGAAGATATGGATGTTGATATGGAAGAAGATATGGATGTTGATATGGAAGAAGATATGGATGTTGATATGGAAAACTACCTATTTTGTAGAGACTCAAACATCCTAGTGGTATCAAACAAACTCACTAAAACTACCTAATTCCTCTAGGACCAAATGTGTGTGCAGTGAATTCATTTACCGAATCAAGAGCATGGTAATGACCCTAGACAATCAAGAACCAATGTGTGTGCAAGTGAGTTCATTAACTCATCTTGAGTAAATTGGGTAAACCTGTTATGGATGAAACCAAGAAGCTAGCTTGTCCATATGAGCGGTCAGAGGTCTCTTTTAAAAGAGACATGTCACCATGCATGAGCATACTCCACTACCAGTCAAGCATCTATAGCTCCGATGGAGGCTAACTCCATAGTCCATGAATTTTGTTGTTGATCTCTTAAGTTTTGGGGATGACTACCTAACCGTCTGACTAGAAATGTAGTATGATCCTTACAACCCAATTGATCAGTGGTGTGTGATGTAAAATATTTAGAGTTTTTGTTAGGGATTTTTCCCTACTCTTTCTTTTATTTTTGGAATTGTGATAGTGGTGAGAACCACTATTTTTATGGACTATGTTGCATGATGGGACTAGCAAGGATGACCCTTTTCACTTCGAGGTTCATACCAAGTATGGTGTTATCCCTCTTTGACACAAGATGTTTTTAAGATGTGAAATTGTGTTTGGTTCAAGAATGTTTTGGAGTCAATTCCCAAAACTCAAGATTTTCTTAGTGTATATGTGCAATGGTCCTAAAAGAACTCGACATGTATTTTGGAGGTTGCTTAAAACACTAGGAGTGGCTGAGTGACCGAAAACACCTAGGAATTATGAATGTGGCTTGTGCTAATGGCAATTTGACTTAGTGGAATTGTGTGGATGACATTGTGAAGGTGCCCCTGATTAAGGCAACATGACTTTTGTTGGACCAATTAAGACCTTAAACTTAATAAATGATCCCTAATATGAAATGTGAAATGTGGATGTGAATGCAATGTATGAAATGCAATTTTGTGAAATGCAATGTGAAATATGGGTGAATGCATTATTTTTGAAATGTAGATGCAAGTGAAATGCAATGTTATGAATGAAATGTATGCAAATGTTTTTGTGTATTAGCCATGTATATATATACATATATAGTAATCAAATCATGCATAGAATGCTCTCAAGTGTATAACATTAAGTGGTTCAGGTTCTTCCTCTCCCTCTAGACTGGCAAGTCTATAAGTACCATTACCCACTCTTTGTGTAACAATGTATGGACCTAACCAATTAGCCATGAATTTATCATGAAGATGTGATAATGCATTGGTATTTTGTTGGTTCTCTTTAAGGACAAGATCTCCTACTTGGAATTCATATAGATGAACTTTGGCATTGTAAGCACATTTGAGGTGGTCTTGATAAACTTGTAAATGCTCTAAAGCATTGACTCACCTCTCATCAAGAAGTGTGAGTTGGTCAAGATGTGCTTGTCTAGCAGTGTCATCATCTATGAATTCTTACAAAGAAATTTGCAAGGAAGGGATCTCGAGCTCAAGAGGCATGATTGCTTTGGCTCCATAGACCAATGAAAATGGTGTTGCCCCTGTAGGCATGCAGATGCTTGTTCGATAAGCCCATAATGCCAAGGGAATTTGTGTATGCCAATATCTATGATTTTCTTTGACAAGTTTCTTGAGAATAGCAATTAAGGTCTTGTTGGAAGCTTCAACTTGTCCATTTTCTTGTGGGTAATAAGGAGTCGAGAAACTATGTTGAATGTTATATTTCTTGCAAAGTGCTCGAACATCCTTGTTCTTGAAAGACTTGCCATTGTCTGAAATGATTTTTGAGGGGATACCAAAATGACAAATGATGTGATGAAGTATAAACTCCATAATTCTAGGTCCTATCGTACTGGTTAGAGGAATTGCCTCAACCCACTTTGTGAAGTATTCAGTGGTTGTGATAATGAATGTATGTTGTCCCGAGGAAGGAGGTGAAATTTTTCCAATTAGATCTAGGCCCCATTGTGAAAAGGGCCAAAGGCTTTGAATAGGTTGTAAGGCTTGTGATGGTACATGAGTTAAATTAGCATGTTCTTGACACTTTTTGCAATGTTTAACATATGTGCAACAATCACGTTCCATTGTGGGCCAATAATAACCCATGCATAGAATACGCTTTGCAATGGCCATTCCACTAAAATGACCACCACAAGTACCATCATGGGCTTCAGCTATGGCTCTTTGTGCCTCACTAGACTCGAGACAATGAAGGAGGACTCCATCATAACCACATTTATACAACACATCCCCCAAAAGAATGAAACGGGCTACCTTTTGCTTGAAAGTGTGCTTGGTAGTTCGAGACATGTCAGATGGGAGTGTTCCAAACTTGAGAAAGGCTACTATTTGGCTCGACCAAGGCTCATATGAATATGATTGGATAAAGCAAACATCCTTTTCATATTTTGACTCAGCACGAGAAATTGTAGATTTAGAGACCATTGAAATGATAAGGGGTTGTACCTCTCCAAAGGAGTCTTTTGGAATCAATGATCCAAGGGAGGCCATCACATCTACAAATCTATTAGTCGAACATGGCAAGCTATTGATTTCATACCAATCAAACTTAGAGAGCAACTTCATTGCTACTTCATGATAAAGCTTAATGGTAGGTTCTTTGCATTGGTATTCTCCATTGATTTGCTTGATGACAAGTTGAGAATCACCAAATATCCTAATATGCTTAATGCTCATAGCTATAGCTGATTGAAGACCTAAGATTAAGGCTTCATACTCTGCAGTATTGTTTGTGCATTGGAAGTCGAGTTTGAATGATAAGGGGATAGGTACCCCCTGTGGTGTGTGAAATACGACTCCAACACCTTGACCTTTCATGCACTTAGAGCCATCAAAGAATAGTGTGATATCGACGTCTTCCTCTGGAATGACATATTCTTCTTGTTCAGTGATAGCAAATACCGAATCATCTGGGAGCTCAATAATCAAAGGATGATCACTAGGTAGTGGAGCTTCCACAAGTTGATCGGCTATTACCTGACCTTTAATGGATTTTTGGCTAATGAATTCCAAGTCAAATTCAGTAAGGAGCATTATCCATTTAGCGGTGTGGGTGTTGTTGTAAGTGCGGGACATCATATAACGTAGAGGATTTTCTCTAGCTATGACATAAGTTGTGTGGCTAAGCATGTAATTTCAAAGTTTCTTAGTGGTAAAAACCATTGCTAAGCACAATTTTTCTACATAAGCATATTTAGTTTCATAGCTTACCAATGTTCGACTAATGTAGTAGACAACTTGCTCTCGATTTTGTTCATTCTTTTGTGCAAGCATTGTCCCTAATGCAAAGTCCATTGCTGAGATATAAAGATAAAATGGGACCCCTGGACGAGGAGGAGCTAAGACTGGCGAAGAAGCTAGGTATTGCTTAATGTCATCGAAGGCTTTTTGACATTCATCTATCCAAGAGAATGGCACCCCCTTTTGTAGTAGGTGATTGAATGGCCTACATTTGTCAGAAATTTGCACAATAAAATGATGGATTGATTGGATCTTTCCTTGTAAACTATGCAATTCCTTTAAGTTAGTTGGGGGAGGCATCTCCATGATGGCCTTGACCTTGTTAGGGTCCACCTCAATGCCTCTTTTGGAGATAATGAATCCTAGAAGTTTGCCCGAGGTAACACCAAAGACACATTTCTTGGGATTCAACCTTACATTATGCTCTAGGAGTCGGTCAAAAACTTTCTCCAATACACCAATATGTTCTTGTCAAGTTTTGGATTTAGCCAAGAGATCATCCACATAGTCTTCGATAATCTTATGCATGTAATCATGGAAAATGTATGTCATGGCACGTTGATAAGTGGCACCTACATTTTTGAGGCCAAAGGGCATCACCTTGTAACAAAAAGTTCCCCAAGGTGTAGTGAATGTTGTTTTGTGTTGGTCATCAAGATTTATTCGAATTTGGTTGTATCCTAAAAAACCATCCATGAGTGAAAGCATTTCATGGCCAGCGTAGGTATCAACAAGAGTATCAATGTTTGGGAGAGGGAAGTCATCCTTAGGACATGCTTTGTTAAGATCTCAAAAATTAGTGCATACATGTATCACCTCGTTAGGCTTGCGAATGGGTACCATGTTTGAAAGCCACTCAGGATAGTCGATAGGAACTATGAAGTTCACATCTAAGAGTTTTTGAAGCTCTATTTTTACCAAGAGGGCCATGGTAGGATGCATTCTCCTAAGTTTTTGTTTGACCAGCTTAGCATCGAGCTGTAAGGTGAGATTGTGGACAACCAAACTAGGGTCAAGATTGGGCATGTCCTTGTAGGACCATGCAAATATGCCCTTCTTCCTCTTGAGGAGAGCAATAAATTGCTCTTGTTCATCGAGTGATAAAATTTTGCCAAGCTTGACAATTTGGGGATTGTCTTTGTCTGAACTAAGGTCCACATCGATGGTATCTTCAATAGACATGTGGGAACCTTCCTCAAGTTGATGGGGTGTAGGGATCAGATGAATATCATCTAAGATGTCATCAAACTCTTCTAGCTTATCCTCATCTATTTCTTCCTGGAAAACCTCGGGATCTGAAGGTGAAGGTGAAGGTGAAGGTGGAGGGGATGGAGGAATGTAGTTGGTGGAAGCCCTTAACAATTCCTCGGACAAGACAAATTTGGCAAAGGATGGAGGTGAGGAAATCTGATCCATATCAATAAGGCTTATGTCAATTGGAATTGGCTTAGCCGGATCATATGGATTATGGAGTGGGGTAAATAAATCAATAGGATTCATGTTGACTTATGGGCAAGGTGGACAAGGTTGGATGGAATGGATGGAACCTAAGAACCGATGCTAGGAGCTTGGTTAACCTGAACAACAACAATCAACACAAAATGCATTTTACTAAATGATATATACATGCAATGCTAAAAAAGAAAACATGTTTTTGTTGATTTTTGATTGATTTTTTTTTTTTGGTAGTGGTGAAAACCACTATTTTTGTGTTATGTACATATGTTACAAGTTTGGCTTATGGAATGGCTTAATGGAATGGAGGTGGTGGTTCACCGGTAGGGGTGACTCGCTCTTGTGGAAGAAGCAAGTGAAATATGGGCTCATGGATGGGGAACATGTTGAGATAAAACTCATCTTGTTCGGAATGGGGAATGATGGGCTTTGATTCTTCTTTAGATTCATCTAAAATTATTGACATAAGCTCAAATTCTTCATAGATTTCATCATCAAAATTATCGAGATGGAGGGCTTCTTCTCCTGAATTGAGGTTAAGCCTTTGGAAGGCTTGTTCAAGAGAAGAGGTGGTAGGGAGTGGGTGGTAGCCTAGACCTGAATGGTCATGCACCTCTTGATATGGAACATCGATAGGTTGATGCACTCCTTGTTCATGCAATCCTAGGCCATAGCCTTGCCAATTGACTATGTGGAAATATCGAGATGGAAATCCTGTCATGTTTGGAATGTTGGCAAGTTTTGGTTCTTTGGGTTCCTCTATGGGAGCTGGACTTGATGAAGAATCAATTCCCCCATATACAAAATTTATGCTATTTGGAGCTGAACCCATGTTATAGACTACTCCTATTGCTAAAGGTGGGTCACGTGGGTGACCGAAATCCTTAGCACTAGGGATGGTGAGGGGTGTAATGGTGATGTCATGGACCACATATTCACCAATACCAGGATTGGTGAGGTGGACCTCGACTTGGGATGACATGGAAGGATTATGGTCAGATGATGGCTCGAGGAATGGTGAAGATGGAGGTATCTCACAATCCATCAATTCGACTTGTGAAACATTAGGTGATGGCAATGGATTGGCTTGGGAAGGTTGTGGAATGGATGATGATGATGAAGTGGATGGCAATGATGTTGATGATGTGGATTGAGTGTGACCACATGTGCATGTAGTCAATGATGAAGATGATGGGGATGTGGAAGCTTGATGAGGGTTGGTGATAGGGAGCTCTTCAGGAATGGGATCCTTTGATGAAGATATTGGTGAAGTGGTGGATGGATTGGATGATGGTGAAAGAAAAAGGTGAGTGGAAGGGAGCATGGACTCATAAGGATTTGAGATGAAATTGCAATACTTAAATGGTTTGACATCCGCTGGTATGCAATGTACTTATCCCTCATGAACATATTTCAAACATTGATGTAGTATTGAAGGGACACATCTCATTTCCCTCATCCAAGGTCTTCCAAGGAGTACATTGTACACCATGGATCCTTCCAAGATGTGGAACATTGTGTGCAACATTTTAACCCCTACTTCGATGGGCAAAACAATAGTGCCAACTATGGAACACAAAGCATCATTAAATGCTTTGAGGGTGAATGATGACTTGGTGATGTGAGATGGAGGAAGGTTCAAATGATGAAGGGCGGATGTGGTGATGATGTTGATAGAGGAACCGGTATCAATTAGGACTCTTTTAAAAGGCTTCTTGTCAATTAGAGCCATGATATGCAATGGAGGGTCTATGGATTTCGATGAGATTGGCTTAATCTCAAAGTCATAGAATGTGATGGAAGGCTCCATGCATGTTTGGATGCTCCCCACAAAGTTGTTGAAGGCATTAGGATCTTGTGATTGTAGTTCAATGGATTTCAGAATGTCCATTAATGCCTCACGATGTGGAGGAGATTGTTGGATTAGCTCATAAATTGATAATTTGGTGGAAGTCATTTTTAGACTTGTAGTTAACCAGCTACTCAATGAGATGATTGGTCGAGGTGGATGATTGATGGGTGGATTTGGTGGATTTGATTGACTAGGGATATGGATGGGTGATGAAGGATTAGGGGAAACTTGGATGGGTGGCGATGTAGAAGGTTGTGACACACTTGCTTGAGGTGGTTGCCTTTGTTGGTTATTCCTTTGACCTCTAGTGACCACATGAATGGCCCCTACAAACCCTTGGTATTGTTGAATGTGATTGACTTGGTTAGGAGGAGTTTTAGTGTTAGTTCCCCCTACATTTGGTTGCACCTCCTCGTGATGAGGAAGTGGTGTTTGAAATATACCAAGGTTTTGGTTTTGTTGAGCGAGGGGATTATCAAGCTTGATCGCCCCCAAGTCAATAAGGTCTTGGACTACATTTTTAAACACATGGCAATTGTTGATGTCATGCCCATTTTGCCTATGATAAGGACAAAATAGGTGTTCCCGATAATTTTTACCATATCTGGAGGGATCATCCGATCTAATGTTGGGCAAAGCAAGTTTATTTGTCTCATACAACCTTCTAAAAAGGGAGGCATATGACTCGGCTAATGGGGTGTATTGGTGATTTTGTCAGACAGACTATCATCGGGGATGGTTTTCCATAGTTGGCACTATGTTCTGAACTATTGGAGCTTGTGTTGTCGAAGGGACCGCATGATATGAAATTTGTTGTGGTGTTTGTTGCATAGGTTGTTGTTGAGCCATTACCGATTGGCTCATGACCACTTGATTGACTTGATTGGATTGGGTGGTTGGGGTAGCCTATGTTGATTTTTTTGGCCTAAATAGTTGCTTTTGTATTGGCCCTTATTTTGCCATTCTTTCTTCTTAGGCTTTAATATGCCTTCTTGGATTTTGATATCCTCAATGACACTAGCCTGAGCTAAAGCTTCTTCAAATGATTGATAAGTTCATAGTTGGAGCATCCAAGAGATAGGTTTTAAGCAACTCTTGGTGAATAGCTTAATTAGCTCATCCATTGGTAGGGTGAATGGCAATTTAGTGATGATAACCCTCCAACGGTTTCCAAAATCATAGATAGATTCATCATCATGTTGTCTTAAAGCATAGACATCAGACAATGAGATCTTATTTTTAACATTTAGGATGAAATGATCAAATAATTGATCAATCAATTGCTCAAAAGTATAGATACTATGGCTTGGCAATTGATTGTACCATTCTATGGCATCCCCTCCTAATGTTTGAGGAAAATTTTGAAGCATGAGAGCATTATCATCTTGAATTCTAAAGCATGCATGAACAAAGGTGCTCACATGTTCTTTGGGATCCTCAGTTCCCTTAAATTTGTCAAACTTAGGTACCATAAAATCTATCGGATATGGTGGGGATGGTACCGAAGGATGAATTGGTTGATTGATCAATTGGTGTAAGGTTGGTTTCTAGTTTGAAAAACTAGGAGTAAATTGCATCAATTGATCTATTTGTTTTTGCATGGCCTTAATTCGAGGGTCTTCCTCAGGAATGTGGAAGCCCTGAATTACCTGATGAGTTTGTGGTGGAGTGGAGAAATATTGTGGAGTGACTAAATGATGAGGAGATTGGTATTGATGACTAGGTGAATTTGATGGAATTTGATGAATGGGAGATTGTTGATGAAAATATGGGGAATTATGGAATGATGTTGATGGATGAAGGTTATGGCTAGGTTGGCCAATGGGAATAGGATGGGTGATGGTATGGCTTGGTGGGGGAATAGGGATAGAAACCATAGAAGACTATGGTGCCCATGATGGACCCTGGTTGACAAGGATAGTTTGAGTAGAGTTATGTAAAGGCTTAGGGTTTACCTGTACTTGCTGTTGAGCATTTTGATGTTATCTAAGCAATTTGTTTAGGTGTTCCCATGCCTCACTAATATCTCTATCAGAGGCTAAGGGTATGGAGGTAGATGGTATGGAAGATGTGGTTTGGGTACAAGTTACACTAGGTATGGCAACTTGTGAGGCTAGAACTTGTGAAGCAACATTGACATGTGCTTCATACAAGGGGTTGGTGTAAGTGGAGGTATATGAGGTGCTAGGAGCACATGAAGGTTGGGGAATGGACACATGGGATGAAGGTGCAACTGATGCCTCAAAAAGAGGGTTAGTATACACCTGGGTAAAGGTGGATGGGGGCTAGGAATAAATAGGTTCTTGTTATAAAGTAGAATCCTATCTAGGTGAATTGGGAATGGACTCTAAGACATAACTAGAAGACTTCATGAAAGCTTCTACTCTTGCCATGTCTATATGGGTAATGTGGTTGTCTATGGTAGGGGAGGTTGAATCCTCTTGGGGCATGGCCATATGGAAGGTTGTGGATGGCAAGGAATGTGAGGGACCTGTAGATAAATCTACCTATGTCACATTCAGGGAATCTACCATAGAAGTGGTGGGGAAGGTGGATGAAGGTTCCATTAAGTTATCTTGACTTATAGCTTTCTTTTGGTTTCTAGTTAATACCATAAGAAAATAAATCAAAATACAGATTAAACTATCAAATGTAACACAAAACTAAAATATTTAAAGAGCAAAAGGAAACAAACAACCAATGCTAAGTTTCAACCAATGTGGCTTACCTTGTTCATTGATTATCTCCTTTTTAATGTGTATTCATTTTAAGTGTCAGTCTTGTGTGTTTTGATGTTCTAATATTGCTTAATGAAACAAAGGTAAAAACTATGGTGAAGATAGGGCAACGAGATTCTTGTTGGTGATGAAATCCAACAAGTTTTCTTGGGGGTATCCTATGGTTTCTATGGGTAGAGATTGGTGGATGGAGATGAATGCCACCATCACCAAATCTCAAGCAATGGTTGGTGATGAAATCCAACCACTACTATTTTGAGTGAAACGTGTTGTGTGTGAATTCCTTTTAAAGTTTTTATTTATTAATGTGTACAAACAATGTTAGAAACAACTAATTTCATAAATCTAAATTAGAAGCCAACAAGAGAATGCCAATTTCTCCAAAGGGTGTGAAGTACACCGCTTAAGACCCCCTGTCTAAATAACAATCAGAGGGTTCATCCACCCCTCTGCCTAGAATCACCCAACTGGAAGGAATAATCTTGGCACCCTAATGATGTTCCTACTTAGATAAACAAAAGAAGGTGCTTCTAACCCTAAAATGCAATACTATGTTATGCAATTTCTCAATTCAGATGCAAACAAAATGTAACATTTTATATTTGTGAATACATTAAAAACAGAAACCCTAATTGGAATGTGTGAATGGATGCAAACCTAAAATGCAAACTAGAATGAGTTATTTTCTAGATTACTTAATGATTGTTCATTTTAAGCTTAGAATCTAAAAAATACATCAAAGAACCCAAAATACGTAAAAATAGAAAACTTGGATTTTAGATAGTAGACTTACTAGACAGCCTACGTATTTGTTCCAAATCACTGTAAAATGTAGTTGGGAACTTTTGAAATGCACCTGGGCATTTTTGGATAACCTCCGAGCACCGTTGGGTATTTCACGCTCTTTTTGCAACTTCTACAAACTTTCAGAAACCCTAGATCCAATGAAAAATGTGTGATTCATGCTTCTAAAAATCTGCAAAATAGGACAACAAACAACAAGTTAGAATTCAAGATAAATCATAACATGAAACCCTTAGGGGGTCCCACCATGATCGCCATTTGTAGAGCTAAAAACATGACACCAAGCAATGCTAAAAATAGAATTCAAATAAACCAGATATTGCACAACAAATGAGATTTATATTAAAAAGGGGGGAGCCTAAAAACTCCATTGTTACAATAGTGGATGTAAGAATCCCTTGTGATACAATTATTACAAATATTGCTAGGGTTCTCCAAAACCCTAGCTACAACAAATGGTGGTGTCTTCAGTTGTGTTTCGCTCCCAACAGAGTTGAGTGGGCTTCAGATATCCATTGAGCCAGGCCACTCCAGCTTAAACAGTTGTCCAATGCTGATGAATCTCCAAATATGCACACAGAAGATGAAAGAAGAGAGTTAGTAATAACTGAGAGGGCTCCACTATGTGAGACCCTCAAAAATCAATAAAACCCTAACTATCATGCAACACTACTGTAAGCAAATAAAGAGATATTGAAATTAATAAAATAGAGAATGATTTACCTTGCTCCTTGTTGGTTGTCTATTGATGGCTGGATCTGTTGTAGGTCGATGGTGAAGGTGTGCCCTAGCATCGCTCGAAGGCTAGGGGTTGTCATAAGGGCTTACGTAAAACACCCGCGAGTGTCTGGCTACTATAGAAAATGCCCATGGGTGCTTGGGCCTGGTAGGGAGGTGCCCAGAGGCGCTCAACAATGGTAGAAAGCGCCCGAAGGTGCTTAGCGGATGAGGGAGGATTCTGCAGAAGTAGATCTAATGAAGGTGAGGGATGCGGCGATGGTTATGGTGAGTGAGGGAACAATGAATATGATGGATGGAATGGGGATTAGGGCACAAAGGCTGGGTTGGAACTCTCAAGAACTTAGAGAACTTAGGATCTCAAGAAATTCAAAAACTCAAGCACTTAGGGCATCCAGAAACTCAGGGGTTGAGCCATCAAAATGGCTCCTATTTATAATCCAACCTAGGGCATGCTAGGGTTTCAATGACACTAATCGTGTGGCTGAGATTAAAGCACATCTAAGGGTAGATATTAAATTTAGGGTGTGGCATGGATTGATGTCAGATGGACGGACAAGATTAAATGAAATCGGATGGTTGGGATTGATTTATTTATATAAATATATATTTATATATATATATATATATATATAAAATATTATTATTTAAATAAATATATAATAAATATATATAAATAATAGGCAAAAATGGCGGGAAAGCTAGGATGGAGGGCAAGTGACTATGTTTTGGTGGTGGAAATGGCAGGAAAGCATGGGTGGAGGACAAGTGGCTAGATTTTGGTGTCTACAATCATTACATTTATGACAACTCATTAATTAAGTAAAACATTTTACAAATTGGTGTGTCCTATATTTACACTCAATGTTGGAATTCTAGGATCCCCATATTTAGGAAGAATCATTTTTCTAGACATTAGGTTAGAAAGTTTTTCTAAGACTTGAATGGTCTTGGGATCTTTTCTTTTTTGTTGGGGTGTTTGATGTTGAGTTTTATAATAATTTTGGTATAGATGGGAAATTATTTAAGAGCTTTTAGCAAAGGTATCTTAACATTAATATTTCTAAGCTCTTCTACTAAGTCAAACTCAAGTTTAGGAACCTCTTTTGTTAAAGTCAATCTATGAGGAAAAGGAGGTTCAATTGTAGGTTTAGAATTATCCTGTTCTTTTTAAAAAATAATAGGTCTTTCTTCTAATGAAGAAGACCATATTTTTGTTACTAAAAATGGTTCCCTAATGATTAGAGTTTTAGAAGATATAGGGGGTTCATCATCGATTTCTTTTGTAATGATAGGGCCAAAAAATGTTTTTCCTAATCGTAATAGGATTTCACTACAGGGTAGCAAGTCAATAGAGTATGTTCCTTCATCCCAATAGATTGACTATTGTGTTGATTAATTATTTGTATTGGATATTTTCTAGGTTGGAAGAGGTGGTTGTTTTTGTGGTGGAGGATTGTTAATAGGGGTAGGAAAAAGATATTGTTGTTGTTGTTAAGGATCTTGCCCTCTATATTGGTGTTGGTTAGGCTGATTAGGCTGAAAGCCTTGCTATGGCTATTGTTGGGCTTGCCAATATTGTTGTGTCCACTACTAGATTTGCTAGTCTTTCTATGACCAAGGTTGATTGTTTGAAGGTCATTAGTTTCATTGGGGCCATTGAGGTTGTTGAGACCATGGGTATTATGGAGGTACTCATCTTTGTGTAGCATAAGAAAAATTATTAAAAGGAGCATAAGCATTAGGTATACCTAGAGGATATCATCCTTATGTGAATGTCTATGGTGGTCATATTTAAGCAGTGAAGTAAACATCTTTAGTTTCCTAAATTTTAGGCTCCTTCAAAGCTGACTTTATTGTAGATAAATTTTAGTAGCTATCTATTGAATGTTTTTGGTCACAAATATTGTAGATTGAGGTCTTGTCCAAAGGGCATTCATGAAGTGCATGCTTCTATCTACAACGAGGATAGTAAATGGCTAGAGGTTTATTTTTTCTATAGGTTCCATCCTTAATATGTCCATGGAATTGGAAAATATTTGAATAATCTCTATTTTGAGACTATCCAACAAATCTCCTAATTCTCCTTGTGTGACTCCTTATTTTATAGCAGATCGATGGTTGTGCAATGTTGGCTGTGTGAGAATAATTAGTACATAGTACCATAATTCTTTCAATTAGAATATTGAAAATGTCACCTCCTCCAATTAAATTGAGGATATAAAGTGATTCTTCTTGTAGTCTTTTTAAAAACATAGCTTTGAGTAGATTTTCTTCCAAGTCAATATCTCCTTTTTTCTACACAAATTTGAATAACTCAATATAATCCTGTAATGGTTCATCTTCTTTCTGTGTCATTCTGAAGAGCTCGTACTTTTGGCCATGTAATTTACAATAATCTTGATATTTATCTAGAAAGACTTACTTCATCCCCTTATTGTCATCCCATGAAGTAATAGAGTCTTTGGGTAAGTACATAAACCATATCATGACATATTTTAATGTGGAAAAGAATAGTTTGAGATTTTTTGCATTTGTAATGTAATCATAAGTGCAATACAATACTTCAAACTCAAAGAGAAAAGCATTTGGATCTTTAGTTACCAGTCCATGGAAGGTAGGCAGAGTTGAAGGAGAGATATTATTCATTTGCCCATTAGCATTGGCATCTCCTCTTGGAAGACAAAATTAAACACTAAACACAATTTTTACTTACTATTATGGTTCTATTTCATCAGTCATCTTACTTACCCATGGAGTCCACCAGGATCTGATGAGTTGCTTCTTGTTTGATGTTGTTACAAAATTTGATGAAGAATCAACTTGATCCTATGGCTTTCTCTCTTTTGTTTTATGAACATAAAAATGTTTGATTGGTTGTTGGCCCTATTAATTAGGACCCTCTTCAATATTAGGAATAGAGGGATATACAACCCATGGTTATACCTATTTAGTCTTAAGGGCAAACAAATGGTGAATATGCCTAGCTCTTATAACTAAATATGTAGTTGTATTATGTTGTTTTACTTAAATAATAATAGTGTCAAGTGGTTGATTTTTAGTAGATACAAAAGTGGGATGTTGTTGGTCTATCCTATAAGCACCAGTTTTCTCTTCACTAGGTATCCTCTCTTGAGATTGGCTAGTACCCAGTAGTTTAGGTTTGGGTTTGGAAGTTGTAGCAATGAATCTACCATGGTTATCCTGCTGATAATTCATCCACTCATACTTTCCCTTAAATAAATTATTCTTTATAAATGAAATACATTAGATCAAAAAACTATAGAAAATACATTAGAATTAAAAAAATAAATAATTGTGTCAAACAAAAATGAAGTAAATCAAATTCATAAAAACAAGTAATTGTTGAAACCAAACTTTCTATAGAACCTGATTTTCAATGTTGCTCCTCAACTTGAGAACTAAAAATCCTTATTATGCAACATGAGCTCTTATGTTGCTAATTTGAAGAACCACTCAACCCGTCTAGGCATTTCAACACTAAAAATACTCAACTGACACAATTCCTAACATTGTGGCACCTCTTTCCCTAGCAACAATGCCAAGAAGTGATGGGCCTAAGCTTTCCACTTTAATTATCAAACCAAGATTACAAATTTAAAAAAGATATTGTTATGTATGAACCAATGAAAGGATTTTATGTAGCTAATTGGTTCTTTTCTCTATAGCTAAAATCTAGGAATTGGAAATTATTGAAGAAAATCTACAACTAAAATATAGGAACTAAAGGAAACAACTGAAGCTACCTACAACCTAATTCCTACTTAGCAAGGACAAAAATTCAATATACTTTGCTAAAACAAGACGGACCCTACCTAGATAGCCGAGATCTAAATTTGTCTCTGCAACTAATAACTAATTAACTACAAAACTTAATTCAACATAATTATAGAAAATATAATTTTAGCATAAAATAGGAACAACAATTTTAATCAAAATTGCACTTTATTCATGTACAACTCCTTAAATAAAATTACCTTACAATGGACAATGTCTAAAAGTGAATATGTTAATTCCCTATTTTTATGCTCTAGAAAATTTAAACCCCTATTACAATATGGGATGTTTGATTTATAGATAATCTCTTATTTTTGTCTTTTACACTTTCTAACAACCTAAACCAAAATATATTATACTCTAAAATAAATCTAACAAATTCTACCTTGTAATAGCAGTCAACCTTTCTATTTCTCAAGTGCAAGAAACAATCTAGGAATTGTTTCTTCCTTGTTTGGCATGAGATAGTTTTGTCTTATTCATTTAGCTTCCAAATCTTGTTTTCAAGGGATTAGGTGTGGCTAGCATCCTAGATTTGAGGCATATTGACTAGAGTTTCCAAGTCTTCTCTACAAAATATTAGTCCATCATTTATCAGTTGTCGCTCTATTATCTACCAACTATCCTATAGGAACTGTTGGCTGGACATAGTTGTCTTCTTTAATAATTGTATTGCCCTTATGTAGTATTTTTATAAACATATTTTTATAGTAACTAGAAAACAACTTAACTAGATAACATAGATATGCTCAAGAAGAAATAAACATTCATTTAGAATTTTACATTTTTTAGTAAAACATATGATTACTAACATTAAAACAACAAGTAACATCTTATTTCTATTTTTTTTTCGAAAAAAATCATAATTTCTATTTCATGTGAAAAAGAAGATTAGATAGTGTAAATGTCTCCCAACATACAAAGAAAATCGGAGACAATGATATGCCCCCTTTAACCAAATATTAAATTATAAGCCCAATACCATCTAGAAAATGTTTCCAACAAAGTACAAAGAGGTTTAGTAAAAACCAATTTTAAGGCTCTTACTCCTACCTTAAGCTCTGAAGCACTATCCTATCTTATGACATAATAATAGGAAGTGTATCATATCCTGTCCAATCTACAAACTGTACCATCAAACCTCAATTTTTTTTTTTAAATAAACATGGGAATATCTCGACATACAAAGAAAACTCAGAGACAGTGATCTACCCCCTCTGACCAAAAATCAAATTATAAGTCCAATGCCATCAAGAAAATATTTCTAGCAAAATACAAAGAGGTTTAGTAAAAACCAAATTTTAGTCTCTCACTCCTGCCTTAAGCTCTAAAGCACTATTCTATCTTATGATAGAATGAAAGGAAGTGTATCATATCCTGTCCAACCTACAAATTGTACCATCAAACCTCAATTTTTTTTATAAACTAAACATGGGAATCACTGCCTCATTGACAGTCCCTCCATCCTTTATTTCTATCTGCTCCCATTGTCCCTGTGTCACCAATAATCCCTCCTTGGACATAACATCTGCTTGAGTATTGAGTTCTCTAAAAACATGCTTGAAGGTAATAAGGTTGAAAAGACCAGCTAGTAGATTCACCTGATCATAGATAGGCCTTAGAAGTAAGTTGTCCATTCTGTACACTTTCTTCATCCAATTGATGACCACCAGAGAATCCCCCAATACTTGAAGTTGTTGCACATTGTGGTCAAGTGCAGTTTTTAGGAGCAATTTTAAAGCATTTAATTTTGCAAAATTGTTTGTACCTGCACCCAGACATGCCTTGAACTTTATGTAATGTGAGTCATGTAAGTAGAGGATACCCCCTACCCCACATAAATGAGGGTTTCCTTGACAAGCCCCATCAAAGAAACCCCAAGGAACATCTTTATTTACTCTAACATCATTGATCATTCTAGGGCATTTGGGCTTACTTGGTTTCATGAGTCCGACTAGTAGAGTACGAATTTGAGAAGCAACTTGAAAGACAGTCATAGAGGTATCTTGGAAAATATCTGAATTTCTGGCCAGCCACATTCCCCATGCCACCACAAAGGGAAGGGCTCTAAAAGACTTCAGTTCTCTCTTGTCAAACCACTTCTTCAAACACTCCTCCAAAGTGTCACCTTGCCAAATACCAGAAATCCCTGTTAACCCCTCAATGTCCTTCCAAACAGCCTTGGTGAAGGGACAACCTACCAATAAATGGTTGATATTTTCGAGTTCCTGATGACATAGAGTACATCTCCCCGGACCTTGAAATCCCCTCTTCAATAATACATCCCAAGTTAAAACTCTATTATTGAGGGCCAACCACATAAAGGTTTTTGTTTTTAAAGGTATCCTGATCTTCCAGATAGGTTTCCACCACCAGACATGTTCCACCTGTTGATCATGGACAAACATAGCTTTATATCCCATCTTAGCAGAATAATCACCCTTCATAGGATTCCTAGACCAAACTAGAATATCCTCCTCATCCGATATGATCCTAACATGACTAGTAATGAGTGCCTTCACATATGCATTCCATAAAACTCCATTCCTACCTTCAAGACCGAGTTGAGTTGAGCTCCTCCATCCTTGCTGCCACACAGAAGTAGAACCTTGATCTGCTACCTGAGAAAGAGTATAAAACCCAACATATTGCAAAGATAATACCAGCTCCTCAGGAAGTTTATAATCATTACCACTAACCACCCAAGGATCTGCTCCTATTCTTACCTTTGTCCCATTTCCCACTTTCCAAACAAGCCAATTACCAATGAGTGGGAAAGCTTGAGCAATTGCTTTCCAAATGATTGACCCCTTGTTGTTAGACTTGTCTGGTTTCCTTATCCACTCTACTATAGTAAGAGGTTCAATATATTTGGTCTTAAGAACCTTACTCCAAAGATTATCTTGGACAATCAATCTCCATAAACTCCTTGCAGCCAAAGCTTTCCCAAAATGATGGATGTTCTTTAATCCCCACCCACCCTCATCCTTAGGTTTTGCTAACAGTTTCCATTTGGCTAAGACAATGCCTTCTTTGTCTCTTTTCCCAGTCCATAGGAATTTAAAGCACCTTTTCCTTATTTTTTCTAGCACCCCAACTGGTATAAAAGCCATCCCATGCCAATAGACAGGAATAGTCTCCAATACTGATTTAAACAGGGTAAGTCTGCCCCCAATAGATAACCACCTATTGCACCACAAAGATATCCTTTTGTCGATCTTCTCCACCAACCAATCCCAGTCCCTAATGCCATAGTCATTTGGCTTCAACATGAAACCCAGATACTTGATCCCTGCCTGAAAGTCAATCATGGTATAGGAGAGTGTCCTCTGAAAGAGACTTTCTTCTTCAACTGATAGCCCAAAATAGGACATGGTAGACTTCTCCATATTGACTTCCATACCTGTGGCATAACAATAGCTCCTTAATATGTCCTTGATCTTGCTTACATCCCTTAGAGATATCCATCACAGAACAACAATACATCATCCACAAATAAAAGATGTGTTAAGGAGAGGGATGACCCCATTTTGATCCCTTTAAAAAGCCCTGTTCTTCTAGCTTCCCTGATAGCCCTACTCAACCCTTCTACCACCAAGAGAAACAAGATAGGAGATAAGGGACAACCTTGTCTGAGACCACATTCTATGGAAAAGAAATGGGAAGCTGATCCATTAATAAGAACAACAAAAAACATAGAGGTCACACAACCCATAATCCAATTTACAACTTGAAGATTGAAACCAATGTGGATCAACATAATCCTCAAATACAACCAACTTACTCTATCATATGCTTTGGATAGGTCCAATTTGACAACAACAGCCTGAAGTTTCCTAGTCTTAATTGTGTGCATGCCTTCTTGAGCCACTCCCACCACATCATGAATCTGCCTACCATTTAGAAATCCAAATTGCTCACTAGAAATGGAGTCTGAGAAAACTCTTTTTAACCTTGAAGCAATGATTTTGTAAAGACAATTGCACAGGGATATAGGTCTGAAATCATCAAAAGTATTAGGCTTGTCCTTCTTTGGAATCAAGACAATAAAGGTTGAGTTGATGTCTATTGGTATCTTCCCAGTAGCTTTTGTTTCTTCCACCACTCATAGCAGATCTTCCCCAATCAACTCAAAAAACCCCAAAAAAATTCAGCACCCCATCCATATGGCCCTAGGCTTTTGTTCTTTTGAAATGAAGAGAGCACTTTTTTTAGTTCTTCTTTGGATACTCCTTCCAGTAGCATCTCATTAATAGCCTCATCAACAAAACTGGGGAAGTATGTGGTGAATTTGAGAATATCTACCAAGTTTACCCTTTTAGGATCTTTAAACAAGTTTTTGAAGTGTTTAATACCAAGAGTTGCTATGTCATTGAATGACCTAGCTTTGGACCCATCTTCATTGGGCATTTCCCAAATGGTATTTATATTTCTCCTATGATTGGCATAATTATGAAAAATTTTGTATTTTCATCCCCTAACTCCAACCAAATTGCTTTGCTTTTGAGCCTCCATTGAGCCTCTTGTGCTAGCAAAATATTACTCTTTTTCTCTTCAAGAGCTCTAATGACTGCTTTGGACTCCTCTGAGAAGAACTCATTGTTCCCTTCCTTATAAAAATCCATGATCTGCCTCTCCAAAAGAATCAGATTCTGCATTTGTTGTCTTGACTTGTTGAAAGCCCACTTAGAAACAACCATTTTTAATTTCCTCAAATTGCTAGTGAACTGAAAACAAGCTGAGCTTCCCAAATTTGCATCATAAGGGCTCCAAAATTCTTTAACCAGTGACTGGAAATCATTATCCATTAACCAAGTTGGGTTAAACTTAAAAGGGCTTGGAGGTTTCCTATCCAAAATGCCCACTTGAAGAAGAATGGGAAAATGATCTGAGATGCCACCTTGATCCACCCAAGATCTGATTCCCTCACCATCCATCATAAGGCTTCCAGAGACAATAAATATGTCCAATATTTTAGCCACATAATCCTCACCCACCCTATTATTGTGCCAAGTAGGGACAATTTTGATGGGCTCCACATCCACCAGATCTGCTTCTTCAAATTTATGTTTAAAATAACCTGCTTGTGGGTCAAATCTAGCTGCAGTCCCCCATACCTCAGATCTCTTCAAAGTGAAATTTAAATCTCCCCCTATTATAATATTCCCCTGTTGAAAGAAATCATTGGCTAAGAGGGTGTCCCAATACTGGATTTTGTTCTCATAAGGCCCATAGATATTGGCTACCACAAAGGATTTACCCAATTCCAATGAGTGTAGCTCTACTCCTAATCCAGATATAAAAATAGCTGAATTAATAAGACTGAAAGCCCTTTTCCTCCAGCCCAGGATCAGACCTCCAGATCTACCCTCAGAATCCATAGAGAGAAAAATCCACTCTTTTAAAAAAGAATGAAGAAAACTTTCAACTTTTGAACCAATTCCCATTGTTTCTTGTAATAGCAATATATCTGGATTTTGTAATTGCATTAATCTGTGAAGGGCAGTATTTTTAGAGTTACTACCCAAACCCCGAATGTTATAGGATAGGATTAACATTAATTTACCAAATCAGGGGTCTGGCATGCTCTAAGTGCCCCAACAATGGATTTTTGTTTTCCACTCTTAACCTCCCTCAAGGCTTTATCCTTGGCTAGTTGGATATTTGATTTCCTTCCCAAGATAGGAATGATACCCACATCTAGTCCAAGCCCTCCTACTACTCCAGAAGCCTCAAGGAAATCTGCTGATTTTTGATATCTAAGGTAATATCGGTTGGGTCCTTTGCTTATACCTTCCCCACCAATAGAGAATGACCTTAGAGAAGTAGACCTTGTAGAAGAGGTCATATTTGAGATGGTAGAGGGTTGGCTGATAGGTATCTTAAGAGAATCATCTGACCTAAAAACAATACCCTTCATTTGATCCTTTTGTCTTACCTCTTCCACTGATGTGGACTAAAGGGGGGGAATATTCTCCTCCTAAAAATTTGTCATCGAAATTGTAGAGTGATTCAAAGAACCCACTTCTACATTGTGTGTAGGAGGAGCCCCCATTGACCTTGGTGAAGGGTCCACCTCCCTTATATGAACTGATTCTATATTTCCCTCATGTTGTCCACTGGATGTCTCCCTTCTTGCACCACTGTCCCAATCCTTAGGTGTATTGGGATCTTCTAAACCAATGATTGGATCTTTCTCCACTCCAACTTCACCAACCAGAGTAGATCCTGATCCAAAAACTGTCTACTAAAATCTTCCTCCACATTGTTGGTTGATCCATCCACTCTCACTCTAGGTATGTGGTTTCCAACAAACTTCCTTCTCCACTCCTTCCTTGAAAATTTTAACCCACATTCTTCTACCAGATGGCCATAGACATGACACCGTAAGCAGCAAAATGGTATCTTCTCATAATCAAGATTTTGAATATAATGCCATTTTCCAATCTCTATTTCTATAGACTCCGGAAGACCTTCCCACAAATCCAACTCCACCAAAATCCTAGCAATGGTGCGAGAGGAGCCCTTCTCACAAGATTGGTCCGAGTCAACCCACTTCCCTATACAGTTACCTATTTCTTTTAAAATCCTAGGAGACCACAACTCCAAGGGTAATCCTGGCAACTTGGTCCAAATGGGTTGAAGGGATTGTGATTCCCTTCTCGGGTCAAAACAAGGGGACCATATTTTTAAGGATAGTGCATAAGAGCCCCAATACCATCTACTCTACAGAATTCTACCTGCATCCTCCTTCGATCTAAAGGAGAAGGCTAACCATCCTTAGACTAGAACATGAAAAATAGGAGTGTATCCCAAAAATGGGCTCCAAACCCTTTCCATCCACTGAGCAAGTGATTTTCCTGAATAAAATCTGCCAAAGAACCTCCCAGTTAATGTTTTACCCTCCATATCCAGGACTTTATCCATAAGAATATCTTCACCTAAAACCAAGTTAACTCTCCCCTCTTTGAGCTTTACACACTTTTTTTCCTTTTTTTTAGTAGGAAGTGATACCTATAACTGTATCTTTTACCACCTTATTATTTTCATATATCTCCCCTCTCTCCAAGAGCCCATCCAAAAATCCTGTACAAGGAAGTCCTAAGTCCCTATCTACCAACTCCTAAAAACTTTCTCTTGTAGATACCTCCCAAGACCGAATTTCCATGAAACCAACATCACCATCTACAAAGCACAAATCAGTGGGAGGTGAAATGTAACCTGATGACATCCTGGTAGAGTATGTCTTAAGGTCTGAAGAGAAACCCTCTTGTACATATATTTTCTCTTGTAAAGAACTGACCTCACTAGGAGTACAATCCATTACTGAAAAAGAATTAGAAAGATGATCTGCACCACTATTTATTACTGAGGACCTAGTTGAAAGCAAATCCTTTTGAAAAGGAGATTCTGAATAACTTGTAAACTGAGTCCTCAAAGGTTTTTCCATTGTGTTTACCAAAGTACCTAACTCCATCTCCATATTCCATATGGATTTCAAATAATCAACAGTAGGGAAGATAGAGATATTTTCTAATGGATTCGGGGTGTAATCCACTAGTTCATCCACATGATGAGCAAGGTGCAACCTAAGTATTGTCATTGTTGTCAACACAGTCAGGTTGATCAGTTGATGCAATGGTTAGAAGTTGATTGGTGAGCAAGGTGATGGATAACACAGTCAGGTTGATCAGTTGATGCAATGGTTAGAAGTTGATTGGTGAGCAAGGTGATGGATAGGAGTTGTTTGTTGAGCAAGGTGCAGCAAAAGCATTGCAAAAGTATTGTCATTGTTGTCAACACAGTCAGATTGATGCAGTTGATGCGATTCAGAGGTCGATCGGATCAAGTGCAGAAAGTTTCAAGGAAAACAGAGGTGACCCAGATTCAGAAACTGGCAGAAAGAGACAAGGAAGAAAATTGTTGCGATATCGCGACATGTTTTCTGTCGCGATTTCGCGACATGGTCGAGGAGAGAGAAGGCGCAACCGAAAATGTCGCGATTTCGCGACATGTCGAGTTTTCGTTAAGGAGATAGAAAATGTGTCGCGATTTCATGACAAAAAGTAGGAGAGAGAAAATGCATGCCAAATTGTCGCGATTTCGCGACATGTCCGAAGAGAGAGAAGATGCGAGCAAAACTGTCACGATTTCGTGACATGTCCGAGGAGAGAGAATATGCGAGCAAAACTGTCGCGATTTCACGACATGGTCGAGGAGAGAGAAGGCGCAACAGGAAATGTCACGATTTCGCGACATGTCGAGTTTTCGCTGAGGAGAGAGAAAATGTGTCGTGATATCGTGACAAAACTGAAGAGAGAGAAACTGCAAGGAAGATTATTGCGATTTCGTGACATTGCCGAGGAGAGAGAAAGTGCATGCCAATTTGTCGCGATATCGCGACATGGCAGAGGAGAGAGAAAGTGAAAGGTAAACTGTCACGATTTCGCGACATGCTGGCAGAGAGAGAAGCAAGGTGAAAAGATGTCACGATTTCGTGACATAAATGGAGGAAAGGAGCTAGCAACGAAAAGTGTCGTGATATCGCGACACGTCGGGTTTTCGCGACCCGAAGAGGAGAGAGCATGCTCAGCAACAAAGGTGTAGCGATATCGCTACATGTTGAAATGAATGGAAACAAAGGTGTAGCGATATCGCTGCATGATGAAAATACATGGCACAAAGGTGTAGCGATTTCGCTACAATTAGGAAGTACAGAAAACAAAGATGTAGCGATTTCGCTACAAGTGAAAAGACACAGACAAGAAGATGTAGCGATTTCGCTACTGCATGGAGCAAAGAGCGTACGGAAGCCAGAAGTGTCGCGATTTCATGACGAAGATAACGATGACGTCAGCAAGGGCCGAAAGTGTCGCGATTTCATGACAAGCTTCTAGAAGCCGGAAACGTCGCGATTTCACAACAAGAAGATTGATGACGTCAGCAAGAGCCGAAAGCGTCACGATTTCACGACAAGAAGGATGATGACGTCAGCAAGAGCCGAAAGCATCATGATTTCGCGACATGTTCCATTTTCGCTGGAGTTTGCAAGCAAAGTTGTACGGAAGAGCAAAGTGTCGCGATTTCGTGACATGTTGAATTTTCATTGGAGGTTGCAAGCAAAGTTGTACGGAAGCCTGTAACGTCGCGATTTCGCGACAGCATTGAGGATGACGTCAGCAAAAGTTCAAAGTGTCACGATTTCGCGACATGAGCGGGGGAAAATTTTTCAAGGCCAAAATGGTCGCGATTTCGCGACAACCTTCAGGGTGACGTCAACATAAGTTAAAAGTGTCGCGATATCGCGATAGGAAACAGTTAGACTGGAAAATGCCGAAGCAACATGAAAGGTGACACATGGTAGAAAAGCATCATGCAGTCTGTCACATAAGAAGTAACTGAAGTCAGACAGACAGTTAAACGTTGACAGGTGTTGGACATGCTATGCAACAGCCAAACATGCATAATTGAAATGCATTCAAAAAGCCGAATATGAAGGATAATAAAAGCATTCGAAAGGTCGTATTTGCAGGCATTCTAACAGATGTATTTGAAGCATACAGAAAAGTCAAACATGAAGAATCGAAAAGCTTTCGAAGAATTGCATATGGAGAAAAGAAAAGAAAATCAAAGAGCCGTATTTGAAATATAAAATCAGCCAAATACGTAGAATTGCAAAAGCATCAGAACAAACGTATTTACAGCACTCAAGCGTCGTATAGGCCGCTTCTAAAAAGCACTCGAACAACCGTATGTTCATGCATTCGAACAATCACATTATGGATAGGAGTAATGAATTCAAACAGTTGGAGAAGGTCATTCGACTGCATGCCAGATTGGAAGGTTATAGAAGAATAACCGTACAGAGAAGATAGTTGCTGCTGCGTGATAGAAGATGCTGCAGAAAGAGGCTGGCTGTAAGTGAGCTATGAGAGTGTTGTAAGAGATTATAACAGTGTTGTGTTAATGCTGTGAAGAGCTGCAAGAGCATGCCATATGAAAGGGCTGTAAGTGTGCAGAAGGTAGAACTGTAAAAGAGTGTATGTTTCCATGAGATTGATTTGATTTAAGCTAGACCGGTGAGGATCTTGTAACACCGAAGGCATTTTTATGTCAATCAAAATTGAAAATAGAAATCCAAGTTGGTGCTTGGAATCGGGGGTTGGTGCTCCTTCCAGCTTGATGCTTGGTAAATTAGGGGTTGGTGCTCCTTCCAGTGGATGTTGGTAAATTGATTGTAAAGTTGGTGCTTTGCAATGGCTGGATTTGGATGGGAGTCCAAGCAGTCTAGTTTGAGGAGTAGCCAAAACTGGTGAACCTCGTTACATCTTGTGTTATGTTATGCTCTCTTGTGGTACTTGCTGTTTCTGGTTTTAGCTTTCTTTTGTTTTGGCTTTAAGATTTAAAGCATTAAGTCTTAAAATAGCTGCACTGATTCACCCCCCCTCTCAGTGCCATTGTAAGACTAACAATTGGTATCAGAGCAAGGTTCCCAGTTTAGGCTAAATCAGTTAGGGTTGATCTTGGATTAGTTTACAATGGGTAAGAAGAATAGATTATCCTCCATTAAGGCATCTCAGTCAGTTTCAATTCCTTCAGAAGAGAAAATTGCACTAAAGAAGGAAGAAGAAGTGAACTCTGAAGTTTGCAATGAAAACCTGGAGATTGAAGTAGATCTAGAAGGTGAGTTGATCGCCGCTCTTGAAGAGTTAAGTATACAAAAGAAAAGCAACAAAAGACCTGTCCAAAAAGTTGGAAGAATACGGGGATGAGATTGAAAATCTCTATTTACAAATTCAAGAGGCCAAGAAAGCGAGAAGAAGCCTTGAAGACACAAATTGAATGATAAAGTCAATGTATATAGCAAACATGAAGAAGAATCTAACAAAACTGTTAGTAATCTAAAGTCGCAAGTAGATGTGTCCAAGAGGGTTGAAGAAATTCTCAGGTCTCAGTTCAATGAGAAAAAGACTGCTTGTTGCCAACAAGAAGAAGAGATTGTTTCTTTGAAGAAACAACTAAAAGAGGCCAATATAAATCTCAAATTTGAGAAAAGCACAGAGTTGCTAGATACAATGATAAATCAACAAAGAAGCTCCATGTCTAAGTTTGGTCTTGGATATGAAGCCGAACAACCTTCATCCTCTAAACATGCGAGAGAAGAAGAAGTCCTCGGTTGAAGGTTTGAAAAAAGAAAAGTTTGAAGTCGAATCCTCAAAAGGAAGAAATCATCAAAGAAAATCTACAAGCAAAGCAACCACAACAACGGGAGGTTCTCTCACTCTCACTCTTTTAATAATAATGCTTTTAATGGCTATTGTTCTAAATGCAACTACTATGGTCACAAGGCATTTTATTGTGGACATAATAATAGATCAAAGAGTTATGCTTTATAAAAACACATCTGCTTTCCTGAGTGAACACCCCTTGCAATGTTTTAAATGTAATGGCCATGGGCACATAGCAAGGTTTTGTCCAAGCATTTATGTATCTAATCTAAGGCCGGACCATAGATTTCATCGGACACACAGAATGCAATACAGACAGGGAATAAAACATGTGCAATGTTTTAAATGTAATGGTCAAGGGCACATAGCAAGGTTCTGTGCAAGCACTTCTATATCTAATCTAAGGCAAAACCCTAGATTTCATCAGATGCAAAGAATACAATACAGACAGAGAATAAATCATGTGCACAAGCAGAAAGGAAAATAATCATCCTTCAAGAATGCACAAGAGACAACCCCGCAAGAAAAATGTTCAAGTTCACGAACAGGGGCAAAATAGGGATGTAGTTGAAAAACTCAAGCCCAAGTTCAAGAAAGTCTGGAGAAAGACAGAAGAAAGGAATTCGTGTCTCCTTGGATAGAAGGAGATTACTCCTCTTCTGCTTTAAGAAGCTCCAGGTGGCACATCCTCAGGGGGAGCAATCTTAAAATTTTATTTTAATGCTCCTTTGTTTTTGGGCCAGTTTTCTGAGGATGAAAGGTAAGAAGTCGAGTTATTGTTGTTTGCAGCTAAAGTGTGTTGTCAGTTCTTGTTGTTGTTTTTGAAGGTGTCGTGAAGTGTGTTGTTTAATTTGAAGAGTTGTCACATTTGGTAGTGTTGAGATATGTCACTGTTGTACTGTTGATAATTCTTCCACCAACTGTTCATTAATTCGGATCATAACAGTTCAGAATTTTTTTTATGCGTGTTTTCTCTAGCTGCATATACGTGTTTCGAGTAGCGTGTATTTGTTTTACACTTTGAGGTAAAGCTTGCAAGATCCTTCTTTTCGCCTTGGTAAGATTATTCAATTCACAGACAGTTCGGGTTAACTGTTGATAAAATATCAATCCGAGGTTAAGAAGTTGAGGTTGAGTAAGGGGCTCTATGGTTGGCCATAAAGTGTTTGTCAAAATGTCTTCTCCAATATTTGCACTGTTAAAAGTAAAGTGATCTGCAGTATCTGTAGAAAACTCAGATCAGGTTTTAAGTTTAAAAAGGAATCTGGTTGTGCCGCAGTACAGTATTTATTGCTTGCACTAAGTTGGCAGTAAATTTGTAGAGTTGGTACAAGTGAGTCTCCTATCAATTTTATTGAAAGATGTGAAATCTGCTTGTTGAAGTGAAGAAGCGTTGGGCAGAGGTGCCATGTTTGACCCATGTTGTGGGCAATTTCGTCTTGGTCGTGATGCTCGTGGATAGCAACAATAAAAGCGCTTTAGCTTTTGTGGTGGTGTTATTCACTTTCTCCAAAGGTTGGAGAACTAAGTTTGGCCAAGGTATATCTTTTATTATTATTTGCTTGGAGTATTTTGAATTGACTTGGCAAATATAATTGATGGAGGTATAAGGTTAAGTTGTCATATTTTGCTTTGACATTATCTTATTGGCATGTTTTGATGATTGTGTTTAAAGAAGTGGAGCTAAAAGGTGTAATAAAGGAAGTTCACTTTATTGCTAATTTATTTTTATTCCTTCCCTAAATTGGTTGAAAGTTTGAGAGTTGTGTGTGGTGTCGACTTGAAGGTTCAATCATCTTCTACTCAAATAAGGTATGGACTCATTCTTCTTATGAGTATGATTGGTGTATGTTTTCTGAAATAAGGTTGGAGTGAAAAGGTACTCTTCTAGGTATCCCTTGGCTTGGTGTAAATCCTAATTTCTGGTTTGAGATAGTGGAAGCTTTGTGCTCTAGGGCTTATTTTTGTGAGTCTAGCTACTTGCATTAAGTTGGTGGAACCCTTGGTTGGCTGTCTTGAGTTTAATTGTTGAGTTTGAGATTGGGAATTAAGTATAGAACATATTGAGTCTCTAACAATTCTCTGTATGTTTCTATGAAGTTGATAAATCACATTGGGTCTCTAACAATTCTCTTTGTGGGTTCATGCTAAGCGTGGTTCTAGTGAGAACTTGTGTGCTGATCTGGACAAGTTCTATGTGTGCTTCTTAAGTAGGTTCTTAGTGAGTCTATGATAGAGTACAGAGGGTTGAGGCTCAGAAGACAGCGTGATCTGAAGAGGTCATTTTTTTCCAAGTATTGGCTAAGATTTGACTAGACATCAGGATCAAATTCTCAGAGGGAGAATTTATGGATCTGTTAATCATATTGCTCATGTTTATGCTTTTTGCTAACTGGATTAATTTTTTGCCTATGAATGTTGTGCATGGACTAAGGGGGAGTTTTGCAGCCGCCCTTTGGTATTATTGTCAAAGGGGGAGAAGAATTACGTGTAATTGCAGACAATTACGTGTGTTGCCAACAATTCCAAAGGGGGAGATTGATGAGCAAGGTGCAACCTAAGTATTGTCATTGTTGTCAACACAGTCAGGTTGATCAGTTGATGCAATGGTTAGAAGTTGATTGGTGAGCAAGGTGATGGATAGGAGTTGTTTGTTGAGCAAGGTGCAGCAAAAGCATTGCAAAAGTATTGTCATTGTTGTCAACACGATCAGATTGATGCAGTTGATGCAGTTCAGAGGTCAATCAGATCAAGTGTAGAAAGTTTCAAGGAAAACAGAGGTGACCCAGATTCAGAAACTGGCAGAAAGAGACAAGGAAGAAAAGCGTCGCGATATCGCGACATGTTTTCTGTCGTGATTTCGCGACATGGTCGAGGAGAGAGAAGGCGCAGCCGAAAATGTCACGATTTCGTGACATGTCGAGTTTTCATTGAGGAGAGAGAAAATGTGTCACGATTTCGCGACAAAAAGCAGGAGAGAGAAAATGCATGCCAAATTGTCGCGATTTCGCGACATGTCCGAGGAGAGAGAAGATGCGAGCAAAACTGTCACGATTTCGCGACATGTCCGAGGAGAGAGAAGATGCGAGCAAAACTGTCATGATTTCGCGACATGGTCGAGGAGAGAGAAGGCGCAGCAGGAAATGTCACGATTTCGTGACATGTCGAGTTTTCACTGAGGAGAGAGAAAATGTGTCGCGATATCGCGACAAAACTGAAGAGAGAGAAACTGCAAGGAAGATTGTCGTGATTTCGCGACATTGCCGAGGAGAGAGAAAGTGCATGCCAATTTGTCGCGATATCGTGACATGGCAGAGGAGAGAGAAAGTGAAAGGTAAACTGTCACGATTTCGCGACATGCTGGCAGAGAGGGAAGCAAGGTGAAAAGATGTCACGATTTCGTGACATAAATGGAGAAAAGGAGCTAGCAACGAAAAGTGTCGCGATATCGCGACACGTCGGGTTTTCGTGACCCGAAGAGGAGAGAGAATGCTCAACAACAAAGGTGTAGCGATATCGCTACATGTTGAAATGAATGGAAACAAAGGTGTAGCGATATCGCTGCATGATGAAAATACATGGCACAAAGGTGTAGCGATTTCGCTACAATTAGGAAGTACAGAAAACAAAGATGTAGCGATTTCGCTACAAGTGAAAAGACACAAACAAGAAGATGTAGCGATTTCGCTACTGCATGGAGCAAAGAGCGTACGGAAGCCAGAAGCGTCGTGATTTCGTGACGAAGATAACGATGACGTCAGCAAGGGCCGAAAGTGTCACGATTTCACGACAAGTTTCAAGGAAAGCTGCTAGAAGCCGAAACGTCACGATTTCGTGACAAGAAGATTGATGACGTCAGCAAGAGCCGAAAGCGTCGCGATTTCATGACAAGAAGGATGATGACGTCAGCAAGAGCCGGAAGCGTCGTGATTTCGTGACATGTTCCATTTTCGCTAGAGTTTGCAAGCAAAGCTGTACGAAAGAGCAAAGTGTCACGATTTCGCGACATGTTCCATTTTCGCTGGAGGTTGCAAGCAAAGTTGTACATGTGTTGGACATGCTATGCAACAGCCAAACATGCATAATTGAAACGCATTCGAAAAGCCGAATATGAAGGATAATAAAAGCATTCGAAAGGTCGTATTTGCAGGCATTCTAACAGACGTATTTGAAGCATACAGAAAAGCCGAACATGAAGAATCGAAAAGCTTTCGAAGAATTGCATATGGAGAAAAGAAAAGAAAATCGAAGAGCCGTATTTGAAATATAAAATCAGCCAAATACGCAGAATTGCAAAAGCATCAGAATAGACGTATTTACAGCACTCAAGCGTCGTATAGGCCGCTTCTAAAAAGCACTCGAACAGTCGTATGTTCATGCATTCGAATAGTCACATTATGGACAGGAGTAATGAATTCGAACAGTTGGAGAAGGTCATTCGACTGCATGCCAGATTGGAAGGTTATAGAAGAATAACCGTACAGAGAAGATAGTTGCTGCTGCGTGATAGAAGATGCTGCAGAAAGAGGCTGGCTGTAAGTGAGTTGTGAGAGTGTTGTAAGAGATTATAACAGTGTTGTGTTAATGTTGTGAAGAGCTGCAAGAGCATGCCATATGAAAGGGCTGTAAGTGTGCAGAAGGTAGAACTGTAAAAGAGTGTATGTTTCCATGAGATTGATTTGATTTAAGCTAGACCAGTGAGGATCTTGTAACACTGAAGGCATTTTTATGTCAATCAAAATTGAAAATAGAAATCCAAGTTGGTGCTTGGAATCAGGGGTTGGTGCTCCTTCCAGTTGATCTCTGGTAAATTAGGGGTTGGTGCTCCTTCCAGTGGATGCTGGTAAATTGATTGTAAAGTTGGTGCTTTGCAATGGCTGGATTTGGATGGGAGTCCAAGCAGTCTAGTTTGAGGAGTAGCCAAAACTGGTGAACCTCGTTACATCTTGTGTTATGTTATGCTCTCTTGTGGTACTTGTTGTTTCTGGTTTTAGCTTTCTTTTGTTTTGGCTTTAAGAGTTAAAGCATTAAGTTTTAAAATAGCTGCACTGATTCACCCCCCCTCTCAGTGCCATTGTAAGACTAACAATTGGTATCAGAGCAAGGTTCCCAGTTCAGGCTAAATCAGTCAGGGTTGATCTTGGATTAGTTTACAATGGGTAAGAAGAATAGATTATCCTCCATTAAGGCATCTCAGTCAATTTCAATTCCTTCAGAAGAGAAAATTGCACTAAAGAAGGAAGAAGAAGTGAACTCTGAAGTTTGCAATGAAAACCTGGAGATTGAAGTAGATCTAGAAGGTGAGTTGATCGCCGCTCTTGAAGAGTTAAGTATACAAAAGAAAAGCAACAAAAGACTGTCCAAAAAGTTGGAAGAATACGGGGATGAGATTGAAAATCTCTGTTTACAAATTCAAGAGGCCAAGAAAGCAGAAGAAGCCTTGAAGACACAACTGAATGATAAAGTCGATGTATATAGCAAACGTGAAGAAGAATCTAACAAAACTGTTAGTAATCTAAAGCTGCAAGTAGATGTGTCCAAGAGGGTTGAAGAAATTCTCGGGTCTCGGTTCAATGAGAAAAAGACCGCTTGTTGCCAACAAGAAGAAGAGATTGTTTCTTTGAAGAAACAACTAAAAGAGGCCAATATAAATCTCAAATTTGAGAAAATCACGGAGTTGCTAGATACAATGATAAATCAACAAAGAAGCTCCACGGCTAAGTTTGGTCTTGGATATGAAGGTGAACAACCTTCATCCTCTAAACATGCGAGAGAAGAAGAAGTCCTCGGTTGAAGGTTTGAAAAAAGAAAAGTCCGAAGTCGAATCCTCAAAAGGAAGAAATCATCAAAGAAAATCTACAGACAAAGCAACCACAGCAACAGAGGTTCTCTCACTCTCACTCTTTTAATAATAATGCTTTTAATGGCTATTGTTCTAAATGCAACTACTATGGTCACAAGGCATTTTATTGTGGACAGAATAATAGATCAAAGAGTTATGCTGATAAAAACACATCTGCTTTCCTGAGTGAACACCCTGTGCAATGTTTTAAATGTAATGGCCATGGGCACATAGCAAGGTTTTGTCCAAGCATTTCTGTATCCAATCTAAGGCCAGACCATAGATTTCATCAGACACACAGAATGCAATACGAGACAGGGAATAAAACATGTGCAATGTTTTAAATGTAATGGTCAAGGGCACATAGCAAGGTTCTGTGCAAGCACTTATGTATCTAATCTAAGGCAAAACCCTAGATTTCATCAGATGCAAAGAATACAATACATACAAAGAATAAATCATGTGCACAACATAAAGGAAAATAATCATCCTTCAAGAATGCACAAGAGACAACCCCGCAAGAAAAATGTTCAAGTTCACGAACGGGGGCAAAATAGGGATGTAGTTGAAAAACTCAAGCCCAAGTTCAGGAAAGTCCGGAGAAAGACAGAAGAAAGGAATTCGTGTCTCCTTGGACGGAAGGAGATTACTCCTCTTTCGCTTTAAGCGGCTCCGGGTGGCACATCCTCGGGGGGAGCAATCTTAAAATTTTATTTTAATGCTCCTTTGTTTTTGGGCCAGTTTTCTGAGGATGAAAGGGAAGAAGTCGAGTTATTGTTGTTTGCAGCTAAAGTGTGTTGTCGGTTCTTGTTGTTGTTTTTGAAGGTGCCGTGAAGTGTGCTGAAGAGTTGTCACATTTGGTAGTGTTGAGATATGTCACTGTTGTATCGTTGATAATTCTTCCACCAACTGTTCATTACTTCGGATCATAACAGTTCAGAATTTTTTTTATGCGTGTTTGCTCTAGCTGCATATACGTGTTTCGAGCAGCGTGTATTTGTTTTACACTTTGAGGTAAAGCTTGCAAGATCCTTCTTGTCGCCTTGGTAAGATTATTCAATTCACAGACAGTTCGGGTTAACTGTTGATAAAATATCAATCCGAGGTTAAGAAGTTGAGGTTGAGTAAGGGGCTCTATGGTTGGCCATAAAGTGTTTGTCAAAATGTCTTCTCCAAGATTTGCATTGTTAAAAGTAAAGTGATCTGCAGTATCTGTAGAAAACTCAGATCAGGTTTTAAGTTTAAAAAGGAATCTGGTTGTGCCGCGATGACGGTATTTATTGCTTGCACTAAGTTGGCAATAAATTTGTAGAGTTGGTACAAGTGAGTCTCCTATCAATTTTGTTGAAAGATGTGAAATCTGCTTGTTGAAGTGAAGAAGCGTTGGGCAGAGGTGCCAAGTTTGACCCATGTTGTGGGCAATTTCGTCTTGGTCGTGATGCTCGTGGATAGCAGCAATAAAAGCGCTTTAGCTTTTGTGGTGGTGTTATTCACTTTCTCCAAAGGTTGGAGAACTAAGTTTGGCCAAGGTATATCTTTTATTATTATTTGCTTGGAGTATTTTGAATTGACTTGGCAAATATAATTGATGGAGGTATAAGGTTAAGTTGTCATATTTTGCTTTGACATTATCTTATTGGCATGTTTTGATGATTGTGTTTAAAGAAGTGGAGCTAAAAGGTGTAATAAAGGAAGTTCACTTTATTGCTAATTTATTTTTATTCCTTCCCTAAATTGGTTGAAAGTTTGAGAGTTGTGTGTGGTGTCGGCTTGAAGGTTCAATTATCTTCTACTCAAATAAGGTATGGACTCATTCTTCTTATGAGTATGATTGGTGTATGTTTTCTGAAATAAGGTTGGAGTGAAAAGGTACTCTTCTAGGTATCCCTTGGCTTGGTGTAAATCCTAATTTTTGGTTTGAGATAGTGGAAGCTTTGTGCTCTAGGGCTTATTTTTGTGAGTCTAGCTACTTGCATTAAGTTGGTGGAACCCTTGGTTGGTTGTCTTGAGTTTAATAGTTGAGTTTGAGATTGGGAATTAAGTATAGAACATATTGAGTCTCTAACAATTCTCTGTATGTTTCTATGAAGTTGATAAATCACATTGGGTCTCTAACAATTCTCTTTGTGGGTTCATGCTAAGCGTGGTTCTAGTGAGAACTTGTGTGCTGATCTGGACAAGTTCTATGTGTGCTTCTTAAGCAGGTTCTTAGTGAGTCTATGACAGAGTACAGAGGGTTGAGGCTCAGAAGACAGCGTGATCTGAAGAGGTCATTTTTTCCCAAGTATTGGCTAAGATTTGACTAGACATCAGGATCAAATTCTCAGAGGGAGAATTTATGGATCTGTTCATCATATTGCTCATGTTTATGCTTTTTGCTAACTCGGATTAATTTTTTGCCCGTGAATGTTGTGCATGGACTAAGGGGGAGTTTTGCGACCGCCCTTTGGTATTATTGTCAAAGGGGGAGAAGAATTACAGTGTAATTGCAGACAATTACGTGTGTTGCCAACAATTCCAAAGGGGGAGATTGATGAGCAAGGTGCAACCTAAGTATTGTCATTGTTGTCAACACGAAGGCAGTTGATCAGTTGATGCAATGGTTAGAAGTTGATTGGTGAGCAAGGTGATGGATAGGAGTTGTTTGTTGAGCAAGGTGCAGCAAAAGCATTGCAAAAGTATTGTCATTGTTGTCAACACAATCAGATTGATGCAGTTGATGCAGTTCAGAGGTCAGTCGGATCAAGTGCAGAAAGTTTCAAGGAAAAAAAAAATGGGTGACCCAGATTCAGAAACTGGCAGAAAGAGACAAGGAAGAAAACTGTCGCGATATCGCGACATGTTTTCTGTCACGATTTCGCGACATGGTCGAGGAGAGAGAAGGCGCAGCCAAAAATGTCACGATTTCGCGACATGTCGAGTTTTCATTGAGGAGAGAGAAAATGTGTCGCGATTTCGCGACAAAAAGTAGGAGAGAGAAAATGCATGCCAAATTGTCGCGATTTCGCGACATGTCCGAGGAGAGAGAAGATGCGAGCAAAACTGTCACGATTTCGCGACATGTCCGAGGAGAGAGAAGATGCGAGCAAAACTGTCGCGATTTCGCGACATGGTCGAGGAGAGAGAAGGCACAGCAGGAAATGTCGCGATTTCACGACATGTCGAGTTTTCACTGAGGAGAGAGAAAATGTGTCGCGATATCGCGACAAAACTGAAGAGAGAGAAACGCAAGGAAGATTGTCGCGATTTCGCGACATTACCGAGGAGAGAGAAAGTGCATGCCAATTTGTCGCGATATCGCGACATGGCAGAGGAGAGAGAAAGTGAAAGGTAAACTGTCACGATTTCGCGACATGCTGGCAGAGAGGGAAGCAAGGTGAAAAGATGTCGCGATTTCGTGACATAAATGGAGAAAAGGAGCTAGCAACGAAAAGTGTCACGATATCGCGACACGTCGGGTTTTCGCGACCCGAAGAGGAGAGAGAATGCTCAGCAACAAAGGTGTAGCGATATCGCTACATGTTGAAATGAATGGAAACAAAGGTGTAGCGATATCGCTGCATGATGAAAATACATGGCACAAAGGTGTAGCGATTTCGCTACAAAGATGTAGCGATTTCGCTACAAGTGAAAAGACACAAACAAGAAGATGTAGCGATTTCGCTACTGCATGGAGCAAAGAGCGTACGAAAGCCAGAAGCGTCGCGATTTCGTGACGAAGATAACGATGACGTCAGCAAGGGCCGAAAGTGTCACGATTTCGCGACAAGTTTCAAGGAAAGCTGCTAGAAGCCAAAAACGTCATGATTTCGCGACAAGAAGATTGATGACGTCAGCAAGAGCCGAAAGCGTCACGATTTCGCGACAAGAAGGATGATGACGTCAGCAAGAGCCGAAAGCGTCGCGATTTCGTGACATGTTCCATTTTCGTTGGAGTTTGCAAGCAAAGCTGTACGGAAGAGCAAAGTGTCACGATTTCGTGACATGTTCCATTTTCGCTGGAGGTTGCAAGCAAAGTTGTACGGAAGCCTGTAACGTCGCGATTTCGTGACAGCATTGAGGATGACGTCAGCAAAAGTTCAAAGTGTCACGATTTCACGACATGAGCGGGGGAAAAGCTTTCAAGGCCAAAATGGTCGCGATTTCGTGACAACCTTCAGGGTGACGTCAACATAAGTTAAAAGTGTCACGATATCGCGATAGGAAACAGTTAGACTGGAAAATGCCGAAGCAACATGAAAGGTGACACATGGCAAAAAAGCATCATGCAGTCTGTCACATAAGAAGTAACTGAAGTCAGACAGACAGTTAAACGTTGACAGGTGTTGGACATGCTATGCAACAGCCAAACATGCATAATTGAAACGCATTCAAAAAGCCGAATATGAAGGATAATAAAAGCATTCGAAAGGTCGTATTTGCAGGCATTCTAACAGACGTATTTGAAGCATACAAAAAATCCGAACATGAAGAATCGAAAAGCTTTCGAAGAATTGCATATGGAGAAAAGAAAAGAAAATCGAAGAGCCGTATTTGAAATATAAAATCAGCCAAATACGTAGAATTGCAAAAGCATCAGAACAGACGTATTTACAGCACTCAAGCGTCGTATAGGCCGCTTCTAAAAAGCACTCGAACAGCCGTATGTTCATGCATTCGAACAGTCACATTATGGACAGGAGTAATGAATTCGAACAGTTGGAGAAGGTCATTCGACTGCATGCCAGATTGGAAGGTTATAGAAGAATAACCGTACAGAGAAGATAGTTGCTGCTGCGTGATAGAAGATGCTACAGAAAGAGGCTGGCTGTAAGTGAGCTGTGAGAGTGTTGTAAGAGATTATAACAGTGTTGTGTTAATGTTGTGAAGAGCTGCAAGAGCATGCCATATGAAAGGGTTGTAAGTGTGCAGAAGGTAGAACTGTAAAAGAGTGTATGTTTCCATGAGATTGATTTGATTTAAGCTAGACCAGTGAGGATCTTGTAACACTGAAGGCATTTTTATGTCAATCAAAATTGAAAATAGAAATCCAAGTTGGTGCTTGGAATCGGGGGTTGGTGCTCCTTCCAGCTTGATCCTTGGTAAATAAGGGGTTGGTGCTCCTTCCAGTGGATGTTGGTAAATTGATTGTAAAGTTGGTGCTTTGCAATGGTCGGATTTGGATTGGAGTCCAAGCAGTCTAGTTTGAGGAGTAGCCAAAACTGGTGAACCTCGTTACATCTTGTGTTATGTTATGCTCTCTTGTGGTACTTGTTGTTTCTGGTTTTAGCTTTCTTTTGTTTTGGCTTTAAGAGTTAAAGCATTAAGTTTTAAAATAGCTGCACTGATTCACCCCCCCTCTCAGTGCCATTGTAAGACTAACACCACATCCTCCATCCCCTTCCATCCCTTGCTAAAAATTTTCCACCAAAAAATATCTTCACATAAGTTACAGAAAATGACACAGTCTAATAATTGCATTCTAGTTAATACTTAAGAGCTTCTATTCAACAAAGCCCAACATCTAAACTCTTTAAGATGACTACTTACAAAATTTCCATCTATTTAAATCACCCCATAACACTAAATCAATCAGTAATTAGATTTAAACAATAAAAAACTCTACCCATCCTTCCACTTGCACTTACTTTTTCCAGCTTATTATTTTAGCTAATATTAAGCCAGGACTAGGGATTCAATATGGTCACAGATTGTAGTCTCTGATGTTTTCACATTTCCTTCATGAAGAGGCTCTACAAAAGGTACAGTCATCCCATTCTAGGTTAAGTCTTAAAAAATTATTTGTTTTAATAATAATAAGAATATTTCAAAATCTAAAAATTGTTGTCTCTCCATAATCTTATGAAGTAGTTTAAGTCTTGGTATTTCTTTTATTACAATTCCAATTTAGAGCTATAAATCTAACTTCCTGAAAGGTGATATGTTAAATCCACTAATTTGTTTTGAAGAAATACATTTTAATAAAAAAAGTACATCTTAAAAACAAAATTGTTTAGCATATTTTGGTTACATCTATTGAAATATGAGGATAACAGGGTTTTCTTTAGAGAGAATAAATAATAGCAAGGAGATACTATTTAATCATTACTAGGGCCAATATCTAGGATCAAAACCCTCATTTTTAATCAAATCAACATAGGGGTGTCCATAAAAAATGATAACTCTGGTCTTCCCTATCAACTATGGAATCGATCACTTTGGAACTGATCTGCAAGATGATGATGTTCATATTTAGCGTCATTGGGTTATAGAATTAGAGGAGAGGTAGAGGCTTATAATCGCTAGCCATTATCCATGTGGTAAAGGTAGTGGTAACAAAATCGTAGGGTTGGCTCCGTTGAACAGGGACAATGAATGTGGTTAAAAGTACAACAATGAGCAACAAAGCATCAAAATGGTTGAGGAGTTTCCCATGGTAGGTAAATAAATTAACAAAGAGTAGTAGCTATGGATGTCATCAAACTCGATAAATGGGAGTGGGATTAAATCCCTTCTTGAACCAAGAGACCTGCAAGAGCTAGAAAATGTTGATGTGATGCTATAACTAAAGCCAATAGAACCACAACTTTGCTCTAAGCGATAGATAAAAATAGCCTTTAAATGGAGAGAGAAAATCCATTAACTTTAAGGTCATGAACCCATAAGTGGCATATCTATACTACATATAGTGGTAAAACTACAATGTAAGCCCAGGTTTGATCGACCCTTCTCTTGCATTTCATCTTTGCACAACACCACAACACCAATCACATCGCTCACCCTTGTCGCCTCCATGACTGTGCGGTTTTGGTCTTCACCGCCCCGACTATGTGACCATGTCTGCTTCATTGCTCTTGTGACTCCTAGTGATTCAAAACCCTCAAAATTATTTTTCCTTATCTCACATTCTTACTTGTGCACCCTATTTAGATCTTCATTTCTATCCTGCTCGTAAAAAAATATCCATTCTCAACTATTCACTGCTCTACACACTTCCATTGCCTATTCTGCTCGTGGATCAGGTTCGACCCTACTTTTTCACTTGCTCAAAGTTTTCATCGACCTATACTATTTCTATTATTATTCAAACAAACTTTATTTATTCATATATAGGCAAAACATACTTATAAATTCACAACATATTATAAAATATAATCAGTTTAGGATTAAGTTAAAAGGGATAAAAAAGGATGGTTAATGTAAAATTCCATCACTCATGATGGTTGCTAATAGCACATACAAATTTGAGTAAATTATTTATATTTAGATATATGTTCTAATAGATTATAACAAACCTCTCTCAAAAATGATCACTCTACAATTTGGGGAAGAAACATGGGAGTAAGAGGTGGATTATGAGAACATACTTTTTGTTGCAAAATCTCCCATAAATATGGCTATTTAGCAAGAGATTGCACACATAATATCCTAAAGCAAGGAAGAGAGGAAACAAATCTTGAAGGGTTCCAAGTACCCAAAGAAAAGAATATCCAAAAGAAATTAGCAATGAGGAATCAGGTAGTGATGCCAAACAATATGTTTAGCAATCTCCCCATTGATGACCTTTTGAATGATGATGAGGATACAATGGAGATAGAAGTCTTAGAGATATAATTCTATGGTGAGAGGAAGGAATCAATGCTAGAAGAGGTAAATAACACCCTTTATACCACCCTAGACATGTAGAGCAACAAATAGAAGGTAGTAAACCATCCAACAACAGACTACCAATGGAAAAATAAGGGGAACATAAAAATAAGTGTAAGAATCTATTAAATTTAGGAACCATAAAAAAACTAGAGTGTAGGAAGACCTCAGCAGATCTACCAATAATACCCTGGTGTTGTATACACATACACCATGGTTGGATGTTATTATTGAATTAAGTGAGGTGAGCCAAGAGACAAGTAAGAAGATAAAAATGGACACTAATCAAAAGGTAGGATGCAAAATTGATACCATATGGTAAATGAAGGAGAAAAGCTTATAGTATAAGGTAAGGTCAATACCCTTCCTCACATATTTAGCCCCCAATATTGAAGAAGAATATTTCTTGTAATATTAGAGGAATCAATAGGAGTCCTTCAAATAATTATGAAATTAGAAGAATGATACAAAAAAATTGACCACAACTTGTCTTCCTTCATGATACAAAGGTGTCAATGGAAGAGATGTAGACAACTGCAAAGAAAGTGTGGCATGCTAGAAGAGTGGAATCCCTTAGCTCTTGTGGGTTATTGATAGTTATTGCATACATTTGGGACCCTAAAGAGGTAGTTATCCACCAAGAGGTAGGAATTTGGGGTCTCTTGGTGGTAGCAACTTTTTTTTAAAGCAAAAAACCCCTTGTGGGGCTGCCTTGGTCTAAGAGACCATGAACAGGGGGTTCTACACCGTCAAAGTCACCCGGGGGTCACACCCGACCCTGCCCGCACCAACATTATCAATTGGATTTTGGGTACCCAATTCAACTTTTTGGTAGGGTGGAGATTCGAACCCGGGACCTCCCTTGGAGGATTGCCCTCTCCTCTCCAACTCACCTACAACACCTGGGTCCTTGGTGGTAGCAACTTAGAGTAGGAAATCAAACCAAGTTATGCTTTGCATGAATGTTTATGCATCTACTAGCCTAGAGGAGAAATAGAGATAGTGGAATAACATAAATATATTATTACCCAATCCTCTCAAGCATGGACCTTGATAAAAGAATATTTCAATACCATAATATCCTTGGAATAGAAGCTAGGGAAAAATAGTAGCTTAGATGGGAGCACATACCTCATCAATAAATACATCAAAAATCTCTATCTTGTGGATGTCAGGCCAAATAATTGTTTGATAACCTGGTCTAATAGTAGGTAAATATTTATCTAAATTCTAGAAATATTAGATAGATTCTTGCTATCAAACAATTTTCTAATTCATAAATACATTTCTAGGGTGAAGATCCTAAACAATCCAAGCTCAGATCATTGGTCGACCATGATACAACTATGAAAATCCAAGGCCAGAGACTCACCATTTAGATTCTAATTGATATGGTTTAGAGATAACTCTTTTAGACCTATAGTGCAACAATGGTGGAAGGAAGGAAAACCTCAACATAGAACCAAGATGTACTAGTTTATGAGGAGGCTTCAGTACATTAGATCCAATATAAGGACGTAGAACTTGGAAGAGTTTGAAGATATCACAAAAAAAGTTGGAAGTGATAGCCCAACTCAAATATTTGAATGAAAATATTCACATGGATGGCCTCATGGAGGGTTTGAGTATTAAAAAGATCAAACTTACATACTCACTAGAGGAATGGGAAAAAAGGAAGAGCTATTACGAAAGCAAAAATCTAGAATCCAATGCCTTTAGGAGGGGGATTGAAACATAGGATTTTTCCATGAATCTCTTCTAACCCAAAAATCACACAACTTCATACCCTCCTTGAGAACATAAGTAAAATATACTATCTACACATGCGAAGGTATGAGGTTTATTGCAAAAAACTATTTTTGCAAGTTTATTCATAGTAGAACCTCTATATTTTGGAATCCAAAAAGAAGTATTACAAGGGATATCTGCACTAATAATAGATAAGGACAATTTATTTTTGACTACACTAGTAACTACCAAAAAGTTACAAGTGGTTTTCAAAATTTAGAAAGGCATGAATCTTGGGCTAGATGGATTCCCCATTGAATTCTACCAATAATTTTTGCATATATTGCATGAGTACCTTATAAATGTGGTTGTGGAAGATAGGAAAGCTAAATATGCGATGAAGGAAATCAACAAAAAGTATATAGCATTGATACTAAAGGCACAAGATGTAGAGCACATTTCCAATTTTAGACCAACAACTTTATGTAATGTCTTGCTCAAAATAATCACCAAGGTAATGGAAGAGAGGCTCAAACCACTTTTGCATAAGATTATCTTACTAGAACAAGGTGGTTTTGTGGAAGGTAGATATATAGTGTATGAGATAGTTTTGAATCAAGAGGCTATTCACCCCTTGGAAGCATAAAAATCCATATGTATGTTCAATAATTAGACTTATCCAAAGCATATGATAGGGTGGACTAGCCTTTCCTCAAACTAATAGGTCAATTTGGATTCTCATAGGAATGGACAAATTAGATCTAAGGATTTATTTCATTAGTGTCCTATTCAGTTATGATCGACTACCCTTCATAATTGTTCACTATGTACAGAGGTATTATGTAGGGAGATCCTCTATCCCCATATTTATTCATCATTCTATCTGAATGCTTGGGAAGGACAATGGCCAAATGTAGGAAAAACCAAACATTAATAGGAATAACTATTGCAAATTGAGCTAGAACAATCACTCACCTCTAGTTTGTTGATGACTTTACTCTGTTAAGAAAACAACAATGAAGGAATCCTAAAGAATCAAACATATTATAAGTTATTTCTCAAGAGCCAAGAGGTAACAAATCAATGAGGAAAAGTCTAAAGTCATTTTATTCCACTGCTCACCTAGACAGGAGATCATGGTTCTTGATAAAACTACAATACCATAAGACTTATCTCCCCATAACCTAAATAGGCATTCCTATTAAAATAAGGAGATAAAAGAAGAAGGATTGGGCTTGGCTAGTGGATAGAGCAAAATAGACTAATCGATGGCTATCATTAGGAGGAAGAATAATCTTGGTTAAATTAGCCCTTCAATCTATACCTATTTATGTCTGCATAGTTTTGGATATTCCCAAGGTAGTACTAAGAGAGTTGGATCAACTAACTCATTAATCCCTTTGGAGGGACACTAAGGAGGAAATGAGATAGGCAGTGGTGTGTTGGAAAACTTTATGCCTTCACAAACATGAAGGGGGAATACGATTTAGATCGATGGTCATGAACAAGGTATTAGTAGCTAACCTATATTGGAGGGTGTTGAACAACCCAATGCATTATGGGCCCAAAATCTAAGAGCCAAATATGTAAAAAATAAAATTTTGAATTATTTACCACAAAATCTCTAGCAGAGGATCCCCCATATTAATAATTTTGATGATAGGAGAGGAGCTAATAAAGGAGCTCTTTGAGATAATTCATAATGGTTAACACACAAAATTTTGGACAGACTCTTAGGGTGGGTACCAACCTTTGGTGGCTCATTTTCTAGAGTGGATACCTTTCATGAAGCAACTACATGGAGCAAATTAGCTAAAAGTAGTAAAAAATTATAAGTACCAGATTAGAAATTTAGAAGTTGGGAGAAATTAGGTCCCCATAGCCAAATGACCAATTCAAATCCTAGAGAGGTAGAATATGGATATCCAACAAACTCTACAAATGAGACCACTTTATTGGTCTCAAGCAAAGGATTCCCTTGAATGGGGCAACACAATTCAGGGAGAGTATACAATAGCAAATGGATATGCAATTCTATGCCAAAGTGCTAATAACCTACTTTGAGACTTATTCAAAGAAATATGAGCACAAAAATTATGGCCTAAGGTGATATTCTTCATTTATTTTATTTTTCACAAAAGGGTACTATTAGGAAAACAAATTATCAAAAGATTCTACCATGGTCCTTTTAGGTGTGAGATATGTAGAGAGAACCTCAAAATACTTTGCCACTTATTTATTGAGTTTCCTATAGCCTCAAAACTATGTAAGATGATGGCTATCTTACCTTACTTGGTATTAATTGGTTTAGATTTACCATCCTACAACATATATGGAGGGAATGGACTACACAAGATGGAGTAGACTAATATGTTAGACAAATAGTATGGGTAGGAACTACTCTCCTACTTTGGAACATATGGAAGGAAAGAACAACCACATAATTAAACAAGATTCTATGGACATCCACTATATTTGGCAAAAACCCACAACCAACATAGCGAAAAAAATCCAACATACATTGAAGTATCCCTATGAACCCAACCAAAAATTGGAACAGATCATGAGCAGACAAAAAATAATTCCTAAGGTTGAAAATCAACAAATGGAAATCATAAGACACCCAAAAGTAGTCATAAAGGAAAAGTGGTAGCTTCCCCCAAAGTATTGGGGGAAAATTATCATGGATGAAGCATCATGGAGGAATCTAAGAAGATCTAGTGTGGGAGGGATAGGAAGACAGTTGAATGGGACCTTGATTTTCACCTTTGCAAAGAATTTTGGCATTCTTTTCAAAAACCTAGTAGAGGATTGTGGCATCCTTTGAGGGTTCCAAGAGGTAGTTAAGGTAGGTTGGAAGAATATCTAGTTGTAATATGACTCACAATTCATGATAAACCATCTAAAGAATCCAAGGGAGAATAAGAAGCTTGACTGGAGACTAAGAAGAATTATAGAGAAGATTCAGATGGTACAAGCAAAATTTCTATCTATGGAATGAAATCACATCCCTAGAGAACAAAATAAAGTTGTAGATGTGATGGCCAACTAGGCTCTAGAAAACTACAACCTCACTTATTATGGATATCCCCCTAGATGGTGGGCAATAGGGACCAAGAAAGATCTTCTTTCTATCCTATCCCTTGATGGTAGCAACATTAGATGCATTTAGTTCTATAATCATTATATTATGTTGTTCCTATTACACATGGGTTACTATAGTATATCAGTTGATAGAGGATGTAATGCTACATCATATGCTAAATCCTAGATCAAAAGTCAATGTACGAGAAAAGATAGGATATGTATATCTTCTATTTGAATATTGTAATATGAATTCTTTTTTACCCAAAAAAAAGTTGAAGATGTAAGTAATTTATATTTAATAATTTTAATATTAAAATTTCTTATTAAAAAAAGACTTCATAGGGACTATACAATAAATTAAATACATTTATGCAATGATTGTTTTTAGGCCTATACAAGGTTATGTTATACAATGTTGGTCTTGGCTACAATTCAAGTTACACTTTCGACCAGACTTGTTTTCTCTTAAATTTTTTAGTTTTATGTATTTTGGAGGTCTTAGCCTTAAATTGGGATGTGTTTAGGATATTATTCCTATTCAAAGTGTTAGTCTCAAATATAGACTCAAATCCTTATTTATTCATCTATAATCCATTTATTTCTAGGTTTTAGTTTATTTTTATGGCATAAAAGACTTATTTTACCACATGGCCTTTGCCTTGGATAAGTAGTTGAATGATCTATAGGTCTCCCTTATCGATAAGCTAGATGCATTGACTCCACAAGATAAATGTATTGCTTGGTCCAAATATTTTTTTAACTAAATAAATGATCCCATTGATGAGTGTCATCAACTCTTCATCATTTAATCATTATGTTTGTCAATCCAGGGCGGTGTCCAAGGCTATATACGAAAGCAGGGGTTAACAGACTGATTTTTAGTTCATCTAGATCATGGCCTTATTCATGGAACAGTTAGTGTTTGGGGGTGTCAGGTGTCCCTTTTAATCTCCTAGAAACTAAAACTGAGTGCCTACTTATCCTTGCATAATTGAAATTCACACAGTTGCAAAAAAGCAAATCTGAACTATTGAAAATGACATAATTTAGTTGACAAAATTTAAAATAACAAAATTGAAATCACAGAATTAACTATAACAACAAATGAAACTTTTTTTAGAATTGAAACTTCACACCTGCAGAAAATGAATCCTAAGACAATGATGAAATTCAAAGGTTGGTAAGCAAATATTGCAAAATATGGAGCAAACTGAATTAACAAGAAATTCTCCGAGCAACTATCGGAAATGTAGATTAAAAATGCTAGAAGCTGAAACAGAAAATGTTATGCTATAAAATCTATTCTAGATGACTTAACTATAATGCATTCATGTGCCACATGTTAGATGAAGTTTAATTCAATATTAACCATGCAAAAAGTTGTCAGATTCCTGTTGACTTGTTGTAGCAAGAAATTAGCAGAACTCTAGTAGGAATAATCCCTCTTCTGGGCCTGGAAGTGGCCCTTGCTTCCTAAACCAAAAGAGGGAAAAAGTACTTGCTCTACACTATCAAATCCTCACACTGAACTCAGAAGCAAACATGAATGATAATACTGCACCTTTATTCAATTTGCAGTAACATAACAACAGTGCAGGGGAAAATCTTGTAGAATATTGTTCTGCTACAATACAAGGCTACAACACTTAAACTTCTACTAATCTCTATCCTCTAGATCCTATATCCTCCTATATGCTCAACCAAATGGGAGCATTTTATTTATACAAGTAGGGTACATTATTGATAAGGTTTTGTGCTACAATATAGGACTATTACAACTGTGGCAAAACTATGTTTCCAGAATGCAGGGATATGATCCATTACTCCTTATCCATTTCATCTGTTGGAATGCATCCGTTGAAGGACAAGTGTTGGAAAGGATAGGGATATCCTTTAAATAGTTGTAACCACCATTTACTACCCGTTTGTTGCATTTAAAGACACTTTTGACCAAAATTGTTGTTTCTACGCTCATTTCGAAGTTGCTTCAGAATATTAGGCAGTAGAACAGGGTTTGCAATAATTCTTGCACCAGAAGCGCATGCGAATAGTTGTGATGGTGGAAATAATCTCCAAGAGTGCCCAGAAGACTAATTCCATCTTGTGCACCAGCTAGAGTGGACAAATTCCAAGCCATGTTGTATATGTACAACTGGCTGGAATTTGTATGGAAAAATTCATGTTTTCTACATAGTCAACTGTTGACAAAGTTCTTGGCACCTTTTTGATTATTCAAAGTGAGTAGATGGTGGGAAAATCTTGTGAAAGAAGCATAAAACCAAATAGATAGCAGCACCTTAATATTACAACATTAATTTAATGCAAAATATACTAAATAATACAACTGAAACAGATTATAAAACATAGATAAATTAGTCAAAATAGGTCATATGCACTTTATCATTCCAATATGCAAACATCATCATATAATGCATAGTATCACTAAAATTAGTACAAAATCATATCATAAGTGGTTCCAAATAGTTTAAAAAGTTATCAAAAGTAGTCTTTGTATGAGGTAATGTTATACCTCATCATTTCCCCCAACCTATTATAATGCATGTCCTCATGCATTCTGTTCTGCTACAGCAACACAAAGATCTATGTCAAGATAGCGCTCAACATATTTCCATAGTCTGCTTCCAACCTTGTAATATCCTTTGTGCTCTTTAATTTCCCTGAGCCACTCCTGGAATTGATCATCTGATTGAGGGTCATTATCAAAGAAATATGGAACAGGGGTGATGATTGTTGGATTCCTGTACCTGAGACCTATCCATTGCTCCTTTACCTCAAATATGGTCTGGATTATACATTCTACCCTTCTTCTAGACCACATCAGGTTATTTGGAGAGATGGGTTCTCTCTTATGTAGTGATATAGGTAGCTCTCCCCATCTATTTTTGCAAGCTGATAAAGCATCAACAAATGATGTTGCACAAAAGGTTTGAAAACCATCTATGCATTTTTGCAAGTTCCCCAGATACATTTTTCTTACTCTGTCATCCCTCATTAGAGTATAGTGCTCATTGGTGGAGGTCCTATGGTTCAGGTGAACAGGCCTAATGAGCAAAACTACCTGTAATTCCATGGCTTTGCTGGTTTTCTTTTCCTGCTCCCAATATATTTGATTCTGGAGTGTAGACTGAAAAGCCCTAAGTTGAAGATCACCAGTGAAGATATGGGGAAGGAAGATAACTTCGGTTGGCAAAAAGAAATTATGTAGGAATAATTCACATAGCAAATTCTGGTGTTCTGCAGAACTTTTCCAAAAAGCTTCCAGAAACTCACTAGGTGTTTCCAATTTGTGAGAGAGACCAGAAGTGACCCTCATCATTTGCCAACGGAGGTATCTATCCTTTAACATTAAGCTATAGAATCTGGCTAGCCTCCGACATTGAACCATACACTCTGCAATCTGGCATACATCCTGCACTTGTTCCTTCAATTTTTCAATTTTTAATTTTTTTATTCTAACTCTTTTGTTAAGGTCTGTAATGATGAGACCTTTCCTTCTAATTGATGACATCTTGCCATCCAATATGCCACATATTCATTATATTTTGCAAGTGTGATTGTGTCTGGTGATCTAACAATTGGTTGCATTTGAGGAATGATATTAACCTGGATGCCTATATCCACCTTTCCAATGTACGGAGGCTCTATTTGTGTTCCAATTTCTACTAATTCAATCTCAGGTGCATTCAAATTATGAAGGTCTTGAGGATATTGTGGTCTTACCTCTTCTTGTATTGCTATTTCTATCTCTATACGTGTTATTGGTTCACTCACCTGTGGATCTTCACCTGCCAAGTACTTTTGGATGTCCATCCCCTGTTTGATCTTGAGCTTGTTGTACTTCTTGTGCAACTTCTTCTTCTTCTATTACAATTCTGCCAGGTGAGTTTCTTTCAAGATTTCCTGCTAAGTTCAGTAATAGACTAGCTAATTCATCCCTTGAATTAGTCTGAGGAGGCTGCTACTCCAGAAGTGTGAGTCTAGCCTTTACAACCTCTATCTCTTGCCATAACTTAGCAATAATATCATATTTTTCCTTCAAGGAAGCTTCACTCTTTTCAATCCATCATGTATGAGTTTTTATGACACTCCTAGATGCATGCAACTGAGTCTTTATGTCTATTTCTTCTTCCTCTTCAGTGCTCAAATCATCTTTCCCTTCCTCAGCTGCCTCAGATTCTTCCTCAGAATCTGAATAATCCACAAGTGGTGCAGACATTTCTGCAATAGTGGTGTGTCCCTCTGCTTCTTCTATTATGGTTCTATCTTCTAAATCTGGTGGGTAATTGAGGGACATTGTAGGCATAGCCATATCTGTTGCACTATCCATGCCCTTGGTACTTATATCTTCAACTTTCTCCATAGTTTCTTTCACCTGCAGGGTATCAACATGTGCAGTTCCTTCTTCCTTTTCCACATCACCTATGTTGGTGGATTTCTGAAGTCTTGAAGACCTTCTCAATCCCAAAGCTGATTGCTTTTGTTTCTTTTTAGATTGTGAAATAGGGCTTGTCAATCCTAGGGTAGGGTCTGCTTCAGGTGTTCCCTTCTCCATCTGCCCTTCCCTGCTTGAACTTCCAAATTGCTCAGTGGACTGAGTGGGAAAAATAGTTACATTTTCAGAAAATGTAACCTTCCTCCTCTTTCCTACAGGATCAATCTTAGACTGTTTCTCTCTTTGCTTCCTCGTCCTGGAGGATGGAGGTCCCTGTGGTGAGGAGGGAATTTATTTTTTAGAGGATTCAGTTTCAATTTCATGTTCAGAACTTTCAATTTCTATTTCTTCTTCAGATTCAGGTCCTTCAACCTCTACCTCTTCTTCGAGATCCAGGGCTTTCAACTGCCTCTTCCTCAATCAACTCATTCCATGCATGAAAAAACCTATCAAAGCTTCTAGGGTTTCCCCTGAAGTGATGCCTACATATAATCTTGATTAGGCCATGGTGTTTGGGAGACCCTTTTCCTGCTTGGTACTTTTTGGCCATATTTACCAGCTCTTGATATAAATACAGAGGAAGGTTTACCCTAAGCTCAGGGTTTGAGTTGCCATGGCGAAGATGGGTCAGAATTCTCATGTGATGTCCAGACAGGATAGGGAATTGCCCATCGTAGGTCAAAAACCTAATGACCCATACTACAACTTCATCCCAAGGAGGTTGTAAACTTGTTCTTTTGACCCCCTTGCAGATATTATTACTCAATACAAACTCAGTGGGCCTATCCTCATTTCCCCTGAACTGATTTACAAGTTCAACTAAAGTATTTTTCCTTGATTTTCCAATTTGAACCCCATGCAATGGCAATTCAATAACTTGGCTGAGAATTTTGGGGCTTACCTGGATGGTCATGCCGTTGATATGAATTTGGTTGTTGTGGAAGGTACGTGCGAACTCAGTAGCCAACCCTTATGAATACCCATCGAACTTGTGCAAGAAGGGCATAAATCCTCCTTCAGTAAAAATTTGCATGGATTCCTCATATTTCTGCAAATATTCTATATTATCTGGCTCAATTTTATTCTTCTGTCCTCCCATTATCAATGATTGGTGTTCTATGTATCTTAGGCCTAAAAAAATTGTTGTAGGTTTTTCTCAGCTTTGGAATGCTTGAGTCTATAAAGAGTAATGCTCGAGGGTGAAGAGTAAATGAGTGCAACACCAGAATAACTTCCAACCGTGCTAGGTAACGTGAAATTGGCACGTGGTGGCAATTCATTGCATGCAGAAGTTATCATCAACCAGATGTTACTACATGTCATCATATAATTGCAGCTGTCAGGAGTGATATGGGATAATTAAATTTTTTGGAAGTCCCCCTTTTCAATAGGCTTTGAATCGTGTGCCATACTGGTCACATGCGATAATTTTGAAACTCCATGCCCTCCTCAAATATTTTCTTTGGAACTCGAATTTGAAACCTGCGTTCCAAATACTATTTCCAACCCAATTGGTGCAAAACCTTCAAAAAATTTAATTTATTTGACTTTTTAGCCACGTGATTCCGGAGATTAATGAATTAACCTTTTGTTAATTCATTCCAATCAGTTTTATCGCATAGTCCATTCCAGAGCATATACCCTTTTCATTCCAAAGCTAATTCTAAAGCTTCTTCATTCAGAAACTTGTTATGTGCAACAGGTTCATTCCAGAGCAGTACCTTTCAAGAGCATTTGAAGAGCCTTTTCTGCCTTAGACTACCTTGATAACTTTTTGGAACCAGACCTTATGTATGCTTTATACTAACTAGGGATATCATACACTACATAATAAATATTTACAATATTAAAATAGAAAAAGGCACATACCTGAAGAAACCATTCTATCTATATTTTGTACAAATGTTGTTTTCTACTAATTTTAAGTTGACTCCTCATAGAGTGTAACAGGTGCAATCTAGAAAATAGTGAAACAGAGGTGAGAATGAATGGAATGGTAAATAGTGAAACAATGGTGAGAATGGATGGAATGGTGGTGGGTCCATGAGGCAAACATGCCAAAAAAACCGGTTTTCATGTAAGCCCAATTCAGATGCGCCTCAAAGAGGTTTTCACATTCTAAATTATTATTATTATATATATATATATATATTTCTATTTTTTTATATATTTTGGTTCATGTCACTTGATTGAGTCCATCTTGGAAGAAGTGGTTTCTTCCAATACTGATACATCCAAGTTTCCTACTTGCTTGAGAAACTCCTCCTTGGTTAACGGTTTGTGATATATCCGAAGACGATGACCGTTAACCACCATCTTCCTTCTTGAATCATCTATTGGTGAAAGACGTACAACTCCATTTGCAAATACCTCCTCAACCTGATAAGGTCCGAGCCATCGAGTCTGCAACTTGCCAGGATAGTCTTCATATCGTGAGTCAAACAACAAAGCCCAATCGCCTTGTTGAAATTTCTATTGTTGGATATGACTATCATGCCACAACTTGCGTTGTGACTGGATCACCTCGGTCTGGTGCAATGCATCCCTCCTTAGCTCATCCAATGCATTGAGCTATAGAATTCGGTCCGTTTGTGCCTATGACAAATCAATACCAACTTCCAAAGCAGTTCGAAGAGTTAGTAATTCAAACTCAATAGGCAAAAGAGGCTTTTTACCATAAACCAATTCATAGGGAGTAAATCCAGTAGTGGATTTCCAAGTGGTGTTATAAGCCCAAATTGCTTCAAGTAACTTCTCCACCCAATTCCTCCTATGGGATGCTATAGTTTTGGTTAAGATCCTCTCTAATTCCCTATTTGTCACTTCAACTTGGCCATTGGCTTGTGGATGGTAAGGTGAGGATTTCCTGTGCTTGATTTCATATAGTTGAGTGAAGGCTTCAACAAATCTTGAAGTAAACTGAGGTCCCTGATCTGTGGTGATGGATTGTGGGGCCCCAAAACGTAGGAAAATCTATGAATATAGGAAATCAACAACTTTTTCTTCTCGAGCATGCTTAAAAGCACGGGCTTCTACCCATTTGGTTACATAGTCGGTACATACCAAGATATGCACTTTCCCTTGGGAAGGAGGGTCAATGGGTCCTACAAAATCTAACCCCCACCTCTCAAATGGTTATGTTCCTACTTGAGGTTGTAATGGCATTTCACTAGTGAAGGTAGGTTTTCCCATCCTTTGGCATGCATCACAATGTCTAACATAATTTTTCACATCTTTATGCAAAGATGGCCAGTAATAACCAGTACCCAAGATCTTCCGAATTGTACTCTTGACTGAATAGTGTCCTCCTGAAGGTTCATCATGACATGCCCGTAGGATATCATATACCTCATCCTTGCGGATGCACCTATGCAAAACATGGTCAGGACTGCATTTGAAAAGTAAACCTCCTATCCATTTAAAAGAAGAACTTTGCTTGATTAACTATTTCCTTTGTTTAGGAGTAAAGTGAAGAGGAATTTTTCCTATAGCCAAATAATTAGCTATATCTGCAAACCATGGAGACTGCACAGAAATAGCAAACAGTTTCTCATCAGGAAATGCATCTTCAACCAACTCTCCTGTATCTTCATTTGGCAATCTTGATAGAAAATCTGCAACTACATTAGCTTTCCCTGGTTTATTAACTATAGTGATATCAAATTCTTGCAATAGTATTAACCAACGAATAATTCTTGCACTAACCAGAGGTTTATTCATCAAGTATTTAATGGCAGCATGATCTGTATGAATGAATACCTGATATCCTATGATATAGTGTCGAAACTTATTAATAGCATATACTACAACTAAGAATTCCTTCTCAGTAGTAGTGTAGTTCTTTTCAGCTCCTGTCAAGTTTTTACTGATGTAATAAATGGCATAATGCTCCCCATTGTCAATTTTCCCTAATGCAGCTCCAATAGCAGTATTGGAAGCATCAGTTTGAATATGGAAGGGCAATTCCCAATTAGGTCCTCTCAATACAGGGGGAGTTGTTAACTTTTCTTTTAATTCCTCAAAAGACTTTTGACACTCAGTAGACCAAGAAAATTCAGAATTTTTCATTAGTAATGCAAACATTGGATTGGCTATGGTACTGAAATTGGCAATAAATCTATGGTAGAAACCAATGTGTCCCAAGAAACTCCTCACATCAGTTTGAGTTTTTGGAGGAGGAAGGTTTTTGATGACTTCCACCTTTTTAGGATCAACCTTGATCCCATAAGAGGAGATATGATGACCAAGGACAATCCCTTCCTCCATCATTAAGAAGCATTTCTCAGGATTAAGAGACAAATGGTATGTTTCACAACGTATTAAAACTTTTTCAAGTTGTTCCAAAGTATATTCAAAACTATCCCCAAATACTGTGAAATCATCCATGTAAATTTCTACACTCTCATTTGTCAAATCAGAGAATATGGCCAAAATAACTCTTTGAAATGTTGTTGGAGCATTACATAAACCAAAAGGTAGAACCCTATAAGCAAAGGTTCCCCAAGGACATGTGAAAGTAGTTTTCTCTTGGTCTTCAGGTGCAACTTGTATCTGATTATAACCACTGAATCCATCAAGAAAACAAAAAAATTTCTTGCCAGCAAGGGTGTCTAATACTTGGTCTATGAAAGGTAATGGGAAATGGTCCTTATGTGTTACCTTATTTAACTCTCTGTAATCCACACACACTCTCATTTTCCCATTTTTCTTTGGAACAATGACTAATGGAGAAACCCATCTACTGTCTGATATTGGATAGATGAATCCTACATCTAAAAGCTTTTCAATTTCTTCCTTGACAATATCTTTCAAAGCAGGGTTCAAACGTCTTTGAGGTTGTCTCACAGGTTTAACATCTTCAATGTATATTCTATGTGTACACACATCAGGGTGAATGCCAATCATGTCCTTATAACTCCAAGAAAAATCCTGAACATGTCTCTGCAAAACAACAAATAATTTGGCTTCTTGCTCATTAGTCAACCAACTATTAATGTTCAAAAACTTTCCTGGTTGTATCTCAATCTGCTTAATCCCTGGATAAACAGAGTTGACAACCTCATATTTACTGATTAAAGCATTTAAGGGACTAATGATGTGGTTACAGAGTATGAAATACTCTTGATTCAGGTGTAAATGTGATACCTGATGGGATCATTTGCATAGGACAGGTGAAAGAAGTCAGAAGATGATGATGCCATCCATGTGGCAATGTGAAGGAGCTTTCTTGTAGTGGAATAGATGACAGATGTTCAGCGAGTTTGTTCTTCATCTTTCCATAACAAATGATGGACAAGAATTTGATCATCCCTAAGGCCTTCTTCTTGCAATGTTTTCACCAAAATTGTTTCATGTTCAAAGATTTCTCTTTCTGGTGAATTAAGTTCTTCAATATGTTCCTTTACTACAATGGTGGCCAAGGTGACAATAGTTTCATGTTCTTCATCAGACTCAGGATACCATATCTGTCCAAAAAATTTAGCTGAAGGTTGGGCTGGTGGATACAAGGAAATATTTTTTAGGTCTACACCATTTGAAATAGTCATCTCACCTGACCTGTAGTCTATAAATGCAGTTGCAGTGGCAAGCCAAGGTCATCCTAGAATAATAGGATAGCCATTAGCTGAGTTTCTAGGCTGCAATACTAAGAAATCTATAGGATATTCCCAAGAAGACACTTCAATGGCAACATCCTCCAGAATTCCTTTCGGTTTGGCCACTGACCTATCTGCCATTTCCAAAATTGTGGTAGTAGGACTAAGATTATTGAGCTGCAATTTTTGCATGGTTTCCTTAGTCATCACGTTGATTGCAGCTCCTAAATCAATAAGTACATTTGGAATTTGAACTAACCCAACAGTAATTGTAACTATTGGACTCCCTAGATCACCATATTTGGGGGTACTAGTTTTCCAGAGAGCAGGTCAGCCAACTTACCTTCTACTTGCACAGTCTTAGGAAAGGCTTTCTTCTTCCTGCCAGGTTTCCTAATGCACAACTCCTGAATGGTTTTCTTAATCAGAGGTACATCCTTTATTGCCTGCAACAAAGGGAGTGAGATAGACATTTTCCTCAATTCTATGATTAATTCTGATTCAGGAGGAGTGATAGTGTGGTCAAACCTTTCAGGATACGGAAGGTCTACTGAGGCAGGTTCAATTTTTCCTTGTAAACTTTCTGTTTTTCCTTCTTTTTGCTCTGTTTGTGGTTTTTTTGGACTTGAAAATTCTTGCTTTCCATCAATTTCTTCAATAGTGGGTGGTGCAGGGTCAGGTAAAACCTTCCCTGAATGTAACTGGATGTTACTACAGTCAAGGACATGGACTACAAGAGTCTCTTCAGACTCAACTCCATAAATAAGGGTTGCTTGTCTATTGTTATTGGGGTTAGCCATAGGCTGAGCTGGAAGTGGAGGTTGCTTAACTGGTTGTGATTGTTGTGGTGGCATTCTTCCTTGAAAGTTCTGATTAGGAGCTGGCAGCAGGTTTTGAGTCTATCCTTGATACCTCTGCTGCCCTTGATATGATGGGTATTATGGCCCCCATCTCTGCCCAGATTGTTGATTTTGTGTCCAAGGTGGATTAATAGGATTCCATGGTTGATTCCAACCAGAATGTGACCAGTCTTGAGGGGCTGACCAAGATTGATTCCATGGTTGTGAAGGTGGTTCTGAATATCCCCAAGGCATATTCCAAGGATTTTATCCCCAACTTGTAGGAAAATGAGGGGCATTCTGGTATTGTGAAAAGTTGCCTCCTGGCCTCTGCCCAATAACATTAAGTTCTTTAGTTTGGGTTTGCAAAACATTTTTAAGGTGAGGTAGGAGATGGCACTTATCAGTGTTATGCTCTTTTGAACAAATGCCACAAATAGTTGAGATAGAGGTTCTATCCAAAGGACAATCATGTAGGGCATGCTTATTCCTGCATCTAGGACAATAGATAGCTAGGGGTGGTGAAGAATTAGATTTTGCATTCCTTTCCCCTAATGCAGTATTTAATTGAACAAGAATATCAGTTTTCATGTTAGCCATTTCCTCCATCAAATATTTTATATCAGTATTACCAGGATTCCTTTTCCTTCTTCTTTGCCTAGTGCGGGAATAATTTCTGCACAACTCTACAATATCATTAATATCAAGTTGGTTTATATCTCCTTTTCCCATTAAGTCCAATACTTCTCTAGAATCATCCTGCAAACCTCTCAAAAATATAGTTTTTAATAAGTCAGTTTCCACAGGACCACATCTCTTTTGGATAAAGGTAAATCTATCAAGATAATCCTCTAAGTTTTCATCCTCTTCTTGTCTAATCCGAAATAACTCATCCTTCCTATTTCTCACTCTACAATACTCCTGATACTTATCCAAAAATGTAGTTTCCATTTGATCCCAAGTGCGGATTGAATCTGGTTCAAGGCTCATAAACCATCGTAAGGTTGCATATTTAAGTGTAGAGGGAAATAACTTCAATTTTTGGTTGTCATTGACATAGTCATAAGTCTGACACAGAACTTTGAATTCAAACAAAAATTGATCAAGATCTTCAGAAACAACTCCCCTAAATATTGGCAATACTGAGGGTGAAATTGTTTTCATAGGAGCATTCTGAGTAGGATTCAGATGAATAGGGTATTCAAAAGTTCTAACAGGAGGATTGTCAGCATCATGACCAACAATGTCCCTATCACGTTCTCCTTGTTCTGCCATAGGTGCTTCTTCAATTTTAATTTGTTCAACTGGTTCAGATGGATCAGCCCTATGGGTATGTCTAGAAGCAAGTGCCTCTAAGAGCTCTTCTTGCAAAGATCCTACAATTTTAGTTGATGAAGAAGATGATTCTCTTTTAAGTCTTTCAGGAAGTTCATACACAGGTAGATCTTCACCTGATCATGAAGAACGCCTTGGTGGAAAAGAGCCAGTTCTGATAAACCTTCCTCTTTCATCTCTTGGCCTATGCATTCATGCCTATTTACTAAATGAACTAAACCTCAGGTTTCCAAAAACTGTTTCTTGAAATAGGATAGTTTTTGGACTGCTAGACCTCTCCTAACAACACCTAAGTATCCCTGACAATGGTGCCAAAAATGATGAGTGTCATCAACTCTTCATCATTTAATCATTATGTTTGTCAATCCAGGGTGGTGTCCAAGGCTATATACGAAAGCAGGGGTTAACAGACTAATTTTTAGTTCATCTAGATCATGGCCTTATTCATGGAATAGTTAGTGTTTGGGGGTGTCAGGTGTCCCTTTTAATCTCCTAGAAACTAAAATTGAGTGCCTACTTATCCTTGCATAATTGAAATTCACACAGTTGCAGAAAAGCAAATCTGAACTATTGAAAATGATAGAATTCAGTTGACAAAATTTAAAATAACAAAATTGAAATCACAGAATTAACTATAACAACAATGAAACTTTTTTAGAATTGAAACTTCACACCTGCAGAAAATGAAACCTAAGACAATGATGAAATTCAAAGGTTGGTAAGCAAATATTGCAAAATCTAGAGCAAACTGAATTAACAAGAAATTCTCTAATGCAAAGTGGAAGTATAGATTAAGAATGTTGAAGCTGAAATAGAAAATGTTATGCTATAAAATCTATTCTAGATGACTTAACTATAATGCATTCATGTGCCACATGTTAGATGAAGTTTAATTCAATATTAACCATGCAAAAAGCTGTCAGATTCCTGTTGACCTGCTGCAGCAAGAAATTAGCAGAACTCTGGCAGGAATAATCCCTCTTCTGGGCCTGGAAGTGGCCCTTGCTTCCTGAACCAAAAGAGGGAAAAAGTACTTGCTCTACACTATCAAATCCTCACACTAAACTCAGAAGCAAACATGAATGATAAAACTGCACCTTTATTCAATTTGTAGTAACATAACAATAGTGCAGGGGAAAATCCTACAGAATACTATTCTGCTACAATACAAGGCTACAACACTTAAACTTCTACTAATATCTATCCTCTAGATCCTATATCCTCCTATATGCTCAACCAAATGGGAGCATTTTATTTATACAAGTAGGGTACATTATTGATAAGGTTTTGTGCTACAATATAGGACTATTACAACTATGGCAAAACTATTTCCAGAATGCAGGGATATGATCCATTACTCCTTATCCATTTCATCTGCTGGAATGCATCCGTTGAAGGACAAGTGTTGGAAAGGATAGGGATATCCTTTAAATAGTTGTAACCACCATTTACTACCCGTTTGTTGCATTTAAAGGCACTTTTGACCAAAACTATTGTTTCTACGCTCATTCCGGAGCTGCTCCAGAATATTAGGCAGCAGAACAGGGTTTGCAACAATTCTTGCACCAGAAGCGCATGCGAACAGTTGTGACGGTGGAAATAATCTCCAAGAGTGCCCAGAAGACTAATTCCATCTTGTGCACCAGCTAGAGTGGACAAATTCCAAGCCATGTTGTATATGTACAACTGGCTGGAATTTGTATGGAAAAATTCCTGTTTTCTACACAGTCAACTGTTGACAAAGTTCTTGGTGCATTTTTGATTATTCAAAGTGAGTAGACGGTGGGAAAATCTTGTGAAAGAAGCATAAAACCAAATAGATAGCAGCACCTTAATATTACAACATTAATTTAATGCAAAATATACTAAATAATACAACTGAAACAGATTATAAAACATAGATAAATAGTCAAAACAGGTCATATGCACTTTATCATTCCAATATGCAAACATCATCATATAATGCATAGTATCACTAAAATTAGTACAAAATCATATCATAAGTGGTTCCAAATAGTTTAAAAAGTTATCAAAAGCAGTCTTTGTATGAGGCAATGTTCTGCCTCATCACCCATGATAGTTGTATTTTATGGAGAAACCAATCAGAAAACTAATTTACATGGCCAAGGAGATCTTGTTCATAATTTGTACTTCAACCAATCCAATTGTCAAACTTTCATCTAATTTTATTGACAACCCAATTACACATGTTTAAAAGAGATAAATTTCTTTAAGGGGATTCACATATACCAAATGATTCATACTATTGTTATGCATTTTCAACTTGTATCCTAGGTTAGTTTTTTTCTCCACCTTGAGAACAAATAAATAAGGGGTTAAGGGATACATTTATCAAATAGATCATTACAACTAAAATATTTTGTTAACAATCCATTAATAATAATTTTCATCAACAAACTTTTGAATAAAATATGAATTCAATCTATTAACCTTGATCTAGATAAAAACCTTTCAAATATCTAAAGATAAATCTTTAATGGATTCTATACTAGACTTTGTCAAGATCTAACTCGAAAAGGAGGACATCTTGAAGGAAATAAATTATCCAAGCTATCAAATTTTAGGCTAAAGTAAGAATTTTCAGTATATACGATCCTTAAAAAATTGTAAATTCCTTATTAATAAGATTTTTCTATACAAATCTAATTTTATTAGCTAGAATGTTTTCCATTAGTGTGTGTGTGTGTGTGTATATATATATATATTATATGGTTATTTGGATTTCAAATAGATATCTAATATGAAGGGAGCAAGCATCATTTAAAAGTGAGTGTGAGTGCAAGCTAGTAGTAAGCCCCACCTTTTCTTGTTTCATATCTTTGGGAAAATTAAAAAATAAATGATTTATATAAGGAAAAGCTAGGTAGTATGACAGGAAAGTCATTTTTGAAAGTCTTAACTAGAAGTGAGGATCCCTAATTAAAAGTATGGATGCCCTACTTGGGGACAAGAGGAAGGTTGAATCTATGGTAAACCATATCTAGGTAGCAAATATTACCCCAAATGTGATTTTCAAGGATGAAATTATTGCACATGACATAATGGTGCTTAAAAGTAGACAATTAATATGCAATTTCCATGGATATTGACCAAACTTCTCAAAGATTCAAAATTGGATAAAGTAGATGTGGGGATTGAATTCAAAATTTTTATGAATTTTTTAAAGGAATTTTCTCATAATATTTTGGAGTTCAAAAATTAGGGATAGAACCAAGGGTGGCGGCCCATGTTTTCATGGGAAAAATACATTATATTTAAGACCATGAAGTGATAAATTTTATGTGGAGACAAAAATTATTAAAAGGATTTCATTTTGGATTTGGCTTTTTGGATTTCCATATCAACTTATCAATAAGGAGGTTTTGAGGAATAATAGAAGTACTCCAGGAAAGTTCATCCACTGGGGACCAACTACCATAGAGAGAATGCATGTTATGTATATCCACATATGTGTTGCCATGAATATTTTATAAACTTTCACGGGTTTGATCGAAGTATCGAGTTTTCCGAGAGTCTGATCATGCACCTACCACCCACCCTTAATTAAGAGTTTGTATCACATTTAATCAAAGATTATATTTTAACCAAGAAAATGGGATCAATAAGTGGATTATAAAAATATTGCATTCAAATGAAGCAAATCTTACAAAATTGAATATATGCAAGAAATTGCAAAGTGAAAATGATGGAGAAAGAGACCATTTTTCTAGGCATGATATAAACTATAACATAAAGCAAGGAGATTATACCATAGTGGAATATGGATTAGATCAAAGATTTTCCACTTCCAAGAAAGTAACAAAGCAACCCCTCTACATCATCAAATGGTAAAGGTCATTATGCTTTATTTTGATCAACCATTAGGAGAAACAAAGAGGAATACAAGGGATGTGTTGTAAATGTGTTTAATATTTTCCATGTTATTCTGGCGAGGTTAACTCTAAAAGGTACTGGACACTCTCCACATATCCTTGTCAGGGTTTAAATTTTTTAGGATTTCTTAAGCTATTTTTAGACCATATTTAAGGCTAAATATTTGAACCCATGGTATTGTAAAATCCGTTCTTGTGTTGTTATTTAATTGCACTTGCATCAAGGTTTGAAGAGTAATGAGAGATGAACATTATTGTATTGGAGATAGTTAAGTTTATATAATAAGGAGATATTATTGTGTTGTATTTTTTCTCGTAAGATTTTTCCAAGTGAAATATTGTGTTATGTGTTATCTTCTTCTTTTTTCTTTGATTTTGTATTTACTATTTTTCTAGATTTAGTTTATTGGGGCCTTTTGCTCTTCAAGACGAGGAAGTACAATGTGCAATTTCAAATTCAAAAGGCATTAAAGGTATAAAATAAAATTGGAAGGTAAATATATATTTTTTGATTGGTTGAAATAAGGGGTTTTGAAAGTATCCCCGAATATTTTACAAAGAGATTACAATAAAAGAGACCATCTCTAGAAGACCAACTTATTGGAAGGTAAATATTTTCTCAATGATTTTACATACGTTTTTATGAGGGGTCTTGGTTCCCTTATACTAAGTGGGGTTTCAACCTAGGACCTCCCAAAGAGAGGTCAAAGTCCTTACCATTGTAGTAAGATTGCAACTTAATTGGAAGGTAAATATTAAACAAAGGAGAAAAAAGCTATCAAGTTTAACCTAGGTAAATCATCTTCACTTTACTCAAGTAGTGTAAAATCCTATCCTTGAAAAATGGAGTGTAGAGCATATACCTTTCTTTTTAGGATTTTAACAGCAATATAATTAAGAAATTAGTATGGAGTATACCCATGGAAATCTAGTTTTTCTAAGGCATCTTAAGAAATTAACTATTATGAAGGATTACTTCGCACTTTAGGGCTTCCATGGCAGCATTTAGAGTTATAAGATAGTAACTATTATGGAGAATCATCCTTGTACTTTAGAATTATGAGGGCAACATAATGAAGAAAGTATTGGTGAGATTAATTATGTTCAGATTATTCAAGGTAGTATAAGCCTTTAGAAGAAAGTCTCATTGTGAACAACATGGAAAAATAGAAGAGACTAATGAAGAGGAAAGTATTAGTGGGAATGAGAAAAGGAAAATAAGACCCTCAAAAAAAGAACAAGGTGAAAAGGAAACTCAAAGGGATATTTATTTTGGAAACAAAAAAGAAATATTGTAGGTGTTAACAAGTGGGGTTTATCCCACAAATAAAAATAAAAGTGATGATGAAAATGGTATTGTTGAATATTATGGGTATGAATAAGACCCCTAAAAGCAGAGCTATCAAAATTAATATCTTATTATAGTCCAAACTTTATTTTATTAAATGAAATACAATTAAGTAGTGAGGAATGTAAGGATGCATTGAAAATATTTGGAATATGGAGGACTTAATTTTTTTCTACAGAAGCTTTTGGAGGTATTACAACAATATGGGATAAACATAGATGGGATGGTAGATTACTAGAAACATAATATAATTGGATTGTGAATCCATTTTGTAGGAAATAGGAAGATATAAAAGTTAGGGTTATACATGTATATGCTCCAACAAAAGATACTTGAAAAAGATATTGGAAATATCTTAGGACATTTTTGTCAAATACAATGATGATTCATAATTTTAATCTATGGATTCTTGGAGGACTTCAATACAATTCTCTATTCTTTAGAAAGTAAGGGTAATACTCATAGATGGTCTAACTCAATGTAGAATTTTGCTTCATCTATCAACTGGACTTTGGAATGCTATTCCTTCATGCTTTCAATATATGGGATAATATATGCATTGGGAAAACTTATATAGTAAAAAGATTGAATAGATTTTTCTTATCTAGTAAATAGTTACAAATGAGATATACATATTCAATCACTTTATTACGAGTAGGATCAGATCAGATACCCATATTTTTGAGATGCAATTTACTCAATAACGGTCATCCAAAGCCATTTTAATTTTAACTTATGTAGCTTCAAGACCCTAATTTCTTTAGTACGAGAGATATTTTCTTCTATCTTGATGATGCAATAAATATTTAAATACCTCATAAATAATTGGTGTAGGAGAATCTAGAAAATATAGAAGAATCATCTTGAAAACCACAACAACTATCACATATGTTTTTTTTTGGTAATTTGGTGGTTCTATTATGTGGGTTTTGGTTGGGTCCCAATCCCATATGTACAAAAAACCTTGATAGATATATCAAAATATCCCATACCGAGGAAAATAGTTGTGAGAAAAAACAAAATTCCCATGCAGGGGAGGATGGAAACCAGATTTCCCATGCAGGGGATGACAGAACCAGCTAGACTAGCAAAACTGCCCACGCAGGGGTAAGTGATCATAGAGACTACAATTCGATGGAAACCTAACCAGAACCCACGTAGGGGCCATCTTAGGAAAAGAGAATTAACAGACATGGAAAATTGAGAAGAGATGTAGCAATGTCTGTTTGGAAAATCAAAAAACAAAAAAAAACCCTGAAACAGCAACATCAAAACACAAACCCAAAAACTAGCTTAGTGAAGCTCTGCTTCTGAGGAATCCTCCTTGTTGGTAGTTGCACTCTACCGAAGGAACTGCTTCATGGCTGCACTAGTGCTCTCAAAAGTTGCAATGAAACTTCTAATGAACATATGAGAGATTCTGCTGGAAATTGCAATGTCAAGATTCAAATTTCCACTAAATTCGAGAGTGTCGGGGTTTGAATTCCCACTAATGTCATCAGAGATGTGCATAGGGGAATTTTGACTTGTCTCTGCCTTGAATTTTTTAACTCTAGAAGACCATCGAACATGGGTAGTGCTCCCTTCAAATTTAGATTGTTGCTTAGCTGGCACCAATTTGCTTCCACTCGTAACAACGAGTTTGTTGGATGGGATAGCAGTAGTAGACGGGAAACCATTTTTAGAGATAGGAGTTTGGACTTCAGGGGATTCCTTGCTCACTAGGGGTTCACTCGACAGGGAGTGAGGAGTGCAGGTGGAGGAGGGATGGGAAGGGTTGGATTGGAGTGGGGTGGACAAACGGTGGAGGAGTGAGGAAGGTTGGGATGTTCATGGGTTTAAACCCCCATAAATGATTCACCAACACAATATGAAAACTAGATAAAGGTTTAGATGGATCATGGACAATGACAGTGGGCCAAGGTGAGGGGAGAGATTCGTGATCAAGGGCAACACCTATCCACTTGAATTCTTGATAATTTGGGAAACCATCAAGCTCTTGGTCCCAATTGTAGTTGTCTCAATGGACCAAGAACCCTTATAGGGGAAGACCAGATACCTCGATGATGATTGAATCAAATATTACGCACAAGTACGTGGCTATTTGACCAATATTTAAAAAAATCTATAGTAATGTCAAGATCAACACCTTTGAATTTGGATAGAAAGAGAATGAGGCATTGAGATTGTAGAAAGGAGGCCAACAGGTTGAAGGTTGCTCGGCTCTAAGTAGACCATGATGAAGGATACGAGGGGCCACATGGGGAAGTAGGAAGGCTAGAAAAGTGGATGGGGTGGCTAAAAGGAAGAATGAGGTACTGCTAGGTGAACCAACTCCTATTTAAATAAGCATTAAATGAGACATTGGTCATGTCGATAATCGAGGGATGATAGCAGGTGGGGAGGCGGTGAAGATGGAAAGGAGACTGGGGATTGGTGGGGGATATCAAAAAGATATCCACACGGGTGGAGATAAAATACCAGAGGCACAAGGTGACAGTGAGGATAGGTAAAAACTTAAGCAGGGTGGCTTCGGTGCAATCATGGTCAGGACTACGTGAATTGTCTTGAAAATTGGTGAAGGTTGACAAGAGTAACCAAGTTCTAGCATCACAACTAGATGGGCCAGATGAGTGGCCAATCATTTGATGGATATGGGGCACATGGATCAGAGAAATCACCCAGGGACTTTCACACCACAAGACCTACAAAACCATAATTAGAAAATCCATGGAGTAGTGGGGAAAGAATTAAATGCACCTGGTCTGCCTTGGCCAATCCGCTGATGCTATGTGGATGACACTTGGCGGGATTGAACTGCGCCAAACAGAGATGGTCGGTTGGGTGATTCCCATATTTGTGAGACCATCAACAAGCCTGTTGGCTTCGTGGTACACGTGAGCAGCCACGACCTACTTTTGCTGACCAATGAGGTTCCTGGTTTCCTGGATCAGGGATCGAATGTTCCATGGTGGATTTTTGTCGTTGTTGATGTATCCAATGATGTTGAGGGAATCCCCTTCAACTTGGAGATTGATTTTGGAATCCCTGATGAGATGCATGCTTCACCATAAAGCCCAAGCTTCAACCACATTATTTTTTTGGTGGTCTAAGTTCTTAGAGAAAGCTATGACAACTTCACCTTTATGGTTCCTGACAACCCCGCTCACTCTTGCTAGACCTAGATTCCCTTTGGATGCACCATAAAAATTGAGTTTTAGCCATCCTTCCTGAGGTGGTCTCCAATGAGCCTTCTTTTTGGGGTGGGCCAGGGGAGGGGTCACATTGGAAGGGATGGGGATTTTCAAGGACCTGAGAATCTCAGCTTCTAAGCTGCAACTAGGAGGATTGGGGCAAGGAAGTAGTTGGGAATTTTTAGCAGCATAAGTGATGGCTTTGGAAGTTGTGGACACTGGGTCATTAGACAAGGTGGAGAAAATTCTGCGATTCCTCTCTAGCCAAATTTACCATAGGAAATGATGGAGGTAAACCTTCCACAGGAAAGAAACTTTGGGATTTTTGAACGGGTTTGGCCATTGGACAAAGAGGTCCAAGAGGGATTTGGGAGGGGCCCATTGAATCTAAAAAGTAGCCAGAATGTGACTCAACCCTTCTTTGGTAAACTCACAATCCATGAATAGGTGGTTGATAGATTCCCAATTGGATAGGCACAGGTGACATCTATTTGGGATAGGGATGCCTCTTTTCATAAGATTATCGATAGTGAGGGCTTTGTTTTGGATGGCAGTCCAAGAAAAGAAGCCAATCTTGGGAATGAGGTGCTTGACCCACACCAAGCTGAAGGGAATAGAGGGGATCTGGGAACTGAGTAGGAGGGAATAGGCAGATTTGATAGAAAAATCCCCACTGTCATTTCCTTTCCAGATGGGGTAGTCAGGGGTAGCTATGGTTGGGATGATAGTGGTTCTGAGTAAGTGGGACAAGATATTCCCTACTCTAACAACTTGCTCACTTTCATTGGTAGTGGGAATGGCTTTCCATTTGCATTGGTTGTCAATGAAGTCCATGACTTGGCTACCCCACCTTCTATCTAGGATAGGTCTGAGGATGGAGACCTCAGGGATTTTTGAGAGAGGTTTATCTTTTATCCATGCATCATCCTAGAAACTGATATTTGAACCATTGCCTAGCTACCATCGAGTGCCTTTGATGATGAGGGATTTAGCCTGAATGACAACCCACCAAAAAGCAGACCCATTGGTGGGAATGTTGGCCTCCAGTAGAGACAGGTTTTGGAGGTATTTGGCTTGAATGATGGAAACCCACTCGGCTTTGTAGTTGGTGAAGATTTTCCATGCCTGTTTGGCAAGGAGGGCGAGGTTCATGTTGGCTATTCTCCTGAGCCCGAGGCCCCCTTGGGATTTAGGTTGGCAAACTCTATCCCAACTTACTAGGTGAAATTTCTTCTTTTCCTCTAAATCCAACCATAGGAAGTTCTTTTGAATTTGCTCAATCTTGGAGTGAACAGTAGCTGGAGCTTTGAACACCAACATGAAATAGACAGGGATACTCTGGAGAACTACCATAGTGAGAGTTTCTTTAGCCGCCTGAGATAGGAGAGAACCCTTCCATCCTACGAGTTTTTATTTGATCCTTTCTATGACATTGTCCCACATGGACTCTTTAGGGCTTTTAGTGAATAGGGGAAGACCCAAGTAAGAGGTGGGGAGGTCAGCAATGCAGCACTGAAGGATGCGAGTGATCTTGCACTGTCTATTACTAGGGGTGTTGAGGAAGTAGCATTTGCTTTTTAGATAGTTAATTTCTTGCCCGATTGCTAAAGCATAGGTATCAAGGATAGACTTTATGGACTTAGCTTGAAGAATAGAGGCCAAGGTAGCGATGATAGTATCATCTACAAACTACTGATGGGATAGGGGTGGGGAATTAGATGAAGCTTTGATCCCAAAAACACTCCTTGTAGAGCAGGTAGCTTTGAAGGCTCTCCCTAAGGATTCAACAAGAATAATGAAGAGGAAAGGGGATAGGGGATCTCCCTGCCTAATGCCTCTAGAGCTGGGGAAATAACCTACTGTTGATCCATTGACTAGAATAGAGAACCAGGGGGAGGAAATACAACCCTTGATGAGGTCGATCCATTCCTTGTGAAATCCGAACCTGGAGAGGACTTTTAAAAGAAAATCCCTATTTACCCTATCAAAAGCTTTGCTGATATCCAACTTCAGAAACATGGCCACATTTTTGTTGCACGATGTTGAGTGAAGAGTTTTGTGAAGAGAGATGATGTTGTCAGTGATGGATCTGCCTTCCACTAAACTTCCTTGATAGGGATCTATGATCATGGGAAGGATCTTCTTAAGCCTGATTGCTAAATATTTGGTTAGAATCTTGTAGATGATGTTGCATAAGCTTATAGGTCGGAAGTCCACCATGGATTTGCATTGAGGGGATTTGGGAACCAAGGCAATGAAAGTAGAGTTCATCCCTCTAGGAATGATCTTGGTTCATTGGAGTTCCAATATGGCATTGCATATATCTTCCTCCAGGATATCCCAGAATATTTGAAAGAAATGAGGGGGAAACCCATCTGGCCTAGGGGCTTTATCAACTTGCATGGAGAACAAAGTGAGCTTGATTTCATTTTTTCTAAGGGGTTGGATAAGGGAGGAATTCATTTTAGGAGAAACCAGAGGGGGAATGTTCTATAGGAGGATCTCTTGGGCTTCAGGATGTTCGAGGGTTGTGGCTCCCATCAAGTTGCTAAAATAGGATGAGGCTTCATCTCTGATTTTGGAGATATCTTTTGATATTGTGCCATCGAACAAAATGAGCTCCTTGATTTTTTTTGTGCTTCGATTTCGTAGAGTGGAAGCATGGAAGAACTTTGTGTTGGCATCACCATATTTTAGCTAGAGGGCTCAGGATTTTTGTCTCCAGTAGGTCTCTTCCTTGGCCAGAATGTTGTGGTATTCTGATAGAAGTTGCCTCTCCTCTTCTCTCAACTGAGGAGTCCACTGGTCATGCTGGATTTGTTGCTCTAAGATTTTGAGCTTGCTCAAGATCTGTTATTTATTTTCAAAGATATTCCCGAACACCTCTTTGTTCCAGATTTTGAGGTTTTCCTTGATAGCCTTCAGTTTCTGGGAAACTCGGGAGATAGCAGAACCATGGAATGGGAGCCCCCACCATTCAGAGATCCTCTACCTTAGATTAGTGTGTTGGATCCACATGTTCTCAAATCTGAATGGGGTCTTGAAGGATGGAGCCCTGTTAGCTTCCAGGAGAAGGGGGCAATGGTCAGAGCCAACTCTAGGAAGAGAGATGAGAGAGGTGTCTCCAAATATGGGAATAGCCTGCTAGGATAGGAAGAACCTATCTAGTTTGACCTGTATGTGCTCGAAACCCGCTCTTTTGTTGCTCCATGTGAATTGACAACCTTTGATCTAAATATCCATTAGTTCATTCTCAACAAAAAAGTCTTGGAAATCTTGAATACTTTTGAAGGACTAGAACTGCCACCCCTCTTATTGGAGGGAAAGAGGGGGGAATTGAAGTCACCTGCTAACATCCAGGGGAGGTTGGAGAAGGCATCCTTCATGTGGGATAGGGATCTCTAGAGAGAGCATCTTTCAAGAGGATTATTGGGGGCATAAATGTTGGATAAAACCCAGGTGAACTGATTTTCTTTGCAAAAGAAAACCAAGTTTAGAGTTCTTTCAGAGGATGAAATTACCCTGCCTTCGACTTTTTCTGGATCCCAAAGGCATAGAAGGCCTCCAGATGATCCTTCAGCAGGGGAGGAAGCCCATTGACAATTCTTCCACACTGAATTGGTAATGTTATTGATTCTAGAAGCATCAGCTTTTGTTTCTTGCAAAATGAGAATGGTAGGTTTATGGTCTTTCCTAATAGTTCGAGCTAATCTCTGCTTGGCCGCACTATTGAGACCTCTAATATTCCAGGATAGGATCCTCATCTGGAAACTTTTGTGGATTTCTTACCTCCTTTGCCCTGCTGGGGGGAGGTTTGGGATTTTTTGTTTCATCCCTAGTCTGGTTGAACAGATCTGGGAATAAGGTTGTTTGCACTCCATTGGCAACTTGATTTTCAGTGTCTTTTTTAATTTGCTCGGATAGGGTAGGTCTGCCCCTTTTATTTTCACTCCTTGTGTCAACAGGCACCTTTTTGAAGCTTTTGGTAATAATAGGACTATGATCCGCTCTACGGTGGGTGGGACTTACAACTTCCTTCAGGGATTCAAAAATGGATTTGGTTGGGGAAAGGGGCCCATCCAAGGGGGAAGGGGAGGATCAACGATGTGATGGGAAGGGCTCACAACCTTTTGTAGGGGTTCAAAGATGGAGTTGGGTGGGGAGGGGGCCCGTCGGGGGGGAAGGGATGGTCCGGATCTAGATGGGGAAGGATGGGGATGAGGGGAGGGGGTGGGGGGAGGAGGGGCAGATTCTAGAAACAGGACTTCATCACTGGAGATAGATAAAGGTCCAAACCTATTAGGAAAAGCAAACATGGAGCATACCTTATCCGAATCTAAAGAAGGATGGCTGAGGAGCAGCTCCTGGTTGGTGATTTGTTTCCCTTTGAATTATTTTTCCCGCTTGTTGTCGAAGGGGGCTTTGGGTCTTTCATTGTGTATTCCCATTTGGGTGCTTTTTTTCCATGGAGGGGGAAGCTTGGAGCTTGGTGCCTCTTTTTGGGGTTTGAGAGATGGACATTGAGATTTTAGATGCCCTTGAGATTGACATTCTATGCAAAATGCTGGCTTGTTCTCATACTCTATTGCCTGGCACCAGTGATAAGATCCATAGATGAGGTTTATGCGAGTTGGAAGTTGGGAAGCCAAGTTGGCATTGACACAAATCCTGGCATGAGCCATGCGGGTTCGAGCCTTCGTTGTAGGGTCAATGGCAACAAGATCCCCAATATATTTTCCAATCTCATGTAGAATATCTTCATGATAGAACTGGATGGGAAGATCTGGGAGGTGAACCCAGATGGGTGCGAAGTTGATATCTTGAGTTTGAGGGTTGAAATATTCCCCCCATTTTTGAAGAAATAAACTTTTCCTACCATAAAACCATGACCCTCCTATGAGGATGCGGGCATAGTCATTCTGGTTGTTCAACTGGATCAAAAAAACCCCTGGATAGGGCCACCAGTTGGAAACTTCCTGTTGTTCACCATTTAAATGCAACCCATTTTCTTATGGACTCCATGTCAGGTCTACCCCTAACAAATTTCCCCACAAGGGAGAGGGATTCAATAGACAGTTTCTCTACCATTATTGATTCGGGGATGATGAAATTTTCACCCGATGAGGTCAACGGGGGATGTGTCTCAGTCCCAGAAGAGCTGGGGAATGGAGAGTCCGTAACCTTCTCAAGGTAGGTTTGGGGAGTTGCATTCCCCGATTGGGGTTTGTTGGTGGGAAGAGGAGGAACGAAACCCTTGAATTTTTCCCATGGTCGATCAGCGTTCAGGTCCCACTACCCACCAGGATCAGGATCTGGGCCCTTCGAATCATCCACCTTGGTAGCTTCATCCGAAGGGGGAATCTCACCTTGCTCTAGTCCAAAATCCCCTGCAAGGGCTTGGGAAATCTTGCCTGTTGTTGCTAGAGTTGTCGAGGTCACCATAGTATTTCCTCTCACAACTATCACATATGTTTCTAACACATTATTAAATATAATATTGAGCAACACTATGTTCCTTTATTTATCCAATGTTTTATGTCCTTCCCTTATCTCCTTAGTATTCCTCTAACAATTCATACATCTTCTTGCAATTTCTTAAATTGAATGATATACTCATCAATAACATCAAAGGAATCCATGGACAAGGTTGCAAACTCCATCTCCAATCTACTAATATGGGTAGAACCTATTCGATCAAACAACCCATAAAAATCTCAAGCAATACTTTAGGATCCATAGTGCTTATAGCATGGGTGTCATATACATTGTCCATATGGATGGCAATGACACCATGAGCTTCATCCTTCTTATACATGTAAGGCTTTTTAACCTTTTTAGAATTAGTATCTCAAGGTTCCTCATCCACACACTTGAGTAATCCCTTTCTTTAGAGTAGAGCTTCAATATTGATCTTCCATATGGCATATTTAGGACTACTAAAAAATATCACATGATGATCCATATTTATTCTATTAAAAATAAAACATCCACAAGTAGCTATGACCAAAACAAATACTACCAATGTAAAGAACTTAAAACTATACAATTTAAAGAAATGGGATCAAAATACTTCTATATGTAGAAATCATGTCCCTTAGAAGTTTAACCCTAAAATCACAAAAATTACCTCCAAAACCTTTGAATTTTTTTTAATTTTTATAATACCTACAATGAATGAGAGGCTACCATGTGTTAATGCAAGAGTAGATGGGGGTGCTTCCTACACATTGAAGATGGAACATACCAATGAATTGCATGATGCCAACTATCATAATCTATTTTCTACCTTATCTATGTGTAGACACCAAAACCTAGCCACTTGTCATCCATTCAGGTCTTCCTACCATTTCCACCCATTATTCATATATATTTATATATATTTAATAAATATATATTTATATAAGTGAATTAATCCCAACCATCCGATTTCACTTAATCCTATCCATTCATCCATATCAATCCATGCCACACCCCAGATTTAATATCCACCCTCCATACATTTTAATCTTGACCACACAATTAGTGTCATCAAAACCCTAACATGCCCTAGGTGAGATTATTAATAGGAGCCATTTTGATGGCTCAACCCCTAAGTATTCCCTAAATCTTCAGTCTTTTTTCCTAAGCTCCCTAAGAATTTTACCTTGAGTTCCCTAGAGTATCCAAGTGCTCTCACCTTCCATCCTCACTTGCCATAGCCCTCACATCCACCATTACCTCCTTCGCTCAACCAGATATACTTCTATAGACTTTCCATTCAACTATCGAACACCTTCAGGTACTCCCTATCATTCTTGAGCACCTCTAGGTACTTCCCCTCCACCACAAAGCACCTTTGGGCATCCTCCATTATTCTCAAGCACCCAAAAGCATTTCCTATAGCCACCAAGCACCTACGAGTATTTTACACCAGATTTCTACAACCCTCCTAGCCCTCAAGCGATGCTAGGGCATCATCACACCAATCCACTACAACAGATTACATCAGATCAGAGAATGAAAGATAAGCAAGGTAAATATTTTTATTATTATTTCATTCTATGCACTTTCAATTATATTCATGTTATTTACATCATATAGCTAGGGTTTTTGTATTGATTATAGAGGGCCTCACATTGTGGAGCCCTCATAGTTGCTACTAACCTACTTGCTATTTTCTTGTGTGCAGATATAGAAGTGTTACATTAGCATTGTGCAATTGCTTAAGCTGGAGTGGCCCAACATCGGATAATCAGAAGCCCACTCACTTCTATTGGGAGCAAGAACGCATTTTAAAGACACCACCAACATTGTTTGCTAGGGTTTTAAAGAACCCTAGCTATTGTAAAATTTGTATCAAAGGATTCAAATATTCTTATTGTAACAATGGAGTTTTGAGGCTCCCCCCATTAATATAAAATCATTCATTGTGCAATATTGTCTTTTGAGTTCAATTTATATCTTGTTATTTGGTGTTGCATTTTTGTCTCTTCAAATGGTGATCATGGTGGGACCCACTAAGGGTTTATTTTTATGATTTGCTTTGCTAATTTATTTGTTGTTTTCTATCATCTTGTAGGGTTTTTAGAAGCGTAGATTTCATAGTTTTTATTAGATTTAGGGTTTCTAGAAACTTGCAGAAGGTTGTAGAAGGTGTGCGAACGCCCGATGATGCTCGAGGAACATCCAAAAATACCCAGGTGCATTCCAAAATGCATTCTAAAAATGCCTAGGTGCATTTCAGAAATACCCAGAGGTGTTTTACAGAGAGTTGGAGTAGAAGCGTAGGCTATTTTGTAAGTTTACAGCTAAAACCCTAACTTTTCTATTTACGTATTCTAGCAATCTTACATTTTTTTCAGATTTCTAAGCTAAAAAGAACATCATTAATTAATCTAGGAAAAACATTCATACTAGCTTGCATATTAGGTTTCATATTAGTCATTTGCATCCATCCACACTTTCTATTTGAAGTTTCTGATTTTCTATTGTATTCACAAATTGAAAAATATTGCATTTTGATTTCATGTGAATTGAAAAATTGCATAATTAGTTTGCATTATAGGGTTAGGGATTCCTATTTTTGTAGGTCTAAGTAGGAACATTATTCAGATACCAAAAGTATCCCCGTACTTGGGTGATTCCATACGAAGGAGTAGACGAACCCCCAACTGTCTAGAGCGGGTCTTAAGTGGTGTACTCTACATCCTTTGGAAAAATTGGTATTCTGAGTAGTGGCTTCTGATTTAGACTATCAAAAGTAGTTATATTTCTAACATTGTATGTACACAATAGCAAATCAAAAAATTTAAAAAGAATCACACACTGCACGCTTCACATTTAACAATAGTGGTTAGATTTCATCACCAACCATTGCTTGAGATTTGGTGATGGTGGCTTTCATCTCCATCCACCAATATCTACCCTTAGAAACCTTAGGTCACCCTCAAGCAAACTTGTTAGATTTCATCACCAACAAGAATCTCATTGCCCCAACTTAGCCATAGTTTTTACCTTTCTTTGATTAATTCAGATTAGCACATTTGAAACACACAAGATCAAAATTTAAAAGAATGAATTCACATTAAAAGGAGATAATCAATGAATGAGGTAAGACACACGTGTTAAACAAACTTAGCATTGATTGTTTATTTTTCTTGTGAAATTTAAATTTTGTGTTTCATTTTATTGTATAATCTATATTTTGGTTTAATTGCTTATGGTATTAACTAGAAAACAAAAGAAAGCATTAAATCAAGATAATTCAATGGAACCTTCATCCACCTTCCCCACCACTTCTATGGTAGATTCCCTAAATGTGACACAAGTAGATTTATCTATAGGTCCCTCACATTCCTTATCACCCACAACCTTTCATATGGTTGTTCCCCAAGTAGAGTCAACCTCACCAACCATTGATCACCACATTACCCACATAGATATGGCATGAGTAGAAGCTCTCATGAAGTCTTCTAACTATGTCTTAGAGTCAGTCCCCAATTCACCTAGACAAGATCCTACTTTACAGTAAGAACTTGTTTATTCCCAACCACCATCCAAATTTACCTAGGTGTACACTAACCCTCTTTTTGAGGCATCAATTGCACCTTCCTCTCATATGTCCATTCCCCAACCCTCATGTGCTCCTAGCACTTCATACACATCCACATACAATAACCCCTTGTATGAAGCACATGTAAATGTTGCTTCACAAGTTTTAGCCTCACAAGTTACCATACCAAGTGTAACTTGTCCCCCAACCACATCCTCCATACCATCTACTTCCATACCCTCCACTTATGATAGAGAGATTAATGAAGCATGGGAACACTTGAACAAATTTCTTAAGCAACATCAAAATGCTCAACAACAAGTACAAGTGAACCCTAAGCCTTTACCAAACTCTACTCAGACTATCCTCATCAACCAGGGTCCATCATGGACACCATAATCTTCTATGGTTTCTATCCCTATTCCTCCACCAAGTCATACCAATACCCATCCTATTCCCATTGGCCAACCTAGCCATAACCCTCATGCATCAACCCCATTCCAAAATTCTCCATATTTTCATCATCAGTCTCCCATTCATCAATTTCCATCAAATTCACCTAGTCATCATCACCAATCTCATCATCATTTGGTCACCCCACAACATTTTTCCACCTCACCTCAAAATCATTAGGTAATTTAGGACTTTCACATTCCTAAAGAAGACCCTCAAATTAAGGCCATGCAAAAATAGATAGATCAATTGATACAATATACTCCTAGTTTGACAAATCAGAAGCCAACCTTACATCAATTGATCAACCAACCTATTCATCCTTTGGTACCATCACCGCCATATCCAAAAGATTTCATGATGCCTAAGTTTGAAAAATTCAAGGGAACTGAGGATCCCAAAGAGCATGTGAGCACGTTTGTACACGCATGTTTTAGAATTCAAAATGACAATGCTCTCATGCTCAGAATATTTCCTCAAACATTAGGAGGAGATGCCATAGAGTGGTATAATCAATTACCCAATCATAGTATTTATACTTTTGAGCAATTGGTTGACCAATTATTTGAGCATTTTATCCTAAATGTTAAAAAGAAGGTCTCATTGTCTGATGTCTATGCTTTAAGACAACATGATGATGAGTCTATCTATGATTTTGGAAACCATTGGAGGGTTGTCATCACCAAGTTGCCATTCACCTTACCAATGGATGAGCTAATCAAATTATTCACCAAGAGTTGTTTAAAACCTATCTCTTGGATGCTTCAATTACAGACTTATCATTCATTTGAAGAAGCTCTAGCACAGGCTAGTGTCATCGAGGAAATAAAAATCCAAGAGGGCATACTTAAGCCTAAGAAAAAGGAATGGCAAAAAAAGGGCCAATATAAAAGCAACTATTCTAGCCAATCAAAATCAACATAGGCTACCCCAACCAATCAACCCAATCATGTTAATCAAGTGGTCATGAGCCATCCGATAATGGCTCAACAACAATCAGTGCAACAATCACCACAACAAATTGCTTATCATGCGGTACCCTTGGTAACTCAAGCCATGCAAAACATAGTGCCAACTATAGAAAACCATCCCCGATGATAGTATATCCAATAGAATCACCAATATACCCCCTTAGCCGAGTCATATGCTTCCCTTTTCCAAAGGTTGTATGACACAAACAAACTTGCTTTACCCAAAATTAGACCAGATGATCCCGCTAAACATGGAAAACATTATCGAGAACATTTATTTTATCCTTATCATAGGCAAAATGGGTATGATATTAATAATTTCCATACATTCAAAGACATCGTTCAAGACCTAATTGACTTGGGGGTGATCAAGCTTGACAACCCCCTTGCTCAACAAAATCAAAACCTTGGTATTTTTCAAACACCACTTCCTCATCATGAGGAGGTGCAACCAAATATAGGAGGGGCTAACACCAAAACTCCTCCTAATCAAGTCAATCATGTCCAAAAATACCAAGGGTTTGTAGGGGCCATCCATGTGGTCACTAGAGGTCAAAGAAATAATCAACAAAATGCAAGGCAACAACCTCAAGCAAGTGTGTCACAACCTCCCTCATCACCACCCATCCAAATTTCCCCCAATCCTTCATCACCAATCCACATTCCTAGCCAATCAAATCCTCCAATTCAACCCATCAATCATCCACCATGACCAGTCATCTCATTGAGTAGCCGATTAACCACAAGTCTAAAGATGGCTTCCACCAAATTGTCAATATACGAGTTAATCCAACAATCTCCCCCACATCATGAGGCATTAATGGATATTCTCAAATCCATTGAACTACAATCTCAAGATTCTAATGCCTTCAAAAACTTTGTAGGGAGCATTCAAACATGCATGGAGCCTTCCATCACATTCTATGACTTTGAGATTAAGCCAATCTCATCGGACTCAATAGATCCTCCATTGCATATCATGGCTCTAATTGACAAGAAGTCATTTAAAAGAGTTCTAATTGATACCGGTTCCTCCATAAATATCATCACCACATCTGCCCTTCATCATTTGAATCTTCCTCCATCTCATATAACCAAGTCATCATTCACCTTAAAAGCATTCAATGATGCTTTGTGTTCCATAGTTGGCACTATTGTTTTGCCCATTGAAGTAGGGGTCAAAATATTGCACACTATGTTCCACATCTTGGAAGGATCCATGGCATACAATGTACTCCTTGGAAGACCTTGGATGAGGGAAATGAGATGTGTCCCTTCAATTTTACACCAATGTTTGAAATATGTTCATGAGGGACAAGTACATTGCATACCAATGGATGTCGAACCATTCAAGTATTGCAATTTCATTTCAAATCCTTATGAGTCCATGCTTCCTTCCACCCACCTTTTCCTATCACCATCAGCCAATCCATCTACCACTCCACCAATTTCCTCATCAAAATTTCCCATTCCTGAGGAGCTCCCTATCACCAATCCCCATCAAGCTCCCATACCCCCATCATCTTCATCATTGACTACATGCACATGTGGTCAAAGTCAATCCACATCATCAACATCCTTGCCATCCACTTCATCATCATCATCCATCCAACAACCTTCCCAATCCAATCCATCCCCATCACCTAATGTTTCACAAGTCGAGTTGATAGATTGTGAGACATCTTCATCATCACCATTCCCCGAGCCATCATCCAACCATGGTCCTTCCACATCATCCCAAGTTGAGGTCCACCTCACTAATCTTGGTATTGGTGAATATGTGGTCCAAGACATCACCATCACACCACTCACCATTCCTAATGCTAAGGATTTTGATCACCCATATGACCCACATTTATCCATAGGAGCAGTATATAACATGGGTTCAACTCCAAATAGCATAAATTTTATATATGGGGGGATTGATTCTTCATAAAATCTAGCTCCCCTAGAAGAACCCAAGGAACCAACACTTGCCAACATTCCAAACATGTCAAGATTTCCATATCACTATTTTCACATAGTTAATTGGCAAGGTCATGGCCTAGGATTGCATGAACAGGGAGTGCTTCAGCCTATTGATGTTCCATATCAAGAAGTGCATGACCATTCAGGTCTAGGTTATCATTCACTTTCCACCACCTCTTCTCTTGAACAAGCCTTCCAAAGGCTTAATCTAAATTTAGGAGAAGAAGCCCTCCATCCCGATGATTCTGATGATGAAATCCATGAAGAATTTAAACTTATGTCGATAATTTTAGATGAATCTAAAGAAGAATCGAAGCCCATTATTCCCCATACCAAACAAGATGAGTTTTATCTCAAAATGTTCCCCATCCATGAGCCCATATTTCACTTGCTTCTTCCACAAGAGTGAGCCGACCCTACCGGTGAACCACCACCTCCATTCCATTAATCCATTTCATAAGCCAAACTTGTAACATATGTACATAACACAAAAATAGTGGTTTTCACCACTACCAAAAAAATAAAAAAATCAAACAAAAACATGTTTTATTTTTCAGCATTGCATGTATATATCATTTAGTTAAATGCATTTATTTGTGTTGCTTGTTACTATCCAGGTTTACCAAGCTCCTAGCACCGGTTCTTAGGTTCCATCCATTCCACCCAACCTTATCCACTTTGCCCATAAGTCAACATGAATCCTATTGATTTATTCACCCCACTCCATAATCCATATGATCCGGCTAAACCAATTCCAATTGACATAAGTCTCATTGATATGGACCAGATTTCCTCACCTCCATCCTTTTTTGAGTTTGTCTTATTCAAGGAATTATTAAGGGCTTCAGCCAACTACATTCCTCCATCCCCTCCACCTTCACCTTCACCCTCACCTTTAAATCCTGAGGTTTTCTAGGAAGATATAGATGAGGATAAGCCAGAAGAGTTTGATGATATCTTAGATGACATTCATCTGATCCCTACACCCCATCAACTTGAGGAAGGTTCCCATATGTCCATTGAAGATACCATCGATGTGGACCTTAGTTCAGACAAAGATAATCCCCAAATTATCAAGCTTGGAAAAATTTTATCACCCGAAGAACAAGAGCAATTAATTGCTCTCCTCAAGAGGAAAAAGGGTATTTTTGCATGGTCCTACAAGGACATGCCTGGTCTTGACCCTAGTCTAGTTGTCCATAATCTCACCTTACATCCTGATGCTAAGCCGGTTAAACAAAAACTTAGAAGGATGCATCCTACCATTGCCATCTTGGTCAAAGAAGAGCTCCAAAAGCTATTAGATGTGGGTTTCATCGTACCCATTGATTATCCCGAGTGGCTCTCAAATATGGTACCCATTCGTAAGCCTAATGGGGTGATACATATTTGCACTAACTTTTGAGATCTTAACAAAGTGTGTCCTAAGGATGAATTTCCTCTCCCAAACATTGATACTCTTGTTGACACTTGCATTGGCCATGAAATGCTTTCACTCATGGATGGTTTTTTAGGATACAACCAAATTTGAATAAATCCTGATGACCAACACAAAACAACATTCACTACACCTTGGGGAACTTTTTGTTACAAGGTGATGCCCTTTGGCCTCAAAAATGTAGGTGCCACTTATCAACGTGCCATGACATACATTTTCCATGACTACATGCATAATATTATCGAATATTATGTGGATGATCTCTTGGCTAAATCTAAAACTCGACAAGAGCACATTGGTGTATTGGAGAAAGTTTTTGATCGACTTCTAGAGCATAATGTAAGGTTGAACCCCAAGAAATGTGTCTTTGGTGTTACCTCGAGCAAACTTCTAGGATTCATTATCTCCAAAAGAGGCATTGAGGTGGACCCAAACAAGGTCAAGGCCATCATGGAGATGCCTCCCCCAACTAACTTAAAGGAATTGTATAGTTTACAAGGAAATATTCAATCGATCCATCATTTCATTGCGCAACTTTCTGACAAATGTAGGCCATTCAATCACCTACTACAAAAGGGGGTGCCATTTTCTTGGATAGATGAATGTCAAAAAGCCTTTGATGACATTAAGAAATACCTAGCTTCTCCACCAGTCTTAGCTCCTCCTCATCCGAGGGTCCCATTCTATCTTTATATTTTAGCAATGAACTTTGCATTAGGGACAATGCTTGCACAAAAGAATGAAGAAAATCAAGAGCAAGTTGTCTACTACATTAGTCGAACATTGGTAAGCTATGAAACTAGATACGCTTATGTAGAAAAATTGTGCTTAGCAGTGGTTTTTACCACTAAGAAACTTTGACATTACATGCTTAGTCACACAACTTATGTCATAGCTAGAGAAAATCCTCTACATTATATGATATCCCGCACTTACAATAACACCCACACCGCTAAATGGATAATGCTCCTTACTGAATTTGACTTGGAATTCATTAGCCAAAAATCCATTAAAGGTCAGGTAATAGTCGATCAACTTGTGGAAGCTCCACTACCTAGTGATCATCCTTTGATTATTGAGCTCCCAGATGATTCGGTATTTGTTGTCACTGAACAAGAAGAAGATGTCATTCCAGAGGAAGACATCGATATCACACTATTCTTTGATGGCTCTAAGTGCATGAAAGGTCAAGGTGTTGGAGTCATGTTTCATACACCCCAGGGGGTACCTATCCCCTTATCATTCAAACTTGACTTCCAATGCACAAACAACACTACAGAGTATGAAGCCTTAATCTTAGGTCTTCAATCAGCTATAGCTATGAGCATTAAGCGTATTAGGATATTTGGTGATTCTCAACTTGTCGTCAAGCAAATCAATGGAGAATACCAATGCAAAGAACCTACCATTAAGCTTTATCATGAAGTAGCAATGAAATTGCTCTCTAAGTTTGATTGGTATGAAATCAATAGTTTACCACGTTCGACTAATAGATTTGCAGATGTGATGGCCTCCCTTGGATCATTGATTCCAAAAGACTCCTTTGGAGAGGTACAACCCCTTATAATTTCAATAGTCTCTAAATCTGCAATTGTTCATGTTGAATCTAAAGATGAAAAGGATGTTTGCTTTATCCAATCGGATCCATATGAGCCTTGGTCAAGCCAAATAGTAGCCTTTCTCAAGTTTGGAACACTCCCATATGACATGTCTCGAACTACCAAATGCACATTCAAGAAAAAGGTAGCTCATTTCATTCTCTTGGGGGACGTGTTGTATAAACATGGTTATGATGGAGTCCTCCTTCATTATCTCGAGTCTAGTGAGGCACAAAGAGCCATAGTTGAAGCCCATGATGGTACTTGTGGTGGTCATTTTAGTGGAATGGCCATTGCAAAGTGTATCTTATGCATGGGTTATTATTGGCCCATAATGGAACGTGATTGTTGCACTTATGTTAAACATTGCAAGAAATATCAAGAACATGCTAATTTAACTCATGTACCATCACAAGCTTTACAACCTATTCAAAGCCTTTGGCCCTTTTCACAATGGGGTCTAGATCTAATTGGAAAAATTTTACCTCCTTCCTCAGGACAACATACATTCATCATCACAACCATTGAATACTTCACAAAGTGGGTTGAGGCAATTCCTCTAACCAGTATGATAGGACCTAGAATTGTGGAGTTTATACTTCATCACATCATTTATCATTTTGGTATCCCCTCAAAAATCATCTCTGACAATGGTAAGTCTTTCAAGAACAAGGATGTTCGAGCACTTTGCGAGAAATATAACATTCAACATAGTTTCTCGACTCCTTATTACCCATAAGAAAATGGACAAGTTGAAGCTTCCAACAAGACCTTAATTGCTATTCTCAAGAAACTTGTTAAAGAAAATCATAGATATTGGCATACACAAATTCCCTTGGCATTATGGGCTTATCGAACAAGCATCCACACGCCTATAGGGGCAACACCATTTTCATTGGTCTATGGAGCCGAAGCAATCATGCCTCTTGAGCTCGAGATCCCTTCCTTGCAAATTTCTTTGTAGGAATTCATAGATGATGACACTGCTAGACAAGCACATCTTGACCAACTCACACTTCTTGATGAGAGGTGAGTCAATGCTTTAGAGCATTTACGAGTTTATCAAGACCACCTAAAGCATGCTTACAATGCCAAAGTTCATCTACATGAATTCCAAGTAGGAGATCTTGTCCTTAAAGAGAATCAACAAAACACCAATGCATTACCGCATCTTCATGATAAATTCATAGCTAATTGGTTAGGTCCATACATTGTTACTCAAAAAGTGGGTAACAATACTTATAGGCTTGCCAATCTAGAGGGAGAGGAAGAACCCAAACCACTTAATGTTATACACTTGAGAGCATTCTATGCATAATGATATATATATATATATATATATATATATATATATATATATATATATACATGGCTAATACACCAAAACATTGCATTTCATTTGCATACATTTCATTCCCAAAATATTGCACTTCATTTGCATACATTTCATGCCAACACACTTCAAATTGCATTTCATGCACTCACATCCACATTTCACATTTCATATTAGGATCATTTATTAAGTTCAATATTTTAATTGGTCCAATAAAATCATGTTGCCTTAATCAGGGGCACCTTCACAACATCATCCACACAATTCCACCAAGCCAAATTATCATTTACAAAGCCACATTTCCATAATTCCTAGGTGTTTTCGATCACTCAACCACTCCTAGTGTGTTAAGAAACCTCCAAAATACATGTCAAGTTCCTTTTAGGACCATCACACATATACATTAAGAAAATCTTGAGTTTTGGGAATTGACTCCAAAACATTCTTGAACCAAACACAATTTCACATCTTAAAAACATCTTGTGTCAAAGAGGGATAACACCATACTTGGTTTGAACCTCGAAGTGAAAAGGGTCATCCTTGCTAGTCCCATCATGCAACATAGTCCACAAAAATAGTGGTTTTCACCACTATCACAAATTCCAAAATAAAAGAAAGAGTAGGGAAAATCCCTAAAAACTCTAAATATTTTACATCACACACCACTGATCATTGGGTTGTAAGGATCATACTACATTTCTAGTCAGACGGTTAGGTAGTCATCCCCAAAACTTAAGAGATCAAAAACACAAATCGTGGACTATGGAGTTAGCCTCCACCGGAGCTATAGATGCTTGAATGGTAGTGGAGTACGCTCATGCATGGTGACACATCTCTTTTAAAGAGACCTCTGACCACACATAAGGACAAGCTAGCTTCTTGGATTCATCCATAATAGGTTTACCCAATTTACTCAAGATGAGTTAATGAACTCACTTGCACACACATTGGTTCTTGATTACCTCGAGTCATTACCATACTCATGATTCGGTAAATGAATTCACTGCACACACATTTGGTCCTAGAGGGATTAGGTAGTTTTAGTGAGTTTGTTTGATACCACTAGTATGTCTGAGTCTCTGCAAAATAGTCATTTTTCCATATCAACATCCATATCTTCTTCCATATCAACATCCATATCACTTCATGAGTCATTCACCCCACATACCACCAAGTTTGGTGCCCTTGATTAAACAACAATGCTAGAAACATGGCCAAACAAGATCTAAACTATGAATGATCATTAGAACATCTACATTCCTACCTTGCATTAATCATCCATAACATATCATATACATTCATCATCCATATAAACATGCATTCCACAAAAGCATTCCAAAAAAGCATTCACACAAACATATAACACAAAAGGTAAAAGCCATGTATATATATATGTATAAATATCGCATGTACAATGAGTGCCAAAAGGCTACATACAATGGAGCACCAAGGCTCATATACAAAAAGTGCATCTAAGCACTAGCTAAGCCCTCCAAGAGGACCCCTATGACCTAGAAGGAGCCCTAGACCTAGAGCTATGCCTAGAATCACTATGCCTAGCAGCCTCGGATACAGATGAGGTTGGAGGATCAAGAAGTGGAATATGATGCTCCATCAACCTATCCTCCAATGCCTCGATATACCTATGCTGAGATCAAAGGTGCGCTATATCAACATTATGTTGATGCTCCCTCTCTAGTAGCTCTACCTAGAGCCTCATGATCCTCGCATCCTACTCTACTACCTACTACTCCAACCTCACCCAATCCTCCTCACTTCGATCTAGAGGTCCATCCAGAGTCTCCTCCACATCATCCCCATCTCTCCATCTCCTCCACTCTCAAGAGCCTACCTCGCCACACCCTTAGTCCTCCTCCTTTGACTATCTGATCGAAGGTACCACTACCACTTAGGGGCCTCATGGGTCCCCTCATCCTCAACCCCACCCCCATATCCACTAGCTGCTACTAGAGTCGATGCCCATGGTGGCTATGTAGCAAACCATACATCATACTCCAGAGTAGTCCCTACATCATCCACATCTAGGAGATCTATCTCCTCATCATCCTCATACACCTCCCTCCATGGCTCTACACATGGTAGCCCTATCTCCTCTCGATACCTCCTATAGAGCACCAACTCATCTAAAATCCCCTACCTCAAGCCAAACTATCAGAGTACTCATGAGAACTAAAAATACTCAACCTCACTTCGATATCTCCCAACCACCCACCTAGCCTACCATACCCATCATAGATGCTCTCCATATCTAGTCCACCTACTACCCTACCATGGCCTCCATATCACTTGGGTGGATGTTAATCCAACCCACAAACTCCTGATACCACCTAGCTCATCGACATAGGACTCAATTGTACCTCCTTAACCACTACCCATCTCCTAGCATAGGGCTCCTCCCTACCCAAGCCTACCACTAGTAAGCCCTCTAATCAAGCCACACTAAAGTGCTCCCATCCCCAACACTACAACAACAAGCTGCATCCTAAACCCTTCCTCCCTTACCTCCTCACCTCATAGAGCTCCCAATACACCTACACCAATAAGGTAGGAGCCCATGCATACACCTACCGCCTAGTGAGCATATCACTCACTAACCCTATCAGGTTCCAAGGGAACCTACACCTAATGTTATTTGAGGCCATGATGTTGGCCAACATGAACATCACCAAAGCATGGAGGGCATCCAACTCCTTGTCCACATACATGGACAAGTAGGGAATACCTCCACTCTCCACCCTCACACCCTACCAACCATCACCAAACATCTTCTTCATATCTGCACCTCGATCACGTCCAACCTCGATGTGCTCCCCCTCCACTAGCACCTTGAGGATGTGATATACATCCTCCAAGGTCAGGGTCACCTCTCCTATGGGGAGCTAAAATGTCCCCCTATCCGGATCCCACCTCTCCACCAATGCAGAGAGGTACCCCTCATCCACCCTCACCACGTCAACCCAGGCTACCTCTCGCTAGCCCCACAGCCTCTAAAAACTCCCACTCCTCCTCCTATACCACCTTCCTCATCCCAAGAATGTAAGGGAGAACCGATGTCGAGCCTCCAAAATCCTAAGTTGCAACACAACACAAAACACTTGTCATTTACACATGTTCAAAAAAAAAACTTTTTGCACAATACATAGAAAATAGAATTACCTAAGTAGCCTACACTCTAGCTCCATATCTTCTCCCTCCACTACCATAGCTTTCGCACCCAATTCACTTCACCTCACTTCACTCCACTCTCCCAAACATAGCTTCTCAAACTCACAAATGCACAAATGAGTTTCATTTCTTATCCTACCAGCTATTTATAGCTACTTCAGGCACCTTGAGATGCCCATGGGTATTTCCTAGTGCACTGAAGTGCACTAAGGCATTTGCAAAATGCCCAAACATCGACGGCATTTTTGCATGCCAAAAGTGCCAACGGGCATTTGGCATCAATTTTGACAAAAAGAAAAATTTTTACAAAATAGTGGCTTATCCCCACCAAATCACTTCATATTGCATCCACACATCTGTTTCATCATATTAACAAGTTTTGTGAAGGTTCCAACTGATTTGGATGCATAAATTTCATTTGCGACCACAAATTGTAAATCCACTTAACAAGTTACAAAAGCATTCCAAAATGGTCCAAATCTTCACAAAATGATTATAATCATCATTCTCATCATTAATACATCATTTTCACATCATTCCATATCATAATTTGCATATTTTCCAAGTTCAAACAACATTCAAGTGAACCTTGTACCTAGTGGGTTATTCTATATACTTGGTGATTGCAGTGATTTGCATCCATGCAATTCGATAAGATGAATAACTTACCATAAGGACACTTGGTCATTTTCATCATTCCATATCTCCTTGTTGGAAATCACAATCACATTTGGTACTTCACATTTTTGTGAAACCTTGCCAAGAACAATTTGCACAAAAGCTGTCATTGATGGCCTAGTTCGTGGGGCTTAAAACATGGACAAAATCACATTTCATCATTTCACATCTCCTTGAAAGTCATCATGGTGACTGGCCTTAGCTAGGGTGATTGGTTTCGATCATAGGAATTATCTGACAATCACTAGTTGGCCCTCCGAAGTTGACTACTTTTATTTTTGCATATTCATCCTTGCATATCAATGACGTCGGAAGGCACATTCTTCAACAACATCGAATCACCCCAAATTTGGGGCAACCACATTTGGTTTTGACTTTCCCACAATGGGATACATCTTACATGATCATGACATCTACACTTGGAAAAATCCCTTCATATGTTGGGGCAAAAATAGACATATTTTCATCACATTTTTCAAAAATCCCTTCATCTGTTGGGGCAAAAATAGATGCAATCATTTCACATTTTTCACCAATCCCCTTCATACCATTGGGGCAAAAATGGTATCACATTTACATCATTCATATCATCCATCATTCATTTGCACAGATTTTTCAATTGGCTCATGAGATTCATCCACAAACTCACTCACCAATTGAGGGGGTAAGCTACACAAAATCCAAATTCTTTCATTCTTTTATCTTCAAGCTCACGTTTCACATCCCAAGAGAAAGTTGCTTCTACACCTAGCCAAAATAGGTGTCTCGTATTTTTGCACTGCATTGTGTTTTACGCAATGCAATACAAAAAGGGGCATCTATAGACACCAAAACCTAGCCACTTGTCATCCATTCAAGTCTTCCCACCATTTCCACCCATTATTCATATATATATTTATTTATATATATTTAAATATTAATATTTTATATATATTTAATAAATATATATTTATATAAGTGAATTAATCCCAACCATCCAATTTCACTTAATCCTATCCATTCATCCACATCAATCCATGCCACACCCTAAATTTAATATCCACCCTCCATTATATTTTAATCTTGACCACACGATTAGTGTCGTTGAAACCCTAACATGCCCTAGGGAAGATTATTAATAGGAGCCATTTTGATGGCTCAACCCTCCCTAAATTTTGAGTCTTTTATCCTGAGTTCCCTAAGTAATTCATCCTGAGTTCCCTAGAGTATTCAAGTGCTCTCACCTTCCATCCTCACTTGCCATAGCCCTCGCATCCACCATCGCCTCCTTCGCTCAGCCAGATCTGCTTCTATAGACTTTCCATTCAACCGTTGAACACCTTCGAGCGCTCCCTATCATTCCCGAGCACCTTTGGGTGCTTCTCCTCCACCGCCAAGCACCTCTAGGTGTCCTCCATTATTCTCGAGCACCCACAGGTATTTCCTGTAGCCACCGAGCACCCACAGGCATTTTACGCCAAAGTTCTGCAACCCTCCTAGCCCTCGGGTGATGCTAGGGCATCGTCGCACCAATCCACTACAATATATTACATCAGATCAGAGAATGATAGATAAGCAAGGTAAATCATTTTTATTTTTATTTCATTCTATGCACTTTCAATTTTGTTCATGTTATTTACATCATATAGCTAGGTTTTTGTATTGATTATAGAGGGCCTCACATTGTGGAGCCCTCACAATTGCTACTAACCTATTTGCTATTTTCTTGTGTGCAGATCTGGAAGTGTTACATTAGCATTGTGCAATTGCTTAAGCTGGAGTGGCCCAACATCGGATAATCAGAAGCCCACTCACTTTTATTGGGAGCAAGAACGCATTTTGAAGACACCACCAGCATTGTTTTGCTAGGGTTTCGGAGAACCCTAGCTATTGTAAAATTTGTATCAAAGGATTCAAAGATCCTTATTGTAACAATGGAGTTTTGAGGCTCCCCCCATTAATATAAAATCATTCATTGTGCAATATTGTCTTTTGAGTTCAATTTATATCTTGTTATTTGGTGTTGCATTTTTGTCTCTTCACTATGAACCATGTTGTACCACTTGTCACTATATGATTCACTTTGAAATCCATGCATCATCAAGTCTGCTATTGACTATGTATCAAATTTGATGAATTGAGAAAATGTGATTGGCCAAACTCATATTTATAGATGCTAAGTGGTGTATGGTCTATCACATTGTCCATTGTATGGCCTAACACATTGATCCAACCAGATATTTCCATGTTGACCCTACATCAACCTCTCCCATGTGTTGCATTAATATTCATACCATATTAGCACCCTAACTAGTTGTCATGTGTTACCTTGTGTCTCTTGTCTAGATTGTCAAATTAATTATCATATATTAACTAATGATTTATATGTCTGCTATCATATCACTTGTACAAATTGCCACATGAGATGTATGCATTTCCATATATCACCTCAATATTCATGTACCTAATGCCATGATAGTTGTACAAATTTCCATTTGGCATTTGTACAAACATGTCATGTCATAATGCCTATGAAAAGGAGTTTTTATATCATCATCAACTACCATGCCACTTAAAATTATCATGTCATCTTGCAATACCACACTATCTTGTAATGCCATGCTATCAAAGGTGCTAATATCATCATTTTTTATGCTACTTGATGTTGGAAAGGGAAGAGGATTTGAACTCAAGACCTTCCATGGGTAAGGGTCTTATGTCCATCCAGCTAATCATACTCCAAGTGTAAATTTTGAGAGATAAAGGAGGAGGCATAAACTTTAAATAAAACCACGCTATCATATTTCATCTCCCCTTACACATTATTGATGCAAGCATGCATCAAGATGACACATGCATGTCCAAGCATACCCTTTTACATGTCATTTACAAAGTATTTCTAATATTATTTAAAAATAAATCCAAAATTTGGAGGAAAGATGAGCAATTTTAAAATGTAATTTGGGAGTACCCAGAGTCAAAATAGCAAAAAGTGTTAAACTATGACAATCCTAAAGTTTTACAAATAATCCAAAAATACTGACGATTTGTTTGTATCTATTGTAGTTTTCCCTACACAACCATTTGGTCAAATACAATCAATCATGACCTCCTCTCAAACCTATGTAAAAAAAAGTTGTCAAACTATTTTTGCAACTTTTTCAAGTGGTTTAGAGGTATTTTCCATGCATGAAAGCCTACCCATGAGTTCTTCGGTACCTAGGGTCTATTTGAAAAAAAATAATTTCTTCTTTTATTTTTTCATGACGACCAAGCAGTCTACCCTCTCAATAATATTGCTATTGGACAACAAAAGTTAGAAGTGAAAAGGAAATAGATTTATTTAAAAAATATGTGAAAGATAAATTAAGTTTTCAAGAAACCTCACAAAATCCAATACTAAAACTAAGGTATCCATTTGGTTAGAAAAAATTAAAAAACAAGATTGAGTTCCAATGAGAGGAAAGATGAACCTATTGGTGAATAATTACCCTAGATCAAATCTACTGATTCTAGTGAGATCCTCGTGATGGAAGTCCACTAGGGTTATTTTATTAAGAACCTTTCTTTAGATTAGTTTTTTAGCCTTCAAACCTTCAAAAAACCTTGTTCACCAACCCCTACAAGAATATCCTCAAGATAAGCCGGAAGAAGAAACTCCTACTAGTAGAAGCAATTGAGTTATGAATATTCACACCCACTCTAATACCATGTTAGATTTCATATTAGTTTTTAAAAATGAATGGAATTAAACATTTCTTAGTATTTATTTTTTATTAGGTAAATAAGGGGTTTTAAGGATCCCCGAACCTGAGGGTTTTGAGAGGATCCCACAACCATTACAACAAGCTCCAAAAGGGTTACCCAACAACAAGCTCCAAAAGAAGAAATATAATTTACACCCAAAAGTGTAACCCACTAACAAGGAGTAAATGCTAGAAAAACTAACCACCAACCCTCCTACGTAAAGTACAACAACAAAGTCCTAGAGGATATGAATTGAACTCCCCAGATGGGGAACACCACCACACCCATATTACGAGAGCAAACTAAAAATAGGAGTAGATCAATCTTCCCAACAAAGGATATGAGGCTTAAACTTGCAACGGTTTGAAAGAGAAAGTAAAAAATATGAGCACCTAAACTGAAGCAAGAGCTACAAAACACGAACAACCACTCTCAGGTACAAGAAAAATGAGATAGCAAAATTTTGTACTACACCTGAGAAGGAGAAGGGTAAGATCCCAAAAAAATAATCCCTATAACCTTGGGAACAAATACACCCCCACTACTGGAATTGGAGAAAGAGATATCTACAGACCACCAAAGCTAAGAAACCCACTAGAGACATGGGGTCAAAAGCCAAAAACCACTGCAACATAACAACCCACTTTCATCCCAACTAGTTTGGATTGGTATTTAGCCCTGTCTCCTCAAAATAGCTAGATACAACAAGAAATTATCAAACCCAGAATAAAGTAGCACAAACCAACCACTGATCCACTATTTGTAGAGAACCCTAGCAATAGAGCCATACAAGCACCATCCAACCAGAGAAACCAAGCCATCATAGTCGAAGTTAGCCAAGGGAACACCATCAGATCTTTGTAGCCAAACACCATACCAAGCTCACCCCAATGGATTTGGATCAGTAGATGGCCCTTTCCTCTCCCTGGAAAGCCAAAAAAAACATGAAACTACCAAACCCATAAGAAATGTTGCACAATCCAACCAAGTCCCTGAAACTAGCAAACAACCCAAGAAATATAGCCACTCAATACTCCCACCAACCAGAGCAAGAGCCAACACAAGGTTCAATACGCTAAATTTTCCACTGTATTATAATGACCTAGGATCACCCCTACAGGTTTGGTTCAGTATTCAGACCTTAGCCCTAGATAAGAGTGATAATTCCAAACCCATAAGAGAGCAGGACACACTAGCAAGATCCCCAACAAGAAAAACACCTTGTTTATGAAAAATCATAGAGAAACTAAGAATGACTATTAGCCATATGTAGAATGGAAGAAAGGAGGCCTCCCGCTCAAAGGGCTTCAAAGCATCGAAGCCAGAGCAGGAGTGAAACCCTCACAAAGGAAGCCCTCATGGAGGAAACCCTCACGGGCCCTCTTTGCCATGGTGAGGCTCAGGATCTCTCTACCATGGTGAGGCTCAGACCCTCTTAGGCCCTCTCTACCATGGTGAGGCTCAGGCTCTCAAACATTTCTTAGTATTTCTTAACAAAATAAACACACAATATGAAAATAAAACAACATATAATTGTGTGTTCATGGACATCAAATGATCTTCACTAAAAGAAATAAAATTACACTCCAACTAATAATAAATTGATTTATGAAAAAGGATATTTATACCCAAGTACATGATGTCTTTAGGTCAAGGTTGTAAGACCGACCCTTAGGAATAAAATAATATAAAAATATATTTTATGAGGTTTATAAGGGCCCAAAGGGAAAATATAATAAATATATGTGTAAATAGTCAGTCATGGCCTCAAGAGAAGCTTCACCACCATATATTCCAACATTAAGGATGGTTATAGAAATACCAAATTCATTCTTGCTAGAACCATTTTTTTCCTTTTCATCACATAAAAAATATAGCAACTCTAGATGGAAGAAATATAAAGGAAGAAGAAGATATATAGAAGGAAGCAATTAGTTTTATTCAAAGATATGTTGTTAAATGTTAGATAAGATAAGGAGTCTTAAGATAATATTTTACAAAATATTCCATCAATTATCACATAGGGATAAAATAAAATCTTGATGAGGAATATCCCTATGGAGGAGCTACATAAGTTGATTTTATCTTTCCACCCTAATAAGGCACCTATTTTTTTTGCAATTCTCTTTGAACATTTTTAATATTTGTTAAAGAGTAATATGTTGGCTATAATTGAAGAGGCTAGGAAAAATAAGGCTACAATAAGTGAGATCAATCTGATATTTAGTGCATTGGTTCCTACAAAGGGAAAGACAAAATATTTTGGTAACTTTTTTCCAATAAGCCTTTGTAATGTGATTTATAAGATCATTTCAAATATGATGGCAAACAAATTGAAATGCACTTTAGATTGTATCTAAGGAATAATATGGTTTTTTATGGTAAACAAATTCTTGATGGTGTAATCATTACAAAAGAGACCATACATTATCTTCATTCCATGAATAATCCAAGTGTGCTTATCAAATTAGATTTGAACAAAGCATATGATAGAGTTTGCTAGACTGATAGAATGATGAATGCATACAATAAAATATTCTATGTCAAAATTTCCATAGGGGTGATAGTACCATCAATGCTTTCACTACCATCTAGTTTTTTTGTCATGTGTAAACTAGAGAGTAAGAGCACCATCAAACCCATAATTTGATGGTGCTTTCACTTCAGATGGAAACGAGCAAAATTAGATGCAAGATAAGCTAAATTAATAATTGAAATAATGAAGATCTCTGACTCGAGAGTGTAGAGACTCTGTCAAATGATAGAAAGACAAATATTTGCTTTCTTAAATAAATATTAAATAAAAAATGAAATGCAAAACTAGATGCAAATGCAATACGCAAATTTAATTAACATGCAAAAAGCATAAAGCTACAAGACAAAGAGAGTTCCAAAATAAAATAAGGGGAATACCATAACCTATGATGTTAAGGGTGTTTTCCCTTTGTTTGTGGAAGCTTATTGAAATATTTATAGATTTATTGTGGATAGTTGAATGCTTGAGTGTTTGAATGCTTGGATGCTTTAATACGTGGTAATTGAGCTTAACAAGATTATGGTAATATTTTGGCATAACCTTGCCATGCAAAATGATGAATTCCTATAATTCTAGAGAGATTTTGGCAAAATAATTCTACTTTAAAAATCTTTATGAATTGGTCTCCCCAAGTTTTAGTTTTATAGGAAATCATGGATCCTTATGGGAAGGATCACATTGAAGATGATAGGATTGGAGATGATAAGAATATAAAAATATATCAAGAATGCCATTAATGGAGAAATATTGAAAATGTCAAATATTGGATTTGGTATTTCTATTAGGAGCTATGAATCAGATCTTAGGGATTTGATCCATTAATTATGGGTAGTTTGAAAGGTATCAAAAGTTAAATTTTTAATTTTTGTGTATGACAATAAAAATTTTCAGATGGATGAAAGTGCCGATGGTGATTTGACCATGATGTTTTTTCCATCATGACCATTGGAGGTAATTTTGGGTAGGAAATATCAAAGTCAATAATTTGGTAAAAGTGCCTCCAAATTTAGGTACAAGGAAGGTTGATTCAATTTGGTTAATTGATAAGCTGATCGATGAAAGATTGGAAAACTTGAAGATTAGCTCCATGCTCAAAATTTGGTGCCTACATCTACTCCTAGTGATTTCTCTCAAAAGAATTTTTGGTCAGTAGATGCCTCCCTAAGGCCTCAATATTTCTTTGGTTAGTATTCCAAAGCAAGATTCTTATAGGAGAGATTCTACAAAGAAGATGATATCATCGATCTTTTAGGTGTACCTTATGTGACAAGGGTTTAGAAACATCAAATCCATTACTTCTTCATTGTCCTTATACCATTCAGGGTTGTTTTTCAATATATATATATATATAGGGAGATCCAAAATTGAAGACTTAATGAAATGATGGATTAATTATTTCAAAGTTTAAGGGTTATGAATTCTATGGAGGATAGTTCCTGTTGTTATTTGTTGGAATTTATAGATTGAAAAGAATAATAGAATTAAAAAAAATAAATCTCAAAATCATGCCCAATTTTGGAACTATATTTTTGTCTCTCTTGTAAAATGTTTACAAACATTATACTCATCATGGGAAGTATGATGGATTTCATATTTGCATTTTTTTGGCCTGGAAGGGGCCCAATGTGTGTGTGTTTACTGATATTGATGATCTCTTGTTGATAGTCCCAATGGTTTTATCCCTTCCAGCCATGGAGTGCCATGGTGGATTGACTTTTGAGGTCTTCTTAACTTCTGCTATGATCTTCATCTCCTTTACAGTGAGACCTCATTGCTTGAAGAGATCTTTCATGGTTGCTTTTTTATTTTCCAAGTTGTTCCCGTGCCTTCCTGGATGAGTTTTTTCCTTTTCCAAGTTTATCTTGTGCCTTCCTAGATAGGTTTTTTCATTTCCAGGTTGTTCCCGTGCCTTCTTGGATGGGTTATTTAGTTTCCTTGGCCATTTTGAGGTTGGTTTATGTTCTTCCCATGCCCTTCTGGATGAGATTTTTCTTTGTTGTAGCTGGGTTCTCAAATTTTCTTGAATTTGCCTTTCTGGTGTGAATTCTCGATCTGCAGCTGCATTTCTCGGGCTCCCTGTAGATGGGTTCTTCATTTTAAGCAGTTTTATGGTTTGCCCAGGTGGGATCCTGGGTTTTGGTTTTCTATTGGGCTATTTTTTTGGTGGGATGACTTGTTTCAAATGTTGTCAGTTGGTCTTTCTCTCCTGGGCCCTCTTGGGTGGGATTTTGTTTTTAATTTTTTAATTGTTCTTGTCAATTCTCATGTTATAGTTTTGGACAGGTTTTTCCATTTGTATTTTATCTCAGACTACCACAAGCTGGGTTTTTTAATTGAGTTTTTAATTTTTGATTATCCCGAGCTCCCATAAGCTGGGTTTACCTGTTGTGCTACACGGGATGGTCCTGATTTTCATTTTTTCAAGAATATCTTGTTATATGTTCACTTTGTGGATACTATCTCTCTTTGGAGATACTCTCTCTGAACCATTTGTAAAATGTTTGGGGACCCTTTCAAAATCCCATTATCAATAAAAAAATCATGGGAAGTATGAAGTATAAAAAATATGTGCTATAATCTTGGTTAGAGTATTTGAACATACATTAAAATGGCATATGTGCCAATGGAGTTGACACAAAGGATTTACTTGAATCTATGGTATAATAAAATATGTCTAGAAATCAGGTTTATAGAAATTAATTTTGATACATATCATGAATGACTAGTCAGATTCATAATCTATATTTATCCAATCAACTATATAGGATCTAAAAACTACAATATAACTTCTTCACAACATAATTTTATAGGATACAAGCATAAAACAACATCACATTTTCCTATCAATGATCTATCTTACCTTGTTTTATTAAACAATAATAGGATATCAAAGTAAAATAAATATTACTCAATTGAAGAAGGACATCAAACCCATGTACCAATGTAAGAAAAACCATTTATCAATGTAAGAAAATATATGTTCAAATTAATGAATAATGATAGCAATAAATGAACACCAAAAGCATGCAATGTAACACACTATGATAAAACAAGGAAATAATGAACTAGGTCCTTTTGTATTAATAATGACTTGTTTTTATCAAAATGGATTACAAACACATCCCCTTTAGGGAGTTCAATAGTGCAATACAATAGATACACAATACAAGGGTTTGACCCTCTCTAAAATAGTTTCGGCACACTATGCAGTCTTCTCGCATCCATGAACTATCCTATAGAGGGTTTCTTCATGACCTCCACAAGGGGTGATAATGTCAAACTCTCGTGCTCCTCCTTCCTTGTAGAAAGTTTGCAATCTACACACAAGGAACACAAAGGGGTTAATAGCATGTGCGGATAAACTGATAACAAAAGTGATAAATAATAAAAATATGATAAATGCGTGCATGAAATGAGATCTAAATATGTTGAACTAAAAATAATAAAAGCTGCTAACAACTATTATGCAAAGGAACAAGAAAACAAATCTGATCCCTAGGGGCCACCTCTGTGTTGGAAGGCCATACCTTCGGGCCATCTCTAAGAGAGACGACCGATAATCTGTGAGTGCTTTTCTATAGTCGATGCAAGGGCGACTCCAGGTTTGATATATGGTATTTTAGACGGTTTGGTGTGCTTTGTAGAAGAAGATTGGTGGGTCTGGATTTATCTTCAAAGCAAGTGAGCAAGGTTAGGCAGAAGAAAAAATTCTCACTATCCCTTGGAGCAATCCGACAACATGGTATTCTTAGAGAATCAAGATGAGTAACACTTTGATTTTCATGAAAACTGTTAGATCTCTGGTCAAAATCTAGCAGCACTTCATTGCTTGGAATTCGAGAACTCCGTATATCTTCGAAAGAGAGGTGAGTGCTAATTTATAAAATTCTTGGGTGGAAGCTAATAATGGAAAAAACATCCTGCATGAAAAAATAGAGAGGTATTCCACATTAAAAAAAGTAGATGCTTATATTTGGAATTCCATGTAATTGTTCTTCCCTTTTTTTTTTTCTTTTTTTGCTTTTGTATTATAAATTTATATATTATTTAATTTAAATAAACATGTGTAAGTGAAAGTGCATGATGTGCACTCTTTATTTGATTTTTTAATATATTATTTAATTTAAATATGCATATTTAAGTGAAAGTGCATGATGTGCACACTTGATTTGCTTTTTTATATTTTTATATTTTTTGAAAAAATGAAAAATATATTATATTTATAGAAGTTGTATTACAAAGTAAAATGAGTTGGACAGGAAACAAGGGAAGAAGAAAATCCTCCTCCAATCCCTCCTGGCTCAAAAATTAGCCATAAAAACAATATATAGGTGTGTTTGTTGAAAACATCACCTGAGGCCACCATAATACAATTATCCATACACATCAACATTACCATAGTTGAATTCCAAATTTTCTCAATCATCTGAATTTCGTAGACCATCCATCTATCTTCATGATGTTTTGAAGTCATTATTGGCATCTTGAACATGTCTGCTATCTGCCTGTACCACCTTTCGCATCCCTTGGATTCTTTGGCACCAACTTATCTGATTTTCCATCTGAGAGTCCACATATTGCCCTTCCTCCAATTCTTTTCCCCATTTTGCTAAATAATCTTCCACCCTATTTCCCTCTCGCTTGATATGAGTAATAAAAACATCTTGAAAAACCTTCCAAATATTTTGAACTGCTTCCACCTTCCTTCTCTCTCCAATTCCCAGCACCTGAAAGGGTCTTATCGGATCCAAGAATCCAGCCCATACCTGAGAGTCTATCTCTATCCATAGCTTATGTAAATGTAGATTTGCAGCTATCATTGATGTTGACAAGATCGCCTGTCCTTTTGCTTCATTATTTGTTGTCTCCCCCATACCTTCTTCTCTCCAGTACACCTGTTCTCCTTTCCAATTTCGTATGATAATACCAAAACCAGCTTTTCCAAGATTTTTAGTAGAAGCCCCATCTGTGTTTGCCTTCACCCACTCTCTGGGAGGTGGTCTCCACTCTATGTTATTCGAGGAGATCTCACCTGCGCAACCAACCCTTAGTTGTTTTTCTTTTATAGTTATTCCAAAGCTCCTTAGAATAGTCACTTCCTCCATTTCTATGTTTGTTTCCTCCTGTAATCTAATGGATAGTGTTTCCATTAACTTACTCATAATCCTCTCCCAAACTTGCTCCCTTGTTCTGTGCTCTGATCTAAATATGCGTGCATTTCGTTCTAGCCATAACTGCCACCATATGAAGCTAGGTCCCAGCTTCCATGCCATTTTCATTGTTCTAGTCTTAAATTTGCATTGTTTCCATTTCTCATAAAAGCTTTCCTGGCTCTCAAAAATTTCCCAATGTTGTCTCATCTACCTCCACCAACTGATCCATATGTCTTTGGCAAAAGAACACCAAAAAAGAGGTGATTCAAGGTCTCCTCTGCCTTTCCACACATAACACATTTGGAAGGCCCGTAGAAACCTCTTTTTCTCAAATTATCAAATGTCAAGCACTTTCTGTGGTTAATTAGCCATGAGAAAATGTTAATTTTTGGCCATCCTTCCTTTTGCCAAACAAATGTCCATGGAAGTGGTGTTGGGGTAATCTCATATCCACAGACTACCTTGTATCCCTCCTTTGCCTTATAGATTCCCAACTTACTTCCTCCCCATCCAAGTATATCCCTCTTAGAACCATCCTGAACTGGATGTCTTTGGAGATGTCTCCATAATTTTTTGGTTAGTTCCTCTGTCCCCCTCACTGGCCATTCTCGGGGATGTTTCCATTGTAGTAAGTCTGGCACATGTTGATTCCATGATTTCATATAGTAAGAGGCTTTCCACCACCCTGCCTTTTGGAGCTCTACTTTCCAACTCTCCATCTCTGGGAATGTTTGAATAATTGGTTGAGATTGATTCCATGAATCCTCCCAAAAAGAACATCCTTTCCATCCCCTAATTGCCAATAAAGGTATGGCTTTATTAACTCCTGGCCTGCTTCCATTGTTCTCCATACTGTAGATCCCTCTCCTTCCACTCTGAGTCTTGGGATGTATTTCTCAGCCTCTCTTGGGTAATATTTGGCTTGTAATAGTCTGCTCCATAAGCCTCCAGTAGCTGTAATCCATCTCCAATATAGCTTCCCTGCTAGTACCTTGTTGCTTTGGGATGTTGATCTTATCCCCAATCCTCCTTGTTTTTTTGGTTGGCATATCTTCTCCCACCCAACTAGTGCTAATTTTTGTTCTTCCCTTGCACTTGACCACAAAAACTTTCTTGTGTATTTGTCAATATCTTTTAGAATTTTCTTTGGAGCCTGAAGTATGGAAAATTTATAAACTGGGAGAGCTTGTAGCACAACTTTAATCATTGTAAGCCTTCCTCCCAAGCTTAGCCATTTGTGTGTCCAATTGCTCAACTTAGCTTGAAGTCTATCAATCAACCCTTTCCACTCCTTGCTTTTTGTTTTCTTTGTAGATAAAGGTACTCCTAAATACTGTATGGGTAAAGGAGTTTCCATGAAGTTCAACAACTGTATAATTTTATCTCTCACCCTCTTCGTTGTATTGAAAAAACTATTTGAGACTTTTTTCATTAAAATTTTTCCTAGTAGCTTGAGTATACCCATCTAAAAATTCTTTTATGTTTCTTGCTACTAGGAGATTGGCTTGACTAATAAGAGCAGTATCATCCACAAACTGGAGGTGATTTATCTCAATCTGAGAACTTATTTTTAGACCCCTTAGCCTCCCCTCTTGTCTCCATTTTTTTAATAGTCTCCCTAGACCCTCTGCATAAAGGATAAAAAGGTAAGGGGAAAGAGGGTCCCCTTGCCTCAACCCCCTTCCTATTGTGAACATGGGAGATGGACTACCATTTACCAGAACTGAGAAAGATGTAGTCTGTGTACAGGCTTTTACCCAGTCTCTCCACTCCTCTACAAAGCCCATTTTTTCTAAAATCCTTTGCATAAAGGACCAGTCTACTCTATCATAAGCTTTAGAAAGATCTAATTTAATAAACATACCTGGGTCCTTTTGCTTGGACATTGTGTGTATCACCTCCTGGGCCACTACTATTCCATCTAGAATTTGTCTGCCTTCAACAAAACCACCTTGCTCACTTGAAATCAGATTTGGTAAAAAAGGTTTTAACCTCTCTGCCATAAGCTTTGTTAATATCTTGTATACTACATTACATAGTGAAATAGGCCTATAGTTCTCAATTATCTCACTAGGTGGGCCCTTAGGAATTAAAGTGATAAAAGTATGATTCAAGGCTTTTAACATTTGCTTACTCTGTCTGATTTCCTCTAGTGCCTCCACCATTGCTTGGCCCACAATTTCCCAAAAAAATTGATAAAATTCAATGGGGAATCCATCTGGTCCTGGGGTCTTTCCTGTTTGCATTTTTTGTATGATCTATGATGTTTCTTCCAAAGAAATTTCCTCCATTAATAATTTATTGTGTTCAGGTTTGACTAATTGTGGAATTGCCTCTAGTATCTTCTCCTGCCATGTTGCATTCAAATTTTCATTGCTACTGAAAAGAGTATGGAAGTATTGATTTGCTATAGTTTTCATTTCACTTCCACTGGTTTTTACCTGACCCATCATATCTGTAAGACCTGTAATTCTATTATGTTGTCTTCTAGTTGTTGTTGTCTTATGAAAGAAAGTTGTGTTTTGATCCCCCTCCTTTAACCATGTAACTCTGGCTCTTTACCTCCAATAGATCTCTTCTTGTTCCTCCAAAGCTTCCTCTCTCCTAATAATTTTTGCCTCACATTGCAACAGATCTTTCGTAATAGTTCCTTGTCTTATCTCTTGAGCAATCTTCTCCTTCTGATCCTTGATTTCGTTCTTTTGGATTCTAGTGAGTTCCTTCTTGTGTTTACTCCACTCCTTTAGTTGGGTCCTCACATATTTTAGTTGTTTGTGGAGTTTGAATTGGGTTGTCCCAAATCTTGGTCTCCCTAATTCCCACCATTCCTTTATGTGGTCCTCCAACTCCTCATCTTTCAGCCACCATAGCTCAAATTTAAAAGTTCCTACAACTTTATGATTATCTTCTTCTATGGTAAGGCTTACTGGAAAATGATCTGAAGAAAGCCTATCCATGACCCTCGCTTGATGCTTGGTATGCAGGAATAATTCCTCCCCCATGAAGAAATGATCCAAGCAAGATTTGATTATCTCCCCTTCCTTTCTTCTATTTATCCAAGTCATGGAGTTATCCATAATTGAGATATCTATTAGATTCATTTGACATGTTATTGTTGAAAAGAACCTATCCTTTTCCTCCAACATGGCTCTACCTCCTTGTTGTTCCTCTATTCTAAGCTTTGCATTGAAGTCTCCTCCCATAATCCATTGGTCCTCTGGGTAGTTGTCTCTAAAATTCTGGATGGCTGCCCATTGATCCCTCTATAATCTGACTATTTGTGCTCCATAGAAATTAACTATAGTCCAATTTTTTCCCATTTTCCCTATTTTGTAATCGAACCATCAACACCCCTCTCATGGAGGCCCCCTATTGCTAGGAATAGTTGGGGATTCCACATAGTGGCCAATCCACCTGATTTTCCCTGTGCCGATTGAGTAAGGATCTCTCCTTTTTTCCATATCCTCCTATTTATTTTTTGTAAGTCTTCTCCTTGCATTTTTGTTTCCTGTAACAAAATTATATCTGGACTCATATCCATGATAATATTTTTGACTACCTTTTATCTAGGGTAGTTGCCTAAACCCCTCACATTCCAAGTAATTAAAATCATTGAGAATGGGGGAGAAAAAATCAGCCATCGATTTTACCTGTCCATTATGGCTCAAATTTCTTCCTTGTTCCTCCATCTTTTCCTTGTTTGACTTCCTCCCTACAGATTGGTTCAGTTTTTGTTTCTTCTCCACTTGATGAATCCCTAAAGTAGGGTTGTCTTTGTTCTTATTTCCTTATTTCATCTCTATTTCCTGAGTTAAGACTATCCCTTGCTTTGATTCCCCTCCTATGGTCTCCCTCGTAGGTTGAATCTCCTCTTCCATGAGAGAGGTTGTGTCTGGTTCTGCTCCTTGCTTATTCCCTGACACTAGATTGGAGTATTGTTCCTGATCCACTAGTGTGACTTGTTGAGTATCCTCCTCTAATCCTTCTATTTGAAAATCCCCTTTTATTTCCAAGCTTCCCAATTGTTTGAATATCTCATATCTATTATTTGTTCTTCCTACTTTTTCTCCTTGTCTCTGGTTACTATGTTGATTTCTTTTGTTTGACATTTTGATTACTTTTTGGAAGCCCTCAGAGTCTATTGGGCCTTTTCCTTCCTTCTAATTTACCTTTTGCTGAAGAGATTGGCCCACCATGTTAATATTTGCTTTTGTCCCCTCTTGTCCAAATTGATGATCTTTAACTGTTGGGCACATTCTAGCTAGATGTCCATGAGCGTGGCACACCCGAAATCTAAATGGAATAACCTCATAATCCAGTTGTTGGTGCTAGAAAAAATCCCCTTATTTTTAGGTCTATCTCTATTGGAAGAGGTTTACTAAGATCCATTTCTATGCAAACCCTAGCAAACATTGTCGATCCTCCTAAAATTATTTCTCTTGATCTACCTTGATAATGCCCGAGTAAGTTGCCTATTGCCTCGAGTACCTCCTCTTTCCAAAATTCAAGGGGAAGGGCAAATAATCTTACCCATATTGGTACTACAATCGGTTCCACCCTTGGGTCGAATCCCATCTTCCATGGTTGCAAGAATAGTCTCATTGGCCCATGATGATATGACCCTCCCTCAAATACTTTTTGTCGATCTGCCATTGATGTGAACTCTATAGAAAAATACCCATTTGGGAGAGTTAGAATTTTTTATTCTCCTTCTAGATGCCATTGTTTCCTTATCCACGTGTGGAGGAAGTGCACGGACGGTCTAAAACCCATAAATTTACCTTTTAGATTGTGCGAGGGTTTCATCTGGGTTGAGTGCAAGCAGCTCCAGAGGTTGGTTTTTAGGGCCTTCGGGCCCTAGAGGCCAATATATTTGTGGTTTATACTCAATATTTTAGTAGGATATGTTGCAGGGGATCCAATATGGGTTAGAAATCTATCTTTCAATAGATCATGCTATGAACTTGAGTGACAACGACTTCCAATTTGCTGCACAAAATAAAAGTGAAAACCATACCTTTCCACGACATCTAGGGCAAGGATTAAAGAGATCACAAAATAAGTTTCAAGTAGCTGATAAAAAATGGCTCAGATCTCAAGTGAATCTGGTGCTAAGGTGCACCCACAAAATAAATCTACTATGAAAACCCCTATCAAGGGTAAGAATTTTGAAGACTCAACCCCAAAAATGAATTTTAGGGATGCCCTCCATGGTGGACAGCCTCAGCCCAATGCTAATATTAATATTAGGGCTTCCCATAAACCTCTAAGAATGCCTAATATTGATCCCAGGAAAATGGAGTCAGGATGTCTTAAAGCAACTGATGGAACTCCTATTGTTAAGCTTGATATGGGTAACATTCAGACTGGCATTGAAGATCTGGAAAAAAGAGGACTAATTTGTCGGTTCATGGGTTTTCGTTCGAGCCTATCTACTTTCAAAGTTTGGGCTGCAAAAAGCTGGAAAACTAAAGGTGAGTTACAAATCTCTATTTATCCAAATGGTTATTTTCTTGTTTTATTTGCTAATAATGAAGATAGAGAGAAAAATTTTCAAGGGGGTCCCTAGTTTTTTGGAAGGGCAGGGCTTTTCATGAAGCCTTGGCATACTAAATTTAAAGCTGAAGAAGAGATGCCTTCTATAGCTCCCGTGTGGGTTAGACTCTTTGGCCTCCCTATTGAATTTTGGAATCCTACTATTTTTTCTTCAATTGGAAACTCTTTAGGAAATTTTATGATGACTCATTGATTGTACTCAAAATTTTGAACATATTATTTATGCTCGGATTTGTGTTTTAATGGATTTTGACAAACCCCTACCTAAAAATATCACATTACAATTTGGGGAAGACACTTGGGAGCAAGTAGTGGACTATGAGAACATTCCTTTTCATTGTAGAATTTGCCATGAATATGGTCATTTGGCTAGTGCTTGCCCAAATAAAATTCCTGATCAAAAGAAAGAAGATATAAACTCAACAGGTTTCCAAATGCCTAAGAAGAAGAACACTAAAAAAAACTAGTTATGAAGGATCAATCAAAGTCATCTGCTAATATGTTTGAAATCCTTTCCACAAATGATGTCCCAAGTGAGGAAGAGGAAATAATGGAAACAAAAATCTTAGAAACACAATTTAAATATGAAGGGAAGAACTCAGAGACAAACCAACAAATCAAAGGTTTTCAATAGAAAAAAAGGAAGAAATTTTACACAAGAAAAACAATCTTTTAAATGTCAAAACTTCAAATAATACAAGTCCCAATATAGACTCTGTTGAACCCTCTAGTAAAATTTTGGTTGTGTACGAGCATTCTTCAAGGTTAGAAGCCATCTCAGATTCAATTGGAGTAAGTCAAGAAATAGGGAAAAAAATTGAAGATGGATTCTAATCAAAAGGCAGGTCGCAAGACCAATCAATATCATATGGTAAAAGAAGGTGAAAAGCTTGTAGAGGAAGGTAAGATTAATGCCCTTCCCAAATTTTTTAGCCCTGGTATTAATGAAGATCATCACTTGGAATATTAGAGGACTCAAAGGGAGTCTTTCAAAACAAAATGAAATTAGAAGAATGATTCAGATAAATCATCCACATCTTGTTTTCCTTCAAGAAACGAAGATGTCAATGGAGGATATGGACTCAATTGCTAGTAAAATTTGGCCAGCTAGAAAAGTGGTTTCCCTCAGTTCCCAGGGGACTTCTGGTGGCATTGCTTGTCTTTGGGACCCAAAAGAGGTAGTTATTCACCATATGGTTGGCAGTTGGGGTCTTTTGGCTATAGCTATTCAAAGTAGACATTCCAACCAAATTATGCTCTGCATTACTATTTATGCTCCGACTACTTTGGAGGAAAAAAGAAGATAGTGGAAGGATATAACTCATATTATCTCTCATTTTCCTGAAGCTTGGATCTTGATCGGAGGAGATTTCAATACCATCCTCTCTCTGGATGAGAAAATGGGGGGAAATAGAAATTTGGACAAAAGCACTGACCTCATGAGCGAATATATTGCAAACCTCCATCTTGTGGACATCCAACCGAGATAATGGCCTTATGACTTGGTCTAACAGAAGGCAAGGCTTAGCTTGTATAATGGAGAGATTGGATAGGTTTTTGCTCTCTAAAAATTTCTTAATCCATGGTCACATTCCTAAAGTGAAGACTCTTAACAATGTTGGTTCGGATCATCTGGCCAATCATGGTGGAAATGTGGAAAACCAATGTGAGTTTCTCTCCTTTTCATTTTCAATTAATGTGGCTCAGAGACAGTTCCTTTAGACCTCATGTGCAACAATGGTGGAAGGAAGGTAAGCCTAGGTATGGGACTAAGATGTTCTATTTTGCCAAAATACTGCAATACATTAAATCCAAAATCAAGACTTGGAACTGGAAGGAGTTTGGGGATGTTCATAAAAAAACATGAAGTTATTGCTCAACTTGAAAATTTGAATAAGAAAATCCATTTAGATGGCCTCACAGAGAATAGAAGTGCAGATGAAATTAAACTCACAACTCAGTTAGAGGAATGGGAAAAAAGAGAAGAACTCTTATGGAAGCAAAAATCTAGAATTCAATGGCTCAAAGAAGGAGATCGAAACACAAATTTCTTCCACAAATCTCTTCTAGCTCGAAGATCTCACAACTTTATTTCTTCCCTAAAATCAGATTCTGGAGATGTTGTCTATACTTGGGATGGCATGAACTCTATTGTTGTCGATTACTTTTCCAATATTTTTGCTGCTACTCCTCTTGACTCAACTTCTCAACAAAATGTTCTTCAAGCAATCCCTTCTCTTATCACTTCTGAGGAGAACTCTATTTTGACTGCTCCTATTACTATCAATGAGCTTCAACAGGTAGTTTTTAAAATGCAAAAAGGGAAAACCCCAGGTCCTGATGGTTTTCCCATTGAGTTCTACCAAGAGTTATAGGATATCCTTCATGCTGATTTATTAGAGGTGGTGGAAGAAGCCAGGAAAGCCAAAGAAATTTTGAAGGTTATCAATAAAACTTATATTACTCTTGTTCCAAAATCTCAAGAGGTTGATCATATCTCAGCTTTTAGACCTATTGCTTTATGTAATGTTCTTCTCAAAATCATTACTAAGATCATGGCAGAAAGGTTGAAGCCTCTTTTGCATAAGATTATTTCCCCTGAACAAGGGGGTTATGTGGAAGGGCATCAAATAGTAGATGAGATAGTTCTTGCTCAGGAAGCCATCCATTCCATGGATATGCAAAAATCTCCTTCCATGTTCATTCGGTTAGACTTATCCAAAGCTTATGACAGAGTGGATTGGCACTTCCTTATCAAAGTTTTGAGGCAATTTGGTTTCTCTAAGGATTGGATGGATTGGATTATGGGATGTATCTCTTCAGTTTCCTACTTAGTTCTTATCAATGGTAGGCCTTCTCAGTCATTCCCAGATTCTAGAGGTATTAGGCAAGGTGACCCGCTATCCCCTTATTTATTCATCATTCTTGTTGAATGCTTGGGTAGGACTATAACCAAAAAGAGGGAAAACAAAACCCTTGAGGGAGTTACCATTGCTCATGGAGCTAGACCTATCTCTCATATTCAATTTTTTGATGACTCTACTCTTTTAGGTAAAGCTACAGTTAAGGAAGCTTCTAATATTAAGCAAATCATTAGCTATTTTTCTAAGGCTACTGGGCAGTTGATCAATGAAGATAAATCTAAAGTTATTTTCTTTCACTACTTTTCCAGAAAGGAATCCATGGTCTTGGATAAATTAAGATATAAGAAGACCTCCCTTTCGATCACTTATTTAGGTATTCCCATCAATATTCAAAGGCAAAAAAAAATATTGGAATTGGTTGTTGGACAAAGTCAAGAAGAAAATTGGAAAGTGGACCAACAGGTGGCTTTCTTCTAGGGGTAGAATCACCTTGGTAAAATTAGTCCTTCAAGCTATTCCTATTTATGTTTCTTCCATGTTGAATATCCCAAAGGTTGTTCTTCGAGAACTAGATCAAATCAGTCATCGATTCCTCTGGAGTGGTACTAAGGAGAAAAGAAAATGGGCCTTGGTGAAATGGGACACTTTATGTCTTCCTAAGAATGAAGGGGGTTAGGATTTCGATCTTCTATTAATAACAACAAAGCTTTAGCTGCTAAATTATATTGGAGGATGTTGCATAACCCCAATGCTCTTTGGGCCAATAATCTTCGTGCTAAATATGCTGAGAACAAAAGTCCTGAAGACCTTGTTCGCTATCAACTTCCTACCAAAGGTTCTCCCATTTTAGCAGTTCTTAAGACTGGTGAGGATTTGATAAAGAAAAATTTATTTTGGATCATTCATAATGGTCAACAGGTAAATTTTTGGATAGATTCTTGGGATGGTCACAAGCCTTTGATAACTCGGTTTCCCGATTGGAGGCCTTGGATGGAGGAGCTTCACCGAGCTAACTGGATAAAGGTGGCTAATTACTATCGGTACCATACTGGTAATTCAAAGGTTGGTAGATATTGGATCCCTATTGAGGACTGGCCTATTCAAATCCTAGAAAGGCAAAGACAAGATATCCAAGGCATCCTTCATATGAGATCTCTCTCTTGGTCCCATGAAAAATATTGTTTTGGATGGAACAACACTACTAAGGGTGAGTATTCAGTTGCTCAAGGTTATTTGACCTTATGCCATAATAATCCCAACCAATATTCTGACATATTTTCTCAGTTGTGGGCTCAAAATCTCTGGCCTAAGGTGAGGTTCTTTACTTGGCTTTTATTGCATCGTAGGGTGCTTACTGGTGAGCAACTTATGAAGCATGGTTTTCATGGCCCTTTTAGATGTGAAATGTGTGGAGAGAATGTAGAAACTCTCAACCATATTTTTATTGAGTGTACTTTAGCCTCTGAGCTATGGAGGAGAATGGCCACTTTACTTGGCTTACAATGGTCCAATTTTTTTACTTTTGAACAACTTTGGAGGGATTGGCCTAAACAAGAGGGTGTTGATCATTTTATTAGGTAGTTAGTTTGGATGGGTTCTACCATTCTTCTTTGGAATATCTGGAATGAAAGGAACAACCAAATTTTTAATCAAGATAGGAAGGATATTCACTATATTTGGCAAAATACCATAGCCAACTTAGTTGAATCAGTCCATCAACTCCTTAATCACCCCCAAAACTCCCACCAAATATGGGATCAAGTGATGCAAATATTGAAGATTAAATATTCTAAGGGCAACCAACTTAAAGGGAATGTGAGTATTTGTAAGATGGATAGGACAAGAAATTGGCAACCTCCTCCTAAGGATTTTGGAAAATTCAATACTGATGGAGCCTCTAGAGGGAACCCTAGAAAAGCTAGTGTGGGAGGAATTGGTAGACTTTCAGATGGCTCCCTGGTTTTTACTTTTGCTGAGAATTTGGGTATTCTTTCCAATAACCTTGTTGAGGGGTATGGTATCCTCAGAGGCCTTCAAGAGGCTACTAAGGTTGGATGGGAAAAGGTGTTAGTTGAGTCTGACTCTCAACTCATGATTAATATTTTGAAGACTCCTTCTAAGAATCATAAGGTTGATTGGAGAATAAAAAGAATTATTGAGAAGATTCAATTAATCCAGATGGGATTTTTGAAAGTTGATTACAATCATGTGGTCAGAGATCAAAACAAGAGTGTTGATGCTTTAGCTAATTGGGCTTTGGACAAAGGTGATCTTACTTGTTATGGCCACCCTCCTAGATGGTGGGCTTCACAAATAAGGGAAGCTCTTCTTTCTATCATTTCTTTGGATGGCTCCAGTTCTGAAGGTACCTAGTTTCTTCTTGCTTTATTTTTGCTTCTCTTTGGTTTGGTCAGGGTATTTTAGTTCCCTAGCTCAAACTATTCTTTCTTTTGTTTCCTCTATTGATTCTTGCCTTAAAAGTCTTTTGGTCTAGAAAGGTCATTGTTATGTTCAATTTTTTTTTTTTTTCCTTTTTTTTTTTGTTTAGTTTTTTGAGGTGTGTGTGTTTTTTGTTTTGTTTTGTTTTTGTGTTCTTTGTGTTGTTTTTTGTTGTTCTTGTGTTTTTGTTGTTTTGTGTTTTTTTGTGTTTTTTTTATTGTTCTTGTGTTTTTGTTGTTCTTGTTCTTGTGTTTTTGTATGTTTGTGTTAATTCATGTTTTTGTGTGTGAGTGTTTTCTATGTTTTTTGTTTTTGTTTATTGTCTGTTGTTGGTTGTTTTTTTATTTTTATTTTTATTTTTAATTTTTTTAATTTTTTAGGTTTTGGTTGTTTTTGTTTTTCATGTTTTTGTTGGTTATGTCTTTGTAGTGTTCTGTTGTTTTTGTCATGTTTGTGTTTTGTTTTGTTGTTCTTGTGTTTTTTCTATGTGGTTCGTGTTGTGTTTTTTTTATCTTATTGTGTGTGTGTTTGGTTGTGCTTTATATTTTTGACACACTCAAGGAGCATGTTTTTTATTTTATTTTATTATTTTTATTTTTATTTATTTATTATTTATTTTAATCTTATTGTGTGTTTGTTTGCTCCTTGAGTATGTCAAAGGTGGTAGGCCAGGTTCGAGCCCTGGGTGATTTTGGCGGAATGGATACCCCTGCCTCCTTGGGTCTTACCCGAAAGTGGCATCCCTTCTGGGATGTTTTCCACAAAAAAAAATAGTTTAATTAATATTAAATATACTAATTAATTACGATTAATTAATTAGTATTTTATATGCTTGATTTTGGTATTGCCCATTTAAGTGGTGAAAACCACAGTTTTAGTCCTAGGGCTTCCCAAGGTGGGTCATATGGTCTTTAGGGAGTCCATATAGGTAGTCTCCTCAATATGACACGTTTTAGGTGTCTACAAATACCCCTTTTTGGGATGCATTGTGTGAAAGCACAACACAAAAAAAAATAGATGACCCAGAGTTAAATTGAGGGTTGATGATGTTCATTGATCTAATCAATGTTAGATGCCCCAATCATGAAAAGAGCATGTATTTTTGAACCATTGATTTTGACAAGTTAAAGAACTTGGTTTTGGTAAACCTTTCAGCCAAGATTCATGACTTTGAGGTATCCTTGATCTTGGCAAACTTCTCGTCCATGGGCAGACTTATGTCCTCATGTTTCGAGAATACGAAGAATTTTTTTGATTGAAATTTTTTCTTTTGCCCAAAAAATAGGGAAGTATATGATAGTCTCTAGTAATGATTCCTGAATGAATACAACTTGCATGATGGAGTGTTTTTATTATTGATTTAATTATAATTTTTTTATTATATGACTACCCCATCAAGTGACAAGTCGATGAGGAAATCGAAAAATAATGAAAGTGACGAGTCACTTGACCAAGATGATTTGATTTAGGTTTTTCTAGGACTGCTTTGATAGTTTAGAGAGCTCATGTCCTCATTACAACCTTGATTTGATCCATTTATTACTATTTTTGGTGAGTGATCTTATGGTAGTTTACTCATCCTACCAAATTGCATGGCCAACCAATCGTTGCAATCACCAGATTTATAGAATAAAACACTAGATACGAGATTCACTCAAATTTTATGATTTTTATGTGACCAAAGGGGTTAAGTGCCTTTGGAGCCTTTTAAATATGACCAAAGGAAATCTGGGTATATTTGGAGCCTTTTGTTTGATGTGACCAAAGGGCTTAAATGCCTTTGGAGCCTTTTGTTTGTGACCAAAGGAAATCTAGATACCCTTGGGACCTTTTGATTGTGATCAAAGGAAATTGGGTACCTTTGGAGCCTTTTAGTGTTGACCAGAGGGAATTGGGTACCTTTAGATCTTTTAAATTTTGACCAAAGGGTGTAAGTTCCTTTGGAGCCTTTTTGATGATCTGACCAAAGGGCTTAATGGCCTTTGGGAATTTTTGTGATGATGTGACCAAAGGGCTTAAGTGCCTTTGGGTTTTTTTGTGATGATGTGACCAAATGGCTTAAGTGCATTTGGGTTTTTTTTGTGATGATGTGACCGGAGGGATTAAGTGCCTTTGGAGCTTTTTGTAGTGATGTGACCAAAGGTCTTAAGTGCCTTTGGAACACTTTGAATTTATTTGACCAAAGGGCTTAAGTTCCTTTAGAGCTTTTGAAATTGATGTGACCAAAGGACTTAAGTTCCTTTGGAGCCTTTTTGTGATGATGTGACCAAAGGTCTTAAGTACCTTTTGGAATTTTTTTTGTAATGATGTGACCAAAGGGCTTAAGTGCCTTTGGGTATTTTAATGATGACTTTGATTTTTTTTTAATCAAGTTGTTATGTATGCATTGATATAGGTATGTGTTTTGTGATGTACTAAGCACATGCAATGATGGATGCTAGATGTCTACCTAGAAATTGTAATATGTACACATAGATATATGTACTTTTGCAAAATTTGATTTTTATGTTTATATGTTAAAACATAATGAATGAATCTAAGATGTAAAACAACTTAAATAATGTATAAAAATCATGAATCAAAATGTTAACCTTTTTGTAAAAGTCATACATTTGAAATCCAACCATATGTAAGATGATAAAAATGTATATGATGGATGGATGACTAGTAAGAGGCTATAGGGAAACAACATGGTGTTCATGAGACTCAAACACACTAATTGAACAGTCAAAATATGTATATTGACTACACATGACTCTGAAATATACAAGTCTTCTAGGAAGCCCTGTGTGTATATGTGATGTTCATTAATGATGCATCATACTACCCCATTTCTAGGCAGATTTTATTCAACCCCTTACTATAATAAAGATCACCTCATTGTCATAATTATCCTAGTTTTGGACATAGTTGGATTTGACTACTAGGTAATACAAGGCATCAAAAGCTATAAAATCCACAAGATGACATTTGTATATACAAAATAAGGTCACTAATGTGACGTAAATATCGCCATGTGTAAGGCTCCTCCATTTCTAGGTGGGTTTTATTCAACCTATTAATATAATGGAGATTGCCTCATAACTTTTGAATAACTGAGGATTACATGGATTCGAGCTCATTACACCTTTCTTTTTTTTGAATTATTATTATTTTTTCTTGGGATACTTTCTCATTTTTTTATGAGCAAGGAGATTTATTTGTTAGTGGTAAAAACCACTTTTTTTTTGTTGGGTGATACTTGCTCGTTTTGTGTGGAAGAGCAAGGGATTTTATTGCTTTGGGTAAGGGGAAGCTTGTCCTTTTATCAATTCCTAGCATTCTAGACCATGCACATAATAGGATGAGCAAGAGAAACCTTTTGCTTAAGGGGTAAGGACTACGTTGTAGGTTCATCCTTTGTTCAAACTTATATTTAATGTGTGAATTTGTGTTTGGGATTTTTATATGTGCTAATTAATATCAAAGCAAGACCTTACCTTCTAAAATTAAGATAGCTTTCTACAAAATATAGAAGGAAAACTAGGAATGGTTGAATGATCGAAAACCCTAGTGAACACACTATAGTAACTTACTGGTTGTGTTAAAAAATATAGTTACTTACAAAGGGGAATGTGGATGATGTGATATGTGAAATGTGAGGATTTTCACTATGATACATTGCAAACTAAAATGTGTGCATAAAATAGTCTGTGGTCATCTAACCATCATTGATGATGTTCATACAGTATCTACTCTATCTTACGAGGACCCCTTAATAAGCAAAAGATGATGAGTCCTAGAAATGCCTCATTATTACACTATGTTTGACATATAAAAACTGCCATATTACCAAACATGACAAATTTAATTTCCAAATAGTTTATTAGAATATATTATTTATTAAGTATTTGTGTGATTTTATGTTAGGAACACTATACCCCTATTTTGACTATTTTCAGCATTTGGTGATTGTTTCTGACATGATTTTGTTAGTGAAAATAACATAGAAAAATAAAGCAGACAAGCATGTTAAGATCTTTAACTAACTCTAGAATGTTTTAAGTGTCATCTCATTTCAAAACCAAAGTTTTCAAGTGATTTGGCATGAAAATCATCTCTGTTGCAAAATAGGGCAGTGGCAAGTTTTGTGCAGCATACAAAAATCAACCAGCTATCACATTAAAGGAGAAACTTGAAGTTGTTAGATAAAGCAAACAAAAATGGATGGAATGTGTTCACAGAGACCAAATAAGACTTCTGACTTACTTGGATGCATTCCCACTTGGTCTGAATGGACAACAACATGGCATCCCAAAACTGGGACAATTGTGCATTATTTTTTGCACTATTTTAGTTTGATTAATTAACAAGTAAAATGTGTATATCAAAATCCAAATGTTGTGTGCTGTTGTTTATAACCTCACAATAATATTTAAATGCTTTTCCAACCTTCCAAATGATTTAAAATGCAATTTGGAACCAAGTTTCTATGACTGTGCAACAAACTATCAACTGCAGAAAAACAACCATACAAAAACCAGCAAGCTGTCACTTTATTGATGACTTGGAATTTGTCAACTAAAGAGGAAAAAATGCTTGGAAATAGTTGAGGTAGGTTAGGTATGACTCTTGCTCCACTTGGAAGCATTTCCATGTGGTAAAAATAGGAGCAACAAGACAAAAAATTTAAAAATCAATAACATTTGGAAAATGCATACAAAAATCAGAATTATGCAATTATAAAGTCATTGAATTTGTCAATATAAATGGGCGACAACAATTGGAAATGATTGCTAAGGGATAGGAGAGATGTACCATCCACTTAAAACCCACTTATTACCCATTTTTGTTGCAGCTGAGCATAAATTCTATTTATACAGCCCATTATTTTGAAGATGCTTCGGAATAAGGGGGAAAAGTGGCTAGTTTGAGTCAAACGAATATTTAAGCATCCAAAATGGTAGGGAAAATCTATTTTAAGGTGGATACAAGTGTACAAGATATTTCTAAATAGCCTCAAAATCACTCCCACCACTAGATATGCATTCCAAAGGCCAATGAACATTTTTGGAGCATATTTTATCTTAAATTAGACTTATTTAGATTCAGAATTATTGGTAAATCACTAGGAAATAACATCCAGCTGATTTTGAGCATGAGGTATATGCACTAGGACATTATAAACAATACAAATCCTTCATTGGTTGAGCTATTAGGAATTATGTGGTATAAATTAGCTGATAGTAGGGGTAATTAGTGAATAGACTTGTAGCAGGATTTTTCCTACAGTATTGTAATGCTTTTTATCAGACAATAAAAGTACAGTTCTTTTGTCAATTTTTGTTCATGAGCAAGTGTGAGTGTTAATTATTTAAGGAGTGTTTTTTCCACCTTATTCTGGATTAGGAAGCATGGGCCCACTTTCAATCTTAGAAGGAGGACTGTTATAACAGGTTTTTCTACAACTTTATTATAGCAGATTTTAGTAGGATGCTTGTTAATTTTTATTTCTTGTTTTAAATTAATGTGATGTTTTCATATGTTCAATTGTGATTTTGTGCAGCCAATTTTTGTGTTAGCTAAAAAATTAGAGTAAACCTGTGTTTTTTCCTGTTTCCTCTACTTTCCATGTTCCCATGTTTTTCATGTTTCAACAACTTTTATCAAATTTTTAGCAGATTTCAATTTGTTGTCAGTCTCTATAGCACAAGCTTGATGGCCTTCTGTAGCAGGACACTAACAAGTGTTTTTAGCATAAGTGTTATTTCCAAAAATCATTTCAATTCTTGCAAGTGTAACTAGGTTTCAATTCTACAAGTGTAATCTAGGATTTCAATTCAGCAATATTTCAATTTAGTAATTTCAATTCCTATAAATTAGAAGTAGTCTTCTTTCAAGTTTCCATTCTGCAGACTAGGTTTAGTGTGACACCAAAAGGCTAAACCAACATTTGTTTTACCCAACAAAATGATTGTAATATGAATGTCTAAAAATGTAGGCTGCCCTAATATTCTATCGCATACAACCTTGGACATCACCCCGGATTGATAAATCATAATATTAAATGATGTTATTAATGACACGCATCAAAATATCATAAGGAAAATTGCAAATGATGATGATGGATAAGGTTGATTAAGACTTATGATAGTCATACAAGTGTGGTGCTTATTTGTGGTAATGCAAGAACAACATATTCTAATGCAAGTGCAATGAATGAATATGCCTAATGCAAGTATGCACCTAATGCAATGACATGGGATGCATGGTGAAATGCAATGCAAATGATGATGCAATGTTTTTGTGTTTTTGCGATTTTATGATTTTTTTTACCAAAGGGCTTAAGTGCCTTTGGAGATTTTTTGGGAATTGACCAAAGGACTAAAGTGCCTTTGGAGCTTTTTATGAATTGACCCAAGGGCTTAAGTGCCTTTGGATTTTTTTTTGTGAATTGAGAAAAGGGCTTAAGTGCCTTTAGAGTTTTTTTGTGAATTGACCAAAGGGCTTAAGTTCCTTTGGAGCTTTTTGTGAATTGATAAAAGGGCTTAAGTGCATTTGAAGATTTTTATAAATTAACCAAAGGTATTAGGTGCCTTTGGGGCTCTTTGTGAATTGACCCAAGGGCTTAGGTGCCTTTGGGGCTCTTTGTGAATTGACCCAAGGGCTTAGGTGCATTTGAATCTTTTTTTGGGTTCACCAAATGGCTTAAGTACCCTTGGATCTTTTTGTGAGTTGACCAAAGGGTTTAGGTGCCTTTGGAGATTTTTGTGAATTGAACAAAGGGCTTAAATTCCTTTAGAGCTTGTTGTGAGTTGACCAAAGAGATTTGGTACCTTTGGAGCTTTTTATGAGTTGACCAAAGGGCTTATGTGTCTTTGGGGATTTTTGCAAATTGACCCAAGGGCATAGGTGCCTTTGGGACTTTTTGTTTATCGAGATTTACATATGAAATACCTGTAGGTGGAGAATTTTGAGAGGTCTAGGCTCCTAAATACCCTTGAGATACACTAACCAATACTTCCCAAGCCCTATCTTCTATGTGATGATAAATGGGCCTAACCATTTTGTTGTTAATTTATCTCGCAAGTGTGGTGGTAAGTTGGAGTTTTTCTGATTTTTCTTAAGAACAAGGTCCCCAAATTTAAATTCCCTAGATGGACTTTCATATCATAAGCTCACTTGAGGTGATATTGATAGACATAGAGGTGTTCAAGAGCATTAACGCGTTGTTCATCAAGAAGGGTCAATTGATCAAAGTGAGATTATCGCATAGTATCATTGTCAATGAACTCTTGGAGCGATATGCACAATGATGGAATATCTAATTCCTAGGACATAATGGTCTTAGTTTCATATACTAGTGAAAAAGGAGTTTCCCTAATGGGCATCCTGATGCTAGTTCTATAGGCCCATAATGCAAGAGGTAGTTGAAGATGCCAATATTTATGATTATCTTTGACAGTTTTCTTGAGAATGATAATAATTATTTTATTCGATGCCTTTGCCTACCCATTGGTCTATAGATAATAGGGCATAGAAAAATTGTGTTGAATTTTATACATTGCATTCAAAGCTCACACATACTTTTTCTTGAATAGAGGCCCATTATTTGAAATAATCTTGGATGGAATACCAAAAAATATGATATTATGGAGTATGAAATCCGTAATTCTTGGTCCAATCATAGTGGTAAGAGGGATTGCTTCCACCCATTTGGTAAAGTACTCTATGGCCATTAAGATAAATGTGTGATGGCCCAATTATGGGGGTGAGATTTTCCCAATTAAATCAAAACCCCACTACAAAAAATACCATACCGAATGAATCGATTGCAAGGCTTGAGAAGGTACATGAAAAATATTAGCATGATACTGGTATTTCATGCACTTATTGACATAGGTGCAATATGTTTTCTCCATAGTAGACCAATAATATCACATTCAGAGGATGCACTTAGCAATAGTCATGCCACTAAAATGGCCACTATAAGTACCATCGTGAGCTTGCAAAATTGCCCATGTAAATTCATGGGACTCTAAATAGCCTTGATGATACAAGATATCTCCTAACAAGATGCATTTTGACCCTTTATACTTGAATGTTTGTTTGGAAGCATGCAATAATACCAATGGGATATTACCAAGCTTCAATAAATATTTGAGTTGGGTGAACCAATCTTGATATTGCTGAGTCTCGACTGAATGAACTACTTGTTCCTTTTGAGATTCATCTCTCACAAATGTTGAGTGGAATACAACATTAATATGAATCGTTGTGTTGTTCTCAAAAGGACATTTTGGGATCAAAGACCCCCAAGAAGAATGTTATAAAAAGACGTGTATATGAGAGAATCATTTTTGGTATGACTCAATCTGAATCATGTGGATAACTTCATCATATTTTGAAGCCTCACGTAAAGTCACTGATTACAAAAGCATTTTGACATGAATTGTTGTAATATCATCTGAATGATTTTGTGGAATTAAGGATCCCAAAGAAGCCATAGCATCCACAAAACAATTAGATGTACAAGGGACTACCTCGATGCTATACCATTCTAGATAAAATCTTATCCACAAGGGCTTTATAAGACTGCAATATTGGACACCTGCATTGATAGATATCTTAGAATTGGTTGACAATGAGCAAGGAATCATCGAAGATATTTAGCTTCTTGATTTTCATGGTGGTACCTACTTGAAGACCTATAAGGAGAGCCTCATATTCAACATTATTATTGGTGCACGATAAATTGAGTTTAAATTATAGGGGTATAAGAGCCTCTTGAAGAATATGATTCCCATACCACTACCTTGCTCATACTTGGAACCATCGAAGAACAACATCATATTAGCTTGGTTTTTAGGTTCTACTTCAAACAAGTTGGATAATGCAAAAATTGCATCATTAGGCAACTCGATGGTAAGAGGTTGATTGTCTTAAAGAGGAGCCTTGGCTAGTTGATCAACAATTACTTGACCTTTAATGGATGTTTGGCTAATGAACTCAATATCAAATTTTTCAATAGCATAATACACTTCGTGGTATGACTATTATGATATGTTTGACTCATCATGTACTGCAAAGGGTATTCCTTAGATATGACATGTGTTGTGTGATTGAGCATGTAATGGTGTAGATTCTTAGTGGCATATACCACTGCTAGGTAAATCTTCTCAATGTATGCATACTTAAGATTGTAGCTCACCAGGTGTGACTAATATAATAAACAACTTGTTCCTTATTTGCTTCATTCTTTTGAGTCAAGATGGTCCCTAAAGCAAAGTTGATATCTGAAATGTATAGTAAAAATGGCACACCTGGTCGAAGTGAAGCTAAAACTGTTGGGGATACTAGGTATTGTTTGATCTTGTCAAAATCCTTTTGAAACTCATTATCCCAATGGAAAGGGACCCCCTTTTGTAAGATATTATTCATGGGTCAACATTTATCTAAAAGTTGTGGTATGAAGCAACGAATAGATGCTACCTTCCCTTGTAAGCTATGAAGTTACTTAAGGTTGGTAGGGAGAAGCAATTTGAGTATCACCTTGAATTTAGTGGGATCAAATTCGATGCCTCATTTTGATACTATAAAACCCAAGATTTTTTCAGATGTAAATCCAAAGACACACTTCTTGGGGTTAACCCTAATGTTGTGCTTAATGATGTGATCGAAGACCTTCCTTAGAACATCTACATGCTTATGACACAATAGAGATTTATCTAGTAAATAATATATGTAATCCTCTAGGATTTTAGGCATGTAGTCATGAAATATGTATGTCATGGCCCATTGATATGTTGCACCAACATTTTTAAGGCCGAATGGCATGAATTTATAATAAAATGTTCCCCAAGGTGTGCTAAAGTTTTTCTTGGGTTGATCTTCAAGATTTATCCAAATATGATTGTAGCTTGAAAAACCATCTATGAGGGATAACATTTCATGTCATACAATTATGTCAACTAGAGCGTCGATGTTAGGAAGTGGGAATTCATTTTTAGGATTCGCTTTATTGATATCGTGAAAGTTTATGCATATGTGAATCCTCCCATCTGGTTTTCTAATGGGCACCATGTTGGATATCCAATCAGGATAATCGATGGGTTGGATGAATATTGCATCCAATAATTTTTGAAGTTCATCTTTAACCATTAATGTAATTTTTAGATGCATCTTTCTAATATTTTACTTAAATGGTTTAACTTCTGGATTGAGCATCAAATTGTGCATGACCAAACTCAAGTCAAGACCTGAAATTTCTTTATAATAGCAATCAAAGACTTCTCTCTTTTCTTTCAAGATAGCTATGACAATGACTTATTCTTGTAGGGACAGACTAAGTTCCAACTTGATATTTTAGGAACTTTGAGATCGATGTCGATATATATGTCAATTGTTTCCTCAATTGACATGTGGGATCCCTCCTTGAGTTGATGAGGCATAGGGATCAAATAGATATCGTTAACTGGATTTGGAGAATCAATCACTTTATCAGGTTCAATCTCAGATCGACAAATATATTTGAATGGCCCTTCGGAGAAATGAAATAACTATAAAATCTTCTTGCAAGGGAAGAAATCTTGGGATGATGGTAGAATCATGGCATAATCAAAATCAATGGCCTCAAGGTTGAGATGTATAGGTTTTGAAGGGTTTTTAGGATTATGAAGTGGCATGTTCAAGTTAATGGAAACCATATTTATGGATGGTGGATGGTTTCCATTCGTAGGTGGAAAAAGCTTATCTTATATGGGTGGCTTCAAATACACCAAAGGTGGCTGATGTGGGGGTGGAATGATTGGATAAGGCATAGGAGGAGCTAATATGATTGGATATTTTTATTGTAGTAGCTACCCAAAAATGGGCATCCCCCTAGGGAATAAATGAAGGTAGAACTCATCACAATAATTAAGGGGCTTAATAACAACTAGTACATCCTCTAAGCTATTTGAAATAATGGATATTGTATTAGACTCATGGTAAGAGGAAACAATGGACATGTCATCATGAGCTTGCATGGATCCACTACCCTCTTTAAGCTAATCATTCTGAGGATTATTGGATAGGCTAGGCTCTTCTTTCTCATTGGTATTTTCTTTTGTATTAGAGATCCAAACACTAGTATGCTCTTGTCTGGAGGATAAAAGAGAATTTATGCAAACTTGATTGCTAATCCATTGTATGTGGGTAGGACATAGATACACTAATTCTATATCATCCTCATACTCTTTTGATGCCTCACTAGAAGAGTTAGAATGCTCAAATGAAACCATTTGTAATGGGAAGATGATTTCCTAGCAGATGAAAATAGCCTAGATCGACGTAATTATTCTCATTGGTCTCACCCTAATAAACCTATAGAAAGGCATTGGAGGGAGTCTGTAAGGAGCTCATTCAGCATACACAGAATATCCTAAGCCAAATTTATCTATAGGAAGCTGATACCATGGCTGGTCAGGTGTTCGAACATCCTGTTTGTACCGACCAAGACCATTCCCATGCTAATGGTAGTGTTGAAAGTATTGTAGAATAAAATTTAGGTTTGACAAATAAGTGACATTCCTTGAAAATGGCTCATCATCATCCGCCACCATAGGTGACAGACTTGTGGAATCATCAAGACCTCAATAGATATATTTTATCTGGTTCAGGAGGATCCCCAAGGGCACAATGGTACCAATGGGTAGTGATGGCAAGCAAGGCCTGCTCAAGTCCTGCATGGACTCAATGAGGAGGGTATTCTATACCATATACTCAGTGAGTCCAAGATTGGCCAAATGAACTGTGACCTATGGTGGGGTGGATGATGATGAAGGAGGTATGTCTTGATCCAAATCATCCATAACAACAAATGACTCTTCCACATCCATAGGAGCTGGATCATATTCTACTAGGATGGTGGAAATGGAGGGAGGAATCTCCTCGATTGGCTCCTTCAACCTTTTCTCGCTCAGAGGACCCGAGGAGGAGTAAGAGATATCAAGAGAAACCAATGGTAATGGTAGATATGGAGATGTTTCAATGGCTAAATGTGGTGCCAGATATGGACTCTCAATGGGATCATTAAATCTGATGTCCAGATGTGTGGATAACAAGATAGACTCTTATGAGTGGTGCACCAAATTACAATACTTGAAGGGCTCTAGATCGATATGAACTACATGAACTTGCCCTTCATGTATGTATTTGAGACATTGATGCAAAAAGGAGAGGATACACTTCGTGTCCCACATCCAAGGTCTTCCAAGCAATATATTGTACTGCATTGCACCCTCTAATACATGGCACAATGTAGGAATAGTCTATATCCTAACTTGAATAGGAAGGACTATTGTACCAACGGTGGAGCATATAGCATCATTGAATGCGTGAAGGGTGAATGTAGATGCTACAATATGCTAAGGTGCTCTAGTGCATTAGTTGTTATGATTTTTATTGAGGAACCTATGTCGATCAACACCCGCTTGTAGGGAATCCAATTCACACTGGCAATGATGTGCAATGGAGGATCAGGCCTAGTAGTGGGAGTTACCTTGATCTCATGATTATGGAATGTAATGATAGGATATCTATAATATTGAATGTGTCCCATAAAATTAAAAAATAAGTTATGGTCTTGGGGTTGTAATTCAACTGATTTTAGAATCTCCATTAGAGCTTCTCTATGTGGTTGTGATTGTTGTATTAGCTCATACATGGAGAGTTTAGTTGATGCCATATGTATACTTTGAGTAAGTCGGTGGAGGACATGGGATAGGATTTTTTGATGGCAAAGGTTGTGATGTGGAAGGGATTTTTATTACAACTATAGGTGGTGCAGCTTGATTTGGATACCTCATATTCTATGCCATAATATTGATAATCCCTATAAATCCTTGGTTGTGTGGGGTTGTATGGATTTCATTTACCTATCATATTTGATCTATCAACACCTCATGTGCAGGCAGTGGATCCTTGAATATACCCATTTGTTGGTTGCTGAATGTGAGAGAATTATTGATTTGAAGTTCATTCTTGTCGAGCATGTCTTGTACTTTGTTCTTAAATGTGATACATGACTTAATTTCATGACCATTTACTCGATGATTAGGACAATATTGGTTCTCTTGATACCACTTTGGTTTGGGCTTATTAATATCTTGTTAGTCTCACAATGACACTGAGAGGGGGGGTTAATCAGTGTAGCTCTTAAAAACTTGAATCTACAATTCTTAATCCCTAAAAAATGAAAGCTTAAAACTCAATAAAGCAAATATACCAAAATAGCATCACACAACACAAGATGTACCGAGGTTCACCAGTTTTGGCTACTCAAAAATTGACTGTTTGGACTCCCATCCAAATCCAGCCATTGCAAAATAACAATTTTACAATCAATTTACCAGCACCCACTGGAAGGAGCACCAACCCCTAATTTATCTACAACAGAAAGGAGAACCAACCCCTGATTTACCAGCACCAACTGGAATGAGCACCAACCCCTGATTTACCAGCACCAACTGGAAGGAGCACCAACCCCTGATTTACCAGCACCAACTAGAAGGAGCACCAACCCCTGATGCCAAGCACCAACTTGGACTTCTGTTCTGAAACTAGAAGATTGACATAAATATGCCTTCACTTTTACAATACCCTGACTGGTCTATTGCTTTCTCAACATTTCCCACTCTCCATACAGCACACACCCTGCTCGCTCTCCTCTTGCACACTTCGCAAGATTAACTTCGCCTCGCTTTAATCCCAAGCGCTCTCTCTCCATTTTAGCAGCACATAACTTCTCCATGCAGACCTCATTTTATAACATGTTAGTCTTTATTTTTAACTTCCATATTTATGCATGCAACCCATAACTGTTGTAACTGCACCTGTAACTATTGTATCGACTTTTGTTAACTTTTCTTATTTTAGCTGCATTATTTTCTTCTGTAACGACACTTGTAACTGTCATATCGACTTCTTCTGTAACTACACTTGTAACTGCACCTGAAACTGTCGTATCGACTCCTTCTGTAACTGCACCTGTAACTGTTGTATCGACTCCTTCTGTAATTGCACCTATAACTATCGTATCGACTCCTTCTGTAACTGTTCTTATTTTAGCTGCATGATATTACTTCTGTAACGGCCCCTATAACTGTCGTATAGCTTTAGTTAACTATTCTTAATTTAGCTTGTGCCAAAACAACCTGTCGCAAAATCGTGACACTTCTGCCTCTTTGTCATCTTCTCGGCTTGTATCCACAAAAACACAACATTTCATGATATCGCGACACTTTCGCCTCCTTGCTGCTTCTGTTTGTTTGTACCCGCAAAAATACAACATGTCATGATATCGTGACACTTTCGCCTCCGTACTCTTCCTTTTTACTTTTGTCGTGATATCGTGACACTTCTGCCTTCTTACTTTCTCTCTCCTCCTTAAGTCATGAAAATGCGACATGTCGTGATATCACGACACTTTCTCTCCTTTGCTCTTTCTCTTGCCTTCGGTTTGCGAAAACCCGACATGTCGCGATATCGCGACACTTTTTCTCCTGGACTCTCTCTCCTGCCTTCGGGTCACGAAAACCCGACATGTCGCGATATCGTGAGACTTTTTCTCCTGGACTCTCTCTCCTGCCTTTGGGTCAGGAAAACCCGACATGTCGCGATATCGCGACACTTTTTCTCCTTAGCTCTTTCTCTTGCCTTCGGGTCGCGAAAACCCGACATGTCGCGATATCGTGACACTTTTTCTCTCGGACTCTCTCTCCTGCAACATGTCATGAAATCATGACACTTTTTCTCTCGGACTCTTTCTCCTGCAACATGTCGTGAAATTGTGACACTTTTTCTCTCGGACTCTCTCTCCTGCAACATGTCGCAAAATCATGACACTTTTTCATCCGTACAACCTTCCTTGCAATATGTCGCGAAATCAAGACACTTTTTCGTTCGTACAACCTTCCTTGCAATATGTTGTGAAATCACGACACTTTTTCATCCGTACAACCTTCCTTGCAATATGTCACGAAATCGTGACACTTTTTCATCCGTACAACCTTCCTTCGCTTTGGACCGCAAAAATGAAACATGTCGCAAAATCGCGACACCTTTTTCTCTCTCCTCTTTCTCTTCGCTTTGGACCATGAAAATGAAACATGTCGCGAAATCGTGACACCTTTTTCTCTCTCCTCTTTCTCTTCGCTTTGGACCGCAAAAATGAAACATGTCGCGAAATCGCGACACCTTTTTCTCTCTCTCTTCTTTCTCTTCGCTTTAGACCGCGAAAATGAAACATGTCGCGAAATTGCGACACCTTTTTCTCTCTCCTCTTCTTCTTGCAATATGTCGTGAAATCGCGACACTTTTTCTACTTGTCTTTTTCTCTTCCAACATGTCACGAAATCGTGACAGTTTTGCTTTCTTGCTCTATCTCTCCGAACATGTTGCGATATCGCGACAGTTTTGCTTTCTTGCTCTTTCTTTCCAAACATGTCATGATATCACGATAGTTTTGCTTTCTTACTCTTTCTCTCTGAACATGTCACGATGTCGCGATAGTTTTGCTTTCTTGCTCTTTCTTTCCAAACATATCGCAATATCGTGACAGTTTTGCTTTCTTGCTCTTTCTCTCCGAACATGTCACGATATCACGACAATTTTGCTTTCTTGCTCTTTCTCTCCGAACATGTCACGATATCGCGACAATTTTGCTTTCTTTCTCTTTCTTTCCAAACATGTCATGATATCACGATAGTTTTGCTTTCTTGCTCTTTCTCTCCAAACATGTTGTGATATCACGACAGTTTTCTTTTCTTGCTCAACATGTCGCGATATCGCGACAGTTTTCTTCCTTGTGATTTTCTTTTGATTTTTCTCAAATGGGCCACTTCTATATTTTGGAAAATCACTGTACATACTCTGAAGAACTTCTTAACTTCTTTCCACTGCATCAACCGATCCGTCTGATCGTGTTGACAACAATGACAATACCGTTGTCTATCTGATCGTACATACTCTAAAGATCCTCTTAACTCCTGTCCACTGCATCAACCGATCTGTCTGACTGTGTTGACAACAATGACAATACTGTTGCTACACCTTGCTCATTAGATCTAAGGGGTGGACCTCTATAAATTTTATAGCCTTGGCCTCGCATAATCAATTAAAGAGTGACATAAAATATTCAGGCAATGGCGTATAATTGTGATGTTGACGATATTGTTTCCTTTACCCCTAATTTTGTTGAAGCTAATTATACTGCACAAGAGGGGGTTGGGCCTGATAATTATCATGCTAATATCCTCTAAGACCTTATCCTGATCCAAATTTTCCTCAAATGTATGATATTTTTGGACTTGTAACAACAATGAAATCTATTTTGAACAACTCCTCATGAATAGACGAGTGAGCTCTATCACAAGCAAGATAAATGGAAACTTCGACATGACTGCTTACCACCTATTTCCATAGTCCAAGACTGGTTCATCATCGAATTGGTGAAGATTATATAAATTATTCAAGGTAGCTTTCTTCTTGACTTTGAATGAAAAGCATTCTAGGAATATATTTGTAAGTTGTTCAAATCTATGAATGTCGTGCCTTGGAAAATGATTAAACCACTCTAGGGCTAGGCCCGAGAGCATTATCAATAAGGTTCTTAGAAACAAGACATCATTATACTAAATTTGAAATCATAAGTTAATAAAACTAGTGGCATGCTCCTGCGCATCATCATCCCCTTTAAACTTATCTAACTTGGGTATTTTAAAATGCTTCGGATATGGGGGAGATGGGATAGAAGGATGTAGCGGTTTTTTGTAAAGTTTACTTAGTGTGGATTTCTTATAACTTGTTTCCAAAGTTTATTTTTTCAGTGATTGAATGCACTCAGTGAGCACCTTGTAAGCTTCAAAATAAATTATCTCATCTTCACACCTTTGCCCCTGAGAAGGGGGAGGTGGAATATGCCAAATGGTGCGAGTGGTTGATTATGGCCATCAACCATGTCCTCATAATGTGACTCAAGATACCCTTGATATCGATACTTTGATCCTAAGTTCTTATAGGCTTCATGCTCCTGTTGAGCAGTGTTTATTTGATGTTGTAGGGGCCTATGGTTTTAAGAGGTTGTACGAGAAGGACAGTTCTGGTTAGGTCTAGCTGGCAATTTTTATTTGTGGATCATATGTTTTTTCTCAATCTATTTACTATATGTACTTGATGTGGGAACTACCTCATGCATATCTTTTTGCAATATCTCTTGGTATAGCCTTTCTTGGTACACCCTATGCTCTTGCAGCCTCTATTGACTCAACTTATACTACTCATCCAAGCATTGTTTATCCAACCTTAGTTGGTTCAACATCGCTTGTTTCTCAGCATTCTCCCTAAGGGCTTGATCTAATTTATCAATAGTATGGGATCGATTGACCTTCATATTAATACAAAGAACCTTGGCTTGCTTGGTAGCACTAGATGCTATATGTTTCCCATGATCAAGAGAAGTCGTATTAACCTGATATTCAGGCTTATATATAAGCTCTACATACTTAGGTGATGCAGAGGCACAATGTGCTTGCATGAAATATTCTTCTTGAGGAGTTGGGGGATGATCAAAATCCATCTCTTCCTCATTAACTAGGATTGTATGAGCGACAATGGTGTTCGATCAGGTTGACGAGTGTCATACCTGTCTAAAATGGGTCCCTCAAGTCGGTAGAAGAAAGCAGTATCGGTGGTACAGTAAGGATGCCAAAGAATATTCCTCATAATACGTGCTAAATATGTCAGTTGGAAATTGTGGATGCATTTAATTTTTGGTTTTAATTGGTTGAGCATGCATAATGAAAGCGAACGCGCGCATTAATGAAAAACGGGTATGCATTGAATGAAGGTGGGGTGATATGCATTTAATGAGTGGAAAAAAATAAATTATATTAAAAATAATATAATATAATTTATGGTTGAAAATTGAATGTGGGTTTTAATGGAGTGGTGCAAGGGTGGAGAAAAATTAAATTATATTAAAAATATATATAATTTAATTTATGGTTGAAAATTGAATGGAGTGGTGTGCGCTTTTAATGAAATGGCTGAAATGAATATGTATTTGGTGGTCATTGGAGGATGGAAGTAGGAAAATAGGTATGTAAAAATTAAAGTAATTTAGTTTAATTTATGGAATGGTGGAGGCCATGGTGGATCTTGGGTATGCGAAATCGAGTAGTGGGAATGAAAATGGCAGAGAGGCGATGGCCACGGAGCCACATGAGGGAGATCAACAAAATGATGGAAGCGATGGCGATGGTGTGTATAAGTTAAAAAATGGCCAAAAACAAGTGGACGCCAAAATTTTCTAAAACACCACTAGAAATAGATCCATGATGAAAATGAATGGTAAAGGCAGATTGATGGTTGGAGAGTGGTTGGTGGTGACTTCGATACAATGCCAAGATAGATATTTTTGGAAACACATGATCTATAGTAGTGATGCATAGGAGGAGCCAGTAAATATACTATGAAGAAAATGACATCGATGATAGTGGCTTCAAATGATGAACATGAAGTGACAAAGCGGTGGACAAAAATCATGGCCAAAATACTGCATGATATGACCAAGAAAAGTTGTAGATCGATATTGTAACGATCAAAAAAATGGTAGACAATGACTACATGATCTGCAGGAAAAGACTACAGTGATGGTGGAGTCCACAAATCAATGATATAAAGCTCATAAGGCATCAAGAAATAGAAGAGTGTGTGTATCAATGGTAGCAGAAATGGAGTGCATCAATGACGATGCAAAATAGGTGATGTTGAGCTAGTCAAAATAGCATGGAAGTCATAGAACATGGCTACAAGGTCGATACATTCATGATCAAGAGCAACAAGATTGGGTGTGAATGCTAAATGTGTAGTTTGGTCATCGTAGAGTAGTAGATCATCATCATAAAATGGTGAAGCAATGAGGGCTATGATTTGTAAAGGCTGGAAGTAATGAGTTTTAGGCAGTAGACGTTAAAATTTGTGAGGATCGAATAGTATCAAATCAGGCAACGATGATAATAGATCAATATTTGGATAGCAGAGATCAAAAATCCAAAGCTACAAATATGTTGAATCAAGGTGTGAAAGTTATGAAAGCACAATAATTTGATGTAATGGTGGCTAAAAATAGGTAACCAAAGTTTGAGAGAGGAACCACCAATCAAGAAAGAGATAGGGGAGAGGTTGTAGATATACTAGTAGGCCATGAATTACAGTAGGCATGATGACAGCGAGAGAGAGAATAGTTGATTCTTCAAATGCAATGGCTTCTAGTGAGTCATGATCTATAATGTCAAGAGGGACTTAATCTAAAATAGGAGATTCAAAGGAGCTCAGTTCCACAAGAGAAGCCATATCATCTAGTGGAAAGGTATTGGGTATGTCATCTAGATACCCTGGTTTGAATCCAAGTGTGGCTGAATTATTCAAGTTTTGATTCTTCATCAACAACAACGATGATTTTAGCTTACATCTGCTGAAAATTGGTAATCATTTTTGCATGGATTAGTTGAAGTTGTGCAGTGAGATCAAAAATTTGTACAGAGACCTCATCAAGTGAGATGTTCAAACTCGACATCATACTATCAGATATGGAAACATATGATGATCATGAACAAAGGAAGGTGCGAGTACACCAAAACATGATTTGAGCAAGTATGAAATAAATGGATTTTGGAAATGGTCAAGTATGCTATTTTGAAGTGGGACAAAACCATGCATGAGTTTAGAAATAACTTTGTAAAGCCTACGAAGTCTCTATAACAAAATTAAATGACTCCATAGATAGATCTACAATAAGCATTCTCGTTCCTCGTTTGAACCAATATTTGCCTAGAGGAAGAGGATACTAACCTTTTCTATAACCTACTCTGATGCCAATGATGTGGGAAGAACACTAAATAGGTGAACACGAGAATGGCATAATGAAAAACTGAGAATTGTATTCAACCAAAAACATATTTATAGGCATGTCTACCTTTACAAGTCGGTATTTAATATGCATGATCTATGTGGGTATTAAATGCAATACATCATGATCCGTGTGAAAGGAATAATATTAGAGAATATAATATTAATCCCTATCACATATTTATAGTAGAAAATAATTTAGCCAATCATAATGTTGATCTTTGTCTTGGCGAAATTAAAATTTTAGAAGGCAACTAGTTGAGTGATATTGTATCTCTTAATGAAAATGATGTCAAGGAGTTAATTATAGAAACAAAGTAGTTTAAGGAAGATGAGGGATATATTTAATAGAAAATAAAATGAAGAATATATTTGAGAAAAGGAAAAGTTGAATAAGGTTTAATTTACATGACATCAAATGTAATATTTTGATATTTGGATGAGAGTGACCTCCAATAGAAGCCACACATAACTTTTTAAAATAAAAATTAAGAAAATATTATAAATCAACTTTAACTAAAGAAATTAAAATCAAAAATTAAAAACCACTACAAGAATTGCCTTCAGTTATAACAGATGAATACAATAGGAAAAATATGTTTATTTAGATCTTTTCTCTTTAGATAAGTATAAATATCTAGGTCAAAATGGGCTCTTTGTAGCATTCTATCAACATAATTGGGATATAGTGAAGGATTCTTTATTGGTGGTAGTAGAACAATCTAGGGTAAAACAATACATACCTTATAAAATAAATGCAACATATCTTACCTTGATTCCAAAAAAGAAGGATGCAAAATTATTTGATTCATTTAGACCCATAAGCCTATGTAATATGGCATATAAGATAATATCCAAAGTGATGGTAAATTGGTTAAGACCACTATTAGAAAAAAATATTTTAGAAAAGCAAGGAAGATTTGTGAAAGGAAGATAGATTATGTATGGGATCATAGTAGCTCATGAATTTATGCATTCATCGGCTTCAAAAAAAGAAAAATAAATCATCTTAAAACTCGATATGATTAAATCTTATGATAGGGTTAAATGGGATTTTATTTTTGCATTATTAGAAAATTTTGAATTTAGGAAGAAATTGGTCAAATGGATTAAATCTAATGTCTCTGTAGTATCATATTCAGTGTCAATGGGTTAGTAACATAAATATTTAAAACCAAGAGATGTCTTAGACAGGGAGATCCTCTATCACAATATATTATCTTTATTATGGCAAAGATATTGGGTAATAACTTGAGGAAGTCTAACAAATCTGGGCTAACAATTAGACTTAAGGCTAGTAATAACATCGACAACATCACCCATTAATAGTTTGTAGATGATACAACCCTTTTTAGAAGGGAAATAATAAATGAGACCAGACATTTGAATAACTTATTAACAGAATATGAAATAGTGTCAGGGTAGAAAGTTAATGAAACAAAATCTAAAATTTACTTCCTAAACACTCCAGTTATAATCAAAGCAAGAATATGCAAGTTACTTCAAATGGAGGTCAATTTATCAGCAACTTATCTAGGGATGATTTTATTTTAGGGGAGAATGAGGATAGAATTATGGAATCCAATTATAAGTAAAGTTCAGAATAAACCAATGGCATGGAAAGGTATATGGTTATCATTAGTAGGAAGAGTAGAACTCGTTAAATTGGTCTTATAGACCATTTCAACATATTATATATCCTTGTATACTATGCCAAAATCAACAAAAAAAATTTAATCTATATTACGTGGTCAGGGATTAAATGATAAAAGGAAATTTTCTTTGGTGAAGTAGAACAATGTGTGTGACAATAAAACTAGGGAAGATCTTAGTTTAAGAGTTCTTATGGATGCAAACTTAGCTCTTAGGGGAAAAGAAATTTGTATATTGTACAAAGAGAGCCAAACACAATGGGTAAAAATTCTTCTAAGTACATTGAGCCCAATGACCCAAACTTAATATTTATTGCATTCTCACTACCAAATTGTTCTACACTATGGAATAGTTTTAAAAAATAAATTGATAAGTTATTAAAGGTCTAAGATGGGTGGTGGGAACTAGAGAAATAAAATATATATTTGGATTGACACTTGGTGTGATAAAAAATTATTCAATCTAGATCCAATTTTTAAACCATGGATGAGATTACTTCAAGAAAAATATGGTGATAGGATTTCAAACATTATATACAAGGTTCAGGAAAGAAGATACATATGGAAATAATATTCTTTAACAAGTATACAAGACATTGATGTTAGGAGGTAGTTGAACAAAAAGATAGTGATAGTGATTATTTTGAGGGGATCCAAGGATAAGCTAATTTGGGAGTAGAATAGCTTAGGAGAATACACAACAAGAAGTTGATATAATGAAAAGCACCAACAAAATAGGAATATCACAAGGATGTAGAGAGATATTTTGGATAACCTAAGCATTCCTAAAGTTAAAATGTTTGTTTGGCTAGTAGGTCATAGAAGAATTTTATCCTTGGATAACCTTATGAAAAGGGGTTTTCATGGTACCTCATAATGTGTTCTATGTAAAAATGAGGAGAGTATAGACCATATCTTGGGACACTGCTCAATAGTTTGTAAACTATGGCAACGGATTCTTAATATATTTGGTAAATGCATGGTGATGAATGGAAGAATTGAAGAATAGTTAAAGCAATGGAAGATCACTCTTAAAAGTAAGGCTTTATAAAAAAATATGGGATACCTCTCAATATATAATACTTTAGACTATATGGTTGGAAAGAAAATGAATGCAATTTAGAGTTAATGAAAAGGAAGATTTGTTAAGCCATGGAAGAGTCTAAACCAACCCTATCAACTCATCCAATCCCCAATATTGAAGTAGAAAACCTTGATATATGGATTCAAGTTATCAAATGGAATTATAATGTTGGGTATAGGATAAAAAAAAAAAAGGCAAGGAATATAAAGTGGAAACCATCAAAAGTGGAGTTGGGCAAATCGAATTTTGATGGAGCATCTAAAGGAAATAGGGGACCAACAGGAGGAATAATTAGAAATAATAGGGAAGATATTTTGTATCAATAAGCTTTTAATAGTATATTTAAGAAAAATAATGAAGTTGAAACTTGGGACACTTTGGAAGGGTTAAAAATATGCATACAAATGAAATAGAATAGAATATGGATGGAAGGTAATTCACTAATAGTAAAATGAATTTTGAGGAAAGCAAAGGCTCCATGGAACATACAAGATATAATTGTGGAAATACATGACCTTGCTACAGAGTTTGAATAAATTAGGTTTATACATACGTTAAGGAAATGAAATAAACGTACGGATAGGATAGCCAATAGAGGGGTTTTAATTGAGGATCATGAAGTTAAATTCTCCTTTTCATGATTAGATAAAGTAGTAAGTTTAGTTGAAGCTAACAAGAAAATGTGTACTACCTAAATCAAATAATTATTAAGATTTACTTTAATGTTTTCCATTGATAATAATTGATTATTTTATAACATTAATATGTTTTCTTATAAACTATCCATTACAAATTGTGTGGTTTCAATTATGCTTCAAGAAGGAAACTAGCAATTCAGATCAGGTAAAGCAAACTATGATAACGTGAAGGTTTGAAATATTACTCTACTAAGATGCAATGCATAGACAATAGAGGTGAAGTGTTGATATTGTGAAGGTTACTATAGTAAAATATCAATAAGTATGTTGAATTTTGAAATATTTGTACTCAATATTTTTTGAAGAAAATCCAAAAAATGAAAATCAAGAATTCTAACTTTTTATGAAAAATGATGTAGGTATCTAGTTATAGCAACTCAATTGAGATAAGAATTGAATTTTTTTGTCAATTATCAAGCTCTAAAGGAGGGAGTTATGATTTTTCAAGGTTAGGGGACCCATGTACAATGCCTTGTTCTCCAGCAAAAAAACTAAAGAAATTAAAATTATATGTAACTAAATTTGGAAGTTGTTGAAGTTTTCAATTTTTAAATCTTAAAATTTTTTCAATAGAATATTTATAATGAAAAAATATTTAATTTTTGTAAATAAATGTGGCACTCAATTTTCAACTCATTTTGAATGACCGTTTTATCTTTATCACCCTTTTTTTCTCGTATATATTGATAATTGTTTTAAGAACATTTTATCTTTATCACTATTTATCACCCAAATTTTTCTTGTAAACACTAATAATTATCATTCACTTGAAATAAATATATGACCTACTAAAAAATGTTAATAGTGTACAAATAATAATAATAATAAATATAACATATCAACCCACATACTCCTTTTACAAAAACAATTTGATTTCTTGTAAAAAAATGTCTATTATTTTCTTGATTTAGATCTTTGCAAAATTCCAAAAAAAAATAAAGGATTCTTGTGAGAAAAATCTAGGTAGCATACCAAGAAAGTCATTTTTTAACATAATAACTAGAAGTAATGAAGATCTAATTGGAAGTAAGAATGCCCTAGTTAGATAAGAGAGGAAGAGCAAATGTATGGCAAACTATATCTAGGTGGTATATATTACACTATAAGTGACTATAAAATATGAGATGATTGAGCATGACTTAATAGTTCTTAAGACTAGAGAGTTGATATATAAGTTCCATGGATACTAAATAGGCTTTTTGGAGATTTAAATTAGATAAAATAGAAGTGGGAATTGAATTCAGATGCTCTACGACTTCTATTTTGAAAATATTTTTCCTTGTCTTCTTCTTTAATTGAATATTAGGGATAACATAGTGGATGGTATATCGTGGTTTAGAGGAAGAGATGCATTATATTCGAGACCATGTAGTGAGAATTTTTGTGGATATGGAAACTATTAAAAGGCTCCCAATGTGGGTTTGGATTTTTGGACTTCCATATCAACTTACTAATAAGAAGGTTATATAAGAATATTAGCAATACCATAGGGAAATTTATCCAAGTGAGACCAACTATCAAGAGGTGAAACCATATTGTATATACCCATATATGTGTTGCCATGGATATTTTATAACCTTTTCCATAGTATATTAAGATTAAATTTAAATCAATAGAATGGGATCAACAATTTTATTATGAAAATATTACATATAATACAACAAATATTATGAGATCGGACACATTGGAAGAGATTGCAAAGTGAAAACAATGAATAAAAAGAAAATTTTGGGCATAAGAGAAACTTCAAGATGAAGAAATGAGATCATACCAAAGTAGAAAATGGATTAGATCAAGAATATTAAACTCCCAAGAAAGTGGTAAAGAAATCCCCTCTAAATCATTATATAGTTAAATCTATCACAATTTACTAAATCAACGATTAGAAGAAACAAAGGACACAAGAGTAGAGGAAGAACAATGCACAAGTTCAAATTTAAAAGGTAATAAAGGTGTGAAGGTAAAATTTAACACAAAGAAGGTGAATGAATCCAAGTGATTAATCTTAATTTTTCTTAAGGAATATAAAACCCTCTTCTTCTAATAAGAATAAAATTAGTGTAGAGTTTATCCCTTGCACTTTAGGGTTTCAAGAGCAGCATAATAAGGAAATGGATATGGAGGATATCCATGGAAAATTGGGGATTTAATACAATATAATAAAGTAATTATTATGGAGAATCATCCTTGCATTTTACAATTTTTAGGGCAACATAAAGAAGAAGGTTTTTGTGAGGCTATTCCTTGCACTTTATATTCTCCAGGGCAACATAGCCTAAGTCTCATTATGATTGCACTTTAGGGTTTTAAGAGTATAGTAAAGAAAGAAGTATGGATGATGTCCATGAAAATTTAAGGTTTTTGAAGCAATATAAAAAAAAGTAATATGGAGGATGATTCTTGCAATTGAGGATTTTAAGAGAAATAATAAAAAAAAAAAACTTATTTTTAAGGTTATTCCTTAAAATTCAAGCTCTCCATGGCAATATAAACCTATAGATGATAAGTCTTATTATGAACAGTTTTGAAAAATCAAATATATTGATGAATATGAAAGTGTTGGTTGGAATGGAAAAAGTATAGGAATACCCTCAAGGCATGAACAAAGTGAAAAGGAAATTCAAAGAGATGCCAATTTGGGAAACTAGAAACAAATATCACAAATATTAATAATAAATGAGGCTAATCCCAAAAATGAGAATAAAAAGTGATGATGAAAATGGTATTTTGGAATATCAAGTGTATGAATAGGATCACCTAAAAATGATTTATTAGGGAAAGGTGGGTTATTATATACCTTATTTTATTTTAATACAAAAAACAAAAACAATTTATGAGAAATGTAAGGATGCATTCAAAAATATTTGGAGGATGAGAGATTGTAACAATATGGGATAAACACAAATAGGATGGATAATTGTTAAAATTAAAAAGTAATTATTTTATAGCCTTGTTTGCGAGAAAATTTAAAATATATCAAATATGGGGTTATAATGCTCCAACTATAGTTACTCCTAATGAAATATGTTAGAAGGACCTCATTTTATTTATTTCAAACTCAATTATGATTCATGATTGCGATCTATGGAATTTTGGGGGAGACTTCAACACAATTCCATATATTTTAGAAAAAAAGGGTGCCACTCCTATATGGACTAAATCAATATAGGATTGTGCTTCATTTATTAATTCAAATGGACTTTGGGGTACTATTCCTTCTAGCATTCAATATGCATGGGATAGTAAACACATTGGATAAACTCATATAGTAGAAATATTAGACAAATGTTTGCTATCTACTACATAGTTGCAAACAAAGTAAACAATATATTTAGACATTTTATTATAAACAATATCATATCATAAAATCATCCTCTTAAGATGTGATGTACTCTACATTGGTCATCCAAAATCATTTTGAATTTTGTCTATGTGGCTCCAAGTCTATGGTTTCTTCCATATTGTTATGTTATGGTGGGACAAACCAAAGTTTAAAGGATACGTATGGAAAATTTTGTTAAAAATACAAAATGTATGAAAATTCAAATGAAGAGTTGGAATGCCAAATATTTTGATAACATATTTAAATCAAAAGAGGAATTTAAATTCAAACTCCATAATTTACAAGAGATGGTAGAAATCAATGGAATAGATCAAGATACTTATGTGCAAGAAAACAATTACTTTTCATTATCATAATGTATTGAAAGAGTCATATTGATTCCAAAAATCAAGGAAAATATAGCTTAAATAAGGGAATAATAATGTGAAATATTTTCAAGCTACAACCAAGATGAATTTATCTTTTTATAAAATCACAAATATTTCAACTCCAAATCAAAGAAATATTGAGGAAGAAGAAGATATAAAGGAGGCAATTGATTATTTCAAATATACTCCCTCATAGGTTGATCAAGATAATGGGGTTCAAGGCAAGCTCTTGCAAAATATTTCTTCAACTATCACATAAGTATAAAATGAGATATGGATGAGGAAGAGCTCTATGGGGGAGCTATAGGAGGCAATTTTATCTCTTTCCACCCTATCAAGGTACCTAACCCCAATAGATTTTCTACAATAATATTTTAAAAATTTTGGTTTTTTTGAAGAGTGATATGTTGGTTGTGGTTGAAGAGGTTATGAAAAAAACCACAATAAGTGAGATAATTTTCACCTTTATTGCCTTGGTTACCAAGAAAGGCAAGACAAAATATTTTGATAATTATTTTCCAGTAAGCCTTTGCAATATAACATAAGATCATTTCAAAAATGATAGCAAATATATTGAAAAGCATTCTAGATTGTGTTATATAAGAGGAGAAAGTGGTTTTGTTGATGGTAAACAAATGTTATTATAGAACTCTAAAGTATTTTATTTTTATGGCCTTGTTGGATACTTTGAATCATATCATTAACTCTAACAAGATGACCCATTATCTCCTTATCTATTTATTATTCTTGTTGAGGCATTAGGGAGAGATTTCTAAAATCTAAACATTGATGTAAAAATCAAAGGTATTTAAGTTGCAACAATTGATACCTTTGAATCATCTCCAATTTGTTGATGATGCTTTCCTTTGGGGTTTTCAATCTATCAATGAGGCCATGGAGTTTAAATCAATACTATCATGCTATGAGCAAGATGCTAGATAGTTGGTTAATACTACAAAATATAGGATCATTTTTATTAACATTGCCCTAGATTTACAATAGACTATTGTGGATATTTTAGGGTTTAAAGTTAAAAAATCCTATCAACTTATCAAGGTAATCCATTGTCAAACAAAGGAAATGAGTTTTCGGACTCAATTTTGAATAGAATGAAATATTGTTTGGTATTTTAGAAATGTAAGGTTTTAATCATGTCTAGAAGGCTAAAACTCATTAATACTACTTTACAATTTATCCCTATATATGATATTACTTCCAATATTTCCAACACGTAGAGCATTCAAATTTGATAAAACTCAAAGAATTTTATTTAAAAAAGAGGTGAGAAAAAATTAGGTTTCCTCTTTGTAGGTAGGATAGGGTTTGCAAAGAGAATAATTTAGATTTCCTCTTTGTAATTGGAAACTAATTAGCTTGGCATTAGGAAAAAATTTGGTTGGAGACTATAAAAATATTAGGGAAAGAGTTGGGAAAAAATGTTAATTCAAAAATATATAGGTTTTGTTATTGCAATAAAATTATTTAGAAAATGAACCCTACCTAGAGGATCAGAAACATGGAACTTCATATTAGATAGTTTTTAATTGATAAATAAATATATTAGATTTTTTAACGAGGGGATTCTACAAATTTTTTGTTTGATGCTTGATTGAAGCCTTATTCTCTTGTTTTTTATCCAAAATAACAATTGTTGGACTGGACATGTTTAGCTTGTAAAGTTTCAAAGGTTAAAAATTATATTAATATTAGCAATAACTCCAAATCGTCAATTTCTAATAGCAATTTGGTTGAAGGAGAGGACCTCGTACAAAGAGGAGATGATCTTCAAAGGATACTTCAAGAGTTTTATTTACCTATTTTTATGAAAAAGGGTGATTTGGTTTAAAATCTATCAAAATATCTTAGATACTTTGTCAATTTGGGATATAACAATTTAGAGAAATCACAATTTTCTACTCCCACAAATTTCCCTTGCAAGAATGTTTGGTCACTCAAGGTTCTTCCTAAGGCCTCAACATTCCTTTAGTTAGTAGTCCAAAGCAAGATTCTTACAAAAGAGATTCTCTAATGAAAAGTATATCATGGACCTTTCAAGTGTGCCTTGTATGAGAACCTACAAAATATCATATCATTTACTTCTTTATTATATTTTTGATTATACCATTTGGGGTCGCTTTTTCCAAAAGGTGAGAAAATGTTGAATAGTTCTAGCAACACTGAAAGAGTTCATGAATTTTTGATAAATAAAATCAAATATAAAGCACTATGCATTCTACAGATAGGTATTTTCCATTATTTTTTGGAATTTATAGCTTGAAAGGAATATAATTTTTTACACAAATCTCAAAATAATTCCCAAGTTTAAAATCTTATTGTTGCCTCTCTTGCAAAATGTTTATAGATATGGTTCTCATCACGAGAAGCCTCAAGTGTGGAAAAAGAGGTGCTAGAATTTTAGTTACAAGATTTGAATATACATTAAATGGTCATCTATGACAAAGAAAAAACAAAAAGAATTTGATTCAATCTATCGTAAAATAGAAATGTACAAAAATAAGTTTATGAAAATGTTGTGAATATTATGTCATGTTCACATATTCGACTTAATGTTATAAATGTTATGGAAATTTAGAAATTTCATTGCTCCAAAACTCATACCTTCTTGATTACACATGTAAATATGCTTCTATCACATCAATGCAAAGGTTGATCACAATTATCGAATATAATTTGCATTTCTAACTCTTGGTATCAAAGCAAGCTAATATCATAATAAAGCTTCAATTTGTGAAGGTGATCTCGTTGTTGAGAAGCAAGAGACACTTATGAGAGTTTGTGATAGCATGTTGCTACTAGTAAAACCAAAAATAAATATATGCAATCCAAGAAGTAGTTTTATTGGTGTTTATAGGTGTTGCAAGCATTTATTTGTAGACACCAAAATCTAGCCACTTGTCATCCATTTGTAGCCTCCAATCATAGTTGTTCATTATTTATATACATATATATGTATTTATTTAATATATGCATAAATATTAATATTTTATATTTATATTTATATATATTTAATAAATATATATGTATTTATATGAATAAATCCTATCCATCCGCCATGACTTAATCTCAGCCATCCATCCATCTCAATCCATGTTGCTTGACCAAGCTTAATCTCCACCCTTCCTCATGTTTTAATCTCGACCACCCATTTTGTATCATCGAAACCCTAACATGTTCAAGGGTAGATTATAAAAGATGATTCATTTTTTAGACACCTAAAATATGTCATGTTTAGGAGAACTACTCATGTGGGCATCCATGGACCATGTGACTAAACCTTGGGACCTTCCAAGTGCCAAAAGTGGTTTTCACCACTCATTTTGGGGCAGTTTTAGCCCATCCAAGCCTGGCTACTATGAACCAGAGCAGCTGGATTCTAGCCGCTGGAGCTCAGAGCGGCCAGCCCTAGCCGTTGCAGATGGTAGTGGCTAAACCCTAAATAGCAATTTGTCATCAAAATAGCCTAATCTCAGGCGAAAGTGATAGTTTACATGTAATAAATCCGAGCGGGGATAACTTTACATTCCTCCTCATAGCCATTCTACATGAAAGACTCAAGTCCAGGTTTAGACATCAGTTTAACTGGCCTTCAAACACAGAAAAGAGAAAACTTCTCATGCTAACATCTAGTGTGCATGCATAATTCAGTCCTAGGGTTGGACATTGACCTAGGGCTTCAAATATATTATAAGGTGCAAACCTAAGAGCACCAAAGGGGAGAATTCAAAGACTTTTGAGAGAGCTTTTGACACTTAGAGATCTTTTCTTGTAGTGAAGCCCTATCAAATCAAAGAGCAAATTGGAGTGCCTCTTATGAGCAATGAAGTGTTGGTCGATTGAGGGTTCATCATCTACATGATGTTCAACACATCGAACATAAACAACAACCATTTCAACTTCAAAAATGATCCTAGATCCATAGCTTTGGATCAATAGAGATAAGTTTTCATCTTAGCGGTTGCTATCTCGGACAACGGACCACAGGCCTAGTCTAGGGTTTTTAGCATTAGTTTCTTTCATTTAGCTTATTACATGTTTTCACACCATTAGCATAGATCTGATTTATTGCATTTACTTGCATTCATAGCATTAGTTTCTATTGTCATTGAGCATATTTCTATTTATCATTAAGGTAATTGCTAACAACCTCATCCAGGGAGGCAATCTCAGAAAGTTGAGCGTTTGCTATTGTTTTCATGCTTGCAGGACCATAGGTTCACTGGACAGGTTATCAACATACGAAAGCAAGAGGATCCCTCTAGGAACTAGACTTGGAGAAGGAGGCATCTGTAAGCCCTCATACAGTTCCATGTGCATCACTGGGAAGCCTATGACAGTGCATCACCCTTTGCAAGGGGATACCATACATATGCTATCCTACTTTGTAAAATCTATATCAAATGAAGGGAATCCCTTAGAGGGATCTATATGTAACCGAACTTGATAAAAGCAATAAAGAGCATTATTCATTCATTTATTTGTACTTCAATTGCATATGTTTTTGCATCTTTCATTTAATGCATGATTAAGTATATATAAATCAAATAATATTTGCATAGTGGATGGTGCGTCGCTTCCTCGAGGTTGTTACATATTTTGATGAATCAAGGTCCTTAGAATTTTTTGGAAGGTACAAATTTGAATATATCTCCACTCACAAGCCCTAGCCACTTCACTATCATATTCTTCCATCACCGTCGCCATCGTACCTATTGTAAAACCCTCGCAAACCAGATCTAGTTTTGCCTCACTCCTTCCACCCTCGAACACCATCTAGAGTTTGTAGAATGTTGTTGAGCATATCTGGAATGCTATTGGGCATTCACAGCCATCATAAAATGCTTTTGGGCATTTCCCATAGTAGATTTTGTAGCTCGTAAGCTTCGGATGATTTTGAACGTTTGCGTGACCATCGAACATAGAAACAAAAGTGTAGATCAGCATTGACAAGATAAGTTTTTTTTAATTTATTTTATGTTTCTGCACTTTTTGTTTACAATTCAATAGTGCAACATTTAGGGTTTACTGGTTTTATTATTCAGAGGGCCTCACATAGTGGAGCCCTCATAGGTGCTTTTAACCCTTTAATGTTGTTTTCTATTTGTAGGTGTAGGAATCACACTTTTGGAAGTTTTTGCAGCTAGGGTGGTCCCGTAGGGATACACAAGACCACCCGCACACTTGTTTGGATAAAGGAAGGACCAGAAGATATCAGCTATTCATTGAAATAGGGTTTTAAAACCCTATTATTTGTAATATTTGTATCAAAATAAATTTAACCCCGTATTGGGGCACATATATTGTAAAACTTGGATATCCAGGCTCATTGTGCCTATATCAATAAAGATTATTCATAATGTGCATTTTGTGGTGTTATTGTATTTTTTTGTGCTTTTACTTTGTATTGGTGTTGTTAATTTTTGGTTTACAAAATTGCGATCACAATGGGACCCCCAAAGGGTTTTTAATTTTGATTTACCTTATCACTAATTTCTATTTTTGTTTTTATTTTGCAGGTTTCTAAAAGTTTGATCGTGTGAAAATTATAAAAATTAGGGTTTTTAGGAGTTGTGGAGTTCAATCGAAGGTCACATGGATGGCCTAAAACATTTGAGGGATGCCCTAAAGCATTCATAAAATTATTTACAAGAATTTGGGTGGTGTTTAGAAGAGTGGGTATGAAATACGTAGGCTTCTTGGCAAACCTAGTTCAAACCCTAACTCATTTTTGTTTTCATTTTTCTACTTTTTAACAGTAAAACTAACAAGAAAATATTCATTTTCTGTTTTAAAGTAGTTGAATTTTTATTTTTATTTTCATTTTAGGCATTTACATATTTCATATAGATTGCATATAGGGTAGAGTTACATTTATGCATTCACCGTAGTTCATATTTGATTCAGATTTATACTGTTTTATGGTGATTTATTTACTATTTTGTATGATGTTTGCATTTGAAATAACAAACGCATAACTAGCTACATAGTAGGGTTGAAGGATTTCATTTTTACTTTTCTAATTTGAAACAATTTCATAATACCTAAGTACACTCCCATTGTTGGAATCACTTGATGATTCAAGGTGGAAGAACTGGGTAAACCCTCCACTATGGAAATCACTTGATTATTCAAGGTGGATCTTAAGTGGTGTACCCTAAATTCTTTTGAGGAGCTTGGTTTTAATATTATTGGCTTCTATTTTATACAAATGAAATAGGGTGTTTTTAACATTTAATGAACATAGTAGAAAACATAAATCTTAAAATGAATCACACACTTTGCACGTTACGCATTTAACAATAGTGAGTTGGATTTCATCACCAACCATTGTTCGAGATTCACAATCGTGGGCTTCATCTCTATTTGTCATCTTACCCCATATCAACCATAGTACCCCATGAGCAATATTTCTAGATTTCATCACTAGAAAGGTTCTCATTTTCCATCTAGTCTTAGAATCCACCTTGCATAATAGTTTAGTTTAGCACATCTACAACACATAAACCCCACAAAAAAAAATTATTGCAAAACATAGGATTGAGTTAATTGTTTGATTTTGTGTGATTTTCATTGCATATTTTTATGCACATTCCACACATCCACCACCCTCATCTGACTTAATAGCTTATGGTTTAAACTTGAATCCAAGCAAATATTTTGAGTTAAACCTCCATTATCCAAGTCACTTCATCCATGGAGTGTTCCACATCTTTCCTTACCACTTTTATATTGAGCAAAGTGCAGCAAACAGTATTGTCATTGTTGTCAACACGGTCAGACAGATTTATTGATGCAATGGACAAGATTTTATTGAACAACAAGGTGCAGCCAAAGTACAATGGATAGGAGTTCAGTGTTGAGCAAGGTGTTGCAGGAGGATTGTCATTGTTGTCAATACGATCGATTAGATCTAATGATGCAATGGACAGGTAGTTCGGAAGTCACTCGGATGCGAGAGGATAAAGTTCAAAAGTTAGTCGGATCATGAGTCCTTAAATGATAGATGCACAGAAACAGAAAACATAATTCAGAATGAGAAGAAGAAGTCTTCAGAACCTGAGATGTCAAGAAGCGGAAAGGTTTTTTGTGAAAACCAAGGCAGTCAGAATAAAAAGTTTTATTTAAAACCATGGATAACAGATTTGAAATGGGTTTTTCTTAAAACCCAAGTTGGCTCTTCGTTTCGTTGAAAAAGATGCCCCGGTGATGAAGATATTTAATTTTAAATATTTAGTTTAAATTTTATTTTATTTAAAATTTAAATTAAAATATTAAATTAAATTAAAAGGGCCGACATGTTACTATTTCGCGGCAATAAGCTACAGGAAAGTGACGAAGGTGGAAGAAGTGTTTGAGGCCGACAAAGTTAAATCGGGCCGACGGATTTTAGGGTTTGGCAGATGACAAATTCTAGGGTTTCTCAACCGACGTTCTTTTAGGGTTTGTTCCTAAAACTTCTTCTATAAAAGCAAGGGTACTTCGAGTTTGAAAAGTGGGGTGTAAAGATAAAGTGCGAATGCGAGCATAGTGTTTGTGAAAGTGAAGTTCGTGTTGAGCAGAGAGCAGAATGTGAAACGACACAGAGTGTGCGAAGCGTGTGCGCAGAGAAAGCAGAGTGTGCGAGAGAAGCACGAAGGGCAAAGTTGATTGCAAAGTCTGGCTGTAGCAGTGTAGCAAACCGTGTGAAGTGATTGTGCAAGAGAGAGCAGAGTGCACAGAGATTGCAAAGGTGATGTAGACCAGTTAGAGTCTTGCAATAACAAAGGTATATGTCAAACATTTTTTTATTCAATATTGAAGTCCAGTTGGTGCTGGCAAATTAAGGGGTTGGTGCCTCTTTCCAGTTGGTGCTGGTAAACAATTTGTCCAGTTGGTGCTGGCAAATTAAGGGGTTGGTGCCTCTTTCCAGTAGGTGCTGGTAAAATAGGAGTTGGTGCTCCATTCTGTTGAAGCAGATAAAGTTAAGGGGTTGGTGCTCCTTCCAGTTGGTGCTGGTAAAGGATTATGTAAAGTTGTAGCTTTGCATTGACTGGATTTGGATGGTAGTCCAAGCAGTCTTTTTGAGGAGTAGCCACATTGGTGAACCTCGTTAAAATGTTGTGTTATGTGTGATGCTTTCTTGATGCATTTAGTATCTCTTTTATCTGCTTTAAACTACTGTTGGTTTTATAATCTAATTGTTTTAGAAGTTTTTAAAGAACACACTGATTCACCCCCCCCTCTCAGTGTCATTGTGATTACAACAATTGGTATCAGAGCCAAGTTCCTTCGGAAAGTTTAACAGCTTGAAGGAAGATCTTACAAGAACACAAATGGCAAGGAAAGGCAAAAGCAAAACCATAAGACACAAGAAGAAGAAATCTCACAAGGGCACAAAAGAAAATGAAGATGATCTCAATGTTGCTGCTTTGGGAATGAAAATAGATTCAAGAGATGAATCAAACAGTGGAGAACAAGCCAGATTAATAAAGTTTTGCACCAGATGTGGGAAGACCGGTCACTTTGTAGCTGATTGCTCACAAGGTAGAGAATGTTTTGTTTGTGGTCAACTCGGGCATAATGGACGCCAGTGCCATGGGTTTAGTAGCAGTGAAGATGAAGATGATCCGTTCAAAATTGATAAAGAAACAGATTCAGAACAAGAGTGTGATGAAGAAGGAAGTGATGCAGAAGCAAATTGGGAACAGAAACTGATTTCAGACTTGAGTAAAAAGGTTGAGGATGCAGAAGATATAATCACCAACTTGAAAATTCAAGTAGAAGATTACAAGAAAATTTTTGAAGATCTTGAAATGCAATCTTCTAAGAAAACAGAGTATTGCAGCAAGCTAGAAAAAGAAATTGACGGTTTAAGAATGAAGACAGAAGAAATGAGTAATAAAGTTGGTATATACAGCAAACATGAAGAGGAATCTAACAAAGTTGTTAACAATCTGGAGCTGAAAATAGAAGAGTTCAAAAAGAGTGAAGAAACTCTCAGGTATCAAATCAATGAGAAAGAGACTAGTATGTCGCCAACAAGAAGAAGAGATTGTTTCATTGAAGAAACAACTAAAAGAGGCCAATATAAATCTCAAATTTGAGAAGAGCACAGAGTTGCTAGATACAATGATAAATCAACAAAGAAGCTCCACAACTAAGTTTGGTCTTGGATATGAAGTTGAACAACCTTCATCCTCCAAATATGCGGAGAAGAAGAAGTCCTCGGTTGAAGGATTGAAACAAGAAAAGTCTCAAGTCGAATCCTCAAAAGGAAGAAAATATCAAAGAAGATCTACAGACAAAGCAACCACAAGAAAAGAGGTTCTCTCACTCTCACTCTTTTAATAATAATGCTTTTTATGGCTATTGTTCTAAATGCAACCACTTTGGTCACAAGGCAATTTATTGTGGACTGAACAATAGATCAAAGAGTTATGCTGATAAAAATACTTCTGTTTTTTTTGAGTGAACACCCTGTGCAATGTTTTAAATGTAATGGCCATGGGCACATAGCAAGGTTTTGTTCAAGCACTTCTGTATCCAATCTAAGGCAATACCATAGATTTCATCATACACATAGAATGCAATACAGACAGGGAATAAAACATGTGCAATGTTTTAAATGCAACGGTCAAGGGCACATAGCAAGGTTCTGTCCAAGCACTTCTATATCTAATCTAAGGCAAAACCCTAGATTTCATCAGACACAAAGAGGACAACACCGACAAGGAACATATCATGTGCATAAAAGAAAAGAAAATAATCATCCATCAAGAATGCACAAGAGACAACCCCACAAGAGAAATGTTCAAGTTCACGAACAAGAGCAAAATAGGGATGTTGTTGAAAAACCCAAGCCCAAGTTCAGGAAAGTCTGGAGAAAGACAGAAGAAAGGAAATTGTGTCTCCTTGGATTGAAGGAGGCTACTCTGCCATTGCTCTAAGCAACTCCAGGTGGCACATCCTCAGGAGGAGCAATATTAAAGTTTTATTTTAATGCTCCTATGTATTTGTCTAGGTATCTGAGGATGAAAGGTAAGCAGTCGGGTTAATGTTGTATAGTTGTTAAAGTGTGTTTTTCAGTTTATATAGTGGTTTGTGGAAATGTCGTGAAGTGTGGTGTTTAATTTGAGAGCTGTCACCATTGGTAGTTTTGAGATATGTCACTGTTGTACTGTTGATGATTCTTAATACCACTGTTCAAAATTACGAATCATAATAGTCCAGGTAATTTGCTCAACGAAAGAATGCTTGCCCTAGCTGTGTATTTGTGTTTCGAGCAGCATGTATTTGTTTTTACTCTTTGATGTGAAGATTGCCAGATCTTTCATGACACCTTGGTGAATATATTTAATTCATAGATAGTTTTGTTTTAACTATTGATTTAATGCCAGTCCAAGGATAAGAAGCTTGAGGTTGAGTAAGGTGCACTACGGTTGGCCATAAAGTGTTTGACAAAATGTCTTCTTCCGACATGCATAGTTGAAAGTAAGAGTTGGCAATAAAATTGCAGTGTTGGACAAAAATTGGTACAGATGTGAGTCACTTGTCAATTCTGTTGACAAAAGTGAAATCAGCATGTTGAATGGGAAGATTGAAGAAAAAGTTTTTTAATGAGCAGCCGGATGATTTCCATCCTGGTGATGAATAGTTGAGTTGCTTTCATAGTGGTTGTTTTGATCAAGTTAATGCTTTTCTTGATACATGATTTGGGCTTACTCCATTGAGTTTGATTTGAGCAAGTTATTCTTTGCCTTGGTGATTTATGTTGGTGGTTGTCTTGTTCAAATACCTTTGGAAGGAAAAGGATGTCTACTAGTTTCCTTTTCATGTAGTGATTGGTTGAATGCTTCAAGGTTAATCTTGAGTTGAATGATGTTGGTTAAACCTTGTCTATAAGCATTGTTGCTAAAGCCCTAATTGGTTGAGAAAAGATGTTGGTTGTGTTGTGGTACAGGTGTTTGGTACTTGCACAGAGTTGAAAGTGGATTGAGGTAGCCTGCTGGATTCTCACTGCAGAGAGAGACAAATAGCTGTCATTGGGTTCAAGCTTGTTGAGAATATATCCAAGATGCATGGTGAAGTTGTATGCAGATGTTGCTGGCATTGCAGAACAAAAATCTGGCTATATAAGATTATTGTATGCCTTCACTAACAGTGGACAAGTTTGAGTTTGCAAGGCAACAGAGGGTAGTTGCACAGAAGACAGTGGTTCAGTCATGTTCTTACACATGTTATATTGGTGAAGTTGACGGTGATGGTGTCATTCACTGGTTATTGTTGCTATTCACATTGTTGATTTTATTGATGCCTATTATGCTTATCATGATGTTGTCAATCAGTGAAATGAAGTGGTCTTGGACTCAGGGGGAGCATTTGTGTATTTGTTTTTCTTCTTGTTCATGCTTGGAATATTTGCTAATTGTAATAATTTGTGTCTAAGAATATTGTGCATAGACTCAGGGGGAGTCTGCAGCAACCCTTTGGTATTATTGTCAAAGGGGGAGAAGATTTACAGGAAAATTGCACATGTGTTGCCAACAATTCCAAAGGGGGAGATTGTTGAGCAAAGTGCAGCAAATAGTATTGTCATTGTTGTCAACACAGTAAGACAGATTTATTGATGCAATGGACAAGAGTTTATTGAACAACAAGGTGCAGCCAAAGTACAATGGATAGGAGTTCAGTGTTGAGCAAGGTGTTGCAGGAGGATTGTCATTGTTGTCAATACAGTCAGTTAGATCTAATGATGCAATGGACGAGTAGTTCGAAGTCACTCGGATGCAGAGGATAAAGTTCAGAAGTTAGTCAGATCATGAGTCCTTAAATGATAGATGCACGTAAACAGAAAACATAATTCAGAATGAGAAGAAGAAGTCTTCAGAACCTGAGATGTCAAGAAGCGAAAAGGTTTTTTTGTGAAAACCAAGGCAGTCAGAATAAAAAGTTTTATTTAAAACCATGGATAACAGATTTGAAATGGGTTTTTCTTAAAACCCAAGTTGGCTCTTCGTTTCGTTGAAAAAGATGCCCCGGTGATGAAGATATTTAATTTTAAATATTTAGTTTAAATTTTATTTTATTTAAAATTTAAATTAAAATATTAAATTAAATTAAAAGGGCCGACATGTTACTATTTCGTGGCAATAAGCTACAGGAAAGTGACGAAGGTGGAAGAAGTGTTTGAGGCCGACAAAGTTAAATCTGGGCCGATGGATTTTAGGGTTTGGCAGCTGACAAATTCTAGGGTTTCTCAACCGACGTTCTTTTAGGGTTTGTTCCTAAAACTTCTTCTATAAAAGCAAGGGTACTTCGAGTTTGAAAGGTGGGGTGTAAAGATAAAGTGCGAATGCGAGCATAGTGTTTGTGAAAGTGAAGTTCGTGTTGAGCAGAGAGCAGAATGTGAAACGACACGAGTGTGCGAAGCGTGTGCAGAGAAAGCAGAGTGTGCAGAGAAGCGCGAAGGGCAAAGTTGATTGCAAAGTCTGGCTGTAGCAGGCAAAGAACTGTGTGAAGTGATTGTGCAAGAGAGAGCAGAGTGCACAGAGATTGCAAAGGTGATGTAGACCAGTTAGAGTCTTGCAATAACAAAGGTATATGTCAAACATTTTTTTATTCAATATTGAAGTCCAGTTGGTGCTGGAAAATTAAGGGGTTGGTGCCTCTTTCCAGTTGGTGCTGGTAAACAATTTGTCCAGTTGGTGCTGGCAAATTAAGGGGTTGGTGCCTCTTTCCAGTAGGTGCTGGTAAAATAGGAGTTGGTGCTCCATTCTGTTGAAGCAGATAAAGTTAAGGGGTTGGTGCTCCTTCCAGTTGGTGCTGGTAAAGGATTATGTAAAGTTGTAGCTTTGCATTGACTGGATTTGGATGGTAGTCCAAGCAGTCTTTTTGAGGAGTAGCCACATTGGTGAACCTCGTTAAAATGTTGTGTTATGTGTGATGCTTTCTTGATGCATTTAGTATCTCTTTTATCTGCTTTAAACTGCTGCTGGTTTTATAATCTAATTGTTTTAGAAGTTTTTAAAGAACACACTGATTCACCCCCCCTCTCAGTGTCATTGTGATTACAACATTTTATGTTTAATCATGTTAGTGTGATACAGACAAACTATTTTGAATTGTCTACGATATTCTCACGTATTGTGTATACCTCAAATGCTAATGTGTTGCACAGAGCCATCAATACCACATTCTAGAAACTAAGCCATCATCTCCTACCAACCCTAACATCACCTACATAGATATGGGTAAAGTTAGAACTTTTCTAAGATCCATTAACCCTATTCTAGAGCAAATCCATAGCCCACCCAGGAATATTCCTTCTTCTCAATAGGAACTTGTCCACTTGCAACCTTCTAGTTTCACCTAGGTGTATACTAACCCTATTTTTTAGGTGTTATCTACACCTTCCCATCACTGGTCTCTCCCACAACAATCATGTGCCCAAAGCACTTCCATCCCATCTTCCTATACCACCACCTATGGCAATCTATTGTATGAAGTACATGTCAATGTTGCTTCACAAATTTCAGTCTCCACTACATCCAATATCCCCCATTCAGTTTCAATACCTGTAGTAATCCTCAACCCACCTCATCCATTTCCACCACAAGTACACCATCTATATTTCCATACAACAATCATGGCAACACCTCAAAAAATTTATCATGGATCAGTAAGATGCTCATTCTTTTTCCCAACAACAAATACATGTGGCATATTTTAAGCCTCAACTCATTCCAATCCAGCCTACCTTCTTCACCTCAAATCCATCATGGATATCTCAATATTCTATGGTTTTCATCCCCACACCTTCATTAATTCACACCCATTCCATTCCTACAATTCAACACATTCACATTCTCCAAACATCATCTCCATTCCATCACACGCAATCATTCCCTCAAGCCCAACATCATCAAATGTAATCCATTGTATTAAACCATCAAAATCTCATCACACCCTAGAATTTCACCACTTCATCTCCAAAAAATCATCAATTAATTCAAAGCTTCCACATACTGAGGGAAGATCCTAGAATTTAAGTATTACAACAGCAGATTGATAGCTTGATACAACACACTCCTGGTATGATGAATCAGAAGCCTACTTTAAGATAACTCATCAATCAATCCATTCATTTTGTGGTACCATCATTGTCATATCTGGTATATTTTACTGAGCCAAAATTTGATAAGTTTAAAGGTATTGAGGACCCTAGATAGCATATATGATCATTCATTCACTCATGCTTTAGAATCCAAAATAAAGATGCTCTAATGCTCAGAACATTTCCTCAGATATTGGGGGGAGATGTCATTGAGTGGTATAACCATATTCCTCATCATATTATTTACACATTTTAATAGTTGGTGAACCAATTCCTAGAGATATTCTCCCTTAATGTTTGAAAGAAAATCACATTATCTGACTTATATAATATTAAGTAATTTGATAATTATTCATTTTATAATTTTGGCAACCGTTGGAGGGTTGTTATCTCCAAGCTGTCATTCTCCATACCAATGGAAGAGTTAACTCGATTGTTCACCAAGAGTTGCTTAAAACCCATCTCCTGGTTTTTACAATTACAACAATACAACTCATTCAAATAAGCTCTTGCCCAGACTAGCATAATTGAAGAAATAAAAATCCAAGAAGGTGTGATAAAGCCTAAAAATAAAAAATGTCAAAATAAGGACCAAACAAAAAGAAGTTATTCTGGCCAATCTAATCCAAATCAAGTGAATCAAGTGGTCATGGTTCAACCGATAATGTCTCAACAACAACAATCAATGCAAAAAAACCATAAAAAAATTCATATCAAGCAATTCCCCCACCCCAACCAATCCATAACATAGCACCAGTTGTGTATAATCACCAAAGTCGATAATCTATTTGATAAAATCACCAATACACACCTTTATCAGATTCATATGCTTCCATCTTTCGTAGTTTATATTACACAAATCAGCTTGCCTTGCCTGAGGTTAAACCAAATGATCCTACCAAGTGTAGCAAAAGTAATAAGAAACATTTGTTTTAACCTTATCATTGATAGAATAGGCATGCCATTAACGACTGGTTCACATTCAAAGATATAGTTATGGGCCATCAAGGTTTATAGTCCCTTAGCTAAACAAAATTAGAACCTTGGCATTTATCAAACACCACTTCCTCATCATGAGGAGGTGCAACAAACAACAAGAGGGTCAAACATCAAGACTCCTAATCAATTCAACCATGTGCAACAATACCAAGGTTTTTTGGGTGCTATTCATGTAGTTACTCGAGGTCAACAATGCACCAATCAACAAAATACACAACAATAGACTGTTCAACTTCCCATAGCACCACAACTAAGTGTGTATCCTCAACCTACCAATTCATCATAATCCATTTAGTTCTCTACCAATTCTCCCCAACCAATTCACATTCCAAGTCATTCATATCCATCCACTCATCTTTCAAATCATCCACAATGACCAATCATCTCTTTGAGTAGTTGGATGACCACTAGCATTAAAATAGCTTCAACCAAACTATCTATTTATGAGCTAATACAACAATCTCCCCCACACTACAAGGCATTAATTGAGATTCTAAAATACATTGAACTCTAATCTCAGAATACTAATGCCTTTGGTAATTTTATGGGGAATATCTGAACATGCACGAAGCCTTCCATTACATTCTAATATTTGAAATCAAACCAATATTATCAGATTCAGTGGATCCTCCATTACACATTATGTCTCAAGTTGATATAAATCCATTCAAATGAGTTTTAATTGATATCGACTACTTAATAAATATCATCACCACCTCTGCTCTTCAACATCTTAATATTTTACCATCCCATATCACCAAATCCTCCTTCACCTTGAAAGCATTCAATGATGCTCTCTGTTCCATAGTTGGCACTATTGTTTTATCCATCGAAGTGGAGGTCAAAATATTGCATACCATGTTCCACATATTGGAAAGATCCATGGTGTACAATGTACTCCTTGGACGAGGGAAATGATATGTGTCCCCTCTATAATTCATAAATATTTAAAATATGTACATGAGGGACAAATTCATTGCATACCAGTGAACATCGAACCATTTAAGTATTGCAATTTCATCTCAAATCCTTATGAATCCACTCATTTTTCTTGACGCCATCAACCAAATCATCCATATCTTCACCCTAAGATCCTATTCTTGAGGAGTTCCCCATCACTATCCCACATCAAGCTTCCACCTCCATGCCCTCATGCTCATCACCATCGACTACATATACATGTGGTCGAGTCCAATCAACATCATCCACATCATCAATATCAACATCCCCCATCATTATGCCCTCCATATTATATCCCATTAATCAAGCATCTTAGTCAAATCCATCTTCATCCACATCAAATGATGTCTCACAAATCAAATTAATGGATTGTGATATGGCATTCCAGTCCATACCTCTCCCATTATTGGAGCCATAAGCCAATCATGAGTCTTACACATCCACTTCCACATCCATATCCACATCATCCCAAGTTGTGGTCCACCTCACTAGTCCTAGCATTGGTGAATACGTGATCCAAGACATCACTGTTACACTACGTAGCATCTAAATCGCTAGGGATTATGGTCACCCACATGACCCACCCTTATCCATATGAGTAGTGTACAATATGGGTTCAATGCCCAGGGGATTGATTCATCATCCAATCCATATTCCCTAGATGAACCCAAACAACCAACTCTTACCAACATACAACACATGTCAGGTTTTCCATCTCGGTATTTTCATCGAGTCAATTGGTAAGGCTATGGATTAGGATGACATGAATAGAGAATGCACGAGATCATTGATACTTCATATTAAAGAGTGCATTACCATTCATGTTTAGGCTATCACTCTCATTCTTTCACTTCTTATTTTGAATAAACTTTTCAAAATCTTCATTTGAATTTAGAAGAAGAAACCCATCACACTGACTTTAAGGAGGAAATCTATGAAGAATATGATGTTATGTTGATAACTTTTGATGAATCTGATGAGGTATCAGCATCCATAATTCCATTCACCAAATAGGATGAGTATTACTTCATAATATTTCCCATCCATAAGCCCATATTTCACTTGCTTCTTCCATAAGAGCGAGTTGAACCAATTGGTGAACCACCACCTCCACTTCATTTATCCACCTCATCAAAAAATTTTGTAACATATGTACATAGTTCAAATAATCATAATTGCATTACATGTGCATGGCCTTTTACCTATTGCATTTATTTGTGTTGCTCGCTATTGTTCAAGTTCCTAGAGTTCTTGCATCGATTCTAGCAGATACGATATATCCATCCTTCACATTTCCAACCACCACTTTCTCCTGTAATTTAATATGAATCTTGATGACTTATTCACCCCACTCTATAATCCATAGGATTTGACAAATCCAATTCCAATATACATGAGCCTTATTGATATGGACCAGATTTCCTCACCTCCATCCTTTTTGGAATTCATCCTCCATCGCCTCCACCTTCAGCTTCATCTTCATCTTTAGATCCTGAGGTTTTCTAAGAATACATGGAAGAGACTAAGTTAGAAGAGTTTGATAATATCATATATGACATTCATTTGATCCCAATGACCCATCATCTTGAGGAATATTCTCATATATCTATTGAATATACCATCAATGTGAACCTTAGTTCAGACGTAGACAATCCATAAATCATCAAACTTGGAAATATTTTATCTGCAGATGAACAAGAATAATTAATTGCTTTTCTCAAGAATAAGGGTATTTTTGCATGGTCCTACCAAGATATTCCTAGTTTTGACCCTAACTTGGTTATCCACAATCTCACCTTACACTCTGATGCTAATCCAATCAAACAAAAATTGAGAAATATGCATCCTATTATTTCCCTCTGTAGACACAAAAAATTGACCCACTTTGAGTGGGAAATCTTCCTTAGTGCCCTTAATAGGCCCCCACCCCTTGCCAAGGGCAAGGGAAGGCCTCTGTCCCTCCCCTTTTTAATTTGTTTGTCTTTTAGTGAAATCACACCCCATATTTATGAGGTACTTCACGTCAACGATATTGCGCCCCATAATGATGGGGCAAGAGTTCCCTGTTTAACCTAGTTTTTTTAATTTATTTTATTTTATTATTTTTTAAGCCCTCCTAGACCCAGGGTTAAACCTTATCGAGTGTTTTGGCATCAAATGTGAGTTTATTTATGCCCACTTTCCTCCCTCTAATTTTATCTATAAAAGGAAGGATGTTCTTGCCAAATCAGAGATATGCAAAGTTTAAGTGCAAGTGTGATATGTGAACTTTTTATATGTGATCTATATGTGAATTATTTATAGTTCATTCTGATTTACTTTCTCTACTGTAAGCTAACCCCCAAAGTATGAATTTAGGATTTGATATTCTATTACATGGATTGGAATGATTTGTTGTGTGACTTGGTGGATCCGTGGCGTAGCTTGGAGAGACAGAGTGTCCATATGGATACTTGGTTCTCTTATGCCTACTTCAATGACATCCTTTCGGGTTTGAAAACTTTTTTGTCTATATTTATTTCATCTTCTATATTCGCTTCTTATTTTTCTTTAATCTGTAGCAAAATCGTGCCTGGCATTGGTGAGGCATGACTTCACTTGACCTAATTAGGGAAAAGTCATTCACAAAAGTGAAATCTCACCCCATCTAGGTAGGGCACAACTTTACTATTGTGATATCATGCCCACTCCAGGTGAGGCATGATTTTTCCCTAGGGCACATTGGGGGTAATTTTTAGATTATGCTTTCACTGTTACATCCCATTCTATCTCTAGATCATACTAATATACTTTTCTTTCTTTCTTTTGCTAATATATTTTTGATTTATGACTAAATTTTAAAGGTCAATTTTTACTTTTGTATTAAAAGGTCATCTAAAAGTACCTAGGGGGCTTGACTACTGCTATATCTATCATACAACAGCCTATGCAGGCCCCCTAATACTCATTTCATTTTTTAGTGTTTCATAAGTGATCTTGCAGGAATTGGAATCTTTGATATCATTGGACAAGATGCAGAAAAGGGTTAAATCAACCATTGGTCTAGATAAGTGCTCTATCAATCTTATTGGTTGAGAATCTGATTTCATTGTTGATTTCTAGGCATCTAAAAGTAAAAATCATCTAGCTTGCATCTAGGGATAATTTTTGTGTATTTACTCCTGTATAGTTCTACTTTAAAGATTTTCTAAAATAAAACCCTAGTTTAGTGAGCATTCAAAAGAAATAATCATTCCAAGATAGCTCTTTTATCCCTACATTCTATTTCCAATTGCATAATTTTATTTTTTGCATTGTCCTTTATCTGTTCTAGTTTAGATCTAGAAAGGTCAAATTTAGGTGATTGTTTGAAACTGAATACATCAAACAATACTAAATATCCTAAGGACTTGGAGAGAGTCCTTAAACTGTTCCTGGTGAACCCTTCCCCTTAGCACCAAGTGTAGATTACAACACACCCTCGTGGTTCACCCCACAAAAGGATCCCCTCCTTGCAGATCCAGCCCTTTTGTTTGGAAATTGTACGCGGTAGGGCAGTTTTCCCCCTCTACATATTTGGTGAACCCGACATGAACACCTTGTTTTCTTTTAAACACTAACCAAGATCATTAAAATTATGTGCCAAATATTTTAAAATATAATTTATTTGTGTGTAATTACGTAGGTTTATTTTGGTCTTAGTCCTTCTTCTTGTCTTTCTTCCCTTTTGCAATGGCTTTTGACCTTGAGGGAGGAAGAAGAATCCTTACATTTGATGAGATTTTTTAGTAAAATGATCGGATTGATAGAGAAAATCATAACCTAGAATAGAAGACTAATAATCATCTTGATCCTATCTAATATTCTAATGGGAATATCATCTTTAAATATTTTGATCATATATGGACCTTTTATAAATATCATAAACAGGCTTTGGATATGGCCTTAGAAGAAGAAGCATTGCTTGAAAAGGATGTCCCACCTCAAAATCCTTTGAGTGAATCTTTGAATCATGGTTATCAAACTTACCAACCTACTTATGCCACTACTATGACCACCAACATTGGAATGAATTCAACAATTTATCCAACTAGTAGTAGCACTCAAATTGGTTCTCAATTTCCTCTTCCATCCTCTAATATCAACAATAGTTCTTTTATTCCATCACAAGTAAATATTCCATTCTCACAAGGCACCACCTATAACAACAACCTTCACATGTTCAACCTAAGTTAGGGAAATATTGGGAATGCACATAACTCATAAATGCAAAATTTGGCAAATATGGTGAGTCAATTGGTCTCAAGAATGGATATGATTCAACCATCAGGGTTTACATACAACTATAGGGATATGTGTAGTCAACCACTAGATCCTATTATTACTGCCAGGACTTATCCTAAGCATTTTCCCATTCCAGTATTACCAATATACAAAGGGACTGAAGATCCAATGGAGCATTTAAGGGGATTCAGAATAGCTTGTCATGATCGTGTTTATGATGATATGCTTTTCTTGAAAAAATTCCAAAGAGTCTTGTCGGAGTGGCATAAGAATGGTACTATCGGTTACCCAACTATTCTTTGAAAAGCTTTGATAAGATCGTAGAGATGTTTGTTCATCAATTTAGTGCTTATATTGAAAATGAAGTAACCATAAGAGATATATATGATTTAAAGTAAAGTAGAGAGGAAAGTTTTCAGATTTTTTAGCTTGTTGGAGAAGTTTAGTTGGCTAATTAATACAGCCTATTTCTCAGAAATATATGCTTGATATATTTACGAGAAATTTACAAGAACAGTTATCTTATGCTTTAGAAACTACTATTGTCACATCTTTAGACCAAGCAATTGAGTTAGCAATAAAAGTGAAATAAGCCCTCATAAGGAGAGGTCAACTCAAGGATAAATAAGATAAGCCAACTAAGTCTCAACCTAAGAATAAACATATATGAGGTAATAGTGATAGTAGGCCTGTTAATAATATCAATAACAACCTACAAAATATTGTGCTTCAAAAACCTCCTCAAAGGAATTTCATGAGACTTAGTATCCCTATGGAATCAGTTTTAATGCAACTGTTAGATTCTAAGGCAATAGAACTACCTCTAGTAAGACTGCCAGATACTATAGCTAATTGATATAAAATAGATCAGAATTATGCATATCATAGAGTAGAAGGACATTGGACTAATTCTTGTAAGAGATTGAAACACGTGGGTCAAGACTTAATTGATGTCGGTCGCATTGACACAAGTAGTTTTTAGTCTTCTAATATCCAGTCAAATCAGAATAGAATAATACAATATAATCAAGTGTCTTATAACAATGTACCACACCAATATAATAATAACATGGTTGGAATGATAACATCTACTTCAGGGAAAATAGTACAGAATATGGATGAGTCAGCAAAAATTCCACTCTTAGAAATTTTACAAAATTCTCAAGCCCATAAAGAAGCTATGATAAATGTTTTGTAGCAGCAGCTAGTACCCCGGATATCTCCTCGGATGACATGACAAAAGTTATAGACTCTCTTCAAAAGCCTCGTCTAACATTTTTAGATAATGATATGACTTCTTTAGGAGTACAAGAATATTCTTTGCTATATATCACTGCTTACATTGGTGACACCCTTATTAATATGGTGATTATTGATAATGGTTCTTCACTTAATTTTGTACACATAGTTTCTTTCAAAAGTTTGGATTGAAGAAATAAGATTTGATTACATCCAATGACATCATTAATACTTTCAACAATGATTCTCAAGAAGCTTGTGGCACTGTTTTACTCCCTCTTAGATTTGGACAAAATATTTTAAACACAATGTTTTATGTGGTGTCTTGTCTTGAATATTTTAATCTTCTTCTTGGACGATCATGGATTCATGCAATGGAGGTCGTCCATTCTAATTTTTTTTTTGGTAAGTAAATTTCTTCATTAATTACCGGGTTTTACAGGTTGACCCAAAACCTTTTACAAAAGATAGCCTTCAGCTAAAGCTACGGATCTTAGTTATCCTGAGGATATTTTGTCCTCTACAACTACTAATATTCCTAGCAGTCCTAGTCGGGCAGACAATGTAAACATAGACCAAAAACAATACAGGACCAACCAAGACAGGAAACCCACACTCATCAACATTACAAAAGGAAAAAGGGACCTTAGCACTAAGAGGATTACTTCCTCTAAAAAAATATCAACCAAAAATGATACCCCCCAGGACCCGAGGATCCTCATGCCTCATCTTTGACATCTTCCTCGAGCTCCTCTTCCTTTTTGTCCTCTTATTCCTCATCATCATCCTTGGCCTCAACTTTCAGTATGTATCCTTCGTTGATCACCTGAGTCATAGTGTCATAGTGATCCTGCATTTGGTGGATTATGGCAGCGTAAGATTTTAGAATGAACCATTTGAGAACCATGATTATAGGTCCCTCATCGTCCAGGTCACTAGCACTGGTTTTGGAACTGCCTTGTATTTGTTTTTTCTTGAGTCTCAATGAGGATATCATTGGGGGTTCCTCAATCCTTAGTTTTTACTTTGTCGTACCCCCTCTTTTTATAGGCTACCCCACTCTCTTCTTTGTTGAAGACACAGACAAAGGTTTGTTGGTGCCTGGGCTAGCTCTTGCCCCTGAGATTTCTACCTGATGACCATGCGGTATATCCTTGATGAATTGAGGTTCAAGATTAGGTGTCATGGCCAACACCCACTTATAGATTACTTTGAACAATACTTGGTGCATCGGTATGGCAGACCCTCTCTTGCTATGATAGGTTTTGATGGTGTAGTTCATCGAGTTCATCAAAAACTAAGGAATACTTATTGGGTTGACATCCCGAAAGAAGTTTACGAATGCATAGTGAAAGCTCAACAAGGTCTTACTGGGATCCTCAGCTGTGATAAACTCCATCATGTTTTTCATGACCCCATTCCATAGGGTGGGCAAATCCATTCTGGTGACCCCATTCTTGTCTTCCTTGAAAATTTTTGGGTTATCGCTAAATTCCTTCAATTCCACCTCCCAGTGATGTTTTTGGTGATGGATGGAGTGACCTTTCACCGTATGATCAGTTACCGTATCTAGCATGTTCACATCAACAATGAACTCTCTTCCTTGTATCTCCACTTTGTCGTCCTCTAAAGTGTCCATCACTGCCTGGGTAATATCTTCCTCCGCCCTCAATAATAGGTTAAAAAATTGGGTAAAACGCCACTCAGTGAGGATGTCCTGAGCCATGGGTTCCATGATGACCATGCTCAGCTCAACGTAAGTCATCTTTCTATTCGTAGTCTTCTTCCTCATGATTTGGTAGGACTTTCTTAGGTTAACATACTATCGATTTCCTCTTTTGCTATTGTTGGGGAAGAAATAGGGTTTAAATCCATGGTGGTAAGTTATGGGGTTTTCTTTAATTGGTGTGCCATATTTAGGAATCCACCCCCCCTTTGCCACCTCATATTTGTGCCAGTTTTCCTTGGGTTCTAGCATGTGATTATGGATGCCTTTGATTGTTCGTAGATCAACACTATCCATATGAAGATTACCATGCATTGGAAAGAACCGACCGTAATTCTCCACCTATGTCTTTTGCTTCCACTCGTGATCTGTCAACCTTATCTGCCTCCCAACTGCCTCCGTGTCATTATGATTTGGATCCTCACTAATTTTTGTTATCACCATTTTTATTGTGCCTTCATCGACCTTTTTACTTTGCATGGACCCAATCCAACCAATGTCCTCCATTTGGGCTTTGCACTAGGTGGCCCTATCAGTCAACAACATTCGTTTCCTCATAGTCTGCCTATCATTGCAATGATTCTTTGTCTTCTTGAGATGCTTGCCAAAATTTGAAATTGCCACCATCGGATTCTATGTGGCAATGACCCCTGCCTTATCACCATAGATGTGGCCAATAATGTTGAATATTTCAGTGTTGAGTCCCTACAGGAGGTTGGTGGTGTGGATCGATATGTTTACATTTTTGCACCTCAAAATATTGCCCTTGTGGATTCCCCCATCAATCCTTTTTGAGTTATTTGAGAACATTGACCTAGGAATCAACTTTGTCTGATTGGAATTTTTTTGTAATGTGACCTCATGATGCACATGGGCTACGTGGATATTGGCCGCTTTTCTATCGCCACCCTTAGAGCATAGGTTGTCTATCATTGTGAAGGGTGAGATCAATTTCCTGAGGCACATCACGTGTCCATGTAGTCAATATGCTGGTCTTGACCCCTAGATTTTCCAATTTATCTATTAATCTGTTGGCCTCACGAAAGACGTAGCGAGCCCTATTTCCTTGTATGGCCTCAAAAATGGTCCTTGCCTCATGGATGATGGCTTCAATCCTCTAGGGTGGATTTTTTCTATTAGTTAAAAGGTTGATAATTATTTTTGAGTCCCCTTCCACCATCAGGTTGCCTTGGATTTCTCGAGCCAACATTAGGATCTCTCCGTCCATTCTACTTTTCACGAATACATAAAATTTGAATTTGAAAACCGAATTATTTATATTATGGGTGATCCTCATCCATTAGAATTTTGTTCACCAGAAGATCTCGCTCAAGTTAATTCATCGCAGTCTTCCTCTAAAAATTCTTCTACAAATATTTCATCATAAGATCAAGATGATTTTTCTTGTTTATATCTGCTCTTTAAGGAATATCATCAAGGTTTAAAGTGGAATATTAAGTATGAGGGCCCATCCTCACCTAAATTATTAACCCTAGAGTCATGTGTTACAAATGAGGATTTATCTCATAATGATACTGACTTTGATGGGTTTGTCCTTTGTGCAACGTAGGTTGAGTATTCTAGTTCTCAAGTGGACTTTGGTTCTATGTCTCCCGAGGATCTTGAGCAATTAGGAGTGATTCCTTACCTACCTCCTCTTGAGGATGAGTTGTCCATCCTTATCAAGGAGACCATATATGTGAACATAGGTTTTGATAAAATCCCTAGAATCCTTAATTCAGGCAAAGCCTTGACCATGAATGAGCAGGAGCAATTGACCAATTTATTAAAAGAATATTAGGATATTTTTGCTTGGTCATATGTCGACATGCTAGGGCTTGATCCCTCTCTTTTCATGCATTATTTGGTAGTTAAGCCTAGTGCTAAGCCTATTAAGTAGAAACTTTGGAAGATGCATTTGAAGGTTACCCTTTCAATTAAGGAGAAGCTCCAAAAACTCCTTGATGTCGATTTTATCAAAGTCGTTGGCTATTTTGATTGGATCTCCAATATCATTCCTATAGCTAATAATGAAGGAACAATTAGAGTATGTAGTGACTTTTGGGACATTAACTTAGCATGTCCCAAGGATGATTTTCCTTTGCCCAACATAGATCAGATTGTAGATTTCACTGCCAAATATGGAATGCTTTCTCTCATGGATGGTTTCTCGAGTTATAATCAAATCATGATTTCTCCTGAGGACCAATCCAAGACAACATTCACCACCCCTTGGGGTACCTTCTACTGGAAGGTCATGTCTTTTGGTCTTAATAATGTATGAGCTACCTATCAGCAAACCATGACTTATATTTTCCATGATATGATGCATGATATTCTCCAAGACTTTGGATGACCTTTTGGCTCATTCCTTAGAACGAAATGATCATGTCCATGACTTAAGACAAATATTTGAAAGGCTTCAACAATATAAGGTTCATCTTAAACCTGCTAAATTTATGTTTGGGTTCACATCTAGCAAGTTATTAGGTTTCATAGTGTCTAGGTGAGGCATTGAAGTGGATCCTACCAAAGTAGAAGCAATCATTGATATACCTCCTTCTCATACCCTAACAAAGCTTCATAGTCTGCAAGGTAAGCTACAGTCCATATTTTGGTTCATTGCCCAGTAGTCAATAAGTGTTAGCCTTTCCTTCAACTTCTTAAGAAGGATATGGTTTTTTGGTGGGATCTTGAGTGTTAGAAAGCTTTTGATGATCTCAAGAGGTATCTTACCTCCCCACCTATTTTAGTTCCCCCTGTATATGGTAGGAATCTATTGCTTTACATAGCATCCATTGCTCATGCTTTAGGAGCCATGTTGGCTCAGCATGATGATGAAAATAAAGAAAGATCTATCTACTATATTAGTAGAACTTTGGTTAGCTATGAGACCAAGTACACTCCCTTAGAGAAGATTTTCCTTGCTGTAGTTTTTGCTTCCTATAAGTTAAGACACTACATGCTCAGCCATAAGATGTTAGTAATCGCAAAGTTTGATCCCTTACGTTACTTGATGTCTAAGCCTCACCTATCTGGTCGAGCCGCTAAATGGGTGTTGGCCCTTAGTGAGTTTGATTTGACTTTTATAGGTTAGAATGCTATCAAAGGTTAGGTTATTGCTGATCAGTTAGCCTCCACTCCCCTAGAAGATGCCCATCCTATAGTTGTTGAGTTTCCCTATGAGTGCTTCAATATTGAGATTGAAGAGTCTAAGTCTTGGACTTTATTTTTTGATGGAGCCCGATGCATGAAGGGCTTTGGAGTTGGAGTCATTCTAGTTACACCACAAAAATACCTCATCTCTTTGTCCTTCAAGCTTCATTTCTCTTTTACTAATAATATTGTAGAATATGAAGCTTTAGTCCTTGGTCTTAGAGCAACCTTAGCTTTACAAGTTAAGGTTCTTTTGGTCTTTGGTGACTCTCAACTTGTGGTTAATGAGAGTAACGATGTTTATCAGACTCGGGATGATAAACTTAAACCCTATAAGGAGATTATTACCAAGTTGTTGTCTTCTTTTGAGCAGGTAACCATAGATTCTATCCCTAGATCCTCAAACTACCATGTGGATTCCATGGGTGCTGTTGCATCTTTGTTCCCTTTGGAGTTAGAAGATGATCAAGATTCAATTATCATCTGATAAATCCAAGAACTCACGTATTTGAGTTCTTATTTGGATACCCTAGAGTGTTTTGCCATCAAAGATTCCCCATCTAAACCATGGTATATCAACATATTTAATTTTCTTAAAGATGGCTTGATGCCTGATGGTTTAGACCGCAATCAGCATAATCTATTGTGCAAAAGAGCATGTCGATTTGTTATAATTGGTAATACTTTATATCGATATTCTTTTGAAGGTATCCTTTTATGATGCCTTAACTCTGATGAAGCTCGACTTTCTCTTAGTGATGCTCATGAAGATTCATGTGGAGGCCATTTTAGCGGCAATGCTATTACAAAAAAGCTCCTTCAAATGGGGTATTATTGGCCTTCCATGGAGAAAGATGCATGTAATTTTGTTTGGTTTTGCGACAAGTGTCAACACCATGATCACCTTATTCATGCTCCTTCTCAATACCTTCGGGTGATATCTTCCCCTTGGCCTTTTTCCATGTGGGTATTGGAAATTATTGGGAAAGTTAACCTCATGTCATCTGATGGTTATAAATTTAGCATCACTATTACTGAGTACTTCACTAAATGGTTTGAAGCCATGCCTCTACCCACGGTGATTGGAACTCATGTTTCTAAGTTCATCTTCAACTAGATCCTTTGTAGGTTTGGGATTCCTTCGGTGATTGTTTCTGACAATGGTACTCCTTTCAAGAACAAGGATATTCGTAATATTTGTGCTAAGTATAAAATTCAGCACATATGGTCAACTCCTTATTACCCCTAGGGTAATGGACAAGCCGAGGCATCTAACAAGTCCTTGATCAAGATTTTGAAGAAGCTGGTTAATAAGATCGGTCATGACTGGCATACTCAAATTTATCTCGCCTTGTGGGCATATTGTACTAGTGTATGTACTCCTACAAGAGCCTTCCCATATGTCCTGGTTTATGGGTTTGAGGTAGTGTTCCCTTTTGAGCTAGAGATCCCTTCTTTGCACATCTTGTTACAAGATGTCAAGGTTGGTGATGAGTTTCATGTAGAACATTTGCACCAGTTGGAGTTGTTGGATGAAAAGTGCATCCATGCCTTAGAGCATTTACGAGCATATCAGGATAGGCTTCGATGATCTTATTCTAAAAATGTTTACAATCATTCTTTTGAGATTGGGGATCTTGTCCTCAAAGAAAACCAATGGAACACTAATGCTCATGTTGATCTTCGAGGTAAATTTCAGCCCAACTGGCTAGGGCCTTTTTTTGTAATAGCTAAGTTTGGTTTCGATGCTTATAAGTTAGCTTCCATGGATGGTAAAGAGCTTAAAGAACCCATGAACATAATGCATTTGAAAAGATATTATGCTTAGCTTATTATTTATTTTGCATATGCATTTAGTTAGGTCATGTTGCATGTTTTCTTGACATATTATGCACACTTGTCTATCATATTATACATGATTCCTTGACATTATGTTCCTCTTGCATATTTTCTTGTCATAATTGCATTGTTGCTTTCTCATGACTACTTGTTCATATAGTTTCTGGGGATTCCTAACAATGGCATGTGATGATACCTAGTTAGGTCATAGCTCACATGCATTGCACTTTCACTAGGGTTTTGATGCCTAGCGAAGCCCCAATCTAGGGCCCATGCATTTTCATTCCTTCTTCTCTTCTTTGCTTCCTTTACTCTTTCTTCTCTTCTTTCTTCTTGTATTCCTTGACTTTGAAATTTTTTACAAATGATCATCATTTCTCCTCCAAGTCAAGGAATGCAATCCTCTTTTGGGTATATCCTTGTATTTTTGCATGATTCTTATTTCTCCTTTGTCTTCTCTATTCTAGATAAGGATATACATTCTTCTCTTCTTTGATTACACATTTCCTCCCTCTTGAATTTTCATCAATTGAAACTTCAAGCTGAGGGTACACATGCACAATTCTTTGCTCCTCATTTTCTTCCTTTTATTTCTTCTAGCACATGCACACACTCACACTATGTTATGCTCATATTGATTGGTCCATACATACATCCGCATACACCCTCTCGGTTAATATTGACATATATATACATCATTTTTACATCAACATACACTATAACACCCCTATCGGGTTATGTCTCTCTTTGACTCAATGGACCCAACACCCCATTACAGGATTAACTCCTTGGCCATTTTAGTAGGCCTCGACATACATCCTAGCAGGTAATCACCCCACAGCAGTCACTAGTGAGCAATCACCCATAGCGGGTTACACTATACATCTCACTTATTGGTCCATATTTAGTGAGTACTACACCCATAGCGGGTTCTTCACTCCATACATGGACCATATTTTGAGCATAACACCCTCTAGTTAGGGTTCTGATTCAACTTTCTTCTTAATTTCAGATGGTTGACCTTTGGAGTTTTATCATTATCTTCTTCTTCTTCTTCTTTTTCTTCTTCTTATGCTTCACAATTTTCTATTTTTTCTTCTCTCCTCTTCCTTTCTTCTTTCTTTCCATTTATTCTATTCATCCATGTATTTCATGCTAGTTGCATTAGGTTCATACTGTACCCAGTGCTCTTTGGTTTGATTATTTGTTTGCTTGCTTGCTTTGATTCTCTGTGTTCTCTATGTTTTGCCTTTTCTTTCTTTACTATTTTTTGAGTTTCTTAAGGAATATTCATTCCTTTTCAAAACTCAAGGGGGCACCCTATCCATAGAGGCATTAATGGTAGTAATATCTCACTCCTTTTGCCCAAACCTAGCCCACTATTTTTTTGTGTTTGTTTTCTTCTTTCCCATAGGATTTTACATCTTTCTTTGATGTATTTACTAGGCCATAAATGCATCAAAGAGGGGGAAAATGTAGACATAGAAAATTGACCCACTTTGAGTGGGCAATCTTCCTTAGTGACCTTAAGAGGCCCTCACCCCTTGCCAAGAGCAAGGGAAGGCCTTTGTCCCTCCCCTTTTTAATTTGTTTATCTTTTAGCAAAATCGCACCCCATCTTTACGAGGTGCGACTTCGTGCCAGCGATATCGTGCCCCATCAGGACGGGACGCAACTTCGTTGTTTAACCAAGTTTTTTAATTTATTTTATTTTATTATTTTTTAAGCCCACTTAGACCCAGGTTTAAACCTCCTTGCATGTTTTGGCATCGGTTGTGAGTTTATTTGTGCCCGCTTTCCTCCCTCTAATTTTATCTATAAAAGGAAGGATGTTCTTACCAAATCAAAGAGATGCGAATTTTAAGTGCAAGTGTGATATGCAAACTTTTTATGTGTGATCTATATGCAAATTATTTATAGTTCATTCTGATTTACTTTCTCTACTGCAAGCTAACCCTCGAAGTGCGAATTTTGGATTTGATCTTCTATTGCGTGGATTGGATTGATTTTTTGTGTGACTTGGTGGATCTGTGGCATATCTTGGAGAGATAGAGTGCCTATCTGGATACTTGGTTCTCTTTTGCTTGCTTTTGTGATGTCCATTAGGGTTTGATCACTTTGTTTTCTGCATTTATTTCATCTTCTACATTCGCTTCTTATTTTTCTTTAGTCTACAATGAAATCGCATCTAGCATTGGCGAGGTGACTTCGCTTACCCTAATTAGGGCAAAGTTATTCATAGAAGCAAAATCACACCCCATCTAGGTAGGGTGCGACTTTACTACTACGATATCGCACCCGCTCCAAGCGAGGCGTGATTTTTCCCTAGGGTACATCGGGGGTAATTTTTAGATTCTACTTTCATTGTTACATTCCATTTTATCTCTAGATCATACTATTGTACTTTTATTTTTGTTTTCTGTTGTTTTCTTTTTTATTTATGATTAAATATCCAAATTTCAATTTCCACTTTTGTATTGAAAGGTCATCTAAAAATACCTAGGGGGCTTGACTGCTACTAGATTTGTCATACAATGGCCTATGCATGCCCCCTAATACTAATTTCATTTTTTAGTGTTTCATAAGTGATCTTGTAGGAATAGGAATATTTGATATCATTGGACAAGAGGCAAAAAATGGCTAAATCAACCACCGGTCTAGATAAGTGCTCTATCAATCTTATTGGTTGAGAATCTGGTTTCATTGTTGATTTCTAGGCATCTGAAAGTGAAAAGCATCTAGCTTGCATCTAGGGATAATTTCTATGTGTATTTACTCTTGTATAGTTCTACTTTAAAGGTTTTCTAAAATAAAACCCTAGGTTAGTGAGCATTCAAAAGAAATAATCATTCCAAGATAGCTCTTGTATGTCTGCATTCTATTTCCAATTGCATTATTTTATTTTTTGCATTGTCCTTTATCTTTTCTAGTTTAGATCTAGAAAGGCTAAATTTAGGTGATTGCTTGAAATTGAATACATCAAACAATCCTAAATATCCCAAGGACTTGGAGCGAGTCCTTAAACTATTCCTGGTGAACCCTTCCCCTTAGCATCGAGTGTAGAGTACAACATACCCCCATGGTTCACCCCACAAAAGGGTTCCCTCCTTGCGGATCCAACCATTTTGTTTGGGAATTGTACGCGGTAGGGCAGTTTTCCCCCTCTACACCCTCATGGTCAAATAAGACCTTCAAAATATTTTAGATGTGGATTTCATTGTATCAATTGACTATCCTAGGTGGCTTTCAAAAATGGTACTCGTTTGCAAGCCTAATAGGGTGATATACGTTTGCACTACCTTTCGAGACCTTAACAAAGTGTGTCCTAAGGATGAATTCCCTCTACCAAACATCAATAATCTTGTCAAAACTTGTGATGGCCATGAAATGCTTTCTCTAATGGATGATTTTTTAGGATACAACTAGATTCGAAAAAATCTTGATGACCAACACAAAATAGCATTCACTACACCTTGGGGGACTTTTTTTTACAAGATGATGCCCTTTGGCCTCAAAAATGTAGGTGCCACTTATCAACGTGCTATGACATACATCTTCCATGATTACATGCATAAGATCATAGAATATTATGTGAATGATATCTTGGAAAAATCTAAAACTCAAAAAGAACACATTCATGTCTTGGAAAAAGTCTTTGATCGACTTCTAGAGCATAATATAAGGTTGAACCCCAAAAAGTGTGTCTTTGGTATCACCTCAGGAAAACTACTAGTATTAATTATCTCCAAAATATGCATTGAGGTAGATCCAAACAAATTTAAAGCCATCATGGAGATGTCTCCCCCAACAAACTTGAAGGAATTGCATAGTTTACAAGGAAATATCTAATCGATTCATCATTTCATTGTATAACTTTTTGACAAATGCAGGTCATTCAATCACCTGCTACAAAATGGGGGGGATATTTTTATGGATAGATGAATGCCAAAAATATTTTGATGGCATCAAGAAATACCTAGCTTCTCCACTAGTTTTAACTCCTTGTTCGAGGATCCCCTTTCATCTTTATGTTTTAGTAACATATTTTGCATTAGGGATAATCATTACACAAAATAATGAAAACAATCAAGAGCAAGATGTCTATTATATTAGTTAAACATTGGTAAGCTATGAAACCAGATATGCTTACGTGGAAAAATTGTGCTTAGCAGATGTTTTTTCCACTAAGAAACTCAGACATTACATGCTTAGTCACACCACATCTGTCATAGCTCGCGCAAATCCTCTACGTTACATAATATCTCGCACTTACAATAACACCCACACTGCAAAATGGATAATTTTTCTCACTAAATTTGATCTTATTTCATCAGCCAAAAATCTAAAGGTCAGGTCATAGCCGATCAACTTGCGGAAGCTCCACTTCCTAATGATCAACCCTTGATTATTGAGCTCCCAGATGATTCGGTATTCACTATCACTGAACAAGAAGAAGATTTCATTCCAAAGGAATATGTTGATATCACACTATTCTTTGGTTCTAAGTGTTAAAAAGGTCAAGGTGTTGGAGTCGTGTTTTATACACAACAGGGGGTACCTACTTCCCTATCTTTCAAACTTGACTTCTAATGCATAAACAAAAATGCAGAGTATGAAGCATTAATATTAGGTCTTCAAGCAGCCATAGCTATGGGTATAAAGTGTATCAAGATATTTGGTGACTTCCAGCTTGTTGTTCATCAAATAAATGAATAATACCAATGTAAGGAACCAACAATAAAGAATTACCATGAAGTATCAATGATATTGATTGCTAAATTGATTGATATGAAATCGATTATTTTCCATGTTTGACTAATAGATTTGTATATGTGATGGACTCTCTAGGATCATTTATTCTAAAGAACTCCATAGGAGAGGTACAACCACTCATTGTTACAATAATATCTAAATTTGTAATTATTCGTGCTGAGTCTTAGGATGAGAAGGACATTTAATTTACCCATACAGAGTCGTATGAGACTTGCTCCAACCAAATAATAGTCTTCTTCAAGTTTAGAACACACCCATTAGATATGTCACAAAATACTAAATGCACATTCAAGAAAAAGGTAACTCATTTTATGCTCTTGGGGGATGTGTTGTATAAATTTGGTTATGATGGAGTCCTTCATTATCTCGAGCTTGCAAAGGCACAAATAGTCATAGCTGAAGCTCATGATGGTACTTGTTATGGTCATTTTAGTGTAATGGCCATTTCAAAGTGTATTAGATGCATGGGTTACTATTGATCCACCATGGAAAGTGATTGTTGCACTTATGTCAAACTTTGTCATAAATGTCAAAAACATGCTAATTTAACTCGTTCCATCACAAGCATTATAGCCCATTCAAAGACTTTGGCCCTTTTCACAATGGGGTCTTGATTTGATTGGAAAAATATTTCCTCCTTCCTCAAGATAACATACATTTATCATCACGGCCATTGAATACTTCACAAAGTTTGTTGAGGTAATTCCTCTAACTAGTACGACATTACCTCAAATTGTGGAGTTTATACTTCAGCATATCATCTGTCATTTTGGTATTCCTTCAAAAATCATCTCTAACAATGGTAATTCTTTCAAAAACAAGGATGTTCGACCCATTTGTGAGAAATATAATATCCAACACAATTTATCGACTCCTTACTACCCACAAGCAAATGGACAAGATGAGGCTACCAACAAGACCTTAATTACTATTCTCAAGAAACTAGTCAAAGAAAATTATAGAGATTGGCATACTCAAATCCCCTTGGCATTATGGGATTATTGAGCAAGCATCCGTACACCTATTGGGGAAACACCATTTTCATTTGTCTATGGAGCTGAAGCAATAATGCCTCTTGATCTTGAGATCCCCTCATTGCAAATTTTATTGCAATAATTCATAGATAACGATGTTGCTAGACAAGCATGTTTTGACCAAATCACGCTTCTTGATGAAAGGCATGTCAATTATTTAGAGCATTTACAAGTTTATTAAAACCTCCTAAGGTGTTATTACAACACCAAAGTTCATATACATGAATTCTAAGTGGGAGATCTTGTTCTTAAGTAGAATCAATAAAATACCAATGCATTGTTGCACCTTTATGATAAATTTATGGCTAATTGGCTAGCTCCATACATTGTCACTTAAAAAGTGGTTCAAGGAACTTATAGGCTTGCCATTCTAGAGGAATTCGAAGAGCCTAAACCTCTTAACATAATCCACTTGAGAGCATTCTATGCTTAATGTGATTTATATATGTATATATCTATGGCTAATACACAAAAACAATATTGTATTTCACATATTGTATTGCACACATTACATTCCAGAAATTGTATTTCATACATTGCATTTCACACATTATATTTAACACGTTACATTTCAAATATTACATTTCATGAATTGCATTTCATACATTGCATTCACTACCACCTTCACACATTTCATTCCATATTAGTGGTCATTTATTTAGTCTAGATAATAATTGGTCCAATATAGTCATGTTGCCGTAATTAGGGGTAATTTAAAATCATCATCCATTTCATTACGCCATTTCATAAATTCAAATTGTCATTTTCAAACCACATTTTCATAATCCCTAGGTGTTTTCAATAACTCAGCCACTCCTAGTGTTTCTAGCAACCTCCAATGCATGTTTAGTTTTCTTTAGGACCAAGACACAGTTTCACTAAGAAAAATATTGAGTTTTGGGAATTGACCCTAACACTCTTGAACCAAACGCAATCACACATCTCAAAGAAATCTTGTGTCAAAGAGATATAATACCATGATTGGGTTGAACCTCAAAGTGAAAAGGGTATTTTTTGCTTGTCCCATTATGTGCATAGTCCAAAAATTAGAAACAGTGGTTTTCACCACTATCACAATTTTCAAATACAAGAATGATTAGTAAGGATAGGGTAAAATTCTCATCACACCTAAGTTGAGAATATTATTCCCCAAAGCTTTAAATATTTTACAAATCACACACCACAGATCCTCAAGTTGTGAGGATAGAACTACATTTCTAGTCAGACAGTTAGGTAGTTTGAATCCCCATATCTTAGAGATCATATTATTGGACTATGGAGCTAATATCTACAGGGGTTGTATATGCTTTATTGGTAGTGGAGTACGCTCATGCATGGTGACACCTCTCTCTTGAAGAGACCTCTAACCGCACATACGGATAAACTATCTTCTTGGTCTTCTCCATGATAGGTTTCATCTCAATTTACTCAAGATGGGTTAATGAACTCACTTGCACACACATTGGTTCTTGATTACCTTGAGTTATTACCATTCTCATGATTTAATAAATAAATTCACTACACACACATTTGGTCTTAGAGAAATTAGACAACATTTAGTGAGTTTGTTTGATGTCACTAGTATGTATGAGTCTTTGTAAAATAATTAGTTTTCCATATCAACATCCATATCAGCTTTCCATATCAACATCCATATCCATTACATGAGTCTTCCATTCCACATGCCACACTATTGGTGCCCTTGAGTAAACAACAATGCTACACATGGTCAAGTAAAATCTAAAGTATGAATGATCATTAAAGCATTAATTCAATTGCATTCATACACATTATCATTGCATTATCATCCATCACATAAATACATATGAATTAAAACAAAAGCATCCACACAAATCCTCTATGTAAAAAGCATCCATTCAAACAAAATCATGTACAATGAATCCATCAATAGATCCTCCAAATCCTATATGTATCCATCTCGATACCGAAGGTGTAGTACATCATACCTCTAATGATGGTTCCTTTGTGCTAGCTCTACCTAAATCCTCATGATCCTATCCTCACCTCCATCTACAATCACCCGTACCTCTAGCTCTACCCACAACTGAGCTATCTCTACATCTTTATCTGCCACCATCTTCTCGAGCCTTATCCACTCCTCTTCACTATGCCCAATGGGCCTCTCTAAAATTTCCTCCATCTCATCACCACCACCACCATCACCTCAAATATATAGAGGCTTATCTACTGCATCCCTTGCCCATCTCCCTCGAATACTATATCAACTATGTCTTTGATATCTAGGAGCCTCATCATCTACCTCATCATCTACCGCATCATCATCCTCATTACCCTCACTCATCATCTAACTAAGTACCCATTATGGTTGTATAGTGAACCATGCATTATACTTAGTAGTAGTCCCTGCATCATGCACATTAGGGAGATCTATCTCCTCATCATCCTCATAGGTCATCCACAATGCCTCTGCACAAGGCAGACTTGTCTCATCCTGATGGCACCTATACAACACTAGTACCTCATGAATCCCATGTAACATCCTAAACTATCATAGCACCCATGAGAATTGAACCAAATCCACCTTACTCTATGTTGCCCAACCACCCATCTAGCCTGTAGAACTCTTCAGAGTTTCTCCCTATCACCATTCCAATTAGCACCTCACCATGGTCTCCAAAGCACCTGATCAGGTGTCAGTATTGCCCATAGATCTCTGTACTCCTGGATATTATGGCTAGGATGACTCGATTGCACCTCCTCATCCACCCACCATCTTAGATCATAGGGCTTCTCCCCATCCCATGCCTCAGTAGGTAAGCCCATAGGTCAAACCACATTGAAGTGCTCCTAGTACCAAAACTATAGTAATACAATGCAACCCAACCTCTTTCACCCCTACCTCCTCACCTTGTACAACTCCTGGTATAGTTGAGCCAGTAGAGTAAGCACCCATGCATACACTCAAGTTTTGTATATCATATCATACACCAACCTGATCATGCTCCAAGGGAACCGATAGCTAGTGTTGTTCAATGCCACTATGTTGGCCAACAATAACATGACCAAGGTGGACAATACCTCCAACTTCTTCTCAGCATACATGGCCAAATACATGATCTCTCCACCCCTCACACTCACATTATACCATTGATCTCCAAATATCCAACTCATCTCATACTTCCTATTGTGTCCAAACTCGACATGTAACCCCTCCACTAACACTCAAAGAATAAAATATACATCCTCGAGTGTCACTGTCACCTCACCAGTAGGGAGCTGAAATATCCCCCAATCTATATCCTGTCTCTCTACCAAGGAAAATAGATACCCATCATCTGCCCTCACAACATAAATTTGAGCTACCCCAGCCAACCCCACATTCTCCGACCAATCCCAATGCTCCTTCCATAGTGCCTTTCTCACCCCTGGTATAAGGGGTGAGAACTCATGTTGAGCCTCCAATATCCTCAACTATAGTACAACACATACACAATGCAAGTACATTAAGTCAAAAAAATTGTACAAGTCCAAACAAAGAGTGCCAAGGGTACTTACCTCGTCCACCTACATATTTTCTCCTACTACTACATCTGCACCCTCTATTGCCATAGCCTCCACTCCACCACATGCCTTCACTCCACTACACTCCTTCACTCACTCACTCACTTCTTCAGACATAGCTTTTGGAATTCGTGAATGCAATAATGAATCTAATTTTACCTTTGTAGACTATTTATAGCTATTTTTGGCATGTTCAAATGCCCATGGGCATTCCCTAGTGCTTTGAAATGCTGACCAACATATACAGAGTGGCAAATGCTTACCAGTGTTTGTGCATGATGTGGATGCTACCCGGTGTTTGGCTTTAAAAACTTGTAGAAAGACCAAATTGCTTAAATATGTAGCTTACCTCCATAAAATCACCCCACATTGCATCCATGCATTCATTTCATCATCATATCATATTTTGTGAAACCAAAAATTGATTTGGGTGCTTAATTTTTGTTTGTGACCAAAAGTCGTAAAATCACCTTACAAGCTTCAAAATGCTCCAAAACAATGTAAAATTTCACAAAATCATGCAATCCAATCATCAATGCATATTTCATCATCACATATTTATTTCAACACCATCCACTACATAATTCATTGCATTTACATTAAAAATTTGCCAAATTTATTTACAATTTAAAGTGAATCTCGTATCTAGTGGTCTATTCTATCCCTTTGGTGATTACAGTGATTGGGTATCCATACAATTCGATAATATGAGTAGATCACCATAAGGACACTTTCCCATCATCAACCAACATCCTCTTATTTGAACACAAAATCATTTTAGGTTACTCATTTTTCTAATGAGTCTATGCCTAAGTTAACTTGCTCAAAAATTTGTCATTGATGGCCTTATTCATGGGGCTTGAAACACAGACACAATCATCTTTCAACATTTCTTTTACATTAACAGTCATCACGAAGACCTTCCTAGGTTTATTGGTTCTAATTGAGGGAATTATCCTACAGTCACTAGATGGTCCTTTAGGGGTTGACTCTTTTTATTTTTGTATTTTTATCACTTTGCATTTCAATGATGCCAATTGGCATATTTTCCAATAGCATGGAATCACCCTATACTTGGGGAAACTAAATTTAATTTTGAGTTCCCACATTGGGATACATCATTCACATCACACATAATACATCTATATTTGGTAAAAACCCCTTTTTTTGGGGTCAAAAATAGAATTTATTTACATCATTCATCATACATTTACATCTTGGCAAAATTATATTTTCTATTGGGATAAAAATAGAGTTCATTTGCATTCTATATTCAGCAAAAACACCTTCTCTATTGGGTAAAAAATAGAATTCATTTACATCATTCACCATACATTTACATCTTGGCAAAAATCCCTTTTCTATTTGGACAAAAATAGAGTTCATTTGCATTCACACTTGGCAAAAAATCCTTACTCTGTTGGTGCAAAAACATAATCAACCACTTGCATTTTACAAAAATCCTTTTCTCCGTTGGGGTAAAAAATGGCTTCAATTTACTCATATCATCCGCATTTACATCATACACTTGCACATACACCAATCACCTGCATCACTCCCCATAATTTTATCAATTGGCTCATGAGAGTCATTTTTCTCTCATTCGCCAATTGAGGGGGTAAGATACACATCAAATTCTTTATCTTCAAATCTTCTTTATGTTCCAAGTAAATAAAGTTGCTTGATCACGCCTAACCAGGTGTCTCGTATTTTTGCATCGCATTGTGTTTCACACAACGTGATACAAAAAGGGGCATCTATAGACACCAAAATCTAGCCACTTGTCATCCATTCATAGTCTCCAATCATAGTCATCCATTATTTATATACATATATATGTATTTATTTAATATATGCATAAATATTAATATTTTATATTTATATTTATATTTATATATATTTATTAAATATATATATTTATATGAATAAATCCTAGCCATCCACCATGAATTAATCTCAGCCATCTATCCATATCACTTTCCAAAGATTTATCTTCACCCTTCCTTATGTTTTAATCTCGATTACCTATTTTGTGTCATTGAAACCCTAACATGTTCAAGGGAATATTATAAAGGATTATTTACTTTGATGAATCATGAAGAACACAAGCTTATACTGAGAGGAGGGGGTGAATAGTAAAGTGCACTATTTTTACTTTCTTTCCAAACCAATATCAATTAGTGTCCTTGATTGCAATAACAAAATATAGCAATGTGCATTAATGACATAGATAGCAATAGTAAACAAGTGCACAAATCACCACACACAATTAAGACACAAGATTTAACGTGGTTCCCCCAATGTGGGGTACTCCACAAGATAATATCCTTATAATATTTCACACAAAAATAAGGATCCTTATCCCAATACAAATGATTACTTTGATCTACTCAAATCTAGGCAATACATTGATCTACTCAGGTAGGCAATCCACTAATTTGCTTTAGCAAGCTCACCAAGAACTTACCTAAAACTGCTCTAGCAAGCTCACTAAGAACTTGCCCAAAATCTGCTCAACAAGCTCACCAAGAACTTGCTCAAGATCTGCTCAACAAGCTCACCAAGAACTTGCTCAAAATATGCTCAACAAGTTCACTAATAACTTGCTCAAAATTTTCTCAACAAGATCACCAAGAACTTGCTCAAATCTTCTCAACAAGCTCACTAAGAACTTGCTCAAAATCTGCTCAACAAGCTCACCAAGAACTTGCTCAAAATATGCTCAACAAGCTCACCAAGAACTTTCTCAAAATCTGCTCAACAAGCTCACCAAGAACTTACTCAAAATATGCTCAACAAGATCACCAAGAACCTGCTCAGATATACTCAACAAGCTCACCAAGAACTTGCTCAAATCTGCTCAACAAGCTCACTAAGAACTTGCTCAAAATCTTCTTAACAAGCTCACTAAGAACTTTCTCAAAATATGCTTAACAATCTCACTAAGAACTTGCTCAAAAATCCACTCAACAAGCTCAACAATAACTTGCTCAAATGTTGTCCCAAATCTGTCCACAAATCTGTCCCAAAAACCTTCTCAAAGGCTCAATAAATCATACACAAAAACTGCCACAAATTTGTCCACAAATCTGTCCCAAAAGCCTTCTCAAAGGCTCAACCAATCATGCTCAAGTAGCACTCAAATCTCATCCACAAATCTATGAAGGCAAGGCTCAATGATGAATTCAACAATGAATGGCAATGCACTCTACAATGGATGACAACAATGATTCACAATGATCTCAACTTAAATCAATCTCAACTCAACTCAAGTCAATATTTCCTCAACTCAAATCTTATAAAAGCATAAAGAGGATTGTTAGAGACTCAATATGTTCTAATATCAAAGCTCAATATCAACCCAAATCAATATCAACTCAACTCAAGTCAATAACCATAAGGGATAACTCTTTCTCACAAAACCCTAGTCCAAGCATGTATCAACCAACTCAAATGTTTCCAACAATGTTCAACCACAAATCTCACATAACAATGATACTCATGTTATTTTCTAACTCAAGTTCTTTGCATAACCAATGGGCTTCAACAACTATGCTTATAAAACAATGTTTAAACACAACTCTCAAACCAAAAAACCTTGAAGCATTCAACCAACCACTTTCAAAAAGGAAACCACAATCAATCCTTTTCTCTCCAATGATATTTTAGAAATCAACCACCATAAACAAAGTCAATGGAGAATATTGCTCATACCTTTTGATGCCTTATTGAATGTCCACTAAATCTGCCACACTCAACAAACTTCTTTTTTAACTTTCAACAAGGGTTAGATATCATGATTAATATCACAACAATAATATCCAAATAACACCTTATCACTCCTACTCAATAAGATGCAACATGTCCCCTCATAAAAGAATTAATCACCTTTGAAAAAGAACAAAACAACCTTCACTTTTGAAACCCTTTACAAAAACATAAATATCTCTTTACATACACCTTATTTCTCCCTCTAAGCAATTTAATCAAATAGCCCTTGAAATAAGCTTTCCAATGATATATAATATGATATACTTTCAAAATGAGAAACAACAGAAATCTCACTTTTTCTAAACATGCATCACAACCCTTATTCCTCCTAAGGCAACTTTAGAAAAATAAAATATATTAAAAAAAATTATTAACTTGCCTCTATCCCTGATAGGATTTGATCTCGTGATGTCTCCTTGCTCAACGTTTTAACCACATCCAACCTGTCGCTGGGCCACATGCCCTCACGTGTCCAAAGGGACACGAACAAAAACTTATATCATAAACTTATGCACCCTTCGAAAAACTTAACAGTGCTTCGAGCGCTTCAACAAAGCAAATAACCATGGCAGGACTTGATCGCAGGACCTCCTACGTAACACATAGCCTACAAAACACTAGGCCAAAGATGCCTATGCGTCTTATTAAACTCCGCGAATGATTTTTCAATAGACCAATGTCACACTTCTCTCTCTTTTCACAATTCGTTCCCCAATCGAAGGCATTCGAAAAATAAGTGTTGGATTTCATAAAGTCTAAGTTTTTTTTGGCATATATATATGTCTTTCCTCTTTCTTTAGACGTCGGTGCTATAAATTAATATATTTAATTTTAAAATTTTAATTTTAATTTTAAATAATTTAAAATTTAAACTAAATATTTAAAAATAAATATCTCCATCACCGGGGCACATTTTTCGATGAAACAAAATCCAATATGGGTTTTAAGAAAAACCCATTTCAAATCTGCCATCAATGGTTTTAAATAAATCCTTTTATTTTACTTGCCTTGGTTTTCACAAAAACCCTGTATATATCCATGCTCTCCAAAATATCATAAATGCTTATTTTTGAAATTCTTTGGCCACCAAAACTCAATGTGATCCATGTGACATCAATGACAACATAAAATAACTCAAATTTCCAACAATTTCCCCATTTGTCATTGATGGCAACACCTCTAATGCAAAAACCACAATCACTGTAAAAACCATCTCTGAGAATCACAGCTGCTCCCCCTGACTCAATACTCTCTATGGAGGCTGCTTCCCCTAACTCAATGCTCTCCCCCTTACTCAAATATCTCCCCCTTTGACATCAATGGCAAAAGGGACACCTATGGGGCTAAAATATATGACCCTTAAGCTTAGCCCCCTTACCACCTTCTCTCTTGAGGTGATTAATTTTGGGATGGGAGTACTTTTACTCCTAGATGTTCTCTCAAACGCTCAAATGTTTCTCTCAATAATGGTTTTGTAAATATGTCTGCAATCTGATCTTTTGTAGGAACATATTCCAATATTACTTGTTGCTCTGTAACCTTCTCTCTTAAAAAGTGATACTTTATTGGAATGTGCTTTGTTCTGGCATGCATTATTGGATTCTTCGAGATACTTATAGCACTAGTATTATCACATAGAATAGGAATGGGATGATCATGTTCTATATTGAAATATTTGAGAGTCTGTTTCATCCATAATACCTATGAACAACATGTTGTTGTTGCAATATATTATGCCTTTGTTGTGGAAAGTGACATTGATGGTTGTTTCTTGCTCAGCCAAGAAACTAGGAAATCACCAAGAAATAATGATCCTCCATTTGTGCTTTTTCTATCATCAATATTTCTTGCCCAATCTGCATCTATGTATGTTGTGAGAGTGAACTTACTGTTTCTAGGATACCATAGACCATACTCCATTGTTCCTTTGAGATATCTGAGTATTCTTTTCACTGTTGTCACATGTGATTCTTTTGGAGTTGCTTGAAATCTTCCCACTAAACCAACTGCCTGTATTATATCTGGTCTTATGGCTATAACATATAATAGGATACCAATCATAAATTTGTATAGAGTTTTATTTGCATCAAGTGATTCATCATATTTGCTTAATTTTCACCCTGTAACCATTGGAGTACTAACTGGCTTACTATCTTCCATTTTGAATTTCTTCAACATCTCCATTATATACTTTGTTTATGAAAGAAACATCCCTTTTTCTAATTGTGAAATCTGTAATCTGAGGAAAAAGGTTAATTCACCAAGCATAGACATTTCAAACTCATTAGTCATATTTCTTGCAAATTCTTGACACATTATGTCATTGCTACCTCAAAAAATAATATCATCCACATAAAATTCCACAATCATCAAATCATTTCCTTTATTTTTAATATATATATTGTTATCAACTGTTCCCTTTCTAAAATCTTTCTCTCGAAGATATTTATCCAGTCTTGAATACCATGCTCTAGGAGCTTGCTTTAAGCCATAAATATTGTTTTTCAATATACATACATAATCTGGCTTATCTGTTTGATTAAACCCATCTAGTTGTTCAATGTAAACTTCTTCTAAATGGCCATTCAAAAATGTTGATTTGACATCCATCTGATATACTTTGAAATTCCTGTAACTTGAAAGTGCCAAAAACATACGTATAGCTTCCAATATTGCAATTGGTGCAAAGGTCTGATCAAAATCAATTCCTTCTACTTGTGCATATCCTTTACACACCAATCTTGCCTTATTCCTAATGACTTGACCATCTTCATTCAGTTTGTTCCTGTAAACCCATTTAGTACCAATTACATTTTTTCCTTTTGGTCTTGGAACTAATTCCCAAGTCTTACTTTTTTCAATATGATCTAGTTCTTCCTTCGTTGCTTTAATCCAACATTAATCACTTTCTGCCTCTCTAAAATCCTTTGGTTCTAGCTTGGATAGTAGTGAAACATTCGCTTTTTCTGGTGAGCCTATGATTCCTCTTCTTGTCTATTTTACATCAGGGTTGCCAATGATCAAGTCTAGATGATTTTTTTTAATATATCTTGATGAAATTTTGGAGGGTATATTCTACAAATCCTCTTCATCTGAATCTTCACCCATTTATTCCTAACATCTTTCTTCTTCTTCAAGAATATCTTCCTGAGATAGCTAATTTATTCTTGTTCTTTCATCAACTCTGACATTTATGATTTCCACCATGGTATGTGTTCTTTTATTGTAGCATCTATAGAAATTACTCTTTGTAGAGTATCCGAGAAAAATACCTTCTTTTCATCTAGGATCAAACTTGCCCAAGTCCTTATCCTCTCTTTTGATATAACACTTACTTCCAAACATTCTAAAGTAGTTTACCGTGGGAGGTCTTCCTTTCCAAAACTCATATGGAGTCTTATGTTGCTTTGTTCTAACTTGAGCTTTATTTAGAACATAGACTGTTGTAGCTTCCTTCCAAAACCCATCTGATATTCTTGATTCATTTAGCATTGCTCTGGCCATATTCTCAAGAGTTATATTCTTTCTTTCTACTACTCCATTTTGCTGAGGAGTCTTGGTTTCTGAGTATTATTTTCTGATTCCATGTTCTGCACAAAACTCAATGAATTTTGTAGATATGAATTTCCCTCCTCTATCTGATCGCAAACACTTGATCTTCTTTCCTATTTCATTTTCTACCATTTCTTTGAATACTTTGAAATGCTCAAATGCCTCTAATTTCTCTTTTAGAAAAACAACCCAAGTCATTCTAGAATAATGATCTATGAACAACATAAAGTAGCTTTCACCTTGCAGTCTTTTGGTTCTCATAGGACCACATAAATCAGTATGAATCAATTCTAATACCTTGGAAGAGGAATATTATTTTTCCTTGAAACTTGATCTTGTCTACTTTCCATACTGACATTGTGCACAAATTGTATTTGAAGGTATTTTTATCTTTGGTAGATCTCTGAAAATTTGTTTGTTGCTTATCCTTACTATGTTATCGAAGTTCAAGTGACACAACCTTTTATGCCATAACCAACTTTCTTCTTCATGAGATAGAAGATATTTTTCCCTTTTTAGTTCACTGAGCATGTAGAGATTGTTATTGGTTATTTCTGCATTTGCAACAAGCTTCCCTATTTTAGTTTCCTTGATTTTGCATCCTGTATAGAAAAAATAATTGTGTACGCTCGATCATAAAGTTGACTTACACTCAGTAGATTGTGTTTTAGACCCTCAACATAGAGTACCCCCCGTGTAGTAGTCTTTCCATCATCCAAACTTAAAGTTCCTCTCCATTTGATTTTAGCTGAAGTATTATCACCAATTCTCACAGATCCGATGTTGTTCCCTTTTAAATAAATGAACTTATTCTTATACCCAGTCATATGGCTAGAGAACCCACTATCAATATACCATTTGTCCATCTTATAACCTAGTAGAATATGGCTTCAAGCTGTTAGCCTTTTCGAAGGATCCGGCTCTGATACCAATTGAAGAACACAAGCTTATACTGATAGGGGGTGAACAGTATAGCACCCTCTTTTTACTTTCTTTCCAAATAAATATCAATTAGTATCCTTAATTACAATAACCAAATATAGCAGCATGCATTAATGACATAGATAGCAATAGTAAACAAGTGCACAAATCACCACACACAATTGAGACACAAGATTTAATGTGGTTCCCCCAATGTGGGGTACTCCACAATATAATATCCTTATAATATTTCACATAGAAATAAGGATTCTTATCCCAATACAAATGATTACTGTGATCTACTCAAATCTAGGCAATACATTGATTTGCTCAAGTAGGTAATCCATTGATTTGTTTTAGCAAGCTCACCAAGAACATGCCCAAAATTGCTCTAGCAAGCTCACTAAGAAATTACCCAAAATTTACTCAACAAGCTCACTAAGAACTTGCTCAAGATATGCTCAAAAATCTCACCAAGAACTTGCTCACAATATGCTCAACAAGCTCACTAAGAACTTTCTCAAAATCTTCTCAATAATATCACCAAGAACTTCCTCAAATCTACTCAACAATCTCACTAAGAACTTGCTCAAAATCTTCTCAACAAGCTCACTAAGAACTTGCTCAAAATCTGCTCAACAAGCTCACCAAGAACTTTCTCAAAATCTGCTCAACAATCTCACCAAGAACTTGCTCAAATATACTCAAAAAGCTCACTAAGAACTTGCTCAAAATATGTTCAACAAGCTCACCAAGAACTTGCTCAAATCTGCTCAACAAGCTCACCAAGAACTTGCTCAAATCTGCTCAACAAGCTCACCAAGAACTTGCTCAAATCTGATCAACAAGCTCACTAAGAACTTGCTCAAAATATGCTTAACAAGCTCACTAAGAACTTGCTCAAAATTTTCTTAACAAGCTCACTAAGAACTTGCTCAAAAATCTGCTCAACAAGCTCACCAAGAACTTCTTCAAATGTTGTCCCAAATCTGTCCACAAATCTATCCCAAAAGCCTTCTCAAAGGCTCAATCAATCATACATAAAAACTGCCACAAATTTATCCATAAATATGTCCCAAAATTCTTCTCAAAGGCTCAACCAATCATGCTCAAGTAGCACTCAAATCTCATCCACAAATCTATGAAGGCAAGGCTCAATGATGAATTCAACAATGAATTGAAATGCACTCTACAATGGATGACAACAATGATCCACAATGATCTCAAATCAAATCAATATTAACTCAACTCAAATCTTATAAAAGCATAAGCTTTCCAATGATATATAATATGATATATAATAAGCTTTCCAACGATATATAATATAATATACTTTCAAAATGAGAAACACAAGAAATATTTATTTTTCTCAACATGCATCACAACCCTTATTCCTCCTAGGGCAACTTTAGAAAAATAAAATATATTTAAAAAAATTATTAACTTGCCTTTGTCACTGACGAGATTCGATCTCGTGATGTCTCCTTGCTCAATGCTTTAACCACATCCAGCATGTCATTGGGCCACACACCCTCACGTGTCCAAAGGGACACAAACAAAAAATTATATCATAAACTTTTGCACCCTTCGAAAATCTTAACAGCGCTTCGAGCGCTTCAACAAAGTAAATAACCACGGCGGGATTCGATCTTAGGACATCATGCATAACACACAGTGCATGAACCACTAGGCCAAAGATGCCTATGCGTCTTATTAAACTCCATGAATGATTTTTCAACAGACCAATGTCACACTTCTCTCTTTTTGCAATTTGTTCCCCAATCGAAGGCATTCAAAAAATAAGCATTGGATTTCATCAAGTCTAATCTTTTGTTGGCATATATATATGCCTTTCCTATTTCTTTAGACGTCAGCGCTATAAATTAATATATTTAATTTTAAAATTTAAATTTTAATTTTAAATAATTTAAAATTTAAACTAAATATTTAAAAATAAATATCTCCAATACCAGGGCACCTTTTTCGACGAAACAAAAATCCAATATGGGTTTTAATAAAAATCCATTTCAAATCTGCCATCCATGGTCTTAAATAAAACCTTTTATTTTTCCTGCCTTGGTTTTCACAAAAACCTTGTATATATCAATGCTCTCCAAAATATCATAAATGCTTATTTATGAAATGCTTTGGCCATCAAAACTCAATGTGATCCATGTGACATAAATGATTCATGTGACATCAATGACAAAATAAAATAACTCAAATTGCCAATAATCTCCCCCTTTGTCATTGATGGCAACACCTCTAATGCAAAAACTACAATCACTGCAAAAACCATCTCTGATAATCAAAACTGCTCCCCTTGACTCAATACTCTCTATGGAGGTTGCTCCCCCTAAATCGATGCTCTTTCCCTTACTCAAATATCTCCCCCTTTGGCATCAATGGCAAAAGGGACACCTATGGGGCTAAAAGATATGACTCTTAAGCTTAGCCCCCTCACCACCTTCTCTCTTGAGGTGATTAATTTTGGGGTGGGAGTGCTTTTACTCCCATATGTTCTCTCAAACGCTCAAAATTTTCTCTCGGTAATGGTTTTGTAAATATGTCTGCAATCTGATCTTTTGTAGGAACATATTCCAATGTTACATATTGCTCTGTATCCTGCTCTCTTAAAAAGTGATACTTGATTGGAATGTTCTTTGTTCTAGCATGCATTACTGGATTCTTTGAGATACTTATAGCACTAGTATTATCACATAGAATAGGAATGGGATGATCATGTTCTATACTGAAATATTTGAGAGTTTGTTTCATCCATAATACCTATGAACAACATGTTGTTGCAATATATTCTGCCTCTGTTGTGGAAAGTGACACTGATGGTTGTTTCTTGTTCAACCAAGAAACTAGGCAATCACCAAGAAATAATGCTCCTCTACTTGTGCTTTTTCTATCATCAATATTTCCTGCCCAATATGCATATGTGTATGTTGTGAGAGTGAACTTACTACTTCTAGGATACCATAGACCATACTCCATTGTTCCTTTGAGATATCTGAGTATTATTTTCACTGTTGTCACATGTGATTCTTTTGGAGCTACTTGAAATCTTCCCACTAAACCAACTGCCTGTATTATATCTGGTCTTATGGTTGTAACATATAACAGGCTACCAATCATAGACCTGTATAGAGTTTGATTTTCATCAGGTGATTCATCATCTTTGCTTGATTTGCACCCTATAACCATTGGAGTACTAACTGGCTTACTATCTTCCATTTTGAATTTCTTCAACATCTCCTTTATATACTTTGTTTATGAGAGAAGTATCCCTTTTTCTAATTGTGAAATATGTCATCCGAGGAAAAAGTTTAATTCACCAAGCATAGACATTTCAAACTCTTTAGTCATGTTTCTTGCAAATTCTTGACACATTTTGTCATTGCTACCCCAAAAAATAATATCATCCACATAAACTTCCACAATCATCAAATCATTTCCCTTATTTTTAATATATAGATTGCTATCAATTGTTCCCTTTCTGAAACCTTGCTCTCAAAGATATTTATATAGTCTTGAATACCATGCTCTAGGAGCTTGTTTTAAGCAATAAAGAGCCTTCTTCAATATGCATACATAATTTGGCTTATCTGCTTGATTAAACCCATCAAGTTGTTCAATGTAAACTTCTTCTTCTAAATGACCATTCAAAAATGGTGATTTGACATCCATCTTATATACTTTGAAATTCATGTAGTGTGAAAGTGCCAAAAACATCTGTATAGCTTCCAATATTGCAACTGGTGCAAAGCTCTCATCAAAATCAATTCCTTATATTGTTCATATCCTTTACACACCAATATTACCTTGTTCCTGATGACTTGACCATCTTCATTCAGTTTGTTCCTGTAGACCCATATATTGGTTCTTTCTGCATTTGCAACAAGCTTCCCTATTTTTGTTTCCCTAATTTTGCATCCTATATAATAAAAATAACTGTGTACCCTCGATCACAAACCTGAATTACACTCAGTAGATTATGTTTTAGAACCTCAACATAGAGTACCCCCTATGTAGTAGTCTTTCCATCATTCAAACTTAAATTTCCTCTCCCTTTGATTTTAGTTGAAGCATTATCACCAAATCTCACAAATCCAATGTTGTTCCATTTTAAAGAAATGAATTTATTCTTATACCCAGTCATATGGATAGAGCACCCACTGTCAATATATCATTTGTCCATCCTATAACCTAGTAGAATCTGCCTTCAAGTTGTTAGCCTTTATGAAGGAACCTACTCTGATACCAATTGAAGAACACAAGCTTATACTGAGAGCGGAGGTGAATAGTATATCACCCTCTTTTTACTTTCTTTCCAAACCAATATCAATTAGTGTCCTTAATTGCAATAACCAAATAAAGCAGTGTGTATTAATAACATAGATAGAAATAGTAAACAAGTGCACAAATCACCACACACAATTGAGAGACAAGATTTAACATGGTTCCCCCAATGTGGGGTACTCCATAAGATAATCTCCTTATAATAATTCACACATAAATAAGGATCCTTATCCCAATACAAAATATTACTTTGATCTGCTCAAAGCTTTGCAATTCACTGATCTGCTCAGGTAGGCAATCCACTGATCTTATTTAGCAAGCTCGCCAATAACATACCCAAAACTGCTCTAGCAAGCTCACTAAGAACTTGCCCAAAATATGCTCAACAAGCTCACCAAGAACTTGCTCAAGATCTTCTCAACAAGCTCACCAATAACTTGCTCAAAATATGCTCAACAAGCTCACTAAGAACTTGCCCAAAATTTACTCAACAAGCTCACTAAGAACTTGCTCAAATCTACTCAATAAGATAACTAAGAACTTGCTCAAAATCTGTTCAACAAGCTCACTAAGAACTTGCTCAAAATCTGCTCAACAAGCTCACCAAGAACTTGCTCAAATCTGCTCAACAATCTCACTAATAACTTGCTCAAAATCTGCTCAACAATCTCACCAAGAACTTGCTCAAATCTGATCAACTAGCTCACCAAGAACTTGCTCAAATCTGCTCAACAAGCTTACTAAGAACTTGCTCAAAATCTGCTTAACAAGCTCACTAAGAACTTGCTCAAAATTTGCTTAACAAGCTCACTAAGAACTTGCTCAAAAATCTCACCAAGAACTTCTTCAAATGCTATACCAAATATGTCTACAAATCTGTCCCAAAAGCCTTCTCAAAGGCTCAATCAATCATACACAAAAACTGCCACAAATCTGTCCATAAATCAATCCCAAAAGCCTTCTCAAAGGCTCAACCAATCATACTCCAGTAGCACTCAAAATCTATGAAGGCAAGGATCAATGATGAATATAATAATGAATGGAAATGCACTCTACAATGGATGACAACAATGATCCACAATGATATCAACTCAAATCAATCTCAACTCAACTCAAGTCAATCTTAACTCAACTCAAATATTATAGAAGCATAAAGAGAATTGTTAGAGACTCAATATGTTCTAATCTCAAAGCTCAATCTCAACCCAAATCAATCTCAACTCAACTCAAGTCAATCACCACAAGGGACAACTCTTTCTCACAAAACCCTAGTCCAAGCATGTATCAACCAACTCAAATATTTCCAATAATGCTCAACCACAAATCTCACATAACAATGATACTCGTGTTCTTTTCTAACTCAAGTTCTTTGCATAACCAATGGCCTTCAACAACTATGCTTATAAAATAAGGTTTAAACACAACTCTCAAACCAGAAAATCTTGAAGAATTCAACCAATGACTTTCTAAAAGGAAACCACAATCAATCCTTTTCTCTCCAATGATATTTCAAAAATCAACCACCATAAACAAAGTCAATGGAGAATATTGCTCACACCTTTTGATGTCGTATTGGATGTCCACTAAATTTGCCACACTTAACAAACTTCTTTTTCAATTTTAAACAAGGTTTAGAGATCATGATTAATATCACAACAATAATATCCAAATAACACCTTATCACTCCTAGTCAATAAGATACAACATGTCCCCTCATGAAAGAATTAATCACCTTTGAAAAAGAACAAAAATACCTTCACTTTTGAAACCCTTTACAAAAATAGAATTATCTCTTTACATAAACCTTATTTCTCCCTCTAAGCTATTTAATCAAATATCCCTCGAAATAAGCTTTCCAACGATATATAATATGATATACTTTCAAAAGGAGAAACACCAAAATCTCTCTTTTTCTAAACATGTATCACAACCCTTATTCCTTCTAGGGAAACTTTAGAAAAATAAAATATATTTAAAAAAAATTATTAACTTGCCTCTATCCCTGATGGGATTCGATCTCGTAATGTCTCCTTGCTCAGTGCTTTAACCACAGCCAGCCTGCCATTGGGCCACACGCCCTCACGTGTCCAAAGGGACACGAAAAAAAACTTATATCATAAACTTTTGCACCCTTCGAAAAACTTAACAGTGCTTTGAGCGCTTCAACAAAGCAAATAACCACGGTGAGACTCAATCGCAAAACCTCTTGCATAACACAAAGCGTATGAACCGCTAGTCCAAAGATAGCATCTTATTAAACTTCGTGAATGATTTTTCAATAGACCAATGTCACACTTCTCTCTCTTTTCGCAATTCATTCCCTAATCGAAGGCATTCAAAAAATAAGTGTTGGATTTCATAAAGTCTAAGATTTTGTTGGCATATATATATGCCTTTCCTCTTTCTTTAGACGTCAGCGCTATAAATTAATATTTTTAATTTTAAAATTTTAAATTTAAATTTAAATTTAGATTTTAAATAATTTAAAATTTAAACTAAATATTTAAAAATAAATATCTCCATCATCGGGGCACCTTTTTCGACGAAACGAAAACTGTTTTAATAAAAACCCATTTCAAATCCGCCATTCATGGTTTTAAATAAAACCTTTTATTTTGCCTTCCTTGGTTTTCACAAAAACCCTGTATATATCCATGCTCTCCAAAATATCATAAATGCTTATTTTTGAAATGCTTTGGCCACCAAAACTCAATGTGATCCTTGTGACATCAATGATCCATGTGACATCAATAACAATATAAAATAACTCAAATTTCCAACAATATCCCCCTTTGTCATTGATGGCAACACCTCTAATGCAAAAACCACAATCACTGCAAAAACCATCTCTAAGAATCAAAGTTGCTCCCCCTGACTCAATACTCTTTATGGAGGCTGCTCCCCCTAACTCAATGCTCTCCCCCTTACTCAAATATCTCCTCCTTTGACATCAATGGCAAAAGGAACACCTATGGGGCTAAAATATATGACTCTTAAGCTTAGCCCCCTCACCACCTTCTCTCTTGAGGTGATTAATTTTGGGGTGGGAATACTTTTACTCCCAGATGTTCTCTCAAATGCTCAAACGTTTCTCTCAGTAATGGTTTTGTAAATATATCTACAATATGATTTTTTGTAGGAACATATTCTAATCTTACTTGTTTCTCTATAACTTGCTCTCTTAAAAGTGATACTTTATTGGAATGTGCTTTGTTCTGGCATGCATTACTAGATTCTTCGAGATACATATACCAATTACATTTTTTCCTTTTGGTCTTGGAACTAATTCCCAAGTCTTACTTTTTTCAATCCGATCTAGTTCTTCCTTCATTGCTTTAATCCAACATTCATCACTTTCTACCTCTCTGAAATCCTTTGGTTCTAGCTTGGATAGTAGTGAAACATTTGCTTGTTTTTTTGAGCCTATGATTCCTCTTCTTGTCCGTCTTACATCAGGGTTGCCAATGATCAAGTCCTCTAGATGATTTTTCTAAATATATCTTGATGAAGTTTTGGAGGGTATATTCTACAAATATCTTCTTCATCTGAATCTTCACCCATTTCTTCCTGATAACTTTCTTCTTCTTCAAGAATATCTTCCTGAGATGGCTCATTTATTCCTGTTCTTTCATCAACTCTGACATTTATACTTTCCACCATGGTATGTGTTCTTTTATTGTAGCATATGTAGGCCTTACTCTTTGTAGAGTATCCAGATAAAAATACCTTCATCGCATCTAGGATCAAACTTGCCCAAGTCCTTATCCTCTCTTTTGATATAACACTTACTTCCAAAAATTTTGAAGTAGTTTACCATGGGAGGTCTTCCTTTCCAAAACTCATATGGAGTCTTATGTTGCTTTGTTCTAACTTGAGCTCTATTCATAACATAGATTGATGTATTGATTGCTTCCTTCCAAAACCCATCTAAGATTCTTGATTCATTTAGCATTGCTCTGGCCATATTCTCAAGAGTTCTATTCTTTCTTTCTACTACTCCATTTTGTTGAGGAGTCCTGGCTATTGAGTATTCTTTTTTGATTCCATGTTCTACACAAAACTCAATGAATTCTATAGAGATGAATTCCCCTCCTCTATTTGATCATAAACACTTGATATTCTTTCCTATTTTATTTTCTACCATTTCTTTGAATACTTTGAAATGCTCAAATGCCTCTGATTTCTCTTTCAAAAAAACAACCCAAGTCATTCTAGAATAATCATCTATGAACAACATAAAGTAGCTTTCACCTTGCAAGCTTTTGGTTCTCATAGGACCACATAAATCAGTATGAATCAATTCTAATACCTTGGAATAGGAATATTCTTTTGCCTTGAAACTTGATCTTGTCTACTTTCCATACTGACACTGTGCACAAATTGTATTTGAAGGTCTTTTTATCTTTGGTAGATCTCTGACAATTTGTTTATTGCTTATCCTTACTATGTTATCGAAGTTCAAGTGACACAACCTTTTATGCCATAACCAACTTTCTTCTTCTTGAGATAGAAGACATTTTTCCTTTTTATTTCACTGAGCATGTAGAGATTGTTATTGGTTCTTTTTGCATTTGCAACAAGCTTCCCTGATTTTTCATCCTATAGAGGAAAAAATAACTGTGTACCCTTGATCACAAAGCTTACTTACACTCAATAGATTGTGTTTTAGACCCTCAACATAGAGTACACCCTGTGTAGTAGTCTTTCCATCATCCAAACTTAAAGTTCCTCTCCCTTTGATTTTAGTTGAAGCATTATCACCAAATCTCATAGATCCGTTGTTGTTCCCTTTTAAAGAAATGAACTTATTCTTATACCCAGTCATATGACTAGAGCACCCACTATCAATATACCATTTGTCCATCCTATAACCCAGTAGAATATGCCTTCAAGTTGTTAGCCTTTTCGAAGGAACCCGCTCTGATACCAATTGAAGAACACAAGCTTATACTGAGAGGAGGGGTGAACAGTATAGCACCCACTTTTTACTTTCTTTCCAAACCAATATCAATTAGTGTCCTTAATTGCAATAACCAAATATAGCAATGTGCATTAATGACATAGATAGCAATAGTAAGCAAGAGCACAAATCACCACACACAATTGAGACACAAGATTTAACGTGGTTCCCCCAATGTGGGGTACTCCACAAGATAATCTCCTTATAATATTTCACACAGAAATAAGGATCCTTATCCCAATACAAATGATTACTTTGATCTTCTCAAAGCTAGGCAATCCACTAATCTGCTTAGGTAGGCAATCCATTAATCTGCTTTAGCAAGCTCACCAAGAACTTGCCCAATGCTCTAGGCAAGCACCAAGAACTTCTCAAATCTGCTCTAGCAAGCTCACCAAGAACTTGCCTAAATATGCTCTAGCAAGCTCACTAAGAACTTGCTCAAATCTGCTCTAGCAAGCTCACCAAGAACTTGCTCAAATCTGCTCTAGCAAGCTCACTAAGAACTTGCTCAAAATATGCTTCAACAAGCTCACCAAGAACTTGCTCAAAATATGCTCTAGCAAGCTCACCAAGAACTTGCTCAAAATATGCTCTAACAAGCTCACCAAGAACTTGCTCAAATATGCTCTAACAAGCTCACCAATAACTTGCTCAAAATATGCTCAACAAGCTCACCAAGAACTTGCTCAAAATATGCTCAACAAGCTCACCAAGAACTTGCTCAAAATATACTCAACAAGCTCACCAAGAACTTGCTCAAAATCTACTCAACAAGCTCACCAAGAACTTGCTCAAATCTCAATCCACAAATCTATCCATAAATCTATCCCAAAAGCCTTCTCAAAGGCTCAATCAATCATACACAAAATCTACCACAAATATATCCCAAAAGCCTTCTCAAAGGCTCAATCAATCATGCTCAAGTAGCACTCAAATCTCATCCACAAATCTATGAAGGCAAGGCTCAATGATGAACTCAACAATGAATGGCAATGCACTCTACAATGGATGACAACAATGATCCACAATGATCTCAACTCAAATCTAATAATAAAGAGATAGTTGTTATGGAGACTCAATATGTTCTAATCTCAAGCTCAATCTACAAGCTCAAATCAACTCAACTCAACTCAACCAATCACCACAAGGGACAACTCTTTCTCACAAACCCTAGTCCAAGCAAGTATCAACCAACTCAAATATTTCCAACAATGCTCAACCACAAATCTCACATAACAATGATACTCATGTTCTTCTCTAACTCAAGTTCATTTGCATAACCAATGGGCTTCAACAACTATGCTTATAAAACAAGGTTTAAACACAACTCTCAAACCAGAAAACCTTGAAGCATTCAACCAACCACTTTTGAAAAGGAAACCACAATCAATCCTTTTCTCTCCAATGATATTTCAGAAATCAACCACCATAAACAAAGTCAATGGAGAATATTGCTCATACCTTTTTGATGCCTTATTAGTTGTCCACTAAATCTGCCACACTCAACAAACTTTCTTTTTCAACTTTCAATAAGGGTTAGAGATCATGATTAATAACACAACAATAATATCCAAATAACACCTTATCACTCCTACTCAATAAAATACATCATGTCCCCTCATGAAAGAATTAATCACCTTTGAAAAAGAACAAAACAACCTTCACTTTTGAACCCCTTTACAAAATTAGAAATATCTCTTTACATACACCTTATTTCTCCCTCTAAGCAAGTTAATAAAATAGCCCTCGAAATAAGCTTTCCAATGATATATAATATGATATACTTTCAAAAGGAGAAACACCAGAAATCTCTCTTTTTCTAAACATGCATCACAACCCTTATTCCTCCTAGGGCAACTTTAGAAAAATAAAATATATTAAAAAATTATTAACTTGCCTCTATCCCTGATGGGATTCGATCTCGTGATGTCTCCTTGCTCAGCACCTTAACCACATCCAACCTGCCATTGGGCCACACGCCCTCACGTGTCCAAAGGGACATGAACAAAAACTTATACCATAAACTTCTGCACCCTTCGAAAAACTTAACAACACTTCGAGCGCTTCAACAAAGCAAATAACCACGGTGAGACTCGATCGCAGGACCTCCTACGTAACACACAATGCACGAACCACTAGGCCAAAGGTGCCTATGCATCTTATTAAACTCCATGAATGATTTTTCAATAGACCAAAATCACGCTTCACACTATTTTTGCAATTCGTTCCCAATCGAAGGCATTCAAAAAATAAGTACTAGAATTAATGAAGTCTAATATTTTATATACATATATATATGCCTTTCATCATTTATTTAGACGTTAAAACTATAATTATTAATATATGCCTTTCCTCCTTTCTTTAGACGTCGAGGCTATAATTAATATATTTAATTTTAAAATTTAAATTTAAATTTTAAATAATTTAAAATTTAAACTAAATATTTAAAATTAAATATCTCCATCATCGAGGCACATTTTTCGATGAAACGAAAAGCCAATATGGGTTTTAAGAAAAACCCATTTCAAATATACCATCCATGGTTTTAAATAAAACCTTTTATTTTGCCTACCTTGGTTTTCACAAAAACCATGTATATATCCATGCTCTCCAAAATATCATAAATGATTATTTATGAAATGCTTTTGCCACCAAAACTCAATGTGATCCATGTGACATCAATGATCCATGTGACATCAATGACAACATAAAATAACTCAAATTTCCAACAATCTTCCCCTTTGTCATTGATGGCAACACCTCTAATGCAAATCACCACAATCATTACAAAAACCATCTCTGAGAATCAAAGTTGCTCCCCCTGACTCAATACTCTCTATGGAGGTTGCTCCCCCTAACTCAATGCTCTCTCCCCTTACTCAAATCTCTCCCCCTTTGACATCAATGGCAAAAGGGACACCTATGGGGCTAAAATATATGACTCTTAAGCTTAGCCCCCTCACCACCTTCTCTCTTGAGGTGATTAATTTTGGGGTGGGAGTACTTTTACTCCCAGCTGTTCTCTCAAATGCTCAAACATTTCTCTCGGTAATGGTTTTGTAAATATGTCTGCAATCTGATCTTTTGTAGGAACATATTCCAATCTTACTTGTTGCTCTGTAACCTTCTCTCTTAAAAAGTGATACTTGATTGGAATGTGCTTTGTTCTGGCATGCATTATTGGATTCTTCGAGATACTTATAGCACTAGTATTATCACATAGAATAGGAATGGGATGATCATGTTCTATACTAAAATATTTGAGAGTCTGTTTCATCCATAATACCTGTGAACAACATGTTGCTGCTGCAATATATTCTGCCTCTGTTGTGGAAAGTGACATTGATGGTTGTTTCTTGCTTAGCCAAGAAACTAGGCAATCACCAAGAAAGAATGCTCCTCCGCTTGTGCTTTTTCTATCATCAATATTTCCTACCCAATATGCATTTGTGTATGCTGTGAGAGTGAACTTACTACTTCTAGGATACCATAGACCATACTCCATTGTTCCTTTGAGATATCTGAGTATTCTTTTCACTGTTGTCACATGTGATTCTTTTGGAGCTGCTTGAAATCTTCCCACTAAACCAACTGCCTGTATTATATCTGGTCTTGTGGTTGTAACATATAACAAGCTACCAATCATAGATCTGTATAGAGTTTGATTTGCATCAGGAGATTCATCATCTTTGCTTAATTTGCACCCTGTAACCATTGGAGTACTAACTGGCTTACTATCTTCCATTTTGAATTTCTTCAACATCTCCTTTATATACTTTGTTTGTGAAAGAAATATCCCTTTTTCTAATTGTGAAATCTGTAATCCGAGGAAAAAGGTTAATTCACCAAGCATAGACATTTCAAACTCATTAGTCATGTTTCTTGCAAATTCTTGACACATTCTGTCATTGCTACCCCCAAAAATAATATCATCCACATAAACTTCCACAATCATCAAATCATTTCCCTTATTTTTAATATATAGATTGCTATCAATTGTTCCCTTTCTGAAACCTTGCTCTCGAAGATATTTATCCAGTCTTGAATACCATGCTCTAGGAGCTTGCTTTAAGCCATAAAGAGCCTTCTTCAATCTGCATACATAATCTGGCTTATCTGCTTGATTAAACCCATCTGGTTGTTCAATGTAAACTTCTTCTTCTAAATGACCATTCAAAAATGCTGATTTGACATCCATATGATATACTTTGAAATTCCTGTAGCTTGAAAGTGCCAAAAACATCCGTATAGCTTCCAATATTGCAACTGGTGCAAAGGTCTCATCAAAATCAATTCCTTCTACTTGTGCATATCCTTTACACACCAATATTGCCTTGTTCCTGATGACTTGACCATCTTCATTCAGTTTGTTCCTGTAGACCCATTTAGTACCAATTACATTTTTTCCTTTTGGTCTTGGAACTAATTCCCAAGTCTTACTTTTTTCAATCTGATCTAGTTCTTCCTTCATTGCTTTAATCCAACATTCATCACTTTCTGCCTCTCTGAAATCCTTTGGTTCTATCTTGGATAGTAGTGAAACATTTGCTTGTTCTGTTGAGCCTATGATTCCTCTTCTTGTCCGTCTTACATCAGGGTTGCCAATGATCAAGTCCTCTGGATGATTTTTTTGAATATATCTTGATGAAGTTTTGGAGGGTATATTCTGCAAATCTTCTTCATCTGAATCTTCACCCATTTCTTCCTGACAGCTTTCTTCTTCTTCAAGAATATCTTCCTGAGATGGCTCATTTATTCTTGTTCTTTCATCAACTCTGACATTTATACTTTCCACCATGGTATGTGTTCTTTTATTGTAGCATCTGTAGGCCTTACTCTTTGTAGAGTATCCAAGAAAAATACCTTCATCGCATCTAGGATCAAACTTGCCCAAGTCCTTATCCTCTCTTTTGATATAACACTTACTTCCAAAAATTTTGAAGTAGTTTACCATGGGAGGTCTTCCTTTCCAAAACTCATATGGAGTCTTATGTTGCTTTGTTCTAACTTGAGCTCTATTCATAACATAGACTGTTGTACTGATTGCTTCCTTCCAAAACCCATCTGAGATTCTTGATTCATTTAGCATTGCTCTGGCCATATTCTCAAGAGTTCTATTCTTTCTTTCTACTACTCCATTTTGTTGAGGAGTCTTGGCTACTGAGTATTCTTTTTTGATTCCATGTTCTACACAAAACTCAATGAATTTTGTAGAGATGAATTCCCCTCCTCTATATTATCACAAACACTTGATCTTCTTTCCTGTTTCATTTTCTACCATTTCTTTGAATACTTTGAAATGCTCAAATGCCTCTTGATTTCTCTTTCATAAAAACAACCCAAGTCATTCTAGAATAATCATCTATGAACAACATAAAGTAGCTTTCACCTTGCAGGATTTTGGTTCTCATAGGACCACATAAATCAGTATGAATCAATTCTAATACCTTGGAAGAGGAATATTCTTTTGCCTTGAAACTTGATCTTGTCTGCTTTCCATACTGACACTGTGCACAAATTGTATTTGAAGGTCTTTTTATCTTTGGTAGATCTCTGACAATTTGTTTGTTGCTTATCCTTACTATGTTGTCGAAGTTCAAATGACACAACCTTTTATGCCATAACCAACTTTCTTCTTCTTGAGATAGAAGACATTTTTCCCTTTTTATTTCATTGAGCATGTAGAGATTGTTATTGGTTCTTTCTGCATTTGCAACAAGCTTCCCTATTTTTGTTTCCCTGATTTTGCATCCTATAGAGGAAAAAGTAACTGTGTACCCTCGATCACAAAGCTGACTTACACTCAGTAGATTGTGTTTTAGACCCTCAACATAGAGTACACCCTGTGTAGTAGTCTTTCCATCATCCAAACTTAAAGTTCCTCTCCCTTTGATTTTAGCTGAAGCATTATCACCAAATCTCATAGATCCGTTGTTGTTCCCTTTTAGAGAAATGAACTTATCCTTATACCCAATCATATGACTAGAGCACCCACTATCAATATACCATTTGTCCATCCTATAACCCAGTAGAATCTACCTTCAAGTTGTTAGCCTTTTCGAAGGAACCCGCTCTGATACCAATTGAAGAACACAAGCTTATACTGAGAGGGGGGTGAACAGTATAGCACCCACTTTTTACTTTCTTTCCAAACCAATATCAATTAGTGTCCTTAATTGCAATAACCAAATATAGCAGTGTGCATTAATGACATAGATAGCAATAGTAAACAAGTGCACAAATCACCACACACAATTGAGACACAAGATTTAACGTGGTTCCCCCAATGTGGGGTACTCCACAAGATAATATCCTTATAATATTTCACAAAGAAATAAGGATCCTTATCCCAATACAAATGATTACTTTGATCTACTCAAAGCTAGGCAATACACTGATCTACTTAGGTAGGCAATCCACTGATCTGCTTTAGCAAGCTCACCAAGAACTTACCCAAAATTCTCTAGCAAGCTCACTAAGAACTTGCCCAAAAATGCTCTAGCAAGCTCACCAAGAACTTGCTCAAAATCTGCTTCTAGCAAGCTCACCAAGAACTTGCTCCAATCTCTCAACAAGCTCACCAAGAACTTGCTCAATACTTCAACAAGCTCACTAAGAACTTGCTCAAAATATGCTCTAACAAGCTCACCAAGAACTTGCTCAAATATGCTCTAACAAGCTCACCAAGAACTTGCTCAAAATATGCTCTAACAAGCTCACCAAGAACTTGCTCAAATATCTCACAATCTCAAGAACTCACCAAAACTTCTCAAACTCATCCAATAACTTGCTCAAATCTGCTCCAGCAAGCTCACCTAAGAACTTGCTCAATAATTCTCAACAAGCTCACCAAGAACTTGCTCAAATTTTCCACAAATCTATCCACAAATCTATCCCAAAAGCCTTCTCAAAGGCTCAATCAATCATACACAAAAGCTACCACATAAATCTATCCATAAATTCTATCCCAAAAGCCTTCTCAAAGGCTCAATCAATCATGCTCAAGTAGCACTCAAATCTCATCCACAAATCTATGAAGGCAAGGCTCAATGATGAACTCAACAATGAATGGCAATGCACTCTACAATGGATGACAACAATGATCCACAATGATCTCAACTCAAATCAAATCTTATAGAAGCATAAAGAGAATTGTTAGAGACTCAATATGTTCTATCAAACTCAATCTCAACTCAAATCAAAATTATAGAATAGTTTGTTTCATGGAACTTGAACAATCACTTCACACAATCACTTGACTAGGCTCAATCAACTCAACTCAACCAATCACCACAAGGGACAACTCTTTCTCACAAAACCCTAGTCCAAGCATGTATCAACCAACTCAAATGTTTCCAACAATGCTCAACCACAAATCTCACATAACAATGATACTCATGTTCTTTTCTAACTCAAGTTCTTTGCATAACCAATGGGCTTCAACAACTATGCTTATAAAACAAGGTTTAAACACAACTCTCAAACCAGAAAACCTTGAAGCATTCAACCAACCACTTTCAAAAAGGAAACCACAATCAATCCTTTTCTCTCCAATGATATTTCAGAAATCAACCACCATAAACAAAGTCAATGGAGAATATTGCTCATACCTTTTTGATGCCTTATTAGATGTCCACTAAATCTGCCACACTCAACAAACTTTCTTTTTCAACTTTCAACAAGGGTTAGAGATCATGATTAATAACACAACAATAATATCCAAATAACACCTTATTACTCCTACTCAATAAAATACATCATGTCCCCTCATGAAAGAATTAATCACCTTTGAAAAAGAACAAAACAACCTTCAATTTTGAAACCCTTTACAAAATTAGAAATATCTCTTTACATACACCTTATTTCTCCCTCTAAGAAAGTTAATCAAATAGCCCTCGAAATAATCTTTCCAACGATATATAATATGATATACTTCCAAAAGGAAAATCACCAGAAATCTCTCTTTTTCTAAACATGCATCACAACCCTTATTCCTCCTAGGGCAACTTTAGAAAAATAAAATATATTAAAAAATTATTAACTTGCCTCTGTCCCTGATGGGATTCGATCTCGTGATGTCTCCTTGCTCAGCGCTTTAACCACAGCCAACCTGCCATTGGGCCACATGCCCTCACGTGTCCAAAGGGACACGAACAAAAACTTATACCATAAACTTATGCACCCTTCGAAAAACTTAACAACGCTTCGAGCGCTTCAACAAAGCAAATAACCACGATGAGACTCGATCACAGGACCTCCTGCATAACACACAATGCACGAACCACTAGGCCAAAGATGCCTATGCATCTTATTAAACTCCATGAATGATTTTTCAATAGACCAAAGTCACACTTCTCTCTTTTCGCAATTCATTCCCCAATCGAAGGCATTCAAAAATAAGCACATGGATAATAAAGTCTAAGCTTTTGTTGGCATTATATATATACCTTTCCTATTTATTTAGACGTACACTATAAATTATATATAGCATTTCCTCCTTTATTTATTCGTGCTAAAATTAATATATTTAATTTTAAATTTAAATTTAATAATTTAAAATTTAAACTAAATATTTAAAATTAAATATCTCCATCACCGAGGCACATTTTTCGATGAAACGAAAATCCAACATGGGTTTTAAGAAAAACCCATTTCAAATATGCCATCCATGGTTTTAAATAAAACCTTTTATTTTGCCTACCTTGGTTTTCACAAAAACCATGTATATATCCATGCTCTCCAAAATATCATAAATGATTATTTATGAAATGATTTGGCCACCAAAACTCAATGTGATCCATGTGACATCAATGACAACATAAAATAACTCAAATTGCCAACAATCTCCCCCTTTGTCATTGATGGCAACACCTCTAATGCAAATCACCACAATCACTGCAAAAACCATCTCTGAGAATCAAAGTTGCTCCCCCTGACTCAATACTCTCTATGGAGGTTGCTCCCCCTAACTCAATGCTCTCTCCCTTACTCAAATCTCTCCCCCTTTGACATCAATGGCAAAAGGGACACCTATGGGGCTAAAATATATGACTCTTAAGCTTAGCCCCCTCACCACCTTCTCTCTTGAGGTGATTAATTTTGGGGTGGGAGTACTTTTACTCCCAAATGTTCTCTCAAACGCTCAAACGTTTCTCTCGGTAATGGTTTTGTAAATATGTCTGCAATCTGATCTTTTGTAGGAACATATTCCAATCTTACTTGTTGCTCTGTAACCTGCTCTCTTAAAAAGTGATACTTGATTGGAATGTGCTTTGTTCTAGCATGCATTACTGGATTCTTCGAGATACTTATAGCACTAGTATTATCACATAGAATAGGAATGGGATGATCATGTTCTATACTAAAATCTTTGAGAGTCTGTTTCATCCATAATACCTGTGAACAACATGTTGTCACTGCAATATATTCTACCTCTATTGTGGAAAGTGACACTGATGGTTGTTTCTTGCTCAGCCAAGAAACTAGGCAATCACCAAGAAAGAATGCTCCTCCGCTTGTGCTTTTTCTATCATCAATATTTCCTGCCCAATCTGCATCTGTGTATGTTGTGAGAGTGAACTTACTGCTTCTAGGATACCATAGACCATACTCCATTGTTCCTTTGAGATATCTGAGTATTCTTTTCACTGTTGTCACATGTGATTCTTTTGGAGCTGCTTGAAATCTTCCCACTAAACCAACTTCCTCGTATTATATCTGGTCTTGTGGCTGTAACATATAATAGGCTACCAATCATAGATCTGTATAGAGTTTGATTTGCATCAGGAGATTCATCATCTTTGCTTAATTTGCACCCTGTAACCATTGGAGTACTAACCGGCTTACTATCTTCCATTTTGAATTTCTTCAACATCTCCTTTATATACTTTGTTTGTGAAAGAAATATCCCTTTTTCTAATTGTGAAATCTGTAATCCGAGGAAAAAGGTTAATTCACCAAGCATAGACATTTCAAACTCATTAGTCATGTTTCTTGCAAATTCTTGACACATTCTGTCATTGCTACCCCCAAAAATAATATCATCCACATAAACTTCCACAATCATCAAATCATTTCCCTTATTTTTAATATACAGATTGCTATCAATTGTTCCCTTTATGAAACCTTGCTCTCGAAGATATTTATCCAGTCTTGAATACCATGCTCTAGGAGCTTGCTTTAAGCCATAAAGAGCCTTCTTCAATCTGCATACATAATCTGGCTTATCTGCTTGATTAAACCCATCTAGTTGTTCAATGTAAACTTCTTCTTCTAAATGACCATTCAAAAATGCTGATTTGACATCCATATGATATACTTTGAAATTCCTGTAGCTTGAAAGTGCCAAAAACATCCGTATAGCTTCCAATATTGCAACTAGTGCAAAGGTCTCATCAAAATCAATTCCTTCTACTTGTGCATATCCTTTACACACCAATATTGCCTTGTTCCTGATGACTTGACCATCTTCATTCAGTTTGTTCCTGTAGACCCATTTAGTACCAATTACATTTTTTCCCTTTGGTCTTGGAACTAATTCCCAAGTCTTACTTTTTTCAATCTGATCTAGTTCTTCCTTCATTGCTTTAATCCAACATTCATCACTTTCTGCCTCTCTGAAATCCTTTGGTTCTATCTTGGATAGTAGTGAAACATTTGCTTGTTCTGTTGAGCCTATGATTCCTCTTCTTGTCCGTCTTACATCAGGGTTGCCAATGATCAAGTCCTCTGGATGATTTTTTTGAATATATCTTGATGAAGTTTTGGAAGGTATATTCTGCAAATCTTCTTCATCTGAATCTTCACCCATTTCTTCCTGACAACTTTCTTCTTCTTCAAGAATATCTTCCTGAGATGGCTCATTTATTCATATTCTTTCATCAACTCTGACATTTATACTTTCCACCATGGTATGTGTTCTTTTATTGTAGCATCTGTAGGCCTTACTCTTTGTAGAGTATCCAAGAAAAATACCTTCATCGCATCTAGGATCAAACTTGCCCAAGTCCTTATCCTCTCTTTTGATATAACACTTACTTCCAAAAATTTTGAAGTAGTTTACCGTGGGAGGTCTTCCTTTCCAAAACTCATATGGAGTCTTATGTTGCTTTGTTCTAACTTGAGCTCTATTCATAACATAGACTGTTGTACTTGATTGCTTCCTTCCAAAACCCATCTGAGATTCTTGATTCATTTAGCATTGCTCTGGCCATATTCTCAAGAGTTCTATTCTTTCTTTCTACTACTCCATTTTGTTGAGGAGTCCTAGCTATTGAGTATTCTTTTTTGATTCCATGTTCTACACAAAACTCAATGAATTCTATAGAGATGAATTCCCCTCCTCTATCTGATCGCAAACACTTGATCTTCTTTCCTGTTTCATTTTCTACCATTTCTTTGAATACTTTGAAATGCTCAAATGCCTCTGATTTCTCTTTCAGAAAAACAACCCAAGTCATTCTAGAATAATCATCTATGAACAACATGAAGTAGCTTTCACCTTGCAGGATTTTGGTTCTCATAGGACCACATAAATCAGTATGAATCAATTCTAAAACCTTGGAAGAGGAATATTCTTTTGCCTTGAAACTTGATCTTGTCTGCTTTCCATACCGACACTGTGCACAAATTGTATTTGAAGGTCTTTTTATCTTTGGTAGATCTCTGACAATTTGTTTGTTGCTTATCCTTACTATGTTGTCGAAGTTCAAATGACACAACCTTTTATGCCATAACCAACTTTCTTCTTCTTGAGATAGAAGACATTTTTCCCTTTTTATTTCACTGAGCATGTAGAGATTGTTATTGGTTCTTTCTGCATTTGCAACAAGCTTCCCTATTTTTGTTTCCCTGATTTTGCATCCTATAGAGGAAAAAGTAACTGTGTACCCTCGATCACAAAGCTGACTTACACTTAGTAGATTGTGTTTTAGACCCTCAACATAGAGTACACCCTATGTAGTAGTCTTTCCATCATCCAAACTTAAAGTTCCTCTCCCTTTGATTTTAGTTGAAGCATTATCACCAAATCTCACAGATCCGTTGTTGTTCCCTTTTAAAGAAATGAACTTATCCTTATACCCAATCATATGACTAGAGCACCCACTATCAATATACCATTTGTCCATCCTATAACCCAGTAGAATCTACCTTCAAGTTGTTAGCCTTTTCGAAGGAACCCGCTATGATACCAATTGAAGAACACAAGCTTATACTGAGAGGGGGGTGAACAGTATAGCACCCACTTTTTACTTTCTTTCCAAACCAATATCAATTAGTGTCCTTAATTACAATAACCAAATATAGCAGTGTGCATTAATGACATAGATAGCAATAGTAAGCAAGAGCACAAATCACCACACACAATTGAGACACAAGATTTAACATGGTTCCCCCAATGTGGGGTACTCCACAAGATAATATCCTTATAATATTTCATAAAGAAATAAGGATCCTTATCCCAATAAAAATTATTACTTTGATCTACTCAAAGCTAGGCAATACACTGATCTACTCAGGTAGGCAATCCACTGATCTGCTTTAGCAAGCTCACCAAGAACTTCCACAAAATGCTCTAGCAAGCTCACTAAGAACTTGCCCAAATATACTCTAACAAGCTCACTAAGAACTTGCTCAAATCTCTCTAACAAGCTCACCAAGAACTTGCTCAAATATTCTCAATAGCAAGCTCACCAAGAACTTGCTCCAAATCTCTCAACAAGCTCACCAAGAACTTGCTCAAATATGCTCTAACAAGCTCACCAAGAACTTGCTCAAATCTCTCAACAAGCTCACCAAGAACTTGCTCAAATCTCTCTAACAATCTCACCTAAGAACTTGCTCAAAACCTCTTCTAACCAAGCTCACCAAGAACTTCTCAAACAAATTTACCACAAATCTATCCACAAATATTTCCCAAAAGCCTTCTCAAAGGCTCAATCAATCATATACAAACTACCACAAATATATCCACAAATCTATATCCCAAAAGCCTTCTCAAAGGCTCAATCAATCATGCTCAAGTAGCACTCAAATCTCATCCACAAATCTATGAAGGCAAGGCTCAATGATGAACTCAACAATGAATGGCAATGCACTCTACAATGGATGACAACAATGATCCACAATGATCTCAACTCAAATCAAATTATAGAATAGTTTGTTTCATGGAACTTGAACAACCACATCACACAATCACTTGACTAGGCTCAATCAACTCAACTCAACCAATCACCACAAGGGACAACTCTTTCTCACAAACCCTAGTCCAAGCATGTATCAACCAACTCAAATATTTCCAACAATGCTCAACCACAAATCTCACATAACAATGATACTCATGTTCTTTTCTAACATCAAGTTCATTTGCATAACCAATGGGCTTCAACAACAATGCTTATAAAACAAGGTTTAAACACAACTCTCAAACCAGAAAACCTTGAAGCATTCAACCAACCACTTTCAAAAAGGAAACCACAATCAATCCTTTTCTCTCCAATGATATTTCAGAAATCAACCACCATAAACAAAGTCAATGGAGAATATTGCTCATACCTTTTTGATGCCTTATTAGTTGTCCACTAAATCTGCCACACTCAACAAACTTCTTTTTCAACTTTCAATAAGGGTTAGAGATCATGATTAATAACACAACAATAATATCCAAATAACACCTTATTACTCCTACTCAATAAAATACATCATGTCCCCTCATGAAAGAATTAATCACCTTTGAAAAAGAACAAAGCAACCTTCACTTTTGAACCCCTTTACAAAATCAGAAATATCTCTTTACACACACCTTATTTCTCCCTCTAAGCAAGTTAATCAAATAGCCCTCGAAATAAGCTTTCCAACGATATATAATATGATATACTTTCAAAAGGAAAATCACCAAAAATCTCTCTTTTTCTAAAAATGCATCATAACCCTTATTCCTCCTAGGGCAACTTTAGAAAAATAAAATATATAAAAAAATTATTAACTTGCCTCTGTCCTTGATGGGATTCGATCTCTTGATGCCTCCTTGCTCAATGCTTTAACCACAGCCAGCCTATCATTGGGCCACACGCCCTCACGTGTCCAAAGGGACACGAACAAAAACTTATATCATAAACTTATGCACCCTTCAAAAACTTAAAAACGCTTCGAGCGCTTCAACAAAGCAAATAACCATGACGGGACTCGATCGCAAGACCTCCTGCGTAACACACAATGCACAAACCACTAGGCCAAAGATGCCTATGCATCTTATTAAACTCCATGAATGATTTTTCAATAGACCAAAGTCACACTTCTCTCTCTTTTCGCAATTCGTTCCCCAATCGAAGGCATTCAAAAAATAAGTGTTGGATTATGAAGTCTAAGATTTTGTTGGCATATATATATGCCTTTCCTCTTTCTTTAGACGTCGGCGCTAAAATTAATATATTTAATTTTAAAATTTAAATTTAAATTTTAAATAATTTAAAATTTAAACTAAATATTTAAAATTAAATATCTCCATCACCGGGCACCTTTTTTGATGAAACGAAAAGCCAACCTGGGTTTTAAGAAAAACCCATTTCAAATCTGCCATCCATGGTTTTAAATAAAACCTTTTATTTTGCCTGCCTTGGTTTTCATGCTCTCCAAAATATCATAAATTATTATCACCAAAACTCAATGTGATCCATGTGACATCAATGACAACATAAAATAACTCAAATTGCCAACAATCTCCCCCTTTGTCATTGATGGCAACACCTCTAATGCAAAAACCACAATCATTGCAAAAACCATCTCTGAGAATCAAAGTTGCTCCCCCTGACTCAATACTCTCTATGGAGGTTGCTCCCCCTAACTCAATGCTCTCTCCCTTACTCAAATCTCTCCCCCTTTGACATCAATGGCAAAAGGGACACCTATGGGGCTAAAATATATGACTCTTAAGCTTAGCCCCCTCACCACCTTCTCTCTTGAGGTGATTAATTTTGGGGTGGGAGTACTTTTACTCCCAGTTGTTCTCTCAAACGCTCAAACGTTTCTCTCGGTAATGGTTTTGTAAATATGTCTGCAATATGATATTTTGTAGGAACATATTCCAATCTTACTTGTTGCTCTGTAACCTGCTCTCTTAAAAAGTGATACTTGATTGGAATGTGCTTTGTTCTAGCATGCATTATTGGATTCTTTGAGATACTTATAGCACTAGTATTATCACATAGAATAGGAATGGGATGATCATGTTCTATACTAAAATCTTTGAGAGTCTGTTTCATCCATAATACCTGTGAACAACATGCTGCTACTGCAATATATTCTACCTCTATTGTGGAAAGTGACACTGATGGTTGTTTCTTGCTCAGCCAAGAAACTAGGCAATCACCAAGAAAGAATGCTCCTCCGCTTGTGATTTTTCTATCATCAATATTTCCTACCCAATATGCATATGTGTATGCTGTGAGAGTGAACTTACTGCTTCTAGGATACCATAGACCATACTCCATTGTTCCTTTGAGATATCTGAGTATTCTTTTCACTGTTGTCACATGTGATTCTTTTGGAGCTGCTTGAAATCTTCCCACTAAACCAACTTCTCGTATTATATCTGGTCTTGTGGTTGTAACATATAATAGGCTACCAATCATAGATCTGTATAGAGTTTGATTTGCATCAGGTGATTCATCATATTTGCTTAATTTGCACCCTATAACCATTGGAGTACTAACTGGCTTACTATCTTCCATTTTGAATTTCTTCAACATCTCCTTTATATACTTTGTTTGTGAAAGAAATATCCCTTTTTCTAATTGTGAAATCTGTAATCCGAGGAAAAAGGTTAATTCACCAAGCATAGACATTTCAAACTCATTAGTCATGTTTCTTGCAAATTCTTGACACATTCTGTCATTGCTACCCCCAAAAATAATATCATCCACATAAACTTCCACAATCATCAAATCATTTCCCTTATTTTTAATATACATATTGCTATCAACTGTTCCCTTTTTGAAACCTTGCTCTCGAAGATATTTATCCAGTCTTGAATACCATGCTCTAGGATCTTGCTTTAAGCCATAAAGAGCCTTATTCAATCTGCATACATAATCTGGCTTATCTGCTTGATTAAACCCATTTGGTTGTTCAATGTAAACTTCTTCTAAATGACCATTCAGAAATGTTGATTTGACATCCATCTGATATACTTTGAAATTCCTGTAGCTTGAAAGTGCCAAAAACATCCGTATAGCTTCCAATATTGCAACTGGTGCAAAGGTCTCATCAAAATCAATTCCTTCTACTTGTGCATATCCTTTACACACCAATATTGCCTTGTTCCTGATGACTTGACCATCTTCATTTAGTTTATTCCTGTAGACCCATTTAGTACCAATTACATTTTTTCCTTTTGGTCTTGGAACTAATTCCCAAGTCTTACTTTTTTCAATCTGATCTAGTTCTTCCTTCATTGCTTTAATCCAACATTCATCACTTTCTGCCTCTCTGAAATCCTTTGGTTCTATCTTGGATAGTAGTGAAACATTTGCTTGTTCTATTGAGCCTATGATTCCTCTTCTTGTTCGTCTTACATCAGGGTTGCCAATGATCAAGTCCTCTGGATGATTTTTCTAAATATATCTTGATGAAGTTTTGGAGGGTATATTCTACAAATCTTCTTCATCTGAATCTTCACCCATTTCTTCCTGACAACTTTCTTCTTCTTCAAGAATATCTTCCTGAGATGGCTCATTTATTCCTGTTCTTTCATCAACTCGACATTTATACTTTCCACCATGGTATGTGTTCTTTTATTGTAGCATCTGTAGGCCTTACTCTTTGTAGAGTATCCAAGAAAAATACCTTCATCGCATCTAGGATCAAACTTGCCCAAGTCCTTATCCTCTCTTTTGATATAACACATACTTCCAAAAATTCTGAAGTAGTTTACCGTGGGAGGTCTTCCTTTCCAAAACTCATATGGAGTCTTATGTTGCTTTGTTCTAACTTGAGCTCTATTCATAACATAGAGAATGTTGTACTTATTGCTTCCTTCCAAAACCCATATGAGATTCTTGATTCATTTAGCATTGCTCTGGCCATATTCTCAAGAGTTCTATTCTTTCTTTCTACTACTCCATTTTGCTTGAGGAGTCCTTGCTGTTGAGTATTCTTTTTCGATTCCATGTTCTACACAAAACTCAATGAATTATGTAGAGATGAATTCCCCTCCTCTATCTGATCGCAAACACTTGATCTTCTTTCTTGTTTCATTTTCTACCATTTCTTTGAATACTTTGAAATGCTCAAATGCCTTTGATTTCTCTTTCAAAAAAATAACCCAAGTCATTCTAGAATAATCATCTATGAACAACATAAAGTAGCTTTCACCTTGCAGGATTTTGGTTCTCATAGGACCACATAAATCAGTATGAATCAATTCTAATACCTTGGAAGAGGAATATTTTTTTGCCTTGAAACTTGATCTTGTCTGCTTTCCATACTGACACTGTGCACAAATTGTATTTGAAGGTCTTTTTATCTTTGGTAGATCTCTGACAATTTGTTTGTTGCTTATCCTTACTATGTTATCAAAGTTCAAATGACACAACCTTTTATGCCATAACCAACTTTCTTCTTCTTGAGATAGAAGACATTTTTCCCTTTTTATTTCACTCGAGCATGTAGAGATTGTTATTGGTTCTTTTTGCATTTGCAACAAGCTTCCCTATTTTTGTTTCCCCGATTTTGCATCCTGTAGAGGAAAAAGTAACTATGTACCCTCGATCACAAAGCTGACTTACACTCAGTAGATTGTGTTTTAGACCCTCAACATAGAGTACACCCTATGTAGTAGTCTTTCCATCATCCAAACTTAAAGTTCCTCTCCCTTTGATTTTAGCTGAAGCATTATCACCAAATCTCACAGATCCATTGTTGTTCCCTTTTAAAGAAATGAACTTATCCTTATACCTAGTCATATGGCTAGAGCACCCACTATCAATATACCATTTTTCCATCCTATAACCCAATAGAATCTACCTTCAAGTTGTTAGCCTTTCCGAAGGAACTCGCTATGATACCAATTGAAGAACACAAGCTTATACTGAGAGGGAGGGTGAACAAGTATAGCACCCACTTTTTACTTTCTTTCCAAACCAATATCAATTAGTGTCCTTAATTGCAATAACCAAATATAGCAGTGTGCATTAATGACATAGATAGTAATAGTAAACAAGTGCACAAATCACCACACACAATTGAGACACAAGATTTAACGTGGTTCCCCCAATGTGGGGTACTCCACAAGATAATCTCCTTATAATATTTCACATAGAAATAAGGATCCTTATCCCAATACAAATGATTACTTTGATCTACTCAAAGCTAGGCAATACACTGATCTTCTCAAGTAGGCAATCCACTGATCTGCTTTAGCAAGCTCACCAAGAACTTGCCCAAAACTACTCTAGCAAGCTCACTAAGAACTTGCCAAAACTGCTCAACAACCACCACTCAAATCTCTCAACAAGCTCACCAAGAACTTGCCCAAAATCTGCTCTAACAAGCTCACTAAGAACTTGCCCAAAATCTACTCTAACAAGCTCACCAAGAACTTGACTCAAATATGCTCTAACAAGCTCACTAAGAACTTGCTCAAAATCTGCTTCAACAAGCTCACCAAGAACTTCTCAAAACTCAAAATCACCAAGAACTTGCCCAAAATCTGCTCTAACAAGCTCACCAAGAACTTGCTCAAAATCTGCTCTAACAAGCTCACCAAGAACTTGCTCAAAATATGCTCAACAAGCTCACCAAGAACTTGCTCAAATATGCTCAACAAGCTCACCAAGAACTTGCTCAAAATCTGCTCAACAAGCTCACCAAGAACTTGCTCAAACAACCAAATCTTCTCAACAAGCTCACTAAGAACTTGCTCAAAATCTGCTCAACAAGCTCACCAAGAACTTGCTCAAATACTATCCCAAATCTATCCACAAATCTATCCCAAAAGCCTTCTCAAAGGCTCAATCAATCATACACAAAACTACCACAAATTTGTCCAGAAATCTGTCCCAAAAGCCTTCTCAAAGGCTCAATCAATCATGCTCAAGTAGCACTCAAATCTCATCCACAAATCTATGAAGGCAAGGCTCAATGATGAACTCAACAATGAATGGCAATGCACTCTACAATGGATGACAACAATGATCCACAATGATCTCAACTCAAATCAATCTCAACTCAACTCAAATCAATCTAACTCAACTCAAATCTTATAGAAGCATAAAGATAATTGTTAGAGACTCAATATGTTCTAATCTCAAAGCTCAATCTCAACTCAAATCAAACCACTAGGCCCCCTCAATCAACTCAACTCAACCAATCACCACAAGGGATAACTCTTTCTCATAAAACCCTAGTCCAAGCATGTATCAACCAACTCAAATATTTCCAACAATGCTCAACCACAAATCTCACATAACAATGATACTCATGTTCTCTTCTAACTCAAGTTCTTTGCATAACCAATGGGCTTCAACAACTATGCTTATAAAACAAGGTTTAAACACAACTCTCAAACCAGAAAACCTTGAAGCATTCAACCAACCACTTTCAAAAAGGAAACCACAATCAATCCTTTTCTCTCCAATGATATTTCAGAAATCAACCACCATAAACAAAGTCAATGGAGAATATTGCTCATACCTTTTGATGCCTTATTGGATGTCCACTAAATCTGCCACACTCAACAAATTTTTTTTTCAAATTTCAACAAGGGTTAGAGATCATGATTAATATCACAACAATAATATCCAAATAACACCTTATCACTCCTACTCAATAAAATACAACATGTCCCCTCATGAAATAATTAATCACCTTTGAAAAAGAACAAAACAACCTTCACTTTTGAACCCCTTTACAAAAACAGAAATATCTCTTTACATACACCTTATTTCTCCCTCTAAGAAAGTTAATCAAATAGCCCTCGAAATAATATTTCCAATGATATATAATATGATATACTTTCAAAAGGAGAAACACCAGAAATATCTCTTTTTCTAAACATGCATCACAACCCTTATTCCTCCTAGGGCAACTTTAGAAAAATAAAATATATTAAAAAAATTATTAACTTGCCTCTGTCCCTAATGGGATTCGATCTCGTGACGTCTCCTTGCTCAGCACTTTAACCACAGCCAACCTGTCTTTGGGCCACACGCCCTCACGTGTCCAAAGGGACACGAACAAAAACTTATATCATAAAATTCTGCACCCTTCGAAAAACTTAACAGCGCTTCGAGCGCTTCAACAAAGCAAATAACCACGACGGGACTCGATCGCAGGACCTCCTACGTAACACACAATGCACAAACCGCTAGTCCAAATATGCCTATGCGTCTTATTAAACTCCGCGAATGATTTTTCAATAGACCAATGTCACACTTCTCTCTCTCTTCACAATTTGTTCCCCATTCGAAGGCATTCAAAAAATAAGCACTGGATTTCATAAAGTCTAAGATTTTGTTGGCATATATATATGCCTTTCCTCTTTATTTAGACGTCGGTGCTATAAATTAATATATTTAATTTTATAATTTTAATTTTAAATTTTAAATAATTTAAAATTTAAACTAAATATTTAAAAATAAATATCTCCATCACCGGGGCACCTTTTTCGATGAAACGAAAATCCAATATGGGTTTTAAGAAAAACCCATTTCAAATCTGCCATCCATAGTTTTAAATAAAACCTTTTATTTTTCCTGCCTTGGTTTTCACAAAAACCCTGTATATATCCATGCTCTCCAAAATATCATAAATGCTTATTTATGAAATGCTTTGGCCACCAAAACTCAATGTGATCCATGTGACATCAATGACAACATAAAATAATTCAAATTGCTAAAAAATCAAGGTCCTTAGAAATTTTTGGAAGGCACAAATTTAAATATTTGTCCACTCACAAGCCCTAGCCACTTTTCTATCATCTTCTTCCCTTTTCGTTGCCATCACACCCATTGTAAAACCCTTGTGAATCATATTTGGTTCTACCTCACTCCTATCCACCCCTAAATGCCATCCAGAGTTTGACAAATGTTTTTGAGAATTTTTGGAATGCTAATGGGTATTCACAGTCATCACCAAACACTTCTGACATTTTTCGCAGTAGATTTTGTAGCCTGTAAGCCTCAGATGCTTTCGAGGGTTCGCGCAACCATAAAATATAGAAACAATATCATATATCGGAGTTGATAAGGTAAGATATTTTTTGCATTTATTTTATGTTTTTGCACTTTTTGTTTACAGTTCAACATTGCAGCATTTAGGGTTTATTGGTTTTCTTATTCATAGGGCCTCCCATAATGGAGCCCTTGCGTGCTTTTAACATTTTTATGTTGTTTTCTATTTGTATGTGCAAGAATCACATTTTTGGAAGTTGTTGCAGGTAGGGTGGTCCCGTAGGGATACACAAGCCCACCCGCACACTTTTTTTGGATCAAGGACAAACCAGGAGACACCATATATTCATTAAACTAGGGTTTCAAAACTCTATTATCTGTAATATTTGTATCAAAAGCATTGTACCCCATATTGGAGCACATATATTGTACAACTTGGAGATCCAAGCTCATTGTACCTATATCAATAAATATTATTCATTTTATACATTTTGTGGTGTTATTGTGATTTTTTGTGCTTTTACTTTGTATTGGTGTTGTTTGTATTTGGTTTACATTATTTAATCTCATAGGAGTTGTAGAGTCATCTAGGAAGTATTCAATTTATGCTAGAAGAGTTATCATGAAATTGATTGTTGTTGTTATGTGCAAGAAGCGTGTTGTCTAAATAAAAAAATAAGTCATCTAGAGCATTGCACCAGAGAGAGTTTTGGCAATCATCCTATATCCTGCAACTCTTGTTCATGTCAAATATGCATAATAGTGAGATGAGATTAGTTATACATGATTGTTGTCATCTAAAGATCATACCATCAAGAAATAGGATCATCTCAAATAGAGTTGTTTGATTATATTGTCAATGTCTAATTACGACATCATAAAATAGATCATCTAAAGGAGATTTGTCTAGAGTTGTCATCTAGAGAAAATTTATCATCTTAAGCTATAATTTAGAGTTTTCTAGATAAGATTTGTAGTTAGGAGCTACCATCTAGAGAAGATTTACTAGCTGGAGAAGAGTCATCATGTAGAGAAGAGTTATCATCTAGAGTAAAGCTACTATCTAGATGAGCTATCATATGATGTCATCTAAAGAAACAATTCATCTAAAGACATTGGTGGCATCACAAGATATTATCATTTAAGATGAATTTTAACAATTTTATTTATAAAATGGTTGTTTGAAGTGAACTACCCTATCATCCATTGATCGATTCATGTAGCAATAAGGTTGTCTAAAGATGCATGAGGGTCATATACTATGAATTTTTCTAATCAATGCATAGGTAACCTCCAATGAAGTGTATTTCGTTGAAGGCTTATGTCATGCATTAAAAAATAAAAGGATAAAAAATCACTTGTTAATTGTTTGTTGGAAGGAAATTTTTGTACATGATTTGTTGCATACAAAGTACACACCATCCAAAAATGGAAATAAGGCATCAACATATTTAAATATACAAAATAAATCCTACATACTTTGTGGGACGACTCTTCAAAGCCTTTAAAATTTATTTTTATTTTTGTTAGTATTAAATACAAATGACAAGACAATGATTTGGCATATTTTATCACCCTAGAATGTTAATAGGATATTCCTTGAAGTTCAAGTTGGAGGGGAAAAACTCAAACCCCCACATATAATTTTTGTCCAATAAGACCCTATTGTTTTCTACAATTCAAGGTATCAATTATTTTCTAAATAAAGGATTATATATGCTCATTGGAAAGCTCTTTTCAAGCTCATTCCACTAGAAGAAGTTCTTTTTAGATCTGGTTAAGATGTGTAATTACTATTAATGCCCCAAAGAATTTTTCCAATTCACATATGTTGAAAGATAACTATTCTGCATGGAAGGCAAAGTTGAAGATTGACCTAGAGTTTGAAGAATTATAGAGAATGGTATTTGACATTATGCAAAGACATGTTGATGACCCACATGAACAAAGAAATTTTGATAAATTTTATTAGAAATCCAAATTGATCATAATATTCGATGTGACTAATGAGACCCAGCCATACATTTGTGATGTTGTAACCACAAAGGATGTTGGAATTTACAATATTTTCCAGAACTGAACAAAAGCAATCCATCCACTCAAATATTATATAAAAAGCAAAAAATATAATAATAAAATATATAGTGGGCACCTAGAGTCACCATAAATAATCACTATATCCATATATAATATCATACAATACTTTGATAAAGAAATGAGAAATGAGAAGGGGTATTTATACTAATACCATAATTCAATTACAACATAACAAGATAGATTTAGATTAATTGCAAGTTATAAATAGGGTTTAACCATAACAAGGTTAACCACGGCCCATGGGGCTTACATAATAATATTTTACAAATAATTAATACATTGTACAATAAAATGCTTGTAGGCCTATCCAATACATCATATAATGTTGGCCTTAGCCATGAATCATATTATAATTTCAACATCCTCAATAATCTAAATTGAGGAGCCAAGGAGAGGACATCAGTGATACTAATGTATTTCCCCCCATAATGGATGTTCTAGTGGGCCTTTGTAGTTGAGAAAAATCCTTCAAAGTCTCACTTGTCATCTAGAAGATGTCCACTAATATTCAAGAACTCAACTTCAATTATTTACAATTTTAACAAGCAATTATTTTTTGGATGCCCCTCCCTTTTATAATATCCACAAGTGGTCTTCGACTTCTTTGAATAGTTATTCTTTCCCTTGATATCTTGGGTCATAGTCTCCTTAGCTGTAAATTTCTTTACATAAGGCAATATTTGTGGATTTCCACCAAAATTTTGCATTACCACCTGAAAACGAACTAGGAGAGAAAAAATGTTGATGAAAAGTAAGTCTCTTGAGATTACAAGAACATAAAAATCATATGAACCATTAGGTTCAGTATCTAAAAAGAGGAGATATTAAGAAGCACAATTTTAGCATATTTTGGATCATATTTCTTTTACCTCCAAAAGGTGCCTTATCTTCCCTCAAGGCCTTGATTCTTGCAACATAGTCCTCAATGCTATCAAACTTAACTAGTTTAAGATAAAAGCTCCAATTCTAAGTGATTTAATTCAATACTATTAACTTTTCCTAAAGGACCATGTAATTTTAGACACACCTTGATAGGGTCACTCTCCTATTTTATGTGGAAAAGTAATTATGGTTCAATCAAAAAGGAAAACAAACTAATATTCTTCTCTTTGATGGTGAGTTTCTTCATCTAGAACAATTATTTTATCCTCTTGAAAGATGCAACACAAGTCCTTACTTTTTAACAAGCCAATCATTTGGATTGATGAAATACTATATTTTTACCCATTTATATGAGTAACTAGGGCTTTATGAGCCATCTTACACAATCCAAACCCTAACATCACATTAGATCCATGAACAGATGACTCTAGTGTGTAGAGCTCAAAAATTATGCAATTTAAAAAAAAAAGGCTCAAAACGCTTTTGTATGCAAAAGTTTTGGCATTTGAAAGTTTCTCCCTAATGGACCCCAAAATATAAAAAATTAAATGCTCAAACCTTAGGATTGCAAAAGTCAATATCAACCTGCCACTTGGTGAATTCTTATTCATTAATATGTTCCAATCATATTTCACCACTTTAGATACTTTGCTTTGCCTCGTTGTCAATACTTGCACTTTTTCAATTGGTCAAATAGGTATAAATATTAAAAAAGAGTTTGACATGACGTGAAAGTAGGCCACATCGACTGCCACATTTGATGGAGGATTCTTCCTACTGAAAAAGCTTTTTTAAGTATCAAAGAGACTCAAATTGTGGTCTCTTTGGTGTTAAACGTAGTGATCTAACCAAGAGTATGTTGTCGCCTTTAGAGAGAGGAAGTCACTCCCACTGATAAAACGTCCTCCCTCTTGATATTAGCAACAAAAAACCTTGACCACAACCTACCTCACAATCCTACCTCCCTAAAAGCACTTTGTTAGCCATCCATCTATGATGCACACTGACATATAAAGGCCCTAATCTTGCATAGAAAATCAAGCACTTCGTTCAATTGTACAGATGAGGGACATGATTCCAACTCGTGTCCTTCTATTTTCAATATAGCATGAACCACCATGACATGAAAGCAAAAATAACCAATTACCTTCAAAATACAAATCCTCTATTTCCAACTCAACAAAAAACAATGAACCATCATCACTGACCAAAAAATTCCCACAATATGATTTGAACTTAGGCTTGTCACAACAAAACATTTTAACTCCCCACCCCTTGGCCATAATGGTCACCCTATAGGATACAGAAGGGTGTTCCCCTTCTTCATGGAGGGCAATATGGGCTCTAGATCTCTTGGATGCTAAGATAAAGTGTAAAGGTGGAAAATACCCTTTTTTGAAATTCAAATTCTAGCAATAAATTTCTAGTCCCATGGAAACATACACATCAACACTTTAAAGAGATCTCTTGGAAGAAAAAACTAGGTAATTTTTGAAATACCCTTAAGCAAAATAATTTGAAGATAGAAACTTAATGAAGAGAGATAAATTTATCCTAGGGTTTGGAACAAGAATCATAGGCTCTAGATAGTGCTTCTACATGACCAAGTAAGGCAACTCCATACCCGCTTTGATACCATGTTGGAATTCATAGTATTTTTTAGAAATGAATAGAAGCAATCCATCCACTCAAATATTATACAAAAAGAAAAAAGGACAAAAAAGAGGGAGATATAGTGGGCACCCATAGGAACCATAAATAATAACTATATCCATAGATAATATTATACAACACTCTAATAAAGAAATGAGGAATGGGAGGGACCATTTATACCAATACGAGAACCCCAATTACATAATAAATTATAACCTAAGTTGACATAACAAGATATTTTTAGGTTAATTATAAGTTATAAAGAGGGTTTAACCATAACATGGTTAATCATGACCTATAGGGCTTACATAGTAAAATATTACAAATAATTAATACATTGTACAATAAAATTCCCTTAGGCCTATTCAATATATCATACAATGTTGACCTTTGAGATGAATTAGACTATAATTTCAATAAAGGATGTATAGGATAAACTTAGTATGGTGTTGGAGTAGTAGAACCAAATTCTCCACCAACAAAGATAATTGCATTGCTTAAATATGAAGAACGATGAGAAGGTGAAAGATTTTTGTGATAAATTACTTAGTTGTAAGCCTTGCAACAAACGTTAGATGAAACTGTCAATGATGATATGCTTTTTGTATTAATGTTATGTGAACTACCACCTACGTTCAGTATTTTGGTAACTTTAAACATGACAAATCATAGTCCCACTTTTGAGACTTATGAATTTGCTTCAAGAGGAGGAAATAATTCAAGATACTAAATATGCACGTACTTTGCTCATGCATTAAAAAGATAAAAATTTGATGTGATGAAGAAAGGTGAACCTCCAACAAGCACCAGAACCAACAAAAAGATAGAATAAAAATAACGTCAAGAAAAAATAAATATCACATGTTTGATTTGTGGAAAACTAGGACACATCCTTCAAGAGTGGTGGTATAACACATTATCACAAGGATCATCAAATAATCAATCAAATAATTCATCAGGAGGCAAGCATAAAATTTCTCATTGATGAAGGAGGAATGAACCTCAATGCCAACATTGTAATGTACCTAAGGACATTGATTCTGATATAGGACAAGACAATGTATGATTAACTCAATCTCCTGATGTTTCAAAATCAAGTCAAGTTTGGTATGTTGAGTCAGGAGCTATCAAACACATACCAACCATTCATCTTACCATAGTCAAGCTACACTTGATGATGATTCAACATACACCATTGCTAGATTCGATGATTTTCATTTGCAACTTGGAGTGCATACTTGTCACCTAACTTAATTTATTTACATGTTTGGCCTTACAAAGAACTTACTTTCTATGAATCAATTGCTTTATCACAATTTCTATGTTGAATTTTTTAAAACATGTGCAAAGAATCTCTTATTGAAAAAAATTAGAGGTTCAATAATCATTGTTCATGCTACCAATTGTGATGCAAGAAAACCAAGCTTTAGTAGAAAATATGGATGACATGCCTCAATATGGCATAGATCATTTGGAAATATAATATATATCCATTTGAATTCACTCCTACATTATGACATGGTATATGGATTTCCATATTTGATGAGCATCGTGATCCTTGTATATTTTTTTAGCTAGAAAATAGCACCAAGCCCCATTTGGCTCAAGCAATCGTAAAGCGGTTAGTCCACTCGACCTAGTGCATACCGATCTATGCAGACCCCTGGTTACAAATTTTAGTGGTTGTAAATATTTTTAATGTTCATTGATGGACATACACAATGGATATCAATGTATTTCCTAAAGATAAAAGATAAAGCTTTTCGCTTTTTCAAAAAATTCAAATCTTGTGTGGAGAAGATTGTTGGTTGTCTCATTTGTACACTCTACTCCAAATGGGGGAGTACTAATCAATTTTCTCCTTTCGAGCAACATGGCATAAAATAACAATTAAAAAATACCTTCATGCCTCAACAAAATGGAGTTGCAAACAAGCGAAATCATACTATTCAGGAGATGGTGTGATGCATGTTGAGTGATGCCAATTTGGAGCTAATATTTTACTTAAAAGTTCGTACTATGGTCCACTTGTTGAATCACACACCCAAAGTTCCATTGAATAGTGTCGCACCTGAAGAAGCATGGAAAATAAACAAACTTTCCATGTCACATATATGCATGTTTAGATATACTACATTCATGCACATTCTGAAGTAAACACAAATAAAGTTGGATAAATCCAAGCAATATATCTTTATTGGATATAGTAATAAGTTGAAGGGATATTATCTCATGGATCATAACACCAAGAAGTTGTATATTAGCATATTTGTATTTGATGAGAAGAATGAGCATACCTCTTCTTCTAAGCCACATGTTGTTGACAAAGAACCTATTATTTTATTGTGTAATGATGATGTAGAAGCTTCTAAACAATAAGTTATTAAACTAGCTGATGATGGAGATGTTCATTATAGATTTGGTGGAGCTAATGACTTAAAACCATCTACTTCGAGTACCACTCACAAGTTCAAATGGTATCTTACTACAATTTGGGATGCAAACTTGAATAATGTTCCAACACAACTAGTTTTGGACCAACTCAGAGTAGAGTTCGAAATGAGGTCAACATAGCCCTAATGAATACTATGGTGTAGACATATGAATCTACAATAGTTTGCAATGCTTTTATGTCAAAGAATTAGAAGGATGTCATGAACATCGAGTATCAAGCATTGATGAAGAACAAGACATGACAACTTGTTGATCTTCCACCTAGCAAGAAACCCATTGGTTGCAAGTGGGTATTCAATATCAAATACAAATTTGATGGGAGCATCAAAAAATACAAAGCAACACTTGTTGCAAAGGGCTATGTACAAAAAAAAGGATCGAATATGATGAAACTTTTTCACATCAAAAATTAAGATCACTCAAGTGATTTAAGAAATGGCTGCATAGTTTGGATGCGAGCTGCATTAAATGGTCATGCATTTCTCAATGGTGAACTCAATAAAGAAGTCAACATGAATCATCCAAAGGGATTTGTCATACCTAATTAGGATAACAAGGTATGTATGCTTATCAAATCCCTCTATGGTTGAAGAAAGCACCCAAATCTCGAGATAAGTATTGATAAGAATCTTCATTTACATAGATTTTGTCATAGTTTATATGACCTAAACCTTTACTTCAAATGGAAACAAAGAAATGTTGTGATCATATTATGTATGTCGATGACTTGGTTATCATTGGGAGATTAATGATGTTGATTGAAGATATTGAGATCATTGAAGCATTTTTTCAAAATGACTTATCTCAAATTAATACATTATTATCTTTCCTTAGAGGTGTGGCAAAGTGAAAACCATGTATTCATGTCACAAATAAAGTATGCTAAGACATTGCTCAAGATGTTTTGGATGACATATCGCAAGCCCATGAACAATTCAAATATCAAGGAAAGAGTTGGATAATATATTACTTCAAACATATATAGGTTCTCTTGATGCAATGAAAATACTCATGAAGTAAACTTTACTTGAAATATTCCATCCTTTTTCAATTGTAATTTTGATCCATATAAGAAATGCTCTAGCCTTTACATAGTTTTTAGTTGAAGTTCCATATGATTCTGAGTGAGGAGAATTGTTCCTTCATTAATTCAAAAAATATGATTCAGTTTATTCTTGGACCAACTTGTGTGGAATTTGAATAGCTTTAAATTGAGTAGACACATGAAGGAATATAAGCAATATTGAGGGAGATACGACCTTGTGAATTCAATCATTCGAAACAAGGGCATTGATAATTTTTTAAGTCATGAAAAAAGAAAGTTGCAAGCTTACTGTAGTGGTAAGGGCTTTGGTCTCTCTTTGAGAGGTCCAAGGTTCAATCCCCACTCAGTATGAGGGGACCATGACCCCTCATAAAAACATGTGTAAACTTTAAACCCAGGTGTTGTAGGTGAGTTGGAGAGAAGAGGGCACTCCTCCAAGGGAGGTCCCAAGTTCGAATCTCCACCCTACCAAAAAGTTGAATTGGGTACCCAAAATCCAATTGATAATGTTGGTGCGGGCAAGGCCGGGTGAGACTCCCAGGTGACTTTGATGGTGTAAAACCCCATGTTCATGGTCTCTTAGACCAAGGCGGCCCCCAAAAGGTTTTTTGCTTTAAAAAAGTCATGAAAAATAAAATTGCAAATATTTGTTAGCTAGAGTTCGGATTATGGGAAGAGCAATGAAGAGCTAGGACTTTAGTAAGGCAATACATTCTATCTAGACATAGAATTTTTTAGCTAAGTTTTTTTTTCCTTCTTTATCTTAGAAATTTTACATGCAAATTATTATAATTTTTTTATCAAATATTATATTTTCTATATGACATTCTTATAAATTTCAATAGTTTTTGAGAATTAGTTTCCATGGACCAATTTATAGTTAAATTCTTAGAATCATCTCTAGTGGTAGAGGTTAGTGAGTGGACCTTAGAGAGATCCTTGTTGCTCCAATATAGGGTGGTTTTTGGTAAATTTAATGGGTATTGGCTAGGGGATTTAGCCTTGATAAAATGGATAGATAGAAGCTAGAAGTCTTCAGGAATGATTCTATCCTTTCTTCCCAAAGGTTTCTCCCTAGCCATTTTTTGTTCTACGAAAAAAGAGAAACAAACCCTAAAAGGGGGTCTTTGATTTATGGGAAGAGCATGACTCTTTCTTACATGTTGGTATGAAGGCTTTTCATCTGAAAAATGTAAATCTATCCCTAGTACCACTCTTGATTAGGATGTTTGGATTGCCCATTGAATTTTAGGAAATAGATACCTTCAAGGTAATAGGCAACACTCTAGTAGAATTCCTTGAGATTTTAGATACTACGAAAGATTGATTCTTGGTTATTTATGCTCAAATATTGGTCATGATTGATATAAGTAAAGCTTTACCAATCAATAATTATTAAGTATGGGGATAAGATGTGGATCCAAACCATATATTATGAAAATATGTCTTTTAGATGTAGAATATGTCGTGAGGTGGGGTATATTGAGAGATCATGCCCTAAGAAGAGCCCAACTGAATCATATGTAGAAAACCGCAAGAGAAACATACAAATGGATATAAATGAAAATGGTTTTCAACTTCCAAAAAATAGATATATAAAAATGAAAGAAAATAAATAGTGGAGACTAGTAAGGAAGGATAAGGGAAGAAATACCAACTCTTTTGAGGCTTTAGCCTATGAAGAAAAAGTAGATCAAAACTTAGAGGACATAGTATAATAGGTTCAACATATTAACAAGGAATTATCTATTTAGTATGATTCTGATTTAGGGAAGAGCATTCTAGATGAACATAAGGAATGTGTCTCATCAATTTTTGAAGACTCTCTTGAAGTACCATGCACCATGCATGAGAAAAAAAAATTGGTAAAGAAAATGTAGTTTTAGAAGTTAATACCTCTACCATTAATAAGGAAATACCAAAAAATGAGCAGGACAAGTCAAAAAATAGGGTATTTGATTTATGGGAAGAGCATGACTCTTCCTTACATGTTGGTATGAAGGCTTTTGACCTGACAAATGTAAATCTATCCCTAGTACCAGTCTTGATTAGGATGTTTGGGTTGCCCATTGAATTTTAGGAAATAGATAGGCAATAAGCAACACTCTAGGAGAATTCCTTGAGATTTTAGATACTACGAAAGATGGATTCTTGGTTATTTATGCTCAAATATTGGTCATGATTGATATAAGTAAAGCTTTACCATAATCAATAATTCTTAAGTATGGGGATAAGATGTGGATCCAAACCATAGATTATGAAAATATATCTTTTAGATGTATAATATGTCATGAGGTGGGGTATATTGAGAGATCATGCCCTAAGAAGAGCCCAATTGAATCATATGTAGAAAACTACAAGAGAAACATACAAATGGATATAAATGAAAATGGTTTTCAAATTCCAAAAAATAGATATTGTAGACACCTAAATCTTGTCATGCTTAGGGGAGCTACTTACATAGACACACTCATAAGATCATAAGACATAATCTTGGACTTTCCAAGCATCAACAATGGTTCTCACCACTCATTTGGGGCCTTTTCAAGCCATTCAAGCTTGGCCGCTCAAGCCAAGAGCGACCAGATTCTAGCTGCTCAAGCCTAGAGTGGCCAGACCTTAGCCATTGTAGATGATAGCGGCCAGATCTTAGCCACTGCAGATGACAGTGGCTAAGCCATAAGAAGAGGTTTATCGATAAACATGCCCAATCTCGGGTGGAAGTGGTAGTCTGCATGCAATAAAGGTGAGTGGGAGTGACTTTGCATTCCTTTTCATGACCAATTCACATAGGAGACTTGAGTTTGCATTTAGACTTAAGTTAACTGACCTCCAAGCATAAAAAAAGGACAAAAGCTTCTCATGCTAATGACCAGTTCGCATAGAAGACTCAAGTGGGCAATTAGATTTTAGTTAATTGGCCTTCAAATATAGACAATGGACAAAAGCTTCTCATGCTAACTTGCACTACGCATGAGAAATTCATTTCTAGGGCTTGGACATAGACCTAGGGTTTCACACTATAAAAGGTGCAAGCCTAAGAGCACCAAGATATATTATGACATACAAGAAATATTTTATCACATCAGGGAGAGAGACATCTTCTTGAGGAGAGCTTTCAAGACTTGGAGAGTTCTCTTTGAGAACACGTGTGTGGTGGAGCTTTGACAAATTGAAGAGCATAATACCTACTTTCTTCAACATCAGATCATAGTCTTTGACCCATAGCTTTGGGGCAAAGAGGGTAAGGTTTACTTTAGCATCATTGTCTTGGACAGTGGCCCGTAGGATTAGCTTAGATAGACATAGCATCTTTTATTTTGTTTTCTTATATCATTAGCATAGATTTACATGATTTCATGGCATTTTTTTATCATATTTCCATTACATTATTTGATTACTAACAACCTCATCGGGGAGGCAATCTCGGACACCTAAAAGTGTGTTGTTGTTTCATTGCTTGCAGGGCCACAGGTACATCGGACAAAGATTACAACATACGAGAGCAAAAGGGATCCCTCTAGGAAACAAACCTGGAGAAGGAGGCATCTGTAAGCCCTCATACATTTTCATGTGCGGAATCGAGAAGCTTTTATAAGCGCACCACCTCTTCGTGGAAGGGGCACTCCTTGCCCACTTGTAATTTATAGTATCAAAATGGGTATCCCTAAGAGGGACCGACATGTAACCGAGCTTCAATATCAATAAAGAGATCCATCTTTTGTTATTTCGTGTTATATGCTTTTTCCTCTTGTCTTTCCATTTCATATTTGGTATTTTAAATAAGCATTGCAAGTAGGGTTTTAGAAAAGGGACCGGTGCACGCATTCTCGGGGTCGCTACATATGGTGATCACGGTGGGACCACCACTAATTTTTCATTTTTTTTCAGAAAACTAACTTAATTTTGTGTGCAGGTCTAGCCGCTCTGAGCTACAGTGGCCAGAAACTAGCCACTCTGAGCTATAGTGGCCAAAAACTAGCCGCTCTGAGCTACAGCGGCCAAGAACCAGCCGCTCTGGTCAACAACGGCCAGAACTAGAGTGCAACAGAGGTCAAAACACAGACTCTTTGAGCTGGATCAAAGGTTGGTATAGCTTCTTTGATATTTTACAGCTTTCTGTCTACTTTTGTGTGTTTAAAATAGAGAACTTAAAGCACATTTATGTTTGGAAATTGAAATAATAAAGAAGAAAAATATCTTCTTTTAAAATTTTCCACTAGGCGTTGCTAGGAACAACGACTTATGCCTAAAAATTTTGCCCTAGAATCCAACGTGCTAGACATTGTATGTTGTTTGCTTGCTTTGAGGCCCTGCTAGAGGCCATAGTTGCACGAGATAAAGTGCGCTCATACAAATCATAGTAGTTCATGCATCTTTTTGAATATTGAAACATATTTTTGCACTTAGGCATATAGGAAAGACTCATTGCTGCTATATGATGCACTTTATGTTACGCAAGCTTAAAATGAACACCACACACGCACGTCTCATTTAAAACATTGGAGAGTTGGATTTCATCACCAACCTTCAATTCAATCCAATGACGTTGGAATTCATCTCCTTCCATTGGTTTACCCCCTAGAGCTTCCTAGAAATAGATTGGGAAACTTACTTATAGTGACACTAAGTTACTTGTGTTCAAACTGTCTCCCATTGTGGAAGAGCTAGGCGAACCCCCCATTGGGTCTTCAACGGTGTACCCTAGCTTCTTTTGAGAAAATCATGTTTGGCATGAGTGTACTTGATTGTCACTATGGATGAGTCTTCTCATTCTTAATCCAAGAACAAGAGCAAAGAAATCAAGAGAACAACACATCAAACAATTTAGGGCACACTCAAATCGGTAATCAAGATAAACATTTGTTTGGTATTGTGTGGTCATTCCTAATTTGCAACTCAAAGGATCAAGTCATAAAACAACATGGTCAAAACAAGAAGTAAACACCCTCGGTCTGATGCTGAGGGAGAGACAAAAGCAATTCATGCCCATAGGTGGAGTCATAGTAACATTGAATGACCTACCCATAAGACCGTGAGACGTAGCTCCATGAGCCTAAGGGGTGATAACTCAACCCTTGGGGGATCTCCTCAAGAAACCCCAAGTAAGGAACCACATCATGGAACAAAGTCACATAAACAAAAAGAGGCTTCACAACCATCCTCATCAAGGAGACATGAGGAGACCTCAAGGGCCTCCTCTAAACACACAGAAACATCTCAAAGATGTGAGGAAGCTTCAAGGGCTTCCTCCTCACATGGACATAAAGAAGGTTCTAAAACCCATTCTTCACATAGGGATGACGAGACTGCCACATCTCCATCCACATGGAGGAAGCATGTTACCACCAAGCCCTCTTCATCAAGAAGGCAAACAAGAATTGCAACACCTCAAGACTCACAAGAAACATATGAAACAGGTCTGCCCATTGAAGGGCAAGAAACTAGAGCTACATCTAGTCATGGGAATCATATAGAAGAAATCCTTCACACAAAAGGAAATATTCCCATAGACTATGACCTCATAGGAGTAAATGGCACCCCACGGGACCAACCATGGAAAACAAGACAACTAGATAGGTTGGATTGATTTCCTACTCAACCAACCCAAAGAACTGTAGCTACTGAGAACTCTGCATTTGGAAGCTCACAAACTATGACTTCTAAGCATACCTCCCGGTCTGGGGGTACCTCAAAGCGACCCCACAGAAGATGCATGGAGTTTGATCATAGGGATATTCAAAAATACACTGAAAAAGTCACATTAACTAGCAAGAGTACAGATACAACAAAAACCCCCTTGAGGAATATGCAAGTCAAGACAACAAGAATAGAGTTAGATAAACATGAGTCTTCTATGATAGCACAAACTAACCAAATGAGGTGGTTAGAAAATGCATTACGCAAGGAGCGAGAGTTAGTGGAAGCTCTCAAACAAGAGAAACAAAGAGAAAGACTCTTGCACCAACATGAGCAGCGTTTAAGAGAGCAAGTTGAGTAGCTAGCTCTTCACAATTTATAGATAAATGGTGGTGACCACCAAAGAACAAGACACGTTGACTCACCTAAGGAAAGGCACACTAGACAAGATAGCCCACAATGAAACCCCCACCAAATCATGAATAAAATCCAACTAATGGGGGGAGGGCAAACATAACAAACCAAGATCACAATCCTGAGTCCCCTCATAGGAGGGAGGAAAATGGAACAAATCAAATGGATAGAGAGTTACCTCCATGGCCAATGTGAATAGGCTTACAAGAGGAGGAAATTCATGCATCAAAGGCATTTCAAGAGCTTGCTGAAAAGATGAAAACCTTTGAGAAACAAGAGGCATATGGGAACTCACCAACATTGAGCAAGATACATAATAAACCATTGTGCCCATCAATCCCTAGCCCTCCATATCCTAAGCACTTTGATATGCCTAGGTTAGAAAATTTTAAAGGTGAAGAGGATGCACAAGAGCATGTCACCAATTTTATCAATGCCTATTTTCATCTTGAATACAATGATGCTCTCATGCTAAGAACATTCATAATGACATTTTTAGGTGTTGCCACTCAATGGTTCAACCAACTACCTAAGCATAGCATAACCAACTTTGAACAACTAGTAAACACATTCTTGAAGCATTTCTCCTTTGGTGCTAAGAAGAAGGTGAACCTTTCAGACCTGGCTAACTTGAAACAGTATGATGATGAGCCAGTAATGGATTATGGGAATAGATGGAGAAAAATCATGGCAAAATTATCATTCTCCATTCCCATAGAAGAGATCATTCGCATGTTCACCAAAAATTGTTCTAAACATATCTCCCTCTTGCTAAAACTCCAATAGTATCCTTCGTTTGAGGAAGCTTTGGCACAAGCCAAGCTCATCGAAGAAATAAAAGTAGATGAGGGAACCATTAAGCTCCGAAACAAAAAGGAGTGGAACAAGAATGGTAAAAATGACAAGTACAAGTAGAAGCAAGGGAACCCTGCTCTAGTCAATCAAGTCATATTGGCTACACCCAAGGATGGGGGTGCACAACAACCATAGAACTATCAAGCACATCCCCCGCTAGCCAACTATGACCAAAAGAACAATCAGGGAAGAAACCGAGAATGCAAGCCGCCTCGTTATTTCATGCCTCTGATAGAATCAATGCAATCAATCTTTAATCAGTTGAGCGAGGCCAGGAGGATCAGATTTCTTGATATACCTCTTATAGATCCCAACCATCCTAAGCCAAAGGGATATAGGGAAGATCAATTTTGTCCTTATCACAGGATACCGGGGCATGACATTGAGGCTTGCATCGGGTTTAAGCATCAAGTGCAAAACATGATTGAGGTGGGAGAACTCAAAGTTGACAACCCACTAGCTCCCGATAATAGAGACATGGGCATATACAGAAACCCATTGCCCAATCATGAGGCCCCTCGAGAGCAAGGGACCCAAGTCAATCAGGTTCGAGCTGACATACCTACCCATGGATGCATTGGGATGGTTGAGATCATTAACATAGCAACAAGTACTAGGTGGTATGGTCAACAACAACCGCCTACAGCTCCCATGAACATCCCAACCACTCCTAGGCAAAGGTAAGACAACCTTCCAGGTCCACCAACGAGACCTATGGTAACTATTCGGAGTAGATTGGAGCAAAACCTACAGACGACTCTAGCTAAGTTATCCATCTATGAGCTCATACAATAGTCCCCAAAGCATAGGGAGACTCTAATGGAGATTTTAAGAACAATTGAGCTTCAACCGCAAGATGTGAATGCATTCACTCACTTTGTGGGACAAGTGCAAGAATTCCAGGAACCTGTAATCCGATTCTATGATCATGAGATTAAGACAGTTTTTGCTGCCTTACTAGACCCTCTGCTAAACATTGTAGTAGCCATCAATGACTTACCTTTCAAGAGGGTTTTGGTCGATACAGGTTCATCGATAAACATCATCACAACAACTGCAATAGAGCACCTCAAGATACCCAAGACCAATATCATTCCAGGAGCTTACACATTGAGAGCTTTTAATGATGCTTTATGCAATACTATGGGAATGATAGTCCTACCCATCAAGGTGGGGCACAAGACCATCCCCATGATGTGTCATGTCTTGGAAGGAGCTATGCAATATAACATCCTCTTAGGGCACCCTTGGATAAGGGCCATGAAGTGTGTGCCTTCGATCTTGCACCAGTGTGTCAAGTATGTGCACGAAAACAAAGTCTATGTGGTTCTGGCCGATGAAGAGCCTTTTAAATACATTAATCAGGTGGAAATTCTAGGAGAATTCATGATCCCTTCTACTCACCTATACGTGGCACCTTCATCCCCAACCACACAAGTGGATAACAAAGACAAAGGGGTAAGAAAATACCCATGCACATCAACACCTCCTGGTGCACTCAAGACAGTCAATGCTTCTAAAGTACCATCAACGTCAAAACCAAAAGACAATCAGAAGCTAAAGGCACCCTTAGTTAAGGAAGAAAGGCCCAAAGAAGTGCCAATTGTAGCCATTTCTGAAATTCCAAGTCCTATGGAAGAGGAAGATCCTCAAGATCAAGATGAAGATAGTGATTATCACCCTACTTCACCAGTATCATCCGTGGGGTCATCCACGTCACATGCATCAATACACTTGGCAAGTACAGGCATAGGGGAGTACCTTGTGTAGAACATTACCTTTACGCCTATCATTGAGTCTGCACAGGACATAGGGAGGCCTAAATACTTGAGGCCGCTAGTAGGAATAGTGGTTCCACTTGGAATCCCTCCCAACCAAACCAATTTTGTCTATGTCGGCCTGGATTGTGCCCATAAGTCTTCAGATATAGAAGAGGATGGTGATGAATTATTCATAGTCAATGTTTGTTACCTCTCTAATCTCGAGTTTTCTCTAAGCTACTTTGAGCATTGCCATTGGCATGGCTATGGCCTTGGTATATATGAGCAGGGGTGCAGGAGGCCTTACGAGCCACTATATCAGCTTCCCTCCGACATATTTGGCTTAGGATACTATAGCGGAGGTCGAGATGACTCACTTGCAGCAGCATTGGAAATATTAAGCATAGGGTTGGGAGAAGACATTGATTTCATTCCTTATCACCCCCTAAGAATAGAAAATTTGAGCAATAGACAAGTGGCCATGGTAAACATACCGCCTCCAAAAACTTATCATCCAAACACCTCAATTGATTCCACCCCAATAGGGTACAACTCATGGGATGAGGAGAATGGATATGAAGCAAGTGATGATGAGGTGCAACTTGGCTTAGCCTATCAAGGGCCTCGCTATTTACAAAGGTTCACATGGTCCATCCATGATGAGATTGGATATACATCATATGAAAGTGACTATGAATCAGAAGACTCAATAGAAAGAGCTTACTTAGGCCTAAGCCATCAACCCCTGACTTTGGGGCAAGAGACAAATGCAAATGGATTCTTCATAAGTGATAAAGAATATGAAGATGAAATAGAGATGGCCTACTTGGGGCCAAGACATGAGCCCCTTATTTTAGGGCTGCATACCAATGCTAACGGTTTTTGGATAAGTGATGATGACTTTGAGGATGAGACCGAGATGGCTTATCTTGGACCTCACCACTTACGGTAAGTCAACGAGCTAGTAGAGAGAGAGGCGGCACTTCATGCCATAGACCCTCATCTCCAATTTTTGGGGAGACCTATTGACCTAGCTGCCATTCATCGGATGGTCAATCCCCCTCCACCTACATTCAGAGAGCAGTTAGAGCCCAATGATCCTATCATCCACCCTACTCATGGGCTAGATCCAAAAATTCCCATTCCTCCAAAACCTCATCACGAGTATGGAAGGGAAACCCCTGAGACAAGATTACACCCATGTGGTCCTGGAGATTTCATCCCATCCATCAACATGATCTCCATCGATTTGACCACTCCACTTCATAATCCAGCAGATCCTACCAAATCATTGCATCTTGATGTAGACGCTATCGATTGGGATCGTGCTAGTTCACCCATAGAGCCGGAAGACCTCTTCCCCAACGAAGAGATGTTACAGCCATTCCATTTTGCATCAGGTTATGCATATGACGTCTTCCATGTTGGTTTGGAACCTGAGTCAGTAGGTCCTGTGAATCCCACCGATGACATTCATTTGATACCCACGCCTCATCAACTAGAGGATGGGTCACATATGGCTATAGAAGCAACTTTTGAGGTGGACATCAGTGATGATCCTACCCAACCAAGGAAAGTCAAGTTCGGAGAAATTCTATCTCCACAGGAACAAGCCATCCTGATTCCTCTCCTCAAGGAGAGGCCAAATATTTTTTCTTGGACTTACAAAGACATGCCAGGGATAGATCCAAAGTTAGTCATTCACAACCTTTCATTGGATCCCATGAAGAAGCCAATCAAGAAAAAATTGAGGAAAATGCATCCAACCATCGCTTTGATGGTAAAGAATGAATTGCAAAAACTACTGGATGCAGTATTCATAGTTCCTATCGACTACCCTAAGTGGGTGTCAAACATGGTACCCATAGGGAAACCTGACGGAAGAGTTCGTATCTGCATGGATTTTAGAGATTTGAATAGGGCAACACCAAAGGATTCATTCCCATTGCCAAACATAGATGCTCTTGTGGATGCAACCGCAGGTCATGAAATGCTCTCCCTAATGGATGGTTTTTTTGGATACAACCAAATCCGGATTAAGCTCGAAGATCAACATAAAACTGCTTTCATTACTCCATGGGGAACATTCTATTACAAAGTGATGCCATTCGGTCTCAAAAATGTTGGTGCCACATATCAGCGGGCCATGACATACATATTCCATGACTATATGCATAAGATCTTGGAATATTACATGGATGACTTACTAGCCAAGTCCCTATTGCGGCAAGAGCATGCCGAAGTCCTTAGACAAGTCTTCGATCACCTCATAGAACACAATGTTCGATTGAATCCTAAGAAGTGCGTATTTGGCGTAACTTTTGGCAAGCTTTTAGGATTCATCATATCCAAGAGAGGCATCGAAGTAGATCCTGCAAAGGTAAAGGCTATACTAGAAATGGCCACCCCTACCAACATTAGGGAGTTGAGGAGCCTACAAGGCAAGATAGCATCCATCAAAAGATTCATCATGCAATTATCAGACAAATGCAGACCTATGAATAGGTTGCTATGCAAGGAAGTCCCCTTTCATTGGGATGAAGAATGCCATCAAGCCTTTGTAGAGATCAAAACTTATCTGGCAACGCCACCAGTATTGGCTCCACCAAGGCCGGACATACCATTTTTACTATATATATCGGCTACTGATTTTGCATTGGGCACCATGTTAGCCCAAAAGAATGCACAAGACAAAGAGCAAGCCATATATTACATTAGTCGCACCTTGGTGAGCTATGAGCTAGGATATGCGTATGCCAAAAAGTTGTGTTTAGCAATGGTCTTTGCAATTCAAAAGTTGTGACACTAATGGTCCTTCACAGCCATAGTTCTTACAAACACTCAAACATAATAGACAACATCATAAATGATATTCCTTAATTCCATTATACCTCAATCCAGGGAACATTCAACGAGAGCAACAAGGTACTTTTTAGAATACAATCCTCTCACATATGAGGATATGATGGAGTTGCTCCATAGTCTTGAGCCCCAGAAACTTGAATAGCAAGCTCATGATGAACATGTGGAGGCCATTTCAAGCATGACCATCGTTAAGAGCATCTTTAGAATGGGTTATTATTGGCCCACAATAGAAAAGGATTGTTATGAGTATATCAAGAAATGCAATAAGTGCCAGCATCATGCAAACCTAACGCACTTACCATCGTAAGCCTTGCAGCCATTCCAGGCAGCATGGCCATTCTCACAATGGGGACTAGACTTGATTGGGAAGACCTCACCCCATCCTCAGGCTGACATACATTCATCATAACAGCCATAAAATACTTCACTAAGTGGGTAGAAGCGATCCCCTTAACATCAACAACTGGACCAAGGATTGCAGAGTTTATACTCCACAATATCATAAGTCATTTTGGGGTCCCTTCTAAGGTAATATCGGATAATGGGCCATCTTTCAAGAACAAAAATGTGTATGCTTTAATGAACAAATACCATATTCAGCATAATTTTTCAATGCCTTATTATCCGTAAGCAAACAGGCAAGTAGAAGCCTCAAACAAAACAATAGTCTCCATTTTAAGGAAGACAATGCAAGAAAATCACAAGGATTGGCACATGCAATTGCCTCTTGCACTATGGGCATACAGGACTAGTATACGGACGCCCACTAGGGCAACACCATTTTCACTAGTATATGGCACTGAAGCCATCATGCCTCTAGAGTTGGAAATCCTGACTCTACGCATAGCATTAAAGGACTTCATAGATGATGAAGTTGTGCGGCAAGGCCACCTTGATCAATTGATGCTTCTTTATGAACGTCGAGTCAATGCTTTAGAGCATCTTCATGTTTACCAAGATCACCTTGCGTGAGCTTACAATAGTAAAGTCCACCTAAGGGAATTCAAGGTTGGAGATCTAGTGCTCAAAGAAAACCAGCAGAATTCAAATCTGCCATCGCATCTACGAGATAAGTTCATGGTAAACTGGATAGGTCCATACATGATTTCACAGAGAGTTGGGCCTGGAGCATATCGCCTTATATCATTAGATGGTGTTGAAGAGCCTGAACCTCTCAATATCATTCACTTAAAGGTATTTTACACATAAAACACAAAAACATTCAAATATGTCATAAAACACAAAAACATTCAAATATGTCATAAAACACAAAAACATTCAAATATTTCATAAAATTCAAAAACATTCAAATATGTCAAAATTCAAAACAAATCATAAAAACATAAAAATCATAACAATCAATTCAAATCAAAGGCTCCAAGGGTAATTCATACCGCTTGGTCAAACAATCAAATCAAAAGCTCCAAGGGTAATTCATACCGCTTGGTCAAACATCAATCAAAAGGCTCCAAGGGTAATTCATACCGCTTGGTCAAAACATCAAATCAAAAGGCTCCAAGGGTAATTCATACCGCTTGGTCAAAAATCAAATCAAAAGGCTCCAAGGGTAATTCATATCGCTTGGTCAAAAAATCAATTCAAAAGGCTCCAAGGGTAATTCAAACCGCTTGGTCAAATCATCAATCAAAAAGGCTCCAAGGGTAATTCATACCACTTGGTCAAACATCAAATAAAAAGCTCCAAGGGTAATTCAAACCGCTTGGTCAAAATCAATAACAAAAGCCCCAAAGGCATAATAAGCCCTTTGGTCAAATTAATAAAAAATACAAAAACAACATAAAATCAAAAATACAAAAACAATTGCACTTCACATTTTGCATCCACATCATTGCATTGCATTTTCACATACATTACAATTGTATATGTCATGAGAGCCTTAAAAGTGATACCACAGTTTGTCGCACAAGTCATTCATATCCATACCTCCATCCACATGTGTGTAATTGTGTTTTTCAACACAACCATTATTTGTTGCTATACATAATAAAATAAGGCTTTTCGGTTAGTCAACCACACCTAGTAATCTTATCAACTTTTGAGGAAAACAACTTTGATTAGTAGAAGGTAAGGCCTAGCTATGATAAAGCCTTGGATATTCAAGATCCCATCACTAATTGAAACACTAAAATCCTAGCTGGTACAAGGAAAATATGAAAGCTGCAAAGTGGTCTAGGTTACCTTAAGCAAAAAGGATCTTCCTTGCTTATCCCCCTATGCAACCGGTTTAAAGGTGCTGAGAATTGGCAAAAGGACAAGCTTTACCCTATCAAAATCCCTTGCTTAAATCAAAATAAGAAAAATCCCAAAGCAAAGTACATATTCAAAAGGCCAAGCATACAGTCCAGATTTCAAAGCAAAAATCCGATACACAAAGCATAAATTCAGAAATTCCAAAAAAAATCAACTCAAAAAAAAATCAATAAAAAATAAATAGTGATTTTCATCACTACGTATGAGCAAAATAAATGGTGATTATCATCACTACAAAAAAATCCCCGCTCAAAGAAAAAAAAATCAAAATAAACAGTGATTTTCATCACTACATATGAGCAAAAATCCAAAGCCAAAAAAGAAGGGAATAAAGCTTGAATCCCTGGAATTCTCAACATTGTACAAAACTGGAAGGAGAAATCCTTACGCATGATGATATGTCTATTACAATTGCTTCATGCATTTGTGTAGACCAATGTTTGAATGTGGATGAGCTAGCTTAGGTAACCAAATATTGCCTAGTGGTATAGTCCAACTAAGTCCAACATAAGGATGAGATGAACACTTGAGGATCCCTGATCTTAGCAATGGGCTGAAAGAATCCCGCCTGACATCGGAGGAAATGCTTGAGTTCTACCTCAAAATATACAATCACATGCACACACAGAGATCATGAAAAACCAGGTCCATGGTAAAAGCCTTACCTTTCAAAAGTCTAAGTGGTAAGAAGATAGCTGTTGATAGGGGAACTAGAGTGTTTGAATCTCCGAAAAGCCCCAAAAAAAAATTTACATAGCAACAAATCATAAAATCATTCACACCATCACTTTTCTTTATAAGATTCTATAAATTAGGGGGTATCAACATAGTAGGACAGATACCGCATATATATTAGAAATAGTATATAGATGGCCACTGACTACTTTATATCTTTTAATTTACAGAAACTTATTAAGAAAATACATTACACACCATTACATCTCATATATGAATACTTAATCAATTCTTATGATAGGAGTGATTATTTAAATTCATGATTATTTCTTTACTTTTTGTGGTATCACCCATTAATATTGTCAATGTCATATGCATTCCGTATGTTTTAAGTGATTAGAGCATACAGGTTCATTTATACCATTCCATCACATAAGTTAGATGCATATAATTAAAGCAAAAATTAAACATGCATTTAACAATAACATTTGCATCCACGAAAACAAGTCATTAATCATCCATAAACCACATCATAAAACATATAGGCAATATCCATTTGCATACCAAATCATAAATTCATCATTCATCATCAAAATACATCGCATCATATCATCAAATCATAAAAACATCTACACATCCATCTAAGCATCTTCAAAATATCATCTATCATCTAACATATCCATCAAATATCATAATACCATCATCGCATCATATCATAAAATAAAATAATAACAAAAATATAAGCAATAAACGATACACATAATGAGTCATAAAAGGCAAATCTATCATAAAAGTATGTGTATCAAGTCCAATGGATATACAAAAATGCCCGTGGGCTATAGTCATGTAGGTCAATCAACCTCAAAAATGAATCAAGGACCAAGTAGAGAATCAGTCAAGTACCGGGCCTGAGCCCCCTACACCACCTCCTCCAGGGCTACCTCTCCTTTTGGCGGTATCACGAGTCGAGTGATGTGAGCCTGTAGGTCTCTCTATCCGAGTCCGGGTCCGTTGGCTAGGATGGGCGGAAGACTACCCCGAGGTAGAGCGCCCGCTAACCTGCGAACCACCCACACCTACTGGATCCTTAGGGACAATCCCATGCCTCCTAAGTTGCATCTAAAGGAGGGTAACATGATCCACAAGTCCTCAAATATGCTCCTCATGCTCATCCAACAAGGACTGAAGCCATCCCACATCTACCCCTGAGCCTACTGTTGGAACCTCCTGTGGTGTAGAAGGAGGAACAACAAACTGCATCCTGACATCGCCACCCCCAATAGTAGCCTAGAGCTTGTATCTGTGTTGTGAGTTGCTCAATCGTAGCATCTCACCGTTGTACCTAGATCTTAGTAGCCTGGAGCTTAGCCTTGACCTCATGCAACTATGCTCTCAGAGGAGAGTCTCTCTCCTCGGGCTCTAACTCCTCCTCCTCAGGAACATCAGGATCCTCTACTACCACCTACTCTATCGGCTAGCCCCATACCTCGATCATGGCTCGAACCTTATGTCCTGCCGGATCTGTGCCATCACCCCCACCATCATCCTCGCACCCTAGACTACCGATGCCATGCCACATCCAATCACCCCACCACTAAGAGTAGGCCTCTATAACTCCCCCAACCACTATAGGGTCTACGGCTGGGGCATCCTCCTCATCTGCAAGCTCTATGACCTATCATGGAGGTAGATCCCTCTCTATTATGATGTGCCTGTATAAGAATGGTACCAAGGGCACATCCTGCTGCAATCTATACTGACGAAGAACCCAAGAGTAGAAGAAATACTCTCGAATGGCAATCTTACGACCAACGAGCCATCGCTCGCATCGTGTCTTGGAAGTAAAACTAGCTAGATCATCCCAAGCAGGACACTCATAGTAAGGTTGCCACACGACATCTTCGACCAACAGTCTGGTGAAAGCATCAATGTAGTGGGATAGCTCCCTTGAAAAAGTGTAGCTCTTACGCTCCTCATGCTCTTGAGCCCATCTGGCAGCATAGCACTGTGTCTGAGCCTCAATAGATGTAATCTCAGCTGGGAGCCCCTTAGGGTGATCTACCTTAATGTGCTCCCATCCCCAAACCTATAGGAGCAAACTGCAAGCAATGTTGATGCATCCTCGTTGATGGATGTGGTACAACTCATCATAGCACTGAGCCAATAGCGATCTACCCCATGCATAGATGATAGGCTCCTCGCTATCCAGTAGGTCCTACACCATCGCCAGGAGGTTCCAAGGGAACCTCAAACCCGAGTAGTCTGGGATAAGAACATTGTTTATCACCATCAGCAACACAGCATGCCTCGCTATGAAAACATGAGCATCATACCAAGTCTTGATAGATACTCCCCTGGACCCAGTCTCCCGGAGGGCCTGTGTAGAGCGTGCTCCAAACACCCAAGCATAGACGACCACCTAATCAGTAGTGGCCAACGAAACAATGGGCACCCCATCGAATGGGATCCAAAAAATCCTGTAAACATCCTTCGGCATGATAGTCATCTCGTCGGGCGGAAGGTGGAAGGTGTTGGTCTGTGGGTCCCAATGATGGGCTAAGGCCATAAGATAAGCCTGGTCGGCCATAATTTGGGGCAACCTGATAACGTACTATAGCCCATGGGCCTTAAACCACTCCTAGTCGAGTGTCATAAAATCCTAGGAAGCAAGTCAAGCAGGAGCTTTGGGTCCCTAGCTCGAGCAAGTGAGGATCTAAACAAAGCAGAAGAAAGACAAAACATAACTACAGTGCATCTAAGGCATAATTCACAATAAACATAAAAATGGTGCAAAAGAGTATGAGTTACTCTAAATCTAAGCAAAGGAAGAATAAATTGCACCTAATCAAGCAAATTCAAAAAAAATCATAAAAATCAATACACAAAATGCAAAAACAAGGCTTAAGCTTTAGCCGTTGTCGCCTACAATGGCCGAAACCTGGCCGTTGGAGGCAGTAGTGGCCAAGGCCCAATGGTAAAAATTTTGACTGTTGGATTCAATCTTGGCCACTCTGAGCGACAGCGGCTCAGAGTCGGTTGCTCTGAGCGACAGCGGCCAAGGAGCGACACGGCAAACCCATGAACCCTTGGCCAAAAAATCAAAAAATATTACAATTTTAACAAAATAACTTAAGCAAAATAATAGAGGGAGGGAAAGCAAACAAATTGGAAAGCAAATCCCCTACCCAAGCATCAAAACTAAGCTAAGTTTGAAAACACCCAAATGGTGGCAGTAGGTGAATAATGGAAAAAATTCAAAAAACCCTAGGTTGAAGCCATTGACAAATAGCAAAATTGGGGACTAACCCACCGTAGCAAAAGGGAACCTAAGCCTAATTACGGAGTTTTTTCATTGCCAATAGGTTTAGTGATGTTCATTTTGCTCATTTCTTAGTGAAGTTCAATTTTACTTAGGCAAAGAAAAGAGAGCTAGGGTTTTGAAGAGAAATACCCGAGAAGCTCTGACTCCTCCAACAGCTGATGTCTCGCCCCATGCAACCATGTCCTCAGCACCAGCAAGTTTCAAAGTCACAACCGTCACCGTTGCACCAGAGCTCTGAAAATGAAATCTTCAACAGTGAAAATGATAGGTCAAACCCTAGAATTGCAAATTTTATATTTCCTTAATTATGCCTTAGCCAAAAAATAAAAAAAAATTACAATTTTGACAAAATAACTTAAGCAAAAAATTACATAGGGAGGGAAAGCAGACAAAATGGAAAGCAAATCTCCTACCCAAGCATCAAAACTAAGCTAAGTTTGAGAACACCCAAATGGTGGCAGTAGGTGAATAATTAAAAAAAATTCAAAAAACCCTAGGTTGAAGCCACTGACAGATAGCAAAATTGGGGACTAACCCACCGTAACAAAAGGGAACCTAAGCCTAATTACGGAGTTTGTTCGTTGCCAACGGGTTTAGTGAGGCTCGTTTTGCTCATTGCTTAGTGAAGTTCAATTTTACTTAGACAAAGAAAAGAGAGCTAGGGTTTTGAAGAGAAATACTCGAGAAGCTTCGGCTCCTTCAACAGTTGATGTCTAGCCTCGTGCAGCCATGTCCTCAACACCAGCAAGTTTCGAAGTCGCAACCATCACCGCTACACTAGAGCTCTGAAAATGAAATCTTCAATAGTGAAAATGACAGGTCAAACCCTAGAATTGCAAATTTTATATTTCCTTAATTATGCCTTGGCCGTTGTTGACGTCAACGGCCCGAGCTTCTTGGCCACTCAAGGTGACAACGGCCACAGGAAGGAAATCAGAGGCCGCTGGACCTAACAGCGGCCAAGCCCACAGATCAAAATAAAGCAGTTCCTTCAATGAGAAAATAACAAAATTAGCAAATAAACACACTTTGGTGGTTTCGAATCACCAGAATGACCAAAATAACAAAAAAATTACATAAAATCACAATCTCAAGCCGGCCTCGTATCTAGTTACCTACTTTATCCACTCGACGAGCGACCTGCGCTCAATTTATTTCAGTGAGATGAGTAGGCAACCATAAGGCCAATCAGGGCAAAAACAACTCATTTTGGAATTACGATATGTCACCCTTCAAACCCTAAGAAGATCAAGATGGTCGAACTGCTCCACGGGTACGAAGGAGTCATTCTAATTCCCCTATGACATCAAAAACATTAATTCAAAGTGATACAATCTAAGCATGAACAGAATCACTCATCCTAACTCCCTAAGAAAGCTATTGATAGCCGAATCACTCCTCGGGATAGTGATGGATGATTATCATAAGCAATTGGAATCACACTTGGATGTGGGATTGCCCATTAAAAGCAACAAATGCTAGAAAGGAACCGGATTAGTCATATTGGTCAAGCAACTTGTCGCTTCAATCATTGTCATTTCTTCACCAATTCAATGTGTGAAGAGGTAGTTCAAAACTTCAACTTAGTCATAATCAAACTCAACAAAATATCACTCGATCATAGCAAAATCATGTTCGTCCTACGAATCATTACATACAACAATCATAAATTTCCCTTGTTTGTTGGGAACGTAAGCAAACATGACATCTTCAATTGTAGCTCTCCTACCGATCGAAATTGTTGTAGCAGCTGAAGCTACCCAATTGAGTTTGAGGAATGAGTGCAATTTAACATGCAAAATCCACTGAGCTAAGTCCTCCAAACATTGAGGCAATGATTCAAAGGATGCGCACCATCTTTCATGATTGGGCCATCCGACGTTGATCAGACCATTGATCACCATACACCCTACAAACAGATAAATCTACGTTTTTGCTCAGCGTTGTGTTTTCCACACAACGCATCGCAACAAGGGGCATCTGTAGACACCTAAATCGTGTCATGCTTAGGGGAGCTACTTACATAGACACACTCATAAGATCATAAGACATAATATTGGACTTTCCAAGCATCAACAGTGGTTCTCACCACTCATTTGGGGCCTTTTCAAGCCATCCAAGCTTGGCCGCTCAAGCCAAGAGCGACCAGATCCTAGCCACTCAAGCCTAGAGCGGCCAGACCTTAGCCACTATAGACGACAACTTCCAGATCTTAGCCACTGCAGACGACAGCGGCTAAGCCATAAGAAGCGGTTTGCCAACAAATAGGTCCAATCTCGGGCGAAAGTGGAAGTTTGCATGCAATAAAGGTGAGCGAGAGTGAATTTGCATTTCTTTTCACTACCAGTTCACATGGGAGGTTTGAGTTTACATTTAGACTTAAGTTAACTGATCTCCAAGAATAAAAAAAGGACAAAAGCTTCTCATGCTAACGACCAGTTCGCATAGAAGACTCAAGTGGGCAGTTAGATTTCAGTTAACTGGCCTTCAAATATAGATAGTGGACAAAAGCTTCTCATGCTAACTTGCACTACGCATGAGGAATTCATTTCTAGGGCTTGGACATAGACCTAGGGTTTCACACTATAAAAGGTGCAAGCCTAAGAGCACCAAAACATCATTATGACATACAGGAATCTTGTATCACATCAGGGAGAGAGACATCTTCTTGAGGAGAGCTTTCACGACTTGGAGAGTTCTCTTTGAGAACACATATGCGATGGAGCTTTGACAAATCGAAGAGCATAATACCTACTTTCTTCAACATTAGATCATAGTCTTTGACCCATAGCTTTGGGGCAAAGAGGGCAAGGTTTACTTTAGAGGTCGTTGTCTTGGACAATGGCCCGCAGACTTAGCTTAGATAGACATGCATCTTTATTTTGTTTTCTTATATCATTAGCATAGATTTACATGATTTCATGGCATTGTTTTATCATATTTTTGTTACATTCTTTGATTACTAACAACCTCATCCAGGGAGGCAATCTCGGACACCTAAAAGTGTGTTGTTGTTTCATTGCTTGCAGGGCCACAGGTACATCGGACGAAGATTACAACATACGAGAGCAGAAGGTATCCCTCTAGGAAACAGACCTAGAGAAGGAGGCATATGTAAGCCCTCATACATTTCCATGTGTGGAATCGAGAAGCTTCTATAAGCGCACCACCTCTTCGCGAAAGGGGCACTCATTGCCCACTTGTAATTTATAGTATCAAAATGAGTATCCCTAAGAGGGACCGACATGTAATCGAGCTTCAATATCAATAAAGAGATTTGTCTTTTGTTATTTCATGTTATATGCTTTTTCCTCGTCTTTCCATTTCATCTTTGGTATTTTAAATAAGCATTGCAAGTAGGGTTTTCAGAAAAGGGACCGGTGCGCGCGTTCCCGGGGTCGCTACATATATATATATATATGAAAGAAAATAAATAGTGGAGACTAGTAAGGAAGGATATTGGAAGAAATACCAACTCTTTTGAGGCTTTAGCCTATGAAGAAAAAGTAGATCAAAACTTAGAGGACATAGTATAATAGGTTCAACATATTAACAAGGAATTGTCTATTTAGTATGATTCTGATTTAGGGAAGAACATTTTAGATGAACCTAAGGAATGTGTCTCATCAATTTTTGAAGACTCTCTTGAAGTACCATGCACCATTCACTAGAAAAAAATTTGGTAAAGAAAATGTAGTTTTAGAAGTTAATACCTCTACCATTAATAAGGAAATACCAAAAAATGAGCATGACAAGTCAAAAGCTTATGTAGCAAAGACAAGAGAGGATAAATATGATGACAGATCGCAAATCCATGGACAATTCAATGAATTGAGGGTTAGAACCATCATGTTATGATCCATCTCCACAAGTAAATGGAACTCTCTATTGCCAATTCATTAGGAGTCTCATTTATCTAACATACACCAAACTTGACATCAACTATGATGCAAACTCTCTTTTATATTTCATGCAATAACCAAAGGTATGACATTGGAAAGCAACAAAAAAATATTCAAATATATCCATGGTACAACTAGATACAATTTAGAGTACAAAAATAATGATCAATTATTTTGAATAGGTTTCACAGACACGAACTATGCAAAATCCATTGATGATAAGAAATCTACTTTTCGATATGAATTTTTTTTAGATCGAGTATCATTTCTTGGGGAAGAAATAATCATGTTGCTCATTCTTCCACCAAGGCTTTAATAATATACTATAGGAGCTATATATGAGGTGATATGGTTATGTTGCATCTTATCAAAAAGAGGCACCGCACAAAAAAAACCTTAGTTATAACATTCAATTTTTTCATGAGTGCACAAAATACATTAAGGTTCAATGCATTTCATACATGAACATATTCAAAAACTTAACAAACGCCTTCAATTTTGTCTCACAAAAAAGCAACGTGCAAATATTTTAGCATAGTCTCTCACAAGGGGAGTGAGTGCATTCGAGAGTACGAGCACGTGTCGGGAGTGAGTGTGAGCACGAGCTGGGAGTGAGTGTGAGCACGGGCCAAGAGTGAGTGAGAGCACGAGCCCGGAGTGAGTGCAAGCACGAGATGGGAGTAAGTGCGAGCACAAGCCAGGAGTGAGTGAGAGCACATGCCGGGAGTGAGTGTAGCCATAAATAATAGTGCGAGTGCAAGATAGGTGTGTTAAGAGAAAGTGTAGCTAGGAGCGAGTGCAAGCATGAGCCAAGAGTGAGTGCAGCCAAAAATAAGAGTGTGAGTGCAAGTCGAGAGCGAGTTCAGACAATAGCAAGTGCAAGCACGAGTTAGGAATGAATGCAACTAGAAATAAAAATGTGAGTGCAAGTTGGGAGTAAGTGCAGTTGGTAGCGAGTGCAAACATGTGCGAGGAGTGAGTGCAGTCAAAAATGAGTGTGAGCGCGAGCCGGGAGTGAGTGCATCCAAAAACGATTGCGAGCATGTACCAAAAGTGAGTGCAGCCAAAAATGAGTACGAGTGTGAGACAAGAGTGAGGAGGAAGTGTGAGCAAGAAAGCAAAGAGTACAAAACACAAGTACCACTTCTTGTTCTAGATCTTAGGAGAATTTAAAGGATTCATTTTGAAAAAAGTCTAGGTAACATGGAAAGAAAGTCATTTGTGAAAGTCCTTACTGAAAGTATGAATGGCCAAGTTGGAAGTTTAGATGTCCTATATAGCAATTAGAGGAAGAGAGAATCTATAGCAAATCCAATCTAGGTAGCAGATTCTACATCATAAGTGATTATCAAGGATGAGATGATTGAGCATGATATAATGATTCTTAAAACCAGAGGGTTAATTTGTAAGTTTTATGGATACTGGCCAAGTTTTTCAAAGATTCAAAATTGGATTAAGTGGAAGTGGAGATTGAATTCAAATTACTCCATGACTTTTCTTCCAAAAGGATTTTTCCTTATTATTTCTTCCAGTTCAAAAATAAGGGATAAAATAATGGATGGAAGCCCTTGGTTTAGGGGCAAAGATGCATTATATTTAATACCTTGGAGTGAGAATTTTTTTGTGGACACAGAAACTATTAAAAGGCTTCTAGTATGGATTAGGTTTTTTGGACTTCATTATCAACTCATCAATAAGGAGGTTTTGAATAATATTGGTAATACTCTAGGTGAATTCATCCAAGAGGGACCAACTACTAAGGAGAGAAGGCATGTTGTATACACTCAAATATGTGTTGCCATGGATATTTCTAAACCTTTACCGCAATCAATTAGGATTAAATCTGAATCAAGAGAATGGGATCAGCAAATGGATTATGAAAATATTGCATTCCAATGTCGCAAATGTCATGAAACCGGGTACATGGCAAGAGACTGCAAAGTGAAAATGGAGGAAGAGATGGAATTTCTTGGGCATGATGGTAGCTTCAATTTGAAACAATGAGACCATATCATAGGAGAAGCTAGGTCAAATCAAGGATTCTCTACTCCTAAGAAAGTGGCTAGAAAAATCTCTCTACATCATCAAATGGCAAAGACCATTACAATTCACTCGAATCAACCATTAGAAGAAAATTTTGAAATGGGGATGAGGAAATACAATGTGCAAGTTCAAATATAAAAGGAGCTAAAGGTGTGAAGGAAGAGGGGAAGGCAAATTTTAATACAAAGGAAGATGGGGAGACGAATTTAAAAGTAAATGAAGTGAAGGAGATCAAGCTTAATCGAGGTAAATCACCTTTATTATCCTCAAGTAGCTTAAAATATTCTCCTTACAATAAAAATGGAAGTAGTATGGAGTGTATTCCTTGCACTTTAGGTTTCCAAGAGCAGTATAGTAAAGAAAATCTTATGAAGGATATCCAAGGAAATTTAGGGTTTTTAGGCCAACATAAGAAAGTGATGACTATGGAGGATCATTTATGCAGTTTAGAGTTTTCAAAGCAACATAAAGAAGAAAATGCTAATGATATTCCTTGCACTTTCGACTCTTTAGGGCAACATAAATATTTAGAAGATAAGTCTCATTTTGAACAATATGAAAAAATGGAAGAGATTGAAGAAGATGAGTGTTGGAGGGAAAGGAAGGAGAGGAAGGCCATCAAAACAAGAACTAAGAGAAAAAAAAAAGTCAAAAGGATATTGATCTGGGAAACAAGAAGTGAGGCTAAGCCCACTAATAAAAATAAGAAGTGTTGATGAAAATGATATCATGGAATATTAGGGGTATGAATAAAACCCCTAAAAAAAATTATTAAGGAATTAATATGTTGTTATAGACCTAAGTTTATTTTAATACAAGAAACAAAATTAAGTAGTGGGGAATGTAAGGATGATTTTAAGAAGATTTGTAAGACAGGAGATTGTTTAGCAATTTCTTCTACTTGAGCTTCAAGAAGTATTGCAATAATATGGGACAAATGCAAATGGGATGGACAACTATTAGAAGAAAAAAGTAATTGGGTTGGTAGATTATTTTGTATACAATCTCTTCAGATATTTTATTGTGAGTAGGATCAGATCACAAACCCGTTCTTTTAACTTGTAAAACACCTACGAATGGTCATCTAAAGTCATTTCGCTTACAGTCTATGTAGCTCCAAGACACTGATTTTTTCTAGATGGTTATATTATGGTGGGATGAATCAAAATTTTAAGGATCATGTATGTACAAGTTTGTTCAAAATTTGAAATATTTAAAAGATCAAATGAAGATATGGAATGTTAATCTGCTGGTAACCTTTTTAAAGAAAAAAAAAATTGAATCCAAGCTCAAATTTTACAAGAGAGTAGAAATTAATGGAATGGACAAGGATTCTTATCTGAAAGAAAAACAATTATTTTTTTATTAACATAATGCATTGAAAAAGGAATCATATTGGTTACAAAAATCTAGAGAGAGATGGCTCAAGGAAGGAGATAAAAATACAATTTTTTTCATGCTACAACAAAAGCAAATTTTTCTTTTTGTCATATCAAAAATATTGTAACTCCAGATGGAAGAAATATTGAAGACGAAGAAGATATAAGGAAGGAAACAATAAATTATTTCAAAAATGTTTTGTCAAATTCTAGGCAAGATAATGCAAAATGTTGCATCAATTATAACTCAAGGAAAAAATGAAGCTTGATGAAGAAGATATCTATGGAGGAGTTCCATGGAGTAGTTTTATCTTTCCATCCTAACAAGGCACTGGACCCCGACAAATTTTTTGCAATTTTCTTTCGAAAATTTTGGGATTTATTGAAGAGTGATATATTAGATGCGGTTGAAGAGGTCCAAAAAGGAAGTCTATAGTAAGTGAGATCAATGCTACTTTTATTACCTTGGTTCTCAAGAAAGGTGACAAAATATTTTGATAATTTTTGTCCAATAAGCCTTTGTAATATGATTTATAATATCATTTCAAAAATTATGGCAAACAGGTTGAAGGGCATTCTAGGGTGTCTTATCTCAGAGGAACAAGGTGGATTTGTTTAGGGTAAACAAATTCTTGATGGTATAATTATTGCACAAGAGGCCATACATTCTCTTCATTCCATGAAAAAACCAGGTATGCTTTTGAAATTAGATATGAACAATGCATATGATAGGGTTTCCTGGAAATTCTATATGTTATTCTCATAAAGTTTGGCTTTGATTATAGTTAGTGTGAGTGGGTTAAATGTTGTTATAGCATTGCAAAATTTTCTATTTTGATCAATGGTTCTCCTGTTGGATACTTCAAGTCATCTTGTGGACTTCGTGAAGGTGATCCTCTTTCTCCTTATCTATTTATTATTCTAGCAGAAGCATTAGGAAGAGCCTTTTCAAAGGCAAAAATGGAAGGAAAAATTAAAGGGTATTCAAGTTGCAAAAAATGGTTCCTTTGAATCTCATCTCCAATTTATTGATGATACTTTTCTTTTGGGCCATCCCTCAATCAACGAGGCCATGGAGTTTAAATCAATATTATCATGTTATGAGAAGGCTACTAGATAGTTGGTAAATACTTCAAAATCTAGGATTTTTTTAATTAGTACTGCTCGAGATTTACAACAAATTATTGTGAATATTTTAGGGTTTAAAATTGAAAAATTTTCATCAATCTACTTGGGTATTGGAAATAAAAAAGAGCTTTGGATCTCTTTTTTGGATAGAATGAAGCTTGCGTGGTAGGTTGGAAAGATAAGTTCTTAACCATGGCAAAAAGCCTACAACTCATAAAGACTACTTTGCAATTCATTCCTATTTATATGATGTCACTTTCAAGACTGCCAAGAGGTATTGCATCAGAAATTGATAAACTTCAAAGAGACTTTCTATGGAAATGTTGTGAGGAAAAATTTAGGTTTCCTCTTTGTAAGTGGGATAGGGTTTGCAAAGGAAAGAATATTGGAGGAACGGGCTTGCAAAATTGCAAACTTGTGAATTTGGCATTAAAAGCAAAGCTTGGGTGGAGATTATTCAGAGATCAAGGAAATAATTGAGCAAAAATATTACTTCAAAATTATATATGTTCTCTTGATGCAATGAAATTGTTTAGGAAGAGAACTTTACCCAAAGGATAGTCAACATGGAACTTCATATCAAAGAGTTTGCAATTGATAAAGAAACATATTAGATGGTCAATCGATGAGGGAAGTTATGCAAATTTCTGGTCTAATGCTTCGTTGAAGTTTTATCCTCTTATCTCTGACTCAAAATGGAAACCATTGGCTCAAGTGTGCCTAGCATATAAAGCTCAAATATTAAATTATTATGAACAAAAACTCCAAATCATGGATTTCTTTGAGTAACTCGGTTGAAGGAGAGAAACTCAAACAAATTGCAAATGAACTTCAAAATATGCTTCGAGAGTTTTATGTGCCAATTTTTACACGAAAGGATGAGTTGGGTTGGAATTTATCAAAACATAGTGGATACACGATCAAGTTGGGATATGAGGATTTAGAACAATCAAAATTTCGTTCTCCCAAAAATTTCCTTGGAAGAATGTTTGGTCAATAGAGGCTCTCCCTAAGGCCTCAACATTTCTTTGGTTAGCAGTTCAAAGTAAGATTCTTATGTGACAATACAAAGAAGAGGATATTATAGACCTTTTAGATGTGCCTTGTGTAAGAAGGATTTAGAAACATCAAACCATTTACTTCTTCCTTGTCGTTTGCTCACACCATTTGGGGTTATTTTTTAAAAAATATGAAATTATATTGGGTAGCACTATCAACATTGAAAGAGTTGATAAAATGTTGGATAAATTATTTCAAAGCAAAAGCATTATGTATTCTTTGGAGGATTGGCCCTGCCATTATTTGTTGGAATTTGTGGCTTGAAAAAAATAATAGAATTTTTAAAAATAAATATCAAAATCATGCTCAAGTTTGGAACCGTATTAGTGCCTCTCTTGCAGAATGTCTACAAATATGGTGCTCATCATGGGAAGTCTAAATTCCAAAAAAAGAAGTGCCAATAATCTGGCTACAGGATTTGAACATACATGGAAGAGTAATTTGCGACAAGGGAATTAAAACAAAAGATCTACTTCGATTTATGGTAAAATGAAAATGTCCAAAAATTGGGTTTATCAAAATTAATTTTGATGATGCTTCTAAAGAAAATCCAGGAAAAGCTGGCAAAGGTGGTGTTTTTAGAAATAGTGAAGGGAAAATTCTCCTCACTTATTCAGAATCATATGGAACTTCAACTAACAATTATGCAGAGGCTAGGGCACTTTTTACATGGATTAAAATTGAAACAAAAAAACCGAGGACTCACAAATTATCATCATTGTTGTTAACAAAAATGGATGTGGAGACTGGATAAAAAATAATATTATTGTTGATGTTCATCATCTATTACTAGAGGCAATCTCTTGGCATTGTGAGCATATTTACAAAGAAAGAAATCAAATAGTAGATAAATTAGTGAATTATGGTGTTGATCTTCATCCCAATGAAATTCAAATTTTAGAAGGCAAATGCCTGAAGCGATTTAGCTTCTCTCTGAATATAAATTCGTTCCTCACAATTATGTATGCCAATTAATTAAACACAGAATATTAACGGGACGAAAATAAGTTCATCAAGTCAAATAGTTCACAATCACAATTAAAATCAATTGCCACTAGGAGGGCAGATCCCGCCGTGAAGGCAAAGTGCGAATACGCAGAGAATAAAAAGCAAAGATGAGATAAATGAATTAATTAAACAACTACCCTAATAAATATGAATTTCTTATTCATTGGAGAACCTAGCCGACGGCTAGGTTTGGTATGTAGCAATGCCCAAGTGAGATTTCATGTCTTAACCAAAATGATGTTAAGGAATTGATTGTGGAAACATAGCACTTCGAAAAAGTTGAAGAATATATTTAAGAGAAAAAATAAATGAAAAAAAAAACGAGATAAAAATGTACGTTACATAAAATGTAATATTTTGGTATTTTGATGGAAGCCACATATAACCTAAAAAAAACAAAGTCTTTCACTATGTAAATTTGAAATTAAAAAAAAAAATTAACATTTATATAATAAATAAAAAATATTACGAAATGTTACATCATGTTAACGTATTCAACTTAAGATTATGAAAAATTAACGTATTCAACTTAAGATTATGAAAAATTGAAAAGTAGAGAACGTCATACCTTCTTGATTGCCCAAATAGATACTTCTATCACATCAATTCAAAGGCTGATTGTAATTATCAAATCTATTTTGCATTTATAACATAAAATTAATTTTGATAATGCTTCGGAATACAACTTGAAAAAACACTTACAAAAATGATATTTTTTAAAATAGTAAAAACAATTTTAGCTTCAACTAATAACCTTACAAAAGCTAGCTAAGATCATGTTAACGTATTCACCTTATGATTATGTGTATTCACCTTATGATTATGAATATGAGAAGTAGAGACAATTTTATACTTCTAGATTACACATGTATATATACTTTTATTACATCAATTCAAAGGCAGATTGTAATTATCAAGTCTATTTTGCATTTGTAACATAAAATTTATTTTAATGATGCTTTGAAAAAACACTTACAGAAGTGATATTTTTTTTAAATAATAAAAACAATTTTAGCATCAACTAATAACCAGACTTCATGTTAACATATTCACCTTATGATTATGAAAGTAAAGACAACTTTATATTTCTTGATTACACATGTATATATACTTCTATCATATCCTATCAAATCTATTTTGCATTTTTTAAATAAAATTAATTTTGATGATGCTTCCAAAGGCAATTTGAAAAAAGGCTCACAAATTTAGCTTCAACTAATAACCATACAAAATTTAGGTTAAGACAGACTTCACGTTAACATATTCATTTTATGATTATGAAAGTTGGATTATACCTTCTTGACTACACATGTATATATTACTTCAATCTATATACTTCATCACATCAATTCAAAGTTTGATTGCAATTCTCAAATCTATTTTAAATTTATAAAATTAAATTAATTTTGATGATGCTCCCAAAAAAAATTGAAAAAATACTTATAAAAGTGATATTTTTATTAAATAATAATGACAAATTTATTTCAAAAGCTAGGATAATCTTAACTCGATAAAATTGTCATTAAAAAAATAAAAAGTTTGTTTATCAAAGAATATTCCTATATATTCGCACATTATTATTCATACTAAAAAAATTAGTATTAATGCTATCAAAAAAAAAATATAGATATAAAGATTCGAAAAAAGGCAATTTGAAAAAAGGCTCACAAATTTAGCTTCAACTAATAAGCATACAAAAGCTAGGTTAAGACAGACTTCACGTTAACATATTCATTTTATGATTATGAAAGTTGGATTATACCTTCTTGACTACACATGTATATATACGTCCACCTATATACTTCCATCACATCAATTCAAAGTTTGATTGCAATTCTCAAATCTATTTTGAATTTTTATAATAAAATTAATTTTGATGATGCTTCCAAAAAAATTTGAAAATTTTTAAAATAAAATTAATTTTGATGATGCTTCCAAAAAAAATTTGAAAAAACACTTATAAAAGTGAAATTTTTATTAAATAATAATGACAAAATTATTTCAAAAGCTAGGATACTCTTAACTCGATAAAATTGTCATTAAAAAAATAAAAAGTTTCTTTATCAAAGAATATTCCCATATATTCGCACATTATTATTGATACTAAAAAAAATAATTATTGATGCTATCAAAAAAAAATATAGATGTAAAGATTCGAAAAAAAATACTATCATGTTTTATAGTCATAAACTATTATTATGGTCATCTCTTGCAAATATCATAAAATATTTATAGAAGAGAAAATAAGGTAACTGATGATTTAGCCACATGGTGATAGAATATCAATTTTAAGTACTCCAAATCATTTCTGAACAAGGTTTAAACTAAACAAAGAGACCAAGAATCCATACACAATGCTTATACCCAGCTTCTCATAATGAAAAAAAATACAAAACAAAGACGAGTTGATCATTTAAAAGGTTTAGAATACATATTCTAACATGAAAATAACGAAAGATAAAATAGTTTTAGATTACACATCAAATGTTTTCACTGTGGTTAAGCAGACTATTTATCACGGTCGTTGAAACATACACGCTGTGTCGTCAGTTGGCATCAAAATTATTATTCGAGACCTTTGCAGACAAGTATATCAGGCTAAGAGCCACACATCATTAAAGTTCACGTATGAATCTACTTTAACATCTACGCCAACATTGCAATTTTTTGGAAACAGACCCAACGACTGTTAACCTGGTGAAGACTGTTATGAGCTTAAATTACTATAGACTTTCGAACCCAATATAAGTAGACCCCATCATAAGCTTAACCAATTTGACACGTTACTCCAATTATTCTATCAAACAAAGAATCTTGGCATACACTGACCAGGGCATATTCCCCACTACGAGAGTGAGTGAAAAGTACCTTTGAAAGAATTAATCTTTCCCACTTCCATAAATGTGCAAAATCATGTATTCCATACAACAATTGCATACATATTATATAAAAATTTAAAATTAGTCAAAAAGTCTTAATTCAATATAAGTTATATGAAAAATGACATCTACCTGAATGGAAAGCACCCCACATAATGTCTGAAAATTCTCAGACTAGCCACTGCCATCAACTGCACCAAACCAAATGAATGAACTGTCATCATACAACATAATGAAGCAAGTGCTTTTGGCATTTACAAAACCAGAATGGACATCCATAGTTATAACAAAACATCAAAAGTCGAATGTCACACTGGTTAACACTATAGAGTGCCAAAGGGAATAGGATACTGTCACATTGGGTGAGGCATACAATCATATCGATGGGAGAAGAAAACTATGTCCTCTGCCTCACTCGTCTTCCATTGGCATCGCTGCCATCCAGCATGTCATATCGGCATCTATTAACTATGACCAAATCTTTCTCAACTCTTGCGATACTTTCCAAAAGCTCAGATAGGACAGATGGGCAGCTCTCCTTTAAGTAATCAAATCCGTCTGTTTGCATTACAGCTGGAACAATAAAGTGTAAAAGAGACTGGATAAAATGAGAATTACAATGAACAAATCTTGAAGTACTCAATAAGCAAAACACAAGGAGAAATTATTATCGTATTAACTCATATCCCCACCTTTTAAGTGTGATGCTGCATATTTGAGACACACCGCTTTCAACTGGAAACACTGGTGCTGCTCTGCTAGTGCCAAAGTAGTCGCAACTGTATCTGTGTTAATTTCCGAACATAATTTTGCTTCTGAGAGTAACCTGAGTCTGTCCAAGCCATACCTATCTGCTGCTGCAAGTAAATGCTGGGTCATCGATGTAGAAGCTATTGCGGAAGTTGAACCAATCAGCTCATGCATATCAGGTAGAACATCCCGATATATGAAATGCAGCATTGCCTAGACAGAAAAGTACAAAGGAAAACTCAATCACAAGTTCACAATCAAATGAAATTCCAGAAGCCTCAGAGAGACAAAAAGCAAAACAGAATAGAAATCATAAAGGGTAAAAATGAATTGATACCTACCTTGAAAACAGGAGCTTCCATATCTTCCACCTTTATATTATTTGTATTTTGATCCCTCATTGGGCCATATAGCTGGGCCTTAAAAACAGGTGAGCGAGCAGCAAGAACCAATTTATGCGCCCAAAAAATTTCTCCATCCACTTCAAAACTAACATCAGCACCTTTGCCACTCTCCAGAAAATCGCCAAACTCCTCACCAAGGGTTGACTCTGAGACAGGGATGTTATAAATCTTTGGTCCTTCCGTGCGTGAACCAACTACTCCAACAGTACATTTTATGGAAAGGCAATCATCTTTAATATAATCTGATGTTTCAAGCACAGCTCTTCTGAAGAAGCGTTTGTAGCCCCTGCAAAAGAGCATTCCTTTAGGCTGATATAAAATTTTGCCAATGACCATATCACAAGACAAAAAGATCTCATCCTACATATCTTATCCATCTCCTTATCCATGGAATCTCAAGGGCAACTTTTTCTAGACATGGAATGAAATATATAAAATCAAATCACACTTAAGACTAATTATGTACTAATTTACATGCATATTAAAACAAACTCTTCATTCATGCAATACTAGGATTACTAGGATTGCTTTATAAAAAAAATCAAAAATTGCAAGCCAAATTATAATAATTTTGTAATTATCCTTATTTTGTGATCATACTCATTAGCCTCCTTAAATTAGTCCCAACTGCAAATGAGCATCCTAATTGCTTTCTGCAAATTTCTGCTTTCCGAAATTTACATATTTCTTGAGCTTTCTCCATATATAAATACACAATCACCTCAGGCTTGAAACCATCCCCCTTTGAACTACTTAGGCTCTCACATTTGTACCCTATATATAATATATATAAAATGGACCCAAGAGGACACCAAATATAACTTTTCAGATTCAACAATATTGTTTGCAGTTTGCACAATCCCGACTGTAAGAAAATACTATAAGAACGTCATCTCTGACCTTCTACTGGTCACATTGGTTTCTTTAAGAATATTAAAGGGTAAAAATGAACCAAATGTTTTTGGAAGAGACTATAAGGAACATGTGAAGAACTTCATGGCCTCATCTGGAACTCACCCAAAATTCTCAACTTTCAAATCCCATATATATGTATATTGTTTGCATGATCCTAAATTTAAGAAGACACTAACAGAATGGCATCCCTCACCTTCTGAGTGCCACATTGGCTTCTTTAGAAATATTACAAAAAAAAATAGATGGCAGATGTATTTGAATGGGACTCAAAGATAACCTTAAAAAATGAGAAGTCCAAGCCTGTTGCAGCCCTTGAAGAGACCCAAGTTCAATTCACGGGAGAGGTGGCCCCCAATGTGCCCCCACTTTTCAACCTCTTCAAAAAATTAAAAAGTCTGTTGCAGCCCTTGTCCATCTCAACAAAAATGGAAAACCACTAGCATGGACTTCATTGTAGACCTCCCCAAGGTTGGAGGAAAGAATTCTATCTCCGTGGTGGTTAATCAACTAAGTAACACCCACCTTATTCTCATGGAAACGGGTCATTGGAGAGCTTTGAAACTTACACAGAGACTTTGAATAAACGCATATATGTATATTGTTTGCACAATCCTAACTTTAAGAAGACACTAAAAGAATGGCATCCCTCACCTTCTGTGTGTCACATTGGTTTCTTTAGAAATATTACAGAAAAAAAAAAAGGCAGATGTATTTGGATGGGACTACAAAGATGTAAAATAACCTTAAAAATGAGAAGTCCAAGTCTGTTGCAGCCCTTGTCCATCCCAACAAAAATGGGAATCACTAGCATGGACTTCACTGTAGACCCCCCCAAGGTAGGAGGAAAGAATTCTATCTCGATGGTGGTTAATCAACTAAGTAACAACCACCTTATGTTCATGGAAACCCCAGTCATTGGAAAGCTTTGAAATTTAAACATAGACTTTGAATAAACATAATTAGTGATAAAAACCAATTATTTATCAAAAAAATTGATAATTTCTGAAGTGAGTCATTTAAACAAGTTGAGATCACATGTACACCACATACATAATCACCTCAGACAGAGATTGTTAACATATGTCTATGGCAGCATTTAAGAAATTATGCCACAGATCAGAATTAATTTGGCTGAGAATTGTTACAATATGACATCGTATAGCTGTTTCAATATCACCATTAAAGCATTGTACTCGCATGAACCCACCTTGCTGATTAACTTGTCCATTGGAATTATCCTTCACACTAGTAATTATATCAGCTCTATAATTTTCACATTTTCAGCAGCTCTAGATAATTCCAACACCACTTTCAGACCTGCAGTAGCTATTAGATTCCTATTCAACTTCATTTTCAGATTTGATTTGGTAAATAATAGTTACAGCAGTTTCGTGGCTGGGCTTATAACATACAAATAATGCTTGGCTAAGCAGTAAAAGTGCATGTAAAAGTATCAAATGGAATGAACTCAACTGGTTAGGCAGTTTAGAATAATGTGTATTAAATATGGAAAATTATAGAGCTGATATAATATCTAGTGTGAAGGATAATTCCAATGGACAAGTTAATCAGCAAGGTGGGTTCATGCGAATACAATGATTTAATGGCAATATTGAAATAGCTATATGATGTCATATTGTAACAATTCTCAGCCAAAATAATTCTGATCTGTGGCATAATTTCTTTGATGCTGCCAGAGACATGTTAACAATCTCTGTCTGAGGTGATTATGTACGTGGTGTACATGTGATCTCAACTTGTTTAAATGACTCACTTCAGAAATTATCAATTTATTGATAAATAATTGGTATTCATCACTAATTATGCTTATTGCAGCTTTAGATAATTCCAACACCACTTTCAGACCTGCAGTAGCTTTTACATTCCTATTCAGCTTCCTTTTCAGATTTGATTTGGTAAATAATAGTTACAGCAGTTTCATGGCTGGGCTTATAACATACAAATAATGCTTGGCTAAGCAGTAAAAGTGCATGTAAAAGTATCAAATGGAATGAGCTCAACTGGTTAGATTCCTTGACTCTCAAGGAGGAGACGCATGTCCAAATCTTGCCAACTGTTGTAATACCACTATGTGGTCATGATGTAATATAGGTGAGGCACGTTCCAATCCCAAATAACCAATTTACCAAAAAAGGCAAGTAAAAGTCCCATTTTGAGAGTAATGTATATACAATAATATACAATTTTTTCCTCTTTTTTAAGCATTTCCAATGATGTTTACCAAAATGTGTCAAATATTTGAAAGGGAAAAAGAGGAATGGAAATCTCAAGAAATTCTGGGACGAGGACTGTGGAATGGCTGTTTAGGAGGTGGAACTCATTTCAGGACGATGGGATGCCTTTTTGGAATGTTGGGACGCATCTCTGAGACAGCCCCCAAATCCCAGGATGAGTACCCATGGAACATAGGAAATCTTTGATGAAACAGAAAGGAAATGACAGGAAGAGCACAGTTCTAATTTCTAGGAAAAGAATCACCACCCAGCATGCAAGTATTCTATACCTTGAGCTCGGATACACATGTAACATACGGATACGAAACACAGGAAATGCAGATCTGATAATGACAGGAAGAGCACAGTTCTAATTTCTAGCAAAAGAATCACACGACCAGCATGCAAGTATTATATACCTTGATCTGGGATCCACTTGTAACGTACGGATCTAAAGCACAGGACATGCAAATCTGATAATCAGGATCTGGATAACCTGATTAGGCCCCACCTATTACACTAATAAATACTATGCTTCATGCCAAAAAAAATTGCCCCAGTAAAAAGTTGGTAGAAATACCTTTGGCTTACAAGTGAGTCATCAACCAATCCCATGACAGCAAAGGTGCAATCAGTAAAATATCATGCCCTGTATACAAAGTGCATGACAGGGATGCAAATAAATGGCTTAATGTGAACTTGTATGGCAGAGGCCATAACTAAATGGCTTAATGTGAACTTGTATGGCAAAGGCTATACATGGGGTCTCTACACATGTGTGAAGAAGTGAATGGGAATGATGTTAAGAACTCTTTTTTTGTTGTTTGTGTGCCAACAACCAAAAAGTCCAGCAAGTAAAGACCCTATATCTCTTTAGTTGTTGTGTGAACAAGTGAACGGGAATGCTGTTGAGAACTCTTTTTTGTTATTTGTGTGCCAAAAACCAAAAAGTCCAGCAAGTAAAGACCCTATCTCTCTTTAGTTGTTTGTGTGCCGACTTATGGGGTTTCAGATATTCCAACATGCCTTAATCAAAATGATGATTGCTAAAATTGATAAGTTTATAAAACTGAACCATTACATAGGCATCAGCTGATCTGCAAAGTTCATTAACATGACCCATAATTTAATTTGGTTTACATCTATTTTTTGTCTTTAGAAAAGCATCACAATTCAATTGCGTCATCCAAAAATTGAACCTAGTTTGCCTGAAAATCCCAACAAGAAATAAATGTGAAGCATGATGACATACAAAAGAATTACAATCAAACTAACAGAGAAAAGGAAAAGGAGAAATGATGAATTTATATAACCACATCCCATCTAAATATGAAATTATATGCATCGATTCAGGATCTAAATTTTCATCATAAACAGTTAAGTTACCTAAAAAGGACATGATGCCATTTTAGCAGTTGCTTATACAATTTCTAAAGTAGATTCTAACAGTTACTTATATTTATCCTAAAATCCTATGCATTCCTTTAGAAAATTTCAAGATTTCAACATATTAATATTAGAACCTCCTGCAAGTAGAATGTATCAGCCTAAACACGTAATTCGATTAAAGAAAGCCCCAGTATCATTTGCAGCAATTGGTTGTACAACAAACAAGCCCTCTTCATGCATTATGAAGATTCCGACAATTTGTTATATCAATTCCAAGTTGCTGCATTCAGCGGTCTTAAAGAGAAAAACCAAAGTTCCCCCCTTTTAGAGCAAAGGGCAAGAAGTTCAAGGTATTTAGCCCATTTACTTGTTCCAATGAAAATTAATTGATCCATTAGGAAAAAAAATATCTTATGGTGTGACCACCGTAGTCGCAAAAAAAAGAAAGAAGTCGCAATCTTAGACAAGCATGTCTATTTAAAACAATGTCAGCTTTGCAGCCTTGTTTCTGGTATATAAGGATGAGATTTACAGTGTTGCCGAGGCATTTTAGAGCTTAACAAGGACTATTCTATCCCCGATACTCAAACACACGGCAACACCAGAACTTAAAACCATCTTCGCTTAGAACACGGATATATTATTTGCATTCTGTATTGTTCGAGTCTCAACCCGGTTCCCTAGCCACCTGCCCACACGGATTAATCATTTGTTTTGAGCATCCAAAACCTCTTTTATATTCTACCTTTCATTTTATTACACTTTGAGATTTATTAAACATAAGATTTCAATATAATTAGGAAATATTAGGTATAATATTTATTAAAGCTTTACGTGACATCAAACCCAGTAGTCGCAACTTCCCATTTTTGTTATATTTAGTAATTAATTATATCGAAATATATACAACGATAATAAAAACTTAATGCTCCCATTTTTGTTATATTTAGTAATTAATCATATCGAAATATATACAACGATAATAAAAACTTAATGCATGTTATTTTCGGTTTTCCATAGTTATTAATAATTGTTATTTAATCTTTTAACTAAAAAAAATTCAAAAAGTAAATAATGATTTATAATGAAATATATTGCACGTTTCTAAAGCTCTTTTAATAATGTTGTGTGAATTTGAATTCAAATTCCACACAGACAACTTCTCAATCAATCCTAAAACAATGCCCCGTTAGTTACTAAGAATAGATTCCCAGAACATGTTATATAGAAATCGATACAATAAGCAGGTAAATTGCCCAGAAAATAACCCAGTACTGTCCAAATTTGTCATTTCCTCTTCAATCCTAAAGGACATCACAACAATTTGGCAGAACATCAAACTTAAACCAGAGGCCTAATTTTTTAATACCAAACCCCAACCCATGCCTTGTTCATCCCAGAGACGCTACCAAAAGCTGGACACATCAAAGCCAATGCAGCACCTCAATTTATGGGTATCCAAAAAGAAAACCAGCAAACATCCCAACAATCCTTCCCCTCAAACCCTAAAATCATGGCCTATTCATCCCCATACAATGCACACAAAAATCAACAATCATGGCCTTCATCCCCATAGAATCCACACAAAAATCAACGGACCACCCCAAAATCCCCCAAATGGGTATCCAAAAACCAATTCGGAACCCACACCCAAGCGAAAAACCCCAAGCCTTTCCCCCACTTACCAGATCGAAACCCTAACACAAAATCCCACCACAAAATCAAAACCGGGTTTTAGGGTTTTGTCACCTACCACATACTCCCGCGATACTTGAGCGTGTAAGGCCCGCTCTCCAGCGTCCGATCGAAATGGGTGTGCGTCTTGTGCTTGCCCTTGCCACTCTGGTCCAGCAGCGTCAGCTCGAACAAAGCCCTAACGTCGGTACCCTCGCTGGCCAGGGCGATAAACAGCGACACATAGAGCGAATTATCCTCTGGGCTTTTGCCGTCAGGGTAGAAATATATGGCCCATTCGTATCCCCCCACCATGAACGTCTCACTGCCGATGTACTTTCCGACTCCCATACCCTTGGAGAGCGAGTAGCCGTTGATGGCGAAGTGATGGGAGCCATTAACGGTGTCGGTGATGGACCTCGAGCTCGTCGTGGGCGTCGGCGTCGTCGCCGTCGACGACGACGAAGCCGAAGACGGTGCTGCTGCTCCGCCTGCAAACGCCGCTGGCCCCCTCGCAGGCTTCGGCACGGCCATTAACAGATCGAGATTGCCGAATTTGAGAATTTAGATGACAATGAAAATGGATATTTGGATGAATTTTGGCAAAGATCGTTTAGTTTTGCCGATTTATGTCGTCGAAATTCGTCGATTCGGTTCGTTATAATTGGCCAAAAAGAAATTCCCCGACGAAGGAGGCTTTGAATCCCAGGCACAACGAATCCAACATGAATTGCGGTCAAAGAAAGCTAACGCTCTATCTAATATACACAATGTATATATACATATGTTAAATGATGTTTATACGTCCCGGGTTGTCTGGAAGCCCACCACCGGCGATCAGTTCGGGTTTGCTACATGATTCGGTTAATGGACTGTTTGGTAATATTTTATATTTTGATGTAGAAAGTTGAAGTCACCTACCGCGCCATTGCACCGACTGGCCATGTGTGGCAATTCAATGTTTGTCTTTTATATATGCATGAAAATTTCATTACGGCTATGTCATCATAAACAACTGTCGTTTCCAAAAACAGATGTAACGTGTAGAAGATTCCAGTGAAAGGAGGGTCAGAATGCCGTTGTAAGTTCTAAATTTTTTTTTTTAAAGGTTGGCGAAGTATAATTGGTGGTATTCACATTATTCGAGAGCTTTCTTTTCTGTGGTCCGAACTTAGGTTATGGTATGAAACCTCAACAATATATCATTGGGGTGTCCCCACAACAAGGATTCTAAATTTTTTTTTTTTGTTTAGAAAGTATATAACTTTCCCTCCCCATCCCCATGAGTCGAATTTAGGTCACTGATATGAAACACCAATGACATACCGTTGGGTGTCCCATAAAGACTCTAGTCTCTAGATATTTTTTTTGTTTGGAAAGTATACAATGGGGCACGTCCCTCGAGGCTAGGTGAATTGGTAATTGTTTGTTTGGTCAAGCACTTCAAGCACTTGCCGAGAAGAGACTTACGTTCAAACCTTGGGGGCATGTCTTATGCAAAGGTAGTAGTCTAATCTAAATCCTTTTGAGTGTGTACCAGATCTATGATTGACAGTATAAATCCTGAGCGATCAGTGGTCTCCTCATACTGGATCATCAACAACAAGATAGTACAAGCTTGTTGAATCTAACTAACGATATGAATCATGAGCAATCAGTGGTCTTCCCATACTAGATCATCAACAAGAAGATGGTATAGGCTTGTTGAGAGCAGCCCATGTGGTTTGAACCCTCCACTTGACAATTACTAAGTTACTAAAAATAACGTGGATGTAACCAACTCCCTTATGTATCAAAAATAAAAATTAAAAAAAATAACTAAGGCACATTGAGGTCACCCTTCTCGTGAATCAAAGATGGGTCTTTCCTAGAGAACCCAATGCCTTTACCTTTGTCATGTCCTGGTGGAACTAAGTTCTAAATACTAATTTATTTATTTTTTAGTTATTGTGAGAAACCTCTATGACCCACGCATAGGGATGAGCAGTCTCCTCCCAACCATGACCCCTAGTAAAGCCGAGAGCTATACTAATCAATAGAGAATTTAACACAAAGCCACCACACACCTACCCCTCACACACTCGCCCACGCCGTTGTTTGAACCTTGAAGTTCTAAATACTAATTAATAATAGGCATATAAGTTAAATGTAATATATCTTTGAGTAAATAAAATTGGATAAAGTGGAAGCCGAGATTGAACTCAAATTATTAAGTGATTTTTTTTAAGTGTTTTTTCTTCTTTATCTTCTTCCCTTAAAAAAAATAAGGGATAAAATAATAGATGGTGGCCCTTGGTTTAGGGGCAAAGATGTATTATATTTAAAACCATGGAGTGAAAATTGTTTTGTGGATACGGTGATTATTAAAATGTTTTTAATGTAGATTTGACTTTTTAGAATTTCTTATCTACTCATTACTAAGGAGGTTTTAAAGAATATCACCAATACTCCAAAGGAGGTCATCTAGAGGGAGCAACCACTAAGGAGTGAAGGCATGTTATATACACTTGAATATGTGTTGTCATAAATATGTTAAAACCTTTACCACAATCCATTAGGATTAAAACTTTATCAAGAAAATAGGGTCAACAAGTGAATTAAAAAAACATTGCATTATAATGTTATATATGAATTTAATCAAGAAAATAGGGTCAACAAGTGAATTATAAAAACATTGCATTCTAATGTCATAAATGTTGTGAGACTCGACACATCACATAGTAAGAGATTGCAAAGTGAACATGATGGAGAAAGAAATGGGAAATTTGGATATGAGACAAACTTCAATATAAACAAGGAGATCACATCTTAGTAGAAGTTGGGTCAATTCAAGGGTTTTCCACTCCTAAAAAGTGGCAAGAAAAACCCATGTGCATCATCAAATCACAAAGGCCATTATAGTTCACTCAAATCAACCATTAGAAGAAAAAATGATACAAGGGATGAAGAAGTACAATGCACAAGTTCAAATGCATGAGGAATTAAATGTGTGAAGGAAGATACGGTGGCACATTTTAAAGCCAATGAGATGAAGGAGGTCAAGATTAATCCAAGTAAATCATCTTCATTTTCCTCACGTAGCATAAAATCTTCTCCTTGCAATAAAAATGATAGTACAAAGTGTATACGTTGCACTTTTGCGTTTCAAGAGCAACGTATTAAAAAAATGCACATGGAGGATATCCATAGAAATTTAGAGTTTCCAAGGTAGCATAAGAAAGTAATTACTATGTAGGATCATTCTTGCACTTTAAGGTTTCTAGGGCAACATAAATAAGAAAGTGTTTATGAGGTTGTTCCTTGCATTTAAGATTCTTTAAGGCAACATAATGAATTATATGAAAAATAGAAGAAATTGATGAAGATGAAAGTGTTGGTGGAAGTAGGAAAATAAGGGAAAGGTCATCAAAGCATGAACAAAGAGAAAAAGAAACCAAAGGGATATCGATTTGGGAAGCCAAATAAAAATATCACAAGTGTTAACAAGAAGTAGAGCCAAGCCCACTAATAAAAATAAAAAAGTGATGATAAAAATGATATCATGGAATATTAGGGGTATGAATAAGACACCTAAAAAAATAGTTATTAAAGAATTAAAAAAGTTATTAATAACCTAACTGAAAGAGAGGAACTCAAACAAATAGAAAATGAGGTTCAAAAGATGCTTTGAGAGTTTTATTTACTTATTTTTACATGAAAGGGTGAGTTGATGTGGAATTTGTCGAAAGATGGTGGATACTTGGTCAAGTTGGGATATGAGGATCTAGAACAATATAAATTCCCTACTCCTAAAGGTTTACCTTGGAAGAATGTATGGTCACTAGAGGCTCTCCCTAAGGCCTCATCATTCCTTTGGTTGACAGTTCAAAATAATATCTTTATAAAAAAAAATTGATACATAGAGGAATTGGTTACATCCGCAATCCTTTTCTACTACCAACCAGGTTTCAAATCTTGGGGTTGCCCCCTATAACCCTTATTCCACCTCGTTGTTGTTTAACCCGATGTGATAGGGACCACTGGTCGCTTGAGATTGGTACCATCGTTGTCGGACTTACGTGCACTCAATGGATTCAGGTCAAACTACTACCTTTGCAAACAAGCATGCCCCCAAGGTTTGAACCTAGCTCTCTTCTTGGTAAGCGCCTAAACTTACCAATCCACCTAGCCCCTGGGGACAAAGTAAGATTCTTATAAGAGAGAGTCTACAAAGAAGAGGATATTGTGGACCTTTCATATGTGTCTTTCGTAGAATTATTTAGAAACATCGAACCATTTACTTCTTCATTATCCCTTTGCTCACACCATTTGGGATTATTTTTTTTTAAATATGAAAATATGTTGGTTAGTCCTATAAACTTTGAAAAAGAGTTGATGAAATGTTGGATTAATTATTTCAAAGCTAAAGCATTATGTATTTTGTGTAGGATTGGTCTTGTCATTATTTGTTGGAATTTATGGCTTGAAAGGAATAATAGAATTTTTAAAAATAAATCTTAAAATCATGCCCAAGTTTGGAACTATCTTATTGCCTCTCTTTCCATATGTATATAATATGGTGCTCATCATGAAAAGTCTCAAGTGTGGAAAAAGAGGTGGTAATAACATGGTTATAGGATTTGAACATACATGGAAGAGTCATATGCAACAATGGCATTAAAACAAAGGATTTGGTTTGATCTAGGGTAAAATGGAAATATCCTAAAAAAATAAATCATAATTAATTTTGATGATGCTTCCAAAGGAAATTGGAAAAATCCAGTGGAGGTGGTGTTTTTCAAAATAATGAAGGCAAAATTATCCTTGCTTACTCATTATCATATGGAACTTCAACTAACAATTATGCATAGTCGAGGGCATTTCTTATAGGGATTAAAGTTGCAATTGAAAAATTATGGAAATATATTTTGATTCAAGGGGTTTCACAAGTTATCATTAATGCTATCAACAAAAATGGATATCGGGATTGCATAGAAAATAATATTATTGTTGATGTTTATCATCTATTATTAGAGGTAGAACGTGAGCATACTATAGAGAAGGAAAAAATTCATTGGGTTATATGGGATTGAAATAGGCCCCACTTGTATTACATCATCACCACACGATGGTATTACAACAAAGCTTGGATATTGACTACATTGGTTTTTTGAAGAAGCGAGTGAATGTGCAAGGGTTTCATCTGTGTTGAGTGCAAGCGGCTCCAGAGGTTGTTTTTTGAGGCCTTCGAGCCCTAGTGGCCAACATTTTTGTGGTTTCTGCTCAAGATTTTAGTGGGATATGTTGTAGGGGACCCAATATGGGTTAGAAATCCATCTTTCAATAGATCTTCATGTTGCGAACTTGATTGACAATGGCTTCCAATTTGCTGCACAAGATAAAATTGAAAATCATACCTTTACTCGATGTCCAAGGCATGGATTAAAGAGATATCGAACCAAGTCTCAAGCAGTTGATCAAAAAATTGTTCAAATCTCAAGCTAATTCGATGCTCGAGAGCACTCCCAAAACAAATCCACTATGGAAACCCCTTTTAAGGGTAAGGATTCCAAAGACTTAGTCCTAAAAATGAATTTTAGAGATGCCTTCCATGGTGGACACCCTTAGCCTAATGCTAACATTAATCTTAAGGCTTCTCGTAAACCTCTAAGAATGCCTAATATTGATTCCATGAAAACCGAATCAAGATGTCTTAAGGCAGTTGATGGAACTTTGATTATTAAGCTAGATATGGGCGACATTCAGACTAGCATGGAACATCTAGAAAAAAGAGGACTAATTTGTTGTTTCTTGGGTTTCCGTCTAAGCCTATATTGTTTCATAGTTTGGGCTGCAAAAAATAGAAAAGAAAAGGTGAGTTACAAATTTTTGTTTATCCAAATGGTTATTTTCTTGTTTTATTTGCTAATAATGAAGACAGAGAGAAAACATTTCAAGAGTATCCCTGGTTATTTGGAAGGGTAGGGTTTTTCATGAAGCCTTATCATACTAAATTTAAAGCCGAAGAACATATGCCTTCTACAAGTCCTGTGTGGGTTAGACTCTTTGGGTTCCCAACTAAATTTTGAAATTTGGTTGTTTTTTCTTCAATTGGAAACTCTTTGGGAACTTTTATGATGATTGTTGATTATACTAAAAAAATTGAACATATTATTTATGCTCGGATTTGTGTTTTAATGGGTTTTGACAAACCCCTACCTGAAAAGATTTTATTACAATTTGGGGAGGACACTTGGGAGCAAGTGGTGGACTATGAGAACATTCCTTTTCATTGTAGAATTTGCCATGAATATGGTCATTTGGCTAGTGTGTAATGCCCCTTTTTAAGAAACAGCAAACCCTTACTACGAAAATGCAGAAATTAAGTACAGCAAGGAAATAACTCAGAAATTGCTCATAAAATAACACAAGTATGAGGAGAAATCAGCCAAGTATCATATATTAAATATTGCCAAACCAATACAACAGCTCCCCAAGGCTGAACAGATGCAAAAACTCCTCAAAAATGACCCCAAATACAAGCGAAGGGTTTGGGGCTGCACAATGATCTCGAAACACATGACACAAATGCTCCCAAAAATGCCACGAACTCCTCACGGATGCCTCTTTTTTTGTATTTTTGATATTTTAGGGCAATAACACCTGCAATGATATTGCCAAGACCCCAACCATGAACCTCCAATGCACTATGGGAATGAGCAAGACCTGCAATCTCAACTCATGGAACCTCTAGGGTTTCAATATTCAATTCTGATATCAACATAACATGCCCAAAATGGGATGTCTCACTCCCTTATATAGGGTGAGGTTCTAATTTGGAGTTGACATCTCCCAACCCTAAAATCACTTAAAGTGCCTTATTACAACATAAAAACATAAAACATAAATAAACACAACTTAAGTTATGTCTCCTAGTCACATGAACCCCTTTTTCACTTTTATAATTAAGTGTAGGAGACATTTACAAAAATATTTATTTTTGGGACATTACAAGTCCACCCTCCTCAAATTGCTTGTCCTCAAGAAAAGTCAAAGCTGGAGCATCTAAAATTTTTGCACCTTCCCAAGTAGCATCCTCCATAGGCAAGTCCTTCCACTTCACAAGATATTCTTTGACAGTCCTACTCCTAAGCTTTCTCTCCCTTGTCTCAAGGATCAATTCAGATTCAAGAATGAGCTTTCCTTCATCATCAAGGGGTGGCAAATCTAAAGATGGCTGAATATGTTGGCCCAAGGCCTTCTTCAAACAAGAAACATGGAAGACATTATGTATTTTACTTCCACTTGGAAGTTCCAAAGCATATGCAACTTGTCCAACCTTACTCAACACCTTGTAAGGTCCATAAAATTTGGGTTTGAGTTTTTTTGCTCCACTTCTTTTCAATGTAGACTGTTTGTAGGGCTGCAACCTAACATAAACCAAGTCTCCCACCTCAAATGAGCGCTCACTACGCTACTGATCTGCATACTTCTTCTACTAATTTTATGTCGTAAGAATATTGTCCTTCAAAGCATTAAGAATATCTTGATTTTCTGCTGCAAAGTCTCTAGCTTTTTGGACCCTTGAATCACCAAAAATCAAATCTAAAAAGTGTGGGGCATCATAACCATAAAGTGCCTTGAATGGAGACATTTTTATGGACATATGATAAGTAGAATTGTAGCAATATTCACCAAGGTGCAACCATTTAACCCATGCCTTTTATTGACCTGAAACATAATTTCTCAAATATCCTTCAAGCCATTTGTTAACAATTTATGTTTGCCCATCAGTTTGGGGATGGTAGCTAGTACTAGGAGTCAATTTAGTACCACATAGCTTAAACAATTCTTGCCAAAACATGCTCAAAAATCTGTTGTCCCTATCACTCACAATGGATTTAGGCAAACCGTGCAATCTAAAAACTTCTTTAAAAAACAAATCAGCAACTTGTATGGTTGTACAAGTTGTTGAAATGGCATAAAAATGAGCAAATTTTTTCAATCTATCAACAACAACAAATATGCAATCCTTCATGTATACCTTGGGCAAACCAGTAATGAAGTCCATGGAGATACTTTCCCATTTTCGATTGGGAATAGGAAGTGGTTGAAGTAAACCAGCTGCAAATTCATGTTCCCCCTTGTTTTCTTGGCAAATAACACATTTTTGAACATGCAAGAAGACATCCCTTTTCAAACCCTTCCAATAGAATCTTTCTCTAACCTGTTTTTAAGTCTTGTAGAAACCTGGATGGCCTACAAGTGGAGCATCATGCATGGCTGTAATTAAATCTTGTTTCAACTTTGATTCAGGGACTAAAAACACTCTTCCCTTGCAAAAAATCAGTCCTTCTTTATGGCTGACCCTGTCATCTTCAACTTGCCCATTTATTAGTTTAGAACAAAATCATTCTTTGCATATTCAGCCATAATTTTCACCTTCCAATCAATAGAAATAATGGAAAGAGAATGAAAAGTAGGGTGCCTAGAAAGTGCATCAATAGCTGAATTCTTCTTACCCTTTAAAAACTCAATTTCAAAATCATATGATTGCAACTTTGTTACCCATTTATGTTGTCTTTCATTCAGTTCAACTTGCCCCAAGAAGTATTTCAAACTGTTATGATCAATTTTGACCACAAACTTGCCACACACTAAGTATTGCTTGAATTTGGTCAAGGCATGCATGATAGCTAGTATCTCTTTATCATAGATGCTAAAAGTTTTCTCCACATTTGAGAGCTTTCTACTCTCATAAGCAATGGGGCGTCATTGTTGCATAAGTACAGCTCCAACTCCAACACCTAAAGCATCACAAGCAATAGTAAAAGCAACAGAAAAATCAAGAATAGCAAGTAAAGGAGTGGAAGTCATTACATCTTTCAGCTTTAGAAAAGCTAAAAGAGCCTCACTAGACCATGAAAAGGCCCCTTTCTTAGTTAATTCAGTAAGGGGGGTAGCCAAAGAAGAAAACCCCTTAATGAACCTCCTGTAGTAACTGCATAAACCCACAAAACCCCTCAATTCCGTTAGGTTGGATGGTATAGGCCATCTTTGTACAACTGAAACTTTAGTTTGATCAACCTTAAGATGTTTTTGTAGTAAACCTTGAATTTGAGGATGATAGGTGGCTGATTTTTTCCCTTCGAACCGAAAATTATAGCTGCCCACTCAACGTCCTTATGCCTTATCATCTTCTCCATTCTTTTGTATGAAACCTCCAAAATTTTGCAAGAATCTTTTGACCCATTTTCCTTGATTCCTTGCAACAGGACATCTTTCCCTTCAAGCACAAATTTTAGTTCTAATTTTTGATAATTAGTAACATAATCACCAAGTGAATACAACCATTGCACACCCAAAACCATATGTGGAATACCTCCTAAGGGAAAAACAAAGAATTGCTCATCTACTTCCATGTTGCCAAAATTAATTTTTATGCTTCTTATCACTTTGTTGCATGTGATAAGATCACGATTGCCAATAGCAACATTAAAACTAGGAATGATAGCTGTAGGAAAATTCTTTCTAGTGGCAAAATTCTCATCAAAAAAATTGTAAGTAGCACCACCATCTATTAAAACAATAACCTTTTCATCAAAAGATCTACCTGGTACCTTAATAGTGCAAAACTGATTCAGCCCACTTAAAGTGGCTAGGGAACCTTCAGGAACTTCCTCATACTCCCTTTGTGCTTCCTCTTCCAAGGGTGTCTCATCTCGCCTCATAAAAATCAGGATTATCGAAATCAGAATCATAATGTAATTCAATGATTTTCATACCTCCTTCTCTGCATTTATGACCTCTTTGCCAAGGAGACTTGCAAATGAAACACTTGTTTTGTTTCCTTAGCTCATATTTATCTTCTTGTGTCAAGCGTGGGCCATTTGGGGGCTTATTAGGTGGCTGAAAACCATATTTGAAACCTTCTCCATGCGTGGGATTCCTACCATAAAAATTTCTCTCATTTCCACCTTGCTGCCCATACTGTTGTCCAAAAACTGTTTTTCTAGCTGCAAAAGGTGGTCTAGCAGGTGGATTATGTGCAAAATATTTTTGTCTAGGAGGTAAAACATATTCTAATCTTAAAGCTCTCTTAATGGCATATTCAAGAGTGGTTGGTTCAAAAGCTTTAACTAATCCCTTCACGGGTTCCAACAAACCATCCATAAAAAGAAAAATTACCCTCTTGGGTGAAATATTTTGTACCTGAACTAAAAGTTGTTCAAACTCCTCCACATAGGCATGAATGGATGAAGTTTGCTTCAAAGTGGCAAGCTCCTTGAAATACTCTTCCACATTCCTCCTTTCAAACCTGTTCAAAACCCTGGTACAAAATTTATCAAATGTATCAATATCACCATGCCCTTGGGTTACTAACCCATGATGCCACCATGATTAAGCACTACCCTCAAGGTGGAGTGTAGCAATATGAACTACATCAGCTTCAGAAATAGGCTCCAAGGTAAAATAAGTCTGCAATTTTTCAAGCCATGCCCTAGCTGTAAGACCATATTGACCATTAAATTAGGGAATGGTCACATTTTGATGCAAAAAGGGCTTCTTTTTCTCATTTTTAGCCTCAACAACAGATTTACCCACAATCTTCAAATATTTATCAAAAGAAACTACTACACTAAAACCCTCAGATTTATTACTATAAGCAGCAAACCATTCATCTAATTCATCAGTTACCTCATTTTCCTCCCGTGGAGGTGGTGGAACAAGGAACATAGGCTTGGACGGCCTAGGCAAGGGAGTGTGTGAGTTAGATGATGACTCATGCCTATTGTTGTTGCCTCCCCTTTCTCCTTCCCTCCTTGTGCCATTTGGGTTGCCCAAAGCTGCCCTCAATTCTTGTTGATTTGTCTCTTGTAAGGACACCATTCTTTGCAGTATGTCAAGTAGGGCATCGAATTTTTGCTCAGTACTATCAACTGGCCTTTGGGGCTCCTCAACCTCTTCCCTGTTTGACATTTCCAAAGCGAGTCTGTTTCTCCTAGTAAAATACTGATGAACATGAGGATGATGCATAAAACCCTATCAAACCCTAAAAATATGGAAATCTGAAATTCTGAAAATTTTGACCACCAAAAAAAAATTTATGAAACCACAGAACTGCAAATTGGTCAAAAGGATATCCAAATCTGCAATTTTTATTTTCTGAAAAAAATCCCTAAAAATCCGTGAATCCCCTAAAAATTCGTGATTTTCACTAGGGCACAACTTTTCACCACAGAAACACACTTATCACCACGAATAATTGAAAAAACACTGAAAATGCTGAAACTAACGACAGGCTGGCAAGATTCCAGCTCTGATACCCCTTGTAATGTCCCTTTTTAAGAAACAACAAACCCTTACTACGAAAATGCAGAAATTAAGTACAACAAGGAAATAACTCATAAATTGCTCATAAAATAACACAAGTATGAGGAGAAATCAACCAGTATCATATATTAAATATTGCCAAACCAATACAACAGCTCCCCAAGGCTGAACAGATGCAAAAACTCCTCAAAAATGATCCCAAATACAAGCGTAGGGTTTGGGGCTGCCAACGGATCCGAAACACATGACACAAATGCTCCCAAAAATGCCACGAACTCCTCACGGATGCCTCTTTTTTGTATTTTTGATATTTTAGGGCAATAACACCTGCAATGATATTGCCAAGACCCCAACCATGCACCTCCAATGCACTATGGGAATGAGCAAGACCTGCAATCTCAACTCATGGAACCTCTAGGGTTTCAATATTCAATTCCGATATCAACATAACATGCCCAAAATGGGACGTCTCACTCCCTTATATAGGGTGAGGTTCTAATTTGGAGTTGACATCTCCCAACCCTAAAATCACTTAAAGTGCCTTATTACAACATAAAAACATAAAACATAAATAAACACAACTTAAGTTATGTCTCCTAGTCACATGAACCCCTTTTTCACTTTTATAATTAAGTGTAGGAGACATTTACAAAAATATTTATTTTTGGGACATTACATAGTGTTTTTCCAAATGAAATTTTAGATCAAAAGAAAGAGAATACAAACTTAGCAGATTTTCAAATGCCTAAGATAGAAAAAACTAGTTATGAAGGATCAATCGAAGTTATCAACTAATATGTTTGAAATTATTTCCACAAATGATGTCCTAGGTGAGGAAGAGGAAATAATGGAGATATAAATCTTAGAAACACAATTTAAATATGCAGGGAAGGACTCAGAGACCAACCAACAAATCAAAGGTTTTTAGTAGGAAAAAAAGGAGAAAATATACACAAGAAAAACAATCCTTTAAATGTTGAGACTTTAAATAATATAGGTCTTAAAATAGAATCTATTGAACCTTCCAGTAATACTTTGGCTTTGTACATACATTCTTTGATAGGGACCCAATGATACGTTATGCCTCATTAGTAACTTACAACAAATGCCTTTAAGGCATATTATTTAATGTTATATGTCATATTGTATCATTGGGTCCCCCAAACTAATACGAGATTTACAGACAAAAACTCCATATTGATATTTCCATTCATAAACATACAAATTTGTAGTCATGATATGCCTATTACAATACCATGGTATGAGCCAAACCATGGGCTCCTTACCATATGCATCAAGGGATAAGGATAAGAGTGCATTAAGCACGCACATGTGATATGCTTGCCACACTATGCCTCATTAATAACTTACAACAAATACATTTAAGGCATATTATTTAATATTATATGCCATACCATATCATTGGGTCCCTATCATTCCTCCCCACTAAAGATACATTGGTCCCTAATGCATACAAATAGGGAAGGAGAATATGGAGGAGAACGGGAGTCGAATGAGGCTAAGGATCCAATAAGGACAATGCAGAAGTTGATGCCAAAGGAATTGATGAAGTGTTGTCTGATGTGTCTTGTTGGGGAAGACATGTTGCAATCCACTGAGAGACGAGTCATTGGAGGGTTTAACAAACTCCAATTTGAAGGAGTACCATATGTTGTGAGAGGGCAAAGACCCATGTGATGGTTGGGATCACAATGAAAGGGTCGTGGTCCTATGAAGGAAGAGAGAACAACAACTCTGTGATTGAGGAGTACCCATGTGATGTTTGTGGATCACATAAAAAGGGTCGTGGTCATGAACATCTTCGAGACTACTATGTGAGTGAGTACCTGTATGCAAGACTATGGTCTAGAGGATGATCTGCTTCCAATATGGTATGAGCCAAACCATGGGCTCATTACCATATGCGGCAAGTGATAAGGATAATAGTGCATTAAATATGCACATGTGATATGCTTGCCACACTATGCCTCATTAATAACTTACAACAAATGCCTTTAAGGCATATTATTTAATGTTATATGTCATACTGTATCATTGGGTCCCTATCATTCCTCCCCACTAAAGATGCATTGGTCCCTAATGCATACACTTAGGTAAGGAGAATATGGAGGAGAACGGAGTCGAATGATGCTAAGGATCCAATAAGGACAATGTAGAAGTTGATGGCAAGGGAATTGATGAAGTGTTGCTTGATGTATCTTGTTGGGGAAGACATGTTGCAATCCACTAAGAGACGAGTCATTGGAGGGCTTAAAAAACCCTAATGTTAAGGAGTACCATATGTTGTGAGAGGGCAACGACCCATGTGATGGTTGGGATCACAATCAATGGGTCGTGGTCCTGTGAAGGAAGATTAAACAACTTTGTGATTGAGGAGTACCCATGTAATATTTGTGGATCACATAAAAAGGGTCATGGTCATGAACATATTTGAGACTACTCTGTGAGTGAGAAGTACCTTTATGCAAGGCTATGGTCTAGAGGATGATTTACTTCCAATATAGTGTGGACAAGATACAAATGCTCAAAAGAAGAGCCAATAATAAATAATGCTAAGTGTCCTTATGGTGACCACCTCATCCTACTGGAATGTATGGATAACTAGTCACTGCATCCTCCAGGTGTGATAGAGGAGACCACTATGTAATAGGTTCACTTACATTATGTTGAGGAGCTGAAAATGCATTTTGTTATACAACGTTGATTTTCTAGTTTATTTTTGGCAACATAAACTTCGGTGCTTGATAGGTCATAATAGACCTTTACAAAAATCAAATTTTATGCTTCTACTATATATGTCACGGAAAGAGCTAATGACTATATGTAAGGCAATGTTCAGGTTTGGATGAATCCTTTATTTGGAATAAAAATAACAAGCTCTCTGATAGTAAAATAATGTTTAAGATATATTATTTAATGTTATATGCCATAGCGTATCATTGGGTTCCTATCATTCTTCGAGGTTAAAAGCCATCCCAAATTCAATTAGGGTAAGTTAAGAAACAAGGAAAACAAACTAAAGATGGATTCTAACCAAAAGGTAAGTCGCAAGATCAATCAACATCATATGGTAAAAAAAGGTGAAAAGCTTGTAGAGGAAGGAAAGATTAATGCCCTTAACAACTTCTTTAGACCTGGTATTAATGAATATCATCACTTGGAATATTAGAGGACTCAAAGGGAGTATTTCAAAACAAAATGAAATTAGAAGAATGATTCAGAAAAACTATCCACATCTTGTTTTCCTTTATGAATGAAGATGTCAATAGAGAAAATGGAATCAATTGCTAGTAAAATGTGACCAACTGGAAAATTTGCTTCCCTTAGTTCCCAAGGGATTTCTAGTGGTATTGCTTGCCTTTGGGACCCAAAAGAGGTAGTTATTCACCATATGGTTGGCAACTAGGGTCTTTTGGCTATAGCTATTCAAAGTAGACATTCTAACAAAATTATGCTCTTCATAACTTTTTATGCTTCGACTAATTTGGAGGAAAAAAGAAGATAGTGGAATGATATAACTTATATTATCTCTCATTTTCCTAAAGCTTGGATCTTGATCGAAGGATATTTCAATACCATCCTCTCTTTGGATGATAAAATAGGGGGAAATAGAAATTTGGACAGGAGCACTAACCTCATGAGTGAATATATTGTAAACCTTCATATTGTGGGCATCCAACCAGATAATGGCCTTATGACTTGGTCTAATAGGAGGCAAGGCTTAGCGTGTATCATGGAGAGATTGGATAGGTTCTTTTTCTCTAACAATTTATTAATCCATGGTCACATTCCTAGTATGAAGACTCTTAATCATTGGCCAGTCATGATGGAAATGTGGAAAACCAATGTGAGTTTCTCACCTTCTCTATTTCAGTTAATGTGGCTTAGATATAGTTCCTTCAGACCTCAAGTGCAACAATGATGGAAGGAAGGTAAACCAAGGTATGAGACTTAGATGTTTTTCTTTGCCAAAAGGTTGCAATACATTAAATCCAAAATCAAGATTTGGAATTGGAATGAGTTTGGTGATGTCCAGCAAAAAAAAAACATGAGATGAATGCTCAACTTTAAAATCTGAATAAGAAAATCCATTTAGATGGCCTCATAGAAAGTATAAGTACAAATGAAATTAGACTCACGACTCAGTTAGAGGAATGGAAAATAGAGAAGATCTCTTATGGAAGCAAAAATCTAGGATCCAATGGCCCAAAGAAGGAGATTGAAACACATATTTCTTCCATAAATATCTTTTAGCTCAAAGATATCACAACTTTATTTCTTCCCTAAAATCAGATTTTGGAGACATGTACACTTGGGATGGCATGAACTCTGTTATTGTCAATTACTTTACTAATCTATTTGTTTTTGCACCTCTTGACTCGACTTCTCAACATAATGTTCTTCAAGTGATCCCTACTCTTATAACTATTGATGATAACTCTATTTTGTTTGCTCCAGTTACTATCAATGAGCTTCAACGAGTGGTTTTTTAAATACAAAAAGAAAAAACCCCAGGTCCTGATGGTTTTTCCATCGAGTTTTACCAAGAGTTTTGGGATATCCTTCATGCTGATTTATTAGGAAGAAGCCAAGAAAGCCAAATAAATTTTGAAGTATATCAATAAAACTTATATAGTTATAGTCCCAAAATCTCAAGAGGCAGAACATATCTCAACTTTTAGACCTATAGCTTTATGTGATGTTCTCAAAATCATTACAAAGATCATGGTGGAAAGGTTGAAGCCTCTTTTGCATAATATTATTTCCCCTAAACAAGGGGGTTATGTGGAAGGGCATCAAATAGTGGATGAGATAGTTATTTCTCAAAAAGCCATCCATTCCATGGAAATGCAAAAATCTCCATCTATGTTCATTCGTTTAGACTTATCCAAAGTTTATGACAGAGTGGACTGACACTTGTCAAATTTTTGAGGCATTTTGGCTTCTCTCGGGATTGGATGGACTAAATTATGAGATGCATCTCTTTTGTGTCCTACTTAGTTCTTATTAATGGCAGGCCTTCACGGTTGTTCCTAGCTTCCAAAGGTATTAGGCAAGGTGATCCCATCTTCCCTTATTTATTTATCATTCTTGTTGAATGCTTGGGCAGGACTATAACCAAAAATAGAGAAAATAAAACCCTTAAGGGAGTTACCATTCTCATGGACCTAGGCCTATCCCTTATATTCAATTTGTTGATGACGTTACTCTATTAAGCAAATATATAATTAAGGAAGCTTCTAAAATTAAGCAATTCATTAGCTATTTTTCTAATGCTACCGAGCAATTGATCAATGAAGACAAATCTAAAATCATTTTCTTTCAGTGCTCTCCCACACGGGAATCCATGGTCTTGGATAAATTAAGATATAAAAAGACCTTCCTTTCGATCACTTATTTAAGCATTCCGATCAATATTCAAAGATAAAAAAATACTAGAATTGGTTGTTGGACAAATTTTAAGAAAAAAATTGGAAACTGGACCAATAGGTGGCTTTCATTTGGGGGTATAATTACCTTCGTAAAATCAGTCCTTCAAGGTATACCTATTTATGTTTTTTTTTGTGTTGAATATCACAAAGACAATTCTTTGAGAATTGGATCAAGTCAATCATCAGTTACTCTGGAGTGGTACTAAGGAGAAAATAAAATGGGCCTTGGTGAAATGAGATACTTTTTGCCTTCCAAAGAATGAGGGGAGGTCAGGATTTTGATATGCTATTAATAACAATAAGGCTTTAGTTGCTAAATTGTATTGGAGGATTTTGCATAACCCCAATGCTCTTTGGGCCAAAAAATATTTATGCTAAATATGCTATGAACAAAAGTCCTGAAGACCTTGTTCGCTATCAATTGCCTACCAAAGTTTCTCCTATTTTAGCGATTCTTAAGACTCGTGAGGATTTGATAAAGCAAAAGTTATTTTGGATCGTTCATAATGGTCAATAAGTAAATTTTTGGATAGATTCTTGGGATGGTCACTAGCCTTTGATTACTTAGTTTCCTGATTGGAGGCCTTAGATGGAGGAGCTTCACCAAGCTAACTGGATAAAAGGTAGCTTATTATTGTCAGTACCATACTGGTAATTCAGAGGTTGGTAGATATTATATCCCTATTGAGGACTGGCCTATTCAAATACCAAAATGGCAAAGAAAATATATCCAAAGCATCCTTCATATAAGATCTCTCTTAGTCCCATGTTAAAGACTGTTTTGGATGGAACAACACTACTAAAGGTGAATATTTAGTTGCTCAAGGTTATTTGGCCTTATGCCATAATAATCCCAACCAATCATATGACATATTTACTCAGTTGTGGGCTCAAAACCTCTGGCCTAAGTTGAGGTTCTTTACTTGGATTTTATTGCATCACAAGGTGCTAATAGGTGAGCAACTTATGAAATGTGGTTTTCATGGGCCGTTTAGATGCGAAATGTGTGGAGAGAATGCGAAAACTTCCATCCATATTTTTATAGAGTGTAACTTAGCCTCCAAGCTATGGAGGAGAATGGCCATCTTACTAGGCTTATAGTGGTCCATATTTTTTTACTTTTGAATAGATTTGGAGGTATTGCCCTAAACAAGAGGGTGTTGATCATTATATTAGGCAGTTAGTTTGTATGGGTTCTACCATTCTACCTTGGAATATCTGGAAGGAAAGAAACAACCAAATTTTCAATCAGGAAAGGAAGGACATTCACTATATATAGCAAAATATTATTGCCAACTTAGTTGAATTAGTTCAATAGCTCCTTAATCACCCTTCGAATTCCCACCAAAGATGGGATCAAGTGATGCAAAGGTTGAAGATTAACTCTTCTAAGGGAAACCAACTTAAAGAGAGTGTGAGTAATCGAAATATGGATAGAATATGGAATTGGCAACCCCCTCCTATGGATTTTGGAAAAGTCAATATCGATGGAGCCTCTAGGGGGAATCCTGGAAAATCCATTATGGGAGGAATTGGTAGACTTTCATATGGTTCCTTGGTTTTCACTTTTGTTGATAATTTGTGTATCCTTTCCAATAACCTTGCTCAAGGGTATGATATCCTTAAAGGCCTTTGAGTAGCTTCTAATATTGGATGGAAAAAGGTGTTAGTTGAATCTAACTCTCAAGTCATGATTAATCTATTGAATACTCCTAAGAATCATAAGACTGATTGGAGAATAAAAGAATTGTTGAGAAGATTCAATTAATCCAAATGGGATTTTTGAAAGTTGAATACAATCATGTGGTAAAAGAACATAATAGGAGTGTTGATGTTTTAGCTAATTGGGCATTGGATAAAGGTGATATTACTTACTATGGCCACCCTCCTAGATGGTGGGCTTCACAATTTAGGGAAGCTCTTCTTTCTATTTTTTTTCTAGATGGTTCCAGTGCTAGAGGTACCTAGTTCCTTTTTACTTTGTTTTTTATTCTCTTTGGTTTGATCAGGGTATTTTTGTTTCCTAGCTTAGACAGTTCATTCATATGTTTCCTTTGTTGAATCTTGCTAGAAAGGCCGAAGTTGTATTCTATTTTTTCCTTCTTTTTAGGTTTTGTGTGTGTTGTTTTTATAGTTTTTGTTCTATTTTGTTTTTGGTTTTTTTGTATTTTGTGTTTATGTTTTGCTTTGTTGTTTTTTGCATTTTTTGTTGTTTTTGTGTTTGTTTTGTGTTTTTTTGTTGTATTTTGTTATTTTTGTGTTTGTTTGTATTTTTGTGTTTTTTGTGTTTGTTTGTGTTTTTGTATTTGTTTGTTCATGTTTTTGTTGTTTTAGGCATGCTCTTTGAGTGTGCTAGAGGGAGCAGTCCAGGTGTGAGCCCTAGGAGATTTTTGTGAAATAGATACCCCTGCCTCCTTAGGATTTACCCGAAAGTGGCATCCTAATTGGGGTGTTTTCCACACAAAAAAACAAAGCTTGGATATTATCCATATATCATTTCGTAAGATTCAAACCTAGGTCTCCATGAAATGTTGATGAATCTTATTGATTGAGCTAATACCACTTGATAAAATTGAAGTTTACACGATTTTTTATGAGGGGTCTCGATCCCCTTATACCGAGGTTTGAACTTGGGTATCCTAGATGAAAACACAAAAACTTACCACTAGGGTATCTCTCACAAGTCTATAGAGAAGGAAATTAGGTAGTAGATAATCCAGTCAATCGCGATGTTGATCTTTGTCTTAGTAAAATCCAAATTTTAGAAGGCAAGTGGCTGAGTGAGATATTATCTCTTAATGAAAATGATGTCAAGGATATGACTGTGGAAACATAGCACTTTCAGTAACATGAAGAATATGTTTGATATAAAAATAAAAGCAAAATATTTATAATAACAAGACAAGTTGGATATGGTTTAATTGACCTAACAAAAAATGTAATATCTTGGTGTTTTGATGGGAGAGACCCCTAATAGAAGCCACATATAACTTGTTAAAAATTATATATATATATATATATATATATATAACTTGAGTGGGCCTAATGGTGAAGGCTTTGGAATTCAAAAAAGAAGATCCAAGGCTTGAATTCAAAAGGGGATAGAGTTGTACATTATACTCCAATAACCAAAGTAGGGGTGGGTATATTAGAAGTATTACATTGTTTGATACTTTGAAATAATATTGCAAGTATCATGTAAGTATGGAGTTATGCAAGTGAGGTGTCATATAAGTAATATAACGCCTCACTTTGATTAATATTTGAGTATATCATATGTGTCATATAAGTAAGTATGGAGTTATGCAAGTGAGGTGTCATGTAAGTATGGAGTTAGGTAAGAGTTTATCATTAATTAATACGTGCAATCATTAGAGTTTGTGTCATTATGTGGATATGTGGAGTCAATAATAGATTTATTATTATGTGGTATTTCTCCCATGAGAAATATGAAGTGTTAGATATCTTGTGTGTTTGAGAAGATAAATAGTTTGTTGAAAGTAGAAAGGTCAAGAGTCTTGTGAATGTGAAGAGTCTCATATCCAATGTGTATATATTGAATATAAAGCATTGTAATATTGAGATCGAAGAAGAAGCTTTGCAATACATTGTATTTGCATTGCCTAAGTAGATATATTTCATCAATAATATTTTTAGTGAATTATTGTCCATTGTTATTATTACGAATTGAATATATTGTATGAATATTTTGTCTTAATATATTGTGAGATCCTATGAGAAAAGTATTGAGTTGCTAATATTGGTTTCAGAGCCACCTTTTTCAAAAACCAAGTCATAATAAAGTGACCATACATTGTAAGAGTTGTGAACGGGTCATTGTTGTGACCAGAGTGCAAGTTGATATTGGAAGGTTGAAAGACGGTTGAAGAGGAACGTTGGGAAGAGCACCCTTGGGAAGTAACCATGGTTGACCAATCCAAGTTGATATAAGCCAAGGTGAAAGAGACAAGTGGGAATATTGTCACAGTGTTCTTGGAAAGCTATAACCATTGCAAGAAATGTTGCTACAATATATAGAAGCATAGGAGTTATATTGATTGACTCAAGTGCCCAAGGAAGGAGATTTATAGGAAGGAGAGTCCAAGTTTTTTGAAGCCACTAGGAGGTACTTGCATGGAAGAAACTTTAAGTGTAATGCTAGAACAAACATAGAAAAAGAGTGCAATGCTAGATCGAGCAATCAAAATGCATACCAACAGGTGTGCAGGAGGAAGTTGAAACTCATGTTGCAAGATAATAAGAAACACTTATTGCATGGAAGATGATAGGTGAGTAGGTGTTAATGATAGATAGGAGTATGTACAAAGGTTGGCTAAGACATTATAATATATAGAGAAAGGAATACTCTAGCTCAAGACATGACAACAAGTTGAGCTTATGAAAAATGCAGGAGATTAATGCGTTAAAATGTATATTTTTCTTGAATCAAAGTTAATAATAATAATAATATTGAAAGGATAAAGGAATTATTTATTCATTAAGGTTGAGACCATTAAAAATGATTAAGATATTATTTAAATATTTGAAAGGATGAAGACTCTTAATCATTGGCCAGTCATGATGGAAATGTGGAAAACCAATGTGAGTTTCTCACCTTCTCTATTTCAGTTAATGTGGCTTAGATATAGTTCCTTCAGACCTCAAGTGCAACAATGATGGAAGGAAGGTAAACCAAGGTATGAGACTTAGATGTTTTTCTTTGCCAAAAGGTTGCAATACATTAAATCCAAAATCAAGATTTGGAATTGGAAGGAGTTTGGTGATGTCCAGCAAAAAAAAAACATGAGATGAATGCTCAACTTTAAAATCTGAATAAGAAAATCCATTTAGATGGCCTCATAGAAAGTATAAGTACAAATGAAATTAGACTCACGACTCAGTTAGAGGAATGGAAAATAGAGAAGATCTCTTATGGAAGCAAAAATCTAGGATCCAATGGCCCAAAGAAGGAGATTGAAACACATATTTCTTCCAAAAATATCTTTTAGCTCAAAGATATCACAACTTTATTTCTTCCCTAAAATCAGATTTTGGAGACATCTACACTTGGGATGGCATGAACTCTGTTATTTTCAATTACTTTTCTAATCTATTTGTTTTTGCACATCTTGACTCGACTTCTCAACAAAATGTTCTTCAAGTGATCCCTACTCTTATAACTATTGAGGATAACTCTATTTTGTTTGCTCCGATTACTATCAATGAGCTTCAACGAGTGGTTTTTTAAATACAAAAAGGAAAAACCCCAGGTCCTGATGGTTTTTCCATCGAGTTATACCAAGAGTTTTGGGATATCCTTCATGCTGATTTATTAGAGGTGGTGGAAGAAGCCAGGAAATCCAAATAAATTTTGAAGTTTATCAATAAAACTTATATAGTTATAGTCCCAAAATCTCAAGAGGCAGAACATATCTCGGCTTTTAGACCTATAGCTTTATGTGATGTTCTCAAAATCATTACAAAGATCATGGTGGAAAGGTTGAAGCCTCTTTTGCATAAGATTATTTTCCCTGAACAAGGGGCTTATGTGGAAGGGCATCAAATAGTGGATGAGATAGTTCTTGCTCAAAAAGCCATCCATTCCATGGAAATGCAAAAATCTCCATCTATGTTCATTCGTTTAGACTTATCCAAAGTTTATGATAGAGTGGACTGACACTTCCTTGTCAAATTTTTGAGGCATTTTGGCTTCTCTCAGGATTGGATGGACTAAATTATGAGATGCATCTCTTTTGTTTCCTACTTAGTTCTTATTAATGGTAGGCCTTCACGGTTGTTCCTAGCTTCCAAAGGTATTAGGCAAGGTGATCCCATCTCCCCTTATTTATTTATCATTCTTGTTGAATGCTTGGGCAGGACTATAACCAAAAATAGAGAAAATAAAACCCTTGAGGGATTTACCATTCTCATGGACCTAGGCCTATCTCTTATCTTCAATTTGTTGATGACTCTACTCTATTAAGCAAATATATAATTAAGGAAGCTTCTAAAATTAAGCAATTCATTAGCTATTTTTCTAATGCTACCGAGCAATTGATCAATGAAGACAAATCTAAAATCATTTTCTTTCAGTGCTCTCCCAAACGGGAATCCATGGTCTTGGATAAATTAAGATATAAAAAGACCTTCCTTTCGATCACTTATTTAAGCATTCCTATCAATATTCAAAGATAAAAAAATACTAGAATTGGTTGTTGGACAAATTTTAAGAAAAAAATTGGAAAGTGGACCAATAGGTGGCTTTCATTTGGGGTATAATTACCTTCGTAAAATCAGTCCTTCAAGATATACCTATTTATGTTTTTTTGTGTTTTGAATATCACAAAGACAATTTTTTGAGAATTGGATCAAGTCAATCATCAGTTACCCTGGAGTGGTACTAAGGAGAAAAGAAAATGGGCCTTGGTGAAATGAGATACTTTTTGCCTTCCAAAGAATGAGGGGAGGTCAGGATTTTGATATGCTATTAATAACAATAAGGCTTTAACTCCTAAATTGTATTGGAGGATTTTGCATAACCCCAATGCTATTTGGGCCAAAAAATATTTATGCTAAATATGCTATGAACAAAAGTCCTGAAGACCTTGTTCGCTATCAATTACCTACCAAAGTTTCTCCTATTTCAACAATTATTAAGACTCGTGAGGATTTGATAAAGCAAAAGTTATTTTGGATCGTTCATAATGGTCAATAAGTAAATTTTTGGATAGATTCTTGGGATGGTCAATAGCCTTTGATTACTTAGTTTCCTGATTGGAGGCCTTAGATGGAGGAGCTTCACCAAGCTAACTGGATAAAAGGTAGCTTATTATTGTCAGTACCATACTGGTAATTCAGAGGTTGGTAGATATTATATCCCTATTGAGGACTGGCCTATTCAAATACCAAAATGGCAAAGAAAATATATCCAAAGCATCCTTCATATAAGATCTCTCTTAGTCCCATGTTAAAGACTGTTTTGGATGGAACAACACTACTAAAGGTGAATATTTAGTTGCTAAAGGTTATTTGGCCTTATGCCATAATAATCCCAACCAATCATATGACATATTTACTCAGTTGTGGGCTCAAAACCTCTGGCCTAAGTTGAGGTTCTTTACTTGGATTTTATTGCATCGCAAGGTGCTAATAGGTGAGCAACTTATGAAATGTGGTTTTCATGGGCCGTTTAGATGCGAAATGTGTGGAGAGAATGCAAAAACTTCCAACCATATTTTTATAGAGTGTACCTTAGCTTCCAAGCTATGGAGGAGAATGGCCATCTTACTAGGCTTATAGTGGTCCATATTTTTTTACTTTTGAATAGATTTGGAGGTATTGCCCTAAACAGGAGGGTGTTGATCATTATATTAGGCAGTTAGTTTGTATGGGTTCTACCATTCTACCTTGGAATATCTAGAAGGAAAGAAACAATCAAATTTTCAATCAGGAAAGGAAGGACATTCACTATATATAGCAAAATATTATTGCCAACTTAGTTGAATTAGTTCAATAGCTCCTTCATCACCCTTAGAATTTCCACCAAAGATGGGATGAAGTGATGCAAAGGTTGAAGATTAACTCTTCTAAGGGAAACCAAATTAAAGAGACTGTGAGTAATCGAAATATGGATAGAATATGGAATTGGCAACCTCCTCCTACGGATTTTGGAAAAGTCAATATCGATGGAGCCTCTAGGGGGAATCCTGGAAAAGCCAGTATGGGAGGAATTGGTAGACTTTCATATGGTTCCTTGGTTTTCACTTTTGTTGATAATTTGTGTATCCTTTCCAATAACCTTGCTCAAGGGTATGATATCCTTAAAGGCCTTTGAGTAGATTCTAAGATTGGATGGAAAAAGGTGTTAGTTGAATCTAACTCTCAAATCATGATTAATCTATTGAATACTCCTAAGAATCATAAGACTAACTGGAGAATAAAAAGAATTGTTGAGAAGATTCAATTAATCTAGATGGGCTTTTTGAAAGTTGAATACAATCATGCAGTCAAAGAAATTAATAGGAGTGTTGATGTTTTAGCTAATTGGGCATTGGACAAAGGTGATATTACTTACTATGGCCACCCTCCTAGATGGTGGGCTTCACAATTTAGGGAAGCTCTTCTTTCTATTTTTTTCTAGATGGTTCCAGTGTTAGAGGTACCTAGTTCCTTTTTACTTTGTTTTTTATTCTCTTTGGTTCGATCAGGGTATTTTAGTTTCCTAGCTCAGACAGTTTATTCATATGTTTCCTTTGTTGAATCTTGCCTAAAATGCCTTTTGGCCTAGAAAGGCCGAAGTTGTATTCTATTTTTTCCTTCTTTTTAGTTTTTATGTGTGTGTTGTTTTTATAGTTTTTGTTCTATTTTGTTTTTGGTTTTTTTGTGTTTTGTGTTTATGTGTTGCTTTGTTGTTTTTTGCATTTTTTGTTGTTTTGTGTTTGTTTTGTTTTTTTTTGTTGTCTTTTGTTATTTTTGTGTTTGTTTTTATTTTTGTGTTTGTTTGTGTTTTTGTATTTGTTTGTTCATGTTTTTGTTGTTTTAGGCATGCTCTTTGAGTGTGCTAAAGAGAGCAGTCCAGGTGTGAGCCCTAGGAGATTTTGGTGAAATAGATTCCCCTGGCTCCTTAGGATTTACCCGAAAGTGGCATCCTAATTAGGGTGTTTTCCACAAAAAAAACAAATCTTGGATATTATCCATATATCATTTCGTAAGATTCAAACCTAGGTCTCCATGAAATGTTGATGAATCTTATTGATTGAGCTAATACCACTTGATAAAATTGAAGTTTACATGAGTTTTTATGAGGGGTCTCGATCCCCTCATACCGAGGTTTGAACTTGGGTATCCTAGATGAAAACCCAAAAACTTACCACCAGGGTATCTCTCACAAATCTATAGAGAAGGAAATTAGGTAGTAGATAATCCAGTCAATCGCGATGTTGATCTTTGTCTTAGTAAAATCCAAATTTTAGAAGGCAAATGGCTGAGTGAGATATTATCTCTTAATGAAAATGATGTCAAGGATATGATTGTGGAAACATAGCACTTTGAGGAACATGAAGAATATGTTTGATATAAAAATAAAAGCAAAATATTTATAATAACAAGACAAGTTGGATATGGTTTAATTGACCTAACAACAAATGTAATATCTTGGTGTTTTGATGGGAGAGACCCCTAATAGAAGCCACATATAACTTATTAAAAAATTATATATATATAACTTGAGTGGGCCTAATGGTGAAGGCTTTGGAATTCAAAAAAGAAGATCCAAGGCTTGAATTCAAAAGGGGATAGAGTTGTACATTATACTCCAATAACCAAAGTAGGGGTGGGTATATTAGAAGTATTACATTGTTTGATACTTTGAAATAATATTGCAAGTATCATGTAAGTATGGAGTTATGCAAATGAGGTGTCATATAAGTAATATAACACCTCACTTTGATTAATATTTGAGTATATCATAGGTGTCATATAAGTAAGTATGGAGTTATGCAAGTGAGGTGTCATGTAAGTATGGAGTTAGGAAAGAGTTTATCATTAATTAGTACGTGCAATCATTAGAGTTTGTGTCATTATGTGGATATGTGGATTCAATAATAGATTTATTATTATGTGGTATTTCTCCCATGATAAATATGAAGTGTTAGATCTCTCGTGTGTTTGAGGAGATAAATAGTTTGTTGAAAGTAGAAAGGTTAAGAGTCTTGTGAATGTGAAGAGTCTCATATCCAATGTGTATATATTGGATATAAAGCATTGTAATATTGAGATCGAAGAAGAAGCTTTGCAATACATTGTATTTGCATTGCTTAAGTAGATATATTTCATCAATAATATTTTTAGTGAGTTATTGTTCATTGTTATTATCATGGATTGAATATATTGTATGAATATTTTGTCTTGATATATTGTGAGATCCTATGAGAAAAGTATTGAGTTGCTAATAGTGGTGTCAGAGCCACCATTTTCAAAAACCAAGTCATAAGAAAGTGTCCATACGTTGTAAGAGTTGTGAACGGGTCATTGTTGTGACCAAAGTGCAAGTTGATATTGGAAGGTTGAAAGACGGTTGAAGAGGAACGTTGGGAAGAGCACCCTTGGGAAGTACCCATGGTTGACCAATCCAAGTTGATATAAGCCAAGGTGAAAGAGACAAGTAGGAATATTGTCACAGTATTCTTGGAAAGCTATAACCATTGCAAGAAATGTTGCTACAATATATAGAAGCATAGGAGTTATATTGATTGACTCAAGTGCCCAAGGAAGGAGATTCCAAGTTTTTTGAAGCCACTAGGAGGTACTTGCATGGAAGAAACTCTAAGTGTAATGCTAGAACAAACATAGAAAAAGAGTGCAATGCTAGATAGAGCAATCAAAATGCATACCAACAGGTGTGAAGGAGGAAGTTGAAACTCGTGTTGCAAGATAATAAGAAACACTTATTGCATGGAAGATGATAGGTGAGTAGGTGTTAATGATAGATAGGAGTATGTACAAAGGTTGGCTAAGACATTATAATATAGAGAGAAAGGAATACTCTAGCTCAAGACACGACAACAAGTTGAGCTTATGCAAAATGCAGGAGATTAATGCGTTAAAATGTATATTTTTCTTGAATCAAAGTTAATAATAATAATAATAATATTGAAAGGATAAAGGAAGTATTTATGCATTAAGGTTGAGACCATTAAAAATGATTAAGATATTATTTAAATATTTGAAAGGATAATTTAAAAGAGAGTGAAATAAGAGAAAGTTTTTTTCTCAATTGGTTGTATGGGATTGAAACAGGTCCCACCCATATTACATCATCACCACATGGTGGTATTACAACAAAGTTTGGATATTATTCATGTATCCCTTGTCAAGATTTGAACCTTGGTCTCCTCCTTAAACGTTGAGGAATCTAACCAGTTGACCTAATTCCACTTCATGAATAAGAGGAAGTTATTTACTGAGCAGTATTATAATTATTGGAAGTTATAAGGAGAAATTAATAAAGTGAATAAATATTTGAAAAGAAGATTAAAGAAAAGTAAAAGATTTTTTTTTTGGTTGGAGAACAAGGGGTTGTACTCAGGTCCCCCACCCTTGAAAAATCACAACTCTCTTCTTTAGAGCTTGAGATTTTATAAATAGATTCAATTCTCATCTCAATTGAGTTGCTATAGCTAGAAACCTACATCATTTTACATAAAATATCTGAATTCTTGATTTTCATTTTCTGGATTTTTTCAATTTTTGTGTGAATACAAATATTCCATAATTCAACATCCTTCTTGAAATTTTCCTATAGCAGCCTTCATAATACCAAAACTTCACCTCTACTATCTATGCATTACATCTTAGTAGATTAATATTTCCAAAACATCGCACTATAAAAGTTCGCTTTACTAGATCTAGATTGCTAGTTTCCTTCCTAAAGCACAAGTGCAACCACAAAATTTTTAATAAATAGTTTATATGAAATCACATTAATGTTATAAAATAAAACGTACATTACCAATGAAAAACATTGAAGTAAATCTTAATTATTATTTGAATAAGACAATTAGCATTTTATTGTCAGCTTCAGCTAAACTTACTACTTCATCTAACCATAGAGAAGAGAATTTCACTTGACAACCTTCAATCAAAACCCCTATATTAAATGCAACAGAGATTTTTCGGAAGGACATATGAAACGAAGGATGGAGAGCGGGAAAGGTAGCGATCGAGCGGCGGATGGAGAGCGACCGGGAGGATACGGCAGAAAGGAGGTAGGACGGTCAGGCGAGAGTCCAGGAGGGACCAGTCATGGCACGGTTGATGGGGCAGTGGCTGATGCATCAGGGACCCAGGCGGATGGGTCGGACAGGCATGGAAAAGACCCTCCTGACAAGGAGGGACAAAAGGGTGGGCTAAACCTAAACCAAAAAGGGTCCTACGCTCAGGTCCTGAGGCCAGGATCCTCAACAAAGCAACCCTCCCAAGAACTGCTTCCTTGTGGAACAGACCTGGTTATCCCTGAAGACCTAATGGATAGCTACATGGAGCTTGAGCATTTCACTCTGATTGGCAAGTTTGTAGGAGGGAGACCAGACATGGAGACCATCCAAAAATGGGCATTTTCCAAGTGGAAAACCAGCGAAAACATGGAAATCGTTGCTCTCTCTCGAGGTTTCTTCGCCATCAGACTCAATACTCAGGAGGACTACTGCAACATCTTAGCTGGGGGACCCTGGTTCCTCGGACGCAAGAGCCTCTTTCTCCGAAAGTGGGGGGATGATTTTAACCCTGAAACTCAAAACATAAACGTAGCTCCTCTGTGGGTTCGGTTGCCAAACCTCCCTTTCCAGTTCTAGCATGAGGATGTCATTCGAGGGATAGCCCGCTCCATAGGTGAGCTCATTGCCATCGATCCTTCCACCAAAGTCTGATCCAGGATGGTCCATGCCCGCTTTTGTGTCTCCGCTAACTTGGAAACAGAGCTACCCTCCTTCATCAATTTGTACAGAGGATCCCATATGGTCAGGAGGCAGCCCATCGAGTATGAAAACAAGCCTACCTTTTGTACTCACTGCTGCACCCAAGGTCATCTACCGAATCAGTGCCCTGGTTTGAGGACCCAGAACCAAAAGGTGGCAGGTCCAACCAAGGGCATGCTAGAGGAACCAGGGTATCCCCCTTCTCAACAAGGAACCGTCGGTAGGCCCGAAACACATCATGCGTAATCCTGCTCATCGAGCACCTCAGGAGGCTGGCCAGAGTGCCATTGTAGAACAAGGTAAGCAAACCAGTGAGCAAGGAGAAGGATCCCTGCCAGGCCAAAAGGAGTAGGAGGTGCTCCCAAAATCTTTGGTTCTCACCAATCCTAACATAGAGGATCCAACGGCCCAGGTACAACCCCCTCCCAAAATTGTTTTTCCAAATTCTTATATGGATGAGTACCTGGTGAGCAATAGAAAATCCCCAAATTGCTCGAATAGGGGAGAGGCACCCCCTTCTCCTTCATCTAAAAAAGAAGGCCCATCTCTCTCGGGAAGGATCAACCCCAGGAACACCAGGAGCAGGAAACAGGCAATAGACTATGGCAGTGAAAGGAAAAGAGGGAGACCCTCTGACAATGAGAAAAGAAACAAGGAAACAATGGAGGATATCACAAATGGGACCCAGTCGATGCTTTTCTCCGACGAGTCCGACAACGACAAGCAAGGAACCAAACCCCCCTTCCAGCTGGTGAAGGGAGGCAGGAAAAACCCTAAACCCTTGAGATGAAGGTCCTCTCATGGAATGTGAGGGGCCTAAACGAGGCAGCCAAGCAGAGGTTGGTGGCTGACCTAAGGAAAAGGATCAATCCTTCCATCTTCATTATGCAAGAAACCAAAATCGATGAATTCTATTCTCGAAAGGCTGCCAAGGCCATTTGGGCCAATGGAGATTGCCTTATCAGTCCTGCTCAAGGCACGTCGGGGGGGCTTATGTGTCTTTGGGACCCTACCCTGGTCGAAGGAAGGCTTCTGTCATCCTCGAATAGGATCCTAAACATTTTGTTTCATTCCAAGACCAGTAAGCAGTCTTGGATTCTATCAAATATTTATGCCCCAAACTCACCCATTGAGCGGGTCGCGATGTGGGAAACAATAACTCAAATGAGGACCACCTTTAACACTTTTCCTTGGATCTTAGCAGGGGACTTCAATAGTCCTTTGCATCCATCTAAAAAGAGAGGAGGCAACGACTCTTACAACAGAAGCATGGAGGATTTCAGAGGGTTTGTCAATACCAATGAGCTCATGGATGTTCAGCTCAAAGGATCCTCTTTTACTTGGAGCAACAGGAGGATTGATAGCGGACTCATCCAGGTGAAGTTGGACAGGTTCCTAATTTCTCAAGAAGCTATCCCATGGTTTGGCGATGCCACTCTGCTGGCCTTACCTCGGATCGGATCAAACCACAATCCCATCCTCCTTGAATCTGGTAGGCCTCCCTCCTTCAAAACTCCTTTTCGTTTTGAAGCCATGTGGACCCAACACAAGGATTTCAAAAATCAAGTGTCCTCTTGGTGGCATCAAAATGTCAGAGGGTCTGCCACTTCTCAGTTGGCTCAAAAGCTGAAGATGGTCAAAGAAAACCTAAAAATCTGGAATAGGGAGGTCTTTGGCAACCTTTTTGCCAATAAGAAAGCTATTACTGAGAAACTTTAGGAGATAGAAAGGAGAATCGAAGCAGGGGATCACAGCAGCCCCACTAGGGAGGAGGAAAGGAACCTCCTAGCAGAATTCCATAATATCTTGGCTAGAGAGGAAACCTTCTGGAGGCAGAAGTCAAGAGACCTATGGGTCAAGGAAGGTGATGCCAATACAAGGTTCTTTCATGCCTCCACCATGCGGCACAGGGCATCCAACAAGATCAGGGAGATCGTGTGCAACAACGGATCATCTTCCACTGACATTGTGGAGATCAGGACCGAAGCAGTGTCTTTCTTCCAGAACCTCTTGGGAAGTGCCTCGGAGGGTGACAGTCAAGCTCAGGATACTCTTCTTGCTAATATCCCCTGCATCGTTCCTCAGGACTTGAACTCCAGATTGGTGGATCCCTTCACCCGCGATGAAGTTAAAGAGGCCTTGTTTTCAATGCAACCCGATAAAGCCCCTGGACCGGATGGTTTCTCTCCAAGGTTCTTCCAAACTATGTGGGATGTGGTGGGGAATGATGTATGTAAGGCTATTAGAGAAATTTAGGAAACCAAAGTCGTCCCTCGTAGTTTCAATTCCACTTTCTTGGCCCTCATCCCGAAAGTCTCTGCTTGCAAATCCATCTCTGATTATAGGCCCATCAGCCTATGCAATGTCATCTACAAAGTTTTGACCAAGGTTATGGCCAACAGGCTGAAGGCCATACTTCCCCTCATCATTGATCAATCCCAAGGTAGCTCGATAAAAGGGAGGAACATCCTGGATGGGGTCATCTCGATCCATGAAACCCTGCATTCGGCCTCAATGTCTAAGAAGGCTGCCCTGTTTCTTAAGCTGGATATGAACAAAGCCTTCGATAGGGTTGACAGATGTTTCCTCCAGAAGATCCTTCTCAAGTTTGGCTTCCACCCCCTATGGGTCGATCTCATCCAGGGCTGCATTTCCTCTCCCTGGTTCTCGGTCCTAGTCAATGGCTCTCCCACCGGGTTCTTTCAGAGCTCAAGAGGTTTACGCCAAGGGGATCCTCTGTCCCCCATCCTTTTCATTATCCTTGTAGAAGCATTGGGAAGAGCTCTCAAGGATGGCCAACGTCGGAAGAAGGTGACAGGTATCCTCCCTGCCTCAGATATTGATGTGATCACCCATCAACAGTTTGTGGATGACACGCTTCTATCCACCATTGCGTTAGTAGCTCAAGCTAAATCCATCAAACGAATCCTTGGACTCTATGAGAAGGTTATCGACCAAAAGGTAAATTACATCAAAAGCAAGATCTTTTTCATCAACACCCCGACCAGGCGTCAAGTTCAGATTGCAAGGATCCTGGGCTGCTCTATTGACTACCTTCCCACCACCTATCTTGGCCTCCCTCTTTTCTATGGGTGTGCAAAGGAAGGGATGTGGAATATGGTGATTGAGAGGATCCACAAAAAGTTGGCATCATGGAAAGGCAAGCTCCTATCCCAAGCTGCCAAGGCAACCCTTACCATGGCATGCCTCCAAGGGATTCTGACCTTCTTCATGTCTATTTTTAGATTGCCTGCCTCAGTTCTTCTCAAGATCGAGCAGGCTCAATGGAATTTCCTTTGGTCAGGCAATGAAGATAAGTCCAGGATTCCTCTGGTAGCCTGGGACAAAGTGTGTAGAAGCAAAAAGCAAGGTGGATTAGGGCTCAGAAGAATGGCCATGATGAACCTAGCGCTCATTGCCAAACACACTTGGAGGATCCTAGTCGAAGAACCGGTTGAATGGGTTAGGATTGTCAGGAGGAAATACCTCAACAACACTCCCCTTCTTGAGGGTGGAATTCCCACCGGGGGTCAGATTTTTGGAAAGCCATTGGCCAATCCAGACAGTTGATCCAAAATGGCATCAGGTGGATCCTTGGGGATGGTCAAAGTATAGACTTTTGGAAGGACAGGTGGGCCCTAGAGGATCCTCTATCAGAACAGACCGGGCTGGTTCAACTTAAAAGTTTCCTGGATAACAATGTTGGGCAGAAGGTGGCCAATTTCATTGAATGGAGAAATGGCTCCCTATAGTGGAAAGTCATCAATGTAGAAGGGCTAGAGATGGAGGTCGGCTTCCTATCCTCCATCCTCAAGGACATCATCATCCCCACTAGCAGAGGACCGGACAGATTGATATGGAGGGGGACCGATGATGGGGGTTTCTCTATCAAAACTGCCTATGGTTTTCAGTGCAAAGGGCTAAATTCGGACTTTCCTTACAACGTGGTCTGGAGGAAAGGAGTGATCCCAAAGGTAAATTTCTTTTCTTGGATTGCTTTTCAGAACAAAGCCCTCACTATTGACAATCTTCACAAGAGGGGGTTTGCTTTGGCCAATAGATGCTACTTGTGCGAGTCTGCCTGTGAGTCCTTTGACCATCTCTTCCTACACTACGGCTACACTGGGTCGGTCCTTGGTGCCATCCTCTCCACCTTCCAGATCCAATGGGTTTCCCCCAAGACCATCAAGGAGGCCTTCTTCCAATGGGTCAATCCTTTTAAAAACCCTAAGCTCCGTTTCCTGTGGAATGCTTGCTTCCACCACTTTCTATGGTAGGTATGGTTGGAACGCAATGGTCGGGTCTTCGATCACCCCCTAGGGATCCTCCCTCAGTCGCTCATAGGGCCATCACCTTTGCCATTGAGAATGCCAAGCTTATCCCCAACCCTTGGCCCAAACATGTGTTCGAAGAAGGATTGTTCAAATCCTTGAAGCTATCCGGGGAGAGTAAGGAGCGGGAGGATCCACGGGTCTCCAGGAAGAACGTCAGGTGGGTCAGGCCTCCTCACGGGTGGTTGAAGCTAAATTTTGATGGGGCGTCTCGTGGCAACCCAGGGGCGGCCGCTATGGGGGGGTCAGTTCGAGATCACAATGGAAAGCTTGTTATGGCTTTCTGTGAAAACTTAGGGCATCAAACCAATCATGTCGTAGAGGCTAGAGGACTACTGAGAGGACTCGAGCTCATGACGGAGGATCCCCATCCCTTGGTTGTTGAAGGGGACTCTTTGAACATCATCAACTACATGACGACTTCCAAGGATCCGGTGTGGAAGGTTTACAATATCATCACTGAGGCCAGGAGCATCCTACTTCGGAGGAACCAGGTCCAGATCAAGCATACCTACAGGGAGGGCAATGGTCTAGCTGACCACTTAGCAAACAAAGGTTTAAAGTCCACATGTCTTGTGGTGTGGCGTCAGTGTTTCCCAGTGGACATTGAGAAGATCGCCAGCCAGGACATTATTAATGTCTCCACATAAGCGTGATGAAAGGACCGGGCCTAGGTGGATGGGCTCGGGGAGAGCCACGACACCTGCGCCATCGGGTCCAATTGGCACATCCATCATGATGGTTCGTGGTAGGCATAACGAGAATGATCCTTTCCCAAAGGCCCTCGAAAGGTGGTCCAACAGATCCCCGGTCCTGTCCCTCATGCTTGGCAGAGTTCGAAGATAGGTGGGTGCTTTTTCATCTCCCCTATAGAGATTTGGATGGGTCCGGCATGCCCAAGCGAAGATCACCATTGGCCCTCTCCCGAGCCACCTTGAGAGGACGCTCCGGCCCACCTCTCTAGACACAACTGCCAAAGGCGCCACTACCTCCGACAACGCGTGGCACCTTCGGAGATTGCGTGTCCACCTCAACATCAATCCTTGCCACCACCCTGGATCTAACGCTATCTTTGGTAATGATGGCCCTCCCTGCATGCATGTGAGGCTCATCTCCAAAGAAAATCTATTTAATTTAGTGGTGTTTTGGGTGAGCCTTTGTCTTTTTTGGTGTAAGGTGTCCCCTGGAGTGTGGTGCAGAGTCATCTGGCTTCCCTGTCCTAGCTCCTGGTGTGTGTTTCCTGAATCCATGGCTTCTCCTTACGTCGAGTCGGCTGAGCTTTCCCTGTGTGATGAAGCCATGATGTTTATGAAGGCCAAGGGTATGCTCCCTTTCCTCCAAAAATTCCAAGGGCCCGAAGATGATATCACCCGCACTTTTGTGGACTCCTGGAACCGGGGTGAGGTTGTGGTGAGGGGGCTAAATTTTAAAATCTCCATTGAGCTTCTGAGTGAGGTCACTGGGTTGCCGGTGGTAGGTCGTAACATTCGATGTGATCGTCACAATTGGGAAGAGGAATTGGAGCAATTCCTAGACAAAGGATGAAACCTTGGGTGGGATAAGTCGGCCCTCCTTCGCTCTACCCTCCCTGAACCTTGGAACCTTGCCATCATCCCTATCCTATAGTATGTTACTTGCGATGATCCCGACAAGCCTCTACGTAGTTTCCACATCAGTTTTGTGAACCATCTGAGGGATGCCAAGCAGGTCTGTATTCTCGACTATCTTGTCTACTCCCTTGGCCTCACTATCAAAAAGAGCAAGAAGTCATCATACCCTCCCATCCACCAGGGGTTAATGAGCATCATCTTTCGCCATGTCACTGCGAATCATCCTCTGCCCCAGGCGGTCCATCCTATTGCTACCCAAGCCCCGGGTAGTCCTATGTTTGTTCAAGAGGATGGGACTTCCAGCCCTGTCCGAAGTAGCCCCCTGAGGTGGCTAATCCTGCATCCCTCCAAAGAGTTTCCCATAGCAAGCCAGCCAAGAGAGGGCAGAGTGACGCCCCGACCCCATCCCGGTCGTCTCTGCGGCTCAAGAAGGTGAAGAAGGAGAAAGGGACTCCACCGCAGCAAATCAACTCTGACACTGAGAGTGAGGCAGAGGGGTTGTCCCCCCAGTTCCTGTTAGACATGACGGCCAACATCCTCTCCTCTACCAATGCAATGGTGAGGATCCTCAAGCGCTTTAAGGGGCGTGAGGCCCAGGAGGATCAGGAGGATCCGGACGTGTAAGGGAGGTTCCTGGGACGTGATCCTTTTTGTCGTCTGGTGGCAGCGATCTATATAATGGATGCTTATGTGTTTTTTTATGTTTTTTTCAGTTGTTTTGACCTCCGTTGGGAGGGTTTTGATGTAGCCCTCATGGGCATCACTATGTTTTTTTTTTTGGAAAGTTTTCATATGGTACCTAATGTATTAGCCCAAGGGGCTCCTTCTAATGGTAAAGGCTACGACCTCTCATGTTATAAGGTTTTGGGATCCTCTTAAAAAACCCGTTTTGTATATAAATTAATCTACTTACCAAAAAAAAAAACCCTATATTAAATAGCCTATCTGCACATTTGGTTTCTTCCTTTAACATATGTGTAAACCCGATTTATTCAAACTCTATAGCAAGGTCTTGAATTCCCATAATTATCTCTTATATGGTCCATGGAGCCTTTTATTTTCTTAAAATTGCATTTATTACTACAAGTGAATCACCTTCCATTCATACTCTATTCCATTTCATTTTTTTGCATATTTTTAACTATTTCGAAGCCATCCAAGCTCTAACTTCATTATTTATCTTAAATCCATTAATGAAAGTGTAACGACACAAAATATATCCTCTATTATTTCTAATCATTCTTCCTCATCCTGATGGTCCTGGGTTTCCTTTAGAGGCTCCATCAAAATTCAATTTGACCAACTCCACATCTGGTGGTTTCCACTTTATATTCTTTACCTTTTTTTTATTCTACTAAAACCAACATCTAAATTCCATTTGATGAATTGACTCCATCTATCAAGGCTCTCTACTTCTATATTAGGTATTGGGTGAGTTTATAGGGTCGGTTTAGACTCCTCTATGGCTAAACAAATATTCCTTTTCATTACCTCTAAATTGATTTCCTTTCCTTTAAATATTCTTCTATTCCTTTCTAGTCATATAGTCCAAAGTATTGTATCCTTTGATATATCCTAGATTGTTTGTAAAGCCTCACTTTTAAAAGTGCTCTACCATTACTTTAACCATAATTCAATTTTTCCATTCATCACCATGCATTTACCAAACATACTAAGAATCCATTATCATAGTTTCTAGACTATTGAGCAGTATCCAAAAGAGATGGTATATACTCTCCTCATTTTTACAAGGAACACATTGTGAGGGGCCATGAAAATCCCTTTCCATAAGGTTAACCTAGGATAAAATTCTTCTATGACCTACTAGCCAAACAAACATTTTAACTTTAGGAATGCTTTGGCTATCCCAAATATCTCCCCATATTCTTGTGATATTCCTATTTTGTTGGTGCTTTACAATTTATCCACTTGTTGTTGTGTATTCTCTTGAGCTATTCATCTCCCAAATCAACTTATACTTGGCTCACCTCAAAATAATCATTGTTGTTGTCTTTCTACTCAGCTGCCTCCTAGCATAAATGTCTTGTATGCTTGTAAAAATCTTCTTTTCATTTCTATCTTTCTTCCTGATCTTTGTACAAATGTTTGAAACCCTATCACCATATTTTTCATGAAGTAATCTATTTCATAGTTTTAAAATTGGATCTATATTAAGCATTTTTTTATCATACCCAGTATCCATCCAAATATAATTTTTTTCTCTAGTTCCACCACCCTTCTTAAACCTTTAATAACTAGATCAATCATTTTTTTAAAATAATTCCATAGAGAAAAATCATTTGGTAGAGAGAATGCAGTATTTATTAAGCTTAGGTCATTGGGCGCAACATACTTAGAAGAATTATTTCCTGTTGTCTTTGACTCTCTTTGTACAATCTCCAAATTACTTTTCCCCTAAGAGTTAAGTTTGCATCCATAAGAACTCTTAAACCAAGACCTCCCCTAGTTTTATCATCACACACCTTGCTCCATTTCACTAAAGGAAAATTCCTTTTATCATATAATCTTGACCACAAAAGTGACCACATAATATAGATTAAACTTTTTTATATCAATTTTGGCATAGTATACAAGGACATATAATATGTTGAAATGACATGTAAGACTAATTTAATTAGTTGCACTATTCTTACAAACAATAACCATCTACATTTCCATGTCGGTAGTTTATTCTAAACTTTACTTATAATTGGATTCCATAATTCTATCTTCATTTTTCCCTCGATTGAGGAATATTACATTATTTGGTACATGCAAATGTACCCCCATGGTACCTTCATGGTAAAAATATAAATATGTAATAGATTAGGGTTGAGTCTATAGTTTAGATGAGTGATTTATATTTCTCTTTTATGTAAGTGTCTTTGTGCAAGAAATGCATAAGTGTCATGTAAGTAAGAGTGCAACAGTGTATTGAGAAGATGTGCACAAATTCTATGCAAATATGTAAAGTGAGGATGTGCACAAGTTTCTAGTATTAGGAGTGCATGTAGGAGAGTAAGAGTCATGTAGAAGTGTGCAAGTGTCATGGGTTCAAGTATGCATGTAAGAAGAAAAGGAAGAGTCTAGTATACAAGTGGCAAGATGATAAGCCAAAGGTCATGGGAGTTGTCATATGGAGAGCAATAGTCAAGTACATGAAGAGTCATCTTCTATGTCTATATTATGGAGATAAAGCTCCATATAATATATCACGAATATGAGAAAGTACTATCAAGGAAGCATTGATAATAAAGCTTGCATAGAGGTTTTTGAGCAATTAATATTGTAAGTTTTCTTCATGCTTGTACATGAATGATATTGGCCATTTTAAATTCATATTTGATATTATAAGTGAATGCTATTTCATTATTATATTGGCCTAGATATACATATTTAATTGCTTATATATATTATTATACTCTTAATTATTGATATTTTGACCTAAATTTTTGTGGTTTAATCCTATTAGATCTTGTGGTATTTTGTGGTAACAAGGCTTAAAAGCCAACAGTGGTATCAAAGTTACCACTTAACTTTGTCCATTTTTGATAGAGTTATATTTCAAAACCACCATAATATTAGAGTTTATCCACTTTGGAAGTAGTGAAGACTTGGACTTGATTTTAAAGGTATGATTGAGTAGATATTGAAGGGAAAAGTAATAGTCACCCTACTTTAGATGTTAGGGTCTTTCCACTTGGTTCAAGGAAAACTAGTGAAAACTAGGACTCAACTTAAATTGATTTAGAGAGAGCCAACTCTAGATAGTTGGATGTGAGGGGACATTCATAGTCACCCTAATATTGATATTGGATTTTCTAGAAAAGAGGAGAGTCTTATTGTTCTTAGGTGCGACCTAAGATATCCTAGTATTTAGAAGCATCAAAGCTCTATGATAATTGAGGAGCATTAAGAATCCTAGATAATAGAGAAGCATCAAAGCTTCCAGATATTGAGAAGTAATATAAGCTTCCAAAGATAAAAAATATTTTGAGATAACTCGAATAGAATATAGAGTGTGGTAGAAAGAACAAAATTGTAACTCTCTACTATTATTGAAGATTATTTTTAAGCTAAGAGTATAAATAGAAATAACATTCAAGTTCCAAAAAAGTAATAAAAAAGAAGAAAGGGCCCTGGTAGTGCCCAAGCATAGAAGAATCATTCGATCTTTATAGCAAGCGTAGAGCAAAATCACTCGAGCCTGATAAAGCTTAAACTTAGAGAATAAGCAACTGAGATTGGAAGAAGACCAAGCATAGATAAGTAGCTTAGATAAGCAACACCTAAGCTTGAAATAAGATAAGCAACCCATGAACCTGATAAAGAATGTAAGCGTCCAAGTTAGAGAGCACTCAAGCAAAATGAAAGGAATGTAAGTGACCAAGGTTGATATACAACAAAGGAATGCAACATTCAAGAGAATAGTGCTCAAGGCACTTAAGCAAAAGAAGCTCATTCTATTGAAAGCAACATTCAACAAGTGCTTAAGGTGCTTAATTAAAGAAGCTTAGTATATTAAAGAGAAGACAAAGCACTCAAGAAGAATAAACAGAGAAGCTTAGTCTATTGAAGAAAAGAGCAAGCGTTCAAGGAGAAGCATAGAAGCTTAGTCTATTGAAGAGAAGAGCAAGCATTCAAGGAGATTAAGCATAGAAGCTTAGTCTATTGAAGAGAAGAGCAAGTGCGCAAGGAGATTAAGTTGAGAAAGTTATAATATTATGAGCAGCGCATGAGAAATGCTAAGGATAAGCACTCTAGTAGTGCCCATGCAAAAGCATAACTAGTAGTAGAGAGAAGCACCCACGCTAAAGCATAACTAGTAGTAGGGAGAAGCACCCATGTTGAAGCATAACCAACAGAAGGGATAAGTTGAAGCATAATCTATAGTAGTGAGAAGCACTCTATAACACTCATGCAAAAGTATAATTTATAGTGAAGATAAAGGTATTCTAAAGAGCACTCAAGAACAAAGATAACTAGCAGAGAGCCAAAGAATATTCTAAGAATACACATGGAGGGAAATAACTAGCAATGAGCCAAAGGATATGAAGCAACAAAAAGAATTTTTATAAGAGCACCCACAAAAAGGATAATTAACATAATCAACAATGAAGAAGGATTCTAAGCACTGGAGCTTATAGAATAATATTTAGTTATGGAATGAAGCACTAGAACAACACTCAGATAGTCAGATATTTAGCAAATCATTCATACGAAGAGACCACAAGAAGAAAAGAGGAAGAGCTTAAAGCTCTGTTGACACCAGTTATAGGTGGATCTCATCTAGAATCATATCCACACAAAAAATAGCACATTCAAAGAGAAGTACACATTCCAAGCAGTGAGAAGAGCACATTCACAATAGAAACAAGTGCATATTCCAAGCAGGGAGAAGAGCACAGTCCTAGCAGAGATAAGAGTAATGAACATAGTAGAAAAATGTTTGGTGAGCAATATCTAGTGAAGCATTAAATAAATGCTCATTCTACGTGCAAGCATAATATCCGACTCACTAGAAATGACCAGTGCAATAATATTTATAACATCTTATTTTATATTTGATTGCCATGTAGACATTGGAAGTTATTTAAGGCATCAAGAGGTTTAATTAGTTCACGACAGTATTCAGGGATGTTATACAAGCAAGTTGGAGTGAAAGGTAAGAAGTATTACCTTAACTTGTTAATAACTTAGGTACTTTGATTATTAAGTTGGAGTTGAAGTTTTATTAATGATTTGATTATTAGGTGGGAGATATAAGGTTTTCTACTTTAGTTTTAAAGTTTTTTATTTTTTAAATTTTTTATTTAAGTATGGAGTAATAAGGTTTTCTACTTCAAGTAAGATTTAAAGTTCATTTGATTTGAGTCTTGAAGTTTTCAGATTTTAGAGTTTTAAGCTAGTAGAATATTTTTAAGATTTAAAGTTTTTAAAGTTATTTGAAGTTTTTAATTTTTTTTTAGAAAACTTGAGATTAAAAAATTTGCAAATTTAACTTAGGGAAATAAAAGGATTTCTACATCAAAGGTTTAGAAATTTTTTAAAAAATTGCAATTTTTTTATTAGAGTTATTTCTTAATTTAGGAGTTATAAGGTTTACTACTTCAAAGGAATTAAATCATCAAGTTGAATCACTAGTTATCATGAAATAAATTACTAGAAATGCATTCAGTGAGGATAGTGAAGAAATGGTAAACAAGCTAAAGTTTTATTCTCAAAACTTAATAGATGATTTTGATGGAAATAAGCAAATGACAAATGTTTTAAAAGAAATTATCTTTATTTCTCAAGGATACAAAATATGAAAAGTTCACAACACTTATAAGTTATCTTCATGATTTTTTTTTAGAACATGGTGGAATTCACAAAACACCATTATATTTTCCTCAAAATAATGCTTAATGATGTATTTATCATTACTTACCTTTGAGATATTTCAAGAAAAAGGTCAAGAGAAGAAAGATGACAATGATGTGTCATATAATTTGAATGAAGCCTATGTTAGCTTTAATGAGGAATCATTGAAATCCAAAATGTATTATTGTGATGATTTACTAACCCAATGTTTAGAAAGCATACCATCAGGTACATCACAACTAAAGAAAATAAAAGCAACGAAGAAGAGTAGAGGAAAATACAAAAGGAAGAAAAACATAAGACATGAATCAAAAGGCAAAGAAGGATCGTATACTGAAGATTCAGATAAAGGTCTAAAGGAAGTAGATTGAATTAAGAAGCTAAAGACTAATCTCAAGCAAAGGTTCATGAACAATGTAATATCACATGAAGATTGAAGATGAAGACCAAGATTAAAGACTAAAGTCTTCAATAACCAAATAATGTAATATAGGGGAATGTTGAGGAATATTACATTATTTGGTACATGCAAATGTACCCCCATGGTACCTTCATGGTACAAATGTAAATATGTAATATATTAGGGTTGAGTCTATAGTTTAGATGAGTGATTTATATTTCCCTTTTATGTAAGTGTCAATGTGCAAGAAATGCACAAGTGTCATGTAAGTAAGAGTGCAAGAGTGTATTAATAATATGTGCACAAGTGTCATGCAAATATGTAAAGGATGTTCACAAGTGTCTAGTATTAGGAGTACATGTAGGAGAGTAAGAGTCATGTAGAAGTGTGCAAGTGTCATAGGTTCAAGTATGCATGTAAGAAGAGAGTGAAGAGTCTAGTATACAAGTGGCAAGATGATAAGACAAAGGTCATGGGAGTTGTCATATGGAGAGAAATAGTCAAGTACATGAAGAGTCATATTCTATGTATATATTATGGAGATAAAGCTCCATACAATGTATCATGAATACGAGAAAGTACTATCAAGGAAGCATTGATAATAAATCTTGTATAGAGGTTTTTGAGCAATTAATATTGTAAGTTTTCTTCTTGCTTGTACATGAATGATATTGGTCATTTTACATTCATATTTGATATTATAAGTGAATGTAGCGCACCGGATCCCATCAGAACTTCGTAGTTAAGCATGCTTGGGCCAGAGTATTATTGGGATGGGTGACCTCCTAGGAAGTCTCGGTGTTGCACCCTTTAAAAAAGGAACCCAGGTTTTGTAGGTGAGTTGGAGATGAGAGGGTAAACCTCCAAGGGAGGTCCCAGGTTCGAATCTTCACCCTACCAAAATTGAATTGGGTACCCAAAATCCAATTGATAATGTTGGTGTGGTTAGGGTCGGGCATGATTCCCAAGTGACTTTGATAGTGTAGAACCCCCTGGTCATGGTCTCTCAGACCAAGGCAACCCTGCAAGGGATTTTCGCTTAAAAAAAGATATTATAAGTGAATGTTATTTCAATATTATATTGGCATAAATATACGTATTTAATTGCTCATGTATATTATTCTACTCTTCATTATTGATATTTTGGTGTTTAATATTGTGGTTTAATTACATTATATCCTATGATATTTTGTGGTAGTAAGGCTTAAAATCCAACACCCTCAAATAAGGGCATCCCTAGATAAGTTGTTGGAAATTTTGCCTCCTCCATTTGAAGTAACCTGCATATCCCTTCTTTGATTTTAGCTAGGATGTTTATGAAGTAAATTTTGGATCTTGTCCTATTAAATTTTTGTCCTGATGCTATTTTGTATTCCTTTAATAAGTTATTCAAAGCTCTGACCTCATTTATCCTTGCCCTCCCAAAAAGGGTTGTATAATCTGCAAATTATTGATGGGTGATGTTGTCGACATTATTACTAGCCTTAAGTCCACTTATAAGTCCATATTTGTTAGCCTTATTCAAGTTCCTACCCAAAACCTTTGCCATAATAATGAACAAATATGGTGATAGAGGATCTCCTTGTCTAAGACCTCTCTTGGCTTTAAATTATTTTGTTACTAACCCATTAACCAACATTGAATATGAAATTATAGAGACACAACTTTAATCCATCTAACCCATTTCTTCCCAAATCTAAACTTTTCTAATATTGCAAAAAGAAAATCTTATTTAACCCTATCATAGCCTTTACTCATATCAAGTTTTAAGATCATTACTTTCTCTTTTATTGAAGTTTTTGAATGCATGACTTCATGAGCTACTATGATCCCATCTAAAATCTGTCTCCCTTTCATAAATCATCCTTGCTCTTCTAAAATAATTATGTCTAACAGTGGTCTTAATCGATTTGCCATCACTTTTGAGATAATATTATATGTCATATTGCATAGGCTTATGGGTATAAATTAATCAAACAATTCCACAACCTTATTTTTTGGAATCGGAGTAAGATATGTTGCATTTATTTTATAAGGTATGTATTGTTTTAACCTAGATTGTTCCACTACAACAAATAAATAATCCTTCACAATATCCCAATTATGTTAATATAATGCTATAGAGAGCCCATATGGACCTAGGGATTTATATTTATAAAAGTATAAAAGAGCTAATTGAACTTTTCTAGAGTAATAAGCTCCATCAGTTTTCTATTGTCTTCATTTGTTATAACTGAAGGTACTTCTTGTAGAAGTTTATCATTAAGAACTTCAAACTCCTATGATCCTAGAATATTATGATAAAAAGACCTTACCTCATTTTTTATTTCACTCTAATATTCAATCCAAATCCATTCTACTAATTTAATTTTACTAATTCTAGATGTTGATCTCTGGATTATAGTCATCCTATGAAAAAGCTTTATATTTTTATCTCATTTTAACCAAGTTTATCTCGATTTTAAACTCCAAAATTTCTATTCCTTACTCAAAATATTATGATATTCACTAAGCAACTCCCTTTCCTCCAAGCTTGGATTGTTATTTTTCAATTGGTTATATGGGATTGAAACAAGCCCCACCCATATTACATCATCACCACATAGTGGTATTACAACAAAGCTTGTATATTATCCATGTACTGCCTGGAAATATTTGAAACTTGGTCTCATTTTTAAATATGAAGGAATTTAACCGGTTGAGCTAATGCCACTTGATTCCAAGCTTGGATGTTATGATCACCTTTTTGGAACTTTGAAAGTTTATCTTTTAGTTATTTTTATTCTCAAAAATATTTCCAAAAGTGTTATTGTTCCATTCTTTTAATCTAGATGTCATTAATTTAATTTGTTTTGGAAGTGTATATAGCCCACCATTTCTTGAAGAATTCCACATTTGTGTTATCATATCAAGAAATTGAGTATGCTCTTCCCACATTTGTTCATATTTGAAATATTATCATTTTTTGAATTCACTTACCACCATTTTAACTCTTATTGACCAATGATCTAAATCAATCCTTGTCAAGGTGTTAATTTTAGCACAAGTCCCTTCAACTAGCCAATGATATGAGAGTATGCATCTATCTAATTTATTTCCTATTAGGTTCTAGCCTATCCTATTATTGGTCCATGTATAGTTGTCTTCTTTAAACTCAACCTCCCATAGATTATTGTTTTGAATAAAAATTGAGAATTCTCTCATACTTTGGTTTAATTTCCAATTCCCTCAAATTTTTCATCTAGCTTGGTTATGGCATTGAAATATCCTATGATTATGAATCAAGTTTCTTGGTCTTTACTTCTCATAAAGGCTTCAATCCCACTCCAAAATTCTAATCTGCTTGACTATGTTGTAGGTGTTGGAATATATTACATTATTTGGTACATGCTAATGTACCATCATGGGTACATGTTTAGATTAGGAGTTTGTCTTAGATTAGGATTTAAGTATTTACTTTATGCAATGGAATAAATGCACAAGTATTATTAGAATGTGCAATGATGTAAATGTGCATGTTGTCCACATGTACATGAGTCCTTAAGAATAGGAAGATGAAGAGTCATAGGAATATGGAAGGCCAAGAGTCATGTCTCATTATATATAGGCCTTCTTAAGTGATAGCAAAGAGAGGATTTTGGAGTGCACAAGGTAGAGTAGTAGTAGATACAATGTAGAGCATATAAGCAATATGGAGTGTTTGAGATCTCCATTTCATAGCAATGTACTATTTTCGTGAGCTTTCATTAATGGCTGATTTATGAGTATTTTCTCAAGTTTCTCATCATATTCTCATGCTTAGTATATTACCATTTTCATATATTTAATATTGCATGCTCTTTTTATACCTTGTGGTAGTTATTTCATTAAATATATAGCATCAAAAGCTAACAGTGGTATCAGAGCCACAAGGGATATTGATAGGAGATAGGGAGAGCCACAAGAATATTGAGAGGAGATAGGAGATCTCATTTTAAAAAATTTAGAATTTTTGAAATTGCTATTTGGCTAGAGTCTTTCCATAGAGTTGCAAAAAAACTTGTGAAGACTAGGACTCAACATTGATTCCACTAGTTTGAAAAATCAACTAGTGAAGTTCATTATCTTTAGATTTAAAAAATTTCCATTATCATTTTCTAATACTTTGTTGCAGAGAAGAGTTGATTCAAAGAAAGTTGAGAAGCTTCCTAAAAAGTACTTGAAGCAACAAGTTGAAGATTGAAGAATTTGGAGGCCTAAAGAAAAATGTCCCATTGCAGGATTTGCAGATTGAATATTCCAAGTAGAAGATTGAGAAGAGAGGAAGAGGCCAAAGGAGCCACATTGAAGACTATAAATCAAGGAGGAGGTCCAAGGAAGAATATCCCATTGTATATTAAAGATAGAATATTGAGGAGACTCACGAAAGAGATCTCCATAGAATATTGAAGATTGAGGAGAACCAAGAAGGAGGTCCTCATAGAAATTTGAATATTAAAGACTTCAGATTGAAGAAAGAAGAAAGCAACTCTAGAAGGAGGAGACCCAAGAGAAAGGTTTCATTGAAGAACTTCCAAATTTGGAAGATTGAAGATTGAAGATAGAGGACTAGGAAAAGTCCTATTGAAGATTTGAGAAGCTGCAAAATTTGAAGACCCAAGAGAAGAGGTATCAAGAAAGGTTGGAAGGAGAAATAAGGAGAAGGCTAGAAAAGCCCATTGGAGAAGATTGCAAGAGGGAGAAGCACCTAAAAAGAGGAATTTGGGATAATTATTGCCATCCGAAAATAAGCCCAAAAGGAAGAAGGATTTGGCAAGAAGTTTGCCAAATTTTGGAAGAGTTTTTCGAAGATCTCAAGACATTTAGGTTCTTGAGAAGAAGGCCAACAAATAGGCCAATATTGAAGTCAAAATTCGACAAGGAGGTTAAAGGAGAAAGGAGCTAGAAGAGGCCACCAGATTTGAGAGATTTGAAGATTGCCATTGAAGGCTTGAAGGTTGAGTTGAAGAAGAGAAGATTGTTGTTTTTACAATAGAAGTTGAAGAGTCACAGGACAAAAAAATCAAGGTGACATAGAGCTGCAAGTTAGAGGATATAGATTTTGAAGAGCCCTTGAACAACTAGCTTGAAGGAAGGCTTGACAGCAAAGAAAGCTGCAAATTGGAGGAATTTCCTACCAAATTTGAGAAGGTTAAGGATAACATAACAAAGGACAAATAGGCAGCATTGGAAGCTGCAAAATAGAGGAGTTTAGGAAATCAACTAAAGGAGAAGGATTCAAGCATTTAAAGCAAGAGTGGATAGCAAGTTAAAGGAGTTATAAAGCAGCTAATTGAAGGAGTTTATGAGCTGATTTGGACAACAAGAAAAGTTGTAAATTTGTAAAGTTTAGGGAAGAAAAGCACAAGGAGTTGAAGTTGCAGAAATTACAAAACCAGGACAGCAAATAGGTGAATCAAATCACCAAGGAATCTTTCTACAAAGGAGGCCTAAATAAGGTTTGAAAATTTGGTGTTATTAAAGTTTTATTATTCAAGTATTATTTAAGTCTTTAACACCATATTTAAGTAGCAAAAGGAAAGGTCTCAAGTTTACATCTTCTAAGTTCGAAGAAGAATTAGTTACATTGGTGCTATAAAGGTTATTATAAGCATTTAAATCAATTCATTTTAATATTACAAGAGCACCACATTAGAGCCATTAAAGTTAGCAAAATAGAGCTCTAAAGATTAGTGTCTCCAAGGTGAAAAAGGAGGCATCTTGGGTATCATCAAACCTGCACATTTCAAACAACATAAAGCAAATTAGATATTGCTTAAAGGAGTTATAAAGGAAGAAAGCATTAGTTTCAAAAGCATGCTTTAGACTCATCAAAGTGCAGATTTTTCTAAGGTCTATTGAGCAAAATAAGGAGACTCAATAGTAAACAAAGGCAACACAAATTTCTAGTATTTAAAGACACCAAGAGGTGTGCCAAGTATTGAAAAGCCTTTGGTGAAGGTAATATTAACAAAGGCATAGAAAGAACTACCATAAGCAACATCATCATATTGAAGGAGATAGCCACTTGCACCAAGGAAGGCAATGTTGGGCATTGATACACAATCATTATTTTGTCAACGTAAAGCATTGGAAATCATCATAGATTGCAAGGTTGAGCCACCAAGGTTGCACCACTAGTGTGAGAAGAAGAAGAATTAGCAAGGCTAAGCCACAAAGGTTGCACCACTAGCATGAGGAGAAGAAGCATAGTCTCACTGCTAACATTAGCATCATAGGCCATGGCATATGAATAATCAACATCTAAGAGTGAGTGTTGGAAAACAAGCACCACTAGCACCACCATAACACCACCAAGAAGTCGAAGAGCCACCACCTTGAAGAAAGCACCACCAAACCTGAAGCAAGCTCTATTACAAAGGAATCATCCACGTAGAAACTGCCATAGGAGGAGAGCATTGGAGAAGTAACAGTTGAAATAACCTCAGTGAATGTTGGTAAGCACAAAGAAGTTTCGAAGTGATTGAAGGCCAAGAAACAAGAACCAAAATTAGGGCACATAAGGTGCATGACAAGGAAGACCAAGTGTTAAGAAGTCATCCACCACGTGGAGGAAGTTACATATTCCATTGGAGGATGTTACATATTCCATTGAAGGATGTTACATATTCCATTGAGGAGAGCTACGTTCCATTTGTAACATTAAAGAAGTCATAATACATTCATACCCATGAAGTATAATACTCTTGGAAAGCATTAAGCAAGAAAAGTTGGGTAGAGCACCATAGGAGATATTAAAAGGAAGTGCAAAGACCTCTAGTGCCACTTGGCACTTGATACTATAACATCAGTTATGATTAAAGGAAGGTGCAACATCTAAAGGGCACCTATTTAGTGCATGAGCTGAAAATAGCCTAAGAATAGTGAAGGGAGCATGTGGAAATTAGAGTTGAGTGCCTTGGAGAAGTTGGAAAGCATAGAGGAGAGTCAAACCTCAAGAGATCGCATTGAATGAGCAAGGAGACACATTGATTGCAGGAAGATAGAAGTCTTTTTTGAGCATAGGTTGCAGAGTTAATGCAAGTCAAGTTTGGCACGTTGCATATACAAGAAGGTAAGAATTATTTAGTTCATAACCTTTGCAAAGTTTAAAGGAGATATAAGGCATTTTTTAAGGATAAAATTAATTAAGTTTTTATACTTAAGGTTATTTGAGTAATAGGAGAAATAAGGTGATAAATTATAACCTTGGATAAAGTATTGAATGCCTTAGAAGATATTTGAAGAGAGAAGCATTAAAATTAATATATTCAATTCATATTGCATTAAAATATTTGTAAATTATTAAACTTGGAGATATAAGGATTTCCACATTGAAATTGAAATTGCAAATACATTAGTTTTCTAAATTTCCAATTAGGGAGTTATAAGGAGTTCAACACCAAATTTAAAGCTTTGAAATTTAGAAATTATATTATTGAAAATTGAAAGAAGCAAAACATAGAATTGCTTGAAAGTTGGAAAATTATTTTTGATACTAGTCTCTTATACAAATTGAAGGGACATAAGGAATCCAACTATAGAGCCTTGAAGATAGAGAATTATATCAATTGAAAGTGCATCAAAACTATCTTTAGCTTTCTATAAGGAGAAATAAAGTACTTGTCTTAAAAAAATAGGAGTTGAACATTATATTGAAATTATCATCAAAACATTAGGGAGACAAAAGGGATTCAACTCAAAGGAAAACTTAGAAAGCTAAGTCTACTATCAAAGCCATATTCAAAACATTTGGGAGAGACAAGGTATTCTACAAAACTTGAAGAATTGAAAAGATCTTATCAAAATTGATCTTTTACATTCAAAATACTAGGGAGTTAAAAGGAAGTCTACTTAGAGATTTGAAAAATTAAACCTTTGTCAAAACCATTGATTGAACATTAGAAATTTTAGGGTATCCTACAAATTTGAGAATTGAAAAGAGTTCATTAAGTTTGATCTCTAAACTAGGGAGTCATAAGGTAGACAACTTCAAAGGCTTTGAAAGATAAAATATTATTTATATATAATACTAAGGAGCTATAAGGAATTCCACTTCAAAGATTAAACTAGAAGAAGCATGGATGAAATAGTGAGGAATGCATTCAATAATGAAGAACTATTTCATGAATTGAAATTTTATTCACAAAACTTAATAGATACTCTTGATGGATACAAATATTTGTCTACTAGTAAAAAGGAAAGATTCACTTTGTTTCTTAAGGAAGCAAAAGAAGGAAATTTTATGATATTAATTGGTTATCTTCATGAAGTAATTTTTAGAGCTTGGTGGAATACTCAAAACATAGTTATATTTACATCAAAATAATGTTTGATGATATATCTATCATTAATTGTTTTTGAATTCTTTCAAAACATGAAACAAAATGAACATACTAGCAATGAAATATTGAATCCTGGCCAATACTATTGTGATGATATACTAACTCATCATGATGAAGATATATCACTAGAAAAAATGTAGAAACAAAGAAGAAGAAGAAAAGAAGAGGAAGCATGATAGAAAAGAAAATATGAATATGAAATAAAATACTTTCAAGTTGAATACAAATCAAAGTGAACCAAAGGAATAAAATGAAGATACTAATTATTTACTTGATCAGGATACAGATAGGGAACAAAATAAAAAAAATCAGGAAAGAAGAGATCAAGTTCTAGAACCAATATGAAGACCCATATTGAAGACTAAAGCCTTCAATACCCAAATAATGTAATACAGGGGGTGTTGGAATATATTACATTATTTGGTACATGCTAATGTACCATCATGGGTACATGTTTAGATTAGGAGTTTGTCTTAGATTAGGATTTAAGTATTTACTTTATGCAATGGAATAAATACACAAGTATTATTAGAATGTGCAATGATGTAAATGTGCATGTTGTCCACATGTACATGAGTCCTTAAGAATAGGAAGATGAAGAGTCATAGGAATATGGAAGGCCAAGAGTCATGTCTCATTATATATAGGCCTTCTTAAGTGATAGCAAAGAGAGGATTTTGGAGTGCACAAGGTAGAGTAGTAGTAGATACAATGTAGAGCATATAAGAAATATGGAGTGTTTGAGATCTCCATTTCATAGCAATGTACTATTTTTATGAGCTTTCATTAATGGCTAATTTATGAGTATTTTCTCAAGTTTCTCATCATATTCTCATGCTTAGTATATTTTCATTTTCATATATTTAATATTGCATGCTCTTTTTATGCCTTGTGGTAGTTATTTCATTAAATATATAGCATCAAAAGCTAATAGTAGGTCCATAGACATTGATAAGGATGAAACGAATATTTGCAAAGTAGCATGACTAAAAGCTACCCAATGCCTAGTTTTATGAATGGTTACATAGGAGGTTCTAATAGGATTACAAAAAGTTAGAATTCCCCCTACCACTCCTTCAAAATCCATAGCATCCCATTCACATCTCATCCATACTTGTTTCATAGTATTAGAAACTTCTTCTTTTGTCATTTTAGCTTCCTAGATACAAATAATATCAAGCTTACTACTTAAATAGAGGTCCCTAGTACACCTCTACTTTGAGGGGGCATTAGCACTACTTATAATTAATGAGATGATAATCATGTCTCATTAGGACCTAATGGCCCTACCTGCAAATTACCAATATCATTTTGTTGTTTGGTAAAGCGAAGTTCAACCAACTTAGTTTGAGTTGCTTTCTCTATGTTTGCTCTTGCTTCCCTAGATCTCACTTGATAATTTGAGTTTTTTCCTCTGTTTGCATTGCCTTTATTAGAAGTAGGTCTTATCATTCTATTCCTCAAAATTATTTCACAACTTTCTTTTTCATCAGATTTATCTTCTCCTAGCTGTACTACAAAAACTTTTGACTTGTCCTGCTCATTTTCTGGTATTTCCTTATTAATGGTAGAGGTATTAACATCTAACATTGCATTTTATTTACCAATTTTTTTTCTCTTGAATGGTGCATGGTAATTCAAGAGAGTCTTAAAAATCTAATGAGACACATTCCTTAGATTCATTGAGAATGTTTATCCCTAAATAAGGATCATACTAAATAGTCAGTTCCTTGTTAATATGTTAAACCTGTTGTACTATATCCTCTAAGCTTTGATCTACTTTTTCTTCATAGGCTAAAGCCTCAAAAGAGTTGGTATTTCTTCCAATATCCTTCCTTAATGGTCTTTATCATTTATTTGGAAGTTGAAAACCATACTCATCCATATCCTTTTGTAAGTTTCTCTTGCAATTTTCTACATATGAATATGTTGGACTCTTTTTAGGGTATGATATCTCAATATGCCCCACCTCATAATATATTATGAATCTAAAAGATATGTTTTCATAATCTATGGTTTGGATCCATATCTTATCCTTGTACTTAAGAATTATCGATTTTGGTAAAAATTTACTTATATCAATCATGACCAATATTTGAGCATAAATAGCCAATAATCCATATTTTGTAGTTTCTAAAATATCAAGGAATTCTACCAAAGTGTTTCCTATTTCCTTGAAGTAATCCATATCCCTAAATTCAATGAGCAACCCATACATCCTAACCCAGACTAGTACTCGATATAGATTTACATTTTCAAGTGAAAAGCCTTCATACCACCAGGTAAGAAAGATTCTTGCTCTTCCCATAAACCAAGGACCCCTTTTTAGGATTCTATCTCTTTCTTCCCTAGAACAAAAAATGGATAGGAATAAAATATTTGGGAAGAAATGATAGAATCACTACTAGAGACTTCCAACTCCTATTAATCCCAGGTTGAAGACCCTAGCCAATACCTATTAAATTTACTAAAAATCGCCTTATATTTGAGAAATAAGGATTAATCCTTTGTGGTGCACTCACTAACCTCTACTACTAGAGATGCTTCTAAGGATTTAGCTATAAATCAATCTATGGTAAGGAAACTAAAACTCAAAATATACTAAAATTTACCAAAATATCCTATAACAAATATAATATTTGATAAAAGTTATAATAATTTGCATGCAAAATTTCTAAGATAAAAAAGGGAAAAGAATCTTAGCTGGAAAATTCTATGCCCAAAAATAATGTCTTGCCTCACTGAATCCCTAGCCCTCCATTGCTCCTCCCATAATCTGAACCTTGGTTGATAAATATTTGCAATTTTGTTTTTCATGACTTGAAAAATCGTCACTACCCTTTTTATGGATGGCTAACTTCACAGGATAATATCTCCCTCAATATTGCTTGGATTACTTCATATAACCACTCATTTTAAAGCTCTTCAAATTCTACACAAATTGGTCTAAGAATTAGCTAAATTAGACAACCCTTTGTGAAGATATGGATCCTAAAAGATGAGATGTTTTAAAACAAAATGCCCTATTCCTTCACGAAGATTTACTGTGTTGATTTCATAAATAAATAATATTTTACACATAAAATTTGGTGAAATAAAAGTGTAATGTTTTTTATTAAAGAAAAAGTAATTAATATATTTGAAGGAAAAATATATTATTTGATTAATTGGAATTTAAAATATTATTGAAGAAAAAATAAGAAATTTGGACTTTGAAGATTGAAAAAATATATATTTGAGAGAAGATTATTGTTTGAAGTTTTAAAATATTGAATTTTGGAGTAATAAGGATTTCTACTAAAAAGGAAAAAAATTGAAAGAAAATTTTATGGAGATGATATTAAAAATATTTGCAGAATTATTCAAAGGCTTATTATTGAAATGACAAATGATTTGAAGGCTATTTATCATAAGAAACACAACATGACAATTAAAGAAAGAAAGCAAAAAAAAGAGAAGCAGACACCCAATATGATTCACTAGAAGAAAGTAAGGAAATATTGAAAAACCTAAAACTTTGCACATCTCGTATGATAGAGAATGTTGAAGAATGGAAATATATATCAATAGAAAAAAGGGGCTTATAATCAATTTTCAAAGAAGCTAAAGATGAAAAAATTTCAACATTTGATAATTGTCTAAGTTCAAAACTTACTAAAGGCAATGGAGACTCTAAATATGATATTACATTACCTATTGATATATGAAAGATAATGTATACGACATTACTTACTCTTGAAGTCCTTAAAGACAAGAATAAAAGGTAAGAAGAAATAATTAAAAATTTGAAGAACAAACCAATGATGAAGAATGCATGTTGTAGTACAAATGATCTTATAAAAAAAATGATGTAAGCTATGACACAAGTGATTTGAGGCCTATGACAACAAGTATATGTTGTGATACTAGTGACCTTGTTCAAAAGACAAATGTAAGTTGTGATACTTGTGATTTGGGACCCATGACAACAAATACAAAACTTGTTCCAAGAATAAACATTGCATGTAACACAAGGGACTTTAACATTGTTCATAAAGACAAAAAGTGTGCAAAAAATATATGTGACAATAGACATTGTAATGTAATCAATAATAGTGACAAAGACATTGGTATAGATTTTTTGACAGGGTATATTGATATAAATTCAAAAAAAAGGCAAAAAATAAAACCAAAATATGAAGATCTTAATCAATCAGGTAATAATGAATCAAGGATTAAGAAAAGTAATTTTGAAATAGAGAACTTTAGGATAAGGACAAATGGAATTGATTTTGATACAAGAAAAATTGAGACAAGTAAAAAACATGGACATTATGGCAGGCATGAACACAAGGTACAAAGATATTGGGATCTTCATTGTTGTGAAATTTATGGAGGTAACAATCATCTTCAAAAATATTGTTGGTGCAAAGGAAATAATAATATGAATATCATCGAATGGGATAAGATGAAAGACATGGTAAAAATGATAGCACTTAATGGACTAAGTGATAAAAGTATTTCAAATCCATATGTGACCAAAAAGAGATTATTCAACAATTGATCAAGGAGGAACATAATTAGAAGGACAATAAATGTACCCAATCCAAAAATGGAAAGAATGTAAAAGTCAAAGTCAATGCAAGGAGACCAAAACAATAATCAAAGATTGAAAGCAAATGAAGACAAAGACCCTTCTTACCAAATAGTGTAATATGGGGGGTGTTAGAAGTATTACATTATTTGGTACCTTGCAATAATATTACAAGTACCATGTAAATAGTTTAGTTTAGAGTGTGATTAATATTTGAGTATATAATAGGTGTCATGTAAGTAAGTGTGGAGTTATGTGAGGAGTTAAGTAAGGTGTCATGTAAGTAAGGAGTTATGTAATAGTTTGTCATTTAGTATGTCCAATCATTAGTTTTTATCCTTATGTGAATATGTGAAGTTTAATATATTTATCATTATGCGGTATTTCTCCCATGAGAAATATGAAGTGTTAGATCTCCTGTGTGTTTGAGGATATGAATAGTTTATTGAAAGTAGAAAGGTCAAGAGTCTTATGAATGTGAAGAGTCTCATATTGAAGACAAAGCATTGTGTTATTGAGATCGAAGAAGAAGCTTTGCAATACATTGTATTTGCATTGCTTAATTAGATATATTTATTCAATAATATTTTCAATGAGTTAGTGTTCATTTTTTCGGTGAAAAAATACTAAATTTTATTAAACATAAACTAGATTACATAGTTGCAAGGCCTTCCATACCTAGGCCATAGCCTATTAGTGCCTCTAAATATACATGCCTATAATCCCATGAAGGCTAAATGCCCAATTAGAGAATAGACAAAAATTACATAGAAAAGAATTGCTACACCAAATCACTGAACAACATATCAGAGTAGGACTCCTCAGAACTACAATAATACAAAACCATCGGTTTATTTTCCTTGTATACCACATACTCTCTAGAAACCACATTCTAGAGGTCTTCATTTCTAGTGGTGATTGTAAATTCCTGCAGCTCCACCAACTCATCCTACTAATATCCATTGTCATGTCTATCCTATCTCCAACTTCCCACGTACACAGTAATTCGAACAATTTCTAATCATGAAAAACAGGAGTTGCCATGTTGTTACTTGCTCCTTTCCCATCATTGTGGTAATCTTATCAAAGTAAAACCTGCAAGTCCATATAATATTTCCGTAGGTTTTGGCCCCTACCATAATCATACTAATGATGACCTCTCTCTATTCTCCAATTATCCAATCTATTTACAACTCTATTCTTTTCCCTCATCATGTGGAGAAATTTTATCCGTTCTTTATTTTTTAAACCTATAATATTGTCCAAGAACAGTTGGATCCTCCATTCTATTTCTCCCCTCCTCCTGCTTGTTCAACCTATTGATTAAGACTTGAGAGTTAGACTCCACCTTAAATCTTGAGTATCCTTGCTTAAGAGCCATGGATAAGCCTTTACAAATGGCCATGGCCTATGCCACCATGTTGTTGTTCCTCCCAATGCCTCGATGGAAGCCAAAAACCATCGTCCCTTCATGTGTATGACCCACCCCTCCAATACCCGACTCCCCCAAATTACTATGAATAGCACCATCAATGTTAACCATAACCCAATACATCGATTAAGGCTTCCACTTCCCTCCCTTATACAACTTTTTAGGAGGAGCCTTCCTTATTTCCAAGATCTAATTCCATAACGATTGGGACTAGTGAGTTAGTTTTCATTGTTATTATCACGGATTGAATATATTGTGTGAATATTTTGTCTTAATATATTGTGAGATCCTGTGAGGAAAGTATTGAGTTTTATAATTTTTTGTTTTAGATATTTTAGAAAAAATAAATATTATGATTTAAAGCTAGGTAGGATGAGTTTGGGAGGTTTAGAGGAATTAATTTGATTGAAGAATTTCACACCCTAAACCAAGGTCAAAATCTCATGGGTGAACCTTAAAATCTTATTATCAAATAACATTAACTCAATCCGTTATATTCCTCAACTTTCAAGAGGAGACCTAGGTTCAAATATTGCCAAGTGATACATGCATAATTCCCAAGTTGTTGTAATATCACTATGTGGTCATGATGATGTAATATGTGTGGATCTCATTTCAATCCCATAGAACTAATTAAAAAAGAAGAAGCTAGGTTGCATGGAAGGAGAGTCATTTATGATAAGAGAAAGAGAAAGTATGGGTCTATGATAATCCATATTCAAGCAATAGATATTACACCAGGAGTGTTTATCAAGGATGAGATGATCAAACATGACATAATAGTTCTTAAAAGCAAGGGGTTAATATGTAAGTTCTACGAATGTTGATCAAGTTTTTTAGAGATACAAAATTGGATCAAGTGAAGGTGATGATTGAATTTAAATTACTCCATGACTTCTCTTTTGAAAGGATTTTCCTCATCATTTTTTTCCAATTAAAAAATCAAGGAAATAATAGGTGATGGCCCATGGTTTTAGAGGAGAAATGACCTATATATTAAACCATGGAGTGAGATTTTTTTTGGTGGAGATGAAAACTATTAAAAGGCTTATAGTGTGTGTTAGAGATTTTAGACTTTCATATTAACTTAATAATGAAAATATTTTGAAGAATATTAACAATACTCTAAGGGAGTTCATTTAGAAGAGATCAACTACTAAGGAGTGAAAAAATGTTGTATATGCCATGATAAGTGTTGCCATAGATATTTGAGAATCTTTTTCATAATTCATTAAGACTAAATTTGCATCAAAAGGCTCAAAAAGGGATAGGTGAATTGGTAGTGACCGAGTGCTTGGATATGGGTTGCTCTGGTTTGATTCCTTGGAGGGTTGAGGGTCCCTTTAACTTCATCTTTACCTAATAGGCTAGGGTTTATTAAGGTTACCTATGCACCAGAAAAATTTACATCAAGAGAATAGGATCAACAAGTGGATTATGAAAACATTATATTATGAAGTCATAATTGGAAAGATGACAAAAGATTGCAATATGAAAATTATGGAGAAAAAAAGATGAATAAATTTTAGTCATGAGATGAACTTCAAGATGAAATAAGGAGAGCATATTATAGTAAAAATTGGATTAGATGAGGTATTTTCCACTCCTAATAATGTGGCAAATAAAGCCCTCTACATCGTCAGATTACAAAGGCCATCATGATTGACTATTTGAAGAAACAAAAAAATGATATAAGGAATGAGGAAGTACATTATGCAAGTTCGAATCCATAAGTTATTAAAGGTGCAAAGGAAGTTGTAAAGGTAAATTTTAAAATAAAGAGGAAAGAGGTCAAGTGTAATCCAAGCAAATCTTGTTCATTTTGCTCCAGTAGTGTAAAATTCGCTCCTTGCAATAAAAATGAAAGTAGTATAGAGTTTATCCTTTACACTCTACGGTTTTTTTTTTTTTTAAGTGAAAAACCCCTTGCGGGGTCACCTTGGTCTGAGATACCACGAACAGGGGGTTCTACACCGTCAAAGTCACCCGGGAGTCGCACCCGACCCTGCCCGCACCAACATTATCAATTGGATTTTGGATACCCAATTCAGCTTTTTGGTAGGGTGGAGATTTGAACTCGGGACCTCCCTTGGAGGATTGCCCTCTCCTCTCCAACTCACCTACAACACCTGGGTACTCTAGGGTTTTAATAACAATGTAATAAATAAATAATTATGTAGGATATCCATGAAATTTTTTATTTTTTAAGTTAGCAGAAGAAAGTAAGTACTAAGGAGGATAGTCCTTGCACTTATGAAGGCAACATAAATAAGGAAGTGTTCATGATATTCATGTTAGGCTTATTATATTATTTGTTATGTAATTATTATATTATTTGATGTTAATTTAAGAAATGAATGATGATGTCACCTCATATGAGGTTGGAATCTTATATCTTCCATGAAAATGAGAGAAGGCAAAAAAATTGAGTTTAAGGTGAAACATCAAAAGTCTCTTGAATCTAAGAGATGCCATAAAACATAAATATAAATGATGTGCTCATATTCTAGCTGCCAAATAATTTTTTTTGGAGAAAATATCAAATATATTATTGTGTTAAATATTGTTTGTTCTCTATTATTTTTCAACATCTGGTATCAAAACTTGGAGGGTGTGTGTTTAGGGACAATTGTTACCATTTGATGACATGCCCTGTTTGCAATTTCTTATTACCTTATTTCTTACTTACCTTTGTGAAATTACAAAGAGCCCTATCTACATTTGAGTTCATATTTTGCTCTATCTAAACCTCATCCAAGTAACCTACCCTATGCCCCAAATACAAAGGAAATAACTTGCTCTATTTCTATAGAATATTAGTAGTAAAAAATGGGGGTATTTTCCCAAGGCAAATCTAAATTTTGGTGGATATTCCAAGATAGATTACAAAGCATGCTACGAGTTCAAAGTTTATCGGGATGATATCTGTGGATATTCTAAATATCAATGGACATTCTTAGTTTGAGGCTTGTCATGACAATATTTCGAGATTATTTTCACCAATAGAGACACGTAACAAGCTATATTTCTTACTCACTACAAAAAATATTTTCTTAATAAAAAAATGCTCAAAAACTGATCTAACACAACTCTTTGTCATAGGTGGAGTAGTTTTATTTGGCAACTGAGAATGTCTTGGAATGGTAGGCCACTGGATGGCCATTTTGCTTTACTACTTCTCCAAGGTCAAATTGTGAGGCATATATCTCTATCTTAAAAGGTTGATACATGTCAAGAAGGAAAAGGACAGGGGTTGTACATAGTTTGTATTTCAGTGTATCAAAGGCATGAGCATGATATTTTGTCCATTGAAACAAAAATTTGGCTTTAGTCAAATGGTGTAAGGGGACTGCAATAGTGGAATATTTAGTAATGAACTTGCGATAAAAATTCACAAGTCTAAGGAAACTCCTTAACTTAGTGATGGTAGAAGGAGTTGGAGGAGGACTTCAACCTTAGAAGGATCCACTTGAATGCCTTGATCATTGATGATGAAGCCAAGATAGGAAATGGAAGATTGAGAAAAAGAATATTTTGGAAGGTTGGCATACAATTGGTTCTCTTGAAGGGTTTTGAGAACTTGTTCTAAGTGATCTAGATGGAACTTCCAAGTAGAAGAGTAAACAAGAATTTCATCAAGATAAATTATCACAAATCTATCCAGGTTGTCCCTAGACACTTCATTCATTAATCTCATGCATGTAGTTGGAGCAATAGTAATACCAAGGGCATAACAAGCCATTAAAAAAATCCCAACTTAGTCTTGAGTGTTGTCTTCCATGTGTCTTATGCCTATTCCTGGACCTGGTGATACCCACTCTTGAGACCAATCTTTAAAAATAACTTAATCCCTTGTAGATGATCCAAAAGATAATCAATTATGGGAAGGGGATACCAATTATTGATTGCGATTTTATTTAACGCCCTAAAATTATTACATAGTTATGAAGTACCATCTTTCTTGAGCACAAGCAATATTGGTGAGGCTTGGTTTAATAAATCCCTTACACAACAATTCATGGATTTTCTTTTTAACTTCTTCCATTTGAAGCATTGATTGTCTATACATGGGTGCATTAGGAAGGGAAGCACTAGGGATAAGCTCTATATTATGATTGATATCTTTAATAGGAGGAAGTGTGGAAGCTTTTTTAAAACACATTTGAATATGATTGCAAAATATTATTAAGTGAAGCATTCCTTGAAGATCTATAAAGTGGTGCTTGGATTCCTTCATTATGTGGCCTTATGAATATAAGTGCCAAGTCTTGTGCTTGATTTATAATTTTTACATGCTTGTCTACAACTTAAAACCAAGTTGGTTGTTTATTGAGTGCACTTAATTAGATATAACTTATTATCTAATTGCAAAGTGTAAGTATCTTTATATCATGTAGCATTCCTATTATATTGATAGAGTTTGCCAAGTAGTAATCCATAACAATCCATGGGAGTGATATCACACGTTAATTTATCTACAAATTTAGTACCAAAAGAAAATGAGACTATGCATGTGTATGCGATGTCATAATTGGTCCCACTATCCTTCCATCCAAGATAATAAGGATGAGGATGAGGGATCATAGGCAACTTCAAATTTTAAACAGTAAACCTTGTTATCAAGTTCTTTTGCGAGTCATTGTCGATGATACAATCAATGGAATAATCATGAGTTAGGTGAGCCCTTGTGATGAACAATTTGTCATGGTCACCTATAGAAGAGTTGTGATTCATGAGGGTGACATTGTTCAATTTACCCTTTAACTCATTATATGTTCTATCTTACCTTATAGTATCAGTGGGACCATATTTTAGGTCCTTATTTGGATACTTTACAATCAATGATTTCTTCTTCATGTTTTTCAACTGGTAGAATTGAAACCAAAGATATCATTTCTTCTTAAAAAAAGTACAAATTTTTTGGGAGTTAGAAAAAGAAGATGTTTTTGGATGAAGAAGAATAAGAAGAAGTAGATGAAGATTGAGAAGAAGAATAAAATGAAGAAGAAGGCCTTTTCACTTCTTGTTCCTATTGTTTTTGAGTTGACACCTTGTAAGTGCATATAGATCGAGATCCTCTTGATTGAGAAACAAGTTTCTCCTCTACAAGTTTTGCATGGTTGAAAGTGACATCAAATGTGGCTAAAGGAGTGTATTTTAGCTGCCTATACAAAGGTTCTTGTAAGCCACTCTTAAATTTTATGATGATTGCTTCAACTACATATTTCACACCAAGCAAAATCCTGAACCTGTTGAACTAAAATACATAATCCTACACAGACATGTTACTTTACCTTAATATGTACCATTTTACATTGAGATCTTGCTCATAGTTTGAAGTATAAAAAGCATCCTTCAAAGCCTTTATTAGGCTATCCCAAGTGTCAATTAGAGTTTGGCTCTCTTGCCATTCCATAACCATAATATTTGCTAACCCAAAGAGTGAGTTTCACAAAGGGAACCTTCTCTTCAATAGGAATATCAGTGTAGGAGAACCATATCTCCATGTCCAATATCCAACTAGCTATGACATTTGGATTTCTAGAACCATCATATGGTTTGACTTCATATTTAGTCTTAGCATAGAGATCATTATTATAGGTTTTCACATCTGGGGTGCTTTGGATTGTTATATCATTTACCTTATTGACCAATTGATAAACTATAGTGGCTCATGTGGCCATTTGTTTTGCTAAATTAAATGCCATAGTAGAACGGGTATAAGTCAGGTGGACTTAAACAAGGGACACCTAAGATAACCAATATGTTTACAAGGGATTACAAAACTTGTGCCTTTTCCAAGAAATTACAAAAATGTCTTATGCAATTTACAAAAGGCTTGGAAATTTTACCAATTCAATAATAATTGATTTAATAAAAATGTAAATTAATAAGAGAGCGCAAGATAATTAAATTAATTAATAAATTAAAATTAATTAATTAAAAAAATTATCACCCCCTTTGTAGTGTGTAAATTGAATTTTTGGGCACAAAAATGCAATGGTTATTTTTTGTGCCAATTGAGGTCTTTTATCGGTCAAATCATGTTACCAGGGAGAATCAACCATGATCTACCAAGTGTCAAGTCGAGGTGAAAGTTTTTTGGATGTTTGAAAATGTAAATTATCCATGAAAGTATCCAATCATTGTTCATAAAGTGCCACATGGCTCGCAAATAACATCTTCCTGGTAGTGTTGAAAAAATCCTCTCGATGTCTAAACTTTCTTGTCGTCTGACCGTCTAGTTTCCTTTTGTGTTCGCTACATGGTTTTTTTTTATGGTAATTGATATCCCCCATGTGTTGTGACACAATGAGTAAGGTATACTATTATTATAACAATTACATAGTGAGATACCAAGTGTTAAAACATACATGAATTCACTATTTCTACATTGTTAGTTTGTGTTCCTAGTCTTCATTAGTCAAAACATGCCAAGAGTATTCTCCACATGACTGTTAGTTACCTGGTTTCTACTATCTAAAGACATGCAGGTAAAAGTACAAAAAAATCACATTACAACATCCAATTTCTCCACATCAAATCAAAATATTTTTCCTCCACTTTCACCCATCAACGGTCATGAAAACCATCTAATAGTTGAGCACCTCTTAGTGCACTGAAAACAATGTCTATGGTCTACTTCAATCCGTTGGAGATCACAGGGAAAATGACTTTTATCATCGCATAGGAAAATCACAAACATACTACATTATAGTTCATCAAAAACACATCATTGTCAAAAATATTTGTTTGAGAGCAAAGTCAATTGTGAAGGAAAATCATTGATGAATCATAGGCAAAAACTAAATTTTATGTGTTGTGTCCATCAGGGAAATTCTAGAATGGACCATCTTGTCCATGATTTTGATCAACATCTTCAATGACTACTTCTGATAAATCCAATAAGCATAGAAGAGAGTCAACCAATAAAAAAAAAAAAGCAATCCATGTCACAATACTCACGTCATCCATCACATGGCTTAATTTATCTACATAAAACACAGATTAGAGTTAAATGAAACTCTCTCTTCACACAGTCGATCAAATATCAATTAGTATTCTACGATGTCAATAAAACCCACAAGGAAGTTTATATTGGTTAGAACAATTGATTACCTAACAATAATCTTTACATCTTGACCTTGGTGCTGATCCTAAAAATAGGTCATAGCAGACACCCTTGTCCAATTGTAACAAATAAAATCATTCGGTCTTCAACAAGGCAACATGGATTAAGATGAATCACCATGCATTGAAAATGAAGTGTCTAAGAAATACATCTCAAAGATATATCACCAAGAGCTTCAACTCAATGCTTATGCATAAAATGATGGTTTAAAATCACCCAAACACAATGCATGAGTAGAATGAATGAACATTAGCTAGAAATAACCCAAGTCCGATCTATTGCTCTGATACCACTGATGTGGAGTCAATCATGAAGCTATAAATTACATTAGTAAAAGTTCTTAAATAAGCACGTATAACAAACAACAAGCTAAATATAGATAGAAGATAAGATATGAAACTACCAACTAGCTAGAGAGCAAATCTAGGTAACAAGCTAAGAAACTAATATCTAGAAACATCTAACAAATTAAAACTAATCATGAGTTGTAGAAGCTTCATATTACATAGGATAAAATAAATTAATTAAGTCTAAGACATAAAACACAAACTTTAACCTAATCTAACTATTACATCATAAGTGATCCTCATAAAATAAACACTCAACGACTCTGCATGATCTGTTGTTGTCGTTACTTTTTTTTTCTATAAATAGGTTTTGATTGGGTTCTTGTACCAATTACAATATTACCCACATTGGGTGTTGTAAGTTACATCAAGTTATGCAACCCTTTTGGTGTTGTTGATATTTGAACCTTAGTGTGGGCTGCATCATCCATATGTTTCAACCATTAAACCAAAGCCTCATTGATGTTGTTGTTACTTCTACAAAATATGTTATTTTTTAAGCAAAATTTTAATTTAAAAGTTATAAGTTTGATTTAATTTAATTTCGTTGCTCTACATGAAAATATATTTAGCAAGGTGTTATATTGCATGTTGTGAGTAGCTAAATGAGAAGGTTCCACTTGGTGATGAAGATTATTCTTTAAAATTTGCAGACCATAAAAAGGGATAACAAGTCAGGCAAGAAGAATATATCTTGAAGTTTCTACTAGACAACTTGGTTTTATGAGAGAAAATGAAGATAAGAATTTTTTGAAAGAAAATCGAAAGCCCTTGAAGTTAAGAAGTCATATAGTCTATAGCAAATTGTTTTTTCAATGAGGATTATGTTTTTCGTAAAATGTGTCTTTTTGGTAGTGACCAACACATTTTTTTCAAATAATTTTTTGTATTAAAAATAATTTTGTACATAAAAATAAAATCATGTGCTTGGCACAATCACAACATTTGGTATAAATGATACCTCTAACTTGCATTTATAGGTAATGTTGTTAACTTATTGCATCTAAAGCCTAATATAGCTACCACAATGATATATAGGCATTGACAATATAAATTGTCATGGAGAAACAAGGATATTTTTTTGTGATATTTTGTTTCACTCTATTTTTACCCCATTTGTTACTATCGTTGGACATAAATCTTGAATTTGAGAAAATCCAAGTATATAGGGAAGTTACGCCCACGTATAAGGATTTCTCTTTAAGTAGGTATCATTGATAGGATGAATCCTTTTCAATACTACCTTGGTACCATGTATCGATCTCTTTCATGTACCTTAAGGTATCTCATGTATGATCGTGTATATTGAGAGGACTAGTTTCTTCCATGTATTGAAAAGTATATAGGAAGAGCATGTATATTGAAAGGTTTGGTATATATGATTGATGGTATATAGAAAACCATATTGGGAGTATGGTCCAAATTTTGCACCATGTAAGACAAAAATGAGAACAATACTAGTGGTCAAAAAACTTTGGGATATATTTATTGGTGATGAAACTCATCATGAGGAGACTGCAGCTAGGAAAAAGTATAATGAAGGATATGGAAGGGTTCTTATGCTCATAATATTTGGAGGGGCTAATGAAATACCATATATAAGTAAAGCAGAAACACCAAAATATGCATGGGATAGACTTTATACCATATTTGAAGGAAGGAATGAAGCCACAATCCTTCATATTCAACCACAACTTCACACATTAAAAGTCCAATATGGTGAGAGTATTGAATAATTTCTTTGAAGAATTGTTGAATTGAAGGAAAATTTGAACACCATGGGAGAAAAGGTAGACGATAAGCTCTTAGTCTCAGTTGTACTCAGAGCATTCCATGAAACATTCAAAATATTTATGACATCTCTCCAAGTATCAAGTAGAAAGGATTCGTTTGAAGAATTGGTAAACATCCTTCAACAATATGAAGTAGAAAATTAGTTGAGAGATGAGTTGTCCAATAATTCCCTTATCTCCAAAAATAAATCACAAAAGGATTCAAAGGGTCCTTCCACTTCCACTTCATCACAAAATAAGCCTTAGTGGAGGAGGATATATTGTCATATTTATGAAAAAGAAGGACATGATACTTGGTTTTGTAAATACAATATGATGTCTCATGGGAATAAATTTTGTAGACCTCCTCAAAGAAAACAATAATTTCAATCACAATATCAACAAGGGAAACAAGGACAAGGGAATCTCAACAAAGACCACAATAACAAGGGTATACTACTCAAGGTGAATCCGAACTAGATTATGAAGAAGATAGTGAAATAACACATAAGATTCTCATGGCCAAGTAAGTGTCAAAACCAAGAATTAAATGAGATAGTAAATAATATAAGAAACAAGGTGAGATTCATCAAAATATTGTGAAGATGGAGAGATTTTAAAACTATGGTCTTGTTTGCAATCAATTTTTAGAAAAGTTCGTAAAGGATATTTTTAAAAAAATATGGTAATATTTATTGGTGCAGTGAGAAGAATGTGCATAGCATTATTCACTCTTAAAATCCTTGAGGTGCAATGTAGAAATTAAATTGAAATAATTGAAAAGTTGAAGGACAATCCCATGATGAAAGATGTTTGTTGTGACACAAGTGATCTTTAAAGGACAAATTTTAGTTCTAATACTAGTGATTTGAAGCCCATAATGAAAAATGGTTGTTGTGATATATGTGATATTGTCCAAGGGAAATGTATAGCTTGTGATTTGAAGATTGTTGATGAGGGAAAATATTTTGTAGAAGATGGTTGTCTTGGCCATGATAAAGGTCATATTGCTAGAATTGAAAGTGGCAATGATTGTTTAGATTATGTTTAAGGTCATTATGATGATTATGTGTGGTATTTGAATGTTGACAGAAATCAAAGTAATGATGATGAAGAAATTGGATGCTTTGAAAAACATATCAAAGGAATTGATTCAAAAATAATGAGAAAAATGGGATACATTGGTATAAGTTTGGGGAGATATGGGCAAGGTGTGAAAATGTGCATAATACCAAGTATAAGACCAAAGAATGAAGGCCTTGGATATATAGGACAAGTAGGAGTAATGACAATTTTTTTGAAGAAATAATCATATGTAGAAGTTCCTAGGATGAGTTATTGTAGTCATTATGGAAGAACTCAACATGTGATGGCTAAGTTCCTTTGAGATTTATAGAGGTCATAATCACTCTCAAAGAAATTATTGGTATAAAGAGAGAAGACAAAAAATACATATGAATCGTGGATCAATGAATGTATTAGAATGGAATAAAGCAAAAAATAATTGAATGGTTTCCATAGGAGAATATGGAGTTTTTTGAATGAGAAGGATGTAAGTTTTTCCATGAAGCATTGTAATCTTGGGAAACTTGAGATGATTGATTTTTGCATCAAAATATGGCCTAATCTATGCTTGGAAGGCCTGTAGTGATAGGAGACTGCAAAAGAATATGATCCAAGCAATGCTTGAAAGACCTACAGTGATAGAACCTATAATATATAATTTAGTGGTAATTTCCTATAGGTGATAACCTAAAGGTAGATCCAAAGGCTGAACCATAGGTAACAATGTCCTAGGGTTGAGCTAGAGGTAAAGTACCAAGAGGTGATGATTTCCTAGAGGTAACCTAGAGGTAATGATGACCATGAGGTAAAAACCTAGAGATAATAACCAAGAGGAAAACCCTAAGAATGATCTAAAAAGTCGCATATAGTAGAGATTATGTAAAGCTAGAGCTAGAAGTAGAGCTAGAGCACAATTATAGTGTACCACCCCTAGAATCATGGGGATAAATATTTATACCAAATAATGTAACAAGGGGGGGTGTTCAACTTTATCACATTATTTGTTGTTATGTAATTATTACATTATTTGATGTTATATAATAATTAAGGGATGAATGATGATGTCACCTCATATGAGGTTGGATTCTCATATCTCCCATGAAAATGAGAGAAGATGAAAATATTGAGTTGAAGGTGAAACACCAAAAGTCTCTTGAAACTAAGAGACACCATAAATCATAAATATAGATGACATACTCATGTTTTGGCTAGTGAATACTGATGAAAATATTTAGAGAAATATCAAAAATATTGTTGTGTTGAATATTGTTTGTTCTCTACTATAATTCAACAATTCCTTTCACTTCATATTCTCTAGGGAAAAAGAGATGATAAGTCTTGTTATGAATAGTTTGGAAAAATTGAAGAGATTAATGAAGATAAAAGTGTTGGTAAAAATGAAAAAATGAGAGTAATATCCTTTAATATTAAGGAGAAAAGGAAACTCGGAGGGATATTTATATGGGAGAGTAAAAATAAATATCACAAGTGTTAATAAGACGTGGGTCCAAGCCCACAAATGAAAGAAAAAGGTGATGATGTAAATGATATCTTGGAATATTAGGGGTATGAATAAGAACCTTAAAAAAATATTTATTAGGGGAATTAATTGGTTGTTATAGCCTTGGGTTTCTTTTAATGTGAATAGTGAGGAATGTAAATATGGATTCAAAAATATAATATGGCATTAGTTCAATCGGTTAGATTCCTCAACTTTCAAGGAGGAGACCAAGGTTCAAATCTTGCCAAGCGATACATGCATAATTGCCAAGCTTGTTGTAATACCACTATGTGGTCATAATGTAATACGAGTGAGGCCAATAACAATCCCATATAACCAATATATAAAAAAATATGTATTTAAAAATATTTGAAAAATGAGGATTGAGTAATAATTTTTGCTATATATGTTCAAGAGGTATTAAAACAATATGGGACAAATGCAAATGGGATGGACAACTCCTAGAAGAAAAAATTAATTAGGTTGTTGGTTTTTTTCCAAGAAAGAGGAAAATATCAAAGTTGGTGTTTGAATATATATGCTTCAACTATAGTTACTCCTTGTGAAATATATTGGAAGGACTTCTATTATTAATGTTAGATTTAATGGATTCATAATTTTGATCTATGGATTATTTGGGGACTTTAACATAGTTCTATATCCTTCAAAAAAGATAGGTTGTAGTCTTGGATGGTCTAAATTAATGGAGGATTTTATTTCATTTGTCAATTCAAATGGACTTTGAGATGTTATTTTTTCAAGGTTTTAGTATACATAGGATAGCAGACACATTGGGAAAAAATATATAGCAAAAAGACACAATTTTTATTATCTAATACATAGGTTACTAATAGAGTATACAATATCTTAAGATATTTTATTATGAGCAGGACTAGATCACAAACCCATTCTCTTAAGATGTGATTTACTTAATAATGGTCATCCACAACCATTTCATTTCAGTCTAAGTGGTTTCAAGGCCCTGATTACTTCCAAATGGGTATATTATGGTGGGATAAAGCAAGGTTCGAAGGATCATGTATGTACATGTTTGTTCAAAAGATGAAATATCTATAGGGAAAAATAAAGATTTGGAATGCCAAATATTTTAGTAATATATTTAAATCAAGAGGAAATTACATCCAAGCTCAACGTTTTACAAGAGATAATAGAAATTAATGGAATCGACCAAGATAATTATATGCAACAAAGGCAATTACTTTATGATTATCATAATATATTGAAAAAGGAAGAGTCATATTGGTCCCAAAAACCTATGGAGGGATGTATTAAAGAAGTGGATAAAAATACCAAATGCTTTTATGCTATCAGCAAAACAAATTTGTCTTCAACTCTAAATATAAGAAATATCAAGAAAGAGGAAAATATCAAAAGGAAGAAATTAATTATTTCAAGGATATTCTGCAATATGTTGGGCAAGATATCAAATGGAATGAACTTAATTGGTTAAATACCTCAACATTCAAGTAGAAGATCCAAAATCAAATCTTTTCAAGCAACACATGCATAATTGTCGAGTTTATAATATCACTATGTAGTCACAATGTAAAAAGAGTGGGGCTTGTTTCAATTCCATATCTCTAATTTAAAAAAAAGATGTTGGGAAAGATAAGAAGGCTCAAGGTAAGCTTTTAAAAAAAAATCTATCAATTATCACATAGGGATAAATAGAAAGCTTGACAAGGAATATCTCTATGTCATTATAGATCCATTATGTCATTATAGTATAATTTATATTAAAATTAAAAAATATATATTAAGGAGATTAAAAAACATTCTAGATTGTGTTAGACGAAAAAAGTGGTTTCAATTTGTGACAAACAAATTATCAATGGTGTAATCATTTTGTACGAGGCCATATATTCTTATCACTCCATGAAAAAACCAAGTATGCTTAAAGCATGTGATAGAGTTTGTTGGAGTTTTCTACATGATATTCTAAACAAACGGTTTTGGTTAAGGCTAGTGTAAATGGATTAAATGTTTTTTTTTTTTTTATCAACAAATATCGGCTAGATACTTTGAATAATCTTGTGGAATTTGTGATGTGACCCCTTATCTTCCCATATATTTATAATTTATTTAAAGACATTAGGGATAGCTTTGAAAAAGCAAAAAATGTAAGGAAAAATTAAAGATATTCAAATCGTAACAAGTGGTCCCTTCAAATCTCATCTCCAATTTGTTGATGGTCCCTAAGTTGGTGGGGCCATGGAGTTTAATTATTTATTATCATGCCATGATAAGTTTTTTTTGACAATTAGTTAACACTACAAAAATCTATGATCCTTTTGATTATCGTTGCCATATATTTACAATGAATTATTGTGGAGACTTAGGGTTTAACATTGGAAAATTGTCTAAACATATTTGGATATTATTTTATCTCATAAAGGAAAGGAGATGTGGGAATCAATTTTGGACAAAATGAGATCTTGTTTGGAATGTTGGAATGGTAAGTTCCTAACCATATCTAGAAGGCTATAACTCAAAAATACTTCATTGCAATATCCTTATATATGATGTCACTTTCAAGATTGCCAATAGGTATAACACTTAAATTTGTTAAAATTTAAAGATTTTTTCTTTGGAAAGGATGTGACGAAAAAAATAGTTTTTCTCTTTATAAGTGGGATAGAGTTTGCAAAGGAAAGAACATTGGAGAGGCAAGCTTGAAAAATTGCCTACTTAGAATTTTGGAATTAGGGTCAAGTTTTGGTTGGAGATTATTTGAATATCAAGGAAAGAGTTGGGAAAATATTACTTCAAAAATATATAGGTTATGTTGATTCAATAAAATTATTTAGGAAACAAACCCTACCTAGAGACTTGACAATATGAAACTTCATATTATATATTTTGCAATTTATCAACAAATATATTAGATTGTTAGAGTCTAATGATTAGTTGAAGCCTTATCCTCTTATTTATGATCCAAGATGGAAACTTCTAGTTCACGCATATTTATGTTGGAGTATGGGTAATTTGACCTCATTGACCATGGTTGATAATGTGTGGTGTAATCATTATATAAGCCTATAGGAGTTCATTATACAATGTACTTTGTTATGGTTGATGTATCTAGTCTCGATGAAATTGGTTAAACCTCTATTATTGTTAACCTTGATTAAACCCCTTTAATGCCTAATGTGTAATAAGCAAGGGTTTACCAACTTATAATTAACTAAAAATTTAATGTTATATTATCTTGGGTGATGTAATTATTAACATTGAGGATTTGGCATATATAACCCTTATCCACCCAACCCATTACATCAGTGTGTATCCATGTGATCTATTGTTTTGGTGCCCAAGGGTAGGATACTCTTCTTTTCTATTTATTGTTTTTATTTCTCTTACATAAGAATTGTTGTGAATGCTATGCTTCTAGTCATTTTTGGAAAGTATTATGAAATCTAACATAATATTGAAAAGGGTATATAGTGATGTCACTAAGTTGTGTGGAAAAATTATGCTTGAATTATTTTTCTTTCAGTTGATAGATAAAACTATCTTTTGAAGTTTTGTATGCTTTTTCCATTATAAAGAGTAGAAGAAATAATTTATTTTATGTTCCTTGTAGAAATATTGGAAGGAGTTCAAGAAAAAGTATAATTAAAAAAAAAAGTTCTATTGTTGTTATGGATGGTAAAATTCCATTAGCCATAACTTTTGCATACTATTGCATTTTGAGCCCTTTTTTTTAATGTACAATTTTTTGAGCTCTTTTATTGGTGGTTTTTTTCCAAGGACTTGTTGTATGTGGGAGAACATCTCTTTCTATGATGATCTTATGACCTATAACACTCTTGTTAAGGGAGAAAATATCATTTGTCTAAATTCTCATAGATTCAAATGATCCCATCCCATTCTAAGAGGAAATTATAATCTTCCAATTGAAAAATAAGGTTTAGATTATTCCATTCTATTAGACCACACTATATTATTCTATATAATGAGGGAAACATAAATATCCTTTAGACCATTTGAGCATTCATTATGGGGGAGGAGATGTTACAATATATACTATTGTTAGATTTTGATGAGTATAAAATAAAGGAAATGCAACCACAAGATATAAAATAAGCAAGCTATGATAACTATATGATAATGACACTATAATATGCAGGAAAAGGATAAGAGAAACTTCTGTAATAACTCAAAAATATGACATTTATTAAAGCTTACAAAAATAGTACAATGCAGTATAATGGAGGACATGAAAGCTTACAAAAATAGTACAATGCAATATAATGGAGGACATGAACACTCCATAAACTATTTTTGAAGAGCTACATTGTACCACACTACCAATCTATACTATGCACTCTCTATATTCTCTCCTCTCTGATTTCACTCACTATAAGGCCTATATATAGGAAGATAAGTTCCTTGGCCCTCACTCTACCTTTGACTCTATCCTATGACACATGTACATGTGGACTACATGCACATTTACATCATTGACATTCGAACACTTGTGCATTTATTACATTGCTTGAAGTAACTACTTAACTTTACTATAAAGTAAACTTCTACTCTAGGAATGTACCAAAGGTGGTGCATTGACATGTACCAAATAATGTAATATACTCTAACACCCTTGTGTATTATATTATTTGGGTATTAAAGACTTTAGTCTTCAATATGGATCTTTGTCTTGAATCTGGAATTTGTACTCTCCTTCTTTGCTCTCTTTATTCTGCTCCCTATTTGTATCATATTCAAGCAAGTATTTAGTGTCTTCATAAAATGCTATCTTTACTGAGAGAGCTTTAACTTCATGTTCATCTAGTTCTATATTTGTGTTATCTTTATTATATTCTTTGTTTGTATCCAAAATAGGATCTTTATCTTGTTCTCTTATGTCATGTTTTCTCTTCCTCCTTCTTGATTTATGCATTGTTACTAGAGGAATATATGCTTCATGATGAGTTAGTCTATCTTCACAATAAAATTGACTTGGATTCAAAGGTTCATTACTAGCATTTACTTTCTTTTGTTTCATTCCTCGAAAGAACTCAAAAGTGATTAATGACAAATAGAACATTAAGCATTCTTCTAAAGAAATAATAATCACATTTTGAGTATTCCACCAAGTTTTGAATAGAGTTTCATGAAGATATCCAATTAATGTTGTAAAGTTCTCTTTCTTTGCTTCTTTAAAAAATAAAGAGAATATTTCTTTCAACTCCGTAGATAAGAGTTTGAATCCATCAAAGTTTTCTATTATATTTTGTAAATAGAACCTAAGTTCATGAAATATTATTTCACTATTTTCATTGAATGCGTTCTTAATTATTTCCTCCATATTACTTTAAATGATTTTTTTTTTATAATAAAAAAACTGTATTAATGCGGGTTTTGAAAGGAATCCCAAAACCTTGTTACAAAAATAGCATTAAATAATGTTGTGAATAGGAAGATTAAAAGCAAAGAGGCATCCTACCTACAAGACAAAATCGCACAAAAAGAATAGCCAATCGGACATAGACAAACAGGCTCCAAAAGAGCAACCCAAAAATCTCTCATAGCTACAACCTCATAAGCATCCCAACAAAACACCTACATGACGTCCTTGCTCCCATCCTTAGCCACTTCCTTCACTGTTTCCCTGACCACCTTAGGTTCAACATAAGCCTTAGGGTCAACCGTAGTGCCAGGGAAAGTTTCACAAAAAAAGTAGGTTCAAGGCGTTTCGCATCTCCTTCAGGGTGGACAAAAAATCCTCAAACTAGGAAATTGCAGTAGAAATCATTTTGATGACGAGTTTTTGAAGCACCATGGATGTATGGTCATCGCAGTCATCGTTAGAAACCACTTTATGAACCTTTTGTTGGCTCTGAGATGTCTTCCTTCTGAGGTGAGCGGAAGATCTGGTAGCACTTGTCGGTTCTTCAACCTTGACCTTATTTCCCATGGAAACCTCGACGTCCCTGTCAGATCCCACTGACTTCCTCTTCCTAGATAAAGGGGTCAACAAAGGGCTCATGGATATGTCATCCTCAAGGATGACCTTGGAAGGACTGGAGTTACCTTGAGGAGGTTCCTTGGGCGGAACAAGGTCAGCCAAGGAACCTTCATGACAGTGAATCATAAAATGACTATAGATTATCTTGAATAAACCTTGGTGGGATGAAAACACGGTATTCTTCTTTTTCCTATAGGTTTCTATGGAGTAACTCATGGAAAAAAATAGGAAATCGAGAAAATTGATGACATTTATATCCCTAAAGTGGTTAACAAAGGCAAGGTAGAAGCTACACAGGATTTTATCAGGATCATCGATAGTTATGTATTGCATTATGGGTTTCATGAACTTATTTCAAGGAGATGACAAATATGACCCGTGCATGCCCATTTTGTCTAGCTTGAATATTTTTGATTTTTTAGGGAACTCCTTGAGCTCCACCTCCCAATTATGCTTCTCCTTTTTCACATATATTCTAGTTAGAGGTAATCAAGTGATCTTCGCAAATAGCTGAGTGTCGATGACGTAATCTTTGCCCTGGATAATGACCTGACCCCCATCCTAGCTACAAAGATATGCAATAGTAGTATCATAGTTGTTTTCCAAAAAATTCCTCAAGAAAGGGAGATATCCCTCCTTATCAAGGATGGATTCTATGAGCGCATCCATCTCCATAGTGTCTGGCTCGATGTAGAAAATGATGATGCAGAGAGGAAACTAGAGCCAATGCCATAAAGCAAGATGATGGATTAACTAAAACAAGTATTTGGAATTGGGTGTGTTTGGTAGAGCCCATATAGGAACATGGTGCTTATGCATTGGGAAGCGGATGCTTCGAGGATCGGGGTTTATATTTGAAAATCCATCCTTGAGAGGAAGAAGAAAATCAAAGGAGTTCTTAGGGCTCCTAGTAATCATAACACACTCGGAAAAACTGGTGCTACAAGTGGCTCCTAATGACACGTGAGAAATCCCTCCAATAGTGAGCAAGCAAATCAGATGTAATAGGCCTTTGGGAAGTGAAAGAGGAGGTAGGTGATCGATAATGGTTGAAGGAAAGAAAGCAATGAGGCTCAGGAACATGGGGTATGGGTGAAGGGTCCTAAAGGGGAAAGTGTGGAAAAAGCCACGTGGGAAATGGCAAGGTGGAGAACACGAAGGGAGGTGACCTTGGAAAAAGGAAAGAATGGGAAGGAGCACAAAGGACGGATCACAAGAAAGGAAACTATTGCAATCTAACTCATCACAAGAGGAGATAGTGAAGACACCGAAAAGGTTGTATGAATAAAAAGGTAAGTCAAACATGGTCTTGGGGTAAAAACTTGACAAATTACGATTGGATATTGCAGTGGTGAACAGAAGGATAGGATTGGCCACTAGGATTTTGAGGAATTTAAGCTTTGTCCATATTGACCACATCGAAAATATGTTGGGGAAAGGCATCAAACCAAGTGATTAAACCATTGAGATTGATCCCATGATTTGCCAATGCATCTGCCACCTTATTCACTTATTTGAAAGTGTGTTGAATAATGGGTTCCTGTTGATGAGAGATGATTTTCTTGGCTTCTTCGATGCATCATTTGACCATCCATGAGGGATTTTTATTGTTCCTCAAGTAATTGATGATGTTGATAGAATCACCTTTTATAATTAACCTATCGGGATTATGCCTGATTAAAGACAACCCTCTCTATGGGGCTCTGGCCTCAACAAAATAATTGGATTGAAAGCCAAGACCTTCAGTATAGGCCAAAATGGCATCCCCTTTGTGGTCTCTAAAGATACCTCCTACCCTTGCTCTTCCTGGGTTACCTTTGGCTGCACCATCAAAGTTCAGCTTCATCCAGCCTATCGGAGGAGGGATCCATTTGGTGTTAAGTCTGACCTTGGAAATGTTGGAAGGTATGAAATCCTAGAGGGGAACATTCAAGGAGAACAACAAAGAGGATTTAAGCCATAAAGCAGTGGTTTTGGCGTAAGGGGTGAGTTGGGCATTTTCATTGGCACAGGAAATGAGTGAGTATCACTTATGAAATATTTTCAGGAAGGCCTATTGTTGGATTGAAATATGAAGTCAAAAACCTTTCGTCCTAGCAAGAAATCAGTGAAATTTTGAGGATAGAAAGGTGGGGATATTTAATTAATAGTAATCCTCTGATCCATTTATCATGCTAGAAGTCCATGTTCTCTCCATTCTCGAGCTACCACCTTAGACCTTTTCTAAAAAAAAGTCTAGTGTGGATTATGGATTTCCAGAAAGTTGATCCATTTTTTGGAGCCAATTCATCAAGGAAGTTAATTCCCTACAAATATTTCCTCTTTACTATAGTGACCCATTCTGAATTGTCATTGGAAATGATTCTCCAAGCTTGTTTGGCCATCATGGCAATATTTAGCTTTTGTATTCTTCTAAGACCAATTCCTCCATGAGCTTTGGATCTGCACACTTTATCCCAGGATACTAGATGAAATCTATCTTTGTTTTCTGATCCTGACCAAAGAAACCTTTTCTAGATTTGTTCAATTTTTTTATAGATCGAGGTAGGGGCTTTAAACATAGAAATAAAGTAAACAAGGATGCTTTGGAGACATGCCATTGTGAGAGTAGCTTTGGTAGCTTGGATAGGAGATTTCCTTTCCAACCTGCAAGTTTTATTTGAATCCTTTCTATTACATTGTTCCACATTGATTTGGTAGGATTTTCCACAAACAACGAGAGACCAAGGTAGGTGGCAGGAAAAGAATCTATAGAACACTCCAAGATTTGGGCGATTTTGATTTGGTGCTGATGAGGAGTTTTGAGGAAGTATACCTTGATTTTGTGGATGTTTACCTTTTTACCTACCGCCTCTTCATAAATAATAAGGATGTATTTGATGAATTTAGCTTCAAAGAAAGAGGTATATATGGCCATAATAGTGTCATTCACAAACTGTTGGTGTATCACTGGGTTAAGTTGTGAGGTCGCTTTGATTCTAGAAATGAGGCATGTTTTACAGGCAACTTTTAAAGTTCTACCAAGAGACTCATCCACAATAATGAAGAGGAGGGGAGATAAGGGATCTCCTTGTCTCAATCCTTTAGAAATTTGAAAATAACCCACAACATACCCATTGATAAGAACTAAAAACCAAGGAGTGGAAATACATCCTTTGATAAGTTTTACTCAATCCATATGGAAGCCAAATTTTAGAAGGATGGTCGTGAGGAATTCCCAATTGACCTTGTCATAGGCTTTGTTCATATCCAATTTGAGAATAAAGGTAGGTTTCTTGGTTTGATATGAAGAGTGCAAGGCTTCATGGATGGTAATTATTCCATAAAAAATGGATCTTCCTTTAACTGAATTTCCTTGACACGTATCAATTATACTGGGAAGGACATCCTTCATTTTGTTGGCCATCATTTTTTTAAGGATTTTATATACCACATTACATAGACTGAAAGGTCTAAAATCAACCACGAATTTGGAAACAAGTCCTTTGGAAATTAGGTCTCAGATCTTACTTTAAATAATAAACCTTTTGATGTTTATGTATTTTTTATTACCTTTGAAGTTGGCTTCCTTATGTCTCCCTAGTTTAGAGTATGTGAACTAATTTGATAAAACCTTTTCAAGACTTAGGTTTTGTAGGATCCTTATGTCTCCCTAGTGATTAGAATATACTCTAATCTTGGTAAAGTGCTTAGCAAGTAATAGTTCACCTTTTGAGTTGATTTTGTAATGTTTTGAGAATGATAATAATCAACTCCTATTCACCTTATTTCTCCTATTGAACTATGCACTTTTCAATTTTATGGAGTTCTCTATGGTTGGATTTCTTTTGTCCCTTTAATGTGACTATGAGACAAGTATAAGCAATAAATTCCAACTCTTTCAAGCAAACAATAATTTTGCTTCTCTATCCTTAAATTTTTCAATGGTTCAATTTTCTAAATTCCAATTAATTAAAGTTTGATGTAGCACTCCTTATATCTCCCTAATTTGGAATTTTAGAAATTGATGATATTTGCAATATAATAATAATTTGTTTTCCAAGTAGAAACCCTTATATCTCCTATGATATTGATTGCAAATATTAATATACTTGTATTTCAATTAATGTGATTTGAAATACTATTTAAGGATATAAACTCCTATTGATTTGCTTTCAAGTTTACTAAGGTTGAGTTTGCAATATATTATTTCAACCTTATATACTATGCCTTATCACTCCTTAATGAAAGCAAATATTATAATGTGTGAATCTCAAGCAATTAATACTTCCTTTGCTTTAATTGACTTCTATCTTTCTAAGGCTGATTTTTCAATGCAATAATATATAACTTTCAACCTTATATTAAGCACCTTATAACTCCCTAAACTTAAGGAAAGCAAATATTAAGTAATATATGTCTATTACCTTCCTTGCAAAGTATGATGCGCACGATGATTGGCCTATGGTGAAACTCTTTAATCCAGGTGCTGGTCTTCACCTTATAACACGAGCATTAATGCTCTCCAGCAAATGACTCTCCTCTATGACAGAATTGTGTTGCACTTTGACTCCGATATCAATGCTGGACTCCTACGTATGGCAATGAGCAATTAATGCTCAGCATTTGAGTTCAATCACTCCTCTTCTAATCCTTGACTTCGTGCCTTGAATACTTGCTCAACCATACCTTGAATTCACTCTCAATTGCACCTCTTTAAATTCTCTGAATTACCTTCAGCTTGGTCGCTTTAATAGGACCTTTGTCCCTTCTTGATGCTATGGACAAGTGGTGCATACATTACTTAGGTAGCCAATGATGGTTGATGAGCATTATTTAGATGCCTCTAACGCTCAAGTCTCCCTCAAATGATATGCAATGATGAGTATACATTATAACCTTTGGAGTATATCTTTAATGCTTCAAGATAAGCGTTACACTATTCTGAGCGCTTCTTTATCCTATGCAGGTGTTAGAAAGAATGTATGAGCACCTAGTTTGAATATGCCAAGTGGCACAAGATGCCTTGGCTATAGATTGCAAGTGTCACTCCAATCTCGTGCATGTAGGGCTTCCTCAACGTCTCTTACTCTACATCTATTTCTTGCCAGCAAATGCCCTCTTGTATCTTGTCTTCAATGCTTTCTTTCCAAGCGAATGGTGTTGTGATGAGGTTGGCTCCAGCTATGGTGGTTCTCAAGTGTTGCAATGGAGGTTCTATGGTGCATTCCAATGGTGGCTAGTAGTGTGTTCCTCGGTTGGTGGTTCATCCACGTTAGAGCTTTGGTAATGCACCTTTGTTTTCACCTTATACCTTGCTTCTCCTTGCTTGCAATGTGCTATCCTTTTAAGCCATGTGCAATGGATAATATCCACCTTACGTAGACCCTTCTTATGCTGTAGGTTGATGTAGCCGTAGGTACTAGATTTGATAATGAATGTTGGTGTCTTTAGACACCTTGAGTCTTGGCTAATGTGAGCCCTTCGTTGGCTCTCTACCCTGCTCGAAGTTTGCTGCTGAGATGGCTGCTTTGTAGACGTGTCTTGGTCGCTATTGAAGTGTCTTTGTGACACTCTAGATTTATCCTCTTTTGCTACGTAGGACAAGGAGATTATGGTGCAAAAATCTAATGCAAACAACTTTGCAATAGTTAGAATAGAATACTTAAATTTGCACCTATATTTGAGATCTTTAAATCTCCTTTTGCAAGCTTTCTTTCTTCTTTGATGAGGCGGCTACTTGTTCTACTCTTTGATAGCAAACTTGAGATTTGATGTTGCCCTCCTTACTAGACAACTCTTTCAATTGCTTGGTTAACTTAGTAATAATGAATCCAAGCTATTAATCATGCAACTTATACACCTTTTGAAAGGTTTAACTTTGCACTAATTTTCACTTTAACTAAAAACTTTAGTGCTCCTTTAATAACTAGTATAGTGCAATAGTAATCTCTCCTTATTACTCCTATAAATGAACCCTTAAAAAGGAACTTGAAATATGCACTATAATCTATGCAACTTGCACTTACGGATACTGTCTTCTTGCTTCCAATGGATAATAGAAAGTTGATATTTTTCTTTCTCTCAAAATATATCTAACTTCTATTTTTAATGTGCAGGTATTATCCCTTATAAGAAACTATCTTCTACACTCCCTTGAAGACTTTAATGTGCAACCTTCTCTATGCAACTTTTAAACTCTAATATGGTGCTTAATGAAACTTAATAATGAACCGAATAACTAAAGTTCAACTAATGAACCTTTTGCACCAAATTTGCTTACCTTAATGATCTGTAGATGATGGATGTCTTGGTGATTCGATTCACCAAATTGTTGCCCTTTACTGGATATACTTGCAGCTCTTCTTGGCTATCTAAAATAGCTCTCTAACTCACCAAATTGCAGCTTTGTAACTCCTCTAACTTGCTGCTTGAATCTGTAGTTTGGTGGCTCCAACTCTCCTTCAAGATGTATCCTGGAAATCTAAAACTTAGCAGCTATTGATGCTGCCCAAGTTGTTGCTTTCTTACTATCCTCAAATCTAAAAATTTTAGATTGCAAAGCAGTCAATATCTCCACTGAAATGTTGTCCTTGAATCTCAAAAATTTGGTAGGGAACTCCTCCAAATCGTAGCTGAGATTTTCTCTCAAGAACCCTTCAGTATTCTGCTGTAAATTCAGCAAACCCCTATCTCCGAATAAGCCTTCTAGGGCAATCTTCAAATCTCTCAGATTTGGTAGTATCATCTAGCTCCTTTCTCCTTCAGTCTCCTTGTCGAATTCTGACTTCAATCTAGGCCTTCTTCTCAAGAATCTAAAAGTCTTGAGGTCTTCACCAATCTCCTCTAAAATTTGGCAAACTTCTTACCAAATCTATCTCCATTTGGGCTTGTTGTCGGATGGCGATAATTGTCCCAAAATCTTCCTTTATCAAGAACTTCTCCTTGGTGGTAAATTTCTCCAATGAGTTCTCCTAGGAACTCCTTCAATGGCCTTCTCTGAATCTCCTTCAATGAGGCTCACCAAGCCTTCTCCTTGTTTCTCCTTGAGACCACTTCTCTAGGGTCTTCACTCTCGTAGCTTCTCTGGTCTTCCCAATGAGACCTTTTCTTCAACCTTCTACTGTGGAAGTTTGGCAATGAGATCTCCCTCTCGGATCTCTAAAATCTGCTGCTTTAGGAATAGGAACTTTTGCTAGTCCTTCTCTATCTCTTCCAAAACTAGAAGTTCTTCAATGGGACCTTTTGTGGGTCTCTTCAACTTCTTCAAGGTGAAGTCTTCAATATTCAATGGAGATCACCAATCTCCTATCTTCATCGAGACTCTTCTCTGGAGTCTCTTCAATCTGCTATTTGTAGTCTTCAATGGAGATCACCAACCTCTAATCTTCTCCTAGACTCTTCTCTAGAGTCTCTTCTTCCTAAATCTGCAACAAGGCTCCTATGGCCTTTTCTTCTTCTGCTCTCTGCAGGTCTGCAATCTCTAGCAATGGGACCTTTTCTACAGGCCTCCAAATCTTTGCTCTTCCATTTGTTGCTTTTGGTGTTGGATTGATTCTAAAGAAGATATTCTTCCTAGCTCTTTTGTAGGAAGCTTCCCAACTTTCTTTGAATCTCCTTTTTCCTGCAACAAAGTATTAGGACTGTAATGGAAGAAACTCTAAATCTAGAGATAATCAATCTTCACTAGTTGATTTGTCAATCTAGTGGAATTAATGTTGAGTCCTAGTCTTCACGAGTTTTTTTGCAACTCTGTGGAAAGACTCTAGCCAACTGCAATCTCAAAAATTTTGGAAATGAGATTTGCTATCTACTCTCAATCTCACTTGTGGCTCTCCCTATTTCCTATTGATCTACCGTGTGCTTTGATACCACTATTAGCTTTTGATGAGTATATAATAAAGGAAATGCAACCACAAGATGTAAAATAAGCAAGCTATGATAACTATATGATAATGGCACTATAATATGCAGGAAAATGATAAGAGAAACTTCTGCAATAACTCAAAAATATGCCATTAATGAAAGCTTACAAAAATAGTACAATGCAGTATAATGGAGGACATGAACACTCCATAAACTATTTTTGAAGAGCTACATTGTACCACACTACCAATCTATACTATGCACTCTCTATATTCTCTCCTCTCTCATTTCACTCACTATAAGGCCTATATATAGGAAGATAAGTTCCTTGGCCCTTACTCTACCTTTGACTCTATCCTATGACTCATGTACATGTGGACTACATGCACATTTACATCATTGCACATTCTAACACTTGTGCATTTATTACATTGCTTGAAGTAACTACTTAACTTTACTCTAAAGTAAACTCCTACTCTAGTAATGTACCAAAGGTGGTACATTGACATGTACCAAATAATGTAATATACTCTAACAACTATATTCTCTCCTTGGCCCCCTAATTAGATTATGGAGGATGTTATAATATAGATAATTAGACCTTATTGGCTACGGTCAATAATGTTTGATGTAATCATTATGTAAGCCTATGGGAGTTCATTAAACAACGTACTCTACTATGGTCTAATGTATGTTATACCTAGTGGCATTGGTTAAACTATTGTTATGATTAATATTGACTAAACCATTTAACACCTAATGTGTAATAAGCAAGGTTTTAATAACTTGTAATTAATTAAAAGTGTTATATTATGTTAGCTTGGATGATGTAATTATTAATATAGAGGATTTGATCCAAACACCCCTCACCCACTTGATCTATTACACCAATGTGTATCTATATGATGTCTTACTTAGGTGCCCAAGGGAACCATACTCTTCTATTTTTCTTCTCTATTATCTTGTATAAGGCTTGTGGTAAATGTTATGTTTCTATTTTTCTTTGAAAAGTATTTTGAAAATTGATAATTTAGCTTTTAAGTGTTCAAAGGTCAAAATTTATGTTAATGTTAGCAACAAATCTAGATCATGGATTGCTATTAGCAATTTGGTTGAAGAAGGACCTCAAAATATAACAAATGAGCTTCAAATGATGATTTGGGAGTTATATATACCTATTTTTACATAAAAGGATGACTTGGTTTGGAATTTATCGAAATACAATAGATACTTAGTCAGGTTGGGATATAAATCTTTAGAGCAATCTACATTTCCTACTTCTAAATATTCCCTCTAGAAGAATGTTTGGTCACTTAAGGCCCTCCCTAAGACCTCAATATTCCTTTAGTAAGCAATCTAAAAGAAGATCCTTAGAGGTGAGAGTCTATAAAGAAGAGCATATCATGGATGTTTCAAGTGTCTCTTACATAAGAAGGATATAGAAACATGAAATAGTTTAATTCTTTATTATCCCTTTGCTTACACCATTAGGGGTCATTTTTTAAAAATTATTAGAATATATTAGGTAGCTCCATCAACATTGAAAGAGTTGATGGAATATAGGTTTAATTGTTTCAAAGCTAAAGCATAATGCATTATGTGGAGGATTGGTCCTGTAATTATTTGTTGGAATGTATGGCTTAGAAGGAATAATAGAATTTGTAAAAACAAATCTCAAAGTCATGCCTAAGTTTAGAATTGTATTATTACTTCTCTTGCAGAATGTTTACAAACATTGTGCTCATCATGAGATGTATCAAGTGTAGAAAAAGAGGTGCTAGCCTCTTGGTTACTAGATTCAAATACACATGGAAGGGTGATAGGTGATACTTGAGTTTACATAAAGAATTTTTTCAATATATGGTAAAATTAAAATGTTGAGAAGTTAGTGTTGATCAAAACATATTTTTATTGATAATTTATTGATCTTTCATAGACAATAATTTATCGGAAGGCGCTCTGCTAGGGTTTGCTTGCGAGAAAACCTAGTTTCGTCATGTTGCAGGGGGGACCGGGTTAGGGCGAGGCGACGCTTGGGCGGGTTGGCTGCTATGGTGGACGTCTGCTGCATCGACGGGCTTCGGTGCGGGGTGGATGCTAGGCGGGGTGGTTCCTGTTCTGGCTGGCGGCTGTGCGGTTGGGGGTGCTGTGCTGGCTGTCTTCTTTGGCCGCTGCGCGGAGTGCTTCTGCGGGTGCTGGTAGCTGTTCATCATTGGTCCCCGTTCAGGCTGGACCCCGGGCGGGTTGCTGGCATGCGGGATGGCCCCTGGACGGGGTGGTTCCCGTGCGGGCTGGCTCCTGGGTGGGCTAGTCCCTGGGCTGGGTGGATCCTGTGCGTTTGGGCCCCGTTGTGGGGTGGTTCTTGTCCCTCTTCCCCTTCCCCTGCCCCCTCCTCGGGCACTCTCTTGCCCTGCTTTTCCAGATCCCATGTTTGCTCAGGGTTCCCGTTGCTTGGTTTGCTTTTGCTTGGCAGGGTCCACGGTTTTTGGGCCCGAGTTCCTTGGTTTGGCGGGTTTTCAGCTTGCCCAGGGGCGACTGCTGAAAGAGGGTTGGTTCTGGTTTCCTGGTTGCCGCTTGGGGATCTTCATGTGCTCTTTCTTGGCCTCGGGGGGGGCCTATTCCCGCATATGAGGCCCTTCCTCAGTTGCTCCAGGTTGCCTTTGCCTTCGGGATCTCCGTGTAGATCTGGGGTTTGTCTGGTCTTGAGGTGGACCCTCGATTTCTGTAGTCTGCCCTTTGGGCCCTGGGGGGGCCAAACCTGCAGCTATGTCTCCTAGGCTTCTGTCTCCTCCAGGCATGGTTGGGGCTGGTTGTTCTCTTGCTGGTCGTTTCAGTGGTCTTCCGCTGCTCTCGTCTTGGCCAAGGTTCCCTTTCCAGCCCCGGGCGCTCGTGGGACAGCTTCCCTGTCCCTCCCTTGTTTTTTGCTTCCCAGCTCCGGGCCTCCTGTTGGGCAGGGGTTTGTTCCTTTGGTAGATTTCTCACTGAGCAAGATCCTTCTCTTCCAGCTACTGCTGGTTTCCTTGCTGAGCGGGTTGTTCTGCTCCTACTATTTTTTCCCGCGGGGCGGGTTTTCCAATCCTGCTGGTTTTCCCGTCAGGCGAGATTTTTCAATTATGCCAGTTTAGGGTTTGCTCCTTTTCCTACTAGTTGGGATTTTTCAAATAATTTTGTTTTTTCCCTAAGACGAGATTTTAGGGTTTACTGTTTTTTCCCGCTAATACGGGATTTGTCAACTTCATCCCTTTTTCGGATTTTCTCACTAGGTGGGATCTGTCCTAGGGTTTGTTTTTGAACCTAGGTTTGATCTTTTGACCTGTTGTAAAAAGGTTTTGGGATCCTTTCAAAACCTGCTAAAAAAAGGAAACAAAAAAAAAAAGGGCCCCGGGCCCCGGACTCCTGCCCTGGGATTAGATTCAGGCGGTGGTACTTCCTTTAGCTTCGGCTTTTTCTATAAATAAGGTTTTGGGTCCCTTCTCAAAAAACCCGCTGTAAATATAATGCTACTTATCAAAAAAAAAAAAAACATATTTTTATGGTGATTCCAAAGAAAATCCAACATAAAGCGGGTGAAGGGTAGTGTTTTTTTAAATAATGAAGGTAAAATTCTCCTTATTTACTCAAAAATCATATGAACTTTGACTAATGACCATGCAAACGTTAAGGCACTTATTATAGGGATTAAAATTACAATTGAAAAATAATAAAAATATATTTTAACCAAGGATGGTTCAAAAATAATTTTAAAGCTATTCAAAAATGGATGTGGGGATTGAAAGAAATAATATTATTTTTATTTCCATCAATTATTGTTAGAGACAATATCTTAGAAATGTCAACATATTTATAGAAAAGAAAACAAAGTAATAAATAATTTATCTAGTCACAACGTTGGTCTTGGGTAAATTTAAATTCTAGAAGGTGATTGGCCAAGAGGAATTTTATCTATTAATAAAAATGACATCAAGGAGCTAATTGTGATAACATATTAGTTTCATCAAATAACATTAGCTCAACTGGTTAGATTCCTCAACTTTCAAGGAGGAGACCAAGATTTGAAACTTGACAAATGATACATGCATAATTGCTTAACGTTGTAATACCACTATGTGGTCATGATGTAATATGTTTGGGGCCTATTTCAATGCCATATAATCCATTGAAAAAAACATATTAGTTTCAAAATGATGAAGACTATATTTGATAATGAGGTAGATGAAGTATATATTTAATAACAAGTTGTATATGATTTATATATTTGGCAACAATCTAATATTTTGTTATTTTTATTGGAGTAACCCAATAGAAACCACACAACTTATTATTAAAAAATAATAATAAGTTATATGTAATTTTTATTGAGATCACTTCCAAAAAAAATATCAATACATTTGTTATTAAGTTAACTATTCTACATCCAACTTGTATATCTATCAAAGTTAATATTCCTCTCCTTTAAAATGCTATGTTTCATCTATTAACTCCTTGTATTATTCTTTTTGTTGTGTAGGAAATCTCTATAAACCCTAGCCCATTGGTAAAAGACGAAGTCAATGGGACCCCTGACTGTCTAGGGAATCAAACTAGGGAAGCCCACTGACAAGCACTAGATCGCTACCAAGCAACATTTCCCTTTCAAGTTAGGTTTTAGGGTAAAGCATGAGTTTTGAAAGGGTCTTAGTCCCTTGTGTGGTTTGAACTTGGGTCTCTTGGATGAAACCTAAAGATATACCACTACGATGTCCCAACAAGGACATTGTTTTTGGTAAAACACAAGTTTTGAAAGGGTTTGATCCCTTGTGTGGTTTTAAATTTGGTCTCTTGGATGAAAACCCAAAGACATACCACTAGTGTCCCAACAAGGACTATTTTTTAGGGTAAAACATAGGTTTTGAAAGGGTCCTAGTTCCCTTGTACTAGGGTTTAAACTTGGGTCTCCTAGATGAAAACCCAAAGACATACCACTATGGTATCCCTTACGGGACAAAAATTTTAGAGTAAAGTACATGTTTTTGAAAGGTTCCCTATCCCTTGTGCAATAGTTATATATTTTTTGGGTAAAACATAAGTTTTTGAAAAGGTCCTCGTCCCTTGTGCAGTGTTTTGAATGTCCTTATTAACTTTGGCTTGTGCTAAAGCCTCTTCGAATGTTTGATACTACTGCAACTGTAAAAGAAGTGACATGTGCTTTGAGAAGCTTTTTGTAAACATCCATGTCAGTTCTGAAACAAGTACGATGAAAGACAAATTTGATATTATCTTTCACCATCTATTTCCATAGTCCATAACTAGCTCATCATCAAATTGACATAAGTTTGATAAGTCAATTAGGTTTACCTTCTCCTTGACTCCAAAGGAGAAGTGTTCTAGAAAGGCATTTTCTAGTTGTTCAAAGCTAGATATGCTATGTTGGGGTAATTGGTTATACTACTCTAAATCTACGCCAGAGAGTATTATCACGATTTTTTTTAACAACAAAGCATCATTATCTTGTAGTTGGAAACACAAGTTCATAAAACTTGTGATATATTCTTGAGCATCATCATCCCCTCTGAATTTTTCTAGATTAAGCATTTCGAAATACTCTAGATAAGTAGGACAAGAAACTGATGGGTTGAGGGGTTGATTGTATAATTTGCACAATGTGGGCTTTTGGTAACCCACTCCTTGCTTTTATAGCGATTGAATTTGCTCTATGAGGACCTTATATGCCTGAGATGAAATAATCTCATTCTCTGTAAGTGATCTCCTGGGAGGAGGATGTGGAAGGTTCATGTTTGACTGAGGTGGCAGATTGTAATCATCTGCCACAACTTCACAAAATGACTCAGGATATGCTTGATCCTGGTCCTCCGCTTTTGTCTCTTCGTATACCTCATATTTCAATGGATTTGGAGCTTGACGTTGTCTTGGTCGATATTGATGAATAGATGCGGGAGGACGGTTGTTGGTTAGCTTAGAAGGAAACTCCTAATGTTGCGTAGTGCACCTTGTGTTAAGTTGTTGCTGGTAAGTGCTAGGTGTAGGAATTTCATCATAGGCTATCCTATGTGATTGCTCCTCATGCAATCTCTATTTTAGAATTCTCTCCTCATGCAGCCTATGCTCATACAACCATTGGCAGTGTAGCCTCTATTGTTTTACATTTTCATGATCTAATTATTCTCGTTATATACATAAATAATCCAATTATGATTGGACTAATTACTCTCTCTAACTAGTGTTGGGCCTAAGTAGCCAATTTTTTCGATCCGATGTATGCAACCTATGGCTTCTCATCTCAATACAAGGGGTTTTGGCTATTTTCGTGCATGCAATAGGGATGGCTACGCTCTTCCCTCGATCAATCAAATCTGCATTGACTCTATGCTCGATATTAAGGGTGTTATCCTCATGCAAGTATGGTGCAGGAGTATGACATGTTTATGTACAACACTCTCTGCATGTATGGATAAGACGTACTAAATATTCATCGTGCCCATTCTTGGAATGAGTGTGGACGAAAGAAGGTGCTCTAAAAGCAGCATTAGGGTCATATCTATCTAGATGATTTAGATTATGAATCAAATAAGGATGATCAAGAGAAGTACCTCCATCATCTAGACTAGGTAAAGGAATGTATCCCACCCCATGCTCGGATGGGAGTACGGATTGGTTGGGTACATGAGTTCATGTGACCCCTTTGCATGGTCCCTCAATGGGCGGATCTTGTCTAGAGGTAGCATAAGACAAATGAGATCTTAGAATAACCTCTTCTTAGTCATGGGGAGGTACCATAGGTGTCCTCCTAGTAGGGGTATTTCGATGATCGGACCCCCCATGAGTGGAATAATATCCACGATGGCTATTAGGATGTCATTCAGGTAAGAGTAAATATGTTGGGCTATAACAAAGGCCTTATGGGCCTTCTTGTGCATTCCTTGTAGCCTCAGTCTATGACTGGGCATGGCTACATGTGGTGACCATGTTATGTTGATTATACATACAGCACGGAAACAAATAAATTATATAGGATGATTATCTCGTTTAAATATTCTTTGTGTTTTCTAAACTGGCTTGTGTATTTTGATTCATTATTTTATTGCTTTTCTCTTGTTTGAGTTTTTATTTTATTGATGAAAATACTTAGTTAAATGGATTTTACTTGTATCCTCTCACACACAAGCCTAGTGATGAAGTCCAGGTCATGAAACCTACTGAGATTTGGTGATGAAGTCCAAATTCGGTGAGGGAGGCCCGGTCCTACCAGTCCTCATCCAATTCACCTCAATCAGTGATATACCTCTTCAGAGATATGTGCTATATTCCTCGACTATGAAGGTTCTTGGACTGGCCTTGGTCAAAATGGGATGCAAAGAACCACAAGCAAGCTAACGAGATGGTGATTGAGGCCACCGATATTAGTCTTGATCAACGGTTGGGTGTGAATTCTAACTCGTTGATGTTTAGTATGAGATGTGGTGTGTGTGGGTACTTTTTACTTTATGTGAAAAGAAATATGCAACATAGAGTAATCAATGATATTTTTCTATTGCATAAAATACATTTCAAATTTTCAAAATTTTAAATAATAATATTTCAATTTTAGAAAATTTGATATTGCAAACCCTAAATGATGTAAGCCTTTAGACAGGAAACAAGCAAGCAAATCCAAATAAACAACAAAATATGGGTCATCTATGTGTAATATGTTCTACAGTAGAGGATGTCTGACACTGAAGAAGATAGAAATAGGGACCGCTTTACCCTGTAGCGGCCAACAGTAGATGCCGCTGGAAATAGGAGCGATCATAGACAAAAAAATTAAAATCTACTAATTTCTCTAAATTTTTCAATTAAAACTTGCAATTCTATATTTTCTGTGAAAAAACAGTAAATTCAAGTGCAAAGATACTCACAAGATAAGCCTACATTCGATGAAGTTGTTGCCTCTTTGGTTTTGTGACTCTGCTCTAAGGCCATCACAAGGTAGGATGGCAGTTTTTATGAGCCACTCCAGCCCAGAGCAATGATACCTGCAAATTCAAGAAAACAAGAAACAGGTGATTAGCGATAAATTTGTAAAATGTGTAATAATCCCACACCATGATCGCCACTGTAGAGTAGCAAAAACCATACACCTAAACATGTAATATGAAATCAAATTGCAAGATAATATCATGTAACCATAATGAGACAAAAGAATGAAGAAAATAGTGCCCTTCTCATTAATATTTGAAATTGTTTTTACAAAATAGTTACAAAGATATCCCTCTTAGGGATAAATACCCATTTGATACAAATTACAATGGAGAGCAAAATATAGGTATAATTCTTAGTCTTTTATCTCTTAAAATTTATTATGGAGGGTTTCTTTGCGACCTCTGCTTGATGATGTAAATATTGAAGGATATTTATATTGAAGAGCTTCTGATAAGATTTGAAACTTGCACACAAAAACACTTACAAGACATCAATAGCAAATGTGGAACCTCTCATGATGAGGTCCATTTCCATGATAAGCAAATAAAAGAAATATGTTGAAAACAATAAAGAAATGCATGGAAAATTATACTAAACTATGTTAGAAATCAAAGTAAATGCTGCTGAAACTACTATAACTGAGAAAAAATAGAAAAATAGATATCACTGAGAGGCCATCATGGGGTGAAATGGTTAGCTCTGTTAGCCATCAAAGGGTCCAGCAGCTGCACCTACGGGCTGCTTCAAGGTGAAGTGGTCGTTGAATAGAGAGTCTATCCTTCGTGTTCGATGCGGGATGATGTCTAATTTGTCTATCAAATTTATGTTCAAGGGTCTTGCTCTTTGAAGCACAGTTGAATCACACAAATTGGATCAAATCTGGGATGATTAATGATGCATAATGGTTTAATTTGATCTTAAAAATCCAAAGAACTCCATTGATGTGAATGCAAGCTTCATGGCTGGATTTGGGCAGCACTTTGTTGCTTATGAGAGAATGTTCTCTCTATTACACAAACCAAAAATACTTCATTGCATTTATATTCAATATTACATCTCTCTTTGATGATTTTTTTGGGCTCCTTTTATAAGATTTCCCAATTGCAATCTTGGCTTGCAAGAGAAGCCAAGATCAAGATTTGGTTAGGATCTAGGCAACCCAAACGTCACTTCTAGAAACTTCTCACGGTTAGTCGTTATGCTCAACTTGCCCTGTAACTAATTTTGCTCAGCTAAGGGAGCTCAATTTTGTTACAAGCACGGCTGCCCCAGGGTGGGGCGGCCAGGACTGGGGACCATTACAAGGTCCAGTGACTGTTGGAGGTCGATCCTAGGTATGACAATCCAAGTTGTACAGGATAAATTGCCCTTGTTTGAGTGGTTAGAGCCACTGCTAGGTCTTGGGAATTCCCAAGGTGAGTCATATGGCCTGAAAAGGTGTCCATATAGGTAGTCGCCTCAACATGACATGTTTTATGTGTCTAAACTATCATCAGATAAGGCTTAAGGAAGATATCCCCAAAATAATATTTTGAACTCATGAGGACCATTATGAATTCTTGTTCATGCCATTTGGCCTAACTAATGCACCATCAACATTTTAGAGCCTTGTTAATAATGTCTTCCACCCATTTCTTTGCAAGTTTGTTTTGGTTTTCTTTGATGAAATTCTCATTTATAGTCTCACTTGGGCCAAACGCTTACAACATATAGATCAAACTTTGAAATTATTATGAGACTATCAATTATTTTTCAAACAATCCAAATGTTCCTTTGGCATGGAGGAGGTTAAATACTTGGGGTATATTATTTCTTATGAGGGAGTCAAGGTTGACCCCAAGAAAATATAAGCTATCCAGAATTGGCCTAAGCCACAAAATCTCAAGGCACTTCATGGGTTTTGGGGCTCATGGGCTATTACCGTTGATTTGTATAGAATTATGAAAAAATAGAATCTCCCTTAATGACCATGTTAAAAAAAATTCATTTAAGTGGTTAGCTCCAACAAAATAGACATTTATAGATCTTAAGAGGGTAATGATTTCAATCCTAGTGTTGGCTACACCTAATTTTATAAAATAATTTAGAAATGAAATTAATGCTTCAGTTCATGGCATTGGGGCTCTATTAATGCAAGAAGGGCAACCCTTAGCCTTTACTGGTAAGGCACTATCAAGCAAAAATTTAGATAGTGTGTGCCCTTTCATCCCCACTTATCCAATAGATATCTCAACTTCAAGAAGTGACAAAGGACCAACCTTTATAGACCTTACAGGAACAACTACAAAAGGATCCCAGTTCACATGCCAAATACTCATGGGATGGACACCTGTTTCGATACTAGGGTCACATTGTAGTCCCCAAAATCTCATCACTCTATGAGGATATTATGGGGGAGAGGTATGTTACACCTACTGTAGACCATTCTAGATTATTGAAGATATTAGAGAGAGCTAAAAGGTCATTCTATTAGGAGGGAATGAAAACAATGATTCAAACTTTTGTGGCTCAATGTGAACTTTACCAATGGATGAAAGGTGAGATGGTACATAGCCTAGGCACTCTACAACCACTATCAATCCCAACCAATGTATGGAATGACATCTCCATGGATTTTATTGAAGGGCTTCCTAAATCTAGAGGAAAATCGATCATTCTTGTGGTGGTGGACCATCTCTCAAAGTATGCTCATTTTTGTTCCCTTATCCATTCTTACCAAGCTTTCAGCATTGCTCAAATATTCATGGATTCCATTTTTAAACTTCGTGGTATACCCAAATCTATGGTACTTGACCATGACCCTACCTTTACCAGTTAATTTTGGAAAGAATTGTTTAATCTATAGGGAACACAACTACAAATGAGCTCAACCTACCATCCATAGATGGATGGGAAAACTAAAATTGTCAATAAGTGCCTAGAAACCAACCTTAATTATTTTACCTCCGAGCACCCAACCTAATGGGCTAAGTGGTTGCCTTTGGTTGAATGGTGGTACAACACTTCCTTCGCACAACTTGCAAAATGACTCCTTTTAAGGCAATGTATGGGTACCCACCTCCAGCCCCCTCTTTATATGTTCCTCTAAATTCTAAAGTTCAAGCAATGGATGCAACCCTTCAAGAATGTGCCCAACTCTTGCAATATTTAAAGGAGAACTTAGTGCTAGATCAAAACCATATGCAACAACAAAATGAACAACACCATTATGAGCGCAGCTTCAATGTAGGTGATATGGTCTTTCTTCGACTCCAACCTTACAAAAAAATATTCTATGCAACTTTGAGCTCATCAAAAATTGGTAGCTCAATTTTATGGATCCTACTAGATATTGTAGTGGATTGGATAGGTGGCCTACGAATTTATGTTACCACCTTCTTCTAGGATTCATAAAATCTTCCATGTATTTTATCTCAAGAAAGTACTTGGCAATCACATTCAAGTTCAATCAACACTCCCTAAGTCAGATGATGAAGGCTTGATCATCCTAGAGCTTGACAATATTCTAAACCAAAGAACCCACCCTCTCTCTAACTGCACCATCACTAATTTTTTGGTCCAATAGCAGTGTTTATAACCAAAATATGCTTCATGGGAGCCTCTCCAGTAGTTACAACAATGATTTACTCATCTCTAGCTTTGAGGATAAATATTTTTGAAGGGAAATGGTATGTTAGGACCCTATTCTAACCTTATTTTGTAATTATCCCATCCCTAATATGGGAACCCCATATTAATAGTATTATGTAATATTTTGTATTATGTATATGGTAGTTGAGGTGCCTAGACAAGTGGGGTCATTTTATGTAACCATTGTAAAGAATATAATTGTTTTATTTGGTAGAAGATTCTAGCTCGGGTTGCCACATGCATGTGAAGCCAACCATTGAGCGTTATAGTTAGGGTTACAAAAAGTCTTTAAAAATACAAGGGGGCATAGATGAAGGTATCTCTCATATTTTGTATTGAAGCTCTACTTTTAAGGAGGATTCCCCATCTAAGAGGCCCCTGATTATGTATTATGTTCTTATTTCTTCAATATAATCTATGTTTTACATTTGATTTTACAATATTGTTAATTTTGAGTTTAATTTTTTGTTATTATTGCAATATTGTGTGGATGTGTTTTTATTTTACTGCAAGGTTCATGACAAGAAATTGATTACCATTGTGTCCTATAACCATAATGTGGTCTACAAATAGTGTGGTAATCAATTTGCAATCAAGGGATATTTTTTGGAAGAGTAAACAAAAATTATGTGCATTCAAATAAGTACATGAATATAATAATATTAATATCTATAAAGGTGTCAAGCCTACAGTATTGGTAATATTTTCTTTTTCTTAAAGAAAGCATCGAACTTGCCACCGATGAGAATATTTTCACAAGTGTAACTATAATACTGCAAAGTAGATAATAAGTAAAAAAACAAATGATGCCTACTTTACAAATATTTGCTTGTATCCAGATTTGATTTGATCAAACATAATTGAAGGCAGAAAGGTTATCGACCAAGGACACAAAGAGATAATTCAAGAAGCTCAAACCTATCAATGATGGGGTTCCTAGTGGAGGTGAAATAACTACAACAAGAATATAAATCAATCTTCTATAAATTTCTCATCTTTTAGCAAGTGAAGCCTCACTAAAGAAGCATACGTAAAGGTTTTTCACTATTAAGTCCAAGATTTTTGTGACATGATATTCTACCTTCTAACATATTAAATCTAATTAACAAAGCATCAGGCAATGTGTTTTGGGATGAATGAAATATGAAATAGGCATGAAGAAACTACTCAAATGGAATTTCAAATTGCTTTTTAGCTTTCAAAATTTCAACCCATGCAAGACCATTTTATCCTTCTCCAAATCCATGAAATTCAACACCAACACAAGATTCTTTAGCATTACAATCTCATTCCTTATACAAGTTATTTGACCAAACATCAATATGTTGATCCACATTTGGTTTGAAAATAAATTTTGGGTTATACAAAAGGGATGCATATTGTGCCCCAACTTCTTTTCTAGCTCCTCTATTCTATGAAAGTCTAAAAATACCTCTAGCATACACAATTATCTTAGATCACATCTTCTAAAGTGAATCTCCATATATATTAAGTCTCTTGTGTGAATGAAGTTATTGTTTGCCATGATGATGTTGCAAATACTTAGAACATAATAGGTATCTCTATAAGTTGATCAACCCTTCCTACTTTATCTCTTTATGTCTCTTATATTCTTGCTTCATGAAATAAAATAATTGATTACTCCAAATTTCAACTAAAAATTATCCTATAATATATATTCCCATGCCCCTCCCGCTCCCTAACATAAATTAACAATGTTCAAGATAACACTCGATAAATAACTCAATATCTTTTTTTTTAATTGGTTACAAGGGATTGAAACTAGTCCCACCCACATTACATCATGACCACATAGTGGGATTACAACAATTAGACTATTATGCACCTTGGCAATATTTGAACCATGATCTCCTTGAAAATTGAGGAATTTAACCAGTTAAGCTAATGTCATTTAATTACAAATGAATTGATCTTGGTTTATGCATATAATTTTAAATATTACAATGGTGTAAATTTTTAACGAATTGCAATGAGAGCCCATGGGACATTGTGGCTACTAGGCCGTATGCTATATGCCACAACAATGGTGGCAACTATGGATTCTTGATTATAGTCCATGTTCTTACAAACTATGTTGTGCTTATGAGCTATCATAGTAGTTAGCAATTGCTAACCATAAGTATGGATAATAAAATAAAATATTTCTTTTAATAGTTTATTTAATGATTATTACTTCTTAAGATACTATCAAAGGATATCATTTTTTTATTTTTTATTTATCCTCATAAAATCATCAAGGTAATTTATTAGGTGGTGGTGTAGTTACCTCATGCTTTAATTTTATAGTGCATTAAGAATTAATGTCTCTCACATGACAATAAACCAATATTATTTTCAATATTATTTTATCTTTCAAATGTTACACCTAAAGTGATTATTAAGGATGAGATAATCGAGCATGATATAATGGTTCTTAAAAGTAGAGGGTTAATGTGTAAGTTCTATGTATACTAGTCAAGGTTTTCGAAGATTCAAAATTGGATCAAAGTGGAAGTGGGGATTGAACTCAAATTACTCTATAAATTTTCTTCCTATAGATTTTTTTTTATCATATTTTCTAGTTCAAAAATCAACAATAAAATAATGGTGATGGCCCATGGTTTAGGAGGAAGGATACCTTTTATTTAAGACTATAGAGTGAGAATTTTTTTTTTGAGACAGAAACTATTAAAAAGCTTTTGATGTGGGTTAGGCTTTTGGACTTCCATATTGACTTAACAATAAGGATATTTTTAAGAATATTGGAATACCTTGGGGTAATTCATCAAGAAGGGATCAACTAGTAAGGAGCGAAAGCATGCTATATATACTCAGATAAGTGTTGATATGGATATTTCAAATCTTTTGCCACAATCCATTAAAATTAAATATGAATAAAGAGAAGGGGATCGATAGGTGGATTGTAAAAACATTGCACTTTGATATCACAATTGTTATGAGACTGGACACATGGCAAGAGATTGCAAAGTGTAAATGATGAAGAAAGAGACAAAAAAATTGGCCATAAGACAAATTTCAAGATAAGGAAATTATATTGTAATAGAATTTGGATTATATCAAGGATATTCCACTCCAAAAAAAGAGGTAAATAAATCCTATTTACAACATCATATGGCAAAGGCCACCATAGTTCACTCGAATCAACCTTTATAAGAAACAAAGAAGGATAGAAGAGATGAGAAAATATAATGTGCAAGTTCAAATTCAAAAGGAATTAAAGGTGAAAAAAAAGATGCAGAGAAAAATTTTAAGTTAAAGATGACAGAAGAGGTCAAATTTATTCCAGGTAAATTATCTTCATTTTTGTCGACTACTATATAATCCTCTCCTATCAATAGAAATTATAGTGTAGAGGTTATCCCTTGCACTTTAGGGTTTGAAGAGAAACATAATAAAGAAATGAAGATGAAGGGAATCCATAGAAATTTAGAGTTTTTAGGGTAGCATAAGAAGGTAATTATTATAGAGAAGCATCCTTATACTTTAGGGTTTCTAGGCTAACATGAGAAGTCTATAGATGATAAGTTTCATTGTGAGCATGTTGGAGAATATTACATTATTTGGTACATGCTAATGTACCCCCATGGTACCTTCATGGTACATCTTGTAAATATTATATTAGGATGTCTTAGATTAGAGTGTGAGTAATATTTTATGTAATGTAATAATGTGTAAGAAATGCACAAGTGTTATATAAGTGTGTATGTGCAGGAAATGCACAAGTGTCATGTGAGCAAGTGTGCAAGTGTAATGTGAGTATATGTGCACAAGTATCTTATATGTAAGTGTGCACAAGTACCTTTATATTATGAGTGCTAAGTGAAGAGTCATGTGTATGCAAGTGTCAAGTAGAGAAGCCAAGAGTCATGAGACTTGGCATAAGGAAAAGAATATTCAAGTATACAAAGAGTCATTCTACTATGACTATATATTACTCCATGGATATCCATAGAAAATATATAACAAATACAACAAGCATAGTGAGCATAGCATAGTAAGCATAGTTATCATCATTGTAATAGAGTTTTATGATACATTTGTAAGAGAAATAGGAGTAATAAAGATTGCATATATTTGAGCAACTAATATTGTAAGTTTTACTACATGCTTTGTACATGTATGATTCAGGCTATTACATTCATATATTTTTGTTTATTAATGAATGTTAGTTGATATATTATAAGCCTTGATATATATATTAGTTGGCTCATATTATTTTATTTACATCATATTCTTGATCTTACTATATTGTGGCTATCATATATTTGATCCTATGGAATTTATCTTGTGAGTTTTACATTAATATTAAGGCTTCAAAAACCATTAGAGCAATGTTAAAAATCAAAGAGACTGATGAAGATGAAAGTGTTGATGGGAATGAGAAATTGCGGATGAAACTAGAGGGTGAGGAATTGCGGATGAAGCTGGATCCTGGTTGTCTGGGGTGGAGTGCGAGGAGCCTGTATTTTAATTTTTAAAATAGTTTTTGCCACTGTGTCACAAAATCTTGGCACTAGAATAAGTATTTATATTGATGCAAAGAAAGAAATGCTAAAGTTTTATGGTTTTTACTGAGAGAACTATAGGTAAATCTAGAGCCACGATGCACGAACTAGAGAGCCTAGTCATTTTAAGGTTGCTTGGAGAGCCAAACTATCACACATAGAGCTAAAAGTGAAGGAGAATTCACAAATAGCAAACCCTAGGACTTGTAGAGTGTGGTGGGAGGATTCTACACTGCTTAGAGTGGAGGAGGATTTAATTCTTTTTGTAATATTGAGAGCTTTATCCCCATGAGTGTGGTCTACCGACAAGGATGCCACTTGCATTATCAGTGATGTAACCCGGGTTCAATCCCCATGGTGGATTTGTATAAGAAGTATTACTCAAAAAAAAATCTTGAGATCTTCAAATATGGGATAAAACCAATGGGTTCATCCAAAGTGTATCGATGCTTCAAAACCTTACCATGAATGTGACGAATATTATTTCTAAAAAAAATCGAAGCAAAGGAATGTTGATAGAAAAAAGATATAGAAGCGAGTGCGAGTCAGGAGGGAGTGCGAGCTGGGAGAAAGTATGAATTGAGAGCAAGTGTAAGCTAGGAGGGAGTGTGAGCTAGGAGGAAGTGCATGTTAAGAGTGAGCCCCAGTAGCTAGTTTGGAAGGAAAGTTAAATTTGAAAACCCTATTGGAAAGTAAGGATTCCCTAGTTGAAAGTATGGATGCCCAAGCTGAATATAACCAAAACCTCAAATATATGGTAAGTTTAATTTAGGTAGAAGATGTTACACTAGAAGTGACTATCAAGGATGAGATGATTGAGCATGATATAACAGTTTTTAAAAGCAACGGATTAGTTTCATAAACATTACTCAGGTTTTTTGGATTTTAAGATTGGATCAAGTAGAAGTGGGAATTGAATTCAAATTACACTATGGATTTTCTTCCTAAAGATTTTTTCTTGTCATATTTTCTAATTCCAAAAATAGGGATGAAATATTGAGTGGTGACCCATGGTTTACAAGGAGAGATACCCTTTATTTAAGACCATGGAATGATTTTTCTTCTTGAGATAAAAAAGTTAAGAATCTTTCGATTTGGGTTAGGATTTTTGAACTTCCATATCATCTTATCAATAAGAATGCTTTGAAGAATATTAGAAACACCCCACAATAATTCAACAAGTAAGGACTAACTATTAACGAGCAGGGGCATGCTATTTATACTATAATATGTGTTGCTATGGATATTTTAAAACCTTTGTCACAATCTATTAAGATCAAATCTAAATTAAGATAATGGGATCAACAAGTAGATTATAAAAATATTGCATGTTGTTGTTATAATTATTATGAAGCTAGCCATTTGGCAACAATTTGCAAAGTAAAAACTATGAAGAAAGAGACAAAAACCTTTGGTCATAAGATAAATTTCAAGGTAATGCAAGGAAATCATACATTATTAGAAAGTAGATCAGATCAAAAATATTCTACTCCTAAAGAAGGGGTAAATAAATACTATCTACAACATCTTATGGTAAAGACCACCATAACTCACTTGGATCAGCCATTAGAAGAAACAAAGAAGTACATAAGGGATAAACAAGTACAATATATAAGTTCGAGTTCAAAAGGAATTAAAGGTGTAAAGGAAGATGTGGAGGAAAATCCTAACACAAAGACAACAGAAGAGATCAAGATATTTCCAGGTAAATCACCTTCATTTTCCTCAAGTAGTATAGAATACTCTCCTAGTAATAAAAGTGAAAGTGGCACAGAGGTTATTCCTTGCACTTTAGGGTTTCAAGAGTTGCATAATAAAGAAATGAGGATGGACAAAGTTTGTAACAATTTAGGGTTTTAAGGTATGAATACAAAGGTAATTACTTTGGAAGAGAGTTCTTGCACTTCAGAGTTTTCAAGGCAATATAAAGAAAAATGTGCTTTCGAGGCTATTCCTTGCTCTACAAATCCTTCATAGCAAGACAAGCTATAGATGATAAGTCTTTCTTTGAGCAATGTGAGAATATTGAAGAGGTTGATGAATATGAAAGTATTGGTGGAAATAACAAAAAAAGAGAATAAGACCCAAGAAGCAAAAACAAAGAGAAAAAGAAACCCAAAGGGATATTGATATGGGAAAATAAAAAAAAACATCGCAAGTGTTAACAAGAAGTCGAGCTAAATCTGCAAATAAAAATAAAAAAGTTACAATGAAAATAATAACTTGGAATATTAGGGGCATGAATAAGAACCCTTAAAAATATATTAAGAAACTATCATATTATTATAACGGTTTGGGCTTTGGCTCTTCTTCTGAAGGTCCAAGGTTCAAACCGTGGCTTGGGTGAGTGTGTGAGAGGGTGGGTGTGTCTCCATGGTGGAGTTGTTGTAACAGGTTGGGGGATTCCTGGTCAAAACCCCCACTTCTTATTATTACCAAAAAAAAAAAACTATCATATTATTATAAACTATATATTTATAGATTGGAAATTAGGCAGTTAATATTTTAGCCATTTGTAGTTTTGAATTTTATCTTGATAGAATTTAATTTTCGAAAGGTATCTTTAGAAAATGATATAGATATATAGGAGTTAGTTGTGGAAACTCAACAGTGAGGAAGAAGATGAATATCTTTGATAAGAAATGTAGAGGAAGAATATTTTTTTATAGAAAAGCAAGTTGAATATAGTTTGAAAAAAGAATAATTAAAAAAAAAAATAGTTGTAAGCTTACTGCAATGGTAAGGACTTTGGCCTCTCTGTGCAAGGTCCAAGGTTCAAGCCCCATTAGTAGGAGGGGACCAAGACCTCTCATAAAAACTTATGTAAATTCATTGAAAAAAGTGTTGATGGGAATGAAGAAAAGATAGAAAGACCCAAGGAGCAAAATCAAAGAGAAAAAGAAACTCAGAGATATTGATATAGGAAGTCAAAAGCAAATATTGTAAGTGTTAATAAGAAGTGGGGCTAAACCCACAAACAAAAAGTGATGATGAAAATGATATCTTGGAATATTAAGGGTATGGATAAAACCCCTAAAAAAGAATTGATGGGTTGTTGTAGACAATATATTTATAGATTTGGAAATCATGTAGCAAATATTTAGCCATTTGTGGTGTTGATTTTCATCTTGGTAAAATTCAAATTTTAACAAGAAGTTGGACAAGTGAGATTTTATCTCTTGATAAAAATAAAATGGATTTGATTGTGTAAACATAAAAATTTGAGGAAGACGATAAATATTTTTTATAAAAGGCAAGTTGGATATAATTAAATTAACCTAATAACAATGTAATGTTTTATTATTTTTAATAAGAGTGGCCTCAATAGGTCCGAGGTGTAGACCAATTGATTCATCCAAACCCCATAAGGGGGCGGAGGTCCAAGGTTCAAATCTTAGGCCTCGTCGGACTGAATGCTTGTCCCTTTCCTGGTGCTTTCAGCGACATAAAAGGTTTTAAATGATTGTGGTATGGTGGTTATAGGGGCGGACTACACGAAGATCTGTGTGGCGGCTTCCGGGGCGAATAGCGCAAAATACTATGGCGGCCATAAAATCTGGACAGCCTGCTCGGATTCGTGGCGGCTACCAATTCCACCATGTAAATACAAAAAAATAAAATAAGAGTGGCCTCAATAAAAGCCACACGTAGCTTATTAAAAAATAAAATTAATTAAAAAAATTAAAATATATTCTTGTACATGTATGTATTAATGGATTATTACAAATTTAAAGTTTTATAGCATAATTGGAACAACCCACTTAAGAGAGAAAAAATCCTCAAATATTGATGATGACTAACTACATCTAAAGTGTTACTTCAATTTACGAACATAGGCAAGACTTATGAATGGTGTTTTTAATTTTTTTGAAACATTGTCTAAAAATTGAGCACAATATCTCTTCCTCCTACATATGCTATGGTGGAGTTTAATAGTTTTTATAAAGAAGCATTTATAGAGACAAGTCTATTTTTATTTTTTTATAATATCTTTTAAATGTGGGACATGCTTCATAAATGTCTCTATGATTAATATAAGGACTAACTATCCACAAGTCGAAAGGAAAATTTGATAATTCAACTAAAAAAGTCATATATATAAAAAGATAAAAGTTGAAAATTTTTAACCATGTCTCTTATGAAGTCCCCTAATAGATTAAAAATAAAGCCATCTTATTTCTACAATTTTTTTAAAATTTGAAAACGGAACAATAGGTTGAAATAAGGAAGGAAATAGAAGGAAGACTTTAAATATTAAAGGTTAAAAATATATAATTTTATAAGTTAAGATGTTTTTAACATTATTTTTTACTTGGTGTTTATTTTTTATTTTAATGCAAATAATAAAACAAGAAAAGCATTTTTTTATAGAAAATGTTAATATCTACAGACAATAGGTTAGTATGTTTATAAAATTAATTTATTATTACTTGAGTGGGCTTAATGGTAAGACTTTGTAACTATGAATAGGAGGTTATTTGAATCCAATGGAGTAGATTTGTATACCATACTCCAAGAACCTGAGCTTTGTTGGATAAGCATTGAGTAAATAACATTCTAAGTGAGGGTTGTCTCATATGGGCTATATAAATGTTTTATGGAAACTAAAAACTTTTTTTTCAATGATTTTACATAGGTTTTTATAAGGGGTTTGGTCCCCTCATACTTAGTGGGGTTTGAACCTTGGGCCTCTTAAAGAAAGGCCAAAGCTCTTACCACTGCAATAAGCTTGCAACTTGATATTAAAAATTACTTTACTTATTGCCTTTTTATCTTTAATGAACATATTAAGTTATAATAGGTTAATTGTCATATAAGAGTCTAGAAAAAATAATAAGAATATCAATTATATCATTAGAGTGTTTTTGTCCAAGAAAGGTGAAACAAAATATTTGAATAATTTTCATTCAAGCAACCTCTATAATATAATTTATATGATAAATTTAAAAATTATTTATTTATGTTTGAGAAAAAGGGGTTGTACTCGGGTACCCCACCATTGAAAAATCACAACTCTTTCATTTAGAGCTTGAAATTTTACAAATAGATTTGATTCTCATCTCAATTGAGTTGCTATAGCTAGATAACTACATATTTTTTCATAAAAAAGTCTAAATTTTTTATTTTCCTTTTCTGAATCTTCTTCAATTTTCTTTGTAAATACAATTCCAAAATTCAACATCCTTCTTCTTGACATTTTCCTATAGCAGCCTTCACAATACCAAAACTCCACATGTATTGTCTACGCATTGCATCTTAGTAGAGTAATATATCCAAAAATTTGTGTTATCATAGTCCGCTTTACAAGCTCTGAACTATTGATTTCCTTCCTAAAGCATAAGTGTAACCATAGAATCGTAATAAATAATTCAACAATCTCAAAAGGTTAAAAGTTCATGGTTAAATCTTATCGAGGAATATATGCATAGTAAATAAACTAGGGGTCATAGTTGCAAGTTTACTGTAGTGGTAAGGGCTTTGGCCTCTCTTTAAGAGGTCCAAGGTTCAAATCCCACTTAGTATGAGGGGACCAAGACCCTTCATAAAAACCTGTGTAAACTCATTGAAAAAACTAAACTATGGGTCACTTTATAATACAAGTGGAATTCATTTTAATCCTAAATAATTAATTTTTTTTATCATTTTAATGAGTTATGAAATGAATGTCATTCATATTATAATGACATTTTAACAAATCATAATGATATTATTTTAATAAATACTTTAGCAATCTCAAAAAGTTGAAAGTTTGAATCCATACTCTATTCCATAATCCAACCAACAAACAACTCAAATAATCCATTCAGCCATGAAGTCCATCTGATATAATATTCTTCTGCTTTGACATACAAAACTTCTCGCTTCACGAAATCATAGTCTACTTTACCAAATTTGGACTGTTAGTTTCCTCCAATGCATTGATCTATAAATGGATCCCCTAAAATATTTTGTAATCCTCTAGAACATTATTTTGAATTTGCTCCTTTCATATTTTTCTTGTTATTTTGAGTTAAGCTTACAACTTCCTCTAATCATGGAAAAGATAATTTAACTTCACAATCCTCTATATGAACCCCTCTATTGGCTAACCTATCTACACATTTATTCCCTTCTAACAAGTGTGTAAATTTGATTTCTTCAAACTTTGTAGCAAGGTCTTGTATTTCCACAATGATCTCTTGTATGTTTCATGGAGCCTTTGCTTTCCTCAAAATTGCATTTATTACTATTAGTGAATCATATTTCATCCATACTTTGTTCCATTTCATTTGTCTGCATATTTTTAATTCTTCCAAATTTGCCCAAGCTTAAGCTTCATTTTTGTCTTAAATTCACTATTAAAAGTATAGTGTGACTAAATCTCATCCCTGTTATTTTTTATTATTCCTCCTCCTCCTATTGGTCCTGGATTTCTTTTAGAAACTTCATCAAAATTCAATTTGACCAACTCTGCTTACGATGGTTTCCAATTTATATTTTTTACCTTCCTTTTGTTTCTCCTATACTCACAATTATAATTCCAATTAGTGACTTGGCTTCATCTATCAAGGCTCTCTGCTTTAAGATTAGAGAGTGAGTGAGTTGATAGGGCTAGTTTAGACTTCTTTATGGCTAAACAAATCTTCATTTTTATCACTTCTAAATTTTTTTCCTTTCCTTTAAATATTATTTTGTTCCTTTCTAGCTATATAGTCAAAAGTATTGTATCTTTCAATGTATTGTTGGAATATATTACATTATTTAGTACATGCTAATGTACCACCTTGGATACATCTTTAGATTAGGAAATAGAGTGCTAGATTAGAGTGTGAGTATTTACTTTATGCAATGTAATAAATGCACAATTATTATTAAAGTGTGCAAAGTATTTTGGTATTGTAAATATGCATAATAGTCCATGTGCACATGAGTCCATAGAATAGGAAGATGAAGAGTCTCTAGAAGAGTGAAGGCCAAGAGTGCTTCATATGAAGAGTCACATTCCATTATATATGTATCTATGAGTGTGTGTGTGAGATATACAAATTGTACAATGAGAGTGTGAAGAAGTATGGAGTATTTGAGATCTTTATTCAATTGAGATACAATTTTCATGATCATTTGCTAATGGCATTTATTTGAGTTATTTTTGAAGTTGTTTATAATTTTTATATATTTATTAGTTTACCATTATCATACATTTCATATTGTAACTTTATTTTAGATCTTGTGGTTATTCTATCTTAAGTATTTAGCTTCAAAATATAACAATGGTATCAGAGCCACAACAATATTTTGTATTTGCACATGTTTTTAAGTTGCAAAGGATATTTCCATTGGTTAAGGAGAAACTAGTGAATTTGAAGAAATTACCTCTGGAAAATAAAACCAAAGAAGATAGTATTTTTCACTATGTTGAAGAAAACCAATGAAGGTTGAAGATTTACCTATTCCAAGAGCAAATTCATAATAAAAGAAAATTTACAAGTCTTGAAGATAGACCTTGACATTTATGAGATTAAGAGACCCTAGAAGGAGGACCTATTGAAAATTTTGATAGAGAGAAGAATATTTCATACTAATATATGGCTAGAGTCTTTCCATAGAGTTGAAGGAAAACTCGTGAAGACTAGGTACTCAGCATAGATTTCTTTCCACTAGTTTTGAGAATAACTATTAAAGTTTATTGTTTTTGGAATTTTAGAAATTTTAATGTATTTGGTTACTATTATCTTAGTTTTTTTTGCAAAAAATTAGTTCTCAGAAGTTAAGAAGCTTCCTACAATAGATAGAGAATAATTTCACCTTCGATTGCTTGAAATTCTATGTGCTTTCCTCGTGCAGGGATTAATTTTGAGTTACAGCAAAAGAGTAGACATTGTTGATTAAGGGGATCCAAAAAGAAACCTCATTAAATATTGAAGACTATGGATTAAATACTGCAGATTGAAGACTTGAAGAGACCTAAGAAAGTGGTCACATTGAAGAACTTCCATATTTGGAATATAGAATATTGGAGATTGAAGACAGAGAAGGACTACGAAAAGATCCTATTGCAGAGTTGAGAAGCAGTAAAATTTGGAGATCCAAGAAAGTGATATCATTGCATAATTTCCATAGTTGGAAGAATGAAGAGACCAAGGAAAGGTCTCATTATTATTTTGATGAAAATAATTGAGTAGCTTCTAAATTAGAAGATCCAAGAGAATAGGTCTCAAGAGAATTTGGAGAAGAAGAAGAAGGCTAGAGAAAGCCTCATTGTAAAGTTGAAGAAGTGGCCATTGAAGGATATTTGAATAATGTTAATGACAGAATATTGCAAGCAAGAGAAGCTCCTAAAAAGAAGAATTTGGGATAATTATTGCCATCCGAAAAAAATTCCAAAAGGAAGAAGTATTTGGCAACAAGTTTACAAAACTTTGACAAGGTTTTTGAAGACCTCAAGACATTCGAATTCTTGAGGAAGAGGACATTGAACGATATTAGATTTGAAGTTTGAATTTGACAAGAATATTGAAGAAGGAAGAAGAGTTGAAGAGGTCACATTTTTGAGAAGTTTGAGGACAACCATTAAATTTTTGAAAGGTTGATTTGCAAAGGAGGAGGTTGTTGATTTTTGAGGTAGAAGTTGAAAGGTAACATGACAGCGAATTGAAGAAAGTATAGAGCTATGATTTCAAAAAATTTAGGATAGTTTTGAGAGAATATTTGGCAGTATTTGAAGGAGGATAATTGCTGCAAATTTGGACAACAAGAGGGTAGCATTTGTAGCTACAAATTTTAGAAGTTGAAAGCATACATTTGAAGAAAAAATAAGGAGAAAAGTTGACAGCAAGAGAGCTGATTTTTGGGTAGCAACTAGAGCTGTAAAATTGATGATTCTGGAGCAACAAAGAAATAGGGAGTGGAGCTACAAAAATTCATAAATTCGAGATAACAAATGACCAATAAGACTAGCCACAAATGAGGCCATAAGAGGTGTGTAATATTGGTGCTATAAAAGTGTTCTTATACGAGTATTAAAAGTAGTTATTCCAAAAAAAATAAAAGCACCATATTAGAGTTGTTAAAATTCAACTAAAAAAGTCTAAGTTAAGTGTCTCCAAGCCAAGAAAGGAGACATCATTATTATTCTTGAATTTACAAAATATAACAACAAGGATTGGAGTTAAAAGTGCTTGAAAGGGAGTGATAAGGAAAAATAATATATGTTGTTTTTTAATCAAAATAAGTGCAGACTAGTTATAAGCTCTATTGAATAAAAGAAAGATCGAGTAGTGGTCAAAGTTAAGGTATATTTAAGATGTATAAAGACACCAAGAGGAGAACCAAAATTGCTAAAAATATTGGTGAAGAAAAGTTACCAAAAAGGGTGGTAGATCCACCAAGAAAATGTGGAGGTAACACCATATTGAAATAAGACTCACCATATTGCAAAAGAAGCCATTGAACATAGAGGTGAAGAGCCACCAAGCAAAAGAGAGGAGCCACCATCTATAGGAGAAGAGCCACCATGAAGAGCCACCCATAGAGCATCATTTTAGAGAGCCACCATTGAAATGTGGAGCCACCAAGCCTAAGAGGAGGAGTAGTGAAGCACCTAAGCGGAGAAGAGCCACCATTGGAGAAGAGGAAGCGTTGTTTGCAAGCTCAAAAAAGACAATATTTGAATATTGAAAAGCCATAAGAAAAAACTAAACATCTAGGGTTTTGCAACTTCCAGTAAGGGAAGCGAAGAATTGGCATCCATAACATTGCATTGTTTTGTTGAGGATGTTACACAGGTGGCCAAGCGTTAGAAGAAGAGGAAACGCAGTCAAGGAGAACAATACATTACGTGAAGCATAAAGAGTTGAAAATTATCATTTGCAAGGTTGGTTCACGTTATAAAAAAATCATGTCACTTTTCACAAGGAAGGATGAGCACCATAAGTCATTTGAAGCAAGATAAATGTTTCAAAATATGTTGAAAAGAGCAAGGAATAGTTTTAACGTCATTTGTCACTTGGTACTCAATAAGCCAAGGGAAGATATAACATATTGAAGCGCCCATTTATTGCATGAGATGAAAATACACTTGCACAACCACATTTACTACAACAAGGAGGACGTATATTAAAGTTTGAAGCACCTTGGAATAGCTTGGAGAATAGTTGACCAATCAAGGAGGAGAGAGAGTGCCCATTTTCCAAAGCAAGTTAGAATACGACAGCAAAGTAGGAGCGCCTCAAGTTTTGGAGGTAATTTATTACATTTAAAATTTATATGCCAAGATAGGAGTTATAAGGTTAGAAGAGATTATTATTATCTAAGGTTAAGTTGAAATTATTTTTGGAGAGATAAGATCTTGAAGTATTATTTAAAACCTTAGAAATTTGATTATTGCAATTTGAAAGCTTTTATAAAGATTTGAAGATTGAAGTAATTATTTTGAAGTTTTGTAAATTAATCATTTGAGTTTACAAAACAATTTGAAGTATTTGCAATGTGATAAGTTTGGAGAAATAAGGTATTCTACATAAAATAAGGAATACAAAACTTGTGAATATTCTTTCATAGAGTTCCTAAATTTCTGAACTTGGAGTTATAAGGAATTCAACATCAACATAGATTTATGAAATTTAGAATTGGGAATATATTCTCAAAATTTTGTAGATAAAAGGAATTTAACATAGAACTTTTGATGACTTGGTTGTGAAAAAATTCACAAAACTGGCGAAAACCGATCGCTCTGCAACTTGGCGGGAGCGCATGATCTAGGGTTTCTGGAGCTAGGGAAAAACTAGGGCATCAGTTGGGTTGTCGAAGAGATTTTTGGTTATTGTGGATTTGATGACAAGATTGCTGCCCCAGGAGGGTCCAATGGGGACACCTCCGGATCCTCTGCTAGAGAGAAATAGCTCTTATGCAGATTTGTTAAAAGATAAATCTCCTTCCAAGACTGACGAAGCACAAAGGACTGCATTTAAAATGCTCTTCACGACTACGGGAAATAGATCAACTTCGCAACGAGTTAATGGATGCTTGCCACAGTCTGATTCAAGGCCAAAGATTGTCATTGAGCCAAGGATGGTCGAAGAAACAGTCTTATATAGAGCCAATCACGATTTGATCTGCAAATTCATGGGTATTCGCCCTACCCTAAATTTTTTGCATTCCTGGGTCCGACAAAACTGGGAGCCTCTTGGTGAGTACTCTTTATGGTTTATTAGCAATGGGTATTTTATTGTTAGTTTTTCTTCACTGGCCGATAGAAATAGGGCTTTCGAATCAAAAAAGAGGAATCATGGTCCGGCAGGATTATTTGTTCAACCCTGGAGAGTGGGATTTGATCCTCGAATTGAACCCACTGTTGTTCCGGTTTGGATCCATTTGTATGCACTTCCAATGGAGTTTTGGAGTGAGCAGGTTTTGGAAATTATCGATAATTCCCTTGGAAGACATTTGGGTGTCTCCAAAGACACAATAGAAGGAAACACAATTGTTTATGCAAGAGTATGTGTGGAAATGGATCTTAGCCAACCTCTACCGATAGAGGTGGAACTTGAACTTGCAGGACTATCTTGGATTCAACAATTGGATTATGAGGCTCTGCCCTTCAGATGCAGAGTTTGCCACAAATATGGGCATTTGGCCCGATTTTGCCCAAATAATATGAACACAAAAATGGAGGCTCCACTAGGAATTTCAAATCTTCCTAAGGAGGGTAAGTCAACAATAAACAAAGAACCAACCAATATTTCTCAGGGTAAAGAAGCACAGAGAGATGGTTTTGAACAACCTAGAAGAAGGAGAAGGCAAAAGAAAAAATATGGTAAAGAGCAAACCCAACTCAAGCCCGCCAATAGGTATGAGATATTTAAGACACTAATGGACCAAGAAGAACAATTCATGGAAGGAGTGGATGGGAATAGTGAAAATAATAACATCCACGTTCAAGCTCCTCTCTCATCTCCCCCAGTCATAGAGCAGGTTATTGAGCACAGTGAGCTATCGCAGTCAGAGAGTGCAGGGGCATTGATAGTGCATAACTAAGAGCAACCAATAATTAAGGATGTCGAGCATGGGAATAGCATAAAAGAATAGAGAAAGGCCAACTTTAGGGATAACTCATGTGGAAAAGAGGTCAAAAAGTAGCAACTCTCAAGGAGTGGGTAGAAAATCAAATAAGGAATTGCTAGCAGTTCAAGGAGACAAACTGATCACTGGAGGATCGGTGAGGCCAATAGATTCTTATTGCTCTCAAGGTAACCAATGATTATACAATCATGGAATGTTAGGGGTTTAAATAGTAGAACCCATCAATCATTGTGCGAAGACTCTTAGAAAAATGTAAAACATATTTCTTGCTTATCCAGGAGACAAAAATGTCGTTAGATCTTATGTGTAAAACTAGTTAACAGGATTTGGAGGGGTGCTGGTCATATGGAAGTGGCTGCCCAAGGTGCCTCAGGGGGGATAGTTACTCTTTGGAACTCTCTTGAATGGACTGCAATAGAACATATAGCTTGGAGGGGTGTTCTCACATCACATTTTAGAAACAATGTCACAAGTCGAACATGTTTTAATCACAAATTTTTATGGGGCTCAAAACCTAGATGGTCAGAGGCTTCAATGGAAAGTTGTGCATAACATGAGAGTCTCAAGGGAAGATTTAGACTGGATTATTGTTGGGGATTTTAATGCTAAATTATCCTCTAGAGATCAGGAAGGGGGAACCCCAATTTTGGACCCAGGGGATCGACTTATGATTTCCCAAGTCCAGGCTTTACACTTGGTGGATATTAAATGCCCTGGAACCAACTATACTTGGACTAATAAGAGGAGGGAGCCACATAGCAGGAAGGTAAAGTTAGACCATTTTTTGGTTTTAGAGGAGGCATTTGTAAAATGGAATACAAAATTTCAGATTTTGGAGGGTCCAGTGTCAGATCACTTTCCCATTTTGTTGGAAGGAGGGTTTAAGACAAGGCAGCATCACAAACCATTTAAATTTGAAAATTTTTGGTTACAAAAAGAGGAACTTCGAAAGAAAATTCCACAGTGGTGGGAAGAAGGTCGCCCAACATATGGGACAACAATGTTTAGATTCCACAAACAACTTCATTATGTCAAAGTTCAACTGAAACAATGGAGGCGAGCTAACAAGATAGACTTCCAGGTCCAAAGAGCTCCTTTGGTGGCCAGATGGGATGAGGTTCAAAAACACTTTAGGGAAGGACCAATTACAGACCAGCTCAAAGATGAGGATGATGCCTTGCGTAAAGCGGTTGAGGACATTGACAATCAAGAGGAAACCTACTGGAAACAGAGAGCAAGAACCACTTGGTTATTAGAAGGTGATAGAAATACCAAATTTTTCCATCGGACTACCTGTGCTAGGAGACAGATGAACAACATGGAAGCTCTTCAAGCTGAGAACGGACACTCCTTTGATACACTTCCAGGTATGCATTCCCATTCAATGGATTATTTTTCTAACCTATTCAAGGAAAGTATGGTGCAAGATGAAGAGGCTCAAAACGATGTTATTGTTGTCATACCTTCCATTATCTCTGAAGAAGAAAATCAGACCCTTCTTAAACCCATTGATAGAGAAGAACTAAAGAATGTGGTCTTTGGAATGAGCACCGGAAAAACTCCAGGTCCAGATGGCTTTCCAATTGAGTTTTTTCAGGCCTTTTGGGATAACTTGGAGGAGGATGTAATGGCTGTTATAGAGGAGTCCAGAGGTAATAAAAGAATGCTTAAAGCATTAAATCATACTTTCATTACCTTAATTCCAAAAGGGGAGGAGGGGGTACATATTTCAGATTATAGACCTATTGCCTTATGCAATGTTATATATAAAATAATCACAAAGGTAATGGCTGAGCGGCTAAAACCTCTTTTACATAACATTATCTCCTCAGAACAAGGGGGTTTTGTAGAGGGTAGGCAGATCTTGGATGGTGTGGTTCTAGCTCAGGAGGCAATCCATTCAATGCAAACTTCGGTAATAGAGGAATGTTCATAAAATTAGATATGTCAAAGGCTTATGATAGGGTGGAGTGGAGCTTCTTGTTAAGAATGATAGCAACCTTTGGTTTCTCTCGAGATTGGATAGAATGGGTCATGAGTTGTGTTTCTACTCCGACATACTCAGTGTTAATCAAGGGTCTTCCCTCGCAACCGTTTGGAGCCACTCGAGGCCTTCGTCAAGGAGATCCTTGCTCTCCCTATCTTTTTCTCATATTGGCTGAAGGATTAGGTAGACTTTTCTTGAGGAGAAGACAACAAGGTTTGCTAACAGGTATCAAGGTGGGTGAGGAAGTTTTGACTCACCTACAGTTTGTGGATGACACAGGATTGGTGGGAGTGGCCAGCTTCAGGGAAGCAAGAATGATCAGAGATACTCTTAATGTCTACCTTAGGGCTACAAACCAAGTCATCAATGATAAAAAATCCAAAGTGGTCTTTTTCAATCTTGACCAAAGGCTTCAGGACAGAGTTTTAGAGATCTTGGGATTCACAAGGACTTCTCTCCCAGTGGTTTACTTGGGGGTCCCTTTGCATTTTAAAAAACTAAAAATAGATATCTGGAGGAATATTTTGGATTGTATCAAGGATAGAATTAATCATTGGTCTCACAAATGGTTAAGCTATGGGGGTAGATTAACTTTTTTACAGTCAGTCATTCAGGCAATGCCAATTTATAAATTCTCTATCCTGGCTGCCCCACATACTATATGGAAAGAGTTGGACAAGATGGCTAGAAAATTTTTATGGGAAGGAGTGAAAGGAGAGAGGAAATGGGCCTTAGTAGGTTGGGACAAAGTAACCCAGCCCAAGGTAAAAGGAGGTTTGGGCCTGAGAAGATCCAAGTTAAATAATAAAGCTTTGGCTGGAAAGCTTTACTGGAGGTGGATTTCCCAACCAACTTCCTTATTCAGTAGAATCCTAACCAGTAAATATTTGGGACATGTAAACCCAAATGAGGTGGGTCGTTTCCCTTTGGATGGTACTGGATCCTTAGTGTGGCAGGCTCTCAAGTTAGGCTCTCAGGTAGTAAAAGATCGATTATTTTGGAAAGTGGGGAGAGGGGAGAAGGCACGTTTTTGGACAGATTCATGGGATCAACACCCACCTATCATTGTTGAATTTCCTGAATTGCAACCAATAAAAATAGCCATAGAAACCAAGGGATGGGTCCAAATTGAAATTTATTTCACCACTAGTCAGCTAGGGGATTATAAGTTTAAGCAGTTTAAGAAGTTGGATGAGTGGCCAATTTCAATCCCTCCGGATTTGGCACCCATCATGACTAAAATCTTGACAGAAATATTTCTCACAGGTAGAGACGAGGAGGATGAATTAGCTTGGGGCTATGGGAGCCTTGGTGTCTACACAGTGAAGGACGGATATGATAAGATCCTTCCAGAGCCTCCCCCTCATACATATCAGGTTGAGGATTGGAGAAAGATTTGGCAATCCAAGGGTTGGCCGAAAGTAAACTTTTTTGCCTGGCAGTTCATGCATAATGGAATTCTCACTTTTGATAATCTCAGATGTAAAGGAATCATCGGTCCTTCTCAATGTGTCTTATGCTACAAGAGCGAGGAAACAGCTGATCACTTGATGTTTGAGTGCCCATTCATGCGCCAGATTTGGGAGAGATGGTTTTTATATTATAAAATTCAAGTTAATGGTGACTTGAGTCGGATTAATATCTAGGAAAGATGGAAGAGGGGTAGATTTAAATCTAAAGCTCTTGGTATTGGTTGGGAGCTTGGATTAAACTTTATTTGGTGGCAAGTGTGGTTGGAGAGAAATGCTAGAATTTTTAGAGAAACTTTTTCTTCTTTAGATGGAGTTTGGCAGGTCATTTGGAGCAAAGTCACAGAAACCGTGGCCGTCTATGCCAAAGAGGAAACTCAGGTTGTTATTGGGGCAATGGAAGAGGAGGTTGAAGTGCAAGAGGGACAGGATAGAGCTAGTTGGAAACCACCCCTAGAAGGTTGGATTAAAATTAATACTGATGGAGCTGCAAAAGGCAATCCGGGCAGAGCCAAAATTGGAGTGGTTTGCCGGAATCATGTTGGAATAGTGCTCTATTGGGAACTGCAAGGCTTGGGAAGAGCCACAAACAATGAAGCAGAAGCCATAGCTATCAAATATGCTTCTATTTGGGCAGTTAAACAGGGCCACAAGAGGATAATACTTGAATCAGATTCTCAAATAATGGTTGGAGCTCTAGATTGCATGAGGAACTTTGCTTTGAAAGCATGGAGGTTGAGGATTCTTGTCACTCAAATTAAGGAATTATGGAGGGAATTAGATGATGTGATTCCAGTTTATGTGAGTAGAGATTTAAACAAAGTGGTCGACTTCCTAGCTAAGATGGGTGCTAAGAAGGAGGTAGGGGTTCAGATGCACAATGACATGGCCATTGAGGATGAGGTGATTAGGCAGGGTCTTGAAAGGTCCCTGAGCTAATGATCAAAGAAAAAGCAAAGGGAGGAAAGGTGTCACGATTTCGTGACATGTTGCATCATCACGGCCAAGGGAGGAAAGGTGTCGTGATATCGCGACATGTTGCACCGTCGCGGCCACGGGAGGAAAGGTGTCATGATATCGCGACATGTTGCTTCATCGCGGCCAAGGGAGGAAAGGTGTCGCGATATCGTGACATGTTGCATCGTCGCGGCCAAGGGAGGAAAGGTGTCACGATATCGTGACATGTTGCTTCATCGCGGCCAAGGGAGGAAAGGTGTCGTGATATCGTGACATGTTGCTTCATCGCGTGGCCAAGGGAGGAAAGGTGTCATGATTTCGTGACATGTTGCTTCGTCATGGCCAAGGGAGGAAAGGTGTCACGATTTCGTGACATGTTGCTTCGTCGTGGCCAAGGGAGGAAAGGTGTCACGATTTCATGACATGTTGCTTCGTCACGGCCAAGGGAGGAAAGGTGTCGCGATTTCATGACATGTTGCTTCATCGCGGCCAAGGGAGGAAAGGTGTCACGATTTCGTGACATGTTGCTTCGTCGTGGCCAAGGGAGGAAAGGTGTCACGATTTCGTGACATGTTGCTTCGTCGCGGCCAAGGGAGGAAAGGTGTCACGATTTTGCGACATGTTGCTTCGTCGCGGCCAAGGGAGGAAAGGTGTCGCGATTTCGTGACATGTTGCTTCATCGCGGCCAAGGGAGGAAAGGTGTCACGATTTTGCGACATGTTGCATCGTTGCGGACAAAGGAGAAAAGGTGTCACGATATCGCGACATGTTGCATCATCGCGGCCAAGAGAGAAAAAGTGTCGCGATATCGCGACATGTTTCTTCGTCGCGGCCAAGGGAGAAAAGTGTCGCGATATCACGACATGTTGCATCGTCACGGCCAAAGAAGAAAAAGTGTCGCGATATCGCGACATGTTGCTTCGTCGCGCCCAAGAGAGAAAAGTGTCGTGATATCGCGACATGTTGCATCGTCGCGGCCAAAAGAGAAAAAGTGTCGCGATATCACGACATGTTGCATCGTCACGGCCAAGAGAGAAAAGTGTCACGATATCGCGACATGTTGCATCATCACGGCCGAAAGAGAAAAAGTGTCACGATATCGCGACATGTTGCTTCGTCGCGCCCAAAGGAGAAAATTGTCGCGATATCGCGACATGTTGCATCGTCGCGGCCGAAAGAGAAAAAGTGTCACGATTTCGTGACATGTTGCAACATCACGGCCAAGAGAGAAAAAGTGTCACGATATCGCGACATGTTGCTTCGTCGCGACCGAAAGAGAAAAAGTGTCGCGATATCGCGACATGTTGCTTCATCGCGGCCGAGAGAGAAAAAGTGTCGCGATTTCGCGACATGTTGCAACATCGCGGCCAAGAGAGAAAAAGTGTCGCGATATCGCGACATGTTGCTTCATCGTGGCCAAAGGAGGAAAAGGTGTCACGATTTCGTGACATGTTGCAACGTCGCGGCCCAAGGAGGAAAAAGTGTCACGATATCGCGACATGTTGCTTCGTCGCGGCCAAAGGAGGAAAAAGTGTCGCGATATCGCGACATGTTGCAACGTCGCGGCCAGAACGGAAAAAGTGTCGCGATATCGCGACATGTTGCATTTTCACGGCCAAAGGAGAAAAGTGTCGCGATATCGCGACATGTTGCATTTTCGCGGCCAAAGGAGAAGAAGGAAAAAGTGTCGCGATATCGCGACAAGTTGCATCAACAGACCAAACCGATCCCCCTGTTAGCTAGTTAATGGTTTAAGAGATTTGGCTCCATTGCAAATCTTCTTTTACTATTGTAAGCATGTGTTCTATCTGACTAAGGCTGGGAAAAGTCTCTTCCCAACTTGTAAATGATCTTTGTTTTAATACAAGTTTTTTCAAAATTTTCAAAAAAAAACATAGAACTTTTGATAAAGGAAAAAACGTATTGATATTTTAGTCTCTAATTCAAAATTGGAAGAGACATAATTTTGAAGACTTGAAATATTGAAATTGCATTCAACCTATTGGTTGACAAGAGGAAAATGAAGTAGTTATTTTGAAGAATATAAGTTGGAAAATTATATTATCATTCAATTGCTAGGCATATATAAGGTATTCTACAAAACATATAATTGAAGAATAATATTGAAACTAGGGAGATAAAAGATTATCCTTAGTCTATCATTTGAAACTAAGGAAAACTAAGGAATAGAAAATTTGAGATTGCATCGAATAATTGCTTGATAAACAAAACTAGGGAGTCATAAGGTAGTTAACTACAAATGTCTAAATAATTTAAAGGTTTATTATTTAAAGCAAGATGGATGAAATAATTAGAAATGCATTTAATGAAAATAGTGAAGAGCTATTTCATGAACTTAGGTTTTATTCACAAAATCTAATAGATACCTTTGATGGATTCAAACACTTGCCTATAGATTTGAAAGAAATATTCTCTTTTTTTTTTAAGGAAGCAAAGGAAGAGAACTTTATGACACTAATTGGATATCTTCATGAAACACTATTCAAGACTTGGTGGAATGCTCAAAATATGATTGTTCTTTCATTAGAAGAGTGTTTAATGGTTTATTTATCATTAATCACTTTTGAGTTCTTTCAAAGAATGAAATAGAAGAAAGTAAAGAATGCTAGTAATGAACCTTTGAATCCAAGTTATTTTTATTGTGATGATCTACTAACTCATCACATTGAAGATATATCACTGGTATAAGTGCAAGAACGAAGAAAGAGAAGAAACAAGAAAAGGAATCAGATCAAGAAAGACAAGGTGAAGACTAAAACTGGAAAAGATGTTTGTTTGAAGAATTCAAGACAAGAACCAAAGTTATATTACTATGATGATATGTTAACACAATGCTTAGAAGGAAAATCATCAATGAAGATACAAAAGAAAAATAAGAAAAGGAGTCACACCAAAAAATTTAAACAGGAATCATTTTGTGCAAATTCAAAAATTGATCTTAAAGAGATATTGAAGACAAGATATGAAGACCATATTGAAGACTAAAGTCTTCAATAACCAAATAATGTAATACATGGGGGTATTGGAATATATTACATTATTTACTACATGCTAATGTACCACCTTGGTTACATCTTTAGATTAGGAAAGAGAGTTCTAGATTAGAGTGTGAGTATTTACTTTATGCAATGGAATAAATTCACAATTATTATTAAAGTGTGCAAAGTATTTTGATATTGTAAATGTGCATAATAGTCCATGTGCACATGAGTCCATATAATAGGAATATGAAGAGTCTCTAGAAGAGTGAAGGCCAAGAGTGCTCCATATGAAGAGTCACATTCCATTATATGTGTCTATGAGTGTGTGTGTGAGATATACAATTTGTACAATGAGAGTGTAGAGAAGTATGAAGTATTTGAGATCTTTATTCAATTGAGATACAATTTTTGTGAGCATTTGTTAATGAAATTTCTTTGAGTTATTTCTAAAGTGGTTTATGAGTTTTATATGTTTAATAGTTTGTCATTATCATATATTTCATATTGCAACTTTATTTTAGATCTTGTGGTTATTCTATCTTAAGTATTAAAAATTTATGATACATAGATGATAAGATAATTTAGATAGTGTCATCTAGATGAAACAAGATTATTTTCATGGGAGTCTTACTGGAGGAGAGACGATCTTGGGTTTTTGGCTTCCCCCCTCCATTGATGGAAATATCTAATAAGGAACAATTAGAGAATGTTTGCCTGTTGGAGCAGCAAGTGGAGGCATGGAATGCCAATGATAACAAAGATGAAGGAAGATGAGGATCATAGAACATATTGAACTTGACCTACCACGAAGGCAAGAATAAAGTGATGCAAGTGCTTTGGTTAGGTTTTTAGCTATCTAGAGGGTGATCATATTGAAGTGGAAGAATAGTATGGGGGGAGATCCAGTTAAAACAATACCCTTGGTGATGAAAATTGATGAGGAGGTTGAGGAAATTTTAGAGAAATATGGTTTCTAGAAGACTCTAAGAGAAAGTTGCAAACATTTGTAACGAAGGAAGCAATAGACACGATAAATTTCCTAGACTGAGTTTGTTAAAACCAAGATGTTATTTTGGCTAAGTTTGTTATTACTAGTTGTTGTGTTATGTTTTGTTCTGTTATTTTTGTTATGATTGGGTGGTAGCTATAATTTTTTTATGTTTTTATTTTGGAAGTGGTCTAGTAATCTATCATGTTTTGAAAAATAATATAGGGGGAGATCCAGTTAAAACAGTACCCTTGGTGATGACATTTGATGAGAAGGTTGAAGAAATTTTATAGAAGGATGGTTTCTGAAAGACTCTAAGAGAGATATTTGGAACGAAGGAAGCAGTGGACATAGTCAATTTCTTGAATCGAGTTTGTTAAAACTAGGATGTTGTTTTGGTTTTATATTATTACCGTCTACAATATTCTATTATGGTTTGTTGTTTTTGTTATGACTAGGTGGTAGCTATAGTTGTTTTAAGTTTTTGTTTTGGAAGTGGTCTAGTAATCTGTAATGTTTTAGAAGTTATTTTGTCGATATGCGGTATAGTAAGTAGATTATAGTATTTTTTTAGGCTACTGCAACATATTGTATTATCTTACACAATTTTATGTATGGGTTTGGGACCCTAAAACCCCTTATTATCCTAATAAAAAAATTATGATGGTTTTCTTCTTTGTAAGAAAATATTTGAGGGAATAATCATCATGTAAGAGGTTATACATTATTTTTCATATGAAAAATTAATTATGGTTGTAAAACTGAATATAAACAAAAACTATAGTAATTTATGTTAGAGTTTTTTAATATGATTTTTAAGAACTTTGATTTTAACAAAAATATAAATAATAATAATAATAATGTTTGATGTGTTTGTCTAGTAGGTCATGGAAGAATTTTATCCTCAGATAACCTTATGAAAAGGGGTTTTCATGGTCCTTCACAATGTGTTCTTTGTAAAAAGTAGGAGAGTATATGCAAAGGATTCTTAATATGTCTAGTAAATGCATGGTGATGAATGGTAGAATTGAAGAATGGTTAAAGCAATGGCATAACACTTTTAAAAGTGAGGCTTTATAGACAATCTAGGATATATCAAAAGATAATATAATGTGGATTGTATGGTTGGAAAGAAATAGAAGAATATTTAAAGGAAAAGAAAGCAATTTAGAGGTAATGAAAAGGAAGATTTGTTTAGCTAGAGAGGAGTCTAAACCAAGCCTATCAACTCACCCAATCCTTAATCTAGAAGTAGTGAGCCTTGATAGATGGAGTCAAGTCATCAAATGGAATTATGATGTTGGGTACAAGAGAAACAAAAAGAAGGCTAAGAATATATAGTGGAAACCACCAGATGTGGATTTGGTCAAATTGAATTTTAATGGAGCATCTAAAGAAAACCCAGGGCCAACAGGAGGAGGAGGAATAATTAGAAATAATAGAGGAGATATTTTGTCTCATTATGCTTTCGATAGTGGATTTAAGACAAATGATGAAGTTGAAGCTTAGACAACTTTAGAACGGTTAAAAATATACAAACAAATGAAATAGAATAGAGTATTGGTGGAAGGTTATTCACTCATAGTAATAAATGCAATTTTGAGGAAAGTAAAGGCTCTAAAAACACCCAAAAGGTGTCTACGAACCCTTTGGTCACCCCAAAATGCTTTAAAGGTGTCTACGAACCCTTTGGTCATCCCAAAATGCTCCAAAGGTGTCTATGAACCCTTTGGTCACTCCAAAATGCTCCAAAGGTGTCTACAAACCCTTTGGTCACCCCAAAATGCTCCAAAGGTATCTACGAACCCTTTGGTCATCCCAAAACGCTCCAAAGGTGTCTACAAACCCTTTGGTCACCCCAAAGAACTCCAAAGGTATCTATAAACTCTTTGGTCACCCAAAAATGCCCCAAAGGTATCTGTAAATCCTTTGGTCACCCAAAAAGCCCCAATGGCATCCATTAAGCCCATTGGTCAAATGTGTATATATATATATATATATATATATATATATATATTTATATTTATTTATTTATTTATTTATTTATTTATTTATTTATTTATTTATTAATCAAAATCCAAAAATATCATTAAAACATCAAACACACAAAAATATTGCATTGCATTATAAAATCACTTGCATTATGCATACCCATCATGGCATTGTGTATTTTTATAGTTGATCATACATGTCTAGCATCAGGTATGTACATTCAGCATCCTACAAGATCACTTTTGTTAAAAGTTAGTGTTAACGTCTGTTTACATTATAATTATCATTTCCATCCATATTCCTTTCATATGTGTGTCTGTTTTCCTTCACCTAGGCCATTGGTTATAAGACATCATTAGTCTTTTCAGTCACTCAACAGTCTCTAGTTTTCTTTTCAGATTTTGTAGAAAGCTATCCTGATTTTTAGAAGGTAGAATCCTCCTTAGATTGTACCTTGAATATGTCATAATCCCAACACAGTTTCACACTAATAAATCCAAGTTTTGCATAAGGAAATATGAAACCTACAAAGTGGTATGTGTTACCCTAAGCAAAAAAATTTACCTCGCTCATCCCTCTGTGCGAATGGTTCGAAAATGTTGAGAATTGACAAAAGGACAAGATCCTCCATATCCAAAGAAATAAAAATCCCTTGCTTCACACCAAATTGGGGTAAGTATCCAAAGAGAAAAATAAATAGTGGTTGTTACCACTAAAAATATTCAAAATAAATAGTGGTTTTCACCATTAGCAAAAGCAAAAAGCAAAATAAATAGTGGTTCTCACCACTACCAAAATCCCTTGCTCACCAAACAAAAATGAGCAAATCCCTAGAGCAATTCAAAAATAAAAGAAAATAAGGGAGTACTAAACTTGAATCCTTTGAATTCTCAGTATTTGACAACCATAAGGTGATCCTCATTACAGGTTGTGTGGCATCAAGCCTACCTAGCAATGGCGGTATCCTTATACATGACGATATGTTTGTCACATTAGCAACCTACTTTTGTATAGACCAATGTTTACATGTGGATGAGCTAGCTTTTGGTAACCGGTATTGCTTAGTGGTCTAATCCAACTACGTACAAAACTCTAATAATACTTGTAGGGTGATCCTCAGTACAAATGGGTTTCATCAATCCTGTTTGGTACTATGGTAACTTTATGTGATATCATAAAAATGAACTCACATGCACATACAAGGATATTGAATATCTTGGTCATCCTAGCATATTTATACCTTGCTAAAAAGTCTTGCATAGTTAATATACAACTTTTGACTAGATCACTAGAGTATTTGAATCTCATGAAAATCTTAAGGACATCATATAACATCATATTATTCAGTCCATTACATATCATCTTATCACATGTTTGTCAATTTACATTTTCACAATCCATTACATAATCTCATGATAAAAGTGAAAAGGAATAGATGAATTTTGTACAGTCTATGGTGCTAGAATCTAGTGTATCAAATAGTAGTCATAATTCAACATACAAATGAACAAATCATCCACTTTATTATGCATACACTCATGTACATATCATTAAATCACATCATATTGCAATACATGCATCCATGATATATATATATATATATATATATGAGTTTTTATGTTTATCATCATGTGTTTCTTTACTGCTTTATTAGATGTATGGAATGCTTATGTTTGCTTTACTGATGCTTTTATGTATGCTTATCATGGATGCATGTATTGTAATATGATTATATATGTGTGTGTGTGTGTGTGTGTGTGTGTGTGTGTGTGTGTGTGTGTGTGTGTGTGTGTTTGTGTGTGTGTGTGTGTGTGTGTGTGTGTGTGTGTGTGTGTGTGTGTGTATGCATGTATATATGTATAGGACAAAAAGATACATCATAATCCAAAAGTTGCATGTAGGCTACAATAAAGTGGTTCCTCAGACCTCAAGTTGCCAAAATTCAAAAAGAACCATAGAGTCTCAAAATCCATGGTCATGCAAGATCGACACTATGACTCTCAACCCCACTCTCAGTTGGTGCATGTTGAGAGCTCCCAGATCTGCTCTCCTTGATCCTATCTGCTCTCCTTGTAGAGCTAGGTACCCCCATCATAGATTATGACTACCCTGTGCCACTCCTCCTACTCTACTGGGATCCACTAGCAATAGAGCAACCTGGTAAGTACTCTCTAAGATGCGCTATCTCATCCTTCAAATCTTGTGTGTAGGTGGTGTCCTCTTGACTATGCACCTGGTACTTGCTCAATAAGGTCTGGAGTTGTGTCACCTCCTCTTGTAGCCTGGCCATCTCACCATTGCTAGATCCCCCATGGCTAGGGCACCCTACCCTAACTTGTGATCAAAGAGTAGCTAACTATACTACCTACCTATCAATATCAACCTATGCACTCTACACTTGTGCCTGTAGGAGAGCCCTCTCCTCTACGTGCTCATGTCTACCTCTGATCAGCTCACCCTGTAGCTCAATGATCATCACATCTCATGCGACCAACTATACCTGCACCCCCTGCTTATAAAATTCATCATTAGCATAATCATCCTATTGGTCCCCCACATCAATTATATCTATCCACTCATCATCTACCCGATGGCGCACATGTCATTCACATAAGTTTGGCCCCTCCTCATCTGGAGCCTCATCGTGTCCCTCATTTGGAGCATCCTCGTGAGCCTCCCCTGCCGTTGCAACTATGCCACCTCTTGGCGGCCCATCCCCTCACCATTGGTGCATCACCCACCAGGAGTCATACTTTGTAGTATTCCCTATGTTGTCTAGCTTTGAAACATCCACCACAGGATCTACCTCATCTCCAACTGTCTCAACTATAGGCCAAGTGAGTGTCCTCTCATCTCCACGATGTTGGTAGATCATTGGCTCACTTGGCAACCCCTGGCATAGCCTAAACTACCATAACACTTGAGCATATGGGAAATACTCTTGCTCGGTCCCGTGTCGACCAACTAACCAGCTCCATCACCTCACCGAGTGAAGCTACGCCTTAGCCTCAGGCCATGTTGAATAATCCATGCAAGGTCTCCAAGTAACCTCGTTTGCCTTGAGCTATGTAAATGATTTTGCATAATGATCAATCATGTTTGCATAGGAATGACTTAGACCCCTCTCCTAGTCTCGTTACCATAGGATCCCATAGCCTATCTCCCTATCCGTGAGTTGTGCTCGTGTCATCCAAGGTAGTCCCCGTGATCGATCCACAACAATGTGTTGTCATCCCCACACCTACAATAAAAATTTGCATCCCAATCCTTTCTGCCCATGAGAGCGAATCTCGTACAACTCATCCTATAGTTGTTTCAGTAGAGTAGTACCCCAAGCCATCACTAGCTGCTCCTCTATGGTGCACTCCACAAGTGAAAATGCCAACTCCAAAAGGTTCTATGAAAAACCTGGCTCCTGACGAGTCTGGTAGAAACATGTTGGATATCAGCATCATCAGTAAGGTGTGTCTCATAGACAATACCTCTACTCATACCATGACTCCACTAGGATACCCCCACTAGGCAAGTCTCACAGTACCTCCAACTAGTCCGTTGCAAAGTATCTCAGCAAAATCGTATCTCTAAGATCACAATAAGTAGATACAATCGGACACACCTCTATCAGAATGTGAGGGTCCCATAGATCTATCAACGCGATCAGGTAGGCTTTGTCTCCATACACTGGCTCTAACTGTGTCACTTGCTTAAGACCAATGGTGTCAATCCATTTCCAGTCATCCTCAGTCAATAAGTCCTTGGTAGTCTAAAAAAGAGTTGGAACTTGACACCGACTCTTGACCACCTGACAAAGGCAAGCAAGCTTATAAAAAATGCACCAAAAATGCAATAAAATTACCCAAAAATGGTAAAATTAGCTCAAAAAGGGACCTTTTTCCCCCAAATTTGTGATCGTCCCACCTAGGGATGACCCCCAAATTAGCATTCGTACCACCCAAGGACAACCCCAAAATTAGCAGTCGTACCACCCAGGGACAACCCCAAAAAATGCTAAAAAAGGGTCTTTTTAGACCCCAAAAATAGGCATAAAACAACATAAAAATATAAAAATTAAATTAAATGGCACACAAACCAAGAATAAAAGCACAAATTGCTAAATGCTATCACTAATGTGGTTCATTTATCGATATTTAGTGTGTGTGGTTGGAAAATGTAAAAATAATTACATCTCTAATTTCAATAAAGTATAGGAGCAAATGCAGCCCTTACCCATCTCACACCGGCTCCATCGCTTGTCGAGTCCTGTGGCTAGCTCATGGTGATTGTGGGATGGTTTTAGTAGCACTCTGCTATGTCCAATTACTCTCCTACTCCTCATCTCTCAATTTGCCAAGTTAGAAGTTTGAAAATGAGCTCATTTGACCAATTGGACGACCGTCCCACCTTGGGATGGCCATAAACTGTGCAACCATCCCACCCTAGGATGACCACCAAAAAATCCCACAAAAATAGCTAAAAAAGACCAAGAAAATGGCCTAAAAACCACCAAAAATAGGTCAAAATTGATAAAATTCACAAAGGATCAAGATTGCATTCAAAGTGTTCATGGATGAATTAAAAAGTCTCTACTTCAATCCCTAAAAATTCCATTGCGGTTGGACCGCTCCATGGGAACGAGGTATTCAAATTTTTTCTGCCATGAAATATCAACAACACTATCAAAATCCTCACAAAACTGATAAATCTTACAATGGGTAAAGCTGAAGGTAATCCCAATTAATTCATATGGGTCAAGTGACTCATCGTTTGAGGGGGTAGTCATAATAATGAATTCATAATCAAAATCAACACTTAAACACTCAAAAGTGCAATATGCATACATTCAAAGAATCGTTGCTAAAGATAAATTTCAAGCCTACGTTGGGGAAAATAATTTAGCACCAATTCAACAAAACAAAGTCTTGGTCTCCTTGAAGCCTTGGGACATGTATCCCAGGCTTATAAAACAAGGAACCAAGACCAAGTATACCCTAGAGCCCCTAAAATTGTCATTACAGTGCGGTTGAAAGGTATACCAAAATCAATCCTTCAATTATGTCAAAAGCAAGGATTCCAAGAATGTATGCTCCTTCCACAACAAAGGCATCTAAAGTTGGTTAGGTTACTGAATAACCTTAATCATTTGATGATTTTATCATCTATTTTTGCTTCACGCTCTATTTCACACAACACATCTTAAAAAGGGGCATCTGTAGACACTAAAATTGTGTAAATTGGATAAGATTGCCATGATGCCACTCTTATCGACACTATATAGCCCCATTAGGCAACCCTCAGGGGTTAATTAGGGGTCTTAACCACTTTTGGGAGGTTTTGGGCCATGTAGCCATGGCCGTATCACCCTAGGATGGCCATAGTTCATGGTCGTCCCACCCAGGGATGGCCATAAGCAACCATCCCTAGGTGGGATGGCCATGGTCTAGGACCCTCGAAAAGTCAATGGTGGGACAAATGTCAATCAATTTCTGCCATTCATCCTGCCCAATGAATTATGATAGATTGGGAGACTGTCTAGGCCATCACAAACTATAAATTAGAGGCCCAAATTGGAGGCCTCCTCCACCCAATGCATGGCAAGGGCTTTGAAAAGTGGTGGCACCTGCCTTGCATGCCCCAACTTTACCCTTTGTCCCTTTTGCCTTCTTGGGCTATAAATTGGAGTGTTTCCACTCAATTTTAGAGAGAGCTCTTTGCAAGTATTTACCATGAAGTGCTTCCAAGATTCCCTCTCACCTTTTACCTCGTATTTGCCCTTGGAAACTTCATCAATCAAAGGTGTTTTCAAGGCATCTCCAAATACACACATTTCTTCAAAAACCCATCCATTCATGTGAGTGAATTTACCAAATTTAACGATAACACCCCTAGGAGGATTCTAGACTAGATCCCATTGGAATTGGTTTCAAAAACCACCTTATTTTGTGGTCATCCCCACCTGGGATGGTTAAAAGTCCTAAATGGCTCACCCTGGGATGACCCAGAATTGGCATAGAATTTTGAAGCAATTTTAGTATAGATCAATTTTAGAGTAGTATATTAGCATCATACTTAAATTTGGTGAATTTTGGAGAAGTTATGGATGATCAATTAGGGTTTTTGTAATGATAGTCCTAATTGGCCCACCCAAGGACAACCACAGATTTTGCGCATAATCTCATTTCAATTTTTGCACATATCATTACAAAAGTAGATAATATGCATCATGTTAAGTTTTGGTAGCATTTGGAATAGTTTTAGATTATCTATTGCACTTTTTGCATCCTATGTTGCATGCATTTCATTGTATTTGCCTTAATTTGCACATGTTATTAACCCATTTCAATTTCTTGTGTGTAGGTACAGGTATTCCAGTCAATGAGGAAGGAGCTAAAGAGTTGAAGAAGGATAGCTCAAAGCAGCGACAGTAAAATCCCGCTCTTCAATCATGAGTGTGAGGAAGACACTAAAAGCATGCCATAAGTTTGTGAAAGTATTGGATCCTTCAACACTGTAATTTGAATTGTATCAATTGAGAGCCCTCAAGGGGACGTTTTGCAACCATCTATTTGAAAAATTCATTAATATAAATAGAACCCCCAATTTCCTTCCAAATATTTGGCATCTTTATGTTTACTTTATTGTCGCTTTCGAATTCTTAAATAGAACAATAGATGCATTTCAATTTCCCTTGATAGGTGCACCATTTTTTCTGCTCTACAGTTTGTTAATTTCCTTCATAAACTATAAGTGCAACCATAAGAATTGTAATAAATAGTTTATATGAAAACAACTTAATATTATAAAACATAAATCTTAATCATTATTTTATTCAGGAAGTCAACATTTTATTGTTAGCTTTTACTAAATTTATTAATTCATCTAACCATGGAAAAGATCTTCATAATCCTCAATAAAAATTCCTCTATTGGCTAGCCTATTTGCACATTTGTTTCCTTCCCTTATCGTATGTGTAAACCTGATTTTTTTTTAATTTTGTAGCAAGGTCTTGTATTTCCACAATTATCTCTTGTATGTTCTGTGGAGCCTTTGCTTTCCTAAAAATTGCATTGATTACTATTAGTGAATCACCTTCCATCCATACTTTATTCCATTTTATTTATCTACATATATTTAACCCTTCTAGAGCCACCCAAGCTTCAACTTCATTATTTATCTTAAATCCAATATTGAAAGCATAATGAGATAAAATCTCTCTCCTATTATTTCTAATTATTCCTCCTCCTCTTATTGTTCTTGTTCCACTTTATATTATTTGCCTTCTTTTTGTTTCTCCTATACCCAACATCATAATTTCATTTGATGACTCAAATTCATCTATCATGGCTCTTTGCTTCAAGATTAAGGACTAGGTGAATTGATAGGGTTGGTTTACACTCCTCTATGGCAAAACAAATATTCCTTTTCATTGCCTCTAAATTGCTTTCCTTTCCTTTAAATATTATTCTATTCCTTTACAACCATACAATACAAAGTATTGTATATTTTGATATATCCCAAATTATTTGTAAAGCCTTGCTTTTAAAAGTGCTCTACCATTGCTTTAACCATTATTCAATTTTGTCATTCATCACCATTCATTTACCAAACATATTAAGAATCCATTACTATAGTTTCTAGAATATTTAGTAATTTCCCAAGATATAGTCTATACTCTCCTCCTCCTTTTTACAAATAACACATTGTGAGGGGCCATGAAAACCCCTTTTCATAAGGTTATCCCAAAATAAAATTCTTCTATGACCTACTAGCCAAACAAACATTTTGACTTTAGGAATGCTCGGGTTATCCCAAATATCTCTCCATATTCTTGCGGTATTCCTATTTTGTTGGTGCTTTATATTATATTTGTTTCTTGTGTATTCTCTTGAGCTATTCCACTCCCAAATCAACTTATCCTTGGATCCCCTCGGAATAATCACTATTGTTATCTTTTTGCTCAATTGCCTCCTAGAATCAATGTCTTGTATACTTGTAAAAAATATTATTTCCATTTGTATCTTCCTTCCTAATCCTTGTACATAATGTTTGAAACCCTATCATCATATTTATCTTGAATTAATCTCATCCATGGTTTCAAAATTGGATCTAGATTGAGTGTTTTTTTATCACACCAAGTATCCATCCACAATTTTTTTATCTAGTTCTCACCACCCATATTAGACCTTTAATCACTAGATCAATTGATTTTTTTAAACCGTTCCATAGTGCAGAACCATCTAGTAGTGAGAATGTAGTAAATATTAAGTTTAGGTCATTAAGCCTAGCATACTTAGAAGAATTATTGCTCATTGTCTTTGATTCTCTTTATACAATCTCCAAATTACTTTTCCCCTAAGAGCTAAGTTTTTATCCATACAAATTCTTAAACTGAGACCTTCCCTAATTTTATCATCGCACACTTTGCTCCATTTCAACAAAGGAAATTTCCTTTTATCATGTAAACCTAACCATAAAAATGACAACATAATACATATTGAACTTTTTTCTATCAATTTTGTCATAGTATACAAGGACATAATATGTTGGAATGGCCTGTAAGACTAATTTAATTAGTTGCACTCTTCATGCTAATGATAACTTTTTTTTTTTTTTTAAAAGCGAAAAACCCCTTGCGGGGCCGCCTTGGTCTAAGAGACCATGAATAGGGGGTTCTACACCGTCAAAGTCACCCGAGAGTCGCACCCGACCCTGCCCGCACCAACATTATCAATTGGATTTTGGATACCCAATTCAACTTTTTGGTAGGGTGGAGATTTGAACCTGGGACCTCCCTTAGAGGATTGCCCTCTCCTCTCCAACTCACCTACAACACCTGGGTACCTTGCTAATGATAACTAACTACCTTTCCATGTTGGTAGTTTATTATGAACTTATAATTGAATTCCACAATTCTACCCCCATTATCCCCTAAATAAGCACATCCCTAGATAAGTTGTTGGTATATTTGCCTCCTCCTTTTAAAGTAACCTTCATATCCATACCTTGATTCTAGTTGGAGTGTTTAGGAAGTAAATTTTGGATTTTGTCCTATTAACTTTTGCCTTGATGCTCTTTCATATTCATTAAATAAGTTATTTGAAGCTCTAGCCTTGTTTATCCATGCCCTCCCAAAAAGGGTTGTATCATCTACAAACTATTAATGGGTGATGTCAATGTTATTACTAGCCTTAAGTCCACCTATTAACCCATATTTGTTAGCCTTCTTCAATTTCCTACCTAATACCTCTGCCATAATAACGAAGAAATATGGTGATAAAGGATCTCCTTGTCTAAGACCTCTCTTGGCTTAAAATGATTATGTTACTAACCCATTGACCAACACTGAATATGATACTATAGAGACAAAATCTTTAATTTGTCTAACTCATTTCTTCTCAAATCGAAACTTTTCTAATACTGCAAAAAGAAAATCCCATCTAACCCTATCATAGGCTTTATTCATATCAAGTTTTAAGATCATTAGTCTCTTTTCTTAAAGTTGTTGAATGCATAACTTCATGAGCTACTATAATCCCATCCAAAAATTTGTCTCCCTTCCATAAATCCTCCTTGCTCTCCTAAAATAATTTTGTCTAACAATTGTCTTAACTAATTTGCTATCACTTTGGAGATTATCTTATATTCGTTTATTACATAGGCTAATGGGCCTAAATGAATCAAACAATTGTGCATTATTATTTTTTGGAATTAGGGTAAGATATGTTGCATTTATTTTATAAGGTATATATTGTTTTACCCTAGATTTTTCAACTACCACCAATAAATAATCCCTCACTATATTCCAATAATGCCAATAGAATGTTGTAGAGAGTCCATTCAGACTTGGGTATTTATACTTATCAAAAGAGAAAGAGCTAAATAAACTTCTTGTAGAGTAATAAGCCCCATATGTTTCCTATTCTCTTCATTTTTTATAATTGAAGGTACTTCCTATAGTAGTTTATCATTAAGAACTTCAAACTCCTTTGATCCTATAATATTATGGTAAAAAAACCTTGTCTCCTTTCTAATTTCACTCTGGTCTTCAATCCAAACCCCTTCTACTGATTTAATTCTACTAATTTTGGATGTTGATCTCTGTACTATTTCCATCCTATGAAAAAACTGTGTTTTTATTTTCTTTTAACCAAGTATGTCTTGATTTTAATCTCCAAAATTTCTCTTCCTCACCCAAAATATTTTGATATTCACTATGCAACCCTCTTTCATATGATCTTGGATTATTATGCACACCTTTTTGTAATTTTGAAAGTTTCTCTTTTAGTTCTTCTGTCTTCTAAAAAATATTTCCACGAGTGTTCTTGTTTCGTTGTTTTAATTTAGATGTCATTAATAAAATTTGTTTAGGAAGTGTATACAACCCACTATTTCTTGAAGCATTCCACGTTTATGCTATCATATCAACAAATTGAGGATGGTCTTCCCACATCTTCTCATATTTGAAATATAATATTTTTTTTAATTCACTTACCTCATTTTAACTCTTATTAGCCAGTGATCTGGACCAATCCTGGTCAATGTATTAATTTTAGCACAAGTCCCTTCATGTAGTCAATTATCTAAAAGTATGCATCTATCTATTTTTTCTATTATTAGGTTATGGCCTCTCCTATTGTTGGTTCATGTATAGTTGTCCTCTTCAAACTCCTCCCATAGATTATTATTTTGAATAAAAGATAAGAAATATCTCATAATTTAGGTTATTTTCCTAATTCCCCAAAAAATTTCATCCAAATTGGTTATGACATTAAAAACTCCTATGATCATGAATCGAGTTTCTTGGTCTGTACTTCTTATAAAGGCTTCAATCCCACTTCATACTTCTAATTTTCCTGATTTGGAGGTCCATATACATTGTTAAGGATGAAACAAATATTTGCAAAATAGCATCTGACTAATGAGACTATGAAATACCTAATTTTATGAATGGTTGCACAGGAGGTTCTAATAGGATTCGAACATGTTAGAATTCTCCTTGTTGCTCCTTTAGAATCCATAACATCCCATTCATATCTTACCCATACTACTTTTATAGTTTTGATAACTTCTTCCTTTGTCATTTTAGTCTCCTGGATACAAAGAATATCATGCTTATTACTTAAAACAAATGTCCCTAATACACCTCCCTTTGAGGGGGCATTAACACCCCTTATATTCCATGAGATGGTAATCAAGACTCATTAGGGGATACTAGCCCCACTTGCAAATTACCAATATCTTTTTGTTGTTTGGTAAAGAGAATTTATGTTAGCTTTTGAGGTAGATCGCAATGGGAGATGGCAATCACAAGATGCAAGATATGAGAGCAAGTAAATTCATGAGATTGCAGAAATATGCTATAAATAGAAATGACAAAAATGAATACAATATTACTATGGAGAAAATGAACACTCCATGCAAGAAGCTACAAGACTACATTGTACTCCATCACTAATGGAGTTACTCAGTAATACTACTCCTACATCCTATCTTGACAATCTCTTACAATGAGGCCCTTTTATAATGGAAGATATATTTCTTGGCCAACACTCTACCTAGTTGTACAAGGGACACCTTGCACATTTACGACTTGCACATTGACACTTGTGCATTTATTACATTGCATAAAGTAACTAGATAACTTCACCCTGAAGTAATCTAATGTCCTAAGTATGTACCTAGAAAGGTACATTTACATGACCCAAATGATGTAATAGAATCTAAATCTAACACCCCCTGTATTACATTATTTGGGTATTGAATACTTCAGTCTTCAATACAGATCTTCTTCCATTGGATAATGGAACTTGTATTCTTCTTCATTTCTTATTGTGATAAAATACAGCCAGTAGTTTATTTCTTTAGTTAATGCAGAGTAAGTTGATGTTGTATGTTCCTTTTTCTCTTGAGTGTGCTCAACTGGTTTAGTATTTATAGTGTTATGTTCCTCTTTCAATTGATATTTTATTGTATTCCTCCTTCATTGGATTCATCTTCTTCTTATTCTTTAGATTTGCCTTTGAATTTAGTCACTGTGCTTTCATAGGTGGTTGTACTACAACTTGGTTCCTGCTAAGATGTTTCTCCTTCTCTGTTTTTACTCTGTACAGAAGCTTCTGAACAACCACTTAGAGTATCATGATAAGATTTTGAATTAGTAGAACTTGAAGTATCAATGTTGCATGAAGATTGAAAAATCTCTTCAAGATATGATTCACTTAATTTTATCTTCTTTTTTAGTAGTTCTATCAATTTCTTTTGTTCTACATTCTCATATTTGTAATGTTTATGTGTGAGCAATGCCATGTATAATATGCTCAAAAAATATAGGGGAAGTGAAATATAATTTTTCTCATTGGCAATTGCTTCATTGAGATGTGCTTGAAGATTACATTCCATAGAGTCAAAACTATCATCTAATGCTTCACTATGAAATATTTTTGAAGCTAGGTCTAATATTCCTTCAAATTTCATGAGTAAATTCATGATCCCAATTTTTATAGCATTAGCTTTTTCTTTTCTGAAGGGATTATTTATGTTAATGCTTGATGAGTTATTTGAAGTAGACAACCTTATATTCCCTTAATTATGAGAATTCACAAACCTGATTTGATTTTAGGTTTTGTAGAAAGCTAACATCTATCCAATGATTTTAGAACTTGATAATTTTTATGGATGCTAATATTACCAAGCTTTGTAGAATACCTTATGACTACCTAGGGTGTTTTTGGATAGGATATATGTTCAATATAGTGCTTTTTGTAAATTGTAGTTCAATTTTGAGTTGATTTTGTGAAATTTTGTAAACACCAAAATCAACTTTTCTATCTCCTTATAACTTCTATTGAACTAAGCACTATTTCAATTATTGAAGAGGTTTTGATGTTGGATTTATTTTGCCTCCTTAGAGTGTTTTGAGACAACACTATAAAAAAAATTCCAACCTTTGAATTTTTTTAATAAACCTCTTTAAATACCCCTTTTGGTTGATTTTTATGTTTTTCTAATTTCTAATTCCTAAATTTGATGTTGTATTCCTTATAACTCCCAAATTTGGAAAGATTATAAAATAATATTTGCAAATTATTTAAATTTCAATAATAATCCTTATTTCTCCTTGGTAACCTTTTACAAATATTAACAATTATGAAATATGCTTGCTTAATAGATCACTAATGTTGAATACTGCAATAGGAGACATAATGTACCCTTATAAATCCAAAAATTTAGGTTTAAAGCAAGCAAATAATAAATCAACCTTTACCTTAATAATCCTTCAATGCCATGTTGTGCGGTGGTCGATTATTATCTATGTGGAGTGAAGCACTCAAGGTCATTCAAGGTCCTCTTTGATCGATGTTGGTTTTCTCTTAGGATGGCGCTTCTTCTCTCCTGTAGATGGCATCGTAAGCTCCTTGGTAGTGCTCTGGTTATGATAGAGATCCTTCGAATGCACACGCTAGTTCATTAGTTTATGATAGCATCTTAAATACTCCTGTTACACCTTTGAATTGTGTATGGCTTGAATTAGCCTTTTTCTTCAGACGAGCTTCAATGCTTGACTCGATTTGACTTCGTTCTAACTTCGTTTTACAGCGTTCTACTTTGTTCTCCAAGATAGGTATCTTAAGTAGGATGGGCTTCGTGACAAGTGTCACATGAAGCGTTACAAGGTAGGTGTCTTCAACATACCTTTGGTAATGATGAGGTTGGTGGTAACCTCCAAAGATTTTTAACTCCCTTTAGGTGAGTGTTTGGGTCTTCATGAACATTTGAGCTTAGAGAAATTGTGCCAAGTGGCACTCAAGGCTTGTGCATGCAAGCCTCCTTTGTTAGTTTTTCCAAAAATCTCCTCCTTCACCAAAAAGAGATCTCAAACTTTCTTTCACGGTCCTCAGATTTGGTGGTTTGTTCTTCTCTAGTAATCTTCTCCTTTCTTCTGTGGATTTTGAGGAATCTTTATGACTTCTTGAAAGGCAATCTTCAAATCTCTCGGATTTGGTAAGCTTCTTTTGTATTCAAGTCTTCTTGTCGAATTCTGACTTCAAGTAGGATCTTCTTCTCAAGACTCTAAATGTCTTGAGGTCTTATGTATCTTCTTTGGCACTCCTTGCCAATTCTTCTTTTTTTGGGCTTGTTGTCGGATGGCAACAATTGTCCCAATTCTTTCCCTTATCATAAAGTTTCTCCTTGATGGAGAATTTTTCCAATGAGTTCTTCTAGGAACTCTTTTGATGATATTGCTTCAACAGCAAGGCTCTGCAAGCCTTTTTCCTTGAGATCTCTCATAGGTTTTTGATTCTACAACTTCTTTGGTCTTCCTTGAGAACTTCTTCTTCAACTTCTTAAATTGAGATCTCCTTCCTAGATCTCTTGATTTTTTTGCTTTTGGATCTGAACAAGACTCTCCTAGTCCTTCTCATCCTTCTAAGAATGGAAGTTTCTTCAATAATATCATCACCTGATCTCTTCACCTTCAAGTTTTCTTCAGGTGTTGGATTGATTTTGAAGAAAATACTCTTCCTAACTTTCTTGGAGGAATTTGCCCAACTCACTAAATCTCCTTTCCCTACAACAAATTATTAGTACTAAAATCTGAATTTGCTTCTGAATCAGGTACTCTCTTATGGAGTCTTCTTCAGGATCAAGGCTTTTGTGGCCTTTTTTCAGATCAAGGCTTCTGTGGCATTTTTTTAGATTAAGGCTTCTATGGCCTTTTCTTAGATCAAGGCTTTTGTGGCCTTTTTTCATATCAAGGCTTTTGAGACCTTTTCTTAGATCAAGGCTTCTATGGCCTTTTATTACATCAAGTTTTTTGTGGTCTTTTCTTAAATCAAGGCATTTGTGGCATTTTTAGGATCAAGGCTTCTATGGCCTTTTCTTAGATCAAGGCTTCTATGTTTTTTTTAGGATCAAGGCTTCTATGGCCTTTTCTATTATGAAGTTGACTTTATTGATGGAGATCTTCAATCTCCAAACTTCACCACCACTCTTTCTTCTAGAGTCTCTTCTGTAGTATTCTTATCTTGCAACAACTAATCTCTACACTATGAAGACACTTCGACCTTCGAGCAACAAAATTGAAATCTCCTCGCTTTTTGTTGTAAGAGGTGTCCCAATCATAAGAGTTAGTTTTCTACAATAAAAGAAACTTCAGGCAATAGTAAACTTTTTAAATCTCTTAGATGAGCTTCACTAGTTGATTCATCAAACTAGTGGATCAAATCCTGAGTCCTTATCTTCATGAATTTTTCTGTAACTCTATGGGAAGACTCCGAGTTAAATGAATTTCACAAATTTCTCTTTCTAGTTTGTTTTACCAGACAATCTTAAGGTAACGAAATTTACATGCAATGGGTCCAACAAAACATTCGGTTTGCAAAAATTGAATCTATGGTGATTGGCCCAATTTTTAACAATAGTATGTTATCGAAGCTCTCCCTACCACCTTGATTCTTTTGAATATTTTTGCAAGAACCTATGCACTGTGGCGAATCAGGTTCACAAAAATTTAGGCTAAATAATAATGGTGGTTCTCCTCTCAATCTACAATAGCTAGTTCTACTGTGACTATATCAACCATGGCTTTGAAAACACTGTTAGATTTTGAGGGAGATCACAATGGGAGATAGCAATCACAAGATGCATAAATATGAGAGAAAGTAAATTCACGAGATTGCAAAAAAATGCTATAAATAGAAATTATGAAAATGAATACAATATTGCTATGGAGGAAATGGACACTCCATGCAAGAAGCTACATAACTACATTGTACTCCATAACTAATGGAGTTACTTAGTAATACTACTCTTATCTCCTGACTTGACAATCTCTTACAATGAGGCCCTTTTATAATGGAAGATAGATTCCTTGGCCAACACTCTACCTAGTTGTACAAGGGACACCTTGCACATTGACACTTGTGCATTTATTACATTGCATAAAGTAACTAGATAAATTCCCCCTAAAGTAATCTAATGTCCTAAGTATGTACCTAGAAAGGTACATTTACATGACCCAAATGATGTAATAGAATCTAAGTCTAACAAGTTCAACCAATTTAGATTATGTTCCTTTCTCTATATTCGCTCTTGCTTGAAAATTCAAGGGTTTCCCTCTTTTTGCCTTACCTGTATCAAGAGTAGGTCTTCTTATCTATTCCTCAATATTCTTTCGCAACTTTCCTTATCATTAGATTTATCCTCTCCTGGATTTTCTATGGAAGCTTTTAACTTGTCCTACTCATTTTTTGTTATTTCCTTGTTAATGGTAGAGGTATTAACATCTAATATTGTATTTTCTCTGCCACTTTTCTTCTCTTGAATGGTGCATGGTACTTCAAGAGAGTCTTCAAAATATAACGAGGTATATTCCTTAGGTACAACGAGAATGTTCATCCCTAAATTAGGATCATATTTTTTTTTGAAAAAACTTGTATTAAAACAAAGATCATTTACAAGTTGGGATGAGACTTTTCCCAACCTTAGCCAAAGAGAACACATGTTTACAACAGTAAAAGAAGATTTGCATTGGAGCCAAATCTCTTAAACCATATTTTTACAATGACTATTCACCTGTTTACAACTATAAAAGAAGATCTACATTGAAGCACAAATCTCCTAAATAGTATTTCTAGAATGGTTATCCAAATTAGCTAAGCACTAGATTTGCTCACCAACCTGCCTAATCATCTCATCCTCAATAGCCATGTCACTGTGCCACTGAACCCCTACCTCCTTCTTAGTACCCATCTTAGCCAGGAAGTCTACCACTTTATTTAGATCTCTACTCACATAAACTGGAATCACATAATCTAATTCCCTCCTTAATTCCTTAATTTGAGTGACAAGAATCCTCAACCTCCATGTTTTCAAAACAAAGTTCCTCATGCAATCTAGAGCTCCAACCATTATTTGAGAATCTGATTCTAGGATTATCCTCCTGTGACCTTGTTTTACTACCCAAATAGAAGAAGATTTGATAGGTAAGGCTTCTGCTTCATTGTTTGTGGCTCTTCCCAAGCCTTGCAGTTCCTAATAGAGCACCTGTTCCAACATGATTCCAGCAAACCACTCCAATTCCAGCTCTACCGGATTGCCTTTTGCGGCTCCATCGGTATTAATTTTAATCCAACCTTCTAGGGGTGGTTTCCAACTAGCTCTATCATGTCCCTCTTGCACTTCAACTTCCTTCTCCATTGCCCCAATGACAACCTGAGTTCCTCTTTAGCATAGACTACTACAGTTTCTGTGACTTTGCTCCAAATGACCTGCCAAACTCCATCTAAAGAAGAAAAATTTTCTCTAAAAATTCTAGCATTTCTCTCCAACCACACTTGCCACCAAATGAAATTTAATCCAAGCTCCCAACCAATACAAAGAGGTTTAGATTTAAATCTATCCCTCTTCCATCTTTCCCAAATATTAATCCGATTCAAATCACCATTAACTTGAATTTTATAATATAAAAACCATCTCTCCCAAATCTGGCGCGTGAATGGGCACTCCAACATCAAGTGATCAGTTGTTTCCTCACTATTATAGCATAAAACACATTGAGATGGACCAATGATTCCCCTACATCTGAGATTATCAAAATTAAGAATTCCATTATGCATGAACTGCCAGGCAAAAAAGTTTACTTTCGGACAACCCTTGGACTACCAAATCTTTCTCCAATCCTCAACCTGATATGTATGAGGAGGAGGCTCTAGAAGGATCTTATCATATCCATCCTTCACTGTGTAGACACCAAGGCTCCCATAGCCCCAAGCCAATTCATCCTCCTCATCTCTACCTGTGAGAAATCTTTCTGCCAAGATTTTAGTCATGATGGGTATCAAATCCGGAGGGATTGAAATTCGCCACTCATCCAACTTCTTAAACTGCTTATACTTATAATCCTCCAGCTGACTAGTGTTGAAATCACTTTCAATTTGGACCCACCCCTGGTTTCTATGGTTGTTTTTATTGGTTGCAGTTCAGGAAATTCAACAATGATAGATGGGTATTGATCCCATGAATCTGTCCAAAATTGTGCCTTCTCCCCTCTCCCCACTTTCCAAAATAATCCATCTTTTACTACCTGAGATCCTAAATTGAGAGTCTGCCACACTAAGGATACATTACCATCCAAAGGGAAATGACCCACCTCATTTGGGTTTACCTGTCCCAAATATTTACTAGTTAAGATTCTATCGAATAAAGAAGTTGGTTGGGAAATCCACCTCCAGTAAAGCTTTCCAACCAAAGCTTTATTATTTAAATTTGATCTTCTTAGTCCCAAACCTCCTTTTACCTTGGGTTGGCTTACTTTATCCCAACCTACTAAGGCCCATTTCCTCTCTCCTTTTACTCCTTCCCATAAAAATTTTCTAGCCATCTTGTCCAACTCTTTCCATATGGTATGTGGGGTAGCAAGGATAGAAAATTTATAAATTGGCATGGCCTGAATTACTGATTGTAAAAAAGTTAATCTACCCCCATAGCTTAACCATTTGTGATACCAATGATTAATTATGTCCTTGATACAGTCCAAAATATTCCTCTAGATATCTATTTTTAGTTTTTTAAAATGCAAAGGGACCCCCAAGTATACCACTAGGAGACAAGTCCTTGTGAATCCCAAGATCTCTAAAATTTTGTCCTGAAGCCTTTGATCAAGATTGAAAAAGACCACTTTGGATTTTTTATCATTGATGACTTGGTTTGTAGCCCTAAGGTAGACATTAAGTGTATCTCTAATCATTCTTGCTTCCCGCAAGCTGGCCACTCCCACCAATCCTATGTCATCCACAAACTGTAGGTGAGTCAAAACTTCTCACCCACCTTGATACTTGTTAGCAAACCTTGTTGTCTTCTCCTCAAGATGAGTCTACCCAATCCTTCATCCAATATGAGAAAAAGATAGGGAGAGCAAGGATCTCCTTGACGAAGGCCTCGAGTAGCTCCAAACGGTTGCGAGGGAAGACCCTTGATTAACATTGAGTATGTCGGAGTAGAAACACAACTCATGACCCATTCTATCCAATCCTGAGAGAAACCAAAGGCTGCCATCATCTTTGACAAGAAGCTCCACTCCACCCTATCATAAGCCTTTGACATATCTAATTTTATGAACATTCCTTTATTACCAGATGTTTGCATTGAATGGATTGCCTCCTGAGCTAGAACCACACCATCTAAGATATGTCTACCCTCTACAAAAACCCCTTGCTCTGAGGAGATAATGCTGCGTAGAAGAGGTTTTAGTCGCTCAGCCATTACCTTTGTGATTATTTTATATATGACATTGCATAAGGCAATAGGTCTATAATTTGAAATATGTACCCCCTCCTCCCCTTTTGAAATTAAGGTAATGAAAGTATGATTTAATGCTTTAAGCATTCTTTTAATACCTTTGGACTCCTCTATAACAACCATTACATCCTCCTCCAAGTTATCCTAGAAGGCCTGAAAAAACTCAATTGGAAATCCATTTGGACCTAGTGTTTTTCCTATGCTCATTCCAAAGACTACATTCTTCAGTTCCTCTCTATCAATGGGTTTAAGTAGGGCCTGATTTTCTTCTTCAAAGATAACAGAGGGTATGATAGCAATAACTTCTTTTTGAGCCTCTTCATATTGCACCATACTTTCCTTAAATAGTTTAGAAAAATAATCCATTGAATGGAAATGCATACCTGGAATTGTATCAAAGGAGTGTCTGTTCTCATCTTGAAGAGCTTCCATGTTGTTCATCTGTCTCCTAGCACAAGCAGTCCGATGGAAAAATTTGGTATTTTTATCACCTTCTAATAACCAAGTGGTTCTTACTCTCTATTTCCAGTAGGTCTCCTCTTAGTTGTCAATGTCCTCAACCGATTTACTCAATGCATCATCCTCTTCTTTGAGCTGCTCTGTAATTGTTCCTTCCCTAAAGTGTTTTTGAACCTCATCCCATCTGGCCACCAATGGAGCTCTTTGGACCTAAAAGTCCGTCTTGTTAGCTCGCCTCCATTGTTTCGATTGATCTTTGACATAATGAAGCTGTTTGGGGAATCTAAACATTGTTGTCCCATATGTTGGGCGACCTTCTTCCCACCACTATGGAATTTTCTTTCGAAGTTCCTCTTTTTGTAACCAAAAGTTTTCAAATTTAAATGGTTTGTGATGTTGCACTGTCTTGATCCCTCCTTCCAACAAAATGGGAAAGTGATATGAAATTGGACCCTCCAAAATATAAAATTTTATATTCCATTTTACAAATGCCTCCTCTGAAACCAAAAAACGGTCTAACTTCATCTTCCTGCTATGTGGCTCCTTCTTCTTATTAGTCCAAGTATAGTTGGTTCCAGGGCATTTATATCCACCAAGTGTAATGCCTGGACTTAGGCAATCATAAGTCGATCCCCTGGGTCCAAAATTGGGGTTCCTCCTTCCTGATCTCTAGAGGATAATTTTACATTAAAATCCCCAGCAATAATCCAGTCTAACTCTTCCCTTGATACTCTCATGTTATGCACAACTTTCCATTGATGCATCTGACCATCTAGGTTTTGAGCCCCATAAATATTCGTGATTAAAACATGTTCAGCTGTGACATTATTTCTAAAATGTGATGTGAGAACACCCCTCCAAGCTATATGTTCTATTGCAGTCCATTCAAGAGAGTTCCAAAGAGTAACTATCCCCCCTGAGGCCCCTTGGGCAACCACTTCCATATGACTAGCACCCCTTCAAAGTCTATTAATTGTTTTACACATAAGATCCAACGACATTTTCGTCTCCTGGATAAGCAAAAAAATTGTTTTACATTTTTCTAATATTCTTCGAACAACAGATTGATGGGTTCTACTGTTTAAACCCCTAACATTCCATGATTGTATAATCATTGGTTACCTTGAGAGCAGTAAAAATCTATTGGCCTCACCGATCCTCCAGTGATCAGTTTATCTCCTTGAACTGCAATCAATTCCTTATTTGATTTTCTACCTACTCCTTGAGAGATACTATTTTTTTATCTCTTTTCCACCTAAGTTATCCCTAGATTTGGCATTTCTCTGTTCTTTTTTGCTATGCCCATGCTGACATCCTTAATTATTGGTTGTTATTGGTTATGCACTATCAATACCTTTGCACTTTCTGACTACGGTAACTCACTGTACTCAATTACCTGCTCTATGATGGGGGAAGATGAAAGAGGAGCTTGAACATGGTTGTTATTATTTTCATTATTCCCATCCACTCCTTCCATGAATTGTTCTTCTTCTTGGTCCATTAGTGTCTTAAATATATCATACCTATTGGAGGGCTTGAGTTGGGTTTGCTCTTTACCATATTTTTTCTTTTGCCTTATCCTTCTTTTGGGTTGTTCAAAACCATCTCCTTGTGCTTCTTTACCCTGAGAAATATCGGTTGGTTCTTTGTTGATTGTTGACTTACCCTCCTTAGGAAGATTTGACATTCCTAGAGGAGCCTCCATTTTTATGTTCATATTATTTGGGCAAGATCGGGCCAAATGCCCATATTTGTGGTAAACTCTGCATATGAAGGGCAATGCCTCATAATCCAGTTGTTGAATCCAAGATATTCTTGCAAGTTCAAGTTCCACCTCTGCTGGTAGAGGTTGGCTAAGATCCATTTCCACACATAATATTACATAAATAGTCGTGCTTCCTTCTGTTGTATCTTTGGAAACACCCAAATGTCTTCCAAGGGAATTACCGATAATTTCCAATACCTGCTCACTCCAAAACTCCATTGGAAGTGCATACAAACGAATCCAAACCGGGACAATAGTGGGTTCAATTCGAGGATCAAATCCCACTCTCCAGGGTTGAACAAATAATCCTTCTAGACCATGATTCCTCTTTTCTGATTCGAAAGCCCTATTTCTATCGGCAAGTGAAGAAAAATTAACAATAAAATATCCATTGCTAATAAACCACACAGAATACTCCCCAAGAGGCTCCTAGTTTTGTCGGACCCAGGAACGCAAAAAATTTAGGGTAGGGCGAATACCCATGAATTTACAGATCAAATCATGATTGGCTCTATATAAAATTGTTTCTTCGACCATCCTTTGCTCAATGACAATCTTTGGCCTTGATTATGACTGTGGCAAGCATCCATTAACTCGTTGATATGTTGATCTATTTCCAGCAGCCGTAAAGAGCATTTTTAATGCAATTTTTTGTGCTTCTTCAGTCTTTGATGGAGATTTATCCTCTAACAAATCTGCAAAAGAACTATGTCTCTCTAGAAGAGGATCCGGAGGTGTCCCCATTGGGCCCTCCTGGGGCAGCAATTTTGTCTTCAAATCCACAATAACCAGAAATCTCTTCGGCTACCCAACTATAATCTCAATCATAATTTTCTCTTCCAGAGCTCTCAATCATAATTTTTTTTTTTTACAAAAAAATAAATTAGGATCATATTGAATAAATGGTTCCTTGTTAATAATTTGCTTGTTGTATCATGTTCTCTAAGCTATGATCTGCTTTTTCTTCATAGGCTAAAGCCTCAAAAGAATCGATATTTCTTCTCATATCCTTACTTACTATCTCCACTTTTTATTTACTTTCATCTGTTTGGACCTATTTTTTGAAACTTGAAAACCATCCTCATCCATATCCAATTGTAAGTTTCTCTCGTGATTTTATACATATGTTTATGTTGGACTCTTCTTAGGGTATGATATCTCAATATGCCCCACCTTATAACATCTTCTACATCTAAAAGATATGTTTTCATAATCTATGGTTTGGGTCCATAACTTACCCCCATACTTAAGAATAATTGATTATGTTAAAGGTTTAATTACATCAATCATGACCAATATTCGAACATAAATAACCAAGAATCTATCTTTTGTAGTTTTTGAAATCTCAAGGAATTCTTCTAGAGTGTTACCTATTGCCTTGAAGGTATCTATTTTCCCTTAATTCAATGGGTAACCCATACATCCTTACCCAAACTAGTACTAGGGATAGATTTACATCTTTAGGTGCAAAGCCTTCATACCAACATGTAAGGAAGAGTCTTGTTCTTCCCATAAAAAATGACCCCCTTTTAGGATTCTATCTCTTTCCTCCCTAAAACAAAAAAATGGCTAGGAAAAAACCTTTGGGAATAAAGGATACACTCACTCCTATAGACTTCCAACTCCTATCAATCCATTTTCTCAAGGTCTAATCCCCAAACCAAGACCCCTTAAATTTACCAATAAATTCTCTATCTTTGAGCAACAAGGATTGCTTCTCTATGAGGTCCTCACTAACCTCTACTACTAGGGATGATTCTAAGAATTTAACTGTAAATTGGTCCATGGGAAGGAAACTACAACTCAAAATATACTAAAATTTAGTAGTATATCCTATAGAAAATATTATTTGAAAATAAACCTATAATCATTTACATGCAAAACTTCTAAGATAATGAAGAGGAAAGAGAAACTTTTTTTTTTTTGGTGAAAAACCCCTTGTGGGGCCGCCTTGGTCTAAGAGACCACGAGCAGGGGGTTCTACACCGTCAAAGTCACCCGGGGTTGCACCCAGCCCTGCCCGCACCAACATTATCAATTGGATTTTGGGTACCCAATTTAGCTTTTTGGTAGGGTGGAGATTCGAACCTGGGACCTCCCTTGGAGGATTGCCCTCTCCTCTCCAACTCACCTACAACACCTGGGTAAGAGGAAAGAGAAACTTAGCTAAAACATTATGTGCCTAGATAGAATGTCCTGCCTTGTTGATGCCCTAGCCCTTTGTTGCCTTTGCCATCATTCGAACCTTGGTTGACAAATATTTACAATTTCATTTGACGCGATTTAAAAATTTGTCAATGTCCTTGTTTAAGATGGTTGACTTCACAAGGTCATAGCTCCCTCAATACAACCCAAATTTCTTCATATGACCACTCACTTTAAAGCTCTTCAAATCACACACAAAATGATCCAATAATCGTATGAACTGGACAACCCTTAGCAAAGAAATGACTCTTAAAAGATGAGATGTTTTTTCAAGAAAATTTTACCCTGATGCTACCCTAGTTTTGAACAACTATCTTCACATAGTTAAATCTCTCTAAATACTGCTTGGATTCTTTTGAACATCCACTCATTTCAAAGCTTTTCACATTATACACAAAATGACACAAGAATCATCTAAATTAGACAACTTTGTACAAAGATACAACTCCTGAAAGATAATTAGTTTTTCGAAAAAATTTGCTCTAGCTTTGTCGATTCATAATATCTTAGTTAAAATGACAATTTGTTACAATGTCAATCAAATATTATTAATATTACGAATATCTAAACCAATATTTTTTCAATTGGTTATATAAGACTCAAATGAACCCACTTATATTCCATCATGACCATATAGTGACAATACCACACCTTGGCAATTATACATATATTGCTTGGCAAGATTCAAACTTTGGTATCCTCCTTCATAGTTGAGGAGTTTAACTAGTTGATCTAATGCTATTTTAAAAAATGGGTCATGTAGATTGAAATAGATCCCACTTATATTACCTCATGACCACATAGTGGTATTACAACTTACAGTTATGCATGTATCATTTAGCAAGATTTGAAGTTGAGTTTTCTCTTTTTACAACTTATAATTACCCATGTATCATCTAGCAAAATTTAAAGTTAACTCTTCTTTTGAAAGTCGATAAATTTAACCAGTTGAGATAATGCCATTCCATTCGATGAACTAATGCTATTTGATTATTATTTTTTATAATTTATCTAGATACATATGGGAGTTGGTTACAACCACACTATTTTTAGTAAGTGTCAAGAGTAGGGTTCAAACCATAGGGGCTGCTCCCAACAAGCCTATTTCACCTTGTTGTTGTTGACCCGATGTGAGGGGGAGACCATCGATCGCTCGAAATTTGTATTGTCATCGTCGATTTGACGGTAGGGGAGACCATCGATCACTCGAAATTCGTATTGTCGTCGTCGATTTGACGCACACTCAGAGGATTCAAAGCAAACTACTAGCTTTGCAAATTGGCACCCCCAAGGTTTGAACCCATGTCTCTTCTTGGTAAGTGCCTAGCCAAACAAGCAACTATCAATCCACCTAGCCCTTGGGGCTTAATGCTATTTGATTATTATTACTAGTAGTGATATTTAAACAAATATTACTTAAAAAACAAAAAAAAAATTGGTTATATGAAATTGGAATGAGCTCCACCCATATTAAATTGTGATAATATGGTAATATTATAACAACTTTACAATTATGACAATATCGCTTGATAGGATTTAAATATATTTTTTTATAAAAAATTAACTGATTAAAATTATACAATTTGACAATATTACTATATGCATGTTATTTCATATTAATTATAATTAAAATATAAAGCGTAGAAGGCGAGCTTGACCCTGTTGAATGGGAGGTCCACGGTTTAAGCCCGCCTTTGTCGTGCAAGCGGAGAAAGCGAGTCTGGCCCTGTTGAATGAGAGGTCCATGGTTCAAACCTCTATGATGTGAAGGGGATACAAAAAATCTCCAGTGGCTTCCCTTTAGATAGTGGTATATCCAGATGGGATGACACCGTCGGTCACCTCTGGAGATTTCTTTCTAACCTAAAAGTTTATCCGCATTTGTAGCGCAAGCGGAGAAGGCGAGCCTAGCCCTGTTGAATGGGAGGTCTACGGTTCAAACCTCTGTAATATGAAGGGAGATACAAAAAATCTCTTGTGGCTTCCCTCTAGATAGTGGTATACCTAGATGGGACGACACTACAAACCACATAAGAGTGGCTCTATAGGTTTCTTTCTAACCTAAAAGTTTTGTCCGCCTTTGTAGCACAAGTGGAGAAGGCGAGTTTGGCCCTGTTGAATGGGAGATCCACGGTTTGAACCTCTGCGATGCGAAGGGGGACACAAAAAATCTCCTATGGCTTCCCTTTGGATAGTGGTATACCCGGATGGGACGACATTGTTGACCACCTAATAGCGGCTCTAGAGGTTTCTTTCTAACCTAAAAGTTTTTGTTCGCCTTTGTAGCACAAGTGGAGAAGGTGAGTCTGGCCTCGTTGAAGGGGAGGTCCACGGTTCAAACCTTTGCTATGCGAAGGAAGGCTTCCCTCTAGATAGTGGTATACCCGGATGGGACGACACTACAGACCACATAAGAACAGTTTTGTAGGTTTCTTTCTAACCTAAAAGTTTTGTTCGCCTTTGTAGCACAAGTGGAGAAGGTGAGCCTGGCCTCGTTGAACGAGAGGTCCACGATTTGAACCTTTGCTATGCGAAGGAGGGCTTCCCTCTAGATAGTGGTATACTTGGTGTCCGCCTTTGTAGTGCAAGTGGAGAAGGCGAGCCTGGCCCCGTTGAATGGGAGGTCCATGGTTCAAACCTCCGCACTATGAAAGGGGACACAAAATATCTCTTGTGGCTTCCCTCTAGATAGTGGTATACCCAGATGGGATGACACCACACACCACATAAGAGCGGCTCTGTAGGTTTCTTTCTAACCTACAAGTTTTGTTCGCCTTTATAGCGCAAGTGGAGAAGACGAGCCTGGATTTGTTGAATGGGAGGTCCACGGTTCGAACCTCTACGATGCGAAGGGGGACACAAAAAATCTCCTATGGCTTTTGTGGTATACCCGATGGGACGACGTTGTTGATCACCTAATAACGTCTCTAGAGGTTTATTTCTAACATAAAAGTTTTTGTTCGCCTTTGTAGCACAAGTGGAGAAGGCAAGCCTGGTCTTGTTGAACGGGAGGTCCACAGTTTGAACCTTTGCTATGCGAAGGAAGGCTTCCCTCTAGATAGTGGTATACCCGGATGGGACGACACTGGATGGGACGACACTTTGCTATGCGAAGGAGGGCTTCCCTCTAGATAGTGGTATACTCGGATGGGACGACACTGTAGACCACATAAGAGCGGCTCTATAGGTTTCTTTCTAACCTAAAAGTTTTGTCTGCCTTTGTAGCACATGTGGAGAAAGCGAGCCTGGCCTCGTTGAACGAGAGATCCACTGTTCGAACCTTAGCTATGCGAAGGAGGGCTTCCCTCTAGATAGTGGTATACCTGGATGGGACGACACTACAGATCACATAAGAGCGGCTATGTAGGTTTCTTTATAACCTAAAAGTTTTGTTTGCCTTTGTAGCTCAAGTGGAGAAAGCAAGCTTGACCCTGTTGAATGGGAGGTCCATGGTTCGAACCTCTGCGATGCGAAAGGGAACACAAAAAATCTCCTATGGCTTCCCTCTGGATAATGGTATACCTGGATGGGACGACATTTTCGACCACCTAATAGCAACTCCGGAGGTTTCTTTCTAGCCTAAAATTTTTTGTCCGCCTTTGTAGCACAAGTGGAGAAGGCGAGCTTGGCCTCATTGAACGAGAGGTCCACAGTTCGAACCTTTGCTATGCAAAGGAGGACACAAAAAAATCTCGTGACTTCCCTCTAGATAGTGGTATACTTGAATGGGACAACATTGCCGACCACCTAAGAGCAACTCTCGAGGTTTCTTTCTAACCTAAAAGTTTTGTCCAGAGAACAACACAATGGTTCGGGCTTTGGCTCTTCTTCGAAAGGTCCAAGGTTCAAACCACGACGTAGGCAAGTGTGTGAGGGGGTGAGTGTGTGTATGGTTGGTGTTTGACCCCTATTGATAAGCTCAACTCTCACCCTTATCAGAGGTCATGGTTGTGATGGGGATGCCCAACCCTGAGCGTGGGTCGTAGGGGTTTCTCACACTAACCTTAATAAAAAAAAAATATAAAAAATGTTTACGATGGTATAAATACCTTCTTGTTTTTTTCTTTTGTAACACCCCAAAAATATAACTTTGAACCAGATTCAAACCACTTATCTATTACTTATATGAAAAAAAAAAAAAAAAAACTTTAGTTTTTAAATATATATATTTTTTATTACATAAATGAATTGATTACAATCACAATTTTGACAAGTTTCAAACTATCAACACGGCTTCCATGTTATGTTAGTCAAATTTTTAATTTTTTTAACCTTCACGTTATGCAGGTTTATATATAGACCTAAAACTGGTACCCAAAACCATTTGACTGTTCCCAAATATATGGCACCCATAATAACCGGCAGGTATCATTTGAACACTACTCCCAAGTCTTTAGTCCAATCCCTCGGATAAGTAAATAAAACAAAATAAAGCTTCTGCATGCCCCTCGCCGCTGCCACACATAACAGTCGGGGGATTGCACTGCACATGCCTTCAATGGAGCAAAAATTCAAGCTTTCAGAAGCCAAAATCCACACTAATTGATTAATAAAACTCTCTGTAAACTCTGGACATTCATTTGCTCACAACTCATTTTAAATGACATATTCAGTTATGATTCAAAGGGTTTTGAGGACTAAAATGCTTTTGAGGCCAGGAGGCCTGGAGCATGTCTGGCAGTGTAAGAACTTCCACTCAGGTCTGCTATGGATGGGAAATTCTTGTGCGAAATCGAGGTTTGTTCGGGGGCGGCGCTTTGTTTCTTTTGCGGATATTTCATCTCCGGCGTTGGAAAGATTGGGGGTTAGGAAGGGAAGAACAGGCATTCTGAGTTCCCAGGGTTTTTCGCAGAGCCGAGAACTCGGAAGATACGCTTTTGAACAGTACTCGGATGACGAATACGAGCTGGTGGAGAGTAGCAACCCTAAGGTGACTTTTTATTTTCTTGCAATTAATTATTTGCTTAAAGCAGTTGATGAAGTCTAGAGAGAATGTATGGGATGAATTTTGCAGTTAATTAGAATGCAATGTGGGAAATTTTATGGATGGAAATATCCATTTTTGAACATCAAGAATCTACTAAATAGAGCATCCGGAAATTACCTTGCAAAGGAACAAGTTCAATTATGCTGAGCAATATAAACATAGGGAACCTGCATGGAGGAGTGGATGGAACGCACTTCTTTCAAAACTATTATTGACATTAGCATCTTGTACGCAATTTTTTAACTTAAAACAGTGTCTTTTATTTTGGGATAATTTCATTTTAACAAATACCATATAAACTACATCTTAAAACAATAAATGTATTTTGGAGTCTAAAGGTCGTTTTGAGAGCTAACGAGCGGCAAAGGTTGATTCATGTTATTGCCAAATTCGAGGAAAATTTTGAACTTTACTTTTATTCATTACTGTATACTACGAATGTAAATGTATCTGTTTAAAAACCTGGCTAGCGTTTTTTCGAAATTTTTGCCAAATGGTTAGTCAAATTTGAGAAAATTGAAAAATACAGCCAACTGACGAAGAATGGTTTATAGGAGATATTGGCACCATGTTGCCTTGATGTCACGGTTCCATGAGACTTAAAAGCTATGTTCCATGGATTTTCCATATGGGATTTGGGGGCCGATGCATCCTGCCATCCCGAGAACACCTTCTGTCCCCATCTCCAAACTTGGTGGAGCATATGTGATCCTTTAAGTAATAGCCAAGCCAGCATGTTTCTTTGACATGTAAGACCTCTTTTTCTAACGAGGGAAGTTGTTCACTTAGTTCAATTTTGTACCTTTTTGGATTTGGACCTTTTGACCAAGCTCACAGTAAGCTGGCTTTCCATTTTGTCTGAGCCCGAGGTAACACAGAACCACATCTCAATGTTAACTTTCCAGCATCATTACATTTCATTTGTTCATATTAGCCTTTTGAACTAGTTGACTGATTGATGTGAGCATTTCATTTTGTTTTGTAACAAGCTTTGCAGCTCTATTTCTTTTTTATGTCCCTGTTTCTTTAAATACTGAGACATAATTTGTAAATTTTCACTGGTTGTAAACGGCCGTCAATGTCTGCAATGGCTCCGCACTCTTCAATGCTTTAGCTGGACTGTTGGTAAATGCTCTACAAATGTCTTAGTTTATTATGTTTGCATCAGCTTTTGTGATTCCTGATGCCTTCCTTGTTCTTAGAGCCTTTGCTTCCTTTGCTGGCTGCAATCTCTTCTTCACAAGCAGGCTATAAAACAAAAATCTGAGATTTTAATGTCTCTTTTTTTTCAATGAGTTTACACAGGTTTTTATGAGGGGTCCCGGTCCCCTCATACTGAGTGGGGTTTGAATAGATTCTAATGTCTCTTACTCCTTATTGATTTTCCTATTTGACAACGCAATACTCTTTGTTAAAGCTCAAGAATTCGGTTCTCACGTAACACCCAAATCAGTTTGAAAAGAGTGAGGCAGGGAATATGAGAATATAATTTTATTGGCTGTAGCTCACAATGTACTCATTACATCGTATCTTGCATACAACCAATTTAGTCAGAATAGTTTAACCACACTATTAGTCCTTTGGTGCAATTACAATATGGTCTTCTTTTAGATGATTATTACATAAACTTCTTTGGGGTAATTTACAGGGAAATGATATGGATTTTAAGTTCTCTACAGGTAATAACATGGAATTTATCAGATAGATTATTCATTATTTTGCTATTTTATGTTTTAGAGAAGAAGATGAGCTGATTGGAGTTCCAATTCCTACAGATAATGAACGTAGGGGAGGCCCATGTTTGGATATAGTTCAGATGTTCTTTCTCTGTCTTGACCTATCAGGTTGTCATCTCTAACATTATGTCTTTTATATGCAAGTATTGTCATAGCCAACATTTGTTGTCCTGTAATTCTTTGTTTATGTAGCTATACTGGTGGGACAATATGCGATATTTGTATCAGAATAGGTTATTTTCTCTTACAAATAATGCAAGCAGTTGACCCAGATACATGATGCTATCTGTTCCTCTATAAAATTGATCAAACCAGCTAGACCTTGTAGGATGTGAAAAGTATTCCCAAGCAAAATAATGCGAAGGTAGAGAATAACACAATAGAAAGAACATAGGCAAGTACATAGTCAATGACTCTAACAAGGCATGGGTCTTTTTCATATCAATTATCCAATCAGGTAAAACAATATCAACAGGGGGAATCCAAAAGAGCACTCCCTATCCAAAGTCATACCGAGTATATACAGTTGTTGAGGGAAGGGGTGGCAAAGATGATGACTGCGCCTTCTCTCCAACCACTTGTACACAAAAATAAAAATGTACTCCTCTTAACAAAACATGACTAGGTAAGGTAGGAGTATGTGCATGTGTAGATGTAGTAGAGGTGGTGAGTCTGGTGCTAGTAGTTGCTGCAACAATTGATTCAGGGGTGGGAGGTACTGCTGCTAAGGAGCCTACTTATTCAAACTCACTCAATCATCGACGTGCTTTTACATACCTCCTATTGAGAGGCCTTGAGGGAAGAAAAAGGCTTGTAAATTAATCTATATCTATATATATTAATATCATCTCCTTTAACACCTAGCATTTGCAGTCAATCCACACATTAGTTCTCTTTTTTTTTTTTTTTTGGCATATGTGATAATTGCATCCCATAAGAAAGGTGTATTCAGACAAATCCTAGTGACCCCACAAGTCACTTTCGTAGGTGGTGCTTCTAACAAAAATAAAAGTCCTAATGGGCCCACAAAACACTCAGACAAAAAGATTCCTAACAGCCAAAACAATATAAAAAAAGGTGATTTGGGGCCAACTATCTAATATTTTAATGGAATAAAGAAAAGGGCTCCCCTTTTCTTTTAATTCCTTTATCCCATGGCAAGAGGCAATAATCCAGTAGATTCTCTGTGTTGTATCTCCAAACCTTGGTGTCATTGTCTCTTGGATCAACGGCAAGAGGCAATATTTAAGTAGATTCTTTAGAAAAATATACTGTGAGCAACATATCTTGTAGAGATCCACAAGCAGTAGCAGTATATTTGGTCCATGTTCATTCACTATATAGATGGAAAGGCTAGTTTGTTCCTTTTTCACCATACAGATGGAGGAGTTGAATACTTTCTCACCTGCTGCAATACTAAATCTTAATAATTCTTTAATTGTATCCCCAAGAAAGGGGTGTTGAAGCTGAAAAAATCTCATAGAAGTTCACTTTACTTGAATTGCTGGAAATCTGATAGCTAAATTTGACACCAATAGCTGTAAATGCTCCATATGGATTTATAACATGTCACTTGGGATCAGGGTCAAGTTGACGTCAAGGAAGAACGATCAAGTGATGGTGACTTTGCAAGTATCCAAAACAAGGCAGCATCGTATTATAGCCATAGCTCGGTCAAATGAAATCAGGTTAAACGAAACTTCAAAGGGAGGTTCCTGACATCAAGAAGAATGCTCATAATTAATTTGAGATCAAAATGCATCATTTAACCCTGAAGAAAGGAAAGAACAATCAATACCAATGAGTAGTATTTTTGGCAGAAGTCAACCAAATCAAGTCCAAGTTGAATGGATCCTTTTTCAGATGAAAGAGAACTTTGAGAGCTATGTCTCGTATAAATTGTTAGTAAAATATTAAATTACGTGCAAGCTGAAAACACAATAACATAGAAAAGACAGTAACACAGAGATTTTACGTGGAAACCTGCAATCTGCAGGAAAAACCATGGGGCAATGGCAGCTTCGTTATTTTATTGATTTCAGCAAACTTTTACATTCACAATCTTGTTTACATGCAAGGGGTCGTTCCCCTTTTATAGATAAACAAAGGAAGGCTCCAAAAATTGTTCGTTTCCTCTCCCAAAGGAAGACTCCGAAAACTGTTCGTTTCCTCTCCCAAAGGAAGACTCCAAAAAACTGTTCGTCTCCTCTCCCGGAACTACATGTCTGGAGCTAGATGTTTGAAGCTAGACGTCTGTCTAGAGCTACACGTCTGGAGCTAGACGTTTGTATGGAGCTACACGTCTGGAGCTACACATCTGGAGCTAGACGTCTGTCTGGAGCTACACGTCTGTTTGGAGCTACCTGTTTGAGACAGATGTCTGGAGCTAGACATCTAGAGCTAGACGTCTGGATTGTCACTTCACCTCCTAACATTCTCCCACTTGAAGTCAGTATACAAGAATTCTTTGCCTATGTTTTTCCATCCAAGTGCCAATTGCCCAATGCTGCCCTTATTACATTTTTAGCAAGCCCAGCGATGTTTTGCACCACTCAAACTTCTTTGTCTTGACCAACTTTGTAAGCATATCTGCAGGATTCACTTCAGTATCAATTTTCTCCAACAGGATCCTACCTTCTTCCACCACATTTCTTATAAAATGGTACTTAACATCAATGTGTTTCGTGCGATCATGGAATGTTGGGTTCTTCACTAGCTGAATAACACTTTGGCTATCACAATGCAACGTAATTTTCTCTTGCATTATCTTGAAGTCACCCAACAATCGCTCTAGCCAAATTGCCTCTTTGCTAGCCTGAGTCGTTGCAATATATTCTGCTTCAGTGGTTGATAAAGCCACCACATACTGCAACTTAGAAGTCCAACTCACAGCTCCACCCGCAAGAGTGAAAGTATATCCTGTAGTGGACTTTCTCCCATATCTATCTCCACCATAATCAGAATCCACAAAACCTATAACTTGCAAATTTTTCGATCCGTAGTAAATAGCAGCATCTGAGGTGCCTCTTAAATATCTAAATATCCACTTCACTGCATTCCAATGCACCTTACTAGGATTTGCCATGTACCGACTGACAACTCCCACTACGTGAGCAATATACGGTCTGGTGCTCACCATGGCATACATGAGGCTTCCTACTGCTGATGGATACGGTACATGAGACATGCTTGTCTTCTCTGCTTCTGTTCTAGGACACTGTTCGGAAGACAATTTTAAGTGTGAAAGAAGTGGGGTACTAACTGGTTTTGCATTCTACATATTGAAGTGCTGCAAAATATTTTCTATATATGACTTTTGACATAACCAGATTTTCCTTCTTGTTCTGTCCCTGTGTATCTTCATCCCTAAAATTTGGTTTGCTACTCCTAAATCCTTCATTTTAAATATCCTAGGCAACTGAGCCTTAAGATCAATGATTTTCTTCATGCTGGGGCCTGCAACCAGCATATCATCAACATACAACAGCAAAATAATAAAACTGCCATCATCAAACCTCTTATAGTATGCACAATGGTCAGCTTCACTTCTGCTGAAACCTTGGCTCTTCATGAAGGTGTCAAATTTTCTGTACCACATCCTTGGTGCCTGTTTCAACCCATACAGAGATTTCTTGAGTCTGCAAACCAAATGCTCTTTGCCTCTTTCTTCATAGCCCTCAGGCTGATCCATATAAATCTCCTCCTCGAGATCACCATGCAGGAAAGCAGTCTTTACATCAAGCTGCTCTAGTTCTAAATCCTGTGCTGCTACAAGTGCAAGTAAAACTCTAACAATAGTCATCTTCACAACTGGAATGAAAATTTCATTAAAGTCTACACCATCACTGTTCTTCTTTACTTTGTACACCCACTTGTTTCCAACAGCCTTTCTTCCAGGTGGGAGATCCACAAGTTCCTTCGTTTTATACTTGCGAAGTGCCTCGATTTCCTCCTCAATGGCTTTCCTCCATTTTTCTGCATTCTCAGACTCTCTAGCTTCCTGAAATGAACTAGGCTCACCATCATCAGTTAACAAAAAGAGGACTGATAAACAGGAGAATACCTTTTTGGACACTTTTGTGGATGTGTAGATCTTCTAACCCAATGATCTGTTAGTTGTGGCTCTTGGTCTTGTGACTGTTGTGGCTGCTCTACTTGCTGTTCTACTTGCTGTTCTGCATGCTGATCAAAAACTTCAGCATGCTGATTTTCATTTTCATCTTCATTCATATCTACTTCAATTGGTACAACATTAGGTGTTTGCTGTACCTCCTTCCTTTGCATGGATTTTTCATCAAAAATAACATCCCGGCTAATAATTACCTTGTGGGCAGTAGGATCCCATAGTCTATACCCCTTCATTGTATCTCCATAGCCGAGAAAAACACATTTGCTTGACTTTGGGTCAAGTTTGGACCTTTTTTCTTTAGGCACATGGGCAAATGCATCACAGCCAAAGGTACGCAAATGAGAGTAATCAACTGGCTTACAACACCAAACCTCCTCCGGAATCTGTCCATCCAACGCAGTGTAGGTGACTTGTTACTAAGGTAAACAACTGTATTAACAGCCTCTGACCATAACCTTTTATCCAACATGGATGCGCTGAGCATGCTTCTTGCACGTTCCATGATTGTGTGATTCATCCACTCAACCACACCATTTTGCTGTGGAGTATATGGTACAGTCTTTTGGTGCTTAATTCCTTCCTGCGTACAAAATTTATCAAATTCCTTGGAGCAATATTCACCCCCATTATTTGATCTGAGACATAAAATAGGCTTGCCCAAAATTTTCTCTACTTGTGCTTTGAACTCTTTAAATTTCTGCAAATCTTCGGACTTCTTCTTCAGAAAATAAACCACACTTTCCTCGAATAATCATCTATAAAAGTCAGAAAATAGATAGCACCATTTAAGGTTCGAGTGGGGACTGGTCCAAATATATCAGAATGTATAAGCTGCAGAAAATCAGAACTCTTACCAGGGCTTGCAATAAACCGAACCCTCTTTTGTTTACCAAAAATATAGTGCTCACACAAGTCTAAATTACAAGACTTAATCCTAGAAAGCATACCTCGGTCATGCAGAATTTTCAAACCTTTTTCACTCATATGTCCTAGGCATTGATGCCATAGCATTACTGCATCCTGAACAAAAGTTGCTGCTGCTGCATGGTTTGTCAATGTATCACCGCATAAACGATATAGGGTCCCATAAGTTTCTCCTTTTGCTACTACAAGGGCTCCTATGGTAATTTTGCAGTAATTGTTGCCGAAAGTGATAGAATACCCTAGCTTATCCATCATCTTGATTGAGAGCAGATTCTTCCGCAAATCAAGCACATGTCGTACATCACATAACATCCTTTCTCTACCATCATCCAGCCTGATCCTTATGTCCCCTCTTCCCACAATTTTTAAAGGATGATCATCACCCAAGTAGACCATCCCATCACAATATGGCTGGTATTTTGCAAACTAGTCTCTGTGAGGAGACGTGGAAAGATGCACCCGAGTCCAAAACCCAGGTATATAAAACAACTCTGCTGTTGCTGATACAGAAAGCCTCACATCTTGCCGTCTCTCCTGAATCTACTGTACTGGCCTCAGCTGATGGCTGAATTTGCTTTTCACCATTCTTTTCCTTTTCTAGCTACCAACAGTCCTTTGAGTGCCTTGGCTTCCCACAATGCCAACACTTTCCTTTCAGCTTGCGTCCTTTAGAATTAGATCTGGACTGTGATCTACCTTGTTTACTCCTCTTGAAAGATTGACCTCTCATAGATAGAGCTTCATTGGTTGAGGGTTCTAGAGACGTTTTTCGCCTCAACTCTTCTGCCAACAAAGCGGCTACCACATCATCAAATTTAGAGCTCTTGATGATGCATTATTGATGGTCATCACCATATGATCCCAGGTGTTTGGGAGGGAACAAAGTAGGGTGATAGCTCTGTCCTCATCCTCCATCTTCACATTAACTGAAACCAGTTTAGTGATAAGGGTATTAAACTCATTCAAATGATTTGCCACAGATGAACCCTCCTTCATCCTCAGGCTATAAAGCTGTTTTTTTAGAAAAAACCTTATTTGTTGCTGATTTTGTTTCATACAACTTTTCAAGCTTCTGCCAGAGGGCTTCCGCGGTATTTTCTTCAGCAACATTGAACAAGACAGAGTTTGCTAGACAGAGACGGATTGTAGAAACCGCCTTCCTGTCCAGCGTTGCCCACTCCTCATATTTCATGCTGCTTGGTTTACTCGCGACCCCTTTCAAGGCTAGGGCTTGGTCATTTTGAACCAGCAAATCCTCCACCTTCATCTTCCATAAGGCGAAGTTCTTGCCATCAAATTTCTCAATCTTGAACTTGGTTATACCTCTGCCATTGTTTCAGCTCCCACTCGCACAAAACCTTGCTCTGATACTAGATGTTAGTTAAATATTAAATTACGTGCAAGCAGAAAACACAATAACACAAAAAAAAACAGTAACACAAAGATTTTACGTGGAAACCTGCAATGTGCAGGAAAAACCACGGGGCAATGGCAGCTTCGTTATTTTATTGATTTCAACAAACTTTTACATTCACAATCTTGTTTTTATGCAAGGGGTCGTTCCCTTTTATAGATAAACAAAGGAAGGCTCCAAAAGTTGTTCGTTTCCTCTCCTAAAGGAAGACTCCGAAAACTGTTCGTTTCCTCTCCCAAAGGAAGTCTCCAAAAAACTGTTCGTCTCCTCTCCCGGAACTACACGTCTAGAGCTAGATGTCTGGAACTAGACGTCTGTTTGGAGCTACACGTCTGGAACTAGACGTTTGTCTGGAGCTACACGTCTGGAGCTACTCGTTTGGAGCTAGATGTTTGGAGCTAGACGTTTGTCTGGAGCTACACGTCTTTCTGGAGCTACACGTCTGGAGCTTGACGTTTGTTTGGAGCTACACGTCTGGAGCTTGATGTTTGTTTGGAGCTACACGTCTGGAGCTAGACGTCTGTTTGGAGCTACACGTATGGAGCTAGACGTCTGTCTGGAGCTACCCGTTTGAGACAGACGTTTGGAGCTAGACGTCTAGAGCTAGACATCTCGATAGTGACTTCACCTTCTAACATAATTCTCATGCCAAAGCACATCCTTTTGCCCAGTCAACATGACAAAACTCCAAATAAGACAATTTCTATTGAAGGTTCTTGACATCATTGTCCACGTGCTTACCAAATTCCAGCTAAAAATCATCTGTTTGGACCTTCACAATGGCAAAGAACAATCCATTCAACAGGCTGGCTGGAAATGGGCTTATTTGGCATGTGTAAGATAGCCTAAAACTGATTTGGGTTAGTGTCAAGAAGAATACGTACAAGAGGAAAGCATGACACATCATCTCCATGTATGTTTTACTCTTAGAAGAACCTCAGTAAAGAAAAAATAGTAGTTGCACTTCTGGATTTGGAAGTGGATGAGGCTTGTTTGGGCCAAGACTAGCAAAGAGAAAGGGGATTTGGAGAGGCAAGAACAGGGGAAAGACATTTTTGGCACTAAGAATGCATGGATACCATTGAGAGGCACTATGTGAAGCTACAAACCATGGTAGGGAAACTTGGACTCGACATGAACTTGGTGCGGACAATTTGTGACTCGGACTTGGACTTGGCAAAAAAACTTGGGAAAAAAACCTTGAAGAAAATACAAATTTTCATTGAAAAATATATTTTTTTCATGCATGTCACAATTATTATTTTTTAATGTGTTGTATGGGATTGACACAGGCACCACCCGTATTACATCATGACCACATAATGGTATTACAACAACTTGGAAAATATGCATGTATTGCTTGGCAAGATTCAAACCTTGGTCTCCTTCTTGAAAGTCGAGGAAATTAACCTGTTGAGCTAATGCCATTTGATATGCATGTCACGACTTATTAACATTATACACATCCAAAATTAATACTCTAAGCAATAAAACCTTAAACTACACGTGAAACACACATCAATTAAAGAAATTTTAATGCCAAGTAATATTTTTATATTGAATATCATATAAAAAGGGTACAAAATATCTTAAAATGTCTCATAGGCCCACTACAACTCATCTATCTAGCATCTAGAAATGCCTTTGCTCTTTGCCCTAGCTGAAGGTCTGGTCCTTTCTTTTTGTGCTTGTGCCTCTACGTTTGTCACTATATTGCAATATTTTTTGAAATCATCCAGTGAAAAAAGAGGCTTTTGTTGCTCCTCCTTTGGTTCTGTGATCCAATCAGATGATGGATCAATCTCATCTAAATCAGTTGCCTCATAATTTGACCCTGCTATTATTTTATGGTGGAGGCGAAGGTTGTAGTGAACAAACACGAGCTTATTCATACTCCACAGAGTTTATTGCGTTTCTTGGAGTGAATGTGCTCAAATATATTCCATTTATGCTCACAACCTGAAGCGTTGCATGGTTGACATAAAATTCTAATGGCGAAGTGCTGGAAACTAGGTGTAGAGGCACCTGAGTCCTCCCACCATAAATCTAGAAAATGCCAAAAAAAGGAATTTATGTAAATTGAGATTATTTTTAAAAACAAAATCAAAATCAATAATAAGTTGATTCATATGGGTTACCTGGCCTTTGAGTTGTCCTTCCTCGAATGCATTGTTATGTTGTGAAAAGGTAGCCCTCAAAGCTCATATAATCTTGCAACTTGTCCTGTATTAAATTGCGAATCCTCTTAACTAGCACCACCTTGGTAAGGCACTGTTGAAGACCTGACGTCACCTCATAATCAACCTCAAAGGATTCATCATAAAAGAATTAGGGGTTGAGGTAGTATTCCGTTTCATGGAGTGGCCTATGGATTTGAGAAATCCGTTGACGGTCAATTAGTTCTCAAATGGGAAGGTATTTGGAATATGTATAATCATAAAATGAGGCAATCGCCGCTTTGGCCCTATCCATGTCCTGACATAGATACCCCATGGGTGATTTTTCTCCATCAACAAGGCAAAGAACCCTCACCAAAGGCTCTACCACCTAAAGTCAAATGAGAAATTTCAGTTATCATTAGCTATTTGAAATTTGGATTAGAATTTAAAATTTGCAAACCAAAAAAAGAAAAAAATGGCTTGAGTCTTGTACTGTAATTGCCTTTTTTCATAGATGTCCAGAAAGGCTCCTCAAGAACATAATTATACACCTTCTGGTCCTCACTAGAGAATTAATATCTAGTAGCTTCTTCTCCTGTCCACTTTTTTCTCACAAACATCCTCGTCAATGCCCCCTTTGCATCAAACAGGCTTTGCAATGTGATGAAGTTTGTGGCAAATCTTGTCACTCCTGCTCGCACAAGCTTCCTTCCATTAATAAACTTTCTCATCAGCTAGAGGAACCACGAATGGCTGTAGATGAATTTGTAATACATTTGGCCTTATTTGCAACCTTAGACACCCATGGTAATTTCCCGATGTCTTTGAGAAGCAAATCAAGAGAATGGGCTGCACATGGTGTCCAAAAAATTGTAGGGAATTTCTCCTCCAAAATCTTTCTTACTACCACATATGTTGTTGCATTGTCCATGATAACTTGGACAACGTTCTCCCCCCTTACCTCCAACACAACCTTCACTAGCAACCCGACAATTCATCCATTTCGACACTCTTAACTTGTGTCAATGCATCCATTGACTTTAGGAACACTATTCCTCCTATAGAAGCAACCAAAAAATTGATCAATGTCTGATTCTTCCCATTGGTCCACCCATTGGACATGATCATGCAACCCTTTTTTCTCCATATTTTTTGCTGTTCTTCAAGTAAATATTGGATATCCTCCACGGATTCCTGAAGGAAGGCCCCTAAATATATCATAAATGGGTGCCTTAAATCTTGGTTCACAAATTGTGAGGGCATTACCATTCCCCGTCAATATGGAGACCTCGCCACATTAGAGGGAACATTGGAAAAATACCAAAAGCTTGTACAAGGCCTCCTCGTGGCCTTGTGCTTCTACTAGTTCCATGCAGCCATGCCCTTGAGTGAGGGGTGTGATCCTGGAGTGGAATGTTGTACAAAAAAGGATGATTCTATCCCACTCATTGGGTCTGCCACTGATGGACTCAATGTACTATGACGTAAAGGGCCAAAGCTGTTACCCACTATACAAGGAGGCTGAGGAGGAGGAGAAGCCATTGCTTGGTTTGATATTTTCCTCAGCTGTTTCTTCTTGTCATAATCTTCTAGGAGGGCACTGCATTCCCTCGTAACTTCAGCCTCCACCTATTTATGTGTCGTGACATCATGGCTAGATATTCTCGCCAAGTGGTATTTGAGGCGGTTTATGCCTCCATAAACTTTGGTATTACAATAGTTGCAAACTTGCAGAAGAGTTCCTCCTCCTTTGAACCCTCTCTCACATGCTTCCAAGCTGGGTCTCTTTTCCCAGTCATTTTCTTTCAGTGCAGCTGTACATGGAGACAATTGTCAAAAAAAATAAAACAAAGAAGAAGACCCTAGGGTTTAAGCATTGACAGTTGAAACTTCATTTTTACCTCAACTTTAAGCACTGGGTGGCTGTTAGATTCTTGAAATCTAGAAAAAATTGTATATGAGGATGCAAATGTGTGTTTTTTGTGGCTGCCTTCACCTCCTCCCATCTCTCTCTGTTACTTAAAACAGTAGAAATGAGCCCAAAACTGGAAAAAAACAAACAAACAAAAAAAACATTTTATTCCATTTTCTGCACCTTTTTATGTGACTGAGTATTTTTGTTGAGACTCGACTGACTTGCAAGCTGTTCTAAATTCGAGATTTTTGCCGAGTTAAAAAAACTCGGTGAGTCAAAAAAAACCTGGTAGAGTCAGATTCAAAAAGCCTGTTTTAAGCGACTTGTGCTTGGACTCTGTGAGTTTTTCAAAAACTTGTCGAGTTTCGTAACTATGCTACAGATTTCAAGTTGATCATGTTAGTCTTGTAATCTCTCTATTTTGCATGCAATAGGAAGTTTAAAAGATTCATTTGTGGGTTTTTCTTCACGGAAGGGTTTTCCATGTTAAGTCATTGTGATATTTGATGTTGTATGTGTGTCTTTTATGGGCATTTCAGTAGTTGACTTGCATTGTCTTTATTCTATGGGATTTAGCAAGTTTGTATGCTTTCATGCTTCGAGACTAGCTAGTTTGAGTTAGGAATGGGCATGAGTTTGGTGCAGCAGTAAAGTGTTGGTTCTTGATAGATTTTGGTGTAACAATTCAATCATTAGAGTTTCCAAAAATAGTGTGATTTTTTTCCATAAAGCTGTTTAAAATAAAACTTTGCAATCCCTTAATTTTTGAACCAAAAGCACTTTATAAAAATTAAATACAGTATTTCATGCTCAGAAAATCGAACTTTGCAATCCCTTAATATTTTGAGCCAAAAGCACTTTATGGAAATTAAATACAGTATTCCATGCTCAGAAAATCTACATGTGTACAACCACATCCGCAGGTTAGGTTCTCCTGCTGTCTCATTTTAGGACATGAGAGTCAATCATACTGCCCCCATTTCACGTCTCTATTGAGAGTTGAGACCAGCGAGCTTTAGCACTCCCTTGAATGTCGTATCTCAAGCTGGTGAGTTATTTAAACTAACCCTCTTCAATGCTTTGTATAATTACCAACGAGATTGCTATTGTAATCCCCTCCTATGTCCGACTGTGGTCCAGAGGGTTATTTTCTGTTCAACCACCGTCATTGTCTAGATCTAGAGTCTAGGCCAGTGGTTATACTTTATGTCAATTGTCCATATATAAACTTTCGAGTTCTCGATTGCCATCAATTTCTACTTTCTAGACTAGTGGTTCTATCTCCCTTCAATGTCCATAGACTTGCGAATTAAAATTTGATCTGACCACCATTGATGTCCAGTTTCTAGACTAGTGGTTTTAAATTCCTTCAATGTGCTTAGACTGCGAAGTTAAAATTTGATTTCGACCACCATCAGTGTCCAATTTCTAGACTAGTGGATTTAACTCCCTTCAATGTCCTTAGACCGGCAACTTAAAATTTGATTTGACCACCATCAATGTCCAATTTCTAGATTAGTGTTTTTGTGATGTTTGGAGGGTGTTTGTGATGGGTTATAGTGTAATGTTCTAGGGCAAGGCATAATCCTTGCTTCTTGTATACTTTCCCACAAAAAATCATGCACATACAACCCTAATTGCGTATACAACAATTCTTTGCAAAAGTATGCCCATGCTACATGTCTTTGTGCTAAGTTTTCATGACTAATCTAAGTCAGTCTTATGATAATAAAAGGAATATATTTCTGTAGAAGTTTCTTATCAAAATAGGGTATATTTTTTTAGAATTCCAGCCATGATGTACCAAACCTTGTTTTCTCATGCAAATCAAGTGTGTAGCATGATACATCACAAATTTATAACAATCGTCTATATCACAGAAATGATTTCATACAAGGATATTTATTATACTGTCATATTCAGTATAAACTATAAAATTAATCACATTAATTTTTGTCATGCTTTCTAAAAAAAATTTAACCTTGGAACAATATGGTAACAGTTGTCAGCTGTACATGCATAGCCACTGATCAACATAGTAAAATCAGCAGATGACCATCATGATATATATATGACATGTCTTGCTTGTATTGTAAAAAGGTCATAGCTTGTAGAAAAGGAATTCTGTTAAGAAGGGTTAATAAAAACTAGAAAGGCAAAAAGACATCTGCATATTTTGCCTTTCTAGTTTTTATTAACCGTTCTTAACAGAATTCCTTTTCTACAAGCTATGACCTTTTTACAATACAAGCAAGACATGTCATTGGTTAGAAATGTCACATGAACAGGGTAATTGTAAAGAATAAAATGTATTTCACACCTCACTCAGTCTTAAGAGATCCCAAAAGATTGAATGACAAGAGTTTAATATGCAATTGTTACTTGTTGTATGGGTATATGGTGAATTCTTGCCTTTTCCAGAGACAATCCTGCTCCATCACAGAGTCACCCAAGGGTGACTATTCTTCCCAAATGCATATGATTACATAGTTTATCCAAAAGTTCCCATGCAACTAAACAGAGTGCAAAGCAACAACTCAGTCACGGATGATAGAGTGATCATTAATATATCCCTAATCAGTCTATACAGGAGTTTTAACATGCCGTTAAAAAAATACAATTCAGTTACATCCTCCAAGTTAGATACGGTTGCTATGAAAAGAAAAGTTTACAACATGCTCATATAAATGTGAGTTAGGCATTCTAAGCAGTTTATTTGTATACATCATTAGGCACTTTCAAACTCTGCCAGAAAATTGAAGACTGTAATACAAGAAAGTAGAGCAAGATAAGGATAAAGTCCATCTAGTTAAATTTTGTACTGGATTCCAGCCTGGTCTCTATAACTGGAACAGGGGAGGGAAGGCATCACCAGAGTGCTTTACTTCCCAACCAAGTGGTATCTCTACCAAAATACCTATCTCAACTTCCTACTGACATTCCGACCCTTCATGAGGGTACAGATACATAGGACCAACCAGTTGGAGAGATTTTGTGCATGCAGCATTTAGTCATGGTCAAACCATGCATGCGGCAACATAATTGAACTCATGAGTACAAACTTACACCTAGATCTAGATTTTTAGTGCAGTGATCAACTTGCACCTAGGTGAATACAACTACTGTGTATTGCTCTAATACCCATCAACATTTGTACAACCAAAATGTAATTTTATCATCCATAATGAAAGCACATTCCTATGTATGTACAAATCAGCGTATTATCCCTAAGTTCATTTTGCACAGGTCAACATACTGGACCTCCTCTCTTGGTTACAGATCCTTGTATGATAATAAAAGCATAACTCTTCCGAATGTACTTGCCTTACAAGGTATGATATCATACTTTCTATTATGCAATCCACTGCCATTCAAAAGGTGTACACAGGTAAACCATGGCATTAAAACCTTTGACAGAAAAGCAACCTAATCATACATATTTAGTCACTCCAGCATATAGACTTTTATACATGAATCAAACTTTTCTTTCCCCATTTATTATAGTATCATGAACTCTACTGACAACAAACACAAACGTTTCAGTACATTTCAAAAAGCTCAAATTCTGCAACTACTGATGTATTCCAAGGAGGTATACAATGACAGAAGAACACCCTTTTTAAAGCTTTACAGCAAGCTCAAATTCTGCAACTACTGATGCATTTCAAAAAAATACAGTTGGCAGAAAAACATCCTCTTTAATGCATTATAGCAAGCTCAAGTTCTGCAACCTCGGATGCATTCCAAAACTAGCTATGACGTCAGCCAGTGACAGAAAAGCAACATTACACAGCAAGTTTAATCTCCATCTTGTTTAGTAGCTATTCAGCAAGAGAAAATACCATCCCCATTTGGTCAATCAGAAAACTCATGCCATTTTTGTGACAACCCTATTCCCTCAAACCAGTCACATGGTTTTCAAGAATTAATGTTTTCCTTTTGGAGTAAAAAACAAACACAGGCCCTAATACAGTTGGCAACCACCTTTTACCTCTGCTACTTCTGGTTAAGAGTTTAAGCCAAAAAGACTAGTTGATCCCTCAACCCTCTGTAAACAAAATGACAACATTTTACTTGCAGCACTCAAAACAGGGTTCTTTCAAGTTTTACTCGTGGAAGGAAAAACCAATGCCACTTACCTCTATTTGCATGAAATACTCAACTCCAGAATTTCAACAAAAACTTATCTAGCGTTTCACAAAGTCAAAACAGGGGCATTCTAAGCAAGGAATGTTTTCTTAAGCAGCTTGATTCACAAAGACCAGTGCATGCATGAAATCAACAAGATCCAATTTTAAAAGAATACTGGTCTGTATTTGGGCCATCTCAATCCCAAGGAAAAACGAAATAGAAGGCCCAAGATTTCAAAGAAGAAAAATAACATTTATTTCCATTTTCGTTTCCCTTCCAAAGGATGATAATACAAATCATTGTCAAGTAAGAAAAGGTGAGCATAACCTGGTGTAAACTCTGTGTAACTCTGGTGAGAATCGAATCTCGTTTTCTCCCTTTGCCCTGACTTGCCTCCGTGGCTGCCATGGACGCCCTTAAAACCAACATCCTCAGCACCCCAAAAGTCTCAGCCTTCTCTCAAACAAGGTACATGCAAAGGTGTTTTGGAAATTTGAGGAGTTTTTTCTCAAGATAATGCAGCACCACCCCAAACCCTCTTCCTCCTTTAACTCTAGGAGCTCTCTTCCCCAAGCTCAAGAAAAGAAAGAATGTGAGATAGTGCATGCTCAAAAGGGAAGTCCTTTTATATGGTTAGAGAAGGGGAGGGTCTCCAATCCCTATATGGAGGCGCCAAAGAAAAACAATTCTAAAGTTATTAAAGTCTTAAATGTATGCCATGGGCCAAGGAGGACAAGACTTAACACAAGACTCCTTTCCTATCCCAAGAATGGTCCCTCATCTACTTGACTCCCCAACTCAGCATAAGGATTAAAAACAAGGAAACAAGATATTATTTGAATTCAAACATCTTGGATCACACCCAAAAATCAATTCCATTATGCTATAGTCACATATGCATCATTATCATTAAGCATGCAATCATGCAACTGGAATGCTATTTAGTGCTGTATTGCAAGTGTGTATGTGATTAGTCTCTCTGATCTGGTTGCTTCTAAGTATTTGTAGTCCTCTCCTTGGTGATATCTTCCCTTGCCCTCTACCATCGAGGGTGACCTGTCAACACTTGCAATATTAACAAGAAGTTAGTAAATTACAATTATGATAATAATACAAAATTTAAAACACAAATGCTGACTCATCAATGCCACTTCATAATTTTATTTAATTTGCTAAAAAAAAATAAATTATTTAAAAGCAGTAAATTTGGAATGTGACATTTGGCTTTATGAACTTTGTATCAGTCTCTATATGGACTTTCCCTACTATGTTATTTTCTTACACGAGTGTGAGGGAGTAGTTTTTATGCAAGATTAAGGATTTCATGAGTGACTGGTGACTTGTTTTACAAGAGTCCAAGCGAAACTAAGCCAAAGAACACTCCAATCCTTTGAAAAGGATTTGTTTAAGGGTCCATTTGTGGGAATTATAGATCAACAAACTTGGAGGTGATTGAAAGAGTTGTTTCCTTGGAGGACAGTGTGGAGTTCACTTTAGCACAGTGAGTAATTTCTCTCAATGCTTCCACTGTGATTGACCAAAAGCATGCTCTTAGCGCATGTGCTTGCTGTTCTAAACCTAACTGTTCAACTCCAAGGCAATCCTTAGAAGCAGGTTCAAACCATGGAAGTTCTGAAAATGTAGTAATTTGTTTTATTTTTTTTGGCCATGGAATCCTAATTTCTACGCCAAATACAAAAGAACCAAATGTAGTAGCTGCATTTGTTTCTTCCTCCTCATTCAAATATGGTACTTAAGTAACATTAAATGTGGCATGTGTTTGTAGCTGCAAGTTTACTGGAGTGGTAAGGGCTTTGGTTTCTCTTTGAGATGTTCAAGATTCAAACCCCACTCAGTATGAGGGGACCATGACCCCTCATAAAAACATGTGTAAACTCATTGAAAAAAACATGTGGCATGTTTTTGAATGTTGTTCGTATCCTTTTCACCTTTTGTTCTTGGAGCCTCTTTTTCAGTGGCTTCTACAATATTTGAATGGGACAATGATCACCATGATGAAGCAAACTTAAAGACGCATCATCATTATCAGACTCATGTTCATAAAATTGTCAGGACCTTTGCAATAGCAACATAGAAATTTTTTTTTACATCTTTGTTTCTTGTTTTAACAGCTTTTCCTTCAGATTGCAAAGTCCCTTTCTTTTAGTCTGCTTTATAAAGCTCCACATATTCTGACGAGGAAAGGTTTTCAGGAGATTCTTCATTATATGTTTTCCATAAGCCTGACTTTTCTTCAGTGAGGGCTAATAGAGTCTACACTTGCTTGAAAATGTCTCATTGCTGGGCTTTTCTGACAGTGTCAAAAAAGTGCTCTAATAGTACTGTTATGTTCCTAATTTGAAAATGACTAATTTCCTTTAAAAAAAATAGCAGATATCTTTAAATAACTGGAAACCCAAAAACAATTATGAAATTGGCGAAATCAACCCTCACAGCAAGCATGAAATTCAACTGGTTATATACTGTTGTACATGGCTAAGATTAACACTTCTCAGATTAAGCAAGAATATTATTCTCCTAACTACCCGACTAAAATAATCTGTCAGATCTAAAACAGAAAAACTATCAGATATTCTCATGATATTGTCATATCTTGCTAGGGGTTTATTCATTGCATCTGCAATCTGTTCAAAAGTTGGGCAATAATGTAGATAAATGTCTTCATGATCCACAAACTGTCAGATATAGTGATGATGAACATCAATATGTTTTGTTTTGGCATGATATACTGAATTCTTCACCAACTTTAGCATACTTTGATTATCACAACAAAGGGGTGTTGATGCTATTTGATTTATTTGAAGATCATATAATATGCATTGTAACCAAATTGCCTTACAACATGCACTGTATGCTGCCTTATATTCTGCCTCAGCTGAAGACAAAGCTACTATATGCTAAAGTTTGCTCTGCCAAGAAATAGCCCCTGATCCTAGAGAATACATATTTCCAGTAGTGGATTTCTGATCATCAATTGATCCAACCTAGTTTGTATTAGTGTATTCAATCAACTGAAAATTATCAGATTGTTGATATAGAATACCAAAGTCAAGGGTGCCTTTGAAATACCTGAGAATGCATTTTGCAGCAAGCCAATGTTTTCTTTGTTGATTTGACATGAAATGTCACAAATAACTCACTACAAAACATAGGACTACTCAAGTGGTCATAAGATAATTAAGCTGCCCGCCAATCGATGATATACTGATTCATTGACTGAAGATGAATTAGAGTGAGCTGATAATTTCAGCAGAACTTCCATAAGTGTAGATAGTTTATAATCTGCCATCCGAAATCTTTTCATGTGTTTTGACATACTTGCTTAGTGAAACAAAAATAACATGATCAGATTGCCAAAATTCGACACCTAAATAGTAATGTAGGAGCCCCAAATCTGTCATATCAAAACTTAAACACAAGTTAGATTTTACCTTTTGAATCAGGTGGGCTCCACTACCAGTAATGACAAGACCATCAACATACAAAATGAGAATTACAATGTCATCACTGATAGATTTAGTATAGGATTAGGTTCAGAGAAGCTTTGACTGAATCCTGAATCTGTAAGATGTTGATTAATCTTGAAGTACCAAGCTGAAGGAGCTTCTTTAAGTCTGTATAGGGACTTGATCAACCTGCAAACTAGATGTTCTTTTTCTAGCACCTTAAACCCTTGTGGTTGCACCATGTAAACTTCTCCCAAATCTCCATTCAGGAAGGCACTCTTCACATTCATCTAATACAACTTCCATCTAAACTGTGCTGCAATGGAGAGATCCAATCAAAAAGTCACCATCTTTGTATTTGGGGCATATGTTTCTCCATAGTCAATTCCTTCTTATGCATAACCTTTAGCAACAAGATGGACTTTGAAATTGTCAATTGATCCATCTAATTTGCATTTTACCTGCTAAAGCCATATACAACTAATGGGTGTCTTTTCATGTGGTAATTCACACAATTCCCATGTTTTATTCTTCATCAGAGAATCAAATTCTGCCTTCATGGCAGCTGCCTATTCAGGTTTGCCTTTGTCCTCTTCATATCTGCTGGGTTCATAAATTTGTGAAAATAAAACAAAATTTGCTTGCTCAAAAAATTGTCTAGGCTCTATTCCAGCTCGTCTGGATTATCCAGCTACTACTTTTTCATCCTCTTTGACTTCTTTCATAGTCTGTTCATATCATTTTGGTTGTTGATGTGGTTCTCGTTGCTGGAAAACTTCACTTGGATGAACCTCTGTCAAGCTTTGGTCTTTAACATCATCCCAAAGTGGATTTGCAACACAACAATGTGGTTGAGTCTTCACGTCATTCTTTTCATCACCAGTCTGTGATGTTGAATCCATGTGAACTTGCCTACTTGAAACTGTTGCAGCACAACCAGTAGTTCCAAAACATAAAGAAATGTCAATGGGTTTACCTTCATCTGAGAAGAAAGATGCTTTTTCATGTACTATAGCATCTCCGCTAATAATATCTTGTTAGTAGAGACATCAAGTAATCTATATTGTTTTAGATTGTTCACTATAGCCAACAAACATGTACCTCTTGCTTTTTACATCCAACTTACTTCTCTTATTCTTAGGAATTAATGCAAAAACGGTGGGACTATACTTTTTTGAAGATAAATCTATTTGTCTTGAGCTAAAATTCAGCTTAGAAGCTGTAAAATATCCAGATTCGAAAACTGCTATTACGACTTAAACCCAAATGTGGAAATATAAAAACTTTGAAAACTGACTGAATATTTGAACTGAAAACTGACTGAATATTTGAACCGTAGTAGAGAAACTCGGACTTGGCACGGACTTGGCAAGGCGGATTCGGACTTGGACTTGGACTCGGCAAAAAAAAGGGGAAAAACTCAGGGAAAATAAACCCGAAGAAAATGAAAAAAGTTTTTTTTTTTATGCATATTACAATTAATTAACATTATACAAATCCAAAATTAATATAAGTGATACAAGCTTAACACATGAAAGTGACAAAACACACTTCAATTGATGAAATTTTAACGCATCCAAAATTCAAATATTCTTGTATTGGTTATAAATTATAATATAAAAAGGCACAAAATGTGTCATGACAATGCCTCGATATTTTGCAATGCCTTTGCCCTTTGCCCTAGCCTGTTACTTTAACACTAAGAAAGTTCTATTTTTGAAGTGTACTATGGAAATTAATGGAACTACAACAAGAATCAAATATAAAACTTTCTTTATGTTGATTTAAGGGACTAGATGTGCTGAAAACGGGATAGATAGAATGATATCTATAGGGTCAGGGTAGACCCCTTTTCTGCTGAAACTCATTGTCAGTTTCAGGAGTTTTAAGGAATTTCATCCAACTGCTGCTGCAAATCCTTAGTTTCACTTCACTCCTAATCCACCCTTTGTACATGATATGCTTATCCTTCATTTTACTTCACTCCTAATCCACCCTTTGTACATGATATGCTTGCTTCCGTGTCTCTTCTTGGGCCTTCTCCTTTACTGCTTCCTTTTCTACTCAGGCTTTTGCTCTCTACTCTTCAAAATGCCTAATATTGTCTTTGTGAATATGGAGCATGATTTGAGAATGTATGAAATAGAATGGGCTCTTATGTGATAGAAAGTGAGCTGATGGACATAATTTATCAACTATGGAGAAACAATTAGTGTCACATTTCAAGTCTTGTACAACGTTGCACACTCCTCAAGAAGGCTTCCCTCTATGATGTGTTATTAGATATTGTTTACCTAGTCTAGGGCTCCCTTCACGTTTCCCTATCTCGCTGGATCATCATTTGTTAAGGATCTCTATCTCTATAATCAATCTTCTCACCCTCAATTGTCATTGGAGGAATTGGCTGTCACAGATGTCAACCCTCTCTTTTCTGACATATAAATGACATGGTTGGAGAGTGTCACCAAAAGCAGGTGCTCCATCTTCCCAGATGAACCATTGTTGCTAAACCTGGGGAGTAAAAGTAAGTAATGTAATTCATTCTCTGGCTCCTCCTATAGTGCTTCTTACTGTGCTATTCATCCAAAGTGGTACACTTCAATCTTTCCTTAGACTTCTTGTCATTCTCCTCACTGTCTTCTCTTGCTGTCTGTACAGTCTCAATTGGTTGTGCCTAGACTTAGCAGTGTGAGGGCCTGAACCATACCATACCTCACCATTTGATGAAATCGACTGCTGGGTGGCTATAGCAATCTCAAATGCTCCTTATCCTGAGGAAGATTACTAACGTTCTTGTTGAAATCTTCTTCCTCCTCCATTGCCATGTCCTCTCTTGTCTGTCCAAAAATCTCAACAAATGCAGGTCCTATGCCTGCTGCCTCTTCAAGGAAGAATCAGCGAAGTGGGGTTCTCAAAAGTTGAAAGAAGCATTATCTCCAGTCTTGGAAACTTCAGATTCAATATGAAGCCTGGGAAGCATGAATTAGAGTAGTTATTATGTAGGATGAACATGCTATCACTTTTGAAAGTAGGAACTGAAACGTTTTGAGTCATAAATTTTCCTTGCTGTTTCGGTGTCGAGTCTGAGTTTTTCAACTATGGACCAAACCATGAAAATAAGAATTGAAAAATTGTTTCTTATGTCTAAGTGTAATTTCTCCAAGAGGCATCTACAATGGGAGCTAGGAGGGGGAGGTGGGTTTTAACTGTCTTGTCCATTTATCCATAACAAACATAAACTTAATGTCCATTTTAATAATTCCCAACAATGGGCTTTCCAATTCCTAATCTTAACATCAATATTAAAGATTTCATATAAATTACTCACTAGGGATTTTCTGTTTGACCACCTTTCCAATCCCTAGCCTTGACATTAGTATTAGAGAAATTCATTAGAGAAATTCATTTAAATTATATAGAAAACTAAGTCTCACGTTTTCGAATCTAGAGGTGAGCACATAGCAAAGAGTGAGGATTCAACACATTTTCTAATTTTACCTTTGTGGGATTCTTGGAGCCTCCAGGAAAAACTCGAGCCATGGAAAAGATAAGATAATTTTAATAATGTCCATTGATGGCCAAAGTAGGCCAATGGGACTCATTGAAAAGAGCTGTTACAATGCACTATAGTAACCAAAAAATACTATGAAAATAAGTTAAAAGAATTTAGTGTAAACTACATTGAAGTGGAACAATTGTATGACATAAAATTAGAACCTTGAGGGTTACCCAACATAGATAACATGCTAAAAGTAATGATGAAGAGAGAGCTAGAAGTCAAGGTACAACAGAGATAGAAAGGAGTTCCATTGGATCTAAGTTTTAACATTAATCTATAGTGGGATGTAAAGTAGAAGCATAGTTGTTGTCACTAAGTATCCCAAAAGGGCCAACATAGGATCTAGTGATGCCCCTAAGAGAATGGCTAGGATTAAGGGGGCTTGGTTGGATAATCTTGGGAGGACATGGAATTTGACCCCTCAGGTCTCTTCTAGCATCCATTGCAGTGGAATCATTAGAAAAGGACAAGAACTCTTTGGTATGTGAGGGGTGGTTAAAGCTCAACATCGGAGAATGGTAGTCCTTTTGTGATGTCCCAAATATTTTCCAGCATTGTATATATTTTATTTTTCATGTTTTAGAGTATTTTAGGGTGTTCTTTAGCAAGAATTGCTAAGTATGATGTAAATACTTGTCTTAGTATTGTTATTTTGGTGTTTAGTTATGTTTTGGGATAAAGACCAAGTGCATTTATTGCCTTGGCAAGTGTATATCCGAAAATTACAACTCCCAAGACTGTTTTGAGGATAAGGTGTGATGTGTGGATAAGACCAAGCATTATTTAATGCTATTTGGCAGTTGTAAGTCAAAGTTTTTGATCCTAGTCATATTTTGTGAGTTCCAAGACTAATTTGAAGATAAGGATGAGGTTCATATTGTGTGAGTTCCAAGAGTAATTTGAAGATAAGGATGAGGTTTGGACTATTAAAGTAAGTTAGAGGCATTCTAAAAGGGCATGGCTGGACTTAGAAGAGATCCCAAGCCAACATTGGGCGTTGTGAGGCCATTTGGGACCATTTCAGCTTGAAGTTGGGTGGTTTGAGTGCCTATTTTGGCATTAAATACATTACACCCGAATTTCATTGTTTCCAAGATGAAATCCCCACCATTCATTATTTCATATTGGATCTAAGGGTCACGATTTAATCATCCATTGAGAAGGGAAGCCTATATAAGGATGAGACATCTCATTTGTGAAACAGACTTGATTATTATTCTCATTTTGATATTTCTGGACAATTTGCTGTGGCTAGCAATTTGTATTTGGCTCTTGAAGAGTGGACAAGCTTCAGGAGAAGGAACCCTAAGAGCACTCCAACCTCTTAGAGGCTTTGTGATTTCAATTCCATTGAAACCCCAAAGCTCACATATTCCTTAGGGCAAGTCACACAGGATTTGCATTGGTGCTTCATTGAACAAATCAATTGGAGAAACTAGTTCTGCAATTCCTCACCCCAAGGTGAGAGGTTCTGCCCTAGAGGGGCCATTTCAGAGGTTTGAAGACTACATTAGGCTTTGGAAGAGCTGTTTTTGCATCAGTATCAGAACTTGGCAATTCAAGCCAAGACCCTTGGTTCATTGAACCAGATCTGGTGTGTTTCCTGTTTAATTTTTTGAATTGCAGTCCATTACTCATTCTGGAGTAATTAGATCTGCTATGCATGTTTGGCTACAAATAAACATCAGTTTCGCTGAGTTTTCTATGTGTGATCAGAACTGTGTGATTGCTGCAATTTTTTGTGTTATTTTTGGCTGGAATATTACACCTTTCCTTCCAGAAGAAAGAAGAAAGTGTTGAAGTCCACCCTTGTGTGTAGACAAGGGCGCACATATTTGTAATTAATATTTTGGAGAGTTGTAACTTCAAATGAACACTTATTACTCTTGACTACAAAGATAGAGTGAAAAAATGAGGTGATTAGCCGAGTAGTAGTTTCTCCCTTGTAATAACTGACGTTGAAGAGCAATAGCTTCTCGGAGGTAAAGAGCCAAGCATCTTTGGTTAGCATAGCTGAAAAACATGGCAAGTGATCCACCTGACTATTTATACAAGCAATAGTACCTCCCTCGATTCTCATAATAAATAGGACACCTGAAGATGGAATGTTCTTGAATCTCTACCTTCCAAATACAACAAAGACGACAAACCCTATCCTCTTGAGGAATATGGTGGTTTGTTTCCACCCGCAATTGATGTGAGCATACTTTGAACTGATTGAGAGTAATCTGAAGGTTGTGTGTTCAATGTCGTTGGACATAATTAGGACGAGTAATAATGCCATTCTTAATCCTCATGAAATATTTAGTGTAGAAGGCCAACTTAGGACTTAGAGATTGTGATGGAACAACCCCAGTGATTTTAATATATTGTTGATAAGCATCATCTCTAACTGCTTGATTAATTACCCTCTTATCAAGAAGAAGGTAAGAAGGAGCATTTAAAGAGTATTTGAATGGAGGTATAATTGATCGATGGAGATGCCAATTGAATGAAGAAGAATATAACTTCTGAGACCCATCTCCATGGAATTGGACACATTTTCAAATTCAATCTTCACGGAATTGTTGGTTCCTCCATTACAAACTTAGAGTAAAGAGAACGACCCATAGGAAAGAGTAGGGATTCATGGGACAAGAGAAGATAGCAACAAAACCCTCTTTGTAGTTGCTCGAGTCTTTAGTTCTAATCTAGAAATGGTTTAATGATGCACATGTTCCTTTCTCACTCTATTTTTTTAATAACCTATATGCAACTTCTATTGGGGGCCACTCCCATCAAATATTAAAACATTACATTTACTATTAGGTCAATTAGACCATATCCAACTTGCCTTTCTATCACAGATGTTCTTCTTCTTCTTCAACTATATGTTCACTCTATAAACTCTCTGATATCATTTCCATTAAGAGATAAAATCTCCCTTGGCCAATTACTTTCTAAAATTTAAATATCACCAAGATGAAGATCAACATTGCAATTGGCTAAATTATTTTCTACCCTATTTCCTTCTTTATGTTGATATTTCCAAGATACTTCCTCCAACAATAGTTGATGGACATAAAAAATAATGCTATTGTTGACCCGATCCCCACATTCATTTTTCTTGACCACATTAATAATAATTCATGAATGCCCCTCAATTAACATATATCTTTTTCAACGACAATCTTGATTCTTGTAAGAAGTGACCTTGCCTTTGCATAGTTGTTAGTTGATGTTCCATATGATTATGAGTAAGTGAGGAGAACTTTGCCTTCATTATTCCGAAAAATGCCACCTCCGCCAACTTTTCCTAGACTTCCTTTGGAAGCACATTAACTCCATTATCACAAATGACCCTTTGTATGTTTATTCAAATCTTGTGACCTAGAGGCAAGCACCTTTCTTTCCATACTTGAGTCTTCCCATTATGAGTGCCATGCTTGTAAACATTTTCGAAGAGAGGCAATAATACGAATCCAAACTTGGGTGGGATAAGATTTGTTTTTAAAAACTGTATTATTCCTCGATAGAATGCATACTATTTTACCTTTGAAACAATTAATCCAACATTTCATCAACTATTTTAATGTTGATGAAGCTACCCAATGTAGTCTTATTCTTTTCAAAAGCAGCCCCAAATTGTGTAAAGAAACGAACAATGAAGAAGAAAATGATCGGATGTTTCTTCTTAGAAAAAGCACACCTAAAATGTCCATTATGTCCTTTTCTTTGTAGACTCGTACCTGTAAAACTTTTGCTTGGACTGCCAACCAAAGGAATGTTGAGGCCTTAGGAAGGGCCTCAAGTAAACCAAACATTTTTTCAAAGGAAATCTTTGGGAGTAGGGAATTCTGATTGCTCCAAAGCCTTATATCCCAACTTGATTGAGTATCCACCATCTTTTGATAGATTCCAAACCAACTTATCTTTCTGCCTAAAAATAGGCAAATAGAACTCTTGAAGCATAATTTGAAGCTTATTTGCTATTTGTTTGAGGTCTCTCCCTCAACCAGGTTGCTAATAGAAATCCATGATTTGGAATTGTTGCTCACATCAATATAATTTTTGATCTTTGAACCTCTACAAGCTAAACATGTCTGAGCCAACGATTGCCATTTTGGATGAGAAATAAGAGGATAAGTCTTCAACCAAGCATCAGACCAGAAATTTGCAGAATGCCCCTTATTAATTGACCACCTAATATGTTTCTTGATCAATTGTAAACTCTCTGATATGGAGTTCCATGCTGCTGAGCCCCTAGCTACGGTTCCTTTCCATAACGATTCTATCGCATCAACAAAACCTATATTTTTGAAGTAACATTTTGCCCAACTCTTTTTTGATCTTTGAATTGTCTCCAACCAAGTTTTGCTCCTAATGCCAAACTTACAAGTCTGCAATTTTGCAAGGCTGCCCCTCCAATGTTGTTACCTTTGCAAATGTTATTCCACTTACAAAGAAACCTAAATTTTTCCTCACATCCATTTCAAAGAAAATATTTTTGAATTTTATCAATTTGGATGCTGTATCTTGCTACCAATCTTGAAAGGACATCATATATATAGAGGTAGATTGGAATGTAGTCTTTACGAGTTGTAGCCTTCCAACCATAGTTAAGAACTTACCTTTTCAACCTGCCAAACAAGATTTCATTCTATCCAAAATTGACTTCCAAAACTCTTCATTGTCTTAATTAGACAAAGGAAATGCCTAGACGTGTTGATTGCAATTTTCCAACTTTAAAACCTCAAATCTCCACAATAATCCGTTGTAAATCTAGGGCTTTGTTAATTAAAAAGATCTTGGATTTCATAGTATAGTATTAACCAATTGTCCAACAAGTTTCTTATTGCATGATAGTATTGATTTAAACTCCATAGCCTCACTGAATGAGGGTTGACCGAAAAGGAAAATATCATTAACAAATTGGAGATGAGATTCAAAGGGACCATTTGTTGCAACCTAAATACCTTTGATTTTTCCTTCCATTGTTGCCTTTTTGAAAGCTCTTTTCAATGCCTTAACAGTAATAATGAACAGAGAAGGAGATAGCAAGTCACCTTGGTGCAGTCCACAGGGGATCCATTGACCAAAATAGAATAGTTAGTAGTGCTATAACAAAATTTAATCCATTCACACTAACCTTGTTTAAAACCTTTTTTTTTTTTTGAGGATATCATGTACAAAACTCTAGCATACACTTTCATATGGTATGTCCATATCTAATTTTATAGGCATACCTGGTTTTTTCATGGAATGAGTAGAATGTATGGCCTCTTGTGCAACGACTGTACCATCAAAATATTGTTTACCACAAACAAAACCACCCTGTTACTCTGAGATAACATAGTGTAGTATGCTTTTCAATATATTTGCCGTAGTTTTTGAAATTATCTTATAAATCATAATGCAAATGATTATTGGACAAAATTTTTGGGAACCAATACAGTAAAGGTGGCATGGATCTTACTTATTATAGTATTCTTTTTCCTAGCCTCTTGAACCGCAACCAATATATTGTTCTTCAACAAATCCCAAAATTTTTGAAAGGAAATTGCAGGAAATGCATTGGGGCCAGTGTCTTGTTAGGGTGGAAAGAGAAAATCACCTTTTGTAGCTCCTCCATAGAGATCTTCCTCATCAAGCTTTTAATCTATCTTTGTGTGATAATTGATTGAATATTTTGCAAAAGTTTACCTTGAGCCTCGTTATCTTTCCCAATTTATGACAGAATATTAATTAAGCTTCCTTAACTCTTTTCCTTCCTCAATACTTCTTCCATTCGGAATTGAAATATTCTTTTGATTTGATAAAAAGACATCTGTTTTAGCAGTAGCATGAAAAAATTTGGTATTTCTAACCCCTTTCGTAAGCCATCTCTCTATAGTTTTTTTTGGCTTCAATAAGATTCTTCCTTGTGTAATACATTGTGATAATCATAATCAGACAGTAATCCTTTTTCTTACACAATTATCTTTGTTATTCCGTTGATTTCTACTATCTCTTGTAAGTTGTTGACTTTGGGCTTAATTTGCTCTTTTATTTCAAATATGCTACCAAAAGATTGACATTCCAAATCTTCATTTGCTCCTTTAGATATTCCATCTTTTGAACAGTGTTGTACATACATGATCCTTCAAACCTTACTTCATTCCACCATAACATAATCAATTGGAAGAGGTCAAGGGCTTGGAGCCACATAGACTAAAATTAAATGGCTTTGGATGACTATTATTAAGTAGATCACATCTCAAGAGAATGGGTTTATGATCTGATCCCAAATCCATAGATCACAATTATGAATTATCAGTGATTTTGACATAAACAAACCGAGGGCCTTCCAATATCTATCATGAAGAGTAACTGTAGTTGGAGCATATACATTTAAGACTCCCATTTTGATATTTTTCTCTTTCCTGCTAAAATACCAGTAACTGATTTACTTCTTGATTCTAGCAATTGTCCATCCCATTTACATTCGTCCCATATTGTTGCAATACTTCTTGAAGCTCCTATAGCCAAAATTGGTAGACAATCCCCCATCTTAAAATCGTTTTGGGTGCATCCTTACATTCCCAACTTATTTTTTTTTGTTTTTTGTATTAAAATAAACTTAAGACTATAATAACCTATTGATTGCCTGATAACTCTTTTTTTAGGTGTCTTATTCGTACCCTTAATATTTCAGGATACCATCTTCATCATCACTTAGTATCCTTATTTGTGGGCGTAGCCCTATGTCTTGTAAACACTTGTGATGTTTATTTCTGGTTTCCTAAATCAATATCCCTTTGAGTTTCCTTTTTCTTTGTTCTTGCAATGAGAACAACCCCTAGCAAAGAGTGAGGATTCATGGGACAGGAAAAGCCAGCGGCGGAACCCTATTTGCAGTTGTGCAAGTATTCAGTTTTATTCTAAAAATGGTTTATCAGTTCAAATATTCCTTTCTTTCTCATGTTTTCTTAGCTTATCTTTGATTATTGTAACTATGCAAGAGTTAGACCTAGAAACTTAGGTTTTGTCATATATTTAGTAAAAAACTTGGAAATTTTACTTAGAGAGTATTAGTGGCCAAAATATGATTTTTTTTAGTATTGGTATATATATTTTTGGACAGATTCTTCATAATTCGATTAAATTTCATCAATAGGTACACTTTGGACAAAATTAAAGTGAGAAAAATTCTATTAATTACTGAAAATTGTGTAAACATTTATGAATTTAAATTTCTATTAAAAAAAATAATTCCTAAATAAAGTGTTGAGGTAATGGCAGCATTAAAAAGTAGAAATCTTTGTAATTTCTGTCCTACAACCTTAAATATAAATTTTTAATAAGCTTTCAAAAACTAGAAAATCATGTAAATTAGGGTTGCAACAATACCTTCTGAAAAATAAATATTTAAGCTCTAAATGGCATTTCCAAGCTAATTAAGCTTATCTGCTTTTCCTCTTAACTTATCTTAGATTTCTTGTAACTTATCCTGGATTTTTATATCTTTGCAAGAATTAAACCCCTAAAACTTATTATTTTCCTACATATTTTAGCTAAAACCCTAGAAATTTTAATTAGAGAGAGAGTGGCTGAAATTTTAAATCTGTAAGTATTGGTATATTTATGGGTATATTCTTGGCAAACCCATGAAATTTCATCAATATATTTTAATTAAAGTAATTTAAAAAATCAACTAGTTACTGAAAATTTTGTAAACACTTTGTGATTTCAAAATTTTGTAATTAAATTCATTCCTGTGCAGAATGCTAAGAGAACGACATCATTGAAAAGTAGAATTTGAGAGATACAATCTTTTTAACTTTTCTCTCAAAACCTTACGAATGATATATATTTTTTAATTTTCAAAAAGTAAAAACATAATGCTAAATTTAAAAAACATGATGCTAAGTAGGGCAGCAGCAATGCTTTCTAAATATAAATATTTAAGGCCTAAATGTCTTTTTCAAGTTAATTAAGCGTATGTGATTTTCTTCTTAGTTGATTTTGGGTTCCGCTTGGCTTATCTTGGATTATTATAAATCTGCAAGATTTAGACCTTAATGCCAAAGTTTTTCATATATTATTTAAATACTTGAAAATTTGAATGAAATATAGACATTACCCAAAAAATTGAAATCTCTAGGTATTGGTATATTTTTGTATCGATTGTTTTCATTGTTTTGCACTTTAACTGAATTAATTTGTGGGTTGGCCCTTTTTAAATTATGATAGGTTTGGGAAGGGTAGAATAAACTAGCTTAGATATCTACAGTACATATATCTATATAATGACAAGAGATATCAAACTCACGGTGCCTATGTCAAACTTTTTTTAAAGGTAAATATATAAGATACGTGCCTCGAGTTTGATATCTCTAACTGTGTCATATATAGTTGTTTTGCAGATATCCACGCTAGTAACTAATACATAGTCATCAGATCCAAATCCACTTCAAAAGATTCATTCATTCTAGATAACTCCTGTATCTGCACTTCACTGTCTTTAGAATTTTTTCCATGTGGATTTTATTTCATTTCTTGATGATGTTGGTTAAATTGAAATGCATCTTCAGTCTTTTTCTATGCCTTACATCTTGGGCAGTATCTTCCTTTTTAACTTGCAACTTTGATATAGGTTGCGTCCTCTGTTGCCAATATTGATGAATGGAAATGGAAACTTAGCATGTTTATTCGTAACAAAGAAGAGCAGGAAATAGTCTCAAGGGAAAAAAAAGACAGACGTGACTATGAGCAAATTGCAACAATTGCCACAAGAATGGGCTTTTACAGGTACAGACTCAAAATCCATTTAGTTTGGTATATTGTTGGACTTATGCATTTAGTTATTTTCTTTAATTCTGTGTTCCATTTGAGATGGATGAAGAGTATTTAGATTCAAGTTTGTATATTTCAGCCAGCAATATGCAAGAGTGGTGGTTGTGAGCAAGGTCCCATTGCCTAATTACAGACCTGATTTAGATGAGAAGCGTCCACAGCGGGAGGTTTTGGTTTCTCAACTTTATTATGGATCTTATTTCTTTTTTGAATGTGTTATATGGAATTGAAATGGGCCCCACCCCTACTACATCATGACCACATAGTGAGATAGTGGTAGTACAACAGCTTCGCAAGATTCGAACCTAGGTGTCCTCGAAAGTTGAGGAATAAACCTGTTGAGCTAATGTCATTTGATAAATTGTTAAGGTTCACCCATGAGATTTGAAGGTGTGAAATTATTTGCTCCCAATCAGTTGTTCTAAATCCCATGGGCTTTATTATGGATCTTATTACCTGTTATTGTTCAAAGCATTTTTCTTGTATGATGCCTTTGTATCTTGATTTTATGTCATTATGTGTAGAGGAATTTTGAATTATTTTTTCAGGTTGTCATTCCTCTTGGACTGCAAAAACGGGTTGAGAATCTTCTTCGGCAATATCTTGTTGAAAAAGGAAATTACCCAGACCTGTTTTTGGATGCTGCTATGTCGGGGACAAGAGACAGTGTTAGTCTGAATTCTAAAGAAGATGGCCTTCTGAAACAAGATGAACATAGAATGCCTGACAGTAAAATTCTTGAAAGCATACTTAAGCAAAGAAGTTTGCGTATTCGGAATATGCAGCGAGCCTATCAGGTTTGTATCATGGTTCTTTTTCTTCAAAAGAAAATCATATGTAATGTGGAAGATGGATTTTAAAGTGACTGGCCATAGGTTTGGAAACATCATTAACAGATTTGTGCAATCACATTCTTTCCATTTTGAAATGAATTTTGCAAATAGTACTTCTCAAACAGTGACTGATTTCTTTGCTTATCTTCATACATTATATTTTTATGTTTCTTTAACTATCAAGGGAAGACAATCCTCATTGAAAAAGAGCATGGCAAGTAACTTTTTCAATACCTCTGTAATCTGTATGTCAACTAGCTTCTTTGTTTAAACTATGTTGTCAATGGCCTAGAGCTTCATTTGTGCTTCTTAATATTCCATGGCAGTCTGATTATAGGTTATGCACATTTCTAGTTTGAGACTGATTTACAAGCTTAATCATAGTATTATAGTAGTTTTTTCTTAAATATGTTGCTGTTTCGAATTAAATGGCATATAATATTAGGTACTATATTTGATTTTACAGTATTTTTGGATATTTCAATGTGCTGCAATGTGGAACATGGAGTAATATGAAAGCAACAGATAGCAAATTCATATAGTGGAAAGATGATCTTCACTTTTTTATTGTACAGGAATCGCCTGAAGGCCAGAAGATGCTAGAATTCCGAAAAAGCCTTCCTGCTTACAAGGAGAAGGATGCATTGTTAGAAATTGTTGCAAGAAATCAGGTCTGTGTACTAGGGTTTTCTTCACTATGGTTTTTGTGCAGCTTTTTTGAAATAAATTTGAATGACACTCATTTTACTCAGAATATTTGCTTTGTTATCCTTTGCTTTCACTTGATCCATGTAGATTATTATTGATACATACTGATTCCCTAGATGTTGAAATACGTCTCCTGTGATGATTTTGAGCTCTGTTAAGTACACTTTTCTTAGAAAAATTGCGCAACAATTTCCATTCATTATGTATATATATTTTTGGGCATATGTTTCGAGCTTTTCAACCAATTTTAACACATGATTATTGTATTCTAAATACATGGCTGTGTAGACTACTAACATTTGGTAGTGTCTTCTTCTCGTGAGTAGTCAGGGGCATGATTTCAGATCTCATGGGGTTTACATTGAGCCTGCAATCAACTTGTGTAATGTTAAGTACTTATGAAGTTATGAGGATGATCTTACTGTGCATGCATGTATTGTATCTTGTTATTTCTATAAGTAATTTGTTAGTCCTATGTGTTTTTTTGGTATTGTCTTCTTTATTTCTCTAATTGCTCTATTCCTACTATTTATAACAAGTAGTTTTGTAGAATATTATTTTCCAAACAACACAGTTGTAAACTCTGACTAGATTTGAAAGGGGTCTTTTTGGCCTGGATGATCAAGGAAAACTTGGTTTTGTGTATTTCCTCTCTGTTACTGAAAGACTTAGATCTTATTCCTGCAAATGGAAACACACTGACAGAGAACAAAAACAGTAACACAAGTGACACAGAAATGAAACCCACAATGTGCAGGAAAACCATGGGGCAATGGCGACTTCTCCTCTTTATTATTTTCAGCAAAACTTTACATTCACGTTACAACATTTTTTTAGATATGCAAGGGATCAAGTCCCTTTTATAGAGCATGAAGGGAAGACCCTGAACCGTTCGTTTCCTCTCCCAAAGGAAGCCTCCGCAAAACTGTTCGTTTCCATGCGGAACTGAAGCGATTCGTCTTCCGTGTCCTGACGTCTATCCTGGACGTCTACTTGCCTAGACGTCTGCTGCCTAGACGTCTGGCCTAGACGTCTAGTAGCCCAGACGTCTGGCCTAGACGTCTAGCAGCCCAGACGTCTGGTTTGCTGCCTAGACATCTGGCCTAGATGTCTAGCAGCCCAGACGTCTAGTCTGCTGCAGCTTAGCTTCGCTGACTGTGCACCTGTATAATGACTTCACTTCCGAACACTCTCGTGAATTGGTATAATAATACTCATCTCTATGCCTAAAATGACATCTTCAAATCCTTCTTTATTATGCATAAGAATAAACCTGGTTTGCCATAATATATGAAAGGAAAGGTGAAAGCTCAAGGATCACATTGATTGGCATGATTGTGAAGGGTTCTGTGCATGAGTTTGTGCTCTGTACCTTAAGAGCACATCCACAATGCCACTGTCCATCAATAATTGAAAACCACATTATCGAGAGTCAGAGATTATAGAGGTGGTTAAAGAAATTGGATCTGTTTTTGGAAATAGAATAATCGATTCAATGCAATCTTAGGTAGGCCTAAAGGTATGGGATGTAGCACAGCAGTTTTGTATACTGCACAATGCAAGAAAGTAATATGCAATAGCATAAATTGGAAATAAGTCAGGATAACTTACACAACACATATGCCATTTGAACAACTCCAAAGGAAATAGCCTAGAGGACAAAAAGTTGACAAAGTGGAGATGACTGGATCACTTCTCATGATTTGCCTCCTTTTGATTTGTTTGGAGCAATGACGTTCTTGCAGTCTGGAGTTGGCATGAAAATGGATAATATAAAATATTTAATAGATCAAAACACCAAAATTGTAAAGCAAAATGAGATATTAAGGGAATTTATCAGAAAATTCCTTAGAGAAAAGTTCCTTTATACAGCATAGAAACTAGAGCAGAAGGCTGCAGAAAGCAGAAAGAAGGCAACCGGTGAGTCTTTGTAGGCAGTGGTTTTGACGTGGCATGGCCACAAGTGCCACCTAAACCCTGAGTTGGATGTGGACAAGTGACAAGTTTTCACACAAAAGATAATCTTGATTCTACATAGTTTATATTTCATGTCTATATATAGTTGCATGTCACATGATGTCGCGCGATGTTATGTTTTGTGTTCAACCGGTGAGTCTTTGTAGGCAGTGGTTTTGACGTGGCATGGCCACAAGTGCCACCTAAACCCTGAGTTGGATGTGGACAAGTGACAAGTTTTCACACAAAAGATAATCTTGATTCTACATAGTTTATATTTCATGTCTATATATAGTTGCATGTCACATGATGTCGCGCGATGTTATGTTTTGTGTTTATGTTATATGTATGGGGTTAGTTTTGTGTTAGTTAACTAGGTACGAGAGGGTGGTTACATAGTTGCATAACTACTTCCCCTAATCAACCAGTATATAGAGACCCCTACTTCATTGTTTTGGTATCACATGTATCAAATCATTTGTACTATGTTGCATCATATTGTGTAGGGGGAGTTATGCTATTATGTTAATATTGTACTTTCCATTCTAATAATATAAATCTCGGTGTGACTCCTTTAATTGTGTGTCTTTGTGGACTAATGTTGTTAATGTTGCATTGTTGTTTGAAAATTCCTAATCCTTCATTTGCAAAAATACCAAATTGTTGTGCTACATTTGGTGTCATTGCCATAACGAGTTTGGATTGAGGACTCTGGTGACACCTGAAGTTATGAAGAAGTTGGATGATTGACAAATCCAATGCATGGACGAGGGCGTGCATGAATGAGAGGAGCCAACATGAAGATCATTAAGCATTATGCAACGAATGATATGAGAAGCCAACTACAATGGAGAGGTGTGTGAGGACTTGTGCATTAACTGATGCAATAACTAACGGGACAACCTGTGCAACAATTGACATGATAACCCACATGACAATCAATGTGAAGAACTTGCAGACGAATGATAATGCATAGACGTGACAGTAGAAAAAACGCACAAAAGTATGCGCAAAAGTGACACAACCACAGATGGAAGATAAACACACGAACAATAGCAAGGTAGGAGTTTAGTCACTATAGTTGGAACGTATGTGGTCCCCTTGGGAGGAGGGAAGTCTGTAGATGGAAAGGGTGGTTTTTGACGAGGGAAGTTTGTAGATGGAAAGGGTGGTTTTTGACGAGGAGAGAGAAGAATGAGATTGGTGGGAAACATTGTTCTTGATGACAGAAGAGGAGCAAGTGGAGGTGACAAAAGACGTACAGGCCTACATGGACGTTCGTAGCAGAAGCAAATGTGATGGAGGTGGTCGTACTGATGAGCAAGGTGTTTGGGTAGTGACTTTGACAGTGACATAAGTGCGGGGAGGGGGGGATGTGAGTCCAACACAACAACAATCGCAATAGAATCCATCTAAGAGACTAGAATCGATGCTTGTGTACACATGATCGTGAATCAACAATGTAGGAGTAGGATATTGTTTGTTTGAAGAAACTTTGGTACAATTCTAAGAAGGAAGTTCATCCAATAAAGGATTTGATAAAGGCTTTGACGAACGAAATCAACAAGTTCCATCAAACTAGAATTAGAACTAGAGTACAACATAGTCGATGATGGTGGCTACGGTGGGCAAGTAGAAGTGCCTGAAGAAAGAAAAAATGAGCCTATTAGACATATCAGCACTTGTGTAATGGCATGGAAGTGGAACAAAGTTAGAGATGAAGACACATGGTTGGGATTGTTTTTCTTTATGTTGATAGGGATAGTGATGGAATAACACTTGTCATGTGAAAATTAGTTCACTTCATGGAAGGAATGAAGAATGAATTGGAGGTGTTTAGAGTTTTAGATTGCTTCCTGACGAAACAAAGATCGTTGGAGAGATATACATCACCAAGTAGGAGGACAAGAATGTGAAGTTCTACAATTGTAGTATGAAGGAGATCATCGATGAGATGGAGAATAAACCTAGTGATGGACTTTAGAAGAGGTGGTTCATGGATTAACTCCTTCCAAGGTCTAAGAAGATGAAAGTTGTATCGTAGACTATGTAACAAGAGGCGTTCGATAGACAATTCAACTCGAAAAGTAAGATGAAGAAAACATGGGCTGGTGGAGGTTGAAATGAGGAGGGTGATTCAAATAGTGACAATGATGATATGGGTGCAATAATCCAAGCACTTAGGAAGGATTTGGAGCAAGCAATTCATGAGATTAAAGGGGAAAAGAACAAAGATGGGGAGGACATTTGGTGTCTGGACTAGAGGACAAAGGGTCACATGAATGCTAACTGTCCCAAAAAAACATATTGCAATATTTGTGATGTGCATGAGCATTATATTATAGATCGTTTGTTCAACTTGAAGAATAGGAGGCAGCAGAGCCTTGCTATATACAAAGAAGAGGAGGAGAAACAGAGCACCTTGAAGAGTAGAGCAGGTGTGACGAGTGTGGGGTAATGTAATAATTGTTAGGTCAGAAGACCTGCTGGACAAGATCAAGGCAACAACAAATATTGTGGTGGAGAGAATAGATTGCAATACGATTTGAGTGGGAGACCCATCGTGCAGTGTTAAAAATGCCAAAAGTGGGGAATATTTGCAAGAAACTGCACAAACGCAGATGGTGTCAACATGTTGACAACGTGTTGTTGGTGTAGACCGGTTAACCACAAGGAAAGAAATTGTGCAAAGAAGGCCAATAGTAGCTAGAGTATCACCCTCATCGACATTAAGGAGATATCTTTGGAGAAGCATGATCTTGTTGTCATGTGTGTGCAAGCAAAGAAGAATACAAAGTATCCTGAACTTGCCAAAGAGAAGGAAAGGTGGCAGGGAACTTGCACACAAGTTGGAGAGGAGATGGCAAGGGAATGGAGTGACAAAGAGAAGGAGCTCACCACGAGGTAGGATGACAAGTTGTCAATGAAGAACTCGACTGTCCAATTGTTGGATTCAAATGTCTCGGTGAAAGTGGTGAACTTGTTTCGTACAGTATCGGAGCTTCATGTGACGATCAAAGAATTGATATGCGGAACAAGGAATGTGCAAAGAAAGCCAAGTTATGTCATGACGAACGACCAAAGACCAATTCATGGACTCGATTGTGTTGATGATTGACATTGGGAAAAAGTCTACATTCATTCACATTGAATTACTTGGTCATACGTTGAGGCAAGTCATTGTTGATGGGGGCTCCAACATAAACATATTGCTCAAGAACACATAGAGAGAATTGGGTGTGCCAATCCTATGGCCACCTAATCTTAGATTGTTTGGATCTGACCACTATGGAAGAAATATGTGAGGAGTTCTTACTGTGCAGAAGGTAAAAAAATTGCAAAGTAGACGTTCATCTTGATTTTGTGGTCATCACAATGCATAAACTTGCATATAGTGCATTGTTAAGACATGGATGGTTACACATGGCAAATGTGGACCACCATTGGGAAATGACCGCCTGCACAAGTACACTATCAATTTGAGGAACTAATCAATCAACAAAGACTTAGCATCCTTCGACGAGTTGAAAGTTGCTTTGTTCGATTGAGAAGAGAATGCAACCAACATGGAACTAACAAGGAAGGAGTGTTGGAACTGTTGAGAAATGTAGCTTAGACAGGAACTTCTTGCACAGGCTTCAGTATGAATGTGCTAGAAGTGGTTCAAGAAATTTAGAGGATGATATGGCATAGTGGGACCCACAATGGAGAGTGGGAGAATCTACATGGAACTTGGTGTATCAGTTTAGAAGTACCTCATGTCAAAGACAAGTTGTGTCTTAGGTTTAGATTTCCTATTATTTCATTTTTCTCTCATTATTTGTAAAGTGACCACTTAGGAAAAGTGGGAACTAATTCTATTTTGTAATTCACTTTAGAAGGGGTGAAAGTCTTTTCTCTCGAAGTTGACTTAGTCTTAGGAGTCTAAATGAAATGTTTCTAGAACATTCATGACTTAGACTAGGATTTAATCTAGTCCGTACATCTCAAGATGAGATAGGATCTAATCTTGATCGTACATCTGAAGATGAGAGCTAGGATTAAAGAGATTAGGGTTTTGTTCAAGCATAAAAGGCAGACAAGATGAAGAATAAAAAAAAAAAAAAAAAAAAAAAAAAACTATATACTTTGAAGAAGAGCAAGAGAGCAGGAGAAGGGCAAGAGTGCTTAGAGGAGAAGAAGAGCATTGCTGAAGAGAACTGCAAAATAAGCATGCCGTACAACAAGCCATGCACAGGCCGTACACCTTTAGATCTACAGGTTGTGCATCATCTTCTGTTGATGCTTGAGTGTGCTTCAGGGTTAAGAGGAGAGGAAGAGTGATTTACTATCCAGAAAAGGCAAAAATAGAGCAGGCCGTCCTGCTGTAGCTGTACTCTTTTGTATAGACCGTTCTTTTGCTTCCGCTGTTCATTTTCCAGCTATTGTGTAATTGTTGCATGTTCAGAAATTTATTTGTCTTTAAATAAATTTAAGATCTGATTTATTTAATAGAAGAAACATAGGAGAACGATCACCTAGGCTTTGGAAAATTTACATGGTATCAGAGCTACATGTGATTGAGATCCTCAAGGGTTTACAACAATAGATCATTGCTGGATAGAAAGAACCAACAGTTAGAGGGTTTTAGACTTTCGCTTGAAGGACTAAGCTTACTTGCAGGACAATTTTTGAGTCTTTCATATCAAATCTGAAAGTTTGTGCAGTAGATCTCAGAGATGGCAGCAACTAGCCTCAGATTTGAGGATAGATTGGAAGGTACCTCCAATTTCTTGCCTTGGAAAGTCAGGGTAATGTTCTTATTGGAAGAGAATGATCTTTGGGATATTGTCAAGGATGTTGTGACTTCGCCTACAGATTTGCAGTAGTTGGCAGCTCACAGCAAGAAGGTAGTGAAGGCCAAGCGGATGATCCTAGATGCAGTGAAGGATCACTTGATTCCTCACATATCTGAGAAGACTACGACAAGGAGATGTTCAATGCCCTGGTTAGCCTCTACCATAGCGAGAACATAAATAGGAAGATGATATTGCGGAACAAACTCAGATCTATAGAGATGACCAGATTTGACACCGTTACCAGTTACTTGATGAAGATCACACAGATTCATGATCAACTGGCAGCAGTTGGGGAGAAGGTTGAAGACACAGAGTTGGTGAATGTGGCACTAAATGGTTTCTCAACTTCATGGGAACCATTTGTCAAAGGCATTCGTGCTCGTGAGCACCTTTCCACCTTTGAAAAATTGAGGGATGATTTTATCCAGGAGGAGACTCAGATGGAGTCAAAGGCCAGCAAGAAGGGTGGTGACGATAACCTAGCCCTCATTCGGAAAACCAAGAAGGGTAGAGGTAAAGGACCCAGTTGGGGTAAGGTAAAGAGTGAGGTGTCAACCTTTTAGTTAGGGAAGGACTTGAACAAGATCAAGTGCTTCATTTGTCATAAGCACGACCATTATGCATCACATTGTCCAAACAAGAAGAAGGGCAAAGGGAAGCAATAGTAGACGTAGGTAGCAGCCTCCGCAGAAACTCAGATGAGCGAGTTTGCTGCCAAATTCAATAAGGATTTCTTGTTGGTATCTTGCCTTTCTACCAGCACAATTTCGAGGGATGCTTGGTATGTGGACAGTGGGGCATCTTGGCACATGCCATTAGCCCGACAATGTTTTACCAGTCTACAAGAGGACTCAGGGGTTCAGGTTGAGCTTGGTGATGATGCCAAGTATCCAGTTGAAAGAATTGGTAACATTCCTTTTCGACTCTAGTTAGGGAACTCTTTAGACTTTGATGATGTTTTGTTTGTTCCAGGTCTCAGGTGAACTTGCTTTTAGTTTCGGTTATGGAGGATAAGTTTATGCAATAGAGTTCAAGAACCAACATGTCCTTATTAGATCGAAAGAATCTAGCCCAAAAACAACACAAGTGATAGGGGTTAGGGAAGACAATTTATACAGGTTGTAGGGTGAACCTGTTCTAGCCCTAGTTCATAGCAATAACAACTTGTGTGAGTTGTGGCACAAGAGGATGGGGCACCTGCATCATAGAGCGTTGCCTATTCTAAGGGAGATAGTCACAGGTCTTCCAGAGTTCAGCATTGAGCAGCAGGGAGTATGCAGAGGGTGCACGCTTGGCAAGCATGCCAAGGTTGCTTTCCCAAACAACGAGCATAGGTCTAAGGAGATACTAGATCTAGTACGTTTGGATGTTTGCGGACCGATGTCAGTAGCATCAATTTTAGGTAGCATGTACTATGTTTCCTTTATTGATGATTTCTCTTGCAAGACATGGATCTACTTCTTAAAGACCAAGGATGAAGTCTTTAGCAGGTTTTAGGAGTTTAAAGCTCTAGTTGAGAATCAGATAGGGAAGAAGATCAAGGTCTTGAGATCAGACAATGGGGGTGAGTATACCTCCAAGGAGTTCAATGGTGTCTACAAGCAAGCAAGAATCAAAAGGGAGTTGACTGTTCTACACAACCCACAACAGAATGGGGTTGTAGAGCAAAATAATTGATCCATCATAGGGGTTGCTAGGGCCATGATTCATGACCAGGGCTTGCTAGGGCCATGATTCATGACCAAGGCTTGCTGATATTTATTTGGGCATAAGCATGCAACACAACAGTCTACATCCAAAACAGGTGTCCTCACAGGATCTTGGAGGACGAGACACCAGAGGAGGCATTCACTGGTGTGAAGCCAGAGTTGAGTCATTTCCGCATCTTTGGATGTCCAGTTTATATCCATGTTCCGATAGAGAAGAGGACGAAGTTTGAGCCCTCTAGTAGGAATGGCTTATTTGTAGGTTATAGTGAGACTTCAAAAGCTTACAAGGTCTATATTCTAGAATAAAGGAAGACATTAGTGAGCAGGGATGTAAAGTTTGAGGAGGACGTTGCATCCAAGAAGTCCCATGAGCCTATTCTAGTAACAGAGAATGAGGAGTAGGAAGTTCTGAAGGTTGAGCAAGTATCAACAAAGACACCAGTAGTTTCTAGTTCAAGACAACAACCTTCAGGTGAGGAGGAGATATTAGCCCCTTCCAGTTCTATCAGGAGACCTTGATGGCTCACACAAACATTGAGGGATGCTCAGGAGCATGTTGAGGCTTCTAGTAGCATGATTAGGGAGAGCAGACCTCCGAGGAAGTTTCCAAACTACATGGCATTGATGAGCAACATCATAAATTTAGAGCCTTCTAGTTTTTTAGGAGGCAACAGACCAACATGTTTTGTGGGATGCCATGGTGGAGGAGTAAACCTCCATCATGAAGAATGATGTTTGGGACATAGTTCCAAGACCGAGGAGGAAGTCGGTTATGAGTTCTTGGTGGCTCTACAAAATTAAGCATGCTGCAGATAGCAATACCAAGAAGTTCAAGGCAAGGTCTTTGTTGAGAGGGTTCTCCCAGAAAGAGGGAGTAGACTATGAGGAGACTTTTGCTCCAGTCGTGAGGTACACTTCCATTAGAGCAGTTATATCTTTAGCTTCATTTACGACATGGTGGATTCATCAAATGGATGTGAAGACAACTTTCCTTAATAGGATCATTGAGGAAGAAGTGTACATAGAGCAGCCTCAGGGCTTTGAAGTAAATGGTTAGGAGTCTCATGTTTGTAGGTTTGAGAAAGCCTTATATGGACTCAAACAGTCACCGAGAGCATGGTATTCCAGGATAGATGGATACTTGTAGAGTGTGGGCTTCGCCAAAAGTGATGCAAATCCTAATCTTTATTACATATTTGTTGGGATTGATCTGCTCATTTTGGTGCTATATGTAGATGACTTGTTTCTTACAGGTGCAGAGAAGCTCATTGTAGGGTGCAAAGCAGATATGGCAGCTGAGTTTGAGATGAAGGACATTGGCATGATGCATTACTTCTTAGGTTTGGAGGTTTGGCAGAGACCAGGGGAGATATTCCTTGGGTAGGGTAAGTATGCAGTTGAGATCTTGAAGAGGTTTCGGATGGAGGACTGCAAACCTATGGCCACACCCATGATCACTAATCTGAAGAAGGTGACAATTTCAGATTCAAAGCTGGTGGACCCTATATTGTACAGACAACTGATAGTATCCTTGATGTATTTGGTCAACACAAGACCAAATATATGTTTTGCAGTGAACACCTTGAGTCAGTTCATGGTGGAGCCAAGGCAGGAGCATTGGGTATCAATAAAACATGTGCTCAAATACTTGAGGGGCACAATGGAGTATGGTATGAGATATCTTGGAGATGGTGAAGTAAGGTTGCAGGGGTATTCAGACTTAGATTGGGCAGGGAGTGCAGTAGATAGGAAGAGCACCTTAGGGTGTTGCTTTACCTTGGGGTTCGGCATGATAGCCTAGTTCAGCAGGAAGCAGACTTCCGTGGCTCTTAGCTTAGTAGAGGTCAAATACATGGAAGCTAGTACTGCTAGTTGTGAGGCCATATGGCTTCGCAAGTTGCTTACAATATTGATTGATTACGAGTTGGATCCCTCGGTGATATACTGTGATAATTAGAGATGTATCAAACTCTCTGAGAATCCAATATTTCATGACAAGTCGAAACACATAGAGATCAAATATCACTTCATACGAGACAAGATTTAGAAGGGAGCAGTAATGCTCCAGTAAATCCCCACAGATTAGCAGGTAGCTGATATTTTGACCAAGCCCTTAGTGAAAGGGAAGTTTGAAGCATTCAGAGATAAACTTGGATTCGTGCAGACTTCCTTCCTTTCTAAGAGGGAGTGTTGAGAAATGTAGCTCGGACAGGAACTTCTTGCACAGGCTTCCGTATGAATAAGCTAGAAGTGGTTCGAGACATTTAGAGGATGATATGCATAGTGGGACCCACAATGGAGAGTGGGAGAATCTACATGGCACTTGGTGTATTAGTTCAGGAGAAGTACCTCATGTCAAAGTCAAGTTGTGTCTTAGGTTTAGATTTGTGTCAAGTTGTGGGAGAATCTGGTCTGTACATCTCAAGATGAGATAGGATCTAATCTTGACCGTACATCTTGAGATGAGATATGGGCGGCTAGGATTAACGAGATTAGGGTTCTATTCAAGCATAAAAGGCAGACAAGATGAAGAAAAGATATATACTTTCAAGAAGAGCAAGAGAGCTAAAGAAGGACAAGAGTGATTAGAGGAGAGGAAGAGCAGATTGCTGAAGAGAATTGCAAGATAAGCAGGCAATACAACAGGCAATGCATAGGCCGTACACTTTCAGATCTACAGGTCGTGCATCATCTTCTGTTGATGCTTGAGTGTGCTTCAGGGTTAAGAGGAGAGGAAGAGTGATTTACTGTCTAGAAAAGGCAGAAATAGAGAAGGCCGTTCTGTTGTAGCTGTTCATTTTCCAGCAATTGTGTAATTGTTGCATGTTCAGAAATTTATTTCTGTCTATAAATAAATTTAAGATCTGATTTATTTAATAGAAGAAACATAGGACAGCAATCATCTAGGCTTTGGAAAATTTACAGGAACTGGCATAGGAAATTGTTGGCATAGAAGTTGCTTATGTTGGAGACACCCAAGACGCCATGGACACTACTCGTAAAATGAATGTGGGTGAGTGTGAGCAAAACCTTTTAGTAGTCTGATCTTGTAGTTGGCCGAGTAGAAGTAGGGACAAAAGTAGAACCAATGGTTTAGACACAACAAGTGGCAGTTGTAGCAATGAATGTAGGGGTAGGGATTGTATTGCAACAAATCGATTTGCAGGTTGAAGAGGTTGGAGACTTTGGCAGGAGTATGATGACAAAGTAGCTCAATATGCAGCCTCCACGACTTTTCAAGTGTTGATGATAGTGTGGGGAGGAAATGTGCCAACATAGATGGAACTTGTCAAGGAAAAACTAGATCATGAAGTTAGGAAGGGTATTGGTCCTATCAGGGAGGAACCGGTACAAGTACAGTAACAATGTGGGCCAAACAAGCAACCGAGTTAAGAAGACCTTTTGTTGGAGAAGGAACTTGAAGATTAGTTGTTTCAAAGAGACAAGTGGAAGGGTAAAGCAAATAAAGAGGAATCAAATGATGACGATGAGATATAGGGGGAAGATGAAGAGGGTGACAAGGTAGAATGGAATAGTGATTGCAAGAAGCACACTATGATAGAATATCCAAAATTGAGATGACCACTAGTGTAGGGAAATTTATTGACGAGTAGGTGGAGAACTTTTTCATACAACTCACAAAGGTGATGGAGAGAGCTTGCAAGGAATTTGTAGCCAATGCCATTGGATAGTGGTGAATTAGGGTAGAGAGCAAAGTAGCCAAGCTGGCCAATCAAGCTCGGGATGAAGTGCAAATCACATGATTGGCCAGATTTGTAGAAACACAATAAAGGGAGGTTAGGGTGGAATTCAGATAATGACTGGGTTGTTAGAGCTCCTTGGGGGAATGAGAGTGCTATACCATCCTCCTCCTTAGATCTACATCATAGAGGATAAGTTTGAGACATATCCCACTCCCTCTACAATGAAGAAAATTAAGCTTTCTCTTGAGCTTCAGGTGGCATATGAGCATCTCGGTTATCTGGGCTATCTCATTTAGTGGTTGACTTCGGGGCTGTGAACTTTGCACGATATGGCAAGGGACTCAAAGCAGTTGATTGAACAAGAAGCAAACTGAGTCAAGGAGTTGGAGGAAGAACTTCAACTGCTCAAGGACAAATTCAAAGCCAAAATAGAATTGCATAAGGATTACGAGTTGGTGCGGAAGGAGCACATGGAGCATTTGTAGGAGTGTGAGCAACAAAGGAGACAAATGATCAACAAATTTTGGTGTTGCAAGCACAACTACGACACATGGACAACAACGGTGATGTGGAAGGAGTTTCAATGCCAGAATTGGAACTTGTGTGGCCCCCTTGGGAGAAGGGAATTCCAAGGATGGAAAGTGTTGTTTCCTATGATGATAGAGGAGAACAAGATTGGTGGGAAATATTGTTCCAGAACAGTAAGCAGCTTGAGTCAAGGAGTTGGAGGAAGAGCTTCAATTGTTAAAGGAGAAAATCTAAGCTGAAACAAAGTGTGTGAGGAGGAGTATGAGTTGTAGTAGAAGGAGCACAGGGAACATTTGCAACAGTGCGAGCAACAAAGAGAGGCAAAGGATCGATAAATTTTGGTGTTGCAAGCACAACTGACCGAGGCACAAGTGAAGTTAGGGGCTGCATAAGGGCATATATTCGACCTTGAGAAGGAAAGCTAGTAGTAGAAGAGACATATTGAACATCATGGTTTATGATGGTCAAGTTATGCAAATTACGCCAAGAAGTTGAAGGAGTGATGTGATGATTTGAGTGCATAGATTTTTGGTTTTGCAAGGGGTTTTGTCCTAGTTCTGCTCCTCCTTGTGCACAATATCTTGATCCTCAAGGAGTCTAGATGTAGTTGATGAGGATGTTGACTAGTTTAGAGGGGAGAGTAGATGAAGACAATGGTTTTAACGTGGCACGACCACGAACGCCGCCTAAACCCTAAGTTGGATGCATATGAGTGATGAGTACACATATAAGACAAATTTGATTTACATGGTTTTTATTTCATGTTTGTATATAGTTGCACATCTCATGATATTGTGAAATATTGTGTTGTGTTTATGTTGTATGTCTGACGTTAGTTTTATGTTAGTTTAGTGGGTACGAGAGGGTGGTTACACAATTGTGTAACTACTTCCCCTACTTGGCTGCAATTAAGAGACTCCTACTTCATTGTTGTGGTATCTCATGTATCGTACTGATTGTACTCTGTTGCATCATATTTTTTTTTTGTTTTGATATATTGTGCTTTCCATTTTGATAATATATATCTTTTTTGCGTGATTTCTTTGCTTGTGCATATTTATGGATTGTTGCTGGTAATGTTGTATTGTTGTTTGATACTTCCTAAGCCTTCATTTGCGGAAATTCCAAACTACTGTGCGACAGTCTTCTCAATCCAATGTGTCTATAGTGAAAGAAACATCCTCGACTAGCCATGTAACCAGCCAACCAAGTAGTCAATCATTTTTCAAGGAAACTTTTTTTAACACCTTGCATGTAATGCAGAAACTACATATATGGAAGAGACTTTTGAGAGAGTAGAAGCACCAATAAAAAGAGCTTGGAAATTGGTTCAAGAACTAATTCAACTCAGGAAGGAACTTGAAATGGTGGAGAGTGAATGCACAATAGAGAATGGGAAATACAAGGAGATCATGGAATTTCTTCTTGATACATCCTTGGTGAATAAAGAAGAGTTGAAAGCAATAAGCTTAGACTACAAAAAACACATTTTGAAAATCTGCTTGTGCTGGGACTACATATAGAATGAAGGCTGAATGTAGTTTCTGCTGAAATAGGTTTCAGCATTAAATATCATGATAAAGTCAGCACCTCTGTTGGAACTTTTTTAGAATCATGGCCTTGAATGGAATCTTGATAGATTAAACCGACAGGAAATCCATGGGATAGCTGTGAAGAAATTTTACAAAGAATGGAAGAGTTTTGAGAGGCAATTTTTTTGAATTTGTTGCATATGATGGTTATTCTTAAGCACCTGTTTGACATCACCAATGAGACGTCTACAGTCCAGTCATTGGTCTCGGTAAGTGACTAATTGACAGATTTGACTGACAAGACAAAGGCTTTGTATATTAATGTTTGCCAAGCTAACATAGAAGATCACACAGATCAGATAGTGTACTGGAAAGTGGAACATGTACCTGATGAGGTAATCAGAAGAGGAAAATAGAAAGCAAGCAGATGCAGAGGAAAAACAAAAAGCAGCATCAACAAATTTGCCAATTAAGTTGGATTAAATAACTGGGGCCCATGTATTCAAATGACTTAAATTGTATTTTTGTTTTATGTTGCAATTTCATTTTGTAGAAGCCACTTAAGAGGTTTATCTAAAAGTCTTATCTTATATTTTGTAAATAAAATCAAGGTTAGTTAGAAGTGAAGAAACTGCCTCTTTGAGGTATAAATTGCAAGAAGCAAAAGAAAAGATAAGTATTTTGGGAGTCTATAAGGAGTAAGAAAAAAAAGGCCAGAATGTAAATATTCCAATTTTCAGAAATCATATCGAAAACTGTTGCTTTTGGCACTTTTGCTATTCATGTTGTAACTGTTGTCTCACATTATCTGAAGCTAGTTAGATAATGGCTAGCTTTGTGAATTTGGAGAGATTTACTATTTTCTTTCTTGCTTGGAATGAAATGAAGGTTTGAGAATTTTTCATAGAAATGTTTAAAATTCATTTCTCATTCACCAAGTTACATTTCTGTATTCATTAAATTTCAACGACTGTGTTTCCTTGTCAGATTGCAAATCAGGCCTGTAAATTTCTTTGCTATAATCATTTTCTGAAAAGATGTTCTGTACAATAATGCTTTTGATAGAATTTTAAATTAGTCTTTTGAAATTTATGATTTTTTCTTTAAAACAAAGACTAAATTAAAAAATTCCCAAAAGAAGTAGCCCCTATTTGAGTGGAGGGAAGTTAAAATCTCAAATCTCTCCTGAAATACAAGATTTCAGATCGATGCCTCTCATTCACAGTCTAGCAATCTAGAGTATAGTGTATTACCAATTTTCTGTTTAGATGTGAAGGTTTGCTAGCAATATATGTTAGGAGAGGCTTGGTGAAGAGTACACTGCTTGTTCCTGGAAATGTTCAGTGAGGCCATTGTAGCCCAGGTTGTTCTTCTAAGGACATCATTAAAGTTTGTTCATCTAAGGACATCATTAAAGTTTGTTCTTCTAAGGACATCATTAAAGTTTGTTCATTCTTGGTGATAAATGAGTATGCTGTTCATTTTTTTGGTCTGGATTTCAGGCTTGAGCCTTACTCTTCATAGGTCACTTTCTTTTGGCTTTTCTGGTGGTTCCTTTAGGTGGAGGGCCTTTATTGACTTACATGTATTGTATTGTTTTGTCTGCACTGACTTATCTAGGGTTTGCCTCTATGGGTTTACTTCCCTTTTGTTCATATTTTAGTTTTATGTATTCATTTTTGGTGATTTTAGTTCTTTTTAGCACTCCTACTTGCTTTTATAACTTGCTGTGCTCATGAGTCTTCTTGATCTACTTGTTGATTTTATATGTTGTGAACCTTAACATAATGATATTTTCTTTTTTTCATTTTTGTCCTCTGGTCTTAAAACAATTTTTTATTTTTCAAATGTTCCTCATTTGCAAATGTTTTTAATAGCAACTTTACAGTGACAACTTTACTCTTCCTTTTCAGTGTCTCCAGAAATCCTGCAGGCACAGGAATTTGTCAAGCTGTGATACCATGTCAGAATCTAGATGTGGCGCCGTCAAACTAATAAATCACAAATAAAGGATACAACAAATTTGGGAGAAATGAAATTTTCATCATTTTCTTTTCGCACTTTTTTAGGATAATCAATCACCTCCTCCTCAAGCCTTTTTAAACACAGTCCAACATATAAATGGCTCTGACCTTGGCCTTGGGTTTCTCTCAAAAAAATTCTTATTGCCCATTGTACATTGGTGATCCAACTCTCTCAGTAACTATAAACATTAGTGATGCATTTATTGACATATAACACTAAAAATGTAATGTACCAGAATTTCAACTTATTGCTGACAAAATGACCCATAAAAATCACCATGATAGAAACACTGACATATAATACTAAAAATGTAATGTACCAGAATTTTAACTTATTGCTGACAAAATGACTCGTAAAAATCACCATGATAGAAACACTAAATAAATATTACCTCTTAACACAATGTCTCAACTGTTATGTAACCTGCTAAATGCCTCCTGTTATGGAATTTTTCATGGAATTTACTCTTCTTTTATCCTTCCTATTGAATGGAACTCTTTTGAGGTAAAGAACTTGATCTGTAACATAGACACTAGTGGTCTTTGTTAATATTTGGCAAAACACTTGCATGATGTAAGCACATTGACAATTTAAATTCTGTTATTTTTTTTGATAAATAATTTTTATTTATTAATATTAAAAAGCACAGTAGCATTTTCATCAGCTAGCATTAGCAGGTCTAATCCTACTAAGCCTTGGTGAACAGCAAAATCAAAAGCCAAGCCATAACAGTAAAGCAGCTGAGTCTCACCCTTGTAGGCCCAATCCAAAAACCATAACTATAATATAAAATCAAAAGGTAAAGTACTAAAGACCAAGAGACTTATCCCCTAACAACCCTGGCATCTGGTTCCCCTCTGACCCTCTTCCCATCCCTTGCCACAAACATGGACACAACTTAGTGTCTACGCAATGTTTTTTAATTAATCTTTCTCCTGAAAGCTGCTGAACTGCAACTTGAGCCACTGCTTGGCCAACTTCTGCTGCCTATGTGTTTTTTTGCTTTATTAAGAGATCATCAGCAGCAATAATACTGTTATCTCTTTGTTCGAATTCAAGTTTGGTGAGCTTGATGTTCGGAAAAAATTCGACACATGGAAAAAATTCAGCATGAAGTCAGAGATTTTAAAAATATGCAATCATAACTTTCACAAACTTATAATTAAATCAAGTGCAACAATTAAAGCAAGTTATAATGCAACATGAAATGCATATGAAAACATGTCTAATTTATGCCCCCACAGAATATCTGCACATGAATTTCTTTCACTTTTAAATCTTTTTCTTTCTTTTAAATCAGTTACAGAGAATTGAAATGGGCCCCACCTGTATTACATCACGACCGTGTTATGCTGGTTTTTTAACCAACCACATAGGGGTGTTACAACTGGCATTTATGGATATATTGTCTGGAAAGATTTGGAACTGTCTTCACATTGTGAGTTCACGTTTTTTTAACCACTTGATCCTATGCTATTTGATATATCCACACATAAGTTTTTTGAGTGGGTTGTATAGGATTGAAACTGGCCCCACGTGTATTACATCATGACCACATAGTGGTCTTACAATAGCTTCGCAATTATACATGTATCACTTGGCAAGATTCGGACCTGGGTCTCTTTGAAAGTTGAGAAATATAACCTGTTGAGCTAATGCCATTTGATATATATCAGCACATAAGTTACCTAATACATATTTACAAATTTCGTTGGTTTTCACATTGACTGAAGTTCCACAAACCAGCAATTTTCAATGAATTTCATCAATTTCAATGTGGTTGTTCTTGAAATTCAGCATATTTTTGAATTTCATGGATTAAATTTGATGACTGTTGTTACAAAACTTTTATCATTTCACTCTTGCTCAGCTTGCAGTAATTCCCGCCTAAAAACAACCCTGCTCAATGTGAATGACAGCAAGTGTGGTATTCACCTGACTGCTGGTTCTCTCTTTTCTCCATCATGGCTTTTAGCTTGTTAGGGTTTACCTATTTTTGGGTCCAACCCTTTGATGCCATACAGTTCAACTTTAGTATAGGTTACTCTAGTTTCTTTACTCTGGTTTAGTGTATTTTCGTAATACCTTTTTGGTTACCACAGTATTGTAATAGCTCTTTTTGGTGAGTCTCATTGGCTTATGTTGGTCATACATAGACATCAATAGAATTATAATTATCTTATTCGCTATGCTTTCCACTACAACACTCCTCTTTGTTGACATTTTAAATTCTTGTTTGCTTATGCATTTCATAAATTCTTGAGAGAAGGCTAGTCCTGATTGATCTATTCACTTTTGATCTTTATGCTTTATAAGAATGGATATATTTAAACATCTTCCGTTATAGCTTTGCTGAACAAATGAACATGTGTGGGAAGAAAAAAAATTAAGAAACAGAAGCTATTGAATTTGTGTCAGTGGCTAACTTTACATTGGAAATAGGACTTTTTAAATATCTGCTAGATAGTTTTAGTCATAGCAGATAGTTTCTGCAGAAGCAGTTTTAAAATTAATAAAGTTTGGTGTTTTCTTTTCAGGTTGTGGTTGTATCAGGTGAGACTGGCTGTGGAAAAACAACACAGCTTCCCCAATACATTTTGGAGTCTGAAATAGAGTCTGCCCGTGGGGCAATGTGTAGCATTATCTGTACTCAACCTAGACGTATATCTGCTATGTCTGTTGCTGAAAGAGTTGCTGCAGAAAGAGGGGAACAATTGGGTGAATCTGTGAGTTTCTGTTGTTTGAGAATTGTCTTCTTATTGTTAAATTTTCCTGTTATTTGGAGGTGTTGTTCTGGCATTCCAACCAATGTATTTTGTAATTTGGGTAAGTCTGACTGGTGTGTTTGTCATAGAGAGGCAACTAACTAAATTGACAAACGTGTTAGGTTGGCTACAAGGTTCGCTTGGAGGGTATGAAGGGAAGAAACACGCGTCTGCTTTTTTGTACAACGGGTATTTTGTTGAGAAGGTTGTTGGTGGATGGTGAATTAAAAGGTGTAAGCCATGTTGTTATAGATGAAATACATGAGCGTGGCATGAATGAAGGTATTGGTGCTTTCATATCTGGCAATGATCTGTCCATTGTTGTAAGCATAATTATCAAATTTGGCGAATTTAATCAAAAACGTCCAAATTTTGATGATTTTCTACCTCACATGAAAAAAATTGACAAACAACCATTAGTTAATGGCAATTGTAATTTACATAATTCATTTCCGCATCTACTTGACTCTCTTCTATTTCTACCAAAAAATGTAAAGGTTGACACCAAAAAACCAATTAAAAAGATAAAACAATTTTAGTATGTCAAAATGATCTTAGGGTAACTTATTTATAAAGACATTTGCAATTCAACTTCATTTTTGTATGAAATATGAAGTTCTTTATGCATATTTATATTTATTTTTATTTTATGCATTTAAATTAATAAAAGACTATAGCTATTTTTCAAGCTTCATGGTGAATCTTATAGCTAATTTTCTCAAGGACTACCCCTGCGATTTTAATCCTTGTTGAACTTGAACCTGACCCTGAACAAGATAACTTAGGTTGTGACTTAATATTGTTAGATATGTCTCAAACGCATATCTTGATGATTGGTTTGATTTGCAGATTTTCTTCTGATTGTGTTGAAAGATCTTCTTCCTCGACGTCCAGACCTCAAGCTGATACTGATGAGTGCAACCCTGAATGCAGAGCTGTTTTCATCTTTCTTTGATGGAGCACCAACAATTCATATACCGGCAAGTCTAAGATGCTTAATATTATTGTGCATTTTCTTTGTCACATGCTAGAAATTTATGAATGAATGGCTATATAAATCTGAAAGTGCATTCTATGTATCTTACAAATTGGGAGTGGAAATTAGAGCTAAAATGTATACAAATCAGAAATGGTATCTTTGACATCATCAAGCCATTATGACAAAAGTGCATATTGATATAATTTAATTTATTTATTTTCCCTTTAAACCCATTTTGAACGCCAAAGAGGGTTCTTCACAACCCATACACACATAGAGGAAGAATCCAGAGTACAAACAGCCACATAGTAATGGGGAGGATTCGTGCTGGGATCTTATCTTGGGTCACTGTGGCCATAATTACTTCAACTTACTGTGAAACCAAAGTTTGCTACACTAAAATAAAATTGATGTTAAGAAGTATATATATATATATATGATGATGATTAAAAGAAAACTCGCAATTAAGGAGAATAGAATTAATTAGTGTTGGGGATACTTTCACCTGTAAAGGGGAAGAAGAAATGCGAGCAATTATGAAACAGTTATTCATGAGATAGTTGAGAGAATCTTTTCAAAAGTATTCAAGCAACCAAATTTCATGCATTTGTGAAAGGAGAGCACAAATTCCCAAAGGCAAAATTTTATGATATAAGCAAGAGAAAGATGTATTTGTTGAGTCCAGAAAATATATCTATGTGGCTTTTATACATCCCAAGATGATAAACCTTCAAAAACAAGGGGTGATCTCTCCTCATCTCAACTGCCCTGGAAAGAAAAGTTTCCACAATTTAGAGGAGTATTTTCTTAACATGCTGGGGGTGGTTATAGTGGCAGGGGGTTTGGAAACCATGGTCTTAGCCTCATGGAAAATCTTCTATTTCCTTCTTGTTTAATGGAATAAAATGCCTCACTGCTGTTAATTTTTTATAAAACAAAAACAATTTTTTTTTCCTGAAAATGCTTCAGAATCATTTCTTGAGAACTATATGCAGGACACTTATTTTCTATAGAAATTCTTAAAAAGTGGTCCCAGTAGGCCCATAGGCCCTGGTAGAGTTAAAAGAAGCTTATATGCATACATTAGAAATGGTAAAGCAATAAACCTTCACAAACTGGGAATAAAATCTAGAAAAAGTGCCTTCATTTCTTATTTTCATCATTTGGCATTGAAAAGTGACTGAATAGCAAGATGTGAGAGTGAGCAGAGGGAGAAAACTTTTGCAGCTGAAGAAGTGTTCTCTTACATAAAATAGGGGGATGGGTAGTACTGACCAGAGTTTTCGATGGTGAAAAAGGAGGTGGGTTTAACTTCTTATGTTATTGTGTTTTTGCCAAAATCAATTTCTTCATGTTTTCTTCTCATTCTTCTTAAACAAGCAACAACTACCTTAGCTCTGAAAGCGATAAATGCCCTAGATGGTTATTTTCCTCTTTGTGGGCATGTCATAAGACTAAGGATTTTAGGAAGGAGTGGACCTTGAATGGAGATTCAATGAATATTCTGTTTTATAGCAAGGCACCTATACAAGGATAAGAATTGCATGAAGAGTTTACTGGGTGTCAAAGCATTTGCAGCTGATAGAGCCAAAGGAGACAGGTTGAGTCAATGGGCCTTGAAATAAAAAATTGCCATGCCAAATAGCAACATGCATCAAGAGCCAGTCAGTGTGACTGCAGGAAGAAAGAAATATGGAGAACTTGGGTGGGGGCTTTTGGAAAGGATGTTCATTTCCTATAGAAGGGAAGAAGTGGATTCCTAGGTAAATATGATACACGGTTTTCACTAAGATAATCAATGACCATTGGTGCTGCACCTGTGATGTTTTAGAATTAAATGGAATAGCTGGAAATAAGTGATTTATTTCACATGTAAATAATTTTCAGTGTCTGTGAAAAGTTCAGGGTGTTAGAATAGGTGGAGTAATTGTTTTCTTTCCAAGAATGTAAATCTTCTGTTGTGAGATTGCCAGAACAATGGGATAAACCATTCGTAAAGCTTGGTTTTACTCTCGCTTTTGTTTCAGATATTATGAAGCGAGATATCAAATTCAAAATGCAAAACATATACACATTAGGAGAAAAAATTACACACATGGTGTTTCACTTAAGCTCTATTTATTCTAACTAATTCTTGATTTCCCTCATTCTAGACTAATACATGATGCTGGCCCCCAATAGCATTTAATGTAGGCAACATAACTCAACTGCCAAGCCCATGATAGCTCAAATTAGTTTAACTCAATCTGCCTACAATCATATTGAACCATGATGTCAGATTCTCACAAATAAGACATCAAATCTAATTCTCTCTGATCGTGGAACATAATGTATCTTGACACTATTATGATTCTTCCCTAAATCACTAAATCATTCAATTTGCCATCAAAAGAGTTACGAACATAACGTATCTTGACACTATTATGATTCTTCCCTAAATCACTAAATCATTCAATTTGCCATCAAAAGAGTTAGGGATTATGCCAACTACATACAACCATCTGTTGTAGAAATGGAATACAACAAACTACAATACAATTCCTTTACCACTTATATAAACAAGATATATAATGAGAATAACTTACATATACAAATGGATGTATTGCGCACACAATATTATCCTGCACAACAGCTAACAATCTACCAACAAGCAACTCTGGCCAACAATGACAATCACTGTTACCCTCTCTTGCATCTCTCACATAGAAGCATACTTCTAGTATAACGGGACTGATAGGTGGTTGGCAACTACCCAACTACCTCCAAACTACCGTTTATAAAAAACATTAAAAATACCCCATTACATTATTATTACAAGCACTTAGCCACGTACTCACACAATACTACATGACAGCCTATTACAAACATTTTGTGAACACATTCACACATATACATTCCTATGCTCAAACATTCATTCATGCAGGCATATCAAATCGTCTGCCTACATCTATCCTCTCCTCTTGACATCCTCGTCAACACATGAACTAAACACCTTGAATGCTGTATTGGAATCTCTATGTCACGCTACTTTTGGTTTCTCCTATTCTAGACATCTTTTGCAAGTGGCTTTGCTTTAAATTGTTGCCAATGAAACATTCCTTGCTGACTACTTGCTCCACTTTGTGCTTGGGGTCTAGGGGCAATGCCCTTCGCGCATACCCTGTTCGAAATGAAATTTTCTCCTCATTTGCATTTTGGTGGCTTTTGCTCGACCCACTTTTCACATTCAAATCATTGCTCTAACAGCCAAAACAACTAGACGCTTCCCTTTGACAACATACTTCAAACAATTGGCCTTGATGGCTGACCTTCGGTGATAGAACCCATCGGCCAACTCCAATTGCTTGGGTTAGATGGACTCGTTGGCCAACCCTAGATGGATGGCCTAGAAAAACCCTTTGTTCCCCTCAAACAACTTCTGAGCTCTAGATGACCTCTCCGTGGCTTCATATGACCTCTTCTTGGCCTCTCCCGACCCTATCTTGGCCTCCCCCGACCCTCTCTTGGCCCTAGATGACCCTCTCTTGGCCCTTGACGACCCTTCTTTGGCCTTAGACAACACTGCCTTGGCCTCTGGCAATCCTACCTTGGTCTTTGATGACTTGGCTTGGTCAGACGACCAAGTTAACTTGCAAGACAACCTTGGCAAGTGGCTGGACGACTTGTGTTGGCCATATGACCCTAACAAGTTACAGGATGATTGTGCATCACAATTCAGTGATTTGTTACCCCTCTTTGATGAGATTGCACAACTGTTTTTCGGCCATGCAAAACCTCACCATTTGTTGAGCTAGGGTTCTCTTTGCCAAAAAACTGAATTCCTCTTGTGAGTGCCTGTTTGTGTCGTTCTGCATGCCATGGCGAAGGGCACTATCATCGAGGGAGGCTTTATGTTGTCGACGTCTCATTAGTGAAAAAGAGTGGGCCCTCTAGCTTTACAACCTAGCCAAATGATCGGGAGGTCTAGGCCAATGACCCTGGTTTCGGTTTGAACGACTGAGGGAGCTAGACGACTACCCTGGTTGTCTAGATGGCATGGCCCAATGTCCAAATGGCTTGGTGTCCAATTAGGGGCTAGACGACCTCCCTAGATGGTAGGGAGGGTCCCAGATGACCCTCCCTATTGTCTTGGTCATCCCAAACGGCCTCAGGGGCTAGACGACCTCCCTAAATGGCCTAGGAGGCTTGACGATAGTCCTAGACAGCTTGGGGGTCTGGTCACCCTAGATGGTTCTCTTAGACAGCCTAGGGGGCTGGATGATGTACCTAGATTGCCTAGAAGGTCGTTCGGTAATTTCGGATGGCCTGTAGGGCCTAACGGCTCACCCAAACGACCCATGCTGTTTGATTGTCTTAGACAGCTTGGGGGGCTTGAGGCCCACCCAGACCGTGCAGGGGGTTAATCATACATTTTGAATGACTTGGTAGGTGTGATGGCCTACCCAGACGACTCAGAAAACTGGATGCTCCTTGCAGACGGTTTGGTGCTCGTGGATTGGCCTGTAACAATGTTGTCGTTGGGACACTTGTTATTTTCTTGTATCCCTGGCTCGCTTGGCTCCTTGGTTGAGATTCTAACTCGATCTTACACTTCATGTTCACCTTCATCGAATTTTCTACCTCCTATTTCACCACCTTGGTGCTTCATCCAACTCTTCATTGTCTAAGATGCTTCTCAACTAGGGCTCGAACCTATCAATTCTTGTGCATAGAACTTGTCTATCTAGCGAATGATTTGTTACTTTGTCATCGACACACCTCAACATCGTTGTCCTTGCCACTCCTTAGCGGTAGTAACTACACATGCTCAGTAATTGTCCATGACTATTATTGTAACTACCTTGATGACTTCTTGGCCTTTGTCTACTTAACCCTGAGTTGGAGTTGGCACTATAATCTTCTTCCTCGTTGCTCAAGCTTGATAGGGTTAACAGTTGCTCTTTGTCAACCTCCACACTATATTATCTGGTGAATGGCTGTCATGCAAATAATTATTTACCAAATCACTTTCTAGCAAGTTGTTGTCTCCATGCACAGGGTTATTCGGCACTTATTGCACATCTCTCTAACCTGCATTAGAACTTGTTGAATGACTACGACAAGCTTTCCTCTTCCCTCTGAAATTTTGGTTTCATTTCGGCGAACTCCTCACTCGTGCCCTCTTGACAGTTGGGGCCAGGGTATCCAGATGGCTAGACGACCTTGCCAGATGATCAAACATTGAACAACCTCCCTCTTCGTCGTTCGCATCACCCACTTCATTGTTTGCACCACTCACTTCATTTTTTGCACCCAACACCTCGTGAATTTATCCTACCAAGGCTTGCGCATGTCGTTCTTCTTGGTTTGAATTGAGTTGCATGGTCACCGCATTGTCCATCTTAGTCTCTTCATCTAGCACTTGCATAATTCCTCCCAATTGCGTGGTTTCAACCACTTGCACATTTCTACCCAGTTGCATAGTTTCAACCACGTGTACAATCTCAACTGGTTTGCAATCTCAACCTCTTGTGGAGTTTCAACCTCTTATGCAATGTCAACCACTTGTGCAACCTTCTCTTCCTACGCATCCTCGATTATCATCTCTGCCTCCTCAATTGCAATCAAGTTCACCTCCTCTGCTTCCTCGCTAGTGCTGTGACTCTTCTCTAACTCTTCAAACCCTCTACACGATTGGTTTGTCTTGATTTGCAGTACTTTCACATTCATGTGAGAAGTGCCCCCACAAATGGCATGGCTAGCGCTGCACAATGGGTTTGCACGCCATATCATACTCAATTTGACATCTTCCAATTCTTTGGCAGTTTTCATGGACCTCATCACTAATGGCATCCCTCTTTGGTACTATCTCCATTTGTGTTGCACATGCTTGCAGTGATGATTTCACATTTGTACATGTGTTATCCGTGTCGCACTCATCTCAGAGTCATTGCTCTTCTTGCCAGAGTCACTTTCTTCACTATCTTTTCGACCCCCAACACTTGGATGATGCATTGAAATCATCCTCCAAACTATTGTTTTCAAAATCATCATTTTCGTTGGTAGAGTCGATCTCATTGTCAGAGTCACTTTCATCTTCAAGGTTGCTTTTATCCTTATTAACATGACCCCATTATTTTAATAACATCTTTGCATCACTTTCCAAGTTCAAGGCCCACTTAAAGGCCTCTCGATATGATGTCGAAGGGACCACCATGATCTTCTTTAGTACATGAAGGCCTTCCACAAACCACCATTTCTTCAATGCGCCTAATGGATCTTCCTCCAAATAGGTACCAACTCAACTTCCAAATTGGAGCATTCAATAGACTTTGTCTCACCCTGTTCCATTCTATGAATTTTAGCAATAACCTTAATGTCATTGTGGAACAATTGAAATTCCTTCACAAATGCTTTGTGCAACTCTTGCAAAGTCTGATACTCACCCTCCAATTATCTCATGTATCGATGTCCATTGTGATTCCATGAAATGTCATAGGAAATATTCTCCTCCAATTTGCTTCATTCTTTTGCCCATTGGCCTTCCACATTGTGAGATGGACTTTCCAATGCCTAATTTTGTCCTTTGTTTCACTGCCGTGAAATAGAGGACACTTGTGTGATATGCCAAAATTGGTCGTTTTTGTGACAGGTTTTTTTGGCATAGACAATGGTTTACGTGTCTCACTCTTGTCACATGCATTGTCGGAGGCACCACATCGTAATTGCTCTTGCGCCAGACTTTCATCCTATGCACCATGAAACGTGCCAACTTGCAGTTGCTCCAATGTTAGACTCCCATCCCACTCACCAATGAGCACACCAATCTACAATTGCTCTATTGTCGGACTCCCGTTACACGTAGTATAAGAGACATCATATTCCATTTGCTTTGATGTTGGACTTCTGTTGTGCTCACCATTAGACAAACCAACTTGTAATTGCTCCAATGGCAAACATTTGTCATGCATACTATCTATCGCACAACTTGCTCCAACCACTCCTGACCCTTCTTGCCCCACTAGGTTTTCTCCTCCGTCAAACTTTTTGTTAGCTTTGTCACACCCAGCTTCAGTGGCACGAACTTATATATCTTTAAGATTATCTTCTCCATTTGGATGCACGTCTTTGCTTGTGTGAAATCATTCGTTTGTGCATGCGTATTCATCGCCTTCTTGCATGTTACCCCTCACTTGTCTGGCTATGCACATGTGCAAACTTCTTCATTAGCATGCACGTCAGTGTGAACATCTTCACTTGTGCAAACTTCTTCATCAGCATGCAAACCTTCTTCAGAGTGCACTTCCACGTCGACATACATGTCTTCACTTACACAAACTTCTTTTGGCATGTATGTCTGTCTCATGTGTGAACACTCACACGTCACCTTCACGTGCGAACACGTGGGTATCCCTCGTGCATGAACACTTGTATGTCTCCATGCACAGACACTCGCACATATTCGTGCACAACCTTGTGCCTCTCTTTCCTGCACGTCCGATTGTACATCAACTTGCATGTCTGGTTGCGTGTCTGCTTCGTTCATCGGTTCTTCATCAACATCAACAAACAAGTATGTGTTGTCTTCTGTTGCAACCTCCAATCATCTCTTCTCCTGGGGGAAACTACATCATTTGTTGGCTGCACTGTAATCATCCCATTGTTGTCGTTGTGTACTGTCTTGAGCGTCATAAATCCATGTCACCAAACTCAACCCATCTTCAAACAGGCAACAGCGCTAGAATGTAGAAATGGAATACAACACATTGCAATACAATTCCACTACCACTTATATAAACAAAATACACAATGCAAACAACTTACATATACAAATGATACATTGTGCATAAAGCATGTATCCTACACAACAACTATCTGTAATATATCATACTTTGACGAACAATCTACCAACAAGCAACTCTAGCCAACAATACATTTGGCCAATAAACAAACGCTCTTTTCCTCTTTCGCATCTCTCACATAGATGCGTACTTATATAGATATAATGGGACCGGTAGGTGATCAACAAATACACAACTACCTCCAAACTACCCTTTCACATAAAACATTAAAAATACCCCATTACATTACATTATTACAAACACTTTGTCATGTACACACACAACAGTACATGACAACTTATTACAAAGACATTGTGCACACAAATTTGCATATATACGTTCCTACGCTCAAACATACATTCATGCAGACATGTCAAATCGTCTGCCTACACCTATGACCAGTAATAACTCAAGTGACATGTGATTCAAGATCCCAGTCTTCAATTTGAGCCCAACCTTAACATGTGTGATTGACTTATGATCCAACCTTCCAGATGCATGGTGCTGAAAGTAGTCTTGCTATACATTATGCTTTTGCCATATCAAGACACAGTTGGGTTTACAGCCATAATATGCTGTCACCGCACCTTTTTTTTTTTTGGTTTCTAATTTTTTTTAATAAATTGGTTATATGGGATTGAAATGGGCCCTACCCATATTACATCATGAGCAAGTTACTACAATATTTCAACCAACCACATAGTGGTATGAATACAATAACACTTTGACACTTATGTATATATCTCCCAGAAAGATTTGAAAACTGGTCTACACCTTGGAAGTCCACAATTTTAACCACTTGAGCTCATGCCATTTGATACCAAAAATTGTTATTAACCTCTAAGACTCTCCCATGATAAAAATTTTTAGGACCGACCAAGGTATGCAGTTATTGCCATGGATATGGTGAAAGCAAAACAATAATGATTGCACTGCATAGTGGAAACAGCTCTCAGAGCAAGGCTTTCTTGGGCTTCCCTCTTGCAGGCAGGAAGTTTTAAGGTGGATTTCTATATGAAGGATGGCATCATCAGCCAACTGGACTGTATCTAGCATTATTGGATCCATGACCTAAGGATTCCACTTGGTTGATTGAAATTTTGCTCCCAATTACACATCTAACCCTATTTTCAAGGCAGTAGAGCCTGCTGCCTTTGCTGTCTCTAGGAGGTAGAGATGGAGTAATACTTGATCTTTCAATGTGCTATCTGCTATGAGATTTCAGGAGATGTTATTTTTTATATGGAGATTCAGGAAGATCACTCACTAGCTTCTTTGATTACCCTAACCAGAGGCATTTATCCATTTACCTCTGAGAAGCAATCACTCTTAAGGTGCCAGGATCTATATGGACCCTTGAGGATTATTAGACTGCTTACTTTACTGCATTCTATATCTGTTGTTTGAGGAACTTATGACTACCCACAAAAATGTTGATAATTCGGTGAGACTGCATCTTCCTTGAGCGCCATCATTGATTGGAATATGTCTATCTTCCACTGCCCTTTCTTTCTTTAGACAGAGATGAGTAAAGGATTGAGCAAGTCAACCCTGTCCCTGTCCATGGGGGAAGAGGCTTCTAACCAGTGACATCATGGGAAACTAGTTCAGCTGTGAGGGTATCCCTTAACGAAGCCCCTTGTTTGATTTCAGGATATTAGTAAGAGGGGGGTTTCAAAGACCACTTACCTCTTAAAAAGACAAGTCCCCCCCCTTTGTCATTGCCTCTGCTTTTCAAATTGCAAAACAGTCACTTATTGTTGATGCCAATTTCCTGCAATCCAGGAACGGAAGGAGCATGCCTCACCAATTTTAGAGCTTCAGAAGAAAGTTAACAATAGTATCCAACTCTATTTTTTTTTGTGATAATAGTAGAAATTAATGGCAAAGCAATTTGAGATCTAATACTCCAAAACCAAAATGTGCAGGATTCGCAGAACAAAATGCAGAAAATTCTTGAGTTTCCTGGACTTTGGTCTGGGAGTGCAAGGAGTATGCCTCATCACCTTTACAGCTTCAGACGAAAGTTGACAAATCTATATAATTTTATGCCTTACTGGGAGAACACCAGAGACTCATGGTGAAACGATTTGAGACCTAATGCTTCAAAATGAAAATGTTCAGGATTCTCAGATCAAAATGCAGAAAAGGCAGAAGAGAATGCTTGAGTTTCCCTTGAATTTGGATTCATCGAACCATTCAAAGGAGCTCTTTCTTTACAGCAATGACCTTCACAGTCAAGGGATTTCAAATAGAATTTATTTTAAAAAGCTGGCATTTCATCTTAATTACAACTTTATTGCAGAATAATGGATATCCGCAAGTCATATAAGGAAGGCAACAAAGCTACAACACAACAAGTTGGAACCACAAGGAAGGAGTTCCTTATAGACCTTTATCAGTATATGCATAATGAACTGGTTGCCCACCTTCAGAAACCGGGGAATGAGCAACGCATCATGCTGTATGGTCGGTCCTGAGTCAAAAATCTAATATTCTCTTTTTGGTGTCTTTATGTATTAGCAGTAAATATCATGGTTAAATAGTTGTTTTGTGAACCTATGTACTTTCTATGTTAAATTTTGTTTACTGTTTAAACAGGTCAAACATAGAAAATAGATGAATTTTTTAGGTGTTTGCTAAAGTTGAGATATGCAATGCAAAAGGCTATCTTTGATTTTATGGATGGTAGTATTAAACATAGAAACTCTTGAGGAATCATCATATATAGCAGACTGGTATGGCCTGCAATTTTGTACAGTAAATATTCTAACTACAATAATTCAATTTTTATTTTGTTAGTTGAAAACAAGGCTATCTATTGGGAGGCTGTCTGTATTGTGTATCTTATCACAACATATTTTGTGATATAATGTAATGAGTTATTTTGACATAAAGGTGATAATTTATGATAAGTATATTGTGGTACTTTTATCATTATATCTAGTCTGAGATTAGTAGCTTGAGGTGGAAGCAAACCTCCTAGAATGTTCTGACTAGTGGTGGCAGGTGAAAATCACAATTTTGGTAATACAATAGGTATAACATTACCATGGTTTTGGGCCTGTGTTTGGCCATATATAGGAGATCCGTCTGCCATTTTGTAATCAATCTGTTTTTCAAATCAATATAATACGAATTCTATCACGTTTTTTGGAGAAAAAGTAGTTAACCTCATCTAAGGGCTTATGGGTGTAAGTGCAGTCCATATCTTGAGTGCACAGGTGCCTCCATTTCTCTTTTCTTTTGTATGGTTGTGCCTTTTGTGTTTGCAAGAACGCTACAGGTGGTAATAATGTGGGTTGTGGATCTACAGAGTAGAAACATGACCACTTATTGCAGAAGGCATAACTTTGCGTTGGAGTTTTGGATTGAGATGATGTGTTTTTGGTTGGAAAATGGACTTAAAGGCGTTTTTGATAAGTATAATATTGTTAATCTTGAATCTCTACAAAAAGAGATGTTGTTGTGGCACTTTGTGTTCGTGACCAGTGAAAATAAAATGCAGTCAATTCAGGTGCCCTTACTCTGACAGAGCATTAACTTTCAGCTCGAGTGTTGGACTAGTGTGCTTTTTTTTTTGGGTTGAAAAGTAGATTGAATATTTTTCAAATGAAGTATATTTCAAGGATTTCATTACATATTGTTACAGAAACGTGGTCAATAATTTTCAATTATTTTTAATCTCCAAAACCCTATGTGAGAGACATATATTTAGGCAGATGTTTTTGTACAAAAATAGGAAAAAAAATGTTGATGAAGAAAAGATGTAAATATTCGTATGTGGCTATGGAAGGCTAATGGAAGAAATTATTTAGGAGGTAAGAACATGGTGTAAAAAACAAATGATCTTCCAAAAGGTTTCACCTCTACACCAATCTAAAGAAAGAGAATCATCACAAGTGATATGCAATGAAGATGCATATGAAGTCAAGAAAATAGTGCTAGGAAGTCAAGAAAATACTGCTAATAATATGGGACGAGGATCCTATTCAAGATGAGGAACATCCTCAAGTAATATGAGATGGGTATCTTCATGAAGAAGAAGAAGAGGTGATATTGGTGGTTTAGGATACACAATCAGAGGATCTTCATGAAGATTTGAGGAAGTATGCAATGGAGCCAATATGCCATATGATCTTTATGCTGGTAGGACTTTTGCAAGAAACCATTTTGCATACAAGAGAGATACGCATGCTATTGCCCATAATGATCTTTATGAGAAGGTTTCTTACCCATAATGATCTTTATGAGAAGGTTTCTTACTTAATCATATTCGGTCCAAGGTCAACACCAAAAGAATATGATGGACATATTTGGCACTCCACATTTGGCTATGACATGTAATGTATGAGGAAAAAAACACATGGTAGAGCTTCCATTTGGTCCTCAAGCTTTGGCAACAAAGTATCGTAAGGGGAAGGGAATGTTGTGTACCTGAACACAACATAGTTTGTGGTATAGTGTAATGTGCTATGTAGCTATAAAGCTCATATTTTGCGATAACTGATTAGTATGGTATGGTTCTATTGTATCTAAGTCTTAGTTTAGTAGCTTGTAGTGGAAACATTCGTCTAGAATGTTCCAGTTATTAGTGAGAGGTGAAAAGTAATGTTTTGGTAATACCCTGGGTATAATACCGCCATGGTTTTGGGTCTATGTTTGGCTATATATAGGGGATACATCCCCCGTTTTGCAGATACATCCCTGCTTTTGCAGTCAATCTATTTTTCATATCAATATAATGCATGTGTCATACCAGATCTGTTGGAGAAAGAGTAGATTCTCTTAACTAGGGCTTGGAGGTGTCAATGCAGTCTATATCTTGGGTGTGCAGGTGCCTTCATTTCTGTTTTCTTTTGTGTGGTTGCAGGGACACTACCATCTGATATCCAGAAAAATACAATACTACTGTTGAAAACCATAGAACTGAACTAATGCCCATTTATGTATTGGCAGTTACAAATAAAGTGAGCACCACCAGTTACAACAGGAATATGAATAATTAATATGTAATTTGTTTTTTTTTTTTTTTTTTGTATTTACATGGTGGAATCGGTAGCCGCCACGAATCCGGGCAGGCTGTCCAGCTTTTATGGCCGCCACAGTATTCTGCGCTGTCCGCCCCGGAAGCCGCCACACAGATCTTCGTGCAGTCCGCCCCTATAACCACCATGCCACAATCATTTTAAACCTTTTACGCCGCTGAAAGCACCAGGAAAGGGACAAGCGTTCAGTCCGGCGAATTAATATGTAATTTGTTGAAATGCATATCTGGGACACTGAAAGGCCAAAGGTTCTCCTATGCAGAAGAAGGCAAAGGAACTGAGAGGCCTTTCTGCATTTTGTAGGTAGCCATTTATTGTAACTCTGAATGATTCCTTTGTAAATATTATTCTTGTTTTTTTGTATATGCATACAATCTTGTTTCCTTATCATAGCCATTTTCTGTTATGCATTGGTTTTTTTTTATAGCGAAAAACCCCTTACGGGGCCACCTTGGTCTGAGAGACCACGAACAGGGGGTTCTACACCGTCAAAGTCACCCGGGAGTCGCACCCAACCCTGCCCGCACCAACATTATCAATTGGATTTTGGGTACCCAATTCAGCTTTTTGGTAGGGTGGAGATTCGAACCTGGGACCTCCCTTGGAGGATTGCCCTCTCCTCTCCAACTCACCTACAACACCTGGAAATCATATTTTTCTGCAAGTATAATTTACAAAACTTCAGAGATAGACAGCCACACCAAAAACCAAGAACAAAAAAGACCATAAACTAGACTCATACAGTGTTGATCTAAAATTTCCCAAAAAATGCATTTAACAACTGTTTTTTTATATAGACTACTATTATTGTTATCCTTACAAACTTAAAAGTGAAAACAGAAGCTCTCAACATCTTATATCACCTTTTCAATTTGACCTAGTTGCCTGCATTTTTGTGATAATCATCACTGAGAGAACTAGCAGGAGGATTCAGATTTTCAAGGAGATTTATCTATACATTTTCTGTAAGTTTCTTGACATCCTTGTGAAGGATGTTAAGGTAACTTTCACGATCTTTGAAAAAGTTTGAAACAGTAAAAAAGTTGAGAATCATGTAGTGCTTCGAATCATTTACCACTAAAGTGAATAAGAAAAACCAAACTGTCTACAGCCATCTGAATTTTTGTAGCTAGAATTTTACTTGAATTTGTCAAGGGTTCTTCCATTTTTACTGCTGTACCTGTTTCTAATTCTTACTTTATCTTCATTGCCACATGGACAATATCAGCCAGCAAATTTGTTGTTGAAAAACTATGCATTTTCCTTTTTAGGAAATCTGCTTCAAATTTCAAATTTGTCTCATCCTTTGTGGCTGTCCTTTCCTCAAGTGTCCTAGGCACTGCATTTTCCTTTTTAGGAAATCTGCTTCAAATTTTTAACAAACTGAATAGGGGTTTCAAATTTGTCTCATCCTTTGTGGCTGTCCTTTCCTCAAGTGTCCTAGGCACTGCATTTTCAGCCCTACTAGAGGGCTTGGTTGATTTTCTTTTCCTTCCACACTGGAGAAACATGTCACAAATCCTATCCTTAGCTATCATACTAGTATGCAGAAGGAAAGGAAGATATTATAATAATGACCATGAGTGCCCAGGTCAATGGGACTCAAGATTTATATCATGGTTACATCTAGCATGAGGAGGCCAGAACAGTGCTTCACAGTCAAAAACACATACGAAGTCGACAAATGTGTATCATGTGGTAATGTTACATCTCAAACATAGTACAAGTATTGTACAGCTCAGGCTCAAATGACCATGGAAGATCCACAATTGAGAGAAGGCAGAGTGTGGGGACTGTAGGTATCAATATTCCAAGTCCATATTGATGACTTCTTGGAAACCACTTTGAATGAACCAATAAAACATCCTGATAATATCAGAAAGGTAGAGGTCTGGACGTGAGGCACCAGAGTAGATTCTAGGGGAATATCTGCTAACATCCAAGGCTGATGGTTCTCAGAGAGGAATCCTGTAATGTGTGCCTGTCTAGACTGCCCAGACTGTGGCTGATTGCAATGCTGAGCGAATTGTCTATGCTGTTGTTCGGTAGCTGGTCCATGAGGAAGATGCTACAGGATACCGGACAACAGTCTTGTGCAAACTACAAAATTTTTCCTTCGAAAATATGCAACAATATTTCTTTTGAGTGTTTTTTTTTCTTCATTTGTCGTCATTCACCATTGTAGAAGCAGCAGGAAATTAGAGCAGACATCTATTCCCTCATAGAGAGGGCACAGAGCAGAGAGGCCAAAATGAGAGCCAAAAATAGAAAACCCTTCTGAGATATCATATTGCAAATAGAGCATTGAAATCTTAAGCTCCAAGAGCACAGCATTCATTCATCGTAATGGACCAATAGGTTTCTATCATTTCCTTTATTCCTGGAATTGTGAAAAGGGTGGGAGCTTTTTCCAGAAACTATGGTGATTTCAGATGAAAATGTGTGGAATTGAAGGACCATTTTAGTTCCATCAGCTCAAGTCAAATAATGTGAGATCAAGTCATAAGAAGGTGAGTACATGTTGTAAATTTAATGATACCCAAATAATAAATGTTATTACACCAGAAATTATGTGACTTCACTCCACAATTCTTAAAATTTTTGTCTAATAAAGATAAAATTGAAAAATTAGACAGGTTTCCAACATATTGATTATGGTACCTTTAAGCAAAATTAAATCCACTACTTTTTTTGTATGGTATTTGGCAACTTTGTTATCCCCTCTATATAGAACAAGAAGAGGCTACAAAGGGAGATTAGTTAAAAAGAACTAATTCAGGCTTGTCCATTTGTGGCAGATAGTCTTGATTTTTGACAGTATCAATCGTGAACTCCAATTCCCTTCTACATCTACATACCAGGAACTGGATACTGCCACTTACAAAGGATGAAGCAGAGCCATAAAATATGACGATTTTTTGTTGTTTTGACAGAAATTTGTCACTGGACATAAACTTAGCTTTTGCATTGCAACCTTTGAAGACACTACCACCACAAATTTGACTTTCTCATTGCAATCTCAAACGCTACCCACCACAGCTGGTCTAGGATTCCTTTTAGTGGCATGATTGAAAATTGAACTGCAGTCTAGGATTTTCAGGAGGTTTCTACTTAACATTAGGGCTACAATCCTTACTCCCATTTTCTGTTTTAGCTGGGGAAAAATAATTCAATTTTTCCTTATAACAAATAGAACATTATAAGTAACTGGTGGTTAACTTCACCTTATTTATGCTTCCCGACTCACCATGTGACATCGACATATGCAAATATGATCATATGAAAGGCATATAACAAATTATTATTATTATTTTTAAAAAGCTGTGTGGATCCTATTGGGGCCACTCCCATCAAAATAATAAAACATTACATTATTGTCAGGTTAAATTAAACCATATCCCGCTTGCCTGTTTATCAGAGATATTCTTCATTTGCCTTTTTATCAAAGATATTGTTCGTCTTCCTCAAACTGCTATGTTGCCACAATCAACTCCTTGATATAATTTTCATTAACAGATAAAACCTGACTCGACCAGTTGCCTTCTAAAATTTGAATTTTGAATTTTACCAAGATGAAGATCAACACCACGAATGGCTAAAATATCTGCTACCCGGTTCTTTTCTCCATAAATATGCTGGCTATAACAACTTGTCAATTCGTTAATACCTCTTTTTTTAGGGGTCTTATTCATGCCCTTAATATTCCAAAATATCATTTTCATCATCACTTTTTGTTTTTATTTGTGGGCTTAGCCTCACTTCTTGTTAACACTTGCGATATTTGCTTTTGTTTTCCCATATCAATATCCCTTTGAGTTTCCTTTTCTCTTTGTTTTTGCTTCTTGGGTCTTCCTCTCCTTTTTTCATTCCCACCAACACTTTCATCTTCATCAATCTCTTTGATTTTTTCATACTGTTCATAGTGAGACTTATCATCTATAGGTTTGTCTTGCTTTGAAATATCTGAAGTGCAAGGAATAACCTCAAAAATGCTTTCTTCTTTATGTTACCTTGGAAACTCTAAAGTGCAAGGATGTTTCTTCATAGTAATGACCTTTTTATGCTGCCCTAAAAACCCTAAATTGCTATGGATATCCTCCATCCTCATTTCTTTATTGGGTTGCTCTTGAAACCCTAAGGTGCAAGGGATAACCTCTACACTACTTTTATATCTATTGCAAGGAGAGGATTTATACTATTTGAAGAAAATGAAGACAATTTACCTACAATAAACTTGATCTCTTCCGGCTTCTTTGTTTTAAAATTGTCCTCCAAATCTTCCTTTGCACCTTAAATTCCTTTTGAGTTTGAACTTGCACATTATACTTCCTCATCCCTTGTATCCTTCTTTGTTTCTTCTAATGGTTGATCCGAGTGAACTATGATGGCCTTTGTCATCTGATGCTGCAAATAGGCTTTCTTTGCCTCTTTTTTGGAAGTGGAAAATCCTTGATCTAATCCAACTTCTACTACAGTATGATCTCCTTGCTTCATCTTGAAGTTTGTGTCATGACCAAAATTTTCTGTCTCGTTGTCCATTGTTTTCACTTTTCAATCTCTTGCTATGTGTCTAGCCTAATAATGTCTGCGACATTGGAATGTAGTGTTTTCATAATCTACTTGTTGATCTAATTCTCTTGATTCAGATTTAATCTTAATGGATTTGGCAAAGGTTTTGAAATATCCATAGCAACAGAATACGGTATATACAATATGCTTTTGCTCCTTAGTAGTTGGTCTCTCTTGGATGAACATCCCTAAGGTATTGCCAATATTCTTCAAAATATCCTTATTGATAAGCTGCTCTGGAATTCGAGAAGGCCTAACCTATACTGGAAGCTTTTTAATAGTTTCGGTTTCGAAAAAGGCATGTCTCCCCCTAAACCATAGTTACCAGGTTTGGTTTCTCTGGGAGGTTTGGTTTGGTTCGGAAAAGTTTAGATAACCAATATATATAATATATATACACCCATACAAAATATTTATAAATGTGCAAAACAAAGCATAGAACAATTCATATTCTTTCATATTTTCGACATTCAGGATATTTTATACTTCATAAATGTATAAATTATATTTTAGAGGCCATATTTTATGTTTTTAGTTCTTTTGAAAATATAAAAAAAAAAATTGCAAATTGAAAAATAAAAATAATAATAAAACAGGAGCGAACTGGTTTGGTCTAGTTCGAAAAGTCCGAACCGGAGCAAACTTGGTAACTATGCCCTACACCATGGACCACCACCCATTAATTTATCCCTGGTTTCCAAACTGAAAAGGTAAAAACCTATAGGAAGAAAATTCATGGAATAATTTGAATTTAATCTCCACTTCCACTTCGTCTAATTTTGAATCTCCGAAAACCTTGGCCAGTATTTGTGGAATTTACATAGTAACCCTCTACTTTTAAGAACCATTGTATCATGCTTGATCATCTCATCATTGATAATCACGTATGGTGTAACATCTGTTGCCTAGATGCGACATGCCATATATTTGCGCTTCCTCTTATCTACAACTTAGGCATCCATACTTCTATCTAGGGCATCCTTCCAATTAGGGCTTTTGGATATGGCTTTCCTTCAATGCTACTTAGCTTTTCCTCATATGAATCCTTTGTTTTTTGAATGTCCTCAAGATCTGAATCAAGAAAAGGTGAGGCTTGCCCCTTACTCGCATTTGCTTCCTATTCACACCCTCTGCCTGCTCATTACCGAAGATTCAAAACAAGAAAAGGTGAGTCTTGCTCCTGTCCTGCATTTGCTCCCATATAACAAGTCATGTTTATGTTCTTTCCCAGAATCTTATTTTTTCAAGATGACGATAGAAATTGTAGTGATCCAGGTTGATTAATTATTTAAGTAGAAAGGTTAATTGCTATAGTATCAACAGTTTTTGGCTGCTTTGTGTTATGAGTGGAGTTCCCAACATTTCGGGCATTATTGGTAGAAGTTAGAACCATCCTTAGGGTTTGAAAAGAGAACTCAAGTTTTAATGTGCCAGTTGGAGGGGTTTATGATTCTTCTCAGAGATATATAAGAAAACCCATTCTGGGCATATTCTCAAAGTTTGAGGGCAGACTTCATGTTTTAGAGTTTAATTATTTCTTTGCCTGGAGTTTGACTCGATTATATTAACCATTTAACTTAGTTAGAATCTTATAAATTTCTGATAAATGTTCTTTATTTCCTCTTGTTTGTTGATGATTGCCCATTGGTTTATTTGGTCTCAGTCAGTTCCACTTCATTCGTGTATGGAAATTTCGAGCAGTTCAGTATTTCCCTTTGGTGCCTGGTCATTATTATTTATTTCTCGCACATTTTCCAGGGAATTCTACCTGATTCCTGAAAGTTTTTGATCATAGGCATCAGTTTGCATTGAATGATGAATTACCCAAATATTTCTTACTTTTCTTTTGTTTATATGGCTTTTCGACAGTACTTTTATGTGCAATTTATTTCAGGCATCTATTTATTTGTTGAACTGTCATGTTCAAATTTCTTTTGAGAAGATTGGCTGTTAGGCTATCTTCTAGGCATTTGTTTCTACTAAAAATGTGATGAATTTCTTGGATAAGCTGCATAATGCTATTTTTTTGATTGTGTATTTGCTATATTGTCCATTAATTTGTTCCTTGCATCCTTAAATTTTTTTTTGTAAGGCCTGGAAGCTAACTAAGTAATGATTCAATCTTTGATCTGCTTTAGTGTGATTCTGGATCATCTCAGGGGGCCACTACGAAAGAATGTTACTTTTAAGGCATATTTGAAGCTTCCAATAATGGATATCGTGGATGATGAAATATGATAAGCATTGATTGCCTTAAACATATTTGTATGTGCTCTGTTCTTATCGGGGAAGGAATATGCACAGATATCTTAAGTATTGCACTCTTATAAATATCACATGCTTACTTCTGATGGTATTATCTATGAATTTGTGCAGGGGTTTACACATCCAGTTAGATCACATTTTTTGGAAGATATATTGGAGACAATACGTTACAGACTCACACAATTTAACCAATTTGATGATTATGGACAAGATAAAGCATGGAAGACACAGAAACAAGCACTTAGGAAGAGGAAGAGCCAGCTTGCTACGCTTGTTGAGGTGTAATCTTGTGAAATTTAAGTTTCCAGTTAGTCAGTTTGTCTATATATAGACAATTCAAATTTGTGTGATTCTTAACTTTATATAGTTTGTAATTGCTGATCAGGATGCACTTGCAACTGCTAACTTTGCCAAGTATAGTTCCACTACACGAGATTCTATGGCTTGTTGGAGTCCTGATTGCATAGGCTTCAATCTCATAGAAGCAGTCTTATGTCATATATGTAGAAATGGAAGAGCTGGTGCTGTATTGGTGTTTATGACAGGATGGGATGACATTAATTCCTTAAAGAGCCAGCTCACGGCACATCCTCTTCTTGGAGATCCAAACAAAGTTCTACTTCTTGCATGCCATGGATCAATGGCTAGTTCAGAACAGGTAATTGTAAATCAAATGACTTGCGAGGAAAAACATGTATGTGTTTTGCATAAAATTGTATAGATGGAACACAGTCTCTTTTATTAAAATATTCTAATAACAATCTTCTGTCTTCCAACCATACATTATCAAATCTTGAACCTGTACTTTAAATATGTTTCCAGAATTCAAAAATTTGGATGATCCCTAAATCAGTTGTCAGTTTATGTGTGAGACAGAGTTGAGTCAAACTGACATTGCAGTTGCATATTGTGACATGTTATTACTTATGAAAAAATTATCTTGGATTTATTTTTCTTTCTGAATACGTGCTATTTTGTGATTTGTTACATCTAGTAACAGCTGAATTGTCAAAGTTTATTTCACAATGCTCATTAGATGATTTGATGGCTTATTGCAGAAATTAATTTTTGAGAGACCGCCACCTAATGTGAGAAAAATAGTCATAGCTACAAACATGGCAGAGACAAGCATAACCATCAATGATGTTGTTTTTGTTATTGACTGTGGCAAGGCAAAGGAAACTTCTTATGATGCATTGAACAACACACCTTGTCTCCTTCCTTCTTGGATATCAAAGGCTTCTGCACGGCAAGTAAGATATCAGAGTGTTTATTTGAGCTTTTACAAGGCGTTGCCCTATATTGTATTTGAAACCAAGTAGTGTGAATGGTATGGAAATTTAATATTTTTTAATAAGCTTTTGGTATTAGTAGAAACCAGGAAACTTAAATGCAAAACAATAATTGTATTTTATGGAGAAAGCAGGGTCCTTTCAATAATAAAGATAGTCAAAACTGCTATTTCAATTGTATGGAAGGAGTGATGGGCAATAATTAAGGTTTATCTATAATATCATCAGTAGGCTGCAATAATTTAGAAATTCTCATACTCTGCTCTTAATAATGGAAACAAAAACATCTATGATGAATTTAATTATTGAATTGAAAGATTATCAATCATTAGGAAGGTTGATGGGCATAGTAGGATAATGGTCAAAGGTAAGACGGGATTGGAAGTCACTCAGGAAAGAATGTATTTTTGGAAAGGTGTATTCTTCCACTTGGCTCAAGTTTTGCTTCTTTGTTGAATTTAGACAAGCTTTGGACCATACATATATTTCTCATGCAGTCTTTCTTATTTCATGCTTTAAACATGGGAACCTAATAAGTGCCAGGTGGCATTTCAGCTATGAATCTCATCAGCACAAAATAAAAGTAGATTTCAATGCATTCAGCTGTTTTGCCATTGCTTAAGTCAGACACATTAGAGAATACTCGTCACTTTTGAATCTTAAAAATATTCAAATTTAGAAGGATTATTGTTTGGTGTTCTTAGTCATGATCAATGCAGACCATGTTCCCAGTAGCAGATTTCATGTGCCCTTGTCATATGCCAAGTTTATCTCATCTCTTGTATAAGGAATTAAAGCTGCGGACATAATTCCTAAACATTCAATCTTCTAAGGAGAGTAGCAATCAACCTGCTGTAAGTTCATGTATAGCCAGTACATTAAGGAAACAGTCTGCTGTCTTACATTTACAGTCAAATATAACATGCAGAAAATTTGCTGTAAATATTCAATCTTCTAAGGAGAGTAGCAATCAACCTGCTGTAAGTTCATGTATAGCCAGTACATTAAGGAAACAGTCTGCTGTCTTACATTTACAGTCAAATATAACATGCAGAAAATTTGCTGTAAACTTATTACAGTCAACAAAACACGACAGTCTGCTGTCAATTCATTTCAGAGGTCTGAAATGAGGTACAGCCATATAATTTCTTATGGGCAGTCCTTAATTTCTATACAAGAAATGAAATATTATTAATGTCCACCGTGGGCCAAAGATGACCCAAGGGACTATAAAAAAGACAACAATAATGACAAGCGAATGGGCCAAAGCACCCAACAAAAGAAGGAAAGAAACAAAGATAAATACAATGATGCCACCCTTTAAGCGGGCCAAATGGAATGGGAAGAGAGAAGAGAGGAGAGAGGTGGGCTGCAATCCATTAGAAACAAGCTGTGTGGAGTGTTCTCCAAGAGGAACAAAGAGAGAGAGGGGGGCTGCCCTAAAGGGTGCTCTCCCACGGCCTCGGGCACTAGTCTCTCCTAACAGTCGAGGCCGAAGAATCTCCGCTGAAGAAATCGATGATTTGTCTCTGCCCATCACTAATCTGGAGTCTCGACGAACCATGGGTGTGCAGTCTAGTGGTCTTGAACGGTCCGATATGTGACGTTTCCGTCCGATATCCTACCTTGGTCCATTGGAGCTGGTGAAGTAGGTTGTGATGGGTCGAGAATGTTGGGGGCGGAAGCCGCCTGGAGATCTCTTATGTCGACGAAATTGCCTCCCTAAAATAGAGTGCGAGACATTGCTGGTCCGAGTATCTGAAGAAGGTGGATAGAGATCTTGAGTTATCCTTGAAAAGGCAATGAAATCTACCTTAGATCTCATAGTAGATGGGACATCGAAAAATAAAGTGATGCAAGGTTTCTACTTCTCCCAAGGAGCAAAATAGGCAGACCCGCTCCTCCCTTGGAAGATGGTGATCTGACTCAACCCGAAGTTGGTGGGAGCACACTCTGAGCTGTCCAATCAGAATCTGTATGTTATGCATCGTATGTTGCTGGAGGTACTATGGGGGGACTATCCAACCGTCTTGTATTTGAAGGAAGTGCTTGTGGTAGAAAGACAACTTGGGGGAGAGAGGGGCAGCGGGAGAGATCCATGTGCAACTGGTATACTGGAGGCTAATGTCCTTTCGGATCTCGTGGAGTATCTTCTCCTTATTCCAAGAAGGGGGGAAAGCTGCCACGGAATAAGGGGGAAGTCTATCAATCTCTCTTTGAATGCTGGCCAGAAATGTAGAGACCTGAAAATACCAGCTCCTCCAAACCCCTGAGGCCTCAGAGAGAGGTCCATTGAGGAGCGAAGGGCAAGGTAAGGGTACCGTCTACATCCCAAGGGGAGTCTCCCAAGGAACGGACCCTGTGTAGGTAGGTGATAATCAAGAAGATGATCTCAAGCTGAAGAGGAGAGGCCCCAAACTTTGCCAGGATAATGGAACGAGGGACCATGCCCTTGCAACGAATGAATTTCCGAAGAAAAAGTGTCTACACTCGTTCAACACGAGACCATTCAGTCGGGCCAAGATTAGGACCCCATATCACTGACCCATAGGTTATAATTGGTTTGACCAAGGTATCAAAGATTCTCATATTTATTGGAATATCTTGGAAATGTGCTTTGAAACAACTCCTCTAGAGCAAAGAAAGAACTGCATACCCTTTACAAACTTGGGCGTGGGCAGCAAGTTTCAACCCAAGGTGGGTCTAGTAAAGAGAACCCCTAAGTACATGTAGGTGATGATCTGAACCTCTTGTCCTTGAAGATAGAAGTGGAGACATGATAGAGCCTCTTTGGTAGTATTGAACACCCTAACCTTGGTATTAGAGAGGTTCACTGTCAATTGTCTCAAGGTACATGTGCAACTGGTATATTGGAGGCGCAGCAGGAGAGATCCATGTGCAACTGGTATATTGGAGGCGCAGCGGGAGAGATCCATGTGCAACTGGTATACTGGAGGCTAATGTCCTTCCGGATCTCGTGGAGTATCTTCTCCTTCTTATTCCAAGAAGGGGGGAGAGCTCCCAAGGAATAAGGGGGAAGTCTATCAATCTATATCTGAATGCTGGCCAGAAGTGTAGAGACCTGAAAATACCAGCTCCTCCGACCCCCCGAGGGCTCGAAGAGAGGTCCATCGAGGAGCGAAGGGCAAGGTAAGGGTACCGTCTACATCCCGAGGGGGTATCTCCCAAAGTACGGACCCTGTGTAGATAGGTGATAATCAAGAAGATGATCTCGAGCCGAAGAGGAGAGGCCCCAAACTTTGCCAGGATAATGGAACGGGGGACCATGCCCTTGCAACGAATGAATCTTCGAAGAAAAAGTGTCTGCACTCGTTCAACACGAGACCATTCAGTCGGGCCAAGACTAGGACCCCATATCACTGACCCATAGGTTACAGTTGGTTTGACCAAGGCATTAAAGATAATCATCTTTACTGGAATATCTTGGAAATGTGCTCTGAAACAACTCCTCTCGAGCAAAGAAAGAGTTGCATACCCCTTACAAACTCGGGCCTGGGCGACGGGTTTCAACCCAAAGGTGGGTCCAGTGAAGAGAACCCCCAAGTACACGTAGGAGGTGGTGATCTCAACCTCCCGCCCTTGAAGATAGAAGTGGAGATGGGATAGAGCCTCTTTGGTAGTATTGAACACCATAACCTTGGTCTTAGAGAGGTTCACTGTCAACTGTCTCAAGGTACAAAAAGCGGCTAAAGTATCCAGATGACGTTGAAGCCCCTCAGGGGTCGAGGCTAGAAGGACAACGTCATCGACGAAGAGGAGGATAGAAATCAGCACATGGTGGAGAAGGCAACCGTCCTCTGCCTGTGTGTTCTCTCGGATAAATGACTCAAGCTCGTCTATGAAGATCCCAAAGAGTGTCGGAGAAAGGGGGCAACCTTGTTTCACTCCTATGGTGCTGAGAATGTTGTCTGAAAGCCCCTGTGGAGAGCGAAACCGTCCTATCACTGTCTCATACAACCGCGAAACTGTTGTCAAAAGTTGTCCAGAGATGCCAACCGACCGAAGTCTCTCAAGTAGTAAATGTCGAGGTACTGTGTCAAAAGCTTTCCTGAAGTCGACAAAGCAACAATAGACTCTCGAGGATCTGGAACGCGCCTCCTCAATAATAGCCCTGAGGACTAGGATATGATCTGTGGTTTGGTGGTCTTGCCGAAAACCAGCTTGGCCCATGGCCCTGTGTCCCTCCTCCTCCAACCTGTGAGAAAGAAGCATGTCTAATGTTGTGGCATAAAGCTTGGCAAAGACATGCCCAATCATAATGGTCCTATAATTGTTGGTTTCGTGGGGATCTCCCGCCTTATGGATGGGGTGGATGATATGCTGAGTCCAAGAGTCAGGGAAACCCGAGCAGACAATGAGGTTGAAGAGATCGGTGAGGGGCCTAACAAGAGAGTCGATGCCATGCTTCAGAAATTCCGCCTGTAACCCATCCAAATCTGTTGCTTTGCCCGTGCAAAGCTTTCGAATAGCCTGCTTAATAAGTCCAGTAGAGAAGAGGTGGCAAGAAGTAGGGGGGGAAGGAACCCTAATAGGAGGTTGATTTGGGATGGTATAGAGGGATGAGGCATGAGTGGTCCAAGAGGAAAGATTGATCCCATGGTTGACCTGGTCTCGGGGGAGGATAAGGCGCCAAAAGGATTTAGGAGAGTGGTGGAGGGAATGAATGAGATCCAGTCTACGTTGAGAGAGGAAGAGACGTTTCTTCTTTCGGAGGAGCGACTTGTAGTCTCTGTGGGAGGTGGCTGTGAGTTGGGGAGAGTACCGAATGGTATGTTTCAACCTTCGGTGGGCAGATTTACAGTCCTCGTCGTACCAGATGTTCATGGGACAATGACTTGGAGGGGCAAGGGCGAGGAAGGGGGCAGATGGTGTGGGGGTAAGAGTCCATCGCTGCCCTCCAAATTGCTTGGACTAAGAAGGCAGAACGATCGGTAGCGGTGGGGAGAGAAGACAGCCTAGGAAGAACCTGACATAAACGGTCCATGTAAGTAAAGGAATAGTAGTAGTCAAAATCTATAGAAACCCGAGGGGTGGGAATGGGAGTGGAGGAAGGGGGTGGTGGATTAATAGGGAGTGTGACAGTGGAGATAGTGAGAGAGAGTACGGAGTGATCAGTAAGGGGGGAGGGTGATCAGAGACATTGAACCGAGAAATGAACGGGATGAGGGTGGTGGAAGAAAGAGCATAGTCCACGACACTGGCACCACCGTTGTGAGGAAAACAAGTGAGCCCTCTAGAATCTGGGAAACAAGATAGGTCGTTGAGAATAATGAGCCTGTTGGATTCTCCCAACTCAAGAAGATGCTTCCTGTAAGTAGTAATTTGTGTGTCGATGGAGGTTCTAGCAAAACCAAGGTCCTCGGGATCTAATTCACGAGTCTGCATCTCGTCTGTTGTGAGGTCGTGGAGAGAAACCTGCATAGGTCCAGTCTGGGCATTGAAGTCTCCCAACAATAGCACCTCCCTTGAAGCCGAGTACCTAGTGATGTCCTCATAAAGGTCCTGAAATGGGTCCCCATCAGTGTGTATAGCAAAGTTGGACGTGGTCAGGGGGAAGTAAAAAATGGCAATGAAAACATCCCGAAGAGGTGGGTGACGACGAAATTTAATCCATAGGAACCTGGAGTGGGGATCTGAGGAAACCAGTGTCACTGAACCCTGGAGTCTATCCCTGATAAGAGCAGCGACACCTCCTGACCCTCTAACCCCCTCGAAACGGCGAGTAGTTTGCCGACAGTTGGACCACCAGAAGTAACCAATGATGGGTGGTAGGGCCCGCTCGGGGCTCTCATGTGTCTCGCATATGAGGATGATATCGTGTCCGCTGATCACATCTGCAAGGGACCCAGGGGCAGACCATGTCATACCATTACAATTCCAGCAAGCTATAGCCAGCTCCTCAGTCCCCCCCTTTTCGTGCCGAAGGAGTCATTTGGTAGGTAAGGGTTTGGACCACCCTGGTGGAGGGGAGTCCCTGATGACTGCACGCAGATTACGGATTACTACCCATTTGTTGGCTTTTTTGGCTGCGGCTACCTGTTCTCTGGCTTTCCTCAATTCATCAACCTGGAGTCGCGTAAGGTCCTCATCAAGGAAGATCTTGTCCTGGAGATTGAATAGTTTTCGTTTGGCCCTTAAGGCCTTCATACGCTCTTCGGCGTTCTTGAAGCGTATGACCAATGTGGAATCAGGAGAGACCCATGCTTTCTCTAGGGTGATGTTTGTTAACTCGAGAGTGTTTTGAATGAAGGTGTTGTCGGCTTGAAGCGGATCTGTTGGTTTGGGCACTCCACGGACCCTAAGATTGAGGGCCTTAGCATTGCGAACTCTTTCCTCTTCGAACTTAGCCTGGACTGCAAGCTCAACTAAAGGAGGGGGGTTCTTCTTCCCGGCCACAACCTGAACCCAAGATTGTTGATCAACTAATTTCCGACTCTGTTCAGTGGATGCTTCCCTAAGACGTTCTTGTTCAGCCAAAAGAGCAGCTTGCTCTTCCCAGATCTTTGAGAATTCAGATTGAAAATTTGGAGAGTTTTGAGGAGACCGTTCTGTGTGCACAGTCTGTAATTGAGTGATAGTAGCTTGCTGGTCCTGAATCTTACCTTGAAGATCCGTGATGATTCGACTGCCATCCTTCACTTGATCGTGTAGAGAGAGTATGATGCTAGTCTGTGTATCCAACTATTTCTGAAGAGATGTTATCTGTTTGGAGAGACGTTGGTAGGAGGCTGTTATATGAAAACGTTGAACTGACTTGTGCGGTGAAGCCCACGTTTCCTCAATCCCCCACCATCGAGAATCCCCATATAAAAATATGGGGAAAAGAGAAACGGAGAAAGCGGGTGTGGGGACGGGGGACTAGAGGCGTAGGGATGTGGGGCGTGAGAACCTAGGGCATGGGGATACATGCGGGCGGGGACATAGGGACGCAGAGTTTAGAGCGCGTGGATGGGGGCATGCGGGGGTAGAACGGGTGCTAGCGTGTGGGGGCAAGACACGAGGGCGTGCGAGGGTGCGTAGAGGGGCTGTGCAGACGTGCGTGGACGAGGGCACGTGGGGAAACATTTTACAGCAGTTAATGTGTTCCTTATAATCTCAGAATTGAATGTTCAGCCTCTATCTAGTTGCATTTAATTTATATCAGCAACATAAAAGAATATATACAAAGTTAACACACACATAGAAAAAGAGAGAGAGATTGGATGCGGAAAACCCTTTTGGGAAAGAACCTTTGGAAGCAAATCAGGACCAACCTCCTATGTAGAGATTTATTACCAAATGTGCAATCAACAATCCTCCTACACAAAGCTCGAAATCCTCCTCTGTTTTCCTCTACGCCAAACCAGAATGATGACGATAATACAAAATGAATTCCAATGCCTCCTTAAATAAGTAAAGGACTTGTGTATGGATAAGATAAGATGGAATGGTTAACTCAGCTCTAACTATTCCATCTCTATCCATAAAGTCTCCAATTCCACCTTCAATTAAGGGAGTTGCTTCACTTAACTCCACCGTGCAGCTCATCCTTATCCGAAGAATGGGCCCACATGCTTAAAGTAAATATTTCATTATCTAGAATTGATGGGGACGTCCTATTACAAAGTAATTAATTATTAGAATTTACATGATATGAGACACCATATTCTAACAATCTCCCACTTGTTGAATATCATACAAAAAAGGTGAAACCATGCTAAGGTCTAAGGGCAGCCATGCCCATAGCCTTAACACACCATAGAAACTTCTTTGTGCTGACTGGTTTAGTAAGAGCATCTGCAACGTTCTCCAAGGTAGCCACCTTCTCTAGCTTGACACGTCCATCCTCCATCATATCTCTCACGAAGTGATACTGCACATCAATGTGCTTAGTCCATGCATGAAATGTCGGATTCTTTGCCAAACTAATTGCACTCTGACTGTCACACCAAATTTGTAGAACTCCTTGATCAAGTCCCACATCCGCACAAAGTCGTTTCAACCATACAACCTCCTTGCAGGCATGAGTAGCTGCCATGTACTCTGCCTCTGTTGTGGACAAAGCGACCACAACCTGTCGCTTACTCATCCAACTAATAGCTCCTCCATAGGAGCTAAAGATGTAGCCACTAGTAGATCTCTTGGAATCAACATCCCCTACCCAATCTACAAAACCCTGTATATCAACTTGGAAGCCTTGGGCCTTAGCCCCCATAGAACCCTGGTAACAAATAGAGTAGTTAATGGAACCAACCAGATACCTGAATACTCTCTTCACTGCTGCCCAATGTTCTTGTCCTGGGTTAGCCATAAACCTGCTCAAAACTTCCACTGCTTGGGCAATGTCTGGACGAGTACATACCATAGCATACATCAAACTGCCAACTGCACTAGCATAAGGTACCGAACTCATGTCTTCCATCTCCGTAGAGGTGGATGGGCATTGTTCGGTGGTCAACTTAGTTCCTGCAGCAATTGGAACCCTAACTGCCTTGCTCTTATCCATGTGAAACCGCTGCAAGATAGTGGAAACATACTTTTGTTGGCTCAACCAAAGTTTCCTGTTTTCCCTATCTCTAGCAATCTCCATCCCTAGAATCAATCTTGCTGCCCCTAAATCCTTCATCTCAAAGTTTAGGGAAAGCTGAGTTTTTAAGGTCCTAATCATCTCTTTACTATTCCCTATCAACAACATGTCATCGACATACAATGTGATAATAGTAAACCAATCATTATCCTGTTTATAATATACACAATGATCTGATTTTGACCTTACAAAACCCAATTTCAGTACATAGGAATCAAATTTCTGTTAGAATAAGTTGTTATTCCATTATTTGCATAATCAAAAAGTAGCGCTCATAGGCGCTCTCCAATTTGGTTATTTAACCACCGAGTTGGTTAAACCAACTTGTAACCGCATGTAACCTTTATATTTGAAGTTAATGAGAAGGAACAATTGCTTCGTGAAATTCTTTATGGTATCAGAGCTGCGGACAGACAAGACTGGCGGACCGGACTGAGGACCTGGCACGGACAACAAACCAGACCAGACTGGCGGACAGAGGACCTGGCACGGACGCGGACCGAGGACGGACCTGACACGGACGACAGACAAGACTGGCGGACCGAGGATGCAGGACCTAGGACGGACCTGATACGGACGACCTGACACGGACAACAGACAAGACTGGCGGACCGAGGACGCAGACCGAGGACGGACCCTGACACGGACGACAGATAAGACTGGCGGACCGAGGACGCAGACCGAGGACGTGGAAGCGCGGATCGAGGTGGTTCGCGGCTCGGGGGAGGTTAGACGGCAAGGAGGCAAAAGGACGGGGTGGTTGTCCGAAGGCAACCGAAAGCAATAGACGCCTTCGGCTTTTTTAAACCCCCCCACAATGGCCGCACAGGCCATGTGGGATTAATTTTTTTCCCGTTTCTCTGGCCCCGACGTTGCCAATACCTACCGAGTGCCCGCCTATCCTCGTCGGGCCCTCTGGCTCAGGTGGTACGTACGGTGACTGTTTGGCAGAAGGTTCCCGGTTCCAATCCCTGCGGGGACGTTTTTTTTGACAGCGGCACCTGCAGTTTGACGCCCCGCGTGCCCCCGTGACAGCGGAAAGCGCTGTTGACGCCCTGCGTGTCCCAGTGACAGCGGGCATGGTGTTTTTGACGCCCAGCATGGTCCAGTGACGGCGGCCACGGTGTTTTTGACGCCCTGCGTGCTCCAGTGACGGCGGAAAGCGTTGTTGACGCCTCTAGATGTTTGTTTTGACGGCGGAGTGCAGTTGACTCCCGCACATGGTGTTTTGACACCTGCATACCTTATTTTTAGGTATTTTTTTTTTTCCCAAATCCTTGTCTAATTTGCAACTTGAAGGGGGGGAGAGTTTCTTCACATATTCATTTGCAAAATTGTCAGATAAAGGGGGGAAATCAAACTATTTGGCAGAATTTTGTTTTGCTAGAATAATAATAGGTGCTAAAATTTGTGGGCATTTATGATTGTTACTTTTGCATTTAAATATTCTGTTTTCTTGCATTATCAATCATAAATTACAAATATAAGACCCCAAATTTATACCCTATTTGTGCAATTTATTGCACGATAGCGTTCGGTATTTGAGATACCTCTGGTCCACACTTACGGGTAATGTTGTCGTGCTTTGGACTACTGTATTTGCCGCCTAATATAGCTGCAACAACGACGTCTGAGCTTGTTCTCTATAAATCGTCGGGGAGAAATAAGGCAAACCAGTTTTTTTTATTTCCCATTTCATACCCACATCGTGATTGTTGTTAGGCGTAAATCCTGACGAAAGCTCTTTTTTCCAAAGTGTTTAGGGAAAGTTACGCCCCACGCATGCGGAATAAAACTTTCTATGGTAGGTGTCATTAACAACACGATGCCCTTTCAGTATCGCCTATGTTCAATATATTGTGCTTCTCATATGTACTTATAGTCTCCCTCCCGTAAGGGCGAGTACATATTGAGTAGTATACTTTTCATATATACCTATAGTTTCCCTCACGTAAGGGCGGGTGTATATTGAATGGTTACAATATAACGATCGCGCGGTATAAAGAAAGGGAGACCAATTGGTGGTATAAGGAACCTTCATAATGGCCACAATTCATAAGTATCTCTCAGATTCACAATTGTTGAAAGGTCCTAACTTTGTTCCATGGAAGACAAAGATGAAAGCCATACTTCAGTTGGAAGATTTATGGGATGTAGTGACTGGCACTGCAAAACGTCCTCAAACAGCAAGAACAGATCAAAATGATTGGGATAAGAAAGACAAGAAGAGTCTTGTGTTTATCTTACTTGCTACCACAGATGAGGTGCAGCCTCATATTTGTGATGCAAAAACTAGTAAGATAGCCTGGGATGCTTTGATCACAGTATATGAAGGGAAGAATCAATCCACTATTCTCCATCTTCAAACTCAACTACATAATCTCAGTATGAGTTCTGCAGAAACAGTTGACATATTCCTTTGCAGAGTAGATGACTTGAAGCAATCATTTGATATGACAGATCTAGGACTTCTGCACTATTGTCTTGGTTTAGAAGTTACTCAACAAAAATTTCATATTAGAGTAACACAAAAGAAATATGCCAAGACTTTAGTAGAAAAATATCGGATGACTAATTGTAAGTCAAAAGCAACTCCAATGGAGCAAGGACTTAAGTTATCTCGATATGATGAGTCACCTCAGGTAGATGGTACTCTCTATCGCCGATTGATTGGGAGTCTCCTATATCTGACAAATACTAGACCAGATCTCGGTTTTGCTGTGGGATATCTTTCAAGGTTCATGCAAGAGCCTAAAATGAGTCACTGGAAAGCAGCAAAAAGAGTTCTTCATTATGTTCACGGTACTACAAATTATGGTCTGGAATATAGACGGAATAATAATTTTTTCTTACTGGGATACACAGACTCAGATTTTGCTGGATCCCTTGATGATCGTAAATCCACCTCCGGATATGTTTTCCATCTAGGATCTGGACCTATCTCATGGCACGATGAAGAAACAACATGTGGTTGCTTTATCTTCTACGAAGCAGAATATCGTGCGGCCAAGTGAAGCGATCTACGAAATAATGTGGTTAAGTCGCATTCTTACAAACATGGGCCTTCCAAAGAATCTTCCTCTTCATTTGTTTTGCGACAACCAAGGTGTTTTGAACCTTGTCAAAAATTCAATTTTTCATGAACGTACCAAACATGTTGATACCAGATGTCATTTTATTCGAGATGAAGTTCCAAAGCACCATATACAACTTCAATACATTCCTACTGATACGCAAGTTGCAGATATCTTTACCAAAGCACTTGGACGTATCAAATATGAAAAGTTTCGAGATACAATTGGGATTTGCCAATAATGTAATAAGGGGGGATGTTAGAATAAGTTGTTATTCCATTATTTGCATAATCAAAAAGTAGCGCTCATAGGCGCTCTCCAATTTGGTTATTTAACCACCGAGTTGGTTAAACCAACTTGTAACCGCATGTAACCTTTATATTTGAAGTTAATGAGAAGGAACAATTGCTTCGTGAAATTCTTTAATTTCTTGTACCACATTCTAGGAGATTGCTTTAGCCCATAAAGAGACTTATGTAAACGACAAACCAATTTTTCTTTACCTTTCACAATGTAGTGCTCCAGTTGTGACATATAGATCTCCTCCTCCAAATCTCCATGTAAAAAAGCTGTTTTCACGTCCATTTGTTCTACTTCCAAATCATATGAGGCTGCCACTGAAAGTAGAAGTCTAATGGAGGTCAACTTCACAACCGGAGAGAAGATCTCACCAAAATCTATTCCCTCAACTTGGGAATAACCTTTTGCAACCAATCTTGCTTTGTATTTGTTTGGACCCCATCCTAACATTATTTTGTAATTCTCATTTGATTATGTAATGACCCACTTCCAACGTGGGGACCCCAGCTATAATGTTATTTTGTAATACTTTGTAATGTATGTGGCAAGCAAGGCGCCTAGACAAGTGGGGCCATTTCATGTAACCGTTATCAAGATTGTAACCGATGTTTGGTAGAAGATTCTAGCTCGAGTGGCATTTTGCATGTAAGCCAACTCTTGAGCCTAGGGTTAGGGTTGCATGGAGTTTTTCTTTAAAAGACATGGAGCCATGTACGAATGCATCTTTTTGCAAATTAATGAAATATTGAAGGAGGTTGCCCCCTTGAAGAGGCCCGCGATTCTGAGTTATTTTGTGAGATTGTTTCTATTCTGCAATTACTTTCTGCATAGTGTTATTATGTTATTTGATGAATTTCTGTTTATTTTCAGTATTTGTGTGAGTGAGCTTTATTATAATAGTAGGTTCCTAACAATATTTGTCTACTTTTCCATCCACTCCTTGCTTCCTTTTGAAAACCCACTTGCATCCAATGGGCTTCCTTCCCTTAGGTAAATGAACAAGGTCCCAAGTGCCATTTTTCTTGAGTGCAGCCATCTCCTCATCCATGGCATCTTTCCAAAAACTGTTGTCCTTCATCCACAAAGCCTCCTTTACACTAAGAGGCTCATCCAAGTTAGTAGAGAAAAAATACAATCTAAACCAGGTGGTCTATACCTTTTTGGTTGTTGTCTTGGTCGTGTGGACCTCCTAACCCAATGGGGTTGAGGTTGAGGCTCCTGATCCTCATCGGACTCGTCATGATTATCCGAAATATACTCCTCATTAGGCCCATCATGAGCATCATGCTCATCATCACCATCATCTCCATGTGCAATTTCTTTGCTTGTTTCTAGTTCAAATTGCACAACCTGTTTTGATGTTTTACTTTGCTGCTCCTCCTTTGAAGAATGCTTGATCTCTCTAAATATCACATTTTGGCTCCAAAGAATCTTCTATATGATTGGGTTCCAAAGCTTGTATCCTTTTATCCCATCGCCGTAGCCAATGAGGATACATTTCTCCACTTTGTAATCAAGTTTCGATCTCTTCACCTTAGGCACAGGCACATATGCCTTGCAGCCAAGCACTCTAAGGTGTCTCAATGAGGGCTTTTTGCCCGTCCAAACCCCCATAGGGGTTTCTTCAACAAGAGCTGATGTAGGAGACCTGTTAATCAGGTAACATGCTGTACTAACTGCTTCAGCCCAAAACTTCTGTGTTAGACCAACACTGCTTAGCATACTCCTAGCCTCTCCATCAATGTCCTGTTCATCCTTTTGGCAACTCCATTTTGCTGAGGTGTATAAGGAGTTGTCTTACACTGCTTAATTCCATGCTCCCCTCTCTATATTTATTTGCTACAAAACTCTCCTCCATTGTCTGTTCTAAGAGACTTCATCTTTGAACTTAGCAAACACTTCAGATTTTCTCCTTAGAAAATAAACCCATGTCATCCATGAATGATTATCAATGAAAGATACATAATGCAACGATTTAGATAATGAAGGTACATCAAGTGGACCACATACGTCACTATGCACTAAATCAAGTAAATCCCTGCATTTATGAGAGCTCGAATAAAATTTAATTGATTTCTGTTTTCCCTTAAGACAATGTTCACAAAACTCGAAATCAAAGGAGACATCATTTATACCCTCAGTGAGGTTTTTACTCAACAAGGTTTTAAGACCTTTGTCACCAATATGACCAAGCCTATAATGCTACAACATAGTCTTATCTGCCGGTAAGCTGCTATCTGGAACTGATATGCTGTTGCATGCAATCGCCTTAGCATCAAAACGAAACAGCGGCCCATCACGTACTCTTTTTAGCAAGCACTATTGATCTGCGAACCATAGTGACTCCTTTGTTAAAGATCACTTGCACACCCAAGTCATTCAGGCTACTCACGAAAATGATCATTGTTCACAAGGGATTTGGCTTGGTAGATTGAAGCCAACCTATCCCACAAAATTTTCGTAGTAGGGCACTCACTTACATTCAAGAGCACGGAGTCGGGCAAGCATAACCGAATTAGGTTTCATGCCTTCTGATCCATCACTGTCCATTGCTCTTATTTGTGCTTCAGTAGCTGTCACTGCTGCCCACAAATCGCGTATCAATTAGCGTGTCCTCCATCTTCATTTTCCAAAGCTCAAAAATTTAGCCATTGAACTTCTTGATCTCAATTCTGTGGCTTCTTGTGTTTGAAGACATCTGCAATCTATTCCTGTGCCACAACCCACCAGTTTCAAGATCAAATCCATCTCGAGGATCACACTAACTAGGTCTATCCGGTTACTACATAGACCCTTCACAAGTATTTTTTCTCGTCCTTACGAGAAAACTGTGGAACTGGCCCACAGACGTAGAGCCTTGCTCTAATACCAATTTTAAGGAATTAAAGTTGCGAAAATAATTCCTAAACATTCGATCTTCAGGGAGAGTAGCAATCAGCCTGCTGTAAATTCATGTACAGCCAGCACATTAAGGAAACAATCTGCTGTCTTACATTTACAGTAAAATAGACACATGCAGAAAATTTGCTGTAAACTTATTTACAGTCAACAAAACACGTGACAGTCTGCTGTAAATTCGTTTCAGAGGTCTGAAATGATTTACAGCCATATATATTCTTATGGGCAGTCCTTAATACAAGGAACATTTTACAGCAGTAAATGTGTTCCTTATAATCTCAGAATTAAATATTCAGCTGTAATAAGCTGCCCTGTTCTGTGTTTAGTGTTTTTGCAATGTTTTGGATTTTGTGCGATTTTCTGATTTTTTTAAATTTTTTCTAAGTATGAAAATATGCAGAAAATGCATGAACAACAAACTTTGGAAAGCTATAACTTACAAACTACTCAGCCAATCAACATGAAATTTGGAACCAAGATAATACATACATATAACTACAAACCCTTTAAAAGAAATGATCAAAAATTAAAGTACCCGAATTTATTTGGAATCTGGAATTTCAGTCTGAGTTCTTATCAACAGGTACAAAAATCAAATTTCTAATCATAAGCTTCAAACTATGGACTTCTCCACCCAAATGATGTACAGCCTGTGCTGGAACTGTACGACCAACAAAAAGAAGACTCCAAAATGCCACAAAACTGTCCACAAAACCCTTGAAAACTGGTTGCTGGGGTTTATTGATGAAGTTCAACCAATAACATGCTCAAACCCTTGTCCAATCTCGCTGAAAATCAACAACATTGATGCACAATGCACTCTCTGAGATGAGAATGCCCAGAATCACCCTGAGAGTGTCTTTCAACTCCGAAGATGATGTTCCTGTAGGTGGTTTTCGTCACCAACAAGCTGAAAATCCCTGCAAGAAACCCTTCTACAAGTCTTCTCCTCAAATCATCAATATCAATAGCCAAAAAGATACAAATGAATTTCCGAACTCTCCTTTTATTTCCTCCTTCATATGAGTCGGCCAAAATGGAATGGAAACTTATAATTTAAATTATTCATTTTAATTATATGGGACCCCTAGAGGGGCGTATCATGTCTAGGCCTCCTTAATTTAATACTTTATGACATGACCTTTCTTTTAAGTGGTTATATGACCCCCTTATAATATCCCATTAATAAAATATAATACCCAACATTAGAAAATTACATTTTATTTAATATTTACTACATTAATATTCTTAAGGCATTAAAATAATCTGTCTCCATATGCTGGACCCATGATATAAAAGTAGAAACGGATACCCATTTCGCCGAACTATCCATCCGTAACATCCATTTCTCGATATTCCAACCCTAACTGACTTACTAAAAATAGTAAGTCCCTACAATTATGCTCAAAACGGACCGAGAAACTGGCAATTTGAAGCACTGTCCGCCTTGACATCAACTGAACTATCCCAATGGGCTCCCCTACATTCAATTTAGCCTACGGGAGCTCATGTATAGGCTAATCTGCTCTGCACACTGACTGCCTAGAAAAAGGGGACATTACAGCTTCTATCTAGTTGCGTTTAATTTACACCAGCAATGTAGAAGAATATATACAAAATTCACACATACAAAACGAAAGAGATTTGACGGGGAAAACCCTTTCGGAAAAAAATCCCGGGAAGAAAATCAGGACCGACTTCCTATGTAGAGATTTATTACCAAATGTGCAATCAACAATCCTCCTACACAAAGCTCCAAATCCTCCCCTTTTTTCCTCTACGCCAAACTTGATTGATGAAAATAATAGAAAATGAATTCCAGCGCCTCCTTAAATAAGTAAAGGACTTGTGCATGGATAAGATAAGATGGAATAGTTCACTCAACTCTAACTATTAAATCTCTACCCATCAAGTCTCTAGTTCCACCTTCAATTAAGGGAGTTGCTTCACTTAACTCCACCACCCAGCTCATCCTTATCCTAAGAATGGGCCCCACATGCTTTAAGTAATCTCAATGTCCAATTAGGTAATCTCAACGTCCAATTAGGGCATGAATTCCTAGGCGCCTCAATTTAATGCATCATTTCATCACATTTTTAACTTAATTAATTGAAAAGTAAATACTTCTAGGATCCCATTATCTAGAATTGATGGGGATGTCCTATTACAAAGTAACTAATTATTAGAATTTACATGATATGAGACACCATATTCTAACATCTTGATGCAGCTGATTATAGAAGGAAATATGGGTTACATTTTCTTGATGATGATAATGACATGAATTTGATAGGATGTTTTCCAGTTTATGTTATAATCCTGTGCAACGGAAATGAGACAAGAGTGCATAGTTTGTGAACATAGCTCAATTGAAGTTTTAAACATCATATCGTCAGTTACAAATAAATTCTGTACCTAAAGCCATCTGTCCTCTAGCAGAACTTTGAGTTGATATATATGGACCAAGGATAAATGGTGCTTCTTGAAGTTATTATTTTCATTAAAAGTTCTACCCTACATATTTCAGTCATCTGGACCATAGTAGTCAGACTTGGCCGAATTCTCGAGTACTCGTTCGAGTCCGAGTGGGCTCAGCCGCGCGGAGCCCACTCGGACTTGTTTTTTTTCAGGACTCGGCTGAGTCCAGGTGTCGGAACTTGGCTGGCGCAGAAAAAATTGAAGTTTAAATAAAAAAAAAAAAGGGCTAGCGTGACGTGTCGACCCCCGAATGGGAAGTTAATGGTCATATTTTTTTTTCCCACGATCCGATTTCTTCCTCCCCAAATCAAATCTGATCGTAAAAATAATTAATTATTCATTTATTTAAACTTGAACATATTCGAAGTAACAAATTTGCTTGGAGATTTATATTGCCTGTGTAAATTCCATTTTGGCCTTCTAAATCGGCCTTGTCCTGCCTATACACAATCTGCCTGTCAATATATATCTCTGCCTGTTCGCTGTAATTGCTGCCTTTCACTGCCTTTAAGTCGTAGTCCATCGTTTCCCTAAAGGCCACAGGTCCTTCCGTTTTACCATCACCATCCATTAATGGTGCAGGCTAATTGAATTAGCTGGCATCTAAGGCATATGTTGAGCAGACGTAGCTACAGTTTGAATCTGCCTGCGTCCGACGTCGAATAACAAGGAATGCACCAGCAAAAGACTCAATTTGGAGTTTTTAAGCCTTCGGTTGTTGTCTGAATAACGTGGAAGATCATTATGATGGGCTCTTGTGCATTTCTCCGCTGGCCAGACGTAGATGGACGAAGCTGAGACGCAACATAAGTTCGTAAAAGAGGGGTTTGTGAAAGACGTTTGCCACTACCAACTGTTTGTGGGCCACCACGTGAAGAGTCCGCTTTTCGCCAGCACACCTAAGACGTGGCGGAGGTAAATCCTGTGCACTAAGGGGAACGTGGACGTCTGAATTCGTCGGCCAATCAATAAAATAAATAAAATGAAATGAAATGGTCTTAATTATTTTGTATAAAGTAGTTTTTAATGTTTATTAGGTTATAAGTTATATGGATTATTTTTATAAAAGATGTTTAGTTAATATATAATTATTTAATTTTTCATTACTGAAATATGATATATAACCTTTTAAACTTTTAAAGTTTTAATTATAAGATAAAAAAACTTTAATAAAAATTTCAAAAACTTAATTAAAAAAACAATATATTTTTACTATATATCTTGAAAACTATATCCTCTGTCTAGGTGGGACAGAGCAGTGGTTATGGCTTTGGCTTTTCTTTGGCAGATCCAAGGTTCAAACCACGGCGTGTGTAATTCCATGTGGTTTCAGCTTTGGTTCTGGTAAAAATCATGAAGAATCACTCGTTCCGACATGATGGTGTGCGTTATGTGTTAACCAAAAGAAACTATATCCTCTTGATGCTGCTCATTCACCGTTGATTCTGCTGGAGCAATGAACGCATCTGACAATGGCTAACAGGATGTAGCAATCCACATGCGCATGGCAGACAAGTTCGTTACAGCCTGATTTACTGCAGGACTTCAACACATTCAGTCCCATTCACTGCAAAATGAAGATCGCCGGCCCCACACAGGCCATTTACAGTGCAAAACCAAAAGGCTTAGAGGTGGACGTTCAAAATCACCTAATTCTCCCTATGTAGAAAATAGGTGGTCGTAAGCTTTGTCCCCATTCTAGAGAGAATATAGGTTGAGAATCCTAGATTATATATGAAAAGTGGTCCAATGTATGAGGTTTGGTTTATATTGCGGAGATTCAAGTTTAAATTATGGGAAGGTGGTCCCCTTATACTTCGCGACTATTAAAGTATCTTTAAAAATATATATAAAAAATAAAAAGAATTAATATTACCTCTTCAAAATTTAAAAAGAACTTAAAGTTAAAAAGAACATGAAAAAGCTAGCTAGCCCTCTTTTGTATTTTGTCATGGCTCATGAGCACATTTTGTACTATAAACATTTTGATGAATACAAAAAAGAATATGCCCCTTCCTCTTGTTAATTTCTTATTTGTATAATGTTGAATGTTGAGTAAGTGTGTAGAATATACTAATAAGTAATATGCATGAAAAAAACTTTTTTTTTTAATAAAAAAATGTTTTTTTTTTCATTTTTTCTTTTTTGCCGAGTCTTGCCCAGTTTTTTTGCCGAGTCCTGAGTAGACCTTTCCGAGTCCGAGCCGAGTCCGAGTCCGAGTTTTGCTACTATGATCTAGAGTCTAGACAAAAGAGCAAAAACCCCTATGACCTATTATTGCCTGAGTTGTGAAGTTTAAGTTTAGTCTTTATAAAAGCCATTTATTTGTGGTTGCAGAAAATCTTAGACCAAAATATTATAGCAGGAATAAATTGGTCTCTCAGATGAACTATTATTGATGCATTACTCTTGTATCAATATTTGCACTTGAAGGAAGTTGCCTACAGACATGCACTTCAAAAATATTATTTAAAAGAAATATTAGAAAGTAAAAGAGAAGCTAAGTTTCTTTTGTTCACGTTTTTGAGCTCTGTTATAGGAAACTCCTAGGGTGCCCTCATTTTCATGTTTCTAAAACTTGGAAACTCCTAGGAAACTCCATGAAACTCATCTTAATTTCTCAATTATTTTTCAAATTATTTTTCCAAAAAATATTTCTTATGTTTCTTGACAGTTTCAAGAGATGTTTCCAACTTTTCCATGGGCGTTTCCAACATTTATTGTCATTTTGAACCAAATAAAAATTCCAAAGTTAAGTTTTTTACAGATTTTTTGGGTATTGTATGAGGTTCACATGGGCACACACACAGCAGAGAAACTTGGACCTGGCGCAGACTCGGCAAGGCCAATTTTTGACTTGGACTTGGACTCGGCAAAAAAAAAAGGGAAGAAAATGCAAATTTTCATTGGAAAAAAGTTTTTTTCATGCATATCACAATTAATTAACATTATACAAATTCAAAATTAATATTGTAAACGATACAACCTTAAACTACACATGAAAGTGACAAAACACACATCAATGTAACTGTTGGGTGGTGGTTAGATTCAGTCTTAGAGCATCTACAAGTCCTTTTGTTGTCATTTAACATGCTGTTTATTTGTAATTATTTTCTCCTGATGAATATGTAGTGTTTGCTAATTGTTCATATTGAGTCAAAGTCCAGAGAGAGTACATAAGGCTGGTACATATTCCTTCTAATTTCCATGGTTCTCAGATTGTAGCTTTACTGGGGGATGCCTCCCATAGACGAATGGCTATATATGGGCTAGTGGCTAATGTTAGAAAATCCTTCAAGTCATGTTATCTCCCATTCTGGTTTTGTGGCCATACACAGGTGCAATGCTCAAACCAACACTGAATATGGTTGATGCTGTTCTCTGGCAGAGTACGGACAGTAAATTATCCTTCAAATGGTATAACCACATATCGCAATTATTATTCAACTAGTCTTTCTTAGAAAGAAACCTCAAGGACATTTTGTGCTTCTTCAAATGGCCTCTTGCTATTTTATGTCTTATAAATCTTACTGGGTTTGTGAGAGAGCCCAAGCACTGTACTGTTCCAATCTTTCGTGTCTAATTCTTGATGCCTTTGAGTTACCTCAAACATGGTGAACGTTTCCTGTGTTGGTCAGGATTTCCGAAGCATTTGTTTAAACCTAGGCCCAGTGGTTAGATGAGTGTTCTAGAGAATGTATATTACAATGAAGTGCAAAGAAATTTTGCTCTTAATTATTGAAGCTGTTACACTTTGCATGGGGTGGGACATATTGCCATGGAACTCCATACAAGATTGGTTTAGATTCCTCTTAATGTTGCCTACCCTTTTAGTCTCAAGTTCCATTGTTGATCTTCTTTGACCTTTTCCCTGTATTTTGCTAACTAATTTTGCTTTTGCTTTTGTCTTTGGTCCTTTGTAATCAAATGGGCTTTGTAGCATTAGCCTTCCTTTTGTTTCTTGTTTTTTAATCTCAAATGTAACTAAATGTAACTGTTGGGTGGCTGTTAGATTCTAGAAAACTAGGAAAAATTTGGGTCAAGTATGTAAATGAGTGTTTTTTTGGGTCTGATTTCACCTTCTCCTTGCTCTCTCTGCAAGTGGAAACAACAAAAATGAGGCCAATTTAGAAAAAAAAATTGATGCCGTTTTTCTGTATTTTTCCTGCTGCAGCCAAGTTTTTTTCTTGGACTTGTGAATCCGAAAATACTTGCGAGTAAAAAAAGAAAAAAAAACTTGGGGAGTCCAGAAAATCTAGCCGAGCCGAGTCAAAAAAACCTGGGAGGGCCAACTCGGGCACGGACTTGGTGAGTTTTTGAAAAACTCGCCAAGTTTCGTAACTATGGGCACACATGACCAACTTTAATCAAAATCAAGTTACTATAAAAAAAGCTCTAAGATGAGGAAAAAGGGAACAAAATTAATGATAGCTTGAAAATAATTATAGGTTGGGATCTATGAAGCTAGAGAATCTAGAATGAGTGGCAAGCTCTTCAACAACAAAGAGGAATTGAAGCAAATATGGGTTCACTCACTTGGTGAAGCAAAACAAAAGAAAATTACATGATCTAGTTTTTCTCATTCTAATCTGCATCTTTTATCTTGGTAAAAAGAACAGTACACAAGAGGTAAAACAAAATATTGGGATGTGGAACATAAAATTCCAGACTTAGATATTTCCATGGCTGCACCTAATCTTGAAGAGGATGAAAGTCCTCATTTTTTTAACCGATTTTAATGACTTTGAGGATTAAGAACTAAGTGTATGGTGTATCCTATGCACTTCAGTTTTGCAAGATGTGTATGGCCTGATCTATAAAGGTTGAGCTTTGTCATTGACCATTATATTCTTTATTAGATATAATAATTAAATGTGTTTTTCATCCATTTGTGATCTCTCTAATTCAATTTTGTCGACAAATTATAAAATATTTTATTTTATTTTTTTAAAATTAGATATTACCTTTGTTGTTTCCATGTTTCCAAAGGGTTTGAGGACACATGTTTCTGTTTTAGAAACTTTATCCGTTTCCAAGTTTCGTACAACGTATTTTTTGAGCAAATTTTCAGTCTGATGTGTTTCTCTTGTTTATGAATAATTTTTCTTTTTATCTTTAGAGGAGAGGCCGAGCTGGTCGTGTTCAACCAGGTGAATGCTATCATCTGTATCCAAGATGTGTATATGATACTTTAGCAGAATATCAGTTACCAGAGCTTCTACGAACACCTTTACAGTCTCTTTGTCTGCAAATCAAAAGCTTGCAGCTTGGAAGCATTGAGGAATTCTTGTCAAGAGCTTTGCAATCACCAGATTCACTTTCGGTATGTAAGAAGAAAATTTTAAAACAAAAAAATTGAGAGTAGTTGGTCTAAGAAGCACATAAAAATAATGTCTTTGTTTATTTTTCTTAGATTCATTGTATACTTTACGTTAGAATTTTTGTACATTTCTGAATTTTGAGTTCTTTTACTAGGAAAATATTTGCTTTTTTAGATGCTCATTTATCTTGATTTTAGGTTAAAAATGCAATCAAATATTTGAAGACTATTGGAGCTCTTGATGAGAAAGAAAACTTAACAAATCTTGGTAAGTAAGATTTGGGTTAAAGATTTAAACAAATTAGAACATCTATCACTATGTACGTGATCTTTAGAAATGGGGGTCCTTTCTGTAAACTTCTATCAGGCAGGATATCTTACTTGTTGCTTGATATTAAGGACTACTTCATAAAATGCGTTCTTATAGTATGTCCTTTCATTTGGCAGGACACCATTTGTCTATGCTTCCGGTGGAGCCTAAGCTGGGCAAGATGCTTATCATGGGTGCTGTTTTTCATTGCCTAGATCCCATCCTTACAATTGCAGCTGGCTTGAGTGTTAGGGATCCTTTTTTGCTACCTCATGATAAAAAGGATGTAAGTTGATTTCCTATAGTATGACATGAATTTAATCATTTGTTGTTTTACTTAATATTGTGGTATGTGGAAAGCAAGCAGTATTCCCCTTACATTTTGCAATAAATTGTTATTGAGATGACTTTCCATGTATATTTAAGGAGTACATTATTGAAAGAAGTGCTTTTGGACATATACCAACAATCTCTTGTTCATTAATCTTGTTTTTATTTTTGGTTTGGAAATTGTCATTATTTACTGCAGTCCAAAAAGACCATGGAACTACTGCAAAATTTTACCAGGATGGTGACTGCCTTACATTTAACAATGATGATTAACTTCCTTAAGACGAAGAACTGACTGTATATAACCTGAATAAAAAATGCTATTTAATTATATCCCATCGATCACTTGTTATTTTGGTGTTTCAGTGGATAAATCTCTCTGTTATGGCTGGTTCAATAAGATTTTTGAGAAGATGGGCACTCCCTCTTTCTTTCCATTTTCAAGAATTGACAATTTGCAGTGATTGATAATGAGCATATTGTTGGAGTCTTTGTGATAAGTTTCATGGATTGGGAAGCTCAGTTTTTCATAATTTACCCAATGAGTTTGCACTCCTAATTTTTCAGGATGAATGAATAACCTCTGTTCAATTTATTCGCTACTGGTTTCTTGGTAGTACTTATATTATGGACATTCTCCTAGGCTGACCAATGAATCCTCGAGTCTAGGACATGGGGACTGTCTACTTGAAACTTGGAGAAAGCCATGCTCCTTTCTTCAAGGAAACCAAAGTCAGGCGACCAATTAACTGTGCTATATGACAGTGATCATTTAACAGAATTCAAAGAGCTTGGCAGACGACAATGGGCCTACTGAGTCCTTAATTGAAGGGTATGAACACATATGTGACTGCATCCATATTTGGTTACCTTTTTCACATGAATGCATATACTAATAAGTAATGGTATGTTACGGCTCTTTTGGATTTGACCTTGTTGCAAATTTGAATACTCAGGGCATGATTACACAATTATAATGATAAGGACATAATACATGTTTATTAGACTCATTAAGGATGACAGAATTACAGAGTGAAGTAGCATGAATAATATGTTTCTTTATTATTTTGTATTCAGATCAACGAGACAGGAACTTGAGACTTGTGTCTGATGATAAGAATGCAAAATGATATTAATTAATCAACTATAATATTTCATAATCAAGTGTTTAAATAACACTTGATTAACCTTACAATAGCCTAGGACTAAAATAGCCCGTAGGTATAGGATCTGTAACCAGATTAGATGCTAACAAATGTCGGTAGAATAGATGCTAATCCTAACCTACTAACCAACGTAGTCAAAATGACTACAATGACTAACTTACTAACCTAGGTAAATAGTGAATAGTAATAACCTAGTAGGAAAAGTAAATACTAGTGGTAAAAAGTAAGAAGCTACTTTTTACCATGCAATAAATAAAATCTACCTAATGTAGGGAAAGGGTAAAATATCCAAATGATGGAATATTTACTCTAACATCCCCCCTTATTACATTATTTGGGTAATACATACATATCCTCTAATACAACAATATTTGGGTAAAGTATATAACTGCCCCAATACAGTGAAAAGGATGTTGATCTGCTGGTTCTTTGCTCTATCACAGTACTCTGGCTGCTCCTAAGCAAAAAGTGGGTCATTCCTCACTTTGTCTTCACGCCAACGAATGTCCTTATGGTAATCACATCATCCAACCGAATTGCATGGGTAACCAGCCGCTGCAATCGCTAGGTGTAGTAGAATAGATCACTTCATACGAGGTTCATCCATTTTACAATATGAGTTTGCAAAATATAAGGTAGCTAAGGTGTCGGTCGCTGCTGAAAATGCACCCTTATAAGTTCCCCCCTTCTCGTTGCAAAACATAGTGTAATTAATTTCTGAAGGAAGTGTGACTAAGGTGTCGGTCGAAGCCGAAAATGCACCCTTATAAGCCATCTTCCCTTTTTACAAAAATTGTGAAGAAAAGAAATTTATATCCCCCCTCAATTGCAAAAAGTGTGCAACACAAGAGTGTTGTGAAGGATTTTACAAATATTGCCTCCTAAACAATTTTACATCACAAAAAGTCGCTCCTCTTGTTACAAGCACTTCAAACACCTAGAATTTGCTATTTATGAAGCCTAAAAGAGGTACAAGCACCCCTTATTGCAAGGTCTTCAAACAAAATACTTATGCTATTTATGAAGCCAAAAAGAGGAGAGAGAGAAAATGGTGCTTTTGCCCAAGGGACACGTGTTTTCCCTCTACAAAACTGTTCTAGCAATTAGCACTCTGTGTGCTTTCTCTGAACCAGAATCAGAATCCGAATGAGACACTTCACTAGAAAGATGGCTTTTGTGATGTGCCTTTGCCATTTTAGTTTTGCTTGTTTTGAAACCAACACTGAATGGTGTCATGGTTGTCATTTTTACAATTTGTGCAAAACTATGCTTTCTAGGCAATTTTATCAAAAAGTTCACCAAATCATCCTTCCTTATTGTAAGAACTTCAAGCATGATTGCTATTATGAAGTCTAAAAGAAAAGGTATAATTTTTATGACTTCTACTTTTATGATTGCCTTTACAAGTTTTATTTCCCTCTTGTCAAAAATCTGTGTTTTGAAGGATGAAAGGAATTATCCCCCCTTAGTGCAAAGGATTGCAACTTTTTAAGGTTCCTTATTTTCAAAAACTTGTTCTTTCTTTGTGATTACCCTAAAAGAGTACCAAAAGATAATTCACTCAAACAGATATTTAATGGCACCTGCCTGAAAATCCTCTTGAAGAGGAATAATCAGTTTGAGGAAATTAAGCCAAACAAAAATGAGTGAATTAGGGGTTTTGATTTAGGAGAGAATATCAATTAATTTTGGCTTTAAATCTGTTCAAGGATTTACACAAATTTGTGAAATTTTGGGGTTTAGTGTGTTATTTATTCTATGACTTATAATTGCAAAAAGAAATAATGCAATAATCAAACAAGAATGCCCACAAAATTCTTATCACCTAGGTGTCGGATGCAACCGAAAATGCACCTAATTTGCCAATGAAGGTGTCGAGTAAAATCGAAAATGCACCTTTTAATTTTTGCATCAAAATATTAATGTGTGTTGTGCAAAAATTTGATATTTTGTCTCCTCCTTTGTTTTACAATTTTGCAAAAGAAGTACAATGTTGTCTTCCCCCCCTTTTATTTTGCAAAATTAACAATATGAGCACTCCTTTCAAGACAAGTCGACACACGACCCACGTTTGAAAGGCTTCCAGAACTATTCGACACACGACTTAGTTTTTATGGGCCCAAGGTTACAAGTTCTTCTCAAATTTGCAAAAAAATAGATGTGCAATTTTATGTATTATATCTCCTTGGAGAAAACAAATGCACTCTTTGAACTCTTGGAACGAGAGGTGCTCTCGTCTTCTCCACTTGGAACGAGGGTTGCTCTCGTCTTCTCCACTTGGAACGAGGGTTGCTCTCTCCGCACTCACAGGAACCAGGTGAAACCTCACGAATGATACCAATGATGATAAGAATGCAAAATGATATTAATTAATCAACTATAATATTTCATAATCAAGTGTTACTTGATTAACCTTACAATAGCCTAGGACTAAAATAGCCCATAGGTATAGGATCTGTAACCAGATTAGATGCTAACAAATGTCGGTAGAATAGATGCTAATCCTAACCTACTAACCAACGTCAAAATGACTACAATGACTAACTTACTAACCTAGGTAAACAGTGAATAGTAATAACCTAGTAGTAAAAGTAAATACTAGTGGTAAAAAGTAAGAAGCTACTTTTTACCATGCAGTAAATAAAATCTACCTAATGTAGGGAAAGGGTAAAATATCCAAATGATGGAATATTTACTCTAACAGTGTCTTGTATGACAATACAGATAGTTGGCTGCAGTCATCAAGATTAGGACTGACTTGTAAAGTAGTGGATTGAGATAAGAGAGATGTATTGGGAAATGTATAATTCATCTTTTTGACAAAGGGCTAATTTTTGACCTACACCTAACCATTATTGCTTCCCTCTCCATGCTTTTGTTGGAGCATCACATATGAGACTAAGACACTGAGCTACAAGGTTGGCACTCATAGCAAGATGTTAATTTGTGTCTAAAATGATGCATTCAACGATGGAAGCTAGTGGTGTAGTAACTGAAGACAAAGTGCTTAAGCTAAAAGTGTGGAAATTGAAACTGAAGAAGCTGGCATTGCAGAAGTAGATGCTGGAGCTCCAAGATAAGATGAGATAATTCTATTGATGTTCATGGATGACCAAAATAGGCAAATGGGACTCACTGGAAATAATCTGTCATAAAGTGAACTTCTAGGTATGTAAGCAGTGGCAATCTTAGTTGGTTTGCCGTCATAGAAGAACTTAAACCTGTAAAGGGCATTTTATGAGGTGTTAAAGATCATCATTTTAGTCTTGCTAATGTTGATTGTAAGCTGTCTTAAGCTGCAAAAGTGTGCAAGAGCATTCAGTTTTCTTTGTCAACCCTCAGGAGTGTGAACAAGTTTGGATTAACTCTTATCTGTAATTGGTTCATAGGAGATTTCTCGAAGAAATTTTAACCTAGGAATATTGTATTCTTAAACAATTAATGTGACTTTAGCAAACAAGATTGACAAGAGTATAGTCTATTTTCCATAGGGAATATCTTGGGATTTGTGGACTGTCTCGGAGATGTGACTTGACGTCCTCAAACCCATATCGACATCACAGAGACACATCCTGCCGTCTTGAAAATGTGTCCCGACATCCCTCGCTGCCCCGGTCTTAGAAATTTCATGGAACATACATATCCACCACCCTGGAAATCCTTGACTGCCTTGGTAAACCATGTTCCAAAATATCTCTCTTAGACCCTTGGTTGGGGCTTTGGGTCAAGGGCCCATATCCACAAGTACAAGGTTTTGACTTCGATTCTTAGAAAGCAATGTTGGAGGAGTTTGGTTTGACATCAGAATTGAGTTAAGAATGCACAAGCTCAAGTTGGTTCAGGACACTACGAACAAAGCTAGTTTAGTAGAACAAAAACTTTCATACCAACGATCTTTTTTTAGATTGTCATTATTAGGTGAAACGAGAACAAGGCTGGACTATAAAATCCCTAAGCCATCGTGAATACATCAAAATAACTATAATAAGAATGACCATAGAAATGGCAACGAGGACTTTTAAAACATTGATAATAAAAAAAAGTTGCATTTTGATAAAGCCATGCATTGAAAGGAAAGTAGTTCTTGTTTTGAGCTGAGAGAAATTGAAGATGTTGATGGCCTTGATTCAAAGCAATGCCAAGTGGTGGAGTCAAGTGTCTTTGAAAGTAGTTACAAGGATTTATGACCAAGGATACTTGAGATTTATGGTCATATCAAGATGAACAAGTTCATAATTCTGGTTAATATCAGCAATACCCATAATCTTTTGATATATTCATACCCCAGACCTTGAATTTGTTTTCTTATTCGAAAATATTTCAATGTTATGGTTGCATATGGTCCAATCAAGTCTTGACAAAGATATTGTCATAACATTAAAATAGCCATGCAAAATCTTGAGATTCAAAATAATCTTTGTGCTCCAGCATCAAGTGGAGCAGACATGGTTCTTGATGTTGAGTGTTTATGAGAGTTGGGTCAAACTAATTTATCGACAATTCATAAGTTTCTATTGAGGAGGTTGGAAGCATGTACTTAGGGAATACAAGGCCTTAGGAATAGAATTCTATTCTTGGATTGAAATGGAAAAGATGATTTGGAAAGGAGCATTTATACATTTTGCCACATTTTATGCTGATCTGCACCATAGGTTCTCGGATGTGGCATGGAGGACAACTCTCTAGATCAGCTAGTGGATCTTAAGAGTTATATGTTAGAATACACAACAAATTAGGCATGCAAAACCTCTTGGAAAATGAATAACACATTCTCATGGATCCTAGTTGCTTTATCCTTGATCATTGAGCAAGCGCCGTGGAAAATGAATAACTACCCTATTTAGAAGTATGCACAAAATATATATACAAGAATGGTGTGGGAAGATGAAATGATTTATCTTCTTGTAGTTGTAAAAACAAAAGTTGGGATAGTTCAGAATTTGTTGTGCCTTGGCAACTATTGGTGACAATGCTAGACGTTGACAACTATTGCTAGGTGTTGAAGATTGGAAACAGGTTGACACCCCATAGCATTTGGCTTTGACATTCCATTGGTGATTGATGCTTGGTGTTGAAATGTAGTCATCTTGTTCTCTTGAGCTACCCCACTTGTGCTTGGATTATTTGCCCCTCCTTGAGAAGCAATGGTCCCCATCACGTCCAATTTCAACTCAAGAAACTAGTGCTAAATGTGGTCAAGTATGCACCACTTGGCCCAAGTGACAAATTGACTAGTCTTCCCAACCATGAACAAAGTGTGAATGACTTAGAAGTTGTGGCTTCAGGTGAAGTTAATTAGCTAAACTTGTGGTACTAGGTACAATTGTTCAAGATTTAGGTATAATGGATTTTTGCATTGTTTTAGGCTTGACTAGATGTGGAATTAATGGCTTGAGAATCTCAACATTGAAGACTAGATGCATTCCCAAGTATGGTGATAAGTTGAAAACAAAGGTGTTTTCTAATGTGCACAAAGATATGTATGGACCATAGTGTAGAGGTTTGATTTCCTATGCGAGCTTGCAAATTTCCCTTTTGTAGATGGAGCTAGAATCAATCTCCCACCTAAAAGTTGTGTAGGGAGCAATGTTGATCATGGCTAAATTTATTTGTAGGCCTTGCCAATAACATGCTAACTATGCTGGAGGAAGAACTTAACTTTTCCCCCTCCCCTTTATTAAATTGGGACCTAAGTCAGGCTTGGAAGGGATTGTATACAGTGGAGCTGGGCAAGATTTGGTTGTAGGAATGTTGAATGTATAAGTTGTCATTTAAGGTGTGCAAATAATAATGATTGAACATTCATAGTAGATACCAAAATGCAGTTAACTATCTTTGTTTGCCCATCTCTTTGAGGATGGAAAGTAGTGGAATGACTGATGTACGTATTGAGCAAATTCCATAAGTGTTGGTAGAATAGGCTAACAAACTTGGAATTTTTGTACAATACAATCGGTTGAAGGTTGCAAACATGGACTTATACATGTTGAAAGAGGGCTTGGATTGTGTCAGTGACTTTGACATTCTTCTTGCAAGTTGTGATGACAACCATATTTGAGAATTTGGTGGCCATGACAAAAGTGCAACCATTTTGTCACTTGGTCATTGGCAAACTTAAGAGAAAATCCATGTTAATGTATTGTAAAGATTTGGAAGATATTGATAGAGGCATGTAGAGTCCAAGTTTCCTATTCTTCGACTTGGCAATATAGTAAGGAATGTATGACTTGATGTTGATGGTTGTGAGGCTAGTAGGAGTGTTATTGTAGGGAAATAAGTGTCTTGCTCTAATGCCAAAGTGTCTTGCCATTTTGGATTAATGTGCCTCCTAGATGAGATCTTAGCGGAGCATGCTAAAGGGAACACAAACGTCCCAAATGTTGGAGATGTCCATCAGTGAGGTAGCGGTCGATGATTGTTGTGTTTTGCAATCTGCTTGTGTGTTTGGGAAAAATCACAACCATCAAAATAGAGGCCATTGCACTATTGAAATTATGGCCATAGGCATCCATCATTATGATATGCATTTGGACAAATGGGTGATTGATACAAATGACAACTTGATTCTCTTTTACCTTGCGATGCTTGAGATATTATTGTGATTCATTGTATGGCATATATCTAATTTATAATTGATCCTGGATAAAGCTTTCTGTGAATTAATCTATTTAGAAAGCTAACAGTGTTATCAGAGCCACCTTGGCTTGAAAGCCATTTCGATAGAAAGCCAGTTTGAGTCTTCCAAGATAAGGAGAGAACGTGGTGCTAAATTAAGGTATTCTTTAAAGGCACATTTGTTTACCGTTTTTACACATTATTGAAAATTATAAATGTTTTAATTAGAAGAGTCAAACATTCGGGAGATATAAAATATTTAAAGCTTTTTATAAATTTTAAAGAAGTGGGAGTTATAAGGTAAATGAAATGAAAATTTTGAAGGTAGAATTTAATTAATATGGAGGAGAATTACTTTGTAGAATAAGATAAAATATTGTGAATGTATTCATTGGATGATTATTTAGAAAGGGAAAATGACATTTGGAAGGTGAAATATTGTTCTGGAAGAAAAGATTAGCATAGGAGATATATTGCAGAATAGAAGTTTGCTAGGCGATAGAGAAGTGCACCTAAAAAGATTGGGTTGTAGCAATAAAAATTTGGCAAGCTTTGTTCCCCGAAAGTCATAGCTTTTCCAAAAGGCAACCGAGAGTTTCAAGAGCTTCTACAGGGAAGAAGAGAGCGTTCCAGACTGGCCAATAATATGCTTGGCCTTCTCGTCAAAAGTTTTGGAAGACCTAGCTCCTCAAAGCCCCAACAAATGAATAATTGAAGCTTTGGCCCCGTTACATTTTGAGCACTCATAAGGAGAAGTGATGGTTTGCTCTTGACTATCTTTGCAATTTGGTGGTGAGTGCAGTCGTATTTCTTCAACAGAGCAACAACTTGCTCCACATTTTTGAGGGATTTGAGCCTCTCCAGCGATGGGTTGAGTTTCATCACCTGTGCGAATTTTGTGGCAGCGAACTTTGCAAGGGAGTTTTACAAATAGGCATTCATAGCAATGTCTTTGTTATTACTCTCACCCTATGAGAAGGTTGACAATATTTTGACAAAATAGAAAGGTAAAATAGACAGTGAGGTCTCTGATGGAATACCAAAAACATGATTGCGACCAACAAACAGATTGTTAAAAATATTCCTCATTGCTTGCTTGCAAGGGCTTCAAGAGATCAACAGTAGTATACTTCTTTCTGCCATATGTGAAATGTGAGCATAATTCCAGAGAAAGAGTGTTGAGAGCGACTTCCACCATTGCATGCTCTGCCTGACGTAATGTCGTGTAAAACTTGGGGTTTTCGAATGTTTTGTTGTTAAATGTAACGTCCGCTTTAAACCTTGATGCATGATCGGGGCACTCTTGGACACAGACATACAATGACAAATTGAAACAACTCCTCTGACCAGAGATTTGGTATTCCTCGATATTGAAGGGGAATTGCTGGAAATCCGAGTGAGGAAAAACTAGACAGAATGCACTATTGCCAAATATTACGAGGGGTTTATATTGGCTGTGGGCGAGGAGAAACCACAAGGCGCTGCACCGTCGGTTCGTAAGGCGGATCCAGAGCCTCCTCAAGGGGACTTTGTAGCCTAACACGGGGGTCATTTGGTTCAACATAGACGAGATCTGCGTTGCCACCGCGAACTTCAGCCAACGGAACCTTGTTGGGCAGGGCGGATTCGACATGGTATATGAGAGGAGAATGAAAATATTGCTAAAACATAGCAATGCCTAAACTTGAAACTAGCACCTGTGACGAATAACACGAACAAAATTCAAGAAATATATAATAGTTGCATGCAAAAGTGCCACGTGGGAAAGAGCCTGTTAAGGTGACAACGGTGAATTACATTAACTCAATTTAGCACATAAAGCTTCTAAAGCAATCATCATAGTACATAGAAGATTCATTTACCAGCATTGATTGGAAATTGTAATGGCTTGGGAGGGGAGCAAGTTAGAGTTTGCAGTAGACGTGAAGTGGAATAAAAAGGTAAGGAATCAATTTCTTAAATCTTACATTCTATATTTTACGCACAAGTTAAGACTCACTTATAAAGTCATAAGTCAAATATCTGATTTGGAGTTCAGGAAAATTTGAGAATTTGAAAAGTAAAGGAGCTATAAGGTTAGAATGAAATAATTAAATTGATTTTTTTTTAGGGAGTTTTAAGTTTTAAAAGTTGAAAGTGATTTTCAATTTGATTTAGAAATTATCATAAGGATTTCTACTCCGAAGGTTTTTTGAAATTTTAATATTTTAGAAATTTGATATTTGTAGTTTACAACTTAGAAAAATTTGGAGTAATAAGATTTTCTACTTCAAATAGGATTTAAGCTTTTTGGATTTTATTTGAAAAAAAAAAGGGTTCAAAGTTTGAAGTTATTTTTTATTTTTATTTTTATATTTTTAGCGAAAAACCCCTTGTGGGGCCGCCTTGGTCTAAGAGACCACGAACAGGGGGTTCTACACCGTCAAAGTCACCCGGGGGTCGCACCTAGCCCTGCTCGCACCAACATTATCAATTGGATTTTGGGTACCCAATTCAGCTTTTTGGTAGGGTGGAGATTCGAACCTGGGACCTCCCTTGGAGGATTGCCCTCTCCTCTCCAACTCACCTACAACACCTGGGTAGTTTGAAGTTCTTTTATGTTTGAAGAGTTAGTAGAATTTTTTTTAAGATTTGTATTTTTGAAGTTATTTAAAGTTTTTTAAATTCTTTTTGAGATTTTGCAAATTTAATTTAATAGGGAGTTAAAAGGATTACTACTTCAAAGGTTTAGAAAATTAAATTTAAAAAATTGCAAAATTTAGTTTTGTTTCTTAATTTTTGCTGGAGCTATAAGGTTGTCAACTTTAAAGGAAATGGCAAGTACAAGTTTTTTTTTTTTTTTTTTTGAATCTCAATAATTAAAGGGGCCTAATTTTACGCAATGAAAAAATAAGATGAGGTCAATACTTATTGTTGAAAAACTTTGCAAACATTCTCGAAGATCTAAGTTACCGGTTCGCCCCATAGGACCCCGGATACTGGTTCGGTCCGTATCCGGTACGGGTTTGGTTCGCCTGTGGGTCCGCTCGGGGGACACGGATACGCTCGGGTCCGTCCAACCGGATACGGTCCGCCTGTGGGTCCGCCCGGGGGACCCGGATACGCTCGGGTCCGTCCTTACGCTCGGGTCCGTCCAACCGGATACGGTCCGCCTGTGGGTCCGCCCGGGGGACCCGGATACGCTCGGGTCCGTCCTTGGACGGACCCGAGCGTATCCGGGTCCCCCGGGCGGCACCTTGGGCGGACCCAAAAATTATAATTAAATATTAATATAAAATTTAATATTTTTTAATTTTACCCATCTACTTTTGCGACTGTAAAACCCTAATTTAGATTTTTTTAATATTTTTTTCATTAAAAGCCCATCTACCCGGTTGCAAGTGGCATCGTTTCGACATGTCTAAAAGACTTAAAAGTTAAAACACCTAAGATATTTTATTCAACATGTCTTAGCTACGAAACCCTAGCTATCAAACACCAAACCATTCTTTCGAGCTTCAGAATTGCAGAAGAGGGAAGAGTGCTGCGGGTGAAGAAGGCTTCTGCTTTAGATTTGTAGAAGTGTGCTCCAGCGCAAACCGTAGCTGCTCCAAGGCAAAGGTATGTTAAAACTCACAGCCTTGAATTGCGCCCTTCTTTCACCGTAGAAAAAATAATGGCCACCCTTCTTTCACCGCATCGTGTTTAAAATTTACAGCCTTGAATTGCACCATTATTTCACCGCAGAAAATGACCGAAAGAACCTCACAATTGCTCATCTCATCTCTGCTCCGAAAGGACCGAAATTATTCACGCAAACAAAATGTACAATAAAAGTGGACGCCGACACGCTATCGACTGTGATCTCCATTCATATTTGGGCCACGACATCATGGTCATTCCTGAATGTTTGATTTCCACCAAAATACACACCAGAAACGAACGCTTTAATTAATCTTAACGAAGAGCGCCATAGGGAGCCTTGGAATGGAGCCTGCTCTTCCTCTTCTCAATGAAACGTTGCAGAGAATTCTGTCGCTTAAGTTGAACGTCTACCGCAATCACATTAACCCAATCTCATTAATAATCTTTAACGTCCCATATATTTTTTCTCAAGCCTGCGATATCTCTTCTACGTGGCAATATAAAATATTAAATTTCATTTAGTTTCTACACGTAGCGAAATGTAATTTTTTTATTTTTTATTTTGTAACATTTTGGGCACGACGTCTTAGTTAAGTCTTAGGCTATGTTTTGTCTTAGCGCTAAGACAAAACATAATGTTTTGTCTTAGCCTAGGCTTGTCTTACAAAACATTATGTTTTGTCTTAGCGCTGGCTAAGACAAAACATAAAGCTTTACTAACGACGTCTTAGTAAAGCTTTATGTTTTGTCTTAGCCTAAGACAAAACAGCCTAAGACAATAAGACAAAACATAAAGATGTTTTGTCTTAGCCTAAAGCTGTTTTGTCTTAGGCTAAGACAAAACAGCTTAGCTAAGACAAATTTGTCTTAGGCTAAGACAAAACAACTTTATGTTTTGTCTTAGCCTAAGACAAAACAACTTTAGGCTAAGACAAAACATAAGATGTTTTGTCTTATTGTCTTAGGCTGTTTTGTCTTAGGCTAAGACAAAACATAAACTCTTAGCCTAAGACAAAACATAAAGCGCAACAAGCTAGCTGGCTTTATGTTTCGTCTTCATCAAAGCGGAATTGGACTACATACTCCTTTATCCACTCGCAAAAGCGCAACAAGCTAGCAGCAAAGAAGGTTGAGGAGTTGGTCTATGTGCATTCCAACTTGCGCCTTTTATCACATATGCAATCAAACTACAAGGAAGGACCAACAAAGCATTGGGATGTTAGGGCAGAAGATGTTGATTTAGATGCTTCCCACTCCCATCATTTATTACTTGACACAGAGGCTTTGGCTTCGCCAAGCCAATTGAGTGGTGTTGGTGCTGGTGTTAGTGGGAGTGGGAGTGGGAGTGCTAGTGCTAGTGCTAGTGTTACTGCTACTGCTTGTGGTTCTAATGAATCACATGTTGATGTTGATGCTTTCAATGAAGACATTGAAGACGAATACTAAAATAATAAATATTTGATATTTCATTGTTTCAATATGTGATAGTGTTGATGTGGTTCATTAGAAATGCTGGCATCCGAGTTATGATAATGTTTGTACCAATGTGAAATACTTAATGTTGATTTAGTAAATGAAAATGTTGATTTAATAAATTAATATATGATTTTTATTTATTTTTGTACAGCCGAACCCAAAACAAACCCAAGACAAAAAAAAAATTTGCCATACCGGCGAACCGGGTTCTTCGAACCCGAACCCGAAACCAAAACGAACCGGTAACTTAGCCAAAGATAAAATAGGAATTCAAAGATGATGATGCTAAAGCTCTTATGTTAATTTTGTTTGGCATATCCGATGAAATTCAAGCACACATTAGTGAAGCAGAAACGTTAAAAATTTCAAGGGAAAAATTATGTAAGATATTTGAAGGAAAGAATGAGGCAACCATTTTACACCTACAATCACAATTGTTTGCACTAAAAGTTCATGATGGAGAAAACATAGAACATTTTCTTCGAAGGATATCAAAATTAAAATAAAAATTGCATACTTTAGGAGAAAAGGTTGAAGATAAACTCTTAGTTTCAGTTGTACTTAGAGCACTTCCTAAATCATTCAAAATGTTGGTCACATCTCTTCTAGTATCAAACAGAAAGGTGTCATTTGAGGAATTAATAAATATTCTTCAGCAATATGAACTTGAAAATCAATTGAGAAATGAGTCATCCAATAAGGCTCTTGTAATAGAGAAAGGATCTTTCACTTCATCACAAAATAAAAAAAAATAAGTATTGTCATATTTGTGAAAAATGACATAATACGAAATCTTGTAAGTATAATGCATTAACTAGGAAGGATCAAGACCAAGAATCTTCTAAAGAGAATCAAAGAGATCAGATTAATCAGCTAGGGTATGTTGCACAATCAGAATTTGTACACAGGAATCTTATGGCAAATCACATATGTCTGTTATCAAGTAATGAGGAATCCAATAAGGACTTTGCCCTCCTAAGTGGCTCTCTCATCTTGGGAGAACTTGTGGAGTGATTCCTTCCTTAAGGAGTATTTTTGGTGTTTCCCTACCTTACGGGTATTATTTATCTCTCTCTCATTTGTGTATTGTTATTGTGGATGATTGATTTGATATTTTTGCATATTGGTGAATGATTTCTGTTAATGATAATAAAGTTCTGCAACATTGGAACCTATGACAGTAAATGCATGTTGTGACACAAAAAGAAAAGATATAGAGTGCAGCTTAGATGGTTTGAGTATAGTTCGTGATTGGTCATAAAAGTTTATGTTGTCAAAACTGATGATGTGAGAGATTCAATTGATGACAGGGATAGTGATGCTCAAAGTTGTGTTGATGTTGATAGGGATCAGTCTGATGATCATTTTGGTTATTTTGAAAGATATACTAAAGGGATTGGTTCAAAATTATTAAGTAAAATGGGATATAAAGACATAGGTTTGGGAAAACATGAACAAGGAATGAAAGAGCCAATTGTACCAATAATAAGACCAAAATATGAAGGTCTTGGATATATAGGACAGACCAACAATAATAAATCAGGAACTAAATTCATGACTAAAAACAGCGACATCAAATTAGTGACAGAGATTGATAGAATCAGTAACTATGAGAAAAGGAATTTTGTAGTAGGGAACAAATATAATCATTGTGATAGATATGGACATAAGATAGAGAAATGTTGGAATCTCCATTGTTGTGAAACTTGTGGAGGACATAATCATTCTCAAAAATCTTGTCTACATAAAGAGAAGGAAAATCGAAAATTAAAAATGGATTGTGGATGGATAAGTATGAATGAATGGAATAAGATGAAAGAAATGTTGTATGGTTTCTACAAAAGGAAACCAAGTGTGATGAAAAATCAAAGTTTATTGAATGTAAAGAATGATATTGGTCTTATCATGAAGAAATGTGAAATGAATGATTATGACCCAAGCATACCTTGGGAGGTGACCTACAGTGAAAGCACCTGTAGTGATGATCCTACAAATATGATAGTTTTATGAATGTTCTAGTGGGAGTGACCTAGAGGTAGAGACCCAAAGAAAAAGACCTAGAGGGGACTCATATATTGATCTAGAGGCAGACACAAATAATTTATAAAGGAAGACCTAATGAAGGTTGCATATATCCAGCCATGCCAAAGTCAGAGCTAAAGAAAGAAGAATCAAAGAAAGGCAAAACGCCTTCCTACCAAATAATGTAATACGGGGGGTGTTGGAAATATTACATTATTTGGCCCCCTTGTAAATATTAGTTTGGTAGTTGATTTATATTTTATATAATGTATGTGTCAATATGAGAGAAAGTGCAAAGTGTCAAGATAGAGAATGAAGAGTCACATAATATGTGGCAAGATGAGAGTTTTGTCTTTATGAGAAGAATATGAAAGGATGCATCTCCCGGATGTTTGAGGAGAGCAATAGTTGAAGTTTTGAAAAGTCATATAAATTATATATTGGAGACTAAGCTCCATGCAATGTAATCAATCTGAATCATTAATGTAATTTTTTGATATTGAATATATTTGAGTTATATTTGTGAGATATTATTGTGATTCATTGTATGAAATATATCTGATTTATACAGTGATCCTAGATAAAGATTTCTGTGAATTAATCTATTAATAAAGCTAACACACTTTGAAATATCTTGAAGATGACATGGGCAGTAGACGACTCTTACACAACTTTAGACGACCTTTGTGTGGTTTCAAGACGACACACAATAACTTCAGGTGACCCTCTCTCATGCAAACAACTTACATGGGACAACCCTTACATTAATTTTAATGCATGAAATGACAAAATGGATGCACTGGACAACACTTGCGTCACCCAAACTAACACAGTCTCTTCATTTTTAGATGGTCCTCAAACTAGCAGTAAAGATGAACTCAACATCAATGCATCCTCATGAAGACAACGATAGAAACTTTGAGACAGCCTGCAACATGTAACTCTTCCTTTACTTCACTTGACACGACACTATTTTAACTGTGTTGACCTTTCTCCACTCAAGATGATACACGTTTCCTGGCCTGTGCGCCATAATGTCTCATCTCCCAGCAATGGGCAATGTCTTTCTCCAACATTTAGACAACACGTTCTTCACGTAAATGGTATCTGCCTCCTTGCAAGTTAACTTCTTGAAGATGACATGTATTTGGACGTCTTATGCAAATTGGGTGGATGATATTTACAACTTCAAGATGACATCAAAATTTTCCTTTGCAATTTGACACGCCTTCTCTTGAACACCTTTCTACTTTGCTGGACAGCTATCACTCAAACACAACAATCTTCCTCTAGAAGACTTTTGAATGCTTCTTCATTCAGTGTCAAACCTGAAAACAAACAATAAGAATGCAAAACATTCTCAAACGCAATCAAATTGGCAAGGTTCTTCCTTCTCCTTGCTTAAATTCCAAATCGTTGAGTTGCTTCTTGGATTGGCTAAGGCAGACTCATGAACTTTGAAAGGTGTGTCTCCACTCCACAACAACGTTCTCACCTTCGCAAAGTTGAAATTTTGATACCAAAATGTCATGAATGCAGATTGGCTGCGATAATTTTTGCATTGATGTGATAGATGAGTATATACAAACAGAAGCAAGAATGAAAAGGTCTCCGGTTACACCTGAATTTGTACCTACCTGTAACCTCCATAACTAATTACAATATTATTTTGATAAGTAGCTATTGTATTTACAGCGGGTTTTAACTAGGATCCCAAAACCTGATTACATAAGAGTTGGAAATAACATGCCGAGAATAAGCCATTACAACAAAATTCTGGGCCCAAGGCACCAATACCCTGAAAATGAAAAACAAACAGAAATCCCGCCCAGTGGGAACAGGTAAATTTGAACAATCCCGCCCAGCGGGAAACCACCAATTTCGAAGGAAGGTAAGTTTGAAGATCCCGCCCAGTGGGGAGCAGCTGAAAACCGCCATCGTGTAAATCCCGCCCAGCAGGAAGCAACAAAAAACCATTATAATATAAATCCCGCCTAGCGGGAAGCAGTCGAAAAACCACCAAAGAGTGAATCCCGCCCACTGAGAAGCAAAAGAAATCCATCCCAGTGTAGATCCCGCCCAGCGGGAAGCAGCAAAAACCTCTACCAAGTGAATCCCGCCTCCCGAGAAAACCAACAGGAAATGAGAAAAACCCGCCCAACGGGAAACCCAGCGGTTTTGGAGAATCCCGCCCCGCGGGAAACCATCCCGCCCAGCGGGAAACCATCCTGCCCAGAAAAAAGGGGGAATCCCGCCCAGTAGGAAGCAACTGAAAACCAGCAAAGAGGAGATCCCGCCCATCGGGAAGTAGCCAGAAAACACCACCAAGATAATCTCGCCCCCAGGACAACCAGCAGGAAAAGACAACAGGTTAAGGGACCAGGGATACAGGGACTGGGGATCCCAGGCGAGAAGAGGTAACAGCCACAAAGATGGGATCCCTGGGAGCCTAGCCTGGGGGATCCAGGGTCTGCATGCATAGATCAGATCCCCCCATGATTTGAAAAATGCAGCAGAACCCAGAGAACCCCAACAGCAGGGGCCAAGAATCCCATCCTTGCACAGGAGAAACTTCAGGGAACTGGGACTGAGGCTGGGAACAACCCAGGCAGAGAAAAAGCCCCCCCAAGGCCAAACAAATGCCTAGGGTGTCCACCAAGGAGCAGAACCAGCACGAAGAAGCCTCCAAGCGGGAAATCGAAGAGGGCCCTCCCCACAGGGACGAGACCAACAACAGCCACAGGATCCCAGAGAGGATTCACTAGCAAAAGGGGGAAAGAGGCCCCCCAGACCACCCCCAAAGCAGTAAGGACCTCAAAGGAAACCCCAGGAAGCCGTCAAAAACCCAACCAATCACCCCCACCACCTAGAGAACCGCAGGGAACCAGATCCACGCCAAAAACCTGCAGAAAACCCCAGGGGGAAGCCTGAGGGAAAAAAAAGGGAAGGGATCCCGAAAACAGCAAGGAACCCTGGGAAGCACCAGGCCAAAAACTCAAACAAGGGAACCCTGACTGACTGGGAGAGGTGCAAAAAGAGGAGAAGGATCTCCCTCAAGGAGATCATCTGCAACAAACAATCCCAGGGAGGGATGACCTGGGATGAGCCAGGGACTGGGCAGGAACCAGGGGAGGGGGAGCAGGGAAGGGATCGAGACCCTCCCCTCTCTGAACTAATTACAATATTATGACATTCGTAACGATGAGCAGTTTTCAAAGAAGTCAAAAATATTTTGTTTAAAGCAGACACATTTTGTTTACAAATGAGACAAACTATTTTGCTTACAAATAAGAGAATATTCTTGCCTGAATTAAAAGAAATGAGGAAAATAACTAAATGCACTTGGCTAACCCATTCCTCAGCTTTCCACCTCCATAGGGAGACATTAGGAAACCATAAACAAATGGTTTTACATTTCTAAGCTGTAGGAAAAGTGCTGGAAGCTTGGGCAAGTTTCAAAGGAGGTTGGGGCATAAGAGAGCAAATGATGCAAAGGAGAATCTGATTTGGTGGATTCTTGATTAATCATGCTTATATGACTATATAAATCCTTTCGTCTTTGAAGTAATAAAGCTGTCTTTTTTTTCGAGGAGTTCTCTGAGAGGGTTTCTCCTCTTTAAATATTGCCTCTGACAGTTGTGTGTGATATTGTAGATCAATTCATGGAATTTGTTTTCTGGATTGAAGCTCAGCTTATTTTCCTAGATTTTTGCCTAGTTTTTGCAAATATATACCTAAGCCGCTAATGCACTTGTGGAATGGAAATATGGATTTTTAACTCCGAAAGGGTCTCTTTGATGAATCATTTGTGAATGATTTCAGATCAAAGCATTTATGCTTCATTATTCTGTTTGCTTTTACATTGAACTGACTATGTCTATCAAATCTACTTATTTATAACAACACACCACATAGGATGGCAGCTGCAACTAGCAAGAGCAGAGAATAGAAAATATTGATATTTCTGACAATAACAAGAATGCCAGTATCAAAGGCTTCAAGGCCATGCATGGGGATTTGTACACCAATAGCTTTCCACTCGCATCAAATTTGTTTCCCTGGTCAAATTCCTTGCATTTTATGTGAGGGGAAGTATAGATACATCAATTGTTGTCGCATAAAATTTTTGTTAGTTATTTCTGACAAGTGATCAATATGGTATTAGCAGGTGTTCAATTAATAGTGGCACTTCTTGAAAGCTCTTAGAATTAAATTTCAAAAGTCATTATCTGTTTGACTTTAATTTTATGGACAATTTAAGCAATGTATTGTTTTACTAATTACAATATTCAGGGCCAGATAAGTAGTAGTATATTGATCCTGTCTTCGTCTTCAGTATTCTTAAGGTATGAGAATCATTTAGGTTTTATGTCTTCTTGTAAAATTACTGTTACCTCTATTAACATCCTGAAACTGCTAAAAGAGACAGGGACTTATATCATATTTTAACTTTTTTGTTATTTGAACAGTAGTTCCTTGCTTTGATTTTCTGATTTCGTTATGATGGTTTTGATGATAACCGAGTGTGAATCATTTCAAAAGAGTATCAAAGATTTTTGAAACTGATTATTTCAGTTTTTTCCTGCAGCTTGCAGATGCAGCAAAGGCAAAATTCTCAGCAAAGGATTATAGTGACCATATGGCCCTTGCCCGTGCATATGAGGGCTGGACAGAGGCAGAAAAAGAAGGGTCAGCTTACGACTACTGCTGGAGAAATTTTCTGTCTCCACAAACATTGCAAGCCATTCGATCTCTTCGTAAACAATTCCACTTTTTGCTAAGAGATGCAGGTCTGGTTGATGGTAATGCTGAGATCTGTAATCAGCATAGTGATAATCAATCTTTGGTCGAAGCAGTTATATGTGCTGGTCTCTTTCCTAGTGTCGTCTCTGTTGTGGTGAGATATTTACTATCTTCCATCTCATCTAATTTTAAAGTGTAGCATGTGATTTTTATGGGAAGCCTATTGAAAATAATTATGACCATTTAATGGATTTAGAGGCAAGAATCAGTTGAGTCATACTGTTGTATTGTATAAGGGATGAAATAATATTGGAGTTCTTCCTTTGATAGATTCTAGTGTATCTTGAATGTTATGGTTTAAATATTAAAAATAGAGTGTCTTTGGTCAATATAGTTTTGAAATTGTAGTATGTTGGTTGAGATTGGCAAGCTTTGCAGTATTTCTACTGTGGTAGCAAAGACAAAGTTGGAACTCAACATTGAGGGAGGGAATAGAGTTGAACTTTTAAGCATGGTTTTTCCTAGCAATTTGCAATTTTGAGAGCTCTAAGGAATTTGATTATTTCAAAACATATGTTCCCAATTTTTTTTCAAAGGAGGCAAACCAAAATATTGTTGTCTTATGCAGAATAGAGAAAGGTGCATTTCTACGAAGACTATGGAAGATGGTCAAGTTCTGCTTTATATGGTAGGTTTCTCTGAAATAACTATCATATATTTTTCCCTGGGTTTTGTTGGTCAGATCCTTGTTCCTATTACATCAATTTGTTTATTTATTTATTTTATAAAGCACACAGGTCATTTTATTTTTAATGGGTTATATGGGATTGAATGGCCTACACCCATATTACATCATGACCGCATTACTACAGTTCTAGAACATCTTGGCAATTATGCATATATCACCTGGCAAGATTTGGAACCTGATCTCTGCCTTGAAAGTTGACGTATTAAACCAGTTGAGCTCCTGCGATTTGATTAAATGTCAAGGTGCACCTATGGGATTGAAACCTTGGTCTTGAATGTGAAACTCATTGGTCCAACCAATTGTCCTAAATCCCTTGAGCTGCACACAGGCCATCTATATTAGTTTGCTTATGAGTATTTATTCATCTTGCATCTTTCTTGCTTCCCTAATATTTTATTTATCTGCATTTGGTTGCAGAATTCTGTTAATGCTCAAGAGCAAAATATTCCGTGCCCTTGGTTGGTGTTCTTTGAGAAAGTAAAAGTGAATGCAGTATTTATACGCGATTCAACAGGAATCTCAGATTCTGTGTTGCTGCTGTTTGGTGGTGCACTTACTCATGGAGAAGAAGTGAGTTACATATTTCCTTCATAAGGTTTTATATGAGCTGAAGGCTTTATTGATAAAATCTAGAGAGCATAATATGCTTTTAACAGTGACTTGTTGGTTTGAACCTGGATTCTCTGTTATCATGTTTTGAAGGATGGTCATTTGAAAATGTTGGATGGATACTTGGAGTTCTTTATGGAACCTGCTTTATCAAAGATTTATGTGAAACTCAAAGAGGAGCTTGATATTCTGATTCAAAAGAAGGTATGTTCAACGAGTGCTTATGATCAGATGGTACTACTTCCTGATGCCTAATAATTTGGAGTTATATTTTGTAAATTACATTCCCATGTGCTTTAAATAAGACAAGCCATGCTTTGTTATTGACAGCTTCAAAACCCTAGTATGGATATTCACAAAGCTGGACACCATCTATTTGTAGCTGTTCAAGAGCTTTTGTCAGCAGATACATGTGAAGGGAGGTTTGTGTTTGGTCGCGAAGTCAAGAAACCTAAAGTCTTAAAACCCAAAGTCCTAAGAGCCAAAGCATCGAGTATTGACCCTCACAGTGATAGTCACAATCCTAAAAGTTTGTTACAAACACTGGTGTCAAGGGCAGGATATGGTCAACCTCATTATAAGGCAAAGCATTTAAATAGTAATCAATTTAGAGCAATGGTGGAATTCAATGGAATGCAGTTTGTAGGAAAAACTTTTGACAAGAAAAAGCTTGCAGAACAGGATGCTGCAATGGAAGCATTGGCATGGCTAACCGGTGCCTCACGTCCAGGATCTGCTAGTAAAAGTAATGAGACAGTGTCAAACAAGAATCAGAAGAAAAAAGAACGTGAAATGTTAAAAGGTGCTACTCATCGGTGGTAGACCTAAGAGAACTAGAGCAAAATACAAAATACAAGTTAATATTCTTTCCTGTGATGGAGACCACAGAATGAAGCTAAACTTTATGTTAAGCTTGTAAATTACTAGTTTTCAATTGTCTGGTTTAGGGATATTTTCAGAAAGTCTCAAACCAGCAAAAGAAATTTCAGACTTTATGGTCCAAGTGAAGCTTGTGAAAGTCAAGATGGGAAATGGTTGGTGTATCCTCTGATATTGACTTTGCAGCCTGATTTGTGAGCTTAAAAGCCCGTGAAGCATGCAGACTCAATGGTATTCTGAATACAGGCTTCTTATATACTTACTGCAAGTAGCATATATAATTTTTGGCCACTTATCAAGGAATTTCTTCAACAGGGTAGTTGTTTATTCAAGCTTCCAGTGGATTATGTGGCTTTTCCAAATATTGAAGTAGCATTTTGGGGAAGGAGATGATGACTTTTAAAGAGAGCTTATGCCATTTTTTTCTTCCCAAATCTCTGCATGGAGGGAGATACCATGTGCGATGTTTGGTTTCACAGAATGTAGATGCAGATTCCAGGATTACTATAGGAATTTTTTCGGGCCATAAAACAAAGCTATGCAGGAATGGATAGAGATAGAATACCATCTTTTCTATCCTTGGTTTCAATGGATGGGTATTTGTATTCATCTGAAGGCTGAGACAGTTAAAGTTCCTTTGTATTTTATATACATGTTTTTCATTTTTAATAGAAAAGAAGGGCAATTGCTCTTCTTTTTTTTAAAATCCAAAAGTGGACTTTGATGTGCATTGTCAATGAGCATGCATGGTTTTGTCAATAAAATCATGTTTGATAGTAATTACGGTGCTCAACATGGTGATAGCCCATGTTTAAATTTTGGAGGACTTAAGTTCCAAAATTTCATTGATCTTATCATAAAACATTATTTAAAACATTATTTGTGCAATGTTCTGTATCAGAATGCATCTTTGGGAATTTGTATAGAGATATGGGTAACTTTAGTTGAGTCATTGCCTATGCAAACATTGGTGAGTTTGGTGAAGTATTTCAACATTGTCTAAAATAAGTCAATGCAAAACTTGTGCATGTTAATTTATGTATGCAAAACTAAAACTGAAATGAAAATTATATTAATGCCCAAAATGATTGAAAGTAATCAATTGAATAGAGTACATCAACACATTCAGTGAGCTTCAAGAGAATCCATAGAACAGAATACATCAACACATTCAGTGAGCTTCAAGAGAATCAATAGAACAAAGTACATCAACACATTCAGTGAGCTTTAAGGGATACGGATGCCTAAAACATGTCCTCCATCTAAATGCCCCTAGACTAAATAAAAGCTTATCAAACTGAACTTAGACTAGAGACTATTAATCCAATAAAGTAAGTGTGTTTTTATTTTATATTCCATAGTCATGGACTGCCCTTGGACATGCTATTTTTAGTTGCATATTCTACATAGAATCCACGAGCAAGTCTAGAATAAAAAGGTTTCTAATAATATATAAGTCACACAACCCAAGTATTACCAGAATTGTGAAAAAATGAAAATGAAAAAGGAAGGAGTCTTGAAATTTAAAATTTGTGATTCTTTAAAAAAAAAAAAATTAAAAGAATAACATTGTTTTTAAGAACATGATTATAAAATATATATTTTTAATGTACAATCAAAAACAACTTCTTATCTTTTAAAATAATGTAAATCTAATAATATATAAGTCACACAACCCAAGTATTACCAGAATTGTGAAAAAATGCAAATGAAAAAGGAAGGAGGCTTGAAATTTAAAATTTGTGATTCTTTTAAAAAAAATAATTAAAAGAATAACATTGTTTTTAAGAACATGATTATAAAATATATATTTTTAATGTACAATTAAAAACAACTTCTTGTCTTTTATGTTTGAATTTTTTTAAACAATTTTATATGTTGAAGAATGTGAATGAACTTAAAATATACAACATTCATATATTTGAAAACTTTGTAAGGAGGTAGAATGGTATAAAAAAAAAGAAAGGGGAGTTTAAAGGCATTTATAATGGTTATAGAATTAAATACTTAATTTTTGCAATCTATATACATTATATTTATACTATATAGAGTACAAAGGTTAAATAAATAAAAAATAATTAATTTATATTTTCATATTAATTAATAAGATGTTATGAGGATGATAATTTTTTTTCCAACAAATGGATATTATAGACCTTTTAAATGTGTTTTGTGTAAAAATGATTTAGAAACATTGACCATTTACTTTTTCATTGTCGCTTTGTTCACACTATTTGAGGTTATTGATGAAATGTTGGATTAATTATTTCTAAGCTAAAACATTGTGTATTCTATGGAGGATTGGTCCAGCCATTTTTTGTTGAAATTTATGGCTTGAAAGGAATTTCAAAATCATGTTCAGTTTGGAGCTGTATTATTGCCACTCTTGCAGAATGTCTCCCAATATGGTGCTCATCATGGGAAGTCTCAAGTGCAAAAAAAGAGGTGCTAATAACTTGGTCACAGGATTTGAACATACATGGAAGATTTATTTGCAATTATGGAATTAAAACAAAGGATCTATTTTGATCTAGGATAAAACAAAAATGTCTAGAAATCGGGTTTATCAAAGTTAATTTTGATGGTGCTTCTACGGAAATCTAAGAAAAGTTGGTGGAGGTGGTGTTTTTTAAAAATAGTGATGGCAAAATTCTCTTTGCTCTAAATCATATGGAACTTCAACTAACAACTATGCAGATGCTAGGATGTTGCATAACTTTTATTATTAAACATGAACCATTCACCAATATGCAGAAATATCAAATCATTCATCCACAATATATTATCCACAATAACAATCCACAAATGAGAGAGAGATAGATAATACCCTTAAGGTAGGGCAACACCAATAATAATCCTTAAGGAAGGAATAACTCCACAAGATCTCCCAAGATGAGAGGCCACTTCGTGGGCACGACGATTACATAAGATTCTTCTTCAATGATATGAATCTCCTTACAATGACAAATATCTCTTCTTTATATATCCATATTCTTATTCTACTTTGGAGAGCCTACTACTAATATTATATTATATTAAAATATAATATAATATTATAATACAATCAACCTTGGGTTATGTGTGGCCCATGCCAACCCTTATACAATATAATAATATATCCCCAAATATCTATTCCTAGGTACCCTACCATGCCACCCTCCTTACAAATGTTTCGTCCTCGAAACATATGAAGAAACCTGATAGTATGATTTGCTAAGCAATGTTAGCAATTGGTACCAATCTCGATCATCCATCCATCCAAGTGAAACTCGATGATGCTGGTACGCCAATTTGTTACTTGAGTATCCAAATCTGCTTCGTTGGCTCCACGCTTCATCTGTTGTATTTTGATAACTTGAATGATGGGTCCACTTGTTCCTTGATGCTGATGAACCATGCTGAAAACCATGATCACTATGCTTTCTTTGCCAAACTCTGCCATAGTTGGTGCCTTGTTGATTACATGTAGAACCATAATGTTGTTGCCTTGAACCATGCCTCCAATATTGTTTCCGCTCATGGTGGTGTGGATGGCGATATGGTGCAACCTTTACTTGATGTTCTACCTTCTTTGACTTTTCAACCTTTGGCTTCATTGTTATAAATTCTTCTACACCTTGTTCTTTCATGTTATCTTTGTTTGGTGTGTCCTTGTGCTCTTCTATCAAATATTCCTTGGACTCTGTTTCTGCTATCGCCTTCGTGGATTCCTCGTTTCCTGTTCTTCAATTTGTTCTTCTACAACCACTTCTTGATTTTCCTTGTATCCTTGCTCCTCAAGCTGAGAAATATCCTGCAATGTTATTTCCACTGAATTAATTACTACTACTTCTTTCATGGAATTTGTTGCTACTATCGACTTCTTGGATTCTGTTTCATGTTCTTCAATTTGTTCTTCTACAACCGCTTCTTGATTTTCCTTGGATCCTTGCTCCTTAAGCTGAGAAATATCCTGTAATGTGATCTTCTTTTTCCTGTACCATAACTTCATAAACTTCTTTTGCACATTAATGTTAACAGTACCCAAAGAATCTAACCAAGGATAACCAAGAACAATATCCTTATCATCCATCTCAATAGCATAGAAATCTGAATGTAAAACATATTTATCCATGGTGATCTTTAAATCTTCAAAAATCCGAACATTCTCACCCTCTAGTCTGTATGTCCTTGATTTTTGTTGCTTGAACTTGCAACTTCTTAACCAAAGCAATATTAATAAAATTATATCTACTACCAGGGTCAATGGAAATAATAACCTGTTCCTTTTGAATGCTTCCATGAACCTGCATAATAGACTTTTTAGATTCAAACAAATTTCTTTGTCCATTTTCTAATTTATCTTCTACCAAAGGTATGGTTTCCTCTGTCTGCATACTGACATCTTTTTTATCTTCTACCACGTCTTTGGAATTTTCTAGCTCTCTTTTTATTTCCTTTTGTTCTTTTTGAAACATATTTATTTCTTCTTCATATCCCTTGATGGTGGCCTTCAAACTAGCTATCTTTTTATATGGGTCCCATCTACTCAAGAATTCATGCTCCATTGTTTTCCAAGTTAGTTCATCTTTATGGGCGCGAGGAATTCTAGAATACCAAATCTTAGCTTCTCCACCAAGATAAAAAGAAAGCAAATTTTTCCAAATAGGATTATGATAAAACTCGGATTTATAATTTTTCCACCAATCCCTAACATCAATATCATCTTCTCCAAAAAAATCTTGGACTGCCATTGTTCATGCCCTAATGCAACTAGGGTTTTATGGAAATAAATATCTTCCCACTGAGTTGAAGCTAAAAATCCACATAGACAACTAGATCTGCAATTTTTTCTTCCAAACAAAATAAAGTGTAACTGATTTGCTTACCCGAACTAAACAAATTTTGTCTCTCGAAAAATTCACGACTTGAAAATTCGTCACTACCCTTGTTCCAGACGACTGATTTCAAAAGGTCGTATCTCCCTCAATACTGCTCAAATTCCTTCATATGACCACTCATTTTAAAGCTCTTCAAATTCTGCACAATTTGATCCAAGAATCGCCTCAATCGGATTAACTGTCGCAAAGATATGGCTTCTGAAAGATGAGGTGTTTTTTCTAGAAAAAATTGCCCTAATTCTAGGGTTTCACACAAAAATCCCCACTTTGCCAAAATCGTTGCTCTGATACCACTTGTTGCATAACTTTTATTATTAAACATGAACCATTCACCAATATGCAGAAATATCAAATCATTCATCCACAATATATTATCCACAATAACAATCCACAAATGAGAGAGAGATAGATAATACCCTTAAGGTAGGGCAACACCAATAATAATCCTTAAGGAAGGAATAACTCCACAAGATCTCCCAAGATGAGAGGCCACTTCGTGGGCACGACGATTACATAAGATTCTTCTTCAATGATATGAATCTCCTTACAATGACAAATATCTCTTCTTTATATATCCATATTCTTATTCTACTTTGGAGAGCCTACTACTAATATTATATTATATTAAAATATAATATAATATTATAATACAATCAACCTTGGGTTATGTGTGGCCCATGCCAACCCTTATACAATATAATAATATATCCCCAAATATCTATTCCTAGGTACCCTACCATAGGACACTTCTTATAGGGATTAAAATTGCAATGGAAAAAAAAAGGAAATATATTTCAATTGAGAGATATTCACAAATCAAAGCTATTAACACAAATGGATATCGAGACTGAATATAAAATAATATTATTGTTGATGTTCATCACCTACTACTAGAGGCAATTTCTTTGACTATGAGCATATTTATAGAGAAGGAAATTGGGTAGCAAATAATTTAGTCAATTGTGGTGTTGATTTTCATCTTGCTGAAATTCAAATTTTAGAAGGCAACTAGCCAAGTAAGATTTTAAATCTTACTTAAAATGATGTCAATGAGCTGATTGTGGAAAAATAGCACTTCGATGAAGTTGAAGATATATATAATAAAAAAAGAAATGAAAAAAATTGTCATGCTGAATATGGTTTAATTAACATAACAATAAATGTAATATTTTGGTATTTTGATGGGAAGCCCCAATAGAAGCTACAACTTATTAAAAAAAAAAATTCCAACAAATAATCAAAGATTTAGTGGGTAAAAATATTTTATACAAATAAAAGTAACATTTTTTTAAAGTTGGTTATAAGGCATTAAAAGAGTTTCCATCCATATTACATCACAATATTTTAACAGTATTTTAACAGTGATATGTGATAATTATGTATATATCACTTAGCAACATTTGAACATAAGTCTTCACCTTGAAAGTCTAGTTTCTAACCATTCTGAACTCATACTATTTACTAAATAATTCAACTTCAACATATTTTTTGAGAATAAAGTTTTAGCTCAATTTTTTTTTTCCAAAATCAATAATTTAAAATTTTACTTACAACTATACATTTATATTAATGAATACGCGTCTTTAAAATGGAGAGGCCCCTCTGTTTTAAAAAGGATACTTCATTCAAAAATATGACATTAAACTACAACTATTCAACTCCTTTATATCCCTCTCTTATCTCCTTTTTAAGGTTGAACACCTTAAAACTGAATAGGTCCAATTTTCTATTCTTATGTTTACCTTTAAAATAGAGAACACATCTGAAAAAGAAAGCAGAGAGATAGTTCCCAATGCTTACATTTTTATAAAACAAATAAAGTTAAATAAAACGACTCAACCCTCGCTTCCCATTTTATAAAATATTTACAATTAATAAAAAAGGTGAAAGTCTTATGGATAAAATTATCATTTTTCTCTGGGATCTAAGCATAGTCCCCTCTCTATCTTAAAAAGGATATTTGATAATTTCCTTTCATACTATGCAAATCTCATTTAAAAAGTTGACCCTTGTTTTTAGAAGGAGAGCATTAAATAATGACCACCTCTTAAGATTCAATAACAAGAAATCAAACGAGTTGATTAAATAAAGAAAAGTTTTCAAAGTAGAGTGAGGACAAGGCCACCTTTAAAAGAGATGCCTTGAACACCTTAAAATTGAAAGCTTTTTCATCTTATAAAAGTGGGAAGCGACGGGTGAGTTGTTTTATATACTTTTAAAGAATTTTCAAAGGTTAGGTGGATTGGTAAATTTTGATGTGGAGGTGTTGGAGAGCAAGTGGCTAGTTAAAACTCTTCAGTTGTAATTGAGAGGCTCAGGTTCAAATCTCTCCCCTCACATGTTACGGATATGCTATGTAAAGGTTTTATCGTGACCACATAATAATATTTACCTTTAAAAAAAAAAAAAAAATCTGTTGTTTATTAAGAAGATATATATGTTTAAAAAAAATCTGCTGTTTATTAAGAAGAGATTTATGTTCAAACCTTGGAGGCTTTGTGCAAATACAGTAGTTTGACCTGACTTCGCTGAGTATACAACAATCCAATGATGGTGGCACCAATCTCGAGGTATCGGTGGTCCTCCTCATACCAAGTCAAGATGACATAAGTTGCAGTTGTTACTTCCCCACCCACACCCTCATACCAAGTCAAGATGACAAGGATTATAGAAGACAACCCAAAAATTTGAACCCTACTAAAATGATTCAATGTAACCAATTTTTCTTTATATAAAAATATATATACACTTAAAAGAGCTCAAAATTTATTTAAAAAAACTTTAACCCTTATTAAAAAAAAAAAACCTTTGGACAAAGAAAGACAAAGAAAACTTTTAAAAACCAAGCACTCATAATTTTAAGAGGAGATGATCCCACCCTCACTTTTATAAGGTAAGAGAAGGATAAGCACCTTAAAATAAAGTGAGCACCAATTTTTAAGGGCTTTCTTCTCCTCTCTATTTTAAACGCTACGGGCAAAGGATGACATGTTAATACGTATAACTCTCTCTCAAAACACAACATGTTAATATAGGAAAGGTCCCAAGTTTACTTAAAATATTCTATCTATTCTTATAACAATTTTTAAAGTTTTTCGTGAGTGTGGTTTACTGGCAAGGACGCCATTTGCATTATCGGTGATGTGATCCGGGTTCAATCCCCATGGTGGATGTGTATAAGAAATATTACTTAAAAAAAAAAAACAATCTTTAAAGTTTATATACAAGCTTGTATAAAGCTTCCACATTGATAAAATTTGAAGTGAAGAAAAGGTCTCAAGTTTACTTAATTTTTTTTTTTTTTTTTTTACAATAATCTTTGAATTTTATATTCAGGTTTAAGTGGTTAAAAATGTGAGCTTTTAATGAGGAGACTTGGGTTTAATTCTTGTCAAGGGATATAAAGTTATACAAATTTCAAAACTTAACAAAATTTATGCTTGAAAATCTACTTGCTACAAGTTGAACAAATTTTAGAGCTGAACAAAATCTATGGTTGAAAATCTACTTGCTGCCAATCTAATGGGTTAGACCAAAGAGAAGAGTTGTTGGAATTTAAATACCATGATGACATGGTGATGCTGTATTGTAAATGAGAGTCATTTCAATCCCATATAACTAATTAAAAAATGTTGTGTAATACACAAATACAAGTAATAAAAAACAATAGTCTAGAATGAAATAAAAATGATTAGTTATTATGTTAACTTTTTAATATAATATTTTTCAAAATAAAGATGGCATAAAAATATTTTAAAGTTTAACCACCATCATTTCTACGAAAGAGTGGAAAGGATCTCACTTCTTAACAAGTGATGTTATCCACTAAACACAATTCATTTGTAAAGAAAATATCTTAGAATTATTAAAATGATTTTTTTGCTTGTATTACATCATCACCACGTAATGGTACTGCAATAAAACTTGGATATTAACCATGCATTGTTTGGCAAGATTGGAACCTAAGTCTCCTCCTTGAATCTTGAGGCATCTAACCTATTGCTAATACCATTTGATTCAAGATTTTTATGTTTTATAATGAATTTTCTATATAAAATCATCTAATCTACTATAACAACAAAAAAATAAAATAATAATCAATCAACAATACCTTTCACCAAAAATTATTAATCATACAATTTAAAATGAAAAACCTTTAATACTTAAAGATCATATAGACAACTAGTTCAAAATTTAACAATCAAAGATATAATAATTACAATCCAATAATTATAAATATTTTTCATAATAATTGTAATCCACAATTTGTTTTGATGCATATCAATTAAGATAAAAACAGAAGTGTTAAGATTTATGATGTAAACAATATGTATGCATTTCTTAATTTAAGCTACAAAAACTAAAAACCAATACTAAACAATAATATGCAATATAAATTTCAATTCATAACCCAAGCAAATACCCAAAAAGTTTCAAGGAAAAAAGAACTAAATATTTTTCAAACCTTAAAATACTACTTTAATTTTTCACTATAGATTTTAACGAAAAATAACACTTAACTATTTAAAATCCTTAATATTTTTTAGGTTAATATCCATCCCAGATGCGTAGCTATGTTATGTGAAAGTTGATTTAAAAAGATAAAAGATATTTTTATCATTTATAAGTGGGAACATTTTGAAAGTTCAAATAGAAAGTTTAAGGTTTAAATTTAATGGAGAGTAGAGTTGTACACCATGCTTATCTTATCAAAGTTTGTTTGGATAAATACATATAGGCAAAACAACATTTTCTTTGAAGATCTTCTCATATATCCTATGATCTCGTGGATATTAAAAATTATTTAACATAAATTTTTTTGAAGTGATATTATTAGTTTGAAAATGTTCCTATATAAAAATTTAGTTAGAAAAAAAGTTTTATTTGCTTAATTTTATATAGAAGGGATGAGTTGGTTTGAAATCTGTAAAAAGAATGTTTGGTCAATAGAGACTCTTCCTAAGGCCTCAACATTCCTTTGGTTAGTAGTTCAATTTAGATTCTTATATGAGAGAGTTTACAAAGAAGGATATCATGGACCTTTCAAATATGCCTTTGTGAGAAGGATTCAAAAACATCATACCACTCGCTTCTTCGTTGTCCCTTTGCTCTTTGCTCACATCATTTGGGGTTGCTTTTCAAGGGTAACAATGGTAAAGTAGTGTTTAACATTTGTGAGGTCATAGGCCATATGCGACAGATATTGTTTACCTAATATATGGTTATTTCCAACCATACTCTGATTATTGAAGCATGTGTGTACAACCCTACCCCCCATAGGATTTGAACCTTAGACCTCTATCAAAGTTCCAAAATCTCCATGTTTAAGCTACTTAGATTGTAGAATATGAGAATATATCATGTAGCTTCATCAATATTAAAAGAGTTAATAAAATATTGGATTAATTATTTCAAAGCTAAAGGATTATGTATTATGTAAAGGATTGGTCATGCCATTATTTGTTGAAATATATGGTTTGAAAAGAATAATAGAATTTCTAAAATAAATCTCAAAATTATGTCGAATCTTGAAAGTATACTATTGTCTCTCTCGCATAATGTTTATAGATATGGTGCTTATCATGGGAAATCTCAAGTTTAGAAAAAGAGATGCTAGCTACTTGGTTATGAGATTTGAATATACATGGAAGGATCATCTACGACAACAATACTAAAAGGAAGGATTTGTTTGACCCATGTTTTTGGAAAAATAATTTGAAAAAATTATATTAAAACAAGATTATTTACAAGTTGGGATGAGAATTCTCCCAACCTTAGCTAGTAAGAGCACTCATTTCTTCCTTTTAACTTTTCAAAAAAATTCTATAACTCTAAAGCCTAAGATCATAAGGACTAACCACTTTTGGTTACAACACTAAAAGGAGATCTGCAATAGAGTCAAATATCCTAAACCATATGTCTATAATGGTTGTCCAAATTAGCCAAATATCCTAAACCATATGTCTATAATGGTTGTCCAAATTAGCCAAATATTGGATTTGCTCACTAAACTGCCCAATCTTCTTGTCCTCAATAGCCATGCCACCATGCCATTGAACCCTTACCTCCTTCTTGGTACTTGTCTTAGCCAGGAAGCTTGATACTGTATTCAAAGCTCTACCCACATAAATTAGGATCACGTCATCCAATTCCCTCCACAACTACTTAATTTGGGTGATAATAATCCTCAACGTCCTCATCTCCAAAGCAAAGTTCCTTATGTAATCTAGAGCTCCTACCAAGATATGAAAATTTGATTATATTATTATCCTCCTATAACCTTGTCTCACCACCCAAATAGAAGCAAATTTGATAGCTAAGGATTTTTCTTCATTGTTCATGGTCTTTCCAAAGCCCTACAGTTCCCAATAGATCACTATCCCAACTTGATTCCTATAGACCACTTCAATTCTAGCTCTACCCATATTGCCTTTTGTAGCTCCATCAATATTAATTTTAAACCATCCTTCTAGGGGTGTTTTCCAACTAGCTCTTTCCTACCCCTCTTGCACTTCAACTTCCATTGTCATCATTCCTATATCAACATGATTTTCCTCTTTAGCATACACTGCCACATTTTTTGTGACTTTGCTCCAAATGACCTACTAGACACCATCCAAGGATGAAAAGGTTTCTCTAAATTTTTTTCCAATTCTCTCCAACCACAATTTCCACCAAATAAAGTTTAATCCAAGCTTCCACATGATATAAAGAGATTTAGATTTAAATTAACCCCTCTTCCATATTTCCCAAATATTAATCCGATTCAAATCACCATTGGCTCGAATTGTATAAGCTAAAAACCATCTCTCATATTTGGCACGTGAATGGGCACTCAAACATCAAGTGGTCAAATTTTTCTCATTTTTGTAGCATACAATATGGACCAACGATTCCCCTACATCTAAAATTATCAAAAGCAAGAATTCCATTATGCATGAATTGCCAGGTAGAGAAGTTTACTTTTGGCCAACCCTTGGACTACCAAATATTTCTCCAATCCTCAAACTGATATGCATGAGGAGGGTATTCTAGAAGGATCTTTTTATATCCATCCTTCATTGTGTAGACTCCAAGGCTCCCATAGCCCCAAGCTAATTCATCCTCCTCATCCCTACTTATGAAAAATCTTTCTGCCAAGATTTTAGTTATGATGGGTGTCAATTCCATAGGGATTGGACTTGGCAACTCATCCAACATATTAAGTTGCTTAAATGTATAATCCCCCAGTTGAATGGTGTTGAAATAAATTTCAATATTGATCCAACCCTTGCTTTCCATGGTTGTTTTTACTGGTTGTAGTTCTAGGAATTTAGCAATGATAGGTGGATATTGATCCCATGAATTTATCCAAAATCGTGCCTTCTCCCCTCTCTCCACTTTCCAAAATAATCCATATTTCACTACCTGAGATCCTAGCTTTATAGTCTGCCACACTAGGGACTCATTACCATCCAAAGAGAAATGACTCACCTTATTTGGGTTCACCTATCCCAAATATTTACTAGTTAAAAATCTATTGAATAAAGAAGTTGGTTGGGAGATCCATCTCTAATAAATATTTCCAACCAAAGATTTATTATTTAGCTCTTATCTCATCAAGCCCAAACTTCCCTTCATCTTAGGTTGACTTACTTTCTCCTAGCCTGCTAATGCTCATTTCCTCTCTCCTTTTGCTCCTCCCCATATATATTTTTTGTCAAATTTGTCCAACTCTTTTCATATGGTATGTGGGACAACAATGATAGAAAATATATAGATTGGTATAGCTTGAATGATTGACTACAAAAAAATTAATCTACCCTAAAAGGTTAACCATTTGTGAGACCAATGGTTAATTCTTTCTTTGATACAGTCCAAAAGATTCCTCTAGAAAACTATCTTCAATTTTTAAAAATACAAAGGGACCCCCAAATAGATCACTGAGAGAGAAGTCCTCATGAATCCCAAGACCTCTAAAATTCTCTTCTAAGCCTTTAGTTAATATTGAAGAAGACTGCTTTGGATTTTTTTATCATTGATGACTTGGTTTGTAACCCTAAGATAAACATTAAAAATATCTCTGATCATTCTTGCTTCCCTAAGGCTAGCCACTCCCATCAATCTTGTGTCATCCATAAACTGTAGGTGAGTCGAAACCTCCTCACCCACCTTTATACATATGAGCAAAAATTGTTGTCTTCTCCTAAAGAAAATTTTGCCCAAGCCTTCAAGCAATATGAGAAAAAGATAAGGGGAACAAGGATCTCCCTAACGAAGGCCTTTAGTGGCTCCAAATGGTTGCAAGGAAAGACCTTTAATCTACACCGAGTATGTCAAAGTAAAGATGCAAATCATGAACCACTTTATCCAATCTAAGAGAATCCAAAGGCTACCATCATCTTTGACAAAAAGATCCAATCCACCCTATCATAAGCCTTTGACATATCCAATTTTATGAATATTTTTCTATTGCCAAATTTTTGCATTGAGTGGATTGCCTCTTGAGCTAGAACCACACCATCCAATATCTTCTTGCCCTATATAAAAACCCCCTTGTTTTAAGAAGATAATGATGTCTAGAAGAGGTTCTAGTCACTTAACCATTACCTTCATGATTATTTTCTATATGACATTGCATAAGGCAATAGGTCTATAATCTAGAATATGCACCCCCTTCTCCCCTTTAGAATTAAGGCAATGAATGTCTAATTTAATGCTTTACACATTATTTTACTATCCCTAGACTCATCTACAACAACCATTACATCCTCCTCCAAGTTGTCCCATAAGGTCTGAAAAAACTCGATTGGGAAGCCATTGGACCTAGTGTCTTTATCATACTTATTCCAAAGATTACCTTCTTCAAATCCTCTTTATCAATGGGTTTAAGCAGGGTTATTTTTTTTCATTAGAGATAATAGAGGACATGGAAGCAAGAACTTATTTTTGAGCCTCTTTATCTAGAAACACACCTTAAACAATTTAGCAAAATGGAAGTGTCTAGAAATAGAATTTATCAAAATTAATTTTAATGGTTCTTCCAAAGGAAATTAAAAAAAAATTGGTAGAGGTGTTTTCCAAAATAAGTCAAAATTCTCCTCACTCAGAATCATATGAAACTTCAACTGACAACTATGTAGAGGCTAGGACACTATTTATAGGGATAACAATTACAATTGAAAAATAATGGAAATATATATTAATTGAGGGGATTCACAAATGATCATTAATTCTAGTAGCAAAAATGGATGAGGATTGGATAAAAAATAATATTATTATTGATGTTCATCAACTATTATTGGATGCAATCTCTTGGAAATGTAAGCATATCTATAGAGAAGGAAATTGGGTAGCACATATAGAGAAGGAAATCGGGTAGCAAATACTTTAGCCAATCATAGTGTTGATCTTTATCTTGGTGAAATTCAAATTTTAGAAGTTAATTGTCCGAGTGAGATTTTATCTCTTAATGAAAATGATGTCAAGGAATTACTTATGGAAACATAACACTTTGAGGAAAATGAGAAATTTATTTGATAGAAAAGGAAATATTTTTTTTTAATAAAAAGGTAAGCTAGATATGGTTTGATTGACCCGACATCAAATGCAATATTTTAGTATTTTGATGGAAGTGGCCCCCAAATAGAAGTCACATATAACTTATTAAAAAAAGTTTTACAAGTTCAAAAATAATTTAAAGGTAACCATTAAAATAACTAAACAATGGAATAAGAAGTGCTAGAAAAAAATCATGATCTTAAAATATTTCAAAAAAATATATTATACTTTAAATATTATCTATCAATTGACATTATCTCAATCGATTAGATTTCTCAACTTTCAAGGTGGAGACTCAGGTTAAAATCTTCTCAAGAGATATATGTATAATTGCCAAGTTATTGTAATTCCACTATATGGTCATGATGTAATATGGGTGGGTCCCATTTCAATCCCATATAATCGTTTAAAAAAATATACAAATTAATTGTTTGTCCTTTCCTTAAATATTAGTGCAACACATCTTATGGTTATTAGGTTGGTGGTGAATTATTATTTTTAATGGCTCATATGAAATTGAAACAAGCAAGACCACATGTTGGTATTACAACTTGACAATTATGCATGTATGGCTTGGCGAGATTCAAACCTTACTATTCTCCTTGAAGGTTGAGGAATTTAATCAATTGAACTAATGTCATTTTATGGTTGGTGTTGGAATATTTGTAACCTGATCCTATTAGGCCAAGGGCAATAGTGATGAAGTGCTTGCATGTGTTCTTGATGTAGCCTATGAGAAAGTGTTTTGTAAGCCCAAGGGCATCACTTATGTAAGCCTACCAGAGTTATTTATGTAATACTATGAGTGTCATTCATGTAAGCCTTCCAATGTCATATTTATGTAAGCCTATGTGTAGTTTTTATGTATTTACCCTTAGTGGTATTATTTAAACCACATGTGGTTAACCTCAGTTAAAATATTTAATCTATTTAATATGTTGTAATTTAACCTTCAAGTCAAGTTATGTTGGTTTGATATTAGCAATTAATTGAGGATTATCTATCTCTATAAATACCTCCAATGACTAATCCATTGTATCAATTTGTGATATGTAAAATCATGGGGTGTCTATGAACACCCACCCCTTATTGTTTTTGTCTATTCTTCTCTCTCTATTTTTTCTATTGCTCTCTTTATATTGCTTCTCTATTTTCCTATATATGATTGTGGTGAATGTATGTTTCATGAGATTTTTGAAAAGTGTTATGAATTTCAACATGGTACCAGATCCAAAATGGAGAATCATCATCAAAACTATGCAAAATAATTTTTTCTTGATTAATGGTTTAAGGAGCAAGTTTGTTTACTTATTTATTTATAAATTGGTTATATGGGATTGAAACATATTATATCATCACCATATAATGGTATTACAACTTTTGGAGTATATTACATTATTTGGTACATGCTAATGTACCCCCATGGTACCTTCATGGTATATTTGTAAATAATAGATGTGGGCATATTCTAATTTTATTCATTTCATCTATATTCAAAAACTTACACATATATATATAGAACGTAAGGAAGGTGAGGAAGGAGGTTGGAGAAGAAGGAGGAAGGTAGTCGGCGTGGAGGGATAAGGAAAGGAAAGGAGAGATAAGGGGCACAATAATAGGGAGGAAAGGGAATACGAGAGAATAGGGAGAGGAGAGAATATCGGGAGAGGAAAAATAAAATCTTGCCGACAATTAAACCTTGCCGACAAACACCGTTGTTTTCACACTGAGCCTAGAAAAACTAGATATTTCTAGGCCGTAACCCTCTTCACATTTGCAACATTCTCCCCCTTAAAGTTGAGAGGACTGACAACACAGTCTCTCAGCTTTATAAATTGAGCTTTAGCCATCGCTTTGGTGAAGATATCTGCAACATTCTCCAAAGTGCGGCAGAATTGAAGCTCAACAATTTCTTGCTCCACCATATCTCGGATGAAGTGGTACTTCATATCAAAATGTTTTGTTCTACTATGGTGGATTGGATTGTATGCCAACTGAATGGCACTGATGTTGTCGCAGTAGATTCTGGTCGGACCACTTTGCGGTTCTCCAATCTCTTCCAGCACTTTTCTCAACCATAACACTTGAGTACTAGCATATGTGACTGCTATATACTCAGCTTCTGTAGAGGACAAAGCTACTACAGTATGCTTTTTGGAACTCCATGTTATTAGTCCTGACCCTAGACTAAAATAGTTCCCTGAAGTTGATTTCCTGTCATCAATGTTGCTGCCCCAATCACTATCACTGAAGCCTACAAGCTTGATAGTGTTACATTTATGGTAATGGATTCCAAAATCCCATGTACCCTTTACATATCTGAGAATTCTCTTAGCTGCCTGCAAATGCAGCTCAGAAGGGCTAGCCATAAATCGAGAGACAAGAGAAACAACATACTGAATATCGAGTCCAGTGTTGGCGAGAAACATCAAACTCCAAACCATGCTTCGAAAAGTGGTCACGTCAACTTTTGGTGCTCCATCATCTTTGCTTAATTGGATCCCATGTCCAACTGGAGTTGCAACTGGTTTGCAATGCTCCATAGCAAACTTCTTGATCATGTCCCGAGCATACTTATGTTGATAGATGAAGATCCTTGTATCTGACTGATGAACCTCCATTCCAAGAAAGTAGTGCATTAAGCCAAGATCCTTCATCTCAAACTGCTTCATCATGGAGCGCTTGAACTCCATATTCACTTTTTCATTACTACCCATGAATATGAGATCATCTACATACAAGCAAACTATGAGGATGTCAATACCTTGCTTCAGGTAGTAAAGGGTGGGTTCATTTTTGCTTTTGGTGAACCCAAAATCTTTGAAGTACCCATCAATGCGTGAGTACCAAGCTCGTGGTGCCTGCTTGAGGCCATAGAGTGCCTTTTTCAGTCTGTAAACAAGGTGCTCCTTGCCTTTCTCTTCAAATCCCTGTGGTTGCTCAACATACACTTCTTCTGTCAAGTAACCATTGAGAAATGCACTCTTTACATCCATGTGTTGGACTTTCCAACCTTTGTGAGCAGCTAAAGCAAGAACTGTTCTGATGGTTTCCTGTCTGGCTATAGGAGCAAATGTCTCCTCATAATCAATACCATACTTCTATGTAAATCCTTTTGCAACCAATCTTGCTTTGTGCCTTTCAATGCTTCCATCAGCATTGAATTTGGTCTTGAAGACCCATTTGCATCCAACACATTTCTTGCCTTTAGGAAGCTTTACCAGAGCTCCCAAGTGTCATTGTTTTTTATAGAGGTTATCTCCTCTTTCATGGCATCTTGCCAAATTTTTTGAGTACATGCCTTCTCATAACTAGAAGGTTCAAGTTGTGCACTAGTTAACAAGGCATAGTTAACTATATCTCCCCGAGGTTCTTGGGAGTCATCATCACCATACAAATGCATATTTTCAAGTCTTTGCAAGACTCGAACTCATTTCACTAGCTTGACTTCTAGTATATCTTCTTTGAAAGTTTTTATCCAACATCTGATAAGATGGATGATGTTGGAGTGTTCTCTTACCTCTAGATGGAGAATCAATATCCATTGGTGAGGAACTGACCGACCTTTGAGGAGAAGGACTTGGTGAAGAAGTTGAACTCGAAGATGAACTTGGGCTTGTTGGAGGAGACTTCTTACCTTTCTGCGATGATTGTTGTTGCACCTGTTTAGAAACTGCATCATTGGATTCATCATCATTGAATATTTGGGGCTTACCCCATTCTCCCCCTTCATCAAAAATCACATCCCTGGAAAGCACAATCTTTCGAGTCCTAGGATTGTAGAGTCTATAAGCTTTTGTGTTCTCACAGTACCCTACAAATATGCATGCTTGACTCTTTGGATCAAGCTTTTTTCTCAACTCATCAAGAATATGAGAATATGCCAGTGAACCAAACACTCAAAAATGCTTGACATTTGGTTTCTTACCATACCATGCTTGGTAAGGAGTTTTCCCTTTCAAACTTGAAGTAGGGCTTCTATTCAAAATATACACACTAGTCCTGGTTGCATCTGCCCAATACATATTACTCAAATGCTTCGTCCGAAGCATAGATCTTGCCATCTCTACAATGGTGCGGTTCTTTCTCTCAGCCACACCATTCTGCTGTGGAGTGTAGGCAGCAGTGAACTGCCTCTTTATTCCATGTTTTTTACAAAAATTCAAAAATTCATTAGAGGAGTATTCTCCTCCTTTATCTGATCTCAAACACTTAACAAAATATCCACTCTCATTTTCAACTCTTGTTTTAAAATCTACGAAGCAGTCAAATGCTTCATCTTTATGCTTCAAAAAATATATCCAACACATTCTTGAAAAATCATCAATAAAAAGAAGAAAGTAAGAGTTGTTACCGATGCTCTTGGTCTGCATTGGACCACAGATGTCCGAATGCACTAGTTGGAGTGGATAATTGGCCCGCCATGCTTGCCCTCATGGAAACTTGGTCCTGGCATGCTTGCCCAAAGCACAACCTTCACAGACTTCTTTATTATCCTGAACTTTAGGAAGTCCGGTCACCATCGCTTGAGAGGTTAACATCTTCAAACTAGCTGAATTCAGATGACCGTATCTCAAGTGCCACAACACACTTGGATTTAAAATAGCAACATTTGCTAATTGATCTCCCCCTGGCTGACCAAACCTTAAAGGGAATAGCCTATTCTTTGTCATTGGCACTTGTGTAATAATTCTATTACTATTATTTTTATCAAAAATGGTGCATTTACCCTCATCAAAAAGCAACTTGTAGTTCTTTTCTAACATTTGACCAACACTTAAAAGATTGTGTTGGAGATGGGGTGTGTAATAGATATCACTTACTTGCTTAACACCTTCTTTAGTTGGAACCGCCATGGCTCCAATGCCTTCAACTGCCAATGACTTGTTGTCCCCCAACTTGATGCTGGATTTGTAGGAAGAATCCAGGGTAGCAAAGAGTTCTTCTTTGCCACTCATATGATTTGAACACCCAGAGTCCAAAATCCAGGTGTCATTCATGTTTCGATCCGATCGGCCATATGAGAGAAAGAGATTTGTGGTCCCTTCCTCTTCTCCAAAATTGCCATATCGATTGCTCTCGGTCGTTGTCTGCTCCCTTGTGAAGGTCTGCTTTGACCAACAATCATGAGCATAGTGGCCGGGTTTGCCACAATTGTAGCAAACTTGCTTCGACTTGTCATTTCCTTTTCCTCGGCCTCGGATGCTTTCCTCTATTCTCGTTGTCCACCTCTATTCTGACCTCCACCTCTGTTTGAAGATCCTCCTTTGCTTGGGGTTCCACCTCGTGGACTATTCTTGCCTCTTCCTCTGTACTGACCTCTGCCATGACCTCTACCTCTTCCTTCTTGTGAAGCAAAGGCTTTATCATCTCCTCCATGGCTGGTGGAAAGAGTATCCTGCAATCTTTCTTCATGTGAAAGAAGAGAACCAATCAGTGCTTCAAAAGAAAGAGTAGTCAAATATTTTGACTCTTCAATAATGATTGCTACATGATTCCACTTCGGAAGAAGTGTTCGCAACACTTTCTTCACCATAACCTCGGGCTTAACATCTTCACCTAGAGTGACCATTTTATCTACTACCGCTTTAACCCGCACACAGTAGTCTCCTACTTTCTCATTTTCCTGCATTCTGAGATTTTCAAAATCTCTCTTCAATGTTTGAAGTCTAACCTGTTTTACTTGATCACTACCTTGAAAGCTTTCTTTCAAAACTTTACACAGGATGCTATTCTAGGAAAGATACTTTTATCTAGGGCTGCTTGTAAATAGTACAGGGCAGAGGAATTATTTTTCTGGGCTTCTTTTCTAGTTTTTTTATCTGCAGCACTCAAAGCTGCCCATTCAGCAGCTGTGGGTTCTGTATACCCTTCTGTTACAATATCCCATAAACCTTTGCCTATTAACAAAGTTTTCATCTTAATCGACCAATATTCGTAATCACCACCATTGAACTCAGGGATTGGTAGACTAGTATTGGATGCCATTTCAGAAAGCAGACTTTATTTCAATTGCAAGCAAGTAGTACAAAGAAGTACAAAATAGATCACTGATTTAAATCAAATCTAGCCTTTTTAATTCTCTCACTGATTTCTTGCTCCTCTTGTTGTGGATTACCCAGTATTGGATGCCCAAAATTATCGGCAATGGAATCCTCGTCGTCGCTGATGACGATGATTTCAGGGGCTGGTTCTGGCTCTGGCTCTAGCTCTAGCTCTGGCTCCACTGGCTCTGGTTCTGGATTAGGAGAGTGTGGTGTATAACTCTCACTTGATTCTATTTCAGGCACTGCAGGTGTATAACTGTCACTTGATTGTCCTTCAGGTGCTTCTTCAACCGTCTCCGACTCTTCTATTCTTTGCCCGAAGATATTGTCCTCTGAGTCAGCCTCGTATCCAGAATCGGACTTCCTTTGGTGGGCTATGACCGCGTTTTCTAATTGATTGAAAACTGTATGCAAACCATATCTCCGAACTTTTTCGTCAAACCATTCGGCGTTCTCTCTTTGTAAAAGAGAACAAAGAGCATGATAGCATCCGGTTGATCTGCTCATCTACTCATCAATGCAAAAAACAACTTCATTAGAGCCTCTAAGGTTAAAAATTTTCACCCTTTTGCAGCCGCTGAGGCTATTACAAAACAAATATTTAACCTTGAACGGGGTTCCAAGGGGTAGGAGGTGCTAAACGGGCGTCCCGGAAGACTTACCGTCACTTTTCCAGGTTCACAATATGCAAATTTTCACTTTCCACTTTTCACAATTTTTCTCCAAAAAAAAAGGTTTTCAAAGTTTTTTATAAAGCCATTTTTTTTAAATTTAATAATCAATAATGCTTTTAATAAATTAAAAATAACTATATTAATAAAATAATTAAAAGCATTTATTTGAAAATTAAATTCAATTTAAAAGCAACTTTAATAAAAAAAATTAATAAAACCCTTTTTTTAAACCTTTTATGAAATGCACTCCGACGGGTTTTGAACTCGTGACCTCATGCAAGCTGACGAGCACCTTTGCCACTACACCGCGCGGCTCCTCTGAAAACAAATCCGCCCACTCTCCCTCTTAAGGCTCCTTCGTGGTGATAACCACAAAAAAAACTTTGATTTTCCTAACTCGGTGGGATTCGACCCCAGGTCTTCTCCTTTGCTGGCGGAAGGTTTTAACCGCTAGCCCACGGTTGTCGGTTGAGACAATAGAGGCACGAGAGCCTCTATAACATCAAGCGACGGTGATTTTTAAAAAAAATTGAACTTAACATCCCACATTCACCGTGTGTGGGGATATTTGGGGTTGAAAAACCCCAACGCGACTATGAAAAATTGATTGCCTTCGGGAAATCAACGTCGCCTCCTTTTGCCGCTGCTTTAACCAATGACCGCCCTCCTTGATGCCAGCTATGTCACCACCTCGATCCGCATGCCACTATCATGTGTCCTTGTCAGTCTGCCTCGAATCACGTACCTACCACGTCAGTTCCTCGAACTGCATGCGCTTCGCCAAGCCCGTCTGCCTCAGCTATCTGCTTCCAGCTGTCCCTGATAGCTCCTTGGGATGCATGTCATGTCCGTTCTCGGTTCGCATGCCACACTCTCTATCTTTCCCTCTGTCTGAAAGCATGAGATTCTAGAAATAAAAGAAACACTAATATATAATAAAAACAGAACTAGTTTGATGCATGTAATAACATGGATGTAATCAAATCAATAACAGGAACACAGCCCTTTTTATTAATATGATGTCGGCTCGGTTACAATACATCTCCTCAGTTACATATTTTCAGTTACAACAGATGAATAGTGATCTCCTTCCGCATGCCCACATTTGAAACAGGCAGGCCAGTGTTGAAAGCATGAGATTCCGGAAATAAAAGAAACACTAATATGTAATAAAAACAGAACTAGTTTGATGCATGTAATAACACGGATGTAATCAAATCAATAACAGGAACACAACCCTTTTTATTAATATGATGTCGGCTCGGTTACAATACATCTCCTCAGTTACATATTTTCAGTTACAACAGATGAATAGTGATCTCCTTCCGCATGCCCACATTTGAAACGGGCAGGCCAGTGTTGCTGCCGCTTATGTTAATCGGTCCTTGCTTGCTGCTGTTTTTCCTGCGGTCAAAGAAACGATAAAAACGTTTAGTAGCACCTGTGACTAAAGGATAAAACGTTTAAAAGAAATACGTGCAAAGATTGATTAAATATTTGAATAAAACAACTCAGGCTGCCCAAGTAAACATTCGAGAAACGTAATGCAAGATAATATTTAAAATACGTGATTAAATACAATGAACTAAAGCAGCAATATCACGATGATTTATATTCGATAAGCTATATAAGCATGACAATACGTGATATACATTTTCTGAAATCCATATTGTGAAATACATAACAGCATACAGTATAACATAGACGTAAAACATAAGCTGTTTAAATGCTTGTTAATTTTGCAGGATATATCAAAAAGAACAGCATATATTACATTAACTAAAAATGTGCATGGGGTACCCAAGCGGGCCGCCCCGTCAAAAATCGACTTTGGCGCCAATCCAATAAGGAAGGGCCCAAAATCGTTTATATTGAGTGTTGTCGTCGAATTGGTAGAATACTGTGTCTACTGTCGGGTATGAAGGTTCGGCTTCACCCTCTGAAAGCAACCCACCAACCTCTCTTTCGTAAGAGATTCTGGGTGTGAGGAAGGTAAAATCGACTGATGCAATCGGGTCTCAAATGAACAGCACTTCGTTGTGTTTTTAAAATGCTTCGCCTTGTCTTTTTACATTGCATTGAGCTCGTTTTTATAGAGGATTCTGCCTCTGAAATATTAATGTCAAAACCCTAAGTCCGTAGGCACCGCTGAGATTTGACCGTTGTCAGATGATTTATGAGGCATGGCTCGCACTGAGATTATCGCTAGGAACTCACATCAGTAATTATGAGGCATGGCCTCGGGTCGGATTTGTTGTTGAGATTGCTCGTCTCATTACTGCAGTTGGTGAAGTCCGTCGTTTTTATAGACCCACGGGGTTTCTTTAAAAATGGCATGCAGGGATGCCACGTGGCGTGAATTGCTTTAATGCTGCCTTTGACCGATGAAGTCCGTCGTTGAATGCTGACGTGTCATCTTTGAATGCTTTAACGTCTTCGATTGATTAAATTCTGTTTATGTGCAAAATGTCGAAGTGTCGCGATATCGCGATGTCGCGATATCGCGACACTTCGGCCGAGCTCCCTCGAGGCCTTAGGTGTCGCGATATCGCGACGCGCGATATCGCGACATCTAAGGCCGAGGCCTCCCTCTGGGCCAAAGGTGTCGCGATATCGCGACGCGCGATATCGCGACACTCTAAGGCCGAGGCTCCCTCGGGGCCAAAGGTGTCGCGATATCGCGACGTTGCGATTTCGCGACATCTAAGGCCAAGGTTCCCCTTTGCTTAAGGCTTGTTTGCTTTTAAAGTTTTGCTCTTGATTAAGGCTTTCTTGCTTAAGGCTTAAAGTTTGTTAAAGGCTCACTTTAGATTAAAGGCTTGTTAGGTGAATAGTTTGCGACCAACTTTGCTCTGCTCATTTTTTGACCTTCTAAACTGCTTGTGTGAGTGGTTAGGACCACTGTTTGACCTCTGAGGGCTGCCCTGAAAGCTGTGTATGTCAATGCGATCAGTGTTTGTAGTCACTTAATCGGATTGGTGCTGTTTTGGTGTCTACAGATGCCCCTTTTTGGGAAGCGCTGCGGGTGATGCAGTGTTGAGCAAAAATAGAAGACCAAAGCACTAATGATTAGAGTTTCTTGGTAACCTAACCAACTTTTGATGCCCCAAGTGTGAAAAGGGCATGCATTCTTGAATCCTTGCTTCTGACGAGCTAAGGAATTTGATTTCAAGTGTTAACCTATTTTGGTGAGGTGTGACTTGAGCTTGGACATTGATCAGTCATGATTAGGCAAAGGGCGTAACCTTTTGTCCACGGGGGAACCTTGTGTTCATGATTCACGAAATGCCAAGTGTTTGATCAATTTAATGATTGCTTGTTTACTGCCCCAAGCAGGAGCGTGATTGTCTTTGTCAATGATTCTTTGAATGCATGTCATTGCCTTGATTGGGTGTGTGCTTGTTGATTGGTGACTAAGTGTGACTACCCCCTCAAGCGACGAATCGATGAGGGAATGACCTTCGTGAGAAAAGCGACGAGTCGCTTGACCCAAGATGACTTAGGTTAGGGTGCCTTTAGATGTTTTACCGTTTAAGCACGTGCAGTTTTCCGACATGTGGACCTATTTTTGGTGGGTGTTAACCCTTTTGGTGATGCCATAATGGGGTGAAATCATCAACAACCCATCTTCCCGTGGAGCGGTCCGGCTATGGTAGCCTTCTTGGGGAAGTAGGAGAGTGACAATTTGAGCCCCGACATCGATTTTTTTTATGCCAAGAGGTTAAGTGCAAGAGCACTTGTGTCCAGGCAATGCTTATTGCTATGTTTTTGTGTTGCATTTTTGTGATGTTTTTGTTGTTTTGATTTTCTTTCTTTGTGTATATGTCATGATTTTATGCACAATGATTGATGTTGATGGATGCATGCTACTTTATATTGATGGATGCATATGTTGTGATGAATGCAAATGTATGTGATATGCAGAGATGAAATGGATGGATGGACTTTGTGATGTTTGGCTATGGCACCATAGACTGTTTAGAACTCCATTATTTTGTTTTGAGGCGATTGCTGTGATACATGACTTTGTATGTATACATGTGGTTTTTCTGGTGTTTTTGTATTTTTCGATGGTATTGTAAGGATGAAAAGTAGCGCAGTTGGTTTAGAAATGTAGCTAAGGTTTTCCCGAGACTCGAGACGGTTTTAACTTACTAGCCATGATTGTACTTTATCTTACAAGACTTTTGAACAAGGTATGAATCGGACTTGTTTTTGACCAAGTTATTTCACATCCCTGTGTGTGCAATTGAGTTCATTTATGTGGTATTTGTCAGGATACCGCCGAGTGCCGGATGGGCTTTCAACTGAACCTGTACTGAGGATCACCTAACTAGCTCCACTAACTCCTTTGTTGTATGTAGTTAGATTAATCTGCGGTGTCATCCAGGATACCATAAGCTAGCTCATCCACATGCAAATATTGATCTGTACACAAGTTAATGTGATAGATATATCGTCATGCGAGAAGTTTACCGCCAGTGACCGATAGGCTATCAACCAAACCGATACTGAGGCTTGCCTCATGACCCGTTAGAATGCTGAGAGTTCCAGGGATTCAAGTTCAACTCCCTTCTTTTCTTCAATTGTATTGGGATACTTGCTCGTTTGTAGTGATAATAATCACTGTTTATTTTGAACCTTGTTTTTCTTTTGAGCAAGGGATTGGGGATATGGAGTGACGATAATCACTATTCTTTGTGCCTTTTGATATGTGCATTTGTAGTATGTCAAATTTTTGGAGTTTTGACGCTTGCAAATTTTTGATGTTTTGCAACTATTTAGAACTTTGGGATTCTTAGGGAATTGGGTAGGGAGGATGCTTGTCCTTTTGCCAACTCTCAGCATTCTAAGGGTCATTCGCACAGGGGGATGAGCAAGATAACCGTTTCGCTTATGGTGACCTGGATTACTGTGCAGGTTTCATCTTTCGTTCACACAACTTGGGAATTTTTATGTGTTTTAATTTGTGTTGGGATGTTACGTAACAAGGTGTATTTCAAGTATAACTCTACCTTCGTAAAACTTGATACATTACATGGCTAAAGAGCAAAATGATGACTGAATCACGAAAAACCCTTGATACATTAAAAGACCACTGACTCTAGTATGGTAAAAGCAATGCATGGTGTTTTTGTTGTTTTTGGAAAATGGAACAGTGTGGAACAAGATGGACTAGCGGATTTATTACAGCCTATGGTGCCCTTGACCTGTACGACCACAAATATGCAATGTATGGATGCAATGCTTTAATGCAGCTATGTATTTTTGTATTTTTGATGGATTGATTTTTGTGAATATGAAGATGAAGTGCGAGAAGAACTCTCTTATTGATGAATTTGAGTATGCCTAGAAATGAGATGCAAATTTTTGTTGTTTTTGATGATTTTTGTTGTTTTTGAATTTTCTTGATTTTTGACCAAGCGATTATGGAAATCCTTGGAGCATTTTGGGATTGACCAAGCGATTGCAAGAATCCTTGGAGCCTTTTGGGATTGACCAAGCGATTGCAAGAATCCTTGGAGCATTTTGGGATTGACCAAGCGATTGCAAGAATCCTTGGAGCATTTTGGGATTGACCAAGCGATTGCAAGAATCCTTGGAGCATTTTGGGATTGACCAAGCGATTGCAAGAATCCTTGGAGCCTTTTGGGATTGACCAAGCGATTGCAATAATCCTTGGAGCATTTTGGGATTGACCAAGCGATTGCAAGAATCCTTGGAGCATTTTGGGATTTGGCTCTATGGCTCTTCAGGGGGTAGAGGTACCCCCAGCTTGATGGTCTTTGCACTCGGGATCTGGCTCCGGAGGGATTGACATGAATGGATCGGCCCTATGCATGGATAGGAGGACAGGGTCTACCCCCGGCACTGATGTTGCTATGAGGTCTCTGGGTTGAAATTGATCTTTGTGTGCCCAAAGTGTCGGATGTAATGCTTGGTCCCACTGCGGTGGGTTAACGCGCCACTCATGCCCTAGTATTATGTTTATCTGCTGACATGCTTCATCGATATTTATAGGATGTCGATGCTGTCGCATGTGATTGTTGTGGGCTGTCTCTGTTTCATCCTCACTTTCGACCAGTGAGTACAGCTCATCATAATCTGGAGATTTCGAGACATGGAGGACTGCATCATCAGGTAGACCTATGGTTAAAGGTTGATCCTCTTCGAAAAGAGCCTCATGTAAGTTGGGCCTTGGGAGCTCCAAAATCTTGGTCTCTACCGACTCTAAGTGCTCTAGCACTTTGCATGTATCGGGAGATTTGAGCTCCTCCTCTTTGATTGGTTCTTGTTGAGGAACTTGGGGCTTATGGAGGGGTGGCCAGATGGCACCCCCCATGCCTTGATAGGGCAGTTCATCCCGCTCTTCTTCTCGCTCAGATTCCTTAGAAGCTTCTTGATGAATTTCTAAGGGTGGCTCATAAACCTGGGTGGATGTCTGAGGAAGGCACCCGTCATTGGTTATAGGAGCGGCCTCCCGCTCATGTCCTTCAGGAATCGGGAGGGTAGCCTCCCGCTCCTGTCTAGGAGGTGTTGGGGGTAGCGTTTGATGAGGTCGCGATGACCTGTCTCGCCCCCATGGGTTGTGCCCCTCAAAATGTTTTGTCTTATGCGTGTGAGGGGTTGGAGTCTTCTCCTGCATAGTGTGTTGGAACAACTCATCCTTCTGGTGCTGAAGGTGCTCTTTATTTAGAAGATACCATTGCTCTAACCGTTGTCGTTCTAGCTCAAGTTGCGTGAGTTGCATCCGGTGTGCGAAATGCTTGACAGATTCTAAGATAGTTGGTCTCACCGCCTCATGTTTAGAAGGCCTAGATGCCTCTCCTAGATATCTATCTTGGTCATAGGGATCCAAGATATCTATAGGCAGCCTCCCTCTGTTGGGGGTAGCAGCATTTATCCGAGGCTCTGGCCTCAGTGTGTGACCATGATATTTAGCAGGTGCGGAGGCGTATTGCTCCCGCGATGTATATTGTTTTTGAGGAAGGTAAGGGTTTTCCTCGTGCTCTCTTTCATAAGTGAAAAGGGGGCGGGTGGAGTTGGCCCGCCTCGCCTGAGAAGCCTTGTGCTCTGGATTTGTCTTTGTAGTCCTGACAACTAGAGGGGGTGAAGGAGGGATAGTGTAATGATGTGGTTCCTCCCGTTGAACCCTATGTTGACCTAGCGCTTCATCGCGCGGTGACCGCTCATAGCGAGCATCTAAGGGAGCTCTCCTATGACTATACCCCTCATGGAAGGGTGTGTGCTGAGTGCTATGCTGAATAGGAGTGCTCCTCGAAGAGGTGCCTCTATAGTCCCGTTCCGTCGGGGCACGGAGGGGACTGCCTTGTGGGTCAGGCCGCCAAGGTGGTATGACCAAATCCTTGGGGCTAAAGCGAAGGCGACTAGCGCCCTCTCTTTGTGCACCTTCCGCAGCGTCCGCCCTTGATTGGGCTTGGCTACGGGTGTACACCATTGTGGTGCTTCTCTACGATCTAAGCAGATTTTATCTCGTTTATGATGATTTGTCTTTTTGTTTACACTAAGCAGAAATGAACACACACATACACAAAATCGTGATTATCTCTTTTAAGGATTTGATAGTGTGTCCTAAACTGGTTTAGTGCATTTTGATGTTTTGTTTTGTTTTTGCAATTTTTGAAGAACGTTTAAATGCATAATGTTGGCTCATATGACTCCCATAAATGGTCGCCCCTTCAATATACCATTGCCGGACCGATATACCAACCTCTCTATATACCCGCCCTTACGAGAGGGAAACTATAGGTACGTGAGAGCAGATGGTACGTGGAACATAGGCGGTACGGAAGGGGGATTGTCCTGTTAATGACACCTACCATAGAAGACTTATCCTCGCGTGCATGGGAATCACCCCAGCAACACTCGGTCAGCTTTCGTCAGGATTTACGTCTAACAACAGTGACAATCGGGGAAATGGATGCAAAGCTAAGCCAAGGTGGTGATGAACCCACCGTTGGTCTTGCTCAAGGGCTGGGGTTTTACGACCAGCTCCTTGGTTCAAATTTACCACGTGAAGTGTGTGGGGTTCATTTTATTTAATAAAAATGAAACGAGCAGCAAAAAGAAACTTTCCCTATGCAAACCGGAAGACAGCAAGAAACACTACAAACCGGAAAAACAACAAGTAAAAAAAAAAAATTTTTTTTTTTTTTTTTAAAGCAAGAAAAATTTACGGAAAATTTCTCTACCTTTCTTTAATAATTAAAAATTAATTATTAAATAAATAATTACATAAAATAAAAAAATAATTAAATAAAGCAAGAAAAATTTATGAAAAATTTCTCTACCTTTCTTTAATAATTAAAAAGAACGAAAGTAAAAGATTAAACAAGTAAAATAAACGAAAATTTCACAAAAATGACATGGACGATTAAAACCGTTACCTCCTCGTCCGGATTTGATGTTTCTGACCTTCGGCTTAAAAAAAAGGTACCTGTTAAAACACAGCAAATCTGATTAGTTTCTGTGATTTAAAAATTTGGGAACGGTCCCACCGTGATCGCCACTGAAAGCATGAGATTCCGGAAATAAAAGAAACACTAAGATGTAATAAAAACAGAACTAGAGCATAATAACAGGAGTAAAAATAAAAGGAGCACAACCCTTTTATATTAATATCATTCGGCTCGGTTACAATATATCTCCTTAGTTACATATTTTCAGTTACAACAGATGAATAGTGATCTCCTTCCGCATGCCCACATTTGAAATGGGCAGGCCAGTGTTGCTACCGCTTATGTTAATCGGTCCTTGCTTGCTGTTGTTTTTCCTGCGGTCAAAGAAACGATAAAAATGTTTAGTAGCACCTGTGACTAAAGGATAAAACGTTTAAAAGAAATACGTGCAAAGATTGATTAAATATTTGAATAAAACAACTCAGGCTGCCCAAATAAACATTCGAGAAAAGTAATGCAAGATAATATTTAAAATACGTGATTAAAAATAAAGTAAAAAACAAAATACAATCTAATAAATCTATTTAAACAACATATAACAATAAAACATAAGCCTTTAAATTGTTAGTTTGTAGGATATATTAAAAAGAACAACATATATTAAATTAACTAAAAATGTGCATGGGGTGCCCAAGCGGGCCGCCCCGTCAAAAATCGACTTTGGCGCCAATCCAATAAGGAAGGGCCCAAAATCGTTTATATTGAGTGTTGTCGTCGAATTGGTAGAATACTGTGTCTACTGTCGGGTATGAAGGTTCGGCTTCACCCTCTGAAAGCAACCCACCAACCTCTCTTTCGTAAGAGATTCTGGGTGTGAGGAAGGTAAAATCGACTGATGCAATCGGGTCATAAATGAACAGCACTTCGTTGTGTTTACAAAATGCTTCCTGGTCCTCTTTTTACATTGCATTGAGCTAGTTTTTATAGAGGAATTCTGCCTCTGAAACATTAATGTCAAAACCCTAAGTCCGCAGGCGCCGCTGAGATTTGACCGTTGTCAGATGATTTATGAGACATGGCTCGCACAGAGATTATCGCTAGAAAATCATATCAGCAGTTATGAGGCATGGCCTCGGACTGGATTTGTTGTTGAGACTGCTCGTCTCATTACTGCAGTTGGTGAAGTCCGCCATTTTTATAGACCCACGGGGTCTCTTTAAAAATGGCACGCAGGGATGCCACGTGGCGTGAATTGCTTTAATGCTGCCTTTGACCGATGAAGTCCGTCGTTGAATGCTGACGTGTCGTCTTTGAATGCTTTAACGTCTTCGATTGATTAAATTTTGTTTATGTGCAAAATGCCAAAGTGTCGCGATATCGCGACATCTAAGGCCGAGGCCTCCCTCGGGGCCTTAGGTGTCGCGATATCGCGACGCGCGATATCGCGACATCTAAGGCCGAGGCCTCCCTCGGGGCCTTAGGTGTCGCGATATCGCGACGCGCGATATCGCGACATCTAAGGCCGAGGCCTCCCTCGGGGCCTTAGGTGTCGCGATATCGCGACGTCGCGATATCGCGACATCTAAGGCCAAGGTTCCCTTTTGATTAAGGCTTGTTTGCTTTTGAAGTTTTGCTCTTGATTGAGGCTTTCTTGCTTAAGACTTAAAGTTTGTTAAAGGCTCGCTTTAGATTAAAGGCTTTAAAATGACCAACTTTGCTCTGCTCATTTTTTGACCTTCTAAACTGCTGTGTGAGTGGCTAGGACCACTGTTTGACCTCTGAGGGCTGCCCTGAAAGCTGTGTATGTCAATGCGATCAGTGTTTGTAGTCACTTAATCGGATTGGTGCTATTTTGGTGTCTACACCTGTCTCATTGAGCATGCCCCTGGCCTCGACTCTGATACCAGATTGTGGGCGTATTCTAATTTTATTTATTTCTTCTATATTCAAAAACTTACACATATATATAGAACGTAAGGAAGGTGAGGAAGGAGGTTGGAGAAGAAGGAGGAAGGGAGTCGGCATGGAGGGATAAGGAAAGGAAAGGAGAGATAAGGGGCACAATAATAGGGAGGAAAGGGAATACGAGAGAATAGGGAGAGGAGAGAATATCGGGAGAGGAAAAATAAAATCTTTTCAACAATTAAACCTTGCCGACAAACACTGTTGTTTTCACACTGAGCCTAGAAAAACTAGATATTTCTAGGCCGTAACCCTCTTCACATTTGCAACATTAGATTAGGATTGAGTCATAGTTTAGAGTGTGAGTAATATTTCTCTTTATGTAAGTGTGAATGTGCAAGATATGCACAAGTGTCATGTAAAGTTGTAATGTGCAATAAATGCACAAGTGTCATGTGAGTTAGTGTGCAAGTGTAAGTTGAGTCTATGTGCACAAGTGTCTTATATGTAAGAGATCAAATATGTAATGTAAATATGTGCACAAGTGTCTTAGGTTAGAGTGTGCAAGTTATGGAAGTGTAAGAGTCATGTATAGGTGTGCATACATTATAGAGTATTCATCAAGTATGCAAGTGTTAAGTAGAGAATCCAAGAGTCATGATACTTGGCATATGGAAAGGAATAGTCAAGTATCCAAAGAGTCATATTACTATGGCTATATTATGGAGATAATACTCCATAAGCATAATAAAAAACAATCATGATCATTGCTATCATATTTGTAAGAGAAAGAGGAATAATAAAGATTGTATACATTTTGAGCAATTAATATTGTAAGTTGTATTACATGCTTTGTACATGTATTATTCAAGCTATTACATTCATATTGTTGCTTATTATTGAATGTTATTTGAGTTATTATAAGCCTTGATCTACATATTAATTTGCTCATATTATTCTACTCATATCATTATATTTGACCTTATTGTATTGTGGCTATATTATATTCAATCCTATGATATTTATGGTAGTAGTGAGGCTTAAAAAGCCATCAAAAATATCTTGTGTATTATGCATACATTACTTGGCAAGACTCGAACCTAGGTCTCCTTGAAATTCAAGGAATATAACTAGTTGAGCTAATGCCATGTGATGGTTTAAGGAGCAAGTTAAAAAAGGGGTATTTTATCCTTTTTGGAGGGAAAATTTTGAAAATTCAAAAATTTGAATTTGGTGCCAAAGTTAGCATGCTAAGTCCTTTTGCATAGAATTCAGTTTTTTCATGCACACACCAAGCAAGGTCTATTTTTGTGGGAGAAAATAGATGTTTTCTATAGGTGTTAAGTGTTTTGGACATGTTCATATCTCTTGCCTTGACAACCAATAGTACTATTTCTATTCACAACATGTCATAGGTTTGAGTTACACATGAAGCATATTTTTTTAAGGACACATGTTTGTATCGGTAGGCATAAATGTGTAATGACTACACTATAGCCACAACAAGTATATTCATTATTATTCTCTCAAGCCCTAGGATAAGGTAGTCGACCCTTGAGCAATAGGGTTAAGGTTATTGTTGATTTAGTTTATAAAGAGGACAAATATGTTGTAGTTAGAATTATCTTTTCATATTGGAATCTTAGTTGCTTATATTGCACATTTAATACTTTTTCCTCTCTAAGTGGCTAGTATTTTTATTGCTATGGAATATGGAATATATTGCATTAATAATTTTTGGGCATTGAATCTGATTTACTATTTCCAATGGGTGTTTACTATTGTATATTATTGAATTGTTATTGTTATTACTATATTTGTGGAAGTTATTTCATTACAAGAGGTAATAGAGCATCAATATTGGCTCACTATTACAGTGCAAAAGAGAGACAGAAGGGCATGCAAACCATTTCAGAACCTCTAACAATCAATTTTACTTCTTGTTTTTTATTTTATTTTTTAATAAGTTATATGTGGCTTTTATTGGCGACACTCCCATCAAAATACCAAAATATTACATTTGTTGTTAGGTCAATTAAACCATATCCAACATGCCTTTTTATCATAAATATTTTTTATTTTTTTTCTATCAAATATATTCATCTTCTTGTGAAATGTTTCCACAATTAGCTCTTTGACATCATTTTTATTAAGAGAAAATATCACTTGGCTAGTTGCCTTCTAAAATTTAAACTTCACCAAGATGAAGATCAACAATGCGATTGGCTAAATTATTTTCTATTCATATTCCTTCTCTATACATGTGCTCACATTCCAAGATATTGTCTCCAATAATAGATGATGAACATCATCAATATTAATTTCTATCCAATCCCCACATCCATTTTTTTGCTAGAGAATAAGGGGTTGTACTTAGGTCCCCCACCCTTGATAAATCACAACTCTCTTCTTTAGAACTTGAGAGTTTGCAAACAAATTTAATTCTCATCTCAATTGAGTTACTATAGCTAGAAACCTAAATCATGCTATATAAAATGTCTGAATTCTTGATTTTCATTTTTTGGATCTTTTTAAATTTTTGTATGAATAAAAATATTCCAGGATTAAACATCCTTCTTGTCATTTTTCTGCTACAATCTTCATAATATCAGAACTTCACCTCTACTATCTATGCATTGTATCATAGTAGAGTAATATTCCTAAAACATAACACTATCATAGTCCGCTTTACCAGATATGGATTGCTCGTTTCCTTCTTGAAGCACAAGTGCAATCACAAAAATTTTAATAAATAGATTATATAAAAAACATTAATGTTATAAAATAAAGCAGATATTGCCAATGGAAAACATTAAAGTAAATTTTAATCATTATTTGATTTAGGCAATAATTTTCTTGTCAACTTCAACTAAATTTACTACTTCCTCTAACCATGGAAAAAATAATTTAGCTTTATATTCCATAATTAAAACCCCTCTATTGGCTAGCCTATCTAAACATTTATTTCCTTCCCTTAACGTATGTGTAAACTTGATTTCTTCAAACTCTATAACAAGGTCTTGAATTTCCATAATTATCTCTTATATGTTCCATGGAGCCTTTGCTTTCCTCAAAATTGCATTTATTACTATGAGTGAATCATCTTCCATCCATACTTTGTTCCATTTCATTTTCTTGCATATTTTTAACCCTTCTAAAGCTACTCAAGATTCAACTTCATTGCTTGTCTTAAATCCACAATTGGGATTGTAACGAGATAAAATCTCTCCTCTATTATTTCTAATTATTCCTCTTCCTCTTGTTGGTCCTGGATTTCCTTTAGATGCTCCATAAAAATTCAATTTTGCCAACTCCACATCTGGTGGTTGCCACTTTATAATATTTTCCTTCTTTCTATTTCTCTTGTACCCAACATAATAATTTTATTTGATGACTTGACTCCATCTATCAAGGCTCTCTACTTCTAGATTTGGGATTGGGTGATAAGGTTGGTTTAGAATCCTCTATGGATAAACAAACACTCCTTTAAATATTCTTTTATTCCTTTCTAGCCATGCAATCCAAAATATTGTATGTTTTGATATATCCCAGATTGTCTGTAAAGCCTTACTTTTAAAAGTGCTCTGCCATTGCTTTAACCATTCTACCATTCATCACCATGTATTTACCAAAATTATTAAAAATCCATTGCCATAGTTTTGAGACTATTGAGTAGTTTCCCAAGGGATGGTTTATACTCTCCTTATTTTTACAAAGAACACATTGTGAGGGGCCATGAAAAGACCTTTTCATAAGGTTATCCCAAGATTAAATTCTCCTATTACCTACTAGCCAAACAAACATTTTAACTTTAGGAATGCTTGGGTTATACCAAATATCTCTCCATATTCTTGTGATATTCTTATTTTGTTTGTGCTTTACATTATATCCACTTCTTGTTGTGTATTATCCTAAGTTATTCAACTCCCAAATCAACTTATCCTTAGCTTCCCTCAGAATAATCATTGTTGTTATTTTTCTACTCAATTGCCTCCTAGAACCAATGTTTTGTATACTTATAAAAAAATATTTTTTCCATTTATATCTTCATTCCTGATCCTTGAAATATTTGAAACCCTATCACCATATTTTCTTGAAGTACTCTTATCCATGGTTTCAAAATTGGATCTAGATTGAGTGGTTTTTTATCACACCAAGTATCCATCTAAATAGATTTTTTTATGCAATTTCCACCACCCATATTAAACCTTTAATCACTAGATCAACTGATGTTTTCAAATGATTCCATAGTGCAAAACTATTTGGTATAGAGAATGTAGTAAATATTAAGCTTGGGTCACTTGGCTCAACATACTTAGAAGAATTTTTGCTCATTTTATTTTACTCTCTTTGTACAATCTCCAAATTACTTTTCTCCTAAGATCTAATTTTGCATTCATAATAACTCTTAAATTGATACCTCCCATAGTTTTATCATCACACACCTTAATCCATTTAATTAAAGGAAATTTCCTTTTATCATGTACTCCTAACCACAAAAATGGCTGCATAATATAGATTAAACTTTTTCTATAAATTTTGGCATAGTATACAAGGACATATAATATGTTGTAATGGCATGCAAAACCTATTTAATTAGCTATACTCTTCTTGCTAATGATAACTATCTACATTTCCATGCAGGTAGTCTATTCTAAACTCCACTTATAATGATTCCATAATTCTATCCTCATTCTCCTCTCAAATAAGGGCATCCCTAGATAAGTTGTTGGTAAAATTTCCTTATCCATTTGAAGTAACCTACATAACATTGCTTTGATTTTAGTTGGGGTGTTTAGAAAGTAAATGTTAGATTTTGTTGGCATTGAAGGTTCTCATGTTTAGAAATCTAGTGAAGATGGCCTCTTTTCTATCAAATATGCCTACTATCACTCTAAAATCACTAGTGATAATTGGTTTCCATCCAATCATGTTTGGCTCAAACACCTCATCCCCAAGGTAGCTTTATTCTATTGGCTAGTTGTCCAAAATAAGATTCTCACCATAGATAACTTACAATCTAGAGGAATGACAATCCCCAACAAATGTTATTTGTGCAAAGCTAATATCAATTCCACTCATCATTTATATCTTGATTGTCCCTTCTCTCTGAATTTCCTCCATTTCATCCTCAATGCCTTCAAGATTACCTGGTTCCATCCCAATTCTCTCAAATACCTCTACCTCCAATGGCCCTATCCTTTCTTTGGGCACAAACTAAAATATTTATGGATCCTTTTCCTCCCTCACTTTATTTGGGGAATCTATATTGAGAGAAATGGTAGAGATTTTTGTGGTGTTTCCAAAGATCCTCAATCCATTAGAGTTAGAAATTTAATTTTTGTTAAAGATAATTCTTCTTTGATCCTCCTTTTGAAGTCTAGGAACCTCCGACGGAGACTATATTGGATGCCTTGCTAAGCCTCTCTCCTCCCCCATTTGTCATTCAATTCTTTACCAATAGATAAATCTAAGATAAAATGGATTCTTCCTCTAATGGATTGGATCAAATAGAATTTTGATGGTGTAGCCAAAGGTAACCCTAGTTAGGTAGGTGTTGGTGGAGTTTTTAGAAATAATCATGGTCATATTTTGTTAGCCTATGCTAAAAATATTGACATATAGACTAATCATTTTGTTGAGGCCAAATCCCTCTTCCAAGGTTTAGCTCTTCTGGATGACATCCCCTCCAAGATGCTCATCATAGAAGGTGACTCAATGAACATAATCAACAACCTCAAAGGCTCTCAATCTCATTCTTGGAGTGTTAAAAATCTCATTGAAGAGTCCAAACGATCCTTGCAAAATCTCAATAGCTAAGTCATTCAAAATGTGTATCAGGAAGGTAATAAAGTGATTAGTGTTCTAGCTAATTTGGGTATTTCTCAAGAAAATATCTGCATGTGGCACAACTCCCCTCAATCTCTTGTGTGTTGTTGTCCTATTGGTATCTTTTCCTCAACTTGTCCCTCGGGTTTGTAGTTTTTTCTTCTTCAATGCCTAACCCCAATTGGTCTTTGGTTTGGTTTTTGGCTCAAGTATTTACCCTCATTCCATTTTCTATGTGGATATATCCCTTCCTAAATCATGCCACATGGACTACTCGTTGGACTTATAGGGTCTGCCTGACCTTTGTTCTTATTCTTTCCTTCCCATAGGCACGTGCTACGTCATGATGGATTTCATATTACACACTTTCCATGTGGTCTTGGTTGTATAAAGTGGCTCTCTTGTCATCTGTGCTCATGCCTTAATCCTTTCACTTGGTTTACCTTGGAATATCAATTCTCACCTCTGCACAACCAATCCCCTCCTCATCACCCATAATATCATCATCATTTTTTGTCAATCTAAATATTGTTACCATCTATTACATAATCATGTTAAGATATGGACTCTTATCATGCAGTTCTTTCTCAAGCATTCTAGTGCTCCTACCATATCATTAACTTGTACTCATCTACACTAAATTTGAAGATACATGTTGGTTATGTCATATTTATTATTGGCCTTCATCAAGTTTTTTCTTCCAAATACCTTATTTCCAATGAGGATGTCTAGGCCAATAAGGATTTCTTGGAATGGTTGTGATCATCAAAAATTATGGTAATCCATCATCACAAGGTGCATTGGCATGTGTTTCAGTGTCTTCTCGAACCTTCATTATGCTAGGTTTTTTCTTATTAAGTTTAGGATGTGCCCTTACCACCATCTGCTACTTTTTTGTGTTCTATTTTGAAGCTTCTTCTTTTGGCTGCCCCTTCAATTTATCCCACCACCTGCACTTCCCCCCACCCCCCTCCATTTCCCTAGTCTCGTTTGGTCCTCCTAGTCGTTGCTAATGGCTGACTGTGACTACAAATTCAAGCCCAAGATTATCTAGTTAGACAAGCTGGTTGAGGAAATTTTGAATGATGCAGGGTTTCTCTCCTTCCTCCAAAATTTTAATGACCATGACATGGAGCTCCCCAAAGAGTTGGCTCAAACTTGGGATGATGATATAGTTATGGTTAAAGGACTCAGTTTTATAATCAATATCAAATTGTTGGTTGAAGTTTTTGGGCTCCTTGATGGTGGCAAAATTGTCCAAAAAAAAAAGAAATCCTTGGTTGATGAACTCTCATACTTCAAGGACATAGAAGAAGAGCTTGGGAAAGATAAGGGTTAAATTATGAGGGAATCCCTCCCCAAGACTTGGGATAAGGTGATGGTGTTTGTTCTCCAATATTTCACAATGGACGGCCTAAACACTATTCTCAGAAGCTTCCATCTCACCTTTTTAAATCACCTTCATGGAAGAAGAGCATCAATATCCTTGAATACCTATTTAGGTCCATTGAGAGGTCTATGAGCAATGTCAATAAAGGGTCTTCTTCCATCCCTATTCATCAAGACCTCCATCTCATCATTTATAGGAATGTTCTTTAGAAGGTATCTTAGAAGGTCATGATTAGGCCGTGTTTTGGAAGCCCTTATTTTGACCCACAGATCCCCGAGTCCATCCACTGAGAGAACCCCCTACCTGAAGCTACTAATGAAGTTGACTAAAATCCTTCCTCTCCTAAGGCCAACCAAATTTTAGAGTTTAATACCAAGAGCAAATATGCTACTCCCAAAGCTAAGTCAAAGGCTTGTCTTCGATCCACTCAAAGCAAATCCCACCCCAAGAAAAATAAATCACTAGTTGTCATTGAACAAGATCTAGAGGAGATGGAGGACTCTCCCTCATAGGGCCAAAGAATCAAATGTGACACTAACTATGTGTTGTAATTTTCTCATAAATTTGCTCCTCTAAGTGGCTCCTCCACGCCTTCCAACTTCACTTAGCAGAGGTCGTGCGTGGCCTTAATTACAAAGAAAGGCTACATCCATGAGCTCAATGATCTGATGAGCACCTTAAATAGAGCATCTAAAATGACCTCCTATCTACTACAATAGACCACTATTATCTTGGATGAGTACAAGAATCAGTTTGATGATGATGAACCAGAAGACCAAGCCAAACCTCCTATTCTCAGTATTGTTGAATAACACGTCAATCATCTCTTCATATTTTTTGTTGGATTTTTTTGGGCTTTCCTCTTTTTGTTGGTCTCTGTATCTTCCCTAGTTTTAGGGGTTTTTTCTTCTCTATTTTTTATTTGTGTCCTTCCATTTGTGTCTCTAGGAGAGAGTCTCTCATGACCACATTGGGTGGTCCTCTCCTTTTGTAATGAGATTATCGTAAAAGGTTTAGGGACTCTTTCAAAACCCTTTCCTCCAATAAATCAATTTTTTTTGTTGCCTTGATGCTCTTTCATATTCCTTTAATAAGTTATTCAAAGCTTTGGCCTCGTTTATCCTTGCCCTCCAAAAGGGTTGTATCATCTACAAACTATTGATTGGTGATGTTGTCGATGTTATTACTAGCCTTAAGTCCACTTATAAGCCCATATTTGTTAGCCTTCTTCAAGTTCCTACCCAAAACCTCTGCCATAATAATGAACAAATATGGTGATAGAGGATCTCCCTGTCTAAGACCTCTCTTGGCTTTAAATGATTCTGTTACTAACCCATTGACCAACACTGAATATGAAACTGTAGAGACACAAGCTTTAATCCATCTAACCCATTTCTTCCCAAATCCAAACTTTTCTAATACTGCAAAAAGAAAATCCCATTTAACCCTATCATAGGCTTTACTCATATCAAGTTTTAAGATCATTGCTTTCTCTTTTCTTGAAGTTGTTGAATGCATAACTTCATGAGCTACTATGATCCCATCCAGAATCTATCTCCCTTTCACAAATCCTCCTTGCTCTTCTGAAATAATTTTGTCTAACAATGGTCTTAACCGATTTGCCATCACTTTGGAGATAATCTTATATGCCATATTACATAGGCTTATGGGTCTAAATGAATCAAACAATTCTGCATCCTTCTTTTTTGGAATCAGGGTAAGATATGTTGCATTTATTTTATAAGGTATGTATTGTTTTACCCTAGACTGTTCCACTACCACCAATAAAGAATCCTTCACTATATCCCAATTATGTTGATAGAATGTTGTAGAGAGCCCATCCGGACCTGGGGATTTATCCTTATTAAAAGAGAAAAGAGCTAAATGAACTTCTTCTAGAGTAATAGGCTCCATCAATTTCCTATTGTCTTCATCTGTTATAACTGAAGGTACTTCTTGTAGAAGTTTATCATTAAGAACTTCAAACTCCTCTGATCCTAGAATATTTTGATAAAAAGACCTTGTCTCCTTTCTGATTTCACTCTGGTCTTCAATCCAAACCCCTTCTACTGATTTAATTCTACTAATTCTAGATGTTGATCTCTGTACTATAGCCATCCTATGAAAAACTTTGTATTTTTATCTCCTTTTAACCAAGTCTGTCTCGATTTTAATCTCCAAAATTTCTCTTCCTTACTCAAAATATTATGATATTCACTAAGCAACTCCCTTTCCTCTGAGCTTGGATTATTATGATCACCTTTTTGGAATTTTGAAAGTTTATCTTTTAGTTCTTCTTTCTTCTCAAAAATGTTTCCAAAAGTGTTCTTGTTCCATTCTTTTAATCTAGATGTCATTGATTTAATTTGTTTTGGAAGTGTATACAACCCATCATTTCTTGAAGAATTCCATGTTTGTGCTATCATATCAACAAATTGAGGATGGTCTTCCCACATCTGCTCATATTTAAAATATGATATATTTTTTAATTCACTTACCACCATTTTAACTCTTATTGGCCAGTGATCTGAACCAATCCTTGTCAAGGTATTAATTTTAGCACAAGTCCCTTCATCTAGCCAATGATCTAAGAGTATGCATCTATCTAATTTTTTTGCTATTAGGTTCTGGCCTCTCCTATTGTTGGTCCATGTATAGTTGTCTTCTTCAAACTCAACCTCCCATAGATTATTGTTTTGAATAAAAGCTGAGAAATCTCTCATACTTTGGGTTAATTTCCTAATTCCCCCAAAATTTTCATCCAACTTGGTTATGGCATTAAAATCTCCTATGATCATGAATCAGGTTTCTTGGTCTTTACTTCTCATAAAGGCTTCAATCCCACTCCAAACTTCTAATCTACCTGACTGAGTTGTAGGTCCATAGACATTGATAAGGATGAAATGAATATCTACAAAGTAGCATGTGACTAAAGAGGCTATCCAATGCCTAGTTTTATGAATGGTTACATAGGAGGTTCTAATAGGATTCCAACAAGTTAGAATTCCCCTATCGCTCCTTCAGAATCCATAGCATCCCATTCACATCTCGCCCATACTACTTTCATAGTTTTGGAAACTTCTTTTGTCATTTTAGTTTCCTGGATACAAAGAATATCAGGCTTATTACTTAAACAGAGGTCCCTGATACACCTCTGCTTTGAGGGGGCATTAGCACCCCTTATATTCCATGAGATGATAATCATGTCTCATTAGGGGCTACTGGCCCCACCTGTGAATTACCAATATCATTTTGTTGTTTGGTAAAGAGAAGTTCAACCAACTTAGTTTGTGTTCCTTTCTCTATGTTTGCTCTTGCTTCCCTAGATCTCGCTTGATAATTTGAGGGTTTTCCTCTTTTTGCCTTACTTGTATCAAGAGTAGGTCTTATTATTCTATTCCTCAATATTCTTTCACAACTTTATTTTTCATCAGATTTATCCTCTCCTGGCTCTACTATAGAAGCTTTTGACTTGTCCTACTCATTTTTTGGTATTTCCTTATTAATGGTAGAGGTATTAACATCTAACACTGCATTTTATTTACCAATTTTTTTCTCTTGAATGGTGCATGGTACTTCAAGAGAGTCTTCAAAATATGATGAGACACATTCCTTAGGTTCATCGAGAATGTTCATCCCTAAATCAAGATCATACTGAATAGATGATTCCTTGTTAATATGTTGAACCTATTGTACTATGTCCTCTAAGCTTTGATCTACTTTTTCTTCATAGGCTAAAGCCTCAAAAGAGTTGGTATTTCTTCCAATATCCTTCCTTACTGGTCTCCACTATTTATTTGCTTTCATTTGTCTAGATCTATTTTTTGGAAGTTGAAAACCATCCTCATCCATATCCATTTGTAAGTTTCTCTTACGGTTTTCTACATATGATTATGTTGGACTCTTCTTAGGGCATGATCTCTCAATATGCCCCACCTCATGACATCTTCTACATCTAAAAGATATGTTTTCATAATCTATGGTTTGGGTCCACATCTTATCCCCATACTTAAGAATGATTGATTCTGGTAAAGCTTTACTTATATCAATCATGACCAATATCCGAGCATAAATAGCCAAGAATCCATCTTTTGTAGTTTCTGAAATCTCAAGGAATTCTCCTAGAGTGTTGCCTATTGCCTTGAAGGTATCCATTTCCTAAAATTCAATGGGCAACCCATACATCCTAACCCAGACTGGTACTAGGGATAGATTTACATTTTTAGGTGAAAAGCCTTCATACCAGCGGGTAAGGAAGAGTCTTGCTCTTCCCATAAACCAAGGACCCCCTTTTAGGATTCTATCTCTTTCTTCCCTAGAACAAAAAATGGCTAGGAAGAAACCTTTGGGAAGAAAGGATAGACTCACTCCTGGAGACTTCCAACTCCTATCAATCCATTTTCTCAAGGTTGAAGCCCTTGGCCAATACCCATTAAATTTACCAAAAATTGCCCTATCTTTGAGCAACAAGGATCGATCCTCTATGGTGCGCTCACTAACCTCTACTACTAGAGATGATTCTAAGGATTTAGCTATAAATCGGTCCATGGGAAGGAAACTAAAACTCAAAATCTACTAAAATTTACCAGAATATCCTATAGCGAATATAATATTTGATAAAAAATTATAATAATTTGCATGCAAAATTTCTAAGATAAAGAAGGGAAAAAGAAACTTAGCTAAAAAATTCTATGCCCAGACAGAATGTCTTGCCTCACTAAAGCCCTAGCCCTCCATTGCTCCTCCCATCATCCAAACCCTAGTTGACAAATATTTGCAATTTCATTTTTCGTGACTTGAAAAATCGTCATTGCCCTTGTTCCGGATGGCTGACTTCACAGGGTCGTATCTCCCTCAATATTGCTTGGATTCCTTCATATGACCACTCATTTTAAAGCTCTTCAAATTCCACACAAATTGGTCCAAGAATCAGCTAAATCGGACAACCCTTCGCGAAGATATGGCTCCTAAAAGATGAGATGTTTTTAAAAAAAATGCCCTAATCCTTCGCGAAGATAAATGCTAATATCCCCACATCCATTTTTGTTGACATCATTAATGATAATTTGTGAATCCCCTTAAACTGAAATATATTTCCATCCTTTTTCTATTGCAATTTCAATCTCTATAAGAAGTGCCCTAGTCTCTACATAGTTACCAGGAGTTCCACATGATTCTGAGTGAGGAAAACTTTACCTTAATAATTTCAAAAAACACCATCTCCATCGACTTGTTTTACCTTGCAAAATTTTTCTATTGCAATTTCAATCTCTATAAGAAGTGCCCTTTAGAAGCACCATCAAAATTAATTTTGATAAACCCAATTTTAGAATATTTCCATTTTACCTTGGATTAAAGTAGATCCTTTATTTTAATGCCATTATCGCACATGTCTTTTCCATGTATGTTCAAATCTTGTAACCAAGTCATTACCAACCTTTTCTCTGCACTTGAGACTTCCCATGATGAGCACCAATATTTTGCAAGAGAGGCAATAATACGGTGCCAATATTGGGCATGATTTTAGATTTTTTCAAGCCATAAATTCCAAAAAATAATGGTAGGACCAATGCTCCATAGAATACATACTGCTCTAGTTTTGAAATATTTAATCCAACATTTCATCAACTCTTTCAATGTTGATGGAGCTACCCAATATATTTTTATTTAAATAACCCCAAATAATGTGAGCAAAGGGGCAATGAAGAAGTAAATAGTCCGATGTTTCTAAATCCTTCTCACATAAGGCACATCTGGAAGGTCCATGATATCCTCTTCTTTTTAGAATCTCTCCTGAAAGAATCTTACTTTGAATGGCTAAATAAAGGAATGTTGAGGCCTTAGAGAGACCCTCTAGTGATTAAATAGTCTTCCAAGAAAAATATTTGGGAGTAGAAATTTTTTATTTCTCTAAATCCTCATATCCCAACTTGACTGAGTATCCACCATATTTTGATAGATTCCAAACCAACTCATCCTTTTGTATATAAAATTGGTAAATAAAACTTTTAAAACATTTTTTGAAGTTCATCTTCAATTTGTTTGAGTTCTTCTCCTTCAAGTAGGTTACTAATAGAATCTATGATTTGGAGTTGTTGCTCATATTAATATAGTTTTTAACCTTTAAACCTTTACAATCTAGGCATGCATGAGCCAATGATTGTTATTTTAATTAGAGATAAGAGGATAAGGCTTCAACCAAGCATCAAACCAAAAATTTGCACAATTCCCCCAATTGATTGACCATCTAATATGTTTCTTTATCAATTCTATATCGACGATCCTATGAGTAGGGTTCTTTTCCTAAATAATTTTATTGCATTAAAATAACCCCTATATATTTGAAGTAACATTTGTGTTCAATTATTTCCTTGATCTTTGAATGATCTCCACCTAAGCTTTGCTCCTAAGTCCAAACAAATAAGTCTACAATTTTGCAAGCCTGCTCCTCCAATATTCTTTCCTTTGTAAACCCTATCTCACCTACAATGAGGAATCTAAATTTTTCCTTGCATCCTTTCCAAATAAAGCCTCTTTGAATTTTATCAATTTTTAGTTCTATACTTGTTGGCAATATTAAAAGTGATATCATATAAATTGGGATGGATTGCAATATTGTCTTTATGAATTGTAGCCTTCTCGCTATGGTTAAGAATTTAACTTTCCAACCTACCAAACAATATTTCATTATATCCAAACAAGAGACTCCAATATCATTTTTATTTCCTTTATGAAACAAAGGAATACCCAAGTGGATTGATGGAAATATTTTAATTTTAAACCCTAAAATATCCATAATAATTCTTTGTAAATCTAGGATAGTGTTAATGGAAAAATTCTAGATTTTGTATTATTAACGAACTATCTAGTAGCCTTATCATAACATGATAATATTGATTTAAACTACATGGCCTCACTAACTAAGGGATGGCCCAAAAGAAAAGTATCATCAACAAATTGAAGATGAGATTTGAAGGGACCATTTTTGTAGCCTAGATACCTTTGATTTTTCCTTCCATTTTTACCTTTGAGAAAGCTCTCCCTAATGCCTTCACAATAATAATGAATAAATAAGGAGATCATGGATCACCTTGGCAGTGTCCATAAGATGACTTAAACTAACTAGGAGGAGAACCATTGATTAAAATAGAATATTTTGCAATTCTAGAACAACATTTGATCCATTCACACCAACTGTAATCAAAACCAAACTTTTTGAGAATATTAGGTAGAAAACTCCACAAAACCCTAATATATACTTTAGTCATATCTAATTTCATAAGCATACCCAATTTTTCAAGAAATGAATATGTAACAAGGATGGGCTTCTAGGGTAGTTTCCCTACACCCCATTCGACATCGCATGTGGTTGAACTGGCTTTAGCACACCATGGACTACACCTTGGGCGACTTGGCAATGTAGTCCCTGCACAACACAACAATAGAGCACAACAATAGAAATTCATAAATTCATGGGTCAATGAAAGCATCCATCACATAGCAAACCACAACATATATAAGCATGCACCACAAAAGCTCATATACCAACATTCATACAAAAGAACACAAGGGACATTGGAACAAAACCAAAGCTTTTCATTATCATTGCACAATAGGGACCATTGGTCCAATCATTACATCTTGGAATGACAACCACACGTTACAAGCACCCTCAAGTGTGACTCTCTCAAACCCCTTCATTGAGTCACACTCTATCAATAATGCTCGATGATATACATGGTTACAACACAAAGGTCGACATAAGGCCAAGCCAAGGAAGTCACTCCTCAGGATAGATTATCATGGAACAAAATGACCCCAACTTCCAACTCACGATATTCTTCTTCCAAATTATTAGTGGATCTAACCCATGATGTCTTTGGTCCATGAATGGTAACAACAAAATCCCATAGCTTCATTCTTCCAACACTCAAACTCTTCACATTCTTGTTCTCTCAAACATCAATGGTGGGCGGTAGTTGACTCGAGGGGTGATTGTCCCACATCGACATGCCCTTGGGCCAGTGGGAACCCATTTCTAGGTTTCCAAATCTTAAATACATCTTACTTCATATCCAAGAACAACAAGTCAAGGGGAAAATCTAAGGGACGGTTGTCCCATACCGATGCACCCTCAAACTGACAAGGGGGAACCTGTTACCAAGTTGTCCGACATATTCGACAAGGCAATGTGGGCTACAGGTGATGACCAATTTCACACCACCTCCCTACATGGTCTAGGGAGCCTATTGCCTTGGCCATATGGGGTGGTTATGCCAACCTACCCTATCCTCCTAAAATCGGTGACAATATGAGTTGCTTCCCAAAGACACACTATAGCTCTTACTACCTCACACTTTGCACCGTGGGTGATGCAAAGACTCTATACACATGCCTAGCCTCTTACACCTTCATGCATTGTGTTGTCTCATTATCTTATTGGTTGGCCCTTATGACCTCAAGCATTGTGGCTTGAGGGATGGGGGTTAGGTCCAAACCACACCTACCATAATTCTCTCCCACTTAAGTTTGACATTATCCTCGACATCGACAAGGACTTCTTGTGGTATCTCTCTTCAGGATCCATAATTACCATAGTTTGTATTTATAATAGGATTCTTTTTTGACCTCTCACTTGATTTGGATGACTTTGGCATCTCCTCTACCACCTATCCTCTACCCTCGTACTCAAATTCCATCTTGCCCCATCAGTACAACATCTTTGCTGCACTAACGAAGGAGACAAAAAATACCCTATGGAATTATTTGTGCACCCTCGAGATCATATTTCACCCAACTATCCCATTTTCTTGAGTCAAGTCAGTCTCTCATACTAGAGGCTCAGGTGATATTTTTGCAAAACTGCTTCAATTCAAGCTCATACCAAGTAGATGAAAGCCCTAGGGCACTACTTGCCATGGATTTTTAGGATGACCTTGGTCTACCACCCTTCAAATGATTCAATATTCATCACTTAGCATACCTTGGAGAACTGCTTTCTAGTTGTAAGCTTCCCACTTCTCCACTTGGACCTCGTGGTTCTCGACCCCCACAACTCTCCTTTGGAACTTGTCCAAGTCATGATCGACTGAGTCATCCCATTGGAATGACCCTTGCTCTTATAGGGGTTTATCCCTCTCTTCTTTGTTGAACTCAAGGGTTGAGTTAATGTCCATGACCCAAACAAGATCGAGGAATATCCATCCTCTCTTTGGATTTTTGTGGGTCATTTTCTCATCATCAAAACAAGAATGGTTGTCCACCTCCATGGTCAGATAGTACCTTGCTAGGTGATATCCACTGCATGACCAACACCTCACACCCCTTCTATTGGTGAAAGGAGCGATGACTTCTTGCGTCTTACCTTGGTAGCCAAATTGACTAACCCATTTTTTTGGTGCTCACAAATGGGTCTTTCCTTTCTCTCCATATTTCTGCAACCCTTTGGTAGTAGATCCTTAACAAAGAATAACCTTGGCTCGAAACACAATTTCAATTGAGTCCTGATTGTAGGGCCTCAACCACATCAACAAGTTTCCTAACATAGAGCACATGTTGTACTTGTTGGTCATCAAATCTGCCCAGGAAAGGATTTGGGTAAGTGTATGCGCCCTAGACCTGGACCAACATTGAAAGGCCGAAGGGAAGAGATGCCCCTCGTGCCAATCTCCGGAGAAAGGCCGGCTCCTATGCTAAACTACTTTGGTGTTTTGAGATAAGGGATGCGGGAAAGAGATAAACGAGTAAGGGTGCAGGAAAGAGATAAAAAGAGTTAGGGTTAGAGAAAGAAATAAAAAAGGGGTAAGGGAAGAGAGATCGATAATTTAAAGTGGGAGAGAACAGGAAGCACGATCACTAACTAACAACTTGAATAGCAGCAAAGAACACCAAGAATAAATGAAAGAAATGCCACATTAACCTTCCTATGTATCCTCTGGGCGAGCTCCAGGATTCTCCTTCTCCCTTTCATCGAAATTCAGGGTTTAGAGTAACGACGATTAGGACAAGCGAATATAACAGAAACCACAACCCACCGGGCAGCATAAAAGAAAACCAATATAGCATTTTTCCTCTCCTATGTATCCTTCGGGCAAATTTTAGGGTACAGTCCCCAATCGCACACCGAATTCGGGATTCAGAGTTACAGTATGCAAATGAAGAAAGACAAAAGAAATAAACACAGAAGGCAGCATACAAGAGAGAAATTGAGCCCAAAGCTCTTTAGTATTAATCGTAGGACATCAAGTTACAACAACTTTCTAGCAGAAAGTTCCCCCCTTTTACATTACAATGCCTAGGTTTTTATAGAGGACCCGACCCTCTGAGCCATAATTACACAAAATGGAGGAGTACATCCTCGAAAGCTGAGAAGTCGGCTCCTCGCGGCTCTCGTGACTGAGCTCTCAAATCCGTTGCCAAAACTAGGAACTGTGACCGGGTCAACCATGGAAACATGCATTAATGAGCCGTCTGAGCGTCCTTGGTTTCTGGGTGCAGTGCTCGAGTGGCCGCCATGCTCGTCGGGCTCTTCATCATGGACTGATACTTCATTTCCAATTGCTAAAAATGAGCAACGAGCTTATCGGGCACGAAAAAATGCATTTATGAGGCACTTGATCGCCTCGGGAAAATACCCGACTTGGAATATGTGCCCTTGAAGCGCTTCGCTAGGTCTTCGTTCGCACTTTGCTTCGCAATGGATTCGAGCCGAAGCAGATCTTCCTTGATTTGCACTTCGCATGGTGAAGCTTCGCAAAACTGCTTCGGGGGTGGTGAGAGCCGAAGTAGATTTCATCTTTACTTCTTGCTGCTTCGCTGACAAAATTGCTTCGTTGATGCCTTGGAGAACTGCTTCGCCGTGATCCTCTTTCAAAACTATGGTTCGAGGGTATTTCGGCCGAAGCGCATTCTTGCCTTCAAAATGTTTTCTTCTACTTCGGGTGAAAGTACTTCGCATGAAATATGGCCGAAGCAGATGCTTCGCAATGACTTTCGATGAAGTAGAAATGGTTCGTTGGCGTGGGGCCCGAAGTGGGTGCTTCGACGGCTTTTCAGTGAAGTATTTTCAATGTCTACTCCTTCAAATCTTGCTTCGCAATTTCTTGCCCGAAGTAGTCTTTTGAAGTGCTTCGGGCCCGAAGTATTTTTCATTCTTCTTCCTTTGCATTTTGCTTCGGCAACACCGCTTCGCAAAACTTTCACCGAAGTAACTACTTGAGGGACTTCGGGTCCGAAGTAGTTTTCTTGCCTTAGTCAATTCGGACCGCGTTTTTCCTTCGACAAGCTAGTCTTGAATGCCGCTTCCAAAAATTTGCCCAAGTAGCTTCCCTAGAAATGCTTCGGGTGCGAAGTTCTTTTCCTGAATTCTTCTTCGACAACGCCGCTTCACAAGGTTTTCGCCCGAAGTAGCTTCTTGAAGTGCTTCGGGCCGAAGTAGTTTCTATCCTTAATGATTTCTTTCGACGAAGCTATCTTCCTTAGCTTGTTCGGCAGTGAAGCTCTTCCTTCTTCATTTTATGTACAAAGGGGTGGCAGAGAAAGCCAAAATTGCTGCAACATTTGAAAATTTTTTTCTAAAAAACAACAAAGAAATACTTTACAAAAATACTGTACAAAATTTTGATTTCTTTTTCTACCCCTTGTGCAATGTGACAAAATTGTCAACATTCTTGGCGGCTCGCGGGGCAACGAGCTCGTCTCGGTGGGAGAACCCTTAGCTTTGATCCATTGGGCCAGAGTCACCTCCAGACCCTTCTCCTCTTTCTCTCTCCGGGAGCGCTTCCACAACTGGTTCTCCTTCTTCTTCTGCTATTTCCTCTTCTTCTTCTGTTGCTTCCTCTGACGCGGCTTCCTACTGCGGCGATGGGGCAAGGCGATCACGGATATTTTTCATGGTTCGGTGGACATGAGCCCAGGCACCCTTTGAGAAAGGCTCTTGGTCTTGCAATGCCTTAACCAAAACATGGAACCGATCAATCTGCCCGATATCGGCATGTTTGGCTCTGGTGAACAGATCATTCAGGTTGGCTGCAATCTTGCAGTATCTCAGAATGAAGTCTGTGATCTGCCTTTTCGTTACCGGTTCTGCCCATTCATCTATCTCAGAGACATCACCTTCAAAATGAAGCCATGCAGGCTTAAGTTCTTCCTTGGTGAGAAGGTTCCCATCATCATCCGTGAAACTCGGGAAGCCTAAGGAAGAAAGGTCCTGGAAATAACCTAGCGATGTACGCTGCTCATTCTCAAAAATATCCAGGAGGTTTTTCGCCTTCTGTGCTTTCCTCACCTTGGAGAAGAAGGCACGAACTGTAGCTTGGGCCGTTGACCAATCCCTAGCCGTTCGACTCATTGCAGCGACCTGCAAGTCCTGATATTTGATACTTTGGACATCAAAAGCCAATTTGAGTCGGCCTCTCGCTTTCTGGGTGATCTCATCTATGGTTGGCCCTCCTTCAGCGACACGCTGTGCTTCGGTGATGTATGTCAAAATTGATAGGGCACTAGAGGCCCGAGATCTAAAATTTTTGAGCAAGTGTGAGCGAATTTCCTTGATTCTGCCTCTGTCGAACAACTCCAGGTTTGCTTTTTTGAACAACTGCTGTTGAGTCTGCAAGATTTTGCTTTCGAGCTCCTTGGCCTTTAGCTCATTTTTGGCCTATTTTTGTGCTTGGTGCTCAGCTGAACACTGCAGTTGTAGTATCTGTTATTTTAGGGCATGTGTTTCCTTCTTCATTAGCTTACACTGCTCTTCTGAATCCTCCAGCTTGGAGCGGATTCTAGCTAGCTCTTCCTCCAACTTGATGTTGGCGCTCTCTGCTTCAAACCTACGCTGATTAGCAATATTCGCATGCGCTCGAAAAGTCTCGATTCCGACGTGCATGGATGCGGATTCATTATCTATATTCAAATGTTCCAGGTCCTTGGTCTTCTCCTGGTAATCATAATCAGTCGGAGTCATTTCATCCAGAGGCTTCTGGACCTTAGGGACCTTCTTCACTTTATGTAACTTTCTGCCCTTCAAGTCGAAGACAACGCATTTTTCAACCTGGGCCGGAGATCGCCCTCTTTTCTTCCTCGCCTCCTTCAACATTTTCTCTGTGTTTTGTCGAGCTAGGAGTAGCTTCTCGGCTAAGGGGCGTTCCTTTATTAAGGATAGATCTGATTCAAAAAAGGTTGGATCTCCAGCCAAAGGGGTAAACAAATATAAAGAATCAATGGGGGATGCCTCACCAGAAGGTTCGACGATGGGTGTAGCAGGAGCTTTGGCAAGCGGGACTATGCTGTGTGCGATGGGAGAATGGGCTACGGGGCTCGACGTTGGAGCACTGCCTTCGCCTTGACTAAGGACTGAAGGAATGGTGGCATGGGCGGGTGAAGTAGTTTCAATAGGCTTGTCCCGATCGGATGACTCGGGTGGAGTGGGGCTAGGCAGAGTTGGAATGGCAATGGGCAATACCTGAGTGGGCGATTGACCATGTAGGGGAGGGAGAGATTGATGGGGACCTTCAACCGGGACCACAGTGGACATGTCAGAGACCAAGGCGAAGGGAGGAGAGTGCATACCTGCGTGCCCTCCTGGCAGAGTGGTCGTGGTGACTTCTTGTGTGATTGGCTCTTGCTCCTTTTGGGCTTCGGCACTCCCGACTTCCACAACTTCTACTTCGGGGTCTCCCTCTTGTTGGAGGAGTTCCTCCACATCAATGACATCTATGTCTGGGACTGTCTCGGCACTTGGTGGCACCGTATCTTCAATATTTGCTTCGGTAGGGCCTGATGCAGGTTGTCCAGTAGGAGCACTTGGGAGCTTAGTGCGGGGTCGCTTTGGGTGGCTCGGAGGCACTTGAATTTGCTCTTGCCTCTTTCTTTTCTTTCTCTCCAATGGTTGCTCCGACTCTTCGGCACTTGTGTCATGGATTTTCGATGGTCCCTGTGGTAGTGCCTTTGGTGTAGCTTCGGCTTCTTCCTCTTCTTCTTGCTTCGAAGCATCGTCAGCTCCTCTTGGGCTTTCGCCCGATCCTGGGGTAGCTGGAGGAACAAAGTCAGCGAAGGATATGGACTTCCAAGTTTCAACATTGGCTTCATAAAGAATTGTGAAGTCTTTATCTGCTGTCAAGAGTCCATAAGAATTCATCTTTTGGTGATGGACTCTCATTATCCACCACTCCCTTAATTTTTCCTCGCTCCAATTCTTCAATTCCTCCTTTAAATCATCTTTTGCCTTTCTCCAAAACGTGGAGCTTGGAGTTGGGAGGGGGTGCTGGTCAGGGTCAAACTCGGCCTCCATGGGGTAGAACTCATGCCAGGGAGGCAATGTCCTCATCCTCTCCAAATGCCACTCTAGATCCTTCCCATTGGGATTATTCCTTTGTTCCACAATTTCAGGGTGGGGGCGAGATATGGAAATTCTTGAATTTTAAGTGATCCCTCATCACTCCCAAGGGATCATAGAGCCATTGCTGAGGAATCTGGAGTAGGCCAAAATTGGCAAGCTTTTCCTCCAGGAAAATGTTCTGTTTTAAGGCAAATACTTCAATTACTCCCATCCTGAAGGGGAAGTCACAGGTATGTGCCCATTTTCGACCATGGCCGTAGATGGCGTTGGTTGCGTCGCTCTATCGAGCGACCTCCAATGCGAACTGGTACTCGGAGGGGTAGACTGGTAGCAGGAAGGGCTTCCCAATGAAGCCGAACATATGAATTACGAGCCCCTACGTCAGTTGAAACACATCTCCCCTTTTCTCTTGCACCACTTTGTCTCTCAAACTGAGGGGGACCCGAGGGCAAGAACCCTTCAACAAATGCATAGCGGGTCCCAAAAATTGTTGATTAAAAGAATAATAGGACTCTGTCCTCAATAGGAGGGGAGTCCACTGGTACACCGGCAGAGGATTTCCATCCTCGCCGCTTGGAGAAATGGTGATATGGGGGAATCACTTATGAACATGGTAGAAAAACAACCAGACAAGGAAAGAACAGGGTGCGAAGTACTGGCCCGTCGTCGAATTCTTCATGCTGGTGAGCCTCGTGTGCAAGGTTCGGGCCACCCATTCTGCCCAATCAAAGAAAACTGGGTTGGTACTTGGTCTTGAAGCATCAGGGGCATAGAATTCCCCTCTTGAAATACATTCGGCCAAAGACACCTGCCAGGGTTGCACCAAAGCATCTGTCGACAGGCCCGCCACCCATGCAATGATGGAGAAAATATCGGTGTTCTTGAAGGCCGCCAAGGGTAAGGGCATCTGGGGTAGCTTGCTTGAAGGGAGCCCGCTTTTGAGGTTCTCACGCAGGAATTTCAATATGTAGTTGTTGGAGGTGAACCTCTCCATCTGTTCGCTCAGAATGACATTGCGAACGGAATAGCCCTTGGGCGGACCTTGTTGTGGCGCGAAGGCTGCTTGTACATCTTCCTTCAAAATGGAAAACAATTTATGACCTGAAGCATCCAACACTTGCCTGGATGCAGGCTGGTAATTTTGCGTGATAGCATAGATCAATTCGGGACAGTGGTGAGCAGACGGGGTCAAATACCAGTAAATTTGAGAATAATATGCAGCAGCTCTCTTATTCTCCGGGGTGAGTCTGCTCATCATAAACTCTATAGTGCGTCGGAGGTCGGACACACCCTTAGAGAGCTCTGTGTCTCTAATTTTCTCCCACCCATCAATTGGTGGTTCTACAAGCTGCTCTTCCTCAGAGTCATCTCCTTCTTCTATCGGCTATTTTTCTGGGCGAGGGGTGAGATTGATCTTCTTAGGAGTATGCTTTTTCTCTTCCTTGCCCTTCTTTGTTTTTTTAGGGCCTGCAACTTCAGGCTCCTTCCCCTTCTCTTTGGAGTTCTTCTTCCCCATGTTGAAAATGATGGCGGCAGAGTCCTTGATACAGAGGGCTTTGATGTGAAGGGCTTAGATGCAAAGGGTAGGAGAATTGCAGAGTAACCGAAGGCTCTTAGTCTTGCATGAACTGATGGATAAATAACCTCCTCCTTGCTAGAGCTTCGCGTTTTATAGCCTAAAAAGGTAACTACCTCAATTTATGGCACCTACCATAATTAAATTAATGCTTCGGATGGAGGAAGTTGTCGTGCCCTTTGATTGGCTCTACAGCAGCGTAGTACACGGGGCCACGCGCTTTGGTAATCATGAAATGCAAACTACTGCCACCTCGTACCTCGGCGCGGGCTTTTACCTTAACCGAATCACCTCGGGATGTGCTCCGCCACTTTTGCCTTAAATTCATCCACTTCGAACTCTTTTCAAGGTTGTTGTCAGCACGTTCTTCGAGGCACATTTTAAATTCTCCCATCTCGCGCGTTGTTGGTTCGGCGAAGTTGAAATCAACATTGAAAATGCTTCACGGTGAACCTTTGGTGCGGGCTGCCTTTTGACGCTTCGGGCCCGAAGTACTTCTCCTTCGTCGTGCTGCCGCTTTGCTTCGCGAAGACCGCCTACCGAAGCTTGCCTTATTTGGAAATTGCTTCACCAGGGCTCTTTTAAAATCTACTTCGCAAAACTCTTGCCCGAAGTCGCCTCTTAAAATGCTTCGGGTGCGAAGCTCTTTTCGTGCCTTCGTTTGAATTTTGGTTCGGCCCTTTTGAGGGTAAAGTGCTTCACTACGAACCTCCTCGTAACCACTACTTCGCATCGAAAGTCCCCGAAGGAGATTTTTGAGTGTAATACTTAGCTGTATATACACAAATGAAAAAATATATACAAAAGTACATACACATTTTTTTTTTTTTACAAGAGTTTTACCTCAACGATGAAAAGTCTTCAGATGAAGACCATTGACAGAGATCGGCAAAACCTGGCCATCTGCATCTTTGAGGATGAAAGAGTTGGCCGAGTTCACCTTCACAATTTTGAATGGCCCATCCCAGAAGGCGTCCAGCTTGTCGTGATTCCCAGGCTTGGCCTTCCAGGAGTCCCACTTCCATACCAGATCTCCCACTTTGAACGTGCGATCGGATGATTTCCTTTTGAACCAATCTCGGGTGATCTGAGCATGCCTAGCGAAGCTCTGGTAGGCTTTTTCGTGATCTTCCTCCAGCTACAGCAGCTGAGCTAGTCTATTTTCCAATGGATTGACTCCTTCTTCTAACAGCTGCAATGCAGGGATCTCTATATGGGTAGGTAAGATGGCCTCCTTACCGTAGACCAGGGCATAGGGTGAAGTCTTGATTGACTTCTTGACTAAAATTCGATCGGCCCACAAGGCCCGATCTAGCAGAAGATGCCAAGTCCTTTTGTTCATCTCTATGAGCTTTCTCAGCACCCTCAATAGAGTCTTGTTGGTTGATTCCGCCAAGTCGTTGCCCTGTGGATAGTAATTGGAGGATACTTTATGATATATCCCATATTTGTAGAGGAATTCATTGATTTTGGTGCCTGTGAAGCCAGGACCATTGTCAGTGATGATTGCTTCGGGGATGCCGAACCGGGTGATCAATCCTTCAAGGAAGGCTATGACAGTCTCCTGATCGGCATGCTTCGTGGGAACTGCTTCGGCCCATCTGGTGAAGTAGTCGGTTGCAGTCAGGATGAACTTATGCCCAACGGAGGAGTTCGGTGATATGACCCCTATGAAATCCAGCCCCCATTGTTGAAAGGGTGATTCAACTTGTATCGGTCGGAGAGGCATCGAAGCATTTCTACTTCGGCCGATGAACTTCTGACACTGCTCACATCTGCGACAAACGGCGAAGGCATCGACGAAGAGTGTAGGCCAATAATATCCAGCTTTGATGATCTTTAATGTCATCGTTCTTCCTATGAAGTGACCTCCAGATAATCCTGAATGGAATTCTCCTAGGACTCTCCTTTTATCATCATCTTTTATGCACTTGAGAAGGACGCCATCAATGTTTCTAAAAAATAGGCCTTCGGGGCGCAAAGTATATCGGGAGGACCGCATCCTAAAATGCCTTCGTTGTGAAGCGTTCAGATGTGAAGGACATCTGCCGGTGTTGAAGTACTCGATTATCTCACTGACCCAGTCCTGCTCATCCTCTTCCTGGTTTATGAAGCATCCTTCTGCTGGCGAGTCATCCCACTGAGATTCGGTAGTTTCGGCCGCTACGCTCTTCGCCAGTTCTTGACATAATGCGTGATCGTGAACCAGTTTTGTGGGTTTGATCTCGATGTCAAATTCTTGTATCTTGTTGACCCAACTGGCTCTCTTACTACCCAATTCTCCTTGGATGATGAAATTGCGCACATCGGGATGAATGACAAAGACCGTAACCCGAATTTGGGAGATGAACTGCTTGAACTTCCTGAGAGACTTCATTACTGCATGCACCTGACGTTCTATGAAATTGTATTTCTCTTCATGGGGATTGATCACCTGGCTCAGAAACGCGATGGGACGCTCTTCACCGTCTTCCCCCTTTTGTGTCAGGACCGCAACATAGCTCTCGGGTTCCCCTATGGCATACAGGATAAAATCTCGACTGTAGTCAGGGTTGATCAGGACCGGTGCCTGAGCGATTCGGGCCTTAATCTCTTCGAATGCCTCCTTTCTCTCTTTCGTCTAGATGAATTCGGTGCCCTTCTTCAAAAGTTTGGACATCGGCTTGATGACTTGGGCGAAATCGGGGACAAACTTCCTCATGAAGTTGATCTGGCTGAAGAAATATTGAAGTCCTTTCTTGTCTGCTGGGAGTGGGAGCTTCGTTAGAGCCTCGGCTCTGTCGGGATCTACAATGAGGCCCTTTTATGATATCGCATGTCCCAACAACTTTCCTTCGTTGACTGCGAATATGGACTTCTTCGGATTGATTGAGATGCCAAACTCTCGGCATTTTTCGAAAATTTGTTGTAGGTGTACGGGGTGATCCTCCCTTCTTCGGGAGAAAATGGTCATGTCATCTAGATAGATGACGATAACCTTATTCAGAAGCTCACCAAAAGCTAGATCCATCACCCTCTGGAAAGTGGCACCAGCATTCGAAAGGCCAAATGGCATTCGTTGGTAAGCAAATGTCCCCCACTTGGTGGTGAACGTTGTTTTATGTTGGTCTTCGTTCCTGACCCAGATCTGATTGTATCCGGAGAAACCATCGAGCAGGGAGAAGCGTTGAGCTCCAGCCACCGAGTGCAAAATCTGATCGATTTGCGAAAGAGGATAGTGGTCCTTGAGAGAAGCCTGGTTCAGGTTGCGAAAGTCCACGCATAACCGTATATCTCCATTCTTTTTTTGATGGGGACTAGGTTCGCTACCCAAGAAGAATGCTTGATGGGATAAATTATCTTCGCCTCGAGCATTTTTAGGAGTTCGGCCTTCATCAAGACCTCGATCTTCGGGTTAACCGGCCTTTGCTTTTGTCGAAAGGGTTTGACCCCCTCCTGCAATTCAATTGTATGCTGGATCAGTTGTCGATCGTATCCCCTTAGGTCTTGATAAGACCAAGCAACTATGTCGGGATACCTTTTGCACAGAGATCGGATCTGTTCTATCTCTTCCGAAGTGCAATCGGTTCCAACTTTTATTGCTTTTCCAGGTTCAAGCTCTAAATCTTGATATTGCTTTTCATTAACTTTGATCCTGTGAGAGAGTGCTCGATCATTCTGATCAAAGAGGCTTTCAAGAGTGATCAATCCCTTGGGAACGTGGTTATTCTTCAATTGAACTAGCCCTTCATATTCTTCTTCATCAGGGCTTCTGCTTTCGATTGTGGCGGCTTCTTGAATCATGAAATTTACAATCTGCTCATCATTGTCAAAGACTTGCCAATGTAGGTCTCTGTCCGGGACAGAGGGTCTATAGATCATCCTCACAGCTTTGGGCTTGTGCACCATGTCTTCTGCTGGAGAGTACTTGGCTGCGATGGATGCTAGAACATCAGCATGTCGATTCTTTTCTCATGGGATAGACTGCAGATTGAGAGACTCGAACTGGTCACACAAGTCCCATACCCTATTGCGGTATGACTTTAGATAATGCTTCTTTGAAGTGCACCTGTTTGTGACCTGGTTGCATACCAGTTCAGAATCTCCAAAGATTTGGAGGTGCTTTATGCCTAACTTGTCAGCTTTCTTGAGTCCTAGGCATAATGCTTCATATTCTGTTGCATTGTTGGTGCAGCTCCATATCAACCGGTAGCAATACTCCTTTTGCTCTCCGGATGGTGAAACTAGAAGAATCCCTGCCCCAACATCATTTTTACATCGGGCGCCATCGAAGAACAACTTCCATAGTCCTTCTTGGGCACTTGTTCTATTCTCTGGTTGGGTGTGTTTCTCAGGCTTGGCGATCGCATAACATCCTATCTCGGTCTCTACCATGGCATTAAAGTCTGCCAATGAGAACTCATCTTCATAACTTAGTTGCGCAAGAGATTCCTCGACCGAGGTCCACCTGCTCTACTTCCTCCACTATTGCATTCACTGGATCGTTGCTCTCTTCTTCGGACATCTTCTGCACAAGGAAGGAAGAAGGCTTTTCATTGTAGATCTTCACCTTCTTTCCTTTGAATGGAATCTCCAGATGAGAGTAATCCATAGACAGATATCCACCCAACTTTGCTGTGAATTCCCTTGACAAGCACATACTGAAGTATGGCTCTAGGTCGACGACCACTACCTCTTGTATGACCGTGATCTGAGGCATCTTATGTAGTCGAATAGGAATGTCTTTGATCACTCCTATAGTCTTCACTGGGGTACCATCCAACTGGAGTACGCCTTGGCTGCTTCACGTATATTCCATCCCTATTTCTTCGTAGACTACTTTCGGCATGACTGTTGTCGTGGCCCCAGAGTCGATCATACAGTTATGTACAATATACCCTTCCATCTATAGAGACAGGTAGAACGGAGGTGGTCTATTCTTCCCCATAATAGATGTGGATAGGGTCTGCACAAGAGCAAGCGGTGCTACCTTTTTTGCTTTAGTCATCTTCAATGATTCTTGCAGTAGGTCCACTTGTCCAGGTAGTTGCAGTGCATCGTACAAGCTGATCTTGGCTGGAATCCTCTTTAACTCCTCTACAATGTTGTACGCCAGGGAACTGAGCACCTCGGGTTCCTTTCTCAGCTCATATCTGGTGCGATACTGCTCCGTAGCTTCAACTCTTTGTCGCTTAGTCAGTGAAGGAAACTTGAGCTTTTCCCTAGCCTGCTCTTTAGTTTCTGCCTGAGGTGGTTCGGCAGAGGCCTTTTGAGCTTTTTCTTTGATCGGTGCAGGCGGAGGAGCTTCGTTCGGGGCCGAAGAAGATGATTGTCCCTTCTCGGGTCGAGCGTGCACTTTTAAGGGAGCCATCTGAGTAGCATCCACTTCTATCGCCTTCTTTCCTCCTCTGGTAAGCACTGCAACCGGCTCTTCTTCGCCAATCGCCAGGTTCCGACTCATTTTCTTGATGACGTTGACTTGACCGCCATGACTACTGCTCGCCAGTGTTTGTACATAGTGTTGGTGCAGCATGCAGGTATTCTCTTCATGCGGATCATTGCACGTAGAGCACCAATATACACAATCGAAAGTGCTCGGAGCTTCATCAATCGTAGCATTTCTCGTCGAAGCCTTCCCTTGCTGGACTGCTTGGTCTTTGGTAAGCGCAGGCGTAGGATAAGACCTTCTCGGTAGAAATTCTTGTTGCGCTTGCTTCTTCTTCACAATGGTCATGTCGTTGGACAACGTCTGAACTGTGGAGTTCAGAGACTGCATCTCTTGCAGAATTTTAGCTTGCATATCATCGGCTTTTGGAACGAGTGGCAATGAAGCCATCGTCGGTATTGGAGGCAGGGCGGGGTGTAGAGGTGGTGCTGGCAGTACGGGGAATGCCGAAGTGACAGTGGGCTGCGGAGTTGAAAATGTGGGAAAATGAATTTGTGGAGCGGTGATTTGAGACACAATAGGATTCGGGTTCCAAGATGAGATCGGGTATGTAGGGGTTACAGAGATCTACGAAGCGGCTGCGCTCGCATACTGGGATTGAGGGAATTCGGGAAGTATGGGCATCGACATCCTTTGGGGAAGCTTGCCCACAGCTATCAAATCCATTTCTGCCCTCTTGGCTAACTCATACAACTCGATAAAAGTATTGATGTTAGAATATCTTACCATGATACTGATATCAGGGTTGAAAGCCCGAAGGAAATAGTATGTTGCAGCTTCGTCGGTTGGCCGAAGTCCAATTGGTACTCTCTGCCAGGTTCGAGCGAACCTAACATTGAAGTCTATGATCTCTTCTTGTGGATGTCTCTGGATTGAAGTGAACTGATGTAGGAGAGAGGTAGGATCGGAGGACTCATTGAAGCTTCGCATCAACTGCCCGGCTAACTGGTCCCATCCCGTAATAGTACCGGGTGGTAAAGATCTATACCAGTAGAGGAGTTTTCCTCTAAGGGAAAGAACCAGAAGCTTTACCATAACTCGCTCCTCTGTGATGTCGTGGATCGCCGCCAGAGAGATTATGTCCTGGATGTGCTCCAGAGCAGTCTTCCCAGTTCCATCGAACGTTGGGATCTTCTTTATAGCAGCAGGCGGCACTTGCCCTTGTCCCGCTAGATTTAGCGGTGACAAAGAATCCCATGCTGGGAACAACCTGGGTGGCGGTTGCTGCTGCATTTGTTGTTGTTGTTGTTGTTGCTGTGCCATACTTGCTCCTAGATTTTGAGAAACAGGAATCCCTGAAGCTCCTCCTTGATTGCTAATAGGACGACTAATAGGAATGGAGGCACTAGGATGCTTCGGTGAGTTGGGAGGATTGGGAGGAAAACTAGATGTTGTGCTATCAGAAGTTAGGCCTTGTTCGTCAACAGTAGCCTCTTGCGAGGATGTTCCACGTAACAGTGACTCGAGGGTGACCAACCTTGATCGCTCCCCAAAGGCGTCGATATCTAGCTCAAAGAACTCGGTTTCCTCTCCTCTATTCCTAACTCTCCATCTCGTTTGCATGAAGGCACAGACTTTGGTACTGGTCTTTACGACTTAAAGATTCTTGGGTAAATAGAGTCGCCAGATGCTAAGAGTCTTTCGGTAATGAGAGCATCGGTTCTCACTACCACTAGTCAGGTGAGACTGACCGGGTCACACCAGGAACTGGTTAGAACTATTGGCCCCGATGGAGACGGGTTTGAGATTCGCGTTCTTAAAATATGGGACCTTGGTCCCATCGGGCGTGCCAAAAACTGTTGGTCATCAAATCTGCCCAGGAAAGGATTTGGGTAAGTGTATGCGCCCTAGACCTGGACCAACATTGAAAGGCCGAAGGGAAGAGATGCCCCTCATGCCAATCTCCGGAGAAAGGTCGGCTCCTATGCTAAACTACTTTGGTGTTTTGAGATAAGGGATGCAGGAAAGAGATAAACAGAGTAAGGGTGCAGGAAAGAGATAAAAAGAGTTAGGGTTAGAGAAAGAAATAAAAAAGGGGTAAGGGAAGAGAGATCAATAATTTAAAGTGGGAGAGAACAGGAAGCACGATCACTAACTAACAACTTGAATAGCAACAAAGAACACCAAGAATAAATGAAAGAAATGCCACATTAACCTTCCTATGTATCCTCTGGGTGAGCTCCAGGATTCTCCTTCTCCCTTTCATCAAAATTCAGGGTTCAGAGTAACGACGATTAGGACAAGCGAATATAACAGAAACCACAACCCACCAAGCAGCATAAAAGAAAACCAATATAGCATTTTTCCTCTCCTATGTATCCTTCGAGAAAATTTTAGGGTACAGTCCCCAATCGCACACCGAATTCAGGATTCAGAGTTACAGTATGCAAATGAAGAAAGACAAAAGAAATAAACACAGAAGGCAGCATACAAGAGAGAAATTGAGCCCAAAGCTCTTTAGTATTAATCGTAGGACATCAAGTTACAACAACTTTCTAGCAGAAAGTTCCCCCCTCTTACATTACAATGCCTGGGTTTTTATAGAGGACCCGACCCTCTGAGCCATAATTACACAAAATGGAGGAGTACATCCTCGAAAGCTGAGAAGTCGGCTCCTCGCGGCTCTCGTGATCGAGCTCTCAAATCCGTTACCAAAACTAGGAACTATGACCGGGTCAACCATGGAAACATGCATTAATGAGCCGTCTGAGCGTCCTTGGTCTTTGAGTGCAGTGCTCGAGTGGCCGCCATGCTCGTCGGGCTCTTCATCATGGACTGATACTTCATTTCCAATTGCTAAAAATGAGCAACGAGCTTATCGGGCATGAAAAAATGTATTTATGAGGCACTTGATCATCTCGAGAAAATACCCGGCTTGGAATATGTGCCCTTGAAGCGCTTCGCTAGGTCTTCATTCGCACTTTGCTTCGCAATGGATTCGAGCCGAAGCAGATCTTCCTTGATTTGCACTTCGCATGGTGAAGCTTCGCAAAACTGCTTCGGGGGTGGTGAGAGCCGAAGTAGATTTCATCTTTACTTCTTGCTGCTTCGCTGACAAAATTGCTTCGCTGATGCCTTGGAGAACTGCTTCGCCGCGATCCTCTTTCAAAACTGTGGTTCGGGGGTATTTCGGCCGAAGCGCATTCTTGCCTTCAAAATATGTTGTATTCTTTATGCTTGTCCACTTCGGGTGAAAGTACTTCGCATGAAAGATGGCCGAAGCAGATGCTTCGCAACGACTTTCGGCGAAGTAGAAATGGTTCGCTGGCGCGGGGCCCGAAGTGGGTGCTTCGACGGCTTTTCAGCGAAGTATTTTCAATGTCTACTCCTTCAAATCCCGCTTCGCAATTTCTTGCCCGAAGTAGTCTTTTGAAGTGCTTCGGGCCCGAAGTATTTTTCATTCTTCTTCTTTTGCATTTTGCTTCGGCAACACCGCTTCGCAAAACCTTCGCCCGAAGTAACTGCTTGAGGGACTTCGGGTCCGAAGCAGTTTTCTTGCCTTAGTCAATTCGGACCGCGTTTTTCCTTCGGCGAAGCTATTCTTTTGAAATTGCTTGAATGCCGCTTCGCAAAAAAGTCGCCCGAAGTGGTTCCTAGAAATGCTTCGGGTGCGAAGTTCTTTTCTTGAATTCTTCTTCGGCAACGCCACTTCGCAAGATTTTCGCCCGAAGTAGCTTCTTGAAGTGCTTCGGGGCCGAAGTAGATTCCATCCTTAGTGATTTCCTTCGGTGAAGCTATCTTCCTTAGCTTGTTCGGCAGTGAAGCTCTTTCTTCTTCATTTTATGTACAAGGGGGTGGCAGGGAAAGCCAAAATTGCTGCAACACTTGAAAATGTTGTTTCTAAAAAAACAAGTTCATGAAATTTAAAGAAATACTTTACAAAAACATTGTACAAAATTTTGATTTCTTTTTCTACCCCTTGTGCAATGTGACAAAATTGTCAACAGTACTAATGACTCTTAGTATTGCCAAGATGTTGCTTGGCACGTGGCTTGACCTAAGCTCCATGTATGGAAAATAGACTATGTTGTCTAGTAGCACGGTAGCAAAAGGTTATCCAATGGTTGAACCCAATGCAAACTAGGTTGGGTTTGATAGCCAAATCATCCAACCTTGGCTCTAATACCAATTGTAAAGTGGGTGGGCTTGTAGGGTATTTGCCCTATACCCTATTCAGCACTATGTGTGACTAAACTGGCTTTAGAACACCATGAACTATGCCTCAAGTAGCTTGGAAATGTAGTCCCTACACAACATAACAACAAAAAAGTACATCAATAGCAATTCATACATTCATGGGTTACCAGAAGCATCCATAACATAGCAAACTATAACATATATAAGCATGCACCACAAAATCTCATAGGCCAACATTCACACAAAGGAACACAAGGCACATTGGCACGAAACCAAAGCTTTTATTATTATTTCACAATAGAAACTAGTGGTCTGATCATTACATCTTGGCATGGTAGCCACATATTACAATCACCCTCAAATGAGGGTTTCTCAAACCCATTCATCGATTCAGGCTCTATCGATAATGCTCGATGACATATACGGTTATAACACAAAGGTTAACATAAGGCCAAGCCAAGAAGTCACTCCTCAGGATAGACTAGCATGAAATAAAATAGCCCCCAACTTCTATATCATGGTCTTTTTCTTCCAAATCATTGGTGGATCTAACCCATAATATATTTGGTCCAGAAACTATAACAACAATATCCCACGACCTCATTCTTCCAATACTCAAACTCTTCATGATATCATTCTCTATAGCATATATGGTAGATAGTAGCTGACACGAGGGATGCTCATCTCATACCGACATACCCTTGGGTTAGTGGGAATCCATTTCCAGGTTTCCAACTCTTCGACACATCTTATTCTATATCTGAGAGCAACTCAAGGGGTCAGTTCGAGGGATGGTCATCCCATAGTAGCATGCCCTTAGACCAACAAAGGAGAACATGTGACCAAGTTGTTCGACATCTTCAACAAGGCAAGGTGGGTTACGGGTGATGACCAATTTTAGACCACCTCCCTACATGGTCTAGGGAGCCCATTTCCCCGACCAGATGAGGTGGTGCTTATGCCAACCCGTCCAACCCTCTCAAACTCGATGAGGAGAGGAGGAGTTGCTATCCAAAGGTACACTATAACTCTTATTACCTCACACTTTGAATTATGAGGGGTGGTACAAAGACTCTACACACATGCTTAACCTCTTACACCTTCATGCATTGCACCATGAAGGATGAGGAGGAGGCTATCTCATTGTCATATTGGTTTACCCTTATGACCTCAAGTGTCGTGACTTGAGGGGTGGGGGTCAGGTCCGAACCACACCTACCAAAATCCTCTCCCACTTAAATTTGATATCATCCTCGTCATCAATAGGGACTTCTTGCGGGATCTCTCTTTAGGATCCACACTTCCCATACTTGTCATTTATAATAGAGTTTTCTTTTAACCCCTCACTTGAGTTGGATGACTCTGGTGTCTCCTCTACTACTTATTATCTATCCTTGTACTCAAATTTCATCTTACCCCATTAGTGTAATGTCTTTACCGCACTAACAAAGAAGATAAAAAATACCCTTTGGATTCATTTTTAGTCCCCCAGGCCCATATTTCACCCAATCAACCCATTTTCTTGAGTCAAGTCAGCCTCTCATACTAGAGGCTCAGGTGATCTTCTACAACATTGCTTCAAATAAACCTCTCATACCAAGTAGTTTAAAGCCCTGAGACACTGTTCACCATGGCTTTTCAGGATGGCCATGCTATACCACCCTTCAAAAAATCCAATCTTCATCGCTTAGCTCGCCTTGGAGAGTTTCTTTCTGGTTATAAGCTTCCCACTTCTCCACCTAGATGTCGTGGTTCCAAAACTCTCCTTTGGTGCTTATCCAAGTCGTGATTGATCGAGTCATCCCATCAGAATGACTTGCTCTCATAGGGGTTTGTCCCTTGCTTCTTTTTTGAACTCAAGGATCAAGTTCACGTCCACAAGCTAACCAAGCTCGGGGAATCTCCATCCTCTATATGGCTATCCATGGGTCATTTTATCATCATCAAAATAGGAACGGTTGCCCACCTCTCTAGTAAGATAATATATCGCTAGGTGAAAACCATCGCATGACCAACACCTCACACCCCTTCTATTAGTGGAAGAGGTGATGACTTCCTGCGTATTACCTTGGCAACCAAATTGGCTAACCCACTTTCCTTGGTGCTCACAAATGGGTCATTCCTTTCTCTCCATCTTCGCACGACCCTCTAGTGGCAACTCCTTGACAAATAATGATCTTGGCTCTATTAGAGTATATTACATTATTTGGTACATGCTAATGTACCACCTTGGGTACATAACTAGAGTAGGAGTTTACTTTAGAGTAAGGTTTGAGTTACTTCATGCAATGTAATAAATGCACAAGTGTTAGAATGTGCAATGATGTAAATGTGCATGTAGTCCACATGTACATGAGTCATAGGATAGGTAGATGAAGAGTCATGGGTAGAGTAAAGGCCAAGGCATATATCTTCCTATATATAGGCCTTTAAGGTATAGAGTGAGAGAGAGACAATGTTACTATAGAGAGGTAGATTATAGTAGTGAGTAGGTACAATGTAGTTCTTCATTTAAAATTTTGGAGTGTTCAAGTCCTCCATTATATTGCATTGTACTATTTTCATGAGCTTTCATTAATGGCATTTTACTGAGTTATTGCAGAAGTCTATTCTCTTATTTTCTTGCATATTTTAGTGCCATTATCATATAGTTATCATAGCCTGCATATTTTACATCTTGTGGTTGCATTTCCTTTAATATACATCACCAAAAGCTAACAATGGTATCAGAGCCATGGTAGATCAAATAGGAAATAGGGAGAGCCACAAGAGATATTGAGAGGAGATCAAAAATCTCATTTTTAGAATTTTTGAAAATTGCATTTGGCTAGAGTCTTTCCACAGGGTTGCAGAAAAACTCGTGAAGACTAGGACTCAACATTAATTCCACTAGATTGACAAATCAACTAGTGAAGATTGATTATCTCTAGATTTAGAGTTTCTACCATTACATTACTAATACTTTGTTGTAGGAAAAGGAGATTCAAAGAAAGTCGAGAAGCTTCCTACAAAGAGCTAGGAAGAATATCTTCTTTGGAATCAATCCAGTAGCTGAAGCAACAAACTGAAGATCAAATATTTGGAGGCCTAAGGAGAAGGTCCCATTGCAAGATTACAGACCTACAAAGTGTAGAAGAGGAAAAGGCCATAGGAGCCTTACTACAGATTGAGGAAGAAGAGACTCCAGAGAAGAGTCCAAGAGAATATTAGAGGTTGGTGATCTCCATTGAAGACTGTAGATTGTAGATTGAAGGAGTAGAAGAAAATAGCTCAAGAAGTTGAAGAGGCCCATAAGAGGTCCCATTGAAGAACTTCCAATTTAGGAATATTGAAGATAGAGAAGGACTAGCAAAAGTCCTATTCCAAATTCTAGAAGTAGCAGATTTCAAATATCCTAGTAAGGAGATCTCATTGCAAGACTTCCACAATAGAATATTGAAGAAAATGTCTCATTGAGAAGACCAGAGAAGCTACGAGATTGAAGATCCTAGAGAAGAGGTCTCAAGGAGAAGGAAGGAGAAGGCTAGGAAAGCCTTATTACAGATTTTAGAGAAGGCCATTGAAGGAGTTCCTAGGATAACTCATTGGAGAAATTTACTAGCAAGGAGGAGTTCTTGATAGAACAAAATTTGGGATAATTATCACCATACGACAACAAGCCCAAAAGGAGAAGAATTTGGCAAGGAGTTTGCCAAATTTTAGGGGAGAATAGTGAAGACCTCAAGAAAGTCAAAATCTTGAGAAGAAGGCCACTAGATAGGCCAATATTGAAGCCAGAATTTGACAAGGAGGTTGAAGGAGAAAGGAGATAGAGAAGCCACCAAATCTAAGAGATTTGGAGATTACCATTGAAGGCTTGAAGGTCATTTCAGAGAAAGGAGGTTGTTGAATTTATAGCAAAGAATATAGAAGGTCTCTAGGAGATAAATCTCAGTTATGATTTGGAGGAGTTTCCTACCAAATTTAAGAGATTCAAGGACAACATTTCAAAGGAGAAATTGACTATGTAAGGGTAGCAATTAGGGCAGCATTACTAGCTGTGAAACTTCAGATCTACAGAGTGCATTCTAAAGGAAAATTAAAGCCACCAAACTATAGTTTTTGAGCAGCAAGTTAGAGGGTTTCAAATCTACAAATAGGTGAGCTAAAGAGCTATTTTGGATAGCAAGGAAGAGTTGTGATTTCATCCATTACAAGGCAACATTTTGGTGAATTCAAATCACCAAGTTATTCATCATCTTCAGAGGTCATTGAAGGTAAGCAACTTTGGTGCAAAAGGTTCATTATTTGAACTTTAGTTATTCGGTTCTTTATTAAGTTTCATTAAGCACCATATTAGAGTTTAAAATTTGCAAGGAGAAGGTTGCATATTAAAGTCTTCAAGGGAGTGCAGAAGATAGTTTTTACAAGGGTTATAACCTGCACACAAAAAGGAGTTAGATATATTTTGAAAGAAAGGAAAATATCAACATCCTACCTTCTAGTAAAAGCAAAGAAGACATTATCCATAAGTGAAAGTTGCATAGATTATAGTGCATATTTCAAGTTATTTTAAAGAGTTCATTTAGAGGAGCAATAAGGAGAAATTGCTATTGCACTATACTAGTTATTAAAGGTGCACTAAGTATTTAAGTTAAGGTGAAAATTAGTGCATTCAAAAGGGCATATTAGTTGCATGAGTAAGAGCTTGGATTCATTATTGCTAAGCTAACCAAGAAAAGGAGAGAGTTGTCTAGAAAGGAAGACAACATCAAATCACCATTTGCTACCAAGGAGTATAGCAAGGAGCCACCTCATCAAGGAAGAGAGAAAGCTTGAAAAAGGAGATTTAAAGTCTTCAAAACTTTGATGCAAGTTAGAGTATTTTATTCTAACTATTTGCATTACATTATTGCACTATATCTCTCTTGTCCTACGTAGCAAAGGGGACAAAGCTAGAGTGTCTCAAAGACACTAAAACAACAAGCTTATTACATCTACAAAGTGGCCATATATTCAAATTAAAGGAGCAAATTTCAAGCTAAGGAAGAGAGCCAATGAAGGGCTCACATTAGCCAAGTTTCAAGGTGTCTAAAGACACCAAATCCATCACCAAATTGAGCATCTACAAGTAGCATTAACCTACAACATCAAAACCTACGTAAGGAGCCCATCATCCATTGCATATCTATGTAAAAAGGATAGCACAAAGGGTCTACGTAAGGAGCCTATCATCCATTGCAAACCTACGTAAAAAGGATAGCGCTAAGGATAATACATTGCAAGCATAAAGAAGCAAGTTTTGATGAAAACAAAGGTGCATTACCCAAGCTATAGCTTGGATGAACCACCAGCTGAGCATAGAGATATTTGAAGCACCTAAAGCCACCATTGGAGTGCCATAGAATCACCATTGCAGTGCCATAGAACCACCATTGCTCATTGTAGAGAGTAGCATCACCATTCGCCTGAGAGAAAGCATTGAAGACAAGACACATAGTGCATTCGTGGGCAAGAAGTATACAAGGAATAAGAGACGTTGAAGGTAGTATTACATGCAAGGGAAAGGAGCACCACTTGCAATTTAGATCCAAGGCATCTTGTGCCACTTGGCACAACAAAACAAGGCACCCATATATTCCTTTAATGCCTGCATAGGAAAGAAGCGCTCATGAGAAAGTAACACCTAATTTTTGAGTGTTGAAAAGCATCATTTGGAGGTTAGAAGGCATAATCATCATAGCTCATCATTCAAGGGAGATATGAGCATTGAAGGCATCTAAACCAATGCCCATCAAGAACGTAACCCCCAAAGCGCCATGTGGCTAGAGTCTCAAGGAGCATCAAAGCATATTTAAGCACCCAACATTGAAGGAGAGCACAAAAAATTGAAAGCACATAGTCAAGCATCAAGAGTGGAGTCAAAGTGCAATTAAGGAGGAGGAGAAGGCGCCCATGAGCATTAAATAATCTCTACCATACATAGGAGACCAAGAAATACAATGCTTGGATTGAAGAGTCACTCCATAGACCAATCAACACACACATTACACTTTGCAAGGAAGGTAAAAGACTTATATTATTTAATATTTGCTTTCCTTAAGTTTAGGGAGTTATAAGGTGCTTAATATAAGGTTGAAAGTTATTTATTAATGCATTGAAATATCAACCTTAAAGAGTTAGAAGGTAATTTTAGCAAAGGGAGTATATCTTAGAAGATATTACCAAATTGCATGAGATTTAAACATTAAATATTTGCAAATAATTAATTAGGAGATATAAGGTTTTCAACATTGGAAAATTGAAATATTAATTTGCAAATATTATTACTTTCTAAAATTCCAAATTAGGGAGTTATAAGGCATACTACATCAAACTTTAGTTTCTTGGAATTTAGAAAAATTAAACCATTGAAAAGTGAAGGTTAAAGGAGCAAAACCATTAATTGCTTGGAAGTTGGAAATTACATTTTACATTAGTCTCTTACATTAATTTTTGAGACATTAATCCAACTAAAAGGTCTTGAAGGAAAAGAACCTTATTAAAACTTGAAGGTGCATCATCATTTATCTTTAGCTTTCTACTTACTATTCAATAGGGAGAAATAAGGCAATACATTAAAGTTGAACATTAGGGAGACAAAAGGGATTCAACTCAAACTAAGAAAGCTAAGCATACTTTCAAGATTCATAGTGCATTCAAACACTTGCAAGATAGAAGACATTTTACAAAACTTGCAAAATTGAAAAGTTCTTAGCAAGGTTGATCATATACTCAAAACTAGGGAGTCATAAGGTAGACTACTACAAAGGATCTATCAAAAAAACTAAAATAATTCTATTAATTAATCATACACTACAAGATTTGATTTAGCCTAGAATTCAGATAGAAAGATACAAAGTCTACAAGTGACAATAGTCTATTAGAACTAAGGAGGAAGAAATATGTCAACCTCAAAGAATACAATGAACAATGATATGAACAACACCATTAGAAAGGAAAGGGCAAGTGTTATAAAAATTGGAATCAAGAATTTACTTATAAAGTCTGAAGGAAACTTAGATCTTACTTCAAAAGTGATTCATAGTGAAGCTTTAGAAGAAAACTTTGAAACCCTAGAATATTATCTACATGCTCAACTCACTGAAGCAATTGATAATGGATAGAATGATATTCAAATTCCTTTAGACATTGGTAGCATATTATATATGGCATTACTTACATTCAAATGTTACAAGGATGAGAATGTAGAACAAAAAGGATTGATTGAATCACTTAAAAAGAAAACAACAATGGATGAATCCTTCTTAGAGAAGATATTTCAATCCTCATGCAATATTGATACTTCAAGTTCTACTAACTCAAGATCTTATCATGATGCCTTAAGTGTTTGTTCAGAAGCCTCTATACACAACAAGAATAGTAATAATAAGGACAAAGGCAAAGAAGAAATACTTTTGTAGGAATCAGGTGATAGTACAACCACTTATGAAAGTGCAGAAACTGGATCCAAAGACAAGAATAAAGAAGAAGAAGAAGAGGAACCAAATCAAGGAGGGATACAATGCAAGGTAATTTTAAGATAATACAAAGGACCAGATCAAGCTGAAGAACATATGAAGGATGAAGATCCATATTGAAGACTAAAGTCTTCAATACCCAAATAATGTAATACAAGGGGTGTTAGAGTATATTACATTATTTGGTACATGCTAATGTACCACCTTGGGTACATAACTAGAGTAGGAGTTTACTTTAGAGTAAGGTTTGAGTTACTTCATGCAATGTAATAAATGCACAAGTGTTAGAATGTGCAATGATGTAAATGTGCATGTAGTCCACATGTACATGAGTCATAGGATAGGTAGATGAAGAGTCATGGGTAGAGTAAAGGCCAAGGCATATATCTTCCTATATATAGGCCTTTAAGGTATAGAGTGAGAGAGAGACAATGTTACTATAGAGAGGTAGATTATAGTAGTGAGTAGGTACAATGTAGTTCTTCATTTAAAATTTTGGAGTGTTCAAGTCCTCCATTATATTGCATTGTACTATTTTTGTGAGCTTTCATTAATGGTATTTTACTGAGTTATTGTAGAAGTCTATTCTCTTATTTTCCTGCATATTTTAGTGCCATTATCATATAGTTATCATAGCCTGCATATTTTACATCTTGTGGTTGCATTTCCTTTAATATACATCACCAAAAGCTAACAAGCTCGACACATGATTTCAATTGAGTCTTGATTGCGAGGCCTCAACCACATCAACGAGTTTCCTAATACAAAGCACATGTTGTACTAAGGACTCTTAGTATTGCCAAGACGTTGCTTGGTGCATGACTCGACCTAAGATCCACATTTGGCAAAGGGACTATGTTTCCCAATAACATAGCAGCACAAGGTTGTTTGATGACTGACCCCAATACCAACTAGGTTACGTCTGGTAGCTAGGTCATCCAACCTTGGCTCTAATACCAACTGTAATGGGGGTGGGCATGTAGGGTAGTTGCCCTACACCCTGTTTGGCATCACGTGTGGTTGAACTGGCTTTAGCATGCCACAAATTATGCCTTGGGTAGCTTAGCAATGTAGTCCTTGCACATCATAACAACAACAAAGCATAAAAATAGCAATTCATACATTCACTGGTCAGCGAAAGCATCCATCACATAACAAACCACAACATACATAAGCATGCACCACAAAAGCTCATAGGCTAGCATTCACACAAATGAACACAAGGCACACTGACATTAAATTGAATTTTTTATTATCATTGCATAATAGGGACCAATGGTCCGATCATTACATCTTAGCATGACAACCATACGTTACAAGAACCCTCAAGTGTGGGTCTCTCAGACCCCTTCATCAAGTCAGGCTATGTCGATAATGCTCAATGGCATACATGATTACAACACAAAGGTCAACATAAGGCTAAGCCAAGGAAGTCACTCCTTAGGATAGACTACCACGAAACAGAACGACCCCCAGCTCCCAACTCACGATCTTCTTCCAACTCATTTGCGGATCTAACCCATGACGTCTTTGGTCCACGAATGACAACAACGAGACCCCATGGTCTCGTTCTCCCAACACTCAAATTATTCATGGTCTTGTTCTCTCTGGCATTTGTGACGAGTGGCAGCTGACTCGAGGGATGAACTTCCCATACCAACATGCCCTCAGGTCATTTGAAACCCATTTCTAGGTTGCCAACTCTTCGACGCATCTTACTCCACATTTGAGAATAGCAGCTCAAGGGGTCGGTCCGAGGGATGGTCGTCCCATACCGATGCACCCTCGGACTAACAATGGGGGACCTGTTACCAAGTTGCCCAACATCTTCAACAAGGCAAGGTGGGCTACGGGTGACGAGCAATTTTAGACCACCTTCCTACATGGTCTGAGGAGCCCATTCCCCTGGCTAGATGGGGTGGGACTTACGCCAACACGCCCTATCCTCTCGAACTCGACAAGGAGAGGAGTTGCTACCCAAAGGCACACTATAACTCTTTTTTTCGGTTACATAGGAGATTTGGTCACAACCACACTACTTTTAGTAACTGAAAAGTGTAGGGTTCAAACCACAAGGGTTGCTTCCACCAAACTTATTTCGCTTTGTTATTGTTGACCCGATGTGAATGGGACCACCTGTCGCTCGAGATTTGTACCATCATCATCGATTTGAGGCATACTTAGAGGATTTCGATCAGACTACTACATTTGCAAACAAGCTGCCCCCGAGGTTTGAATCTGGGTGTCTTCTTGGTAAATGTCTGGCCAGACAAGCACTTACCAATCCACCTAGCCCTTCGGGGTAAAACCTTATGTTACGAAAAATCGTTCCTCGTATCCCCTGAGAGCCAAGATTTTTCATTCCATGGGGCTTGTCTCATTCGGGTATACCCCTAAGACTAGCCGGGGGGTTTTTGTATCCAGCGCAAACCGCCAGGCTTAAACCCCGAACCTCCTTTCGAAGATTGAGGGAACTTTCTAGTAAGGTACCTGGTGCAGATACACTATAACTCTTACTACCTCACGCTTTGCATCGTGTGTAGAGTCTTTGCACCGTCCCTCATGATGCTACATTATATTTTAAATCGTGAGGGATGCAAAGACTCTACACACATGCCTAGTCTCTTACACCTTCGTGCATTACATCATGAAGGACGGGGAGGAGGCTGGCTCGCTGCCACCTTGGTTGGCTCTTACAACCTCAAGCACCGCGGCTTGAAGGACAAGGTCAGATCCGAACCACACCCACCACAAAATAGAATGTATGGCCTCCTATGCAATAATTACACCATCAAAATTTTGTTTACCATGAACAAACACACTTTATTGTATAGAATGCCTTGAAGGCAGTTAATGCATAAAAACAAAACACAAGCATGGGCTGTCACGAATTTTTACTTTTTCGGATAACAAAATTCATGGTAAAAAACTCCGCCTGCAATTAAGGTTTGTTTCTTTAATTTGACTTGTTCAAAAACTGCACAATTGTTAGCATATTTATTATTTTTAAGTGCCTTATACCTCCAAGGTGAAGGGATCACCAGGTTATTGTGAAAGAAATTCACAAATCTCATAGAGAAAATATCCTATAAGCATACATAACATATCTCACAAATCTTGCTTGAATTAAGACGTTCATACAATTTGAGATGACTAACGTTGTAGAACCTTTGAACGCCTATAAAATTAATGAAGTCGTATCCTTATTGTTGCTACTAAAGTTTTTTTTTTAGTTTTTTTTTCTGATTGGAGAATTGGTTGCAGGGTTTAAACCACATAGACTGCACCCAACAAACCTATCGGTCTGGTTAAGGTTAACCGACGTGATATGGGGACCACCGTCGTCTGACACGCCCTCAGAAGATTCAGAACAGACTACATTTGCATACAGGCATTACCAAGGTTTGAACTCAGGTCTCCTCTTGATAAGTTTCCAACCAAACTAACACTTACCAATCCACTAACCCTTACAGCTTGTTGCAAAAAAATAAAGTTACTTTTGTTTGTTGGCATTTAGAGTGTTTGTAACCAATCAAACATAACCTTTACACTAGATGGGGAGGGAGATTATATATTAAAAATATGGGCTTGAGGGACAACCTAAGGGTAAGGTTTTTGGTATTTTTTTAAATTTAAATTTTAATTTTTTTAAGAAATATTTTTTATATACATTTGTGGTGGGGATTAAATTTGGGTCAGGTCACTGAGAATGTAAGTAGCATCCTCTAAAAGTAGTTAATTTGACTATGATACATGATTACTGTAACTCTGCAAGAGGGTGGAACTTTGAAGGAGAAATATCAATGCAGATTTAAATGTTGATATTGTAGTTAAAACCAATTAATTCCAACTCTCGAGATCCCTCCCGCAAATTTTACCCATCGTTTCTAGCCAGCAGAATTAATTGCAGAAGGCCGATGAGGCCATTCTCATCATCCAAAATTGGCTTGCAAAAAGGCAATTGATATCATACATTTGGAAAGTTTAAAATATACTCTAATACTAAACCATTTCTGTAAACCTGGCATGAATGAACTTATTTACAATCAACATAGCATTCATTGGCTGAATCTTAACTTGAGTGGAACGGATTTATTTAAGGTATCTTTTCGAGGATAAAAGCAGTAGGAGATTGATTTAGTTCCAATGGAGTTTTGTGCATATCCGATTGTGTATTATGGCCAGTTTAACCTAGAAAAGTCTTCTGGTCTTTGTGCAGTGGAAAAGAAGAAGCTTGCGAGAAAGAAAGATATAAAGATATAAAGTCCCTGACTGGGCAAAAGCTTGGGTCTTCATTTCTTTAGGTTTAAGGTTTAAATTTTAGGGGTGTATGTTAATTTCTATTGATAAACTTAGTTCTTGTCTTATTCAAATCCAAAGCTTACTTCCTAAGGGTTCTCATACTATCCAAATCCAAAACTACTAAGCTTTGGTCTAGAGGTTTTTATCCAATATCTAAATCCAAAACTTACTTCCTAAAATTTCTCCTACTATCCAAATCCAAAAAAATAAAATTAAATATCTAAAGATAAATTTTTCTTAGTGACTAAGGTGCACAATTTAAATTTTACTTAATAGTACTTTCATGATTGTTGCCAACCAAGGGTCATTTGTTTATAGTGCCATTTGTTTATAGTTGGGAGGATGTTTTCAGCACTTTTAGACAGGGGAGGGATTCAGTTGCCAAAGTCTCTTGATGCTACTGTTGGGTGGAAATCAGTCCCAAAGGTGGCTAAACCCATACACTGAGTTAGTTTTGTTGGCTCTCAATTTTGTAAGACAATGTTGAACTCTAAATTGTTTGCTTGAGTTCTCGCTTTGTTTTGATGGGGATGGTTTTTCGGTTGATGGCGTTAGCCACGTATCATTATCGTAGTGTTTGACATCTCTTTTTTTGTTTGTGAAAATGCATTCTGTTATTTTTTTAATATAATACTAAAAAAAAAATTTGCTTAATAAATCTAGATTTTAATCTCTTTGAGTTAGAGAATAAAGTGTTTTCAACTACTTTAATTATTTTTTTAGAGATAATAAAAAGAAAGCAAAACATTTTTTTGTTCTTATTAAGGTTAATTAGGGAGTTATAAGGTATATTTAAAATATTTTTTTAATATTGTTGTTTTCATAAAAGGAAAAACAAATATGAATTTTGTATAGTTTTTTTTATAATTCATAAAGAAAATAAAAAATATTTAAGTAAAAGAATATGTTTTCTTAAGAATTATAGAAAAAAATAAATATTTGTCTAAGAGTGATAAGGTGTATAAAGTTTTTTTTCTAGCATGAAGATAAGGAGATATAAGATGTAAAAGTTTATTTTTATGTATACCTTAATTTTTATCAAACTAAGTGGTTTGAAGCAACATTTGATATCTATGGTGTCTTTAGCCATCAGTTACAAGTAATGTTGTCATGACTTGCTACTGCATTTAATTTCTAAAAGAGTTGTAACAAAAACGTCTTGGGTCTACTCTTATAAATTGTCAGGGAATAATAAGGCAATTTTTTATCTATTCACTCCATCATTTATCGCATTGGCCTTTGTTGTTAGACATAAATCTTGAAATTATAATTTCTTGAGTATTTGAGGAAATTTATGCCTTGTGTATGAGGAAATCCTTCTAATTAGGTGTTATAAACAAGGCAAATCCCTTTCAATATCACCTAAATACTACATATTAGTTTCTTTTGCATACCTAAAGGTTTTTCTTATGTACCGATAGGTATATCGAGTGGACTAGCTTCTTCTACATATTGATGGATGGATATATCAAAAGTGTAGGTATATTGAAATTTGATATATCAAACTAATGGTATATCAAGAGGGGGGCCATTTATAGATATAAGGAACCCTTGCTATATCTACCTCAAAACTTTTACTCAGACTTTTAGTTGCCTCGAAGTGCTCATATTTTGCAAATATAAAGCATCAAAAGCAAAGAAGAGTTTGTCTATTGGGTCAAGAGAATAAAACCACTAGATTCTCTCCAGAAGCAACATAACATGGGAAAGCAAGTAAATAAGCAAGCAAATATTCAAAAGTGTTTCTCACCAAAAGATAGTATAGGGTCATCAACAACAAGTAATAGATGAAATGAGCAAGTTAAAAATATATATTTTCCAGAAGGTCAATATCTTTGTGAATATGGAAAATTTGTAACACTTAAGTCTTATTTATGATCAATTATAATAAAAGCTTATACTTGTGAAGATTTTGAAAATGGTGTTCCTCTTCCTATTAAGGTTGTGGAGACAATATATAGGGCATTCATTGATCTTGGTAGATTTAAGGTAAAGCACAAACATTAAGAAGAAATAATTGATAAGTTAAACAATAAATCCTTGATGAAAAATATTTTTGTAACACAAGTGATATTAAGCACATGATGAAAGTTACATGTGATATAAGTGATCTTTTTCAAAGAACAAATGTGACTTGTGATACCTATGATTTCAAACATGTGATGAAAAATAACTGTAATATTGATGATTTGAAGCCCATGATGGCAAATATTTGTTGTGAAACATGTGATCTTATTAAAAAAAAAAAAATTCTTATGATACAATGATTTGAATTCAAGATATTATATAAAAAAAAAGTTACTAGTGATAATTATGATTTGGATCCCATGAAGGTAGATGTATGTTGTGATACAAGGGATCTTCTATATGGAATAAATATAGCATGTGACACAAGTGATTTAAAGGTTGTTCATAAAGATAAAAATTGTGCATAAATTAGTTGTGTTGGTTATGATAAAGGCCATATTATCCGAACTGACAATAATGGTGACAAATACCATAATGGTGATGAAGAATTTGGGTCCTTTGAAAAGCATTCCAAATATTTTGGTTTAATTTTTTTGAAACAAATGGGATACAATGGTACAAATTTGAAAAGAAACATACAAGGTGTGAAAGATCCCATAGTACCAAGAATAAGGCCAAAGAATGAAGGACTTGGACATATAGGACATACAAGTTAAGTAGGTAAGACAAAATTTGAGGAAAGAGAAACTTATATAAATCAAGAAAGAATAAGTGACATCAAATGTATCAAATATGGCAATCACACAAAACCTGTGAAAAGTGAAACCTTTGCAAAAGATAAAAATACAAGATAAGCATGACATTATGAAACCAAATATATGGCAAGTGGCAATAAAATCATGACAAAGACCAATGATTCCAAATTTGTGTTAGAAATTAGTAATACAAAATTTGTGAGAATAAAACATGAAGAAAATAAAGTAAGTTGTTGTAGTCATTGTGGAAGAATAGGATATGTGTCAAAGAAATGTTGGGACCTCCATTGTTATAAATTTTGTGGAGGAAATAATCATTCTCAAAGATATTATCGATATAAAGAAGAAATAAGGTATAGCAAAATACATATGCATTATGGATGGATGAATGTGCTAGAATAAAATAAGATAAAATAAATATTGTGTGGCTTCTACAAAAGGAAACTAAGTTTGCTAAATAAGAATGTGAGTTTTCTCATAACAAAGTGCTAGGAAACTTGAGATAAATGGTTCTAGTATCAAAATAATATAGAAGAACGATCTGGTAATGAGAAACATGTAGACGAATTCTTATGTGGAAGATTATAAGGATGTGGATGATGTTCTAAAGGTGATTACCTAATGGCTGATCTAATGGCTAACCCAGAGGTGATGATAAACCAAAGGCAACAACCCAAAGAGGTAACCCAAAGGTAATATTATCTCAAAGACAACAAACCAAAGAGGTGACCCTCAAATGAAGTATAAAGTAACCCAAAGAAAATAAACTAGAGGTAGAGACCTATAGGTGATCAAGAGGCAATGACCTAGTCCAATGGTGACCTAGAGGTAGAGATCCAGAGGTATGACCCTATGGCAACACCTAGAGGTAAACTAAGAGATAGTCTAAAAATTCAAATTAGATTGAGGTTATTTAATATAGCTAAGCCAAATCTAAGAGAGCTAGATCCAATGTAAGAACCAAAATCCAGAGCTAGAGCTAGAGCATGTGAACTAGCTAATCATTCTCAAAATTCTATCCTCTAAATTAAGGGTAGGTAATCACATATTTGTTCTACCAAATAATGTAATAAGGGGGTATATTAGCATATTATTATTATTATTACATTATTTGGTATAGTATGTCTATGGGGGCATATTAGAAATTGTTCATAATATTTAATTGTATGGTCATTCCATGATGGTTCGATCGATTTCATCTGTTATTCTCTTGATAATGGATGATGCTTGTATTTTATAAATTCCATGTCTATTAATGAAAAATATAAAATATATGATATAATTATGAAATATTTTGTTTACCTCTATTCCCAGCATTAACTAATGCATATTTGGAGCCAATATTTTGGGTGAAAGTTATACATGTACAAATTTATTTATTAAACCATGCAACCATTATGGCATTGGATGGTATCACTATGGTAGAAGAATGGGTGGGGGTTAATTGCTTAGTAACACACATTCAATTTTTGTCCGTGGGTCTAGGTGGATTGGTAAGTTGGGGCGCTTACCAAGAGGAGACCTAGGTTCCAATCCCATGGGCGTGCCCATGCATAGCCAATAGCCTGATCCGACTCCTCTGCGTGTTGCACACTGTCTGAATACAACGACCTATTTCCTGCTTGTCCGACGGTCTCTCTACCTTCATGCCACATGTTTGAAACAGAATGGCGAAGACGGTGCGAACCCTGTGCGTCTGACGGTCTCCATATCATGTCGGGTTACCATTAAGGAGACGGTTGTTGTGTTGGAAGCCTTCGCTAATATTTTGAACCCTTCCAGCTGCGCTGAAAATTACTAAAATTTTTTGATTGTAACCAATTCATCTGTAACCAAAAAAAAAAAACACACATTCAATTTTTTAGATGCACAACTTTTATGCATATTTAAATGCAAAAAAGGATAGAGTTGAAAGAGAATTCTAAGAAATTTATCTTTCTTGGATATAATTTATAATTCAAAATCCTATCAACTCATTGATCCTAACATAAAGAAGTTGCACATTAGTAGAGATTTTTTTTATGAGAATAGCGATTCTAACTCACCTTCTAATGATACACCTATATCAGATATAGTTCTTATTATATTTCCCAATGATGAAACCTCCAAGAGAGGTTGATATTGATCTTGATGACGTTGATGATCTTGATGGTGGAGATGGTAGTATCGATTATATTGGTACATTATATCCACCTTCTTCAAGTACCACGCAATGAACCAAGTAATTGCTCAATCTAGTTTGAGATTCAAAGTTAAATAGAGTCCCATATACACCAACTTTAGGTCCAAAGAGTTCATAATGATGTTACCCTTGGCACTTGCTCTTATGAAACCACAATATAGAATTTTAAACCCTCAATGGTTCATGAGGCCCTTACATTAAAATCATAGAAGAATTCCATGGATGTTGAATATTATACTTCAATGAATAATAAGACATGTCATCTTATTGATATTCCACTTGGTAAGAAGGTCATTGGTTGAAAATAAGGTTTAAGGAGCAAATATAAAGTAGATGGTAATATTGACAAGCACAAATCAAGACTTGCTATAAAGGTTTATGAAGAGGAAGGCATTGATTACAAGGATATATTTTTCTCCTATAGCTAAGATCAAGACCATTTGAATAGTATATACAATTGGAAGCTTAGTTTAGTTATAAATTGCATTAAATGGATATGAAGAATGTTTTCGTCAATAGATACCTCAAAGAAGAAGTGCATGTGGCATAGCCAAAAGGATTTATCATACTTGGTGAGGAGAAGAAAGTTTCTTAGCTCATCAAATATCTCTATGGTTGCAAGTAGCTCCTAGGGCTTAGTATGTCAAATTCAATTAGCATCTTATATGACATAGGTTTTGTCATAGTCCTTATGACCCAAACCTATAGATTAAATAATAAGGGGAGATGTTGTGATTGTAATTGTATATCAACGACTTGGTCATTAGAGATAGTTCTAATAAGATGATTTATGGGGCCAAGAATAATTCAAAAACATATTTTGGAATGACAGGTATCAGGCTCATGCCTTATTGTCTTAGATTGGAGTTGTGAAAATAAAGAACACAATTTCATTATTTAGATGAAGTATGCAAAAATATTGCTTGAGAAGTTTTAGATGACCGACCTTAAGCCTATATCAAATTCCATGGAAATATGGCTATAGCTATCCCAAAATAATCCTTCACCATAGGCAAATGTAACTCTCTTTTAATAGTTGATTGGGAGTCTCATTAATCTAATGGATGATAATTATGTTTCATGATTCATGTAGGAGCCAACTATGTAACACTGAAAAAATGGGTACTTGGGTATATTTCTAGTAATACTTAATATATCCTAGAGTATAATAAGAGCAACTAGTTATTATTGACAAGAATCATGGTTGAGGACTATGTAGGATCCATGGATGTTAGGAGATCCATGTCTAGATATGAAATATTTCAAGGATTTAGAGTAATTTCTTGAGGAAGGAAGAAGTAACATGTTATTTTTATCTTCCATTGAGGTAGAATATCACACTATAAGAGGATTTATTTGTGAGGTAGTATGGTTACATCACATTTTTACAAGGATGGCTATTCTACAAAATCAACCAAAAATATTGAATTGCAACAATCAAGGTGTTTGAAGCTTGTTCATGACCCAGTATTTCATGAGCACACTATACACATTGATATTTAATATCGCTTTATTTGAAAATATTTTTAATGGCAAAATATATAACTCCATTTTTATCCCATTAAATATTAACATGTAGACATCTTTCCTAAATCTCTTATGTGTTTATAGTTTATTTTTTATATATATTTTCTTGCTTGTACTTTGATATAATTTGCATATAGAGTAATAATGTGGGAATGATAGGTTAGTTCTTTAAGACTTAGTCCATTGGGATATTATCAAAAGGTTGGTCGAGTCAATTGTAATGGCACTCCCTCATTCAACAATTAAAACCGTGCAATATTACCTGAATAAAGACATCATAGCCTATTTTGTTCCTACCAATTTTCTTTTATATAGCACTAGTTATTTGTATTTTCCATAATATTAGTTTATACATAATTTATGTGAAGTAATAATAGTAGAACAAATTATGAAATGGCATTAGTTCAACTAGTTAGATTCCTCAACTTTTAAGGACCAAACCGAGGTTCAAATCTTGTCAAGAGATACATTCAAAATTTCCAGGATGTTGTAATACCACTATGTTGTCATGATATAATATGTATGGGATCCATTTCAACCCCATATAACCCATTGAGAAAAAAATAATATTAGAACAAATTGTTTAGGTAAATAAAGAATATTTTTCTTGTGTAAAAATATATAATAATGACTCAAGAAGAGTATATATAAAAAATAAAATATTCTATTTTTGATACACTAATCAAATTATTCCATATAATGAGGAAACTAGTACATTTTGAAGTTGTAACATCAAAGCTTGCACTAATTTTATATATTTGCATTTGAGAAAATGTTGTATCAAATTTATGCTTAAAAATATGATTCTAGATTCATGTAATTTTGATACTTACTAGGCTCTAAATCAATGTTAATATATGATTCTAGATTCATGTAATTTTGATACTTACTAGGCTCTAAATCAATGTTAATATAGCAATAATTTGATGTTAAAGTGGCTTTCATAAATATTATATTTATATTGATGTGTTTTTTTTTCTTTTTTAATGAGTTATATGGGGTTGAAACAAGCCCCACATGTATTACATCATCACCACATAGTGGTATTACAACAAAGCTTGGATATTATCCATGTATCATTTGGCAAGATTCGAACCTAGGTCTCCTCCTTGAAATGTTGAGGAATCTAACCAGTTGAGCTAATGCCACTTGATAAATTGATGTGTTTTATTCATTTTATTATTTTTAATATTTATATCGCATTGAATCGAGCCTCATCATTATTACATCATAATTGTGTTATCATGGTATTTCAATGAACCGCACAATGATATTACAACAATATTCATATTACAACAACATCCATGAAAATTGAACCTTTATGGGTTATTTATGAGTCAAACATTCTCATCGACTGGACTTCAACCCCATGGCCAAAATGTTAAGGTTCACCCATGGGATTGCAACTTTGGATTTTGTTGTGAAACTCCTTACCACCCATTGTTTACCTCAAACCTGTTGGACTAAGTTATTTATTTTATTATAATTGTTATTATTAGTATTTAAGCTTATTTTAATAGTGTAGTAATTTTAAAATTGTTGTATTTTACTTGATATAGAAATAATTAGGTATTCATCATATTTACTTAATTCAAAACTAAAACTTACCTCCCAGTCCAATGATTTTCACACTTGAATTGCCTATCTTCAAACATAGAATAAGAATTCAATTGATATAAAGTTTAATTTCTTTATGTTCCCTCATTTTAAAACTTTATATAACTTGTGAGTTATTGATTATTGTTGTCTTTAAGCTTTGGGTTTCTACATTGGTGAATACATAAACAAAAAATATGATGGAGAGGTTCAAATTTTATTATAATTTTTAATAAGCTATTTAACATCTACTAGGGCCACTCCCATTATAATATTATAATATTACATAAAATATTAGGCCAATTAGACCATATCCAATCCCATATTCAAGCAACATTTCCTTGAATCATTTCTAGCTTACATTTCTATCAAAGATATTTCCCAACTTCCTCAAATCGTAACTTTTCCACTATAAAATCATTGATATAATTTTCATTCAGAGATAGAATCTCCATTAGCTAGTTACCTTCAAGAATTTAAGTTTTATCAAAATAGAGATCAACATCACGATCCACCATATTTCCTTATTTATATATGTTAATATTTTTAAGATATTACCTCTATCCATAATTAATAGATATTAAGAATAATGTTAGCGTTGATCCAATATCCACATCCATTTATTTTTATAGCATGGATAATAACCTATGAGTCTCCATCGATTGAAATATACCTTCGTCTTTTTTTAATGGAAATATTAATCCCTATAATCAAATGGCATGATTTCAAGTGGTTAAAAATATGGTCTTCTGCTATGGAGACCAAGGTTTAAATCTTTTTAGGTGATATATATCATGATAATGTAGTTATTGTAATACCACTTTCTGATTTGGATGTAATTTTGGTAGGGCCTACTTCAATCCCATATAATAAAAAAATATTGATCCCTATAAAAGGTTCCCTAGCCTTTGCATAGTTGTTTGTTGAAGTTCCATTTTAATTTAAGTAGGTGATAATAATTTTTCCTTTAATATCATGAAAGACATGACCTTTGTTGTCTTTTCTAGGTTTTTCTTTTCTTTTCTAAAAGCACCGTTAAAATTGAGTTTGATGAAGCCAACTTTTGGACATTTAAATTTTACCATGGATCAACATAGATCCATTACATTATATCCATTGTTGTAGATCTCTCCCACATTTATATGCAAATTCTATAACTAGAAGGGTAGCACATATTTTTCCATACTTAGTAGTTCATATGATGAGCATCATGAATATGAACACTTTGTAGTTGATGTTGAAGTATATACTTTATTCCCATTGACCAAGGTTGATAATGTATAATGTAACCTATTGTGCAAGCCTATGGGATAACATTGTGTAGTATAATATATGGTTTATTATAAAAGGATACAATCCCAAATAGTTAAATTTGTAAAGTTAATCCTGAAATGTTAATCTTATACCCTAACCTATAATAATATATTCATTAAGTGTTATGCAACTAATTTATAATTAATATATGTATTTGTGCATATCTTAAATGGAACCATTATATTGGTGAATGATCATTTATGATTATTATTAGTGTTTGGGTTTATAAGAGTATCCTTCTATCTTTATGATCCTTTGTTGTTCTCTTTTCACTCTTTATTCTTCTTTTGGTATGACATCTAAGTAATACATTCTTTTAGTTTGTTCTAGCAAATCATTGTGACTTTTAACATATTATCAAAGTGCATCTATAATGTTATTGCTTGATCATGAGGAGGAATTTTTATTTTGAATCCTTTAATCCTTCTTTTGATTATTAGAGCAACTTATCACTTGGAGGGTTCATAGTCATTAAATATAATGTGGCATAATGATGAAAGATAAATTACTTATTGATGAAATTTGAAGTATGTTAATTTTACAAAATCTATAAAGAAGCGTTGTCCTACCTTATTTTACCACTATAGATGCCACATATGTCATTTGTTCCTTAGGGGAAATAATTTTTTTTTTTTTTTTTTAAGTTTAGCCACCAAACTTTGTTCTTATTCTCTTCATATTTTAAAAATTTATTTCTTTACATGAGCTATTGCATGGTCATGTGTGTCTAGGTTTCTTTAGAATGACAATGTTTACCAAGGCAAAACTCCCACTCCCCTCGTAGCACATGTCATAGGTAAATTGGTGAAGTGTTAGGTGTTTGGATCAAGTGGTCACATATTTGATTTTGAACCCTTTTATTTATGCATATTTTACCATTACATGATACTTCATAATGCTTTGATATGGGTACATATTAGTCTTCAAGGAGTTATTTGTTCCTCCTATTTACTAGCACTTGTGGCTAGAGTGATACTCATATTATATGTAGAATATTTGGTTCTTTGTAGGTCAGGGGTTTGATCCAATTATAGTCCTAGGAGTGCATGTTGGAAATTAGCATGGACTACTTCCATAAGGAGCATGAGGTATGTAGAAAACAACCAGGATATTTCTCTTTTTCTCTAAAATACATTATTTGTAAAAGTGGTCATTCCATGCACTTCTTGGCCTTTGTTATCAAGGCATCATGAGGTTAAATATCACTTATTTTTGTGTTTCTTTTATTGATTTGATAATGGACTTACCTTCAAAAGTTTGGTTTGCATTTTTTCTCTTAACCCATATGGTTCGATGCTTGGCTAGTTCTTAGTGCTTTGTTCCCATATATCACAAGGTTAAATCTCCTTACCTCATCTCTTTTTCTTGCATGACATGGTTGGATGAGTTGGAAACTAACACGACTTCATGGTAAAAATAAAATTTTATATAAATAAAGGTGTTCTTGAAATAAAACCAAGATAAGTGGCACCTTCCTATTTTCTAATGGCATCCATGGCAGACAAGTGGCATAATTGGATGGTTATAGAATGCAAATGATGTTGTATGGATTTCATATGTCTTGAGGCCTTAATATATATTTTTCTTTGGATAATAATTATGTAAGACTCTCAATACCCATAACTCTCACATATGAAAGTATTTTGAAACCCTTTTAAATTGGATTATTTTTTGAGCTCTTGTCATTAGTGAGAATGGTTCAAGGACTTGTTGATGGATACTTAGCATTATATTGTCCACTTGAATTGTCATAATTATAGTATATGGTATACCCAAGTGATTAATCTATTATGAAGTAAGAACCTTTGGTGAATCTCGAAGAAGGATATAATATATATTCTTGATGTAGCAACTCATTATGATAAGTAAGAAGAGAATCTTGGATTATTTTCAATGTTGATTGATCTAATATTTATTTTTTCATATTGTTCTTCCTTTCCAAGTCCAACCAAATGGGGTACATTTAGACTATTTTACTTTATTTACTACACTAATTTATCTATAGCTATATGCAAACATAAATAGTAAAAGACATAATGAGTATACTACAATAAATAGATAGTACCAAATCATTTCACATACATATTAATCCCTAAATGTGTCCAAGTTATAAGATGAAGGATTTTTCTTATATAATATGTTATATGTCCCTTGGAGACGATGCACTTTTTCAGTGATCATAACTATCCTAGTGCCATTGTTAACTAAACATTGTGGTAATTATTAATATGGAACCATACAAATGACTTGATGCTAATTTATAGTGCCAACATAGGGGGTGTTGACAACTATACTTAGCCCTTTACTAATAAATATAAAAATGGAAGTGATCCCACTAAGGTGTAAACTAATTTGAAGGATTTATTTGGAAAGTAAATTCTATGGGAGTTAAGTGCTTGGTAATAGAGCATTTTTCCCTCAAAATGATAGATTTCAAAAATGTTGAGGACTATATTATGATATTTGAATCTTTGAGGTAAATATTGTATCTTCTAAATACAACAATAAGGATGATATAAATTGTGTTAAGTTTATCCTTTCCAATATCTCTCCTTCATTTCATATAGTTGGATTAATGGTTCATGTTGTTCCTATGTTATTGAAAATGAAAAATAATCTAACCCTCGAATATTTATTGTCTCTTCTAGTTCACTTTTAGGTAGCTATGAGGAACTATGATGATTCTTATCATGTATGGGCTCATGCAATTGATTTCACATCTATGGAGAAAAACATCAAATGGACCAAGGGTGAGTTGAATCCTTCAAATAACTTAAAACTACTTGTTGGAAGCTCATCCAACCATAAATTACCTATTGATATTAAAGAATATTAAAGTAAAATTTAATAATGTGGGTGGTCATAATCTAAATGGATAGAGTTTTAGATGTTTGTCCTCTTATAAAAGTGAATAGTCTCACTATAAATTCCTTTAAGGGAAAAATCTATCATTATTATTTTCTCTCCTTGGCCTCTCATTTCAAATTATGGGGAGGTTTTAAAATATGTAATCTATCCTCATTGGCCAAGGATAATATTATATAATGAAATCTATTTGGTGAACCTACAAGCTAGAATTGTATAATATGATATAAGGTTTATTAGCCTATAGACTCATAATTAACTTTGTAATTTTAATCTTGTAAGATTTATCTTGTATCCTGACCTATAATAATATATTGATTAAATATAATGTAACTAATTTGTAATTAATAGAGGTATGTATATACCTATTGAATACATCAATTATATTGGTAAGTTACCATTTATGATTATCAGTGATATTTGGGTTCGTAATAGCCTTTTCTCATATTTTTGTTTCTCTATCATTTTTTTATCTCTATTTTTCTTTTACTATGATATCTAAGTAATATGTTGTTTCAATTTGTTTTAAAAAGTCATTATAAATTCCAAATCTTGAGAGGTAATAATTTAAACCTAAAATTGAATATGAGTCTAAGATTTGTTTTAATTCTACTTATATCATTTAAGACAGATTCCAATAAGCAAAGGGAGGTCCATTCCTCCCTAGAATGATTAATGCTTTAGATTTGAAAAACTAATATAATATTTTATCAAATTTTCAATGTGATTGGACTAGCCCAACATATTTTCATTTTATTGAGAAAGGAACCTCAAATGGTGGAAGCAAATGACTTGATGTTTATATCCATTCCTTGTAAAAAGTACATTTAAAAGGTCCATGGAATCCTCTTCTTTTAAACTATCACCCATAATAATTTTACTTTGTATGACTAACCAAAGAAATGTTGAGGCGTAAAGGAGGGCCTTAAGTGACCATATATTATTCAAAGGGATATACTTAAGAGTAGGAAATTTTGATCGCTCCAAGTATTTATATCTAAACTTTACTAAGTACCCATCATATTTTTATAGATTCCAAACTAACTCATCATTTCATAAAATATGGGGAAATAAAACTTTGGAAACATATTTTGGAGATCCTCTACAACTTGTTTGAGGTCCTCTCTCAACAATATTACTAATAGAAATCTAAGGTTTAAAATTGTTGCTCACATAGAATTTTTTAATTTTGAACCTCTACAAACCAATCAGACCTAATCAAATGTTTTCCATATTAGATAAAAGTAAGAGGATAGAGATTAAAAACCAAACATCATACCAAACATTTATAAAATACCTCTTGTTGAGTGACCATGTAATATGCTTGTTGATTAATTGTGAACGTTTTGATATAAATTTCTATGTTGTCATACCCATAATAATTTAACTACATCCACAAAGACCATATATTTTTTAAGTAACGTTTTTTTTTTTCAATTATTTCCTTGATTTTTGAATAATCTTCAACCAATTTTTTCTTCAAATGTTTAACTCATAAATCTACAATTTTGTAAGCTTATCTCTCCTCTATTATTTCCTCTTCAAACACTATCCCATTTACAAAGAGAAAATATAATCTTCTCCTCACATACTTTCCAAACAAACCTCTTTAAATTTTAATAAATTATGAGATTATATTTGCTTGTAATCTTTAAAGTGACGTCATATAGGGATAGGTTGCAATATATCCTTTATAAATTGTAGTATTCCATTAATTATGAAGGAAAAACCTTTTCATATAGCCAATTTTCTCTTTTGGTTATATCCAAAATTGAGTCTAAAGGATCCTATTTTTATCAAACAAGATTATATCTATATATTAATGGTAATTTTCTAACTTTAAAATATAGCATATCTATAATAAATTATTGTAAATCGAGCTTTAGATGGAGGGAAGGTATTGTGAGTGATTTTCCATAACTTACAGGGGTTAACAACTTCTATCCAACAATGGTAAGTTTTTGGTCAAAAAAGAAAAAAGAAAGAAAGAAAAACTTAACAATGGCTACAACTACTCAATTCAAGAACTCTAACAATAAATAATTTTCGTTCTTCTCTCATAGACCTGTGCTTGATGTTTGAATCCACCCCCAACTAGAGTTAGAAGTACTTTCATTTCAAAGTTAGACGAAACTCCCATAGTCGAGGTTTCGCCCAATCTCATTTTGTCTTCTCAAGCCCTAGATTGCAAGTTCATAAGAATGTGGTTGAGCCCATATTCTCTTCAAAAATGGATAGACTCCAAATGGGGATCGCAAATCTCTAGCTACGAACTCATGCTGGTAGGGAGAGGCTATTTTGTGGTAGTAACTTCATCTTCAGAAGAAAGAAGCTCCATATTTTATGGGGGGCATGGTTCTTAGAAGGCTTCCATTTCTTCCATTGTATTTTTGGAACAAGCCCACTTTGGAGCTTATTGGAAACACCATAGGAACCTTTGTGGATTGGGCACCATCAAAGGCCAATAATACTATTTATGCCATAATGGGTGTGCAATTCAATATAAAAAAAGGTTTACCAGAGAGTATTAGGATCAAAGTGATGGACTGGATCCATACATAACCTCTTGATTATGAACACATGTTTTTTAAGTGTGTTTCCTATCATAAGCATGAACACTTTTCTATAAACTATCCCATTAAAGTGCAGTAATAAAAAAATGATGACTAAATTTTTTCAACCAGTCAGATGAAAGCAGACAAGGTATTCAAGGAGTCACAAGAGAAACACTTAGGGCCTAAATAAACAAAAAGGAAATAAGTTTGTTGTTATTTGTTTGGATGAAGAGGAAGCACCGTTAGAAGAGGAACAAGAGGCTCATGTTAAAGAGGTAGAAATCCTAGAATCAAATTCTAATAAAGTAATAGAAGAAAAACCAATCAAGAATGAAAAAATACATGAAGAAAACAAAAAAGAAAATAGTGGAAACACAAGAAATGGAAATCACAATCCCATGAGGTTATATAGTTGGAAAAAGGGATAATAAACAAGAAGAAAATTTTGAGGAAGAGGCAGAAGGAAGTAGCACTTTAGCCATAATTTCTATAGCAAAAGGAAGTAAAACAAATCAAGAAATCAAAATGCAACAAGCAAAAAATGATAAAACACAAAAAACCTTATATGAATTCCCTAAGGCAAAAAAGACAAGTAAAAATGAAATACATATCTTGGAATAGAAGAGGATTGGGTAGTTTTCTAAAGAAAAACTACCTAAAATCCTTAATAGAGCAACAAAAGCCAACAATAGTGTGTATTTAGGAATCAAAGATGTAATAGAGTATTGCCAAAGGGGAGTGGAATAGAATCTAGTACCATTCAAAACTGGTAGCAACAGATGCATCAGGAGATTTTGGAGGACTCATTCCTGCTTAAGACCCCAAGCCTTGACTTATAGAAGTAATACAAAAATAATAATTGGATAGCAATTAAATTTGTTATGTCAATAGGTTTGGAGTTAACCATAGTAAATTTCTACGGAACAAATCATTTAGAAAAGAAAAAAGAGGTATGGAGGCAACTACAACAATGGATCAGACTGGTGAGGCCTAACAATATAATAACAGGAGGATATTTTAATGTACCCTTAGCTCAATGGGAGAAAAGGGAAGGAAACAAAACAATATATCCAACCAAGGATATAGTGGACCATGTCATGGCAGAGATACACTCCAAGACATCATTTCCAAACTAGGAAAATTTAGCTAGATAAATAGAATAGAAGGTATCCAATTTTTTGTTGAGAGACTAGATAGATTTCTAGTTCATGAGGATATATTATCAAGGTATCCCCTCATATCTAGCTAGATAATCCAAATTTCAATATTAGATCACAAGCCTATAATTCTAGACAGTGGGGAAAAAAAGCTTAGTAAAAGGAATATTTCTTTTAAATATAATCTAGGATGGGTAGAGCAGGAAGATTTTAGCACACTAGTGGAAGAAATTCAAAATAATAGTATCCCCTCAACTAATCCACAAGTGATTTGGAAAATAAAAGTTTCAAACCTCAAGCAAGCCATAAGAAAATGGATTTCAAAGAAAAATCAACCATAACAAAAAAAGAGGAACTCATGCTACAACTGGAGAAGTTAGAAAATGAAATTAGAGATCAGCCTCCCATGGCACTTTAAGAACAAAGAAGACAATTATATCAAGATCTAGAGAAAGTGCATCATACAGAAGCACATTGGCATCTTCGACCCAGAATGACCTATTTGTAGAAAGGAGACAAAAATACAAAATACTTCCACCTCAAGACAATGCAACACTATCAAAGTAACACAATTTAGGAAATTCAATATGGAGTCAATTACACTCATAAGGACCATATCAAGGAGATAGTACTTAGGTATTTCTCTAGACTTCTCACCAAAGCCTCAAGGGATGGACAAGCTCAAGAAATTTTCCTCCAAAATATTCCTACTATTCTTAAAAATCATAATAGAACATAATTGACTAAGGAGGTTAATATGGAGGAACTAGAATTCATCCACTCTTTAGCGAAATACAAGGCTCCATGTCCAAATGGATTTACTAATAATTTTTATCAGTAGTTCCTTCACATAATAGGAGCATACCTTATCCGGATGACAGAACAAACCAACATTTAAGGTAAAACTCTATAGTGCTATAAAATCTTCCTTCATAGCACTAATTCGTAAAGAAAAAATGATAATTCCTTTGCTAGATTTAGACCAATTTCTCTTTGCAAATCTTCATACAAAATCATGACTAAAATCCTAGAAAACAAAATCAAGAGGAAGATCAACTCCATTATAGCTCAGGAGGAGGGGGGTTTCATTCTAGGGAAGCAACTATATGATAACATTATCATGGTGCATGAATTTATCTAGTCCTATGAAAAGGCAAATAAGAAAAACTAGTTATTAAACTAGATATGTCCAATGCCTTTGATAAAGTAGACATCCAAATTTTATAAAAGGTTCTTTTCAAATTTGGATTTCCTATACAATTGAAAAATTAGATATTGGCTTGTATTAACAACCCTTGGGTAGCTCCTATAGTTAAGGAGAACCGAAAACCTTCTTTAAAGCCTCTAGAGGTCTAATACAAGGTTGTTTCCTTTCACCATACCTATATATAATATTAGTTGAAGCATTAGGGAGATTATTTTTTGGTAAGTTAATATTTTTATTAAAAGGGGGCATTTGAAAGGCACCCCAACGCCTTGTACAATAGTAGAACAGAAAGGAAAAACCTCGGAGGAAACAAAAGGAGGAACAAAAACTAAGAGGCATTCAGCCAACAAATCCAAAAAGGATTAAAACCTCGAGAAGGAAGGAACAAAAAGTGATAGGCAATCAGCCAACAGAACCAAAGAGGACAAAATCCTCTAAGAGAAAGGAACAAAAGAAGAGGAAGACCGCTAAGAGTGAGCCTTTCACAGGAGGACCAGTAAGCAAGCTCAAAAAGGTACGTCAGTCTGCATTGGTGATGCAACAATAACCTCTAGCATGGCATCCTTCACATCATCCTTTGGTTCATCCTTTGGGTTTTCCTTTGGGGCTTTGATGCAGGCTTCCTTCATGATCTCCACAACATCCTCATCCTTAGCATCAACCTTGACGTCAGAAGGTACCTTCGCAGCAAAAATGCCTTTCTTTTGCAACTTGTGGATCATCGAATTCTTCTCAAAGTGAGTTAACTCCGTGTCCCAATTGTGCTTGTTCCTCCTTATCACCTTGTCATCAAGATTTTGTCCCATTAGTTCGACCAATAGCTCCATAGTGATCTGGAACTCCATGCCATAAACCCAATGCTTCACATGAGAAAGGAAGCATCAGACAATAAAGTGAACAAGGAGCTCAAGATTCATCATGATTACCACCATTTTGATCACGCCTGACGAGCTCAGCAACTTTAGGAGGAATAATATCAATCCATGTCAACAAACCTTGGGCATTCACTCCGATGTTAGCCAATATATCAGCAACAGAATTGGCTTCCCTAAAAGCATGTTGAACAATGGTGTCATTTTGTTTAAGAAGGATTTGTTTGCTTTCTTCCATTATGGTTCTAATCCTCCAATTATCGGGTTTGGAAGTTTTTAAATAATTTATTATGTTTAGAGAGTCTCCTTCCACAATGATATTCCCTGGAATATTTTTGATGAATTTGAGGCCTCTTCATAAAGCCTTGGCTTTAGCAGAATGATTGGAAGAACACCCAAAGGTTCAGAGTAAGCAAAAATGGAATTACCAAGGTGATCACGAAGAATTCCTCTAGCTCCAGCATTGCCAGGATTTCCTTTTGTGGCTCCATCAAATTTAAGATTAAACCATCTGATCGAAGGAGGATGCCACTTGATGTTGGTTCTAGAAGATGAAGGATTGACCGGTATTGAAGTATCTAAGTAGATATGATATGCTTTAAGGATAGCTTTCTCAAAATGCAGATAAGGAAAAGGATCAAAAGGGGCTATGAGGATGTTCTCTTTGGCATAAAGGATGATCTTATTGGTAATGAGGTCAACAGTCAAGGCTTTTTTATCGAATACTCTTCTATTATGTTCAAGCCAAATTTTCCATAGGTGATGTTGTAAACAAAATTTCCATAATACTTTGAGCATAGGATTCTTGAAAGGATTTGACCACTGAAGGAACAACTCAACAATGGATGGAGGATAGGCCCAGACTAAATGGAATTTAAGAAAAATATTTCTAATCACCATTCTTGAAAAGGAACAAAATAGAAATAGGTGGGAAGTAGATTCCCAATCAGAAAGGCAAAGGTAACATCTGTTAGGAAGAAGAATGCCCCTTTTTATTAGGTTTTTCGTTGTAAGGATTCGATCCTAAATGCAAATCCAAGAGAAAGAGGTGATTTTGGGAGTTGGATACTTGGTCCAAACCAGCTTAAATGGAATAGGAGTTTCAAAAGTATTGAGAGAAAGCATATAAGCTTATTTGACTAAGAATTCTCCAGAATCAGTAGGTTCCCAAATTGGACGATCCATAGAATCTCCTCATGGAATTCTGATAGAGGATAACTGGTCTTGCAAACATAAAATTTTGGCCTCATAATTAGGGAAATCAAGTATTTTCTAGCTCATGGTTTTGTTAGTAGAAGAAATGAAATCAACCACTAAAGATCCAACCAGATGTTTGGTAATGTTTATTAACCTTTGAAGCATAGAAATCTGGATGAGAGGACGATCACCAAGCCACTTGTCTTCCCAAAAGAAAATGGACCTTCCAATCCCAAATCACCATCTTAATCCCTTTTTTAAAAGTAAGTGAGCCACACAAATGGATTTCCAAAAAGCGAACCCTGCAGAAGGAACCTCACCAAAAAGAAATTTCGAAGTTTGAAGATATTTCCTTCTCAAAATCTTAACCCAATCAGCATTTTCATTGGAGATGAGTTGACAGGCTTGTTTAGCAAGGAGAGAAATGTTGAGAAGATGGATCCTTCTAAGCTCTAAACCTCTTTGGTCTTTGGGTTTGCAAACTTTATCCCAAGCAACTAAATGAAATCTATGTCTATTTTTCGACACTGTCCAAAGAATTTTTTTTTGGATTTTTTCTATTTTTTGGTAAATATTTACAGGAGCTTTGAACAAAGAGAGGAAATAGACTGGGATACTTTGAAGACAAGCCATGGTGAGAGTAATTTTACTCGCTTGAGACAAAATATTACCTCTCTAGGTAGAAAGATTTTTTTACAGTATTTCAATAACATTATCACATAGGCTTTCTTTGGCATTTCTAATAAAAAGAGGTAAGCCCAGATAGGATGAAGGAATATGGGCTATGAAACATTCAAGGATATTGGTAATGATATTCTATCTTCTTATATGAGTATTGAGAAAATATAATTTTCTTTTCTAAAAATTTATCCTTTGGCCAGCAGCTTCTTCATACAAGAGGAGAATATGCTTGATGATTTTGGCTTCATTAACGAAGGCAAAGGTAGACAACAGGGTGTCACAAAAAATTATTGATGAGATATGGGATTACATTGAGAGGTAACCTAAAGTCCAAAAATTAGACCTATATTTCTTGCTGCCAGGATTGATCTGCCTAAAGCCTTGACAACAATAATGAAAAGAAGAGGAGATAAAGGATCTCCTTGCCTTAAACCCTTGCTGCTCTGAAAGTATCCTACAGGAGAGCCATTAATAAGGACAGAAAACCAAGCTAAGGAAATACATCCTTTGATTAAGGAAATCCAATCAGAATGAAAGCCGAACTTGTTCAAGATGACCAAAAGGAAAACCCAATTGAGTCTATCATAGGCTTTATTTGTGTCAAGTTTAAGAAGGAAAGCAACTCTTTTATTGGAGGATATGGAATGAATTGCTTCATGGACTAAAATTATGCCATTCAAGATGGATCTTCCTCTGACAGAGCTTCCCTAGAACTAATTTATGATTAAAGGCATCACCTCTCTTAGGCGGATAGTAATGGCTTTTGTTAAAATTTTGTATAAAACATTGTAGAGGTTGATCGACCTAAATTCATTAAAATTGCTTGCATTAGGATTTTTTGGTATAAGCACAATAAAGGTGGAATTGAAGCCTCTGGGAATAACTTTAGAAATTTAGATTTCTCTTAAGGCATCACAAATATCCTGACCAACTAAATCCCAAAAGGCTTGAAACAATCTTGGAGGTAAACCATCAGGACCAGGGGCTTTGTCAGGTTTCATTGAGAATAGAGCATATCTGAACATCAGTAAGTTTACTATTAATGTCATCAAAAATAATATGAGGAATAAATTGAATGAAGAAATCCATGGCAACTTGAAAATTAGGTCTGCTTTTCTCCTTGAGTAATTGCATAAAATGAGTTATCCCTTCATATCTGATTTCCTTAATATCATTAATGATCCTTCCATCCTGGCTGTGAATTTCTTTAATTCTGTTGTTGCTTCGGTGTCTCATAGTAGATACATGAAAGAAATTTGTATTGGAATATCCTTGTTTGAGCCAAATATACCGAGACTTTTGTATCCAAAAGGTTTCCTCACATTGAAGGATATTGTGATATTCAGCTAATAAGTTCCTCTCTTCACTTCTCACATTAGCAGAATAATCTCCTCTTTCCTGACTCTCTTTTTCAATTATGGCTAACCTGTTCTTGATATCTTGTTTATTCTGAAAGATATTTCCAAAGATATCTCTATTCCATATTTTTATATTTTCTTTGATAGTCTTGAGTTTTCGGTCTAAAACAAAAGAAGGAGTTCCTTGAACATCAGATTACCACCACTGACTCATCCTCTCTTTGAAATCAGGATGTAACATCCACATAGCTTCAAAATTGAAAGGAGTTTTGAATATTTTGGGGTTGTTGGTGTCTAAAATAATAGGGCTATGGTCGAAATCAATTTTGAGAAGATATTGAAGATTTGCATCACCCCAAATGGCAAGAGCTTCCTAAGAAAATAAAACCCTATCAAGTTTAACTTGAATCAGCGGAGACCCACACCTTCGATTTGACAAGGTAAATTGATTGCCTTTAAAATTTACATCCATCATATTGTGATCATTAATAAAATCCTGAAAAATCCTCCATACTTTTGGAAAATGAGCCAACCCCTCCCTTCTTATCAAAACGAAACATAGGAGTATTAAAATCTCCCGTGAGGATCCATGGAAGCTTTGGAAAAGCGATTTTGATAGAAGACAAGATATCCCACATGCGAGACCTCTCAGATATGGAATTGGGTGCATAGATATTTGTGATAACCAAAGGTGAGTTATTATATTTGTCAAAAAATAGGATGCTCATCATCTCATCGTTGTAATGGATAAGTTTTCTTTCTACAGCGTTTGGGTTCCATAAGCACAGCAGGCCTCCTGAAGCCCCTTTGGCATTACAAGCAATGAATTCACAATTCTTCCAAATATGATTGCAAATATGTTTATCATGATGCTCAATAACCTTGGTTTCTTGGAGCACAAAAATGGTAGTTCTTATTTCCTTCCTTAATGATTTATCTAATCTCTGTTTAGCTAAACCATTAAGGCCTCTCATGTTCCATGAGAGGATCTTCATTTGGAATATTTAGAGGTTCGTTTGCCTCCCTTTACGTGCGATTGGGGAGGTTTGGTGCACTTTTATTCTTCCTTGGAAAGGTTAATGCCAACAGATTATAGATTTTTTTATACTCCATTAGCAATATCTTCATTTACACCTTGCTTCCATTGATCAGCATTGGAAGGCCTTCCACGCTTTTTTTCAACTCCACAATCAATGGGATATTTCTTCTGGCTTCTGGTCATTTTTGGGCTGAAATTGTTGGTAGAATTTTTTGAACCACAGGACTAGATGGTTCAAAAAAGGAGGAAGGGATGGAGATCTCATCAACTAGAGGTTTATCTTCATTGAAAGCAGCTGGGAATGAAGGATTATCATTCAAGGATTTAGAGGATGGTTCTTGTTGGACTTCCATTGGATCTAAAGAGGGATTTGACTCAGAATTGGGATTATTAATTTCATCAACAACAATATCAGGATCTAAATCACGTAGAACTTGAAATTGATTAGGAAGTGTGAAAAGACTAACCTCATTAGGAGTAGCCTATGAGGAAGCTTTTTTTCCCTTATCTTTTGGAGACTTGCTAAAAGAAGATTTGCCTCGTTCATCCTAGATTTTTTAATCCTTGATGAGCTTGAAGGTGATTCCTTTAGAAGGAGGAAATATTCTTTTATCCTTTTTAAAAGGTGTCTAAAATTTCTTTTCTTTGTCATTGATTTGAGTATCCTGATTTGATTCAGCAGTGACAGTTTGTTTTTGAGTGAGGGGAACTGAGCGCGAAGATGACCTTGAGTCCGAAATTCAATACATAAAGGAGGTTTGTTCTCATATTCAATAGCTTACTTGCAAAAAAATGCCCCATGCTCCAGCTCAACGAAGGTAGGAAGAGAAGAATCAATATTAGCATTGACACAAATATGAGAAGCATGCATTCTTGATCTAGACAAAGTGACCCTGTCAATAAGGAGAAGATCTCCAATCGTCGAGGCAATGGCTTTAAATATAGATTCCCACCAAAGATGCCAGGGGATATTTGGAATTCTAACCCAGATAGGAGCAAAATTGATGCTTTGAGTGTCTGGGTCAAAATCAGGAGTCCACTTCATTAGAAAGACACTTTTGGACCCAAGGAACCAAGGTCCACAAGACAAAATTTGATTGGCATCTTCCTTGGTATTAAGGCGAATGCCAAAAAAAGTATTGGTGAGGCCAAAAATTTCCAGGGACCCTCAAACTTTCCATTTGGAAAAGACCCAGTGCCTAATAGTATCTAGATTGGATTTCCTCTTACCACTTTTCCAACCAGAGAAAAGGATTCATCAACTAAAAATTTATTTGCCACACTTATAGGGATCTTAATTATGTTCTCAAAAACTTAAAAAGGTGGGAGTGAAGGATCGACAAAGAAAGAAGAAAGGCCCAAAACATTAGCAAAGGAAGGTTTAGGGGTAGAGGGAATGTCGTCTCCCCAAAAATAATTGACCTTGCCAGATGAAGAGTTATCCAGGTCTGCCTTGGAAGAAGGAATGGAAGGGGCAGGCTCGGGAATGACGAAGCTAGCCGAAGTAGAAGAAGCAGAAAAAAAGTTCCCATTGGTGCAACCACCATAACCACCACCAGCTGAAGAAGGAAAGAAAAGGGTTGCGATGTCAGGTTCACTAGCACCCAGGACTTTGACAGTAACCTCAAAAATAGTAGAATCGAGTGAAGCAAAAATATTGTTGAGATCGTCCTCTCACCCAGAGAAAAAGGATTTGACATCATCCTCAAAAGCGACAGTGCCAAGCAGAACAAAAATGGTCCTGAAACCTTCCTCCCACCCTCCAGAAGTTTGAAAATAATCCTTCCTGCCTTCATAAATTTGAATAACAAAGGACCCACTACCACAGTTGCAAAAGCCAGCTATGTTTTCCCACTACAAAAATCCTCAAAATTTTGACCACCAGGAGTATATTAGCATGTACCAAATAATATAATATTTTGAAGCATTAGGGAGATTAATCAACACGAGGAGGATGGAAAAAAAATATTAGTGACATTAAAATAGCAAGTGGACTCAAATCAATCACCTATGCCAATTTGTATATGACACCATCCTAATGGGAGAAGCTTCGAGATTAAACATAAGATACTTCAAAGAATTTTTGGATTGTTTTACATTAGCAACAAGGGCATAAATTAACCAAACCAAGAGCAGGTTTTGTACAATTAACACTTCTTCCTCAGAGAATAGAAGTTTCAATTAAATCTTGGGGTTCAAACTTAGTTCTAAGCCCACATTAAAATATTTAGGTATTCCAATAGGATTTAAGGTTACACGCAATTGTTGGAACACTACTATAAATAAAATGGTAAAGTAGATTCAGGGCTATAGTAATGGGTGGTTGAGCCTAGAAGGAAGAATAGTACTTATTAAATCAGTTATAGCAAGTCTCCCAATCTATCAACTTTTGGTCTACCATGCTCCAAAGTATGTGCTTAATAAGCTTGATGGACTCATTAGGAGTTTCCTGTGGCAGGGAGGAAAAAATATGATAAGAAGAAATTTCATCCTGATAATTAGGAAGCTATCTCACATCCTAAAGAGCCAGGGGATCTAGGAATAAGGAAATTTGAAGAAGTTAGCAAAGCTTAAGGGGATAATCTGCTATGGAACCTAGTCAATCCTCCTTTCTCCCCTTGGAAGGAAATACTAAAGGCTAATACACTGACAAATCTAAAGGTTTGTAGCTAATAAAAAATATAGCAAGCAAGTTTGGTTCTTCCTCAATTTGGAAGCACATTATTGAGGTAAAAAATATAATCTTAGACAAAGTGTCGTGGTTACTTGGATATGGTTAGCTTCTCAACCTTTAGGAGGATCTAGTTATGGGAAGACCCCCTCTCGATACCAATTTTTCTCAAACTCTTCAAGAAGAATAATAGAATTTAGGAGTTCACAAACTAGTTGATATAATAGAATGGGTGGTAGGACATTGTAACTAGAGAGACCCCCCTGCCTAGTCACATACAAGAACAGTGGAAAAATCTCAAATTTTGAATTGTTGGATATAAACCTTACTCCCATAATTCAGATAAATTGATTTGGGGGAAGGTAAGAAAGACAAGGGAATATCAAGTCAATATGGGAGTTAAATCCCAACAAACAGGAAAGGTAAACAAAAAGTTAGCATAAATATGAAAACGTCAGATCCCCCTAGTATTCAACTATTTTATTGACTAGTGCATCGAAATAAAATTATCATTGGAGATAATTTGAAAAAGAGAAACATAATGAGACCTCATATATGTCCAAGATGCTTCAAAAGTGAGGAAAACACTAGATATATTCTCTTTGAATGCCTAGCATCCCAACATATTTGGATAGGATTTGCATCTAAATTTGGATTAGTAATTACAGGTAACATCAACATAGATAATTGCTTAAATCAATGGAGCCAAATGTATAAATGGGGTCTCAAAAGAAAACATTTGCTCAAGTATTTATGATAATCCATCCCTTTCTACATAATATGGGTAATATGGAAAGACATGAATGGATTAATTTTTTAAGGAAAATATAAAAAAATCGGAGTACTAGTAATCATAATTATCTGGGGGATAGTTTCAAAAACAAAAGCAAACTACAAAAAAACAAAATCCTAGAAAAATGATTGGTTCAAAGCTTCTCATTCTACAAAGAACGGATCTCCAAGCTCTATTGGGAACAAACAAAATCCCTAAAGTATGTCAACCCATGATCCAATACCCAACTCTATTTTTTGATGGCGCTTCAAATTCTAATCTAGGAATGGCGACGACAAGGGGAATCATTTTCCAAAACAAGACAATATTTGTTCTCAATTATAATATTTGTTTTGGGTAAGCTTCCAAAAATGTAGTTGAAGTGATTAGCTATGAAGTTGGTCTTAAAATAGCAACTAAAAATGACATATGAAAATTACATGTTTATGGGGACTCTAAGTTGATAACCTCTGCTCTTGTCAATCAAACAACTTTGTCATCACTGCAATTAAGGATCATTTATGCACACATCAAGGATTTGGAATCCAAATTTACTCAAGTCATTTACTCCTAAATCAAGAGGGGTTTAACAAAGAAGCAAATGCTCTATCTAATGCGACTACGTACTCAGCACGCATGAAGCTTTATATCGCTCATTATAGAGAGGGTGGAGCACATAAAAGAAAACACATAAAAAAAATATACAAGGTCTACAAAAATAGGTCGGTTGAGGATAGCGAAGTAGTGAATATGAGATAGAAGACTCTAATGACAAGGATGACTTTGGGCATTTAGTTCAAGATTTGACTAAGGAATTTAATAATTTTTATTGAGGAGTTTAGTACTACAACTATGATTATAAATAGATTAGATAAGGATGATAGTAGCAAGACAATATTTTTGATCTTTTTGTAATTGATCTAGCAGGTTCGATCAACCAGCAGTCCTTTTCTCTGTTCTCGACTAATTTTTCATAATTAATACATATATTTACTTTTAAAAAATTATTGTAAATCAAGAGCAATATTGATAAAAAAATATCTTATATTTTATTGTATTAACCGATTGTACAATATCCTTTTAAATATAATAGAATTGATTAAATTCCATGGATTCGTTGAATAAATGATGACCTAAAATAAGAGTGTCATCAACAAATTGGATATATCATTTGGAGGGATTATTTATCACAACTTGAATAACTTTTATTTTTCCTTCCACTTTTGGTTTTGAGAAAGGTCTACCCAATGCCTTAGAAAAAATAATAAAGATATTAAGAAGATAGAAGACCATATTAATGGAGTTCATTAGATAATTCAAAGTATCTAGGAGGGGATCCATTAATTAAAATATATTGTTTTGGAGTATTGACACATCTAATCCATTCATATCAACCTTGGTCAAAACCAAAATTTTTACAAATATCATATAGAAAATTATAGAAAACCTAGTCATATGCTTTACTTGTATCTTTTTTTTTGCTTGATAAAAAGGGTTTGTACTTGGGTCCCCCACCCTTAACAAATTACATCTCTCTTTTTTAGAGCTTGAGAGTTTAATAGATACACTTCTCATCTCAATTGAGATGCTATAGTTATAAACCTACATCATTTTACATAAAATGTTTGAATTCTTGATTTTCATTTTCTGGATCTTTTCAAATCTTTGTATGTACAATTACTCTAGAATTTAGCATCCTTCTTGACATTTTTCTATAGTAGCCTTCACAATGCCAAAACTTCACCTCTACTATCTATACCTTGCATCTTAGTAGAGTAATAGTTCCAAAACATCGCACTAGCATAGTCTGCTTTACCAAATATGGATTGCTAGTTTCCTTCCTGAAACACAAGTGCAACCACAAAAATTATAATAAATAGTCTTAAATGAACACACATTATTGTTATAAAATAAAATAGATAATACCAATGGAAAATATTAAAGTAAATCTTAATCATTAATTGATTTAGGCAATCAACAATTTTTATCAGCTTCAACTAAACTTTCTACTTCCTCTAACCATGGAAAGGAGAAGTTAACTTCACGATCCTCAATAAAAACCCCTCTATTGGCTATCTTATCTGCACATTTGTTTCCTTCCCTTAATATATGTGTAAACCTAATTTCTTCAAACTCTTTAGCAAGATCTTGAATTTCCACAATTATCTCTTGTATGTTCCATGGAGCCTTTGCTTTCCTCAAAATAGCATTTATTACTATGAAAGAATCACCTTCCATCCAAACTCTATTCCATTTCATTTGTTTACATATTTTTAACCCTTATAAAGTTGCCCAAGATTCAACTTCATTATTTTTCTTAAATCCACAATTGAAAGCATAATGAAACAAAATCTCTCCCCTATTATTTCTAATTATTCCTCCTCCTACTAGTCTTGGGTTTCCTTTAGATGCTCCATAAAATTTCAATATGACCCAATCCACATCTGGTGGTTTCCACTTTATATTCTTTACCTTATTTTTGCTTCTCTTATACCCAACATCATAATTACATTTAATGACTTGACTCCATCTATCAAGACTCTCTGCTTCCAAATTAGGGATTGGGTGATTTGATAGGGTTGGTTTAGACTCCTCTATGGCTAAACATATCTTCTTTTTCATTACCTCTAAACTACTTTCCTTTCCTTTAAATATTCTTCTATTCCTTTATAGCCATATAGTCCAAAGTAATGTATCTTTTGATATATCCCATATTGTCTGTAAAGCCTCAATTTTATAAGTGCTCTGCCATTGCTTTAATTAACCTTCAATTTTTCTATTCATCACCAAGAATTAGCCAAACATATTAAGAATCCATTTCCATATATTCCAGACTATTGAGCAATGTTCCAAGAGATGGTCAATACTCTCCTCCTCCTTATTACATAAAACACATTTAGAGGGAACATGAAAATCCCTTTTCCTAAGGTTATCCTAGGATAAAATTCTTCTATGACCTACTAGCAAAACAAATATTTTTACTTTAGGAATGCTTGGGCTATCCCAAATATCTCTTCAAATTCTAGTGATATTATTATTATGTTGGTGTTGAACATTATATCCACTTCTTGTTGTGTATTCTCCTGAGCTATTCAACTCCCAAATAAATTTATCCTTGGCACCCCTCGGAATAATTACAGTTGTTATTTTTCTACTCAATTGCCTCCTAGCATCAATGTCTTGTATACTTGTAAAAAAATCTTCTTTCCATTTGTATCTTCCTTCTTGATCCTTGTACAAAATTTTTGAAACCCTATCATCGTATTTGTCTTGAAGCAATCTCATCCAAGGTTTCAATACTGGATCTAAATTGAGTGGTTTTTTATCACACCAAGTATCCATCCAAATAGAATTTTTTTCTCTAGTTACCACCACCCATCTTAAACCTTTAATCATAAGATCAATAGATTTTTTTAAACCATTCCAAAGAGTAGAACCATTTGGAAGAGAGAATGTAGTAAATATTAAACTTGGGTTATTAGGATCAACATACTTAGAAGAATTCTTCCCCATTGTCTTTGAATCTCTTTGTACAATCTCCATATAAATTTTCCCCAAAGAGCTAAGTTTGCATATGTAAGAGCTCTTAAACCAAGACCTACCCTAGTTTTATCATCACACAACTTGCTCCATTTCACCAAAGAAAATTTCCTTTTATCATGTAAACCTGACCATAAAAAGGATTGCATAATAAAGATTAATTTTTTTCAACTGATTTTGGCATAGAATACAAATACATATAATATGTTGGAATGGCTTGTAAGACTGACTTAATTAACTGCACTCTTCCTTCTAATGATAACCATCTACCTTTCAAAGCTGGAAGTTTATTTTGAACTTTACTAATAACTAGATTCCATAAATCTTTCCTCATTCTCCCCTCAAATAAAGGCACCCCTAAATAAGTTGTTGGTAAATTTGCCTCCTCCATTTGAACCAACATATAAATTCTTGCTTTGATATTAGCGGGAGTGTTAAGAAATTAAATTTTGGATTTAGTCCTATTAATTTTTTGCCTTGAAGCTCTTTCTTACTCTTTTAAAAAGTTATCCAAATCTCTGGCCTCATTTATCCTTGCCCTTCCAAAAAGGATTGTATCATCTACAAACTATTTATGGGTGATGTTATCGATGTTATTACTAACCTTAAGTCCACTTATAAATACATATTTGTAAGCCTTCTTTCAGTTCCTACTCAAAAATTCTGGCATAATAATGAACAAATAAGGAGATAGAGGATCTCCTTGTCTAAGGCCTCTCTTGGCTTTAAAATATTCTCTCACTAACCCATTGACCAACACTGAATAAGAAACTATAAAGACACAAGCTTATGCTTTATTTATATCTAACTTTACAAGAATAACTAGTTTTTCATGGACAAAAAGAGAATATATAGTATCTTGCACAATGACTAAACCATCAAGGATTTGCTTTTGATAAATAAAGCATCTTGTCCATCCAAGATAACACGATATAAAATTTTATTCAATCTACTTTCCATTATTTTTGAAATCATCTTATAAATAATGTAATAAAGACTTATTAAAGGAAGATTATAAAAATAGTTTATCTCACATTTCCTAGGAATGAACACAATACATGTGGTAATTATGTAACTTATTATAGCCTTCTTTTTTCTAGTCCCTCCTACCATGGGAAAATATCAATCTTCAATATATCCCATAAAATTTAAAAGCAGAATGTAAGAAATGCATGAGGACTATGCACCTTGTCCAAGTGGAAGGAAAAAAGTTCCCCCTAAAGTTCCTCCATCAAGATCTTTCTTTTTTTCGATGAGGAAAATTGTGAGGGACATTTTTTGCAGGACTACCCAAACTGCCAAACTTGTTTCAGCCATATTTCACTCATATGAACTCGGATTCAGTTGAAATTTTGAGGATAGATACCTAGAAACCCTAGAATATCTCCACCAATTTTTAGATAATTTGGATTAACACAGAGCCTAGCACATACCTATGTGTGAACAAGATTTTTGGCAAGTGACTGTGCAAGGGTTTCATATGGGTTAAGTGCAAGCAGCTCTAGAGGTTGGTTTTCAAGGCCTTCGAGCCCTAGAGGCCAATATTTTTGTGGTTTCTACTCAATATTTTAGCAGGAAATGTTGTAGGGGATCCAATATGGGTTAGAAATCTATATTTCAATAGATATTCATACTGTGAACTTGAGTGACAACAACTTCCAATTTGTTGCATAAAAGAAAAGTGAAAATCATACCTTTCCATGGCATCTAGGGCATGGATTAAAGAGATCACAAAACAAGTTTCAAGAAGCTGATCAAAAAATAGCTCAAATATCAAGTGAATCTGGTGCTAAGGTGCACCCACAAAATAAATCTACTATGGAAACCCCTATCAAGGGTAAGAATTTCAAAGAATCGGTCCCAAAAATAAATTTTAGGGATGCCCTTTGTGGTGGGTAGCCTCAGCCTAATGCTAATATTAATCTTAGGGCTTCCCATAAACCTCTAAGAATGCCTAATATTGATCCCACAAAAATAGAGTCAGGATATTTTAAAGCAGCTGATGGAACTCCTATTGTTAAGCTTGATATGGGCAACATTCATACTGGCATTGAAGATCTATAAAAAAGAGGACTAATTTTTCATTTCATGGGTTTTCGTTTGAGTCTATATGCTTTCAAAGTCTGGGCTACAAAAATCTGGAAAACTAAAGGTGAGTTACAAATCTCTATTTATCCAAATGGTTATTTTCTTGTTTTATTTGCTAATAATGAAGATAGAGAAAATTTTCAAGGGGGTCCCTCGTTCTTTGGAAGGGCAGGGCTTTTCATGAAGCCTTAACATACTAAATTTAAAGCTGAAGAAGAGATGCCTTCTAAAGGTCCCGTGTGGGTTAGACTCTTTGGCCTCCCAATTGAATTCTGGAATTCAACTATTTTTTCTTCAATTGGAAACTCTTTAAGCACATTTATGATGACTGTTGATTGTACTAAAAAATTTTAACATATTATTTATGCTTGGATTTGTGTTTTAATGGATTTTGACAAACCCCTACCTAAAAATATCACTTTACAATTTGGGGAGGACACTTGGGAGCAAGTAGTGGACTATGAGAACATTCATTTTCGTTGTAGAATTTACCATGAATATGGTCATTTGGCTAGTGTTTGCCCAAATAAAATTCCAAATCAAAAGAAATAAGATATAAATTTAGTAGGTTTCCAAATGCCTAAGAAGAAGAACACTAAAAAAAAACCAATTATGAAGGATCAATCAAAGTTATTTGCTAATATGTTTGAAATTCTTTCCACAAATGATATCCTAAGTGAGGAAGAGGAAATAATGGAAACATAAATCTTAGAAACACAATTTAAAGATAAAGGGAATAACTTAGATACAAACCAACAAATCAAAGGTTTTCAACAGAAAAAAGGAGAAAATATTCACAAGAAAAACAATAGTTTAAATGTTAAAACTTCAAATAATATAGGTCCCAATATAGATTCTATTGAACCTTATGGTAAAATTTTGAATGTGTACAAGCATTCTTCAAGGCTAGAAGCCATCTTAGATTCAATTGAAGTAAGTCAAGAAATTGGGAAAAAAAACTGAAGATGGATTCTAATCAAAAGGTAGGTCAAAATACTAATCAATATCATATTGTAAAAGAAGGTGAAAAGCTTGTAGAGGAAGGTAAGATTAATGCCCTTCCCAACTTTTTTAGCCCTAGTATTAATGAATATCATCACTTGGAATATTAGAGGACTCAAAGGGAGTCTTTAAAAACAAAATGAAATTAGAAGAATGATTCAGATAAATCATCCACATCTTGTTTTCCTTCAAGAAACAAAGATGTCAATAGAGGATATGGAATCAATTGCTAGTAAAATTTGGCCAGCTATAAAAGTGGTTTCCCTCAATTCCCAGGGGACTTCTGGTGGCATTGCTTGCCTTTGGGACCCAAAAGAGGTAGTTATTCACCATATGGTTTATAGTTCAAAGCAAACATTCCAACCAAATTATGCTTTGCATTACTGTTTATGCTCCGACTAATTTGGAGGAAAAAAGAAGACAGTGGAAGAATATTACTTATATTATCTCTCATTTTCCTAAAGCTTGGATCTTGATTAGAGGAGATTTCAATACCATCCTCTCTCTAGATGAGAAAATGTGGGTAAATATAAATTTGGACAGGAGCACTGACCTCATGAGCGAATATATTACAAACCTCCATCTTGTGGACATCCAACTAGATAATGGCCTTATGACTTGGTCTAACAAAAGGTAAGTCTTAGCTTGTATAATGGATAGATTGGATAGGTTCTTGCTCTCTGAAAATTTATTAATCCATGGTCACATTCCTAAAGTGAAGACTCTTAACAATGTTGGTTCGGATCACTGGCCTGTCATGGTGGAAATGTGGAAAACCAATGTGAGTTTCTCTCCTTTTCGATTTCAGTTAATGTGGCTTAGAGACAGTTCCTTTAAACCTCGAGTGCAACAATGGTGGAAGGAAGGTAAACCTAGGTATGGGACTAAGATATTCTATTTTTCCAAAATATTGCAATAGATTAAATCCAAAATCAAGACTTGGAACTGGAAGGATTTTGGGGATGTTCATAAAAAAAAAGTTATTGCTCAGCTTAAAACTTTGAATAAGAAAATATGTTTAGATGGCCTCATAGAGAGTACAAGTGTAGATGAAATTAAACTCATAGCTCAATTAGAGGAATGGGAAAAAAGAGAAGAACTCTTATGGAAGAAAAAATCTAGAATTCAATGGCTCAAATAAGGTGATCGAAACACAAATTTCTTCCACAAATCTCTTCTATCTCAAAGACCTCACAACTTTATTTCTTCCCTAAAATCAGAACTTGGAGATGTTTACACTTGGGATGGCATGAACTCTATTGTTGTCAATTACTTTTTCAATATTTTTGTTGCTACTCCTCTTAACTTGGCTTCTCAACAAAATGTTCTTCAAACAATCCCTTCTCTTATCACTTCTGAGGAGAACTCTATTTTGACTACTCTTGTTACTATCAATGAGCTTCAACAAGTAGTTTTTAAAATGCAAAAAGGGAAAACCCTAGGTCCTTATGGTTTTTCCATTGAGTTCTACCAAGATTTTTGGGATATCCTTCATGCTGATTTATTAGAGGTGGTGGAAGAATCCAGGAAAGCCAAAGAAATTTTGAAGTTTATCAATAAAACTTATATTACTCTTGTTCCAAAAGCTCAAGAGGCTGAACATATCTCAACTTTTAGACCTATTGCTTTATGTAATGTTCTTCTCAAAATCATTACTAAAATCATGGCAGAAAGGTTGAAGCCTCTTTTGCATAAGATTATTTCCCCTGAACAAGGGGGTTATGTGGAAGGGAGTCAAATAGTTGATGAGATAGTTCTTGCTTAGGAAGCCATCCATTCCATGGATATGCAAAAATATCCTTCCATGTTCATTCGGTTAGACTTATCCAAAGCTTATGATAGAGTGGATTAGCACTTCCTTATCAAAGTTTTGAGGCAATTGGTTTCTCTCAGGATTGGATGGATTGGATTATGGGATGTATATCTTCAGTTTCCTACTTAGTTCTTATCAATGGAAGGCCTTCTCAATTATTCGTAGATTCTAGAGGTATTAGGCAAGGTGACCCCTTATCCCCTTATTTATTCATCATTATTTTTGAATGCTTATGTAGGGTTATAACCAAAAAGAGAGAAGACAAAACCCTTGAGGGAGTTACCATTGCTCATGGAGCTAGACCTATCTCTCATATTCAATTTTTTTATGACTCTACTCTTTTAGGTAAAGCTATAGTTAAGGAAGCTTCTAGTATTAAGCAAATCATTAGCTATTTTTCTGAGGCTACCGGGCAATTGATCAATGAAGATAAATCTAAAGGCATTTTCTTTCACCACTCTGCCAGACAGGAATTCATGGTATTGGATAAATTAAGATATAATAATACCTCCCTTCCAATAACTTATTTAGGTATTCCCATTAATATTTGAAGACGAAAAAAATAGATTGGAATTGGTTGTTGGAAAAAGTCAAGAAGAAAATGGGAAAGTGGACCAATAGGTGGATTTCTTATAGGGGTAGAATCACCTTGGTAAAATCAGTCCTTCAAGATATTCCTATTTATGTTTCTACCGTGTTGAATATCCCAAAGGTTGTCCTTCGAGAACTGGATCAAATCGGTCATTGGTTTCTCTGGAGTGGTACTAAGGAGAAAAGAAAATGAGCCTTGGTGAAATGGAACACTTTATGTATTCCTAAGAATGAAGGGAGGTTAGAATTTTGGTCTGCTATTAATAACAACAAAGCTTTAGTTGCTAAATTATATTGGAGGATTTTGCATAACCCCAATGCTCTTTGGGCCAATAATCTCCATGCTAAATATGTTGAGAACAAAAGTCCTGAAGACCTTATTCGCTATCAATTGCCTTCCAAAGGTTATCCCATTTTAGTAGTTCTTAATACTGGTGAAGATTTGATAAAGAAAAAATTATTTTAGATCATTCATAATGGTCAACAAGCAAATTTTTGGATAGATTCTTGGGATGGTCACAAGCCTTTGATAACTTATTTTCCTTATTAGAGGCCTTGTATGGAGGAGCTTCATCGAGCTATTTGGATAAAGGTGGCTAATTACTGTTGATACGATACTGGTAATTCAGAGGTTGGTAGATATTGGATCCCTATAGAGGATTGGCCTATTCAAATCCTAGAAAGGTAAAGATAATATATCCAGTGCATCCTTCATATGATATCTCTCTCTTGGTCCCATGATAAAGATTGTTTTGGATGGAACAACACTGCTAAGGGTGAGTATTCAGTTGCTCAAGGTTATTGGTATTATGCCATAATAATACCAACCAATCATTTAACATCTTTTCTCAATTTTGGGCTCAAAAGCTCTGGCCTAAGGTGAGGTTCTTTACTTGGATTTTATTGCATCACCAAGGTGCTTACTGGAGAGCATCTTATGAAGCATGGTTTTCATGGCCCTTTTAGATGTGAAATGTGTGGAGAGAATGTGGAAACTCTCAGCCATATTTTTATTGAGTGTACTCTAGCCTCTGAGATTTGGAGGAAAATGGCCACTCTACTTGGCTTACAGTGGTCCAATTTGTTTACTTTTGAACAACTTTGGAGGGATTGGCCTAATAAATAGGGTGTTGATCATTTTATTAGATAGTTAGTTTGGATGGGTTCTACCATTCGTCTTTGGAATATTTGGAATGAAAGAAACAAATAAATTTTTAATCAAGAAAGGAAGGATATTCACTATATCTGGAAAAATACCATTACCAACTTAGTTGAATCAGTTCATCAGCTCCTTAATCACCCCCAAAACTCCCATTAAATATGGGATCAAGTGATGCAAAGATTGAATATTAACTCTTCTAAGAGCAACCAGCTTAAAGGGAATGTGAGTAATTGTAATATGGATAGAACAAGGAATTGGCAACCCCCTCCTAAGGATTTTGGAAAATTCAATACTGATGGAGCTTCTAGAGGGAACCCTAGAAAAGCTAGTGCAGGAATAATTGGTAGACTTTTAGATGGCTCCCTGGATTTTACTTTTGCTGATAATTTGGGTATTCTATCCAATAATCTTACTGAGGGGTATGGTATCCTTAGAAGCCTTCAAGAGGCTACTAAGGTTGGATGGGAAAAGGTACTAGTTAAGTCTAACTCTCAACTCATGATTAATATTTTGAAGACTCCTAAGAATCATAAGGTTGATTGGAGAATAAAAAGAATTATTGAGAAGATTCAGTTAATCCAAATGGTATTTTTAAAATTTTATTACAATCATGTGGTCAGAGATCAGAACATGAGTGTTGATGCTTTAGCTAATTGGAATTTGGACAAAGGTGATCTTACTTGCTACAACCACCCTCCTAGATGGTGGGCTTCACAAATAAGGGAAGCTCTTCTTTCTATCATTTCTTTGGATGGCTCCAGTTCTAAAGGTACCTAGTTTCTTCTTGCTTTATTTTTGCTTCTCTTTGGTTCAGTCAGGGTATTTTAGTTCCCTAGCTCAAACTAACATTTCTTTTATTTCCTTTTTTGATTATTGCCTTATTAGTATTTTGGTCTAGAAAGGTCATTGTTGTGTTCTATTTTTTTTTCTTTTTCTTTTCTATTTATGTGTGTGCTTTTTTTTTTGTGTGTTTTTTGTTCTTGTGTTTTTTTGTTGTTGTTATTATGTTTTGTTGTTCTTGTGCTTGTGTTTATGTATGTTTGTGTTAATTGGTGTTGTTGTGTTTTGGTGTGTGAGTGTTTTCTATGTTTTTATTTTTCTTTGTTTTCTGTTGTTGGTTGTTTTTTATTTGATTTTATTTTATTATTTTTTAGGTTTTTATTTCATATTTTTGTTGGTTGTGTCTTTGTAGCGTTCTGTTTTTTTTTGTTATGTTTGTGTTTTGTTATGTTGTTCTTGTGTTTTTCTGTGTGGTTCGTGTTGGTTTTTTTTAATCTTATTGTATGTATGTTTGGTTGTGCTTTATCTTTTTGACACACTCAAGGAGTAGTTTTTTTTTTAATCTTTTTGTGATTTTTGCGGAAGAGATACCCCTACCTCCTTGGGTCTTACCCGAAAGTAGCATCCCTTCTGGGATTTTTTCCAAAAAAAAAAAATATTTTTTTTTCATTGATTTTACACAGGTATTTATGAGAGGTCTCGGTACCCTCATATTGAAGTGGGTTTGAACCTTAGACCTCTCAAAGAGAGGCCAAAGCCTTTAACACTGTAGTAAGCTTACAACTATCCATCAAGATCTTTCTTATCAACCTTCCTTTCTATATTTCTATGATAATTGATGGAATGTTTTACAAAATACCACTTTGATCATCCTTATCCTACCCAACTATTGATAGAATATGTTTCATTCAATTGATTTCCCCCTCCTAATTGCTTCTTCTTCCTCAATACTTCTTCCATATGGAGTTTAAAATTTTACTTTAATGAAATGACAAACTTTATTTGGTTGTTACATGTAGAAACTAGTATTATTATCACCATTATTAATCTTTCTCTCTATATATATGATTGGTCCCAATATTGCTCTTCCTTTTGTAAAATAATATGACAATAAATAAATAATATATTTTTGTAAACATACGTATATTTACAATATCTTTTGTAAATCCTTGAGCTTATGTTTAATTTCCTTCTTTCTTATAAATACATTACCAAATTTTTTGGTATTCCAAATTTTTATTTCTCTTTAGATATTTCAACTTCTGAACAAACTTTCTTAGTAAGAGGATATCATGACCCCTCATAAAAACTTGTGTAAACTTAAATATATATATATATAATTAAATAGCATTAGCTCAATTGATTAGATTTCTCAACATTAAAGGAGGAGACTCAATTTCAAATCTTGCCAAGCGATAGATATACAGATAATATCCAAACTTTGTTGTAATACCACTATGTGGTGATGATGTAATACAGGTGGGGCCCATTTAAATCCCATATAACCAATTAAAAAAAAACTTTTGAATAAACTTGTACACATGTGATCCTTCAAACTTTGCTTCATCTCACCACATTATATCCATTTAGAAGAGATTAGGTCTTAGATCCACATAGACTAAAAGTGAAATGGATTTGGATTATTATCATTAAGTAGATCATATATCAATAGAAATGGTTTGATATTTGATATTTCTCATAACAAAGTGTCTAAATAGATTATATACTCTATTTGTTACCAACTATGAGATAATAAAATTTTTCTTGATGTTTCTACCACATGAGATATCCCAATATGCCTATTATCCCATATATATTGAAATCTTGGATGAATACCATCCCAATGACAATTTAGGTTGACAAAGGAAGTAATATCCTAGATTGATATTAGAGCAGACAAAACTATCACCCTTGTGTTCTTAAGGGTACAAAACTATGTTGAGGTAGCCTAAGAATCCAAAGCTCAAAAAAATCAATCATCATTGAAATTGACATGAATAAATTGAGGTCTTTCCAACTTCTATTTGAAAGAGTAACTATATTCTAATCCTATATATTTATGAAACCAATTTTCACATTTTTCTCTTTCTTGTCAAAAATACCATCAACCCAGTTACTTTTTTATTCTAGCAAGTGTCCATTTTATTTGCAATTGTCCCATATTATTACAATACCTCTTAAAGCTCCCATAAAAAATAAAAAATAAAATGCTAGACGATCCCCCAAGTTCCAAATATTTTAATGCATCCTTGCATTATTCACTACCTATTTTTATTTTCCATATTAACAAATTCAAAACCATAACAACGTTCTAATTCCTAAAACCTATTTTTTCCCATATTTATACCATGAATATTCCAATATACCATCTTCATCATCATTTTTTATTTTTATTCATGGATTAATTTCACTTCTTTTTAACATGTGTAATACTAGTCAAACTTCAACCCCTTTGTGCACAAATTCTAATCTAAAAGGATCTTGAAGCTTATTTAAAATTCTAACCTTTTTTTTTTTTTGATAAGTAGCTATTGTATTTACAAGTGGGTTTTAACTAGGATCCCAAAACCTGATTACATAAGAGTTGGAAATAACATGCCGAGAATAAGCCATTACAACAAAATTTTGGGCCCAAGGTACCAATACCTTGAAAATGAAAAACAAACAGAAATCCCGCCCAGTGGGAACAGGTAAATTTGAACAATCCCGCCTAACGAAAAACCACCAATTTCGAAGGAAGGTAAGTTTGAAGATCCTGCCCAGCGGGGAGCAGCTAAAAACCACCATCGTGTAAATCCCGCCTAGTAGGAAGTAGCAAAAAACCATTATAATATAAATCCCGCCTAGCGGGAAGCAGTCAAAAAACCACCAAAGAGTGAATCCCGCCCAGTGGGAAGCAGCTAAAATTCATCCCAGTGTAGATCCTGCCCAACGTGAAGCAGCAAAAACCTCTACCAAGTGAATCCTGCCTCCCGATAAAACCAGCAAGAAATGAGAAAAACCCGCCCAACGGGAAACCCAGTGGTTTTGGAGAATCCCGCCCCGCGGGAAACCATCTCTCCCAACGGGAAACCATCCTGCCCAGAAAAAATGGGGAATCCTGCCCAGTAGGAAGCAGCTGAAAACCAGCAAATAGGAGATCCCGCCCATCGGGAAGCAGCCAGAAAGCACCACCAAGAGAATCCCGCCCCCAGGACAACCGACAGGAAAAGACAACAAGTTAAGGGACCAGGGATACAGGGACTGGGGATCCCAGGCGGGAAGAGGTAACAGCCACAAATATGGGATCCCTGGGAGCCTAGCCTAGGGGATCCAGGGTCTGCATGCATAGATCAGATCCCCCCATGATTTGAAAAATGCAGCAGAACCTAGAGAACCCCAACAGCAGGGGCCAAGAATCCCATCCTTGCATAGGAGAAACTTCAGGGAACTAGGACTGAGGCTGGGAACAACCCAGGCAGATAAAAAGCCCCCCCCAAGGCCAAAAAAATGCCCAGGGAGTCCACCAAGGAGCAGAACCAAAACGAAGAAGCCTCCAAGCAGGAAATCGAAGAGGGCCCTCCCCACAGGGACGGGACCAACATCAGCCACAGGATCCCAGAGAGGATTCACTAGCAAAAGGGGAAAGAGGCCCCCCGAGACCACCCCCAAAGCAGTAAGGACCTCAAAGGAAACCCCAGGAAGCTATCAAAAACCCAACCAATCACCCCCACCACCCAGAGAACCGCAAGGAACCAAATCCATGCCAAAAACCTACAGAAAACCCGCGGGGAAGCCTGAAGGAAAAAACGGGAAGGGATCCCAAAAACAACAAGGAACCCTGGGAAGCACCAGGACAAAAACTCAAACAAGGGAACCCTGACCGACTAGGAGAGGTGCAGAAAGAGGAAAAGGATCTCCCTCAAGGAGATCATCTACAACAAACAATCCCAGGGAGGAATGACCTAGGATGAGCCAAGGACTGGGCAGGACCCAGGGGAGGGGGAGCAGGGAAGGGATCGGGACCCTCCCCTCTCTACTTTTTTCCCTCATTCCTAACCTTTTTTTTTTAATTCGCAATAATTTTTTTATATTTTTGCAAGATTAAGATAGAAATTGTTAGTAATTAATTAGCTTCAATATATTTTGAAATATTTTACAAAATATGTTTATATATAGATAAAATATATTTTAAGAAAGTGACAATTTATGTTCATTTTATCTATTTCCTCCCTTTCTTCCCCTATATTATTGGTACTTTATAATTTGTTTCTCTCCTTGGTCCTTTCAAGTTTTGACTTATTATGGGGTCTCTTTTGCATTTTTATTGTCTTTCTATATGTTTCTCTACTATCATTTGTCATGGAGATTTTTCCTATTAAATTATCTTTTCTATTAAATAATAGTGTTGCCTTACAATCCTAGTATGATTTATCATTTCATTTTATTTTTTAAGTTTTCTATGCCATTTTTTCTTTGTTACCATTTTTGTTGCTCTATCTATATGAGGAATCTACGATTGTGACTCTTTACCTAGCATAAAAGAGGCATCCCACCCTTTTTTATTTGCTCCACATTCTTGATATCATTTTATTTCCTTTTTAGATCCGTTTTTCATTTACTCTCCTAATAGTGGCTTTCATTGCTTTATTATTGTTAAGGGGTCTATATTGTCTCTTTTGTCATCATTTTTTTTATAAGATTTGTTTTGGTTTATCAAAATCCTACATGTTGTAGGTTATTATACCTTATCTTTTATGAAAAAGGGTCATGGTATCATCATGCCATGATTGTCACCCTTGGTTCTATATTGATTTTAATCATTTTACATTTCCAACATCATGGAAAATTTTGATTTTTGTTAATACCCCAAGTATTTCATATTTTGCATATCATAGGGTTTATGTTTCACTTTTCTTATCTCTATATTTCCACTTCTATTGCTCTATCTTGTTCAAGTAATACATATTTTTACTCTTTCTCTTATATCATAAGGGTATGCCATTGTTATTCTCTCTCTTTTACACAAAATTTTATCTATTGAGATATTTTATTATTCTTTCCCTTGCATGAAAGGGTTAGTTTTTATTTTGCTCTTTATGCCTTACTTGGTTCATTTTTTGACATATTATTTCCTTCTCACCATGCTTTTTCTTCTTAGAAATCATGTCATCATTGCAAGGCATGACCAGTATCACTTTTATTTCCACTACAACACACTTTAAGTGTCATGGTAACTTTTTAGGTCTCCTCATGGATCTCATTATTTATATTTTATGGATACCTTATCCTTCTATCTATGTTGCCTCCTTAGTTTATATTCATATCTATATCATCAATTCTATGTTTTTATATATGATGGTTAAGTTTCATTTGAGGCCATGGTCTATTTTATAAACCCTTTGGGCCCTTATACACCTTGTATAGGTGAATATTTTGTAATATTTTATTACTTAATCCAAATATCAATTCCTTAATCTCAGCCTAAAGGTCTTTTATAATTGTATATAATGGTCATACCAACCATTTTGTAATTGGTTTAAATGTATTCTATTTTTCAACAATGATGTATTTTGGTGTTCATAGACAACCTCTTATATCACATATTTGCTTTATGTGAGTTATTTATATAGTTTTGGGTAATGTGTTGATCTCATTCATTTCTGGAAGCTATTATAAAATTCAACATGGTATAAGGGTAGTTGTGAATCTTCATTACTTGATTGGTTATCTTCAGAAAATGATATTCTACACCACATCTTAAGGGAAACATTTTTTGGAGTAGCAAGAAGAATTTTCATAAGCTACCAAAAGCTGAAAATAGATTTTATGATAAAAACCCTAGGATGACTTGGATCACAAGGATCTTACTAGTTTTAGTAGATTTTTTCTAGAAGAAAATGTTAGGAATCCAATATTATCGATACGATATCATAATAGACCTAGACAATATATCCTCAAAGCATTCAAAAGATTCAATCCATAACAACAATGAACAATAAATTCACTAAATATTATTGATAAATATCTACTTTAAGCAATGCACTATAATGTAATGATCATTCTTCAATACACTATTATAATGCTTTGTATTCAATATATACATATATAATACTTCATATTCACAAGACTCTTGACCTTTACACTTACATAAAATTTTCATCTCCTCATACTCATAGGAGATCTAACTCTTCATATAACCACGAGCAGAAAGACCCTCATGATTGCACATACTAAATGATAAACTCTTAAACTCATAAATCCACACTTATTAGCATGATACCTCACTTACATAACGTATGCTTATTTATATGACACCTACTATATACTCAAATATTAAACACACTCTAGACTAAACTATTTACAAGGTACTTGCAATATTATTGCAAGGTATCAAATAATGTATTACCTTCAACAGCCACTTGTATTACATTATTTGGTATGAAGACATTTTGTCTTCAGGTGATCTCATTATTTGATTCTTGTCTTGGTCTTCTTACTCTAACTCTTGTACTACTTAAGGTTTTGGCATTGAATTTATTCCACTAAGTTGTTACCTACATCTTTTTTTTTTTTTGCACAACTTAGGTACAAAGCTATGCTTATTAGACTTATTTTTTTATATAGAAATATTTTAGCATTTTCTTAATTCTAGTCTATTTATCCATCCATAGTGTACTTCAATTTTCTTTTCTTGACAAGACTTTTGTTTGTTCTTTTCACAAATTTTACAATTATAGTGCATCCATCGATTATATTTTAGTTCACGCTTTTTATACTTTTTCCTTGTTTCTTTTTAATAATTGTTGTTTTGTTGTCAATATTATCAATGCCATGGATATTATTATTGAGAATTTTTGAGTGGCTTGTATCATTACTATCTTTGTCACATTGCTTCTCAATTTGATCCATACATTCTGCAAGACATTCATTTTCTAAACTTGTTTTATCAAGTATGGATAGATCTACGATTTTCCCATAATATCCCTATGAATTATTTTATTTTATTCCTCATTGGCGTTCTTTGTTTCTTGTACTTCTTTGACCATATTTTCTCTTTGATTTTCCCATTTTGGATATCATTTTTGTATTGATGTGTATTGCTATTGATTAGGTTGATATTACCTCTATTAGTATCTTCCGAATGGTCTATACATTTGATTTAGAGAATTGTATCTACAATAATTGGTGTTGTGACATTTGTTACATATGTGATAATATTTTATTTTTCATTCAGGTTTATGTTGTGATGATGAGGCAGTATTATTTGGCACATTTTTTTGTTGAAATAAAAGCTATTTCATATTCTTGAAGTATGTTGACCAATTACCCAGGTGTTGTAGGTGAGTTGGAGAGGAGAGGGTAATCCTCCAAGGGAGGTCCCAGGTTCAAATCTCCACCCTACCAAAAAGCTGAATTGGGTATCCAAAATCCAATTGATAATGTTGGTACGGGTAGGGTCGGGTGCAACTCCCGGGTGACTTTGACGGTGTAGAACCCCCTGTTCGTGGTCTCTCAAACCAAGGCGGCTCTGCAAGGGGTTTTTCGCTTTAATAAAAAAAAAATGGATGTTGACCAATTCATCAAAGGATACAATTTTGTTTAGCACTTGAAGAGAGGTGACTAATGTCTTAAATGTTTTTGGAAGTTCTCTTAGTGTAACTTGAACAAGAAACTTTTCTTCCACTTTCTCTCCCATAGTTTGTAGTTTAGATTTCAATTTTGCTACCCTTTGAAGAAAATATTCTATGTTTTCTCCATCATGAAATTTTACTGATAAATGTAAAATAGTAGCTTCATATTTTCTTCAAATATTGTGCATAACTTTTCCCAAGTGGCAACCTCACTTATGTGTGCTTGAATCTCATTTGATACCAAATGTTATTAGCATAAGAGCCTTTGCATCTTCATATTTAAATTTTTGTCTTCCAATTGTATCTTCTAGAATGCTTTTCTCTCCATTTACTACTTCTCAAAGTTTCTCAACAATAATTACCAATCTCATATTATTTTTCCATGGGGTAAAATTAGGTCCTTTCAATAGTTGAGATTCTACAAGAAAAATATTTGTATTTACCATTATATAAGTTTGCTAGTAATTTCCCTTGTTGAAATCCTTAATACTTAAAACTTAATAATTTTCTCTTCAATATAATTTTCCTTTGATTAATTTCTTCACAATAAGTTTCTTCACCTTCAAATATTTCAAATTATTTCTTTCATATAATATTCTTCAAATATAATAATTTCTTCAATCAATGATATTTCACCTTTCTTATAATAATTCTTCTTCTTTCAATATTCTTCAACTACAATTATTTTCTTTCAATTCTTCAATTTAATAATATTCTTCTTAATAAACAATATAATCTTTCTTTCTTCTTAATCTCCTTAAAATTTTCTTTAATTTTTATCTCAACTATTTTTCTTCTTTAATAATCTTCAACCAAATTAATTAGTCTTTCACCTTAGTAATTCTTATTTCTCCAAAATATATTAATAATCACATAAATATGTATTCTTCTTATATCTCCCACCAATTATTTATCTTCAAATATCTATTCACTATATTAATTCCTCCTTCCTTAATTTATCTCCCTTTCTCCAAAAATAAAACGGTTTTCTTAATTGATACTTTCATGTTATAGTTTAGTCAAATATTCTCCATCAAATAAATCAACTAAAGTATATAAGTTACCTAAATTATTTTGCTACTCTCCTTTGTAAGCAACATCTCGAACCGTCCATTATATACTGGTTACAAACGTTCTTTACTCCTTTATCTCTAACGTTAATTTTGTATGTGCTCGCTTTCTTTATCAGTATTTGAGTCCAAATATTTCTCATACATTACAAAATTTATGCTACTATAATTACTCTAGCCTAAAATCATTATAATTGCCTCACATTTGTGTAGTCTTCATAGTCGATATTTGCAGGGTCTTCTTCCAATCTCAAATATTTTGGAAAATTTTCCTTGATCGTCTTGTTCTCCTTCATCTCCTTCAAAATGCTCTCACTCATCAATTGTATACTCTTGCTTTATTTATTCTTGCTCGAAAATCTCTCTCCTCCAAAGGTACCTAATCTCTCCTCTAGTTGTTGCTTTTTATCAGGTGCTTTCTCTCCAATACGGTTACTTCCAAGCTCAAACAACATGACTCTCTCCAAAATCATGCAAAGTGGTTTTCACCAAGCTCATGTAAGGTGATTCTCACTAATCTCACAACATTGTTCTCACCAATCGTTTCTCTCTCTCGACTTAGACAATGAAACTCTCTCCTATTTACTAAATCTCACCTTCACCAAACCTCCAATAATGTGGCTGTAATACCACTGTTAGAAATCCAATATTATCCATAAGATCTCACAATAAACTTGGACAAGATATTCTCAAAGCATTCACAAGATTTAATCCATAACAACAATGAACAATAAACTCATTGAATATTATTGATAAATATCTAATTTAAACAATGCATTATAATGTAACGCTTATTTTTTGATACACTATTACAATTCTTTGTCTTTAATATATATATATATATATATATATATATATATATATATATATATATATATATATATATATATATATATATATACATGAGACTCTTGACCTTTAGACTTACATAAACTTTTCATCTCCTCATACTCACGGGAGATCTAACTCTACATATAAATACATGAGGACAAAGACTCTCATGATTGCACATACTAAATAATAAACTCTTACACAACTCATAACTCCACACTTATTAACATGATACCTCACTTACATAACTCACACTTATTTACATGACACCTACTCTATACTCAAATATTAAATACACTCTAGACTAATCTATTTACAAGGTACTTGCAAGGCACAAAATAATGTAATGCCTTCAGAAAAATAATCATAAACACGTTCCTTAATCCTCTCTTAAGACTTATTTTTCTTAATAAGCTATGTGTGGTTTCTATCAAGGGCCATTTCCATTAAAAAATATATATTATATTATTCTCATCACATCGCTATTAGGTTAATTAAACCATATCATGCTTACCTTTTTATCAAAGGTATTCTTCATTTTTCTTTCTATCAAATATATTTTTCATCTTCCTCAAATTGTTATATTTTCAAAATCAACTCCTTGATATCTTTTTTATTAAGAGATAAAGTCTCACTCATCCAACTGCTTTCTAAAATTTGAATATTGGCAAGAAAATCAATACTATAAATGGATAAAATAATTGTGACCTGAATTCCATTTCTATAAATATGTTGTCTATAACATGTCAATTCCCTAATACTTCTTTTTTTAGGGGTCTTATTCATACCCCTAATATTCCAAGATATCATTTTTATCATCACTTTTTATTTTTGGTTTTGGCCCCACTTCTTGTTAACACTTGTGATATTTATTTTTGTTTTTCCATATAAATATCACTTTGAGTTTATTTTTCTCTTTTTTTATGCTTCTTGGGTCTTCCTCTCTATTTTTCATTCCCACCAATACTTTAATCTATTGTGAATATTACATATTTACCTTATGGTTATGGAGGTTATGGAAAGTTGGATAGTTGTAACTCCCAATTTTGTACCTTCTTGATTGCACATGTATATATAATTCTATCACATCGATGCAAATGTTGTTTATAGTGTGCAAATATAAGTTGTGCTTCTAACATTTGGTATCAAAGTAGACTAATATCAAAAAAAAACTTTTACTTGTAAAGGTGATCCAATTGTTGAGGAGAAACTGAGCAAGATATACCTCTCAAAGTTTGTGAAAGCATGTTGCCACTAGAGAAATTTGAAAGGAGCAAACACAAGTTTGAATGAGGAGAAGACCTTATTGTTTGGATAAAAAAATTATTCCCATTAGTGTTTACAGGTATTGCAAGCATTTATTTAATCTCGGAGAAGTTATAGAGTCATTTAAGAAAAATTTAGTTCGTGTCAAAAGAGTTGCTATCATGAAATTGATTGTTATAATATTAAAAAAATAAAAATGTGTTATTGTTAAAGTAAAATAACAAGCAATCTAGAGCATTTCACTAGATTTTGAATGTGTTGGCAATCATCCACTTTATATCTTGTTGTCATGGTTCATGCCAAAGATGCACAAGATTAGAGAGAAAAATTAAGTGAACGAGTCATTTGGAGTTATAGTTTGGAAGATTCATTTGTATATGTTGTTCATAAAAGAGATATTAATAAGATAAGAGGTATCATGAAGCTACCATCTAGAGCCACTATCATTTGAATTTTTTCCATCTAAAGTTATCTTCAGGAGATATTATTGTTAAGAGTTGCTATCATCTAGAGTTGTTGGCATTTGGAGCTATCATCTAGAGATGTTATTTAAAGTTATCATTTAGGGCTATCATTTGGAGCTACTACCATCTAAAGTTGTTATCTAGAGCTACTTCCATAATTTCCATCCAAAGCTACTACCATTTAAAGTTAACATTTGAAGCTACTACTATCTAAAGCTACCATCTAGAGCTACTAATATTTGGAGCTATCATAAAAAAGGAAGAGTATTTTCTAAAGTGAAGTTGGACTCTACCATTTGTTGATTGGATTATATAGCAACAAGGTCATCTAAAGATGCATGAGATTCATCTATTGTGAAGTTGTCATCTAATCAATGCATGGGTCATCTGAAAGTTAAATTCTAGTGAAGTGTTGTGAATGAACGCTTGTGCCATGAATTTAAAATAAAAATAAAAATACCTATTACCTATAGTTTACTGGGGGTAAAGTATTGGTCTCCTAGATGCATAGAATAGATAGTTTAGAAATAAAAAAAGGTATAAATATATTTGAATAAATAAAAAAATCCCACGTGCCATGAATTTAAAATAAAAATAAAAATACCTATTACCTATAGTTTACTGGGGGTAAAGTATTGGTCTCCTAGATGCATAGAATAGATAGTTTAGAAATAAAAAAAGGTATAAATATATTTAAATAAATAAATAAATCCCACATGCTCCATGGGAATGCTATTTGAAGCCTTTAAAAAATATTGTTATTTTTATTGTTATTGAATGCAGGTGAGAAGATAGTGATTTAGTTTTTTTATAACCCTAGAATTTTGATAGAATATTCCTTGAAGATTCAAATTGGAGGGAAAAGAACTCAAACCCTCGTGCCTTCATTTTTGTCAAGCAAAATCCTATTGTTTTCTTATAGTTAGAGGCATTGATTGTTGCACAAGTATAGACTTATTTATACTCATTGGAAATATCTTTTCAATAATGTTACAATGAAAGAATTTATTTGTAGATTTATGAAGATTTGAAATTAATATTATCCCAAAGATGATGTTACCTAATTCTTAGTTGTTGAATGATAACTATTATGCATGAAAGACAAAGTTGAATATTTACTTTGAGTTCAAATATTTATGGAAAGTGGTATTTGGAACTATGCAAAGACATACCACTAACCTAGATGAATAAAGAAAATTTGATAAAATTGATCAAAAATCCATAATGATCATCATGTTTGGTGTATTTGATGAGATCCAATTATACATTTGTGATGCTATAACCATGAAGGATGCATGGGATAAACTCAATATAGTTTTCAAGTCCAATAACAAGAATAAAATTCTACACCTATAGAGCTAATTGCATTGATTGAAGATAAAGAGTGGTGAGAATATAGAAGGCTTTCTATGATAGATTGTTGAATTGCAAGCCTTGCTACAAGCGTAAGGTGAAATTGTTAATGATGGTATGCTTGTTCTAATAGTGTTATGTGCACTACCACCAATGTTTAGTGTTTTGGTACCAAATCTAAACATGACAAATCAAAGTCCTAATTTTGAGGATCTTATAAATTTATGTCAATAGGAGGAAGCAATTTGAGAGACAAAGACTAAATAAGGTGATGGAATCATAGAAAGGTAGAAGAAACACAAGGAACAATACCAAAAAAAGACAAAGGGAAAAATAGTAACAACATTAAAGACAAAGAAATATCACATGTTTGATCTATGGGAAACTAGGACACATCCTTCAAGAGTGTTGGTACAACACATTCTCACAAGTATCATCCAAGAATCAACCAAAGAATTATTCAAGAGGTAAGCAGAATAATTATTATTGGAAAATGAGGAATACACCTCAATGTCAACATGGAAATGTAACTAAGGATGTTATTTATGATGCAAAAGGATATGACTATTTTTATTAAGTTCAATCTCCTAATGTTGTTTGAAAATCAAGCCTAGTTTTGTACATTGATTTGGGAGCTACCAAACACATGATAGGCCAAATAGTTTGTGAGTCTTGACCATTAATCTTACTATGGGTAAGTAACACTTGGTGATAATTTGACATACATTGTTGCTAGAATTGGTGATGTTTGATTGCATCTTAGACAACATATATATCACCTAACTCAAGTTTCGTATATGTTTGGCCTCATGAACAACTTGATTTTTATGAATCGATTACTTGACCATAATTTACATGTGGAATTTTTAAAAATAGGTGCAAAGAAGCATTGACTCATTAGGATAAATCTAGATTTTTGAGGATCATTGCTCATGCTACTATCATAGGCAAGATGTTTTTGGCTTACAATTATAATGCAAGGCAACCAAGTATTGGCAAAAAAAGGATATAAAGTTGCATCACTTTGGAACAGATGATTTGGACATCTATGCTTTATTCATTTCAAGTCACTCCTATATCATGGCATGGTACATGGACTTCCATATTTAACAAAGCCTTGTAATATTTGTATAATTTGTTTAGTTGGAAAGCAACATCAAGCTCCATTTATCTCAAGTAGTTGTAAAGTAGCTAGTTCACTCCACCTAGTGCATATTAATTTGTGCAAACTTATGGTTCAAGTTTCAATGGTTGTAGATATTTTCAATTGTTCATTGATGATTATACATGATGAATGTAGGTGTATGTATTAAATAAAAAGGATTAATATTTTAAATATTTTGAAGATTTCAAAGCCTGTGTGGAGGAGATTATTGATCATCACATTCATATACCCACTCAAGTCGAGGGGAGAGTACAGTAGTAATAATTATTCTACTATCCTAAAGTAACATGACATCAAATGATTGTTGACTATAATGTACACCCCGATCTGACGAACAGATTGCACACTGGTCTGATCTGTTTTATTTCAGTTTGCTTTCTGATCTGATTTTTTTTATTTCTGAGGGTTTAATGTTGGTTTTGCTCGTGTTTCATATTGAGGGTTTATAAAGATAAATGGACTGAAAATAGAATGTAAAAACACAACAATCAAATAATACTGACAAAAACTGATTTTTTATTTATTCTGACCTGAAATCAACAAATTACAAAATTCGTCCGTGGCTCTGGGTGTGCTCGGATGATAAGCTGAAACAGTGAATCACTGATATCTTCACCGTCTGGTGTCCGAATCACATGTCGTCTGATGCTAACTGCTCCTGGAGGCTAGGCGCACCTTTTCCAACTAATAAAATACAGGTTGAAACCCCCAACAATTTTGGCATGCTTCCCAATGCACTTGTACGACCTGATCTGCAAATCACTGAAACCCTTTAGATCTGTGAAATATGACTCCTGCCCAGGTGGAATATGGCCAAAATACGAAGACCCAGATGCTCCGTTTCTCGACCCAAAAAACTTCAATTTTTGGCAAACCCTTGTCTGCCCCGTGAATGCTCAGATGAACTCTCTGATGCGAAAGCTCCAATCCCGATCAGCTAGAGGTGATCTCTCACACCTGAAACTGACAAATTCCTACTGAGATAGCTCCCAACAAGCCCTGTGATCTTCTGGTGAAAATCCCTATGAAAAGCTCCACAAAAAAACAATATCTTCCCATATTTCAAATGAGGCCCAACTCCAAAATATAAAGGTGCAATTAGGGTTTGGGTGCCCTAATTAGGGTTGCACATACTTATTTTTTATTTTTTTTTTAATATCTTTAATTTATGTCCCTTTACATCATAAAGAGGGCCACGTCCCCCCCCTTGGCCTAGGCATACCACTTTAAGTTGTTTTTTAAGTTATAACTTAACGTTATAACATTATATTATAAAGTGGCCCCTTTCACATCCATAAAGTGATTTCATAATATAAAGTCATTAAATAATAAATCACTTTAATGGAATATAACTTCACCCATTAAAATATTGGACCTCTGCTCCTCAAAGCAACAATCCGTGAATGGTTTCGGATACCCATTTCATCGAAGAATAATATTGTGTTGAAGTCGTCATCCGAAACCCTAAAAATGGACATTGCTAAAAATAGCAAGTCCAATCAAATGATCTCCAAATAAGCCCAAACGATCGGTAAACATGAGCTCTCTATAAGCTGATGAAGATAATAACCTCTCCAGATGGCTCCCCAACAACTGACTTAGCCTATGGGAGCTCGTGTATAGGCTAATCTCCTCGGTACACTGACTGCCTAGAAGAGGGGACATTATAGTCCGCCCTTCCCAAATATTGCTTGTCCTCAAGCAATGCCCAAACATAACCTAGTCAGTGGTCTGCATCCCAGATGAGGCCGCATAGAATACCTGGATCCCATAACAACCTCAGAAAGTACCCATCGAGCTAACGCTGCACCACACTACTCCTCTAACAAGATGGAATTGCAGAAGTCCCAACTGCAATAGCTTGATGTAATCTCTCTCGAGTTTGGCACCAACATGCCTGACTAAACTAGATCGAAATATCTCATACCACAACATAACCAAGAGATCAACATCACGTGCCACTACCAAACCAACACTAGGAGCACCTCCATAACCATCACCTACCCAACTCAGCTCAGCACACGTACTCCAAAAGTGACCTGGATGATCCCATGCCACCCAATCAACTATAGTAGACCAAACACCCTCGGGGAAGATGTCGTCCATCATCAAACTCAGCCAAGTTGGGTGTAAACTAATCTGTATGACATCCGAAGAATCATCCACATCCCACTCCTGCAACTCAACAAGAAACTCAGCCTCATAGACTAAACTGGTATGCCCATAAAGTCTGAGCTCTACCCTAGGTGACATCTTCGGCACGAGTGACTCAATCCAGTCCACTCCTGCACTCCCACTGATCATAATAGAACTGAGCCCCTGAGAAAACATTATGCTCAATACAGAAGCAAGATACTCAGTGAATCTCATCGGATAATGCCAACCCAAATGGTGACCAATCTCTGCTATGCAACCGGCAGGGTCAGAGATAGCAAGGGTAGAACTGTAATTGGCCACCCAAAAAATGTATCGGCCACAAGAAACTGAATAATCCATAGTGATACTCTGACTCCCTGAGTCAAATAGGACATCCCATGAGTACCAGTGCTCCCCAAACATCAACAAGTCCACCAGTCTCCAAGCTAGGCTCAGTACCTCTCTCCAATCCACTTGTATAAGCACAAATGGATAAATGTCATGGTTGCTCAAGGAGTGAACGACAACATACCACTCCAACCCGTAATCAACCCTCACCCAAAACATGGTCCTACCATCATCCTCGAAGCTCATAGATACAAGCATACGATCCTGGGTGAGTGAACTCAACTCCAAAGTGGCCCTATCACCCTGAAACTGCACCCGACCACAAATGGTCTGAACGTCAACTGGATAGAAGTCAGGAATGCATGTCCGTATAACACACGACCACTCCACCTCAGCCTCTGCTGAGCCACCCAATGTCTCCTCTCCCTGCGATGTATCCACAAGGCCAAACTCATAGTCATCATGCTCAATCTGAGGGTAGCATGAATCTCTAGGCCCCAACAAAGAGTCCTCATGGAGTTCCTCAATGCCCTCCACCAACTGCTGAATCTCTATGCATCTCACCTCTGCTACCTGCCCCCTATCTATGGCTGCCTCTGAAGACTGATTCTCAGCTTGGAACAGTGAATAGTGAGCCAAACTGAGATCCAAACATAGTCTATCCACCTCGTCCTCTTTCTCATGGAAAGCGTCCAAGGTGACATCTGCAGCTTTGATAGTTGTATCCCTGTCATGTATTACCTGCAAGTACGCTGATTTGATTTCCTCTAGTGTACCTTTGATGTGTTTCAAATCAGCGAGGGAAACCACCTGTTCATATTGGTTCCTAGGGGCCTTATGAATGATGTCCTCGAGCATCCTCTTAGTGTCATTAGTGGTGGACAACACGTGCACTTCATCTTCAGCAGACACTGTGAGTTGGTTCTTCCAATTCTTATCCAAATTGTCATGGTCATAAATATTATGCTGACTGCTACTACAATTCAGACAAAAATCAGAACTAACCTCATGAATTTCAGCAGTGTCTTCCAAGCTTTTCCAAGCTTCATGTGCCTCCCTGTGTCCATCCTCATCAAACTCATCATTCACACAATCTGAAGATGAACTACAATCAACGTTAGACCCATCATTCGTCAAGTCTTCTTGGTTGTCCTGATGAGGTGAACCATCATGATAATCTGATCTATGATCAGCAGCAAACTCAACTATGTTATGATTGGAAAAATCAAGTATAGGCTCATCGAAAAAAGCTGCTATGAAACCTGTAACATCACCATCATGTGCATTATGCCTGTCTGATCCTAACTGCAAATCACTTTGCGGATCACCCAAGAATATGTATCTCTCGGGTGCATACATCATAATGGGTTGGGTTTGAGAATACAACCCGTGTTCACCTGTACTACCATCACCAAGATGTGATGGGTGAATGTCAGCTGGTGCTGATCTGGTGTCCTCATGAAGTACAATCTCATCATCTGTATGTGCAGCCCTGTCTACTGGATCAACCTATGAATTTTCCACACCTACCTCATGTGAATTTTTTGATTCTGGCTCTTCTTCTTCCCAACTCTCCTCGTTGTCCAGGTAGACTCTCAACTTCTTCTTACACCTTCTTACAACAATGTCAACCAATCTATGTGTTGCAGAAGAATAAACCTTGTCCTACCTCCAAACGACTAATAACAAGGTTAACAGAGGCTACGAAATGGAGTCATATTCATCAATGATTAAGGACATGATGTCCTCCATGTCACAACAAACGAACTCGTCATGTTCCTCACCAATAGAAGATATGAAATAATAACACATACGGAAGATATCACTGTCACAACCCAAGTCAATCAGCAGATTACTGGAACGAAGACTGGCCATCAACTCCAAATTCTTTACCTTCTTACCAAACAATGGGCTTCTGATATCACTCAATCCCTGGAAGCTGTCAACAATCGTATGCATAATTTCCTTCATTTTTGTATCCTCATATGGTGCCTCTGGAGCTGTGATCCGTGTGAGTTCACTTAAACAACAAGTAACAACGAGTCTTATCCTGTCATCTGAATGTGTCATCCATTTATCCTGGCTCAAGGTATCCAGTGTAGGAAGTATGGCAACCTGCCACTCCACTGAAGGTTGTTGTTCCACCATGGCCAAACATTCCTCTATTTCATTCAGGATGACAATAGCATCATCATCTGACGGTAATAACTGTTCAAATTTTTTACCTACAAACCATAGTTTCCTGTGCCATTCTTTTTTGTCACTGACTAGAGCCATAGTTCAATACCCGAACAAGCTGGCAGGGCTGAACTTGAGCTCTGATACCACTATAATGTACACCCCGATCTGACGAACAGATTGCACACTGGTCTGATCTATTTTATTTTAGTTTGCTTTTTGATCTGATTTTTTTTATTTCTGAGGGTTTAATGTTGGTTTTGCTCGTGTTTCATATTGAGGGTTTATAAAGATAAATGGACTGAAAATAGAATGTAAAAACACAACAATCAAATAATACTGACAGAAACTAATTTTTTATTTATTTTGACCTGAAATCAACAAATTACAAAATTCATCCGTGGCTCTGGGTGTGCTCGGATGATAAGCTGAAATAGTGAATCATTGATATCTTCACCGTCTGGTGTCCGAATCACGTGTCGTCTGATGCTAACTACTCCTGGAGGCTAGGCGCACCTTTTCCAACTGATAAACTACAGGTTGAAACCCCCAATAATTTTGGCACGCTTCCCAATGCACTTTGACCTGATCTACAAATCACTAAAACCCTTCAGATCTGTGAAATCTGACTCCTACCCAGGTGGAATATGGCCAAAATACGAAGACCCAGATGCTTCGTTTCTCGACCCAGAAAACTTCAATTTTTGGCAAACCCTTGTCTGCCCCGTGAATGCTCAGATGAACTCTCTGATGCGAAAGCTCCAATCCCGATCAGCTAGAGGTGATCTCTCACACCTGAAACTGACAAATTCCTGCTGAGATAGCTCCCAACAAGCCCTGTGATCTTCTAGTGAAAATCCCTGTGAAAAGCTCCACAAAAAAACAATATCTTCCCATATTTCAAATGAGGCCCAACTCCAAAATATAAAGGTGCAATTAGGGTTTGGGTGCCCTAATTAGGGTTGCACATACTTTTTTTTTTATTTTTAATATCTTTAATTTATGTCCCTTTACATCATAAAGAGGGCCACGTCCCCCCCCTTGGCCTAGGCATACCACTTTAAGTTGTTTTTTAAGTTATAACTTAACGTTATAACATTATATTATAAAGTGGCCCCTTTCACATCCATAAAGTGATTTCATAATATAAAGTCATTAAATAATAAATCACTTTAATGGAATATAACTTCACCCATTAAAATACTGGACCTCTGCTCCTCAAAGCAACAATCCGTGAATGGTTTCGGATACCCATTTCATCGAAGAATAATATTGTGCTGAAGTCGTCATCCGAAACCCTAAAAATGGACATTGCTAAAAATAGCAAGTCCAGTCAAATGATCTCCAAATAAGCCCAAACGATCGGCAAACATGAGCTCTCTGTAAGCTGATGAAGATAATAACCTCTCCAGATGGCTCCCCAACAATTGACTTAGCCTATGGGAGCTCGTGTATAGGCTAATCTCCCCGATACACTGACTGCCTAGAAGAGGGGACATTACATTGACAAATACCTACATGCCTCAATAAAATGGAGTTGTAGAGAGGTAAAATCATACTATTTAGGAGATGGTGTGATGCATATTGAGTGATGTCAATTTGGAGCTAGCATTTTGGGTAGAATTTATTTGTACTATGGTCTACTTGTTGAACTACACACTCATACTTCCATTGAATATTTTTGTTATCATATCTAATTGTCACTAGAGGGGAAATCGTACCTCGTAGAGAGCAATATAATAGATTCGTGGTCAAGAGCATGGGGTTTGGCTCAATCAGGGGCCTTCAAGAGTTTTTTACAAGGTCAACTCTTTGTTATGATGTGATCTTCAAGGCACACTTAGACTCAACAAAGGGAAAAGGGGTGGGAGAGATTAAAATAAACAACTCAACAAAATAAAATGGGTGGCAAATAGATCCACTAAGATATTTATGCTAAAACAAGTTTGAACGCTATATGCCAGCAATGAACACTTCCTCTCCTTGACACAATGAAGCACAAATGAGAGTTACTAGTTATATGTATGCATAAAGAGATGGGTCCCATAGGAAAGCCAATAATAGATGACTAGTCTAAAAATAGATATATACCCCTCACACATACATACACTTAATAAAACCCAAAACAAGCAAAAAGTCACAGACAAATATATACACACATAAATGGGTTAGTAGGAGCTCATAGATGGCTATACCAAAAAATTGACACAGGCTCTTGTGTATATATGTAAGTAAGATTTTACAAAGATTGTGTAGTGGTTAGAAATTGCCCACAAGCCTCTTAGGAGTCGACAATTTTTACAAAAATAAATGAAGAGAAAGCCTACAAGAGAATACAATTGTAAACTTGTTGATACATTATACAACCTAAAATATAGCTATTTATAGATTACGATAGAGAAAATTTTCCTCCAAAATTTATAGGATAATTTGACTTTTTGGCTACCTTTCTTAGGGATTTCGAATATTGAATGAGGTTGTCTTTGGCCATTGTTTGTTTTATTCTATAGTTGTTAAGGTTGTAGATCACTATTCCTTTGTCTTTATTAGCTTACCTACCTTTACCTATTTTTTGAGCCAAAATTTTTATGGCATATGACCCATATTTTCTTCGTACTGGCACACTATATCTTTTGATTTACTTTTCTTGGAAATCCATGCACAACCTACTTACCCTTGGTATTGTTTTCCTCTAGAACCACCTAATTTTTTGAAGATTTTCCTTGAGCTTCCTATCCACGACATCGAGATTTTCTATTCATGCCATATGGAATTTGATTTCTCATTTCTCTTCGATACTTTTATAAGTTTCAATAAGTTACTCTATTGGAATTTCTTATGGAAATTTCCTTTTTCACTGAGTCTTATCAAAACCCCGATCATTTCTCTTTTTATGTCTTCAAGATTTTGCCTTTGTTCTACTTTGCAATTTCTTCCTCTCTTGTCCATACCAACCTTTGCTTTATGGCCAAGGGTCTTTTTTGGGAATATTTCCATGTGTGCCAATCTGCTAGCAACTGAATTAATTATTTTATTGGCACCAAGAGGCTTTCACCTTTATGTAATTTTTGATAAATGTGGAGAAGTATATATCCTTTGACATCCACTGGCATAGAATTGTCACAAGGATCCATATCCTTCCCCTAGTTTTTGGCTTCCTTACCACCATATTCCACCATTAAGGATATCCCTAGATGTGTGGTGGTGAGATGATACATGAGGTGCCAAAGGCCAATTACCTAAATCAACATAGATGATGGTGAGTCCTGCTTATTTTTCTATAGACAATGTTTGGGTTGATCTTACTCTTATGATGGAGCCTTTTTAGTTATCATTGAAAAGGATCATTAGCCTTTATCATGAGTGAGGCCTAGCTCAAATATAGGATTTGGATTGTTTACTATGGGTCTTCTCCTTACGAAGGTCATGTGATCAACCTGCCTGCACAGTGTAAGGGTTTTCACACCTGTCCTTGCCCTTTGGAGATATATGTTTTGTGAAATATGATATGGAACCCCTTTAATCTGGTATGGATTATGACCTTCTCATTTTTTATTTGGGCTATTCATCATTTTTTGGGGTGCAATCTAACTATATTGTAGTGATTTTATCACTACAATTTTAGTGGCTCTCAAGAGGCCTTCTATTTGTAGGAGTTGAACTTAGAAGCTAAAATTCCTTTATCTATTAGGTGTAGATTTGCTAAGGTGTAGCATTTTGAAAAGTAACAGTCCTCCTTTATAGTTCTCTTTTGGGGTTGGGACATTCTTCCTATTTTTCACCTCATTTGCATCAGAATTTCCTCGCATCTCATTGTCCTTTCATTGGGATGAGCTCTTATTTTTGTGCTTAAGATGATGTGGAAAAATCTTTGGCTTATCTTCATTTCATGTGCAATTATTTTTTGTTGATGTGAGTCTACCACCCAATTTGTTTTTATCATTTTCTAATTTGATGTAAGTTCTAAGAATGGTCCCACTGATGGCTTTTATGGCTATTCTCCTCCTAAAATGTATCCTAAAAAATAAAAGAAAACAAAATAGAATATATATATATATATACGTGACCCAAGGATTGGGTCTCATTTAAAACTATCCCTATCCAATACTTGATTGTCTGTATACTTTCAGGGGGTCAAGATCCTAGTTTTTTGTTACCCCTTGGCTCATCTAGTCCTCTAAAATATATGGTCATAATACATCCAAAATTACATAAGGGTTGGGTCATTCTTCTTTGGTTGCTAAGATATGATCATTTCTCCATTTTGATGTTGGAAGCTCCTCTATATGATGAGGATGTAGTGGTTGAATTGGAACTTAAATTCTCTTCCCATACACTATTCTTAGTATCATCATAGACCAATCTAGATATATGTACCCTCCCAATTTTTAATGAAATATCTCAATAGGCAGATGTCAAAATAAGGGGTAAGATTAATTATTGATACATCCTACATAATTGTTTGATCCGGGGAACCATATAGGGAGAGAAAAAGCTTTTCTATAGCCCCTAATATTTGAATTGGGCTTCCATCTAACAACACAACCCTTTTGTTTGCTACCTAGTATCTCAATCCTAATACATTTGTTATTTCTTTTGGCATAACAGACATGTTTATCCCAAAATCTATAATATAACTATGAATCAACTTGTCTTGGTAGACAAAGGTTAGATAAATGGAGGTGCTTGAGTCTATTAAGCCTGGGGGATGAGATCTACATTATTGTTCTAGTTTGTGGTTGCTTCTTTTTCTTCTTCTCTTCTTCTTCTAGGGACTTTTGCAAGTACTCCTTCTACCCTAGAATAGCTAACATTTCCCAAATTGGGACCTATATAGTGGATTTTTTCAAGTGATCCACTATGATAAAAGATCCTAGAGACACTGCACTTTGCAAAACAAAACACAATCTCTCTTGAATCAGTTGAGTATGTTTTATTGGTTTTGAAGGTGATGATTATTCCCTTGGGGTTACTAAGGTACTTTATTTTATGAATGCTAAAACTTCTGGTATTGTAGTTATTGATAGTACTAAGTTATCTTTTTGTCTACTCTAGCTGAGCTACCCAAGGTCTTTAGGTTGCTTTGTTGTGGGATGATAGGAGGCACATGTGTCCTTGATAATTGAAGCATTACAATTGGAAGCTATTGTTTTGATTGGATTGACTTGTGTTGACTTCCAGGGGTGGGTGGACTGCTCATATCCCTTTCTTCATATACTTACTTCTTTGACGTTGTTAGATAATCTGATTAGACTTTAGGTCTTTTAATCATTATATTACCCATTTGATTGGATACTACATAAATTTCTTCTTCATCTCATGTTGTTATGATTCACTCTTGAGAAACATTGCTAGGTTATACGGTGGAAGGCATATATATGTGTTCTAGTATCTAACTTTTATCTTTTGAGTATGAAACAAATGCCTATGGTGGCATTATTTCATGTGTTGCAATGAACAAAAGTTGTGATGTTTCTCCTATGTTGACTTGGTTGAGGGATCTCTTAAGAGGCAGGAAGTACCATGCAGTAGGCTCCTCTATATAATTATTTTGTATGGGGGCTAATTCCCTAGCATTACTAGGAACTTATATTTGTAGAGGGGTCACTACCAGGACTACTTACTGATGTTGGGCTTGGGATTGGCCATTTTTTTAATATTTTAGAATTGATGCCTAGGATATCCATGATGGATTTCTATGACCTTTGTTTCCTTATGGGAAGGAAGGTCTATAGTTGTTCTGATAGGGGTGTCTTGGGGATTTTTTTCCCTCCTTATAGCTAATATTTCATTAGTTATTAATGTAAGCAGCTTATGGGATGAATCATTTTCAAGGTCCCTTAGGGTTGATGGGGTTGGATTCTATGAGGATAAAATGATTGGGTATGAATGAGGGGATGATTGAGAGGTCATTGGTTGAACAACTAGAGTTAGAAATTGCACATCATGATTTAGAGGCATAGGAAGCCTAGGGTTAAACCTTCCACTTGAATCAAATTATGCTTAGCTTGAATGACCAATTCATAGAATTTTGATAGAGAGTTTCCTCCTCTAATCTTAATCATCATTGAAATCTCAAAATCCAAGGAATTCAAATAGTATATAAGTGCCATACCTGGTGGGAAATGCATCTCCTCAAGTATTCTATGCCAGGATTTGTGAAATTTGAGGTTGAAATCCTCTATTAACTCCATGGGAGCTCTTCTGATTGTTTCCAGTTATTGTAGGAGTGATACCCCATATGTCTTTTCTCTTAATTATTCTACAAAAATGATGAGTCGGTCCCAATAAGTGATCGATCTAGGATAGAGTGTAATATACCATTCTTGGGATATTTCTATGAAGGATGTGGCTAGCAATCTTAGAGCTATATTTTACCCTGATATGTTGTGGATTGTGCACAAACTTGTTATGTTGTGGATTGTGCACAAACATGCTATGTTGTTAAGGTTCTCAATGGGGGTGGTGATATCTTCCTTGATAAAATAGGTGAGATACTTTTAAAGCATATTGGGTGCCAACATATTTCTGTCATTCCAGGTAAGGAAAATTCTAGGGGGAAGTGGTAGGGTTGGAGTAGCCATATTATGGACTATGACTTTCCTTCTTCATGAAATGGTTGTAGGTGGTGACAACAACTTCTATTGCAATTTGCAAACACAAAAACTCAATCATTGATTCTTCACCTAGCTATGTCGGGTTCCTCATTCAAAGTGGAGTCAAAGGTGAATACAAGTTTCAACTTTTAAAAAGTAGGTAGGTAAAGGTCTTCACTCAAACTTTAGTTTGGTATTTTAGTGATGGCTTCTTCAGGTGTCCGTTTTGAAGTGGAGTCACCAAGTAAGTAGAGAGGTACTTTAATAAGTAAAAATAGACAAAGCCCTCATACAGTCTAAGCCCTACTGCTTGTTTCTATTATTGGATCAATTATGTGTCACTAATATCCTACTAGGCATGCCATTAAACTATTATCATCTTAATTTATCCCTAGTAGGGAAGTTATACCTCATGGGGAGTGACACAGTAGGGCCACAACGGAGAGCATGGGGTTTCCCTCATTTGGGGACCTCCAAGAATTTTTTATAAGGTCAAATCCTTTTTATGATGTGATATTCAACGTACACTTAGACTAAACAAAGGGAAAGAGGTGCGAGAGATAAAATAAAACAACTCAACAAAATAAAATGGGTGGCAATGTGCCAAGAGAAGTGCTAAGATCTTCCAAAAAAAATAGGCATAAACACTATGTTCCAATGGTGAATACTTTCTCTCCTTCAAACAATGAAGCACAGGTGAAAGTTACTAGTTATATGCATACATAAAGAGGTAGGTCCCCTAGGAGAGCCAACAACATATGACTAGTCCAAAAATAGACATAGGCCACTCACACATAAATACACTTAATAAAATCTAAAATAGGAAAAAATTCATAGACAAATACATACAAACAGAAATGAGTCAACAGGAGGCCACATATGGCTATACCAAAAAATTTACATAGGCTCCCATGTATATATATATATGTGTGGTGTGTGTGTGTGTGTGTGTGTGTGTAAGAAAGATTTTACAAATATTGTGCCAAAAATGAGGGTTCAAAATTACCCATAAGCTGCTCAAGAGCCGACTATTTTTACAAAATAAAATGAAGGAAAAACCTACAAGAGAATACAATTGCAAACTTGTCAATTATTTCTACAACCTAAACTATAACTATTTATAGATGACAATAAGGTTTCCCTCCAAAACTTGTAGGAGGATTTGACTTTTTGGTTTAATTTTTTCTAGGGATTTTGAATATTGAATGAGGTTGTCTTTGGTCATTAGTCCTATTATTCTGTAAATATCAAGGTTACAAGTCCCCATTCCTTTGTCTTTAATAACTCACTTACCTTTACCTATTTTCTGAGCTAAAATGTTTTTTCTGGTAGATAATCCATCTTTTATTCATAATAGCACACTATCTCTCCTAATTTACTGTTCCTCGAAATCCATGCACTATAACCTACTTCCCCATTGGTATTGGTGCACTTGTTTACCTTTGAAACCACCTACTTTTTTGGAGCTTCTCCTCATCCATGACATCGAGAGTTTCTATCTGTACCATCAGGATTTTGACTTCTCCTTTTCTTTAAGACTTTTATAATTTTTGATAAGGTACTCCATAAAACTTTCTTGTATGACTTTTCTTTTTTGCTGAGTCTTATCAAAACCTCGATCATTTATCTTTTTTATGTCTTCAAGGTTCTACCTTTATTCTGCTTTGCAATTTCTTCCTCTCTTGTCCATACCAACCTCTAACTTATGGAAAAGGTTTTTTTTGGGGATATTTCCATGTGTGCCAATCTACTAGCAACTAAATTAATTATTTTATTGACACAAAGAGGATTTCATCTTTGCAATTTTTTTTATAAATATGGGGAAGTATGTCCTTCAACATCCACTAGCATATAATCATTGAAAGGATCCATCTCCTTCCCCTAGCTACTAGCTCCCTTCCCATCATATTCCACCATTAAGGATATCCCTGGATATGTGGTGGCGAGATGACACATGAGGTGCCAAGGGTCACTTACCCAAATCAACATAGTGTTGGCTTTTTAAGCCTTACTACCATAAAATACCATAGGTCCCTCAATATAAAATAGGCACAATATTAAAGGTCAAAATATAAATAATGTAGAGTAGAATTATATATGAACAATTTTATATGTATTACAGGGCTGATATAATACTAAAAATAACATTCACTTATAATATCAAATATGAATGTAAAAATCCTAAATCACTCATGAACTATGCATGAAGAAAACTTACAATATAAACTGCTCAAAATCTATATACAAGCTTTATTCCAAACTAAAACTCTTTTACAATCAAATAACTGGATAATTAGATATTTGGATATTCACTTCATGGAGCTTTATCTCCATTATATAGGTATAGAAGATGTCTCTTCATGTATTTGACTATTTCTCTCAATATGACAAGTTTCATAACCTTTGGCTTATCACCTTGTTGCTTGTATACTAGACTCTTTACTTTCTTCTTACATGCACACTTGACTCTATGACACTTGCACACTTCTACATGCACACCTAATCTAAGACACTTGTGCACATCCTCACATTATATATTTGTACACTTACATACATGACACTTGTACACATTCTCTCAACACACACTTGCACTCTAACTTACATGACACTTGTGCATTTCCTGCACATTGACACTTACATGAAAGGGAAATATAAATAACACTCCTCAACTAAATACTCAATCCTAATCTATTACATATTTATAAATGTACCATGAAGGTACCATAGGGGTACATTAGCATGTATCAAATAATGTAATATTCCTCAACACCCCCTGTATTACATTTTTTAGTTATTGAAGACTTTAGTCTTCAATATTGGTCTGTCGTCTGTCTTTGTCTTCAATATTCATGTGACCTTGCGTTGTTCATGAACCTTTGCTTGAGATTCATCTTCACCTTCTTTGAGATCAGCTTTGAGTTCTCCATCTCCTTTCTTTAGATCTTTAGTATTTGTATCTTCTTTAACTAGTTCAGGAATTGGTTGAGCTTCTTCTTTGGCCTCTGGTTTAGGTTCTTGTGTATAAATAGCTTGAACTTCTTCTTCTTTGAATTCTTGATCATTTGATCTAGTTTTCTTATAATTTTGATATTGTCTTGTATCTTCTGAATATTCACTTAGAGCATCATAATAATTTTTTGAATTAGATGAACCTGGAATGTAAATATTGTAAGAAGAATTAAACATTGTTTTTAGAGATGTATCAATCTCTACTTTTATTTTCAGATTTTTAATCAACTCTTTTTGTTTCAGATTTTCACCTTTATGAAGTTCAAGTTAAACCAATGTCATATACATTATGCTACCTATAGCAAGAGGTATCATAATATCATCCTTTGAATTATCAATCTCTTCAACAAGTTTTGTATGTAAATAGTATTCAAATATCTCAAAAATTTCATCCATAGATTCTCTATAGATGAATTGTAATGCCATATCTAGCTTACCCTTAGATTTTTCAATCAATTTTACAATGCCATATTTTATAACTTCTAATCTTTCCTTTCTGATTATGGACTCCATATTTTCTTCCATAATGATCAAAGTTTGCAATTCAATTCCTTTGAAGTAGTAAACCTTATATCTCCCAATTCACTAATAACTCAAATATGAAATTTGCAAATTCTAATTTTCTAATCCTTTTGATGTAGAAATCCTTTTAACTCCCTAATAAATAAATTTGCAAAATTTCAAATTTTAAAATTCAAAATTTTTTTGAGTTGGAAGATTTTTGGGCAGGAAAATTTTTGAGCAGGCGAGAGGCGATGTTCTAGGGCTTCTGGAGCGAAGGAAAATCTAGGGCATCAGGTGGGTTGCCGTAGTGTTTTTCTGGTTACTATGGATCTGAAGGAAAGTCTGCTGCCCCAGGAGGGTCCAATGGGGACTCCTCCGGATCCTCTCTCTGGGAGAAAGAGCTCTTACGCTGAATTGCTAAAAGAAAATTCTTCGTCTTCTAATGACGAAGCTCAGAGAAATACTCTTCATACGCTCTTCAAGAACGTTGGAAAGAGCTCAACAGTACATCAAGTTAATGGATGCCTTTCGCAATCCACCTTAAGACCCAAGATTTTCATCGAGCCAAAGATGGTCAAAGACACAATCATATACAGAGCCAACCATGATTCGATCTCGTAAATTCATGGGTATTCGCCCTACCCTGAATTTCTTGCATACCTGGGTTAGACAAAACTGGGAGCCTCATGGTGAGTACTCCTTATGGTTTATTAGCAATGGTTATTGTTGGTCCGGCTTTCATGCACACCCCGTGAAGAATGAGCATAAACACCGGAGACACCCACAGGACGAATCCCACTCACTTTAGGATCTAGCTGGTTATCCAAGGTGCAAGTTACAGAGTCGGGTCGAATGTCTATTCACTCTTTTCCGCTTCTGGAATAGATTTCAATATGGACTGTCTGTTACCTTACAGGGGGTTCCTAAACTTTTTCAGTAGTTGTAGAAGTTGTTACTTGTTAACAATCAGATTTAACTTGATTCTTGATCTAGCTCTCATGGGTCAGCAGATTCAAATAAAAGACAAATAAAGAAAGTAAAAATGGATCATTCACGATAAGAAAAGAGAGGGTAGGGTAGGGCAGAAAGAGAATTTTATCAGACTTTAAACTGTAAAACTTAAAACTACCAATTTCATCTATACTATCAGCTTCACAACAGAACAAATCAAAGAAGAAAGCGTCCAGATTTCTAAGATCACTTTCAACTAAGAGCACAAGGCAAGATGGGACAGATCTAGCAAAAAATTATAAACCGAAGGGAAGTTGGTTAAAACTGGTATCTTTCACCGGCAGCCTAGCTCACATAGTGAAGACAGAGCAATTAGAACAAACTTGAACCTCAAATCTGTAATTTCCCCTAGCAGACAATAGAACAACTGAAGCCTAACAACATATTTAAACTTGATAATGGCAGATTTACAGCATATATCTAACAAAATTTAATGGAACGGATAACAGAAGAAGATACACTTATCATAGATCTATAAAATATTAGGCTCTTGGCCATGCTACCACAAAAAATAGCAAAAGCACACCAACTCCCAGTCCAGAAAACAAAGGATCTCACAAAATTTGCAAGAAATTGCTTATAAGACTTTTTATTTCTAAGTCTCAGCCTTCTGCGATTACATTTAGAACTTGTATTTATAGACTCGGGACAGACCCTGATCTTTTCAAAATATCTTGCTCAAACCCTAAATCTTATCACACTTAAACCCTAGGACCGGGTTTTACAATATAAAGCCACTTTAAAATCAAAGTTTTGGATAGAACTTAACCCTTCTGCAAATCAGTGCGATTAGTCGCCATAAATGGAGAAGATGAAATTTGAATGCCACTTGCATTACCCGCAACTGCAAATAAATGCTTTCATTAATTCCTGCGGGTGAGCCGGATGAGTCATCACTTCTTCGCTATTCCATCTCTGCATATCCATCCTTGAGTTGAAATGGTCTTCAAGCTATTAAGTCTACAATAAATCTCCATTGAATGCTTTTACCGGCCTCCTCTCCTCTAGCATGGCGGTCCTTGATTAAATCTGCACTTTAACTTTGTCTTTACGGCCTTTTTCCAGTTGTCCCGTAGGTGACAGATGGCTTCCTATATGAAAGACAAAAAGATGCATTAGTATTTTAAAATCATTAAATTAAAGCTTTAACAATTAAAATCAGATTAAAACCGCAAAGTAAACTTGCATGTCGGCCTCTACTTTATCTGATACGCTCTTTGACACGTTTCACTATCCCAGGACGCCTTCTGTTTACAGCTGTTTTGCATTTTCAGGCCTTTCATGTAACTTTCTCTCTCCTACCGTGATTCTACGACATGTCGCGATTTCGCGACATGTCGCGAAATCGCGACGTCCCTGGTGCTAGCAGCTCTTCTTCCCAACTTGGTCGTGAAAATGCGACATGTCGCGATTTCGCGACATGTCGCGAAATCGCGACACCTTCCTGGCCGCCGCACAACCTTTCCTTTGCAAGCCGCGATATCGCGACATGTTGCGATTTCGCGACATGTCACAAAATCGCGCCTGCCCTTGCACTTGGCTTCCCCTAGATTGTTCATGCAACTTGATTTTGCTTCCTAAGTACGATTTTCCTCTCTCTCCAGAAAGTGTCACGATTTCGCGACATGTCGCGAAATCGCGACCATTTTCATACTTAGCCAATTTTTTATTCTTGCAACCCTTCTTCTCTTTCCTGACGTGAAATTGTGACATGTCACGATTTCGCGACATGAATCGCGCCCTTCCGCACAACTTTCCTTCTCTCTCCTCCTGTCGGTAGCGATTTTGCGACGGTTTCCAAAAATGGAAACGTCGCGATATCGCGACACTTCCAAAAATGGAAGTGTCGCGATATCGCGACACTTCCAAAAATGGAAACGTCGCGATATCGCGACACTTCCAAAAATGGAAAGTGTCACGATTTCGCGACACTTTTTCGACTTAGCTGCTTTTGCCAAAATTCGTCGCGATATCGCGACATTTCCGAAAATGGAAGTGTCGCGATATCGCGACACTATCGAAAATGGAAAGTTTTGGTTTTTCATGAAATTTTCTATCTGTTTTCTAGATTTTTCTCGGTACCGGTGCGAGATTTTCTTTGCGCATGAATGATTCTAGCATGCACAAAATTAAGCTTGAAATAACAATGCTAGAAAGACTTGGAAAAAGGCACAACTTTAACAAAGAGGCAAACAAAATTGGATTTAAACCTGAAAATTATCAAGAGGGTCCCTGTTGCAAGAATGGAATTTCAGGGCTTTCTAAGGATGGAATCTCATTTTTCAGTGGGGGTGTGTTGCTTCTCAACAGGTATTTCATTGTTAGTTTTTCTTCTCTAGCCGATAGAAACAAGGATTTTGAATCAAAAAAGAGGAACCACGGTCTTGCAGGGTTATTTATTCAACCCTGGAGAGTGGGTTTCGATCCTCGTATTGAACCCACGGCTGTCCCGATTTGGATCCGGTTGTATGCTCTTCCAATGGAGTTTTGGGGTGAGCAGGTTCTGGAAATGATCGGTAACTCCCTCGATAGACATCTGGGCATCTCCAAAGACACCATAGAAGGAAACACAACTATTTTTGCAAGAATTTGTGTGGAAATGGATATTAGCCAGCCTCTACCGACAGAGGTGGAACTAGAACTGGTAGGACTATCTTGGATCCAATAGCTATATTATGAGGCTCTACCCTTCAGATGCAGAGTTTGCCACAAACATGGGCATTTGGCCCGATTTTGTCCAAATATTTTGAACACAAAAATGGAGGCCCCGCTTGGAATGCCAAATCACCCCAGGGAGGGTAAGTCTACTCTTACCAAAGAACCAACCAATACTCCTCAGGGTAATGATGTTCAGAAAGATGGCTTTGAACAGACCCAAAAGAAGGAGAAAGCAAAAGAATAATGGTAAGGAGCAATCACAACTCAAGCCAGCCAATAGGTATGAAATTTTTAAGACACTAGTGGACCAATAGGATCAAGTCATGGAAGGAGTGGATGGGAATATTGAGGACAATAACATCCACGCTCATGCTTCTCCTTCATCTCCCACCGTCATAGAACAAGTGATTGAGTACACTGAGTTACCGTAGCCAGAGAATGCAGGGACATTGATAGTGCACTCCCAAGCACAGCCAATAATCAAGGATGTCAGCATATGAATAACATAAAATAACAGAGAAAGGCCAGCCCTAGGGATAACTCAGGTGGAAAAGAGATCCAAAAATAGCAACTCTCAAGGAGCGAGAAGAAAATCAAATAAGGACCTGCTAGCAGTTCAAGGAGACAAGCTGATCACTGGAGGATCGGTGAGGACAATTGATTCTTACTGCTCTCAAGGTTTTCAATGATTATTAAATCATGGAATATTAGGGGTTTAAACAGTAGAACCCATCAATCTGCTATTCAAAGACTCTTAGGAAAATGCAAAACAGATTTTTTGCTTATCCAGGAGACCAAAATGTCGTTAGATCTTATGAGTAAAATAGTTAACAAAATTTGGAGGGGTGCTGGTCATATGGATGTGGCGGCCCAAGGTGCCTCAGGGGGGATTGTCACTCTTTGGAACTCTCTGGAATGGACTCGCAATAGAACATATAGCCCGGAGGGGTGTTCTCACATCTCATTTTAGGAATAATGTCATAGCTGAACATGTTTTAATCACAAATTTTTATGGGGCTCAAACCCTTGATGGCCAGAGGCTTCAATGGAAAGTTGTGCATAACATGAGGACCTCAAGGGATGATTTAGACTGGATTATTGCTGGGGATTTCAATGCTAAATTATCTTCTAGAGATCAGGAAGGAGGAACCCCAATTTTGGACCCAGGGGATCGACTTATGATTGCCCAAGTCCAGGCTTTTCACCTAGTGGATATTAAAGGCCCTGGACCCAACTTTACTTGGACTAACAAGAGGAGGGAGCCACATAGCCGGAAGGTAAAGCTAGACCGTTTTCTGGTTTCAGAGGAGGCATTCATAAAATGGAATACAAAATTCTAGATTTTGGAGGGCCCGATTTCAGATCACTTTCCCATTTTGTTGGAGGGAGGGATTACGACAGGGCAGCATCACAAACCCTTTAAATTTGAGAATTTTTGGTTACAAAAAGAGGATCTTCGAAAGAAAATTCCACAGTGGTGGGAGGAAGGTCGTCTACCTTTTGGGACAACAATGTTTAGATTCCACAAACAGCTTCATTATGTCAAAGCTCAACTGAAACAATGGAGGCAAGCTAACAAGACAGACTTCTAGATCCAAAGAGCTCCTTTGGTGGCTAGATGGGATGAGGTTCAAAAACACTTTAGGGAAGGAACAATTTCAGAGCAGCTCAAAGCCGAGGATGATGCCTTGCGTAAAGCGGTTGAGGACATTGATAACCAAGAGGAGACCTACTGGAAACAGAGAGCAAGAACCACTTGGTTATTGGAAGGTGATAGAAATACCAAATTTTTCCATCGGTCAGCCTGTGCTAGGAGACAGATGAATAACATAGAAGCTCTTCAAGATGAGAATGGACATTCCTTTGATACTCTTCCTGGTATGCATTCCCATTCAATGGATTATTTTTCTAAACTTTTTAAGGCAAGTATGGAGCAAGATGTAGAGGCTCAAAATGAAGTGATTGATGTCATACCCTCTCGTTATCTCTGAAGAAGAAAATCAGGCCCTTCTTAAACCCATTGGTAGAGAAGAACTGAAGAATGTGGTCTTTGGAATGAGTACCGGAAAAACTCTAGGACCAGATGGCTTTCCAATTGAGTTTTTTTAGGCCTTTTGGGATACTTTGGATGAGGATTTTTTGGTTGTTGTAGAGGAGTCCAAAGGTAATAAAAGAATGCTTAAGGCATTAAATCATACCTTCATCACTTTAATTCCAAAAAGGGAGGAGGGGGTTCATATTTCAGATTATAGACCTATTGCCTTATGCAATGTGATTTATAAAATAATCACAAAGGTAATGGCTGAACGGCTAAAACCCCTTCTACATAACATTATCTCCTCAGAGCAAGGGGGTTTTGTAGAGGGTAGGCAGATCTTGGATGGGGTGGTTCTTGCTCAGGAGGCAATCCATACAATGCAAAAATCTGGTAATAAAGGAATGTTCATTAAATTAGATATGTCAAAGGCCTATGATAGGGTGGAGTGGAGTTTCTTGTCAAAAATGATGGCAGCCTTTGGTTTTTCTCAGGACTGGATAGATTGGGTCATGAGTTGTGTATCTACGCCGTCTTATTCAGTATTAATCAAGGGTCTTCCCTCGCAACCTTTTGGAGCCTCTCGAGGTCTTCGTCAAGGGGATCCTTGCTCTCCCTATCTTTTCCTCATTTTGGCTAAAGGATTAGGTAGACTTTTCTTGAGGAGAAGACATCAAGGTTTGCTAACAGGTATCAAGGTGGGTGAGGAATTTTTGACTCACTTACAGTTTGTGGATGATACAAGATTGGTTGGAGTGGCCAACTTCAGGGAAGCAAGAGTGATCGGAGATACTCTTAATGTCTACCTTAGGGCTTCAAACCAAGTCATCAATGATAAAAAATCCAAAGTGGTCTTTCTTAATCTTGATCAAAGGCTCCAGGACAGAGTTCTAGAGATCTTGGGATTCACAAGGACTTCTCTTCCAAGTGGTTTACTTGGGGGTTCCTTTGCATTTCAAAAAACTGAAAATGGATATCCTGGAAGGATCTTTTGGATGGTATCAAAGATAGAATGAATCATTGGTCTCACAAATGGTTAAGCTATGGGGGTAGATTAACTTTTTTACGATCAATCATTCAGAGCCATGCCAATTTACAAATTTTCTATCCTGGCTGCCCCTCATAAGATATGGAAAGAGTTGGACAATATGGCTAGAATATTTTTATGGGAAGGAGCAAAAGGAGAGAGGAAATGGGCCTTAGTTGGTTGGGATAAAGTTATCCAGCCCAAGGTAAAAGGAGGGCTGGGACTGAGAAGATCCAAGTTCAATAATAAAGCTTTGGCTGGAAAGTCGTACTGGAGGTGGATTTCCCAACCAACCTCCTTATTCAGCAGAATCCTAACTAGTAAATATTTGGGTCATGTTAACCCCAATGAGGTGGGTCATTTCCCTTTGGATGGCCCTGGATCCCTAGTGTGGCAGGCTCTCAAGCTAGGATCTCAGGTGGTTAAAGATCGATTATTTTGGAAAGTGGGGAGAGGGGAGAAGGCTCATTTCTGGACAGACTCTTGGGATCAGTACCCACCCATCATTGTTGAATTTCCTGAATTGCAACCAATAAAAACTGCCATAGAAACCAAAGGATGGGTTAACATTGACAGTTACTTCATCACTAGTCAGCTTGGGGAGTATAAGTTTAAGAAGTTTAAGAAGCTAGAGGAGTGGCCAATTTCAATCCCTCCGGAGTTGGCACCCATCATGACTAAAATCTTGTCAGAAAGATTTCTCACAGGTAGAGACGAGGAGGATGAATTAGCTTGGGGCTATGGGAGCCTTGGTGTCTTTACAGTGAAGGACGGATATGAGAAGATCCTCCCAGAGCCTCCCCCCATTCATTCCCGATTGAGGATTGGACAAAGATTTGGCACTCCAAGGGCTGGCCGAAAGTAAACTTTTTTGCGTGGCAGTTTATGCACAACGGAATTCTCTCTTTTGACAATCTCAGATGTAGAGGAATCATCGGTCCATCTCAATGTGTTTTATGCTACAAGAACGAGGAAACAACTGATCACCTGATGTTTGAGTGCCCTTTCACGCGTCAGATTTGGAAGCGTTGGCTTTCTTGCTATAAAATTCAAGTTAATGGTGACTTGAATCGGACTAATATCTGGAAAACATGGAAGAGGGGTAGATTTAAATCTAAAGCTCTTCGAATTGGTTGGGAGCTTGGACTAAACTTCATTTGGTGGCAAGTGTGGTTGGAGAGAAATGCGAGAATTTTTAGAGAAATTTTTTCCTCGTTAGATGGAGTTTGGTAGATTATCTGGAGCAAGGTTACAGAAACTGTTGCTGTCTATGCTATAGAGGAAACTCAGGTTGTCACTAGGCCAATGGAAGATGGAGTTGAAGAACAACAGGGACAGGACAGAGCTAGCTAGAAACCACCACCAGAAGGCTGGATTAAAATTAATACTGATGGAGCTGCAAAGGGCAATCCGGGTAGTGTCGAAATTGGAGTGGTTTGTCGGAATCATGATGGATCATTGCTATATTGGGAACTGCAAGGCTTGGGAAGAGCCACAAACAATGAAGCAGAAGCCATAGCTATTAAATCCGCTTCTATTTGGGCAATGAAACAGGGCCACAGGAGGATCATTATTGAATCAGACTCTCAAATAATGGTTGGAGCTCTTGATTGCATGAGAAACTTTGCTTTGAAAGCATGGAGGTTGAGGATCCTTGTCTCTCAAATTAAGGAATTATGGAAGGAATTAGATGATGTGATCCCAGTTTATGTGAGTCGAGATTTAAACAACGCGGCCGACTTCCTGGCTAAGATGGGTGCTGAGAAGGAGGCAAGGGTCCAGCTTCACAGTGATATGGCTATTGAGGATGAGGTGATCAGGCAGGGTCTGGAAAGGTCCTTGAACAAATGATCAAAGAAAAAGCAAAGGGAGGGATGTTGTCGTGATATCGTGACGTGTTGCGCCATCGCGGTCGCTGGAGGAATGTTGTCGCGATATTGCGACATGTTGCGCCGTCACGATCGCTGGAGGGAAGTTGTCGCGATATCGTGACATGTTGCGCCGTCGCGGTCGTTGGAGGGAAGTTGTCGCGATATCGCGACATGTTGCACCGTCGCGATCGCTGGAGGAAAGTTGTCGCGATATCACGACATGTCGTGATATCGCGACATGTTGCACTGTCGCGATCGCTGGAGGAAAGTTGTCGCGATATCACGACATGTTGTGATATCGCGACATGTTGCGCCGTCGCGGCCGCTGGAGGAAAGTTGTCGCGATATCGTGACTTGTTGCATCGTCGCGGCCGCTGGAGGAAATTTGTCGCGATATCGCGACGTGTTGCACCGTCGCAGTCGCTGGAGGAAAGTTATCGCGATATCGCGACATGTTGCGCCATCACGGTCGCTGGTGGAAAGTTGTCGCGATATCGCGACATGTTGCGCCGTTGGAAAGTTGTCGCGATTTCGCGACATGTTGCGCTGTCGCGGTCGCTGGTGGAAAGTTGTCATGATTTTGTGACATGTTGCGCCATCGCGGTTGCTGGAGTAAAGTTGTCACGATATCGCGACATGCAGCGCCGTCGCGATCGCTGGAGGAAAGTTGTCGCGATTTCGCGACATGTTGCGCCATCGCGATCACTGGAGGAAAGTTGTCGCGATATCGCGACATGTTGCACCGTCGCGACCACTGGAGGAAGTTGTCGCGATATCGCGACATGTTGTGTCATCGTGGTCGCTGGAGGAAAGTTGTCGCGATATCGCGACATGTTGCGCCGTCGCGGTCGTTGGAGGAAAGTTATCACGATTTCATGACATGTTGCGTCGTCGCGATCGTTGGTGGAAAGTTGTCGCGATTTCGCGACATGTTGCGCCGTCGCGGCCGCTAGAGGAAACTTGTCGCGATATCGCGACATGTTGCTTTTTTGTGGCCAAAGGTGAGAAGGTGTCGCGATATTGCGACATGTCACGTTTTTGGGACCAGTTGCATCATCTGTCCATGCCGATCCCCTGCTAGCTAGTTATTGATTTAGGAGATTTGGCTCCATTGCAAGTCTTCTTCTTCTTTTGTAAGTTTGTGTTCTCTTTGAACTCGGCTGGGAAGAGTCTCTTCCCATATTGTAATTGATCTTTGTTTTAATACAAGTTTTTTCAAATTTTTCAAAAAAAAAAAAAATTCAAAATTTTTCAAGTTTTTAAATTTTCTAAACAATTGTAAAAAATTTCAAATAGCTTTAAATTTTCAAAGTACTTCAAATAAAAAAAAAACTTAAAAACCTTTAACTCCTCCACTTTCTAATTTTCAAATATTTAAAAAATTCAATAATAAAAACTTTAAATAAACCTTATTAATCCATATATTTCAAATATAATATAACCTTTAGAAAGAATAATATGTAAAAACCTTATAACTACAGATTTAGAATATTTTCAAACTTAATTCACTCCCTCCAAAATTAATATAAGCCAATTGTAACGTTCATATGTTACCTGAGAATGCGTTGACGAGAATATAGCTAGATAATCTCCACTTTCAATATTGTGTTTCCATTTTCAATGTAGTGAAACATCAAATGGAAATTTAGAATGTTTAATATTTCTCAATGCTTATGTGTTTGTCTTATTGCATTCCAATCCTTCTATGAGATGTTGTCTGGTTTGTGCACTAGATCAATGTGAAACTTCTTGCATAGACATATCCTGGTTCAACTTTAGATTGCAGTCCTCTCTTGTATGGTTTGCTCATATGGTTGTTTACCTTCAGGTGGCCTGATGTCTGGTTCACATTTTCTCAAGTGACTTGCCCTTAGGTGATCTGGTGTCCAATTCACCTTTTTATCAAGTGACTTGCATTCAGGTGATCTGATGTTTGGTTTACCTTTTTTCAAGTGGCTTACCCTTTGGTAATTCGTTATCTAGTTTACCCTTACTTAGATGGATTTCTTCTAGTGATCTGATGTCTGGTTTTCCTTTTTCTCAAGCAACTTATGGCTCTTTATAATGCATGCCTCTTGGACCTCTTCTTTGATGCAGGCCTCTTAAGCCTTTTCTTGATGCAAACCTCTTAGAATTTCCTTTTGATATAGGCCTCTTGGAACTCCTCTCTGATGTTGATCTCTTGGACCTATTTTTTGATGCAGGCCTCTTGGGCCTCTTCTCTAGTGCAAGCCTCTTAGGGCTTTTTAACTGAAGTTGGTCACTTCTTCTATGTGGATGATGGCTCCACAAAATATATCTAGTTGTTTCTTGTTTATTCTAGACTACACTCTGGTGCTATTATGCTTGTTATAGGATAATATTATTGCTTTAAATATGTCAATATCAATTCAGTCTTGACCTGATTCTTCAATGTTCCTTTATCTTAGAAAGCTTACAATATTTTCTTCTCATTCTTTTCTCTATGCTTACTTGTTATCTATTATATAGAAGCTTTGTATTGCTTCTTCTTCTTAGAACTATGTTGTCTGCTACTTCAAATCTCTATACTTAGAAAGCTTTTAATGCTTCTCTATCCTTGGAAGCTAAAATTATTCTCTATCTCTGTAGGAAGCTACGATGCTTCTCAATCTATCTAAAAAAATTTTGCAATGTCTTAGGTCGCACCTAAGAACCAAATATGATTCTCCTCCTTGCTATAGAATCCAATATCAATGTGAGGGTGACTCTAAATGTCTCCAAATGACCAATTTTATCTTGAGTTGGTTCTTCCTCAATATTCAATAGTGATTCTCCTCTTCTTCTCTAGAGAATCCTAAATATTATTAGGATGACTTTGTATATCTCCAAATTTTTAACTGTCTTTAGAGTTGGCTCCCAAATAATCAATGTTGAACTTCCCTCATAAGTTGGCCCTTTCTATTAATATAGTTGAGTCCTAGTCTTCATTGGTTTTCCTTCAACCAAGTGGAAAGACCCTAGTATCCAAATGAGGGTGACTAATCCTTGTCACCTTAATCTCTACTCAATCAAACATTTAAAAATAAAGTCTAAGTCTTCACTACCTTCAAAGTGGCTAGACTCTAAATTAAATTTATCAAGAATGGACAAAGTTAAATATTTATGATGATGGCTAATAAAATAACTCTATAAAAAATGGATAAAGTTAGGTGGTAGCTTTGATACCACTATTGGATTTTAAGCCTTACTACCACAAAATATCACAAGTTCCTCAATATAAAATAACCACAATATTAAAGGTCAAAATATAAATAATGTAGAGTAGAATTATATATGAGCAATTTAATATGTATATCAAGGCCAATATAATACTAAAAATAAAATTCACTTATAACATAAAATATGAATGTAAATGGCCTAAATCATTCATGAACTATGCATGAAGAAAACTTACAGTATTAGTTGCTTAAAATCTGTATGCAAGCTTTATTCCAAATTGGAACTCTTTTACAATAAAATAACTAGATAATCAAATATTTAGATATTCACTTCATGGAGCTTTATCTCCATAATATAGACAGAAGATGTATCTTCATGTACTTGACTATTGCTCTCCATATGACAAGACACATGATCGTTGTCTTATCATCTTGCCACTTGTATACTAGACTCTTTACTTTCTTCTTACATGCACACTTGACTCTATGGAACTTGCACACTTCTACATGCACACCTAATATAAGACACTTGTGTGCATCGTCACATTACATATTTGTACACTTACATACATAACACTTTTGCACATTATCTCAACACACACTTGCACTCTAACTTACATGACACTTGTGCATTTCCTGTACATTGACACTTACATGAAAGGAAAATATAAATCACACTCCTAAACTAAAGACAACCCTAATAAATTACATATTTACAATTGTACCATGAAGGTACCATGGGGGTGCATTAGCATGTATTAAATAATGTAATATTCCTCAACACATATACAATGGTGAGTCCTGTTGATTTTTTGATAGACGATGTTTGGGTTGATCCTCCTCTTATAATGGAGCATTTTAAGTTATCACCAAAAAGGCTTATTAGCCTTATCATGAGTGAGGTTTGGCTCAAATATCATCAAAAATACTTTGGATTGTTCACTATGGGCCTTCTCCTTATGAACTTCATGTGATCAACTTGCTTACACATTGTGAAGGTTTTCATACCTATCCTCACCCTTTGGAGATATCTATTTGGTGAAATCTAACATGGAACCCCTTTAAGCTGGTATGGATTGTGACCCTCTCATTTTTTATTCAGGCTCTTTTCATTTTTTTGGGCACAATATAACTATATATTAGTGATTTATCACTATAGGTTTTTTACCTAAAGAGGTATGGATGAGAAACAAACCTTTCATTTTGCATATCTACATATTCAGATATACTACATTCATGCACATTCTAAAGCAAAAGTAGATGAAGTTAGAGGAGAAATCGACGTAATATATCTTCATTGGATATAACAATAAGTCAAAGTGGTATCATCTCATGGATCATAACACCAATAATTTGTATATTATTAGAGATTATATGTTTGATGAGAAGAATGATTGTACTTTTTTCTAAGCCACGTGTTATTGACAAAGCACTTATTCTTTTCATATCTAATGATGACAATGAAACCTCTAACAAAGAGGATTTAATTTTTATGAAGATGAAGGAGAGGTTCCTAATGGATATAGTGACCTAGGATCATACACTTCAAGTAAAAATCATAGATCCAAGTGGTATTTCATTATAGTTTGTGATGAAAACTTATATTGTGTTCCAAATACATCTAGTTCTAGATCAAAAACTCAAGGTAAAGTTAAAAAAAAGAGGTCAATCTTGCACTGATGAGCACTATGGTGTAGACATATGAACCTTCAATGGTTAATAAAGCTTTCATATCAAATGAGTGGAAGGATGTCATGAACGTCAAGTATCAAGTATTTATGAAGAACAAGACATAACAACTTGTTGATTTTCCACTTGGCAAGAAACCCATTGATTGTAAGTAGATATCAAAGACCAAATATAAATCCAACATGAGCATCTATAAAAATAAAGTAAGACTTGTTGCAAAGGGTTATGCATAGAAGAAATAAACTAACAATGATGAAACTTTTGCACCAATAATTAATATCAAATCCATTCAAATAGTTTCTACAGTGACTACATAGTTTGGATGGAAGTTGCATTAAATGGATGTGAAGAGTGCATTTCTCAATGGTGACCTCAATGAAGAACAATTAGAGGGATCCATCATACCTAGTTAGGAGAAAAATTTATGCAAGCTCTTCAAATATCTCTATGGGTTAAAGCATGCACCTAAATCCTGGTACATGAAAATTGATGAGCAACTTTTGTAACATGGATTTCATCATGTCCATATGATCTAAACCTAAACTTCAAAAGGCAAGGAAGGGAGGTTTTGATCATCGTTATAAATGTTTATGACTTGGTTATCACTAGGAGTTTAGTGAAGTTGTTTGAAGGGACCAAGAAAGCATTGAAGCATTTTTTCAACATGATTAATCTTGGGCTAATGCATTATTTCCTTGGCTTAGAGGTGTGGAAACTGAAAACCATGTGTTCATGTTATAAAAGAACTATGACAAGATGTTTCTTGAGAATTTTTGGATGATAGATTGAAATCCTATGGACACTGCAATGGAAGCAAAATTACAACTATCACAATATGATTAGTCTCCATAGGTGAATGAAACTCTCTATTGCTAGTTGATTAGGAATCTCATTTGTTTGGCATACACCAAACTTCACATTAGCTATACTATGAGCTATCTTTCACGATCCATGCAAGGACCAAAGGTGTGTCATTGGAAAACAATAAATGGTACTCAATTATATCCAGGGTGTAATTAAGTACGATTTGAATTACAAGAAGAATGATAAATTATTCTTGATAGGTTTCATGAATGTAGACTATGTAGGATCCATTGATGATAGGAGATCCACTTCTAGATATGTATTATTTCTAGGATATGGTTTGATTTATTGGGAAAGTAAGAAGCAACATATTATTGCTTGTTACTCCATCGATGTTGAATATTGTACCATAGGAGGATTTATTTGCAAGGAAATATGGTTACATCACATATTTTTAGGAATTGAAATCCCACAAAAGAAACTAATGATCATGAGTTGTGACAATCAATAAGTTCTAAAGCTTATTCACGATATAGTTTTTCAAGAGCATACAAAAATCAAGTTCTAAAGTTGATTCACAATCCAGTTTTTCAAGAGCATACAAAACACATCGAGGTTCAATACCATTTCATACACAAACATGTTAAAAAATACAACATACAACTCCATTTTTTCCCACAAAGGAGCAATGTGCAAACATCTTGACCAAGTCTCTTGCATGTGTAAAGTTTGGAAAAATGAGAAAATTTATTACGTGTACTTTGATTGAGAATTGATGTAATAAGGGAGGAATGTTGTGAATATTTTCTATTCACCTTATGGTTATGGAGGTTATGGAAATTTGGAAAGTACTTCTAACTCCAACCTCATACCTTCTTGATTTTACATGTATATATACTTCTATCACATAAATGCAAATATTGATCACAGTGTGCAAATATATTTTACATGTTTAACATCATCTTCATCAATTGCTTTGACTATTTTACTCTACTCATAGTAAGACTTATCATCTAAAATTTTGTTTTCCTTTGAAGGATTTGAAGTGCAAGGAATAACCTCAAAATCACTTTCTTCTTTATGTTTCCCTAGAAACCCTAAAATACAAGGATATTCCTCCATAGCAATTACCTTATTATGTTTCCCTAAAAACCCTAAATTGTTATGGACTTCCTCTATCCTCATTCCCTTGTTATGTTGCTCTTGAAACCCTAAAGTTAAAGGGATAGCCTCTATACTATTTTCATTTATATTGCTAAGAGAGGATTCTATACTATTTGACAAAATTGAAGACAATTTGTCTGGGCTTGACCTCTCTTGTCATCTTTAGTTTACAATTTTCCTCCACATATTGCTTTGTACCTGTAATTATTTTGTAATTTGAACTTGGACATCGTACTTTTATCATCCCTTGTATCCTTATTTGTTTATTCTTTATTCACCTTTTTGTTTGGAGTGGAATTTCCTTAATCTAATCCAAATTTTATTACAATATGATTTTCTTGATTTATTTTGAAGTTTGTATCATGAAAAAAATTCTCTCTTTCTTCATCATTTTCACTTTGCAATTTCTTTTCCTATCCATCCTCTATAATAATTGTGGCATTGGAATACAATATTTTCATAATCCACTTGTTGATCACATTATCTTAACTTAGATTTATCTTAATGGATTATAATAAATGATTTGAAATATCCATAGCTGAGTATATATAGAATGTGTTTGCTCCTTAGTAGTTGGTCCCTCCTTGATGAATTCCCCTAGGGAATTTCTGATAATCTTCAAAATATCCTTATTGATAAGTTGATATGGAAGTCTAAAAAGCCTAACCCACACTAGAAGATTTTTAATAATTTTTGTCTCAATAGAAAATTTTTCACTACATGGTCTTAAATAAAGGGTATATTTTCCCCTAAACCATGGTACACAACCCATTATTTTATATCTAGTTTCTCAACTAGAAAATATAATGAGGAAAGATTATTTAGGAAGAAAATTCATAGTGTAATCTGAATTCAATCCCCACTTCCACTTGATCCAATTTTGAATCTCTAAAAACCCTAGATAGTATCCACGGAATTTACATATTAAACCTCTACTTTTCATAACCATTATATCATGTTTGATTATCTCATACTTAATAACCACTTTTGGTGTAACATTTGTTCCTTGGATTGAGCCTTCTATATATTCACTCTTCCTCTTATATCCAACTTGGGCATGCATACTTCAAGGTACGGCATCCTAAATTTCCATAAGGGTTTTCAAATATGACTTTCCCTCTATGCTACCTAGTGGGACTCACCATCAACTTGCACTTGCTCCCAACTTGCACTCACTCCTAGCTTGCACTCGCTTTTGGTTCACACTTGCTCCTAGCTTGCATTGAATCCAATTAATTCATTAATTACTACTAATTTTCTCTTAACACCTAATCTAATCTCTTATTTTTTTTATTTTTTGACTCGATGTATGTCCTAGTTTTAGGATTGAGTTTTCTAAGTTTCTTCAAAAATCTTTCCTTTTCTCTTTCAACGTTTTGTGTAATAGCAACATAGATGTGAGGATAGTCTAAATGATCACCGAAAAAGAAAATAAGAGGCTGAACATTTTCTACAACTTCCAAATTCTAGTGAAGTCATGGATAAACTTCCATGCATGGCAAAGACCAATGAGCTACTTAACAAAGTTGATAAAATGGTCCAACAACTTTTTTTGATACATAGGTGTGAGAAGATGGCTTGATTAGTTACATTCGATAAAAAATATTATGTAGGAAAAAAACCATGATAGATATGAATGAACCATCAATTTCTGTTTTGCCTCCAAGTACTTGTCTTACTGCATTGAAAAATTATCCATTTTCCAAAATTTTGAATTTCAAATTATGATATATTCCAAAGAATATTTTGGTGAGGGTCGTCCATGGTTGGGCATGTGAGGTAGATATGGCATGTGCCTACATCATCTAAGCACATAGTCATATAAGGGAAAGAGCTAGGTTTTGAGGTAAGGGGGAACATTTACGTTACCATAACACTTGTGGCATTTTGCTTTTTATGAGCACCCAAGTCAAGGGGGATAGGGGAGCCTACCTTAACACTTGGGACCTTGGAATTTCAAGGTATGAACCTCATCTACCCAATTTTTCTTATTGAGCATGATGACATCATCACTCTGAATGATGATATCAATAAATCTAACTTTACATTATACAATGGTGTGGCATCATATGATGATAATACTTAGTGATGATGTGTCTAATGATGATGTGGTAGTTGATGATATGGAACCCAAAAGCATACCCCATGATGGCATGGTAACAAATGATGTTGTAGGTGATGTTGCAAATGATATTACAATTGTTGATTGGGCATGTGGAAGATGATAACATGGTAGGTGATGATGTAGCAGGGACTGACATGGCAGGTAGAGTACCACATGGTGAGTATAAATATAGGTTTGAACAATCATAATATACCAACTTTTTAAACCCATTGATCAAGCACTAGTACAATTAACAATAAACTTGGTGAAGAATGAATTGTAGAGAAAATCATAGAGTGACAAGTGGCACAATCTAGTTTATTGGTTCTAAAGTGAATAAAAAATATGACAAGTGACATAATCTAGTTTGTTGGTATATTGCTTAATGGCTTGTATAGTCAACACCTAGTTGGAACCCCCTTGCACAAAACAATGGCATGTGGTGGCAACTAATTTTCTAGTTCTCTACCTAGTTAGTGCCCAGTTGACACCCCTTAGCCACTCACATAGCAACATGTGGTGATCTTCCCATTCATTGTAGGTACTAAAATAACATTTTAAAGGTTTTGGATGCATTTTGTGTGAATTTAGGACCAAAATTCTAGGGACCATAACTTTTGCATACAAAAACGTGTTTTAAGCCCTTTTTTTATAAATTGCATAGTTCTTCCAGATATATGAATTGGTAGCATTATTTCTAGAATTACATGTAGAATTTATTATTTGAGAAGAAAATTTATGGATCAACATGTCCCCTTGCTATATGGTTTAAACTATGCCACTTGGAAAATCGAGACTAAATATTTGCTCAAATATGTGAATGACAAACCTCTAAATATTGCTTCTAAAGAAAGAAAGTAGGTTTTTAGGGATAAGAAGGATGAGGCTCTTGGTGTGATATCTCTTCATGTTGAGAAAATCTATGACACCCATGTTAGCAACATTATGGATCCCATGGAGTTGATTGAAAAGCTTAAGGAATTGTATGATCCTATTAATTCCACATTAATAAATAGATTGTAGCTAGAGCTTGCTACCTTGACTATAGGGTTATGCACATCGGCGAATATTCACCAATAGGGCGAATATTTGCATTTCCAAAAATTCAAATTGGCTAGTTTGGGGGACCCTGGACGTCGATCCTTTCACCCAAAATTTTTGGTATTTTTATTTTTAGGTGTCGGATCGCCATTCGTTGATAATGGTATTATGTTTTTTTAAACTCGCCAACACTCCCGCCTAAATTGTGGATCATTTTTACCTTAAATTTCTAAAATTTTTAAATTATCCCGCCCAACTCGCCAACTATAACACTATAAATAACTAACACACCAACGATACTTTTTCACTTAAAACATTCAAACTATTAGAAGAACAGATGATCGATGGAGAAAAATGTTGCAAAGGAGCAGTGGTTCGATAGAGGAGTTGTTAGAGTTAAAGTGCACTATGCCTTCACCTTGACACTTGTCAGTTTCTCTTGACAAGTGTCATGTGTTGAATATAGGCTTATGCCTATATATTGTAACCATTCGTATCAATAAAAAAATCCCCTCAGTTTAAGTCCTGACAGGAGCAATGGAAGCATTTGCACCTAACTTCCTCGAATACAGTTTTGCACCCGACCCGACCCTCCCTCGACTGAGTGTAGTTTTGCACCCATCTCAGACTGGATGTAGTTTTACACCCATCTAGGATTAGATGCAGTTTTGCATCGGACTGGGTGCATTTCTGTATAGGCTACCCCGAATGCAGTTTTGCACTCGGTTCGAGTCGAATGCAATTTTGTACTGGCTCTCCCAGATGTATTTTTGCACCCAGTTTGGGTCAGATGCAATTTTACACCCAATTGGGGAGGTAGACTGGGTGCAAAACTGCATCCGGATGAAGGTCGAGTGCATTTTTGTGCTCATATCTAGCCGAATGCAATTTTGCATTAGACTGGGTGCATTTATGCACCAACTACCCCGAATGCATTTTTGCACCCGATTTGGGCCGAATGCATTTTTGCACCGAACCGGGTGCATTTTTGCACTAGCTTCCTCGGATGGAGTTTTACACCCGGTTCGGGCTGGATGCAATTTTGCACCCGGTTAGGGAGGGTTGGGTCGGGTGCAAAACTGCATCCAGGGGAAGGTCGGGTGCATTTCTGTATTTGGGGGAATGGGCACAAAAATGCACCTGATCCTCCCTTGGATGCATTTCTACACAAGTCCCCCTAGATATAGTTTTGCACCAAGGCCTTCTTGGGATGTATTTATGTGCCCAGCTCCCCCGAATACAGAAATGCACCTTACCTTCCCCCGAATGCAATTTTTCATCCGACCCTCCCCCAGATGCATATCAGGACATGTGTTGCACCCGGTCCAAGTCTAGATTGTTTTTGCACCCGATTAAAGCCCAGATCGTGTTTTGCACCGGCTCGACGAAATAAAAAATATTCAACTTGTCAAATTTTTATAATTTTTTATTAAAATATAAGATAATTCGCTATTACCTTCGACGTGAGGTTGACCAAGATTTGCCATGGTTTTGAAACAAATTTACCATTTTTTTACAAGTACATTTCGGGTCCGACCCCTTATGCATAACCCTGCTTGACTATCTATTCTTTTAATACCATTGATGTGTACATCAATCAGTTCAAGAAGTTGAAATATGATATCCACACTATTAGAGGAATTCTAGAGGAGAAGGAAAATAAATCTCAGAATACAATTTGTAATTTTTGTAAGAAGGATGGACACAAAGTAGGAGTTTTTTGAGTATGCATCAAGAAGTTTGAGGAAGTAGCCAAAAAGAGGGATGACGATGTTGCTCTCTTTTGTACTCAAGGTGAGGATGATCATGATGATAAAGCCTTCTAAGCATATGTAGCATTCATTTAGTATATTGGACATCCACTTATTTCAATTAGTAAATTGTAAATTTAGGGGCTAATTAAAACATGACCAAGCATTGACACCTTATATATGATTATAACACACAACATTCTAAAGAGCATGTTATCATTGAGGATGATTCCCCCTTACATGTATCCAGATGTGATGAGGTCAATATTGTTTTATCCTCATTTGATGAGGTTCTTCATGTTCTAAATGTAGGTTCTAATATTATATATACATTACTCACACAAATAAAAAGGTGGAATTTTGTCTTGAAACATGCATGATCAAGGATATTGATGATAGATTCAAGATAGTTGCCTAAGGATTTTATAATGAGTCAAAATAGATCTACAAGTTAGGTGAGATACCAACTCTTTCTACATTTTTTTTATCTCAATAAAGATATTTTATGGCTACAATGGAATAGGTAGATGATGTTATTCAATGGTGGCATCATAGACTCAGACATATTGGTTATGGGTCATTGAGGTATATGAGTCATCATCACTTGGCCATTGGGATTCCTACTATTTCTCCCCCTAATATTATCTTTGAGGGGTGTGTTTTGGAAAATCATCACATAAAGTCTTTTTCAAAAGGGATAGCTAGGATTTCCACATGACCTTTGGAGCTTATTTATAGTGATATTTGTGGACCCAATGGGTACACCATATCTTTTTAAGAATAGGTACTTTTTCCTTTTCATTTATGATTTCTCCTAGTATGTATGGTTGTATACTATTGTAACAAAGATGGGGCTTTTGGAAAGTTTAAGGAATTCAAAGCACTAGTGGAGAAACAATTAGAATGGAAGATCAAGTGCCTTAGAATAGATGGAGGAGGTGAATATGTGAGCAATATTTTTTATATTTCTTGGTTCTTTGTGGTATTAAATTTAAGAGGATTTTTATTTATTCTTTAAAGTAGAATGGGGTGTCAAAGTGGAAGAATAGGGTGATTATGAAGATGGATTGATGTATGTTACATGCTAAGGGTATGGATCCTAAATTTTGGGATGAAGTAGTCAATTGTGAAACACATGTCATCAACTGAGTGCTAACCCAAGTTGTTGAAGAAATGAATCCTCTTGAGAGATTGACAAATGATGAGCCCAATGTGTCTCACTTTTGAATCTTGATATCCACAACACAGGCCCATATACCCAAGGATAATTGAAATAAAGAGACATTGAAGAGTCATAGATGTATTTTTGTAGGGTACTCATATAAGGCTACCATCTTTATAATCCTGAGAGATGAGAGTGATTTTTCATGAGGTTATTCCAATAACACCTTCAAGTCCTCTTTCTAATATCTTCACAAAATGTCCTCTAGTATCTTTAATTATCTTAGAGACTCCCTTAAAGATTCTTGTTGGTACCATTCAAGTTGTTTATGCATCTTCATCCTCCAATAAAAATTCTATAGATAAGAATAATTAGTTGTCTCCGCTTTAGGCAACACCCTCTCCAACACCATTAGTTTTGACTCTAGGTATGACGAGCTCAATTCTCCCAAGCCATATGTGGCTATTTTAGATATTGAGGTAGATGGTGAGGATGATTTATATGTTTGAGTTTTGGTTTCTAATGTTGCTCCTTAGGATGTGCCTAAATATTCCATGGTTCATCCAACACCCAAGTGAGTTTGGACCCTCCTTTGGAATGCTCATCCCATTATTTATTTGGAATGACATAGGAGGGCCCCTTATTAGCTATTTATCTGGAAGGTTGATGACTTTGGAGATATTCTCACATATTCCAAAGATAGGGGTCAATCAAAATTGGAAGATGCCATGCTTATTGAATATGAATATTTGTTGAAGAATCAAACATGGGAATTTGTTCCTCTTCTAGAAGGTAAGAATATTATTGGGTGCAAATGGGTTTGTAGGACCAAGTACACTTCAATATTTTAGGTAAAGAAGCACAAGATACACATTGTTGCTAAGGGTTTCCCTTAGTAGAGGGAATTAACTAAATTTGTGATATTTTCCCCAATTGCTTGGATGGATTCTATTTGAATGATCATGCACATAACTAGTTTTTATGTCTATAAAGTACATTAGAAGGATGTGAAAAGTACTTTCTTTCATGGTAAGCTTTAGAAGGAGATTTACATGTAGCAATGGCATGGTTTTGAGCTTGAGGGTCCCACTCCCTTAGTGTGTCATTTGACAAAGTCCTTGTATGGACTTAAATAGGCACCATGTACATGGTATGAGAAGATCCACTTCTTTCTAAATTTTGGGTTTCAACAATATGAGGCTAAACATGATGTTTACATCAAAAATTAGGATGGGGAGACTTTGGTGATTGTGATATATGTGGATTATTTTCTTATTACAAGCACCTCACCTATCTTTATTTAGAACATGAAGTCATGATTTCATGCTACCTTTGAGATGATAAATTTGGGGCTTTTGCATTACTTCTTGGGTACTCAGATTGATCAAAATATCTTTAATATCACTATCTTATAGCCCAAGTATTCCTTGAATCTTCCTTAGCATTTTAGGATGGAGGATTGCAAATATACTAGGACTTCATTTGCTTATGGATTGAAGCTTTAAGTAGATTGCATGACTCCCTTGGTGGATCCACTCAATTTGTCTCTTATGGGAGGTTTCCTTTGTCTCGCTCACACTTGACCAAACATTGCATTTGCAATTAGTTACTATTCTAGGTATATGCAAGCACCTCTAAAGAGTCATTAAACTATGACCAAGATAATTTTTTGATACATTAGGGGTACATATTAGATGGATTTCATTATTTAGTTGGTGCATTTGTAATTTTGATAGGCTTATGATATGTAGATTGGGATGATGATTTGAATCAATAATGCTCTCCTATAGTTTTTGTCTTCTACCTTGGTTCTGGCCCTATGTCTTGGTGTTCTAGATGACAAACCACTATTTCTCATTATTTCATAAAAGCTAAATATTGTGTTATCGATAAGGATTCCAAGAATATTTGATGAATGCTTATGATCTTGGAGCAGGTGGACATTCCTTAGTCCTACCCAGTCATTCTTCATTATAAAAATAAGAGCACCATCCAACTTGTTTGCCATCCGATGTTCCATTAATGTACCAAGCACATTGAGATTTGGATGCACTACATGTGATGGAATTATACTTGTGGGATGCTTAATCTTGCTTTTGTGTTACCATAAAAGAAAACAAAAAATATTCTAACCAAGGTCATGCTTGAGGTACCATTTGTATGCATGCAGGAGCATATTGGCGTATGAGAGTGCCCCTTAAGCGGGGATGACTAATAAGGGTATATATTTATATCTCCCATTCAACTTAAGGGGGGTGTTGAAATATGTGGTGGTTAAGCTTCACTTGAGACCATGATTGATTTTGTATTATATTCTTTGTATATGCCCTTTGGGTCCTTGTACACCTTGTATAGGTGAATATTTTGTAATATTTTATTATTTAACCTAAAGTTTGGTTCCTTAACCTTGACCTAAAGGTATCTTATAATTGGGTATAAATCCCCCTCATATCAACCATTTTACAATAAGTTGGAGTGTATTCTATTTTTCTATAATGAGATATTTTGGTGTCCATGGGAACCCTCTTATATCATGTGTTTGTTTTTTATAAGTTATTTCCAATTTTTGGATAACATGTTCATTCTATTCATTTATGGAAACTACTATAAATTCCAACATTCTATACCTTTAGAGTGCATATTAGTCATCTCTACACTCGTATTTTTTGAGGGGTGTCTAATATTCTAATGTTCCTTGAAATTCATTTATTGTTTTTGCTCCTTTGAAGACTTGAACATATCCCCTTTGAAGAATGTTAGTGATTATTTATCACCCCTATTCAAAGTTTTTCTTAAAGTTTTTTTTTTCATATTTTATGGGTCTTCTTAGAGTCATTTTTGTGTTGCAATATCTATTGGGATAATTACATGTTTATTTCAGAATAAATTGGTAATTTCACATCCTAAAATGTCCTCAATAATAATATTTATTTGTATTATTTTCCATTTTTAAAGCCTATACATAACTTTTCTATTAGTAAAGACATTTACTAGTTGTTCTTTTTATGAGTGAAACCAGAATCCTTGTCTTCATAAGAGGAGATGAAATATTTAGGATCCAATTGATCTATGGTTGGGATTATAATTAAATATTAATCAATTTCGGTTTAGGGAGTTGGAATCTCATGAGATAAGTGGTAAAATTGTATGAAGCATATGTTTCCACTACTTGATTAAGGATGAGAAAAAAAGCTTCCTTATGCGAGGGTATGGAATCTAGACCTTATTTTTATGATTTGGTAATATTAGGATTGTGAGGCCTAGGAGGGTTGGGATGAAACATAAGATGCAATCACTTAGTGATTAGTATGACTATATGTAAGAAACATTTGCCTCTATCCACCACCATGTTTATGTTAAACTATTTTTTTGACTTGATAAAACCCTCAAAATCTTGGATATCTGCATAAGCAGCAGAGAAGGTTTATCAAGACAATCCCTCATCAAGTGTTTAGGATAATGACACTTTTGACACAATAAGATGACAATTTCATATTCCATTTTGATAAGAACTTGCATTAATATAGGCTTATGTCCACTTTGACAAAAATCCAAAATTAGAGAACTAAAATTTTCCCTAAGTAATTAGAGAAGCTTTCAAAAATTCTTCTAAAATATTGTTAATCTTCTTAAAAGTGTAGAAATCAATTGGATGAAATGAAAGGTTAAAAAACCAAACCTATATAAATAATCCCTCAAAATATCGAACTATCATCATCAACCCTCTCTTTGCAAAGTTATTTGGGAGTATGATATAACGTAGGATCAGCATATGGGCAGAAGAAAAGAGAAAGAGAACAAAGGGGCAAGCGGGTTTTAGGCCCAAGCACTCAACTATTGATCACTGTATCACGCTCGGACACATAGTGGAAAAAATATGGGACAAAAAAGAGGAGGCTTTTTGTTGTTTTGTAGACTTCAAAAAGGCATTTGACACAATGCCAAGGAAAAAATTATGGAGCAGAATGGAAGAGCTAGAGATTCCAATTCACTACAGGGCAACAGTTCACAAACTATATGAGCATGTAAAGGCTAGAATCAGAATACAGGAAGGGTTATCTGAATGTTTTGGTAGTGACATAGGTGTCAAATGAGGTTGCCCTCTATCTCTGACCTTATTTGGGCTGTACATTGACAAGTTAGAAAAATGGATAAACAAATTTGGGGGAGAGGGTGTGCATTTAGTCAAATATGTGGTAAAACTCCTCATGTATGCGGATGATGTAATTCTTGTGGCCAAAACAACCAAAGATCTAGAAGATCGCCTTAAAGCTCTAGAATTCTTTTGTAAAGAAGTTGGGATGCAAGTGAACACGAGCAAAACAAAAATTATGATTTTTTCAGCAAAAAAGAAGCAACAACTCAAATTTCAGTTTGCAGGAGAACCACTTGATGTAGTAGTATAATACAAATACCTGGGCATAGAATTTCATGACAAACTTAAATGGGAAAACATGTAGGATAGAAAGAACGCAAAGTGGTTGGAGAGCACTATATGCACTTCAAAACATGTGTAGGAATGTCGAGTTGTGGGACTGGAAGACCACCAAGGTCTTATTTGGCCTACTTGTTACACTGGTTCTGTTGTATGGTTGCGAGGTGTGGGTTAGTGGCACAACAAATGCAAAATGGAGACAAATAGAAAGGATTCAAAAATATCTAATCACAAAATTTCTCAAAATTAAGGCCACAACCCCTTATGAAATTATTCTAGCTGAAACTGGAATGTTCCCTTTAGAAGCAATTGCTATGACCAAGCTATTATGTTACTTGAAAAAAACAGAAAACATGACAAATGATAGATGGCCTATGGCAACTAGGGACGAAGAATTGCATAGGCGAAAGAATACATGGATGAAACAAAATCAAAAATGGATGAAACGTTGGGAAATCAACATAAATGAATGCCCAAATGTCAACAAAGACAAAAAATTATGTGAATGAAAAGTTCAGAAGTGGAATGTGGAAAAATGCAAGCGAGGAAAAGACAATATTATATTGCAAATTTTAACCCAACGTATGACCACAAGGAAAAAGCGCGCTGAAATCAAGTGGAAGGAAAAAATACTCATTGCTCAGATAAGGACTAGCTCTCGTAGGCTTAGATGTGAAACAGATAAACCATGGGCATGAGAGGAAAACTCATTTTTATTCTTTAAATGAGTCAAAGAAGAAAAAACAATAAACTAGAAAACTCTAAAATAATTTTCCTCAAGACTTTATTTTACATGGATTCATCTATTAATTCTAGAGATTTTTTTTTTTTCAGCGAAAAACCCTTTGCGGGGCCGCCTTGGTCTAAGAGAGCACGAACAAGGGATTCTACACCGTCAAAGTCACCCGGGGTCACACCCAACCCTGCCCGCACCAACATTATCAATTGGATTTTGGGTACCCAATTCAAATTTTTGGTAGGGTGGAGATTCGAACCTGGGACCTCCCTTTGAGGATTGCCCTCTCCTCTCCAACTCACCTACAACACCCGGTAATTCTAGAGAATTTGAATCATATGCTATTGTATTTATTTTCAAAATGATAAAAAAATCATGTTCCAAAGTATGATGTTCAAGAAAAATCTTATAGATGTCTACCAAGATTAAGAGACAATATAGAACATTTTCAAGAAATACCTATCATGTCAACAATATACCTATCATGATGTTCAAAAAGAAAGAAGGCATGGTACACTTATACAAAGGAAAATTTTAATACAATAATATTAATAAAAGATATAAGAAGAAAGAAACCATATTATTTATAATTTTAAATATGACCATTAAACATATATAAATAAAAAATATTAAATGATTAATATATTTATAATTTAATTAAGAATTTAATCAATGATTCAGATACGAGACAGTATATTAAAACTTTAAATTTATAAATAATATAAAACAATCCTTAGTTTTTTTATTTAATTATACTCGAATTAATATAATATGTAAATTCGTCTCTCTAAATCTATTTAAAATTCTAAAATCTATAACGTTGGGCCAATATAAGTTTACCATACAAATACGAATTCTGCTGGACGTCCCAGCTGGCAGTTTATAAATGAAGGCACTTTGAGGTCTAACAGGGGTTAAAAAGTGTGTAGATAGTGTTTTTCCGTATACCTAATAGATTGCGTGGAAGTGTTCAAGCCCAATCCTCTTCTCTTTCATGACTCGACGTATAGGAATGGGGCCCAGGATCAAAACTTTGAATTTTCCCAGCAAAAGTACGAAGTCATGCCATATATTTTCTTATATGGTTTAAAAGAGCTTCTGCCACCTGTGCCAGTGTGATTATTCTCTGTTATGATTTGATCGTCAATGGCAATGGAAGCTTGTAAAATTTATGGTCACCACCCACATGACAGATGTTTCTGTATTGGTAGAACACACATGTTCAAATCAGCTTCCAACGTTTCGTAGTGGGGAACTTTGCGGCTCGACACTTGGGTCTTCCCTCCTCTATAAACTCTCACCACCTTGCCACGTAGACATACCACAAGACGAGTTATTCCTTCACCAAAGGCAGTCAGGTCGTCATATGGGCGTGGTGGTGGTCTTCTTCCCTGTTGGGTTTGATTGAAGGCACATGATGGCTGTTTTCAAGGTGACAAGTTTTATTCAGAGGCACCATCTGCAAGATATTTGGTAAGTCGGCTCAACTTATGTCATATAGGCTCTTGGTGGAATTGAATTGCTGTGTGGATCTGAGTTACCAGTCCTTTGATGTTCGAGCAATCCCCAATCGAACGGTTAAGGCAAACCAGCCTGGCTCTGATTCGAAGAACCCATAACCTTCTAGAAGCTACATATAGTTCCTCTAACAAGTCTTCAAATGTTCTGCAATAAACTTTGTTTTTGGGGGGTTGGTTTTGAACTTGGGTTTACAAGTGTTGCAGTTTTCCATTGGTTTTGAAATTGTGTCTGCATATAATTCAGACGTTTTATTGGTTTTCAATTTTGTCTGCAATTAGTCCAAAATTTGATTGGTTTTGAAATTGGATGTTCAAGCAACGCAGATTTTTCATTAGTTTTGTAACTGGGTCTTCCGCTAATCTGGATTTTTGATCGGTTTTGGAATTGGGTTTGCAAGTAGTGCAGATTCTTTATTGGTTTTGAAATTGGGTCTTTAAATAATCAAAGGTTTTTCTTTGGTTTTGGATTTGGGTCTGCAAGTACTGCAGTTCTCCATATATTTTGGAATTGGGTCCGCAAGTAATGCAGTTTTCCATTGGTTTTGGAATTTGTTATACAAGTAATCCAAATTTTTCATTGGGTGTGTGATTGATTTTGCAAGTAATCAAGCTTTTTGTTGGCATTGAAATCAGGTCTGCAAGCAATGCAGGTTTTCCATTAATTTTTAAATTGGATTTGCAAGCAATCCAAATTTGTAATATGATTTTTTTTGTAACGAAAATTTTATTAAGAAGACAGGTCCAAAGTTACAACAATTGGCCTGCCATTTTTGACCAGCCCCAAGATTCTAATAAAACTAATTCTAACATCTTCTTGGACCACAAATTTTTAAGTGCGATCCAAGGAGCAAAAACTCCTATGCTGGTTACAATTTTGGTCAATACTATTCTAGAGAGCCCGGATTAGCTTCTCCCTCTTGCCATGATTTTGGGGCTACCCCAAATTGGGACTAAGAGCGCTACAAGCAGCAGCGTGATGTCAGACCAGAGGCTAATCATCATAATCATCTACCTTGGTCCAACACACTTCATTGCCTTTATCTTTGTTGGCTACTAATAAAACTTGTTGGTTCACCTCCGTACAATCTACAATATCCCTATTCTGATTAGATTTCAACAAGTAACCAACAAGATGCTCGTTTCTCTTTTTAGGCAAAATGTCAGCTGCAACATTCTTCTCTTTGCCTACATGAATAGGAATGACATCCTCAAATTGCTACTAGATGGCTTTGATCTGACTCACTATGTTCTTGATCCACCACGTTATCGGTCTGAAATTCCTAATCTCATCTAGCGACCCCACCAAAATTTGTGAGTCAAACTCCACTATGATCTTCCAAACTCCATTCTCCCAAGCATTGAGAGAGCCTTGTCTGATTGTCAAAGCCTCTACTTCATTATTTGTTGCTACTCCTAGGCCTTCCAATTCCCAATGAAGGACCTTCCCCTTGTAGTCTCTTTTGAGGAAACCAATGCCCATTGCCCTTGGGTTATCCTTGGCTGCTCCATCTGTGTTGATTTTTTCCCAGCCTAGGGGCGGGGGGTTGCCAAGCCCGATGAGTCTACCTCTGGGAAACGTTCTCTCCCTCTTGGTTTTCCTGCTCCCCACATGAGCTTTTACTGTTTCTGTAACGTCGTTTAATATTTCTATCAAATTAGCTCTATCGGAGTGTATTCCTCTGGCATTTCTTTCCAGCCATATGTGCCACCAAATAAAGCTTGGACCCAAAGACCAACCCAACTGAACTGATTTATTTTTGAACCTTCTTTGTTTCCAGACCTCCCATATATTAGTAAGTGTTAACTGCTGGTTGAGATAGGCCTTGAAGAGATCAACCCATCAACTCCACAACTCCAGGGCAAGGTTCCGATGCATAACATGCCAGGCAAAGAAATTAAATTTTGGCCAGCCCTTTGCCAACCATAATCTATCCCATGGAACATCCAGTAGCATTGGTGGGGGAGGGAGCAATTCCTCATAATCTTCCTGAACTGTATAGATGCCTAAATTGCTATGACCTCAAGCTATCTTGTCCTCTTCCTCCTTTCCTGTAAGGTGGCGTTGCTTTAATATCCTCTCTAATAGTGGCACCAAATTTGGAGAGATTGGGATTGGCCACTCTTCCCACCGCTTTAGTTGCATAAAAGAGAAGGTCCCAATCTGCCTTGTATGTAGATAGCATGTTGTCTTGATCCAACCTCTAGCCTCAAGGCTCTGTTGAAGGGGTTGCAGCTCTGGAAATTCTGAAATTAAGGGGGGTATTGGTCCCAAGAATCAGTCCAAAAATTCACTTTATCCCCTCTACCCACTTTCCAAAATAGTTTTGGTTTTACCATTTTCTCTCCTAATTTTAGCACCTTCCAAACAACAGAACCTTGGCCTCCCATAGAGATGTGACTTGCTTCCTCATGGGGAATGTTACCCAAATACTTACTAGTAATGACTTTGCTAAACAAAGCTGCATGATTGGAGATTCAATGCTAGAGCTTGGTTATTCAATGCTGCTTTAATCCTCCGTTTGTTTTAGGCTTGTAGATTTTGTCCCAACTTACTAGAGTCCATCCTTACCCATCCTTGGCCATCCCAAAGGAATTCAATGTTGCTTTTCGAATTCCTAATCCTCCGCTTGTTTTAGGCTGGCAGATTTTGTCCCAACTTACTAGAGCCCATCGCTTACCATCCTTGGGCCATCCAAAGGAATTTTTTGCATGAGCGAGTCCAACTCCTTCAAGATTTCAATCGAAGCAACAAGGATAGAGAGCTTGGAAACTAGCATTGCTTGAACCGCTGATTGAAGAAGAGTCACTTTTCCTCCAAAAGAAAGCCAATGATGCGTTCAATGATTTATCTTCGCACCAATTCTGTCCACTAGTTTTTTCCATTTCTTCATCTTTAGCTTCTTATAGTGGAGTGGAAACCCCAGGTTATCCAACAGGAGGGAGCCTTGAGAGAAGCCTATGATGTTTAGAATCTAATCTTGGATCCCCCTTTTGGTATTAAAGAACACTACCTTGGACTTGGCTGCATTCACTTCTTGGCCTGTGGTTTCCAGATATGTATTTAAGGCAGCTTTCAGCACTCTTGCCTCCCTGACATTGGTCGCCCCAAGCAACCTTGTGTCATCCACAAATTGTAAATGAGTCAGATTCACCCCTCCCATTTGAACTCTTGTGATAACTCATTGTTGCTTGTTCCTTCAAAGAAATTTTCCCAATCCTTTAATAAGAATAATAAAGAGGTACAAGGATATAAGATCTCCTTGCCGAATTCCTCTAGAGGCCTGAAATAGAGTTGAGGGAACACCATTGACGAGGACTGAGAAGAAGGCCGAAGAGACACAACTCATAATTACTCTCTCCAGCCCTGAGAGAAACCAAAGTTCTCTAACATTCAATTCGGAAACTGCCAAGGGACTCTATCATAGGCCTTAGACATGTCTAATTTGATAAACATGCCCCTTTGACCTTTCTGATGCATTTTTTGAACTGCTTCTTGTGCTTGCTAAGATTACTTGATCTAGAATTTGTCGGCCTGTCAAAATCCTCCTTGCTCGAAGAGATAATACTATCCAGTACCTTCGTGAGCCTTTCAGCCATCAGTTTGGTAATGATCTTGTAGGCTACATTGCAAAGTGCAATCGAGCGAAAGTCTCCAAGGTTGGAAGCTTCTCCCACTTTAGGAATCAAAGCAAGGTTCATAACCTATAACATGCTTTTATTTGCATGATATTCCTCCACTGCCCTGGTTACATCCTCCCCTATGTCGTCCCAAAAATCTTGGAAAAATTTAATTGGGAACCCATCAAGGCTTGGGGACTTTCCGGTTCTCATGTTGAAAACTATGTCTCTCACCTCCTTTAGATCCACAGTTCTAAAGAGGGCCTGGTTTTGTTTGGTTTTTATAATCCATGGGATACAATTAAGTATCTCTTGTTGCGTTGCAAGATTAGGATGGGCAGAAGCAGAGAAAAGATTTTTAAAATAGATATTTGCAGCTTGCTGCATACCTGGGATAGTGTCCATCACATTACCATGAAGGTCTTTTAGGTTGTGCAGTGTGTTGGAGTGTCTTCTTGTTGAGGCCGAGCGATGGAAGAACTTAGTGTTTTGGTCCCCCTCTAGCAGCCAAAAAGTTCGGTCTCTTTGTTTCCAATCATAGTTGAGAATATCAGATTCGAAAAAAAATCGACAAGGCAAAGAGGTATTGAAGTGAAACGAAATTCCAACATAGGAATATGTCACTGGAAATAAACAACTTGTAATGGGAACAACATCACATGAACCGGTTAGAAAAAATGGAAAAAATTGGGAATCAGCAAAAAAAAAGGGTAAAAATTCAGCAAAAAAAAAAAAAAAAAACTTGAGAAAATACAATTACACATGAAAGTGGCAAAAAATGAGGCAAAATGAAAAAAAACAAGCTATTTATGCCATTTCCTCTACCCATGCTGCTGTGGCAAATTTTTTTGCAAAAAATCGGGATTTTATTGGAAAGGGTAGGAATCGGCAAAAATCGGGATTTTTTTGCAGATTTTCTCATATATCTTTCCAATAGATCTCCTCCTGTTTGTCTATACTCTCCAACTCTTTTTTAACCAGCCCATATTCCTGTTTCAAGTCTTCTATGCTTGTTTCAGTTCGGAAGAGTGTGGGCAGCTTCTCCATCCTAGCAACCAGCGGAACCCTTTGAAGTTGAAAGTCTGATTTATTGTTTCTTTTCCAGATTTTGAGTTGGGATTTGATGTTTTGGAGTTGTTTAAAGACTCCAAACAATGTTGTCCCATGGGTAGGGCGCCCCTCCTCCCACCAAACTGGGATTTTATCCCTAATCTCCTTTTCCAGCCAGAGATTCTCAAATTGAAATGGTCTAGAGAAAGATTGGTCTAGAGAAAGATTTATGGCCCATATCCAATTCCAGGAGAGTTAGAAAGTGGTCTGATTCTGTGCAATTGAGGATTTCCAGCTTGAGTGACCATCGTAGAAAAGCCTTTTCGGACACCAAGAATCTATTCAGCTTTACCTTCCTGTTTGCCAACCCTGCTTGTTTGTTTGTCCAAGTATGAGAAGGCCTTGTATATTGGACATCAATCAAATTGAGTTGTTTTACTTTAGAGATCATAAATCTGTCCTCGTTTGGATGTAGTGGGTTTACACCAATATCCCATTGGTAGAGCATATAATCAAATCCAAACAACCATTGCAGTGGGTTCCATTCGTGGATCAAATCCTAGCTTCTAGGGCTGCACAAAGAGAATTTCTGTTCAATAGCTTCTCTTCCCTGATTCAAAAGCTTTGTCCTTGTCTGCTCTTGAAGAGAAACTCACTTTATAATATTGAAATATCCCCTAAAGGCTCCCAATTATTTCGAACCCAAGAGGTCATAAACCCTAGAGATGACCTCATGGCAATAAATTTGTAGATTAGATCATGGTTACTCCTCTACAAAATGTTTTCAGCCACTAGACTTTGTTCAATAACAAGCTTGGGACGGTGGGCAGCCTGGGGAAGATAAACATTAACTCTGGACTAGAAACTTTTATCTGTTGGCTTCTTGGTGGCAACAACAGAGAAGATGGATTTTAAAGCATCACTTCTCAAAGATTCATCCTTACCTTCTTGTCTCTCTCTCACTGTGTCTGCAAAGGACCACTTGGGAGAAGGGGGCAGAGGGAGGGCCCTCACATGCAGCCATGGGCAGGTAGAGAGCAGTTTCAAACCCTACTTAGAGCGTTGTGGCGAAACCCTATCAGGGCATTATGACGAAACCCTCAAGAGTTGAGGAATTGTTGGATTCTTCATTGATTGTGAAATTGGTTCTGCAAATAAACTAGACTATTTGTTATTTTTTGAAATTGGATCTGCTGGTAATCTTGATTTCTCATTACTTTTGATCTTGGGTCTACCCGAGTACAAGTAATCCGGGATTTTCATTGGTTCCAAATTTGGTTTTGCAAGTCATCCAGGCTTCTCATTGGTTTTGAAATCAAGTTTGCATGTAATGCAGATTCTTTTTATTAGTTTTGAACTGGGTCTACAAGTAGTCGAGATTTTTCATAGTCTTTGAGACCGGGTCTGAAGCAATCCAATTTTTTCATTAACATTGAAATTGGGTCTCCAATTAATCCAGGTTTTTTTTATCAACTTTGAAGTTGGGTACGTATTTGTTTTAGATTTTGAAACTAATTTCAGGACTGGGTAACAAATATGTTATGTTTGTTGCTAAACAGCATATGGTCCTAGAACTTTTTCATAACCTTTGCTGTATTTGAAAGAAGTGGAGTATGTATGTATTTTAGATTTTTAAACTTTTGCTGAACCTTGGAGCTTGGAGAGTTTTCATATTTCATCTCATAGCTTCCATATCGGTACGTTTATTGGTTCTCTGAAGTCCTTGTTGACAAAAACATGATTTGAATCTTTAGAAGAGTGCCCCTTTAAGTCAAGAACAGGTTGCTCTAAATATTATCAAGTTTATACTTTTCTTCTCCTTTAGGATGTCAAGTGCTTGGCAAGCCTTGCATTTGTGGTTGCATTCTTAGCATGTGTCTATTCCTTCAGTAAGCGCCATTGAACCTATCCACATCATGCTTAATAAATTTTCCACAAAGAATATCGACATATTTCTTAGACATTATGCAGATATCTCCTTTCATCTTCGGGTGGTTGGAGTTCATTTTTCTCAAGTATAGTTTGTGCAATCCAATCACTTGCTTGCTTATTTCTATGGTCCACAGTCCACACCAACAGTCGCTATAAAGAAGGCTTTTGCTTCCTTGGGTTTGTGGGTAATTTAAATCTTATGTCCTTTGCATAAGATCTGTCCTGAATTTTGATTGCATAGTTTCTTCCATTTTCGTCTCTTCACAGAGGGATTTCCTTTGCACCAAGTTTCTTACAGTCTTGCTTGTCCACCATTTTAATTCCCACCCTAACAATGTTGGTGCCCCCTACCATCATCATTTCTGAATGATGCTCAACTTTTCCTCTATGGGCCATGGTAGGAAAGCTCCCATCACACAACCCATTGTAAAGAGACCTTAATAGGAAAAAACAAATTGCTAGCATTTAGATTTGTTTTCCCTTTGATATTGAGATAAGGATTAAGGCTTGACACTAGGCATACGTGCAGCCATTGATTTATAATTCATTACTATTCAAAACAAGCAATGATGCATAGACATAACCCTGCGCATTCCTTTTCATTTATATCTTTGATCCTTTTTGGAAAATAAGGAGTACTTCCATATCAAAAAAAATTCTCCATTATAGAAGATAATAATTCAAAGCAATGGATTATGATAGCTATAATTGAAATGAGAGCACATTTTTTATTAGGTCTTTTTCCTAATCATGCTTGCATTGTCATAGTTGTTACCTCCTTGCTTCAAATTGTTTTCTAGATTTGTTTCCATGTCAATTAGCTGCCCAGTTTTTCGTCTTGGAACCTGGCCAAAATAGATATCATGGTAAACATAGTGCCTTAAATTTTAACATCTTTTCTCGAGGAAGATATTTTTCAATGTTTTGTTTCCCCTCAGCTTAGTCTACCAATCAATGCTACAGTTTTCTTAGCCTATGATCGATTATATATACCTTTGGAGTCCATCTCTACAATAACAGTTGCAAAATAATGATCTCACAATGCATTGTCAAGGCTGATTTTGCTTCTCTCGAGTTCCTAGCCTCTTTGACTTGAGAACATCTTTCAGGTGTTCTCAGGATTCTTACATGCCAGGCTGTGTAAAATATTTATGTTTAGCACTTTGCTTGCTGGAGTGGCTTGCTTTGAGTAGTCCTTTTTGTGGTGTCAAGGCTAGTACTTGGAGACTTCTTCAATCTATTTGGCATTGCTACATACTGCCTTCCACGATTCAGATGTTTATTGAATGCTTCTCCTTTACACCTGATATGGAGGTAATCAATAAAATAATTAGGAGAATATCTATTGATATTATATTTTGGTCACTTGGATCTTCCCGCCCATATCTCTCAGTCGTAAGTTAGCACTCTAAGCCAAATATTTCTTGTAGATTGTAGATGGCACTAGCAGTCTACTTGACCATATTTAGCAACATTGGACACTGGTCTTAGGGTTCCTCTTGGTCAACTTATTTGTTCTCCCCAGCTATATGATGAGATTGGTGATCATATTCGAAGGGATGGTAGGGCCTGTCTTTACCCCCTTTAGGAAGTGGATACAGAGGAGCACTTCAATTTTAGGTGCCCTGTTAACTATGTGATTCAAATGAGGCATTGTTGTCTATACAAAGACTCAGGAGGATCACTTGTCTTTTATTCTACAACAATCAGTAGAGGTATTAATTAGAGAAGCTTGGATTTATACCTCCGGGGACCAACTACTCACTAATGTTGGATCTAGGAGGGTTTGAGGGCCATTTCATTAATTACCTTTTTCTTTCTGTCTTATTTTGGTTTTTGGTGGTACTAAGTGGCCATTAGATGTTACGATTGTTAGAATATTATTGTTATAATGTGCACTATGCCTATAATTGACAAAGTTGACATTTGTCTTCCGCCACTTGTCCCCTGTCTTCAGTTTGAGTTGGAGTGGTGTCTTCTGAAAGACACTTGGAGTGGAGCTTATGACACTTGTCATATCTCCCTCCTAAGCTTGATGCTTATATATTGTAAGATAACTTGTAAATAAAGTGTGCCTTTTGTTCAGTCCTAACATTTGGTATCAGAGCGGTGAAATCCGCCTGAGGGACCTTAGTTTTTTAGGAGTCTGGTTTATGGAGTTAGGGAGTATGCTCTCCACTCGTTGAGTGGATCAAAAACCAGAATCTCCCTATTTGTTTTTTGGTTTTTTTTTTAGTTTCCCTAATTTAGAGGACAATCCTCGCCATCCGAGGACAAGCCTCAAATTTTTTAGAGTTTAGAAACCAGAACTCCATTAATGGAGCTCTGCTAGCAAACCGCAGAGCGAAGTAACGGCAAAGAAGATTTTTTGTGTCTGTTTTTTTGGCGCTCTTGGTGATCAACGCCCAATGCTTTAGACTGGAGAATACTGAGCGCGGCCGAGTTGCGAAGGACGTCTACGAGTTGTTCTAGATCTGCTCCAGTACTGGTGCCTCCGTTCTGTTGCAGTCCGTTCTCAACATTTTTCATTCACGTCATCGGGATTCGCTTCCACTGTCGCTGCCCCTGCTGCCACCACTGCCCAGATCGTCATTCCTTGTTGCTGAACCGGGGTTTCTGTCTCTTGATGGAAGAAGGCGACCGTTGAATTCCTATATGCCCTGAATTCCTGTTGGTGCACGCTGGAACCCTAACCAGGGTTACTGCTTAGTTGTGGTGTGATCGACTCAGTTGTGGGATCTATCTCTTGCACATAGTACGCTCCTCGTCACAGTTGATGAACCTTTTTCTGAAGTTGAATTCCAGCAAAATTTTATTAATGTCATGGTAGCCACTGTGGACAGCCAACAAGTCCATCACGGTGCACAGTGATTTGTGGAAGGCTGAACAAATTTTACGGCGAAAGAAATATCGACGCAAATGGAAAACAAACTCAACATTGGCCATGTTTTTATCTGTGTTGAAACCAGCAATGGTTACACCGTCCTCTGCTGTGAAATCAGAATGACCCAGCGCTGAGGGCAACTAGAAGTCATATGTATTCTGAGCAGTGATTGGGATGAAATAAATTTGTTTGGATATTTGTACTCTCGGCTATGCCATCTGCTATTTACAGATGGAGATGTGATCAGATGTAACCGCAGTTATTTGTGACAGTTGGCCGTGACTCTTTCTGAATGCTCCGGCCGCTGCTCGTGGGATTTGCTCCTCATCACGCGCCCTCCCAATTTTTCCTGATTTGAACCGGCTATCTCGGGGATCACAGGGTTTCAGTCAGAATTTTGACAGCCTTTAGATCTGAAACCGGCGTTTGCTTGCACAGGCGACCCGACGCGCGTAGGAATCGTTGGTGTGTTAAATTGTTTGAACTGAAAGTTTTTCTGAGGACTTGGCAGAGCGAAGTGATGGCACTACAGTAGCGCTGCGTAGAATATTGCCACCAGAGAGATATCCGAACATGGTTATTGTTGCTGTAATACCACGTGGCGGAAATAACAAGGGCTTCAAATTATAAATGTAGACACCCAATCCAATGGTGAGAGCAACTAAATTTCATTTTTCCTTATGGCGTACTGTGACTTAATTTTAAACATGAGTTATGCCGACTGGTGACCCGCGCATCTGTCCCTCCTTCCAACGACCGTTGGGGATGAATTCCTGAAGGTTTTGATTTGGGGGAATTTTTTTTAAAAATTTGAAATTTAAACTTAAATATTGCAAGGCGGCAATACTAATTTAGGTATATGCTTTATGAGATTCTAATAATTATTTTTTCGTTCTTATATGCTCATAAGTACACTTGGAATATTGGTGGCAAAATTTTGTAAAACTCTGAACTTAAGCAATATATTCCAGAGTAGCACTCGTATGGGTGACCACTTGGGAAGTCCCGGAGCTGCACACTTTTTTAAGTGTCATTGTTTTTACCTTTTTTAAGCATCAAATTGTATCTGACTATAGGTGTATTTATAGTCGTTGGAAAGAGAAATTCGAGGGGGATCCATTGGTGCAATTATTTTTCAGTTTTGAGATATTTTACTCAGCTGAATTTTGACTTGAAGTTGATATTGTAAAATAGAGTGCATTTTCGGTTGCATCCGACACTCTTGGTTGATAATTTGGTAAAAGTTGTGAGGGGCTCAATTCTAAATCTTTGGGGGAGACATTATGCCAAGTCATTCATTGAATTTGGCAAGTTTGAAGGCAATCTTGTAAAAGGAGGCATTGATATTGTCTCATTTTTTTTGGAGGCACATTTGGGGCTAATTTGTTTTAGCCAAATTTTCAATACAAATCATCAACTTAAGGGGTGATTTAGGGCCCCTTGTCCCTTGTCGATGGATTCATTTTGTGGCACTCTCTTGGCCACTAGGTGTTTGTTGCTTGCATCTTCTATTTGGGCTTTGTATACATTTTATGCTTGCTATCACCCTTGCATGACTTTGGGTTTTATAATTGTAATCAAGTGTAGTTCCAATTCATACACACTTGACACTAAGCCATATACAAGCAAGCAAACACATATAGGCATTTTCAAAAATAATACATTGGCACATTGATTGTAATAATTCTACAAAAAGCAAGCATCACACTTTTATAACCGCCTATGTTCCACGTATCAACTTCTCAAAATACTTATAGTCTCCCTCACGTAAGGGCGGGTATATTGAGTAGTTTGGTATAAAGGTCTGGCAGGTTATTCCCTTTCAGAATTGTCTATGTTCCACGTATCAACTGCTCAAATACTTACAGTCTCCCTCACGTAAGGGCGGGTATATTGAGAAGTTTGGTATAAAGGTCTGGAAAAATTCTAATTCTTACTCTCTTTGGATAGAAAAAGGCACTTATGTTCAACTTAACCCTCCCATTGTTGGAATCTCTTGAAGATTCAGAGTGGAAAAACTAGGCGAACCCTCCTCTGGATCTTCAACGGTGTACCCTAGATTTTTTTTGAGGGATCTAATTTGGCATTTGTCGTTCTTACTTCATCCTTTGTTGAGCTCCCTTCTCTTTTGATCCTTTTCTAAATCATGGCTACTACAAATCTATTAAGTGGACTTACAAAGAAACTTGAAGGAGCACAAACTTTTGCAAATTGGAAGTATGAGATGGAGTCAATATTAATGATGAATGACATGTGGGACTTTGTGAGAGATAGGTAGGCTAATGAAGACCCACTCACTGCACCTACAGACCCTAAAGAAAAAGCACAATTTGAGAAGAATTCCAACATAGCTTTAAGTTTAATCAAGCTAGCTACAGGAATTCAATGCAGAGAAACTGTAAGGGCTACAAAAACACCTAAACAAGCATGGGATGCTCTCAATAGATTGTTTGATAGGCCAAGTCAAGATAATATTTTGTATCTCAAACAAAAATTGCACAATCTATGTATGAAAGGCTCACTTACCGATTATCTAATGGAAGTGAAGTCTATTAAAAATGATTTCTTAGCTGCTGGTAAAACCCTAGAAGATAATGAATTAATTCCAATAATGTTGCATGGTCTTCCTTCAAAGTTTCACTCCTATGCTACCATGTTAGACTTGAGTGGTAAAACAATGAATTCAACACTTGAGGATATTGAGATCCTACTTAAGAAGCATGAGCAAGCCCTAATCAAAGATGAAGAAATTGAAGCCACATCAGCAACTTTTGCCACCAAGGCAACTCTACAACCTAAACAAAACAAGGGTCAAAATCAACATAATCAAAATCAAAGGGTTAGACAACACCAGAGATACACACAATACCAGCACCAGCCAAATCAACAATACCATCAGCAACCACGTCGAAGAATAAAGATGCCAGCAGCAGCCACAACAGCAATAGTACCAGCAGTAGCAAAGATGGACAACAAGACCTCAAGGGGGTCAAAACAACAATCAACAAGGGTGTGAATATTGTGGAAAATGGAATCATAATATTGCTAATTGCTATCAAAGGCAAAGAGAACAGGGAGAACCACAAAATAATAATATGAACACATTGTATGCAGCCAACCAAGTTAATGTTGAAGATAAAGAATGTTGGTATATTGATTCTGGAGCAGCAAAGCACATGACAGGAAGGCAAGATTGGTTGACCAAGGTTCAGCCCACATCAAATCAATTCATTACTTTTGGTGATGAAAGTGCTCTACCCATTGAAGGTGTTGGGGAGGCACCACTTACTTTGCATGATGGTAATAATGTTCCTGCAACAGATGTTTTGTATGTGCCTGGTCTTAAAAGGAGTCTTCTTTCTATTGGACAACTTATCGATAAGGGCTATAATGTCTATTTTGAAAAAGAAAAATGCTACATTAAGGAACCCAATGGCAATGTCAAGGCCATGGGAGTGAAAAAGGATGGTGTTTACTACCTCCTTACAAAATCAGTAACACAAACATCTTTGCATACAACAACTTTCTCTTTGGAGTACATGTGGCATGAAAGATTGGGACATTTAAATTTTAATAATCTTCAAATGATGGCTACAAAAGGATTAGTTAAAGGACTTCCACATCTTAAGGAGTCAAAATGTTTTTGTGAGCCATGTGTAATAGCCAAACACCATAGGCAACCATTTGAAACAGGAAAGGCATGGAGGGCTAATAGACCTTTGCAATTGATTCATTCGGACATTTGTGGGCCAATGTCTGTTCAATCTTATACAAGGGCAAAATACTACATCACTTTCATTGATGATTACAGCAGAAAGGTATGGATCTACCTAATTCAATATAAGTGGCAAGCCCTTGATAAGTTCAAAGAATTCATCACACTTGTTGAAAGAGAAAGTGGCTATCAAATCTCCACCTTAAGATCAGATAATGGTGGAGAATATGTCTCCAATGAATTCTTTAATTTTTGTAAGTATCATGGGATAAGGAGGCAATTCACAACCCCTTATACCCCGCAACAAAATGGAGTTGCTGAGAGGATGAATCAAACAATCACAAATAGGGCAAAATCAATGTTACATGCTGCTCTATTACCTAACTCATTTTGGGGAGAAGTTGTTCTTATTGCTGCATACTTGACTAATAGGTCATACACAAAGGCCTTACATGAAAGAACACCTGAAGAAGCATGGAGTGGAAGAACGCCCTATGTGGGCCATTTGAGAATATTTGGATGTGATGCCTATGCTCATATTCCTCATAAGAAAAGGAAGAAGTTTGATGATAAGAGCCAAAAATGCATCTTTGTTGGCTATAGTGATAGTGCCAATGCATATAAATTATATGAGCCTATTTCCAAGAAAATCATTTTATCTAGGGATGTTACCTTTCATGAGTATCCCCCATCTAATCCTCCTAAAGCCCCCACTTTAGAAATAACTAATGAAATAGTTGCTCCATTCATGCATACAATATCATCTAGTTCTTCTCCTTCACTCATAAATCAAGAAATTCATCCACAAGAAGAACTTCCTACAAATAATCCATGTCCTCCATCTCCTCCTCATAATGATCAAGTAACAACATCCAATCCTTTACCCAAGTGGGTTCAAGCCACAATAGATGAAGCCCAAAATCATTTGCCCACCTATACAAGTAAAAGGCCTTCAGCCCTAAGACACCAAGTGAATTATGCCCTAATGGCCAAAGTCCTTAGCCAACCTGAACCTTCTAATGTCAAAGAAGCACTTGGTGATCCTAAATGGGTTCATGCCATGGATCAGGAATTGGATTCCATTGAAAGGAATCACACTTGGGAGTTAGTTGATTTACCCAAAGGAAAATATACCATAGGCACAAAATGGGTATACAAAGCAAAATATAAAGCGGATGGCTCACTAGATCGCTACAAGGCTCGCCTAGTAGCTCAAGGCTATAAGCAACAAGAGGGAATTGATTATGAGGAGACCTTTGCTCCTGTGGCTAAGATGACTACAATCGGGACAGTTATTGCTATGGCAGCTCAAAAACATTGGCCAATATATCAAATGGATGTCAAAAGTGCATTTCTAAATGGTCATTTGAAGGAGGAAGTGTATGTGAAACAACCACCAGGATACACAGTTGAAGGCCAAAACAACAAAGTCCTCAGATTAAAGAAAGCTCTATATGGGTTGAAGCAAGCACCCCGAGCTTGGTATGCAAAGATTGACTCCTATTTTCTCAACCTTGGTTTCACTAGATCTGCAGTAGAATCTACTCTCTATGTGAAACATTGGAGGAACCGCATCATTTTGGTTACATTGTATGAGTGTGGATGATCTTCTCATTACGGGTGATGATATAGAAGGAATAAGGTTGCTCAAGGAGGACTTATGCAAGAACTTTGAGATGACAGATTTAGGCCTCCTCCACTATTGCTTAGGAATAGAGGTATGGCAACGGCCTGGTAAGATTTTTATCTCACGAAGCTAAATACATTCAAATCTATTTTGGAGAGGTTTCGCATGGAGGAGTGTAAGCCCTCTCTAACTCCCATGGAAACTAGATTGAAATTGCTAAATAATGATGAAGAAGAAAGGGTTGATGGTACACTTTACAAGAAACTAGTTGGAAGTTTGATCTACTTAACTTCAACTAGACCAGATATTTGCTATTCGATTGGCCTTATTTCCAGATTCATGCAGGATCCTAAGAAGAGCCATTGGATAGCAGATAAGAGGATTGTGAGATTCCTAAAGGCCACACCTCATCATGGCCTTATGTATAAATCAAGTGATAATTTTTCTTTGATTGGATACACGATTCAGATTGGGCCAGTTGTCCTGAAACCAGAAGATCTACATCGGGTTATTGCTTTCAATTAGGCCAAGGCTCTATTTCATGGAGCACAAAGAAGCAGCACACAATATCACTATCTTCAGCAGAAGCAGAATATAGAGCAGCAGTTGAGGCAACTAAGGAGGCAATATGGTTGAGGCAATTAATTCAGGATATTGGGCTATTCATACATGGTCCAACATATATATATTGTGACAATCAAAGTACCATCAAGATGACCAAGAATCCAGTTTTCCATGCTAGAACAAAGCACATTGAGATCCATCATCACTTCATTAGAGAAATGGTCCAAGAAGATATTATACACATGAAGTATGTACCAACTCAATATCAAGTAGCAGACATCTTCACCAAGTCACTTGGGAAAGACAAGTTTTCTCAGTTTAGCAATTTGCTATATCTATGTAAAAGAAGTCAACATTAAGGGGGAATGTTACCTAATGTTGATTTATCCTTTTAGGATAGTGCACATTAAGGGGGAATGTTAGAATATTATTGTTATAATGTGCACTATGCCTATAATTGACAGGTTGACATTTGTCTTCTGCCACTTGTCCCTGTCTTCAGTTTGAGTTGGAGTGGTGTCTTCTGAAAGACACTTGGAGTGGAGCTTATGACACTTGTCATATCTCCCTCCTAAGCTTGATGCTTATATATTGTAAGATAACTTGTAAATAAAGTGTGCCTTTTGTTCAGTCCTAACAACAACTATCTACGATGGTGATAATTGTGTTGTTGTTATAGTCTATGCCTCCTCCCCCATGAGATGGGATGAGAACATTGCTCCATTCCATCTGGTGTTAGCTGCTTCCATTCGTTCATAGGACAGGTGGTCTAGATACATGCACATTACTGATTTGCTGTTTTATTCTATGAGTTCACTGATGGTAGGCGAGTATAGGGGAGATGTTCATTACAAACCCCAGTGCTATTTGATTGGGCTCGTTCAGTCTTCAACACTCCTGTGCTGGCTCTATCAGGGGGTTAATGATGATAAGGTCCTTTAGTACTCTATATGTAATGATCCGCCTTGTTTGAAATTTGTAGTTCTTGCAAGTGTTTTTGGGTTTTTTCATATATTCTGATTTTTTTTCTTTGTAGTTTTTTTTTTTAATATGGAAAGAAAATTGCAAGTACAGAAAACTAAACAAACAACCAACTTGAACAAATCATAACTTTCACAATACTAATTGAAATCACTTGAAATTCGGAAACTAGATAGTATTTATATTCATCTTCAAACCCTTTTAAGGAAATAATGAAAGAACAAAGTACCAGGCTACAATAAATTTCTGAAATCAGATTGTAGATGGCACTAGCAGTCTACTTGACCATATTTAGCAACATTGGACACTGGTCTTAGGGTTCCTCTTGGTCAACTTATTTGGTCTCCCCAGCTATATGATGAGATTGGTGATCATATTCGAAGGGATGGTAGGGCCTGTCTTTACCCCCTTTAGGAAGTGGATACAAAGGAGCACTTCAATTTTAGGTGCCCTGTTAACTATGTGATTCAAATGAGGCATTGTTGTCTATACAAAGACTCAGGAGGATCACTTGTCTTTTATTCTACAACAATCAGTAGAGGTATTAATCAGAGAAGCTTGGATTTATACCTCCGGGGACCAACTACTCACTAATGTTGGATCTAGGAGGGTTTGAGGGCCATTTCATTAATTACCTTTTTCTTTCTGTCTTATTTTGGTTTTTGGTGGTACTAAGTGGCCATTAGATGTTACAGCTGTTAGAATATTATTGTTATAATGTGCACTATGCCTATAATTGACAGGTTGACATTTGTCTTCTGCCACTTGTCCCTGTCTTCAGTTTGAGTTGGAGTGGTGTCTTCTGAAAGACACTTGGAGTGGAGCTTATGACACTTGTCATATCTCCCTCCTAAGCTTGATGCTTATATATTGTAAGATAACTTGTAAATAAAGTGTGCCTTTTGTTCAGTCCTAACATTTGGTATCAGAGCGGTGAAATTCGCTTGAGGGACCTTAGTTTTTTAGGAGTCTGGTTTATGGAGTTATGGAGTATGCTCTCCACTCGTTGAGTGGATCAGAAACCAGAATCTCCCTATTTGTTTTTTGGTTTTTTTTTTAGTTTCCCTAATTTAGAGGACAATCCTCGCCATCCGAGGACAAGCCTCAAATTTTTTAGAGTTTAGAAACCAGAACTCCATTAATGGAGCTCTGCTAGCAAACCGCAGAGCGAAGTAACGGCAAAGAAGATTTTTCGTGTCTGTTTTTGGCGCTCTTGGTGATCAACGCCCAATGCTTTAGACTGGAGAATACTGAGCGCGGCCGAGTTGCGAAGGACGTCTACGAGTTGTTCTGGATCTGCTCCAGTACTGGTGCCTCCGTTCTGTTGCAGATAAAAATCTTTCACTCTCCCAGTTTTAATTTAAACATCCCACCAAAAAAAAAATATAATATTTTAAAAGAACCCCCCACGTTCTCAACATTTTTCATTCACGTCATCGGGATTCGCTGCCACTGTCGCTGCCCCTGCTGCCACCACTGCCCAGATCGTCATTCCATGCTGCTGAACCAGGGTTTCTGTCTCTTGACGGAAGAAGGCGACCGTTGAATTCCTATCTGCCCTGAATTCCTGTTGGTGCACGCTGGAACCCTAACCAGGGTTACTGCTTAGTTGTGATCGACTCAGTTGTGGGATCTATCTCTTGCACATAGTAGCCGCTCCTCGTCACAGTTGATGAACCTTTTTCTGAAGTTGAATTCCAGCAAAATTTTATTAACGTCATGGTAGCCACTGTGGACAGCCAACAAGTCCATCACGGTGCACAGTTATCTGTGGAAGGCTGAACAAATTTTACGGCGAAAGAAATATCAACGCAAATGGAAAACAAACTCAACATTGGCCATGTTTTTATCTGTGTTGAAACCGGCAATGGTTACACCGTCCTCTGCTGTGAAATCAGAATGACCCAGTGCTGAGGGCAACTAGACGTCATATGTATTCTGAGCAATGATTGGGATGAAATAAATTTGTTTGGATATTTGTACTCTCGGCTATGCCATATGCTATTTACAGATGGAGATGTGATCAGATGTAACCGCAGTTATTTGTGACAGTTGGCCGTGACTCTTTCTGAATGCTCCGGCCGCTGCTCGTGGGATTTGCTCCTCATCACGCGCCCTCCCAATTTTTCCTGATTTGAACCGGCTATCTCGGGGATCACAGGGTTTCAGTCAAAAATTTGACAGCCTTTAGATCTGAAACCGGCGTTTGCTTGCACAGGCGACCCACGCGCCTAGGATCGTTGGTCGTGTTAAATTGTTTGAACTAGTTTTTCGACTGTTCGGCCCTTCTACCCATCCAGGTGAGAGCAACAAATTACCTTTTCCTTATGGCACCTTGACTTAATTTTAAACATGAGTTACCCACCCCTCTGTCCCTCCTTCCAACGACTTCGTTGGGGATGGGTAGTGAAGGTTTTGATTTGGGGGAATTTTTTTTTTAAATTTGAAATTTAAACTTAAATATTGCAAGGCGGCAATACTAATTTAGGTATATGCTTTATGAGATTCTAAGAATTATTTTTTCGTTCTTATATGCTCATAAGTACACTTGGAATATTGGTGGCAAAATTTTGTAAAAACTCCCAACTTAAGCAATATATTCCAGAGTAGCACTCGGATGGGTGACCATTTGGGAATGTCCCGGAGCTGCACACTTTTTTAAGGGTCATTGTTTTTTCCTTTTTGAAGCATCAATTTGTATCCGACTATAGGCTTATTTATAGTCGTTGGAAAGAGAATTTTGAGGGGGATCCATTGGTGCAATTATTTTTCAGTTTTGAGATCTTTTACTCAGCTGAATTTTGACTTGAAGTTGATATTGTAAAATAGAGTGCATTTTCGGTTGCATCCGACACTCTTGGTTGATAATTTGGTAAAATTGTGAGGGGCTCAATTCTAAGTCTTTGGGGGAGACATTATGCCAAGTCATTCATTGAATTTGGCAAGTTTGAAGGCAATCTTGTAAAAGGAGGCATTGATATTGTCTCATTTTTTTGGAGGCACATTTGGGGCTAATTTGTTTTTTAGCCAAATACAAATCATCAACTTAAGGGGTGATTTAGGGCCCCTTGTCCCTTGTCAGTGGATTCATTTTGTGGCACTCTCTTGGCCACTAGGTGTTTGTTGCTTGCATCTTCTATTTGGGCTTTGTATACATTTTATGCTTGCTATCACCCTTGCATGACTTTGGGTTTTATAATTGTAATCAAGTGTAGTTCCAATTCATACACACTTGACACTAAGCCATATACAAGCAAGCAAACACATACAGGCATTTTCAACAATAATACATTGGCACATTGATTGTAATAATTCTACAAAAAGCAAGCATCACACTTTTATAACCGCCTATGTTCCACGTATCAACTTCTCAAAATACTTATAGTCTCCCTCACGTAAGGGCGGGTATATTGAGTAGTTTGGTATAAAGGTCTGGCAGGTTATTCCCTTTCAGAATTGCCTATGTTCCACGTATCAACTGCTCAAATACTTACAGTCTCCCTCACGTAAGGGCGGGTATATTGAGAAGTTTGGTATAAAGGTCTGGAAAAATTCTAATTCTTACTCTCTTTGGATAGAAAAAGGCACTTATGTTCAACTTAACCCTCCCATTGTTGGAATCTCTTGAAGATTCAGAGTGGAAAAACTAGGCGAACCCTCCTCTCGGATCTTCGACGGTGTACCCTAGATTTTTTTGAGGGATCTAATTTGGCATTTGTCGTTCTTACTTCATCCTTTGTTGAGCTCCCTTTTCTTTTGATCCTTTTCTAAATCATGGCTACTACAAATCTATTAAGTGGACTTACAAAGAAACTTGAAGGAGCACAGACTTTTGCAAATTGGAAGTATGAGATGGAGTCAATATTAATGATGAATGACATGTGGGACTTTGTGAGAGATAGGCAGGCTAATGAAGACCCACTCACTGCACCTACAGACCCTAAAGAAAAAGCACAATTTGAGAAGAATTCCAACATAGCTTTAAGTTTAATCAAGCTAGCTACGGGAATTCAATGCGAGAGAAACTGTAAGGGCTGCAAAAACACCTAAACAAGCATGGGATGCTCTCAATAGATTGTTTGATAGGCCAAGTCAAGATAATATTTTGTATCTCAAACAAAAATTGCACAATCTATGTATGAAAGGCTCACTTACCGATTATCTTATGGAAGTGAAGTCTATTAAAAATGATTTCTTAGTTGTTGGTAAAACCCTAGATGATAATGAATTAATTCCAATAATGTTGCATGGTCTTCCTTCAAAGTTTCACTCCTATGCTACCATGTTAGACTTGAGTGGTAAAACAATGAATTCAACACTTGAGGATATTGAGATCCTACTTAAGAAGCATGAGCAAGCCCTAATCAAAGATGAAGAAATTGAAGCCACATCAAAAACTTTTGCCACCAAGGCAACTCTACAGCCTAAACAAAACAAGGGTCAAAATCAGCATAATCAGAATCAAAGGGGTAGACAACACCAGAGATACACACAGTACCAACAGCAACCAAATCAACAGTACCATCAGCAACCACGTCAGCAATAGGATACCAGCAGCGACCACAACAACAACGATACCAAGCAGTAGCAAAGATGGCAAACAAGACCTCAAGGGGGTCAAAACAACAATCAACAAGGGTGTGAATATTGTGGAAAATGGAATCATAATATTGCTAATTGCTATCAAAGGCAAAGAGAACAGGGAGAACCACAAAATAATAATATGAACACATTGTATGCAGCCAACCAAGTTAATGTTGAAGATAAAGAATGTTGGTATATTGATTCGTGAGCAGCAAAGCACATGACGGGAAGGCAAGATTGGTTGACCAAGGTTCAGCCCACATCAAATCAATTCATTACTTTTGGTGATGAAAGTGCTCTACCCATTGAAGGTGTTGGGGAGGCACCACTTACTTTGCATGATGGTAATAATGTTCCTGCAACAGATGTTTTGTATGTGCCTGGTCTTAAAAGGAGTCTTCTTTCTATTGGACAACTTACTGATAAGGGCTATAATGTCTATTTTGAAAAAGAAAAATGCTACATTAAGGAACCCAATGGCAATGTCAAGGCCATGGGAGTGAAAAAGGATGGTGTTTACTACCTCCTTACAAAATCTGTAACACAAACATCTTTGCATACAACAACTACTTTCTCTTTGGAGTACATGTGGCATGAAAGATTGGGACATTTAAATTTTAATAATCTTCAAATGATGGCTACAAAAGGATTAGTTAAAGGACTCCCACATCTTAAGGAGTCAAAATGTTTTTGTGAGCCATGTGTAATAGCCAAACACCATAGGCAACCATTTGAAACAGGAAAGGCATGGAGAGCTAATAGACCTTTGCAATTGATTCATTCAGACATTTGTGGGCCAATGTCTGTTCAATCTTATACTGGGGCAAAATACTACATCACTTTCATTGATGATTACAGCAGAAAGGTATGGATCTACCTAATTCAATATAAGTGGCAAGCCCTTGATAAGTTCAAAGAATTCATCGCACTTGTTGAAAGAGAAAGTGGCTATCAAATCTCCACCTTAAGATCAGATAATGGTGGAGAATATGTCTCCAATGAATTCTTTAATTTTTGTAAGTATCATGGGATAAGGAGGCAATTCACAACCCCTTATACCCCGCAACAAAATGGAGTTCCTTGAGAGGATGAATCAAACAATCACAAATAGGGCAAAATCAATGTTACATGCTGCTATATTACCTAACTCATTTTGGGGAGAAGTTGTTCTTACTGCTGCATACTTGACTAATAGGTCATACACAAAGGCCTTACATGAAAGAACACCTGAAGAAGCATGGAGTGGAAGAACGCCCTATGTGGGCCATTTGAGAATATTTGGATGTGATGCCTATGCTCATATTCCTCATAAGAAAAGGAAGAAGTTTGATGATAAGAGCCAAAAATGCATCTTTGTTGGCTATAGTGATAGTGCCAATGCATATAAATTATATGAGCCTATTTCCAAGAAAATCATTTTATCTAGGGATGTTACCTTTCATGAGTATCCCCCATCTAATCCTCCTAAAGCCCCCACTTTAGAAATAACTAATGAAATAGTTGCTCCATTCATGCATACAATATCATCTAGTTCTTCTCCTTCACTCATAAATCAAGAAATTCATCCACAAGAAGAACTTCCTACAAATAATCCATGTCCTCCATCTCCTCCTCATAATGATCAAGTAACAACATCCAATCCTTTACCCAAGTGGGTTCAAGCCACAATAGATGAAGCCCAAAATCATTTGCCCACCTATACAGGTAAAAGGCCTTCAGCCCTAAGACACCAAGTGAATTATGCCCTAATGGCCAAAGTCCTTAGCCAACCTTAACCTTCTAATGTCAAAGAAGCACTTGGTGATCCTAAATGGGTTCATGCCATGGATCAGGAATTGGATTCCATTGAAAGGAATCACACTTGGGAGTTAGTTGATTTACCCAAAGGAAAATATACCATAGGCACAAAATGGGTATACAAAGCAAAATATAAAGCGGATGGCTCACTAGATCGCTACAAGGCTCGCCTAGTAGCTCAAGGCTATAAGCAACAAGAGGGAATTGATTATGAGGAGACCTTTGCTCCTGTGGCTAAGATGACTACAATCGGGACAGTTATTGCTATGGCAGCTCAAAAACATTGGCCAATATATCAAATGGATGTCAAAAGTGCATTTCTAAATGGTCATTTGAAGGAGGAAGTGTATGTGAAACAACCACCAGGGTACATAGTTGAAGGCCAAAACAACAAAGTCCTCAGATTAAAGAAAGCTCTATATGGGTTGAAGCAAGCACCCCGAGCTTGGTATGCAAAGATTGACTCCTATTTCCTCAACCTTGGTTTCACTAGATCTGCAGCAGAATCTACTCTCTATGTGAAACATTGGAGGAACCGCATCATTTTGATTACATTGTATGTGGATGATCTTCTCATTACAGGTGATGACATAGAAGGAATAAGGTTGCTCAAGGAGGACTTATGCAAGAACTTTGAGATGACAGATTTAGGCCTCCTCCACTATTGCTTAGGAATAGAGGTATGGCAACAGCCTGGTAAGATTTTTATCTCACAGGCTAAGTACATTCGGTCTATTTTGGAGAGGTTTCGCATGGAGGAGTGTAAGCCCTCTCTAACTCCCATGGAAACTAGATTGAAATTGCTAAATAATGATGAAGAAGAAAGGGTTGATGGTACACTTTACGGGCAACTAGTTGGAAGTTTGATCTACTTAACTTCAACTAGACTAGATATTTGCTATTCGGTTGGCCTTATTTCCAGATTCATGCAGGATCCTAAGAAGAGCCATTGGATAGCAGCTAAGAGGATTGTGAGATTCCTAAAGGCCACACCTCATCATGGCCTTATGTATAAATCAAGTGATAATTTTTCTTTGATTGGATACACAGATTCAGATTGGGCCAGTTGTCCTGAAACCAGAAGATCTACATCGGGTTATTGCTTTCAATTAGGCCAAGGCTCTATTTCATGGAGCACAAAGAAGCAACACACAGTTTCACTATCTTCAGCAGAAGCAGAATATAGAGCAGCAATTGAGGCAACTAAGGAGGCAATATGGTTGAGGCAATTAATTCAGGATATTGGGCTATTCATACATGGTCCAACATATATATATTGTGACAATCAAAGTACCATCAAGATGACCAAGAATCCAGTTTTCCATGCTAGAACAAAGCACATTGAGATCCATCATCACTTCATTAGAGAAATGGTCCAAGAAGATATTATACACATGAAGTATGTACCAACTCAATATCAAGTAGCGGACATCTTCACCAAGTCACTTGGGAAAGACAAGTTTTCTTAGTTTAGCAATTTGCTATATCTATGTAAAAGAAGTCAACATTAAGGGGGAATGTTATCTAATGTTGACTTATTTTTTAGGATAGTGCACATTAAGGGGGAATGTTAGAATATTATTATTGTTATAATGTGCACTATGCCTATAATTGACAGAGTTGACATTTGTCTTCCGCCACTTGTCCCTGTCTTCAGTTTGAGTTGGAGTGGTGTCTTCTGAAAGACACTTGGAGTGGAGCTTATGACACTTGTCATATCTCCCTCCTAAGCTTGATGCTTATATATTGTAAGATAACTTGTAAATAAATTGTGCCTTTTGTTCAGTCCTAACAACAACTATCTACGATGGTGATAATTGTGTTGTTGTTATAGTCTATGCCCTCCTCCCCCATGAGATGGGATGAGAACATTGCTCCATTCCATCTGGTGTTAGCTGCTTCCATTCGTTCATAGGACAGGTGGTCTAGATACATGCACATTACTGATTTGCTGTTTTATTCTATGAGTTCACTGATGGTAGGCGAGTATAGGGGAGATGTTCATTACAAACCCCAGTGCTATTTGATTGGGCTCGTTCAGTCTTCAACACTCCTGTGCTGGCTCTATCAGGGGGTTAATGATGATAAGGTCCTTTAGTACTCTATATGTAATGATCCGCCTTGTTTGAAATTTGTAGTTCTTGCAAGTGTTCTTGGGTTTTTTCATATATTCTGATTTTTTTTCTTTGTAGTTTTTTTTTTTAATATGGAAAGAAAATTGCAAGTACAGAAAACTAAACAAACAACCAACTTGAACAAATCATAACTTTCACAATACTAATTGAAATCACTTGAAATTCGGAAACTAGATAGTATTTATATTCATCTTCAAACCCTTTTAAGGAATTAATGAAAGAACAAAGTACCAGGCTACAATAAATTTCTGAAATCAGAACTCTGGGCTGCTGGTACAGGTGGTACAATGCCTCACGTTTTTGTTTGCAACTTCCAATGTAAGGGTTTCTCCACCAAATGGATCTCATGGAGGGGTCACTCAGACCTGGGCGCCATTATAAAATGCAAGAGTGGCACCAAAAAGCAAGAGAAATAAATACCAAAGCTCACGCTAGCATGGAGTATGTACGATAGTCCTGGGAGAGAGGTACGGCCTCTGTAAATGCTTGTCAACTCTTCAAATCCTACCAACAATGGCTCCGTTCTGATCTTTAGAAGCCCCGAAACTGCATAACGTCTCACTATCACTCAACCCCTTGTGTCAATATGTATTGAAATCGCTGCAATAATGTGCTGGAATAGTTCGAACTTCACAAAATCAGGCACAACAGCTATAACTCTCATAAAATACCACCAACTGTAGTCCCAATCCGTTCGAAACCTCTTAAAACTATCACCAATGCAATATCAACGCATCCTCTGAAGCAAGAATGCCCAAAACCATTCTGAGAGTGTCTCTCAACCCCGAAAATGGTGTTCTTGAGGGTGTTTTTCGTCACCAACAAGTTTCAGAAACCTTGCAAGTGCTTTCCAGATTTCTCACCAAAAACATATGCCAAAAAGATGCCCAAGAATGACCCCCAAACCTCTATTTATTCTTTCCTCAAAGCCAACGTTGAGTTTCTAGATGCTTCTATAGAGGAAATAAACATTAAATCCTCACCTTTTACTTTTAATCTTTAAATTTGCATCCTCCAAGGGATCGACCCGACCATCCTTTCTAGGCTCGTTAAACATTACTTTATGAAATTATCTTTCCATCAAGTGGTTATAAGACCACTTTATGCATATATTATTAAATTATAACATTAACTATGTAATATTAATTTAATATCACATAATTAAACTGTTCATATAAAAATTTTGGCCTTCCACCTGTCATCTCGGCAAACTGAACATAGAAACGAATACCCTTTTTGTCGTAGATCAACATCCCACTGTTCGCTTCCATGAAACCCCATCTTCACCGACTTACTAAAAATAGTAAGTCCCTTCCAAAACTGTCCAAAATGGCCTGGAAAGAAAACTCGAAATATCTGCACATACTGGAACATCATACTGACATCAACTGGGCTCCCAACCCACTGATTTTTGCCTACGGGAACCCTGGAGTTAGGCAAGTTCACACTCTCCCTCGATACTGACTAGGATGGGGCCATTATAGTCCTCCCTCCCCAAGATTGCTTGTCCTCGAGCAATCAGAGTGCTGGATGCTATAGAATCTGCTCGTCCTCCCAAGTAGCATCCTCAACCGGCAAATCCTTCCACTTAATCAAATACTCCCCTAATCGTTCATCTCTTGAGAGTACGCTCCCTGCTGTCAATTATGGCCTCTGGTATTAGAATCAGCTTACCCTCATCATCCAATGGTGGTAGTACTGTAGAAGGAGTAACATTATGTCCTAATGCCTTTTTAAGGCGTGACACATGGAACACATTGTGAACCTTGCTATCTGCCGGTAAGTCAAGCTCATAAGCCACTGCTACCACTCTCCGAGTGATCCTGAATGGTCCATAAAATCTCGGCTTGAGATTTTCAGCTCCACTTTTCTTGAGTGAAGATTGCCTGTAGGGCTGCAGTCTTAAGTAAACTAAGTCTCCCACCTCAAAACTGCGCTCTGTACGCTGCTCATCTGCATATAATTTCTGCTGATTTTGTGCCTGCTGGATGTTTTTCCTTTAATGCCCTCAGTATATCTTGACTATCCTGCAACATCTCCTTTGCCTTAGGCACCCTGGAATCCTGAACCAAAAAATCAACAAACCCGGAAGACTCATATCTGTAAAGAGCCATGAACGGTGTCATCTTGATGGACATATGATAAGTGGTATTATAGCAATACTCACTTAGATGCAACCAGCGGATCTAGGCTCTCTGCTGTCCTGCCACATAATTTCTGAGATAACCCTCCACCCATTTGTTCACTATCTCCGTCTGTGGGTGGTAGCTGGTACTGGGAGTGAGCTCGGTCCCACTCAATCGAAATAGCTCCTGCCAAAAATGGCTCATGAATCTGCTATCTCTGTCACTGACTATGTTCCGTGGCAGCCCATGCAATCTGAAAATCTCACAGAAAAACAAATCAGCAACCTGTACAGCTGAGTAAGTAGCTGAGATGGCAAAGAAATGTGCGTATTTTGTCAATTTGTCGACCACCACAAAGATGCAATATTTCCCTTGCACCTTTGGCAACCCTGTGATGAAATCCATAGATATACTCTCCCATTTGCTCTCTGGTATAGGCAGGGGCTGCAATAAGCCAACTGGAAGTGTATGTTCATCTTTGTTCTGCTGGCAGGTAGTACACTCCCTAACATATTTAAGGACTTCATCCTTAAGCCCTTTCCAAGTGAATCTCTCTCTCACCTGCTTGTGTGTCTTATAGAACCCTGGGTGACTAGCTAATGGTGAGTCATGTAAAGCTTTCAGTACAGTATGCTTAAATTGAGAGTTGGGTACCAGAAATATCCTGTCCTTGTAGACGATCAACCCATTAACTATTGTATACCTGTCATCTCTCCTGGTACCATCAATAATACTAGAGGCCCAATCATATTTTGCATACTCAGCTAGAATGTGCTCCTTCCAATCATCTGAAACAACTCCTACTGCACACAAATGGGGTCTCCTGGATAAAGCATCGACAACAATATTCTTTTTGCCCTTAACATATACAATATCAAAATCGTAAGCCTGTAATTTGCTCACCCATTTCTGTTGTTGCTCATTTAGGTCCTTCTGATTCATGAAGTACCTCAAACTGTTGTGGTCGGTCTTAACAATGAATCTGCCTCCCACAAGATACTGTCTGAATTTGGCCAATGCATGCATTATGGCCAACATCTCCTTATCGTACACGAATAAGATCTCTCTCGCATCTCTTAACTTTCTGCTCTCAAATGCGATAGGATGCTTATCCTGCATCAAGACTGCTCCGATGCCCTCTTCTGAGGCATCACACTCTAGCTCAAACGGTCTAGTAAAATCGGGGATAGCAAGAACTGGACAAGTACATATCACCTGTTTGAATCTGTCAAAACATCCCTGTGCTGCATTTGTCCAACGAAAGGCTCCCTTTTTCGTCAAGTCAGTCAGTGGTGCTGCTATCTGCGAAAAATCCTTGACAAACCTCCTGTAGAACCCACAAAGACCAAAGAAACCTTTCAATTGTGTAAGATTGGTAGGAGGTGGCCAATCCATGATTGCTTTAACCTTCTCTGGATCCATTTTAACTCCCTCTGCACTGATGATATGACCCAGATAGAGAAGCTCCGTCAATCCAAAATCACACTTGGATTCCTTGGCGTACAGTGACTCCTGCTCAAGGATACGAAGAACCACATCCAAATGCCGCAGATGGTCCTCCCATGTCCTGCTATAAACCAAGATGTCATCAAAGAATATTAACACAAATTTTCTGAGCTGCCCTCTAAACACCTGGTTCATGCATGACTGAAAAGTAGCTGGAGCCTTAGTCAAGCCAAAAGGCATCACTAGAAACTCGAAATGCCCATAGTGACATCTGAATGCTATTTTTTCTATGTCACTCTCCCTCATGCGAATCTGGTGATAGCCTGACCTCAGGTCTATCTTGGAAAAATACCGTGCCCCATGCAATTCATCAATCAACTCGTCGATCCTGGGTATGGGGTATTTGTTTTTAATTGTCTTTTTATGTAGAGCCCGGTAATCCACACACATCCGCATTGTCCCATCTTTATTTTTCACTAGGAACACTGAAGATGCAAAGGTACTTTTGCTAGGCCTGATGTGTCCCATCTCCAAAAGCTCCTTAATTGTTTTTTCAATTTCACCCTTGAACCTCTTAGGATGACGGTAGAGAGTGGTGATAACTGGTTTGGCTCCCTCCAACTCTATCACATGCTCAAATCCTCTCTCAGGAGGTCTCCCAGGAGGTATGCTATCAAATACCTTGCTGTGTTTACTCATCAGTACTTGTATATCTGGATGATAAGTCTTCTCCTGAGGCTCAACTGCTGTAGGCATAATGAGGCGTTTTGCTGCCCAGTCAATTTGATCATGTCGAAATAACCTCCATCCTTTTAAGTGACACCACTCTAGGCCCACCATCAGATATACCTCGGAGTACTATTTTTTTGCCCCCTTTTTCGAACTTCATCTCCATACTGTTCAAGTTCATAGTAAACTCACCCAATGTGCTCAGCTAGTGTATGCCAAGTATTGCATCGGTGCCCCCAATATTAAAAACATAAAAATCATCCACCAAATCATACTCTCCCAACCTCATACATAACTTAGGTATTCTGCGAGTGCAAGAAAGTGTGTTACCATCTGCTACCATTACCTTAAAACCCTCAAACTCTTCTGTCTGCAATCCCCTCTTTGCAACAAGTCTCTCATCCACAAAATTATGTGTGGCACTCGTATCAATCAATGTGACAATACGCTGCCCCATTCAACACTCCATGCACCTTGAATGATCCTGCTTTCTGAAAACTACATAGTTGGGCCAATGTTTTACTCTTTTCTTGGGTTTTCTCACCTTCTTCTTTGCTGTCCGAACTGTTGCTACTAGAATCACTCTGCTGATCTGTACTCTCGGAACCTGATTCTTCAGCTGTAAGATACTCTAATTGCTTGGCCCTTGCCTTTTATGAACATTTATGCGAAGGTGTCCAAGGTTCCTTGCATTTAAAACATAAATTCTTCTTCCTGAGCTCATTAGTACTATCATTGATATCTCTTTTTGAGCTATCCCTTTGCTGTTTTGAACCTTTGTGAAAATGTTTTTTTTACTTGAACTTTTTATAATCACCCTTGGAATGAAACTTACTCTTCGAAGTGGAAGACTCCATGTCTTTAGCCTTCCGTATGGCCTCCTGTAGGTTTGGTGGGTTAAGGGCTTTAATAGATCCCCTCAAAGGATCAGCTAAGCCATACATGAAAAGTACTATCAACCTCCTTTCTGAAATATCAGTCACTAGCACTGAAAGCCTCTGGAAATCTGCAATGCAACTATCCACTAAACCCCACTGCTTAAGCTGTGCTAACTCCTTAAAATGGAGTTCCGGATCCTTCATATCAAACCTATCAATGAACCTCTCAGTAATCTCTGTATATGACGTGATTTGACCATGGCCCATAGTGAGCATCCCGTGATACCGCCATTCGTGTGCTAATCCATCTAGGTGTAAAGCTGAGAATTTGATAGCTTCCACCTTCGGCATTGGGTTAAGTTGCAAATAAGTATCCAACTTCTGGACCCATGCTCTCGCTGTACTCTTACCCGAGCCATCATAGTACGGAATGGAAAGTTTGCCAACTCTCCTTTGAAGCTCATGGTTATGTTGTCTTTGTCTCTGAGGTCTATTCTGTGCCCTCTAGTGAGCATAATCTCTAAAAGACCACTCTGTCCTGAACTCAATACTAGCATGTTCCCAGTCATGTAAAATCTGCTCCTGGAAATCCTGTTGAGATACCTCTGCCTCAGGCTGTGCCTCAACTTTGGGTGGTGGAAATGTGGGAATAAGGGGTCTACCACGCGCTGCCCTAGCTCTATAGTTTTGGTCTCCACCTTGGTTTACTGAACCATCACCATTCCCATTGTTCCGATGGTTGTGCCCATTTTGTCCATTATTATTTTGGTTGTTTCCATCGTTCATCATCTGCATCTGTTGTGTCATTAGAGCTAGAAGTTGAGCCATGTTCTTCTGGATATCACGCTATCCCCTCTGTAATATGTTCATCATTTCTCTGTCGGTAGGCTCTCTTTCTCCTCTATTTTTCCTGTTATCTTTGTTATCACCCATATCCTCTTCCTCTTCGGATTCAGAGAGAACTGAATGGTGTTTTCTCCGCCTGTATGTAATATATTGCCTATCTTCTGGAGTCATAAACCACGGGATGGCAGGAAGAGCTGCGCTCTGATACCACTGTAACGATCCGCCTTGTTTGAAATTTGTAGTTCTTGCAAGTGTTTTTGGGTTTTTGATATATTCTGATTTTTTTTCTTTGTAGTTTTTTTTTTTTTTTAATATGGAAAGAAAATTGCAAGTACAGAAAACTAAACAAACGACCAACTTGAACAAATCATAACTTTCACAATACTAATTGAAATCACTTGAAATTCGGAAACTAGATAGTATTTATATTCATCTTCAAACCCTTTTAAGGAAATAATGAAAGAACAAAGTACCAGGCTACAATAAATTTCTGAAATCAGAACTCTGGGCTGCTGGTACAGGTGGTACAATGCCTCACGTTTTTGTTTGCAACTTCCAATGTAAGGGTTTCTCCACCAAATGGATCTGATGGAGGGGTCACTCAGACCTGGGCGCCATTATAAAATGCAAGAGTGGCACCAAAAAGCAAGAGAAATAAATACCAATGCTCACGCTAGCATGGAGTATGTACGACAGTCCTGGGAGAGAGGTACGACCTCTGTAAATGCTTGTCAACTCTTCAAATCCTACCAACAATGGCTCCGTTCTGATATTTAGAAGCCTCGAAACTGCATAACGTCTCACTATCACTCAACCCCTTGTGTCAATTTGTATTGAAATAGCTGCAATAATGTGCTGGAATAGTTCGAACTTCACAAAATCAGGCACAACAACTATAACTCTCATAAAATACCACCAAATGTAGTCCCAATCCGTTCGAAACCTCTTAAAACTATCACCAATGCAATATCAATGCATCCTCTGAAGCAATAATGCCCACAACCATTCTGAGAGTCTCTCAACCCCGAAATTGGTGTTCTTGAGGGTGTTTTTCGTCACCAACAAGCTTCAGAAACCCTGCAAGTGCTATTTGCAAGTGCTCTCCAGATTTCTCACCAAAAACATATGCCAAAAATATCCCCAAGAATGACCCCCAAACCTCTATTTATTCTTTCCTCAAAGCCAATGTTGAGTTTCTAGATCCTTCTATAGAGGAAATAAACATTAAATCCTCACCTTTTACTTTTAATCTTTAAATTTGCATCCTCCAAGGGATCGACCATCCTTTCTAGGCCTGTTAAACATTATTTTATGAAATTATCTTTCCATCAAGTGGTTATAAGACCACTTTATGCATATATTATTAAATTATAACATTAACTATGTAATATTAATTTAATATCACATAATTAAACTGTTCATATTAAACTTTTGGCCTTCCACCTATCATCCCAACAAACTTAACATAAAAACGGATACCTTTTTTGCCGTAGATCAACATCCCACTGTCCGCTTCCTTGAAACCCCATCTTCACCGACTTACTAAAAATAGTAAGTCCCTTCCAAAACTGTCCAGAATGGCCTGGTAAGGAAACTTGAAACATCTGCACATATTGGAACATCATACTGACATCAATTGGGCTCCCAACCCACTGATTCCTACCTACGGGAACCCTGGAGTAGGCAAGTTCACTCTCTCCCTCGATACTGACTAGGATGGGGCCATTACACTATATTCCATTGCAAATTATTGTTGATTTATGCATTTGGCTATGGCCTTCCTCTACATAGAGCTCTTTGTGCTGCTTTTACCATTTCCACTAGTTGGACTACTAGTGCCACATGATGTTGTTACCTATGACTTTTAACAATTTTGGGCACGCCAACATTGTTTAAATTTTTATGTATTGTGCTTTAGTTAAAATCTTTAGTTTTAGGCTTTAAATATTTTGTTTTTATTGTTATCCTCAACTCTTTGATTTTGGTGCCATTTTTGGGCCTGTATAGAGCATTGTATCTGGATGTCTCTTCTTGAGTCCCATTGGCCTAATTTGGTCACTTGTGAAAATTAAAAGGATTTATTTCTTTCTACTATAAGCTTAGAATATCATGCTTCAATGCTTGCAGTATTCTGATCTTAATTGCTCGTCTTTCAGCCACATTTGTAGGTCTACCCAGGTTCAAGGCGAACTAGAAAACTGCCTTTCTGAGCCCCACAGACTCTACCAACCTTGGCACTCACTGGATCAAGTCAAGAAATTTCTCCTGTGTCTAACTTCACCTTGTCTTTCGATAGAGTTGTAGACTAACTTCACGGTCAGTCTAGAAGCTTTTTCTGTGTGTAACTTCATCTCATCTTTGGATGGAGTCCCACATAATGTGAGACTAACCTCATTACCAACCCATTATTGGAGACAATGAGCTTCACTTCATGTTATAAACAAAATATATTTTCCTAAAAACTACAAGAATTGAATTTTTAGTTGTGCTATGATATATGCTGTCTTGAAAACAAGATGACTTTATCCGGAGTAGGAAGAGGAGATTTTCGTTAAAATTTCTCCTAGAACAGATGTACATGATTTTAGACAGACTGTTTTTGAGCTGTAAATATGAGAACATACAAATTGGAAGAGCTGTAAAGATAAGAGGACATAGAAATTAGAATTTAAACCAATCAAGCATTGATTGATTAACTTATATAAGTGAAAAGCAGTTTCACAGGTAGTTTTTTTAGAAGATAGGAATTTCTCATTTCAGTCAAAAGCCAATTCTTGAGCATAACGGATCCCAAGTTGTCCTTTAAGAACTAGTACTGCTAGTTGTTTCAGAATGGACTGTCCGGAGTAAGAAACAATTTAGAAAGCAACCAGCCAAGAACTGGCAAGTTGGGATCATTCACCAGTATGCTCACAAGCCTCTTTGGAACTTGATAACAACTTGGTCTGTATAAGAAAGAATGGACTGTCTGGAGTAAGAAACAATTTCGAAAGTAGCCAGCCTAGAATTGGCAAGTTGGGATCATTTACCAGTAAGGTCACAAGCCTCTTGGAACTTGATAACAGCTTGGTCTGTTTAAGAAAAAAAATATGGAAAGAGATGCAAACCTGGCATAATGTACTAGAAAATCATACTTAAGCAAGCCACAAAAGATCTAAGCATATCTTTTATATTACCAAAACTATGCTATGGTATGAATTTTTATAAATGAAGATATGTCATAAGTATGTTGTTATCTATGTTCCATGGGGATGCATCTTGCGATTTGGGTCTGTCCTAGAGATGCCTCTGCTGTCCCAAAAACGCGTTCCGCCATCCCCGTATTGGAATATCCTGGAACATAGGTTATTATCTATGGGTAGTTATTTTATTGACAAACATATGGTGCATGGTTAGGTGTGTACATGGAACATGTCTTCTCTTAACCTTGGAGTTCCTTAAAATTTTTCATAATTTTATGTCATAGTAGTCGTAGAGTATTATATGTCTTTTTATCTTGTTATATTATGATTTCCTTGACCAAGTTATTCTCTACGGTCAATACTTAACTTACAAGTGGAGCATGATTGATTGCTTTGGGTACTGCACAGGATATAAGATTTTGGGAAAGGTGTATTTCTGATCGTGCTGCATATGTTTTCTTGACCTTCGTCAATCTGCATCACAAGAAAAACATGATGGCATCATACCTGGCAAACTTGAATCATTCCAAGCATAGTGCATACAGATGTCTTTATTTATTTAGGAGAACATTTACTTCAAATTCAGCAAATGACTTCTCCCCCCTTAATATTGAAACCACTCTTCCATTCACAGAGTATAAATGCACGGCTCCTTCTCGAAGTGTTGAAACCAGTCCAGCAGAATTGATGTCCTTCTATAAGGACATGTCTATAATGAGGCGCACGGAAGTAACTGCAAATTCAATTTTACAAGTCACGATTAGTTCATGAATTTTGTCATTTTTATGACGGCCCAGAGGCAGTAAACATAGGCATCAAGGCTGCCACAACTGACATAGATTGTGTTATTACAGCATATAGAGACCACTGCATTTTCCTAGCTAGAGGTGGGTCATTGTTGGAGGTATTTGCAGAAGTTATGGGGAGAAAAGATGGTTGCTCTAAAGGGAAAGGGGGATCAATGCATTTATATAAGAAGGAAAACAGATTTTATGGAGGACATGGAATTGTTGGAGCAAAAAAATCCCACTAAGTTGTGGCCTGGACTTTGGCCTAAAATATGAGCAAATGGAAAGAGTGTCGGTTACACTCTATGGTGATGGTACAGCAAACCAAGGGCAACTTTATGAAGCACTTAATATGGCTGCCTTATGGAACTTGCCAGTGGTTCTTGTGTGCGAAAATAATCATTGTAATTTTCTTGAAACCATTTTTAAATCCCGAGGATTTTGATTTTATATAAATAAAATTTATCTTACTTTTTCTGCATTTGTGTATCATAATCTGAGTCCAAGTTTCTTTATTTCTTGATGTTTTGCTTTAACACTGTTACATAATCCTTTTGTAGTAATAGTTGTTGCAAAGCAAGTTTATGCATAGGGGAAAATGTCCTAATTGTCATTCCCAACAATTTGTCTGTGGTAAATGGAATCCTTATTAATGGGTCTTAATTTGTGACTACAGATGGCATGGGAACTGCAGAATGGAGAGCAACAAAATCTTCAGCATACTACAAGAGAGGAGATTATGTTCCAGGTCTCAAGGTTTGAGATTTACATCCGATTTCTTTGTTCACTGCCTGAGTAGCAGAGAAAATATTGCATTAATGTTATGAGGTTGTATCTATCTGTGTTTTTGTATATATTTCAGAAATGCATTTCATGTTTTCTTGAATTGCACTCATAATGGCCATTTGCATCCCAAATGATAAGGCTATACTTCAAATGTGGCCATTTAAGTTTTACTTCCAGTTGTATCAACAATAGAACATGTGATTATTTTATTTCAACTAGATTCCAAAAAGAGGTTTTGACTGACTTGATGGTGCTGCAACTTGTCTTCAAAATTTAAATAGATTCCTGGCAAATTCTGATGAAAATCACTTTGAATTTTCTGCAGCGTTGATATTTGTTTTTTCAGAAAATCACGATTATCATGCACATTTTTCAAAAAGTTGCCAATATTTCCCCCAAAAAAGGGAAAAAATCACAAAATTTTCATGCACATTTTTCAAAAAGTTGCCAATATTTCCCCCAAAAAAGGGATCCAATTTATTTCAGGCTTTCCAATAAATTGCTGATCACAATTTTTCAACTTTGATTTAATGAAGGCCAGCCAATGGTCCGTTCTTGTATTTGTCCTACTATGAAAATTTATATTCACCTTTTCATAGCAAAGGTTGTAAGGTCTTATATCTTGAAATTTGTCCAAAAATAGTTGTATTTTCTTTACCTATCTTTATAAGTGTTGATAGTGTCCAAAGGCATTATTTAGAATCTTGACTGTGTGGGATAATCTCAAACCTTTGGAAGACTTAAGCATGGATTCTAAATATAGAAAACACACTTGGAAGCAAGAACTACAGTTTTCTCCCTAGAAATTTCATAGCATTTGCAAGCAATCATGTTGTTCTGATATCAAGAGTTATCTGATTTAACAAAGTTGGTGAAATTCTTTGGCAAGTGAGATTTTCTAAGTTTTCAATCTTTTATACTGTAGGTAGACCCAGCAACTAATGACAAGCACAAGAAGTGGGGAAAAAACATTGCTCCACTGGTTCACTTCTAGAGTTCAACACAGTCTTCAAACAACAATTCAATCAATTGATTAAAATTGAGATCTGGATTTTATTGGTATTTGATTTGGGACAAAATAATTCTCGTAAAACTTAATAGTAAAAAGGGTTTTCATTGACAAAGTAACATTCTCCTCCTAAATCCTCGAAGGCATTTTGGAGGAATGATAAATGGGATGAAATAATATGACGGCAACCTGAGTTCAAATCCCTTCATTGTGACAGATGATATGGTTAGTTTTAATACCATGATAACGTGGTTCATTGAAACGGCAATAATGTGATCATCATTTAATATGGATAGGGCCTGTTTAAAATCCATAGAATTAATTAAGAAAACATCCCCATCCTAAATTGGATTTTAATAAACTTTAATTAATATCAAATAAACTGCAAAATTTCATCAAATTCAAATAATATTTCATCAATTTCAAACATAGGAATATTACAATAAAATACACATAGAGAAAGGTCGTGCCAAAATCGGGCCAAACCCCAGCCACCTCCATAAATGCATCTTCATACCTGAAACTTTGTGGAACATAGATAAAATGCAAGGTTTCACGAGCCTGGGGGACGCATTTCGGGGACGGCGGGGGATGGCAGGCCGATTTTAGGGGACGGCTGGGGGGACGACTGGTATAATACTATAATTTTTTTTAGAAATTTAGAATAATCTACAAATTCTACACACAACAAAAATGAAAAATACTAAAAACTTAAAAAGTATGCATGTTCTTAAAACATGTTTCAATCTGAAATGAACTCAGCTATTAGCCTATTACTAAGTGCAGCCATTTCAACAAATGTAACTTGAAGGTTCAGCCAAGGATATCAAGTGCAATCTCTAACTATTAACCAAAATAGTTGCTATTGCTCAAGTAATGAATGCCACTCTGTTAAGCTTTTAACATTCAAACAATAACAATCATCATTTTTAAAGCCACCAATGTTCAAGCAAAGACCATTTTTTAATTTTTTTCAGTCATCAATGTTCAAACAAAGACAATTCTCAGTTTTTACTTTCAATGCTCAAGCAAGATAGTCATTGGTTTTCACTTTTCTCTGTTCAGGCAAGATAGTTATCTATTTTTTCAGCCATCAATGGTCAATCAAGACAGTCATCAGTTTACAACCCTCAATATAAATTATAAAAGCAAGACAACTTTACTGTTCAGTCTCTAGCAATTCTGCACTGCTGTCCAATCACTAAAGTGATATTTAAACATTGACAACCACCATTGTTCAGTTCCCACCATGTAAGCAATGACAGTTACTCCTAACTGTTCAAATATGACAGCTTTTTTTTTTAAATTTAAGTTTGTATCATATTTATTTTTATTTTTTTTTCAATTTTTTTTGGGGGACGGCTGGTGACCCCGGGGATGTCCCTAGACGTACCCTAAAAAGGGACATCCCGGGGACGGCCACCTGCCTGCCGTTCCCCAAAAGGGGGATGGGGGGAACGTCCCCCATGCCGTCCCCTGTCCCCGGGGACACAGGGGACGGGGGGACGTGTCCCCGTGGAACCCTGATAAAATGCAACTAGGATGAAGTTGTAGACAGGGGTGAGTACTTTCCTGGGACGAGGGAATGACAAGATTCAGGAAGGGTTAATTTTTGACATAATACTCAACCTTGGACGGATAAACTTGGGTAGATATCTAGAACAGTAGACGTCTTGGACGAATAGGTAGACATCTAGACAGTAGACATCTAAGTCAAACAGGGTAGACGTCTAGGACGACAGGGTAGACATCTAGGACGATAGGTTAGATGTATAGACAATAGACGTCTAGGACGATAGGGTAGACGTCTAGACAGTAGATGTCTAGGACGATAGGGTAGACGTCTAGAAAGTAGACGTCTAGGGCAATCAGTGTAAACGGGTAGACGTCGTAATAGGTCTAGACAAATAGGCCTAGACGTCTAGCAGACAGGTTTAGACGAGTAGGCCTAGACGTCTGCAGTTTGTGCGTTCACCCTTCAGTCTGCAACTTCCCTTGCTCACTGGTTCCTGCAACGACACAAACACAACACAACATAACCTGGTGATGCTCTATCTCGTACCAAGCACTGATCAATACCTGCAACACAATAAGATGCTCACGAAGTATTCACACATGACACATGCATTCCAGAATAATGTTTGCTGCACAACAGATCTGCATTTATGGACAAGTATGGATAGATTACAAAAATGAAATAGGGGGTATTTATAGGCAAGTCCAAGTGGTTACTGCAACCAACCTGACTCAACCGTCCCAACTGCCCTATGCTTAACAATTCTGTTTCAGGCGTAACAACTTGTCTTAGACGTCTAACACAGCCAGTCTAGATGTCTAACTAATCCTAGACGTCTGTAACTAATCTAATCAGGACGTCTAAGCAAATGATGGCTATATTTGTCCTTTTGTGCAGTTAAACTAATCAGTCCGTATTCATTAGATCGGCTGATTTTACATTGCAAAACATTACATTAAATGACTCATACATTATCAAAATTGTTGTACATAGTCAAAATTGCAGTTCTTTAGTAGACATTCTGTCAAATAGTTCGGTACTTATTTACTTTGAATTGCTATCTACATCTATCCTCCCCTTCAAAGAAGTCAATGTCCTTAGCGGCTTTCTCCGTTGGCTTGTATCATCGAGGACACTGACGAGTTTATAGGAGGGGATAGATGTAGACAGGAAAATTGATGTCTGCATTTGATGCATAAGTTTTGGGTATTCTGTGTTATTTTGTAATTGTACGCAAAGTATTTGACGAAATGTGCGTACATATATTTAATAATGTTATAAAGTGCAATTTAATATTGTACGTAATAATAAAGTGATGTAAGTCATTTATGTCGGCTAAATCATAAGTCATAAACTAGTTTGTCCTGTAGTGGTAAATGTCATGTAAATGTAAGATCAAATGCATATGAAATGTAATTTGGGGAAGTTATGAGGTAGTTGGAGGGTAACTACTTTTTGGGTGTATAAATAAACCCTCCCCTCATTCATTCAAGGAGTTCAGTCATTCATTCAGCCAGGGCATTGAAGGCAGTCATGCAGGTTGGTGGATTCATAGAGAAGCATGGTACGTGAGAGAGAAGACTGATGCATATGTGCGTAGGGCATGATGCAGTCCAATCTTGTATGCAACCATGAATCTGCATAGGGTTTGTAGGCTGCAGATTGTAATGCTGAAACTGTAATGTTGTACTGTAAATGCCATTGTTAATATAAAATTGCCTGTATTTATTGTCATCTTCTATTGTTGTTATTGCCATTGCTGCTGTTGTTATTGCTGTTGTTGTTTCCTGTATATTGTACTACAATGACTGTAGAATTGAAGAATTATTTAAGTAGAAATGGAATTGTGTGTAAGCATGTAAAATTTTATTTCTACAAAAGCTGGTACTGTGAGGAAAAAAAATATTTGTCAGTGTGTATTTTAATTACAGATCAGATTTCAATGTAGATAGAAATAGAACCAATCTTGATCTGCAAGATATTTTTGTATGTTGAATGACAATCAAAGTGAAAAATAGGTTAAGACAAGATGCCAAAAAGGAAAAAGTAATACCTTTTTTCTTTCCTTGCTTTCATGTTTCATATGACTTTCCCTTTCCCCAATCTCACATTGAAGACTTCCTTATGAGATTCAATAACATGAAATTTTGGACAAGCATTTTGGAATTGTATTAACTTAGAAGAAATCCCCCAAGTCGATTCAATTTTCAAAGAACCATACAAATTCATCCCGTTCCTTCCACCCCGAGATGAATAGACTTATGAAATTCAATAGCATGCAATTTGGACAAACATTTTGGAATTGTATTAACCAACAAGAAGTCCTCTGAGTTGATTCCGTTTTCAAAAAACCATACTAGTTGATCCTGTTCCTTCCACCTAGATATGAATAGAAGTCTAATTCCGCATGTTGATGTGTTTTGCTTTAATTGGCCATTAGACAAAGACTAAAATTTCATGAAATTAGATGGAGTGGATTTTTTTTAAAATCCATCAATGTATACTCAGTCTTTTTTGGCTGGGTTAATTGGGGAATGGAGCAGGCCCTGTAAATTTTCCTAACCCTAGATAACTGCTGCCATCAATTTTTAAATAAAATCAAATATAAGATGAATTTATTATAAACATACAACAGTCACACAGATTGTTGGAAAGATAAACAGAATGAACAACGAAAAATATACTACAAAACCTGCGTATTTTATATAATGGAGGAGGTTACAGTTACAGCAGGACAACCTGCTCTCTTGCTGCCTTTCTGGCCAGCAAATCACTCTTCACCTCTGCACAATAGCCTTGCAGTTCTCTTTCAACAATCTGTTCACCTTCTTTTCTTTCTGTGTATAAAACACTCTTGACCTTCTCCTTTTATCCTTGAAAATGTAACCCTAATCTCTCTAACCCTAAGATTAGATATCATCTCATCTTGAGACGTATGGTTAGAAATAGAAAATCACTTAAGTGAATTACAAATTAGAATCACTAAAGTGAATTTCAAAATAGAAAATCACTAAAGTGAATTTCAAAATAGAATCACGTAAGTGCATTACAAAATATAAATCGAAATGTATTGAACCACTTCTAGCACGTTCATACTGAAGCTTGTGCAAGAAGTTCCTGTCTGTGTCCAAGCTACATTTCTCAACACTCACTCTTAGCGAGGAAGGAATTCTGCACCAATCCAAGTTTGTCTCTGAATGCTTCAAACTTCCCTTTCACTATGGGCTTGGTCAGAATATCAGCTACCTGCTGATCTGTGGGAATATATTGGAGCTTTACGTCTCCCTTTTGAATCCTGTCTTGTATGAAGTGATATTTGATGTCTATGTGTTTGTACTTGTCATGAAATAGTGGATTCTAAGAGAGTTTGATCCAACTCTGATTATCACAGTATATCACCGTGGGATCCAACTCCTAATCAATCAATACTGTAAGCAACTTGCGAAGCCATATGGCCTCACAACTAGCAATACTGGTTGCCATGTATTCGGCCTCTATTGAGCTAAGTGCCACAGAAGTCTACTTCCTGCTGAACTAGGATATCATGCGTGATCCCAAGCTAAAGCAGCACCCTGAGGTGCTCTTCTTGTCTGCTACACTGCCTGCCCAATCTGAGTCGGTATACCCCTGCAACCTCACTTCACCATCTCCAAGATATCTTAGACCATACTTCACCATGCTCCTCATGTATCTGAGCACATGTTTTGCTGCTACCCAATGCTCCTGCCTTGGCTCCACCATGAACTGATTCAAGGTGTTCACTGCAAAAACATATATTTGGTCTAGTGTTGACCAAATACATCAAGTATCCTATCAGCTGCTTGTACAATGCAGGGTCCACCAATTCTGAATCTGAAGCTATCACCTTCTTCAGATTAGTGATCATGGGTGTGGCCACAGGTTTGCATTCCTCCATCCGAAACCTCTTCAAGATCTCAAACGCATATTTACCCTGCCCAAGGAATATCTCTCCTGGTCTCTGCCAAACCTCCAAACCCAAGAAGTAATGCATCATGCCAATGTCCTTCATCTCAAACTCAGTTGCCATATCTTCTTTGCACCCTGCAATGAGCTTCTATGCACCTATAAGAAACAAGTCATCTACATATAGCACCAAAATGAGTAGATCAGTCCCAACAAATATATAATATAGATTAGGATCTGCATCACTTTTGACGAAACCCACACTCTGCAAGTATCCATCTATCCTGGAATACCATGCTCTCGGTGCCTGTTTGAGTCCATCTAAGGCTTTCTTCAACCTACAAACATGGGACTCCTTCCCATTTACCTCAAAGCCCAGAGGCTGCTCTATATACATTTCTTCCTCAATGATCCCTGTTGGTTACGAATCTGCCACTAGGAAAGGATTTTAATCTTTTGCGCCCTAGATTCGCCCAACAGATTGAAAGGCCGGAAGGAAGGGATGCCTTCCGTGCCAATCTCCGGAGAAGGCCGGCTCCTATACTAATCTACTTGATTTTTTAGATAAAAGTGCTGGAAAGAGATAAAAATGCTGAAAGAAATGAAATATCATGTGTTTCAGGTGGGGAAGAACAAGCAACACGATCACAAATTAGCATCCAAACCAACAACAATCAAAACAAAGCATGTAACAGAAACTGCTATTGCGATTCTATCCTATGTATCCTTCATTCAGTATTCCAGGTCTACTTAATTGCCAATGCTGTGATCCAGGATTCAGAATGACAGCAATCAGAAAAATAAATGACACGATGCAGAAATACTTGCAGAAGGCAGCATAAAAGAAAGAGACAAATAGCAGAGCCAAGGATGCTTTGTATTAAAAGAAGTGTTCTGTCACGAGAGCTCTCTAGCAATATGTTCCCCCCTATTACAATGAATTGAACTGCTATTTATAGCAGAATTTTCCCCCATTACATTGACATTTTCCCCCCAAAACTGGCGGGGCAATCGAAACTTGACCCCTGTCAGATGGCAGAGTATCCCTGGGATTCTGCCTCTTTGCGTTTACAGGTGCTCTGAAAGGGCGTAGTAGTTGAAACCTCATATCCCATTGATGCGGCTGGTACGGCTTGCCCTTTGCAGGCTCTCCGGGGACCTGACATGGTCATGTTGATGGGATGGGGGAAGAGATTTGCACTCACGTGCCATGGATATGCTTTAAAGGCTCACCTACCCCGTACTCTGAAATTATGCTCATTTTTTACCTTGGGAGGTGCTCTTTGCCTTAGCAGCTCTGAAAACTGGGGGGAATCCAGCTTTAAAACTCTCTACTGATCTCTGTCGGAGGTCGCTGAAAAATGAAGAGATGCTCAGAATCGCTGAATAGCGACGGCGATCTCCGGAGTTGGGGCTGGGAGCGACCTCGGGCACAAGCTGGCAAGCGCTCAAAAATTGAGCGATCTTCGAGAAATCCTGGTGAGCGACAGCGATCTCGGGCGTGCTCCATGCTGCAAATCGCTGAAAACCTGCAGCGCTGCTGGGAAAGGTGGGCGGCGACGGCGATCGCGGGAGCAGGGACACTTAGCCAAATTTCTTTGTTTTGCTCCCTTTCCGCGCGTCGCCGAAAAATCGCGAGAGCATGGCGACAACACAAATTTCTTTTTTTGCTCCCTCTCCGAAATGCGACAGAGGCGTCGCCGAGCGGCGACGACGATCCCGGTCACGGACATCTTATCTTAACCTTCCTCCGATCGCTAAAACGCTCCACGATCGTCGCTGACGGCGACGGCGATCGCGAGCACCCAACACTTAGCAAATTTCAATCCTCTTGTCGCCAAATCTCGCTCCGGTCGCGAAGCGACGGATCGCGGGCAACACTTAGAAATTTTTTACATTTTCTTTCAAACAATGCATCCAAATCTGAAGATTGCTCTGGAAACTGGAAACTGAACAAACTGAAAACAGAACACAAAAATCTGGAAAATGAACCGAGGAAGGAGGGAGGCAACAACCTGCTCGAAATTTTCAAAATTCTTCTACCCCTAGCAAAATGTGGCAACATTCCTGGCGGCTCGCGGGGTATCGAGCTCGCCTCGATGCAAGGATCCATGCCTTTATCCTTTGGGCCCGGAGTCATCCCCGGTCCCTGCTTCTTCTTGCTGCAGGCCTTGGTCTTGCTTTTCTTGTTGCTCCTCCTTCTCGGGATCATCTTCACCAGATTCATTTTCAATGTCCTCCTCGGACTCCTCTTCGGACGACTCCTCTTCTTCTTCTGGATCTTGCTCCGGATTAAACTCCCCAGAGTCAAGGCGGCCTTGGATGCGTTCGAAAGTGTCCTGAACCTGAGCCCAGGCATTCTCTGAGAAGGGCTCCATACTGCGAATATCGCTCACCAAGTGCCTGAAGGTTTCCATCTGGAGCATATCAATCTGTTCAACCTTCTGGCTCAAGTCTAGCAGGCAGGAGCGAATCAGGCAAAACCTGGAGGTGAGCTGCGTCACCTGTTCCTCTTGAATTGGGTCCGCCCACCCATCAATGTCTGAAGTATCATTGGCAAAGGCGTCCCATGCCGGCCGCAATTCTTCCTTTGGGAGGCAGTTGCCATTGCTATCTGTAAAGCTCGGGAATCCGAGCGAGGAGAGAGTCTGGAAGGGGTCCAGGCATATATCCTTCTCCTTTTCTAATATGTCCAGCAATGCTCTGGCCCTCTGAATCTTTTCCAAATCTTTCAAAGAATGAATGCAAGGTTGCCCTTGCAGCTGCCCAATCACAGGCAATGGAATCTGTAGGGGGAATTTGGAGGTTCCGGCGTTCAAGGGTCCCTGCCTTGACAGCCAGATCGAGCCAGCGGTCTGCTTCTCGCTCTGCCTCCTCCACCAGAGGCTTACCCTCGGCGGATGCTTCTTTTACCCGGGTGGTGAATGTGAGAACCAAAAGGGACTTAGAGGCCCGGGGTCTGAAGTTCTTCAACAGTCGGGTGCGGATTTCCTTGATGTGGTCCTTGGAGAATGTCTCCACCTGTACAACCCTTTCCTCCAGCTGCTGTTGAGCCTGCTGAAGCTGGCCCTGAAGTTCAGCTATCTGGTGCTCAGCAGCCTTCTTCTGTTCTGTTGCCTCCTTTTCCAAGGCTGCAACTTGTTGCTTCAGCTGCTGGCACTCTTTCTCGGAATTGTCCAACTGGGCCTGCATCCTTGCCATGCCCTCTTCCAGTTTGATTTTTTCATTTTCTAGCTCGTAGTAGCGCTCCTTCAACTGGAAGTGCTTCAGGCGCAGCGTATCGGTTCCATCATGAAGAGCCAGCGCCTCATTCTCGAAGCTGACCTCATTCAAGTCTTTGGTTTTGCTTCGATACTCATAATCTTCAGGGGTCATATCCTTTAGAGGCTTCTTAACCTTTGGAACCCTCTTTTCCTTGTACAGCAACATGTTGTCGAAGTCAAATCTGGAGCGCTTCTCCACTTCGACAATCTCTTCGCCCCTTCTCTTCATCACGTTCTGCGCCCATCTGTTGGAGGTACGCTTAGCCTGAGTTGCCACAGGCTGGTTCTCCATTATCTGAATTAAATCTGCCTCTCCGAAGAGAGGCCTGGCCAAAGGCAAACCCTGCTGCGACATGTATTCTTCCGCGAACAAGTAAGGGGAAATAGCAGTTTGATGCTCTTCTGCTCTCGGGGATGACTCAGTCTGAACAGTGGAGGCAGACGGGTTTTCAGAAAATGTGCAGACTGTGGGCGAAAGACGTGGAGAATGCGGCGGATTTGAGGCAGCGGCGCCTGGTTGGGTTTCTTCTAGGGTTTGGAGGACGTTAGGCTCTATGGAAGAATGGCCAGGCTGGGACTCTTCAGCGACGAAATGTTGGGCTTCCTCAATGAGGGGGTGAGATGCGGCAAGGGAAAGGGTGGTTGCTGCTCCGCTAACCAAGGGAATGGCAGCGGGGACGGGTACAGCAGCAGAGGACGAAGGCGCCGCAGACACTGACTCGGAAGTTTGAAAGAATAGAGAATGCGTACCTGCGAGCTCCGCCTGAGCTGGTGTGTCGAAGAGTTGGGTCATCCACTGATCCACCGTTGACGGGGATGTGTCCTCCTTTATGGTCGCGACCTCCGAGGTTCTGATCTTCTTTTGAGGTGGAGTAACCTCGGACTGCGGGACAGTCTCCTTCACGGGTGCAGCCCTTTGCCCTTTTGACTTTTCTGTTTTTCTCTTCCTTTTGAGAGGGGCAACCTCTTCTTCTTGGGCGTTGGGCGATGGGCTGACGGTTCTCTTCGAAGCTTTGGGGGTTTTTATCGTCAGCTTGATCTGTTGCTTTTTCAGGGTGTCGGGGACGCTTGCGTTGCTTGGGCTTGCATTGCTTGGGCCACGTGTGGGGCTACCTCTTGCCTGGATGGCGCTGCTCCGGTTGGCTGTTTTTCAGAAGATTGCTGCATCCTGGGCTCTGCAGCCTGACTTTCTTGTACCCTGCTGCTGGACCCTTCACCACGTGATTGCAACTGTTTGGGTGGGGCCTGCCCCTTTTGTAGGCGTTGAGAGCCTGGAGGCACAATATGCCGGAACACAATGGGCTGCCACGTGGCATGGTGTTTATCGTAGAGCGTGGAGAATGTGTCATTGTCATTGGCCAAGTCCTTTTCGGACTTTTCCTTCCTAGTACGGACACGCATTATCCACCACTCTGATATCTTTTCGGGTTTCCACCCTCTGCCTTGCAGTCTAGCTTGCAACTTCTTGTACGTTTTCGTATCTGGCCTGTGGTCCTTGTTGTGGACAGGATCAAATTCGGCCTCTACGAAGTAGAAGTCGTGCCACGGAGGGAAAGACTGCATGTCTTCAATATTCCACTCTAAATCTCTTCCCGACGGGTTGTTGCGCTCGTCCATGATTTCCTTGCGGGGACAGACATGGAAGTCCTGTACATTTGTGAAATCCCTCACTATGTCGAGGGGATCGTACTTCCATCTCTGGGGCAGCTCGACCAAGCCGAAGCTCAACAGCGTGGCGTTCAGGTACTGATGTTGTCCATTGATGCCGACCTCAATCCCTGCCCAGGTGATTGGATAATTGAACAGATGTCCCTTTTTCCTCCCCTGGCCATACTTCTGATCAGTGTAGTCCATCTGCCGTGATGCCTCCAAGGCGAACTGGTACTCTGTGGTATAATACGGCAGCAAGAAGGGTTTGCCCGTGAACCCAAAAATTCTTATCACGAACCCCTGCGTCAACCGGAAAGTGTCGCCAAAATCCTGGCTGATCACTTGTTCTCTCATCGAACGCGGGACGCGCGGGCAGGTACCGTGGAGAAGGGCTAGGGCTGGGCCCAAGAAGGACAGATTGAACTTATAATAAGACTCCTCCTTCAGCAGCACCTTGGTCCACTTGTATACGGGAAGTTGCGCACCATTCTTATCTTTGCGCTGAACTGGGAGTGACTTTATGTGGCTGCTCATGTGAAACAAGAATAACCACGCCAGGGCCGAACAGTATCTGAAGCTTTCGCTCGCCTCGCTCCTCAATTCCTGTAGGTGCGAGTGAATCCCACGGGCCACGCAGTCTGCCCAGTCGAAGAAGACCGGCTTGGTTTTGTCAGTCATAGCCTTGGGGTCGTAGAATTCCCCTCGCAGGATGCATTCGGCAAGAGCGATTTGGTAGGGAAAGACCATCACGTCTGTGCCGATGCCCAGAACCCAGGCCAGCATGGTATAAATGCTAGAACTCTTGAAATCGCTCAGAGGCCTAGGCTGCTTCGGCCATTGCCGGGGTGGAAGGGGCTCATGGAGCTGAGAATCCACAAACCTCCGCATATTCGGATTATCTGAGTATCTGTTCGTCTGTTCGCCGAGATTGATATTTCTGATAGTGTAATCCTTGTCTAGCGATAGACTTGGTGCGAAGGCCGCCCTCACAGTCTCTGGGTAGAGCGAGAACAAGACAGTGCCCTCATGGTCGCAGACCTGCCTGGTGTTTGGTTTGTAATACTCAACAATTGCTGCCACCAGTTCAGGGCAATGATGCACCTGCGGGCACAAGAATCGGTACAGGTGGGAGTGATAAGCAGTGGCGTAGGGGTTCGAAGGTGAAATCTTCTCTCGCCATTTCTCAATTGTTTGCTGCAGCTGACTGGTGCCCTGTGAGTAAATCCCGTCTCTGAGCTTTATCCAATAATCAATGGGAGGATGGGGAACTGGCTTTGGCGGCGCTGTCCGGGGTTTCTTCTCCTTTTCAGTTCCAGACGCCTGGGCTTTCCCCTTATCCTTTCTTTCTCTCTTCTGCCCACTCTCTGGTGTGCTTGAAGCCGCTCGGCCTGCTGCTGCACTCTTCTGCCCACTTTCTTTCTTTCCCATGGCGAAGGCGAAATTTAATTCAATTGTTGCTTGACTGCAAGAAACTTCTGAATTTCACTCTCAGTGCAGCTTGGAGCGCGTCGGAGTTTATCTGGTAAAGCGCTTCTGAGAGGTTGTGCTTTTATAGTAGCGAACTTAGGACGGGCCTTTAATGGAGGGCACTTGAATTTAATACCAGGCGCACGGAGTTGGTGGACGTTGATTTTGTTCTTGGGTGGCCATGCATAAAATCTTCCTTGGAGGCGCCAATATTTAAATTTTTACCCTTTGGAGCACGTCCCTTTTGTACAATCATTCTTGGAATCAGTGCAAATCCTCCTTTCTTTATGACGCACGCTTTGAAAAACGGGCCTTAACCCCCTTGGCACACTTTCCTAAGTCGCTGAGTGGAGAGGAATGCGGCCCGCTTTAATTTTGCACATTTTCTCGAAATCGCTCAAAACTTGAGCGATCCCGGGTGCGGGCCGCTTTAGCGAGCGACGAAGGTCTTTACTCCTTGGAACAACCACTTTCTTTCTATCCATGCTCGATTTCGCTCGCCAATTGGGGTGCGCTTGGGAGAAGACGCATTGGGCGCGCGACGACGGGCTCATCCATACTTAGAAAGTTTTTCAACTTTTTTCAGCTCATTTCACCTTCCACCTTCATCTGTCGTCGCCGAAAATCATGAGCGATTCCATGAATCGCTCAAAATTTGAGCGATCTTGGGGTCTCTCGAACACTTAGGCAAATTGGCCACCCCTTGCTTGCTCGAAATCGCTGAAAACTTGGTGGCGCTCCCGGGATCGCTCAAAAAATGGGCGATCTCGGGCAATCTTTACTTAGCAATTTTCCTTGTGTTCTCCTCAATTCGGCCATCGCTTGGAAGGGATTCTTGCTGTCGCCGGAAAAGCAAAGCGATCTCCGGATTTGTCAAATAAGCGAGCGACGGCGGGCGAACTCTGTCTTTTGCTTAGTTCTCCAGGACTTTCTCTTGCAGGGGGAATTGCTTCTGCATCCACTTGGAATCAAAGATTTTCCAGACCCAGGGATCTGGTGAACAACTTGGCTCAACAACCTAAAATTAAAACAACTGAAAAGCATATTTACATTCAAGCAAGGAAATAAATTAAAACAGCAGAAAAGAAATTATGTACAGAGGGAACCTCTTGGTGCTTCTCAGTGACGATAGGCTTTCAGATGAAAGCCATTAACAGGTATCGGGAGGATATGACCCTCCATGTCTCTCAGGACGAATGAATTGAATTGGTTGACCCTGGCAACCTGGAAGGGGCCTTCCCAGAAGGCATCAAACTTATCATGATTACCTGTTTTTTTCTTCCAGGAATCCCATTTCAGCACTAGGTCCCCGATCTTGAAGACCCTGGCAGTAGCCCCTTTTGCGAACCATTTCCGTGTGGTGCCAGCGTGCTTCATAAAAGCCTCATGAGCTTTTTCTCTCTGTTCTTCAAGATGCAACAACTGGGCTAGCCTGGCATCAAGGGGATCCAGGTTGTCCTTTTCATCATCCAACAACCAGAGTGCGGGCATCTCAATATGGGTAGGCAAAACAACCTCCTTCCCGTAAACCAGTGCGTATGGGGATGTCCTGATGGACTTCTTGACGGATATGCGGTCTGCCCACAGAGCCTGATCCAGGTACAAGTGCCAGGACCTCTTATTCCTCTCCAGAGTCTTCTTTATAATATTCATCAGGTTCTTATTCGTCGACTCGGCGAGGCCGTTCCCTTGCGGGTAGTAGTTGGAAGAAGCCTTATGGTAAATACTGTACTTGCAAGTGAACTCGGTCAGTTTGGCTCCTGTGAACCCTGGACCATTGTCTGTCACAATCGCCTCTGGGATTCCGAAGCGAGTTATCAAACTTTCCAGGAAGGAGATAACTGTCTCCTGGTCAGCGTGCTTCGTGGGTATAGCTTCGGCCCAACGGGTGAAGTAATCTGTGGCAGTCAAGATGAACTTGTGCCCTGCAGAGGATTCTGGTGAGATCTTTCCAACAAAGTCTAAGCCCCACTGCTGGAAGGGAACCTCCACTTGAATTGGCTGTAAAGGCATTGGAGCGTTCTTATTCCGACCAGCGAACCTCTGGCATTTCTCACACTTCTGGCAGACTTCTTGCGCATCCGCGAAGATGGTGGGCCAATAATAGCCCGCCTTGATCATCTTTAAGGCCGTAGGCCTTCCTGAAAGGTGTCCTCCCGACATTCCGAAATGGAACTCGTCGAGGACTTTTTGTTTTTCCGTTCCCTTAACACAGCGTAAGAGAACACCATCAATATTTTTGTAAAACAGCCCCTCGGGGCGCAGAACATACTTCAAAGCATTAAGCCTAAACCTCCTTCTTTGTGAGGCAGTGAGCTGATCTGGACATCTCCCTGTGCTGAAGTACCACACTATGTCATCTGTCCAGTCACTCTCCTCTGATAAGGAGTTGGCAAAGTTACCTTCCATCACGGGATCTTCCCACTGACAAGCAGACACCTCGGCGGCAGCACTTCTGGCTAATTCCTGGCATAGAGCCCGACCTCGGATTAACTTGGTGGGTCGCACCTCTATGTCGAATTCTTGGATTTTAGCAATCCATCCTGCCCTTTTGTGACCCGGTTCCCCTTGAATAATAAAATTTCTGACATCGGGGTGTATCACAAAAACTGTAATCCGGCTCTGAGAGACAAAGTGCTTAAACTTCTTCAAGGATCTCATGACTGCATGCACTTGTCGCTCAATAAAATTATATCTTTCTTCATGCGGCTGGATTACTTGGCTCAAGAAGGCTATTGGCCGCTCTTCGCCGTCATCTCCTTTTTGGGTCAAGACTGCAACATAGCTCTCAGGTTCCCCGACCGCATAAAGGATGAAATCCTTAGAGTAGTCCGGGTTTATCAACACGGGCGCCTGAGCGATCCTGGCCTTAATCTCTTCAAAGGCCTGCTTTCTTTCTTCAGTCCAGACAAAATCGACATCCTTTTTTAATAGCTCGGCCATAGGTTTGATGACTTGAGCGAAATCAGGCACGAACTTCCTCACGAAGTTGATCTGGCCGAAGAAGGACTGGAGCCCTTTCTTGTCTACTGGGATGGAGAGTTTCAGGAGAGCTTCTGCTCTATCAGGATCAACTGCTAGCCCTCTTTCGGAAATTACATGACCTAGCAGCTTCCCCTCCTTGACGGCGAAGACTGATTTCTTGGGATTGATGGATATGCCGAACTCACGACATCTTTCAAACACTTGTTCCAGATGAGAGGTGTGTTCTTCCCTCTTGTGGGAAAACATGGTCATGTCATCTAAATAAATGACAATGATTTTATTTAGCAGCTCCCGAAATGCAAGGTCCATGGCCCTCTGGAATGTGGCCCCAGCGTTGGATAAGCCGAATGGCATGCGCTGATAGGCGAACGTTCCCCATTTGGTGGTGAACGCCGTCTTGTGCTGGTCCTCGTCTCTAACCCAGATTTGGTTATAGCCAGAAAATCCATCTAGGAGAGAGAACCTCTGAGCTCCTGCGACCACATGAAGAATTTGGTCGATCTGCGGGAGCGGATAGTGATCCTTGAGGGAGGCCTTATTCAAATTTCGGAAGTCAACACAGAGGCGGATATCCCCATTCTTCTTTCTGACTGGGACCAGATTTGCGACCCAAGAAGAATGCTTGATAGGATATATGATCTTGGCTTCTAGCATTTTCAGGAGCTCTGCCTTCATCATAGCCTCGATCTTCGGGTTAACCGCTCTTTGTTTCTATCTAAAGGGCTTAACCCCTTCTTCTAGTTCTATGGTGTGTTGTATAATCTCTCTGTCATACCCTTTTAGGTCCTGATAACACCAAGCTACAATATCTGGATACCTTCTGCACAAGGCCCGGATCTGTTCCAGTTCTTCTGGGGTACAATCTGTTCCGACCTTGATCACCTTTCCTGGTTCTAGTTCCAGATCCCTGTATTGCTTGGCATCAACCTTGATCCTATGAGATATAGCTCTATCATTTTGATCAAACAAGCTTTCAAGGTAATGAGTCCCTTAGGGACGTGGTTATTCTTCAACTGTATCAACCCCTCATACCGCTCGTCATCAGGGTCTCTACCTTCGATTGAACTTGCTTCATGTATCAAGAAATTGACGATATCCTCGTCACAATCGAACACCTGCCAGTGGGTGTCCTTATCAGGCACAGAAGGCCTGTAGATGGTATGGACCGGCTTCGGCTTCTGCATAGTGTCATCAGCCGGAACATACCTGGCTCCAACAGACGCCAAGATGTCAGCATGTTTATTCTTTTCCCGGGAGATAGCTTTGACATTCAAGGAGTCGAATGACTCCATCAGGTCCCAGACACGGTTGCGGTACGCCTTGAGGTAATGCTTCTTGGAGGAGCATTTATTGGTTATCTGATTGCACACAAGCTCTGAATCTCCAAAGATCTGCAGTTGTTTGATCCCCAACCTCTCCGCTTTCTTCAAGCCTAAGCACAAGGCTTCATATTCGGCTGCGTTATTCGTGCAACTCCAGGCCAGCCTGTAGCAATAATCCTTTTGTATTCCAGATGGCGAGACTAGAAGGACCCCTGCCCCGACGCCGTTCTTGCATCGGGCGTCGTCAAAGTATAACTTCCACAGCTCATTGGGGGCAGGACCTATTTCTTCTTTAGCTGTCTCCTTGGGCTTCTCAGGCTGGGTAACAGAGTAGCAACCTATGTCTGATTCAATCATGGCATTAAAATCAAGCAAGGAGAATTCATCCTCTACTTGTAGCTGCTCTATGGCCTCTTCCACTAGATCCACTTCTGCCAACTCCTCGGTCATCAGATGGACCGTTTCATTCTGCTGCCCTTCCTCAGGTATCTGCTCGACTAGGAAAGTGGATGGTTTGTCATTGTATATTTTCACTTTCCTCCCTTTGAAAGGGACTTCCATGTGTGAGTAGTCCAGCGACAAATATCCGCCGAGCTTGGCGGTAAACTCCCTCGAGAGACACATGCCGAAGTAGGGCTCCGGGTCAACGACCACAACCTCTTGGATCACCACGATCTCGGGCGCTTTGTGCAACTGGATAGGAATGTCTTTGATGACACCCACCGTTTTCACAGGAGTGCCGTCTAGCTGCAAGACGCCTTGACTGCTCCGCGTATATTCCATGCCGATCTCTTCACATACAGCCCTTGGCATGACAGTGGTTGAGGCGCCGGAGTCAATCATGCAGTTGTGTACCACATGCCCTTCCATCCGCAGAGACAGGTAGAAAGGCGGTGGTCTGTTCTTTCCGGTGATTGAAGTTGTCAGGGGCTGAGCTAACACGGGCTGTGGTGGCTTTCCTCCTTTAACGGTCTTCAGAGACTCTTGCAACAGGTCCACCTGACCAGGGAGTTGAAGGGCATCATACATGCTTATCTTCGCCGGAGTCTTCTTGAGCTCGTCAACAATGTTGTAGGCCGAAGAAGATGGGCCCTCCGTTTCTTTCGTTGGCTCGTACTTGGTGCGGTACTGTTGTGTTGCTTCAACCCTCTGCCGCTTTGTCAGCGACGGATACTTAAGCTTTTCTCGAGCTTGCTCTTTGGTTTCGGCCGGAGGTTGAGTCACTGGAGCTTTGGCTGGTGGAGGCTTCTCTTTGGCAGGCGGAGGCACAGGTGCTTTATCAGGAGCTTCCGCAGCGGGTTGCACCTTCTCTCTTCTGGTATACACCTTTAATGGCTTCATCTGGGCCGCATCGACCTCAATTGGCCTTTTTCCCTCCTTGGTCAGAATTGACACAGGATCCTCCTCTGAGACCGCAAAGTTGCGCTCCTCTTCCCGAATCATGTTTACTTGCTCCTCCGGGTTGCTGCTTGCAAGAGTTTGGACATAATGTTGATGCAACATGCAGGTAGCTTCACCGTGAGGGTCATTGCATGTAGAGCACCAGTGCACATTGTCTGGAGTGCTCGGTCCTGCATTGTTAGCAGCATTTCTAGCCGGAGGCCTATTGGCCTGAGCTTGGTCTCTTGTAAGCGCCGGAGGAGGATATGGTCGCCTAGGAATAAATTCCTGTTGGGCCTGCTTTTTCTTCATCACCGCCATGTCGTTAGACAGTGTCTGGCAAACGGAAGTGAGCGACTCTACTTGTTGCAGGATTTTGGACTGCACATCAACGGCTTGTACCGGCTGGGCCGGCGGCGGTAATAGAGCTAATGGAGGTGCTGGAGGCAATGCCGGGTATTGTGGAGGAGCGGGAAGTGCTGGATATTGCGGTGTAGATGGAGGCTGAGGTGGTGGTGGTGTAGGAAAATGCACTTGAGGAGGGAATTGAGACACAACTGGTGCGGGATTCCATGGTGGATGGGGATATGAAGAAGACGTTTGAGCAGACGCTGGTGGATATTGTGATTGAGGGAAATCTGGGTATATTGGCGGCTGCATCTTGTGCGGGAGTCTACCTATGGCAATCATATCTAGCTCTGCCCTCTGAGCTACCTCATACAACTCGGGGAAAGTGTTCACGCGGGCCAACTTGATGACCAAACAGATGTCCGAGCTAAACGCTCTGAGGTAGTAGTGGGCAGCTTGTCCATCGGAAGGACGTAGTTCAAGGGGCACTCTTTTCCAGGACCGCGCAAACCTCACATTGAAGTCTGATATCTCCTCTTGCGGATGTCGTTGAATGGTTTGGAACTGGTGCAACAATGAGGATGGATCTGCGGACTCATTGAATCCTTTGACTAGCCGTCCGGCCAGTTGAGCCCATCCCGTGATAGCACCTTCCGGCAAGGATCTATACCAGTATAAGAGCTTCCCTCGCAGAGAGAGAGCCAACAGCCGGGTCTTGACACTTTCATTAGTGATGGCATGAAGCGCAGCTAAGGCCAGGATGTCTTGAATATGTTCATAGGCCGTCTTCCCAGTTCCATCATACGTGGGAATAGCCTTTAAAGCAGCAGCTGGAACAACATCTTGTCCAACTAGATTGAGGGGTCCAGTGGAGTCAACAACTGGGAATAGCTCAGGAGCATTTGGCTGAGGATTTGCCATGTCTGCGTCTTGATCGTCTTGATCAGGATCGTGGTAGTTGTCAGTGCTTTCTGAAGTTGTCTCCTCAGTTTCAGTCGTATGCTCAAAAGCTTCGTCTTGATGGGCTTGATAGTCAATCAGCCTCGGGTGCTCTCCAGCAGCGTTGATGTCAAGCTCGTAAAACTCAGGCACCTCTTGTCCTGCGTTCCTAGCTCTCCATCTTGTATGCATGAAGAAGCTTTTGATATTGGACCAGTCTTCGAGACTCAGAGAGTATTCAGGTTCAGCAGAGTCGCCAGGTGTTCTCTTTTGACAACACTGAAGCGAACACCGATGCTTCAATACCGCTTATGGGGTGTGACACTCTCGTGTCCCACCGGGCGTGCCAGAGAAACTGTTGGTTACGAATCTGCCACTAGGAAAGGATTTTAATCTTTTGCGCCCTAGATTCGCCCAACAGATTGAAAGGCCGGAAGGAAGGGATGCCTTCCGTGCCAATCTCCGGAGAAGGCCGGCTCCTATACTAATCTACTTGGTTTTTTAGATAAAAGTGTTGGAAAGAGATTAAAAATGCAGAAAGAAATGTAAATATCATGTGTTTCAGGTGGGGAAGAACAAGCAGCACGATCACAAATTAGCATCCAAACCAACAACAATCAAAACAAAACATGTAACAGAAACTGCTATTGCGATTCTATCCTATGTATCCTTCATTCAGTATTCCAGGTCTACTTAATTGCCAATGCTGTGATCCAGGATTCAGAATGACAACAATCAGAAAAATAAATGACACGATGCAGAAATACGCATAAAAGAAAGAGACAAATAGCAGAGCCAAGTATACTTTGTATTAAAAGAAGTGTTCTGTCACAGCAGAGCTCTCTAGCAATATGTTCCCCCCCCCATTACAATGAATTGAACTGCTATTTATAGCAGAATTTTCCCCCATTACATTGACATTTTCCCCCCAAAACTGGCGGGGCAATCAAAACTTGACTTCTGTCAGGTGGTAGAGTATCCCTGGGATTCTGCCTCTTTGCGTTTACAGGTGCTCTGAAAGGGCGTAGTAGTTGAAACCTCGTATCCCATTGATGCGGCTGGTACGGCTTGCCCTTTGCAGGCTCTCCGGGGACCTGACATGGTCATGTTGATGGGATGGGGGAAGAGATTTGCACTCACGTGCCATGGATATGCTTTAAAGGCTCACCTACCCCGTACTTTCAACTTCGCCAGGAGGGGCTCAGATCCCGAAATTATGCTCGCTTTTTACCTTGGGAGGTGTTCTCTGCCTTAGCAGCTCTAAAAACTGGGGGGAATCCGGCTTTAAAAACTCTCTACTGATCTCTGTCGGAGGTCGCTGAAAAATGAAGAGATGCTCAGAATCGCTGAATAGCGACGGCGATCTCGGGAGTTGGGGCTGGGAGCGACCTTGGGCACAAGCTGGCAAGCGCTCAAAAATTGAGCGATCTTGAGAAATCCTGGTCAGCGACGGCGATCTCGGGCGGGCTCCATGCTGCAAATCGCTGAAAACCTGCAGCGCTGTTGGGAAAGGCAGGCGGCGACAACGATCGCGGGAGCAGGGACACTTAGACATTTTTCTTTGTTTTGCTTCCCTTTCCGCGCGTCGCTGACAAATCATGCGCTGCTGGGCGTCGCCAGGCGGCGACAGCGATCTCGGTCATGGGCTGTTTCTTCCTTCCGTCGCGCGCTAAAAAGCGCTGCGGCGACGGTCGTCGCCGGTCGGCGACGGCGATCGCGGGCACGGTGGCACTTAGACAAATTTCATGTGTAGCTCTTGGTCGCTGAAATGTGGCGCGACGACGGGCGTCGCTGGGAAGCGACGACGATCCCGGTCGTCGGCACTTAGTCATTTTTTAAACCTTCGCTCCGGATCGCTCGAAAGCGCCAGCACTGGTCGGGGATCGCTCAACAGCGACGGCGATCGCGGGCATAGCCAGCACTTAGCAAATTATTTTACATTTTTCTTTCAAACAATGCATCCAAATCTGAAGATTGCTCTGGAAACTGGAAACTGAACAAACTGAAAATAGAACATAACAATCTGGAAAATGAACTGAGGAAGGAGGGAGGCAATGACCTGCTCGAAATTTTCAAAATTCTTTTACCCCTAGCAAAATGTGGCAACAATTCCATTAAGGAAAGCTGTCTTTACATCTTTGATGAATCTGCCATCTCATAGATGAAGCTAAAGACATAACTTCTATAATGGAAGTGTATTTGGCGACTGGAGCAAAAGTCTCCTCATAGTCCACTCCCTCTTTCTAGGAGAACCCTCTCGCCACAAACCTTGCCTTGAACTTCTCGATGCTTCCATTTGCAACATGCTTAATTTTTTAGAGCCACTTGGAACTCAAAACTGACTTCCCCTTCGGTCTTGGCATTATTCCAAACATCATTCTTCATGATGGAGGTGTACTCCTCCACCATGGCATCCCGCAAAACCTGCTGGTCTGTTGCCTCCTGAAAACTAGAAGGCTTTGAATTTATAATGTTACTCATCAATGCCATGTAGTTTGAAAACTTCCTTGGAGGTCTGCTCTCTCTAATCATGCTGCTAGGAGGCTCAACATACTCCTGAGCATCTCTCAATGTTTGTGTAAGCCATCAAGGTCTCCTGATAGAACTGGAAGGGGCTAATGTCTCCTCCTCACTTGAAGGTTGTTGTCCTGAACTGGAAACCATTGGTGTCTTTGGTGACCTTGGATCAACCTTCAGAGCTTCCTGCTCCTCATTCTCTATCACTAGAATTGGCTCATGGGACTTCTTGGATGCAACGTCCTCCTCAAACTTTACATCCCTACTCACTACTGTCTTCCTCTTCTCTGGAATATAAACCCTGTAAGCTTTTGAAGTCTCATTGTAACCTACAAATAAACCCTTCCTATTGGAGGGCTCCAACTTGGTCCTCTTCTCTATCGGAACATGGATATAAACTAGACATCCAAAGATGCAGAAATGACTCACCTCTGGTTTCACACCAGTGAATGCCTCCTCTGGTGTCTTGTCCTCCAAGATCCTGTGAGGACACCTGTTCTGGATGTAGACTCCTATGTTGCATGCTTTTGCCCAAAGAAACATCAACAAGCCCTGGTCATGAATCATGGCCCTGGCAGCCCCTATGATGGATCGATTCTTTCGCTCTGCAACCCCATTCTACTGAGGGTTGTATGGAACAGTCAGCTCCCTCTTGATTCCTGTCTTCTTGCAGAAACCATCGAACTCCTTGGAGGTATATTCACCCCCATTGTCTGATCTCAAGACCTTGATCTTCTTCGTTTGGTTCTCAACTAGAGCTTTGAATTCCTTAAACCTGCTAAAGACTTCATCCTTGGTCTTTAAGAAGTAGATCCATGTCTTGCGAGAGAAATCATCAATAAAGGAGACATAGAACATGCTACCTGAAATTGATGCTACTGACATCGGTCCAAAAACATCCGAATGTACTAGATCTAGTATCTCCTTAGACCGTTGTTTGGGAAAACAACTTTGGCATGCTTGCCAAGCGTGCACCCTCTGCATACTCCTTGTTGCTCAATGCTGAACTCTAGAAGACCTGTGACTATCTCCCTTAGAATAGGCATTGCTCTATGATGCAGGTGTCCCATCCTCTTGTGCCACAACTCACACAAGCTGTTACTGCTATGAACTTGGGCTCGAACAGGTTCACCCTACAACCTGCATAGACTACCTTCACTAACCCCTATCACTTGTACTGTTTCTGGGCTAGATTCTTTTGGTATAATAAGGACATGTTGGTTCTTGAACTCCATTGCATAACCCTTATCCTCCATAACCGAAATTGAAAGCAAGTTCTTGAGACCTGGAACAAACAAAACATCATTAAAGTCTAAAGAGTTCTCTGACTGGAGTAGAAAAAGAATGCTACCAATTCCTTCAACTGGATAATTTGCATCATCACCAAGCTCAACCTAAACCCCTTAGTCCTGCTTTCGTAGACTGGTAAAACACTGTTGGGCTGATGTCATGTGCCGAGATGCCCCACTATCCACATACCAAGCATTTCGCGGAACCGTGCTGGTATAAAGGCAAGAGAACAACGAGAAATCCTTCTTTTCGCTCATCTGAGTTTCTGCAGAGGCTGCTACCTGCGTTTGCTGCTGCTTCCCTTTGCCCTTATTGTTTGGACATTGTAATGCATAATAGCCATGCTTATGAAAAATGAAGCACTTGATCTTGCTCAAGTCCTTCTTCTTTGACTGTGAGGTTGACTCCTCAGTCTTTACCTTACCCTTGTTGGGTCCTTTAGCTTTGCCCTTCTTGGTTTGCCCAAAGAGGACTAGGTTATTGTCACCACCCTTGTTGTTGGCCTTTGACTTCATCCGAGTCTCCTCCTGGATGAAATCATTCCACAGTTTCTCAAAGGTGGGAGGGTGCTCACTAGCACAGATGCCTTTGACAAATGGTTCCCATGTTGTTGAGAAACTATTCAGTGCTACGTTCACCAACTCTGTGTATGCAACCTTCTCCCCAACTGCTGCCAGTTGATCACGAATTTGCGTGATCTTCATCAAGTAACTGGTAACGGTGTCAGATTTGGTCATCTCCATAGATCTGAGTTTGTTCCGCAATATCATCTTTCTATTTATGTTCCCTCTATGGTAGAGGCTAATGAGGGCATCGAACATCTCCTTTGCCGTAGTCTTCTCGGATATGTGAGGAATCAGGTGATCCTTCACTGCATCCAAGATTATCTGCTTGGCCTTCACTTCTTTCTATGAGCCGCCAATTGTTGCGGATTTGTAGGCAGAGTCACAACATCTTTGATAATATCCCAGAGATCATTCTCTTCCCAGAAAATCAAAGACAAGAAAAGGAAAATCAAAGACAAGAAAAGCGCAGAGATTGAGAGCAAATAAAAGGAAGGAAAAGGAACTGAAAAGCAACTCTTCTCTTATTTCTGATAGAGAGGAGAGGAAAAGGAACTGAAAAGGCTAGGTTGGGCTGGAGGGTTTGGCTTGATAAAAAGTGAAGAACCGCCGAAAAAGAGGAAACGGAAAAGGAAGGGTCTCTTCTCAACATTACCCTGACTTTCCAAGGCAAGAAATTGGAGGTACCTTCCAATATATCCTCAAATCTGAGGCTAGCTGCTGCCATCTCTGAGATCTACTACAAAAACTTTCAGATCTGATATGAATGACTCAAAAAAAAAACTGTCTTGCAAATAAGCTTAGTCCTTCAAGCAAAAAATATGAAAACCTCTAATTGCTGGTTTTAATATTCAGCAGTGATATACTGCTGTAAACCCCTGAGGATCTCAATCACAGAACCTAGCTTTGATGCCATGTAAATTGTCCTAACCCTAGATAACTGCTGCCATCTATTTTTAAATATAATTAGATCTGAGATGAATTTATTTTAAACATACAACAGTCACACAGATGGTTGGAAAAATAAACAGAATGAACAGCGGAAAATATACTACAGAGCCTGCATATTTTATATGATGGAGGAGGTTACAGTTACAGCAGGACAACCTGCTCTCTTGCTGCCTTTCTGGCCAACAAATCACTCTTCACCTCTGCACAATAGCCTTGCTGTTCTCCTTCAACAATATGTTCACCTTCTTTTCTTTCTGTGTATAAAACACTCTTGACCTTCTCCTTTTATCCTTGAAAAGGTAACCCTAATCTCTCTAACCCTAAGGTTAGATCTCATCTCATCTTGAGATGTATGGTTAAAAATAGAAAATCACTTGAGTGAATTAATAGAATCACTTAAGTGAATTTCAAAATAGAAAATCATTTAAGTGAAACAAAATAGAATCACTTAAGTTAATTTTAAAATAAAAAATCACTTAAGTGAATTACAAAATAGAATTCGAAATGTCTCGAACCACTTCTAGCACGTTCATACTGAAGCCTGTGCAAGAAGTACCTGTCCGAGCTACATTTCTCAACAGGCCTCACTGTGTACTAAAACTGTGTTCATAACTGGTGTCACATTACCAATGTGCGGGGATTTAAACCTTGTTCATGCTTTTGCAAATGGACCTCATTTACCATCACTTCATACTCATAGTACCTTGAACAATGCTCAAAGCCTTTTTGTTTTTTTTCTCTTCTTGAATTATTTTCCCCAATTTGTGTGTGCGGTTGTAGTTATGTAACCAATTGCTTTGATGCCTTTACTGGAGTTTGAGGTAATATTTTAGAAATATGAAATATTTCAGCATCCACAGTGTAGACATGATCCTGATTGGCCCTTGTTTAATGTTTAATGGCATGTAGGTAAAGTCTTTTAGTTTGGTTATCTTCTATCTGAACCGTATTCACATTAACGATGCATTTATTGTAAAATGTACAAGGAAAATTGGTTCAATAAGTATGATTCATATGGAATATGTGAATTGCAAGATGGAAAATTTCTGATTTTTGATGCAGTTGCCTTCCTTCTGATTAAGCATTGGTCTTGTTTAATTATAAAATATACAAGGAAAATTGCTTCAAGATGTATGATTTGTATGCAATATGTGAATTGCATGATGAGAAATTTCTGCTTTTTGATACAGTTACCTTCTGATTGGTAAGCATTGGTCTTGTTTGGCACTTGCAGGTTGATGGTATGGATGCCCTTTCTGTGAAGCAGGCTGTGAAATTTGGAAAGGATTATGCACTTAAGAATGGTCCAATTGTATGGTTCCTTTTTCTTAGAGTTAACCATTGATATGTTTGTCTTTTCTTAATTCTTGTGTAATTTAAAAATGGATTCTTTCATGCACAATACCCATATAAGTGGGATGTTTCCTACAGTTTCATCTGGTCAAATTTCAGTGTTTCATTTATTTGGTTTTGTCTCATTTAACACAGAATATTTGACCCTTTCATCAGAGCAATTGGCCTTTTTGATAAGCTGTTAAAGTTTCTCTGCAGTTCTATTTAGTCCTGCTTGATATATCATGGCTACTCTGCCAATTCATAAAAAGTTGGTTCAGGGGATTAAGGAATACAACCTTTTAGGAACATTTTTGTCTAAATTAAACCCTTCTGCCCCTGATCTGCCTTACCTGTCCTTGATCTGCCTTGTACCTATATAATGCAACAATGCCAAGAAGCATCAGGGATAAGAAAACCATGTCTGTTTGCCACTTTAATTTCAACTAGAATTCATACTATTCATTAGGGGAAGTGGTTCTTATGCAGCAATTGATGATTATAGACATTTATCTCTGGACTTAAGTTTTCCGAAGCATGAAAAGAGGCTTAAGATGTAAAATAGAAGAAAATAAAAGTTACCAAGCAATTTGGTATGGTTGATAGGTGCAACAGATGACATTATTTGCCTTTAGTGATGCGTTGGCTAATAGTCTTCTCAAAATACATACACATTAAACCATAGTGATAGATTAAATTACAAAATAAAAAAATAATGCGTCCAAATAGTTGAATCATTCTGGAGTCAATTTGCATGCTTTGCTATGGCGTGTTCTTTAAGGCTCTTTACTATGTATGAGAATTTTTTAGGATTTCTACTGTCGTCACCTACAGATCTGGATTTGGCATGATTCTTACTTGGATGGAAAATGAATTACAAGCAAACAGCCTGATGCTGTATCCTTCTTAAGTGCCTCTAACTACACAAGACCATGTCTTGATGGGGAATTCAGAGTCTAGATTTCTTCATAAAATTAAATTAAAAGTGCATTGCTGTTCCATCTATGTCAAATTAGGGTTACTGGCAAGATGATAGTGGGTGTGGTACTGTTTTTCCTATGATCACCCACTTTATATTAAATTTCTATTAGGCCAATATGTTTGTAATCCGAGCTGCATTATGTGTTGTCTAGCAGCTTCTAAATTCTAATGTATGCACTGCATATGTTGATGACAAAAAAAAAATATAACCAGCACTTAATAAGTAGGAAAAAATAAGCACGTATATGATTCTTCCCAATTATGAAAATAGTATTGTAAAAATGTATGGAAGCATGCTGAGACATCATGTTATGCTTTAATACGGTTGAGGTATATTACATTACTTGGTACCTTTATGGTACATTTCTAAATTGAGTCAATAGTTTAGAGAGTGATTTATATTTCCCCTTTATGTAAGTGTGAATGTGCAGGAAATGCACAAGTGTCATGTAAAAGTGTAATGTGCAGGAAATGCACAAGTGTCATGTAAGTTAGAGTGCAAGTGTAGGTTGAGTAAATGTGCACAAGTGTCTTGTATGCAAGAGTGCAAATATGTAATGTAAAGATGTGCACAAGTGTTTTAGACTAGGGAGTGCATGTAGGAGTCCAAGAGTCTTGTAGAGGTGTGCAAATGTTATAGAGTCAAGTGTTCATCAAGTATGCAAGTGGCAAGTAGATAAGCCAAGAGTCATGAGACTTGGCATATGAAGAGCAATAGTCAAGTATCCAAAGAGTCACATTACTATGGCTATATTATGGAGACAATGCTCCATAAGAAGATATATCGAATCATATTCATATATCTTATTGTCTGATTGTAAGAAGTAGAGGAGTAATAAAGCTTGTATACATTTTGAGCAATTAATATTGTAAGTTGTTCTTTATGCATAGTACATGAATGATTCAAGCTATTTACATTCATATTTCAATATATAAATGAATGTTATTTTCTTTATTATATAAGCCTTTATATACATATTAATTTGCTCATATTATTCTACTCATATTATTATTATCTTGACCTTTATTATTGTGGCTATTTTATATTGGGACGTGTGATATTTTAAGACAACCTATGATATTTTGTGGTAGTATAAGGCTTAAAAAGCCAACAGTGGTATCAGAGCTACCACCAGACTCTGTCCAGTTTGATAGAATTTACTGAAGCCATTATTATTAATTACCTTTATCCATTTCGATAAGGTAAATTTAGAGTTTGACCACTTTAAAGGCAGTGCAGACTTGGAGTCTATTTTAAAGGTCTTATTGAGTAGAGCATGCTAGAGTCTTTCCACTAGGTTGAAGGAAAACCAGTGAAGACCAGGACTCAGCTATATTGAATACAAGGGCCAACTTAGAAGAAAATTTGGACATTGATAGAGATAACCAACTCAAAAGAAAGTTGGAATTTTGGGGACATACAAAGTCACCCTGATCATATTTTTGGATTCTCTAAAGAAGAGGAGAATCACTATTGAAGATTGCAAGAGAGCCAAATCAAGAGGAAGTTGGTCATTCAGGGATAATCATAGTCACCCTGACATTGATATTGGGTTCTCTAGTAAGGAGGATAATCATATTGAGTTCTTAAGCGCAACCTAAGACATTGCAGAAGATTTCAGATTTCAGATTGATAGAAGAAAAGCAAGCAGCAAAGATTAAGTTATAGAAGTTTGAGAAGCTTCCTATAGCAGATAGAGAAGAGTTTCAGCTTCTGAAGAATACAAAAGAAGAAGCATCAAGGTTACCAGGTGCGGGGGTGCGGGTGGAGCGAGAATTGGAGGTGCGGGTGCGGGTGCGGCTTCTGTCAAAAATAGGGTTCGCCGGGTGCGGGTGCGGCTAGTTTTTAATTATATATATATATATATATATATATATATATTTTATCAAAAAAATAAAAAATAAAATAAATATGCACATTGTGAAATAATTAAATAAATGATAAATCATACACATTGTGAAATAAAATAAATCATTCATACACACTACAAAATAATAAATATTTAAATATGGCATCATAAAAGCATATTGATATATGATATTTCATATTCATGTAAACAAATGACAGGATGTCAAGTCATAAAGAGTCAAGAGATAACAATATACTATATAGTAGTGGACATGTACAAAGATAACATCAAATATCTGATATTTGACTCTCATTCATCATATTCCTCATCATCATCTTCTAGGCCCTCCTCCTGTGGATCTGGTGGTGGTAGATCTGAAAAGCCATCACACCTACTATCATCTCTGGTGTCATCAAGAACTGCATCCCAACGTGCAAAAGGCCCCTCTGTATAACCCTTGTCCCTACGAGACATGAGTCGAAGAGTACTATGGACATACACGAGGTTCTCTCGCCCTACTCGCCTCTAATCGACCTCTCCTCGCTGAATGGATAAATCCATATGTACTCCAATTCCTCTCACAAGCCGAGGAACTGGCCACCTGAGACAACAAACGACATGCTAGTCGCTGCAACTGTGGCGTCCCATGTCCGTGCAATGTCCACCAAAATATGGGGTTCTTCAAACTCCTGTCATATAAGGCCTCAATAGACTGGAATGTACCCCGTGCACAAACAAAAGATGCAAACTGCTCTCTAATCTCTGTTGCCTCCTGTCCAATGCCATATATGTCCTTGACTGCCTGTAGAAACCCTGCAGTCACCTCTGGATCCTGATTTGGTGCCCTCTTCCTTGTTTTTTCTACATCATACCACTTCGGGTTAAGAGCATAAGCTGCCATGTGAAGTGGTGAGTTGAGGGCATTCCACCTCCGATGAATGATGGTCTGTAATTGAGGGTACAAGTTAACATCTTTAACATCAGTAATGGATTTGAACTTTATCCCGGGCTCCCACAAGCTGGGTTTTTCAATTAAGCTTTTATTTTTTGTTTGGTTTAGCTTTCCTATTCTAGGTGGGATTTTTTGGTTGATCGTTTATCCCAGGCTCCCACAAGCCGGGTTTTCTATTTTGTGCAGCGCGGGATGATCCCGCTTTTCAAATTTGAATGGTTTAGAGATTGTCCTGCTAGGATCATCTCCTATTCTATGTTCTCTTTGTGGAGATCTTCTCCCTATGGAGATACTCTCCCTGACCCATTTGTAAAAGGTTCGGGGACCCTTTCAAAACCCCATTATCAATAAACAAAAAACACCCCAAAAGTCATCATACTAGCATAAAATAAATGCTAGAAAATAAATTTCAATGGGCAAGTTACATTATTCTAATAAAAAATATTGTCATTTATATCATCATTAGTTAAATACTAAGCATGAATCATCATTATTTCTACATGACTTCTAAGACAAAGGAAGCTTACCATTCTCCTAAGTAGGCAAAACCCGGGATAAACTTTTTAAAAAATTAAAATGTTTTCTAATTTTTTTTAATAATTTTTTTAGCCCGTATGGGCTGGGTGTGGTCGGGCCCACCTTAAAAATAATAATAAAAAGAAAAAAAAAACGTTTTTTTTCCTATGTTAATGCCCAAACTGGGTTGGGTTCGGCTGGGTGAACCCTGACTGACCACAGGGTCGGCTGGGTGAACCCTGACTGACCATAGGGTTTGGCTTCGCTGAACCCTGACTAACAGGGTTCGGTCAAAGCTGAACCCTGACTGACAGGGTTCGGCCCAGCCGTACCCGATCGTGAACCCAAGAACCTGGTGCGGGTGCGGGTTCGCGAACCCAGCCAAGTGGGTGCGAGAACCCGGTTACGTTGAGAAGAATCAGGTCATAGACCTTGATATATTTTCAGCAGCAACAGATTTAAGAAGCAATCCACATCGTATAGAAGAGGGCCAGAAAAGCCCACATTGAATATAAGAAGGCTGAGAAGTCTTTATCGAAGTTTAATAGAGAAAGCATAGAAAGCTTTCTAAGGAATATTAAAAATTAGAACAACATTTAGGCCCATATAGAAAGAGGTCTAAGAGATCATATAAAGGAAAGGACCATATAAACGTGAAAGGTTCTTATAGTAAAAGAGAAAAGTCTGAGAAAAAGGCCCATATGAGAAAAGAAGAGGCCTATATTACTAAAGTACAAGACTGATGAAGAAAGAGACATTTGGTCATAAAGCAGGAAAGAGCATATTCAAGTACTGAAAAAAGCATTCGGTCAAGCATACAACATAGCGGAGGAAAGGAGGACGAGCATTTGGTCCAGCATACAACATAGCAGAAGAAAGGAGGATGAGCATTCGGTCAAGCATACAACATAGTAGAAGAAAGTACCATAAGAGTTACAGGGAAGAACATATATAAAGTGGAAGAAGTTGTTGTTATATGTAATGCAACAACAAGATAAAGGTGCTATAGCAAAGAGCAAAAGTGTTATAGCAGAAAAGGCATAGCGAAGGCATTACAACAGCGCCATAAGCGGACAACCAATAGAATGTAGAAGCAAAAAAGGCATTACATGAAAAAATGAAATATTACAGGATATAGCAAAGCTTCTAGCATAACGGAGTATAGAAGTGAAGCTTCAGGCAAAAGCGTAGAAGTAACAGATTCTGCGCCTAAGTCTAAGAAGTGAAGCTTCAGGCAAAAGCAGCATGTGGGTGACGAAACCTGCAAGTTATATAAAGCTTCCAGCAAGTGAGGAAGCCAAAACAACCAGCAAGCAGAGAAGCCAAAACAACCAGCAGAGAAGCCGAAGCAACCAGCAAGCGAGGAAGATGAAGCATGCAATGAAGGCGAAGCATTAAGCGTCATAAAAGCTAGCAACAGCAAGGAAGAAGCATTCAGTGCCAAAGCATATCAAGTAGGCAAGCAGATTATTGCCTGTGTAAGGTAATGACATTATCATTTGTTGTTGGGCTTGAGTAACGTCTTGGACATTACAATAATTATTGAGTAATGACATGCAAACGTCCACGTTGATAATAATTATTGCTTGTAACATTTGAAAAGAGATTCACCTGAGCAGTGAAGCAGTGAATGCGCAGGAAGAATGTGAGCGAGCAAATCGGTGATCAAGTTACGTAGTGTACGGAGGAAATATAAAGTTAGCCTATCAATTATTATTATTTAAGGTTTTGGAGTTATAAGTTTTTTTTTAGTAGAAATTAAAAGTAGGAGTTATAAGGATTAGTTTAAGATTTAAGATTATTTTGAGTTTTTAATTTTTAAAAGGTTTGGAGTGATAAGGAATTCAACTAGTGGTTAAGTTAATTTGTTTCTTTAAAAGCTTTTGAGTTTTTTTTTTTGAAGAACTTTGAAGTAATTTTTAAATTATAAGTTTTATTTTCTTAATTCTTGAGAAAATAAAAATATTAGAAAATTTTGAATTTTCCCAAATTTAAATATTTGGGAGTTAAAGATTTTCAACATCAAAGGTCTAGAAAAATTTAAAAATTGCAAATTTGAGTTTAAGTTATTTTCTAAACTAGGGAGTTATAAGGATTATTACTTTAAAGGAAATAAATCATTAAATTAGTTCTTATCATGGAAGAAATTATTAGAAATGCATTTAATGAGCATAGTGAAGAAATGGTGCACAAACTCAAGTTTTATTCACAAAACTTAATTGATGATTTTGATGGAAAGAAGCAAATGATGAATGTTTTGAAAGAGAAATTATCTTTATTTCTTAAGGATGCAAATAATGGAAAGTTCACTACATTTATAAGGTACCTGTTGCCACATTTTGCACGGGGTGCAATGTTTTCAGTTTTGTAGCAGTGCTGCTCTTCCTTTTCCCTCTTCCTCTCTTCCCTTTTCTTCTTCTCTCCCTTTTTCTCTCTTCCCTACATTCTCTTTCTTCCCCCTTTTCTTGGAGCCCCTCAGTTGGATCTCAAATTTGACAGGCAGCTTGCCCCGGAAAATGGCTAAGTGTTGGTGCGAAGTTCGCACTTCGCCCGCTTTGGTGCGAAGTCCGCACTTCGCCCGCTTTTGCTCCCACTTCCTTTTCTCCCCGCTTTGGTGCGAAGTCCGACTTCGCCCTCTTCCTGGGCGCACCTTGTAGCAGGCTGGCAGGCGGCAGAAAAATGACTAAGTGCTGGAGCGAAGTCCGTACGGCGGCAGAAATCAGCTTTCACCTGTGCGCAGTCCGACTTCGCAGCGAAGTCGGAGTGCGCCCTTGACAGGTGCGCAGTAGGGAAACAAACTCGGAAATACACCCAAGGCATGAAGGCCTTCCCGACCGCGCTCGTTTTCTCGCTCGCGCAACCCGATGGCGCTCCGATCCCGTGCGAAGTTGGATAAACCGCCTTTCAAGGCGTACACGTGTCAAACAAGCATCATCCATCATCCGACAAGTGTCCAGCCTTCGGGATTTGAGCCAAGACGTGCCGAGCAAAAGGACGAGCATGGGCTGCACTACCTATGCCGGTGGCCTCATTTAAAGCCGATTGGAGGTTCTACCCGCTCCAGCCTGCCCGCATTCCCGCCGAGAAGAAGTTCTACACAACACGCCGCCACGTAGCTGTCCAGCCTTCCAGGAAGACCATGCCGCGGGTACAGTCCGGTCCGACAAAGGTCAGCATTTGCAGCTCCTTCGCCGCTTTTGTCAGCTAGTGTTTGATTGGGACTTTGTGCCCATTAATGTAACGGGAGGGACTCGGGCTATAAATACCCACCATGTTTTCATTGTAAGGGGTGGAAGGGGAATGTCTGTTAGGGAACCATTGTAACCGTGCTTCTGCTTATAAATATAAATTGTATGCCCGGTTCTCGTTCTGCTCGCTTTTATTTTTTATGCCGCCTCTCCTTTATATTTCTCGCTTTACGTTTCCCCGTGTCACTGCTCGTTGATTCGTTTCAGCATTTGGTGGTCGGGTGCCTAAAGCATTGCTTGTGTCATGGCTTGTTGATTCATTTCGGCATTTGGTGGCCAAGTACTTTTGAACTTCATAGATTAGAGGATACATAGAATAGATGTGGTAGCAGCTCCATCGCTTGTGTGTTACGTTGCTGTCCGTAGTGGTGATTGATGCGTTGTCGTGTTGTTAGTTCTCCTTGTAGGGAGAATGTTTGCTAGGGGACCATTGTAGTCGTGCGTATAAATTCTCTGCATAACACATATACCTGGCTCTGACATCTCTTGGTTACTTTCTGTTTATGTTGTTGTCCGTAGTGGTGATTGATGCATTGCCGTGCTGTTAGTTCTCCTTGTAGGGAGAATGTTTGCTAGGGGACCATTGTAGCTGTGCGTACACCGCTTAATACGTAAAGTATACTTAGGTTTTGCGCTTCCCGGTCATGCTTTGTATTTATGATGCAAGTAAGTAATGGTGATTGATGTGTTGCCGCATCGTTAGTTCCCCCCACCCAACTCCAATCACATTTGTAAATTCTTTCCGTTCCTTTATCTCTTTTCTGCACTCTTAGCTTAAACCATAAAACCCCCCAAGGAGCCGGCCTTCTCCGGAGATTGGCACCGAAGGCATCTCTTCCTTCCGGCCTTTCTAGCTGGTGGGCGAATCTGGGCGCATTCACACAAAATCCTTTCCTCATGGCAGATTCGTAACCAACAGTTTCTCTGGCACGCCCGGTGGGACCAAGGTCCCACATTTGAAGAGAGATTTTCTGATCAGTCCCCACCTGGCGCAACAGTTTTTGAGCACTCGGTGGGCCAAGGAAGTTTCCCACCCCCAAACAGAATCGAAGCACTGGTGTTCGCTTCATTGCTGTTCAAAATCGAACACCTGGCGACTCTGCACGAACAAATCCTCTGAGTCCGAAAGACCGGTCCCAGCACCTTCATGCAAACAAGAAGGTGGCGAGCAAGGGATCCGAGAAGCCCGCCTGACTTTTACGAACTGGACATCAACGCCGAGGCGAAATTGCCAGCCGGGCTGATCCGCAAGCTCGTGTCGACGAAGCCGAGGCTGAAATTCAAGAAGAAGCCGAAGCCGAGGTCGGCGGAGCTGAGTACGAAATAGAAGAGGCCGAGGAAGAAGAGGCATCTGCATCCTCGGAAAGTACCGACACTGAGTACACAACCGACGGCGGAGAAGAAGAAGAAATGGCTGCTCAACAAGCAGAATGACGATGATCTCTTCCCGGCGGTGGACTCTCAAGGGCCCTTGGCCCTGGTCGGACAGCAAGCTGTGCCCCCGCTGCTTTAAAGTCTATCCCTACATACGACGGCTACGGCAAGACGGCGTACGAGCACATCCAGGACATCCTTGCCCCGGCCGCATTACATACCATTACCGATGAGAGTGTGAAGACCCGTCTCGCCGGCCCTTTCCCCGAGGGGAAAGCTTCTCTACCGGTGGAGATCGCCGCGCGAGGGATCCATCACAGTGGTGGCCCCGCCTTGCCGTAAGGCTCGTGGAAAGGATGCAACGAGTCCGCTGACCCTACTTCTTTGCCGCATCGGGTCCAAAGTATCCAGAGACACCCTCAAGAGGAGGTGTCCGACTTTAACATCAGGTTTGCGAGATCCTCGAAACGGGTACCTCGCGAACTTCGGCCTTCACCCGGCATGGCTGCTCACTACTATCTGAGATCCTTCAACTCAGACATATGCCTGCTGCTGAAGATTGCCGGAATAGACGAGTTTCCTGCTCTGTACGAGGCTGCCCAGCAAGCTGAAGCTGACATTATTTCTATCGGCAGACTCCCGTCCAGGGTGCAGGAACCCATTCATCCTGACTTCCCTAGATCCCAATATCCTCCTGCTTCGGTGGTGCGCCGTCCACATCGAGACAGCAACCCCAGAAGAAGTGGAATCCGGCGCCGGTCGTAACTCCTTACGGCCCGCCTCAATTGCATTATCCTCACCCGCCTCCCTCCCGCTCCGCATTTTCCAAGCACTTCCTCTCTCCCCTCAGTACGCACCTTATTCCAACCCTCCTCCATTAGCCGCATTGCCTCCACCGGCACAGTTGCCGCCTCCTGACAGTAGCATTCAGAATACAATCCTCCAGGAGGTGCGGGCTTTGGCCTCAGGATATCATGCCATGTCCAATGACATGACCGCTCCGAAGAAGAAGCAGCCCATATGGACCTCGCTCCTAGGAGGCCATATGCGCCCCGGCGCCGACAAAAGACAAGCCCCGCTAGCACCAGCTGCGCAGGCGTCCGCCTCCGAGAAATGCTGCTATAGAAGACCCGCCTGGTCCTTCCGACCAGGTTAACCGGTGCACTACGTGCAATGACCCGCATTCGGAGGAAGACTGCACATTGCACCAAGGACTACATCCGTACTTTAGCCGGCAGCGCCATAGAGGACGATGAACTCTACATGATCCCGGACGGCGAAGCCAACTTTGCCCTCCCGGAGGAGAATCTAGTGCCGCCCGCCAAGGAAGAAAAGAAAACCGCAGATGCCGCCAAGCCTTTGCAAGTTTATGCCGTAAGAGAAAACCGCAGCCCGTGGGCCGCCACCGTACAAACGGCCGTGGCCCCACACACCCAGGAGAAGGCATCCAAAGATAAAGCTCCAGCCCAAGCCTCCTCCGGCAAAGGCTGCCCCCTGCTCCACCCAAGCCTCCTATAGCAAAAGCTCCAGCTCCGGCTAAAGCTCCCGTACTCTCAGCCTCCACCGAAACCAAAGAACAAGCCCAGGAGAAGTCAAGTACCCGTCTCCGACCAAGAGACAACGAGTTGAGGCTACCCAAGCAGACCGGACGAAGTATGAGCCGGCAAAAGAAGCAGTAGGAGCTAGCACCTCGGGCTACAAAGATAGTAGACGAGTTGAAAAGAACACCGCTAGAATCAGCATGTATGATGCTCTTCTCGCTCCCGTGCCAGGTGGATCTCGCCGCAAGAATCTCTCGAAGAACATGAAGAGCGGCAAGCGGATACAGCCCGCTGTCCCGGTTCAACCTCCGATGGCCTCACCCACCGGGAAGAACAGACCGCCTCCCTTTTATCTCGTCTTTACGGATGCAAGGGCACATAGTTCACAACCGCATGGTGGATTCTCGGTGCTTCCACGACCGTGATGCCGAAAGCCGTCTCGCGATGAGATCGGGATGGAGTACACACGGAGCAGCCAAGGCGTGCCGCAATTAGACGGCACCCTCGTCAAGACAAGCTTGGTGTCATAAAGGACATCCCTATCCGGCTGCACAAAGCTCTCGACATCGTGGTTATCCAAGAAGTCGTGGTTGTCGACTTGGCTCCCTACTTCGGCATGTGTCTCTCCAGGGAGTTCACTGTGAAGCTGGGCGGGTACCTGCCTCTAGACTACTCACACATGGAAGTGCCCTTCAAAGGAAGGAGACCGAAAATTTTCAATGAGAAGCCTTCCACCTTCCTAGTAGAGAAGATACCCGAAGGAGAGTTGGACTGCATGGTTCAGCTCTCGGAGGAAGAGCTGGTGACAGTAGAGCTGACCGAGCAAGCCTTCGAAGTGCTACAGCTTGAAGATGAGTTCTCTTTGCGGGACTTCAATGCCGTAATTGAGACAGAGCAGGGTCGTTACTCCATCGTACAGCCCGAGAGGCTTGACAAGTCAGCTGCAAAAGAAGTAGGACCTGCACCTGAGAAGCTGTGGAAGCTTTTCTTTGACGGCGCGCGATGCAAAAATGGCGCCGGTGCAGGGGTGCTTCTGGTTTCTCCGACCGGAATCCAGAAGGACTATACCTACAAAGTTGGCCTGGAGCCGCACTAACAACTCGGCGGAGTACGAAGCCCTGTGCTTGGGTTTGTGAAAGGCGGAGAGGTCGGGGATTAAACACCCGCAGATCTTTGGAGATTCGGAGCCGGTGTGTCACCGTGTTACGAACAAGTGCGCCTCCAAACAACACTATCTTAGGGCGTACCGCAACCGGGTGTGGGACCTGATGGAGTCGTTCGACTCGTTGAATGTCAAGGCGATATCGCGTGAGAAAAACAAACACGCCGACATTCTGGCGTCTGTTGGAGCCAGGTACGTTCCGGCTGATGACGTTGTCCGAAAACCGAAGCCGGTTCGCACTATTTACAGGCCTTCTGTGCTCGATAAGGACACCCACTGGCAGGTGTTCAGCTGTGACGAGGAGATCGTCACATTTTTGGTTAACGAAGTTGGTTCAATCGAAGGTAGAGACCCTGATGACGAGCAATATGAGGGGTTGATACAGTTAAAAAATAATCATGTCCCAAAAGGACCGATTACATTGGAGAGTCTCGTTTGATCGTAATGACAGAGCAATATCTCACAGGATCAAAGTAGACCCGAAGCAGAATGCCGACCTGGAACTTGAACCTGGTAAAACTATCAAGGTCGGAACAGACTGCACCTCGGAGGAACTTGAGCAGATCAGATCACTGTGCCAAGAGTTCCCCGACATCGTGGCCTGGTGCTACGAGGATTTGAGGGGGTATGACAGAGATGTCATCCAGCATACCATTGAGCTAGAGGATGGCGCCAAGCCATTCCGACAGAAGCAGAGGGCCGTAAATCCGAAGATTGAGGCCATGATGAAAGCCGAGCTCTTGAAGATGCTGGAGGCCAAAATCATCTACCCCATCAAACATTCATCCTGGGTCGCGAATTTGGTGCCCGTGAGGAAAAAGAATGGCGACATTCGTCTCTCGTGTCGACTTCGTAAACCCGAATCAAGCTTCCCTCGGGGACCACTATCCGCTTCCCCAAATCGACCGTATTCTACACATCGTTGCCGGAGCCCGTAGATTCTCACTTTTAGATGGATTTTCCGGCTACAACCAGATTTGGGTCAAAGATGAGGACCAAAGATAAGACGGCGTTCACCACCAAGTGGGGGACGTTCGCCTATCGCCGCATGCCTTTTGGCTTATCCAATGCCGGTGCCACATTCCAAAGGGCCATGGACCCGGCCTTCCGAGAGCCGCTCAATAAGATCATTGTTATCTACCTTGATGACATGACTCGTTTTCTCTCACCAAAGAGGGGATCATGTTTCCCACCCGCGGCAAATATTTGAGAGGTGTCGAGAATTCGGCATTTCTATAAACCCGAAGAAGTCCGTCTTCGCGGTAAAAGAAGGAAAGCCGCCGGGACATGTCATCTCCGAGAAAGGCCTCGCCATTGACCCCCGACAGCAGCGTAAGCCCTCCTTCGCTTGCCAGCCCCCATCGATAAAAAAGGGCTGCAGCCCTTCTTCGGTCGGATTAACTTCGTGCGGAAGTTCATTCCGGACTTCGCACAGTGATCAAGCCTATGGCCGAACTCGCTGAAAAAAGATACAATTTACGAATGGACTGATGAGAGAGAGCAAGCCTTCGAGGAAATCAAGGCTCGAATTGCGCAAGCTCCGGTGTTGATAAACCCGGACTACTCCAAGGACTTCATCCTTTATGCAGTGGGAGAACCCGAAAGTTACGCCGCAGTCCTAACTCGGAAGGGAGACGATGGCGAGGAGCGCCCCATAGCGTTCCCCGAGCCAAGTGATTCAGCCGCATGAGGAAAAGTACAACTTTATAGAGCGGCAGGTTCACGCTGTTATGAAATCCCTCCGAAAGTTCAAGCATTTTGTCTCCCGTAGCAAAACGACTGTCTTTGTGATTCACCCGGACGTTCGAAGCTTCATCATACAAGGAGAACCGGGTCACAAGAGAGCAGGATGGATTGCAAAAATCCAGGAGTTCGACATCGAAGTGCGGCCCACCAAGCTTATCAGGGGCCGAGCCTTGTGTCAGGAATTGGCCCGAAGCGCTGTAGCCGGCATCTCCGCCTGTAAGTGGGAGGACACAACGACACGCATCTACCTAGCCAACTCCTTATCGGAGGGGAGTGATTGGACAGATGAACTGGTGAGATATTTCTGCACCGGAAGATGTCCGGATCACCTGAACGCCTCACAACGAAGGAGATTTCGGCTAGGTGCACTTAAGTACACTCTTCGCCCCGAGGGGCTTTACTTCAAAAACATCGACGGCATCCCGTTGCGGTGCGTCGTGAAAATCGGACCAGCCCGGGGTCCTCGGAGATTTTCATTCCGGGATGCCCGGGGGTCATCATTCCGCAAGGCCTACGGCCTTAAAAATAATTAGAGTCGGGTACTATTGGCCCACTCTATTTAGCGTACGCTTATGCGGTCTGCTCCAAGTGTGATCAATGCCGAGGTTTGCCGGCGTAAACGTAAAAGCACCCCCGCCCCTTCAACCGATTCAAAGCCGAGACTCCGTTCCAAAGAATGGGGTCTAGACTTCATTGGGGTGATTTCGCCTAGTTCCTCCTCGCCGGACACAAGTTTATTCTTACAGCCCCCGATTACTTCACACGGTGGGCGGGAGGCAATCCCGACCAAGAACGCAGACCAAGAAACGGTCATCGAGTTCCTTGAGAGCCTGATTACCCGCTTCGAGGTTCCAAAGTCAATTGTGACACACAATGGTCCGGGATTCGCAGGCGCTATACTCACGGAGTACACTGGCAAACTTGGCATCTATCACAAGATGTCTTCTAATTACTACCCGCAGGGGAATGGCCTTGCCGAGTCTACTAACAAGAACCTCCTGAAAATCATCCGGAGGACCATTGACAGTAACAAGCGGACTTGGCATTTACTCCCCGAACCGGGCGCCGTGGGCGGACAGAGTTTCATTCAAGAAATCCATCGTAACGTCCCCCTATGCGCTCGTCTATGGCAAAGAGGCCGTCATGCCATCCCACATTGAAATCCCCGCCCTATGGATGTTGGACGAAGACAGGAGCAAGGGAGACCCGGTGGACGACAGACCGTGCCAACTCCCGCAGCTTGGAAGAAGACAGAGAAAAGCATACCATGCCTTCACTAATCATATTGCAGCCACTCAAGGCTGGTTTGCAAAAGGCACCACTGCCCGAGTTTTTAAAATCGGGGACCTGGTGCTGAAGTGGGACTCATATAAGGCGAAGCCGGCAACCACGGGAAGTTTGATGCTCTCTGGGAGGGCCCTTATCAGATTGCCCGGTGAACCAGTTCAATGCCTATGTACTTCGGGATATGGAGGGTCAGCTCCTACCTATCCCTGTTAACGGGTTCCACTTAAAAGTTTACCGCTGCTGAAGGTGCCCGAGTGGCCCTTCTTTGTAAAAATTTCCCTTATGCATTTTTGCTTTTCCAAGATGTACAATTTCCAGCTTTCAGCTTTTTATTTTGTTTGAGCCAAACTCGCGACATGGGAGAGAATACAGACTTCGCAGCGAAGTCTGTTGTCGCCCCTCAGAAGGGGCGAAGTTCGTGAAGGGGCTGCTTGAGTGAAGAAGAAAGCAAAAAACGGCTAAGTGTTGGCCGCTGCCCGACTTCGCAGCGAAGTCGGGCTGCGCGCCAGCCAAAGAGCGAAGTTTGAAGGGAGAAAACTGCAAGGGCACGAGTGATCGGACTGCGCTCAGTTTTGAGCGAAGTCCGACTTCGCGAAGTCCGACTTCGGCCGGCTTGCGCGCGAGTACGAATCCGCGCAGCTCGCGCGCGCGAAGTGCAAACTTCGCGCGAGGTTCGAACTTCGCCCGAACTTCGGGCGAAGTCCGAACGCGCTCCATTTTCTTAGCGCAGCTCGTGCACCCGGTCCCAAGAGGCAATAAAACTCTAAGTACTCGCCAATTCTTCCGAAGTTTGCAAAGGGCCGGACTGCGCTCAATCCTTGGGCGCAGTAAGAAAAGAAAAGGGAAACAGTCTCAATGCAAGTCGCAGTTCGGACTGCGCCCGATTTTTGGGCGAAGTCCGACTGCGCTGGCGAAGTCGGATCGCGCCCAACTTTGGGCGAAGTCCGATTGCGCCTTGTTTTCTGGGCCAGCTTGGACAGTTTTTTAAAAAAAATGAATAAAATATTCTAAAAAGTTCCAAGCCTGGGCCCAAGGCGCATTGCGACGGTTTGAGATGGGTTTCCGCACCAAGGGGTTTTTTCTTGAGCAAGTGTCCCCCAGATTGCGGCAAGTGACGTCAGCCATGGCGCAGCGTTCAAGATAAATTTAATGATTGCACAGTCCTCAATGAAAGTGCAATCAAAGAAGCATGGCACGGCAGCCGGGATACATTTTTCAAAACATTCTCCTGCGCGGCCACCCAAGAAACATAACTCCTTCACTTGCCAGCCGACCTACCCCCTCCTGCGCGACATTAATGACGCTGTCATTATCTAGAAAAGGGGGTCGATGCATCCGTACATGCCAAATCGTGCAGATTATTCCCGTGGATCGCGAAATCCGTGCTCGCAGTACGCCTGAATTCGTAATTATTGTTGTTTCGGAGAGATGGACAGAGGAAAGATGCCAATGCCAGCGCAATCCAGCGAAGGGTGCGAACCCGAGGATTTACCGCGGCCAGGTGTTTTCAGAAGTGAAACACCGCCGGAGCGAAAGTCAAAGTCCCGGCCAAAGAAAGTACAGCGTGGGCAAGCCCCACCACCTCCGGTAAATTACCTGGCGGGATACAAGGACGGCTCGTTTTCTATGAGCCTGACTAAGCTGCGGACAAATGTGGAGAGTTGGGCTGACAAGGTTTCGCCCTCTCACCATTTCGGGGCGGCGTACAAGTCAAACCTTTTCCGGTTCTTGTGCCCTCCTCGTCCATCAATGCCCGGAGCCGGTAGACCCGATTGTCGACATTACGGCACCAGCCTACCCGGCAAATTTGCAGCTCCAGCGGTAAACCCTTGTTCGCGCCGCGCAAGGAGACTCGTCCAGCCGCCTTTCGCCCCTGTGGTTGGAGTATGACTCCAAAGACAATCGTCGTAAAGATAAATCGGGCGAGCAAGCGGGACGCTTCATGCATACAAAAAGGATGAGGGATTTCCTCAATTCGTAGCCGAACGCCCCGCTTGCACCGGACAATGGCCAACCGGCCCCATGCCCTTGGCGAGGTTTCGTAGCAAATATTTATACACCATTCTGGCGTGGGTCCTCGGCTGCGACTCTGATGAGCTGGTACAGCCGTACTAGCTAGCGCTGGCAGAATGTCTCCTGTGTGGAGAATCCTACGAACCAGCAGCGCAGAGAAGTGGAAAGCGCCCCATCTTTTTCGACTGGGCGGATTGGCTTGCATACGCCATCCACTCCAGCCTGGTGAAGCTCCAGAAAAAGCAGTCCACTGAATTTCGGTTCAGTTCTTTCCTAGCTTGGCTATGTTTGTATCATTTGCACTCCCGGATGCCGATCCCGAACCTGAAGAAGGTCAATGAGAGGGGAGAGCCACAGCCCGTCTATGACTGGACGGATGACCTATACCGGAAAGGGTCTTACTACAAGTTTAACTTCAACTTTCTGGGATTGGTCATGTCAGTCTTCAGCGATGGCGAGATCCCTCGCCCCCCGCGGGAAATGACGAACTCTTTGCTGAGTCAGAAGCTCGGGGACGTTTTTAGACTGACGCAGGGATTGTGGTCGAATCTACGGATTCAAGGGCAAACCTCATCTCGCTGCCCTACCGGTGCACGGATCATCGCTTGGGATGGAGGTTGCCCGTCGATGGATTACGTTGAGGAGGAGTTCGGCCCGGGAAAGAAAAGGGGTCAGATCTTTCAATATCCTCTTTCCCGGGCGAACGTTGAGATTTCCGAGGTAGGACAACGATGTCTATCTCGAGCAGGAGCCTTTTGGCATTGGCTCGATTCTCGTTGCCGCAGTCACTGGAAGTACGACCCGCACGGGATAAGGGGAAAGTTCACGCATCTCCGCCCCGGGCGGATATAATCGAAGACAGATGCGATGTGGTCCATGTTGACCTCGACTGGGAAATTGACTTGATGGAAGCTTCGCCTCCGTGGCAGGATTTTTACTGCGAGGAGGTAGCATATGACCCCAAGCGAAACCCGGACCACAAGTTCTCTTCTCCAGGGTTTAAAAAATTCATCTCCAAGATAGCAGGCCTTAACTGGCCAAAAGAAAAGATTATTGAATGCTGGAAGATGAGGTGCCGCACGCAGCACGACAAATCCACCAGGAGAAATCTGGCCGTTGATGACGACTTTTCAGCCCTATATGACCAAGCACCATGACAACTCGGCGGCCATTCGCATATCAAGATTACGTTCCCCGAGGTCCCTTTGAGGGTTATAAAGGAGGGTCTTCCTCCCAACAGTTGTACACTTCGGCAACTGCCAGCGCGGGCCCAACAGACATCCAAGTGGACCCAATGCAGCCCGTGGCTTCCAAGGCGGCGCCTGAAAAGGCGAAGAAATTAATCAAGGCAACGCCCGAGGTGATTCCTCAGGCACAAAAGACGCCAACGCCGCCAGAGAGCAGACCGGTTGCGGCAGACCTTCTGCAAGTCAAACCCCGGTACAAGTTTACCGTGGGAACATCAGCGCCTGCTGCACCTGCTTCATCTCCTTCCCCCGATCCAGCCATCGCTCCGAAAGAGAAGAAGAGGAAGAGAGTTGAAAAGATCAGGCGACCTAGTCTGACAGTGCAGCAGCCAGTCGCAGAGCCGCAGCCGCGTTCAGCCGCTCCAGAGATTGTTTCTCTGGACAGTCCCGAGCCAGCCGCCGGAACCAGAATCGCAGACATCCATCCAGCATCGGCTCAGGCGGAGCCCGCAGGTACGTTTGCTGCCCCACTCTCTCTGGTCTCATCTAGCCCTACTCCTACTCCATCTCCCGCTCAATCCGAGCAAGCCGTGGCCGCATCTTCCTCCCCATCTCCACACCCTTCTAGCGGCCCCCATTCTTTCGACCAGTTTGCTCAGAACCCCAACGTTTCCCTATCTCTGAGTCAAACCCCAAACCCTTCGCCTGAGGTTAGTGCTGAAGCCGTGCATTCACCGTTACATCCACCGCCTCAGCCGCTTGAAACCCTTTCAAGGATCGGCCGCTCCCATCTCCACTTCCCGGCCGCCCTCGAAGCGGCCGATCCTTCCAAAGTCCGTCCGGTTCCTCCCGATTCCATTCCCGCAGGAGAGACGTCTCGGCAGAACCCTAGGGCCGGGGGAACCAGACTTCATGGACGACCTCCCGTAATACGGACGACTTGCCTCTGGCAACGAGAGCTGTAGAGTACCCTATCTCTTTCCTCCAAAACCTGAAGCGGAGGAGACCTGAAGAGATAGCCGCCCCGGTAAAGCGCACCAAGTTTAACTTCGAGAGGAGAGTGCTTACAACAGAGAAGATAATCCCGAAAGTGAAGAAGCCTCTCCGGGAAATGACCAGGGCGGACTACGAGCTCCGGACAAAGGAGAAGAGCTTTGACGATATCAACAAGCAATACGAGATTCAGTGGAATCATTCGTAAAGCGGATAATCTCCTTGTCAAGACTCTGGAGGAACAGGAAGAGCTTTTCGGGTTGCAGGATAAGACAAGACAGCTTGAAGAGGACCCGTCTGAGTCCACTGAGCAGCTGGAAGCGGCGCAGCGAGAAATAGATGAATTAAAAGCCCAGCTGGCCGCTTCTCAGCAAGAAGCCGCAACGGAAAAGCAGGCAGCCTTGGAGCAGATTTCTCAGCTCCAGGAGTCTTTGAAACAGGCGCAGTCGCAATCTGCAGAGAAAGCATCTCAAGCGACGGTCTTTTCGAAGAGCAAAGTTAAGGGGATGCGGGCTGATCTGCTGCGGGGATGCAAGCCCCACACGTATAAGGCTATGTCAGTTCTGGATTTCGCATCCGTAATTCAAGAAGTTTCGCCAGTGGAAAGCCTCGTGGTAGAGGAGGCCGAACGCCGTGCGAAGCAATGGCCGGACCTGGCAATAAATCTTCAAGAGCGCGAGCGCGATGGCCTCCAATTCTCCCCCATGTCCTCATTCGCCGCAGAATGGGCAGATGCAAGGGTAACCTTGCATAAATATTTTAAGAAAGTAGAAGAGGTGAGGGTTGCTGCACGAATGCTGGACGCATTTGAACATGAAAGAGACATTTGTATGGCTCCCTTTCACGCTCTTTCCGAACTAGGGTGCCCGGGCTTTGTTGAGAATGGTGAGTTTCTCACCCTTGAACAGGTGAAAAAGAATTGGCGGTCCTTTGAGGCAGATACAGCTGAGATTGATAGCTGGACTGAGCCAATTCAAGAAAGTCAGGTCACCCAGATGGTGTCCAAATGCTGCAAGATCAGCTCCTACTTCCAGGAGCTAGGAAAAAGATACCTCACCATCGACCTGCACGCGGTCGCTGCTTTCCACGCAGCATTAGAAGAAGTTGCTGACCGCCGGCCATTTGAAGCAGAAGCCTGGGGCCAAGCCCAGGCCGCATACAACCGCATCTGCGAGGCAGAAGCCAAAGCTGGAGAGCCTTCGGAAGATGGTTCTGAGGAGGCAACTGACGAAGGTGAATCTGAAGAACAGTTGCCGCGAGGAGAACAGCTAGAGCAGAAAAGGCAGGGGAAGCAAGTTCCTCTGCACCCAATGGATGAAGGCATGGATTCTTTGCGCCGAGGCGAGCTCGACACCCCGCGAGCCGCCATAAATGTTGCCACATTTTGCACGGGGTGCAATGTTTTCAATTTTGTAGCAGTTGTCGCTCTTCCTTTTCCCTCTTCCTCTCTTTCCCTTTCTTCTTCTCTCCCTTTCTCTCTCTTCCCTACATTCTCTTTCTTCCCCCCCTTTTTTCTAGAGCCCCTCAGTTGGATCTCAAATTTGACAGCAGTTGCCCTGGAAAATGGCTAAGTGTTGGTGCGAAGTTCGCACTTCGCCCGCTTTGGTGCGAGTCCGCACTTCGCCCGCTTTGTGCGAAGTCCGACTTCGCCCTCTTTCTCGGGCGCACCTTGTAGCAAGTCGGGCAGTCGCGGAAAAATGACTAAGTGCTGGAGCGAAGTCCGTACGGCGGCAGAAATCAGCTTTCACCTGTGCGCAGTCCGACTTCGCAGCGAAGTCGGAGTGCGCCCTTGACAGGTGCGCAGTAGGGAAACAAACTCGGAAATACACCCAAGGCATGAAGGCCTTCCCGACTGCGCTGTTTTCTGCCTGCGCAACCCGATGGCGCTCTGATCCTGTGCGAAGTTGGATAAACTGCCTTTCAAGGCAGACACGTGTCAAACAGCATCATCCATCATCTGACAAGTGTCCAACTTCGGGATTTGAGCCAAGACGTGCCGAGCAAAAGGACGAGCATGGGCTGCACTACCTATGCCAGTGGCCTCATTTAAAGCTGATTGGAGGTTCTACCCGCTCCAGCCTGCCCGCATTCCTGCCGAGAAGAAGTTCTACACAACACGCTGCCACGTAGCTGTCCAGCTTCCAGGAAGACCATGCTGCGGGTACAAACCGGTCCGACAAAGGTCAGCATTTGCAGCTCCTTCGCCGCTTTTGTCAGCTAGTGTTTGACTGGGACTTTGTGCCCATTAATGTAACGGGAGGGACTCGGGCTATAAAAACCCACCATGTTTTCATTGTAAAGGGGTGGAAGGGGAATGTCTGTTAGGGAACCATTGTAACCGTGCTTCTGCTTATAAATATAAATTGTATGCCTGGTTCTGTTCTGCTGCTTTTATTTCTTTATGCTGCCTCTCCTTTATATTTCTGCTTTACGTTTTCCTGTGTCACGGCTCGTTGATTCGTTTCAGCATTTGGTGATCAGGTGCCTAAAGCATTGCTTGTGTCATGGCTTGTTGATTCATTTCGGCATTTGGTGGCCAAGTACTTTTGAACTTCATAGATTAGAGGATACATAGAATAGATGTGGTAGCAGTTCCATCGCCTGTGTGTTACGTTGCTGTCCGTAGTGGTGATTGATGCGTTGTCGTGCTGTTAGTTCTCCTTGTAGGGAGAATGTTTGCTAGGGGACCATTGTAGCTGTGCGTATAAATTCTCTGCATAACACATATACCTGGCTCTGACATCTCTTGGTTACTTTCTGTTTATGTTGTTGTCCGTAGTGGTGATTGATGCATTGCCGTGCTGTTAGTTCTCCTTGTAGGGAGAATGTTTGCTAGGGGACCATTGTAGCCGTGCGTACATCGCTTAATACGTAAAGTATACTTAGGTTTTGCGCTTCCCGGTCATGCTTTGTATTTATGATGCAAGTAAGTAATGGTGATTGATGTGTTGCCGCATCGTTAGTTCCCCCCACCCAACTCCAATCACATTTGTAAATTCTTTCCGTTCCTTTATCTCTTTCCCGCACTCTTAGCTTAAACCATAAAACCCCCCAAGGAGCCGGCCTTCTCCGGAGATTGGCACGGAAGGCATCTCTTCCTTCCGGCCTTTCTAGCTGGTGGGCGAATCTGGGCGCATTCACACAAAATCCTTTCCTCATGGCAGATTCGTAACCAACAAGTACCTTCTTGAAAAACTTTTTAGAACATGTTAGAATTCACAAAACACCATTATACTTTCATCAGAAGAATGCTTAATGATGTATTTGTCATTACTTAGCTTTGATATCTTTCAAGAAAAGAGACAAGAAAAGAAAGATGACACATACAATTTGAATGAAGCTTATGTTAGCTTCAATGAGGAATCATTGAAATCAAAGCTGTATTATTGTGATGATTTGCTAACTCAATGTTTAGAAGGCACATCATTAGGTATATCACAAATGAAGATGTAGAAGAGAAGAAGAAAGAAGAAGAATAGAAGAAATCACACAAGGAAGGCTAATAGAATATCTGAATCCAAAGTCAAATAAGAGCCATATACTGCTGGTTCAATGATTGATCTAAAAGAAGTGGACTGAAGACAAATCTCAAGCAGAGGTTCGTGAATAATGCAAGGTCGCTTGAAGATTGAAGACAAAGATGAAGACCAATACCAAATAATGTAATACAGGGGGTGTTGAGGTATATTATATTATTTGGTACATGCTAATGTACCCCATGGTACCTTCATGGTACATTTGTAAATAATAGATTAGGGTTGAGTCAATAGTTTAGAGTGTGATTTATATTTCCCTTTTTATGTAAGTGTGAATGTGTAGGAAATGTACAAGTGTAATGTACAGGAAATATACATGTGTCATGTAAGTTAGAGTGCAAGTGTAGGTTGAGTAAATGTGCACAAGTGTCTTGTATGTAAGAGTGCAAATATGTAATGTAAAGATGTGCACAAGTGTCTTAGATTAGGAGTGCATGTAGGAGTCCAAGAGTCTTGTAGAGGTGTGCAAATGTTATAGAGTCAAGTGTTCATCAAGTATGCAAGTGGCAAGTAGATAAGCCAAGAGTCATGAGACTTGGCATATGAAGAGAAATAATCAAGTATCCAAAGAGTCACATTACTATGGCTATATTTTGGATACAATGCTCCATAAGAAGAGATATTGAATCATATTCATATATCTTATTGTTTGATTGTAAGAAGTAGAGGAGTAATAAAGCTTGTATACATTTTGAGCAATTAATATTGTAAGTTGTTCTTCATGCATAGTACATGAATGATTCAAGCTATTTACATTCATATTTCAGTATATAAATGAATGTTATTTCTTTATTATATAAGCCTTGATGCTCATATTATTCTACTCATATTATTATTATCTTGACCTTTATTATTGTGGCTATTTTATATTGGGACACGTGTGATATTATAAGATAACTTGTGATATTTTGTGGTAGTATAAGGCTTAAAAATCCAACAAATACTATGCTCAGAAAACTGGCTTCTAATTTAAAAAACAAATCTCTGTATTTGGATGGAAGACATACTCTCTTTTCATACAAATTTAAAACTGTCCTTCCTAACATAGGAATAAATCGAAAGATGAGGATGAGATGAGTATTACTCGACATAATTAAGAATAATGATGAAGAGTGTGGAGAAAGGGATTGAGAAAGTCACAAATTTAAACTTGTCCTTCCTAAATAGGAATAAATAGAAACATGAGGATGAGATGAGGATTACTCGACATGATTAAGAATAATGATGAAGAGTGTGGAGAAAGGGATCGAGAAAGTTACAAGGGAAAGAAGGGAGGTGAGGATTCATTATATTTTTTAAGATTTTGGGCAGATTACTTTCATCCTTTCTGAACATCATAACGTTTTTTTGTGAGATGGCTTAGTCTATTATATATCTGAACTGGGAACAAATATAGTTTTTTCTGAATTCTGGCAGGCTACTTGAACTCTGGCAAAACCATTATTGGCAATCCCTCCTCCTTCATTGTTGGTAGATTTTAATCGACTTCCTGGTTATGTCTGCACTACCATGGAGTCCAAAGCAATAAACAGCCCCTTTTACTGCGTTTTTTGGTTCAAACAGTAAATGCTTAGTTGAACCTTCCAGGATGAAATTGTTTTTCTTTATGTTGGGTGTTACAATGTATGGTAAACCTAAGCTATTAATTCATAATTGCAATAATTTTGCATATTGAATATTTCTTATCTCTCCGGTTTTAGGTAGAAATACATTATTATATTTTCTCTGAACATGCTTTTTCACATTTTGATATTGTGCTGCCCATGATTTTTTTTAAAGTTATCTTGCTTTCCATGTTTTCAGATTTTGGAGATGGACACTTATCGGTATCATGGTCATTCAATGTCAGATCCTGGCAGCACATATAGAACTCGAGATGAAATAACAGCTTTTAGACAGGTGACTATGGAACCGCTGTGATTTATCCGTATAGTCAATGGGCACTTATGTTACCTATTGATCCTGTAGCTGAGAATTTCTCATAGAGCTATTTTGTTTATAATGGAGTACAATAAATTGTGATTTGATTGTACTGCCTGTTTGAACAATGCACACTAAATTTATGAATTTTAAACAGGAACGTGATCCTATTGAACGAGTTAGGAAATTGATATTGGAAAAGAAGTTAGCCTCTCCAGATGATTTGAAGGTATTCCTTTTCTTGTGAAATGCATGTAGCCCAATTCATTGATAACTAACAGAACCTTTTTTTTCTTCTCTCTCTCCTTTGATTCTATGATGTACAAACTAAATAATACTGTTTATGAGTTTATTTGCATTTTCTGTCATAGGGTATTGATAAGGAGGTGAAGGAGATGGTTAATGATGCAGTTGCTCAAGCAAAGGTATGTGACTTCTCTAGAAATGTTACTTGTGTTGGCAAACAGTAGAGTTGACCTTGTAGTACTTTAATGGTATATGAAGATATGTGACTTTTATCAATTTTACCTGAGATATTCGATATTAACAAATAGATTCTATATTCGTTTTGAGTGAGGAACTGAATTTTTGGTCTCTAGCTGGGTTGGAAGTAGATTTTGGCAAATAGTTGAACACCATAGGACTTTTTGGTCTCTAGCTGGGTTGGAAGTAGATTTTGGCAAATAGTTGAACACCATAGGACACAAGTGTCATTGTGTCCACTATGCAAAATCTTAAGATGGAGGGAACTCGGATAGGCTTTCAATAAAGCGAATGCTTTCAATAAAAGCAAACGGTGGTTAACAAATCATATTTTTCAATGTGGAAAACATAGTAAGGTCCATGGTATCTTTTAGAAAAGGGGTTGAGATTAATTTCTCAAATGACATAATTTTGAAATTAATTGAAAAAAAGACAAATGTTGATCAATAAATCATATTTTTCAATGTGGAAGACAGTGTGTGGTCCAAGGTGTTAGCAAAAAGGTTGAGATTAATTTCTCAATGGGCCGTTGCGTCCAATTTAAATGAAAGTATAGTAAGCAAATATTCTAGCCTAAAGAAGGAAGACAGTGTGTGGTCCAAGGTGTGAGCAAAAAAGGTTGAGATTAATTTCGCAATTCACATTTCTGGGCCGTTGCGTCCAATTTAAATGAAAGTATAGGAAGCAAATATTCTAGCCTAAAGAAGGAAGACAGTGTGTGGTCCAAGGTGTTAGCAAAAAAGGTTGAGATTAATTTCTCAATTCACATTTCTGGGCCATTGCGTCCAATTTAAATGAAAGTATAGGAAGCAAATATTCTAGCCTAACGAAGACAGTTTTCAATGAATTTTTAAAATGGACATGGGCCCGAAGGGTTTCTAATTTCAAAATTCACAAGGTAGACAAAAAATATTTGTGTCCAATTTAAACGAAAGTATAAGAAACAAATATTCTAGCATGTTTGGCCTAAACAAGACAGTTTTCAATGAATTTTTAAAATGGCCATGGGCCCAAAGGGTTTCTAATTTAGAAATTCACAAGATAGACAAAGAATATTGAGAACATAAAAAAACCAAGGAAACAGGGTTCGCGCACCCGGTTGGCTGGGTGCGCGAACCCGCACCCGCACCGGGTGCGCGGGTGCGGGAACGGGTGCGGTTGGGCCGAACCCTAGCCGCACCCTATCTGACAGGGTTCGGCTGGGCCGAACCCTGTCAGACAGGGTTCGTCTCAGTCGAACCCTGCAGCCAGTTAGGGTTCGGCAAGCTGAACCTTGCCATATTTGGGCATTGAAATGCATAGATTTTTTTTAATTATTATTTTTTAGTTAATAGGTGGGCCCAGCCACACGCTTTAAAAAAATTGGAAAAAAAATAATTTAAAAAAAAGTTAATATTTTAAAATTTTCAATTTTAAAGCTTTTTACTTTTTAATTAAATTAATTTTATATTTTAAAGTTTTTTATTGTTTAGTATTTAGGTGGGCTCAGCCATGGGCTCACCCAGCCCATACGGTCTTTAAAAGAAAAAAAAAAAAAAAACTTAAAACTAAAATTAAAAGTCTAAAAGTTAAAATTTAAAAACTTAAAGTTAAAACATTTTAATTTTTTTTATTTTTAAAAGTATATAGTTTAAACTTTATACGTTAAACTTTTTAGTTTTTAATAATAAAATTATAAATATTAAATTATAATGTATAAAGTGGACTCCAATCCACTTCTATATAAACCATTCTATTAGGGTTTTTACTTCATTTTAACTATTTGCACAAGTGAAAAGGCAAGAGACGACACTTCCGACAGAGACAGACAGGCAAGACTGAGACTTAGACTTCGGACAGCAGATAAGAGACAAGAAAGGCTGAGACGCAGACTTCGGACAACACTATATTTGATGTTATTTTTGTACATGCACTACTATATTTTGTTATTTTTGTACATGCACTACTATATATTGTACATGCACTATTTGAGGAGGGCCTATATATTGTTATCTTTTTATGACTTTGACATCCTGTTGAATATCATATATGCTTTTATGATGCCAATGTGTATGATTTATAATTTATTTTGAATAAAAACTATATATATATGTATATATATTTTTTATATATATTAAAAATTAGCCGCACCCGCACCTGGCGAACCCTATTTTTGGCGGAGGCTGCAACCGCACCTGGCAAACCCTATTTTTGGCGGAGGCCGCACCCACCAAAAACCAATCATAATAAAAATATATTGATTATAAAGAAAGCTTGCCTAAATCTATTGATTATAAAGAAAGCTTGCCTCATAGATGAAGGGGCTCCTAAGAAAGAAATCATCGAAGTCAGAATATTCGATACATGTTTCCATGATGAAGCCTTGATATTACTTTAGAACATGATTGCTTTATCACTTTCATGATTGTGGATTCAAATTGATGAGTATCACCCATGGAACAGTCATCATAAAATTAATATCATGTGGTCTTCAGTTTGAACCACCACTCAAATTGTGTTAGGATTGAGTCCAACTGGGCACAACATGTGCCCCAACAATTTTTGGAGCAATAAAGGCACACTTATCAAATGGTTTTTAACTTTGCAATCCACAATTAAACATTCATCAAATGGCCCCCTATGAAAGAAATCAAGTTAGAATTTTGATACATGTTCCCATGGTCAAGTTTTGGTATTGTTTTGAAATATGATTGCTCCATCACCAACTTTACGGTCATGGTTTCAACTGGATGAGCATCACCCATGAAACACAAGTTCATAAAGCTAACATCAGCTGGTACATAAATTTGAACTACCACTCTAATTGTTTCAAGATTGAGTCAAAATCAGCAATGCCTTGTGCCCCAACAATTTCCAATAAGGAAACACAAATGAAAACTCATTTGGATAAATATGGCTAGGCCTGTTCGCACAAACGGATGCATTCCTTGAAGGTCTGCATGTTCTGGTGGCAAGAAATGCAATTGTAGAGGGCTCTGTTGCGCATTTTTACAGCTTGCAACAGATTTGTGATGGAACGGCCATCTGTGACAAAATTTCCCTTTCTTTTCTGTCTGCAGCATCTTCCTGGGCTTTGACGCTTGGTACAAACTGTTTCTACTCAGTTTTGGATGTTCCTATTCATGCCTCACCGACTAATCACGCATAAAATTTTCTGGTATAATGTCTGCAAATCCCCATTCCGTGCAAACTAATGTTGAAAAAATCTTGATCACCAATTTATCGGTAAGGTGACAATTAATCAGGGAAAAATGGGCAAAAATCATGATTTTTTTTCCTTTTTTTAAAATATTGGCAGTATTTTTAAAAAACTCATCTATCATGAATAAATTGGAGGCCAGGAAAAAATCATGATATACACGATAATGATGATTTTTTAAATACTGGTGCAAACAATAAAATAATATAATATCTAATGTTTAAGCCCCATCAAATAGATGTATGTTTCCTTTCAATTTGCAGGTGATACATTTGTGTCCACTGCATACAAGAGAGCTTCCCTTCAATGGTACATTTAAATCTTTGAAATTCATATAAAAAATAATTTTTGTGGTATATTAGACTAAATAAGAGAATGTGAAACCAAGTCACTAATATTAAGTTTGAAAACATGCAAAGATTCCAACATTTTATGTTTGTCTAGTTGAATGTGTTATGCATACACGGTATTCATTTGATGCAGGATAGGAACAACGAAGGGAAACGGTTTGGGAAACTGTTCGAGCAACCGTCCAATTGGCGGGTAAATAAGGAAAAGAGAAGTGGCAAGGACACAATGGTTGACAGAGGAAAGGAAACTAGTAGACCAATCGTCTTGATTAGTTCGGTAATTGTTTTCCGAAATTATAAAGCAAAGAGTTTGTCTCCATGAAGAGGTGACAATAGTGGAAGAGAGAGCAAAAATAGAAGAGGGAGTGGGAATATTTCCACCTTTTAACATCAAGAAATAATTTATGATTAAAATTTTCCCATTAATTTTGAATGTCCGTCATTGAGCGTTGAAGCTTCATTTTTGCAGACTATATATATATATATACACATTGCTGTTTAGTTTGTGTGTAGGTTGTAGGAAAGAATATCGAAGCCGAGGGGAGCGCAGTCAGAAGTTCCACCGTCTTGGGAGAGAGTTATATTGGCACAAAGGAGTGTCGTGCAAATAGAGATTCTCCAGTGCTAGAGGAATCATACGAATCAAGGGTTGAAGCTAGTTGAACTTATCTTCATACAACGGGGAATAACAGTCTAGAAATTTAATTGTCATTGTCATATTGTTCGAAGAGAGAATACTAAGAAAACCATTCACCTTGCTTGGTTGGAAAATTGTATATTGCAAAAGGGCTAGAGCCATACTAGTTCTTAATCGTGTGGGAGCATAGTTGAGAAAATCTGCAAAAAATCTGGATTTTGCCGATTTTTTCCCGATTCATAGGCTAGCCGATCTTTTCCCAATTTTGCCGATTTTTTTCCGAAAAATTCTGATATGCATGAAAAAAGCTTTTTTCCAATGAAAAATTGCATTTTCTTCGGTTTTTTCAATAAAAAAATGCCGATTTTTTGCCCATTTTTTCCCCGGTTTTTTGTCGATTCCGATTCTTTGTCGATTTTTAAAACAGCCCATTTACTACCCGATTCCGATTTTCTCAACTATGTGTGGGAGAGAGTCGACTTGATAAATTCTAAGAAGCAACCTTAGGAAGTGCAAATAAAAGATATTTGATGCAAGATTACCCATTGAACAATGAATGTTATACTTGTGAACGGAGGGATAAGATGGCGTGCATTAAAGCCAGTCATACAAGTGTAAAACAGAAGTTGTACAATAGGAAGTGGAACGATTGTACAATCGTATGATAGGGCCATAGTCAAGAATGATTGTACAATTGTACGATGAGATCTGTTGTACAAGGAGTGTGATCATACGAGGGTGACCATACGAGAGTGGAGGTGTCCTATGAAAAAATTGTTGTACGAGAAAGTGGTCATACAAGAAGGCATTGTATGAGAAGGTTGTTGTATGAGAAGGCTGTTGTACGAGAAGACGGTTGTACGAGAAAGGCATCATACGAGAAGGTGTCGTACAAGAAAGTGTGGTATGAGAAGGCATCGTATGAGAGGAAATGTCGTATGAGAGAAAGCATCATATGAGGAGATTGTTGTATGAGAGGAAGCAGCGTACGATAGGAAAGGTTGTACATTGAACAATGGCAAAGATAGTACCTTGAATGGCGCGAAGAGCATACAATTGGATGGTAGAACAAGTTGTATGATTTGTCGTACAAAGAAAGAAATTAGGATTGCATGTTGGGCTACTATATCATTTTGGTATCAGAGTCAGAAGATCTCTAAGGCGTGACACGTGTCAAAGGAATGATGGCAAAATGGGGAAGAAGAATATCAGGAGGTCCTCGAGTTGTGGATATAGCAAAGATGATGAGAGGATTCATTGCTCGACTAGATGCACTTGAGACTGTCTAGAGGAGGGGCGTTCAAGTAGAAGATGTAAGTGACAGTGAAGAGGAGGAAGTAGACCAACCAGAAGCTCGCAATGACGGACAAGAGGAAGAACCCAAAGAAATATTAATTTGGGCAATTCCTAATATGGTTAGGAAACCAAAATTAGAAACCTCGTTGTATAATGGAAGTTTAAACCCTAAGAAACTCATCGATTGGATCGGGAGATGGAGAAGTATCTTGATTTTGAATTGTTAGAAGATCCTAAGAAGGTGAAGTTCGCATGTACGAAGCTAATGGGGCATGCGTCCTTGTGGTGGGACCATGGTCAAATAGAAAGACAAAGAAAAGGAAAAGAAAAGATTAAGACATGGGAGAAAATGGTCACCAGATTGGAGGCCAAAATTTTCCCATCGGATTACCAAATAGGGTTGTTTAGAAGACTTCAAAACCTCAAGTAGAAAGAGCTGGGAGTGAATATGGAGGAATTCTATAAGTTGACCATCAACAAAGTTAGTCATATTGAAGATGACGGGGAGAAGGTGGCGAGATGTATAAATGGAGTAAGGTTGTTTATACAAGATGAAGTTGGGATTCTTTGAATTAGGACAGTTGAAGAAGCCTATCAATATGTGCTCAAGGCGGAAGAGAAGTTGGCCCGTAAGCAACAAAAAAATTCTAGAGGAAGAGGATGATCCTCTTGAGGAAGAGACCAATCTAATAATGGTGAGGGCAACATTTGCAAGAAGGAGAAGCTAGTACTTATCAAAGTGATTCTCATCAAGGTACTTGAGAAAAAGGTGAATGGCCAAGAGGACGAGGTGGATTTGGTAGAGGAAGGGGTAGAGGATTCCACGGAAATTGTTATAGAGGTGGAGAAACTGGACATAGGGCATTTGAGTGTCCTCAAGCATAGCAGACCAATGGGCATGGAAGGGAAGCCTGTAACTGGATTGCACAATTAGATGAAGGCAATTTTGCTACACCAAAGCACATGGAAGAACCCAAAAAAGGAGAATCCCTTATGATAGAAAGGGTATTGTTAAAACCAACAAAGGAGGTACCTAAGCCTGAGTAGAGAAGGAGCCTGTTCCAAATAATTTGCAAGTCAGGAGGTAAATGTTGCAAGGTGGTTGTGGATAGTTGCAATACGGATAAATTAGTGTCTACAAAGATGGTAGAGAAGCTTCGATTGAAGAGAATTGAACACCCAAATACATACAATTTTATGGTTGCAAAAGGAGCACAAAATTTTGGTGAGTGACCAATGTATGGTGAACTTTCAGATTGGTTTTTACAAGGATGAGATACTATGTGATGTTATGCCTATGGATGCTTGTCATTTCTTGTTGGGTAGACCATGTTAGTTTGATAGGAAGGCAATACATGATGGTAGGGAGAACACCTACACTATTGAGAAGGGTGGCAAGAGGTACACATTAAGTCCGTTGAAGGACAAAGGGAAAGAAGTGGACAACAGTCCTACAATGCGCCAAGGTATGGGAAAACAATCTTGGAAGGGAATGAAGAAGGAAGCATGTTTTGCTTTCATCGTTGAATCCATAGAAAAGGGGATAGTGGACAAGATGGATGAAACCCACATGAGGTGAAGGATTTTTTGGAATAATATGCAAAGATTCTTTCAAAATATGGGTTGCCATCAATAAGGAGCATGGATCATCACATAGATTCCAGTCTCGGATCGAGCTTATATGATAAGCCAACACCAATGGAGAATGAGGAGGAAAGGATAGATACAAACAAAAGAATAAGCTAGGGAAGATGCAGATAGCCCAAGTCAAGAGTAGTAAGGGTTATGAGACCAATTTGAAGGGAGAAAAGCCAATGTTGTGAAACAAGTGGAGGAAAGGGTGGACACATGCAAGAGAATAAGCATGGGAAAGAGGTCGATGGTTCAAATCACCAATAGTAGTGATGATGAAGATGATGATGCAACGACTCCTGTTGCATATAAAGAGAAAGAGAAATGAAGTGGGAAAGAGATAGTTGAAGAAAATGAATCTCATCAAGTCATTGATGGCTCTGACGAAGGCCATATTGCTAGAGTTGATAGTGACAATGGTACTTCAGAGTGTGGTGAAGGACATTGTGATATCGATGACAAAGATCAGAGTGGCCATGAAGAGTTGGGATGCTTTGAAAGGCACCCCACAGGCATTGGCTCCAAGTTGATAAGAAGAATGGGTAAAATGGCAAAGGATTGGGAAGATGTAAGCAAGGTGTGAAAATGCCCATAATGTCAGTGAAGAACACAAGATTATACTGAGAGGGGGGATGAACAGTATAAGATAAAACTTTTACTTTTATTTCCAAAGCAATAACTTCAAATATTATCAATTGCAATAATGAAACAATGCACAAATCACCACACACATAAGAGACACAGATTTAACATGGTTCACCCAATATGGGCTACATCCATGGAGAAATATTGCTTATAAATTTCTCAACAAATTTCGTGGGCACCAACCCACAGGAGACACCAATCCCCTATTACAATGTTTGTGGACACCAATCCACAGGAGACATCAATCCCCTTGCTCAAGTTCGTGGACACCAATCCACAGGAGACACCAATCCTCTCTCCACTGGTTCGTGGACACCAATCCATAGGAGACACCAATCCCCTCTGCTTTGGTTCGATCAACACTCTGCTCAGGTCTGTCCTCAAATCTTGTTCACAAAGCTGCTCACAAACACTGTTCAAATCTGCTCCAAAACCTGCTCTCAAAACCTGCTCAAATATGCTCTCAAAACCTACTCAAATCTTCTCTAAAACTTGCTCACAATTCTACTCAAATCTTGCATACATACAATGCTCATCTATTCCCAAACCTTGCATACAAAACGATGCTCATCTATTCCCAAATCTTGCATAATGATCTTCACCTATTCTTCAATGTGCTTTTCTCAACTAAAGCAATTCAGACATATTCTACGCAAAATTCTTTTATCTTCATGAAAATATAGAGAATAATATTTACTTACAAATGCCCAATATTTTCTTCACATTCATTAAGTCTGTCGCTTCCACATGTCTCACATTTATTACATTAAAAGGTAGCTCTAGTCTAGCACTTGATAACTGACCTTGTAATTGCTGATTTGGACCTTTCCTTCCCTTTTCTAGATTGCTGAAAATTGTCCTTTTCAGTTGAATCCTTTCACACTATTCTTGTATTTGGTGACACTTTGACTTGAATTCAAAGACAATCCTTTCATTTATGTGAGACTCTACTCTTGTACTTCAACACAACAAATTCATTTCTAACACATTTCAACCTTATACCTCCCAATATATAAAATATTTTTCTCAAATAATCAACACCTTCAAATCTGATCTACCTTTTCACTTTTTCAACTTACTCAACTCCTTTTCTAAAATAAATGACAGCACAATAATTCTTGCACGCAATCATGCCTTATAGATCACCATACCTTGTTTGAAATGAATGGACCTTCTTCACTTACATCTGCAGTATTTTAATCTTTGTTTGTCTTCCCCGGTAGCCTGCGTTCACTCTTTCATGAAGTGGTGTATGCCCTAATTCGCTGCGCTGCTCTTTCTTCTTTCACAATCGCTTTCCATAAACTTTGGGTGTGCGTTATCTTCTTGGAGTAATGCCTCAACGTCTTTTCTCATATGTAGAATTCCCAACAATAATGTGAAACATTCCTTACACTGCAAATCTCCTTAATGCTTTTGTGCGTCATCTTTTTACTCTTCCGTTTTGGTGCACTTGTCTTGAGTGTTATCCTGTCTCAACAAAAATGACTTTTGGCTTCCGGGTTCTAAACGATATCTTATTTGATGATTTAATCAAAAACGTTGTAGTGTGCTACCCTCTTCTGAACACCAAATTTCTGCCCTTGGTTTAAGAGTTTCGGTTTGTGATTGTTTTTGTGTTTTTCAATATATATATATATATATATATAAATATTTTTTTGTGTATTTTTTTCTGAATATAAATAACACACTGCTGGAAATGAAAATAGCTTCTAACTTTTCCACTACAAATCCAAATACAATGAAATTCGGACACAAGCTTCTTTATATTAAAATAAACAAACCCAATAGAGGAAATTGCGAGATATTGAAAATACCCGGATAAAATGAAGTCTGATACAAGTCTGGAAATGTTCATTAGCATACAGAAATCCTCATATTTTGATCATAAAATCCAAAGTACAGACTTCTTCAGCATATATCCTTTATTTTTGAGTACCCTTTAAGCCGAAAATCACAATGTATATGACTTAGAGCCCCCAAATGGAGCGTTTCTGCTCCTCCCAGCGATCACGTCCCTCTTGAGATTGTACAGCCAAGCTGAGAGAATGTAAAATCTGGAAATGTAATTTAGCTTCAAACTCCACCAATACTTCCCGTCTTCAACTGGGTATGCAGATGAATAGTGCCGATGAATAGTGCCGTGTGAACAGTACCACGTGAACAGTGCCGCCTGAAAATCGATTTGTGTTTTAATCAATCTGAGGGTGTCTCTCAACCCCGAGATCAATGACCTTGTTTGTGGATTTCGTCACAAACAAGCTTAAGCTTCAAATTCCTGCAAACTGCAAGACTTCATTCGCAAATAATAAGATAGTAGAAGATAATCCCCCTCCCCAAAGCATTGTGTTGCTTTATATTCTATTCTTCCGGTGAGCTTGCCTTCTTTCTTGCAAATGTGGGATAAAACATATTTCCCTCTTTTTTTTTTTAAATAAAATAACTATATAATGCTCTTTTAGTTTATTTTAATGCCAAACACTTGAATACGTTAAATAATTTAATTTTAACGCTTAATTAACTTCAGGCATTAAAATAATTGCCTTCCACATATCGGACCGGAGATCTGAAGATAGATCTGGATACCCATTTCGCCAAACTATCCGGTCGTGAAATCCTTTTCCAGCCCCTCGCCAAGAATAGTGACTTACTAAAAATAGTAAGTTTCCTTGCTTGATCATCCAAATGAGCTCGAAACCGATATCTGAGAGTACTTCTGGAACCCCAATGCTATGAAGGACCTGAATCCACTGTCTCCTGGTCATGACATCCAAAATTGATTTACTATAAATAGCAAATCCACATCCTCTGCTCAAAAATAGAAACTACTGTTGGTTCCTAATCACCTGACTTTGCCTACGGAACCGCATGAATAGGCAAGTCTATGTATTGCTCAATGAGCAACTAGAGTGGGGACATTACAGTCCTCCCTCCCCAAAATTGCTTGTCCTCAAGCAATTGGAGCGCAGGGTGCTGCAGAATGTGCTCGTCCTCCCAAGTAGCGTCCTCTATGGGTAATCCCTGCCACTTAACCAAATACTCTGTGATAGTCCTGCTCCTCAATTTCCGCTCTCTAGTCTCTAAAATCACCTCAGGAACCAAAATAAGCCGCCCCTCATCATCAAGTGGCGGAAGCTCAGCGGAAGGAATGATGTGCTGTCCTATCGCCTTCTTAAGGCGAGACACATGAAATACATTATGCACCCTACTATCTGCAGGTAGCTCCAACTCATAAGCAACCTCACCTATCCTTCTAGTTACTCTGAATGGCCCATAGAAGCGAGGTTTCAGTTTCTCCTTACCACTTTTCTTAAGAGTGGACTGTCTATATGGCTGTAAGCGTAGGTACACCAAGTCTCCAACCTCAAAGCTACGCTCAGTCCTGTGTCTATCCGCATACTGCTTCTGCTGGTTTTGCGCATGATGTATATTATCTTTCAATGTCCGCAAGATATCCTGGTTGTCCTGTAACAACTCCTGTGCCTTAGGCACCCTGCAATCCTGAATAAGTAGATCAATAAACTCGGGGGCATCATACCCATACAAGGCCATGAAAGGAGTCATCCTGATAGACATGTGGTGTGTGGTGTTATAACAGTACTCACACAGGTGCAACCACTTGACCCACGCCTTCTGCTGCGCTGAAATGTAGTTACGCAAGTAGCCCTCAACCCACTTGTTCACAATCTCAGTCTGTCCATCAGTTTGTGGGTGATAACTGGTGCTGGGGGTCAACTGAGTCCCACTCAATCTAAACAACTCCTGCCAGAAATGACTCATAAAGCGGCTGTCCCTGTCACTGACAATAAACTTAGGCAATCCATGCAACCTGAACACCTCACGAAAAAACAAATCTGCTACCTGTACTGCTGAATAAGTTGCTGCGATAGCATAAAAATGTGCAAACTTGGTCAACCTGTCAACCACCACATAAATGCAATCTCTCCCCTGCACTGTAGGCAGCCCTGTGATGAAGTCCATAGATATACTCTCCCACTTCCTATCCGGAATGGGTAATGGCTGTAACAATCCCGCTGGGCTAATATGCTCGTCCTTATTCTGCTGGCATATGGCACACTCCCTCACATACTTAAGGACATCATCCTTAAGCCCCTTCCATGTGAAACGCTCTCTCACCTGCTTGTAGGTCTTAAAGAACCCTGGATGCCCTGCTAGTGGTGAGTCGTGAAGAGCTTTCAAAACTATGTCCTTGAATTGTGAATGAGGTACAAGATAGATCCTGTCTTTGTACATAATCAGCCCATTAATCACACTGTATCTGTCATCCCGTTGAGTACCCTCAAGGATACTAGTTGCCCACTCATCCTTGGCATAATCAGCCAAAATCAACTCTTTCCAGTCCTCTGAAATAATGCCTACTGCACATAAATGTGGTCTCCTGGAGAGTGCATCAGCAACTACGTTCTTTTTCCCTTTGACATAAACAATGTCAAAATCAAATGCTTGAAGTTTACTTACCCATTTCTGCTGTCTTTCATTCAGGTCTTTTTGGCCCATAAAGTACTTCAAGCTGTTGTGGTCGGTTTTAACAGTAAACTTACCTCCCACTAAATACTGTCGGAACTTGACAAGGGCATGCATAATGGCAAGCATCTCCTTGTCGTATATAGAATAAGTCCTTTCAGCCCCTCTCAGCTTCCTGCTCTCAAATGCGATAGGGTGTTTATCCTGCATCAACACTGCACCAATACCATCTCCTGAAGCATCACACTCCAACTCGAAAGGTCTGCTGAAATCTGGAATAGCGAGTACAGGGCTGGAGCAAACTAAATGCTTGAACTTATCAAAACATTCCTGTGCTGCCTCTGTCCAATTAAACGCCCCTTTCTTTGTCAGATCAGTAAGTGGCGCTGCTACCTGAGAAAATCCCTTAACAAATCTGCGGTAGAACCCACATAGGCCAAAAAATCCTTTGAGCTGAGTCAGATTTGTAGGGGTAGGCCAATCCATGATTGCCTTAATCTTCTCGGGATCCATACGCACCTCTCCTGCACTGATTATGTGACCCAAATAAGACAACTCTGTCATACCAAAATCACACTTGGACTCTTTTGCATAAAGGGATTCACGCTCTAAGATGTCCAGGATCTCATCAATATGCTGAAGATGCTCCTCCCAAGTCCTGCTATAGATCAAGATGTCATCAAAAAATACTAAAACATATCTACGCAGCTGATTTCTGAATACCCTATTCATCAATGACTGAAATGTGGCGGGGGCATTAGACAATCCAAATGGCATCACTAAATATTCAAAGTGTCCATAGTGACATCTGAAAGCTGTCTTCTCCACATCACTTCCCCTCATGCGTATCTGATGATACCCAGATCGAAGATCAATCTTCGTAAAAAATCGTGCCCCGTGCAACTCATCAATGAGCTCATCGATCCTGGGAATTGGATACTTATTTTTAATGGTCTTCTTATTTAGGGCTCGATAGTCTACACACATCCTCATGGTGCCATCTTTCTTTTTCACTAAAACCACAGATGATGCAAATGGGCTTTTACTCGGCCTGATGTGTCCCATAGCCAAGAGTTCCTTAATAGTTTTCTCAATTTCATCTTTAAGACGCTTTGGGTGCCTGTAAGGAGTGGTGATAACTGGTTTAGTGCCCTCCTCTAACTCTATAATATGCTCAGCTCCCCTATCTGGTGGTATGCCTGGAGGTATGTCTTCAAACACCTTGCGATGTTTGTCCAAGAGAACCCGGATGTTAGGTTGGTATTCTTTCCCCTGCGGCTCATCTGTAGAAGGCATCAACACACACTCTGCGGCCCAATCAACCTGATCATGTCTAAATAATCTCTCCATCCTCCTGAATGATACTGTCCTGATGCTGTCGTCTGAAACTCCTCTAAGTACAACCTTTCTGCCACCGACCTCAAACTTCATTTCCAATTTGTTCAGGTTCATAGTGAACTCCCCTAACGAACTCATCCAATGCATGCCCAACACTGCATCTGTGTCACCTATGCTGACGCAATAGAAATCATCCTGCAACTCATACTCGCCAAGTCTCATTCGCAGGTTAGGAATTCTCTTAGTGCATCTGATGGTAGTACCACTAGCAACCATCACTCTGAATCCCTCAAATGTCTCCATGGGAATTCCTCGCTTGATGGCTAAATTCTCATCAATAAAATTATGTGTCGCTCCCGTGTCAATGAGAGAGGTAACACGCTGCCCATTAACTACTCCTCGTACCTTAAAGGCTGCCACTCGCTGGAAACTGTATAACTGAGCTACCGGCTCCTCAGTTCCTGACTCTGGATGTTGTTCCTGCTCACTCTCTGAATCACTACTGTCACTACTTCTTTGCTGGTCCGCGTCCTCGTATTCGGACTCCTCACTGGTGTAGGGTTCCATCTGCTTAATTTTAGCTTTGTCAGCACACTTGTGACCTGGGGTCCAAGGTTCCTTGCATCTGAAACAAAGATTCTTCTTTCTCAACTCATTGGTGCTATCATTGTGTTCTTTCTTGAAGTTATCTCTTTGCTGTTCCTTACTCTTGAAAAATGGCTTATTATCTTTAAATTTCCTGTAATCTCCTCCCTTAGGCTGAAATTTGCCTCGTGAGGCTGTGGACTCCATATCACGAGCCTTCTTAATGGCTTCGTGTAGTGAAGGTGGATCAAAGGCTTTCACCAGCCCCCTCAACGGATCAGCTAACCCATCAATGAAGAGGACGATCAGTCTCCTCTCCGACACATCTGTGACATGAACTGAAGTCTTCTGAAACTCTGAGATGTAGCCATCCACTGAGCCCGTCTGTTTGATCTGTGCCAGTTCTTTAAAATCTAACTCTGGATCTCGCCTGTCGAACCTGTCAATCAGACGTTCTGTGAACTCGGCATATGTAGTAATCTGATCATGCCCCAAAGTCACCAATCCATGGTGCCACCACTCGTGTGCTACCCCATCCAGGTGTAATGCAGCATACTTGATTGCTTCATCTTCGGCCATGCTGTTTAACTGGAAGTATGTATCCAATTTCTGAACCCAAGCTCTAGCTGTGGTCTTACCGGAGCCATCAAAGTTAGAAATAGTAATCTTCCCAACCTTCCTCTGTAAATCATGTCCTCTGTCATGATTCCTCCTGCCCCTACCAGAGACCTGTCGAATCCTCATATCTATGTAATCCCGGAAAGACATGCCTACACGGAATTCCTCACTAGCCTGGTTCCACTCATCTGTGAACGCTGCCTGCATCTCCTGTATAGTAGGCTCTGGATCCTCCTGTGGTGCCCTGGGTGCGAAAGTAGGCATCAAAGGCCTAGTACTCTGTGTTCTTTCTTGTTGTGCCTGATTAATTCCTCTAACATTATTCACTGAACCATCACCATTACCATTTTCCCTGTGGTTCCTGTCATGCCCATTGTTATTCTGTTGATTTATATTCACCTGCTGAGTCATAAGACCAACTAGCTGTGCCATAACCTGCTGTAATTGTTGCTGCCCCTGCATGAACATCTGGAACATTTCCCTGTCTGGATCAATGGGAGGTCTATTTTCCCTTCCGTCTCCCATTTCTACCCCCTGCTGTGGGTTTTCCTGTTCTCCTTCAATGAAACCCCTGTTTCTCCTTGTGTAATATTGGTGCCCGCTCATCTATCACAGGATGGCAAGATACTCTGTGCTCTGATACCACTGTAGTGTGCTACCCTCTTCTGAACACCAAATTTCTGCCCTTGGTTTAAGAGTTTCGGTTTGTGATTGTTTTTGTGTTTTTCAATATATATATATATATATATATATATTTTTTTGTGTATTTTTTTCTGAATATAAATAACACACTGCTGGAAATGAAAATAGCTTCTAACTTTTCCACTACAAATCCAAATACAATGAAATTCGGACACAAGCTTCTTTATATTAAAATAAACAAACCCAATAGAGGAAATTGCGAGATATTGAAAATACCCGGATAAAATGAAGTCTGATACAAGTCTGGAAATGTTCATTAGCATACAGAAATCCTCATATTTTGATCATAAAATCCAAAGTACAGACTTCTTCAGCATATATCCTTTATTTTTGAGTACCCTTTAAGCCGAAAATCACAATGTATATGACTTAGAGCCCCCAAATGGAGCGTTTCTGCTCCTCCCAGCGATCACGTCCCTCTTGAGATTGTACAGCCAAGCTGAGAGAATGTAAAATCTGGAAATGTAATTTAGCTTCAAACTCCACCAATACTTCCCGTCTTCAACTGGGTATGCAGATGAATAGTGCCGATGAATAGTGCCGTGTGAACAGTACCACGTGAACAGTGCAGATGAATAGTGCCGCCTGAAAATCGATTTGTGTTTTAATCAATCTGAGGGTGTCTCTCAACCCCGAGATCAATGACCTTGTTTGTGGATTTCGTCACAAACAAGCTTAAGCTTCAAATTCCTGCAAACTGCAAGACTTCATTCGCAAATAATAAGATAGTAGAAGATAATCCCCCCTCCCCAAAGCATTGTGTTGCTTTATATTCTATTCTTCCGGTGAGCTTGCCTTCTTTCTTGCAAATGTGGGATAAAACATATTTCCCTCTTTTTTTTTTTAAATAAAATAACTATATAATGCTCTTTTAGTTTATTTTAATGCCAAACACTTGAATACGTTAAATAATTTAATTTTAACGCTTAATTAACTTCAGGCATTAAAATAATTGCCTTCCACATATCGGACCGGAGATCTGAAGATAGATCTGGATACCCATTTCGCCAAACTATCCGGTCGTGAAATCCTTTTCCAGCCCCCCTGCCAAGAATAGTGACTTACTAAAAATAGTAAGTTTCCTTGCTTGATCATCCAAATGAGCTCGAAACCGATATCTGAGAGTACTTCTGGAACCCCAATGCTATGAAGGACCTGAATCCACTGTCTCCTGGTCATGACATCCAAAATTGATTTACTATAAATAGCAAATCCACATCCTCTGCTCAAAAATAGAAACTACTGTTGGTTCCTAATCACCTGACTTTGCCTACGGAACCGCATGAATAGGCAAGTCTATGTATTGCTCAATGAGCAACTAGAGTGGGGACATTACAAACTTCTATTCAAGAAGAATTTAGACAATCACATCAATTTCTCTATAATGTGCTTCTACATACAGGAATGTAAAGTCTTTCAACACCACAACTAATATAATATCTTCACCCAGAAAGATTTCTGCCTTACTTTCTCAGCTTTACACCTTACACATTCTTTCAACTGAAAACAGATTAAAAACACATACCCAAAATTTTCTTATTGAGCTTTTGGACCCCTATCACACCTACGTGTTGTGTGCCTTCTTCCTGTGATGAAGCTGTGTACTTCCGTGACGTCTTCCCAGCTGCGCGCTTGATTTCTTTTTGCTATCTCAAACCTGTGTTTGCTATCAGCTATATCCCACGTGTTGATCTTTCCAAAGCTTTCTTCTATGCAACTATTCACTTGACTACTTCACCACAGATATTTCTTTAATCAGATTGCATGCCTTCGATCATCTGCTTCGGAGAACAATCACCCTTGAAAAGCCACGCCTTCTTGTTTCCTATCTGCTGCGTTTTGCTTTCTTTCTCTCCGTCGTTGCTGAAAGGATTTTTGTTCGTTGCCGTCCTATTCCTTTTCTTGAGTCCTAAAACTCAACTTGTGTGTTTTTGTGCTCCTCCAAATAGCCTGCGCATCTCACAAATATTTCTTTCGTTTGCTTTGATCTTCTTCGTTTTCCAGGTCTTCTCCACTGTATTTGTTCGCTGGGCATCTTTACCACCTTCGTTCGCCGTGCTTCTTCACTGCCTCCGTTTGCCGAGCATATTTGTTCGCCGCTTCTTCACTGCCTCCATTCGCCGAGGTTCTTCATTGCCTTAGTTCACAAGACTTTCTCACTGCATCCGTTCACAATACTTCTCCATTCACAAGGTTTTCATCAACGGATATCTTTTGGCGCTCGATCTTCAATTGCCCAACATTTTCTTTTTAAATCATGTTTCAACCTTATATTTATATATCACCTTTCATGTGGCGTCCTAAAAAGTCGGCCCACTATAATATTTAAATTTATAATTTAAATATTATAATGTTTGAATATTTAATTTTTTATTCAAAATTTTGTCTCATCACCTTAAAATATCCTTTATAATATTTAAATTTGATATTTAAATATTATAATACTTTTCATTGAAATATCTTTGCCTTGCTTCACTTGAAATCTATTTGCTTTGCTTCTCATATAGTATTTGCCTTGCTTCCCTTGAACTTATATTTGCCTTGCTTCACTATGTGCTATTCACCAAATTCAACCTTTGACATCAATGACAACTCATTAACTCAATAATTCCAACAATCTCCCCCTTTGTCATTGATGGCAACCCTTTAAGAACCTGTCCATTACTGCAATCGGATCACAAGTTGCTCCCCCTGACTAGTTGCTCCCCCTTACTAAAATTCTCCCCCTTTGACATCAATGGCAAAGGGCTCCTTGGGGCTAAAAATAAGACACTTAACACAACCCCCTTACCACCTCCTTTTCTTGAGGTGATCAATTTTGAGATGGGAGTAAAGCTACTCCCAACTTACAATGCTCTTCTTCTTTTTCAATTTTCTTTTTCCAAACTTTTGAGGTCATACCTTTTTGAACATTTTGACTATCCTTCTTCTTGCTTGACTTTGGGAGTTCAAGGAACATTGTTCTACACCATTTTGCTCTATGCCCAAAATTGTTGCAATTGTAACAAATGATGTTGTAGTCCATGAAAGGTGCATATGAATTGAATTTTCTCTTGCAATTTACAGCTTTATGACCAAAATGATTACATGAGAAACAATAACCTTGGAAAAATATTCATCTTGCCTTGGAGGATATGGTTGCATGGTTCTTTCTTTGATTTTTCTGTGATGGTCCCTATTCCTTGATGGTGCATTGTTTTCTTCCTCATTGATGCTTCCACTTTTCAACATATCAGCATAGGTCTTGGGCTCTTCATCAATTACTTTCTTTGATGCTTCTATTTCTTTTGAGCTTGACTCCCCCTTTTGTTTCTCTTGACCTTCTTCAAAACCAAGTCCAGTCTTGATAAATGGAGATCTTTGTGCTTTGATAATATCATCCAAGTTTTTTGAGCTTTTCCTAAACTGATATATCTTATCATTAAATTTTTCAAGTCCCTTCCTTAGAATGATAGCTTCATGTTCTAGTCTTTCACATTCTATCTCTTTTGCCTTTAACTGCTCAACCATACCTTCTTCAATTCTCCTTGCCTCTTCAACCTTAACTTTTAAGTCGGTGAGATCTTGTAGAAGCTTTGCCTTTGTTTCCTCATCCTCTTGTACTTGAGCCTTCAATCTTGAGTTCTTCTTTCTAACCCTTTTCAATTCTTCAAGAGCAACAATAAGTTCCTCTTCTATGTCGACTGTGGCTTCCTCTTCATCTTCTGAATCTTTTTCTTCTTCTTGGTCTTTGACAACAGGAGCATCTTCATTCTCTTCTATGGCTAAAAATAGGATTTCTTCTTTTTCACTATTGGAGAGACTTTCATCACTGCTACTGGAAGCACTGCTTGCTTCTTCAACATAAAAACTCTTCTTGTGTCTTTGAAAGATCTTCTTCTCATGCTTGCCTTGACCATGCCTGTTTTTCTTTTCATGATAAAATTTTCTTTCTTTCTTTTTCTTGTATTCCTTTTCTTCTTCACTGCTACTACTTCCAACTTGTGGATAATTAGATGCATAGTGACCAAAGTTACCACAATTAAAACATTTCACAGACTGCATACCTTTGTGTTTTCTTGGACCCTTCTTATTCCTTCTCATAAAATTAGCTTCTTCTCCACTGCTTGATTCTTCACTTGATTTTGGTTCTTTATTCTTTGCCTTCTTTGAAGCTTTGAATGTTACCTCTCATTTACCTCTCATTTGGATGTTTGATCTTTTTCTGTCCTCATCTCATAGGCTGTGAGAATCCCATGTAGCTCATCCATGCTCAAAGTTTTGAGATCCTTCATTTCTTCAATTGCTGAAACCTTTGCATCAAACCTCATGGGAAGTGACTTCAAGATTTTCTGAACAATCTTAGAGTCTTCAATACTTTCTCCAAGTCCACGAATGGTGTTGACAACCTCATCAACATGAAGCAGATACCTAGCAATATCTTCCTCATCTTTCATCTTCAAGTCTTCAAACTTCCTCCTGTGTGTTTGAAGTTTTACCATTTTAACCTTGTCGTCTCCTTCATATGTTCTTTGTAACTTGTCCCATATTTCTTTTGCTGAAGTGCATTGCATGAATTTCACAAACTATGATTCACATAACCCACTTAAGATTGCATTCATTGCCTTGGCATTATTTTTGTATGGTTTCTTACCACTTGCATCTATAGGAGGAGTTGTAGGTGGTGTGAACCCATTCTCAATGGATTCCCATATATCATATCCATGTGCCATCAAATAAGTCTGCATCCTCACACTCCAGAAAGCATAGTTAGTCCCATCAAACAATGGAGCTCTATTTGATGAAAACCCTTCCTGGTGAGCCATTTGTGTTCCTGTGAGATCTTCCTTCAAGCTGTTAGGCTTTCACGAAGGAACCCACTCTGATACCAATTGAAGAACACAAGCTTATACTGAGAGGAGGGGTGAACAATATAAGATAAAACTTTTACTTTTCTTTCCAAAGCAATAACTTCAAATAATATCAATTGCAATAATGAAACAATGCACAAATCACCACACACATAAGAGACACAGATTTAACGTGGTTCACCCAATATGGGCTACATCCACGGAGAAATATTGCTTATAAATTTCTCAATAAATTTCATGGGTACCAACCCATAGGAGACACCAATCCCCTATTACAATGTTCGTGGACACCAATCCATAGGAGACACCAATCCCCTTGCTCAAGTTCGTGGACACCAATCCACAGGAGACACCAATCCCCTCTACTGGTTCGTGGGCACCAACCCACAGGAGACACCAATCTCCTCTCTCAAGTTCATGGACACCAATCCATAGGAGACACCAATATCCTCTCTCTAGTTCGTGGGCACCAATCCATAGGAGACACCAATCTCCTCTCTCTAGTTCGTGGACACCAATCCATAGGAGACACCAATCCCCTCTACTCTGTTCGTGGACACCAATCCACAGGAGACACCAATCCCCTCTACTCTGGTTCGTGGACACCAATCCACAGGAGACACCAATCCCCTCTGCTCTGGTTCGTGGACACCAATCCACAGGAGACACCAATCCCCTCTCTCAAGTCTGGTCAAAACTCTGCTCAGGTATGTCCTCAAATATTGCTCACAAATATGCTCACAAACACTGCTCAAATCTGCTCCAAAACCTGCTCACAAAACCTGCTCAAATCTTCTCCAAAACCTGCTCAAATCTGCTCCAAAACCTGCTCACAACTCCGCTCAAATCTTCTCTAAAACCTGCTCACAATTCTACTCAAATCTTTGCATACAAACAATCCTCATCTATTCCCAAACCTTGCATACAAAATGATGCTCATCTATTCCCAAATCTTGCATAATGATGTCATCAAGTTCTTCACCTATTCTTCAATGTGCTTTCCTCAACTAAAGCAATTCAAACATATTCTACCCATAATTCTTTTATCTTCATGAACATATAGAGAATAATATGCACTAACAAATGCCCAATATGTTCTTCACATTCATTAAGTCTGTTGCTTCCACATGTCTCACATTTATTACATTAAAAGGTAGCTCTAGTCTAGCACTTGATAACTGACCTTGTAATTGCTGATTTGCACCTTTCCTTCCCTTTTGTAGATAGCTGAAAATGTTCTTCTTTTCAATTGAATCCTTTCACACTATTCTTGCACTAGGTGACACTTTGACTTGAATTCAAAGACAATCCTTTCATTTATGTGAGACTCTACTCTTGTACTTCAACACAACAAATTCATTTCTAACACATTTCAACCTTATACCTCCCAATATATAAAATATTTTTCTCAAATAATCAACACCTTCAAATCTGATCTACCTTTTCACTTTTTCAACTTACTCAACTCCTTTTCTAAAATAAATGACAGCACAATAATTCTTGCACGCAATCATGCCTTATAGATCACCATACCTTGTTTGAAATGAATGAACCTTCTTCACTTACATCTGCAATATTTTAATCTTTGCTTGTCTTCCCCGGTAGCCTGCGTCCACTCTTTCATGAAGTGGTGTATGCCCTAATTTGCTGCGCTACTCTTTCTTCTTTCACAATCGCTTTGCATAAATTTTGGGCGTGCGTTATCTTCTTGGAGTAATGCCTCAACGTCTTTTCTCATACATAGAATTTCTAGCAATAATGTGAAACATTCCTTACACTGCAAATCTCCTTAATGCTTTTGTGTGTCGTCTTTTTACTCTTCCGTTTTGGTGCACTTGTCTTGAGTGTTAGCCTGTCTCAACAAAAATGACTTCCGGCGTCCGGGTTCTAAATGATATTTTATTTGATGATTTAATCAAAAACGTCTATTCAAGAAGACTTTAGACAATCACATCAATTTCTCTATCATGTGCTTCTACATACAGGAATGTAAAGTCTTTCAACACCACAACTAATATAATATCTTCACCTAGAAATATTTTTGCCTTACTTTCTCAGCTTTACACCTTACACATTCTTTCAACTGAAAACAGATTAAAAACACATACCCAAAATTTTCTTATTGAGCTTTTGGACCCCTATCACACCTGCGTGTTGTGTGCCTTCTTCCTGTGATGAAGTTGTGTACTTCCATGATGTCTTCCCAGCTGCGTGCTTGATTTCTTTTTGCTGTCTCAAACCTGCGTTTGCTGTCAGCTATATCCCACGTGTTGATCTTTCCAAAGCTTTCTTCTATGCAACTGTTCGCTTGACTACTTCACCACAGATATTTCTTTAATCAGATTGCATGCCTTCGATCGTTAGCTTCGGAGATGACCCTTGAAAAGCCACACCTTCTTGTTTCCTATCTACTGCGTTTTGCTTTCTTTCTCTCTGTCCTTGCTGACAGGATTTTCGTTCGCTGCCGTCCTATTCCTTTTCTTGAGTCCTGAAACTCAACTTGTGTGTTTTTGTGCTCCTCCAAACAGCTTGCGCATCTCACAAATCTTTCTTTCGTTTGCTTTGATCTTCTTCGTTTTGTAGGTCTTCTCCATTGTCTTTGTTCGCTGGGCATCTTTACCACCTTCGTTTGCCATGCTCCTTCATTGCCTCTGTTCGTCAAGCGTCTTTACCACCTTCATTCGCCGTGCTCCTTCACTGCCTCTGTTGGCCGAGTGTCTTTGTTCGCCGCACTTCTTCACTGCCTCCATTCATCGAGGTTCTTCATTGCCTTAGTTCACAAGACTTTCTCACTGCATCCGTTCACAATACTTCTCCATTCACAAGGTTTTTTGTCAACGGATATCTTTCGGCGCTCGATCTTCAATTGCCCAACATTGTCTTTTTAAATCATGTTTCAACCTTATATTTATATATCACCTTTCATGTGGCGTCCTAAAAAGTCGGCCCACTATAATATTTAAATTTATAATTTAAATATTATAATGTTTGAATATTTAATTTTTTATTCAAACTTTTGTCTCATCACCTTAAAATATCCTTTATAATATTTAAATTTGATATTTAAATATTATAATACTTTTCATTGAAATATCTTTGCCTTGCTTCACTTGAAATCTATTTGATTTGCTTCTCATATAGTATTTGCCTTGCTTCCCTTGAACTTATATTTGCCTTGCTTCTCATATATTATTTGCCTTGCTTCACTGTGTGCTATTCACCAAAGTCAACCTTTGACATCAATGACAACTCATTAACTCAATAATTCCAATAGTCAGAGATAAGGCCAAAGAATGAAGGCCTTGGGTATGCAAGTCTGGTAGGAAGCAGTGTGACCAAATTTGTGAGAGAAGAGAGCAGTACAAGGAATGAAGGTTCAAGAATGGGTTGTTGTAGTCAGTGTGGAAGATCTAGACATGTAGCAACTAGGTGTTGGAACCTACATCCTTGTGGGAGTTGTGGAGGACGTAATCACTCCACATGCAAGTGTTGGCACCGAGAGGAAGTTGCCAACAAAGTGCATGTTGATTGCGGTTGGATGGATGTGCCACAATGGGACAAGGTGAAACGAATGCTGAGTGCATTCTATAAGAAGAGGTTTGATCCTCAAAGGAAGGCCAAGACAAGACAACGAAGTTGGCCTTGTGTAGACAACCAAGCTAGAGTGGTAATTGCTTGGAAGAACACTTCATGAGCTAGAGCTCATGAAACATTTTTGTTAACTAATGAGTATGATGTGGGAGCATCTCCTAGGTAGGAGCAATGAACGAAACGGTTTGGAAACCATTTGAGCAACCGTTCAATTGACTGGTAAATAAGGAAAAGAGAGGTGGAAAGGACACAATGGTAGATAAAGAGGAAAGGAAACTAAAAGATCAATTGTCCTAGCTAGTTCGGTAATTGTTTTCCGAAATATTAAAGCTGAGAGTTCGTCTCTAGGAAAAGGTGACGACAGTGTAAAAGAGAGCAAAAAGAGAAGAAGAGGGAGTTGGAATTTTTCCACCTTGTAACATCAAGAAAGAATTTATGAATAAAATTTACCCATTAATTTTGAATGTTTGTCATTGAGTGTTGAAGCTACATTTTTGCAGACTATGTATATATATATGTAAATTGTTGTTTAGTTTGTGTGTAGGCTGTAGGAAAGAATATTAGAGTCGAGGGGAGCGTATTCGAAAGTTCCACCATCTTGGGAGAGAGTTATTGCTGGCATAGAGGAGTGTTGTGCAAATAGAGATTCTCCAGTTCTAGAGAAATCATATGAATCAGGGATTGAAGCTAGTCGAGCTTATCTTCATACACTGGGGAATAATAGTCCAAAAGTCGTCGTGATATTGTTCGAAGAGAGAATACTAAGAAAACAATTCACCTTGCTGGAAAATTCTATATTGCGAAAGGATTAGAGCCACACCAGTTCTTAACTGTGCGAGAGAGAGCCAGCTTGATCATTTCTTAGAAGCAACCTTAGGAAGTGCAAATAAAATATATTTGATGCAAGATTACTTATTGAATAATGAATGTTATACTTGTGAACGGAGGGATAAGATGGCATGCATTAAAGCTAGTCGTACAAGCGTAGGACAAAAGAAGTCGTACAATAGAAAGTGGAACGATTGTACAATCGTATGATCGGATTGTAGTCAAGAATGACCGTACACTCGTACGATGAGATCTATCATACAAGGAGTGTGATCATACAACAAGGGTGACCATACGAGAGTGGAGGTGGCATATGAGAAAGTTGTACGAGAAGGCGTCGTACAAGAAGGTTGTACGAGAAACGGAAACCTTGTATGAGGAGATTGTCATACGAGAAGGCATCGTATGAGAGGAAGTGTAGTACGATAGGAAAGGTTGTACCTTGAACAGTGATAAAGATAGTACCTTGAACAGCGGGAAGAGCATACAATTGGACAGTAGAATAGGCTGTTGTAAGATAAATCTGTCATACAAAGAAAGGAATTAGGATTGCAGGTTGGGCTACTGCATCATCATCCTACACAGCCTTATATGGATTAGTTGTGCCCTTGGTATAAATGGAATTCTATGTGCATAGAGCATGGAAGGCTTTCTCTTGAAACCCTTTTGATGTGTGAGCAAAAATATCTATATTCTTCATGAACATTACGAATGTAGTAGTCTTGAACATTTGGCACATTATGGATTTCATCTTAATCCATGACTAGTCTTACTGGTGTGAGAGTCACAAACCTAATATTATCAAAGTTGGGGAAAAAATATTGGGCATGTCGACTGCACATTATCCATTATATTAAGGAAGTTACCATACTATCAATGATAGACATTCTCCGTCCAATATGTATTACGTGCACCATATTTGTAGCCTAAAATCAGCAGATTATTCACATTCAATTTTCTGTACACTATCTATTGTTGCAGTCTAGTCTAAAACATTCATATGGACTATTGCATGTTTCCACCCTCCGATCATTAAGGTAGCAGGGTTGATAACTTGGTCTTTGTCATCTGTGGTTTTGGCACTGTAGATGATTGGCTGAAAGCATCATGCAATATTTGCTATAATTTACATGGGATCAATAATTTTAACAGGTCCTCTTGTTTGCATTACCTGTTTTATAATGATGAGGTTAAAGTCGTGGATGCCTATAGACCACAATTATTTCTTTTATTTCTATGCCTTTGATGGCACAAGTATAGGTTGATACAGTCTGGCATTTGTTTGCCTTCAAATTAAAAGGAATTATTATTATTATTATGTTAAAGCATTACAAGTAACTATGAACATTTTAGAAAATTGGTTATTTGCAGAATTCATATTATGTGGGACTTGATGTGACGAGTCATGGCCTGTGCTACTTTCTCTATTTTTCGAGTCTTCACACTGTATGGGTCTTCATACATTGCATGAGCTAAAAACGATCAATAATCCTTCATAAAACACAGATAAAACTCCTAGAGAGGGTGTATGATCGATCAGGAGTACAATGCATGATGGCCAAATGGTAAAGAAACATCACCCATATATATTGTGGACAAACCATAACACAAGCATTGAGAGCACAAGTAGAACAGTAAAGAGTGTCGACAAACAAACCAACAAATACATTTTGTAAGTCCTTGATGGTTGGCTTTAAATTAGGATGAAATTGCTTGTGTCCCTTTAGGTGAAACGTAATTATAGATGTATGATTTATGTTGGGCTTTAAGTGTTTGCTTGTTAACCCCTCCATAGAGCTCCGGTACTTGGTGAGATATATTGAAAAAGAAATTAATACAGGTGTATGGATCTCCCCCTGCACTCTAAGATTATCCCCCTTGTGTATCTCCCTTCATCATCAATTCCCTTCTACCTAGAGTCTCTAAACTATTTGGCAAATTTTATCAAGAGTGTTTGAATTTTGGTTATTTTTGGGTATATTTATGGTGATTTTTGGGTATATTTTCTACCTTAAGCGAACAAATTTATGGCGATATTGGGTATTATATACCTTAAGCGAACAAATTTAATGCACATATTTGAATGAAAGATTGTCATATAACACCTAAAACTTTTCCATTTTTGTCTTACATTCGATTATCTACTTAATTCCATTCTACATCTATAAAAAGTAAATGTTGAAACAAAATAAAACGGCAAAATGATCTTAGGACAACTCATTTGTAGATTCATTTTTATATATTTTAAAATAAAATGTGAAGTTCTTTTTACACATTTATATTTATTTGGTCTTTTACATTAATGAAGATATTTGTTTGTTCTTGGTAACATAGCCTTTAAATTTATGCTATTGCATCATAAGAATTTCATCCTTTCATTTGTATATAACATGAATATCGATGTAGCTCTTCTACATGGATATATATCAAGATGTATAGCCTGACAAAAACTATTAACAATTTTATGATTCTGATTTTATCCATTACATTTTACTTATATGGTGGCAGGATTTGTCTAATAATTCCATTTACTACCATGCATTTGCACATTTTCTGTGCAAGTAAGTTGGAAGCTAACTTGAGTTTATTGTACCAGGGAAGTGGACCTCCAGATGATTCTGAACTTTTTGCTCATGTATATTCTAAGGGACTTGGGACTGAGGTACCAGATCATCATTTTCTATAATAGAGTTATCCTTTTCTTTAAGGAAGTGGGCATGAATATATTTTCCTAAACTAATTTTAGGATTGTCTAAATGTAGGCATTTGATGTAGATAGGAAGTAGACAAAAGCAATATTGCAATGATACCCTTTTTGAGGAGATATCCAATGGATAATGTGCAGAATCCACTACACATTTGAATATCATGAGATTTGTGTATAGACTATTTACTGTGTGCAAGTTTATAGCAAATTCCCAATGTATGTTGGTATTCTGGTTAGTGCCCCAAGAGTGCAAAGTTAATAAGTTGTATAGACTACAAAGATTGTCACCTTGATGTCCACCCTTCATTTTATATTATGCATCTTGTAAGAACAACAGGTGATAGGAGGTTCTTCTTTAGCAAATTATTTGCTTCTTCTTTAGCAAATTATTTGAAATTTGCTTATTTATCTCTTAAGTGAAGAGACACATGCACCAGGTAAGAGTGAAGATAAGAACCTAACAGAACCATAAGGTTTTAAAAATGTTTTGCTCAAAAACTTTCTTTCTTGAGTTAAGTTGCTTGAAGACCGACGGTGACGTGTAGCTGGTGATTGCAAATGGTATGGGTGTGAGTGACTAGTATGCATTTGGATGATATTTTAGTTTAGTATCTTAAGGTTGTAGAGGATTATATGCCGATTTTTTTTAATTGTCATTATGTATCATGCCATTTTCATTTTCATTTTTGTGTTGTATATATGTATTTTTTATTGGTTATTGAAATAGTTCCACCGGTATTACATTATGATTACATATTACAACAGTCATGCAAATACTAACAGTTGGGCTATTATACATGTATAGTTTGGCAAGGTTCAAACCTGGGTTTCCTCTTCAAAAGTTGAGGAATCTAACTGGTTAAGCTAAGGCCTTACTCATATCATGCCATATATACATGTATAGTTTGGCAAGGTTCAAACCTGGGTTTCCTCTTCAAAAGTTGAGGAATCTAACTGGTTAAGCTAAGGCCTTACTCATATCATGCCATGACCACATATTATAACAGCTTGACAACTATGCATGTATCACTTGGTAAGAGTTGAATCTTGGTCTTTTTCTTGAAAGTTGAAAAATTTAACCAGTTGAGTTAATGTCATTTGATATTTTCAATATATCTTAAATCACAAAGAAAAAAAAGAATTAGCAGTTGCATGTATTTGATATATTTGCACATCCCATCTCAGTAGACGGGAGTTTGAAATTTAGAGAACATTTTTAACTGAGTCTTTTTTAATGAATATTTTTGTAGCGACTGAAGTAAGGAACAATTTGAAATTGCTCTCTAAAAGGAAAAACAATTATTATTTTTTTCTTAAAATAAGACCAATGTTCAAATATTGTTTTATGATGCAACAATTTGAAATTGCTCTCTAAAAGGGAAAAAAATTATTATTTTTTTCTTAAAATAAGACCAATGTTCAAATATTGTTTGTTTTATGATACAATAATACTCTATGATTAGTTGAAATACCATGGTAATGATGATGAAGTAGGGGTGGGTTGTATCTCAATCTTATTAATAAAACTTTGTGTTTTGAAATTTGTGGTTTAAAAAAGATTGTGTTTTTTTATGGGAACAATATATATAACATAATAAAAAGATAAAGCAGTTTTTAGCCTCCAGGAAGCAATAGGTCATTTGGGTGATTGTCATCTCGGTGATCCTCATGGAGGATGTTTATATAATATATGGTTATCCTACTATATTTCAGTTATTTAAGTATATACTTCAATTATCAAAGCATAATATATAACTTTATCTCTGGAGGACTCTAACCTTGGACCTCTTATTAAGGTTTCAAAAGTCTTCAATAGCAAATTCACTCAAATTATATAAACCCATTCAAATTGTATTTATGATGTAATTTTATAACCACAACATATGGCTTTCACAATGTGCTCTACACATCACATTAGTGACGTCACCATGTGATGTCAAAGAGTGTTTTTTTTTGTTATTCAATATCATGTATATCAGATATCTTGCATGTAAAATACATAATGATGTCAAAGAGTGTTATTTTGTTATTCAATACCATGTATATCACATATTTTACATGTAAAATATATAATGTAGTATCCATCAGTTGAATTGGAGTGGCTGACCTAGCTTATCTTCCATTGAAGAGTCAGGTTAGGCTTTTTGTGAGTGAGTGATGGGTGCTTGACTTTCAAATGAGTTGATTTGTTTTCATAATAAATAAAATCTGTGATAAATATATAAAAATTAAAATAAAATAGTTTGGTTTCTTTAAATTCCTTACAGTTTTTTTTCAACATCTCCTTTCCTAGTCTTGTCATTTGTGAGCTATTATTTTAACCTTGGCTGGAATTATATACCAGCCTGTATTTTGTTGTTTTACGACTCTTAATCTGCTTTAAAATGGTTTAAACCTGTTGCTTTTAATATTTTTAGTCTGTATAGGAATTTTAAAAGAAGATATATGAAGATTTTAGTTATAATGTAGTTGATTTTTGTTTGCAGTTATATTTGTAATTAGGTACATCTAGATGAGGAGTATTATAGTTCAGTAGCTTCGTTTTTCTATTGTTTCCCCCTCTTGATTGCTAGATATGCATTATCTTTCGTTGCCAAGGTGAAGGTGATAAACATAAGCTTTATAGAGGATTTTTAAGAGTATTGAGGATTTTTTTTGATACATAGGGGAGTTGGTTATATCCACAGTATTTTTAGTAATTGTTAAGTGCGGAGTTCAAACTACAGGGGCCGCTTCCAATACCACCTTGTTATTGTTGACCTTAAGGGGACCACTAATCGCTCGCGTTAAGACAAATTTTAATGTCAAAAACAAAGGTAAGGGTTTTTTGGGCATTTAGTTGTTCAAAATGTGGAAAATTTTGTGTTAGTTTTTGTTTTTCCCTTTGGTTACTTTTTTTAGTCTATGTATGTGTAAACTACTAAACTGAGGAACACTCTTGAGTGTTAGAAAATAGTTGAAAGCGGGTTTGTGGTTTTAGTTTTTGAGAAACGTCTGATATATGTTTTAAGTTGATATCAAACATTTTATATATGTTTTAAGTGGACGGTGAAATGTGTTTAGAGTCTTTTCATTTTCTATTTTTAGCAAGTTATCTTTTGGGCTACATATATATATTTCTCAAAGGGGAATAACCCCTTGCCCCTCTTTAAATGTTTACTCTAATTGAGCGGACTTAGAGTGGCTCAGGATTGGAACCATCGACCTCAAGTTGGCAAACACTCAAGTGAAACTAGTCGGTTTACTACGTCGGTCTACTATGAAACCATTCGGTCTATTACCTTTTTCCAATGTGTTTACATAGGTTTGTATGAGGGGTCTTGGTCCCCTTATATTGAGTGGGGTTTGAAGCTTGGACCTTTCAAATAGAAGCCAAAACTTTTACCATTACAATAAGCTTTCTTTGGTGACTATTTTGCCAAAGCCACTTATAGGACAACAAAGGTTCATTATCAAACACAATATGTTATATCCTTTCTTTAAAAGGAAATAAGTTTATGCAAAAAATAAAAATTGAGTTTTTTCAAGAATTGATATTTTACCATGAGTCTCATTGATAAATTCTCCAATCTTTTCTATTCTATTTCTTCAAATAATTCATACATAGAATCCATTGCTATTCTATTTGTTCAATCCGTTTTAAAGTATCCTAGAAGATTGAAGGTATCCTAGAAGACGAATCATTGCAGTGTCCCTTATAGAAGAAGTACCCACTTTTGTTAGGAGTAATTCATATGGAATTGAAACTTTCATTTCAAATTTACTTGTAATCAAATGCTTTTGGATCCTTTCCATTTGTCTCCATTTTATGCCTGATGTAAAGCACCATTGATACTACCAACAATTCAAATAAAAACTTGAATGATCGTTCAATCCCACAATTTTGGCTCCCAAAATTTATTCTACAATGCAAAGAGTGCTCTCTAGGCTTTCATTATTCCTTTCAATCTACACATTGTCTAATTAATTTGTTATCAAAGTCTATACCAATATACTTGTATTTTGTTTTTTTTTCTAGATATCCCCTTTAAATTGGAAGTTTAATTGTTTTCTTTTCTTTTTGTTGGTGAAAGCCACTATGTTGGTTTTGTTAGTATTTATTTGTGTGCCAACTTCCTTGCAAAATTATACTAAGGCCTTTAATACTCTCTTAACCCTTGTGTTCTTGAATGAAATGAGATCCTTTGCATACAAAAGTAGATTCACCACATAATTGCCGAGTTGGAAATCCTTCCCTTTACTCACATTTAGCCATTCTTCTAAACTTATATAGGACAATTAAAAGCAAAGATAATAAACAATTTTTTTTTAGCTCCTATGTCACTTCCATAGTATTATGGGAAGACTTCCTTTTGTTCTAGTTTGGCTCAGGCCTCTTTATAAGGTCTATAGACTTGTCCTATATTTTTCTAGTGTGCTATTCTAGTTCATAATTGACTTCTAGTTCTAGGCATATGTCAAAAGTCTTCTTGAAGTCAAAAAAATAATAGCATGCATCCTCTTTTACTTCCCATATTTTATCAATGATATGTCTCAATGTGATATAATGATCTATTATTGGAGTGTTTTGGCCTAAAACCTACTTGTCCTTTTGCCCTCTTCCCTTATTTTTTAATCTATTTGATAACTTTATTGATAGATATTCTATCGAAAAAAATTTCACATAGAGGATTTGATCATTATGGTTCAGTAATTTGAAGAGTTGTCTATATCACCACTTTTGAAGAGAGGTATGGCTAAACTTCTTGTCCAATATTTTGGAAAACCATGTTAAATGATACCATTAACTAACATAAGTGGTGCTAGGTTTTTTGTTCCCCATTTAAAATATTTTGCTTGTTGTCTATCTACATCTTCGGATTTACCCTTTCCTAAACTCCTAATATCCTCTTTGATCTCCTTTAATGTAAACAAAGTTGTTGATTATGGGAGGAGCATTTTTTCTTGATCATATTTCTATAATTGCTTTTCATACTTCAACCATCAAAGTTTCTATATTATTATTCTCCATTTGTTTCTTGTTTCATTGAAGTTTCTTTTGGAATTGCTTTGGATCATTACTCCCAAGATAAATAAGCTCTTTTCTTCTCTTGCCCATATATTCTTCTTTTTCTACTAATTATTTTTAATGTTTTTTGAATTTTCTTCTTCCTTTACATTCTCCATTGTGTCATACATTTGATGGAAAGTTACCTTGGTTTTTTTCTTATACTTGGATATTTTGCATCCTTTAAATGCTACATGAATTATGCCCATTATTTTATGGCTATTAAATGTTTTCTCCCTTTTTTCTTTTCCCTTTTATCCTCCTTTCTCACTGCTTTCTTAAAGATTAAAAAAATTTCTTGTGTCATGAGAACCTTTCCTTGTATTGAGGATAGTTTTTTTTTTGTTAGTGTTGACAATTTCATATAAATTGGATTATATGATGTGATTTTAGCTCTATTTACAAATCCTTAACTTCTACCTTCATCATTTTCCTTAATAATTTTGATCATCAAATGACAATTTACAATACTTCATCATTATAATTTTTACATGTGTATTTTTCATTTTTCTTCTATTTATTCATAATAATTATAGATAATGAATCTATATAAGCTAGATAGAACCAAATTTTCTTTACCAAATTGAGTAATGGTTCCTTTATCTTTTCAGTTCCTTTCCCATTTTTTATTTTCCTTTTCTTTTAGTCATGGTGGGTTGCTATCAATGTCTTCTTTTTTTGGGAGGTGTTCCTTTGTTTGCTTCTTGTCCTCACATTGAAATATTCTATAAGAAGTATTTCTCTAAGCCTAAAATAACTTAAAATTTCTTTTTGGTGTTGCATACGGGTCTTCATAATGTCATATTTCTTATAGATTTGTTATACTCATGGAGTAAAGTAGCAAGCTATAATTTTGATTACTCTCACTTTCACGTACTTTAATCCATATATATTGTTTATTTCTTTCTCCAATTTATAATTTAATCCCCATGATTCTTTTTATCAGCACTAATATTCCTCATGTCCTTTGTCATTTATTATTTTCATTGCATCCTATTATTTTCATGTATCCTTTAAAAATTGGAGTATACATTTTTTAAAATAAACTATATGTGGCTTCTATGGGGGGCACTCCAATCAAAATTACATTTCTTGTTAGGTCAATTAAACCATATCCAACTTGTCCTTTTATCAAAGAGAAATTTTCCTCTTCTATCAAATATATTCATCTTTCTTAAAGTGTTATGTTCTTGCAATCGGGTCCTTGACATCATTTCTATTAAGAGATAAAATCTCACTTGACAAATTGCCTTCTAAAATTTGAATTTCATGCAGACATATATAAACACCATAATTGGCAAATTTATCTACTACTCAATTTACATCTCTATAGTTATGCTCACATTTCCAAGAGATTGCCTCCAATAATAGATGATAAACTTGAGCAATAATATTATTTTTTATTCAACCTCCTCATCCATTTTTATTGATAGCATTAGTGATAATTTGTGAATCCCCCTCAACTGAAATATATTTTCATCCTTTTTCAAATGCAATTTTAATCCTTGTAAAAAGTGCCCTAGCCTATGCATAGTTGTTAGTTGAAGTTCCATATGATTCTAAGTGAGGAGAATTTTGTCTTCATTATTTTGAAAAACACCATCTCCATTGACTTTTCTTAGATTTCCTTCAGAAGCACCATCAAAAGTAATATCAATAAACCCATTATGGACGTCTTCATTTTACCATAAATCAAAGTAGAGCCTTTGTTCAATGCCATGTTGCATATGACTCTTCTATGTATATTCACATCTTGTAACCAAGTGGATAGAACCTCCTTTTTTTGCACTTGAGACTTCCCATGATGAATACCATATCTATGAACATTCTTCAAGAGAGGCAATAATACAATTTCAAACCTAGGCATGATTTTGAGATATATTTTAAAAATTCTATTATTCCTCTTAAGCCATAAATTCCAACAAAAAATGGTAGGAATAATTCTCCATAGAAAACATAATGCTTTAGCTTTGAATTAATTAATCCAACATTTCATCAACTCTTTTAATGTTTATGGAGCTACCCAATATATTCTCATATTTTTGGAAAAGCGACTGCAAAGAGCATGAGCAAATGGACAATGAAAAGTAAATGATCTCATTTTTCTAAATCCTTCTCACATAAGGCACATTTGAAAGGTCCATGATATCCTCTTCTTTGTAGGTTCTCTCCTATAATAATATTACTTTGAACTGCTAATTAAAGGAATGTTGAGGCCTTAGGGAGAGCCCTCAATGACCAAAAATTCTTGCAAGAGAGATCTGTTGGAGTAGGAAGTTTTGATTGCTCTAAATCTTCATATCCCAACTTGACTAAGTATCCATCATATTTTAATAGATTCCCAACCAACTCATCCTTCCATGCAAAAATAGATAGATCAAACTCTTTAAGCATATTTTGAATCTACAATTTGTTTGAGTTCCTCTCCTTCAATCAGGTTACTAATAGAAATCCATAATCCGGAGTTGTTGCTCATATTAATATAATAGTTGACCTTTACAAGCTAGACATGCCCAAACAAATGACTTCATTTTTGAATCATAAATGAGAGGATAAGGCTTCAACCAAGCATCAGGTTAAAAAATTTCATAATTCCTTTCATTGAATGACCATTTAATATGTTTCCTGATCAATTACAAACTATTTGATATAAAGTTCTATGTTGGCGATCCTATGGGTAGGATTTTTTCCTAAATAATTTCATTGGAAGAAAACCTATATATTTTTGAAGCAACGTTTTTGCCCAACTTTTTTCTATGATCTCTAAATAACATCTACCCAAGTTTTGTCCCTAAGGCAAAACTTATAAGTCTATAATTCTGCAAGCTTGCCCCTCAAATATTCTTTCTTTTGCAAACCCTATCCTATTTATAAAGAGGAAACTTAAATTTTTCCTCACGTCCTTTCCAATGAAAGTCTATTTTTTTATCAATTTTTGATGCTATAACTATTGATAATCTTGAAGGTGATCATATAAATAGGGATGGATTACAATGTACTCTTTATGAGTTGTATCCTTCCTTCCATGGTTAAGTACTTACCTTTCCAACCTGCCAAACAAGATTTCATTCTATCCAAACAAGAGACTCAAAGCTTCTTTTTATTTTATTTATGAGAGAAAGGAATACTCAAATAGGTTGATAGAAAATTTCCAATTTTAGACCCTAAAATATCCACAATAATTTATTGTAAATCTAGGGCAGTATTAACGAAAAAATCTTGGATTTTATAGTATGAACCAATTGTCTAGTAACCTTCTCATAGCATGATATTATTGATTTAAACTCCATGGCCTCATTCACTAATGGATGGTTCAAAAGAAAAGTCTCATCAACAAAATGGAGACACGATTCAAAGGGACCATTTTTTACAACTTGAATACCTTTGATTTTTCCTTCCATTTTGTCTTTAAAAAGAGAATAATAAATAGATAAGGTGATAATGGATCTCCTTGGTGGAGTCCACAAGATGGCTTAAAGTAAACAACAAGTTAACCATTGATCAAAATAGAATATTTGAGAGTGCTATAACAATGATTAATCTATTCATACCAACCTTGATCAAAATCAAACTTTTTTAGAATATCATGTAGAAAACTCCAACAAACTATATTATATGCTTTGTTTATATCTAATTCCATAAGCATGCTTTCTTTTTTGTAGAATGAAGAGAATGTATGACATCCTATGCAATGATTACACTATCAAGAACTTGTTTATCACAAACAAAACCATCTTGTTTCTTTGAGATAACATAGTCTAGGTTGTTTTTCAACATATTTGTCATAATTTTTGAAATGATATAATTTAAATTACAAAGGCTTAGTGGACACAAATTATCAAAATATTTTCTTGTCTTTCTTGGTAATATATCATAAAAGTGGAACTAATATCACTTATTATAGCCTTCTGTTGGCCGAAAGTTTGTCTAATGGTAAGAATTGTGTGCCCATAGACCTCGACCAACTTTGAATGGTCTCAAAACTGGAAGCTCTAAGGCCAATATCTAGAGAAGACCAGTTCCTAAGGGGTCCTAGCTAACTATACTTTGAGGTAAAGAAGGAAGCAAAAGGAAAGAGAGAAAACTAGAGCTAGAACTCACAAGGGGCCGATTTAACCGCATCAAAGTACAAGCAATATCTTAGTACCCAATAAACACAGACAGATCATCTAATAGACCATCAAACACTTTCCATTCACATTCAAGGTACAAAGTTCAATTATGAATTACATAATTAGAGAATGAAAAACATAAAATCTAGAATGCAGAATTACAAAACATCCATTCATCTAAATTTAACAAAAATAAATAATTAAACAAGCATACATACATACATACATGAGAAGTTTTTGAGTCCACACAATAATCCACTTGTATTATGGGTATTTAAAATATTACATGCAGGTTGTAATAGCTAAAGAGCCAACCATTTTTATGCCTTACATCCTTACATATATAGCCTTTGAAAGATCCCTCCTTTACAAGTGAATACAATGCCAATAACTAAGGTTGGCCAACAACCTTTGTTGCATGCAATTAATACACATTAATGAAGAGTGACCAAACCAGGGAAAACTTGACTGTATGCACCAACCATCTCTCTATAGAATGCGTCCATCCATTAATTGAAGTGTAGTACCTTTCACCGGTTGCATCTGACTGCCCTTACGATCACTACACTGACATCCTAGGCCTTATAATGCTTGCGTGTACTTGAGGGAGAAGAGCTACTGGGATCATCAATGCAACCTGTAGTTTGTTGCAAAAAATTTACTTCACGATAGATCATTTTTGGTTTGCTCAGTGGGTTGCATGATACATGTCAGCTATGCACAAGTGTCCTTGCTAATCAGTCATTAAATTACAGAACCACTTCAATATTGGACATGGTGCCTCTCTACTATTAGCGAAAAATCAATGTCTACTCAAATTCTGGTTCATCTTCTCTGGTCAAATGGAATTTTGGGCTAACAATGATCCACTAATGTTTGTCATATTGCACTTGTTCCTGTATCAAATCGAGGCAGACCTTTAGGTCGGACCGTAGTTAGGCCACTCCCTAGATTTTTGCCCAGTATATCTTACTTTTCCCTTATGGTGGAGATTTGGGCTCAACCTTAGGACCATGAATCCCCATTCTTTCACCCTGTTCTCAATTTGATCAAGCCTCGAACACTGATTGTGATGGATCTTCGAGTTTTGCCAAATTAAAATAGCCTCTTGCTTGTTCTTCTTTATATTGATATTTTTGCGACGGGGCTTTAGGAGCACTAGTAATTTACCGCCTTCCAAGTTTTCTCCCCTTATTTCATTAGAGTGGATTTTCAGGATCCACTCTAAGAGAATGGAATCCTATTTTTTCGTCCATCTTAATACTTCACCATATTTTAAAAATCTTTGGATGACCTTTTGGGTTGCTTCAAGGGGCAACCTTGCCCATTTCCTTGCCCAACATCTTTCTTCTTCTTTTCTACAACAGAACCTTTGGGCATATCCCCACTTACCATGAGCATAAGGTGGGTGAGGGAAAAACCACCCACAATTCTAGCGACTTACGGGGATTTTCACTCACTAAAAAAGAAGAACCTAGACAAAATGGGGAAGGAAAAAATCTTCAACAAGATTTGATTTCGGCCACAACCATTGGGTAACGGAGTCAACTTAAAGTGTATTAAAAAATATGTCTTACACAAAAAATATTTACAAAACCTGCCCTTTACAAAAGCTATGCCGCCCTCCAGGCTCCTTTTGCTTCTATTCTTGATCTTTTGAGGTCTCGTTTTATGAGGTAGTTGTTGAAGTAGCTTGAACCTGAAACTTTTGATAAATTTGGTTCCAATGTTCTGCAGTAGGGAGAAGAATAACTTTGAGGTTGTTTGTAATGACGAACAGGTGGTAAACATCCTTGTAGGATAGGTCAATGTATTTTTCAACCATCTCCTCTATCTTGGCAAGAAGACTTGAAAGCTTGAGGGCTATATCAAGCATTTGATTTACCGCAATTGGCTCTTATAGTACCATAATTTCACTTTCATATCCCTTTAAGATTTCGAATAACTTATCCAAATCTTCTTCTATGTAGAGCTCTCCCTTGCTATACCAAAATCCTGGGGAGTCAAGTGCTTGGAGTTTTGAATTATCCTTGCTCATCTTCTCAACCTCCTTTCTTACTGCAACACGATGCTCTTTCCCTTCATAATACATGTCTATAAGAGGTAACACTTGTTGCACAACAGTTTCAACCATTCAATATCTCTTACCAAGAAATTGGATAGGTAGGAGTCTCCCTTTTGAAATAATCCCTTCAATTTTAATGCTTGTCCCCCCATGCCTTGTACCAAATTTACCTTAGCATCTAACTCCTTATCCACCAACTTAGAGGTTGCCAAGGCCTCTTCTAACTTTCTCTCAAAAGATAGAAGCACCTTCAGTGTCACTTCTCTTATTTTATCCCAGTAAGAATTTCTAATGCTCTTAACCCATTATTTGAATATTAATGCTCCTTTGGGCTTGCTCTTTTCGTCCTGCAATTGGGTCAGTGCAGTATTTAGAGCGTTCTACTGTTGCTGCAAATCATTTCTAAATTCAACCTCCTTTTCAAGCTCACTCCTTAAGGTGACAATTTCTTTGTCCTTTTGCTTCAACACCCATTGGGGAGGGGCTCTATCCAAGGAATCCTTTAATGATTTCATCTCATCCCCCAAATTGTGCTAGCGTATCCCCACTTTGTAGAGCTATGCTTCGAACAACTGGGTTCTTTTCTCCACCACTTTGAGCTTCTTTTCCGCGTCATCCTTTTGCAAATAATGTATCAACATTGGTATACTATGTCTTGAGAGCCTCCAATTGAGTGATATGATCCATATATATAGTTTGAGTATCATACTACCAATATTCTTGCCTCATATCAGCAATAACATTCTTTTCCTTGGGGTGAGCAGATATTTTGTGTTTCTTTCCTTCAATTGGTTCAACCTCATAATGGGTGTATGGGATGGCTTCCACATTTTTATCATGCAATTGCTACGACTACTTGTCCGCCCATCGCTTTTTATTATCCTATGTGATTCTTACAACATTGAAGGCTTCTAGCAGGGTTTCATCCGCTATTTGGGATACAAGAGGGGCAATTAAAAAGGTTAGCAGTGGGGTTAGGGGGTAAGAAATCACTGGCCGAGCTGGGATTACTCCAACCATATCACACCGAGGTCTGGGATCTCTTGGTGTTGAGTATGACAGAGGTTGCTCAGATAGAATTTATGTCTGAGATGATGGAATCAAAGATGGCATGGGTGAAGATGAAGGGGGATGAGGAGGTGCAATGATATGCAGATCAAGCACAAGTAGCAACAAAGGAGACTCTATAAGCTTATGGAGAGAATTACTCTTGGGGTTCTTACATTTATGCATAACAACCACGATTGGAATTATCCTTGAGGTTTGGGCTTGGGATAAGTTAGGTGAATCCTCAATTGTCTTCAATGAAGGAGTGTGTTGAGGGGATAGGGAGTGGGAATGAAAATCTACCATACTCTACTTCTGCACAATCTTGGAGAACTATTTCATCTCTTATTTTTTTATACTCACTTGGGCGACCGCCCTTGCTTCTTCCATATTTGGTAGCTTTAGAAAGATTTTAAACCATTTGGTTTCTATTGTGCTCATCTCAGAAGAGGTGTTGGTTTTGGTGGATTATTTCCTTTTTATACTCATCTCCAACCCTTACAGTGAAGGTGTAGGTGGTTTCTATGCTTCCACTCCAAAAGGTTTGGATGACCTAGTCTTCCTAGTGCCCTGTTGAAGTTGCACAAAACGTGCTTCCTGCTAGGCTACCCACTCCTGGATCTAGATTTCTTGTACTTGGGGTGGACTTTGAACTTCTAGTTCCTCTTCCTCATCATCTTCATTTTCTTCTTCTTCATATTCATCTACCTCCATGTCTTGTCTGACTTCCACTGTGTTATATTCTCTTAGAACTTGGGGAGTGAGATCCTCTTCCTTTCTCTTCTTCCATGTTGTGTAGTCAGAGTCCAACTTGGTTGCAAAGGTAGCATCAAACCTACCTGGGAAGGGTTCTTTGAGATCATCCACCTCACAACGCATTATCCACCAATGTTCGATTTTTCTTTCTTCTCATTTTTTCTTATTTATTATTGATTGAACTAGCTTTGAGCTCAAACACTGATCATGATTCCTTTTAGGGTCAAAGTCTCGCTTGTATGGATAATGGGATATCAACGATGGTCGCTCATGCATATGAAAGCGTGTGAATGACATCATTTGGTCATGTGTTAGGTTTTTGTGATCCAAAACATCCTTATTAGCTTCATTGTTATGGTGTGCAAATTGATGTGGCCTAGCATTGATAGTGAAGCTTTGTCCTAAGGACATCATCTGGGTCATAGTGCCATCAAGGAGGCACCACAAGGAGTCCTAGAGTTGATAACATTTCATCCAACTTCTAAAGCATGATAGGATCCTTTTTCGGTATGATGATAGGCTCAAATGATACCATCTTAGGAAAGATAGCCTTATTTTTTGCTCCAACACCCAATTATTTTCAATAGGGTAAATCTGTTAGCACACTTTCATGCTGAAAATCTAGTTTATCACATAATATGAGAGCATGTACGATAAATTGGGGAACCCATACAACCATATGCATGTTCCTTCCTCCAAGTAGTACCAGTACCCTGTTTCTCATCGATTTCCCCTTAAAAATTGTTGCACCTTACCATAAAGGTACGAGTAAACCTTATAAATGTATGCAAGTGCAGGTCCCAAAAATCCTTTATTGAACTCCAAATATGAATTGCTTCTCGTGAGCACAAACATCCAATATAATACATGACGCTTCTTTCCCTAGTCATCATTCTCCTTGAACTGCACACAATGCCTTTCGCGAGGCATAAAATAAAAGAACAACCATACTAGATAGGATACATACACAAAATTTGTGTTGAACTTCCTTTGATATTCTACTAGTTGCTTCTTCATGTTTCTGGCCAGAAAATTTATCCAATCCAGTATTATGGCATGGTGGGCTCTTAGTACAACATGAGCCATCACCATCTGATGGGGGTGGATAGTATCATAGGATGAAAGACCCAGTAGCACCACTAGTATTGAAAGAATGAGCTGAATCACATCCCTAAAATCCATCAACAATCTCGTATTATGCATATACTCCTTTGGTAGCTTACCCAATACTTCACCTGCCCAAATCCTAGGGTCATCCTCTCAATTTTTCTCTTTGCTCCTCCAGGCTTATAATCTTCAAGCACCCTACTAGGATGTGTTAGTCTTACAATGGCACTGAGAGGGGGGGTGAATCAGTGTAGTTATTTTATACTTGAATTTACAGCTCTTAAAACTAAAATAATGAAACCTTAAAACAGATAAAGCAAGTATCACAAGAGAACATCACACAACACAAGATTTAACGAGGTTCACCAATTTGGCTACTCCTCAAAAATGACTTCTTGGACTACCATCCAAATCCAGCCTTTGCAAAGCACCAACTTTACAATCAATTTACCAACACCCACTGGAAGGATCAACAACCCCTTATTTATCCGTACTAACGAGAAGGAGCACCAACCCTTGATTTACCAGCACCTACTGGAAGAAGCACCAACCCCTGATGCCAAGCTGCAACCTGGACTTCAATTTTGAATCTAGAAGTTTAACAGAAGGATACCTTTGTTTTTGCAAGACCCTGACTGGTCTTCTTCACCTTTTTGTTCTCTGCGCATTCTACTCTCTCTGCGCAATCACTTCGCACACTCTGCTTCGTTATAGTCGACCTTCACGATCGTCTTCTCCCTTTCACACACTGCTATCTTTGCGAACTTCGTACTTAGCACGATTCGACACAACTTGCTCTCTGCGCACTACTACTGAACTTTGCACACTTCAACTACTTCTCAATTCTCCAAATAACCCTCCTTTTATAACGACATTTTCATGATGAAAACCCTAATCTTAGTCGACTGTAAACCCTAATCTTAGTCGGCTTTCATAGCAACTGTAAACCCTAATTTTAGTGGTGGGTCATCGGTCTTCGTCGGCTTCAACTAACGTGAAAAACACAGTCACGATCGCGACCTTCCCTCCTTGCTCTTTCTCTTGAATCGCCTTCAAAGTCTTCTCTTCGCTTTTGTCACGAAATCATGCCCCTTCTTAGCTTCTTTCTTTTGTCATGAATCGCGACACTTCTTATTATCTCTCTCCTATTTTAGTCGCGAATGCGACATGTCTTGAATCGTGCACTTTTCTTCTTGTTCTCTTTCTTAACTTTGTCACAAAAGCACACTTCTTTCTCTTTTTCTTCCAACATGTCCGAATCGAAATTTTCCCTTGCCTTTTCTCTTCCAACATGTTGCGATAGTTTTTCCCTTTCTCTTCCAACTTTTTTTTCCTTTTCTCTTCCAACATGTCCAATCTTTTCCCTTTTTCTTCCAACATGTCCGTGTTTTTCCCTTTCTCTTCTAACATGTCTCCTTTTCCTCTTTTCTCTTCAATGTATCCTTTTCTTTTCTCTCTTCCAACTTTCATCTTTTTCCTACTTTTTCTCTTCCAACTTCTGATTTCTTTTGTATATGTCCGATATCATGCCTTTTCTTACTTGTCTTTTTCTTTGACTTTTGCTTGGGCCTTCGGTTTCTTGGATCATCATACTTTGAGTAACCTGAACTCCTATCTTTTCATCCGAAGCTTTTGAACTCCTTCTCTTATAGATCTATCCTGTTGACCAAATTTTACCTTGCTCAACAATCTCCCCCTTTGGAGTTGGCACACTTGCAATTTCCTAACTCTTCTCCCCCTTTTACAATAAACCAAACCTCCCCAGTCCATGCACAACATTCTTGGCACATTATTACATTTAGCAAATCATGGCATGGAAAAGATAATCAAATACTTAAATGCTCCCCAGAAGTGTCCTAGCTAGTCAATTCTTGGGAAGTGTGACCACTCCCATTTATTAGGTACTCAAAAACTCCTTGGGCAATGGGTTTATGAAAATATCCACTTCCTAGTTGAACAAAATCCAACTTAACCTCCCTTCAAATTTCTCCTTCAAAAAGTGTACCTAATAGCAATGTTTTTTTGCATGATCATAACCCTTGGAGATGTTAATGGTGTTATCACCTATATTGGCTCCGAAACTAATACCAAGTATTTTAGGTTTGTTCATCCACAATACAGCATACAACAGTTGTCGAATATACCCCCAGCCGCCCACAATCTATCTCCAAGATAGAATGCACCTCCCTAGTCCTCACACACTCATACGAAATAAGGGTGAAGTCTTTACCTCGAACCATAATCACATTACATATATAAAATAAGTATTTTTTTCTTTCTTTCTCCACCAATGTTTCTTAAATCTATAATAAATTTCCCCTCTATCTTAAAATTTGATCCTCTTCTTTCATTCTCAACTTGGTTTTTGAAATCTTACATTACTTTATAAATCACAAAAAAATATTACACCATTTTTATTCTCATGGTCCACATATACGTGTATTGTTCCGTTTGTTTGTAGTACTCTTTTGTTTTAATGTGCTCTAGTTTGCTCCCTTTGGAAGAGTTTGTTGTGGTGGGATATATCTCACTACCCTTTTTGAGGTGTTTTACTAGTTATCAACATGCAGTCTCTTGTGCCACACCATTTTCTTCTCTTCCAATAAACAGCTCCTTTGAGTCTCGAGCATGTAGTTCGATGTCCTAATCTAGTTCTATCAATTTTCCATTTTCGCTCACACCCCTTCAAAACTACTTCAGCCTTTATCACAAATATGCTTCCTCCAAGTTATGTTTCAACCCATCCACAACAGCTTCTGCTTAATTTTCTCATAATTAACGACCTTTCAACACTTTGCTCCATCATTATTTCTAAACTTTATAACCACCTTCATATTTCTATATCTCAAATTTTGTTTGTCACTCTATGATTGGGCATCCACTATCAAGTATCCATGGTACATATTTATTCTCTTAAATTTTTGTACTATTAATTCCTTTTCTTCCTTAATCCTCTTTCTTTCCCTTCATAGTAGATTTGGCTCTTTTTTGCCTTTCCCTTATCAATAGCTGTGCATTTTTTGAGAAGTTTTCTATTTTGCTCATCTTGTTTGGTTGAAATTTCCTGCCATTGTTTATACTTCCTTTCTCGGTTTGACCGTCTTCTTTAGTTTTGTCCTGCCATTGCTCAAGCGGTGTGTCTTTCCTTTAGTGGGCCAGGTCTTCTTCTTCTTTTGTGTGACATTGGTGTCCTCTTTCTCTCCTTTTCCTAGCTTTTTTCTTTTGGTTTTTTCTTGTCAACTGTCTTTCTTCTCTTTTGGATTCTACATTTATGGTCTTTGTCCTTTGTGTTCTCCTCCCAATTTGTGGATTTGTCATTTGTCTTTCCATAGACTTACTCCGTTTGTGTACAACTATTTTCTTATTCTCTCTTTTTATTAACCTCTCTTCTTCTAGTTAATATCTATTTTCTTTTTCCTTCGTCTTGTTTTTGGATTCTTCTCTTTCAAGTATGTTTCATTTGCATCCTCAAGCCTTTTTTTCTTATTTTTTCCTCTCTTTTCCCTCTTCACACCCTTCTAGTCTACTCCCAATCACTATTCCCTTTTCTATTTACTTCTTCAATGCCATGAAGCTTCCTTTCCTCTTCCTGCATTCTAGAGATAACTTTTCTTCTGAGTTGCCTTTTCATTCTTTTCTCTTCCCTTTCTGTGTCCTTCATCTTTTGTTCTTCTCATTAGTTTAGTCGCAAAATGCCCATGCCTCCTTTTTAATACTTTTCCTTTTTCCTTTTCCTCTTTTAGTTTTCTCAACTGCTTCCATTTCGTTCTCTTCTTCCTATTTTTTTTTTTATCTTTGCTTTTCTGTTTAGTCTTCCTATCCTCATCTCATATGCTCAAGGACCATACATCTCATCTATACTAATATTATTTTAGCTTCTTCATAGAGACTTTAGATCAACCTTGGGAAGAGACTTTATTTTCCCTAGACTCTTCGTATCCTCAGTCCTTCCTTATTTCCATTAACTCTAGTTCCTCAATGTTTCTCTCTTTATTTTAATGATCATTTACTGCCTCCTTGTCTTATCATCTCATTCATGTACTCCTTAGTTTGTCCCATATCTCTTTTTTTTCAAATCTGTCTTACTAGTTCTTAATCCGTGGAGCATTCTTTGCTTTTGGTTATTTTCAATAGTTTCTTTTTTCACCTTTGGGGTGTGGTATAGTTATCCACTAACTGATCCATGTCTATCCCAAGAAGATTGTTTGCATCCCATTCTCTGAGTATGTCCTCAAACATGGTGCTTTATTTGTGGAACCTTCACCACCTTGTGTCTCCAGTCCCCTAGCTTGTGAACTTAGCTAAACCAATTGTTAGTCTTACATGCAGAGGGGTAATCAGTAGTTCTTTTTACATGATCTATTTATAAGCAAGTTCACAAGACTCACCAACACAGATTTACGAGGTTCACCAATTTGGCTACTCCTCAATGCTTGGACTACCTCCAATCCACTTGAAGCACCACTTAAAGGAGCACCAACACCGCACCTAGAACCCAGACTTCAATTTTGAATCTAAAGTTTAAAGATACCTTTGTTTTTGCAAGACCTGTCTTCTTCACCTTTTTCTTTCCTCCTCTATCCACTTTCCTTCACGATCTCTTCTCCCTTCATCCTTTGCTATCTTTCAAATTTGCACTTACGATCTCAATCTCTCCCACACCAACTTCACCCCTCAACTACTTCTCATTCACCAACCCTCCTTTTATAACAATTTTCATGTGAACCTATTCTTAGTCACTTTCTAAACCCTAATTTTTTTCATTGGTCTTCGCTAACAAAATACAACATGTCGCGATATCGTCCTTTTCTTTCTCTCTCTCTTCCATCACGTGAAACATGTCACGATATCCCACCTTTTCTCCTTCTCTTTCTCTTGCTCGGCGCAAAAAACAACCCCACACCCCCCCCCCCCCCCCCCCCCCCCCCCCAAAAAAACTATCTCACCATACTCCTACTCATTCTTTGGCATCCTCCAAAGACTTCGCTTTGCTTGATATCTACCTTTTAAGTCTTCTCCTTTTCGAGCACCTTCGTACTTGCTTCTTTTCTTTTCGCAAATCGTGACATAATCCTTAAATCCCTCCTTCCTCTCTTTCTTTTGTCATGAAACACAACCTTCTCTCTCTCTTTTTAGTCACACATGTCACGAATCGCGCACTTTTCTTACTTGTTCTCTTTCTTCAAAAACTTTTTTTTTTCCACAGTCCAGAAACCTTTTTCCACTTGCCTTTTCTCTTCCACTTGCAATCGCACAATTTTTCCCTTGCCTTTTTCTTTCCAACATGTCGCAATCGCACGTTTTCCACTTGCCTTTTTCTCTTCCAACATGTCGCGAAATCGTGACAGTTTTCCCTCCTTTTCTCTTCCAACATGTCGCGAAATTCACATTTTTCCCTTGCCTTTTCTCTTCCAACATGTCGCGAAATCACGTTTTTCCACTTGCCTTTTTCTCTTCCAACATGTCGCGAAATCACGACAATTTTTCCACTTGCCTTTTTCTCTTCCAACATGTGAAATCGCGACAGTTTTTCCACTTGCCTTTTTCTCTTCTAACATGTTGCGAAATCGCGATAGTTTTTCCACTTGTCTTTTTCTCTTCCAGCATGTGGCGAAATCGTGACAGTTTTTCCTGCTTTTTCTCTCTCTTCCAACATGTCGTGAAATCGTGATAGTTTTTCCTGTTTTTTCTCTCTCTTCCAACATGTCGTGAAATCGCGACAATTTTTCTTGCCTGCTGTATATGTCGTGATATCGCGACACTTTTCTTACTTGTCTTTTTTTTGATCTTTTGCATATGGGCCACTTCGGTTTTCTTGGAAAATCACTATACATACTCTGAGTAACCTTTGAACTCCTGTCTTCTGCATCTAAAAGGCTTTTGAACTTCCTGTCCACTGCATCAATAGATCTATCTGATTGTGTTGACAACAATGACAATACTGTTGCTGCACCTTGCTCAACAGGATGCTCATATCCTAAAAAAAAATGCTTCTCTAATGGTCTATGCATTATGTAAAATAGGACTTGCAACCTTTCGTTTCGCACCATGCTAGTAGCTACATCATAAAGCTCTAAAATTGCGTGAACCATCTCAGGGAACAAGTGAGTAAAAATTGGCATGAATGGGGCTAGCTGAGTTCTCCATGTAAGAGCTACCAGGTTGTTAGAGGTTGGGTTTGCCACCATAAAGGCTACACCTTCATGGGGAATATTTAGCTTCTCCCTGAGAGTAATTCTGATACCAAAGAGGCCCTCGTATCCATCTTATAGATGCTTTTATAGTTTTTCCTTCGTCATATTGGCACTTTAGTCTTCAACTCCTACACTCCCATTCTCGAAATAATGTTGCCGCATTTGAGAATCAATGATCTCCCTTGATCTTGATCATGCAAACTCTTCCCTTTAGTTTTGACAGTATGGCAATACAAACGAGGGGTAAAATTTGAACCACCAATAATATGTGCTCTACTTATAGCATTTAAGAGAGGTGCAACCTAGGTAGCTAACAGGACAATTTGGGAGATTTTCCTAAAACTACAAATATCTTATCAGGGCAAGATTTTTCTAACAAAAAACTGTTGTTAGTCTTCTTGGAAAACATAACTCTCAGCCAACTAAAACTCCCACACAGGTCATTTATGATAGTTGTGCAGGCCAAAACTTGAAATATATTTTTTTCTTGAGCCCTTCCGACCATCGTGCCTTCACCAAATGTCATGGTCCCATAATATCTAGGCAGATATTACCTGGGATCCAACCTTTTGAACAATACCCAGTTCTATCACTACTATGATGTGTTCTATCAACGAGGTTCCAAGTGGAAGATCTGGCTGATTTGGTCATTACCATTGTTGCGATGCACTTGATATGTGCATTGCTTTTGGAATGAGCGTTGATCGAATCATGTAGATATGATTGGGGTGGCAGTTGGTTTCTCCCATGCATCACATTAATGACATGTTATTCACCTGATTCAGGAAATGATAACACTACCAACCCCCATAATGATGGACAAGTATCATGAACACCTGCGTATTTACATATGATAAAATTTTGTCACTTACCAACAAACGACTGGCAGCCATCCACTACAATTCAATTTTTCTAAGGGTGGAATTTTGGGAGCGCGCAAGATTTGCCATTTTTCCAATTTTCCACCCAAGGAAGGGTGGGATTTTGGAAGAGACAAGTGCTAAACTGTCTTCCAATTTTTTGCCCGCCATGATACTTGGTGACATACCTTATCTTGGTACCCATGAGGTATATGTAACATTGTTTGACATTATTGGCTCATGGATTTAACAAACTAAAGACTGGTACATCAATATGATCAATCCAAGTTTTGGATATGTACAAAGAAAAGGTAAAAGAAAAGAAAACAATTATGTACATATGTACATGTTTGGTATCAGTGGGATTAAGCATAATACTTAAGGTGTTGGCAATTCATTGGGATTGAGAGTATCTGCCCTTTTAGGTCACTTATTTGATAGGAATTTGCATATTTGCAACTTTCGATGAGGTATGGACCTAACCATAATAATTCAAGTTTATCATGTGCACCTGGTTTTGGTCAGTTAACATCCCATTTAAGGACTAGGTCACCTTCATAAAATTGCTTTGGTCCCACTCTTTTATCAAACCAACACTTTACCATACCCTGATGTTGACATAAATTATTGTATGTCCGTTCTCTTTTTTCTTCTAATTGTATCAATTGCACCATTCTCTTTTCCATTGTTGGAGAACCTTCTACATCCATTTCACTCATGAACCTTAGCATCGGGAGTTCTAGATTGATTGGAAGGACCACCTATTTTCCATAGACCAAAGCATATGGTGATGTCTTCAAGGCCTTCTTAGGAGTTATCCTATCCACCCACAATGCTTGATCAAGCAAGAGGTGCTAGCTTCTGGGGTTATGCTCGATGCTTCACTTTATTATCTTGAGAAAATTCTTGTTTGTAGACTCAGCTAGACCATTTCCCTATGGATAGTAATTTGAGGTGGCATTCCAATAGATGCCATATTTCCTAGAAAAATACATTGTCTTGGCACCAATAAAGGATGTGCCATTGTCTAAAATAATAGTGATAGGGATTCTAAATTTGGTAATCAATATTTCTAGGAAGTCAATGATCATTTGCTAATTAGCATGCTTGGTGGCTTTGATCTCAGTCCATTTTGTGAAGTAATTTGTTGCCATTAGGATGTACTTGTGACCAACTAATGAATTTGGATTTATGACTCCAATGAAATCCAATCCCCATTGAAATGACTCTTATGCTACTATCAACCATAGAGGTATGGCAAGGTGTTTTTCTTTCCCAACAAATCTTTTATATTTATCACATTCAACAAACACATGTTGAATCTGTTTGAGAACATGGAAGGCCAATAGAGTCTCGCTCTTAGGATTTTGGCCATCATGGTCTATTTTGAGTAATGTTCCCCCAAAAATCCACAGTGGAACTCCTCAAGGACCTCTTGGGATTTCTTTAGAGGTATGCATCACAACAAGATTCCATCAAAATTCCTCTAGTAGACGGTATTATTGATCAACACATATTTTATGGCTTGCAACCTATATTTGCACCTTTGAGATGCTGTCAAACCTTCTGGGCATCTTCTAGAGTTGAAATAATAGGTCAAATTAGTGATCTAGGAATCAAGGTGGTGTTTGTTCTTGTTTTGACTTAGCGGTGTTTGCTTCTTGTATGCATAAATTAGAATTCACAATGGTAGACTCTGTTAAGTGTTGACAAAGTGCTCAACCTCTTACCAACTTTGTTGGCTAAATCTCTACATCAAACTCCTGAATCTTCATCGTCCAGCCAGCTATTTGGTCACCCCATTCTCCTTGAATCATAAAATTTCTGACATTTGGGTGTACCACATATACAATAATTTTACTCTAGGAGATGAAATGCCTAAATTCTTGAGAGATTTCATAACAACATACACCTATTTTTCAATGAAATTGTATCTTTCTTCATGATCATGCAAAGTTTGGCTAAGAAAGGCAATTGGTCTTTCATTATCATATTTTCCTTTCTGTGTGAGGACTACCACATAGCCCTCCTCCACTCCAAAAGCATATAAAATAAAATCCTTGGAATAGTCAGGATTGATGAGAATTGGGGCTCGTGAGATGGCCTCTTTGATACTTTTGAAAGCATCCCTTTGGGCGTCCATCCACTTGAACTCCACATCTTTCTTCAGCATTTGTGTCATGGGTTTGACTATTTGAGTGAAGTCGGATACAAATTTTTACATAAAGTTGATCTATCCAAAGAATTATTGAAGTCCCTTCTTGCTCATAGGCAATGGCAGATCCAAGATGGCACTTACCCTATCCGGGTCTATGGCAAGCCCTACTTTTGACACCACATGTCCTAGGAGTTTACCTTCTTTGAAAACAAAGATGGATTTATTTGGATTCAAGGATATCCCAAACTCCCTGCACTTTTCAAATATTTTTCTAAGGTGCTCAACATGATTCTCATTTTTATGATAGAAAATGGTCATGTCATCTAAATATATAACAATTACCTTGTTTATCAACTCACAAAATGCAAGGTCCATTACCCTTTGGAAGGTTACACCAACATTAGATAGCCCAAATGGTATCCATTGATATGCAAATATTCTCCAGTTGGTGGTGAATGTCATATTGTACTGGTCTTCATATCGAACCTAGATTTGGTTGAATCTTGAAAAGTTGTCCAATAGTGAAAATAATTCTGCTTACACCATTGTGTGCAATATTTGATCTATTTGGGATAAAGGATAATGATCCTTCAAAGATATGTTATTCATATTTTGGAAATCAATACAGAGCATGATGTTCCCATCCTTATTTCTAACTAGAACTAGATTAGTCACCCATGTGGAATGCTTAATGGGATATATTATCTTGGCATTCAAGATCTTCAACAACTCCTGCTTCATTAAAGCCTCTATCTTTGGGTTAATTGGTATTTACTTCTATCAAAAGGGATTTGCATTGAGTTCCAAATCAATGGTATGCTAGATAACATCCTTACTATATACTTTGAGGTCATCATAGGTCCAAGCAATGAAATCATCATGTTTTCTACACAATTTCTATATCTGACAGATTTCTTCATTCAAGTAATCTACTTCTATTTTCAAGCTTTTTCCTGGTGGAACCTGAACTTCCTTGTAGCCTTTGGAATCAATTTTAATCATGTGGCTTGTTGGATGATCGTTGTTATCAAATAGGCTTTCAAGGGTGATTAACCCCTTTGGTATGTGGTTATTTTTTAACTGAATGAACCCTTCTTCTTCTTCCTCATCTTCATTTTTTGGAGGTCCATCAGTTGAACAATTCATTTCATGGATCAAAAAATCCACTATCTATTCATCACTTTCAAAGACTTCCAAAATATATTCTTGTCTAGGATGGAAGGCTTGTATACCAGTTTGATGATTTTTGCCTTGTGAATGGTGTTAGACACCAGGTAAAAGTTTACTCCTATAGATGCTAGTATATCGGAGTGCCTATTCTGATCCCTTGGGATAGCCTTAATGTTGAGGGCCTCAAATGCTTCTAACATGTCCTAGACTCTATTTCTATAAGCTTTGAGGTAATGTTTCTTGCTGACACACTTCTCAATAATTTGGTTGATCACCAACTCAGAATCTCCAAATATTTGGAGTTGCTTGACTCTAAGCTTCTCCGCCTTCTTCAAACCCAGGCACAGGGCTTCATATTCTATTGCATTGTTAGTGCAACTCCATTTCAATCTATATGAGAAGACCTTTTGGGCTCCCATAGGTGAAACCAAGACTACTCTAGCCCCTACACCATTTTTGCATCTCACCCCATCAAAATAGAGCTTCCATAACTGGTTGGGTGAGGGAGCCAAATCTTCTTGAGTGTCTGGTTTATTTGCCTCTGGTTTTGCAATAGTGTAGGTACCCATTCCTGTCTCTATTATAGCATTGAAGTCCTTGAGAGAAAATTGATCCTCTATTTGCGATTCCTCCAAAACTTCTTCCATTAGGTCCTCCTCTTTAGTCAACATATCCACTATAGTAGCCTACTGGTCTGCCTCTTCCAATCTCTCAATATGAAATGAGGATGGTTTTTCTGAGTAGATTTTTACTCTCTTTTCCTTGCATGGTATTTCCACATGAGAGTAATCTAGAGAGAGGTAGCCACCCAACTTGGTAATAAATTCCCTTGAGAGGCACATCTCAAAATAAGGTTCCAGGTCCACTACCACAATCTCCTGGATCATGGTCACTTGAGGTAATCTATGAAGCACCATAGGTACGTCTTTGATAACACCCACAATTTTCATAAGAGTACCATCCAAATGCAGCACACCAAGATAATTTCTAGTATATTACATACCCATGACATCACACACCACCTTGGGCATGCTCATAGTGACCACATAAATCAATCATGCAGTTATGCACCACCCAACCATCCATTTCTAAGGATATATAGAATAGGGAGGGCCTATTCTTACTACCCCCCATAGTAGAACAACCTTAGACAAAATTATTTTCTAGTCGAGTTTTATTTTGGCTCTTGATCAGCTTGAGAGAAGCCTGGAATAAATCAATCTACCCAAAAATTAGTAGAGCATCGTACATGCTGGCCTTTGAGGGTGTTTTATTTAATTCATTCACAATGTTGAAGGTAGGAATTTTGGGATGCCTATCCTTGTCCTTTCAAAGGGTGCTCAAACTTACTCCTATACTCATGAGTGACCTCAATCCATTGGTGCTTCATCAAGGAAGGGTATTTCAATTTTATCTCTAGCCTCTGCCTGAGTTTTAACCCCTTTTTGTTGAGCTTCACGGGGTTTGGGGTCACTCTTGTGCTACTGAAAAAGGCCTATGAATAGGGACTTATTGAGGAGTTTCTTCTTCAACTTTCCCTTTCTCTTGAGTATCGGTGGTAACCTTCAAGGGGCTTAACTCCTCAAGATTCACCTGAAGTGATTTCTTCTCGGACCTTGTCAAGATAGAGACTTGTTCAATGGATGGCACCATGAAGTTGTGCTCACCATCTCTAATCATATTGATCTATCCTTTTTGGACCTTGTTCTATATTTTCAATGGCCATATTCTGCACGTAATGTTGATGCATCATGCAGGTACTTTCCCCATGGGGATTATTGTATGTAGAGCACCAATAATCTGATTTAGGTGAAAAGGTTGAGGATTTTTCTTCTTCATTAATAAGGACTGCACTAGTTCTTTCAGGAGGCTTGCTGGTGGAGGTAGAATGATCCTTGGTCATGTATGGAAACTTCCTTGGTTGAAAATTTCTCTCATCCTCCCTTATTTTCATCAGAGTGATTCATTGGACAAATTCTTCATGAAGTTCTACATTTCCCATAGTATGGTAGTTTGTGGATCTGGAGCAGGTAATGCAAGAACTATGGAGGAGCAGGAAAATCCAAGATCACTGGTGGAGCAGGAAGTGCTAGGATTGTAGAGATATTGGGCTACTGAGGAAAGTTTACAGGTGATAAAAGTGCGGGGTAAGAAGATTCTAAAATAATTGGCTGTGGATGACTCTAAGGAAGATCATGGAAATATAGGCATCAGAGGTTTGGGAGGGAGTTGACCTATAGGAATGATAACCTTTTTTCCTTTATAGCTTCTTAGAATATTTGAGGAAATTTTAGGATATTTGATTGCCTTATCATCAATCCCAAGTCTGAGTTGAAGGCTCTCAGGTAATAATATACAACCTGCTCATTAGTTGGCTTGAGACCATTGGGCACTCTTTTCCAAGTATGACTAAACCTGATGTTAAAGTTGACTATTTCTTCTTATGAGTGTCTCTGTATCACTGTGAAATGGGTGAGCAAAGAAAATGGATTAGCTTGCTCATTAAATTATTCTATCAATTTTGTGGCCAAGTGTGCCCAAGACCTTATCCGGGCTAAGGGCGAAACAAAAATTAGGGAGTAAGCAAGCAAAAATTGGTGAATATGAGGACCCTTGACGTCGGCCATTCACCTAAAATTTTTAGGACCAATTTTTCTTAGGGTCAATTTGCTACAATATATATCCAAACATAGGTATATTTACTTTTTGGAAAGTTTTTCGAGATGGATCTAATGTGGTATTTTTTGAAGTTATAAGGTTATTTAATAGGTCAAAATTTACCCCAAAGTTTAACATGAAGATGATTTATTTATTTTTAGGATTATTGTTTCTTAGATTTGTCATTTTTTTACAAGTACAATTTGAATCCAACCCCTTATGCATAACCATACCTTATACTTCTATTAGGTAGGGTCATATACCAATAAAGCATATTTTATTTCAAGGAAATGACTAACAGACGAATCATGATGTCTTCTTATTGAATATTGTGAATGATTAATGAAGCAACATATTGATAATGTTCATATGCTATTTTTCCCATGCCATCATATATTGGTAGAGCCTTCAAGGCTACCTATGAAATAGCATGTTGATAAGCAAGATCAAGAGACCCGTATGATTCCAAGTAGGGACTCCTAGGTTTTGATTCTGATTCTGGGCCATTGCTATTTGAAAGACAACAAGTGCTTAAAGTGGGTATACTAGATGAGTATCAATCAACTATTCCTCTTGATTTTCAATAGGAGAAAAATATTTAGCAGCTAATATGGGTTGCCTCCTCCCAAAGGATAGTTCCAATAACTCAACTAGTTCTTCTAAAAGGCTAGCCCTATGTCTTGTAAAAATGAAAGAACAACAAGCTAATATAGCTTTTAGGTGTATCTTTAACAAAGTCATCAGATGATTAAAAGATAATTAGATATAACTATGTATCACCAACCCATTGGTTTATCCTATATATGGAACAATGTCTCACCAGCATGCCAAAAACTGTTGGTTGGAAGTTTGTTTAATGGTAAGGATTGTGCGCCCACAAATCTTGACCAAATTTGAATGGCCTCAAAACTAGAGGCTTTGAGGCCAATCTTCAAAAAAAGCTGGTTCCTAAGGGGTCCTAACTAACTATACTTTGAGGGAAAGAAGGGAGCAAAGGGAAAGAGAGAAAACTAGAGCTAGAACTCAAAAGGAATGGGTTTAGCTGCATCAAAGTACAAGCAATATCTTAGTACCCAATAAACACAAATAAATCATCTAACAAACCATCAAATGCTTCCAATTCACATTCAATGCACAAAGTTCAATTACAAAAATTAAGGAATGAAAAGCATGAAATCCAGAATGTATAATTACAACACATCCATTCATCCAAATTTAACAGATATATATAATTAAACAAGAATACATATATACATGAGAAGTTTTTGAGGCCAGGAAATAATCCACTTGTATTATGTGTATTTAAAATATTACATGCAGGTTGTAATAGCTAAAGAGCCGACCATTTTTATGCCTTACATCCTTACATATATAGCCTCTGAAAGAGCCCTCCTCTATAAGTGAATATAATACCAATAACTAAGATTGGCCAACAAACTCTACTGCATGCAATTAATACACATTAATGAAGAGCAACCAAACCAAAGAAATATTGACTGTATGCACCAACCATTACTCTGCAGACTGTGCCCATCCATTAATTGAAGTACAATACTTTTCACCAGCCACATATGACTATCCCTATGATCACTACACTGACATCCTAGGCCTCATAATGCTTGTGTGCACATGTATGAGAAGAGTTGATGGGATCATCAATGCAACCTATAGTTTATTGTAGAAATTATACTTCTGGCTCACTCAATGGGCCACATGATACATATCAGCTATGCATAGGTGCCTTTGCTGATCAGTCATTAAATTACTAAACCACTTCTTCCATCTTGGACATGTTGCCTCTCTGCTATTGGTGGGAAATTTTTATCTATTCAAATTATGGTTCATCTCCTCTGGTCAGGTGGAAATTCAAGCTAATGATGATCCATTGATGTTCATAATTTCTACATATGTTCCTAACTCAACTTGAGGAGGACCTTTGGGTTAGATTGTAGTCAAGCCATATGGGCACAATTTTATCTCTTTGCACCCACATCCCTTTTTGCAAAAGATGATGGCCCCTGAAAGAGTTCACCAAATTTTGAAGGCTTTGATGGAAAAACGAAAGATATCAAATGGTGGTGGTAGAAATCATGGGTGGACCAAAACATCAAGTGGATTATGGAATAAAGTGGTTCGAGTGATAGAGTGGGTGGACAATCCACCTTTGGCCTTGGGAAAAACTTTCTAAAAGACCCACCCAACTTGTTGGGCAGACCTTTCAAGTGGCTAGTGAGGGTGGATAAATTGTAGGATCCCACCCTTAAGGAGGAGAAATACTCCTACCCATATCAGGTGGGATATACAAGTGCAAACAAGGCAAAACCTCAAACAAATTCTCCCCTATCTCCCCAGTGCCTTCACGAGTAGAATAATGTACAATGGAAGCACCTGCCTAGCACAAAAGACTCTCACCATTGCTCAAATTTTAAAGCTGAAGATGTACATGCTACTACAACAATCTAAGTACCTGATGCCATATGCAAAAATGATATATTTCTAGCACAATGCTCCCAAGGGGCTCCAATACCTATTACACACCGCCTAACCAAAGGATCACTAGTTGAGGAAGAGGATGAGGTAGCTGAGAATTGATGAACTAGGCAGAAGTGTCAAAGGATCCAAAGACCTAGATTGAGCTATATGCATCTACTTGCTTCTAGGAGATCAAAGTTGTCCTAAGGAGCAGTGTACTAGTGTGATGCCTGTTAGCTGCAAGAGTTGTCTTCCTATCTACCGCCATTAATGTCTAAATTTTGAAATCAATGTAAATATACCTATAAATAGTGGAATGTTGGTCATTCCTAAGGGTAGCTCTTTAGCCATTACAATTCATATGTAAGGTTTACCACAGTGTAAATACAAATCCTTCACTGTTTGGTCTCTAGTTTTGCCTTAGCATTTTATTATTAAATGTATGAATGTTCATCTTTGTTTGGTCGTTTAAGTTTTCTCATGATATTCTATAGTCTAGATTCTAAGGGTGTGCATTTGTAAATACGGGTTGGGGGTTTATTTCTGCTAAATCCATTCGAATAGGAGCCCTCTAATTTTGAATCCTAGATCTCATGCACCTGTTCATTAGTTATGGAATTCATCCTCTACCCATTACTTATTGGAGCTAAAACAAATGTTTGATTGATTGATTTGTTAGGTGAAGGGTATGTGTTTCCACCTATGATGCCATGCCTACATAGATCTTGATGCGGCTATACCCGTCCTTGTGAGTTTTGGTTGTGGCGATTTTCCCATTTCTTTCCCTTTTTTCCTTTTACCTGCTCTACGACATAGATAGCTAGAACCATCCTGAGGAACCAATCTCCTTTGGATATTGACCATCCTATCTAGTACCGATGCGATGACCATTCTATGCTTGGCATTGGTCTACATCCCCCGCTGTGTGTGCATTGCCGAATCAACAACCAATTGTTTTTGGTAACTCTACTGGGGAACTCATTGAGTTTTTGTATTTTAGAAAATTAGAGTTTGGTGACTCTTTGATTCACCCATATTTGGTCAATGTCACTTGGTGACTCTGACTGCGTGATACATCTAGATTATGAGACCAGTCACCTATTCATGCTGAAGATCCAAACATTCCAGAGGACTCAAGGTATGATGAACAACCTTGAAATTGCTAGTAGAGATAGCATGTTCATTTGGTGATTCTGACTCTAACTCCAACAGAAGAACCAATACCTCTGAAGACGTGTCATAATGGCTCAACCATATTTTCCTTAGTGAAATGGTCTCAATCCACTGAACCTCCAATGCTAGCATGAGATTCCCAAGGGTGCCCTAAAGTCCCTAACCAAATATAATGGCACCTTGGGAATTTCTCGAGAACATCTAGAAGATGTCATCGCACTAGCGCCCCTCCATGGTATTACCCATGAAGACGTCATGGTCAGACTCTTGATCCTGTGTCTAGAAGGGAGGATGCTGCTATGGTATCAAACCCTTGGGAAGAAGACTATCTACTCATGGGTGGACTTGGTGGGAGTTTTGATCAACATATTCGACGAATCCATGGATTCTTTCCAATTCTTGATGCATCTCTCATTCCTCAAGAGGGCACCTTTTGAATCCCTCGTAAATTTTAACATTCGATTCAAGAGGAGTTGGAAGAGTATTCTCCATTAGTACCAACCATCATCCACTCAGGCTTACTTGTACTATGTTCGAGATCTCAACTCAAATATAGGCCTCCTAATGCTACAATATAGGGAAAGGAGATTCCCTCAAATATTTTAGGAGGTCGTACGGGTAGAGTGACTCTTTATTTAGGTATAAAACACATCTTCAGATGACTCCACCCTTCCATTCCATTTTCCAACTGTTGTTGTTTCTCTCTCAACTACACAATACACACCATGGATGCCATATCAAGCTGTACAGGAGCTAGGGCTACAGTCTGGTGGAATACAAGGGACAAAAATCTTCTCTAGCCTAAGTAGGATAAGTGCAAGAACCACTCTTGAAATTAACAACTTCAATGCTTACACATTTCCCAAAAAAATGGAGGATCTAGATCAGGGTGGAATTTCCACCTATAGAGAGGGTATTTTTGCACCTTTTTGTATCCAAGAACATGATGAGTAGGGGCCAAGTCATCTCCATGATGGATTAGCTGATCAACACCTAATTACCGAGGAGGTCCCATTAGTAGCAAGTCCAATTGATGAAGGCTATGAAGAAAGATACACAAGGTCATCAGACACGTGTAGTGCCAAAATCTCACAGCTGGTGTATCCCAGAGATTGGCAATACTGGAGCCTGTTAATAGATAAACCAATACTAGAAAAAGGTTTACATGTGGTAAATATTTGGGCCACATTAATCATTGAATGTATGAGTACTGGAATGCATGATGATCTACCACATCACATTTGGGATGTGACTTGGCAAGTGATGAGAAAAGGTCAGTCTGAATTCCAACAACAACTAAAGTACAATATGATCTAGTCAGGGAACTACATATTTATTGGGTAGTTTCCAAAAGGTAGTCTTAGGATGGCGGTATGTCTATCACACTGTAGTTTTGTGTAAATAGGATAACTATTAAATAAAAGTGTAGAAGGTACATGACATGTATGAAATCATAAAATTTTTAACTCAATGGTGACATAGGTTCCAGAGGTTAGGCATGATGCAAAGCATTCTCCTTCGTGGTTCATATCTTCCTTACATTTATTGTTGTGATCCCATACCCAATTGATCTAAGGCTCGCAAATCAAGCACCTCTACATCTGATCTTACAAAAGACATGCACTCCTTTTTCAAAAATAGTTCCCACTCCTCATGTACCAGAAAATTAGGCTTATAAAAACACTCTAAAGGTCATAAGTGGTAGAAGTTAAGGAACATGGAACTAAGAAAGATACTGCATCTGAAGATTCCTTGGAAGAGTGGAGATGAGAAAAAGAGGTTCTTGCAAGATTGTGTCAAAAAGAGGTGTTGCGTTGGAACTAGAAAATACCCCTAGAATTTTATTTGTTCTTAAAGCCTCCATGATCCTTTACGAGGTATGTTAAGGAGAGTACGATTTGTGAGAATGTCCCATGGATCACCTTCCCTCTTATTTTTTTTACTTTTTGGTCCCTTCTTATTTCTCTTTCCTCGGTTCTCCCCTCTCACTGACTTTGTTGGTTAGTGAGGTCCTTCCTCTTATCTCTGTTGTTTCTTATGCTTTTCCCTTCCACTGTCCTTGTTTGTCTCTCTTTTCCTTGTCTCCCCTCTTATTTTATTCTCATTCCCCTATCATTTTTTCATGTTAATTATTTTACATTTCTCGCTTGTTTGTCCTCCCTCCCCTATTTTTTTCCCTGCCCCTCTCTTTGAGAATGTCTTAGATTACTGTAGCCTTCTGGGTCCTCATTTCCCACAAGGAAAATGTCCATGTGAGTCACCAATAGTGTGGGCATAGTTTTATCTCTTTGCACCCACATCCCTTTTTGCAAAAGATGATGGCTCCTTGAAAGAGTTCACAAAATTTTGAAGGCTTTGATGAACAGGAAAAATATATCGAATGGTGGCAGTAGAAATCATGGGCGGACCAAAACATCAGATGAACGGTGGAATAAAGTGAGGTGGGTGATAGAGTAGATGGAAAATCCACCTTTGGCCTTGGATGGAAATTTCTAAAATACCCACCTAACTTGTTGGGCAGACCTTTCAAGTGGCTAGTGAGGCTGGACAAATTGTACGACCCTACCCTTGGGGAGGAGAAAGACTCCCACCCATCTCTGTGGGAGATACAAGTGCAAACAGGGTGGAAACTTAAAGAAATGCCCACCCTCTCTCCCTAGTGCCTCTGTAGGTGGAAAAATATACAATGGAAGCACTCGACTAACACAAAAAACTCCTGCCATCGCCTGAATTTCAAAGCTAAATATGTACATGCTACTATAAGAGTCCAAGTACCTGACATCGTATGCGAAAGTAACAAATTTCTAGCATGATGCTCCTAAGGGGATCCAGTGCCTATTACGCACTGCCTAACTAGAGGATCACCAATCGAGGAAGAGGATGAGGTAGATGAGAATTGGTGAACTCGGTAGAAGTGTTAGAGGATCCAAAGGCCCAAATTGAGCTAGATACATCTACCTGCTTCAAGAAGATTAACGCTACCATGAGGAGCAATGTACCAGTCCAGTGCCTATCAACTGCAAAATTTGTCTTCCCACCTACTACTATTAATGTTAAAATTTTGAAATCAATACAAATATACCTATAAATAGTAGAATACTGGTCATTCCTAGGGATGACTCTTTAGCCATTACAATTCATATGTAAGATTTACCATAGTGCAAATACAAATTCCTCACTGTTTGTTCTCTGGTTTTGCCTTATCATTTTATTATTTAATGTATGAATGTTCATCCCTATTTGGTCATTTAAGTTTTATCATGATATTCTACAGTCTAGATTCTGTGGGATCTACTTGAGTGATTCAAGGGTGTGCATTTGTAAATATAGGTTGGAGGTTTATTTCTACTAAATCTAGTCAGATAGGAGCACTCTGATTCTGAATCCTAGATCTCATGCACCTGTTCGTTGGTTCTAGAATTTACCCTCTGCCCACCACTTCCAAGAGCTAAAATGAAGGCTTGATTGACTGATCTGTTAGGTGAAGGGCCTATGTTTTCATCCATAGCACCATGTCTACATAAGTCTTGATGCGGCTATACCCATCCTTGTGAATTCTAGCTATGACCATTTTCCCATTTCTTTCCCTCTCTTTCCCTTTTTTCCTTTTACCTGATCTATGACATAGATAGCTGGAACCACCCCGAGAAACCAACCTCCTCCAAATATCGACTACCCCATCCAGTATTGATGCAGTGACCATTCTATACTTGACATTGGTCCGCCTCCCCCGCCCTATGCGTGGTGTTGGATAAATTACCAACATGCCACTCCCCAAATTTTTGCCTAGTATATCTTACTTTTCCCTTATGGCGAAGATTTGGGCTCAACCTTAGGACCATGAATCCCCATTATTCCACCCCATTCAATTTGATCAAGCCTCAGATACCAATCACGATGGATCTTTAGGTTCTACCAACTTTGAACAACCTCTTACTTTTTTGCACTCCTTTATATTGATCTTTTCATGGTGGGGCTTTGGGAGCACTAGTAATTTGCCATCTTCCCAGTTTTTCACCCCTTATTTCATCAGGGCATATTTTCAAGACCCACTCTAGGAGAATGGACTCCCATTTTCTAGCTCACCTTAATACTTCACCATATTTCGAAAAGCTTCAAGTGGCCTTCTATGTTGCTTCAAGGGGCAAACTTGCCCATTTCCCCGACCATCATTTTTCTTCTTCTTTTTTTTAGTAGAACCTTTGGGTGTGTCCCCACTTACCATGAGAATAATGTGGGTGAGGGAAAAACCACCCAAACCTTCCTTTTTTGGGTCTTTTCAACTGCAACCAACATATAAATCTTTGATAAATTACAAAATTTTTAAAATAAAATTATAGGAAATCCATCCAGATTAGGTGCCTTGTTAGGATGAAAAGAGAAAATTGCTTTATGTAGCTCATCTATATATGTATTCTTCTTCAAAATTTCATTTTGTTTGTTTGTGATAATTGATGGAATATTTTGCAAAATCTTATGGTGTGCCTCCTTATATTGCTCATTATCTAACAACATATTTTTAAAATAATTAATTACTTACTTCTTGATTTCTTCTTCTTCCTCAATATTTCTTCCATTTGGAGTTAAAATTATTTTTGATGTGATGAAAAAAATCTTATTTTTATTGTAGCTTGAATTTTTTTGGTATTTCCATATCCTTGAGTCATTTTTCCCTGGATTTTTGAAACCAATATGATTCCTTTTTCAATGCATTATTATTTTTAATCATTTAAATTTAAAGTGGGTTTTTATGGACCCAAAACCTGATTACAACAAGGCAAGAGACTTTTTAAACAAGGCCACAAAAAGGCTACAGGAAAGGACAACCTTAAGGAAAAGGATTGCCTTTTAGGATAGGCTTAAGGAAATCCTTTCAGGATAGGCTAAAGGATAGCCTTTTAGGATAGGCTTAAGGACAACCTTCCAAGGATGCGGGAGAAAAGGAAAAACCCACCCTGAAACAAATTTGAAAATCCCGCCCAGTGGGAGGAGGAGAAAACAAGATAAACATTTGAAACTCCCACCTAGCCACTAGTTTGAACCACCCAATAGGCAAGAAAAAAACAACCCACCAAAATTTGAAGAACAAAATCCTGTGTAGGGAAAAATACAAAAATTGGGTAGAAAACATCGAAAAACCAGGAAGAAAAACCAAAAACCCCCCTGAGAAGAAGGAAGGAGCCTGGAAACCATCCAAAAAAATACAAGGATGCCAAGGAACATCATCCTGCACAGGCCAAAAAAAGGTACGACAAACAGGGTACTCCATAGGCCATGAAATCCCATTGCAGTAAGGAAAACTACTCAGAATTTGAGGGAGAAACATTAGTGCAGAAATACGAGCCAGGGAAAAGAGGTGGGGAGGTCCTAGGGAATCTCAAAAAAAGGAACCATGAAGCATGAGCTACCAATGATAAGCGCATGGCCCCATCGAAGGCCAAAAAAGTAGCAAGAATTCTACAACAACCTTCAACACCACCGATGAGCAGCTTCAGGGATCCAAAAGGGGATAACCAGTAGGAACACAATAGAAATAAACACAGAGCCCCATACCCAAGCCACAAAAAATTTGAGAACCCACCATCAAGCCCACATCCAAAAACTCAAAGAGCAACACCACAGGAATAAAGACATGGCCCCTTTCCAAGCCAAAAAGAAACTATGAAGAGCTACTCATGAAGCCAAAATCTTAAGTCATAATGCACTACACCAGAAGAACCTATGATCCTCTGCTCCAAATAGGAACCTACAAGAAGATGGGACATAGCAACAAGCTCCAAGGAAAATGATTCCTGAAGGAACTTAGGAATCCCAGGGAAGGACCTAGGGAAAACCTAGGGACATCCCAGAAAACCCCAGGGACGTCCCAGTTTATAGGCACCAAAAGGAAACCCCACCAGAAGGTATGGAAAGGGGTAGAAAAAATAATAAGTGACATCCCATACCAAGGAGATCATTTGCAACACCAGCTAGCCAAGGAGGAAGGGCAAAGGGAGTGCTAGGGAACTGGAACAGAATCCAGGGATGTCCCAAAAAATCCCAAAGATGTCCCAAATCACTTTTTCAATGCATTATGATAATAAAAAAGTAATTTTTTTTCTCACACATAATAACTCTAGTTCATTCCATTGATTTATACTATCTCTTATGAATTTTAAATATTCATTTTTCCCTTTAGATATTTTATCTTTTGAACAAACCTATACATAGATGATCCTTAAAATTTTACTTCATCCCACCATAACATATCCATTTTGGAGGAATCAAGGTCTTGGAGCAACACAGAATAGAAGCAAAGCAACTTTGGATGACCATTATTGAGCAATCATAAGCCAAAAGAGGATATTGCATACTCTATTTGCAACCATGTATTAGATAACGAGATTTCATCAAATCTCTCTACCATATTGTAGACACCAAAATCTAGCCACTTGTTATCCATCCATGTCCCTCAATCATAGCCACCCATTATATATATGTGTATTTACTTAATATATATTAATATTAATATATATATATATATATATATATATATATATAATAAATATATATGTATTTATATGAATTACTCCTAGCCCTCTGTCATGTTTTAATCTCAGCCATCCATCCATCTCAATCCATGTTATTTTTCCAAGCTTAATCTACACCCTTCCTCATGTTTTAATATTGATCACTCATTTTATGTTGTTAAAACCCTAACATGTTCAACGATGGATTATAAAAGATGAGTCATTTTGATCAATCAAACCCTTAAGCCCCTTAGAAATCCTTACACCATTAATCCACTTAAGCTCTCTTAGAATATTAAGAGATCCTTAAGCCCTTAAGCCTTAGCCATATTACTATCACTTTTTCCCCTTGCCGCCACCATCGCATCCCCTATTTCCACCACAACAAAACCCATGTGAACCAGATCTGGATCTATGACACTTTCCTCAACCCCAAAACATCCTCCAGAGTTTGTAGAACACATCTGGTTATTTTTGGAACCCTTTTGAGCATCCACAAAAATCATAGAATGCCTCTTGGTGTTTCCTACAGTAGATCTGCAGTCCTATGACCCTCAAGCATTTTTTGGGCATTCTCATGACCATCGATGATAGAAGTAGAGATAGAAATTAGCATGTTGACAAGGTAAGAAGTTATTTGTACTTAGTTTATATTTTTGTACTTTTTGCTTACAATATCATATTGCAACATCTAGGGATTTAGTTGCTTTTATATTTCTAATGGCCTCACACAATGGAACCCTCATAGGTGCTTTTAATCCCTTTTTCTTGTTTTCTATTTGCAGGTACATGAATCATATTTCTGGAAGTTGTTAAAGCTAGGGTGGTCCCGTAGGGATACACAAGCCCACCCAAAACTCTTGTTTGGATCGAAGACGAGCTAGAAGACACCAGTTATTCTTTGAAATAGGGTTTTGAAACCCTAGATTTGTAACATTTGTATCAATACCAAATCATGTTGTAAACATTGGAGATCAAGGCTCCATTTATATCAATAAAATATTATCTCTCTTCACTATGCAACATATTGTGTATTGGTTTTATCTATTTGCTTTGGTGTTGTTCGTTTTATGATTTACAAAATGGTGATCATGGTGGGACCCCAAAAGGGTTATTCATGTTAATTTATCTTGTCACAAATTTCTATTTTTATTTCCATCTTGCAGGTTCTAAAAGTTTGATCATGCAAAAATCACAAAAAATGAGGATTTTTGGAGGTTGCAAAATTCGATCGAAGGTCACGCAAATGCCCTGCAACGCTCGAGAAACGCACTGCAAAGTTTAGGATATGCCCTATATAATTACAAAAACTTTGGGAAGCATTTAATAGAGTGGGAAAGAAATACATAGGCTTCCTGGTAAGCCTGCTTCAAACCCTAACCCATTTCTATTTTCATTTTCTTGCTTTTTACAGTAAAACTAACAAAATAAAATAATTCATTTTATGTTTAAAGTAGTTGCATTTTATTTACATTTTAGGCACTTATATCCATAATATAAATTGCACATAGATTTAAATCATGCATTCACTATAGATCATATTTATTTTAGATTTCTGTTGCTTTATGATGTATTCATTCACTATTTCTGTATGTTGTTTGCATTTGAAATTACAAAAGCATAAAATAACTTCATAGTAGAGTTGAAAGCTTTCATTTTTACTTTTCTAATTTGTAATAAGATCGTAATACCTAAGTATACTTCTAATTTTGAAATCACTTGATGATTTAGGGCAGAAGAACTGGGCGAACCCTCCACTATTGGAATCACTTGATGATTCAGGGTGGGTCTTAAGTGGTGTACCCCTAAGTTATTTTGAGGAGCTTAGTGTTGATGTTCTTGGATTCTATATTAGACGAGTGAAATAGGTGTGTTTTCAACATTGAGTGAACACAATAGATAACACAAATCTTAAAATGAATCACAATAAACAACAATGAGTTGGATTTCATCACCAACCATTGTTTGAGATTGGTGACGGTGGGCTTCATCTCCATCCATCATATCTCGCCTATAGAAGCCATAGTCACCCATGAGAAAACTTTTTGGATTTCATCACCAAGAAGAATTTCATTTGCCATCCAGCATTAGATTTCACCTTGCATAATAGTTTAGCTTAACATATCAACAACACCAAAATCTCACAAAAAAAAACTATTGCAAAGCATAGGATTGAATTGCTTGTTTTATTTTGTGTGTTCTCCATTTGCATTTATATTTTTGCACATTCCACACACTTCACCACCCCCATATAACTCATTAGCTTATGTTTTCAACCCAAATCTAAGCAAATATTCCAAGTCAAGCCCTTTACAACCAAGACACTTCATCTATGGAGTGTTCCACGTCTTTCCCTACCACTTTTATGGTTAGCCCTATCAGTGTGATATAGACAAGATATTTTGATTTGTTTGCGGGTCCATCACACACTGTGTATACTTCAAACATTGATGTGTTACACAGAGCCACCAAAATCCCAATTTTAGAAACTGAGCCATCATATCCCATAGATCATAACATCACCCAAATAGATATGGCTAAAGTGGAAGGTTTTCAAAGATTCACTAACTATGTTCTAGAGAAAATCAATAGTTCACCCATGCATGATCCTTCTTCTCAGTTGGAACTTACCCATTCATAGCATTTTAGTTTCACCCAGGTGTATACTAACTATATTTTTGAGGTATCATCTGCATCTTCCCATCTGGTCCCTTCCACAACAGTCATATGTTCAAAGCACCTCCATTCCATCTTCATATACCACCACCTCTGGCAATCCATTATATGAGGTACATGTCAGTGTTGCTTCACAAATACTAGCTTCCACTACATCCACTACCCCTCATTTAGTTACAATCCCTATTGCAACGTATCCTCCACCCACTTCACCCATTCCAACCACATCTACACCATATGCTTTAGATCTAGCCATACAATAAACATGGAAACACCTTAATAAATTGATTAAGGATCAAAAAAATACTTAGTCTTGTCCCAAACAACAAGTACATGTGGTAAATATTAAGCCCAAAACTACTTCAACTTAACCTACATTCTTTTCATCAAATCCATCATGGATATCGTATAATTTTATGGTTTCCATTCCGACACCTCCATCAACCCATACCAATTATATTCCAACAATTCAACCCATTCATAGTCCTCAAACATCATCTCCATTCCATCATTTGCAATCATTTCATCATCAAGCCCAACATCACCAAATTCAATCCAATCCATCAAATCATCAAAATATCATCACACCTTAGTATTTCACCACTTCATCTCCACACAATCATCAAGTGATTCAGGGCTTCCACATACCTGGGGAAGACCCTAGAATTCAAGCAATGCAACAACATATTGATAGCTTGATGCAACATACTCCTGGTATGATGAACTATAAGCCAACTTTAAGATAACTTATCAATCAACCAATTCAATTTTTGATACCATCACCACCATATTTGGTATATTTTACAGTACCAAAATTTGACAAATTCAAGGGGACTAAGGACCCTAGAGAGTATGTGAGGACATTCATTCACTCATGGTTCATAATTAAAAATCAAGATGTCGTAATGCTCAAAACTTTTTCTTAGACATTGGGGGGAGATGTCGTAGAGTGGTATAACCATATGCCTCATCATAGTATTTATACTTTTGAACAGTTAGTAGACAAATTTCTCGGAATATTTTTCCTCAATGTTCAAAAGAAAATTTTATTGAATGATTTTTATAATATTAAGCAATTTGATGATGAGTCAATCTATTATTTTGGCAACCATTGGAGGGCTATTATCACAAAACTACCATTATCCCTACCAATGGAAGAGCTAACTCGATTTTTCACCAATAGTTGCCTAAAACCCATCTCCTGGTTATTGCAATTACAACAATATAGATCATTTGAAGAAGCTCTTGCCTAGGCTAGCATAATTGAGGAGATAAAAATCCAAGAAGGTGTGCTAAAGCCTAAAAATAAAGAATGATAGAACAAGGGCCAATATAAAGGAATTTATTCTAGCCAATCTAAGCCAAATTAGGCTAATCAAACAAATAAAGTAAATCAAGTGGTCATGAGCCAACCGGTAGTGGCTCAAAAACAACAACCCGTGCAACAAAAACTATAATAAATTGCATATCAAACGGTTCCTCCACTATCACAAGTTCAAAACATAGTGCCAACTGTGAAAAATTGCCAACGTTGATAATTTATTCGACAAAATCGCTAATACTGATAGTATTATTGAGTTGTCATTGATGTCAAGGTAGATATCTTCAAGGGTGATTTAATATTGTCATTGATGTCAAGGCATATATATTCAAAGGTGATTTTATATGCTTTAATATTTAAATATTAAAGTGGAAGGTTTATATTTAAATCAAAATATTTAAATATATAAAAGTTTAAATATTATAATTTGCATAGGCCAACCTCCTTGAGTGCACCATACAAAAGTGAAATTAAATTTAAATGTTTAAATGCATGGGCTGACCTCCTTGGGCACAAATGACAAAAGGGAAGCATATTAATATGAGGCCATTAATTCACTTTGGAGATGGCAAGCAATTCGAATATCCTTTGAGAGGAGAGCGAGCAGTGAGTAGAAGACAAGGGAGGACGTCCCGAAGAGGAGCGCGAGTTTGGTGGCATAGCAATGATCCAAAGGAGACTTTAAATATTTGATTGTGCCACTTTGATATCAATCGAGTGGTTAGCCTAGCCATTTTCCTAGCCCACGTTAGGGCGCTATTGTGTAGAAGGTCCAAAGTTTGAATCATCTTAGTGGCTTTTTTCTGTGCGACTAAAGTGCAAGGTATGGAAGGTTTAAATATTTGATTGTGCCACTTTAATATCAACCATTGGGTTAGTCCAATCAGTTGCATAGCCCGTATTAGGGTGTTGCGATGCAGAAGGTTCGAAGGTCGAATCCCCTCGATGCTTGTTTTGCTATGGTTTTGTTGTTCGAGATAGCACGATGAAGGATCCATATATTTTATTGTGCCCATTTCGTTTCAACCATTGGGTTAGCTCAGTTGGTCATGAGCCCGCATTAGGGCACTACACTACTAGAGGTCATAAGGTTAAATCTCATTTGTGGCTTGCTAAGTTTTGTTGTGCAAGGTAAGGGTAAAGTTTTTAATTAAATTTAATAAAAGAGAGATATAAGGAGTCATGTTGTTATTATAAATTTTTATTTTGCAAGTTATAAAAAGGGATATAAAAGGAGTCATGTTGTTCTTATAAATTTTTATGTTTCAAGTTATAAAAGGGGAGATATAAGAAGTCATGTTGTTATTGTAAAGTTTTATTTTGCAAATTTGAAAAGGGAGATATAAGAAGTCATGTTGTTGTTACAAAGTTTTATTTAAAAGTTTCAAAAGAAGATCATAATTATTAAGGCAAATTTGGAAAGCACATGCAAAAGGAAGATCATCATTATTGAGGCAGATTTAGAGGGCACATATTTGAAACAAGTCAAGACATCAAAGAAGAGAGTAAGAGTATTAAGTGCACATATTCACCCAAGAATTCAATTAAAAGGAATAACAATTTAGCCAGCTCAAGAAGAAGAAAAGGTGCACATAATAGTGGAAAAAAAGCAAGGTATTAGCATCTCCAATTCAAAACACAAGTAAGTTATCTAATACTAGACTTAGGCTACCTTTAAAATGTAATAAATGTGAGATATGTGGAAGAGAAAGACTAAATGAATGTGAAGAACATATTGGCCATTTAAAGCTTTCTACACTAGTGTATATCATCCTCTATATATTCATGAAGTTAAAATAATTTTGGGTAGAATATGTCTAAATTACCTTTTAGTTGAAGAAAGCAAACTCAAGAAAATGTGAAGAACTTGATGCCATTATTGATTAGATTTTGGAGTAGATTTGAGCAGTGTTTGTAAGCAGGTTTTGGAGTAGATTTGAGCATTGTTTATGAGTAGATTTTAGAGCAGATTTAAGCAATGTTTGTGAGCAGATTTGAGTAGTGTTTGTGAGTAAATTTTAGAGCAGATTTAAGTATTTTTTGTGAGCAAATTTTGGAGCAGATTTGAGCAGTGTTTGTGAGTAGATTGTTAGTCTTACAATGGCACTGAGAGGGGGGGTGAATCAGTGCAGCTATTTAAAATTTAAATCTGCAACACTTAATGCTGAAATAATGCAAGCTCAAAACAGATATAGCAAATATAACAAGAGAGCATCACACAACACAAGATGTAACGAGGTTCACCGATTTGGCTACTCCTCAAAATAGACTGTTTGGACTTCAATCCAAATCCAGCCTTTGCAAAGCTTCAACTTTACAAATAATTTACCAGCACCCACTGGAAGGAGCACCAACCCCTGATTTATCTGCTACAACAGAAAGGAGCACCAACCCCTTATCCCAAGCACCAACTTGGAACTCTATATTCAATCTTAGATTGACATAAGAATGCCTTCTCTTTTACAAGACCCTTATTGGTCTATTGCTCATTCAAATCAATCTCATAGAAGCATAAGGAGAATTGTTAGAAACTCAATATGTTCTATTCTGATCAATCACATAGAAGCATAAGGAGAATTGTTAGAGACTCAATATGTTCTATTGCTTACAAAAACCTCTCTTTTAATTTGCATAAACAAAACAAGGTTTTTCTCTGCTGTTACGGTTTTGCCTACCGCACTCTTACGGCTTTCTCACAGCCCTCTTTCTGTGCTTCTTACAACACTCTTTCTGTGCTTCTTACAACACTCTTACTCAACCTTTCTTTTTGTTTTTCAAGATAAAAACATGGTTGCAGTAACCTCTCTTACTGCGCCTTTTCGATTCTTTATACTCGGTTCAATCGAACGACTATTTTGAAAAACGGCTCTATTTTTCCCTCCATTTTTCCATGCATTCTCAGCTCCGTTCAATCTGTCAAACCCTCTCTGACGCGCTCTGTCTTTTAGCCGCTTTCTTTCTGACTTATTACGACAGTCTACTCTGCTCATTATGATAGCTTTTTCTGTGCAACCTGACAGCCTTTTTGCGTGTCTCGATGTTCTGTCATTCTTTTCTTTTAACCTCTACGTAACTGCCCTCTCGACACCTTTACACTTTCTGATGGCACTCTTTTCAATTCTGAGTCGAACTTTCTCTTATGCCCGCAACTTCCATTTCTGACACACGCAACCATCGAGAGGATTTCTTGTTTATCGAGATTCTCTGTATTTCTGCACTTTTGCCAGCCATGCAGCATCACGGCCTTGTAACAGCCGTTCTTTTCTTTAATACGTTGTTCCGTAACTTCCCTTACTTTTTAACTTAGATCTAACTCCAGTTAACTCTTACCTAACTGGCTGCATGCTTTTCATTTGCGCTTTTTCGACACCCGTCACTTGTGTATGCTTCTTCGGCTTTTACCCGCGAAACTAAGACATGTCGCGATATCGTGACATTTCTGCCCATTTGACTTTTTCTGGACTGTTGACCATGAAAACCTGACCTGTCGCGATATCGCGACGTTTTCCGCCTCCTAGTCCTTATCTCGGCATGCACCCGTGAAAACAGAACATGTCGTGAAATCGCGATGCATTTGCTGCCTCTAGCTCTTTTTTGTCTCCTACCCACGAAAACGGGACATGTCGCGAAATCGTGACCCATTCGCTGCATCGAGCTCTTTTTCGTCTCTTGCCCGCGAAAATGGGACATGTCGCGAAATCGTGACGCTTTTTGCTTTCCTGCACTCTACTTCGCTTGCACCCGCGAAAATGGAACACGTCGCGAAATCGTGACACTTTTCGCTGCCGTACACTTTTCTCCGCATGCCTCAGCGAAATCGGAACATGTCGCGAAATCGCGACGCTTTTCTGCCTTAGCGTTGTTCTTTGCCTTTCGCCCGCGAAAATGCAACATGTCGCGAAATCGCGACATCTTTCGCATCCGTACAACTCTCTCTTCATGCACTAGCGAAATCACGACATGTAGCGAAATCGCTACATCTTTTTCCCTTTGTACTTTCTCTTTCCTTCGGCCTCCGAAAATCCTACATGTAGCAAAATCGCTACAACTTTGTGCCTTGCACTTCCAACTTTGCTTCGGCCCGCGAAACTTTGACTTGTAGCGAAATCGCTACATCTTTGTGCCTTGCACTTCCAGCTTTGCTTTGCAACTTCGACTTGTAGCGAAATCGCTACACCTTTCAGCTTTGCTTTGGAACTTCGACTTGTAGCGAAATCGCTACACCTTTCAGCTTTGCTTTGGAACTTCGACTTGTAGCGAAATCGCTACACTTTTCAGCTTTGCTTTGGAACTTCGACTTGTAGCGAAATCGCTACACCTTTCGCCTTTGCGCTTTACTTCGACATGTCGCGAAATCGTGACACTTTTCAGCTTATGCTTTACTTCAAACATGTCGCGAAATCGCGACACCTTTTTCCTACGTTCTCTCTCCTCTTCTCCAACATGTCACGAAATCGTGACACTTTTCATCCTTGGTGCCTCTTCTCCAAACATGTCGCGAAATCGCGACAGTTTTCATCCTTGGCGCATCTTCTTCAAACATGTCGCGAAATCGCGACACTTTTCCATGCACCTTCTCTCTCCTCCGTTTTGTCGCGAAATCATGACATTTTTTCATGCACCTTCTCTCTCCTCTGTTTTGTCGCGAAATCGTGACATTTTTGGCTGCGCCTTCTCTCTCCTCAGTTTTGTCGTGAAATCATGACATTTTTGGCTGTGCCTTCTCTCTCCTCAGTTTTGTCATGAAATCATGACATTTTTGGTTGTGCCTTCTCTCTCCTCTTTTGTCACAAAATCGCGACAGAAAACATGTCGCGATATCGCGACAGTTTTCTAACTTGTCTTTTTCTTCGAATTTTCTGAATTTGGGCCACTTCTTTCTTCTTGGAAACTTACTGTACATGATCTTACTGACCTCTAAACTCCTATTCACTGCATCAAATGCATCAACCTGTCTGTGTTGACAACAATGACAATACTTTGGCTGCACCTTGCTCATCAATCTCCCCCTTTGGAATTGTTGGCAACACACATGCAATTTCCTGTAATTCTTCTCCCCCTTTGACAATAATACCAAAGGGCGGCTGCAAACTCCCCCTGAGTCCATGCATAACATTCTTAGACAAAAAAAATTATTGCTATTAGCAAAAATCATAAATATGAGCAATAAGATAAGTAAATGCATAAATGCTCCCCCTGAGATCAAGACCACTTCATTCACTGTTTAACATCATGATAAGCATAATAGGCATCAACAATATCACAAATGTGAATAGTAGTAATAGCAAGTGAATGACATCATCACCATCAGACTGTCTTCTGAGCAACTACCCTCTGTTGTTCTGCAGTCTCAACCTTATCCACTGTTAATGAAGGCATACAATGTTCAAATATAGCCAACTTTTGTTCGGCAATGCTGGCAACTTCTGCATGTGCATCTTAGATATACTCAACAAGCTTGAACCCTTATGATAGTTGTTTGTCTCTCTGAAAATTTGTACTCAATTTGTATTGAAGTAACTTCCTACACATGTGGCCGCTTTGAATGTAATAGTAAAAGGTGAGCTTTCTGATTTTCCACGCGAATCAAATATATTCACCAAACAGAGCATCAATCCTCTTTTGTTCTTTCGGATATCGTAACCCATACGCCAAAGTACCCTTGAGGTACCGAAGAATCCTCTTTGCTGCTGTCACATAAAACTGTCCAAGACTGGAAGAGGCTCTCTGAGACCATTTTTTGAGAGTCATAACTTTCTACTGGGGTCTCCAATCGAGACAAAACTTGGAACATTGATTCATAGTATATCCAAGTACCTTTAGTTCAAAATTCAGCATGTAACTCTTCCCGGATTGCTTGGAATTATTCACTTGTACCAACTTTTGTCCAACGCTTAACCAACACTGCAATTCCACTGTCAACTCTATGCAGGCACCAAAACTCTGTTCCACAGCACAACCAAATTCCTTTTCATATTTACATCCTAATCTATGGTTTCTACAGTCACAGCTGGTCACACCTCACTTTAGACTGTTCAACTCAGGATAAGACATTTTGTCAAACACTTCATGTCCAACCATAGTGCACCTTTCTCAACCTCATACTTCGTAATCTCGGATTGGCATTTTATTGAACTGTTAAAACGAGGTTGTCTGTGAATTAAACATTCTCACCAAGGCGTCATGAAAGATCTAACAATCTTCAAACCAATGTGTAGTACAAACACATGCTGCTTTTATCGAAGCACATATGTGCAGCTAGGGCAAACATTCTTTCTGCTCAACTAAAGCATCTGAATTATTATAATCGTAAGTTCGAGCAGTGGCAGTGAGACTCATTAACAGCACAACAATGACATATAGCAAAACTATCAATGGTGACAGCTCTCCATTTAATCACCAATGCAATGAATAACTTGCTCAAATCAATCGCAATGAAGTAAGCCCAAAACAAGTATCAAGTAAAGCATTAACTTGATCAATACAACCTCTATGAAAGCAACTCAACCATCAATCTCAAAACAGCCAACTAAGGGTTTCACCATCTCAATGCAAGTAGCAAGACTTACTAACATAAACCCTGGTGCAAAATGCTTCCTCTTTGTTTGAGGAAGAAGAGAATAGTTCTTCAACCTGTTACCAACACCACCCTCAACTTTGCCATCAAGTTAGGGTTAGATCAAAAAGTAACCACACAAGTATTTAATTCATATAACACCTTATGACTCCAATCCTTAGAAGTCAATTACCAAACAAATATAAGGCATACACACAATATACCCTTTTACACCTTACTCAACTCATACTTCTGGACCGTTACCTCTAGCGTTGGAACCTTAATCTACGTGCAGTCATCAACTCTCAGTATTCTGCTTCCTCAGGCAATATCTCGCATTCCTCAAATAATGCAAGACTTTCTTAGGTGCATAGGCATCTTGTCCTCCTTGACGCTTCACCACCTGGGCGCTAATGTTCTCTTATGCCAAACGATGTGTTATAATTTTGGTTAAGAAATGCACGCCTTCCCACTCAGAACATGGATTCTATTTTATCTGTAGATTGGAAATGTTACAGGCTTCAAAACCAGTATCTGCCAGCTTATGCTTCCACGATACGTCGACCTGTGTTGCATGTTCTATCCCAGATAATGCCTATCAGCTGTTGCATCAAAAACCTAGCTGTTCACCATGTTGTTCTGCTGAGGCACATCAGTTTGATACTATCTCCACAAACATCTACAAGAACTGGACCACATATTGACAACTATACGACAACTCCCCGACTACTTTCCTTTCATCCTCAGATAATTACACAAATACATAGGAGCATTAAAATAGACTTTAATATTGCTCCCCCTGAGGATGTGCTACCTGGAGCTGCTTAGTGCAATAGAGAAGTAATCTCCTTCTGTCCAAGGAGACACGATTTCCTCTCTTCTTTCTTTCTCCAAGATTTCTTGAACTTGGGCTTGAGTTTTTCAACTGCATCCCTGTTTTGAACCTTTTCATGAACTTGAACATTTCTCTTGGATGGTTGTCTCTTGTACATCCTTGATGGCTGATTCTTTTCTTTTCTTTGATGCACATGATTTCTTCCCTGATATTTATTTTTTGCACATGTACTACGACAATTTCTTGCAATGTGTCCAAAGTTATGACAGTTATAACATTCTACTGCAAAATCTATCAAGGGTGAAAAGACATTTCTACTAGTAAAATTCCTTTGTCCTACTTTATAATTGCAATCTGAAATTTTATGACCATAAGCATTGCATTTAAAACAATAACCAGAAAAGGAACGATTGTACCTGGGTAACGGTCTTTCCCATGTTGTAGTAGGTGCCATCGGTCTTCTTCTTCTTTGATGTGTGACTTTGATGAATCCATCATTGTCAGTACTCCTTTCGTGCCAGGCCTTATTGTTTTCTTTTGCATGATTAAATCTCTTTTGTTGAGGTTGTTTTGTTGTATATCTCCATTGATGTTTTCTTCCTTTTGAAGATTCAGCTTCAGACTTTTCTGGCTTCGATCCTTCAGCAGTGGACTTCTTCTTTTTTGCATTTTTGGAAGATGAAGGTTGTTCAACTTCAGATTTTTCTCCCTTCGATTCTTCAACTGTGAACTTTTCTTTTTCTGTACATTTGGAAGATGACAGTTGTTCAGCTTCATATCCAAGACCAAACTTAACTGTGGAGCTTCTTTGTTGGCTTATCATTTTTTCTAGCAACTCTGTGCTATTCTCAAATTTGAGATTTGTATTGGCCTCTTCTAGTTGTTTCTTCAATGAAACAATCTCTTCTTCTTGTTGGCAGCAAACAGTCTTTTTCTCATTGATCTGAGACCTGAGGATTTCTTCAACCCTTTTGGACACTTCTACTTGCAGCTTCAGATTGCTAACAACTTTGTTAGATTCTTCTTCACGTTTGCTATAAGCATCGACCTCAGCATTCAGCTGTGTCTTCAAGGCTTCTTCTATTTTCTTGGCCTCTTGAAGTTGTAAACAGAGATTTTCAATCTCATCCCCGTATTCTTCCAACTTTTTGGACAGTCTGTTGTTCTTTTTCTTTTGTATACTCAACTCTTCAAGTGCGGCGATCAACTCACCTTCTAGATCTACTTCAATCTCCAGGTTTTCATTGCATACTTCAGAGTTCACTTCTTCTACCTTCTCTAGTGCAATTTTCTCTTCTGCAGGAACTGAAACTGACTGAGATGCCTTATTGGAGGATGATCTATTCTTCTTACCCATTGTATACTAATCCAAGATCAACCCTGACTGATTTAGCCTGGACTGGGAACTTGGCTCTGATACCAATTGTTAGTCTTACAATGGCACTGAGAGGGGGGGTGAATCAGTGCAGCTATTTAAAATTTAAATCTGCAACACTTAATGCTGAAATAATGCAAGCTCAAAACAGATATAGCAAATATAACAAGAGAGCATCACACAACACAAGATGTAACGAGGTTCACCGATTTGGCTACTCCTCAAAATAGACTGTTTGGACTTCAATCCAAATCCAGCCTTTGCAAAGCTTCAACTTTACAAATAATTTACCAGGACCCACTGGAAGGAGCACCAACCCCTGATTTATCTGCTACAACAGAAAGGAGCACCAACCCCTTATCCCAAGCACCAACTTGGAACTCTATATTCAATCTTAGATTGACATAAGAATGCCTTCTCTTTTACAAGACCCTTACTGGTCTATTGCTCATTCAAATCAATCTCATAGAAGCATAAGGAGAATTGTTAGAAACTCAATATGTTCTATTCTGATCAATCACATAGAAGCATAAGGAGAATTGTTAGAGACTCAATATGTTCTATTGCTTACAAAAACCTCTCTTTTAATTTGCATAAACAAAACAAGGTTTTTCTCTACTGTTACGGTTTTGCCTACCGCACTCTTACGGCTTTCTCACAGCCCTCTTTCTGTGCTTCTTACAACACTCTTTCTGTGCTTCTTACAACACTCTTACTCAACCTTTCTTTTTGTTTTTCAAGATAAAAACACGGTTGCAGTAACCTCACTTACTGCGCCTTTTCGATTCTTTATACTTGGTTCACTCGAACGGCTCTTTTGAAAAACGGCTCTAATTTTCCCTCCATTTTTCCATGCATTCTTACGGCTCCGTTCAATCGTCAAACCCTCTCTGACGCGCTCTGTCTTCTAGCCGCTTTCTTTCTGACTCATTCTGACAGTCTACTCTGCTCATTCTGACAGCCTTTTTGCGTGTTTCGATGCTCTGTCATTCTTTTCTTTTAACCTCTACGTAACTGCCCTCTCGGCACCTTTACACTTTTCGATGGCACTCTTTTCAATTCTGCGTCGACCTTTCTCTTCTGCCCGCAACTTCCATTTCTGACACACGCAACCACCGAGAGGATTTCTTGTTCATCGGGATTCTCTGTATTTCTGCACTTTTTCCAGCCATGCCACATCACGGCCCTGTAACAGCCGTTCTTTTCTTTAATGCGTTGTTCTACCACCTTGTCGCAGTTCTAACTCCTAGTTAACTCTTACCTAATCGGCTGCATGATTTTCCTTTGCACTTTTTTGACAACTGTCACTGTGCATGCTTCTTCGGCTTTTACCAGCGAAACTAAGACATGTCGTGATATCGTGACATTTCTGCCCATTTGACCTTTTTCTAGATAGTTGACCGTGAAAACCTGACCTGTCGCGATATCATGACATTTTCCGCCTCCTAGTCCTTATCTCGGCATGCACCCGCGAAAACAGAACATGTCACGAAATCGTGATGCATTTGCTGCCTCCAGCTCTTTTCTGTCTCCTACCCACGAAAACGAGACATGTCACGAAATCGTGACGCATTCGCTGCATCGAGCTCTTTTCTGTCTCCTACCCATGAAAATGGGACATGTCACAAAATCGTGACACTTTTTGCTTTCCTGCACTCTACTTCGCTTGCACCCGCGAAAATGGAACACGTCGCGAAATCGTGACACTTTTCGCTACCGTACACTTTTCTCCGCAAGCCTCAGCGAAATCGAAACATGTCGCGAAATCGTGATGCTTTTCTGCCTTAGCATTGTTCTTTGCTTTTCGCCCGCGAAAATGCAACATGTCACGAAATCGCGACATCTTTCGCATCCGTACATTTCTCACTTCATGCACTAGCGAAATCCCAACATGTAGCGATATCGCTACATCTTTTTCCCTTTGTACTTTCTCTTTCCTTCAGCCTTCGAAAATCCTACATGTAGCGAAATCGCTACAACTTTGTGCCTTGCGCTTCCAACTTTGCTTCGGCCCGCGAAACTTTGACTTGTAGCGAAATCGCTACATCTTTGTGCCTTGCACTTCCAGCTTTGCTTTGCAACTTCGACTTGTAGCGAAATCGCTACACCTTTCAGCTTTGCTTTGGAACTTCGACTTGTAGCGAAATCGCTACACCTTTCAACTTTGCTTTGGAACTTCGACTCGTAGCGAAATCGCTACACTTTCACTTTCTTTGAACTTTGACTCGTCGCGAAATCGCGACACTTTTCGCCTTTGCTTTAACTTCAACATGTCGCGAAATCGCGACACCTTTTTTCCTGTACGTTCTCTCTCCTCTTCTCCAAACGTGTCGCGATATCGCGACACTTTTCGCCCTTGACGCATCTTCTTCAAACTTGTCGCGATATCGTGACACTTTTCATCCTTGGCGCATCTTCTTCAAACTTGTCGCGATATCGCGACACTTTTCCATGCACTTTCTCTCTCCTCCATTTTGTCGCGAAATCGTGACAGTTTTTCATGCACTTTCTCTCTCCTTCGTTTTGTCGCGAAATCGTGACATTTTTGGTTGTGCCTTCTCTCTCCTCAGTTTTGTCGTGAAATCATGACATTTTTGGCTGCGCCTTCTCTCTCCTCAGTTTTGTCATGAAATCGTGACATTTTTGGCTGTGCCTTCTCTCTCCTCGTTTTGTCGTGAAATCGCGACAGAAAACATGTCGCGATATCGCGACAGTTTTCTTACTTGTCTTTTTCTTCAAATTTTTGAATCTGGGCCACTTCTTTCTTCCTGGAAACTTACTGTACATGATCTTACTGACCTCTGAACTTCTGTTCACTGCATCAACCGATCCTCTGTCTGTGTTGCCAATAATGACAATACTTTGGCTGCACCTTACTCATCATAGATTTTGGAGCATATTTGAGCAGTGTTTGTGATTATATTTTAGAGCATATTTGAGTAGTTTTTGTGAGCATATTTTGGAGCAGATTTGAGTAGTGTTTTTTAGTCAATTTAGGAAAATATTTGAATAGTATTTGTGAGCAAGGGGATTGGTATCTCCTGTGGATTGGTGTCCATGAAATTGAGCGATGGGATTGGTGTCTCCTATGGATTGGTATCCATGAAATTGAGCAAGGGGATTGGTGTCTTCTATGGATTGGTGTCCATGAACTTGAGCAAGGGGATTGGTGTGACCATTGGAGTGGTGTCCATGAAATTGAGTAAGGGGATTGGTGTCTTCTATAGATTTGTGTCCATGAACTTAAGCAAGGAGATTGGTGTCTCCTGTGGATTGGTGTCCATGGACTTGTATAGGGTATTGGTGTCTCCAGTGGATTGATGTCCATGAAATTGAGCAAGGGGATTGGTGTATCCTATGGATAGGTGTTCATGAACTTGAGCAAGGGGATTGGTGTCTCATGTGGATTGGTATCCATAATATTGTATAGGGTATTAGTATCTCCTGTGGATTGGTGTCCACAAACTTGTATAGAGGATTTATGTCTCCTGTGGATTGGTGTCCATGAACTTGTATAGGGGATTGGTGTCTCCTGTGGATTGGTGCCCACAAAATTTTTTGAAGAAAAATATAAGTAATATTTTGCTGTGGTTTTCTCTTGAGAGGGTATTTCCACATAAAAGCATTGTCTCTTATGTGTATGGAAATTATGCATTGATTTATTATTGCATTCATATTATTGCTATTATCATTTGGATTGAAAAGTTTTATATTATACTGTTCACCCCCCTCAGTATAAGATTATATTATTCAAATACACCCCATTAGATGAATCATATACCTTCATATTTTGTAGGTTGTACAACATAAATCAACTTGCCTTGCCTGAGGTCAAACTAGATGATCCCACCAAATTTAACAAAAGCTATCAAGAGCATTTATTTTATCCTTATCATTGCCAAAACATACATGATATTAACAACTGCTACACATTTAAAGATATGGTACAAGACCTAATTGACTTCAGGGCCATCAAGCTTGATAGTCCCTTAGATCAACAAAACCAAAACCTTGGCATATATCAAACACCACTTCCTCATCATGAGGAAGTGCAATCGACCACAAGATAGTCAAATACCAATACTCCTCCTTATCAAGTTAATCATGTTTAATAATACCAAGGTTTTGTTAGTGCTACTCATGTAGTTACCTAAGGTCAACAACACAATACAAATAAACAGAATACACAACAATAGATTGTTCAATCTCCCATAGCACCATAGGCAAGTGTGTCTCCTCAACTTGCCAATTCATCATCTCCCATTTAGTTCTCTACCAATTCTTCGCAAACCATTCATATTAAAAGCTATTCATATCCACAAATTCATCCTCCCAATAATCCACAAAGGCTAATCATCTCTTTGAGTAGTTGGCAAACCACTAGCTTGAAAACAACTTCAACAAAACTATCCATTTACAAGCTAATTCAACAATCTCCTCCACATTGCAAGATATTAATGGAGATTTTAAAATCCATTGAACTCCAATCTCAGGATGCTAATACCTTTAGAAATTTTTTGGGGGGTATTCGAACATGTGTAGATCCTACCATTACATTCTACTATTTTGAAATCAAACCAATATCATCAGGATCAATGGACCCTCCATTGCATATCATCAAATTGACAGGAAGCCATTCAAGCAAGTTTTGATTGATAACGACTCCTCCATCAATATCATCACCACATCCACTCTTCAACATATTAGTATCCCACCATATCACATCACCAAATCCACCTTCACCCTGAAAGCATTTAATGATGCTCTTTATTCCACAGTTGGCATTGTAGTTTTACCCATCGAAGTGGGGGTAAAAATATTGCACATAATATTCCATATCTTGGAAGGGTCTATGGTACACAATGTACTCCTTGGATATCCTTGGATTAGGAAAATGAGACGTGTCCCCTCTATATTACATCAATGCTTAAAATATGTACATGAGGGATAAATTCATTGCATATCAGTGGATGTTGAACCATTTAAGTATTGTAATTTAATTTCAAATCCCTATGAGTCCACCCTTTCATCCGCTTATCTTTTATTGATATCATCAACCACATCATCCACCATGCCATCCACCTCTTCATCTATTCCTATTATTGAGGAAATCCCCATCACTACCACACATCAAGATTCACTTCTATGCCCACATATTCAACATCGTTGACTACATGCACATGTGGTCAAACTCAATCCACACAAACCACATCATAAATATCCACATCCTCCATCAAAAATCCTTCCACATCATTGCCAATTCAAAAAACACCTCAATCAAATCCATCTCCATCCAAATCAGCTGATGTCTCACAAGTCAAAGTAACAGATTGTGAGATACCATTCCAGTCCATATATCTTTCATTATAGGAACCCAAAGCCAATCATGAGTCTTCCACATCCACTTACACATCCACTTCCATATCCAAATCCACATCATACCAAGTGTTTGTCCACCTCACTAATTCTAGCATTGGTGAATATGTGGTCTAAGATATTATTGTCACACCGCTTAACATCCAAACTGCTAGAGATTACGATCACCCACATGACTCATCCTTATCCATAGGAGCAGTGTATAACATGGGTTCAATGCCAAATAACATAAATTTTGTGTATGGGGGGATTAATTCATCATCCAATCCATCTTCCCAAGATGACCCCAAGCAACCAACACCTGCTAACATACAACACATGTTGGGTTTTCCATATTGATACTTTCATCGAGTCAATTGGTAAGGCTATGGCCTATGATGACATGAATAGGGAATACACGAGCTCATTAATACTCCATATTGAGAAGCACATGACCATTCAGGTTTAGTCTATCACCTTTATTCTTTCACCTCTTCTTTTGAACAAGATTTTCAAAGTCTTAATTTAAATTCAGAAGACGAAACCCATCACTCTGATGACTTTGAAGATGAAATATATGAAGAATACGATGTCATGTCGATAACTTCTAATGAATCTGATGAGGAATTAGTGCACATCATTCTATTCACTAAACAAATGATTTTTACCTCAGAATGTTCCCCATCCATCAACCCATATTTTTCTTGCTTCTTCCACAAGAGTGAGCCGAACCAACCGGTGAACCATTGCCATTTCATTAATCCACCTCATCGAACATATTTTGCAATATATGTACATAAAAAAACAAAAAATAAAAAACACATAAAAATTCAAAAAAAAGAAAAAGAAAAATCATCATTGTATTGCATGTGCATGGTTTTTGTCATTTGCATTTACACATGTTGTTTTCTACCATCCATCCATATAGGCTTTCCAGTCTAGGGGGAGTAGAAGATCCTGAACCACTTAACATCATCTACTTGAGAGCATTCTATGCTTAATGTGATTTATATATGTATATATACATGGATAATACACAAAAATACATTGCATTTCACACATTACATTTAACAACATTGCATTTCATGCATTACATTTTACACCGTGTATTTCACACATTGCATTGAATACATTATATTTCACAAATTGCATTTCATACATTGCATTCACAACCATTTCATTAATCATATCAGAGGTCATTTATTTAGTATAGATAATAATTGGTCCAATAAAGTTTTTTGCGTTAATTAGGGGTACCTTCAAATTGTCATTCATTTCATTTCACCATTCCATAAAGTCCAATTATCATTTGCAAACCACATGTCACTTATCCCTAGGTGTTTTCAATCACTCAACCACTCCTAGTGTTTCTAGAAACATCCAATACATGTCAAGTTTTCTTTAGGACCAAGACACATTCTCACTAAGAAAATATTGAGTTATAGGAATTGACTCTAACACTCTTGAACCAAACACAATCACACATATTAAAAACATCTTGTATCAAAGAGGGATAATACCATGATTATGTTGAATCTCAAAGGGTATTCCTTGCTTGTCCCATTATGAACATAGCCTAAAAATAAAAAATAGTGGTTTTCACCACTATCACAGTCATTTCAAAACAAAGGAATGAGCAGTATGGATAGGGTTACAATTATCATCACACTTTGGTTGAGAATCTGATTCCCCAAAGCTCTAAATATTTTACACATCACACACCACAAATCCTCAAGTTGTAAGGATAGAACTACATTTCTAGTTAGATGGTTAGGTAGTTTGAATCCCCAAAGCTTAGAGATCAGATTCTTGGACTATGGAGCTAATATCCATCGGGGCTATAGACACTTGACTAGCAATGGAGTATGCTCATGCATGGTGACATGTATCTCTTGAATATACCTCTAACTGCACATACAAATTGGCTAGCTTCTTGGTCTTTTCTATGATAGGTTTCATCTCAATTTACTCAATATGGTTTAATAAACTCACTTGCACACACATTGGTTTTTGATTACCTCGAGTTATCACCATACACATGATTCAGTAAATGAATTCACTGCACACACATTTGATCCTAAATAAATTAAACAATATTTAGTGAGTTTGTTTGATATCACTGGCAAGTATGAGTCTCTGCAAAGCATATCAGTCTTCCATATCAACATCCATATCTTCTTCCATATCAACATCCATATCTTCCATATCAACATCCATATCATTACATGAGTCTTCCATTTCACATACCACCATTTTGGTTCCCCTACTTAAACAACAATGCTATAAATGATCAAGTAAAATATAAACTATGAATGATAATTAGATCATTAATTCATTTGCATTCATACGTATTATCATTGCATTATCATACATCAAATAAATATGCATGCATTCACACAAAATCATAATACAAAAGTAAAAGGCATGTATATATATAAATATTGCATGTACAATGAATGCTCGAAGGCTATAAACAATGGAGCACCAAGGCTCATATGCAAAAAATGCATTTAAGCACTACCTATTGCCTATAAGAGGACCCTTGTGATCCTGAATAAGACCTAGATATAGAGCCACTATGCCTAGACTCACTATGTCTAATAGTCCCAGATAGGGATGAGGAGGGTGGATATGGTACCCCAATGTGGTGCTACATCAATAGATCCTCCAAATCCTAGATGTATCCATCTCTAGACCAAAGAAATAGTACATAATACTTCTAAATATGGTCCCTCTAAAGATGGTCCATCTAAAGTAGCTCTTCCTAGAGCCTCGTGATCCTATCCTTACCTCCATATATAGTCGTTTCTATCTCTAGCTTTGCTTGCAACCAAGCTATCTCTACATTCTGAGCCACTATCACTGCATCTTGCTCTACCACTAGCTACTCGAGACTCACCCAATCCTCCTCACTTCAACCTGGAGGTCTCTCTAGAACCTCCTCCATATCATCCATGCCATCTATATCACCTATAATATATGGAGCCTACTCTACTACATCCCTCACTCATCTCCCTTGATTGCTACACCAAAGGCATCTTCGACATCTAGGAGCCTCATCTACATCCTCCGTAGCCTCTACCTCACCCTCATCCCTGCTACCATCATCCACTACCAGACTTGGTACCCATGGTGGTTGTGTAGTGAACCATGCATCATAATCTGTAGTAGTTCCTACATCATCCATATCAGGTAGATCTATCTCCTCATCATCTTCATGGGTCACCCTCCATGACTCAGTTCAAGGTAGATCCATATCATCTCGATGGTACCTGCACAACACTGGTACCTCCAAAACCCCTTGTTGCAACCCAAACTACCATAGCACCCATGAGAATTGGACCAAATCCACCTCACTCCTGTGCCTCCCAACCACCCATCTATCCTACCGAACCCTTAGTAGATGCTTTCCATCACAAGTAAAAATAGCACCTTGCCATGGTATCCGAAGCACTTGAGTAGGTGTCAGTCCTACCATAGATCCTGGTACTCCTGGCTAGTACATATAGGATGACTCAGTTGCACCTCCTCAACCACTCACCATCTTAAAGCATAGTGTTGATCCCCATCCCATGACTCAGTAGGCAAGCCCATAGGTTGAGCCACACTAAAGAGCTTCCAACCCTGACACTAAAATAACACACTGCATCCTAGCCCCTTCTACCCCTACCTCATCATCTTGTATAGATCTTGGTACAACTACACTAGAAGAGCAGGTTCCCATGCATATACTCGAGGCTCATCGATCATATCGTACACCAACCTAATCATGTTCCATGTGAATCGACAACCATTTCTATTTGAGACCACTATGTTGGCCAATATAAACATGACCAAGGTAGGCAATACCTACAACTTCTTATCCACATACATCACCAAGTACCTTATTCCTCCACCCTTCACACTCACATCCCGCCATTGATCTCCAAATATCCAGCTCATCCCATGTTCCTTATCGTGTCCAACCTCAACATGTATCCCCTCCACTGGTACTTTGAGGATGTAGTATACATCCTCAAGTGTCACTGTCACCTCACCAATAGGGAGTTGAAAGGTTCCCCTATTTGGATCCCATATCTTTGCTAAGGTAGAGAGATACCCCTCATATATGCTCACCACATCAACTCGAGTTACCCCAACTACCCTCCTTTCTCTAGCCACTTCCACTGATCATCCCACAATGAATTTCTCACCCTCGATATGAGAGGTAAGAATCAATATCGAGCTTCCAAAATACTCAACTGTAGCACAATGCATAGACAATGCTAGAACATTATTGTCACATTCATTGCATAATTCATTTTTTTTTTTTTGCACGTCCAAACAAAGAGTGTCAAGGGCACTTACCTCAGCAACATGCACCTCCACTCCTACTACTACATCTGTAGCCTCCATTGCCATAGCTTCCGTCCCACCACACTCCTTCACTCCACCTCACTTCCTCACTCACTCCTTCAGACGTAGCTTTTGGAATTTGTGAACACACGAATGAATCTAATTTCACTTATATAGATTATTTATAGTCATTTTTGGTACATTGGAATGCCCATGGGAATTCATAGGTACGTTAAAATATTGACCAAAGTTTGCAGAGTGCTAGATGCTTACCGATGTTTGAGGATGCTGAAGATGCTAACATGTATCTGGTTTCAAATATTTATAGAAAGACCAAAATGATCCAAAAAGGTAGCATAACTCCATAGAAAGACCAAAATGATCACAAAGAGATGTGCCAAAGGGGAATCCCTTTTACAGATCAAGGATGGTGTCTTCGTCTCTTCATGCTACAACAATGTGGGAGGTGGGTTTGTCGTGACCACCGTGATGAGCTTTGAGCTTGTTGAATTTGTAACCTGCAATCTGCACACATGGAAATGGACAAGGGTTTAGTAGCACCTGTCACAATGATAATGATAAAATGTAAATGAAAATGACTAATGTAAAATGAATATAGAAGAAGATGAACAATGAATATGGCTTACATAGCACAATCCGGGCAGCATAACATTAGCATTCCCTCCTCTCTCCTCTTTTCTTGGTCATGTGATGGTGCCTTTATAGGCCTTTGAGGGTTTTGGAGGGAAGGATAGGTGGCAAGCTAGGGCTGCCAAGTGGCAGGGACTGGGTAGCCACCTATCCTGGGTAGTTGCAGTGAGTCACTAGAAGTGTCTCACTTAACTAAGGAGATGTGGCAAGTGGGTAGGTGGAAGTGGAGTGATGTGTGGAGTGAGGTGTGAGATGTGGCAAGTGGGTAGGTGCAAGTGGAGTGAAGTGTGGAGTGAGGTGTGAGATGTGGCAAGTGGGTAGTTGGAAGTGGAGTGAAGTGTGGAGGGTTACCCCATGTGAAGGGACAAAGGGGACAAGGGTGTATGAGAGGTGGCAAAGGAGTGATGGTGATGTGGCCAGGACACATGTCAAGTGAGGAGAGAGGGTATCCTAGGAGGATATTTCCCAGATTTAATAAAATCTAGAAAATATAATTATGTGCAGGATTTTATGCCTAAGTCAAAACTTAGGCACATAATGTTATGTAGAACTGAAATGTGCAATGTGAATGAATGATGTGTAGGAATTATATGCCTAAGTTTAGACTTAGGCATATATTATTATGCAAAATTGTGATGTGCAATGCCAATGAATAATGTGCAGGAATTATATGCCTAAGTTTAGACTTAGGCATATATTATTATGCAAAATTATGATGTGTAATGCAAATGCCTAGATTTTGGTGTCTACAGATGCCCCTTTTTGTACCGCATTGTGTGAAACACAATGTGGTGCAAAAATAAAAGACACCTGGTTTTATTTGATGGAGGAATGGACTCAAATCTTCTTGATGCAAAGAATGAATGACATTTTTGAAATTTTTGATTTGTTTGCTTACCCCCTCAATTGGCGAATGGGTAAAGGATGAAACCCACGAGCCAATTGACAAAATATGGATGATGAAAGGAGGTGGTTGATTGAATTATGTGGATGTGATGCAAATGTATGTCATTTTGATCAACTTGATGCCCCAAGTTTGGGATTATTTGTGTTCTTACAAATTTACCTTTGGTTTCGTTAATGTGCAAAATGTGTGGTAAAATCTTTGACCACGTTTAGAGTTCTTGTTCCACTGTGACTTTAGCAATTCCTTCCAAATGATGGGTTCAAGGAACCAGTCATTCGGGAATTTGATACTCAAGTGATTTTTGATTATTACCAAATTGTGTTTGGTTGTTTTTCGCTTTTGACCCAACGGAAGGGGTTGAAGGATAACCTTGTGCAAATCTGTTTTGAACACATCTAAGCTCAAATACTTAGTGACCTAGCTATTTTAATGCCATAGTGATTTGATGTTGAATATTTGAATGAGTTTCCTTATGGTGAGCTACCCATCCGACCGGATTGCATGGATTGCTAGTCGTTGCAACCACTAGGTGTATAGGGTAATCCACTAGATACAAGGTTCACTAAATGATGTGATGATGATGATGATGATGTTTGTAAAAATGCATGATGTGATTGATGTAAATGTTGGAAATCAATATCAAGTTGGATGCCCCAAGTTTGGGGTGGACTTATGTTGTCGTAAATTTGCATTTTGGTTTGATTGACATGCAAGATGATGAGGTAAAGGAACCAATCACCCTAGGAGCTCGTTGTCCTAGTGACTGTTAGCAATTCCTTAATGCAAAATGATGAAGTATAAGTTTTCCATGTTTTGTAACCCCATGGAGTAGGCGTCAATGACAACCTTGGACAAATCTGCTTGAACACAAGTCACTCAAAAATTGAAGGATCAACCTGATTTGATTTCAAACATGATGATATGAAATGATTTTGAATAAGTGTCCTTATGGTAATTTATTCATCCTACCGGATTGCATGGACAACCAATCGTTGCAACCGCCAGGTGTCTAGAGTAAATCACTAGGTAGAAGGTTCACTTGAGATGATGATGATGTGAGATGATTATTTGGAGGGTTTTACAATGTTTTTGTAGCCATTTGCATTTGAAGGGGAGTTGTGTAAGATGGTCACAAATAAAAGTCAACTTGTGTTGCCCCAATCATGGAAAAGATGCTCATTTTAATGAGCGTAATTTGCATGATTGAGTGTTTTGAGTGTTGACTTTGATTATGAAACTGAATTTGTTGATTTTGTCTTTCCCTTCAAGCGATGAGTCAATGGAGAAGATATGAAATGATGAAAGCGATGAAACAAATGATAATGGTTTGATGAGATGGATGTTTTTGTTTTTGTTTCAACTATGATTTTGACCATTGTTGATAATTGTGCACTTCTATCCCTTGGAGCAATCCAGCCGTATGGCTTTCTTAGGGAATTGAGATGATAACAATTCAGTTTTTGCATGAGGTGAATCACTTTTCAAGGGCCTTATGGTAATTTATCCATCCTACCGGATTGCATGGATTGCTAGTCGCTGCAACCACTAAGTATATAAGATAAGTTACTGTATACGAGGATCACTTGAGGCTAAGTGGAAGAAGGAAATGTACACCTCTATCCCTTGGAGCAGTCCAGCCTCATGGCCTTCTTAGGGAGTTGAGATGAGAACACTTCTATTCTTTCAAGAGCTTGTTGAATTTGTTTTTGACCAAAGGAATTGAGATATCTTTGGAGTTTTTCTTTGTTTTTTTTTTTTTTTTTTAGAATGCATGATTGTTGTGTGTGTGTGTGTGTTTTTTTTGTAAGACAAAAGATGTATGGAAATGTTTTTGATGTTTTATGTTTTTGTATGACAAAAGATGCATGGAAATGTTTTTGGTGTTTTATGTTTTATATGACAAAATATTCATGGCAATGTTTTTGGTGTTTTATGTTTTATATGACAAAAGATTCATGGATTTTTTGTTGTGGTTTTGTAAGACATGAATGTGCACAAGTTTTTGGTTGTTTGATGCCTTTTTGAAATGGAAAGAAGCACATTTTTTTTTGACCAAAGGGATTTGAGTACCTTTGGAGCATTTTGGATTGAATGTGACCAAAGGAGTTTTGATTCCATTGGAGCTTTTTGAATTTGATTATTTGAAATGTTAATGTTTAATGTGATTGTTGGGGTAGGTGTGAGACCTTGAGTCCCCCCAAGTTGTTTGATTGATTGTTTGATGTGATTGATGGGGAAGGTGTGAGACCTTGAACTCCCCCAAGTTGTTTTGTTATTATTTATGCAAATGTGTAATGATTGATTGTTCAAATTGTTTTTTTGTACATGTTATGAAATGAATATGTTATGAATGAATGCAAATGAATGAAGGATGTTGCTTTATTAATCATTGTTCAAAGATATTTTGAACTCATTTGAATGAATTATGTTGCTTTATTGATTTTGTTCAAAGATTAATTTTATTTTCAAAGAATTTTAATTTAATAACACAAGATTTGAACCATTTGAATGAATGGTGTTCTTTATTGATCGTTGTTCAAAGATTTGAACCATTTGAATGAATGGTGTTGCTTTATTGATCATTGTTCAAAGAGATTTTGAACCATTTGAATGAATGGTGTTGCTTTATTGATCGTTGTTCAAAGAGATTTTGAAACTATTTGAATGAATGGTGTTGTTTTATTGATCTTTGTTCAAAGAGATTTTGAACCATTTGAATGAATGGTGTTGTTTTATTGATCGTTGTTCTATTTTTCTTTGCTTTGTTTTTTTTTGTATTGTTTTTGTAAATGGAAATTTGAGACCATTATTGCAATTTTGTAAAATGGATTAAATGAATTGAGATGTGCAACGAATGTAGGTGAGGTTTTTATGAGACTCAAACATTCTAGTTGTTTTGATCAATGTTTGTATACTGACTTTTCAAGACTTTTTGACAAGGTATGAATCTTGCTATGACGACCAAGGTACATCATATCCCTGTGTGTGCAAGTGAGTTCATTCCTGCATGTCACAATCCTAAGTTTCGTACTTAGTTAGATTAGACCACTATGTGACCTAAGCCACCACAAGCTAGCTCATCCTAATGCAAACATTGGTCTATGCAAAGGCAAGATGCTATTATGATAGACATGTAGTCGTGCGTGAGGATACCGCTAGTGCCAAGTAGGCTATCCACCAAACCTGTACTGAGGATCACCTCATGGCTTTCCAAATGCTGAGAATTCTAGGGATTCAAGTTCAACTGTGTGATTATGTGGGATGCATGCTCAGGAGGAACACTTGGGATACTTGCTCATTAGTGATGATAATCACTGTTTTTTTTGTGTATTTTTGTTTGGAGCAAGGGATTTATTGAGTGATGAGAATCACTGTTTCTTGTGCTATTTGATTTGTGCACTTTTGACTTTGTACTTTTTGAGATTGTACTTTTTGAGTTTGTACTTTTTGGGATTGTACTTTGATTTTTGCAATTTTTGATGTTTGCAACTTTTTGGGGAATTCCAAAGGAATTGGGATATGTGGGAAGTGGGGATTGTGGGAATTGAGTAGGGAAGAGCTTGTCCTTTTGCCAATTCTCAGCATTCTTGGGCCATTTGCATAGGGGGATGAGCAAGATAACCGTTTCGCTTATGGTAACCTAGTCCGCTATGAAGTTTTCATCTTTCCATTCGTAAAACTTGGATTTTTAATGTGTAAATGTGTTTGGGATATGATGTACACAAGGTGTAATCCAAGCAAGACTCTACCTCCTAAAAATCAATATAGCCTTCTACAAAACCTGAAGAGAAGCTAGTATTGGTTGAGTGACCAAAAACCCTAATGACATTCTAAAACAAATGATTAGGTGGAGTGGTGGACACAAATGTGAAATATGGAAATTGACAATTGCCACATTGAACTATGATTACTTTCATAATCCTGATTTTGAGCGATAAGTAGTGTACCCTCATGGTGCTAGACATGTATGAGCCACTCTAAAATGTAAAGTGCTAATGATGAGTATGCCTAAATGCAAGCGATGATAAAATGCAATGGGATGCAATGTGATGTGATGTAATATTTTTGTATTTTTGATGTGATGATGTTGTTTTTGAAATTGAATGTGATGCAATTTTTTTTTTTGTATTTTTGATGTTTAGATGATTTTTTTGAATTTTTGATTGATATATATGTATGTTCATGTGACCAACGGGCTTATTTGGGGCCATTGGGGCATTTGGGGGGGACCAAAGGGCTTATGGATGCCTTTGGGGCTTTTTGGTTGACCTAGACGGTTTTTGACCGCCTAGGAGCGTTTTAGGTTGACCAAGCGGGATGTAGGCACCCTTGGAGCATTTTGAAATGAAATTTGACCAAAGGGGTTAGGTTCCTTTGGGGCCTTTTTGAATTGACCAAGGGGGTGTTTCCCTTGGAGCATTTTGAAATGAAATTTGACCAAAGGGGTGAAGTTCCTTTGGGGCTTTTTTGATTGATTTGACCAAAGGGGTGTGGTTCTTTTGGAACCTCCTTTTGTTATTTTCTTTTTTTGGAGAGTGCATGATTATTTTGTGTTTTTTTTTTTATGACAAAATATGCCTGGAAACGTTTTTGATGTTTTATGTTTTTGTATGAAAAAGAGATGTATGGAAATGTTTTTGATGTTATATCTTTTTGTATGACAAAAGATTCATGGAAATGTTTTTGATTTTTAATGTTTTTTATGACAAAAGATGCATGGAAATATTTTTGGTGTTTTATGTTTTTGTATGACAAAAGATGCACATTGTTTTTTATGAGTATGCCTAAATGCAAGCGATGATAAAATGCAATGGGATGCAATGTGATGTGATGTAATATTTTTGTATTTTTGATGTGGTGATGTTGTTTTTGAGATAGAATGTGATGGAAATTTTTTTTTTTTGTATTTTTGATGTTTAGATGATTTTTTTGAATTTTTGATTGATATATATGTATGTTCATGTGACCAATGGGCTTATTTGGGGCCATTGGGGCATTTGGGGGGGACCAAAGGGCTTATGGATGCCTTTGGGGCTTTTTGGTTGACCTAGATGGTTTTTGACCGCCTAGGAGTGTTTTAGGTTGACCAAGCGGGATGTAGGCACCCTTGGAGCATTTTGAAATGAAATTTGACCAAAGGGGTTAGCTTCCTTTGGGGCCTTTTTGATTGATTTGACCAAAGGGGTGTCCCCTTTGGAGCTTTTTGATTGATTTGACCAAAGGGGTGTCTCCTTTGGAGCCTTTTTGATTGATTTGACCAAAGGGGTGTCCCCTTTGGAGGGTTTTGAATTGAATTGACCAAAGAGGTGTCCCCCTTGGAGCTCTTTGAAATAAAATTTGACCAAAGGGGTTAAGTTCCTTTGGGGCTTTTATGATTGATTTGACCAAAGGGGTTTTGTTCCTTTGGAGCGTTTTGAATTGAATTGATCAAAGGGGTGACCCCCCTTAGAGCATTTTGAAATGAAATTTGACCAAAGGGGTTAGGTTCCTTTGGGGCCTTTTTGATTGATTTGACCAAAGGGGTGTCCCCTTTGGAGCATTTTGAATTGTATTGACCAAAGGGTATCCCCCCTTGGAGCATTTTGATTGATTTGACCAAAGGGGTATCCCCTTTGGAGCCTTTTGATTTGAATTGACCAAAGGGGTTTTGTTCCTTTGGAGCCTTTTGATTTGATTTGACCAAAGGGTTTGTTCCTTTGGAGCCTTTTGATTTGATTTGACCAAAGGGGTTTTGTTCCTTTGGAGCCTTTTGATTTGATTTTACCAAAGGGGTTTTGTTCCTTTGGAGCTTTTTGATTTGATTTTTTTTTTTTTGCATTTTGAATTTTGATATGAATGTGGAAGGTGGTTCAGGTGAAATGAGGTGGTGAATGTGAAGGTATGTGTGTGAAAATGTGGTGGAAATATACATGAATAACACACAAATCAAATAAACAAACAATGTTTTCTAAGTTTTTTCAAATTTTGTTTTTGATGTTGGATTTTTTTATTTTTTGGATTTTTGAAGTTTTTGATTTTTTTGTTTTGAGTTTCAGTGTGTTTTGATGTTGTAATTTTGAAGATTTTTTTTTTTGGATTAGAATAAAGGAGCTCGATTAAGATGGTGATTAAGAACACTAGTGTCAAGCATGATTTCTCAAAAGAGTCTAGGGTACACCGCTTAAATCCCAGTGGGGGGTTCGCCTAGCTCTTCCACTCTGATTCAACAATCGTTCCAACAGTGGGAGATAACTTGAACACAAGTGACCTATACCAACTTAAGGAGTGCTCTATCCTGTCTAAGACATCTAGGGGGCAAGCCGGTGGAAGGAGATGAATTCCAACGTCATCGGTCTGAATTGGAGGTTGGTGATTAAATCCAACCTACCAATGTTATTATGAAACGTGCAAGTGTGTGAAGATTTTCATTTTCTATTATTTTTGTAAATCAAGATACTATGCACTCTTTAGTATGCAATTCAATTTTGGATGCCTAAAAATACAATAAAATGCATATAAACATAAAAAAACATACAAAAATGCAAAGTTGACTTAGTTTTTGATAAATTTGTTTTGATAATTTTTTTTTGACATGTTTTTTTTTTGGGCTGTATTTGGGTATTTTTATTTTATTTTTTGTTTTTAATGATAATTATAATGCAAATGCTTATGTAGAATGCATAATGCAATGCAAATAAGTATTATGCCTAAAATGTTTATAAGATGAAAATGCAATGTTTTTTTTTTATGCTATTTTGTGTTTTTGAAACAATGTTTTTCTAAGTTGAAATTTTTGAACTTTGTTTATTTTTTAATATTTTCTAAGTTGAATTTTTTTTTTGTTTGTGAATTTTTGAATTTTCATTTCTAAGTTGAATTTTTTTTTTTTTTATGTTTTCATGCTTCAAATTTTTGAATTGTTTTAAAGTTTTGTTTTTCTTTTTGATTTGAATTTTTTGTATATTTTTTTAATGATAATTTTGTCAATTGTTAAATTTTTTTTAATATTTTGAAAGTTGTTTTTTTTGTTTGATATTTTTTTTCTTCAATTTTTTGAATTTTTGTAATGTTTTATTTATTTTTAGGCCTATCCAGACCTACGCAGACTTGTGTAGGCCGTGCGCAGGGCTTGCACAGACCTGCGCAAGGCCGTGCGCAAACCTGCGCAAGGCCCTGCGCATCCCTGCATAGGCCGTGCGCAGGGCCTACGTAGGGATGCACAAGGCCGTGCGCAAACCTACGCAAGGCCCTACGCATCCCTGCGTAGGCCGTGCACAGGGCCTACGCAGGGATGCACAAGGCCATGCGCAAACCTGCGCAAGGTCGTGCGCATCCCTGCGTAGGCCAGGGCCTACGCAGGCCGTGTGCAGGCTACCTATGCAAGGCCATGTGCAAGCTGTCTATGCAGGCCATGCGTAGGGCCTAGGCAGGGCTTGCACAATCTACGTGCGCAGCTACGTAGGGCCTGTGTAGGCTTTCTAAATTTGGTTTTTTTTTTTATAATTAAATTAAATGAATTAAAATAACTAATTAATAATTTTTTAATAGATTTTTTTTTTTGAATAATTTGAAATTTCAAAATGAAAGTAAAATAGACTGAAGTTTTAAAAATACAATATAATATGTTTTTCCGTTTTTCATTTTAAATCAGAAAGAATTAAAAAAAAGATTTTTTTTTAATTTTTTTTAGAAATTAAAGAACACACCCAAATTTTTAGTGGAGGAGATTGTCAAGATAAATTGTAAACCCTGCAACCACATAAAAAAAACCAAAAATTAGTGTTCTAAAAATAAAAATAAAGAAAGAAAAGGGAAAAGGGGTAAGAAGACCGTGATCGCCAATTTGTGAAGGGACAAAGACGAAGACCTATGTGAAGGGACAAAGGGGACAAGGGTGTATGAGAGGTGGCAAAGGAGTGATGGTGATGTGGTCAAGACACATGTCAAGTGAGGAGAGAGGGTATCCTAGGAGGATATTTCTCAGATTTAATAAAATCTAGAAAATATAATTATGTGCAGGATTTTATGCCTAAGTCAAAACTTAGGCACATAATGTTATGTAGAACTGAAATGTGCAATGTGAATGAATGATGTGCAGGAATTATATGCCTAAGTTTAGACTTAGGCATATATTATTATGCAGAATTATGATGTGCAATGCCAATGAATAATGTGCAGGCATTATATGCCTAAGTTTAGACTTAGGCATATATTATTATGCAAAATTATGATGTGTAATGCAAATGCCTAGATTTTGGTGTCTACACACATCAAAATGGTCCAATTTTTCACAAAATGACCATATTCATTATTCCAATCATCCACTACATTTCATTCATATTTGTAATAACATGGATTGATTTGGGCAATTAACTTTTGTTTGCGGCCAAAAAGTCACAAAATTGTCCAAATTGCTCTAAAAATGCTCCACACTAATGCAAAATTTCACAAAATCATGCCATTAATTCATCAATGCATTTTTCATTAGCACATCCCCATATCAACATCATCAAATCCACCAAAAATTGCATTTGCATCAAACATTTACTAGGTTCACAATTTCAAGTAAACCTCGTATCTAGTGGTCTATTCTATCCCTTGGCGATTACAGTGATTGATTGTCCATGCAATTCGGTAAGATGGATAAATCACCATAAGGATGCTTAGTCATTATCTTTTTTTTTTTTTTTTTTTTTGGTATATAGAAGCAATGGTTACAATCACGATTTTTAGTAACTATTAGCACAGCTGGTAGGGTTCAAACTATCTATGAAGGCTCCCAGGACTTCCACCGTCTCGGTACATGGTAACCCGGCGTGAGATGGGGACCGCCGGACGCACAGGGGATGCTTAGTCATTATCATCACCCAATATATCTTTGTTTGAAATCAAATTATATTTTATCCCTCATTTTTATGTGCACCTATGCTAAGATTAATTTTGTCAAAAGCTGTCATTGATGGCCTTGTTCGTGGGGCCTAAAACATGGTCAATTCATACTACATAATTATATTTAATATTTAGGAATTGCATGTAGTCACTAGGAGGGGCCTCCTAGCAACCACTTTACCCTAGGATGATTGGTTCTTGAACCATCCCAAACTTAGGGTAAACAAATTTGATTTTGATTTCCCACAATGGGATACATCTTATATGTTCATGGTATCTACACTTGGCAAAAATCTCCTTTCTCTATTGGGGAAAAAATGACATCACTTTACATCATTCACTTCATCACTTTACATAATTCACATCTTTGTATTTACAACATACACTTGCAATTACACCATTCACCTGCATCATTTCCCACAATTTTATCAATTGGATTATGAGATTCATTCTTCACTCATTCACCAATTGAGGGGGTAAGCTACACATACAAATTATTTTATCTTCAAAATCATCTTTGTGCTCCAAGGAAAGAAACCGGCTCCATCATACCAAACCAGGTGTCTCATATTTTTGCATCGCATTGTGTTTCACGTAATGCGATACAAAAAGGGTATCTATAGACACCAAAATCTAGCCACTTGTCATCCATCCGTGTCCTCCAATCATAGCCACCCATTATTTATATATATGTGTGTGTATTTACTTAATATATATATTAATATTTTATATATTATATTATATATATTTAATATATATATGTATTTATATGAATTAATACTAGCCCTCCACCACGTTTTAATATCATCCATCCATCCATATCAATCCATGTCATTTTCCCAAGCTTAATATCCATATTTCCTCATGTTTTAATCTTGACCACTCATTTTGTGTCGTCGAAACCCTAACATGTTCAAGGAAAAATTATAAAAGATGAGTCATTTTTATGAATCAAACCCTTAAGCCCCTTAGAAATATTTACACCCTTAATCCACTTAAGCTCTCTTAGAATCTTGAGAGATATTTAAGCTCTTATGACCTAGCCATTTTGCTATCATTTTTGCCCCTCACCACCGCCACCGCATCTCCCATTTTTGCCATCACAAAACCTGCGTAAACCAGATCTAGTTCTGTGACACTTCCCTCAACCCTTGAATGCACTCCAAAGTTTGTAGAATACCTCTAGGAATTTTTGGAACCCTTCTAAGCATCCACAACCATCACAGACTACCTATGGGCATTTCTTGTAGCAGATCTACATTCCTACGATCCTCAGGCACTGTTTAGGCATCCTCGTGACCATCGACGATAGAAGTAGAGACAAAAATTAGCATGTTGACAAGGTAAGAAATATTTTGCACTTAATTTATAGATTTTTAATTTTTATTTACAGTATCATATTGCAACATCTAGGATTTTAGTTGTTTTTATCTTTTTGAGGGCCTCACATAGTGGAGCCCTCACAGGTGCTTCTAATCCATTTTTGTTATTTTTCTATTTGTAGGTGCAGGAATCATCTTTGTGGAAGTTGTTGAAGCTAGGGTGGTCTCGTAGGGATACACAAGCCCACCCATAACTCTTGTTTGGATCAAAGATGAGCCGAAAGATACTAGTTATTCTTTGAACTAGGGTTTTGAAACCCTAGATTTTGTAACATTTGTATCAATACCAAATCATGTTGTAAACATTGGAGATCAAGGCTCCATTTATATCAATAAAATATTGTCTCTCTCTTCATTGTGCAACATATTATGTATTGGTTTTATCTATTTTATTTGATGTTGTTCGTTTTCTAATTTACACATATAAGTTTGGTCAATATATCTATTATCCTATTTATATTGAATACTTGAATGAATAACATCTCAAAGACCATTCTATTGAAAAATGAAGCAAATTCATGCATTGATTTAGACCATCCAGGAATACCACTCTTCTTTTACAAAGAAAATAAAATTGTGTTGAAATCATCCCCAAGAATCCATAGATCACAATTATAAATCAACATCATGTTTTAAAAAATATGCCAAGGTCCTTCCAACATATTTCATGAGGATTGACTATAGTTGGAGCATATACATTTATAACCCCAAATTTTATGTTTATATTATTTTCTACAAAATAGTCCAACAACCCAACTAAGTTTTGCTTCTTTTTATTTTTGTTCATGCTTTGGTGTTCTTCCTTTTATTTTTCTATTTCGACCGATACTTTAATATTTATCAATATCTTCTATTTTTTCATATTGTCTGTAACTTATATTTTAAAGATTTGTTCTTCCATAAATAATTTAAAATGCAAGGAATAACCTTGTAAATGATTTATTATTTATGTTGCTTTGAAAATCCTGAAGTATAAGGATGATCCTTTATAGGAAATTGAAGATGATTTACCTAGATTAACATTGAACTCCTTCACCTTGTTGGCTTTAAAATCTACCTTTTTATTTTCCTTTGCACCTTTAATTCCTCTTGAATTTGATTTTTAAAATTGCACTTCCTCATCCCTTGTGTCAGTTTTTTCTTCTAATAGTTGATTGAGTAAACTATAATGGCCTGGGTGGAAAACCCAGTGTCAGTTAAAAATATTGCAGGTTAGATTTTATTATGTGTGGATTGTAAAAATATTAATCAAACCTCCTTGAAATATAATTATCCATTGCTATTGATGGAGCTTTTTCTATAGACAATAGTTAATTTTAAGATGTTGTATCTTGTTATTTGATGATACTGAGGAGTTTTTACCACTTTCCTAAGAGTGGAAAATCCATTAATTAAACCAACTTATACTACAATATGATCTCATTGATTTGTCACATGCTCAAAAATTTTCCCCGCTTTCTCCATCATTTTCACTTTGTAATATCTTGCCACGTGTCTGGTCTCATATCATTTGCGACATTGAAATGCAATATTTTCATAATCCACTCGTTGATCCCATTCTCTTGGCTCAAATTTAATCTTGATCAATTGAGATAAAGGTTTTGAAATATCCATGGCAACACATATTCAAGTGTATACAACATGCCTTATTTCCTTAATATATGGTCTCTCCTGGATAAATTACCCTAGAGGATTCTTGATATTATTCAAAACCTCCTTATTGATGAGTTGATAAGGAAGTAAGCCTAATCCACATCGAAATCATTTTAATTATCTTGGTCTCTACAAAAATATTATCACTTCATGGTTTTAAGTATAATGCATCTTTGCCTCTAAAAAAGGATTACCATCCATTATTTTATCACTTATTTTTGAACTAGATAAGATAATGAGGAAATATCTGTCTGAAAGAAAAGTCATGGAGCAATTTGAATTCAATCTTCACTTCTACTTGATCCAATTTTGAATCTCTAAAAAACCTAGCCAATATCCATAGAACTTATAGATTACCTCTATGTTTTTAAGAACCATTATATCATGGTTAATTATCTCATCCTTGAAAATAACTTTTGGTGTAGTATCTACTACTTGGATAGGATTTTCCATAGATTCACTCTTCCTCTTATCACGAACTAGGCACCCATACTTCCAACTAGGGAAATCCTTATAGTAAGGACTTTGGAAATGACTTTCCTGCTATGTTACTTATATTTTCTTCATATAAATCCTTTAGTTTTTGAGTGTCTCCTAAGATATGAAACAAGAAGTGGCAATCACTCTTTGCTCATACTTTGATTCCTACTCATACTTCTTGCTCACACCCCTAACACTTGCTTGATTTTTAAAATAAAAAAAGGTGAGGCTCACTTCTAGACCACACTCATTCCTAGCCTGCACTCACTTCTAACTTTTACTTTAAAAAATTAGAGTGTTATAAACCTCATGCTTATGAGTTTATTTGAGAATAATTATATTTTTTCCTTTAACTATAGCCCCTATCCCAATTTCTCTTCTCCACAGTTATCCTCTATAGTTTTAGCATATTAAGTTTAATTAGTTTACAATGTACACTCTTCCTCTTTTAACATATAAGATAGTTGCTCCATGTTTGGTAGCATTCATGTTGGTGATGTACATTATTCCATTAAATTTCCTAAGGTTTTCTTTGGAAGCACTATCAAAATTAACTTTGAACTCAAATTTTAAACATTTTTATTTTACCATAGATTGATGCAGATATTTTGTATTAACTCCATTGTTGTACATCACCTTAAATGGATATATTGAATCTTCTAAGAAAGAGGCTAGCGCATCATTTTCCACGCCTAAAAATTCTTATGATGATCACTATACCTTTAAATATTTTGTAAAAGAGAAAATAATACAAATCCAACTTGGATGCATTTTGAGATTTATTTTTGAAAATTCTATTATTTCTTTCAAGCCATATATTCTAACAAATAATGATAAAAAAAATCCTCCATAGAATATGAAGAGTAAAATACCCTGATAAACAAAATATAGAAAAACAATAAATACAAAATCAAAGGAAAAAAGAAGAAGAAGATAATAGATACTCACATAACACAGTATTTCACCTGGGAAACCCTTATGAGAAAAAACCCAACATAGTAATATCTTCTTATTGTATAAACCTAACCGTATCCAATACAATAATGTTCATCTCTCATCTCTCTTCAAACCTTGATGCAAGTGCAATTAAATAACAACACAAGAATGAATTTTACAAATACCATGGGTTCAAATATTTAACCCTAAACAAACCATATGGGTCTAAAAATAGCTTAAGAAACCATAAAATTTTTGTTGGGGGTTGCAACTCCCGAACCTCTACTCAGGGCTTGGTCTAGTCCCAAACCTTGGTGAGGATACATGGAGAGTGTCTAGTACCTTTTAGATTTAACCTCGCCAGAATAACATGGAAAATATTCAACATACTTCCAACAAAATATTTAATGCTTTAATTTTAAAAAAATAATTTGATACTTATTAAACTCTTCCTAGTGATGGAGAAACCTACTAGATGCTTATTTTTATGAAAAAGTATCCCTTAGTGGTGGAAACAAAGGAATTATGAAGTGTATGATTTTATGTTCCTATGTCCTTACACAAAACACACCTAAAAGGTTCATGGTATCATCTTGTTTGTAGACTATAAATTGTAAGAATTTTCCTTTGGATTACTACCCAAAGGAAAGTTGAGGCTTTGGAGAGGGCCTCAAATGACTAAACATTCTTTCAACATTGGAAGTAGGGAATTATAATTGCTTCATAGCCATATATCCCAACTTGACTAAGTATTTACCATATTTTGTTAGATTCTAAACCAACTCATTTTCTCATTAATGACAAATAAAACCTTTGACTCATTTTTGGGTGTTTCTATATTGCTTATTTGGGGTTTTGATATGGTACCTAGGCTTAGCTATTTAGGATATGATATTGTATTGTATATGGATGGCATGGATAGTTGATAGAGGTCACATATAAACCAAGGTTTATTGTATTAGGATATTATAAATAATGATGAGTTGGTTAAGAGTTAAGAAGTTGGCTAGGGTTAGGATTATACCCCTTGGTATTATTAGGTGAAGATTATATAAAAAGGGATGATAGAGTTGTAGTTATCAATCGTCAATCATATCAAATATTATTGTAATTGTATTTTTCCATGAAGTTGCACTCTCATCTTAGGAGATCTTGTGGAATTATTCTTAAGGAATATTATTCATATTGCCCAATATTAAGGGTATTACCTAGCTTTGTCTCTTATGGATTTATGCTTTGTGGATGATTTATGTTTAAAAGCATAAAAGTTCTTAACAAGTGGTATTAGAATAACAATTTTGGCAAAGTGGGGATTGTTTTTAGATTTGTAAAATTTATGCAATTTTTTTATAAACATATCAATTTTTAGGAGTCATCTCTTTGCACAAAGGAGTTAGATTAATATGATTCTTATACCATATTTTTTAAAATTTGAAAAGCTTCAAAAGGAGTAGTCATATGCAAGAACCAAATTAGTACTACGGGAGATATGACCCTATGAAGTTAGTCATCTAGAACATTGATAGTGATTTTTTTTTAGAAAAATAAAAATTGAGATATGTTTCATTTTCGATAAGCAAACCAAGTGTTGTTTGTAACATTTTGAATAATTTTTCTAGGTATTCTTGTTTATGTGAAATTTTTGCTTCAAATTATTGAGGATATATATGAAATACTATTTTTATGAAATCCTTGTTTTGATTGTGATTTTTTTGAAGGGATCATGGAGTTGCCAAAATTCATTGGTGAATATGATATGAATGTTGAAATATGTGGTGGTTGAGCTTCACTTGGGGCCACCACTAAATTTGGATTGTATTGTATTTATAATTCCTTTGGACCCTTGTAAATTTTGCAAAGGTATTTTTGTAATATTTTATTATTATTGTTTTATTGATGGTTAGAAGGGGATTAGGGCCCCAACCCTTCACAAAACATCATAGCATACTATATAAAGAAACTTATAAGCACATAATACATACAATTAACAAAATAAATTGACACTCAACTATTTGTAGAACATCAAACCACTAATTAAAGACCCTTTACTTAAAACAAGATAAAACAATCTACATAATCATTTCCAAGCAAGTAAACATGGACCACGTCATTTAGAGATTACCACAACTACCTAGCTTTAGGTTTGCATTTTATTTAGCTTCATACTTCACCTATAGGGATGCTACTCCAACCATTTTACCAAACACCACACTTATGTAGACTTAAACTTCCATTTAATGCTCACTCCATGGCACTCTAACCTTACCACCAACCCACATATATCAGCCCAAGTGACTGTTATTTATGTACTCCTACATTATCTATATTTCATTCTAATCATCAGATACCTAATAAAAATGGACATTTCCCATAGGTTTTTCCTATCCTACCAAATCTATAATACGATTCAAAAAGTTTTTAAACCAACATAAGTGCTTTTCCTGAGACACTCCCATATTTGCCATCAAGTCCACGATTATGTTTCCTTCCCTAAAAACATGTTGAATCCAATAATTTTTTAGAGTTATAATTTTTATTTTAAATATTTTAATCATGTCTTAAACCAACCAACTAGCTTCTTATTCTCCTTTTAGAGTCTTTATTATATTTAGGGAATCCTATTCGGTGATAAGATTTATTCAACCAACTAGCCTCTTGTTCCCTTTAGAGTCTTTATTATATTTAGGGAATCCCATTCAGTGATAAGATTTCTTCCATCCACCCAATATCTCTAATTGTTGAATTCCTAAAAAATTGCTCTGGATTTTGCAAAATGATTTGATTGTATGTATAAGGGTTTAGAATAAGCTAAAAGTAATTTCCCTAAAGCATCTCTAAAGATACCACCTGCTCTAGCTTTACCTGAGTTGCCTTTTGAGGCCCCATAAAATTTTAGCTTCAACATCCTTCCAAGGGGGGTTCCCATATCACCTACTACCTTAATAAAATTTTTGGATTTAGGATCCAATTAGCAAGGGGTTGGAGTCCCCATCTCAAGGCTACGATCCTCTCCTCATACTTCTCTTCGACCCTATTCAGGTTAGCTACTCTTAGGTTTTCCACTACTATAGCCTCAATTCTATTCACTACTATCACCTTAATTTTGTTCAAAATTGCCATAGGCTCTCTATTTCTATCCTTAAATATGCGTTGGTTTCTTTCCTTCCAAATACCCCATAGGTAGTGAGGAAGGCAAAATATCCACAACATGCTCAATATTTTTCTAGAAAAAGGAGACTCCCATTGCAACACAAGGTCCACCATACAATTGGGAAACACCCATGCTACTTGAAACTTCTCTAGAAGCTCCTACAAAACACATCTACAAAATGTACATTCCAAAAAGAGATGTCATATAGATCCATTATCACCCTCACATAAAGTGATGAGGCCAAATAATGCCTCATATTTACACTATTTTTTACATATAAAACTGCCATATTACAAAACATAACATAGTTAAAATGATAAATAGTTGATTAAAATATATTATTTATTATTTTTTTGCATAGATCCATTGTCACCCTCACATAAAGTGATGAGGCCAAATAATGCCTCATCTTTGCACTATTTTTGACATATAAAAACTACCATATTACAAAACATAACATAGTTAAAATGCCAAATAGTTGATTAAAATATATTATTTGTTATTTTTTTGCATGGTTAAATTGCATAGAAGCATTATACTTTGTTCTACCTATTTTTTGCATTGTTGCACTATTTTTGTGTGATTATTTAGTGAATAAAATGAATAATTAAAATAGCAATGTGGTGTATGTTGTTTTTTACCACATCATCATGTTATTTGAATGTTTCTCCCACCTCACAAGTAGTTTGAAATGAGATTTAGCACCAAAATTCAAAAATTGTGCAGAAAACTGGAAACAGTAGGTGACAGCCCATATAAATTCCAGCCACCTATCACTTTAAAGGATGGCCTAGAATTTATCAAACAAAGCAAGGGGTAACACTTGGAAATAGTTGAGGGAGGTTAGGGATGACTCCTGCTCCACCTGGCATCATTTCCATGCAGTCCAAATGAGAGCAACAAGACAAAAGGGCTAAAATACAAGAACAACTGGAAAATGCATATAAAAACCAGAATTGTGCAACTATTAAGGAAGTCATGGAATTTGTCAACACAAATGGAAAGCAATGGTTGGAAATGATTTTTGAGGGATAGGAAAGATGTCCCGTCCACTTAAAATGACCTTATCACATATTTTTGTTGTAATTGTGCATGAATAGTATTTTTACTAACAGATATTCCAAAGATATTTGGAATGATAGGGCAGATAGTCTGTTTTAGCCCAAACGAGGAGAATTATGCCCAATTCATTCAGGAAAAGGTGTTTTGAGATAAGGATAGGTGTAATAGACTATTTCCAACCTATACCAACTCATTCCCACCATTGAGGATGCATCAAAGGACCAATGAACATTCACTGCAACACATCTTGTCCTAATTTAGACTAAGTCAATTGTAGAGTTGATAACAAATCACTAATAAACAACAATGCAGTTGATATTGTAAACATGCATATTGTAATAGATAATATAAATAATAGATCTCCCTTATTGGTTGAGCTAGTAGTAGAAGCATATAGGATTTGTAATAGGACTTGATAGCAATTTGTAAGCCAATAGCAGAATTTTTCCTATAGCATTGTAAAATGTTGTGACAGTCAATAAAGTGCAATCTTTTTGTCATATTTTTCTTATGAGTGAGTGTGATTTTTAAGTAGCTAAGTAGTAATTTCTTACCTTCTTCTAGATCAGAAAGCAAGGGCCACTTTCAAGCCTGGAGGAAGGACTAATTAATGATAGGTTTTCTGATATTCTTGCTGCAACACTTTTACCAGAATGCTTGTCAATTCTTGCTTATTGTTGTTAAATAGACTAACCTCTGTTTTTGAGTTGATGTCATTATTTTATGCTTTCAATTGTGATTTTATGTAGAATGTGTGTGTGTCAGCTGACAAATAGCATAGATTTGTAGTTCCCTATTTTTCCTTATTTTTGCAAATTTACAAGTTTTCAGTAGTTTTATTTTGTTGTCAGTCACAACAACAGAAATATGACAACCTTCTACAGCAGGACACTGGAATTTGTTTTAGCATGAGTGTTTCCTTTTCAAGTGTTCTTTCAATTTAGTCATTTCAATTCTACAACTGTAATCTAGGTTTTGATTTAGCAAGATTTCCATTTCTACAATTTTCTTTCCTACAACTGTAACTAGTTTTCAATTTCAAGTCTTAGAAGCAGTTTTTAATTTTGCAAGTTAAATAGTTTTCATTCTGTATATTAGGTTTAGTGTGACACCAAAAAGGCTAAACCAACATCTGTTTCACCAAATAAATGCTTGTGAATTGAATGCCTAAATTGTAATCTACCCAAACCTTCTATCGTAGATAGCCTTGGACACCACCCTGGATTTGACAAATATTGAAAATTAAATGATGACAATAATGACACTCATAATTTTTGGTACCGTTTTCAAGGAACATGGTGTTGTTAGAGGGTAAAAGTAGTCAAATAATTATTATTATGCTAAGCTGTGAACTTTAGAGTAAAACCTAAATGTAACAATTGGCATAAGAAATAGTTGTTGATAGTTGCATTTCAGAAACATTTAGAAAACAAGCATAGAAGAAACCACAAGAAGAAAAATTTCACAAGAGGTTGAAACTATGTCAAAGTTGTCTAAATTTTTTATTTCCAAAAATGTTGGAATTTTCAAAGAATCACAATCATCCACTTCAAGAACTATAGGATCCTTTGAGAAATCATTACAAGGAGGAAAAATCAATAGTTCAACACCACTCTCTCTTGACAAATCCATACAATCAGGACAATTTAATAGGATTTATAATTGTTGTTGGGAACCCATAATGGTAGGCTCACAAGAGAATCTAGGGAGATCCAATAATGTGCTCCACCCTAGTGCAACTAGTACACCTACCAAAACTTTTCAAAACCCCATTCAATTAGATCCTAATCAAAATGCTCCCATGAAGGTCATTTCACCTTCTGTGTTACCAAATTTTAAGGGAATTACATCTGAAGATCCTGATTTGTTTCTATTTGAGTTTAAGATTGTATGCCAAGCTTATGATTACACTAATGATAATCAAAAGCTCAAATTGTTTCCTTCCACTCTTAAAGAATCAACCCTACGTTGGTTTATCACCTTAGCACCTGATTCAATTAGAACCTGGAATGATATGGAAAACATATTTTTGGAGAGATACCAAGAATATTGTCAAGTCAAGAATCAAAAAGATGAATTGCTTAGAATGAAACAAGAGGAAAATAAAATTTTAGAAGACTATCTAGACATATTTTCTTTTGTTCATAAGAGATGTGGAAGTGTTGAACCTAAAATTTGCAAAATCATATTCTTAAGGGGATTGCAAGATGAATCTAGAGATGTATTGGATATTTTGGGAAGAGGAGATGCACATACACTTGAATTTTAGGAAATCATTAAACTCTGTAAAAATTATTCTCATTCAAGGCATAGAAAACACAAAACTGGTAGTAACACAAATAATTTGAAAGAATGCATGAAAGAGTTTGCTAATCTAAAAGCTGATATTTTAGTACATCTTGATAAAACATTAGATGAAAAGAATGAATCTACTGAATCTTTAGCCATCTATTGTTCAAAATGTAATGAGAAGCACTCTCTTCATGAATGTCCTTTGAACAAAATATTTACACCTACTACATGTAGCATTTGTAAAAAAGGACACCCTATAGATCAATGCAATTTGTTACCAGAACTCAAAAGTGTCTTTGAAAAATAGTCTCAACCTATGAAAGAACTCAATTTTGTAGGACAAAGACAAGGGGATAATTTTCTTAAATTTCCATATCAGAATGCTTCTCAATTTCCTACAAATTGGGGAAATAATCCTTGGTATATGCCATGGTCTACTTCAAATTCACTTCAACAATATTGGAGTCAACCACCATGGGCATATTCCCAAGAGTGGTCTCAACGTGGATGGATAAATCAACAACATCCACCATGGTTGCAACTAAAACTGCAAGGACATCAATGGGTACAACAACAAAAAATGTACAAAGGGCAACAAAAGTATCAAAAACAACTAAATTTGTTTCCTACTCATACCCATAATATCTCTCAAGGACAACAAAAACAACAAGCAAAACAACCTCTATTTTTAGCTCAACCTGTGGCCAATCCAGAAAATGTTAAACAGGCAACCCCTATCTCTATGGTTAAATAAAAAAATACAGCCATAATAAATGTGAATGATTGTGATAACACTCAATTGTGTTCAGGAAAACCTCTTCTTGAACCTATTCCACTTATCAATGTAGAAATGGGAGCTGAAGAAAATAAACATGAAAACTCATCTACATTGAAACAACAAAAAGAACCACAAAAAGAAGAAAAATAAAATCTTCCACAAGATGACTCATCAAAGAAAGAATTATATCTTGAACAATTTGAAATATCAAAACTAACATCTTTGAAATCAGATTTGATAAAGGAATTAAAATATTTAATTGTTACAATCCCTTTACTTCAAGCTATTAAAGATGTACCAATCATTAATAAGATTGTTCAAGAAATGTGTTTTAAGAAACCAAGAAAAAAGAAGAAAGTATATCCTGAAACCATACAAGTAGGTGGAAAATTAGTAGACTTGCTTGCAGGAAAACTTACTCCACCTAAGTATGATTGTCTAGGAAGTCCATTGTTTCTTGAATCACATAAGGAAAATGAAAAGAATATTTTAACTTTGGCCTCCATAGTTGTAAGGGATAATGTAGAAGAGTTGGATTCATCCAAAAAGTTTATTTTTGATGAAAATGTTCTAAATTCAGATTTTAAAGATGAACCAATTATTGTTCAGCAATTACTATGGAATGATGAAAAATAAAATCTTGAACATTTGTCACCCATTCCAATACAAAACAGTTTTCTTCATTTACCACATGGATGACATCATCATTTTTTCTCATCTTTTCATTGTCATTTATCAAATTTAATTCCTTCAAGAATTGTTTTTGATAAAAATACACAACTCTTCCATTCTCTTCCACCACACCACTACTCTCTTAAATCATTAATGCATAATTTTCAAAGAATCAATTCAATACATCCTGGTATAAAACAAATTGAAACACAACCAAAATAACCTTTGAATATCAATAGTTGGTTGACTAATAACCAGGAAGTAAAATTGTTTGATGCATTGATCCAACAACTTAATGCTTTACTAACACTTCATGCATCTTTAGAAGTTGGCATTGAGTTGTTGTAGGTACAAAACAAGAGAATTTTGCAGTTGAATACATTTGATGAACTTTGGTTGGAGGCACTTCACCAAACAAAGTTCATTCAACAAAAATGGAAAATGTGGCATGATGATCACATTAAGAGCAACAAGGATGAACCAGAAGAGTTTGAGAATGAAGTTGTTCAACTTTCTTTAGTTGATAATTTAAGGAGGACATTAGTGGTGAATGGACATCATTTACAGGTGTACCATAATGACGGGGACGGGAAATTAAACGCAAAACACACTCCTACAAATTTCAAACTTTTCTTCTATTAATTCGGAAATTATTATACATTACAGCCCACAGGCTTACATTAACCGATGCTCGGCTCGGTTCTTCCACTCTCACTCTTCTGTGCCTATTCTCCAGTCCACCTCCCCTTCCTCTTACAAAAATTCAAGTTTTTATAGAGGTCTCGGCCCTCTAGGTCATTAATGACCCACGGGCGAAAACAAGAAAAGAAAATAAGAAAGTCTGCTTCCCTCTCAAATTTTCAAAATTTCTTCTATTAATGGGCAACTGCCCGATCCCCTATGGGAGCTTGCATTAAATACTCCCCTTGCCCTGCAACCGCCGCTTCCAGACTGTCTCTCGAGAACAGTTGCTTGTCAGAACATTCATCTGCACCCTCTACCTCTTTTCCCGCACGCGGCCTGTCCACATGTCAAAATTTTTAAAACTATCTTCAACCGGCCACGAACTCTCAATCCACATGGCAGCATTTAACTGGTCATGATATCGCAACCCCCATGCCCTTCTGCCTTTGCTACGCCTTTGGAGCCGCGATTCCATGACATGTCACGAAATCGCAACATGTCACGATTTCGTGACTCCCACGCCCTTCCGTACTTGCCCTGCCTTCGGAGTCGCGATTTCGTGACATGTCACGAAATTGTGACATGTCACGATTTCGTGGCTCCCCTGCCTTTGTTTTCTCCCTTCGTCTTTCGAGCCCATTGTCAACTTCGACTTCGCTATTCTTCGAACCCTTCGCGCCTTTGCTTTCAAAGACGTCGCGATATCGCGACGTAAACTCCCTCCGTACTCCTGCCTCTAAAAACGTTGTGACATCGCGACGTCACAATATCACGACGTCGCGATATCATGATGGAAAACCCCTCCTTGCCTCCTCCGAAAACATCACGACATCGCGACGTCGCGATATCGCGACAGAAAACCCCTTCTTGCCTCCTTCTCTGAAAACGTCACGATATCGTGATGTCGCAAAATCACGACGTCGTGATATCACGACAAAACCAGCCTCCACCTTGTCGCAGCTTCTGGGGTCACGATTTTGTGACCCCCTTTCTCACTTTGCCTTGGAAATTTAAACAAATTACTTTGAAAACCCGGTTGATGCCAGATTGTCCTGCTATCGCCGGATGCTCCTGCATCAGACACCCGGGGTAAAAAGGAGAAGTGACCTTCACTTCTAAGCTGTTCGGTCCGCGTCCTTTGTAATATCTCCAAACACGCATCAACCTTTGCAACCTGCTCAAATCCCGTCTCCTGGAAAAATTCTCTGCCCTCTACCAGACAAATTCTGGCATTGCTGCACACCTTCTCATCCACTGTCTGTAATGGCTTTAATTTGTGGTGCACTCCATCTTTCATCAAGGAGTAAGTATTTGCATGACCATCATGCACCGCACTCCGATCAAACTGCCATGGCCTCCCTAACAGCAAATGGCAAGCATCCATGGGGAAAACATCACACAGGACTTCATCCTGGTATCTCCCAATCTGGAAAGTGACTAAGCACTATTCACGGACCCATGCTCTGTGGTCCTTCCGCAACCACACAATCCGATATGGATGCGGGTGTCTCCTCCTTTCTAGCTATAACTTAACAACCACCTCCTCGAAAACTAAGTTATCTATACTCCCATTGTCTATAATAACATTACAGACTTTTCTTGCACTTTTGCACCGTGTGCGAAATAGGCTTCTCCTCTGCTCTGGTTTGTCTTCCCCAATCTGCATGGTCCTCCTCACAATCATTGCCTCTCCTTTCTCAGCTTCTTCAGAATGTTCTGAGTCAGCATCTTTCGCTACCACAACAGCTCTGGCAGGACCCACTTGTTTCTTATTCACTCTCTTGGGGTGCTGGGGACACTCATATGCCCAATGCCCCTCTTCTCCACAGTGGAAACATGTTCCCCGAAACACTCCTCTTCCATACCTGCGTCCAGATCTACCTCTTCCTCTTGGGTAGCCATTGTTCTGAACTTGTGGTTTGGGTTCTTCATCTTCTTTCTAATTTCGGCTGTTGCTAACCTCTTCTTTCTTCTCTTTCTTTCCCTCCTCCTTTCTTCCACCGGTCTTTCCTCCTGGCCCTCTTCCTTTTTGCTTGCTCTCAAACCTTCTTCAGTTTTTATTCAAATTTTAGAGCAAACTGGTAAGCATCTTCAATGGTGCTCACCCGAACTAAGCTCAACTCTTCCTGGACACTGGGTCTCAACCCATTAATATAACGGGCCACCTTTTCTTTGTTTGCCTCCAAATGCCCAGTTATAGTAGAAATCTTGTAAAACTCCTCGGTGTATTCTTGGACAGTTTTGTTTGTCTGTCTCAAACTCTACATTTTTCTTAGCAGATCCAACTCGTAATCTGCCAGAATAAACTGTCTTTTCAGCTTTTCCACCATTCTATCCCATCTTGTTATTCTCTCCTTCCCTCTTCTATTCCTCTCCAACTGTATTCCTCTCCACCAAATGCTAGCATGACCTTTTAATTTGGTTTTGGCAAATCTGACCCGCTTGGGATCTTCAACTTCTTCATACTCGAAGTATTCTTCTAGGTCATTTATCCAATCAATCAATTCCTTCGGATTCAAGTTCCTGAAATACGTGGAAACTTTTATCTTCGGCCTCTTCCCGATCTGGGATATGGCTTTGTACAGTCTGGCTTGTGCTGGATCTACAACTTCTTCTTCTTCTTCTTCAAACTGGTTTTGTTCTTCATCCGCTTCATCTTCACTGTCTGCTTCTCTTCTCGGTTCGTGTCCTCTACGCAGTTCTTCTTGCAGGGCCTGAACTTGTCGCTGTAAAGCCCAAAAATCTTCTGCTGCCATGCCTCTCCCACCCACGGGGTTTCTTCTTGGAGGCATCTTCTCACTCTCTCACGAGCCTTCCCATAAATCCTGGTGTGACTGCCTCACGTCCGGCGATCTGTCACACACTCAAGAACTCCGGCTCTGATACCACTGACGGGGATGGGAAATTAAACGCAAAACACACTCCTGCAAATTTCAAACTTTTCTTCTATTAATTTAGAAATTCTTATACATTATAGCCCGTAGGCTTACATTAACCAATGCTCGGCTCAGTTCTTCCACTCTCACTCTTCTGCACCTATTCTCCAGTCCACCTCCCCTTCCTCTTACAAAAATTCAAGTTTTTTTAGAGGTCTCGGCCCTCTAGGTCATTAATGACCCACCTGAGCGAAAACAAGAAAAGAAAATAAGAAAGTCCGCTTCCCTCTCAAATTTTCAAAATTTCTTCTATTAATGGGCAACTGCCCTGATCCCCTATGGGAGCTTGCATTAAAGACTCCCCTTGCCCTGCAACCGCCACTTCCAGACTGTCTCTTAGGAACAGTTACTGTCAGAACATTCATCTGCACCCTCTACCTCTTTTCCCGTGCACGCGGCCTGTCCACGTGTCAAAATTTTTAAAATTGTCTTCAATCGGCCGCAAACTCTCAATCCACGTGGCAGCCTTTAACTAGTCACGATATCGCGACATGTCACGGTATCGTGACATGTTGCGGTATCGCGACCCCCACGCCCTTCTGCCTTTGCTACGCATTTGGAGCCGTGATTCCGTGACATGTCATGAAATCGTGACATGTCACGATTTTGCGACTCCCACGCCCTTCCGTACTTGCCCTGCCTTCGGAGTCGTGATTTCGTGACATGTCGCAAAATCACGACATGTCACAATTTCGTGGCTCCCCTACCTTTGTTTTCTCCCTTCATCTTTCGAGCCCATTGTCAACTTTGACTTCGCTATTCTTCGAACCCTTCGCGCCTTTGCTTTCAAAGACGTCGCGATATCATGACGTCGCGATGTAAACTCCCTCCATACTCCTGCCTCCGAAAACATCACGACATCGCGACGTTGTGATATCGCGATGGAAAACCCCTCCTTGCCTCCTTCTCCAAAAACGTCGCGACATCACGACGTCGCGATATCGCGACGGAAAACCCCTTCTTGCCTCCTCCGAAAACGTTGCGATATCGCGACGTTGCAAAATTGCGACGTCGCGATATCGTGACAAAACCAGCCTCCACCTTGTTGCAGCTTCTGGGGTCGCGATTTCGTGACCCCCTTTCTCACTTTGCCTTGGAAATTTAAACAAATTACTTTGAAAACCCGGTTGATGCCAGATTGTCCTGCTATCGTCGGATGCTCCTGCATCACATAATCCACTAACAAAGGTGGAATTTGCTCGATATTTCACACAGTCAAACTTGCATATGATAGAAGAGGCTTCCTCTTATGACAAATATTCCAAATGATCATATTTTTTAATCTTGAAAAAAGAAAAGAAAAAAAGAGAGATAGAAAAGAGAAAAAAGAGAGATAAAAGAAAAAAGAGAGAGAAAAGAGAAAAAAGAGAAAAAAAAAGAAAAAAAAGGAAAAAAATGAGAGAAAAGAAAAAATTGTAGCATAAGGCATGTCCCACAAAATGAGGATACATGAGGACATGCATCAATTTCAACAGGGAGGAGGAACAATGATGTAAATACTTCATTTCTAGTAATAAGGAAGTAATAATGACATAAGAGGATTCTTACTGCTCATATGGAAAGAAAGGGTACATCATTGTTGCTACTTTTAGGCAGAAAAATATGTTGTATTTATATAAACAAGATAGATATGCTTTTTGCAGAATAAGGATTGTTCTTATCCAAATAAAAATGAGAGACATTCTCTCTCATTGAAGCACTTGAAAAAGAAAAAATAATTAGAAGTTGGTTGAAAACCAGAAATGGTAGCCTCTTTTGATGAAAAAATATGAAAAAAGAAAATGGAAAAAAAAGAAAAGAAAGAAAAAAGAAAAAGAAAAAAAATGAATAATTCAGTAGTGAATTTTTTTTTGGAGGCACTACTGAATTAAGGCTTGAATGAAAACCAGTTGGCATGTTTGCCTTGTTGCTCTACCTATCATTGTTCCACCATTGTACAAAGGTCACTTACTACACGTGTCATGTTTTTGTTTTCAGATAACCTGCTAAAAATCATCAAAAGCAGCGATTTGTAAGGTGTATGATAAATTTTTAGGATAATATGGTATGTGTTTCTTGCATTTAGTCATAGTAAACATTTAGCATGTAGTGTATGATAATCGGTATTTGGCATAAACTAGTTATAAAATATTGGTAAATTAAAAATGGAACATGTTCAAAATGTTAAGAAACACCCTATCTTGCCTTTGGTTGCATGAAAAGTTTAGTCTAATAGCATAACAATAGAGTTGCAAGTAAAATTTTGACACATCACTGGTAAAGTGCTTCACAATGTGTAGAATCACAAAATTGGTAAAAAATTGTAGTTGGTTTCAAAATAGCAAGAGAAATTTTTTTTAAAAGTGCAGTTGAAAAAATGCAAAAACAGAATAAAACTGCAAAAATAGAAGCAAAACTGCAAGAATTAAGCAACTAGTGAAAAATAGGTACATAGCAGCTGAGAAGATCCACCAAAGAGAAGCTGATTGAAAACAAAACAAGTATATTCATCAGTTGTTGCAAGAAATGAGTGAATTAAAAGAAAAATGGCACAAACTTCAAAATCAACTTGCAAATCTTAATTTTAGAAGGAGATAGTTGCAATTTTATTTGAATTAGCAAAGTAATTTCTAGAAGAGGAAACACAAGAACACATTCCATAATTGCCTCATCAAATTGAGCAAGCCACCTTGGAGCAAGAGCCTAATATTTTTGTTTTTACCTTGGTTACTATTGCAACAAAACAACAACATGCAAAAAAAAAAATAAAGAGTACACCTCTAAAATAAACTGATAAGGGGATCATAGATGCTATAGGTATTCCACATCAGAGAGATGATATTTCAGATATGGGCCAACAATAGTGTTTTCACAAAAAAATTGAAAAAACAAGTTATTTTTACACTTTCAAATGCATCTTCGGAATGAGCAGAGACATCTTCGAAATGAGCAAAAATTGTGCTAAAAAGCCTAAATACGATGCTAAAGTTAAAAAAAATGTACAATACATCAAAAAGTAAGGTCCCTGAAGCTCAAGAAACCCCAATACAAGTAAGTACATCCCCTCAAAAAGATTCAAAATCAAATTTTTTTCAATTTTGTTTCAAAGGTGCAAAAAGCAAAAATAGGCATTCAGGTTGAAATGTTGTCAGCATAGAAAATTCCACCAGTAGTAGTGCATCTGCTAGATATGGTTCCATTAGAAAAACACAATGAGGCTATTGCAAAATGATTCACATGCTACCAAGCCTTTAAGTTGTACCTTGTAGCACTAATACCTATGGAAGGGCAGAAAAAGAGATAAAATTGCAAAAATTGCAACATTGAAGGGTGAAAGCGCAAAAATTGAAGAATTGCAAGTTGGAAGTGCAAAAAATTACAAAAATTGCAATAGTTCTCAGACTCTCATCAATTTCAATATTTGTAGCAGTTTTCAAAAAATTATAGCAAAATTCAAAATTTTTAGAAATGACAACAAATTCAGAATTTGCAGCATCTTCAAAAATTGCAACAATTTTCATACTTTCAACATTTTCACAAATTGCAGTAATTTTGGTATTTCAACCATGATTAGAAATTTCAATATTTTTCATGTGGTTGACAAAGGATGGACCTAAGTACTGCTAGGATGCATGAGGGCATGCATCAGGTTAAGTTAGGGGGGAATGATGAGGTCAAATAATGCCTCATCTTTGCACTATTTTTGACATATAAAAACTGCCATATTACAAAATATAACATATTTAAAATGCCAAATATTTGATTAAAATATGTTATTTTTTATTTTTTTGCATGGTTAAATTGCATAGAAGCATTATACTCTGTTTTACCTATTTTTATGCACTATTACACTGTTTTTGTGTGATTATTTAGTGAATAAAATGAATAATTAAAATAGTAATGTGGTGTATGCTATTGTTTACCACTTCATCATGTTATTTGAATGTTTCTCCCACATCACAAGTAGTTTGAAATGATATTTAGAACCAAAATTCAAAAATTGTGTAGAAAACTAGAAACAACAGGTGACAGGCCATATAAATTCCATCCACCTGTCACTATAAAGGATGGCCTGAAATTTGTCAAAAAACGTAAGGGGAAATGCTTGGAAATAGTTGAGGGAGGTTAGGGATGAATCCTGATCCACAGGACATCATTTCTATATAGTCCAAATAAGAGTAACAAGACAAAAGAGCTAAAATGCAGGAACAACTAGAAAATGCATATAAAAACTAGAATTGTGCAACTATTAAGGAAGTCATGGAATTTGTCAACACAAATGGAAAGCAGTGGTTGGAAAAGATTGCTGAGGGATAGGAAAGATGTACTGTCCACTTAAAATAGCATTATCACATGTTTTTGTTGCAGTTGTGCATGAATAGTATTTTTACTGGCAGATATTTCGAAGATCTTTAGAATGATAGGACAAACAATATGTTTTAGCCCAAATGAGGAGAATTGAGTCCAATTTATTCAATAAAAGGTGTTTTGAGATAAGGACAAGTGTAATAGACTATTTCCAATCTATACCAACTCATTCCCACCATTGAGGATGCATCAAAGGACCAATGAATGTTCACTACAACATATCTTGTCCTGATTTAGACTAAGTCAGTTGTAGAGTTGATAACAAATCACTAATAAACAACAATGCAGTTGATATTATAAATGTGCATATTGTAATAGATAATATAAATAATATATCTCCCTTATTTTTTGAGTTGGTAGAGAGTAGTAGAAGCATATAGGATTTGCAATAGGACTTGATAGTAATCTGCAAGCCAATAACAGAGTTTTTCTTGTAGCATTGTAAAATGTTGTGACAGTCAATAAAGTGCAGCCTTTTATCATATTTTGCTTATGATTGAGTGTGAGTTTTTAGTAGCTAAGCAATAATTTCTTATCTTCTTCTAGATCAGAAAATAAGGGCTACTTTTAGTCCTGGAGGAAGGACTAATTAATGATAGGTTTTTTGATATTCTTGCTGTAGCACTTTTACCAGAATGCTTGTCAATTCTTGCTTATTGTTGTTAAATAGACTAATCCTTGTTTTTGAGTTGATGTCATTGTTTTATATTTTTAATTGTGATTTTATGTAGAATGTGTGTGTGTCAGCTGACAAATAGCATAGACTTGTAGTTCCCCTATTTTTTCGTGTATTTGCAAATTTACAAGTTTTCAACAGATTTATTTTATTGTTAGTCACTGTAGCAGAAATATGACAACCTTCTATATCAGGAAATTGGAATTTGTTTTAGCATGAGTGTTTCCTTTTCAAGTGTTATTTCAATTTAGTCATTTAAATTCTACAATTGTAATATAGGTTTTGATTTAGTAAGATTTCCATTTCTGTAATTTCCTTTCCTGCAACTATAACTAGTTTTCAATTTCAAGTCTTAGAAGTAGTTTTTAATTTTACAAGTTAAATAGTTTTCATTTTGTAGATTAGGTTTAGTGTGACACCAAAAAGGCTAAACCAACATCTATTTCACTGAATAAATACTTGTGAACTGAATGCCTGAATTGTAATCTGTCCAAACCTTCTATCGTAGACAACCTTGGACATCGCCCTAGATTTGACAAATATTGAAAACTAAATGATGACAATAACGAAAATCACCATAAATCACACATGTTAACAATATGAAAACCTCTTTTACAAATATTGTCAATGGTAAGAATTTTATTTTGAGTGGCTAGCCAAAAAATAATGCAATTTTTGGGATCAACTTCTTGATCCAAAGTTTTACCACTAGTAACCAACCTAAACCTACTTCTTCTATAATTGGTACCCTATTCTGATAGAATATGATCCTTTTTCTCCCTACTACAAACAAATGTGTCCATGGTTCTAGAATTAGTTAGAAGGGTAATGACCAATAAATTCTTCAATTTTCTTACTGTTAGTTCCTTGACCAAATCTATGCTATCTATCTGCAACTCTTTCCAACTTCTTCCATATTCAAAGAAACTTATGTAACCTTGCACCTATGTACCAAAACGTTGAGTCAAGTCCTATTCCAAAACTAAAACTTCTTGGTCCTCCTTTAAGGGTATATATTTTATCCAAATATCCTTCAAAAAATTAATTTTGCTACCATCTCCTATATACCATTGGATCTTGTTTGCTAGGATATTTCTACACTTAGTAAGACTATTCCAAAAGGAGGACCCAATAGGTAAATATTAAGAGAGTAAAAATGAATTCCCTCTACAAATATTTAGCTTTTAGGATCTTTACCCAACTTAAGTGGTCATTTTTGAGAAGTTTCCATCCCATTTTTCCTATGAGTGCCTCATTAATATTTTTAACTTTCATAAAATCAAGGCCTCCGCATTCTCATTTTGAATATACTATATCCCATGCAATAAGTGCTAGTATTCTCTTGTCTTTTTCTCTTGACCATAGAATTTTTTTTGAATAGATTCAATCTTGCATCTGAAACTCTCTAACACATTAAAAATAGACATAAAGTAAATAAGAATACTCTGTAAGGTAGCCTTCACCAGTTGAGATTTCCTAGCTTGACTAAGAAGACTACCCTTTCACCCTAAGAGTTTTTTTAACAAACCTTTCAAAAACCAAGCTTCAAAGAATCTTCTTCATGTGCCCATTAAAAAGTGGCATCCTGAGGTATGTTGTTGGGAGGTTCTCGATTTCATAACCAGAAATTTGGGCAACTATTTATTTTCGAAAAAAGGGGGTGTAGAGAAAGAAAATCATACTCTTAGAGAAGTTCACCTTTTGACCAACTGCATTCTCATATCTATCTAAGATCAATTTAATTTCTTTTGCTAGTGGCATAGAGGACCTTGAAACAATTATCATGTCATCAACAAATTATTGGTGGGAAACAATGTACACTATTGAGGCCAACTTAAAACCTTCTAAAGTTTCACTGGCTACTACTATCGACAGTCCTCTCTCTAGGGATTCAACAAGAATGATGAAGATGAAAGGTGAGATATGATCTCCCTACCTCAAGCCACGTATGCTTCTGAAGTAACTTTCTAGAGCCCCATTGATAAGAACTAAAAATATTGGAGTTGAAATGCACTTATGGATTAAGCTTATCCACTTTTCATGAAAGTCAAATTTCTTCATAACTTTACAAAGGAAATTCCATGATATGCGATCATAAGCTGATGATGATTTCTAATAACATAGGTTTTATTGTTTTAAAACTTAAAGTTAGTTTATTTCCTAGGTTTCTTTTCAATAAAAATATCCATATGAGCCCTAATATCATATGTGCTTCTACGACTAGGTTGTTAGGATAGGATCACTTATCATTTAGATAATATTTTGTAAATATGGCACTTATGTGCCTATAAATATTTTGCAATCGATTAAAAACACTAATTTAGATTTTAGATCCATATCATTTGTATCAGAGCCTTGTGGCTCCTAACCTGTGAGGGGGAAATTCATACTCTTTCCCTTTACAATTTCATTAGCCTGTTTCTCCATTTGTGGTTGATGAAAAAGTGCAGAGTTTCTAATTTATTCGAAGAAAAAAATATTTCATTTGGGTCTTATTATATTCCTTCGAAGCCATTATAGCACATGTCCATACAACATGTCACTCCGTAGAATAGAAATCTACTATTTTTAGATTTGATTCTACAAATGTGGAATACATATATGCTATCTCCCCTTTAGATGTAGCATTGCAATCTAGAGATGGAAATCCTCCAACCCTAGATCATGTGGTGGAAAATCTAGACATGATTTCAATCATTGCACATGCGTGTGGTACTAATAGCAGTGGCCAAGTGACACTATGTTACATATGTAGCTAGAAGGATTACAATATGATCAAGAAAATCCATGTTTAGCTTGTGGATTAACCATATTTGGTAACATAAATCCCAGATATGCTATGCATAGTGGTTTCTAGAGTTTTCATCCACATGGAGGGAATATAAACATGAAAAAGGATACACAAGATGCATTTGATAATTTATATGAGCTCAAGCATGCCCAACCTATGATACCCAACTGTAATCATTGTGAGTCCTATATCATCTGAATAACCACACCGGGACAACACAAGAGGTGATGCCATATGGATAAGGACCATGACACACCTTGTAAAATTATCCTAACTTTAGTGACTACAACTTCTTACATTGTAAACCCAATAACTTGAGCATCGATCCAGAGACAACATCGAGCCCTTTTTATCATGTCACTCTTCCAACCACAGTTGTAGCCTTATGTTGATGACCCTCACTATCACATTACTTATGCAACCCTGTATCTACCTACACAAGTCATAGTGTGGCACCTTCCAGATATATTGTGGCCTCTAGATCTACCATGATTATCTCTAGATTGATCATACTCCCATGGTATGATTTCTATTAGAACCATCGTAGCCCACCATAACTTTGACCATATCCTTATGGCTCATGCATCACCTCATACCTTTTGTAGACATTAATCTATGCCTCTAGATTTTGATTCAATATAGTTTAAAAGGTAGTTATTTTTTCTACCATGCTCCCATAAAAAACTATAGCATTTGGTTTTTGCATCGAGGTTAAGAATACCCTTCTTCTATCTATGTGGTTGACTTAGATATGAGTCGACCCAATCATATTACTGATTTGAAATTCCTCAATCACTCTTCAATATGACCACCACAATAGCAGACACTCCTCCATTGAGTAAAAATTGTCTCCAATGTGACCACCACCACAAGAATAATTTTTATTACCTTTGCTCATTCTAGTCTATAAGGAAGAAGGTAGAGCAACCAGATATAGTATAAGATCAAATGAATCATTTACGATGTTGCCAATGACAAGCGATAGGTCATTCCTTCTATGTGATGCAAATCCTTGCACTTTCCTATTTTTTGATTGCATCCTTAGCCTGATGTTGGAGGTTAGACCCAAATATTTTGATGTCCTAGTCATGAGAAGCTCAACAACATTCTCTATTGAGGGCATTCCAAAGGGCCTTGATCACTGTGGCCACCTATATTGAAGGATGATTTACGCCCTTCCAATTTTCCTATGCATAATGTTTTTACCATACACATTAGACTGCCTCAAATATTTCTTTCACTAGATCCACGCAGTCTTCATCTCCATTCGTGGCCTAGTTTGGATTCCCTACCTACATACGACCTCACTAGTTAAGATATGTTGTAATATTTTGTATTTAGAAAGAATATTTGAGAATCTATTATTATAGATATGGATCCCACATGTAACACTTTCATATTGGTCCCCACTGCATATGTCTTCCCTCACCAGCCACATGGATCATTCATAACCTCACCCAATCTATTCTCTATGCGGTTCCCCCTATCACCTACTATGGAGATCCTTGGACTTGTAGTGATGGTGAGCCTATGTTAGCCTATGGATCCTAGTGTTGTTGTGACCCTACATGGAGATGTTGTGCTTCACAATAAATTTTTTATCCACTAGAGCTAAAGATGTCATGAATCATGATCCAATTTGTGAGGTGTTGATCATTTTTTGGTCTGATGATGAAGAAGCTAGTGAAGGCTTTTTGTTTTTCCTTTGACCTTTAATCCCACATGTGTAGGGTGGGATGTTATTGGGTAATTTAAATACACCTTAGAGAGGCTAATAAAATAGCCAGTGTAGTTGCTAGTATTACCTAGTATTTGACCTTCCACATGTGGGCACTTCTAGTAATACATCCCAAGACATGTAGCTTTTTCATAGTTAGACTGTGATCCAAATTTATTTCCTAGACTTAACACGTAGGATCAAGATGACCTGTTGATTTTAGTATCCCTCCTTTTCTTCTTTGTCCCACATGCATAAGAGGGTAGAGTCATTAAGCCTTTAAAATGTTGTTTTTTCCATTTGTAATATGCAACTTCAAAACCAAAGGAGGTCCATGTAATAATTTTAAACATGAAAATATTTCGAAGAATATTCTCTTGATGGAGGGAATATGTGCAGAATATTCCAAATAGATTTCACTTGGAGGAAAACATTCTCCCCTTATTTTTATTTCCTGACCTGATTTCTATTTTTCGAAGCACTATTCTTTCCGGAGTATAAGCTTGTTTATACTCATTGGAAAGCTCTTTTTGATTCAGTTCTAGTGGAACCATTATTTTGCAATTTTGTAAATTTGACTTGTGGTGCATCAAAGTTTCTATTATTGACATCTTGTTTTGACCTCAGGTTAGGATCCACGTTTTTGACCTATGGTTAGGGTTTATCTTTACGACCTTGGATTAGGGTTCATATTTTTTGATCCATGGTTTAAATATTATCTTTTTGATCATGCGGATTAGGGTTTCTTTTTTCAATTATTTGATTTGGTTTTGTTAATTTTCTATGAAATTGATGTAATTTGGAGTGCATTTTTGGTTGAACCCAACACTCCATCCACTTTCATCTTTAGAGACTATTTTGGGAAGTATATTTTTTTCATGACCATAGCCCTCTTGATATTCCATCATGATTTTAGGTACTCCTACAATAGGAGATATTATTTTTTGATCATGGGAATCCTTCATGTACTCTCAATTGGGAGTTGTCATTGTCTCTTCCTTTGACCATGGCTCTTTGTTTCATGGAATCATGGGTTCTCCTTCCATTGGAGTTGGCTTAGCCCTTTAGTGTATTTTCTAACTTAGTGTATTTTAGCTTGGGTTATGTATTCACTAGTAAGACTACTCCTTCGGGCAACTTTCACATCAAGCTTCTGCATAAGATTCTTGGCTATTTACAGAAAAATATTAAATAAATTTGGAGGATTTCACTTCTCCATTCTATTAAGGCAAATTGTGATTAAGCAGATCCTTCCAAAGGGTCTTTCTTCTTCATCAACTTGAGGATTGCACGTTACCACATTCTCTCCTATTTCTTGTAAATGTATTGAAGTCCAATACTTCTATTATTGGGAGGAATGATGAGGACTCCTAGTAGCATAGATTTTATTATTTTAAACCTTAGGATTAGTTTATTTCCTAGGTTTATTTTTCAATAAAAATATCCACGTGAGACCTAATCTCATGTATGCTTCTAATACTAGGTTGTTAGTTGTTAGCTAATGTTAGCAATTATTTGTGGTATTTTAGGTGTTATCACCTATCGTTAAGATGAGATATTGTAAATATGGCACTTATGTACCTATAAATGGTTGGCAATGAAATAAAAATACCAATATGGATTTTAAATCTATATCATAAGCTTTGTTCATGTCAATTTTAAGCAAAATTCCAGGCTTCTTAATCTTTTTCATCGAATGAATGACTTCATGAATTGTAATGTTCCCATATAAAATTTGGCACCCTCTCACAAATCTGCCCTATTGTATCTCAATAATGAAGGACATAACAACATTTAGTCTATTTGCCATCATTTTAGTCAAGATTTTATAATGTGTTGCAAAGAATTATAGGTATAGACATTTTGAGTTCCCTTACTCCAGTAGGCTTGGGAATAAGGGCTAGGAAGGTTGAATTTATATCTTTAGAGATGTAACAGAATTCCCAAGCTTCTTGTATGGATTGAATCACATATTGTCCTACAATATGCCATTTTTTGGAAAAAGCTACCAAAAATCCATCTAGCTTGGGTACCTTTTTCCCACCTAAGCCAAAGGTAGCTTTTTAATTTTATAATTTGATAAGGGCTCTAGAAAATAACCATTCAACTGATCTGAGACTAATATCAAGATATTTTATAAGATTTTCTAGCTTGCTTTAACATCTTCCTCACTAACGATTGCAAGCAAATATTCAAAATTCTTAATTGCTTATGATCTGATATCTTCTTGCTTAGAAACCATCATCCCATCAATCCTTAATATTTATCTAATATTATTAAAACTTATATGATGTAGGGTGGATACATGAAAGAATTTTGTGTTGTAGTCACCTTCCTTAAGCCACTAGATTCTTGACTCTTAATTCCAAAAGGTTTTCTTTAAACTAAGAGGTTTGAAACTTTGATAATAATTCTCTTTCCTTTGATCTTAATTGATTTATAAAGGTACCATCCCTAGTGGATTATTCAAGTTCCTTCAGTTGTTGTTTGATACTATTTTTTTGATTGAATATGTAACCAAAAATTGATCTGTTCCAAAGCTTAAGTTTTGTTTGATGTAACAAATATTGTAAGCTATATACACCATATTTGATCTTGGAAAGGGTTTTTTTTCTACCATTCTTCAATTTTGGATTCAAGGTCTTCATGTTTTAACCATATCAATTCAAATCAAAAGGGACTTTTGTATTTATTTCCCCCTTCCTCCCATTTCCATAAGGGATTATGATCTGACCTGATTTTGGATTGGGTAGTTAGGGTTGAGTCTCCAAAAATAGGTAGGCCTTCTTAGGAAATAATAAATCTATCCAGTATTACTTGAATAAGATGTTCTCCTAACCATCTATTGCTCCATGTATACCTCATTATTCTTAACTCCACATCCATTAACTGATTCTCATATAAGAATTCCTTAAACGCATTCATTCCTTCAAATGAAATTAGGCTACCTCCTTGTTTATCTAAGGGGTTTAATGAAGAGTTAAAATCTCTAGCCAACACCCAAGAAATTCTAGTAAAGGAGGTTCTTAAGTGTGTCAAATCCTTCCAAAGTTGTCAGTGTCCATAGATCAAATTATGGGTATAGAAATTTGTTATGATGCAATTATGTTTGGAGTCTAGATCATGAAAAAAATAGCAATATATTGGTGTGTTTTAATAATTACTCTTCCTTAATTTTATTCTTGTTCTAAAGACACAACAAACCTCCAACATACCCTTCTTCCTAGATATAGACTAAGTCAACCTCTTTCCAAATCTCCTTTATTTTTTAGCTTTCTCATAGTCTAATTTAGTTTCATGAAGCAAAATCATATCTAGATTTAGATCTCTTCTTAAAATGTGCACTACCTTGTATTTTGAAGGGGCATTAAGACCCCTTATGTTCTAGGAAATAAATTTCATATTTTAAATTTTACAGGGACTTCCCTCCTAAATTCAATACAGTTTGAGTACCATTTGCAATATCTTTTACTATTTCTTCCCCCTAGTTTCAAAATTAGAAGGCCTTCTTGGTAGTTTGTGCTCTAAACCCTACATCTATTCTCCCTTTAAGTTAGCTTCTAGTTGATCTATTCTTAATGGTCAACAATGTAGACAAAGGTATTGATAGATCCATTTCTCCTTTCTGAGGGGTTAATATTTTCCCTAGGGAAGCTCCTTCAACTATTTTATTTATTTTTATTTTTTCCAATTCTAAATTCACCTCTAGACATACAAATGGATTGGAATTTGTAACATTGTTTATCTCTACTGAATAAGGATGGATGTTTATATTTACCTCTGTCCCATTTTTAGCCAAGACCTCTTCTATTTAGGGCTATATCTCAAGATCATATTTTTGATCTTGCATAATTTTTTTTTCTTCTACTTGTACTTTTATCTCGTCCTTTTTCTATTCAGTATTTCCATCCATTTGCTACTTTTGAACCCATATTCTATTTGGTTAAGGTTTTATTTTTTTCATGGGACAAGCAAAAACCAAATATCCAAATTTCTTACACACATTACGTGAGACAACCATGTTATCGTATTCAAGGGGTTGTTGCCATGACCACAATTTCAAAACCAACTCTATGGATTTTGGGAGGTTCTTTTCTAAATACACATTCACACCATTCCTAGAAAAAATTAATCAAGACCCAGCCAACGTTATAGGATCAATTACCACTAGATATCCAACCTCATTTGCAATCCCTACTATGACTTCCTCATGCCAAAAATAAAGGGGGAGGCCTGGAAGTCGTATCCAAATTGGGACCTAGACAATGCTTTGGGTAAGGCAATTGAAATTTGTTGACCACTTCTTGAGAAATAATCCCCTATGCTAAAAAAACCAAGGACATTTTTGCAGAATCTAGTCTCTATCCTCCACATAGTTCAATTTAATCCATAGAAAATTCCTTGGAATTGCAATTATTTCCATGTGACCTAGTGGTTTCTGTTTCTCCCACATCCACTTTCATATTGCATCCAAATTTGGTCTAATGTTAATGAACTTCTTGACCAGTGACATCTATCCCTACACTATTATAATGGAAATGAGGGCATTTAAAACTTGGAGTTTCCCTCCTGATGATTGTAGTTCAAACCCTAAGCATTGAATCTACTACCTCACTTGGCCATGCAACAATGTTTTTTGGATCCTCCTATTTTTCTTTAAAAGTATAGAATAATTTCTTCTTCAAATTCTTATATGTCATTTTTACATGAGGTAAAAATGATTTATTTATTTATTTTATCCTATTCATATTTCCAATTAGAATGGAGAAAAAATTTCTTGCTTTGTTTAAAAACTTCAGAATGTCAATAAGGATTATCACAAGGTATAACATTTTTTATCAAGAAAAAAGGTTGCTTTGAAATTATTGGTATACAAAATTTGAATTAAAAAATTTTAAATTTGATGTGCCTTTACCACCTTGACTTGGTGCCTTTCCAAACATGTAAGCCCTTCTTCAAGGAAAAGAGTGTGCCCAAAATCAATCAAGATAGGTAGTATTATGGCTAGGAAACAACACATGCAAATGTTTTGTGACCGAAGATATTAAGTAGGAGTAGTTATTTTTTATGCATTTAATCCTAAGAGGAGAATCCTAGAAGTTAAAGGTTCCACTCTATCCTCAACTATTACTATGGTGTGGCACCATGCATAACGGCTTGAAGAACCCATATCACACTTGTTATTTTTGCAATATGCAACCAATTGAAGGGCCTTATATGGGAGCATTGTTGACTCCACCATGATCGAGGCTTGGAAAGAGGGATAGTTGAACAATCTCATGCATGAAGGGTCATGTCTTCAAATATTGTACATATTTTTTATCATGTCGCATTTTGGAGTCCTACTATGTCAAAAGGAAACCTTTTTTCTTCTAAACCATGACAAAAAAAAGGTGGATAGCATAGTGTTCTTGGTATGGAAGAGACTTAGGTTTGAGTCCCTCCAATGCTTGTCGGGTGCTTTAAAAATAAAGGTCAATTTTTTATTTATGTGGCACTTCTATCTACCACATCAAACTTATTTTTATGCATCTCAATACCTTCAACAAATAAAAAAGGAGCAATTGTCAATGACTACGTATTTCAAAGTAGCTAAAATGATAAAAAAGGAGTGGAGTGCACCATTGAATTAGAAATCACCAAGTGGTAGGTCAAGATTTATTCCTACTTCTTTAAGATTTGGGTATTTGTTTTTTGTATTTTTAAGGTCTATTAGGGCAAAAATTCTAGAGGCCAAAACTTTTGTATAAAAAAAAATTTTGAGCCCATTTTTTTGAATCGTATGTTTGTTTGAGCTATACACATTGGTAATATTAGTTCAAGGACTTGTTATAGTGTTAGGGGGTCAAATTGTGTAAGATGGATCATCAAGCACTAGTTACTCACCTCAATGGGATAAAATATAGTTTTTGGTCGACCCAAATGTTTGGCTTATTATGTAGTAGAAACCTATGATGCATCTCTTAAGAATATAAAGTAACAAAACTTGATGAAGAAACTTACCAGCATATGGACGAAGAAGACCTTTACCTATACTCCTTGTTGATTGAACCAAAAATTCTTTTCCATATAAAATAAGAAAGTCAATATCTCAAAATATAATAAAGATTGCATAAGCTATTTTGAAAAGTAAGTATAGATTAAGGAATTCACTTGGGACTAGAGATTTCTTCTCTCAAACTGGTTTATTTTGATAATATATTATGAGATTTAAGTCATTGAGAGCATAAATTACATCTTTTAGAGGTAAAAAGTAAGAATATGCAAATTATGTGAATAGTGTCCTTGCTAATATTTCTCCTTTTTATATGTTGAACCTCATGGTTCATATGATTTATATATTCTTGGAATCTAAAAAACTCGTACTCATGATTATATTTCCTCTATCCTTGTTCATTTTCAAGTGGCAATGAGAAATTGTGGCAGCACTTCACAAATACAAGCTCATGCAAAGGAATTCAAAACTAAGGAGGCTAAGATATAGGGGCCTAAGGGCTAGGCTAAGTATTTAAATAATTCAAATACCATTTGTGCATGATGCAAGAGGGAAGGACATCCAACCAATAATTGTTTGCTAAAATTGTAAAGGATTGAAGCTAAGTTTCTAAAGATTGACAAACACCATCAAATTGATGAGGGGGATTTAGAAAGATCCATCTCAATTGTAGAGATCCACTAAAGCATACATTATGAAGGAAATATATTATTATCAGTAATGTATTCTCTTCTTGACCCCTTAGTTCAAATTATAATGGGTGTTGAAAGTGTAATCTAATTCATGGCGAAGGCCAACACTGTATAATGTAATCTTGTATAGACCTAAGGGAAATTATTGTACAATAAATTTAATTTATTATAATATTTTATTATGTAAACCCTATGGACCATGGTTGACCTTGCTATGGTTAAACCCATTTTGTAAATTGTAATTAACCTTAAATACCTATTGTTATGTCAACTTAGGTGAAACATATTTATGTAATTTGGGGATTAGGTATTGGTATAAATACCCTCAATTGCTTCATCTATTATATTAGAGTGTTGTGATCCACATCCATAGATATTATAGTGATTATTTATGGTGTCTATGGGAACCCCATAATTTGTGTGTCTCTTGTTTCTTACTTTCATCCTTTTATACTTTCTATATAAGATTTGAGTGGGTGAATTGCTTCTGTTTATTTCTGGGAAATATTAAGAATTCTATCACTAGTTTCAATATTGAGAGTTTTGAAGCTTTTGCAAACCTCAATTTTCTTTTCTATTTCATTTTTGTGTCCAATAGGAACATAGGAGAGAGGGTAGTTTGCATGGCCATTGTGAAAGAAGAAAAGAAAATGCTGGATATTTTTAACAAACCCCGAATACCAATAAAGTTATGGGCATACTTATATGCATGGAAAAGGCCTTTTAACCACTTGAAATTTTTATAAAATGGCCTATAAACCTTTTTTTTGCATTAGCATGATGGAATGTCTTGATTGGTTGCATTCAACAAAAAGGTTGTATACGATAAACCATGATAGATACAAATAAATCATCAATGTTTTTGGATTCTTTGCAAAATTTTAGGGGAGTAGTTATTTAACACTTTTATATATTTTATCTCCAGATACTTATTTTTGTGCATTGAAGAAATTCACTCATTTCCCTCTATTTCAAAAAAAAATTAAAAAGGAATATTTTGTGGAAAATTTCTAACATTGAGGGAAAGGACATGCATAATAGAGGATTGTGTCAGCACGATACAAATCTGTGTGAGCAAGTGGGCACAAATTTAAAAAGGTGGAGACAAAAGAATAAAAGGATAGTTCCCCTTTATGTTTTGGAATTCATAATATTTTCAAGAAATGAACAAAAGCAACCCATCCACTCAAATATTATACAACAAATGAAAAGAATAAAAAAGAAAGATATTTTGTGGGCTCATAAGCACCATAAATAATCACTATATCCATAGATAATATTAAACAACACTTTGATAACCAAATAAGGAGTGGGAGGGGATATTTACACCAAAACCCCTAAAAATAGTGGGAGAGATCAAGAAGGATAATATTTATGCATTCTACATCGTATTTTTTTTTCCTCTAGAAGATGCAATATCTACCTTCAAAGCCTTGAATCTTAGAATATAGTCCTCAACATGATCTGAAATCAACTAGTTTACAAGATAAAAGCTCCAATTCAAAGTGACTTATTGCTAAAAAAAAATCCATTGATATTCAAGCTATAAATACATTTAAGTTTATCCCACATAGGTTGTAACAATCTAACAACTTAACTTTTACTTCTAAGATCTCAACTCACATAAGACTTCTATGTGGGTGGTTTTAAACACTCACTTTATCTTTACCTTATTATTATTTTCACATCATAGGATGTAATAAATACTAACATCCCCCTATTACATAATTATTTAAACATAGGTAGGGATACCAATAATAGTATAAATAACCATATGATAAACTAAGACAAAGTCAATAGTTCATCAAGTACACTTAAAGTATGAATAGGAACACACTCAACTATTCTCAACAAACAACAATGGGAATGATATCACTTGCAACTTCAATGGAAGTGGCCTCACTAAACACTTAACCAAGAATAGAGATACACTCAACTAAGGTCAAATAACACAACTGGATAGGGACACACACTCTATTTGATATCAAAATTCTAAACAAGGACATACACTGCTATTCACAATAGTTATGACCGGGGACACACACAACCCATAAAAAAACCAAGGATAGGGACAAACTGAGCTATCCATGTTCATAAAAAATAATTGGATAGGGACACACACTCTATCCAATCATGAAAGTTATAAAGGACACACACTATTGTTCACAATAATTATGACTGGGAATACATACATCCAATCACAAAGAATCATCCAGAGTGGGTCTTATTGATTTACATCATCTTGTGAATGGAGAAAGACTCAACCATTCACATTGAGTGCAACATGGGCCTTCACTAATCCATATAATCAACAAGGTAGTTGGATGGTCCTTACCACTCCTAAAAAGCATTATCAATCTTTGATCATCTGGTGCTTACTAAATGCTATCTTCAAAATATTGGGCACATCTAACATTAGGAAAGATTAATATTTCTTCCCCACTAAATATGAACTCTTTACTTGCTTAATATTTAGGAGTTTCGAGTGCCATTGATCATGCACTCCACTTAATACATCAAATGCAATTTTAGTGGAAATTATGACAACACCGAACATCCTCTTGTGAATAGGAACACACAACTACAAGAATCAATATTTAATTAATTCAATAAAGATATTCCTCCTCACTATTCTCATGGGAAGTTTCTTTATCTTGTGTTGTAATATTCTCATTATGCTCATATTCTTCCTTTGTTATACGTTGTTATGACCCACCTTGGAAAGACCTTTTCATAACATGGATTATGTATAAATGTGGAATTTTACAATGCTTAGTATTAATTGCTTTATGGATGGTTAATTGCAATTGTTGTTTTGATTATATTATATGAGGATATGGTACTGTTGATATTATGTGTGTTTGCAGGACCAAGTACTCTCGTGGGTGGACGAGGAAGTTGACCATCGAGAATGAGAGGCCAAAATAAAAAAAATAATGGTTAGTTTAATTGAAGATAACTCCAGGGTAGGATTTACCCACATTTAGTTGCATATCATACTACATATTTTGAATGAGGTAATACCACGGGCTGAGAAATTTCTAAAGCACGAGAGCCATTCTTAATAGTAAGTGATGACAAGTCATCAAAAACTTGCTAAGGACAAGGAGTGGTATACTATATTTTAGTATTTGCTTATAAGTATTTGATGCTATATGTGTTTGACTATGTTTTGGAATGGATTTGATAAAAGCAATCCATCGAGGAAGGATTTATTAGGTAGGAAAACTTAATAATGTCTATATGCTAACACCATGGCTAATAATAGATATTAGCTCACCATGTTGATAAAATTAATTAAGAAGCAATAATTAAGTTTTTATAAAGTTAATAAGTTAACATTAGCAAAATAATGTATGATAAGATTATTTGCAAAAATTAAGTTGTGAACATTAAGATATGATTTTGAATAAGGTATTCCTTATTATAAATAAAATATTATTTATGAGCAAATGAAAAGTGGTTATAAAATTTGGTTTTCGACACGATGGTCATCGTGCCCATAAGACTTCTTGAAAATAAGAAAAGAAAAGACAAGAGGGGAAGAAGGAGCAGGTAGACTCTTAGAAGATTACTAATGTGGATAGGTAGAGAGTTACATATGTTGTGCTTGGACTATAGCAAAAGAGATATTGCTCACGTTCTAAGAATCACAGGTATACCTTATATTACTTTGTTGGTATACACTGCTTTGGCTTAATATTTGAATTAAATTGTTAAGCATGGATGCGTAGTCAATCCACTTAGTAAAACCTTAGAAAATATTATTAAACTCTTAGATTATTGGGTTTTATGTTTTCCTCCAACCTTAGTCTTGTAAAACCATATTCCATTGCTCCCTAGTAATTGAGCAACGGTGTAGACATATCTCAATCTGGGTTATATTTTTAAAATCGTTGAGTGTTTCAGTTTGGAAATGTTCAGTAGCCAAAACATAGATGTCTGGTGGGTGAAAATAGTGGTTTTTTATGTATTCTTCGTATTAACTCTTGTTTGTTGTATTTTAAGGTAACCCTAGATGTCCTATGTTGGAACTTTGGATATTTTTCTCCTATGTGAGGTATTGCTCTGTGCTAGATGGACCTTGGAGACTTTTTGAAGATGTTTCTTAATCACCCCCTTTGTCTTTGTATAAATTTTAATTTTGCAACTAAGCTTCGGGTTGATTTTCAGTGTGTTGGTTTTTAATCTGAAATATAACCTCCGTTATTACCTGAATCAAAGAGTGTTTAAACCATTTTCTATGGTCACTATAGAGTTTAATATTCAGGAAAATATATTTGCAATAGAATATTTGTGTAGTTTTTTAAATCTTTTCAAATGCTAAAGTTTAGCATTTTCTTATGTGCAACCAAATTTTTTACTTTGGAAAAATAAGATAAGGTTTATCTTATGGTTAGACATAATATTTGGTAAATAATAGCTACGTATTTATGTTAATGTTTTACCATTTCATTAGTGCTTTTGGTGTTAAATCTTTTGATTATTAAAGCATCAGGTCATACGTCTTAAACGGACCATTTGATTACGTAGAGCATAATATGCATCAATGAATGATCTTTGAAGTTTGATTAAGCTCTAATTTAAAAAGGTGGTTGACTGTTTTCGAAATAAAGAGTTGTCGCTGGATATTTATGTGAATTAGCTTTAGTATTTGAGAAAGAAGAGATATAATTTTATTTTATTTGCTTTTAGCATAGAGAATGACTGCTGAGTAGTCATGTTAAGGAGTATTAAAGGAAGTTATTTTAATAGAAATACTCAATGAATTAGAATATAAGGTTGTTTTTAATAAATTAAAAGAGTGCTTTAATGAACTAAGTTATTTTTATTAATAGAAGATATAAATTTGAAATTATATCTTGGTTTGATGTCTTTATTAAACTGATGTTATAAATGGATTTTAGTATTCAGTTGTAGTTGTTTTTTTTGAAAGATTAAAATAAAATAAAAATTAAGGAATGTTTTGTCTCGGATAGGAAATTGATTAATGATGTTTTATTTTGAATATTAAAATATTGGGCATGGAGTTCATTTATAGTGAAATATTATGGGGTATTTTACATATTATTTTAAGTATTGTATATTATTAAAATATGGAAAAACAAATTGGGCATGGAATCCTTTTCGAATGAAGAAATTTATGGGGTTTCTTCATGTGATTGGTTTAAAATAAAATAGAAATGTAAAGGATCATTTCTATATGGGTACTTTATGTAATGGATAAAAAATGTAGAAATGTAAATGGTTTGTTTATTTTCTATATGCTTTTATTGGATGCATTGAATATGAAAGAGCATATAAGAATGCATTATCATATTAAGGAGTTGTCTTGATCCCTTAATCCAACTAAATTTCAATGGAGCTCAAGGAAAGCAATGAAACAATATTATGGATAGGAAGATTTCTATCATGTTTGTACCAGGATTTTATATTGATTATGATTATGATGTGATTGGAATCTCAAAGAAATAGATGCATATTGAAATGTATTAATTAAGAAGTATTTGTAATAAGTTTCCTTATTATAAGAAGATTTGAATATTGATGTTTAAGTATTCATTGTTGTTATTTCCAATTCATTTTGAAAGAATTAAATTATAGTTATTCTTGATGTAAACCCCACAGGGGTGATTATATGTTTTGGCAAAATGAATGAAAAGTAGTTATGAAATTGATTATAAAACATGTTCTTGCTTACCAAAAGAGTAAACTTAGATGTTTAATACTTTCAATAATATGCATTAGGAATGTTTTAAGCCATTTCTTATTTAAGCGAAGTGATCATGTTTTACTTTTTGAGAGAGAGTTAAGGTGAATGTTATTAGATGTTATAATTTTGGGTTTGAGGGTTAGGAGGGCATACTTTAAGCAACCTTGATAGAATCCTTGTTAAAATAAACCCAAACATGATGGAGTTATGAGGATGCAACACCCAAGAATGTTTGCAATGGGCACATCTAGAGTGGGGAACTCTGATGTTATCCAAAGACAAGAAGTTTTTGGATAAGATTCTAAGTGGTGTAGCTTGAATCTTATTTCCTACCATGAAGGTTAGAAACCCATATGCAATTGAGTTAGGTGATGGTACCTCAAAAGGGAAGTTTGGATATCCATGTGCAATTATCATGCGAAGTGATAATAACCTTAGTTAAATCATCATGAATATGGAATAATTGGGCATTGTTGTACTAGTCATTCTATTGTAAGGTGCAATATCTAAACTTAAAGGTATTACACCTAAAATTATGTTGGTGAGGGAATTGAAATTCACTTCTCTAATAATTGAGAAGAGATAATTCCAATGCTATGTTCAAGTTGCGTTACATTCGTGGAGAATGTAAGAAATGTGGGGTGACCATTTGAGTGTCCTTTATACCATAGAAGTATATAAATATGAACCCCAAAATCTATGGGAGTTTAGCCACTCCTGTCCACTTGAGTGTCATCTATGGCGATGAGGACTCGAATGTGGTAATGCCTTATCTATTCTAATCAAAATGGAAACATATTTAGTGAACCTTGATTGAGATTATGAATTGACTATAAAAAAAATTACTCTCTCTTGGGTTGGTTAAAAATTAGGGTGTTACATACATGTCCTAAAATATTTCTCTTCTTCACTTGTTATGCTTATGTTGAAATATTCCACTTATTCAATTGTTATGGTCACATTGGAATTATTTTGACTTTCAACTAATTTTATAACTTCTTCAAAATCCAACAAAAGCTTGCATCTCTTATTTACCTGGTGAATCAATGGAATATAATACAATTTTTCTATTTTCTCTCTAGAAAAGAAAATGGACACATTAAAAGCTTGAGGTAAGTTATTGATGTATGGTCACAAAAAGACACTTTATCCAAGAAGCTTCAACCCTAACATTAATATACACATATCTTCAGGTAAACTTCAAGCAAGATTGATGAGGATAATACTTGAGTGGCTTGCCCCTGAGTCGAGAGGTGGTAGAGACAAAGGCAAGTGGCATGACAAAAAAAATATTTTCATACCTATACTTATAACCCTATTAGATATGAGGTCCAATACTAAAGGACCATTCATGTGTAGTAAAAATAATTTCATAAGAGTAGTACTCATAAATCTAAAGCACATATTGAACACATTCTTCCACATCATTTCATTACTAGGAGTTGTAAAATTTTTATTCTTTTCATGCTCATTTGTTTTACATTTGAGCACATTGTTGTTATTTTGTCATGCAATCTCGGAACTCATCCAAGCTAAGTAGTTGGTTTTGCTTAAAAATGAAAAATATACCTAGATGGATATGGAGAGTATGGTTATCATCTATGAGATTGATGATATGCCATATCTCATTGGTACCCTACTTTGGAGTTAGCTTTGTCAAACCATCATGTGAAAGTCCATTGAAAAATAAATGGGATGGATCTCCCATAATGCTTTCATATTTGTACATGGTGATGTACCATGTGTGATTAGCTTTCTTCTCATCAAGTTTTGGGTGGTAGAGCAATCTCATTGGGATGAGACTTGGATCCACCTCATTATTGGCATTTTGAACAATGGAGCAATCTTGTTAGGATGGGATAGGATCTCCAAAGGGGTAAGGATACACAAATTTGTTAGTAAGGATGGACTCATCCATGGATTAATTATTGAAGTTGATGCTAATATCATAATTTTTGATAGACCAAGCAAAAAAGATGAAATAGACATAGGCACGTGTAAGTAGATAGAGTTAGATCCAATATATGTCATGCAAATATTGCCACTTAATGCAAAATTATACTTGATGCTCTATGTCAAATGACTTCTCTCTACATTGAAGGTAGTCACTTTATGGAACAAAACATCCTCCTAATAATCGAATATCATCTAGTGTATAATGTTTTAACATCAACTAAAGCCATATTCTTATACCTATATCACTATCTAAGGTGGTTTGATTTGATCAATTTTTTTGACAACTCTATCGATCTCATCATCCTAGTCTTGTTTGTACTACTAGATGACTTTTTGGATGAAGAAAAGAATGGTCACAACCTTACATATCTCTTTCTAGTGGCCATATATGGTGAAAACCATGTCTTTATTGTTTCCTATGAATATATCAAAGATGAGATTGTTCCTTTTTTATCCAAATTCCACACCCTGGATGTGAAAAAATGGTTTGATGAATTTATAACTACCATTGGATATGTCAACATTGCTAGTGGTGTAGAGGATGAAATGAGTAATATTTTACTTTGGCTACCCCCATTCCTTAATGACCTTATGAAGCATTTTAGCATCAACAAAACACAAACCAACTACTAAAAGCAAAGAAAATGCAAAATGAGCCAAAGCTTTTCTTGTATTACTATTATGAAAATAGAGCTTACAAAGACCCCCCCTTTAAAATTTTGAAATTTCCCTCTAATACCCTGTTTTTCCCTTTTCTCGCCTAGAACAATGTATTTGAAATTTGAATTTCGGGGGTAAACTTCCCGAGGTCATAACTCCTCACTTGTTGCTCGAAATGACTATTAGCGCATATTTTTGAAAATCTCTTGAAGGGGTTTGTGGCTCAATAATGTCCTAAAGGAACTTACCACCATTTTAAGCCCTCTACGAGGTATCTAAGGCCTTCAAAATTGACCTTCAAGTTTTAGTAGTAGGATTTTCACTAGTTTTGGTAGGGTAGAAGACCTTCAAATTTACATATCTCCCAAACTTCTCAGGATATTGGGATAATTCTTTCACTATTGGGTCTATTTCTCCATCCTCTAACTAACTAAATAAAATCTAGAACAAAATAAAACAAATACAAATTTTGTATGATGCAAGATCACTCTTACACCATTCGATGCTCATGCATCCAACACCCAGGGTAAATTGAGAAGTGACCTTCACTTATCTACTGTTGGAGGAAAACCAAGGTGGTAAACCTTGATATTTGACAACCAAGATGAATATTCAATAGGCCTACCCTTCCACTTAACCATATATTCTTCATACTACCTATTTCTTGTACTTTTGCCTACATGGTAATCCAGGATTTCTTCTATCTCTTCCTTCTCTGAAGTAGATGCTGGAATATCCTAAAATTTTGTTACTAGTCCATCATCATTGTCCCCTTCATGATATTCTACCAAATCAGAAATATTGAACACAAGTGATATGCTAAGTCCACTTGGTAGTTCTACTTCATATGCATTTCCTAAGTCCTATTTCTTTATGATCCTGCATGGTCCAAACTTCTTCATTTTTATCTTGTTATAAGTTTTAGCAAGAAATATTTCTTTTCTTAGGTGAACCATGACTTCATATCCCACTTGTAATTCCTTAAACTACCACTTCTGGTCTATCTTTATCTTGTACTCAATGTTCATCTTATTAATATGTTTCTTTACCTCCTCATACAATTTCTTCAGGTGCTCTGCAAAGTCCTCAACCTCAGCACTGCTCTTTTCCCCTTTGTCCATCTTCCTCAACTTAGAAGCATTCCTTGGGTTGCTCCCATATAAAATTTGGAATGGGGATTTATTAGTACTCTTGTTGAAAAAATTATTGTAAGCAAATTCATCTTGTGGTAAAACTAAATACCATCCCTTGGACTTATCTCCTACCAAGCATCGTAACATGTTGCCCAAACTCCTATTCACCACCTCTATTTGTCCATTGGTATGGGGGTGTTATGCAAAACTAAATTTCAAATCTATCTTCAATTTCTTCCATAAGGTCCTCCAAAAATACCCAATAAACTTGGTATCCCTGTTTGAAACAATACTCTTTGGTAGATCATGTAGTCATACCACCTCTTTGAAAAACAACCCTGCAACATGAACTACATCATTAGTTTTCTGGCAGGGAATGAAATGTGCCATATTTGAGAACCTATCAACCACCACAAATATGGAGTCATTCCCCCTCTGTGTCCTTGGTAGACCAAGAACAAAATCCATGTTGATGTCTTTCCATGGTTTCTCTGGTACAGGTATGGTTGATATAATCTAGTATTTTACCTCACACCCTTGACCCTATGACATACTATAAAACTTTGTACAAATATCTTCACATCTTACTATAACTATGGCCAATAGTAATTCTCACTAATAAGGGTAATGGTCCTATATTGACCAAAGTTTCCAATCAACCCTCCACTATGCTTCTCCTTGACCAGATTCTCTCTCATCAAACTCCTTGGAATGCACAACTGGTTTACTCTAAATAAAATTCCATCTTGGATTAGAAAATTCAACAATTTAATTCTATCCAAAGTAACTGGTGCCAAGCAAGTCTTCGAAGCCTCTGCAAAATCTGGATCTTCAGTGTACAAAATCTTAAGTTCGTCAAATCCTACAACCTCCACCTTCATTTTTGCCAATAAATTTTACCTTCTACTTAAGGCATCTACAACTCTGTTTGACTTCCCACTCCTATGCTTCAACACAAAGGTATAAATTTATAAAAACTCAACCCATTTTAAGTGCTTCTAATTTAATTTTCCTTGACTGTTAATATATTGTAAGGTTTGATGATCAATATATAGAACAAACTCTTTTGGAAACAAATAGTGTCTCCACTTCTTCAAAGCCTAAACTATAGCATAAAACTCCTGATTATAGATAAAATACTTCTTCCTAGTCTCATTAAGCTTCTCACTAAATAGGTAATATGCTTACCTTCTTGACTCAATAAAACTCCTACGGTGCTACCACTAGCATCATAATCTACCTAAAATACAATACCTTATTGAAATCTAGAAGTGCTAAAATAGGTTGCTTTGTGACCTTCTTCTTTAACGTATCAAAACTCCTATCTACTCCTAAAGTCCACTTAAACTCCTTTGTATCCCCCCTCATTGTCTCTGTTAGGGATGCACAAATACTACTAAAATTCCTAATAATTTTTTTGTAAAAATTAGCTAGACCATGGAATGATCTTACCTCTGTAATGCTCCTTGGGGTAGACCATTCAATGATAGACCTAACATTTTTTGGGTTCATTTTGAGACTTTCATATGAGATGAAAAATCCTAGATACACCAACTCCTTCACAAAATTGCACTTCGAGCAACTGCTCCTCCCTCAGATTCTCAAAAACTCATTGAATATACAGCAGGTGCTCCTCCAAGGTCTTTTTAAAATGTCATACAAATAGAAAATGATAAATTTTCCTAAAAACTCCTTCAATACCTCATTCATAAGCTTCATGAATGTTCTTGGTGCATTGGTTAGCCCAAATGGCATGACCAACCACTCGTACAAACCCTATCTGGTCTTGAAGACTGTATCCCACTCATCTACTTTGATACGAATCTGATGATACCTACTCTTTAGGTCAATCTTTGTGAAGTACTTGGATCCACTCAAACAGTCCATAATGTCATCCATCCTTGGCAATAGAAATATTTATTTGATGGTGATCTTGTTAATAGCTTGGGAGTCTGTACACATTCTCCACTCCCCATATTTCTTTGGTGCTAGTACTATAGCTACTACACATGGACTTAAACTCTCCTAAATTAGTCCCTTTTTAATAGCTCTTGGACTTGTCTTGTTAGCTTCTCACTTTATAGAGAAGTCATTTTATGGGTTGCCTTATTAGGTAAACTAGCTCCCAATACCAAATATATGTGGTGACTGATCTTCCTTACTGGTGGTAAACCCTCAGGTACATTATCTAATACAATATCTAGGAATTCTTCTAACAGACCTGAAATTTCTGTTGGAATATTTATGCATTGTTCTTTATTAACTCTAGGGATTAACGCATAGCACATATTCTCATGCTTTAAACCATCCAAAAAAATTCTACCATAAACTAAACAAATTTTGGTACTGCTACATACCTTTTCATCCACCTCATTTAGGGGCTTTAGCTTGTGGCGCATTCCATATTTTTTTAGGGAGTAAGTGTTGGCATGCCCATCATGTATTGCACATCGATCAAATTGCCATGACCTTCCCAATAGAAAATTGTAAGTATCCATAGGTAGAATATCATACAGGACCTCATCATGGTAATTCCTAATATGGAACTTTACCAAATATTGCTCACTGACCAAATCCCTATGGTCCTTCTGCAACCACACAATCTGATATGGATGTGGATGTCTCCTTCTCTCTAAATGTAACTTGGCAATCATACCTTCTAAAACTAGGTTATTAGTGCTACCATTATCAATGATAATATTACACACATTACCTACACATTTACACCTTGTACAAAATAGAATCTTCCTCTGATCTGGATCTTTCTCCTCACTCAGCAAGGCTCTCCTTATGACAAAAACTTCTCCTCTTTCTGCTTCTTTAGAGTGCTTAGATTCTACACCTTCATCTACAACAAAAACTTGGGTATTAACTTTAGGTCTCTTATTCATCCCCCATTGGTGTTGTGGGCACTCATATGATCGATGTCCTTCTTCCCCATATTGGAAATAGGTTCCACAAAATCCTCCTCTTCCAAACCCTCATCTAGACCTTCCTCTTCCTCTTTGGTAGCCATTATTCTACTCACGAGGGTGGTAAGCATCCATATTATGGTCCTTACTGTTGCTTACTTCTTCATTCTTATTTTGGTCCTCATTCTGGCCTCCATTTGTTCTCCTACTAGTTCTTCCACCATGACCTCTTCCTGCTTGCCCTTAAATATTTTATTCATCTTCTCTTATATCTTCAAGGCAAATTGATAAGCATCTTCTATGGTGGTCATCCTAACCAAAATTAGCTACTCTTGAATGCTTTCTCTCAACCTATTTATGTAACGGTATACCCTCTCCTCTTTGGCATTAGAATGGCCTATTCTGATTAAAATCTTGTAGAAATCCTTTGTGTACTCTTTGAAAAACTTGCTTGACTACCTCAAACCTTGCATTTTCTTTAGTAGATACAAATTGTAATCATCTAGAATGAACTCTCTTCAACTTCTCCACCATCCACTCCCACCTTTTTATCCTTTCTTTCCCTCTTTTGTTTCTATCCAACTATACTCCCTTCCACCAGATACTAGCATGACCCTTCATCTTGGTATTAGCAAACTTGACCCTCTTAGGATCTTCAACCTCCTCATACTCAAAGTATTCCTCCATATCATTGATCCAATCAATCAACTCTTGTGGGTTAAGATTTCTAAAATACATAGAAACATCAAACTTTGGTCTCTTCCCAATATAGGATATGAACTTATATAATCTAGCTTGTGTAGGATCAACTGCCTCTTCTTCTTCCTTGAACTGGGCCTCATCTTCTTCAGCTTCATCTTCACTCCCATATTCTCTTCTTAACTCAAACTCTCTAAATAACTCCTCTTGCAAAGCTCTAAAATCTTCTTCTGGAACCACATCATTTCTCCCACCACCATGATTTATTCATGGAGGCATTTTGCTCACATTTATTAAAAACTCTAACCCCAAGTCCTAGTGCAAACTGCCTCATGTTTGGTGATTTATATACACACTCAGGAACCCCTGCTCTGATACCACTTGGAGTAGTTCAACATCAACAAAACACAAACCAACTACTAAAAGTAGAGAAAATGTAAAATGAGCCAAACATTTTCCTATATTATTGTTCTAAAAATAGAGCTTACACAGAACCCCCCTTTACAATTTTGAATTTTTTCTCTAATACCCTGTTTTTCCCTTTTCCCACCTAGAACAATGTATTTGAAATTTGAATTTCAGGGGCAAACTTCCCAAGGTCATAACTCCTCGCTTGTTGCTCAAAATGACTATAAGCACATGTTTTCAAAAATCTCTCGAAGGGGTTTGCAGCTCAAATAAAGGACATTACCACCATTTTCAGCCCTCTACGAGGCCTCTAAGGCCTTCAAGTTTTAGTAGTAGTATTTTCACTAGTTTTGGTAGGGTAGAAGACCTTAAAATTTACATATCTCCAAAACCGCTCAGGTTATTGGGACAATTATTTCGTCGTTGGGTCTATTTATCCATCCTATAAACAACTACAAAAAATAAAAAAATACAAATTTTGGATGATGCAAGATCACTCTAACACCACTGGATGCTCTTGCATCACCTTAGTGGTTGCCTCTTTTCCAAGCCATGGAACCTTCATCACTATGATGTCCTATTAAGCGTTCAAGGAGGGAACTATGGAACAGGTAAGAGTTTAATTTTTTTACCATAGAGTAGGGTAGGAGGAAGCCCTCACTATCTCTTTAATAGATCATCTTGCTCTGCCATTACAACAAGCTCAAATGCCAAATGTTGAAAATTATAAAGCTTCCATTAATATTTTTATTGATATTCAATCTATAAATACTTTGATTTTGTCCAACATATGTTGTGATAAACTAACAACTAAAATTTTACTTCTAGAAACTCACAACTTACACAACTCACACAAGACTTCTATGTGAGTGGTTTTAACCACTCACTTTATCTTTACCTTATTATGATTTATCACATCAAATGATGTAATAAACCCTAATACTTACTTTAATAGTATTAAATTTCCCAAGAAGCTCATGCAATTTTAACCATACCTTAAGATGATCACTCTCCTCTTTGATGTGAAAAGGTAGTTCTGATTCAATTAGCAATAAAAAAACCAAGAGCCTCTTCTTATCTTTGATGGTGATTTTTATCATCAAGAACAATTGCTTTATCCTCTTGAAAGATGCATCATAGGTTCTTACTTTATATTATACCAATCATATGAGTTGACCAAACACTATAATTTTTCCATTAAGGTGATTAACTAGGGATTTGTGGTCCATATTACACAATCTAATCCCTAACACTAATATATGTCCATGAATCAATGCTACCAATGCATAGAGATAAAAATATTATGTGATTTGAAAAAGAGGCTGAAAAAATTTCTATATGCAAAAGTTATGGCCTTTAGTAGTTTTATCCTAATGGACCCCAAAATATTAAAAACTAAATGCTCAAACCTTAGGGTTGTAAGAGCCAATATGGACCTACCACTTGACAAATTATGATTTACTACTATGCTTTTATCTTGGTTCACCACTTCATGTCCTTTGATTTACCTAATTATCATAACTTGCCTCCACTTGATTGGTTGATCTATTATATATAGGGAAAATTAGATTTATGTAGCATGGAAAAAGGCCATGTTGGTTGCCATGTCAACCTCTTATTTACTAAAAATTTTAGAGTGCCCAAAGATACTTGGAGGGGACTAAATATAGGTCTCACTCATGCTAAGAATAATATACTTGCCTCTTCATCCATGTCATGGATGAGTAGAAAAAGAGTGCAACTCAATTTAAACTACCGCCTATTCATTCTTGTCAATGAAAAATACTAGCATGCATTTTTATTGTATGTCATTTAATTCCTAATACATCCCTACTTTCCATTTGGATAGTCCTTTTTATGAAAAGGAAATGGCTAGAACCTCCATAGAAGACACAACCATGTATAATATTTACAAAAGGGAGGATGGGTGTGACATGGTATAATATTTACAAAAGGGAGGATGGGTGTGACATGATATTTCATCCTATCCCTTCCAATGTATCCTCTGAACTATGATGCCACAACCATGTTTGGATAAATATGACCACCTTCAAAGAAACTAATGATATTTAGAGCTCCTTCAAAAAATAACACACTCTTCCTCATTAAAAATAATGTGCATGTAAAATTGAACTCATATTTTCCAATTTAGAAAGCACTAAGATGCACTAATCTAGCCTCAATGGCCACCCTACATGACAAATTGGGGTGTGTTATTTCCATATAAGGAAATACAAAAACACTTTCTCTTGAGGCTTCTAAGCCAAAGCTAGGTGCATGAAGGGGATATGTTATAAGTTTATAATATGCATGCAAAAAATATTATAAAGAAAAATGCTTTGGACCAAAGTCCCTTGATGCATTTAGTAGCTTAGAATCTATCTTTTCATATCTAAAATTTATTTCTAAAATAATAGTGAAGAATATCCAAACATTTTAGAAAACTAAATATTTTTTTTTTGAAGATAATCCTTACCTCTTAAGTGAAACCAACAAGTGAGATCAAAAGGAGATAATCATCCTTTAGTTTAGAATAAAAATCAGAGGCACTGAACAACATTTTGTGTGACCAAGTGAGGAAACTCCATGTCTACTCTTACACCATGTTAAAATTCACAATATTTTCTAGAAAAGAACATAAGTGAACCATCCACTCCAATATTATATAGAAAGTGAAAAGAAAATAAAAAAAGAGAGATTTTGTGGGCACCTGTATGCACTATAAATAATCACTATAGTTTTAGATTATATTACACACCACTCTGATAATCAAATGAGGAATGGGAGGGAGTATTTATACTAATATCAAAACCTCTAATTACATAATAAAGTTTAACCTAAGTTGACATAACAACAGGGATTTAGATTAATTATAATCTATAAGGTGGGGTTAACCATAACAAGGTTAATTTTGGATCATTGGTTTTACATAATAAAATATAATAATTAATTAACACATTGTATATTGAAATGCCCTTAGGCCTATCCAATAATCATACAACATTGGCCTTGGCTATGAATTGGATTATAATTTCAACATTATGTATATATAATGGACCTTTATATACAAATTGAACCCAAGCATTAGTGTATAATGAATCCACTCTTAAGATGTTGAGCCTAATATGTCATGAGTTCAAATCCTATTAGTCTATTTTAATAAAAAAACTTGATGATGTCAGTACATATAATGATGACATTAGCATGCCTAACTTTGAAATATGTAAAGATGATGTGGCACCACATGATGACATGAAGTTGATGATGTTATACTTTTTTAATTGTTAGTTATGACATGGCACTTGATGTTGACACTTGCTAACATGGCACACGATAATGCAATGAGTGATGACATAGTAGATGATGATGTGACACTTATTAATGTGGTGCAAGATAATATAGTAAGTGATGATGTGGTAGGTTATGACATGGTAGTTAATGATGTGACATATAATGTGGTGTAGGATGAAGTGGTAGGTGATGATGTGGTAAGGGATGACATGCCAAGATATGATGTGGTAGGTAAAATTCTACATAAGTATAAAAAAGGCGTTTAATGAAACACATTATTCAATCTCATCAAACTTGATGACCATACAGTCATAAAGTCAATGGTAGACTTAGCAAAGCATATATTTTAGAGTGAATAAGAAAGTAACAAGTGGAAGAATGTGGTTCATAGGTTGTATATAAAATTAGAGCATGAAAAATAACATAGTCCAATTCACTAGTACACTATTCAATGGCCTACATAGTCAAAACCTGATTAGCATCCCTTATTCTAGATTGTGACAAGTGGCATCACCTCATTCATTGATATGTAATCTAGTTAGCGTATATTTGGAACCTTAGCTATTCATGAAACAACATGTGGCAACCTCTCATTCACTACAAGTATATATTGTTTTTTTAATTTCAAAGATTTTGGAGGCATTTAATGTGATTTTTGGATCAAACTTTTAGGAGCTATAACTTTGCATATGAAAGTATTTTGAGCCCATTTTTTTTTCAAATCACATGGTTATTTTTGAGATATATACATTGGTAATGTTGTTTCTAGTCATAAATACACATGAGATTATTTATTTTGGTAGGAAACTTATGGATCAACATGTGCCCTTACTCAATGGTCTAAACTATGCCACTTGGAAAATTAATATTGAATCTTTGCTCTAGAGCAAGGGGTTGTTTCAATATGTGAATGAGAGAGATTGATTTTGAGGAGAAGAAAAACTATATAGGGATAAGAAGGATGAATATCTTAGTGTGATAGTTCTTCATATTTATAATATCTATGGCAATCATGTTAGTAGAATTAAGGACCCTAAGGAATAGTTTAGCAAATTTTAGGGATTATGTGAGTGCATTGATTCCACACAAACAAACATATTAGAAGCGGAGCTTTGCTACCTTGAATATGGAATCCTTTGATATTTTTGATGAGTATATCAATTAGTTCAATATGACATTTGGACTACTAGAGTAGTTTCAAATGAGATAGGAGAGGAACAAATGACTATGGACAAGGAGAAAATATTGAACTTATCAATATTATGTTCAACAATATCTTGCAGATAAATGAGACAGTTGTTATTGTATTTAATATGTTATATGTCCACTTTATAAATTCTCTTCCTCCTCCAATTGATGAAGTATTTATATAACTTCTTCACCATCAAGATTGAAGATAGAGGCATAAGGGCCATTCTTTTATCAATTAGGCTCATGCAAAAGAAGTGGTCAAAGCTCAAACTAATAAGAAAAAAGAGTATAAGAAGAATTTCAAGTAGCCCTTCAATAAGAAAACTTGTTAGTTTTGTAAGAAGGAAGTACAGAGTATAATTTTATCAAATTTTCATTAAGAAGCTTGAAAAATCATCGACAAGGGGGGGTGTTGATGTTGCTCTCTTTTATACATAGGGTGAAGATAATTTTGATGGTGAAACCTAATAAGCACATGTAGTTTTTCATTCTATGTATTGTATACCCACCTCTTATACCTAGTGGATTGTAGATTCAAAGGAAATAGGGCACATGAGTAAGCATAAACATATTTTATAGGGTTACCACACATTATATTTATGGGAGCATGTTGTTATTTGAATTTAATGTTCTATATAGGTGGCATACTATTGAGAGGTTCATGTTAGATCTTATTTTTTGATGAAGATATTCATATTTGTAGTATGGGCCCCAATATTTTATATATTTATTGCATCACCATACAAACAAAAAGGTAGATTTTTATCCTGATTTTTGGATGATCAAGGATATAGATGTTTGATTCAAGATAATTTCCTTTGGTTATTATGATCACTAAAATCAATTGTAAAAACTAGAGGATAGACCAACTCTTACTTTTTTCTATCAAAATAAATATTTAATAGCCATGGTGGCATAGGTAGATGATGAGATTTAATGATGATATCATATACTTGGGTATCTTATCTATGAATCATTGAGATATGTAAGTCGTCATCATATGACCATTGGATTTTCTCATATTTCCCATCCAAATTGTGCATGCAAGGGATGCATTCTAGAGAACCATCATAAGGAGACCTTTTCAAAATGGATAGTAAGGCATGCTACATGACCCTTCTAGATTGTACAAACTACTATAAGTGGACTCATAGGTACACCTTTCATTTGTGGGAACAAGTACTTTTTTCTTCTTATTGATGATTTCTCTAGATATGTGTGGTTATATTGTATTCATATAAAATATGACTCCTTTGAGAAATTCAATACATTCAAATAATTAGTAGAGAACTAGATGAAGAGGAATATCAAGGATCTTAGGTCAAATAGGGAAGGTGAGTACATAACATTACCTTTATTGAATTTTGGCTCTTTATGGTATAACATTTTAGAGGATTGTTCACTATATGACAAATCAAAATGGGATAGTTGGGAGGAAAAATATGATGATATTTAAGATGGATAGATGTATGATTTATGCTAGAGGTATGGAGCATACATTTTGGGATCATACTATCACATATGTAGCATACATTATCAATAGGTTTCCACTACTATAGTATAGGGTATGCCACCCTTTGAGAGTTTGATAGCCGATAAGCTTTATGTGTCCTAATTCTAAATCTTTGAGTCTTTAGCATAGGCTCATATACCTAAAGATATTTGGAAGGAGGTACCAAAGTGTCACATATCCATATTTTTTGGGTATTCAGATACCTCTAAGTAATTCCATCTATATGATACTAAGAGGATGATATTCTCATTTAGAGAGGTGTTTTTTGATAAAATTTTCCTAGATGTTCCGTACAATCCACCACTTAAACTTGTGAAATAAGATCCTCCTATTTACTTGATTTATCTAGTGATTTTTTTATAAATATGTGTAGAATAAATTCCTATTGGCTATTTCTCTTCATATTTCAAAGAAGGTCCTATACCTATATATTTGACCCCTCCTCAAGCACCATCATATTCAATATATTTAGTCTTGAATCTAAAGAATAATGAGCTTAACACATAAATTCCTTATGCTATAGTATTGGATGCTGAGGTGGGTAGTGAGTTTGATTTGGATGCTTTAGGTTTAGCTTCTAATGTTGCTTTACCACAAGATGTACCTAGATATTTCATATTTTTCCCAACACCCAAGTGGGTTCAAACACTTCTACAAGATGCTCAACCCATTATTTCTATGGAACAACATCAAAATACTCCTTATGTTAGCTTTTGATAATGTATGATATGGGAGAAAGCAATCACAACATGTAAAATATGTAATAAAGAAAGATAATGGAATTCTGCAAGAATGCTGAGATATGCTATTAATGGAAAGTTGCAAAAATAGTAAAACATAATGTAATGGAGGAAATGAACACTCTAAAACTCTAATGAAAACTACATTGTACCTACTCACTACTCCATAGTAATCTCTCCTATATTACCCTCTCTATTAACTATGGGGCTTATATATAAGAAGATAGGTTACTTGAACCTTACTCTTCCTAACTACATTTCTTATGACTCATGTACAAGTGGAATCCTTGTCCATTTACATCATTGCATATTGACACTTGTGCAGTTATTATTTATTTCCCAAGTAACTACTTTACCTTACTCTAAAGGAAACTCCTACTCTAATAATGTACCAAAGGTGGTATATTGGCATGTACCTAAATAATGTAATATACTATAACGTACCCCTATATTACATTATTTGGGTATTGAAGATTTTAGTCTTCACTATGGATCTTCATCTTCTTGGAGTTTGTACTCTCCTCCTGAAGCAAAGTTGCATTAACCAAAACACATAAAATCCATAGAAATTGTGGATAATTGTTTGATACTTAAACTATTGCTGATGTGGATTATTTTAATATTGCCTTGGTTGGAATGCCCTATTTGGTTGGCTTCCATAGTTCATATGATTTCCTTGATTTTGGTTTCTTGGATTGAATCTACAATAACTAGTGCTATGACCTTTTCTCCTACATATCTAAAAATATCTATTATTCCCTTGTCTTCATCATTTTGAAGATGAGGTTATGTTTCCTTGTGGAGTATCTTTTGAAACCAATGTAGTTCTAGTCATTTCATCTTTCATTGTGCTTTCTACCTCATATTATTGAAAAATGTTGATTAGTTCATAAAAATATGTATCTTTACTTAGAACCTGTAAATATGTAACTAGATGATTGTATCTATCTGGAAGTGCTCTCATGGTTACTTGAAAAAGGAATTTATCTTCAACATTTTATCCTAAGGTTAATAGTTTTCCCTTAATTTATGCTACCTTCCTTAGGAATAGTTCTATATTTTCTCCACTGTTCCATATTTAGGGAATATAATTGAGTTTGAAGATTTAAGATAGTGACTTTATTTTTCCCTTCAAATATTTTCTCTAAGGTTTTCCAAGATTATGTAGATGTTCCTTCTGAACTAATGTGATCTTGTATGTCATATGTGATGGAAACAATTATTATCATTAATGTATTAACATCATTTTATTTGAAATTATAAATATTTGTATCATCTGAAGTTGGTTTAGTTTTTGTTCCTTTGACAATTTTCCAAAGTTTTTCAATATTAAAATAGCCCTCACTTTGTTTTTCCATGAGAAGTAATTTGGACCCTTAAGTAATTGAGATTCTGTAAGGATGAATTTATTTGTAGTCATGGTGGTCCTTGTAGGCTACCTTATAACTCCCTAGTTTAAAGTATGTGAACTAATTTGATAAAACCTTTCTTATATTTAGATTTTGTAGGCTTCCTTATATCTCCCAAGTAAATTAGAGTATGTTGTAGGATTTGATAAAAAATCTTAGCAATAATTAATTCACATTTTGGGTTGATTTTGTAATGTTTTGAGAATAAAAATCAATTTTCAGTTTTACCTCACCTCTCCTAATGAAGGATTCTCTAATGGAGTTCTTGTAGTTGGACTTATTTTTGTCTCCTTAGTATGAGTATGAGATAAGTGTAATCAATTAGTTCCAACTCTATATGTAAGCAATATATTTGCTTCTCTATTCAATAATTTAATTTTTTTAATTCCAAGTATCTATAGTTTGGTGTAGTATGCCTTATAACTCCCTACTTTGGAATGTTACAAAATAATGATAATAATGTTAAATAACCCTACGTGGGTCTATTTTTTCTCTAGTCTAGTTTATGGATCGGCTAGGGTGTAGACACCTTGTTTTGTGCTTCTCTACATACTTTTTATCATATGCTTATATTTCTAGTTTTGGGCACTAGTTAAAATCCATATAATATAATTTCTACCACCTACCAAAAAAAATATTTGCAAATTGATATTTTAATTTATCAAGGCTGACAACCTTATATCTCCTACTTGGTTATTTGTAAATATTATAATATGAGAATGTACTTCAATTATAATACCTTGAAATATGAACTTGCTTTATAACTTACTAATGCTTGGTTGATTTGTATTACTCCAATGCAATAGTAAAATTAACTTTATATGGTTCACCTTATAAATATGTTTAAACCTTAATAAAAATAAATTAATCAGTTTGATATTACCTTTATAATATTGTATGTGATAATCCTTGATCGTTGCTCCTCCAATGAATCTTTTGAACATTGTATTTGTTGGACAACATTGAGCATTCAATGCTCCTCCTTTAATGGATGTCTCATCAAAATTTTCAACCTCCTTGAATAGACTTTGACCTTGCTACATATCAATGCTTCAATATTGTAACTGTGTGATTCTTCCTTCACGTCTGCATATATTGAATCATGTCTAGAGTGCCTTTCAATGTTGCCTATTAATAGTTTTATCCCTATGGGGAATGCTAGGCACATTAATATTCCTCTTTGATGCTTTCAATACTTGGTGCAATAATTACTTAGGCGTGTATGTGGTGGACAACCATTGTAGTCTCCTTATGAGCATTACAAGGTGGCAAAAAATTGTTATAGTCTTCTTATGAGCGTTAATTTTTAATGCTTCTCCTTAAAAATGATTGCAATCCCTTCATCCTTTAAATTTTGCTTCTTAATGCTTCTAAGGTGAGTGTTATTTTATATTGAGAATTACCTTATAGTATAAGTATTATAGATAATAATAGGTACCTTAGTGTGACAAGTGACACATCTACTTTTGCATGTAGAGGTGTCTCCAATGTTCTTATAACCCTTATCTTACCAATGAGTGCAAGCTATTTCTAGTTTGTTCCAACGCTTTCAAATACTTCTTCCTTCTTACCAATGAGTGCAAGTTGTGCTATCCAAATGCTATCTCCAGCTATGATGATTCTAGGTATTGCAATGGTGGTTCTATGGGACTCCAAGGGTAGATTTGGATGCTCCTTCTTGGTGGATGATTCCTCCAAGCTAGGTCTTGGGTATTGCACCTTTAACTCTACCTTATAATTTACCCTTTTATGCTTTTAATATACTATCTTGAGCATGGCCTTTGCAATGTGTAGTAGATGATAAATAACATAGATAAATGATAGCTTCTTTATGATATCCTACTTGTTATATGTAGTAGATAATGACTCCTTTGTGTGGGTATCTTGTGCTTCAGGTTTCTTTTTGTGGATGCTTGATTTCATAACTGATGGGGGTGTCTTTAGACACCACAATGTGAGCCCTTTGTTATCTCTTTTACCTTGATCAAATAGTGCACTTCTAGTGGCCACTTTGTGACAAGTATTGCTGGTATTGATGTGTCCTTGAGAAACTCAAATATTATCCTCTTTTGCTACGTAGTATAAGAGATTATGGTTCAAGGAATTAATGCAAATAGATTTATAATAGTTATAATAGAATACCTTTTATTTGCACCTCTATCTGATATCTTCAAATATCTTCTTGCAATATTTTTTTCTACTATTGTTTATGGTGATTTTTTATGCTATTCCTTTGTAGGCAAGGGATGATTCGATGTTGTCTTATTTACTAGTCAACTCTCTCCTTTGCTTGGTTAATATAACAATTAATACAAGCTAATAACCATGTAACTAATATACCATTAGAGTGGCTTAATATTGCACTAATTTTCACTTTCACTAAAAATCCTTAGTACACTTATAATAAGCTTTAATAGAAACTAATATAGTGCTACCGCAATCTCCTTATTACTCCTTAAAATTAACTTGTAATATGCACTAATGATAACTCTTAAAGAATTCATAAATGCTCTATAATGTTTGAAATATAATGTAGTCTTCTTTGTTGTAACTAGATAATAAGAAGATGATATTTTTATTTCTATCAAAATATATCCAACTCCTATTTTAATGTGCAGGTAATAACCTTAAAATAATATTTTTGCACTCTCTTGAAGACTATAATATGAGCCCTTCTCCTTGCAAATTTAATTCTAATAAGGTGCTTAATGAATCTAAGTAACAATCTAGACATGAGTGTTCAAGTAATGAACCCTTTGCACCTAAGTTGTTTACCTTTCATGATCTTTAAAGATGATGTAGATCTTGATGAATAAATTCACCAATTTACTATTTGGAATGGTAGTAAATTGCAACTATAAAACCTTCAGTATTTTATTGTAGATTCAACAAACCCTTATCTTTGAAATTTGTCTTATTATCTATGAAAGAAAATCTTCAAATATCTTGGATTTGGTAGGATTCTTCTATTTGTGTTCTTCAATTTCCTTGTCAAATTCTGATTTCAAAAAAGGTATTCTTCTCAAAAATATGAAAGTATTTAGGTCTTCACTAGTCTCCTTCAAAAGTTGACAAACTTTACAAATTCTTCTCCTTTGGGCTTGTTTTTGGATGGCAAGAATTTTCCCAATTCCTTCACTATTAGGAGCTTCTCCTTAATAATGGATTTATCCAATGAGTTCTTCTAGGAACTCCTTTAATGAGGCTCACCAATCCTTTTCCTTTTTTCTACTTGAGACCTCTCCAAGGTCTTCAATCTTGTAGCTTCTCTGGTCTTATCAATGAGACCTTTTCTTCAACCTTCCATTGTGGAAGTGTTGCAATGAGATATCCCTTTTGGATCTCTAAAATCTATTGCTTCAAGAAAATGACTTTTGCTAGTCCTTCTCTATCTCTTCCAAAACTAAGAATTATTCAATGGGATCTCTTATAGGTCTCTTTAGCTTCTCAGGCTAATTTCTTCTACTCCTTTAGGGTGAAGTCTTCAATATTCAATGGAGATCACCAATCTTCTATCTTCACCAAGACTCTTCTTTGGAGTCTTTTCAATTTTCTACTTGTAGTTTTTCAATGGAGATCATAAACCTCCAATCTTCTCCTAGATTTTTCTTTAGAGTCTCTTCCTCAAATATACAAAAAGTCTCCTATGAAATTTTCTTCTTCTGCACTATGCAGGTCTACAATTGGACTTCCCTCAGGTTCCTGGAATCTCCTCTTCTTCCATTTATTGCTTCTGGTGCTGGATTGATTCTGAAGATGATATTCTTCCTAGCTCTTTGTATGAAGCTTCCCAAATTTCTTTAAATATCCTTTTTCCTACAATAAATTATTAGGACTGTAATGGAAGAAATTCTAAGTGATGAATCTTCACTAGTTGATTTGTCAATCTAGTGGAATGAATGGTGAGTCCTAGTCTTCACGATTTTTTTTAAAACTCTGTGGAAATATTCTAGCCAAATGCAATCTCAAAAAAATTGGAACTAAGATTTGCTTCTCTCCTCTTAATATCTCTTGTGGCTCTCCATATTTCTATATAATATACCGTAGCTCTGATACCACTGTTAGTGTTTGATAATGTATGATATGGGAGAAAGAAATTACAAGATGTAAAATATGTGAAAAGTAAGATAATGGAATTCTGCAAGAATGATGAGATATGATATTAATGGAAAGTTAAAAAAATAGTACAATTCAATGTAATAGAGGAAATAAATACTCTAGAGCTCTAATAGAAACTACATTGTACCTACTCACTACTCCATAGTAATCTCTCATATATTCCCCTCTCTATTCACTATGGGACCTATATATAAGAAAATTTACTTGGCCCTTAATCTTCCTAACTACCTTTCCTATGACTTATGTACAAGTGGAATTCTTGTACATTTACATAATTGCACATGTGCATTTATTACTTCTTCCCCAAGTAACTACTTAACCTTACTCTAAAGTAAACTCCTACTCTAGTAATGTACCAAAGGTGGTACATTGACATGTACCTAAATAATGTAATATACTCTAATACCTTTATGATACTTTCTTCTAAATATTGATAATTATGGATATCGTCTCATCATATATTTTCATGATAAGGGACAACTAGAGTGGGAAGATGTTAAGCTATGAAGTATGAATCTTTGATGAAGAATCATACATGAAATCTTGTTCCTCTTCCAAATGGAAAGAATGAGGTTGGGTGCAAATGTGTCTATAGGACTAAGTAAACTTTATATGGTCAATTGGATATACATAAGCCATGCCTTATTGCTAAGGGACTCTCTCATTTTCTCCAATTGATAGGATGGTTCATATTTGGATGAATCTCTTTATAGTTGTTGCTTATGTTTGGAAGGTACATTAGATGGATGTGTAGATTACTTTTCTTCATGGTGAGATTCAAGAGGAGATCTATATGAAACCACATAAATGTAACCTTTATTGTCCCACTTCTCTTGTATGTTGGTTGACTAAGTCCTTGTATGGACTTAAGGAGGTACCATGAGCTTGGTATGACAAGATCCACTCTTTCTTCCTTAGTTGTAAATTTTACCATTGTGAGCCCAACATGATGTTTACATCAAGCATAAGGATGGAAAGAATTTGGTGATTGTACTCTCTATATATAATCTTCTTATTATGGGTAACTCTTCTTCCTTAATTAAATACATAAAGTCGTGGCTTTATGCTTCCTTTGAGATGATAAATTTAGGGCTCTTGCACCATTTCTTGAGAACTCAAATTGATTAGACTATTTTAAGGATCTATTTTGTAGCCCAAATATATTTTATATCTTCTTCAGTTCTTTAGGATAGAGGACTATAAGTCTACTTCAACAAATTTTGCTTTAGATGTGAAGATTCAAGTTGATTTTATGAATTATTTTGTGGATGCCACTATGTATTGGTATTTTGTGTTATTTCTCCCTTACCTTGCACATGAATTGATATTGTATTTATCATAATATATTACTCTAGGTACATGCATCCACCTTAAGAGAGTCATTGGACCATACCCAAGAGAATCCTAAGATACATAAAAGGTACATATCATATAGTTATTCATTATTTAGTTGGTTTATCTCTAATTTTTATAGGATTTTTAGATGTAGATTAGGCTGGTGATTTCATAGGTTTTATCTTCTATTTGGGTTTTGACCTTGTTTCTTGGTGTTCTAGATAATAGTCTATTATTTATCAATCTTCCATAGAAATTAAATATTGTGCTACTAATAAGGCAACAAAGAACTTTTGGTGGATCCTTATGATTTTTGAGTAGGTGGGCATTCCTCATTCCTACCTAGTCACTCTTTGTTATGATAATTATAGCACTACATAGCTTGTTTGTAATCTATTAATTTATTAGTGGATCACACATTGATATTTGCATGCATTATGTGTAATGACTCTATGCCCATGGGATACTTGATCTAGTTTTGTGTTGTCAATAGAGTAGACATCAAATTTCCTAAATAATCTCATTTCCTAGGTTCCTTTTGTATACATAATCTACTTGGTGTGGAAGAGTTTTACTTAAGAGGAAATGACTAGTAAGGGTCTCTTTCCTTGTCCCTCATTCAACTTAAGAGGGAATGTTGAGATATATGGTAGTTAAATTAACTTGAGGCCATGATCAACCTTGTATTATATTGTATGTGTAAGCACTTTGGGACCTTGTAAACCTTGTTTTTTTTATAAAAAAATATTATTTTATATAAAGGCCAATTCCTTAACCTTGACCTAAGGGTAACTGGTAACTGGGTATAAATACTGCCTCATACTAGCTATTTAATTATCGATTGGAGTGTATTCTATTTTTTAATGAGATTATTTGGTGTCCATAGACACTCCTTTTTTTCAATGGGTTATATGGGATTGATATAGGTCCCACCTGTATTACATCATCACCACATAGTGGTATTACAATAAAAATTGGATATGGCACAATTTAAACCTAGATCTCCACCTTGAACATTGAGGAATTTAACTATTTGAGCTAATTCCACTTGATATAGACACCTATTTTATATAATGCACATTGTTTTCTATTTCTTATGTTCAAGAAATATTGGGTAACATTTTGATTCCATTTATTTCTAGAAACTATTGTAAAATTTAAAAATGAATGCTAGAGAGAGGTGGGTAAAATTTATAACTACATATTTTGATTGGTTATACCAAAAAATTCTACTTCTTATCCTTCAAATGGAAGACAAATTCATTGTATTATAAATTTTTGATTCCAATAATACCTTTACTTGGAAAGAGTTCAAACTAGTATTCTTGAGAAAATGGGACCCATAAAAAAGGATAACTAGTTTAAAGGATACCATTAAGGGATATGAAGAAAATATAAAAATACTTTAAGAGGAAAAGAAAGAAATAAAAAGAGAGAAAAGTTCAAGGAAGATACAAAAGGAAAAAAAGGATGATACAATGAAAGCTAAATAAACCACACCTTTGGAATTAGAAAAACAAGAGAATAGTCATAGGGATATTTTTTCCATTTAAAAATATTAAAGGTTCATGGATGCATTTTAGTAATATTAGGTCATTATTTTCATAAATCCTAACAATGTGTATAATTTTATCAATATTTATTTAGCTAAGAGGTTGCTAGTTCAAGAAAACAATATAAAAAACATTTAGGTTGAAGGTGGATTTATTTAGAATTTCAAAATATATAGATTACTTTTGGATATATATGTTTTAAAACCATATTTTTATGTTGTAGATATGGATGATGTGAATATTGTTCTTGAATATCGTTGGTTGGAATCATAGGGTACTATTAAAATTAATATGTAAAATAAATTCATGAAGTTGTGACATAGAAAAAAGAAGTTAACATTACAAGATACTTCTTAGCTTAAGAAACAAGGAATGAAGGAAAAGGAGGAAGTTATTGTACCAAAATAAATTGAATAACTGATAGAAAAATTAAAATCAAATTTCAAGGAAGAAGCAATTAGAAAGTACATTAAATCATAGTTAGAAGAGCATAACTAAAAATCAAAATAAGAGCACTAAATAGAAGATCAAAAGGAAGAAATGAAAAAGGGGCATAAGAAAGAATGACATGATGAATATTTGGAGGATTATCCAAAATAAATTAAAATAAAGAAACAAAATTTGAAGAGTCAAAAGAAGAAAAACATCTGGATAGCATTTCAACATACTACCATCCACACCACTATGAGAGGCAACAATCATGAAGGCATGAAACAAATCATCATATGAACTATCATGGACGTACATGGAATAAGAAAGACATTAAGTATAGTATATAGTAGAAAAATCAATAATTATGAGCATCAGAGTAGCATTGTGGAAGCATAGAATAAAAGGAGTATTTGCTATGGATATTAAAATGGCATAAGAAAAGTATGTAACTATAGAAGCAATCATTATAAATATCATGGTAGCACAACAAATACATAGAACTAAAGGAGAAATCATTGTGGATATTCGAGTGGAATAGTGGAAACATATAGCTAAGGGAGAAATTAGTAGCACAAAAAACACATGGAATAAGGAGCATTAGTGGATATCAATATTGTGCAATAGAAGTATGGTATCATAGAAGACCATCATTTATAAAGAATTCACTTGGATGGATGGATGATCAATATTGATACCAATTGTTAGCAATGTTTAAAAGATCATATTATTTTATTTTATCTAAGGTTTCAAGGATGATACATTTTTAAGGGATGAAATGGTATGATACCTAGGGATAGGTATCTATGGATATGATATTGTATTATATGTGGGTGTTATGGATGGTTGGCATGGACCATACATAACTCAAGGCTTATTATATTGGGATATTATATTATAATAATGAGTTAGTTAAGAGTAAAATATTCAACTAGGGTTAGGTTTATACAATACTAATATATAAATAAGGTATGATAGAGTTATAGTCATCAATCATCAATAATTATAAATATTAAATATTTTATAATCATTTTTCTCCACAAAGTGACCCTCTTATGATGAGATATATTGTGGAGTCATTCCTTCCTTAAGGAGTATTATTCATGTTGCCCTACCTTAATGGTATTATCTATCCTTATATTTTATGTATTTATGCTTTGTAGATAAACTATTTGATATTTCAATAAATTTGTGGTTGATTTCTAATTATGAGCATCAAGGTCTTGTAACAAATTCTCTCGATAAAATTACTAGAAAAAACCCAAGATCTAGAATTATTGCTCACATAAATATATATATTTTTACTTTTGAATGTATGTATAAGTAAAAAAGACCCAATCTAATAGTTTCCATTTTGGATAAAAAATAAGAAGATAAGGCTTCAACCAAAAATCAAGCCAAAAATTTGTAGAATTATCCCTATTAATCAACAACCTAATACATTTTTTGATTAATTGCAATCTCTTTAATGTAAAGTTCCATGTTGAAAAACCTTTAAGTAGGGTTCATTCCTAAAACATCTTATTGCATTCACTAAATACATATATTTTTGAAGCAATATTTTGCTACAACTATTTTCTTGATCTTGGAATAATCTCCAAATTTGACTAATACAAAACTCATAGATCTTCCATTTTGTAAGCCTTCCCTTCCAATATATTTTTATATGCAAACCCTATCTCTTTTACAAATAGGAACCTAATATTATTATATCATTTTTCAAAAAGTCTCTTTGAAAATATGCCAAATTTGGATGTCTTATCTATTGATAATATTGAAAGTTACATTAGGATAGATTGTAATGTAGCCTCTGAGTTATAGTTTTTTGCCATGGTTAAGAAATTATATTTTCAATTAGTAAATAAGGATTCATATTATTATAAATTGATTCCTAAATTTTCATCTTCCTTTTATCATACAAGGAAATTCTCCAATATTTTAAAGGCATTTTGTTAATTTAAAACCCTAACATGTCCATACTAATAAATTGTAGATCAAATATAGTGTTAATATAAACATCCCAGATTTTGTTATTATAACCCATTGTACAACTTGAGTGAGCCTAGTGGTAAGACTTTGGAACTCTGTATAGGAGGTTTAAGGTTCAAATATAATGGGAGGTAGAGTTGTACCCCATACTTTAATAACTAGAGTTTGGTTGGATAAACATATATTGGGTAAAATAACATCCTCTATGAGGGTCATATTATAAGACTCATGGTATCATGGACATTAAAAACTACTTTATTATTTTTTACCTTTACAAGATAGTATTAGTTTAAATTCCATGACTTTGTTGAACAAAGAATGACCTAAAACAAGAGTGTCATTGATAAATTGAAGATGGTATTTAAAGAAGTAATTTAACACAACCTAAATACCTATTAATTTGTCTTCTAATTTTTCCTTTGAGATAGTTGTTCTTAAGGCCTCAACAAGAACAATGAAAAGATAAAGAGATAAACGGTCACTTAGCAATATTCCATGAGATGATTCAAAAAATCCAAAAAGAAATCCATTAATCAAAATAAAATATTTTAGAGTGTTGTAATAATATTTTAAGCTATTCACATTATCCTTAATCAAACAATTTTCTTAAGAATATTGTATTAAAAACTCGATTAATCTTATTATATACTTTGTTCATATCCAATTTTACAAGCATGCCTAATTTTTCATGAATTGAAGAGAATTCAATGCCTCTTGTATAATGATTATACTATCAAGGGTTATCATACCATGAAGAAAACCACCTTATCCCTCTAAGATAACATAATCAAGAATGCTTGTCAATCTGTTTGTCATGAATTTTCAAATTATCTTTTAAACCATATTATATTTGAAAGATTATTGATCAAAAGTTATAAAAATGTTTTCTCTTATCTTTCTATGGAATAAAAATGGCATTGGTGTCACTTGTTATAGCCTTTTTTCTAGCATCTTCAATTATATATAATATATCACTCTTCAAGATTATCCCAAAATTAAAAAATATAGCAATTCCACTAGGTATAGGTAGATTGTTGGGATGGAAAGAGAATTTCCTCTTGTAGCTCCTCCATAAACATTTTATTCATTAACATTTGTTCTATCTTTGTGTGATAATTGATGGAATATTTTTCAAAAGCTCACCCTATTGGAATTCACAATATGTTCCAAAGGGGAGAAATTAGAAAGGACAATCTTCATGCATTCTACATCATCTTTATTTTACCTCCAAAAGATGCAATATTTGCTCTAAATGCCTTAAATCTCACAATATAGCCCCCATTGTTATCAATCTCAACCAATTTAGGAGAGAATATATCCAATTATAAGTGACTTACTTCATTAGTATTAAATTTTCTAAATAACTCATGCAATTTTGATCATACATTGATAGGTTCACTTTCCTCTTTGATGTTAAAAAGTAATTCCATTTCAATTAGCAAGGAAAATATGCCAAGAGCCTCCTTTTACCTTTGGTAGTGGTTTTCTCCATCAAGGATTATTGTTTTATCTTCTTTAAATATGCACCATAGTTTCTTGTTGTGTAACAAGCCAATCATTTAGATTGACCAACTAATATAATTTTGTCCATTGAGATGAGTAACTAGGTCTTTATGATTCATCTAAAACAATTTTATCCCTAACACTATAGTAGGTCAATGAACTGATGTAACCAATGTGTAGAGCTTAAAAAATAATTTGAATTGAAAAAAATTAGCTTAAATACTTCTGTATACAAAGGTTATGACCTCTATATTTTTTCCCTAATTGACCTCCCCAAAAAAAGAAGATAAAAACTCCAAATCTTAGAGAAGTGAAAGCTAATTCTCTACTACTACTTGGTGATATATAATTTATTGATATATTACACTTATAATTTACCACTTTAGCACCTATGGAACTGTGTTATTTTAACACGTGGTTTTTATAAGTACACAAAAATCAATTTGTAACACTAAGAGAGGCCATGTCAACCACCATGTTGGTCGAAATAATTTTATTTTTGGCATGATGAGCAAAAATTATTGGAGGGAATAAAACCATGGTCTCTTTGGTGTAAATAACAACCACCTAACCACACTTCCATAGTCACATTTGAGGAGGGAAGTCACTTCCACTCTAATAGTGATTCTATCAATCATAAATGAAAAAATACAAGGCAAATGCATCATCCTTTACTAGATTTGAGTTCCAAAACTCATGCCTCTAATATCATATTGCTATATGTCTATCCACATGGAATGTTAGTAAAACAGTGATAGGAATTTTGCAGAGTCTCTGACCAAATTGAAGGAGTAAAAATAGGGAATGCAACTAAATCTTGAGCCCTCTCTTTTCTTCTCCTTCAAACCAACTTCCATGCCATGAATTATCCAATGGAACAATAATAAAAAAATAGAAATAAATGATGTAAAATCTAAGCCAAAAATAATTTTGTTGTATTCCTTCATAGGCAATAATTGATGGGTCTCAAACTCATGCTCACATGGAGTAAGCACCTTTTCTTCTCTCTTCTTAACCATAATGAAAACCCTTCCATTTGCAAAAATACATACCATTATTCCTTGAAGGAGGGTTCTCCATTATCTTCTCCACTTGGCCACTAAGACAAGGTGTTGATGTTTTGAAGGAAACTAAGCATAATAATTTATTGACTCTTTGAAGCATCAATTTTGAAGAAATAAAATAATATTCTGATGATTTTTGAAGCATTTCTTAGGGAAAAATAATAGTATTATTTTACAACGATTTTGAAAGGATGAATAAATAAAACAAAGTAAAGATTTATTATCTCGAGTGGAAAAAACTTGGGAGAATTTGAAGAATTTTTTCCCTAAAATTCAAAAGAATGTCTAAGGCTTTAAAGAAGATTTCTATGTGACCAAGTGAGGTAGCTCCATACTCACTCTAATACCATGTCAAAACTCATAATATTTTCTAATAATAAACAAAGTCAATCTATCCACTCAAATATTATATAAGAAACATAAAAGGTTGAGAGAGAGGAAGAGGAATATAGATATTTGGAGGCACCCTTAGGCACCATAACTAATCACTGTATTATCCATAGATAAGATTCACAACAATATAATTATAAAATGTGGAGGGTTATTTATACAAATACCAAACCCCAAATAAATAAATAATATTAACCTTAAGTTGACATAATAAGAAAGGCATTAAGTTTAGTTACTGCTAGTAAATAGGCCCTAATATCATAGGTCTATGTTTCCTAGGATTGTATAATTTCACAAGTATAATCTCACTCAAATAATAACACCAATATTTCATAAAAAAAAAAAATTATTCAATCTAAAAATCATTACATAGAGCTTTGTATTCAATATATAACCTTTCATGTGACTCTTCATTGTACCTAACTTTTGCTCTCATCTAACCCATAGGAGATACAAACTTTCATATGCAATTATTACATAATGACAAAGCCTATCATGATTACATAACTTACTACTTCTAATATTGATACATCACACATGAATCTTCACTTACACATATGAATATTCACTTACACACATGATACCTTTCACTCATAACTCACATTTGCACATGCCACATTTCACTCATAACTCACACTTGATTACATGGAACATACACACACTTCACTTCTTGATACATAATTTTGATACACACACTTCTTAATCTAAATATTTATAATGGTACTCAAGGTACTAAATAATATAATACCTCCAAGACCCCCTCGTATTACCTTATTTGGTGTGAAGGCTTTTTTCCTCCAATATTTGTCTCTTGTCTTCATCCTCCAGTTTTGACTTTGAACTGCTTGTGATGTTGGTTCCTATTCCTTGTTCTTTTGGAGAAGTTATTATATTATTTTATCATAAAATTTTTATGCTCAATATAATACATCTTCTGATGCTGATCTTGTGGTAAAACTTGATTTAGAATTTTTTGTGATATTTTTATCACATCTAATGCAAATATCCCACTCTTGTGGGAATCCATGGCCTCAATTTTATTTTATCTCTTAATGAGACATTTTTTATTGCCATTAATATATTTTAACTCCGTAGTTCTTCCTCTATCAACCAATTAAGATACCAAGACAAAATTATTAGTTGTACTATGGATATAAAGTACATTTTTTAATGTACACTTAGAATAGGGTAAACTAAGTGTGATATTTCTAGATCTCTATACATGATAAACTTTATTATCAACTATCTTCATTGGTATGCTTGTTTTCACTTGTATTGAGTCAAACCAATATAGATTTCCTGTCATGTGGTGACTTGCACCTGAATCAATATACCATGAATCATCATCATCTATCATTTTTGGATTTGAATGAATTTCACATGGTTTATTATATCTTGCCACATGTCTCTAACAATATTTTTGTGTTTGAAAATTTCTTCTCATAAAACTTGGTCCTTTAAACTTGTATGATTTTCTTGATGTATTCATTTTAACCAAAAATTTGAATTTCCTTTGATGTAGAATTCCTTATTACTTCAAATTTTAAGATTCAATTAATTCTTATGTCTCCCAATTAATTAATTTTAAATTTCACTTCTTTCAAATAATTTTAATAATCTTCTTCTTCTACAAATTCAACTCATTTTCCACTTTTTTGTTTTGGTAGATAAGATACTATAGCATTAATACTGGGTTTTACAGGTTGACCCAAAACCTTTTACAAAAATCAGCCTAGGGCTGTTGATGAACATATCCTTACTAAGGATCCTATATATGTAAAATCTACATGCCACCAAAGCCATTACATCCGGTAAGGCACATAACCTGTTATCAAAAAGAAACTTCCCATACAACATTTTGGGTATACCCCGAGAAAACACACATGCATCATAATTACAAAAAAGAAACAAACACGGATCCCTTCCTTGAGACAATGGAGAAACAAAAAGCTATAGACACACATAGCAAAGTACTGAAAAAAACTCCCACAAGCTCTGTATTGACAGTTACTCTTAATAATTCTTTGGTAATTTCTTTCTTCCGTATATGACATGCTTTGGTACCACATACTATCTTGGCCAATCAGCCTTGGAGAAGTGAACCTACTGGCTAGATTTATGGCGGTGGCTATCTGGTGGTCCACGTGGCTTTGGTTTGAAGTCTTATATTGTCGTTTATTTCCTTTCCTATGATTATCAACCAACCTCAAATTACTAAGATGACTAGGAGCCATGTTATCTGACATGTGACTATCCCCATTAGTCTTTGTGGTATTTCCAAGCAACATCCATGAAGACTGATATCTCAGATAATTTTTATTGTGAGTCCAATTCAAAAAAGATATGGGAATACTCCTAGCCTTCAAACTTACAATGCCTTCCCTGTTGGTAAATTTGACTATAATTCTTGGCATTCTTGTTGAATAAGCTCCTCTAATTCACTCGGGACACCGTGTTCCCATTTGAAAAGTCCATCACCATCAACACCCAAATTGGCCAGCTTATCAACAATTTTGTTAGCTTCCCGAAAGACATGTTGGGTTTTTCTGTCTTGTCTTCCCTAGAAAAGGATCCTAGCCTCTTCAACAATTTTTTAATCCTCCAAGGAGGTGTTTTCCAATTATTGAGGAGATTTATAACATGCATAGAGTCTCCTTCTATGATCAAATTGCCTTCTAAGTCTTGAGTCATTTGAAGGCCTCTCCACATAGCTCTAGCTTCAGCTTCATTGTTCGTCCTTGTTCCAAAATATTTGGAAAACACAAGCATCATATTCCCATTATGATCTAGCACAATGCCACTAGTGCCTGCTCTGCCAGGATTGTCCTTATCTTCTCCATCAAAATTAAGCTTAAACCAACCCGTAGGAGGTGGATACCACTTAACATTGGCTATGGGGTTGACTACCCTAGGCATAGACTCATCTAAAAAGGTTAAGCTTAAATATTGAGCAATAGTGGTCTCCTACAGATGAGGTTTACAACTATCAAAAAGGATAAGGTTCACATTCTCATTGGCAAAATATAGGATCCTAGCAATGATAGTTTTATGATCATGGATAGACTCATTAAAGACTCTATGGTTCCTTTCTAACCACACCTGCCAAAGATAGTGATTGAGACAATTTTTCCACATGTATCTAAGTCTTTGGATTGAAAAGGGGCAAGGCCACTGGATGAAAAAATCAAGTACGGTGGTTGGTTTAACCCATGAAATATTGAAGGCCTAAAAAATCCCACTTAGGACAGTAAAGGAAAAAGGGCACTCAAGGAAAATGTGATAAATGGTCTCCCAATTAGCCTTGCACAGATAACAAGGATTGGTGATACAAATACCTTTACACATCATATTATCAATGGTTAGAATTCTTCTTTGGATAACCAAACATGAAGAGACTACAATTTTTGGAATAAAATTTTTAATCCAAACTAAGTTCTTTTGGAGGACAAAATCCTCGTCATCAAGTAGAAGCTTGTAAGATGATTTAACAATGAACTGCCCATTTTTTGTAGGAGCCCAGGTCACTTGATCTTCCTTGGGTCTCATGGGGATAAACTGTTTCTCGAGAATTTTACAAAGATCATTTGATTTTGCTTGAAATACCCGAATTCATATTTGTTTCCACTTCATTCTACCTCTGTCCTCAACCATATAATCAAAGACTTTTCTGCTAATCAGTTCTTTTGTGATATCTCTGATTCGGGATAAGTTAGGATATTGCGTTGGTGGTTCGTCCTTAGCCCACCTATCATTCCAGCAATTTATCCTCTCACCATTGCCTAAAACCCATCTTAAACATTTTTTGATGATTTTATTACAATTAAGAATTGCTTTCCAAAAAGCAGAACCTCTCATTGGAACTGAGTCACTTAGAAATTCCATATTTTGAAGATACTTTCATTTGATGATAGCTGTCCATTCATTTTCTTCACCAAAAATGAGACGCCATGCCTACTTAGCTAGTGAAGCTAAATTTATATGAGCAATTCTCCTCAGAACTAAGCCCCCATTTTCCCTGGGTCTACAAACTTTGGTCCATCCTACAAGGTGTATCCTTTTTTTCTCCTCTGATCCAGTCCATAAAAATTCTTTTTGGAGTTTCTCAATTTCTAGAAAACCTTCACATGAACTTTGAAAATGGAGAGGAAATAGACTAGAATGCTCTGAAGAGAGGCCTTAGTGAGGGTCAACTTTCCTACTTGAGATATAAGTGACCTTTCCATCCAACAAGTTTTTTTTAAATTCTTTCAATAACCCTATCCCACATTGACTCTCTTGGAGAACCAATGAAAAGAGGGAGACCAAGATACGAAGTGGGGAGGTTTACTATATCACACCCTAAAATTTTTGCAATCCTTCCTTACCTTTGAATGGGGGTGTTCAAGAAATATAACTTGCTTTTACTGAAATTAACTTTCTGACCAACAACGTCCTTGTAGAGTTGAAGGATGTATTTAATTATTTTGGCCTCAACCACCGATGCCTTAGTCAATATAAAGGTATCATCGATGAATTTTTGGTGAGAAACAACCCTAGTGAGAGATGTTGCATTGATTCTCGATATTAGCCTTGAAGTGCAAGCATTTTTGATGGTTCTGCCTAAAGCTTGTACCACAATTATGAATAACATGGGGCTGATAGGGTCCCCCTGCCAAATTCCTCTATGACTTTGAAAGTAACTAGCAGTTGTTCCATTAACTAGAATTGATAACCATGCTTTATAAATACATTCTTTGATCAAATTAATTTAACTCAAAATTAATTTCAAATTCTTCCTTCTTTAAAGATATTTAAATTTTATATTTCTTCTTGTCTCCCTAATTTTCACAATTTTAATTATACAATTTCACCTTTAAAATTTCAATCCCAATACTAATCAATCTTCAAATCAAATTTCAATTATTCAATTTCCTTATATCTCACTTTAATTTCATTCCTTTTAATCTCCCAATATTTTATTCTATCTTATAACTCCCAAATTCTCAAAATAACAAATATTATTCCCTCCAAACAATATGCACCCTTTTTCTTTCAATAAACATAAGTTCAACATAAATACCTTAATGTGCACCATGCATACTAATACACCAATAACTCAGGAGCTAAATTCTTTCATGTTTGCTTTAACTCAAGTATTGAGTTCTCTCCATATCCTTTGTAAACAACATCTGAATAATTCTATGTTAAGCATTATGCAATGAATATATCTTTAATATTGATTACACTCTAGATGTTATTACCTTTATACTTATAGGCTACTTCTGTTCAACACTATTCTACACATAGACTACTTTTGTTCAACTCTCTTATACTCATAGGCTAATTTTATTTGATGCTCTTCTACTCACAATTTTCTTACTAACTATCCTCGAATTATACACTCTTCATCTACTCTTCAAATGGTTTAATGCCAATCATTTAACTTAAGTGTTCTTCCTTTGCTCTCCAAATAGTTGCACATTAATCATTCAACTCAGATGATCTTAAGTTCTTTTTAAATTGCTTCAATCTTTTACTCTATCAATGTTCTACCAATTTATTATGGCAATCAACTCTTCTACCACTCAAACTCTCCTTCAATTTGCTTCTCTTCCTCATATCCTTCAATTCCTCCTTAACTTCTCCTTAAATAAATATCTTCCTTAATCTATTTCTCTTCCTCTAGATCATGTTCTCTTCTTCCTTGAATTCTCCACTTAAGCTATTATTCAATCCACTACTCTTTCTTCTCTTCTATCTTACATTCTCCAATAGCTTTATTTATCAACAATATCTTATTCAGTATCTATCCTTCTTAAAGATCATTGTTAACAATATCACCAACAAATGTTATCTCCAATATTATCTCCTCCAACAAATCTTCCTCCAATAATATCTCCTTCACTTGTTCTCTCAAATCTTCCTCCAACAATATTATTTGATAAATCTTCCTCAAATTAAATATATTTCATTCTCTTAGCTCCAAATATTATTTCCTTCTTGGATGCCTCACTCAAAAATGTACCTCTGACCAAGGTGGCTTTGATACCACTGTTAGCAAATAGGCCCAAATATGACAAGTGCATGTTTCCTAGGATTATAAAATTTTAAAAAAATAATCTCACTCAAATAATAACACCAATATTGCATAACTAGAACTTTATTGATTCAATCCAAAAATCATTACAACTTCATCTTATAGCATAGATTTGTGTCTTCAATATATAATATTTCATGTTTTTTTTACAAGCCATAGAGGGGATCCCAGGCATGATCAACCCAAAATGGGACAAGCCAAAAAGGGGACCATGCTAGGTGGACACAAAACTGAAAACAACAAGATAGAAGAAAAATTTTGTAGGCTACACAGGGACCAAAAAAAAGTAGTCAGATGATATAAGGGACAATCCAAAAAAGCCAAATGTAATGCATTACTCCAGGATGTAATCTTCATACTCGATGTCTTTAGGATAATCCTCCCCAGTTTGGGTTGCTTTTTGAGCCTTTAGCTAATTGATAATCTTTCCAACCCTTAGGAGCATTGAGGTAGCTAGCGAAATGATGTCGTCCAAGTTCGACTTCTGGTTTGCATTACCCACTGACTAGGCAAAAATCACACCAGGGGATGGCCCTACCAGGGTCTTCTGCATCTTATGATCAGGGGAGGCATACTCAATAGCAAAAAAATTTATAGAAATAATATTCTTACACTTTTTATTGGTGGAAAAATTAACACAAGTAGAGCATCTACTCGGAGTGGAGGACTGACCCTTGACCATTTTTTGCTTGCTCACTTTGCTAGGGGTACCAACATCGACATCAATTACTAGGTCTTCTGGGGTAGCTTCCAAGAGTGCCGAAGGTAAGCTTAGGATGGGTTCGATAATAGCCTATGGGCCATTAGCATCAATGATATATTGATCCAGGTGCTGGTTGATGTAGTTGTAAATAATCAGGTGTAGACCCTGATGCTTAGGATAGGTGGATTTTCCTTTTTGAACATTGTCAAAAAAATTTCCATCAACCAAAAGATATATTGTGGGATGTTCATCAGATTCACATCCTTTATTTAGTTTACGAACACCATGTGGAAGATTTGTAATGGATATGACAATTCATCTATCATCAAGTACTACATAATTGGGATGAGCACCCAATTCCATGGCGAGGGAAGGTCTTCTCAGACGAACCCATTATCCTTCTTGGATAGAAACTTCCCTTTATCATGGAAATAAACAAGTTCTCCTTCCATCAAATGCTTGTCTCGGTGGATTATCTCCCCATAATTGGGAAGATTTATAACCTCATCCAACAAGTCAATTATAATTGTGAACATCAATCCCCTTAGAGACACTGTTCTGCTATCCCAGGTCTGAACAAATTCCTTTAAGAGCTCTGGGTCATGCCCCTAAAATTTTTTGAGGAAGTTTAAAATTCCATGGGATACCAAAATTTCTTCAACATTGGGGTCAAGCTACAATATTTTAGGTTATATTAGTGCCATATTTCTACTATCACAATAAATAGGGATGCTCATAGAGCGGGCATACACTAACTTACACCACTGTTTGCATTGGTTCTTTATCATTAATAAACTAAGCATCGATTCACTTAAAAATATTCTCCATCATTCCAAGATAGGTTCTTTCCACCACCTTTGGATTGGGTGCTCAATATGATCCATTGATGGGCAAGCACCACCCTGAAACATCTTACCACATGAGCCTTACCATGCCCAAATATTATTGGGTTTTCTAGTTGAGTGTTAACCAAAAAAGGAGGTGTTGAATATGGGGTGAAGATCTGGCACATATCTTTGGGATTATAATTACACTTAAGATTGCCATATTTGAAGTGCTAGTGGATATCATTAGGTGTGGGTGAGTGAGAGAGAGTTGTGTATCCAACCTTCCTCCATGTGGTGCCACCATTCCCAGACCAACCAACATTAATATTCATGTGAAAGACAAGTTGGCTATTCTTGTCGATAAGGATAGCAAAAATATGATTTTGGCACAAAGTGTTGATCATGTCACAATTGGGTGTGATATTGTGCTTGTCGGTGTAGGATACACATGATCAATGCAGGCATCACCACACATGTCCCAATTAATTGATCAACGCATCTTCCCATATGCTTCATGATTTTAAATTTTCCAATGGTGATCACCATGTGTGACATAGGTATTGGGCTGATATCCACTACCAATTTTTCTATGATGTCTATTGATTTGGATATGGAATTTTATTTTCTGTTTGACCTTGATATTAAAGCAATCACAACATAGAAAATTTAGAACATCCTAGCATCCAAAAAAGCAGGCTAAGCTCCTTGAAATATGAAACTCAATATTCATGCTCGTGTATCTCTTGCTGGAGGAGCAATGCCTTGAAATCATGGGGAAAACCAAGCTTTGATCAAATGGGATTGGTGGGGTTCAATAATCAAAACTCAAGCATTGGGTCCTCTCCTCGAGCATCGGTGGCACAACCCAATCTTCATAGGACAAAAACTACACAAATATGGATACATCATTCCCATGACCAATTTTTAACAAGCATTGGGGGAAGTCAACACTCCAGGTCTTATATGAATCCATCGTTAACCCAAATTTAGCCATTACATCAGTAGATTTGTTGCCTTCCATATACACATGGTGAATAGAAAGGTTACTAAACAATTGAAGATAAAGGATGGTCTCCTAAATTAGTGGGACAACATTCCAAGGTGGTTTAGCCATACCTTTGGTGTAATTTATCATATTCATAGAGTCACCCTCAATAATTAGGCTTTAGATATTGAGGTCCACCATAGCTTGGACTCCTTGAAATATGAATATAGCTTTTGCAAAGTTGTTTGATTGCACCCCTAAATTTTTAGTGAAATCCAAGATGACTTTGGTATTTTCATCCTTGATCATTCCCCCACAGTTGGATCTTCCTAGGTTACCTTTGGCCACACCATAGAAATTTATTTTAAGCCAACGAGGGGATGGAGGAATTTAAGACACTAAGGATAAGTCAAAAATATGGTGGGTTTGACCATTAGGCTCCAAAGATAGGTGGACAAAATTTTCCAACTGGATTTTAGATTGGGATGTGGGGAAGTCATCAGATGAAATCATGTCAGTATTATTAGAAGAAAAAGAGACAATCCTAAGGAGGATAGACTCATCGTCTCTACTAGAATCACAAAAAACTCTATTATTCCTCTCTAACCAAACCTGCCATAGGAAATGGGGTAAGGTGAAGGACCACCAAGACTTGAGGTGGATGGAATGAAAGGGGTTGGGCCATTGGAGAGGAAGATATTTTAAGGATTCAGGAGTAACCCAAGAAACAAAAGCTAAAATAAGTAGGGATGACATGAATCTAACAGATAAGAGTCAGTTTAAGAAGATGTGGTGGACTGACTTCCAGGTAGCCTAAAAAAGAAAGCATTTGTTAGGGAGGACCATGCCTTGAACCAAGAGGTTATCCGTAGTGAGGATTCTATTCTAAACCATGAGCTAAAAAAAGTGAACAAATTTAGGAGTGAGACATTTAAGCCAAATTTTTTGACAAGGAACCAATCACAATCAGGATCTTCCATGGCCGAATAAGCTAAATTTATGGAGAAAATCCCTGAATCACAAAGTTACCAAAATGGGACATCCAAATATGGGTGACATGGGATGACCATAAGGTGAAGCATCTCAGAGATGCATTGGCTGGAAAAACACTATTCTAGATTTTCCACATACAATGGTAGAGTAATCCATATCAGGATAGCATATTGAGAGGATATAAAGTTGCAAACCTCGCTTTCAAACATCTAATTAGAAATGGTTTTGAAGCTGATCACAGACTGGTCAATATTCATAGGTTGAGCTACTAGCCACGGGTCTTCCTAGAATCTAATTTGGGATCCATCACAAAGTTTCCATATGCTTCCTTTCTACTAAATAGGTCTCATCTGGCACATACCATTCCAAAATACAGACCCTTGTGACATAAGGGAATCACTTAAAAGGGAACCTTATTTGAGATATTTATTTTTAATTATTTCCACACACTAGATAGGGGAATTTGTGATTATTTTCCACCTTGTTTGCATATAATTGCCATATTTAAATTATGTATTTTTTGAAATCCCAGCCCTCCTTTGGACTTTGAAAGGTAGACTTTGTCCCAAGCAATGAGAGGAAATATGGATCTATTCTCTAATCTAAACCAAAGGAAGTTCCTTTGAATTTGTTCAATTTTATTGCACACTATAATCAGATCCTTGAAAGATGATATGAAGTAGATGGGAATACTCTAGAGATAATATTGGAAAAAAGTTGTTTTACCTACATTGTTGAGAAGACCTCCATTCCAACTGGCTAACTTCTTCATTATCCATTGTAGAACACTGTCCCACATCCGATCTGTTGGGAAACCTTGGAAAAGGGGAAGGTCGAGATAGATTGCAAGGAATTTGGCAATGACACATTCATGGATATTAACAATTTTTAATTATATTTGGTTTGGAGTATTAGTAAAGAAATTTTTTATTTTGAGGTAATTAAATTTCTGGCCAGCAACCCTCTCATAAGCACCTAGGATTAACTTTATAGTTCTGGCCTCAAGGATGCTAGAGTAGTTGAATAAAATGGTGTCATCCATGAAATTTTTATGGAACATATGATGGATACCATAGGAATATTTAATGCTAGATATATCTCTAGAAGCACATGCAGCCTTGAGGGACCTCCCCAAAGAATCAATAATGATGATAAACAAAAATAGGGAGATAGGGTCTTCTTGTCTTATTTCTTATTTATTACTGAAATATCCTGCTACTTCCCAATTGAATAACATCAAAAACCAAGCATAAGAGGTGTAATATTTTATGAAATGAACCCTTTTAGATTGGAAGCCAAATCATGTAATAATAGAAAAGATAAAGTTCCAAGAAATTTTTTCAAAGGCTTTGCTAATATTCAATTTCAAGAAAAAGCTTGGCACCTTGTTGATTGTTATAAAAAGGATTTATTCATGGATAGTTATCATGTTATATGTGATTACCCTACCCTGAATAGAACTTCCTTGGAATGAGTCAATAATGTGAGGTAGAACCTGCTCCATCCTATTTTCCATGTTTTTAGTGAGGATCTTATAAATAATGTTACACAAGCTAATAGGAAGATAATAAGACATGGAGTGGCACTCATGAGATTTTGGGATTAAGGTGAGGAAGGTGGAGTTAAGATATCTAGGGATAAAATTGGTCCTCTAAATTTCTTGGATGGCTGCACAGACATCCTCACTGATACAGTCCCAAAAAGTTTAAAAAATACTTGGCAAGAACCCATCCGGGTTGGGTGCCTTATCAACTGGCATGGAGAATAGGGCTTCTTTGATTTCATCTTGGGAGAATGGTTGGAGTAAGAATTTTTTATCAACTTGAGTAATAAGGGGTGGGATGTGCTAAAGTGAGGATTTAGAAATAGTGACTGGTCAATTTTGGGATGGTCCAAGAAGATTACAAAAATGATCAACTGCCTCCTATATGATTTTTTCAGTGTTTTCAGTGTTGGTTCCATCATCTTTGCGAAGAACTCTGATGATATTTGCACCTCTATTCCACATTGTAGTATCATGAAAAAACCTTGAGTTTGAATCTCCTTATTTAAGCCAAATTTCCCTTGACTTCTATCTCCAAAAGATCTCTTCTCTGGCTAGTGAATTATGAAACTTAACAACAAGGTTTTTTTCTCTGACTCTAAGGCTACTGCTGGAGTTTCTGATCTGAACCTACTCTTCAATTTCTTTAAGCTGGGAACATATAATTCTGCATGATTTGAATATATTTCCCTAGACCTCCTTGTTCCATTTATTGATCTAGGATTTGAGGAATTTGAGTTTCATACTAACCTGGAAGGCACGAGACCCATGAAAAGGCTATCACCACCACTCATTGATTTTTGTTTTGAACTGCAAGTGTTGAAGCCATATAGCTTAAAAAAAATGGAGGTTTGTGGATGGGCATAGATAATGATGCTTCAAGGAGAAGTGGATTATGATCTGAAGCGATTATAGGAAGTGATGATAATGTGGAATCACCAAAGTGAGGTATGACCTCCTTGGTAATGAGGAACCTATCCAATCTAAGCTAGATGAGCTAGTATTCCTCCCTCTAGTTGGTCCACATAAATAATGAGCCCCTTAATTCAACATCCATCAACTCATTAATATAAAAAAATAGCAAATTATTCATAACTTTTGGGGATGATCGAAGCACCTCAAATTTTATCTATAGGATATAAAGGATTGTTAAAGTCACCAACCAATATCCATTCATAGTACTGAAAGGTATTTCACATTTGTGAAAGAGAATCCAACATAAAAGCTCTTTCAAAGAGACTATTGGGGGTATGGATGTTGGATAGGATCCACTTCCTTTTATCACTATGTCGATGAGGGAAATTAGTTGGCCTTCCACTTTGATCAGGTCCCATAAACACAATAGTCCCTCTGAGGCACCGTGGGCTAGGCTTGCAATGTATTTATAGTTGTTCCATATTAACTTGACAATCCTATTTGTATTCATACTTTCCACTTTTTTCTTGAATAATGAATATTGAAGGCTTGTACTCTTTCCTCAAAGAAGAAATAACCCTCTATTTTGTCACTCCACTGAGATCTCTTACATTCCAAGATAGGACTTTCATTTGCAAAATTTAGAGGCAGATATTTTCCCTCCTTTCTCATAGGAGGATTTGGGTCTTTTGCCTTCCTCTTTGGAAATATCCTTGAGAGGATACAAATAAGATAATAATATCATTTGGACACCATTGGCTATGCCCTATTCACCTTATTTTTTCCTCTGATCAAGACCTGGGGGTCGACCTTTATTTTTCTCCATACCCACATTAACTTGGGATTTTTAGTGGCTTCTGGTGTTAGACATATGTGGGCTTGATGACTTACCACTAGCAGGGGATGAGGGAAGGTGAGACGGGGACCAAGATATAGGGAGACCTTGAGGAGAAGAGCCTCCAATGATGCCCAACATCTATGGGCAAAGAGGAGTGGAGAGGGGGAAAACTAGAGAATAAAGGAAGTAGAAGGTAGACGACCTCTAGAAGGGGATGCAAATTAAAGAGAGGGTACAAAAGGGGGGCATGAAGCCTCAGAATGGGGGTGGACACAAGGATGAAATATTTTTCCTTCTCCTTCGAGAATTGGTAGTCTTAATATGAGTCATCTAGTGGTCAACCCAATGGCATCCAATACCTCTCCAGATTTCGCAAAAGAAAACGTCACCCAAGTAGAAAGTAATCGTCCATTGATCACTAAATGTGTTAAGATATTTAATATTAAATCTTCAGATGATAACTGCAAGCTTCAACACCTCTAGGAAATTGCTCAAACCAAATCCTTCTAGTTCCAATCATTGGAGTACGAACATCTACTATGACGACTATACACACCATATAGGTCAAAATAGTCAGTACCTGAATCATAATGGTCACCAAAATATTGAGGATGGGGGTAGTGAACAAAATATAGAGCAACAAAGAGGTTTTAACAGACCTTATCAAAATAACAACCAGAGATAAAGGAGTAACGACGAACAATATAGAAACAATTTTCACTCCCAACCAAGAGGTCCAATGGGAGTCAATTACCCACATGTTGACATGCCTACCTTTGAAGGCCAAGATCCATGCGGGTGGATTGTAAAAATGGAAGGTATATTAGAATTCTACAAATTCCAAGAAGGGGACAAAGTCCCTTTTGCAGCAACCAAATTCGACATTGAATCTTATCAGTGGTTTACATGGTATAAACGTGAGGATCCCCAGTATGAATTATATTGGGATACTTTTATAAAAGCCTTTCTTCACAGATTCAACAAAGGTCCCATAGGTTCATACACAGTATGATTGTTGTCACTTAAGCAAAGAGGATCAGTAGGGGACTATATTTTAGAATTCACTAGTATGCTTCACTATGCACAAGACCTACAACAGGATGTGGTAGTAGCGGCTTTTTGAAATGGATTAAAAGCACATATTAAAGTTGAAGTAGACCTACACAATCCATCCAAGTTGGATGAGTGTATAAGGATTTCTGATTTGGCAAAGACAAAAGCGCACATAGGCCCATCCACACAACGTGATTCATATGGGCGATCTCCATTCCACAACAATTTTTTTTGCAAAAATGATCAACCGTCATGATACTTCTGCTACAAATTTCACACTCATAATAAAAATGACCAAGCATTTCCACCATGACAAAACTTTCGTATTGAATATACCAACAAGGAAGACCAAGAAATAGAGGAGTATAGAGGAGTATGATGCACCTAAGGATCTCCCAGTTGAGGACCAAAATGAACACGATGAAGTTGTCATTGAGGAGGATACCATGACTATTTTAGTACATGCTCTCATGGGGTTATCCTCTCACCATACAATCAAGGTGGTAGGTTTCATTTAGAAACATAGGGTGACAATATTAATTGATTCAGGAAGTACTCACAACTTCATTGATGCAAAACTTGCAAGGACATTGGGTTTACATGTTTTCTCCTCCAGTCAAGATTGGTTTCAAGTCAGAACTGCAACCAGGGAGATTTATCAATGTTTAGGTAAGATATATCTTGTTTCCTCACAAATGGGTACGTATACTTGGCAAGGTCCTCTTTTTGTTATGTAATTAGGAAATTCAAAAGTTATTTTAGGCATTGCATGGATGGAACAATTGGAAACCACCATGGATTTTAATCACAAACATCGCTTTTTGGAATGGTAAGACAATGGAAGGACCATTCGTCTTCAAGGACTACCCACACCTCCATCAAAAGTTGTAAGTTCACATAGCATAGAAAATATATTAAGAAAATATGATGGAGGATTCATAGCCTGAATCAATTGCATAGAGAAATTAGACCAAAATATACCTAAAATCAAAGAAGATGATCTCCAAATCATTGTTGCTAACTATGAGGAAGTTTTTCAAGAACCAAAAGGATTACCTCGCAAAAGATCTCATGACCATGCCAGACGTCTAGTGCCTAGTAATATTCCACCCAATGGTCTTCCGTATCAATATACCCAACCCCAGAAAATAGAAATTGAAAATATTTTCCAAGAGCTATTAGACCATGGTGTCATCTGTCATAGTACGAGCCCTTACTCCTCAGTAGTAGTCTTAGCTCATCGAAAAGATAATTCTTGGCATATGTGTCTTGATTTTTGCCCTCTCAAAAAAATCACGATCAAAGATAAATTTCCTATCCCTATAATTGATGATTTACTAGATGAACTACATGGTGCCAAATTCTTTACCAAATTAGACTTACGTTCAGGGTTTCACCAAATTCAAGTTAGGGAAGAAGATATCCCCAAAACAACTTTTTGAACTCATGAAGATCATTATGAATTCTTGGTCCTGCCCTTTGGTCTCACTAATGCACCATATACATTACAAAGTCTCATGAACCAGGTTTTTCATCCATTCCTACAAAAAATTTTTATAGTCTTCTTTGATGACATACTCATCTATAGTAAATCATGGAAAGATCATTTAGCACATGTGGACAGAGTTCTCCATATCCTACGCAAAGAAAAGTTGTTTGTCAAATGATCTAAATGCTCCTTTGGTGTTCAATAAGTTGAGTACCTTGGTCATATAGTATCTTGAGAAGGTGTTAAGGCAGATCCCATTAATATTAAGGTAATACAAGAGTGGCATTTGCCTAAAACCATTAAGAAACTTCATGGTTTTTTGGGTCTCACTGGCTATTATCACAAATTTATGCATAACTATGGTAAACTTATGGGTCCTCCCATGGCTCTAACCAAGAAGGATGCTTTTCAATGGTCATAAGTAGCTACCAAAGAATTTTATGCTCTTAAGGAAGAAATGTGTACTACTCCAGTTTTGGCCACTCCAGATTTTAAAAAGCCAATTTGTTATTGAATGCGATGCCTCAGGCACAGGTATTGGGGCAATTTTAATGCAGGAGGGTCACCCATTAGCATTTGAAAGTAAACAAATTTCAGGGAATAATTTGGGTAAATCTACATACGAAAAAGAAATTTTGGCTATTCTACACGCAGTGGAAAAATGGAGGCATTACTTAATATATAGCCATTTTATTATTAAAACTAATCACAACAGTCTCAAGCATTTTCTAGAACAAATTTTTTCTTATCCTGATTAAAATAAGTAGTTGACTAAATTGTTGGGATATGATTTTGTGATTGAATATAAGAAAGGTAAGGAAAATATGGCAGCTGATGCATTATCTAGAAAATACGAAGATGAAGTAGCTATTAATGCCATTTCAGGACCATGTTCACAGTGGGTGTTTCAGTTGCAGGAAGAATGGTTGTCCAATAGTGAAAAAGCTCAAATAAGTCAAAACTTATATATGGGTTCCTCTAAATACCCTCTTTTCACATATTATGACCAAATATTACATAAGAAGAATCACATTTACATCCCTCATAGTTCACCAATCAAAGTACAAATTCTAGAGGAGTTACATGCTTCTCCTTCAGTAGGACATTCAGGGTTTTTGAAAACTTACATGCGGGTTAAACAATCATTTTGTTGAAAAGGATTAAAAACAGAGGTTAAGCAATGGGTAGCTGAATGTGAAGTGTGCCAATGCAATAAGGGAGAAACAATCAAATCACCAGGATTGCTTCAATCGTTACCTATTCCGGATCGCTAGTGGGAACATATTTCCATGGATTTTATTGAAGGTCTTCCTAAGTCGGAAGGTAAAACAGTAATTTTCATGGTAGTTGATCACCTTTCCAAATATGCTCATCTTAAGGATTTACAACATCCATTTTCAGCAAGCAAAGTGGCCAAGGTATTTATGGATTCAATTTTTAAATTACATGGAATGCCCAAAAATATTGTAAGTGATCATGATCCCATATTTACTAGCAATTTTTGGAGAGAATTGTTTCGACTTAGTGGTACTAAATTAAATATGTCTTCCACATACCATCCACAAACATATGGTCAAACAGAGGTAGTTAACAAATGTTTGTTTACCTACATAAGATGTTTTGTTCAAGATAAACAATATCAATGGAGTCAATGGTTGTCATTGGCAGAATGGTGGTATAATACTTCTTACCATTCTTCCACTAGGATGTCTCCTTTTGAAGCATTATATGGAATGAAGCCACCAAGAATAGCCGATTATGTACCAAGATATTCCAAAGTGGCCCAAGTCAACGATTGGTTACAGAAGCGACAAGTAATACTCACTATCTTGAAAGATAATTTTGTCCAAGCACAAAATTGTATGAAGTAGCAATAGGACAAGGAGTGTTCAGAAAGAACATTCAATATTGGTGATGTGGAATTCTTACATCTTTAGCCCTACAAACAACTATCATTGAAGCTCAAATCTAGTTAGAAGTTCGCATCGTGATTCTATGGTCCTTATAGAATTGTGCATCACATTGGTGAGGTAGCATATCAACTAGATTTACCCCAATATTCTCGCATACATCTAGTATTTCATGTCTCTTGTATCAAAAAGGTGATTGGCCAGAAAGTACACTCTCAATAAAAATTACCAGTGCTAGATAAAGAAGGGTGTATCTATCTACAACCGGAAGAAGTGCTACAAACTAGAACACACAGACTCAGATTTTTTCACATCAAGTGACAGGATTTACCTGAAGAAGATGCAACATGGGAATCTGAAAGTATCTTCCAATCATTTCTAGCTTTGAGGACAAAGCTTTATGAGGAGGGGATTCATGTTACATACCAAATATAATATAGCCATTAGCTATATTATGAACAAATTCATTTGATTATTATTAATTAGGTCCAATTATTTTGTTTTAATCATCTATCATATTTTCATTTACATTTCATTTATGTCTCATATAATTGCCTTTACGGTGAGGGTGTGCCCACCTGAAGTGGCAATTCTTCTACTAAACATTTGATTTGGTATTTTGTTCATTCCTTGTGTTATTGAGAATAACCGTCAATTATTTCTGGCTACATTTCTGGGTAATCGATATTCTGCATGGTTAAAAATCTTTCCCTTTGTCATTGATGGCAACCCTTCCAAAATATTTCCTTTTACTACCACTGGATTCCAAATTTGCTCCCCCTGAGAAGCTTCTCCCCCTTACTGATTTCTCTCCCCCTTATTAAAACTCCCCCCCTTTGACATCAATGGAAAAGGGCTCCTTTGGGGCTAAAAATAAGACTCTTAGCTCAACCCCCTCACCACCTCCTCTCCTTGAGGTGATCAATTTTGGGGTGGGAGTAAGACTACTCCCAACTTACAATGCTCTTCTCCTTTCTCAAATTTCTTCTTCCATACCTTTGAAGTTATACCTCTTTGAACCTTTTGATCATCTATGTCCTTGCTTGTCTTTGGAAGTTCTGGAAACTCTGTTCTACACCACCTTGCTTTATGCCCAAAATTACTGCAATTGTAACACCTGATGTTGTGATTCTTGGAAGGTGCAAATGACTTGAAGTTCCTCTTGGTGAAGCCATAATCATTCTTTCCATGAGTCCTGCAATGTGTAGCTTTGTGACCAAAATGATTACATGAGTAGCAATAACCTTGAAAGTAATATTCATTTTCAAATGAATTGAAGTTCCTCTTGGTGAAGCCATAATCATTCTTTCCATAAGCCCTGCAATGTGTAGCTTTGTGACCAAAATGATTACATGAGTAGCAATAACCTTGAAAGTAATATTCATCTTCAAATGAATTGAAGTTCCTCTTGGTCCTTTCTTTGCCTTCTTTGTGATGATCCATGTTTCTTGTTTGTGCATTGTTTTCTTCCTCAATGATGCTTCCACTCCTCAACTTATCAACATAGGTCTTAGGTTCTTCTTCAATCTCTTTCTCTGAGACTTTATTTTCTTTTGAGCTTGACTCCTCTTTTTGTACCTCTTGACCTTCTTCATAGCCTAGTCCTGTTTTGATAAATGAAGATTTTTGTGCTTTGATAATGTTATCCAAAGCTTTTGAAATTTTCCCAAACCTATGCAACTTATCCTTAGAATATTTCACTTCCATCCTTAGAGAAACCACTTCATGTTCTAATATTTCACATTCTAACTCTTTTGCCTCTAACTTTTCAACCATAACTTCTTCAAATCTCCTTGCCTTAACTTTTAAGTTTTTGAGATCTTGTAGAAGCTTTTCCTTTATTTCCTCATCTTCTTGAACTTGAGCCTTCAGTATTGAGTTCTTCTTTCTAACTCTTTTCAACTCTCTAAGAGAAACAATAAGTTCCTCTTCTAGGTCAACTGTGGCTTCTTCTTATGTTTTTGAATCTTCCTCTAGGTCTTCAATTATAGGAGCATCTTCTTTTTCTTCTACTTGGTTAGAAACATCTTCTACTTGATATTTAATAGGAATGTCCTCTTCCTCTTCTATTGCCAAAAATAGAATCTCTTATTTTTCACTATTTGAGAAACTTTCATCATTGTCACTTGAAGCACTGCTTGCTTCTTCAACATAGAAACTCTTCTTGTGCCTTTGAAAAATCTTCTTTTCATGCTTACCTTGACCATACCTATTTTTCTTTTCATACCTAAATTTTCTTTCTTCCTTTTTCTTATAATCCTGTTTCTCTTCACTGCTACTACTTCTAGCTTGTGGACAATTAGATGCATAGTGACCAAAGTTACCACAATTAAAACATTTCACAGTCTTTATATCTTTGTTTTTTCTTGAGCCCTTCTTATTTCTTCTCACATAGTTAGCTTCTTCATCACTGCTTGACTCATCACTTGATTCTGGTTTCTTATCTTTTGTCTTATTTGAAACTTTGAATGTTGCCTCTCTTGGAATTTTGATCTTTTTCTGTCCTCATCTCATAAGCTGTGAGAATTCCATGTAACTCATCCATTTTCAACTTATCGAGATCCTTCATCTCTTCTATTGCTGAAACCTTTGCATCATACCTCATAGGGAGTGATCTTAATACTTTTTGAGCAACACTAGAGTCCTCAATATCCATTCCAAGTCCACGCATGGTATTAAAAACCTCATCAACATGGAGTAAGTATTTAGCAATATCTTCCTCATATTTCATCTTCAACTCTTCAAACCTCCTCCTGTGAGTTTGAAGTTTTGCCAACTTAACCTTACTATCTCCTTCATATGTTTGCTTCAATTTATCCCAGATTTATTTTGCTGATTTGCATTGCATAACTTTTACAAACTTTGATTCATATAATCCACTTAAGATTCCATTCATAGCCTTGGCATTATTTACATATAGTTTCTTGCCATCCTTATCTGTGGGAGGAGTAGTTGTAGGTTTGAACCCATCCTCAACAGATTGCCATGTTTCATATCCTTGTGCCATCAAATAAGTTTTCATCCTCATACTCCAAAAAGCATAATTATTCCCATCAAATATTGGAGCCTTATTTGTTGAAGATCCATTCTGAGAAGCCATCTATGTTTTTGTAAGATCTTCCTTCAAGCTATTAGACTTTTTTGAAGGAACCCGCTCTGATACCAATTGAAGAACACAAGCTTATACTGAGAAGGGGGTGGGGTGAACAATATAAGATCAAATTTTACTTTTATTTCCAAATGATAACAAAAATAATATCAATGCAGTAAATGAAACAATGCACAAATCATCACACACATGAGAGACACAAATTTAACATGGTTCACCCAATGTGGGCTATGTCCACGGAGAAAATATTTCTTATAAATTTCCTCAACCAATATCTTGGGAACCAATTCCCTATTACAATGTTTATGGGCACCAACCCAAAGGAGACATCAATCCCCTATTGCTCAAGTTTATGGACCTCTATCCATAGGAGACCTCTATCCCCACTACTCTAGCTAGTGGACCTCTATCCATAGGAGACCTCTGTCTCCACTACTCTGGCTAGTGGACCTCTATCCACAGGAGACCTCTGTCCCCACTACTTTGGCTAGTGGACCTCTATCCATAGGAGACCTATACCCCCACTGCTATGGCTAGTGGACCTCTATCCATAGGAGACACCTCTCCTCTCTGCTTTGGTCACATCCAAATTTGGTACACACCTTTTCTTAACTCTGCTCCAAATTTGCACATACTACATGCACAAATATGTCTCAACTCTATCTCAAATATGCACACATTACATGCATAAATTTGTCTCAACTCTATCCAAATCTACACATATTACATGCTCAAATATGTCTCAACTCTATCTCAAACTTTTACACATTACATGCACAAATCTATCTCAACTCTATCCCAAATCTACACACATTACATACACAAATCTGTCTCAACTCTGCCTCAAATATGCACACATTATATGCACAAATCTATCTCAATCTACTCCAATACTACACACAAGGCTTAATGATAAAAACCTACTCTAAAATCTGTTCAAATATGCTCCAAGCCTATACACAAGACTTGCTCAAATGTACTCATCAAAACCTACTCACAAAACCTATTTCAAGTCTTCTTACAAGACTTTCTCATAACACATGCTCAAAAATTGATCAAAAAACATGCTCATATCACATGCTTTGATCAAATTACATTAAACATATTCTACCCAGAATTATTTTAACCTCTTGAACATATAGAGAATGATATGCACTAACAAATGCTCAATATGTTCTTCACATTCATTAAGTCTATTGCTTTCACATGTCTCACATTTATTGCATTCTAAAGGTAGCTCTAGTATAGCATTTGATAACTGACCTTCTTATGTATTTCCCATAATCAAAACTGATGCACACTCTAGCTTCACAAATATGATTTCTAACACTTGCACATTCACTTTCAATGACACTCAACCAATGCACAATTTGTTCTCAAACCCTAGCACATGTGTTTCCAATTTTATTCAACAATGAAGCATAATTTTTTTCTCAACCCTTAGCTCAAATATTTCCAAAAATGCACACTAATCAAACCTTTTATCTCCACCTTATGATTCAGAAATATTTTCTCAAACAAACACCTTAAAGAAGGAATAATATCACCATACCTCTCAACTTGCTTTGATGAAGATGTGCCCTCAAAACCTGTTCTCAAAAGAATTTCCCTTTCAAAGTGCTACTTCAAAATTGGTTAGTAGATATCTCTTTCAAATCATCCACATTAAATTTCTTCTAAAAAATGAAGCATTAACACTTATCAAAAACCCCTCAAATTTCTTTTCCACCATACAAAAATTACAATAAAAAATTGAACCATAATAACACCTTATAACTCCTTCTTTCACAAGAAATAATTCTCAACACACCACAATATTTCTTATAGCATTTAACAACCCAAGGTACAATTTACAATTATTTAAATCAACCACATACACCTTATGCCTCCTATTTTCATAAAGTAATTTTCAATACAATTACCATTACAAGGCACAAATTACAATATTGAAATTACCACATACACCTTATACCTCCTACTTGAAATAAAATGATTTTTAATGCACTCAAACTTTCAAGGAGTAAATCATAATATCAACTTTATCTCATGCACATTTCACAACCAAAGATCTGAATTTAAATTCCATGCTATCCTTTTGACCTCAAAAGATAAAACAAAATTTTAACCTTATGACTCCCTAATGCAAGTGAATGGAGCACATACCTTAGAAAATTTAATTCAAAAATTTATCCTTATGTTTGCAACCACCATAAATTGAACCTGCCACCTCTTTTTGGCCCATGCCCTAGCTCATTGCTAGGCTACCACGTGGGCTAGCTGCCCACACAACAACCAAGGTGCACAACACACCTTTTCTACTACCTTCGCGATGCAAAATATCTTCAACAAAAATTTGACCCTACCGCGCCTTGAACCTGCGACCTCCTCTCTACCATGACTTAGCGTAGGGACTTCATACCATCTGAGCTAGCTACTTGGATGAAACCTAGGCCACGCACTCTCCCTCTTTGACTTGTGAAATCAGCTCTGAAACACGTGCACTTTTGACCTTTCTTTCCTCTCTACCTCCATGAATGAATTGTGAATTTCAAATTTTGAACGGTGCATCCAACCTTACCTTTGCCTTGCAATAATTTATGCTCTTTATATACATGTTTCTTGCCCTTCAAATTTTGACGTCGATGCTTAGAAATAATTTTTCATTTTGAACCTTCGCCGCCCAAAATTTTAAATTTTTTACTTAATTATAATAATTTAAATCTTAAAATATTTAAATATTATAATTTAAACTTTTAACCTTTGGGCCTTTGCAAATTAAACCTTTTTCTAACCAAATGAAGTCTTGTATTTTCCTTGCAAATACAACCATGGAAAATCCTTTTCAATCAAATGAAACCTTGTCTTTTTCTTGCTAACACAACCATGGAAAATCTTTTTCAATCAAATGAAACCTTGTCTTTTTCTTGCTAACATAACCATGGAAAATATTTTTGCCTTGACAACTATTGTCCCTTTGACTTCAATATTTCTGCCTCATGAATCCTTTGAAGATATTTGCCTTGCATTTTATTATTTCAACCTTGAAGATAAATCTCAACCATTTTGCCTTTGACATCAATGACAACCAATATGCTTAATATTTCCAACAATATCCCCCTTTGTCATTGATGGAAACCCTTCTAAAATATTTCCTTTTACTACCACTGGATTCCAACTCTGCTCCCCTTGAGAAGTTGCTCCCCCTTACTTGTTTCTCTTCCCCTTAGTAAAACTCTCCCCCTTTGACATCAATGGAAAAGGGCTCCTTTGGGGCTAAAAATAAGACTCTTAGCTTAGCCTCCTCACCACCTCCTCTCCTTGAGGTGATCAATTTTGGAGTGGGAGTAAGACTACTCCCAAATTATATGTTACATATCGAATATAATATAACCATCGACTATATTATGAACAAATTTATTTGATTATTATTAATTAGGTCCAATTGTTTTTTTTAATCATCTATCATATTTTCATTCACATTTCATTTGCATCTCGCATAATTGCCTTTACAATGAGGGTGTGCCCACCTGAAGTAGCAATTCTTATACTAAATGTTTGATTCAGTATTTCGTTTATTCCTTGTGTTATTGAGAATCATCGTTAATGAAATATTGTTACATTTCTAGGTAATCTATATTCTGCATGGTTAATAAGAGAGATCGGGTACTTGTCTCTCTGCAAGTGGTATTAGGTTCAGGCGAGCAAGGTGGAAGGTGTTCCATATATATCTCAAAAACTATGCAATGACCTTTAAAATCACTATTCATTCTTCCCTAAGGGGGTATACGGTGCAAATCATGGCATTAGGACCACATTCCAAAGTGATAATATCGCCCAAGAAGCTGTAGATGCCACTGTATAGCAAAAGCAGGTTGACAAAGTTACAAAGCTGAGCATGATTTTTTTTTCTCTCTTTTCACTATCACATGCCTTCTGGTAGTCATCAAGGGACTATTGGTGGCTAAAACCTCTCACTTGACGATTACAAACATCTAAAATGAGCCAAAACTATGAGCAAACAGTGCACAGGCATCCCTGTTCCTCACGCCATCCGTCGACCAATCAGAACGAGCAAAACAAAAAAAATAAACGTGATTTCTAAGGTTGGAAAAAATTTTATATTTTTTATTATTACCATTGGTGCATTTATCCCACATTGGGAGTACAAGGGGTGCAAGTCAATTTATAAGGCAGAGGTGGTAACTAATAAAGTGTGACTACGATCACACAAGCCTCCTTCCTCATGTTAGTACCTTCGTCCGTGTGTCTGGAATCTTGCTAAATTCCTCATCCATGTGTCTCACTGTCCCTCATCCATGTGTCTCACTGAGTGGTGTCCGTCTATTCACAGTCGTGTACATCGCCCATTGTCTTTCTTGGTCTCGTTGGGTCGTGTCTTGTTATCATGATGGCCGCATCGTCCATCGTATTGTTGAGTTGGTTCACGTTCACCTCTTCGGTTGTCATATCAATTTGGTCATGGTTCCATCTGTCGGTCCAGAGTCAGTGATGTCTGTGTTCTTGCTAAGTTGAGTCTGCGTTCATCTTGAGTCCATGTTCATCTCTTCGATTGTCCTATCGGTCTGGTCATGGTTCTAGCTGTTGGTCCAGAGTCTATGCTATCTTGTTTCGGGTTTCGTTCAGTGTCTCCAATCCTAGCCGTTCGAGTCATATCACTTGTCCTGCCAAGAAATCATCACAAAATTTGCTAATTATTATCGAAAAATTGTCAAAAAATTGCTTTTCCAAAGTTGTCAAAAAGTTGGTGAAAGGTTGTCCTAAAATTTCTAGTCAAAAGTTATCAAAAAAATTTTGGTGAAAGGGTGTTGAAAAATTGTTAGTTGCAAGGAGATCCAAAATTTAAATCTGTGTCACAGTTGGAGTGACAATTAGGTGGAATATAAACCAAATTTTTGGGTAATTTAACAAAATTTTGCAGAAAATTGAAGCTCAAAGACTCCTAAGCAGGATATTTTGGAAGGTGCATGAGAATAAGTTGGACCAAAGGATCTGACGGTCGACTATCAAGCTCATAAACTCCCAATAATAACACAAGAAGAGCTCATCGTAGCCAAGGTACAAAAAAATCTCCTTCTCCTTTAGGAATTGGTAGTTTTAATCCGAGTCATCCAGTGGTCAGCCCAATGGCATCCAATACCTCTCCAGATTCCGCACAAGAAAATGTCACCCAAGTAGAAAGTAATCATCCATTGATCACTAATGATGTGTTAAGATATTTAATATTAAATCTTCAGATGATGACTGCAAGCTTCGACACCTCTAGTAAATTGCCCCAACCAAATCCTTCCAGTTCCAATCACTGGAGCACGGACGTCTACTATGACGACTATACACACCATATAGGTCAAAATAGTCAGTACCTAAATCACAATGGTCACCAAAATATTTAGGATGGGGGTAGTGAACAAAATATAGAGCAACAAAGAGGTTTTAATAGACCTTATCAAAATAACAACCAGAGACAAAGGAGTAACGAGGAACAAGATAGAAACAATGTTCACTCCCAACCAAGAGGTCCAACTAGAGTCAATTATCCACACATTGACATGCCTACATTTGAAGGCTAGGATCCACATGGGTGGATTGCAAAAATGGAAGGCATCTTAGAATTCTATAAATTCTAGGAAGGGGACAAAGTCCCTTTTGTAGCAACCAAATTCGACACTGAAGCTTATCAATGGTTTACATGGTATAAACGTGAGGATCCCCAGTATGAATTATATTGGGATACTTTTTAGAAAAGCCTTTCTTCACAGTTCGACAAAGGTCCCACAGGTTCATACACAGTATTATTGTTGTCACTTAAGTAAACAGGATCAGTAGGGGACTATATTTTAGAATTCACCAATATGCTTCACTATGCACAAGACCTACAACAGGATGTGGTAGTAGTGGCTTTTTGAAATGGATTAAAAGCACATATTAAAGTTGAAGTAGACCTACACAATCCATCCAAGTTGGATGAGTGTATAAGTATTGCTGATTTGGCAAAGATAAAAGCGCATGTAGGCCCATCCACATGATGTTATTTATATGGGTGACCTCCATTCCACAACAACTCTTTCTGCAAAAATGATCAACCGTCACGGTACTTTTGCTACAAATGTCACACTCATAATCAAAAATACCAAACATGTCCACCATGACAAAAATTTCAGATTGAATATGCCGACAAGGAAGATGAATAAATAGAGGAGTATGACACACCTAAGGATCTCCTAGTTGAGGACCAAAATGAACACAATGAAGTTATCATTGAGGAGGATCCCATGACTATTTTAGTACATGCTCTCATGGGGTTATCCTTTAACCATACAATCAAGGTGGTAGGTTTCATTTGAAAATAGAGGGTAACAATATTAATTGATTCTATACGTACTCACAACTTCATTGATGCAAAACTTGCAAGGACATTGGGTTTACATGTTTTCTCTTCCAGTCAAGATTGGTTTCAAGTCAGAACTGCAACCAGGGAGATTTATCAATGTTTAGGTAATACATCTCCCGTTTCCTCATAAATGGGTATGTATACTTGGCAAGGTCCTCTTTTTGCTATGTAATTAGGAAATTCAAAAGTTATTTTAGGCATTGCATTGATGGAACAATTGGAAACCACCATGGGTTCTAATCACAAACATCGCTTTTTGGAATGGTAAGCCAATGGAAGGACCATTCATCTTCAAGGACTACCCACACCTCCATCAAAATTTGTAAGTTCACATAGCATGGAAAATATATTAAGAAAAGATGGTGGGGGATTCATAGCCCAAATCAATTGCATAGAGAAATTAGACCAAGATGTACCTAAAATCAAAGAAGACGATCTCCAAATCATTGTGGATAACTATGAGGAATTTTTTCAATAACCAAAAGGATTATCCCCCAAAAGATCTCATGAGCATGCCAGACATCTAGTGCCTAGTAGTCTTCCACCCAATGGTCGTACGTATCAATATCCCCAATTTCAGAAAATAGAAATTGAAAATATTTTCCAATAGCTATTAGACCATGGTGTCATCCATCATAGTATAAGCCCTTACTCCTCACCAGTAGTATTAGCTCATCGAAAAGATAATTCTTGGCGTACGTGTCCTAATTTTTGCCCTCTCAACAAAATCATGATCAAAGATAAATTTCCTATCCCTATAATTGATGATTTACTAGATGAAATACATGGTGTCAAATTCTTTACAAAATTAGACTTATGTTCAGAGTTTCACCAAATCCAAGTTAGGGAAGAAGATATCCCCAAAACAACTTTTCGAACTCATGAAGATAATTATGAATTGTTGGTTATGCCCTTTGGTCTCACTAATGCACCATATACATTCCAAAGTCTCATGAACCAGGTGTTTCGTCCATTCCTATGAAAATTTGTTCTAGTCTTCTTTGATAAAATACTCATCTATAGTAAATCATGGAAAGATCATTTAGCACATGTGGACAGAGTTCTCCATATCCTACACAAAGAAAAGTTGTTTGTCAAATGATCTAAATGCTCCTTTGGTGTTCAAGAAGTTGAGTACCTTGGTCATATAGTATCTTGGGAAGGTGTTAAGGTGTATCCCAATAATATTAAGGCAATACAAGAGTGGCCTTTGCCTAAAACCATCTAGAAACTTCATGGTTTTTTGGGTCTCACTGGCTATTATCACAAATTTGTGCGTAACTATGGTAAACTTACGGGTCCTCTCACGAATCTCACCAAGAAGGATGCTTTTCAATGGTCAAAAGTAGCTACCAAATAATTCAAGGCTCTTAAGGAAGCAATGTGTACTACTCCAGTTTTGGCCACTCCAGATTTTAAAAAACCATTTTGTTATTGAATATGATGCCTCAGGCACAGGTATTGGGGTACTTTTAATGCAGGAGGGTCACCCATTAGCATTTGAAAGTAAAAAAAAATTAGGGAAGAATTTGGGTAAATATACCTATGAAAAAGAAATGTTGGCTATTCTACACGCAGTGGAAAAATGGAGGCATTACTTAATAAATAGCCATTTTATTATTAAAACCGATCACAACAGTCTCAAGCATTTTCTAGAACAAAGGTTTTCTTATCCCGAACAAAATAAGTGGTTGACTAAATTTTTGGGATATGATTTTGTGATTGAATATAAGAAAGGTAAATAAAATATGGTAGCTGATGCATTATCTAGAAAATACGAAGATGAAGTAGTTATTAATGCCATTTCAGGACCATGTTTGTAGTGGGTGTCTCAATTGCAGGAATAATGGTTTTCCAATAGTGAAAAATCTCAAATAAGTCAAAAATTATCTATGGGTTCCTCTAAATACCCTCTTTTCACATATGATGACCAAATATTACGTAAGAAGAATCACATTTACATCCCTCACAGTTCACCAATCAAAGTACAAATTCTAGAGGAGTCACATGTTTCTCCTTCAGCAGGACATTCAGGGTTTTTGAAAACTTACATGCGGGTTAAATAATCCTTTTTTTGGAAAGGATTAAAAGTAGAGGTTAAGCAATGGGTAGCTGAATGTGAAGTGTGCCAACACAATAAGGGAGAAATAGTAAAATCACCAGGATTGCTTCAACCATTACCTATTCTGAATCGCTAGTGGGAACATATTTCCATGGATTTTATTGAAGGTCTTCCTAAGTCGGAAGGTAAAACAATAATTTTCATGGTAGTTGATCACATTTCCAAATATTCTCATCTTAAGGCTTTACAACATCCATTTTCAGCAAGCAAAGTGGTCAAGGTATTTATGGATTCAATTTTTAAATTACATGGAATGCCCAAAAATATTGTAAGTGATCGTTATCCCATATTTACTAGCAATTTTTGGAGAGAATTGTTTCGAATTAGTGGTACTAAATTAAATATGTCTTATACATACCATCCCCAAACAGATGGTCAAACAGAGGTAGTTAACAAATGTTTGTGTACCTACCTAAGATATTTTATTTAGGATAAACAATATCAATGGAGTTAATGGTTGTCATTGGCAGAATGGTGGTACAATACTTCTTACCATTCTTCCACTAGGATGTCTCCTTTTGAAGCATTATATGGAATGAAGCCACCAAAAATAGTTGATTATGTACCAGGATCTTCCAAAGTGGCCCAAGTCGACGATTGGTTACAAAAGTGACAAGCAATGCTCACTATCTTGAAAGATAATTTTGTCCAAGCACAAAATTGTATGAAGCAGCAATAGGACAAGGAGTGTTAAGAAAGAACATTCAATATTGGTTATGTGGCATTCTTACGTCTTCAGCCCTACAAAAAGCTATCATTGAAGCTCAAATCTAGTCATAAGTTGGCACCGTGATTCTATGGTCCTTATAGAATTGTGCATCGCATTGGCGAGGTAGCATATCAAATGGATTTACCCCAATCTTCTCGCATACATCCAGTATTTCATGTATCTTGTCTCAAAAATATGATTGGCCAGAAAGTACACTCTTAGTTAGAACTATCAGTGCGACAAAGAAGGGCATATCTATATACAACCAGAAGAAGTGCTACAAACTAGAACACATAGACTCAAATTTCGTCACATCCAAGAATTTATCATCAAGTGGCAGGATTTACATGAAGAAGATGCAACCTAGGAATCTGAAAGTATCTTCCAGTCATTTCTAGCTTTGAGGACAAAGCTTTCTGAGGAGGGGAGTCATGTTACATACCAAATATAATATAGCCATCGGCTATATTATGAACAAATTCATTTGATTATTATTAATTAGGTCCAATTATTTTGTTTTAACCATGTATCATCTTTTCATTCACATTTCATTTGCATCTCACATAATTGCCTTTACGATGAGGGTGTGCCCACCTGAAGTGGCAATTCTTCTACTAAACATTTGATTTGATATTTTGTTCATTCCTTGTGTTATTTAGAATAACTGTTAATGATTTATGGTTACATTTCTGGGTAATCAATATTCTGCATGGTTAACAATATTTCCCTTTGTCATCGATGGCAATCCTTCCAAAATATTTCCTTTTACTACCACTGGATTCCAAATCTGCTCCCCCTGAGAAGCTTCTACCCCTTACTTATTTCTCTCCACCTTATTAAAACTCTCCCCTTTGACATCAATGGAAAAGGGATCCTTTGGGGCTAAAAATAATACTCTTAGCTCAGCCCCCTCACCACCTCCTCTCCTTGAGGTGATCAATTTTGGAGTGGGAGTAAGACCACTCCCAACTTATAATGCTCTTCTTCTTTCTAAAATTTCTTCTTCCATACATTTGAAGTTATACATTTTTGAACCTTTTGATCATTTATGCCCTTGCTTGTCTTTGGAAGTTTTGGAAACTTTGTTCTACACCACCTTGCTTTATGCCCAAAATTACTGCAATTGTAACACCTGATGTTGTGGTTCTTGGAAGGTGTAAATAACTTGAAGTTCCTCTTGGTGAAGCCATAATCATTATTTACATAAGTCCTACAATGTGTAACTTTTTGACCAAAAAAATTACATTAGTAGCAATAAACTTGAAAGTAATATTCATTTTCAAATGAATTGAAGTTCCTCTTGGTGAATCCATAATCATTCTTTCCATAAGACCTAAAATATGTAGCTTTGTGACCAAAATGATTACATGAGTAGCAATAACCTTTAAAGTATGTTCATATTCAAATGAATTGATGTTCCTCTTGGTATTTTCTTTGCCTTCTTTGTGATGATCTATACTTCTTGTTTGTGCACCGTTTTCTTTCCCACTGATGCTTCCACTCCTCAAATTATCAATATAGGTCTTAGGTTCTTCTTCAATCTCTTTATCTAAGTCTTTATTTTATTTTGAGCTTGAATCCTCCTTTTGTACCTCTTGACCTTCTTCATAGCCTAAACCTGTTTTGATAAATGGAGATTTTTGTGCTTTGATAATGTTATCCAAAGATTTTGAACTTTTCTCAAAACTGTGCAGCTTATCCTTAGAGAAACCACTTCATGTTCTAATATTTCACATTCTAACTTTTTTCCCTCTAACTTTTCAACCATAAATTCTTTAAATATCCTTGCCTTAACTTTTAAGTTTTTGAGATCTTATAGAATCTTTTCCTTTATTTCCTCATCTTCTTGAAATTGAGCCTTCAGTATTGATTTATTCTTTCTAACTCTTTTCAACTCTCTAAGAGAAACAATAAGTTCCTCTTCTAGTTCAACTATGGCTTCCTCTTAAGTTTCTAAATATTCCTCTAGGTCTTCAATTATAGGAGCATCTTCTTTTTCTTCTACTTGATTAGAAACATATTCTACTTGATATTTAATAGGAATGTCCTCTTCCTCTTCTATTGCCAAAAATAGAATCTACTCTTTTTCATTATTTTATAAGCTTTCATCACTGTCACTTGAAGCATTGCTTGCTTCTTCAACATATAAACTCTTCTTATGCCTTTGAAAAATCTTCTTTTCATGCTTGTCTTGACCATACCTATTTTTATTTTCATACCTGAATTTTATTTCTTCCTTTTTCTTATAATCATATTTCTCTTCACTGCTACTACTTCTAGCTTGTGGACAATTAGATGCATAGTGACCAAAGTTACCATAATTAAAATATTTCACAGTATTTATATCTTTGTGTTTTATTAAGCCCTTCTTATTTCTTCTCACATAGTTAGCTTCTTCATCACTACTTGACTCATCACTTGATTCTGGTTTCTTATATTTTGTCTTCTTTTAAACTTTGAATGTTGTCTCTCTCTTGGAATTTTGATTTTTTTCTGTCCTCATCTCATAAGCTGTGATAATTCCATGTAACTCATCCATTTTCAACTTATCGAGATCCTTCATCTCTTCTATTGCTGAAAATTTTGCATCATACCTCATAGGGAGTGATATTAATACTTTTTGAGCAACACTAGAGTCCTCAATATCCATTCCAAGTCCATGCATGGTATTAACAACCTCATAAACATGGAGTAAGTATTTAGCAATGTCTTCCTCATATTTCACCTTCAACTCTTCAAACCTCCTCCTGTGAGTTTGAAGTTTTGCCAACTTAACCTTACCATATCCTTCATATGTTTAATTCAAATTATCCCAAATTTATTTTGCTTATTTGCATCACATAACTTTTACAAACTTTGATTCATATAATCCACTTAAGATTCCATTCATAGCCTTGGAATTATTTACATACAGTTGCTTTCCATCCTTATCTGTGGGAGGAGTAGTTGTAGGTTTGAACCCATCCTCTACAGATTACAATGTTTCATATCCTTGTGCCATAAAATAAGTTTTCATCCTCATAATCCAAAAAGCATAAGTATTCCCATAAAATATTGGAGGCTTATTTTTTAAAGATCCATTCTGAGAAGCCATTTGTGTTCTTGTAAGATCTTCCTTCAAGCTATTAGAATTTTTTGAAGGAACCCGATCTAATACCAATTAAAAAATAGAGGCTTATACTGAGAAGGGGGTGGGGTGAACATTATAAGATCAAATTTTACTTTTATTTCCAAATTATAACAACAATAATATCAATAATTAAATTAAACAATGCACAAATCATCACACATGTGAAAGACATAACTTTAACATGGTTCACCCAATGTGGGCTACGTCCACAGAGAAAATATTTCTTATAAATTTCTTCAACCAATATCTTGGGAACCAACTCCCTATTACAATGTTTATGGGCACCAACCCAAAGGAGACATCAATCCCCTATAATAAATTTTGTGGACCTCTATTCACAGGAAACCTCTATCCTCACTACTCTAGCTAGTGGACCTCTATCAATGGGAGACCTCTATCTCCACTACTCTGGCTAGTGGACCTCTATCCACAAGGGAAACCTCTGTCCTTACTGCTTTGGCTAGTGGAACTCTATCCATAGGAGACCTATACCGCCACTACTATGGCTAGCAGACCTCTATCCATAGGAGACACCTCTCCTCTCTACATTGGTCACCTCCAAATCTGGTACACACCTTTGCTTAACTCTGCTCCAAATTTACACATACTACATTCACAAATCTGTCTCAACTCTATATCAAATATGCACACATTACATGCACAATTCTATATCAACTCTATAACCTACACATATTACATGCTCAAATATGTCTCAACTCTATCTCAAACTTGTACACATTACATGCACAAATCTGTCTCAACTTTATCCTAAATTTGCACATATTACATACACAAATATGTCTCAAATCTGCTTCAAATATGCACATATTATATGTACAAATCTATATCAATCTACTCCAAGACTACACACAAGGCTTACTAATCAAAACCTACTCTCAACTCTATTCAAATCTACTCCAAGCCTATACACAAGACTTGGTAAAATCTAATCATCAAAACCTGCTCAAATCTGCTCACAAAACCTATTTCAAGTCTTCTTACAAGACTTTCTCATAACACATGCTCAAAACTTGCTCAAAACACATACTCAAATCTTGCTCATATCACATGCTTTAATAAAATTACATCAGAAATATTCTACCCAAAATTATTTTAACCTCTTAAACATATAGAGAATGATATGCACTAACAAATGCTCAATATGTTCTTCACATTCATTAAGTATATTGCTTTCACATGTCTTACATTTATTGCATTCTAAAAGTAGCGCTAGTCTAGCATTTTATAACTGACCTTCTTATGTATTTACTATAATAAAAACTAATTAACACTATAGCTCCACAAATATGATTTCTAACACTTGCAAATTCACAACCAATGACACTCAACCAATGCACAATTTTTTCTCAAACCCTAGCACATGTGTTTCCAATTTTATTCAACAATGAAGCATAATTTTTTTCTCAAACCTTAGCTCAAATATTTCCAACAATGCACACTAATCAAACCTTTTATCTCCACCTTATGATTCAGAAATATTTTCTCAAACAAACACCTTAAGAAGGAATAATATCACCATACTTCTCAACTTGCTTTGACGAAGATGTGCCCTCAAAACCTATTCTCAAAATAATTTCCCTTTCAAAATGCTACTTAAAAATTGGTTAGTAGATATCTCTTTCAAATCATCCACATTAAATTTCTTCTCAAAAATGAAGCATTAACACTTATCAAAAATCCCTCAAATACAAAAATTACAATAAAAAATTGAACTATAATAACACCTTATAACTCCTTTCACAAGAAATAATTCTCAACACACCACAATATTTCTTATAGCATTTAATAATACAAGGTACAATTTACAATTATTTAAATCAACCACATACACCTTATGACTTCTATTTTCTTAAAGTAATTTTCAATACAATTACCATTACAAGGCGCATATACAATATTGAAATTACCACATACACCTTATACCTCCTACCTGAAATAAAATTATTTTTAATACACTCAAACTTTCAAGGAGTAAATTATAATATCAAATTTATCTCATGCACATTTCACAACTAGAGATATGAATTTAAATTCCATGTTGTCCTTTTGACCTCAAAAGATAAAACAAAATTTTAACCTTATGACTCCCTAATGCAAGCGAATGGAGTGCATACCTTAGAAAATTTAATTTAAAAAAATTTCCTTACATTTGCAGCTACCACAAATTGAACCTACCGCCTCTTGCTAGCCTGCACTCTAGATCAATGCTTGGCTACCACATGGGCTAGCTGCCCACACAACAACCAAGGTGCACAACACACCTTTTTTACTATCTCCGTGATACAAAACATCTTCAACAAAAATTTGACCCTACCACGCCTTGAACCTGCAACCTCCTTTCTACCACCACTTAGTGCAAGGAATTTTTGTCATATGAGCTAGTTGCTTAGATGAAACCTAGGCCACACACTCTCCCTTTTTTACTTGCAAAATCAGATCTGAAACATGCGTGCTTTTGACATTTCTTTCCTCTCTACCTCCACGAATGAATTGCAAATTTCAAATTTCGAACGGTGCATCCAACCTTACCTTTGCCTTGAAATAATTTATGCTCTTTATATACATGTTTCTTGCCCTTCGAATTTTGACGTCAGCGCTTAGAAATAATTTTTCATTTTGAAACTTCATCACCCAACTTTTAAATATTTTACTTAATTATAATAATTTAAATCTCAAAATATTTAAATATTATAATTTAAACTTTTAACCTTTGGGCCTTTGCAAATTAAACCTTTTTCTAACCAAATGAAGTCTTGTCTTTTCCTTGCAAATACAACCATGGAAAATCCTTTTCAATCAAATGAAACCTTATATTTTTCTTAATAACACAGCCATGGAAAATATTTTTCAATCAAATAAAACCTTATATTTTTCTTGCTAACATAACCATGGAAAATATTTTTGCTTTGAAAACTATTGTCCCTTTGACTTAAATATTTTTACCTCATGAATTTTTTGAAGATATTTGCCTTGCATTTTATTATTTCAACCTTGAAGATAAATATCAACCATTTTGCCTTTGACATCAATGATAACCAATATGCTTAATATTTCCAATAATTTGGATCAAGGATGAACCAGGAGATATAAGTTGTTCATTGAAGTAGGGTTTCAAAAGCCTATTATTTGTAATCATTGTATCAAAATAATTTGTAACCCCATATTGGTGCACATTCATTGTATAACTCAGATATCTACCTATATCAATAAAGATTATTCATTTTGTGTATTTTGTGGTTTTTATTATGTTTTTGTGCTTTTATCTTTGTATTGGTGTTGTTAATTTTTGGTTTAAAAAATGGCGATCATGGTGGGAACCCCAAAGGATTCCTCACTTTGATCTACCTTGTCTCTGATGTATGTTTTTATTTCTATTTTGCAGGTTTCCAAAAGTTTGATCATATGAAAATCATGAAAAACTAGGATTTCTGGGTTGTAGAGTTTGAAAAGTGGTTGTGCGGATGCCCTGTAGCATTCAAGGAGACACCTCATAGCATTCAAGAGATGCATCATGGTGTTCAAGATACTCTGGGTGGCATTTGGAAGTGTGGGGAAGAAATACTTAGGCTTCCTGGTAAGCTTGGTTCAAATCCTAAATCTATTTTATTTTTATTTTCTCTACTTTTTAATAGTAAAATCAAAAGAGAAACATTCAAAAGCAATTACATTTTTCATCCTAGGTATTTACATATTTCATATTTATTGCATACAAAGTAAAATTGTATTTATGCATTCATTGTAGTTCACATTTGATTCAAATTTCTACTGTTCCATGGTGTTTCATTTACTATTTTGTATGTTGTTTACATTTTAAACAACAATGTACTAATACTTGATTATACTGCCACTATTAGAATCACTTAATGATTCAGGGTAGAAGAACATGGTGAACCCTCCACTGTTGCTTGATGATTCAGGGTGGGTCTTAAGAAATTTACCCTAAGTTATTTTTGGAAACTTGGTGTTAATGTCCTTGGCTTCTATATTAGACAAACAAAATAGGGTATTTTTAACATCAAGTGAACACGGTAGAAAACATAAATCTTAAAATGAATCACACACTTTGTACATAATGCATTTAACAACAGTGAGTTGGATTTCATCACCAACCATTGTTCGATATTGATGAAGGTGGGCTTCATATCCTTCCATTATCTTACCCCATAGAAAACATAGTACCCATGAGAAATATTTATGGGCTTCATCACCAAAAGGTTCTCATTTTCCATCCAGCCTTCGATTCCACCTTGCATAATAGTTTAGGTTAGTACATCAGCAACACACAACCCTCCCCACAAAAATATCTATTGCAAAAATATAGGATTAAGTTACTTCTTTAATTATTTGTAATTTCCATTGCATCCTTTTTGCAAATTTCACACATTCACCATCCCCAACTGATTCATTAGCTTATGGTTTCAAATCCAAGAAAATATTTTGAGTCAAGCCTCTATTACCCAAACCACTTCATCCATGGAGTGTTCTACATTTTTCCTTGCCACTTCTATGGTGAATCCTATAAGTGTGATATAGATAAGTTATTCTAGTTTATATATGGTACCCTCACATGTTGTGTATACCTCAAATACTGATGTGTTGCATAGAGTCATTAACACCCCCATTCCAAAAATTGAGCTGTCATCTCTCACCAATCCTAACATCATCTACATAGATATGGCTAAAGTTAGAGCTTTTCTAATATCCACTAACCATGTTCTAGAGCAAATCAATAGCCCACCTAGGCATGATCCTTCTTCTCAGTAGGAACTTGCCCACTCGCATCCCTCTTGTTTCACCTAGGTGTATACTAACCCTCTTTTTGAGGTATCTACATCTTCCTATCACTTGTATCTTCCATAATAATCATGTAGCCAAAGCATTACCATCCCATATTCATATACCACCACCTATGGTAATCCATTGTATGAAGCACATGTTAATGCTGCTTCACAAATTCTAGTCTCCACTACATCCAATGTCCTCCATTCAACTACAATCTTGGTTATAACCTATCCTCCACCTACGTCATCCATTTCCACCACACCTAAACCATATGCCTTAGATATTTCCATACAACAAGCATGCCAACACCTCAAAAAATTGCTTATGGCTTAACAAAATGCTAATTCTTACTCCCCATAGTAAATACAGGTGGAAAATCTTAAGTCCCAATCTATTCCAACCTAGCCTACCTTCTTTACCCCAAATCCATAATGGATATCGCAATGTTATATGGTTTCCATTCCCACACCTCCATTAACCCACACTTAGTCCATCCTGTAAGTCATCACATTCATAGTCCTCAAAACTCATCTCCATTCTATCATCTTCAATAATTCCCTCATCAAGCCCAACATAATCAAATACAATCAAATGTATAAAATCATCAAAACATCATCACACCTCAACAATTCACCACTTCATCTCCACATAATCATCAAGTAATTCAAGGCTTCCACATACCTAGGGAAGACACTATAATTCAGGTATTGCAACATATTGATAGCTTGATACAACACACTCATGGTATGATGAACCACAAACCTACTTTAAGATAACTAATCAATCAACCTATTAACTTTTTGGTACCATTACTATCATATATGGCATATTTTATAGTGCTAAAATTTGATAAGTTTAAAGGGATTGAGGACCCTAGAGAGCATGTAAGCACATTCATTCACTCATACTTTAGAATTTAAAATCAATATGCTTTAATGCTCAAAACCTTTCCTTACACATGGGGGAGATGTTGTGGAGTGGTATAACCATATACCTCATCATAGTATTTATACATTTGAACAGTTGGTAAACCAATTTCTCGAGATATTTTTTCTCAATGTTCATAAAAAAATCACATCGTCTAACTTATACAACCTCAAACAATTTGATGATGAGTCAGTCTATAATTTTGGCAATCGTTGAAGGGTCGTTATCACAAAACTTTCATTCTCCCTACCAATGGAGGAGTTAACTAGATTGTTCACCAATAATTTTTTAAAACCCAACTCTTGGTTATTGCAATTGCAACAATACAACTCATTTGAAGAAGCTCTTACCCAGACTAGCATAATCAAGGAGATAAAAATCCAAGAAGGTGTGCTAAAGCCTAAAAAGAAAGAATGGCAGAACAAGGACCAATCCAAAGGAAGTTATTCTGGCCAATCTAATCCAAATCAAGCCAATCAAGAAAATCAAGTGAATTAAGTAGTCATGAGCTAGCTGGTAGTGGCGCAACAACAAAAACCAATGCAAAAACAACCGCAATAAATTACATATAAAGTGGTTCCCCCACCACAATAAATTTAGAACATAATACCAATTATGGATAATCACCAATATTGAAAATTTGTTCAATAAAATTACCATTATACACCCTTATCTGAATCTATGCTTCCATATTTTGTAGGTTGTATGATGCAAATTAGCTTGCCTTACCTAAAGTTAAACCAAATGATCCTACCAAGCATAGAAAAAACTATAGAGAATATTTTTTTTGCCCTTATCATTGATAGAATGAGTATGATATTAACGACTACTTCACAGTCAAAGATATAGTGCAAGACCTAATTGACTTAGGGTCCATCAAGGTCGATATTCCATTAGTTCAATAAAATCATAACCTTGGTATTTACCAAACACCACTTCCTTATCATGAAGTGAAAACAACAATAGAAGGGTTAAACATCAAGACTGCTCCTAATCAAGTCAACCATATACAAAAATACCAAGGTTTTGTGGGTGTTATTCATGTAGTCACCCAAGGTCAACAACGCACCAATCAAAAGAATGTACAACAATAGATTGTCCAATATCCTATAGCACCTTATGTAAGTGTGTCTCATCAACCTACCATTTCATCATCACCCATTCAGTTCTCTACCAATTCTTCCCAACCAATTCATATTCCAAGCTATCCATATCCACCCACTCATCTTTCCAATCATCCACAAAGGCCAATCATCTCTTTGAGTAGTTGACTAACCACTAGCATTACAATAACTTCAACAAAACTATCCATTTACAAGATAATACAATGATCTCCACCACATCGTGAGGCATTAATGGATGTTCTAAAATCCATTGAACTCCAATCTCAGGATACTAATGCCTTCAACATTTTGTTGGGAAGCATTTGAACATGTGTGGAGTCTGCCATTACATTCCATGATTTTGAAATCAAACCAATATCATCAGAATCAGTGGACCCTCCATTACACATCATGGATCAAATTGATGGGAATCCATTCAAATAAGTTTTGATTTATACTGACTCCTCCATCAATATCATAACCATATTCACTCTTGAACATCTTAATCTCCTACTATAGACCTAAAATTTTTGCCCCCTTTTCTCTCAAGCTAATGGAAATGTGCCTGAAAGGGGGAGGAAAAATGATGACTTTGCATCTCGGATGAGAAGTGTTTGATGTCGCACTCTCTTTGGTGTTTGTCGATGAATCAGATGGGGTTCACCAGGAAATACTTGTTATGGCGATTTCCATGCCTAGGGGAAGTAGTATTTTGGATTTGATTGATTTGTCTCACATATAACCTAGGTTTGGCCAAAATGCAGTTTATATCTAGCTAGATGCATTTCAACTTCATATGAAAACAAGGTACACAAGTATTATCTAAAATTATTTATAAAATTGAACTATGATGCAAGGTTCTTAAGTTAACATGTTTTCTTTTTATGTTTTATGTTTTGTAAAATATGTAATAAATCTATGTTTCTGGGATTTTTCTATTTTCTGATCTAATATAGATGGCTGCAGAATAGAGAATATAAATTTGACAGTGAAATAATGAATTTTGAGTACTTACCTAACCCAAAAGTTTTATTATGGATTAAATTAGCTGCACTGCATGAAACTAGATGCAAACAGAATGAAAATGAACGTACAATTTCATATGAAAAAAATAGATGCATATGTTTTCGTTCAAAACCTGTAATTTCACAGCAACACACTAGATTTTGAAATTAGGGAAGGATTATCTACATAGGCCACAATAGATCATGTTTTGTGGCAGTCAAATTCCCTCAGTTCTTTTAGAAAACCATAAAGAAAGTAGAAAGTTTATTATTCTAATCATAAATAAAAAAGCATACTAGATCTAGTAATGATAGAAGTTAATAATATAAAATTACATAAATTAACGATGTTATGATGCTAGTAATGTAAAATAGAAAGTCTAGAATGCAATATTTGACCTCCAGAGGGACACGAGCATGAAATCGTACGCTAAGTACGAAACTGTACACAAATCATGAAATCATATGCAACCGATTTAATGTAATGACTAGTTTTGTAAAGCAAAAAATGAAAATAGACGTAACAGTGATGAAAATGGATGGATCTATTTTCATACAAATAGTGAGAAAATAAAATACAAATTAAGTGAAATTGAGATCTGAGTATACTTAAAGTGATGCCATGATTGTATGCATCTTGGATGAGGATTTGATAGTGATATCTCCTGCTGCAACCTACAAAAAAGATCCAAACTTCTTCTCATTTCCAAGCTCTTCTACAAAAATCATCGACCGGGCTGATTACAGTGGATATGAGGTATTAAAATGATTATCTCTCTTTGAGGGATCATGTGAGTGGCAAAAGAAGTTAGGTTTTTAGGCCAAATTAGGTATTTGCCTTGATTTGGATGAAAATGACTATATCCGATTATATCAGATCGTTCGTTTTTGTTGGGCAGTTGACGATGCCCAAATTAGGTTCAAAATCCAGTTTGGGTACCTAAATTAGATGCACATGTAATTTGAACAAAATAGGATGCATCCATTTTTATCGAATACATTCGTTTTTGTTGGGATCATCCATTTTTATCGGGGAAGGTGTAATTAAACTATTTTTTATATTTTTTGGCATGAATATCGAGGTAGGGGTTTTTGAGGGTGATGTACATGTTATTAGGGTAATTATGATTTTTTAGTGACTTCATTAATTTTTAGGTGTTTCCAAATTTGGCAGCTACATTTTGCCCCCTCTTTAGCGCATTTATAAGCAATAAATGCGTTAAAGAAAAAGTAGCAAAAAAATACATTCTGCAAAAATTTTAATTTTTGTTTTATAGTTATTATTGGGGATATCCCCTTCGAGTTTGGGAAGAAATCCACGATTTACTACAAAAATCAAAATTTGAGGTAAAAATAGAGATAAATTAAAAATTATGGCAAAATCCTAATTCATTTTTCTTTCCTGTTTTAGCTATTTTTGCTCTTGGAGAAAATGAGCAACATGTCCATCGTGGAGCATCGGGCAGACTTGGTTCGCATCAGGAGTGATGGTAGCAGTGGTGCCATAGTGGTAAGTGATTCTATCCATTCTTATTTGGAAATTTTTGGTTAAATTTTAGGACTTTTAGGAATTTAATTGTGACCTGTCATCACGCGATCGCAATGACGAAATTGGATTATCGCAAAAAAATCAGACATCCAATTTTGTCGAAAAATATATTCAATTTTGATAAAATCAAACATAGCGATGAAATCATACATACGATTTCATTCACTTTAGGTTTATTTTATCAATTCTAGACGTACAATTTTGTCTTTGTACGTCTGATTTTGTAATTTCAGACATACCATTTTATCTTCATGTGTCTAATTTTGTACTTTAGGTCCGTTTTTGTGTTAATCTCACAATGAAACTGAGAGGGGGGGTGAATCAATGTAGCTCTTTAAAACTTAAATCTTCAACACTCAAAGCCAAAACAATGAAAACATAAAACCAAATAAAGTAAGTATAACAAGAGAACATCACACAACACAAGATATACCGAGGTTCACCGATTTGGCTACATCCCCAAAAATGACTGTTTGGACTCCCATCCAAATCTAGCCTTTACAAAGCACCAAATTTATAATCAATTTACCAACACCCACTAGAAGGAGCACCAACCCCTGATTTATCTACACCAACAAAAAGGAGCACCAACCCCTCTACCAAGCACCCACTTGATTTTGATATTGATAATAAAATGACATATATGAATGTCTTCACTGAAACCAGAACCCTATATGGTTTGTAAGCTCAAAATCTAAAACTTTCTATTTCACCCAGTATAACATCCCTCTCCCTGCATTACTAAGAATTTGAATCTTCTCTTCTCACAAAAAAACTAATTTTTCTCTTAGCTCATTCTACCAATTACTAAACTCTTTCTGGGTATTGTGCAGAACTTTATCTGCAAACTCCTCTCAAAATTTCAGCCAAAATTGATATCATATGAGAAAGTTATACCCAAAATAATGAAGTGATGTTTTTCACCACTTTCCAAAAATCACGGATTTTCACTCTATTTTTCTCCACACACACTTCTCTCTTCACAAAATAAAGTCCCCACTTTTCAATAAAATTCCTTGTCACTTAAAAAGCACACACTTGCATTCTTTTTCCCTTTTAAATTTTAAAAATATTTTCTTTAATGAAGCTTCTTAAAACAATATAACTTCCTTTTTTTTTTTTTTTTTGAGAAGGCATTTCGTCAAACACGTCACATGCAAAGAATTGACACCTTACTCGTTATCTTACTTCGGAGCCACGTGACACCTCAAACCAAAAATTAAAGATGCTCTATTTGATGCCTTGAATGTGTAACAACACTAAAATCGAAACTCTGGTGACTCTGCAAGGTCGAAACGGCCAACTAAAGGATTTTGCACAAGTGGAACAAATTGACATAAAAGTGACATGTATCATTTTTGTAACAATCATAACTCTCACCTCATAACTCTGTTTTCACTAAAATTTGAAACATAGAATCTCTGCAATGCTAACTATCTAGTCTGAATTTTTCTATATAAATCCTTATGGTTCACCTGTACCACCTCCACGAAAATTGCTACTGATACACTTTTTCCAAAAAGAGCATTTTTGTGATAGTCTTGAAATTCTTGTAACATTCGCCTCATTTCTCCATTTTGGTGGAAATTTGAAACACATGTTATTGAATATAATGAATACCTCCAATTTCAATTTCACTATCAAATTATTCTCGATTTGCTTGCAGTGATTCTGACAAAACTGCCCTTTTTTGGCCTGTACAACCACTTGCCAAATCATCCGCCAAGATACCAGAAACGTCACCGATCAATCCAAACACTGTGCTGATACCTCCAACGTTCTTCTAGACTATTTCCTAACATGATGGCATGTTCCAAACTGATCCATCCTGTCCAACTACACCCGTGATGACTTTTGCAATTTTTTGACAAGATGATTTTTTCAACTTTTGCAAATTTGCACGAACAACCTATAACAACTTCACCCGAACATCAAAAATATCCTCATAAGCATTGAAAATCATTGTACATACTTTGAAAAACATTCGAACAACTATCCACTGCATCAACCTGTCATCTGAGTGTGTTGACAACAATGACAATATTTTTGCTGCACCTTGCTCAATAATTTCCCCCTTTGGAATTGTGGCAACACACGCACAATTTTCTGTAACTCTTCTCCCCCTTTGACAATGAGAAAAAAGGGCTACTGCAAACTCCCCCTGAGTCCATGCATAAAATTCTCAGGCAAAAATTATTACACTTAGCAAAAATCACAAACATGAGCAAAAATATAAACAAATACACAAATGCTCCCCCTGAGAATGTGGCCCCAATAGCTAGTCAATTATTGGGAAGTGTGACCACTCCCAATTTCTTGTGAAGATAATCAAAGAATTCCTTGGGTAATGGTTTGGTGAAGATATCCGCTACTTGCTCTGTTGTTGGAATAAAATCCAACTTAACCTCACCTTCCGCAACTTTCTCCTTCAAAAAATGATATCGGATAGCAATATGTTTTGTGTGAGAATGCATAACCGGATTCTTTGAGATGTTAATGGAACTGGTGTTATCAAACTTAACTAAAACTGGCTCACTAAAATTAATGCTAATATCCTTTAGAGTTTTTTTCATCCATAACACCTGTGTACAACACATTGTCATTGCAATGTATTTTGCCTCTGTTGTGGATAAGAAGACCGACTCTTGTTTCTTACTGTGCCATGCGACCAACCTGTCTCCAAGATAGAATGCACCTCCACTAGTATTCTTCCTATCATATACACATCCTACCCAATCTACATGTAAATACACAATAAGGGTGAAGTCCTTACCTTTAGGATACCATAATCCATACTCTATAGTACCCTTGAGGTACAAAATAATCCTCTTCACTGCTATCACATGAGTCTCCTTGGGACTAGCCTGAAATCATGATACCATGCATACTACCTATAAAATATCTAGTCTGGTAGTTGTCAAGTACAGTAAGCTCCCAATCATAGATATATACATAGTTTGATCAACATGTGGAGATTTGTCATCCTTGCTCAACTTGCAACCTATCGTCATGGGAGTGCTAACTGGCTTACAATCCTCCATTGTGAACTTTTTTAGCATCTCTTTCACATATTTAATTTGAGAAATAAATATGCCCTTCTCCTTTTGATTAACTTGCAATCCGAGGAAATACGAAAGTTCACCAATCATTGACATTTCAAATTCTTTCTACATCTTATTTGCTAAATCTTTACACAACTCATATTTTCTACTGCCAAATATTATATCATCTACATATACAACAAGAACAATATGATGACCATTTTCTATTTTGACATACAAATTACTATCCACCATACCTTTCTTGAACCCTTGCTGAGTAAGATAATTGTCTAGCCTTGCATACCATGCTCGGGGTGCCTGTTTTAAGCCATATAATGCTTTCTTCTACTTGCAAACCAAGTTGGGATCATCACCAAGCTGGAAACCATCTGGCTACTCAATATAAACCTCTTCTTCAAGTTTCCCATTCAAAAATATTGATTTCATATCCATTTGATAAACTTTGAAATTCTTGTAAACTGCTAAAGCCAGAAACATTCTAATTGCCTCTAGTATGGCCACATGTGCAAAGGTTTCCTCAAAGTCAATACCTTCAACTTGTGCATAGCCTTTGCATACCAATCTTGCTTTGTTCCTGACTACCTATCCGTCTTCATTCAATTTTTTCTAAAAAACCCATTTAGTACCGATTACATTTTTATTTGCGGGTCTTGGTACTAACTCCCAAGTCTTGTTTTTATCGATCTGATCTAATTCTTCATTTATTTCCTTTACCCAACTTTCATCTTTGCTTGCATCAACAACATTTTTGGGCTCAATTTTGGATAATAAATAGTAGTTACTTACTAATCTTCTTCTTATCTGAACACCAACTGTGGGGTATCCAATTATTTGCTCTCTAGGATGATCTTTCTGCCAACTGCCTGTTTTGAATTTCTTGTTTTCTTCCACTTCTGAATCATTGTTTGAATCCTCTGAGTCAATTTTTGGTTTCTTTTCCATTTCTTTTTCCTCATATCCTTCAATGACCTCTTCATAAATTGGGTAGTTCTCTTCATAGCTAATTACTCGTTCCCTTCCTTCATTAACTTTAACATCGACACTATCCACAATTTTCCTTATCCTCTTGTTGTAGCATTTGTAAGCTTTGCTTTTTGACGAATAGCCAAGAAAAATACCTTCATCTGTTATATCTTCAAACTTACCAAGGTTTTCTTCAGTTATTTTGATGTAACATTTGTTGCCAAAAACTTTAAAGTATCTTGATGTTGCCTTTTTACCAAACCACAACTCATAAGGAGTTTTGCTTTCATGCATCATCAACATGCACTTATTTTGGATGTATACCGCAGTATGGACTACCTCTTTTCAAAATTTGTCTGCTACTTTTCTCTCAGTCAACATAGTCCATGCCATTTCCTGCATTGTCCTATTATTTATTTCTACCACACCATTTTGCTGAGGTGTCTTGGCTGCTAAAAACTGTCTCCTAATGCCATATTTTTCACAATACTCTATGAAATCCTCTGAAATGAACTCTCCTCCTATGTATGACCTTAAACATTTAATCTTTTTTCCTGTTTGATTCTCAACTTGGTTTTTGAAAACCTTGAACATCTCAAAAGCTTCTGATTTATGCTTCAAAAATAGTACCCATGTCATCCTGGAATAGTCATCTATACACAACATGAAATATTTGTCACCATTTATGCTTTGCGTTCTCATGGGTCCACATAAATTAGTATGTACTAGTTCCAAAGGTTTGCTTGTGTAGTACTCTTTTGTTTTAAATGAGACTCTAATTTTCTTCCCATTTTGACATGAAGCACAAATGCTATTTGATGGTTTACCAATGGTGGGAATATCTCTCACTGCTTTCTTTGAGCTGATTTTTACTAGATTATCAAAACTGATATGATCGAGCCTCTTGTGCCACAACCAATTCTCTTCTTCTTGTCCAATCAAGCAAGATCCTTCTAAAGTCTTTGAGAGAGTGTATAGGTTGCCATATGTCTTTGATCTAGTTTCTATCATCTTCCTATTGTTTGCCTTTCTGACTTCACAACCTTGCTTCGTAAAGATCACTTCATGACCTCTATCACAAATCTGACTTACGCTCAACAAGTTATGCTTCAGATCAACCACAAACAAGACTTCTTTTGACCTAATTTTTCCATCACTAATATTAACTGAACCTCTGCCAACTATCTTAGCTCCATCATTGTTTCCAAAATTTATTGAACCACCTTCATATTGTTGCAACTTCTCAAATTTTTGTTTGTCACCTGTCATATGAATGGAGCATCCATTATCAAGTATCCATGGTGCAGATTTATTCTGCGCTTTAAATGTCGTTTGTACGATCAAGGATTCCTTTTCTTCCTTAGGTCGCTATTTTTCTTTCCACTCAAGTTTGATTAAAATTTTGGGCTCTTGTTTTGGATTTTCTTTTTCATTAGCTTGTGCATGTTTTTTAGGAAATTTTCTATTTTGTCTTATTCCATTTGGCTGAAATTTTCTTCCCTGAAATTGATTTGATGCAAATGTACTTCGATAATTTATTGCAATATGCCCAAAATTATGATAGTTGTAACATTCTACTGCATAATCCATCAAAGGTGAAAAAGCATTTCTATTGGTAAAATTCCTTGGTCCTACATTATACTTGCAATCTAAGATCTTATGTCCATAACCATTGCATTTAAAACAGTAACCAAAAAAAAGATGATTGAACCTGGGTGGTGGTCTTTGCCATGTTGTCGTAGGAGCCATAAATCTTCTTCTTCTTTGATGTGTGACATTGGTGAATCCATCATTGTCAATTCTCCTTTTGTGCCTTGCATTATTGCTTTCCTTTGCATGATTCATTTTTGCTTGATCAACCTATTTCTTCTCTTCATTCTTTGTGGATTCTTCATTTATAGCCTTTAATCCATTTTATGATTCTCCTTCATCAAAACCCAAACCAAATTTGATGCCTGTAGTCTTTTGGTTATTTATGATCTTATCCAGCTTCATGGAACTTTCTTCACGTTTGTGATAACAACTAATTTTCTGATTCATCTCTTCTAGTTGCATTCTTAAACCAACAATCTCTTCTTCTAGCTTGCTACAATAATCTATTTTCATGGTTATTTGCACTTCGAGATCTTCGAAGATTTTTTTGGATTCTTCTATATGTACTTTCAAATTTGTTATGATTTCATTTGCATCCTCAAGATTTCTTGAAATTTTCTTATTCTTTTTTATTTCTATCTTCAATTCATCTAGAGCTACAATTAGTTCCTCTTCCAAATTCACTTCTGCGTCAATTTCTTCTTCATCACATTCCTGTTCTTTTTCTGGTTTTTCTTCTTTGAGTGCCATGAAAAGAGCTTCACCTGTTTCCTTTTTAGAATCCTCACTAGAGCTATCTTTTGATGAACTGACATTCTTGGAGATGAAACTTTTCTTCTTGAAGTTGCCTTTTCTGAAATTTGTTTTTTTCTTCTAGTCACTTCTTTCTTCGTGCGATCCTTCATCACTTCTGTTCTTCTCATTAAGTGGACATTTAGCTACAAAATTCCCAATACCACCATAGTTGAAACATTTAAATGGTAAATTTTCTCTGTATTTTCCTTTTCCCCTTTTTAGTTTTCGAGCAAAGTTTGCTTCCATTTCATCTGATGTCTCTTCTTCCTCGGATTCTTGTTTTGCTTTCATATTTTTATGGGCTTTAAAAATAGCTTCTCTATCTATGGGTTTAGATTTTCCTATTCTCATATCATATGCAGTCAAAGAACCATGCATCTCATCCATACTAAAAGAATTTAGATCTTTAGCTTCTTCTATAGCTGAAAATTTAGAATCAAATATTTGGGGAAGGGATATTAATACCTTTTTCACGATGACAGAATCTTTGATTTCCTCGTCGAGTCCTCTAATCGTATTAATGACTTCATTAACTCTCAGCATATATGCCTCTATATTCTCATCGTCATTCATCTTTAATACTTCGAACTGAGCTCGATGTGTTTGTAACATGGCCTCCTTGATCTTAACGTCTCCTTCATGAATGCTCTTCAGTTTGTCCCATATTTTCTTCTCAATTTTACAACCCATAATATTTACCAGTTCGTTGTCCAGTAATCCACACATGATAGCATTCTTTCATTTTGAGTCATTCTCAAATAGTTTCTTACCAGCAGCATCAGTTGGAGAAGTGGTGGGTATTGTATATCCACTATCTACTGAATCCCAAATGTCGTATCCCAAAGCACAAAGATATGTCTGCATCTCGAGTCTCAAAAATGCGTAATTATTTTCGTCAAAAAATGGTGCTTTGTTTGATGAGAAGCCTTCACCACCTGCCATTGTGTCACTTCCAAGATCACCCTACCCGATTAACCCTATTCAGGAACCTCTCTTTGATACCAATTATTAGTCTCACAATAACACTAAGAGGGGGGTGAATCAGTGTAGCTCTTTAAAACTTAAATTTTCAACACTCAAAGCCAAAACAATGAAAACATAAAACCAAATAAAGCAAGTATAACAAGAGAACATCACACAACACAAGATGTACCGAGATTCATCGATTTGGCTACATCCTTGAAAATTACTATTTAGACTCCCATCAAAATCTAGCATTTTCAAAGCACCAACTTTACAATCAATTTATCAACACCCACTGGAAGGAGCACCAACCCCTAATTTATCTGCACCAACAGAAAGGAGCACCAAACCCTGATTTATCTGCACCAACAGAAAGGAGCACCATCCCCTCTACCAAGCACCCACTTGATTTTGATATGTATAATAAAATGACATATATGAATGTCTTCACTGAAACCAAAACCCTCTATGGTCTGTAAGCTCAAAATCTAAAACTTTCTATTTCACCCAGTATAACATCCCTCTCTGCATTACTCAGAATTTGAATCTTCTCTTTTCACAAAAAGAAACTAATTGTTATCTTAGCTCGTTTTGACAATTTCTAAACACTTTTTGGGTATTGTGCAGAACTTTTTATGAACTCCTCTCAAAATTTCAGCCAAAATGGATATCATATGAGAATTTTATGCCCAAAATACTGAAGTGATATTTTTCACCACTTTCCAAAAATCATGGATTTTCACTCTTTATTTTTCTCCACACACACTTCTCTCTTCACAAAATAAAATCCCCACTTTTCAATAAAATTCCTTGTCACTTGAAAATCACACACTTGCATTCTTTTTTTCTTTTCAATTTTAAAAAGATTTTCTTTAATGAAGCTTCTTAAAACAATATAACTTCCTTTTTTTATTTTGAGAAGGCATTTCGTCAAACATGTCACATGCAAAGAATTGACATCTTACTCATTCTCTTACTTCGGAGTCATGTGACACCTCAAACCAAAAATTAAAGATGCTCCATTTAATGCCTTGAAGGTGTAACAACACTGAAATTGAAACTCTGGCGACTTTGCAAGGTCGAAACGGCCAACTGAAGGATTTTGCACAAGTGGAACAAATTGACATAAAAGTGACTTGTACCATTTTTCTAACAATCATAACTCTCACCTCGTAACTCTGTTTTCTCTGAAATTTGAAACATAGAATCTCTGCAATGCTAAATACATCCAGTACAAATTTTTCTATATAAATCCTTATGGTTCGCCTATACCACCTCCACAAAAATGGCTACTGACACACTTTTTCCAAAAAGAGCATTTTTGTGACAGTCTTGAAACACTTGTAACATTCGCCTCGTTTCTCCATTTTGGTGGAAATTTGAAACAAATGTTCTTGAAGATAATAAATACCTCTAATTTCAATTTCACTATCAAATTATTCTCGATTTGCTTGCAGTGATTCTGACAAAACTGCCCTTTTTTGGCCTGTACAACCACTTGCCAAATCATCCGCCAAGATACCGAAAACGTCACCGATCAATCCAAACACTGTGATGACACTTCCAACGCTATTCTAGACTATTTATTGACATTATGGCATGTTACAAACTGATCCATCCTGTCCAACTGTGCTCGTGATGACTTTTGCAATTTTTTGACAACTTCCTGACGATTTTTTTAACTTTTGCAAATTTGCACGAACAACCTATAACAACTTCACCCGAACATCAAAAACACCCTCATAAGCATTGAACATAACTGTACATACTCTAAAAAACCTTTGAAAAATGTCCACTACATCAACCTGTCCATTTGAGTGTGTTGACAACAATGACAATACTGTCGTTGCACCTTGCTAAACATTTTGGACATTAAGTTAAATTGATTTTTTTTTATCATTTTTATGATTTTGCTTATGTAATTTTGTGATTGATTTGTGTATTATTTTGGTTTATTTTGTAGAGAGGGACCCTTAATGATCGCAATTGGCACCATACCATATTTTAGAGTTGGGTAGGGGCTCTTAGTGTAGAGGAGAAGAGTATTATCACTATAGTAGGGATTAATCGTGTGGTAGAGATGCCACGTATCAAAGGGTATCCTACATCATCAACATTATAATTGTTGATAGGTGAGATGGATCCCACCTTGTAGGATGTATATAGAATCCTAAGATTACCCATTTGAAGGAAATATGTATACCAGTCTTTGGCCTAGGGTCAGGTAATGCATAAGTTAATGGGAGACCCATATTTTGTGATCGAGTGGAGTGGGGTGAGCATCAATCGGTTGATAGCTATAGAGGAAGTTTTTGGGATGATAGTGGTATTATTGAAGATTTTGGGTGGGTTGTTAGTATACCACCAGAGTGGAGCACAATTGCCATTGTGGTTGGCTGAGGTTGTGGCTGACATATGGGACATCTAGATATAGTTTGCATGGGGTCCCTACAATTTATGTCACTTGTACCGTATCTTATTCAGTGTCATTTACAAGAAGAGTAAGAGTTTGGTGATGACTTAATTCCTACAGGTGTGGTGTTGGGAGTACATTGTAGTGAGGAGACCTAGGGGGTTTCCTCTATAGGATTTTTAGGATGGATGACATGCAATATTTTATTGGGGTCCTTTGGTTGGTCGAGTACGGAGGAGAGGTGGCCTAGAGTAGGCCCAAAGGGTATTAGATAAGTTAACTGTGGCATGGGTCTATTAGAGACCCTATAAGGGACACCGCAATTAGGAGGATGACTGCTCAGATTTATCTCATGTGAGGCAAGTGCGATGGCTTCAAATGAAGTAGGAATAGATAGAGCTTCATCATGTTGATCGAATACTACATTAGTTTGGCATGGTACAGGGGATTCTAGAGGTTTAGGATTTTAATTATTCCCGAGTGGTATGATACTTTACCACCATGAGTGGGATGCCAAATCTTACCTAGTTCCTTGAGAGGGATGAGGATTATGAGGATGTAGCCATTATAAAGGGTGATGATGTAGGGGTCATAGATGGTTATGCGATGTGGTATGCCATTGTGTGCCCTATGAGACTCACTCAGGAATGGGTTGTTATTGGGAAGTTGCAGGAGGTATTTCAAGAGGTACATAGATGTCACTCTTCCATATTAGGTAGAGCAATACAGGGACAAAGGTTATCATAGAGGGAGAGGCCTCATACACAGGGAGGTTTTCAATCCCATGGGGTTTATCCAAGAGGAGGACTATGACAGTTAGGGTTGCGTCAGCAACCTCTTAGGGTTGAGGGGAGAGGAGCTAGTGCCAATAGGAGAGGGGATCACAATAGGATGTCCCTCCACTAGAGCAGACAATAATACGCTCTCCTCCATGAGGTATTCCTATAGTACCTCATATAGATTCAGCCAAGAAGGGTGTTATGATAAAGGGAGGAGAGTCGAGCAGTTCTAGAAAGATAGTTGCTCTACAGTCAGATAATGTTGGTCTAAGGAGCCATATCACTAGTTAGGAAAAATGCATCTAGTAGTTGGAGGTGTAGCTTTCACAAGTGTAGAGCATTGTGAGCTAGGCTCAGGATTAGATAGCACAAATGTAGGGACATGGACCATCACATCCTTCATAGTCTTGATATTCATAGAGTGTGACTTCATACCATACTTCAAGGAGTAGGGCAGCAGCGGAAGAGTTGGTTATGACCACAAAGTGGGCTTAATTTTATCAGTATCTATATTTTTAGCTTGTTAGTAAGGATTAGAGGGTTATTTTATCCCCAGAGTTGATGCCTTCGAGGCCTACAAGGTTAGAGTCTAGGACTACATTTTGTGAGCCTAGACCACCTTCTAGTAATGAGGCCTAGAGTTCTAGAGGTTCGAGGGGATGATACACTAAGCTAGTTTTTGTAGTGTACCCCCTAGTGATTGAGTATACAGATATTCATTATTGTAGTATACCAATCGAGTGATTGATTGTATATTTTGATGATATATATATATATATATATATACATATGCTTATGGTCTATTGATGTGTGTGATGATGTGTGATATATTGTTAATTTGTTTTTGGTAATCTACATAATCATGCTTTTAATTCTTGTTTGTATGGTTGTGGATGTTCATTTTATCATGATTTAATCAAACTATCATTGTAGTGAAGTAAAGTAGAGTTTGAAGTAATTTATATTTGTGATGTAGTATGATTGAATTGTTGGAAAAAGAAAAGTAATTGTGTGTGGAAATATACCCTTACAATCTTGATAAATTAGCAATAATACCTCGAAGATGTGTGCTTGTGTATGATTATTTATGGAGGTTGTTTGCTCAATTTAGTCATGAAGCGAATCTTGTGTGAGGTTTTGTTATATTTCTAACCTCAAAGGGTTATAATCCAAAATTAATTTGTAATGTAGTTTATTGAAAGTAATGTAGTTGGTGATAAGTAATGTGCATGAGTTTGAAGATTAATTTTATTTTTAATCTTAAAGTAATTGTTTAAGCAATGATAATAATTTTTTTGGTAAGTTAAGATATTTTATTAAAAGAGGAAATTTTAAAGGTGCCTTAACGCCTTGTACATCAGATGAACCAAAATCTCAAAAAGAAACTGATTCTAAAAGAAACAAGGAAAGGAAACTAGAAAGGAACAAAAAGCATCCTCAAGACCAAAGGAGACAACAAAATGCAACGGAGACGAGGCCTGAAGGAACAAAAGGCCTAACAAGCTAAAACATATTATTAGGAGTCTGCATAGGAGATGCGATTACAACCTCTAACTCAACATCTTTGGCTTAAACATTTAATGCTTCCTTTGACACTTCCTTTGGCACGTCTTTAAACACATCCTTCGCGATCTCGACCACATCCTCATCCTTGATGGATTCCTTGATATTCAAGATGCCACTAGTAGCAAATGGAGTAGAGGCTTTGTCAAAGGATTCACATAAGAATAGCAATCTAAGGGAATTCCTTTGTTCCTTAAGTTGAGCTATACCTTTATCGAGCACAACATGGGCAGTTTCCATATGACTTATGGTTGTAGAGGCGGACTGAATGGCAATCTGTTGGAGATATTTTTCAATGAAATATAAAGAATAAAGTTCATAATTGGGTTCCTTGACGGGTTTTCTAGAGGAAGGAGTCGGAGTTTCAGTGGATTTCTTGAGCTTAAGTATTTGGGAGGAATGAACATGAGTTTTTCAATTTTGAGTTTCTTTTTGACATTAGAAATAGGATAGGGTTTGTCCAACGTATTCTTCTTCTTGGATTTGGTGTCTTTAGGGATAGGAGTAGAGGAAGATTTCTCTTCCTCATACTTAGGTTTGGGTATGTTTCCTTTTGGGAATTTGAGAAGCAGATATCCATAAAGAATTTTGATAAGACCTTGGTGAGATGGCCAACGCTCTTTCTTTTTGTCTCGGGTGGAGGTGATAGCATAATCAAGGGAAAAATATAAAGCAGTAAGAATATTTAGTAATTTGGCTTCCCTAAAATAATTGACAAATGCAAGATGAAAACTACACAAATGAGATTCAAGGTTGTCAATAGTATTGTCCACTAAAGATCTATTTAATTTCTTCAATAATATCTCTAGTTATCCATGCAACAGGCCTGGAATGTTTTAGGTAATTGATAATATTTAAAGAATCACCTTCAATAATAATGTTTCCTGGGATATGCTTAATAAACTGAAGGCCTTTCCATAGGGCTTTAGCCTCCACATAATGGTTGGAAAGACATCCCAAGGGTTCAAAAAAGGCAAAAATTGGATTACCGAGGTGATCACGGAGGATTCCTCCAGCTCCAGCTGTACCTATATTTCCTTTAGCAGGTCCATCTTAATTTTACCCAACAGGAGGAGGATGCCACTTAATGTTGGTTCTAGAGGATGATGGTGACTTGCTTGGCCTTAGGTTCTTAATGGAAATGTGATGGGAATTGAGTAAAGCAGCTTCAAAAATGAGGGCAAGGAAAAGGATCAAGGGGGGCTATTAAGATATTTTCTTTAGCAAAAAGGATGATTCTATTAGTGATAAAATCAATGTCATAGGTTTTTTTGTCAAAAATTCTTCTATTATGTTCAAGCTAGATTTTCCAAAGGAAATGTTGAAGGCAAAACTGCCAAAATCCTTTTAGTATGGGATTATTAAAAGGATTTGGCCACTGGACAAAAAGGTCAATAATACAAGGAGGACTAGCCCAGGCTAAGTGAAACTTATGAAAAATATTACTAAGGATAGCAAAAGATAAGGGACAAAAAATAAAAATGTGAGAAGTGGATTCCCATTCTAAAAGGTAAAGGAAGCATCTGTTAGGCAAAGGAATTCCTCTTTTGATAAGATTTTATGTAGTTAGAATACGGTCTTGAATGCAAATCCAGGAAAAGGAAGCAATTTTGGGAGTTAGGTATTTGGTCCAAACCAGCTTGAAAGGAATGATATTTTCATTGAGATTTTTAAAATTAAGGGATAACAAATAGGCTGATTTTGATGAGGCTTGGAAATGCCTCATTTTGCACTATGGTTAACATATAAAAACTGCCATATTATTAAATATATAAATTTAAATTTCCAAATAGTTTATTAGAATATATTAATTGTTAATTGTTTACATGATTTTATGTTAGAAACATTATACCCCTATTTTGACTATTTTAAGCATTTTACTTGTAAAAGATCAAAAATGAGTATCAAGTCAATTCTAATTTCATACTATAGTAAAATTACATTTTTATGGCATGGATAGATTCCTCTCATAGAGAACTACAACTTTAATTTTTGAAGCAAGTCAATCCGAGTTGTAGATAAAAAGTTATGAAGGTTACATCATTTTGGAGCTCATGCCTTAGTTTTTTTTGAGTTGTTAACGAGTGCAAATCTGCGTTAATAGGCATATTGGCAGATCTACTGGGAATGATCCAAAGAAATTTAAGGAATAAAATTCATACCAATTATATTTCATAGTGGAGAGAACACATGACCCAAATTTTAAGTCATATGGACAAATAATCTGGAATATATGGGGCCCACAAAATGGTAGTTTCACACTTTTTGACTGCTAGAAATTCTGGTAAAATTTTGTGTTAGAGGCCAACTTGACAGCAATACTGGGAGTAATTATTGAGGATTTAAGATCTGAAAATTGAACCATATGTAATTCATATAGCCAAGAACATGTGGGTAGAATTTGGTGTACATTGGAGTTACGAGGCAAAAGTTATAAGCACTCCAAAAGGGCGAGTTGGGCATGTTTTGACTACTGTAAAAAAACAGGTGACAGTCCATACAAATTCCAGCCACCTATCACTATGAAGGAAGGCATGGAATTTATCAATTAAATATGCATGAAACACTTGTAAATAGATGAGGGAGGCTAGAAGTGACTCTTTCTCCACTTGCCAACACTTCCACGTGATCCAAATAACACTTCCACGTGATCCAAATAGAAGCAAGCAGTCAAAATATTGAATTGTAGGAAATCTAGAAACAGTCATACAAATTCCAGCCAGCTATCAATAAATAGCATGGCTTGGATTTTGTCAATTTCAGCATGTAAAATCTATAGAATTGGTCTTCTGGGAATGAAGGAAGACTATTTAGTCGATCAAAACCACTTTCTTACACATCTGATGCATGGATAAGTGCAAAACTGTTACATTACCTGATATTCCGAAGCAGCTCCAGAATGAGCAGAACAGGACCAGTTTTGGTCAAAAATATAAATAGAATGGTCAAAAAGGTGGAAAATGATGAAATGGAGATGGATATAGCTGTATGAGGAGTTTTCTAACCCCTTCCAATGCATTTCTTCCAATGGATGATACACAACAAGGAAAATGGATATGCTACAACATAACAATTTGCTGCATTTTAGGAAGACTTCTTCAGAATAGTTGCTAAATCCCTCAAAGGTGGCAACATAATAGATTGGCATATGTAATAGAATGTTATAAATAATAGGTTCCCATGTTTGTTGAGCCAGGTAGAGAGGTAGAGAAGTAGAGAAGTAGAGAATAAGGATAGGACTTGTGGTAAGAAAGTAGATATGTGGCAAATTGCAGTTTTTAGCAGGTTTTCCTGCAAATATTGTAATGTTGCTTGAGACTAAATAAAGTGCAAGATTTCTCATTCATATTTTGTACTTTTAAATGTTTGAGTGTTTAAGTAGTTAAGAGAGAGTTTTTCTACCTTCTTCTGGAACAGGGGAGCAAGGGCCACTTCCAAGTTTAGAAGAAGGCTTATTGGTGACAGGTTTTTTTGCAACTTTTGTTGCAACAGATTAAGTAGAGACTTGTCATATTTTATTTTTTGTTCTTAACTATGTTTTAGTAAATGCAAGTCATATTTTTAGTAGTAGATGTGTGTGCATGGTAGATGATCACCTAGCATAACTTATTTTTCCTATTTTCATCAGTTATTTCCAACCTTTTGATATTATCCATTGTGTGATTAATTAGTTGAGTGTGCATTTCAACTGTGCAATTCTTTTCATTTCTGTTATTTCCATTCTTCTAGTGGCATTAGAATTAAATTTTTGCAAATTTGTTATTTTTGTCATTTTTATTTTACAAAGCATAAATAGCTTTTATTCCTGTTATTTTAGATTTTGCAAGGGTAATTAGTTTTGGTTTTCTGCAACATTTCCATTTATGCACTTTTTCTTTAGCAAATTTAATTAAGATTCTAATTCAATTCATAAGACTATTTGTGGCACCAAAAACCCCCAAAACTGACTTGTCTCATCAATAAACCCTATATTTTTGAATGAGCTGATTTTCAAGCTACCTATATCTCCTTTCGTATATAGCCTTGGACACCACCCTGGATTGACAATTATAATAATTAAATGGTGTGATTGACGACACTCATCATATTTGATAGAAAATATCTCGATTTAGTGGGTTCCCAAATAGGTTGGTCCACTGGATCTCCCCTAGGAATTGATATTGAGGATAATCGATCTTTAAGAAAAGAGCTTTCATTTACATAATCAGTAAAAGATATATCTTTCCACTTTTTGATCTGGTTGAAAGGAGAGATGAAATCAGCAACAAGAGGACCGAACCTTTGCTTAGTGATGTCGACTATCCTTCTGATTTGAGGAATGTGCAATAGAGGTTGATCACCAAGCCATTTGTCGTCCCAAAAGAAGATAGAGTTTCCATTGCCAAGTTGCCACCTTAATCCTTTTTTTATAATTGAGCAGGCGGAGCAAATTGACTTCCAAAAGGAAGATCCTTACTAAGGAACTTCACCATGCAATAATTCTAAAAATTGGAGATATTTTCTTATGATGATTTTAACCTAATCAACATTATCATTTAAAATGAGGTGCCATGCTTGCTTAGAAATAAGTGCAAGATTGATGAGATGAATCCTCCTGAGGCCAAAATCTCCTTGTTCTTTAGGCTTACACACCTTATCCTAGACAACTAAGTGGAATCTATGTTTTTTTTTAGAACCTGTATAGAGAAAGTGCTTTTGAATTTTCTGAATCTTCTGATGAATGGTGATAGGAGCTTTGAACAAGGAGAGGAAATAAACAGGAATATTTTGAAGACAAGTCATTGTCAAGATAATTTTTCTAGCTTGTGAAATAATATTTCCTTTCCAAGAAGAAAGTTTCCTTTGAAGTCTTTCAATAACATTGTCCCATAAACTTTCTTTGGCATTTCCCACAAAAAGAGGTAAACCTAAATAGGAATAAGGAAGCAAATTTGGCATTTCCCCCTTACTTCGGGTGGCTTGGAATTTGGGTCCTTCTTGCATCATCTAGAAAATTTAGCTCGAACGAAATCGAAACATATTTCAGGACAGTTATTTGGATGTTCAACAGATCTGGCAAAGGATCCTGTATATGGTTCAGGAAACCATCCATAGAAAATGTGATGTGGACCCTCTTTTGGATTCTAGGGAGGAGAAGGTACAACAAGCCCTTGGTATCTTTGGGGATGGTGTGAACTCTTCTAGCCCTAGTAGGGTTCCTCATCTCAGCAATAATGTTAGGAGAGATGGTAGGTGGAGGCCACCCCCTAGAGGAGTTTTAAAAATTAATATTGATGGATCGTCCAAGGGTAATCCTTGATATGTTGGCATCGGCGGTGTTGGGAGAGATTCTACTAGTGGTGTCAGTTTTTTCTTTTCTATTTATAAATGTGTTCACTCCAACAATTTTATGGAATCTCTTGCAATTCTTGAGGCCTTGCGAAGGGGGTTTTATCTTGGCTAGCATAGGATTATCTGTGAGTTTGACTCTCAAATTGTGTTTAATATTTTAAACAGTAAAAGGGTGGAGGAAGTTAATTGGCAGTTGGCCTCTGTAGCCGTTCAGATTCTCATAATGAGTGAAGAGTTTGAATTTATATCCTTTGTGCACATTCCAAGGGAATGGAATGTGGTTGCTAATTACCTAGCCAAAAGGGCTTCTGAGCTGTTGGATCCTTGGAGTATCGATAATTGGGAGAGTCTCCCATCTGGGGACTCTCAACACCTGTGGAAGTTGATCCACAAGGATGTACAGACTTAATGTGGTTTTTTCTTGTTGTCTTTTCGGGTGTCATTCTAGTCTAGTGGTTTTAGCATGTTTGGATGTTTATTTGAGTCCTGGTTGGAAGCTCAATTGTACTCTATAATCCAAACTTTTTATCAATAAATTTTTACCCCTTTATTTGAAAAAAAAGGGAGCGAAGCAATTGTACAATGAAGGATATTAGAAATGATAGTTTACCTTCTCAATGGAGTGTTGAGAAAATAAAGTTTGCTTTTGTGGAAATTTATTCGTTGACCAGAAGAGCTCTCATACAAAAGAAGAATGCTTCTGATGATTTTGGCTTCATTGATAGAATATGTTGAAAGCAATGTCATCCACAAATTGTTGATGTGTTATAGGATTAAATTGAGAAGTAACCTATAAACCTAAAATTAGGACCACTTTATTTGTAGCTAAGATTTATCTACCTAAAGCTTTAGCTGCCATGATGAAAAGAAATGGAGATAAAGGGTCTCCCTTCATTAACCCTTTGTTGCTTTGGAAATATCCTGTTGGTGAGCCATTCATAAGAATAGAGAACCAGGCAGGGGAAATGCAACCTCTGATTAAGGAAATCTAGTCATGATGGAAGCCAAACTTCTATAGACATGCAAGGAGAAAATACCAGCTAAGATGATCATAAGCTTTGTTCATGTCTAATTTAAGGAGGAAGGCAGCTTTCTTATTTATGGATATGGAATGAATAGCTTCATGAACATAAATAACACCATCCAAGATGAATCTTCCTCTAATAGAACTTCCTTGATGTTGATTTATGATAAGGGGTATAACCTCTCACAAGCGGATGGCCATCGCTTTTGTCAAAATTTTGTATATTACATTACAAAGACTAATTGGCCAAAAATCATTAAAATTTGAAGCATTTGGCTTTTTTGGTATAAGCGCTATGAAAGGAGAATTGAAAACCCTAGGAATAGACTTGGAGGCTTGAAATTCTCTTAGAGCATTACAAACATCCTTGCCAATAAGATCCCAAAAATTTTGAAAAAATATAGGAGGGAAACCATCAGGCCGTGGAGCTTTGTCAAGTTTTATTGAAAAAAGAGCTGATCTGATTTCCTCGTCTGAAAGAACAACATTAAGCTTATTTTTTATGTCGGGAGTAATGAGGTGAGGAATGAATTGAAGAAAGAAATCTTTGGCATCTTGAGAAATTTGATTATGCTCATCTTCAAGAAGCTTCATGAAATGGTTTACCCCTTCAGATTTGATTTCCTCAATATCATTTGTAGTTCTCCCATCCTGACATTGAATTTCTTTGATTCTATTATTGCTCCTGTGTCTCATAGTAGAAACATGAAAAAAATTGGTATTTGAATCTCCTTGAGTGAGCCAAATATCATGAGACTTTTTTCTCCAAAAGGTTTCTTCATACTGAAGGATGTTGTGATATTGGGCCAATAACTTCCTCTCCTCAATTCTCATTTCATTAGAGCATCCTTGTCCTTCCTGGGTTTCTTTTTCAATTATGGCTAGCCTATTTTGAACATCTTGTTTGTTTTGGAAAATATTTCCAAATATGTCTTTGTTCCATATTGAAACGAGTAGAAAATGACATTTGATTATTTAACACATAAACATAAATGACACATTAAATAGAGAAATTGTATTCCATTCATATTAATGAGCATGTTTTACAAGAGGGTCTTAATGCCATTTATCCATCTCTATTCCTAACAAGGTTAGAATCAATCTGATGCCTTCTCCTATCATCCCTCAGTGTAGGTGGGTTTCTTTGTATGTGTGCCACCATAGGGTTGCTATTTGTATGATGTCCCTCTTCCTTAGATCTTCCAAATAACCTGTGAAAGACCTGCAAAAGGGGATTAGTGTGATGGGGGCTTGCCTTAGTCAGGCCCCATTTTTAGAAAGATGAATTAACTATAAAATAATGATAGAAACTGAAATAAAATGTGCAGAAGGTAATAATACGACAAAATAAATCTTACCTCCCAAATATGGTGTGATTTGGGGCCTGTAGATCTAATTAGCGACTTGGGTTACGAATTTAGGCCGAATTCATGACTCGGGTAGTGAATTGAGCTGTGATGCTCATTTTGTAAAATATCTTCGGTAGATCGGTCCTAAGGTAGTTGGGGTACCTTTGTATGCTATCAAAATCCATTTGTGTGTATCAGGAACTAACTGTTTAATATTGGCTTTCCATTTTTGCAGAGTAACTATACTTTGTTGAATATGTGAGAGAGAGTTAATTAGGGGTTTGAGACCCATTATTTATAGGCAAATGCAAGGTGTAGGGGGGAGTTAGATAGACTAAACCTAGGTTTGATTCTGACTAGGGTTAGATTAAAAAATGCTATGTGGCAACATCATATTCTAAGTAGGAAATATCCTATCCTCACATATGTGTGAGGAAGGATTAGTTCTAATCCTAATTAGGCCTTAAGAATTTTTAGGGGAGGATTAAAAGAAAACCCTAGGAAACCCTAAATTGGCACATGTGGGAGGATTTGATTAACACTAATTATGAATTAAGAGTTAATTAATCCAATTTTGCCCTAAAAAGGGACTTAAGTGAAGTCAACATTAAATTAAAATTTCATAATTGACTTTTAGTTGATTTTGCCAATTAATACCTCGTGGGAGTGTCAATTGAGTCTAAATGGGCTATGGATCGCCTCGGGTTGCCATATGAATGTATCTCAATGCATAAGATGTAGTTTTGAGGGCTTATTAGGGTTTTGGACCTGAAAGCCATTTGTGGAAGTCTACACGTTACTATGGTGAACTTATGGAAGTCTACGCATGTCTACACATGACTACAATAGTCTACAATAGCCTAGGGATGTCTGGAATCACCTATAGATATGCATAAATAGTAATATGTGACTTTTGGGTGTCTACATTTTGCCTCATTTCGTACTATATTGTGTAGAACATAGTTTAATAAAAAAATATGAAGGGTTTGTGCAGAAGGAAAAGGGATAGAAGGGGAATGGAATCCAATCAAAGGGTATGTAGCCGCTCGAAGCATGACCATAAAAATCAATCGAGTATCCAGGGAAAAGAAGAGAAATAATGGAATCTAATAGAAGGTATGTAGTCGCTCGAATCATATCCATACAACATCAACTTGATGTCCATGGGGGAAGAAGAGAGGAAGGAAAGAAGAAGAAGAGGAAAGAAATAAAAAGCAATGTTGGTAAAGGAAAATGAATGATTATGAATGCAATGATGCAATTTTGCTGAGTCTATATGACATTTATGATGCCATACCAGTTGCTTGAGAATGGCAACTTTTGATTGCTTTGCTTTTGCAACCAAATCAGAATGGTCCAAAAGTATGATTAGGACAAAAGCCTAACTAAATATTTGCTTTTGATTGATTGATGAGAACATGGCGACAAGTGTCAAACCATTTGAGTTAGTTAACATTTGAATTATTCAAACATGTCATTCATTGTGCTCCATGAATGCCAGAGTGAATTTTTCCAAATGTTGCACTGAATTAGTCACTCATGTCATTCATTGTGCTCCATGAATGTCAAGATGACCTTTCCATTGTCATGCATAACTCTCTTGATGTAACCCATGTCTGATTGTGATTGAGATTATTTCGTATGATAATCTTCAGCAAAAATTTTGTAGACAAATGTGCTAACCGTGCTTTTGGATTTTTGATGTTGTGATTGCATGCAAAGCTGACTTTGGATATGAATACCCCCTCAAATGAGGAATCAAAAATGAGGCGAATGAAGTGTGGTGATTTGATGATGCAACGATTGATAAAGATACCAATGCATGATGAATATGATTGCTAGTAAGAAGAGAAAATAATGGGATCTAATCAAAGGTATGTAGTCGCTCGAAGCGTGACCATACAAAATTGACTGGATAGCCAAGAAGGAGAAGGAAAATAATGGGATCTAATCAAAGGTATGTAGTTGCTCGAAGCATGACCATACAACATTGATTGGATAGCCAAGAAGGAGAAGGAAAATAATGGGATCTAATCAAAGGTATGTAGCCGCTTGAAGTGTGACCATACAACATTGACCGATGGCCTAGAAGGAGAAGGAAAGAAGGAAAGAAGAAGAAGAGGAAAGAAATAAAAAGCAATGTTGGTAAAGGAAAATGAATGATTATGAATGCAATGATGTGATTTTGCTGAGTCCGTATGACATTTATGATGCCATACCAGTTGCTTGAGAATGGCAAATTTTGACTACTTTTCTTTTGCAACCAGATCACCATGGTCCAAAAGTATGATTAGGACAAAAGCCTAACTAAATATTTGTTTTTGATTTATTGATGATAACATGGTGACAAGTGTCAAACCATTTGAGTTAGTTAACATTTGAATTATTCAAACATGTCATTCATTGTGCTCCATGAATTCCAGAGTGAAGTCTTCCAAATTTTGCGCTGAATTAGTCACCCATGTCATTCATTGTGCCCCATGAATGCCAAGGTGACCTTTCCATTGTCACGCATAACTCTCTTGATGTAACCCATGCCTAATTGTGATTGAGATTATTTCGTATGATAATCTTCAACAAAAAAATTTATAGACAAATGCGCTAACCGTGCTTTTGGATTTTTGATGTTGTGATTGCATGTAAAGCTAACTTTGGATATGAATACCCCCTCAAACGAGGAATCAACAATGAGGTGAATGGAATGCGATGAGTTGATGATGCAACGATTGATAAGATACCAATGCATGATGATTATGATGACAAAAAATAAATTAGAAGAGTGTTTTGGGAAGTTCCTAGGGTTTTAGAAGAAATTTGCATGATTTCCTAGGGTTTTGGGGGCAACTTGGTTGATTTTGGAAGGTCTAAGCTGAGTTCGCCACCCGAGGGGCGATTTTGACCTAAATCGCCACCCGGGAGGCAAATTAGGGTTTTTAACTATTTTGGTAGTTTGGGGAACCAAACGATGTCAAAACTGGACAAATCTTATACTTTTGGAAAGCTCTTTCTAAGCCCGATACAATGGTAAACATTTTTAAAAAATGTGGAGATGATTTGATAGGTGAAAAGTTAGACCAAATATGACCCTACTTTTAGAAGTAATGAATGCACAATTTCAAGCCTTGTGAAGGGTGTGCATGGAAGAAAAATATTTGTGAGGACAAAGAGGTGAAAAATTGTTGCGCTATGCTAGGCTATGCTATGCTATGCTATGCTATTTTTGCTAAGGTTTTGGGATAAACCTATCCAAAGTTTTACTGAGGTTTTTGGAGAAACCTATCCAAAGTTTTACTGAGGTTTTTGGGGAAACCTATCCAAAGTTTTATTGAGGTTTTTGGGGAAACCTATCCAAAATTTTACTAAGGTTTTTGGGGAAACCTAGTGTGTTAAGACTCTAAAAAGAATGTTTGTGATAAAATGTAAGGAAAAGGGTGAAACCTTTTGGACCTAGTGATTGATTTGATTTGATGAAGGTGAGGTAAAGGATGCGACCTTTTGAACCTGGTGGTTTGTTTTGATTTGATGAGGGCAAGGTGAAGGATGCGACCTTTTGAATCTGGCGGTTTACTTTGATTTGATGAGGGCAAGGTGAAGTTACCCCAATTTTGAATGATGGATGATACATATACATACCTTTTGGTTTCGGCTATTACATATGTGTGTGTGATTTTGATGGTTTGGAATGTGTTGTGTTTATATTTGTGTAGGTAGCACAATATAATCTGTAGGTATGTATGATAAATAGATGCATATGTATGAATGGTTTAGATCTATTATCATGCTTTCATGTGAATGAATTTGTAGCCTAGTATGCATGATTATGTTTTGAATGCAGTGTGATGTGATATCGAATGTGATGTTGTAATAAATGCACATAGAGTAAATGCAATGCTGTAATTTGATTTTGGGATTCGTGTGAAATGAATGCAAGAATGTGATTTGCTATTTTAAATGCATGTAGGATGAATGCACGGTCGTAATGTATACTAAGTGTATATGACATAGATGCATGGGTGCATGTATGAACTTATTGAAATGCGCCAAGGAAGCACTTGTATTGTGGAATTTACCTATATAGATGTGATCCATTCCATGATTTTAGGGATGGTGGATAATGTAAGGCATGTGTAATGGCTTTGACTAACATAGTTATGACAATCAAATCTCAAACCCTTAGCTATACAAGTTTTGTGGCAACTTATAACATAATCGGGTTGGTTCAAAGTCTGTCTTGGACCTATGTGTGTGAATATGTAAGGTTCATTTATCCATTTTTAGGGAGGTAGGATTAACCCATTGTAGATGCTACCGGACTAGCTAGATCATCCATCCACAATAGTGATCTATACAAAAGCAATATGCTAATGTGAGAGATGTGTTGTCACCCGTAAGACTATTCCATTGGTAGGCAAGCTCTTGGAACCTATATTGCTAGTGATGGAAATCATCCCATGGTGTTATGTTGGACCTAAGGACCAAAGGTGATAAGCATAACATGAGTGATATCAAGAGGCGTTACCTTTTGTTTTCTGCCCCTATTCTAATGTTGACCTACTGATAGTGGTGGTGCTCTTTTTGTCTCTTTTATTTTTCTCTTTTTTTTGTTTCTTTTGTGGTGCTCTTTTTGTATGGGTGATGCAATTTTTTTTCTACCCAATCATTTATTTTTTTTATTCTTGATCCCTTTGTTTATCCCCAGGTTGTATGTTGACCATGCAGGCGATAGGACGAGCAGGGGATACCATTCTCTAGATGGCGATATCTACTCAAGATGTCCTCTTTCCTAGGCTCAAAATTGTTAATGTGTAACCTATTGTGAGTGATCCATGAGAGAAGTTGAACTAGCCTAAAATACCATAAGAAGAATGTACAAGACTCAGTAGCTATGGGTGACACTTGATTGCAAAAACTACAGAGTAGTCAAAATTAAACATGACACCTATGTATACCCTGATCCTAAAATGGGGGAATGGACATCCAGGTGGTGATGCTAACAAGTGTATGTATTATTCCTGTTGAGGCACATTTTGAGGAAGAATGTACAAACATGAATTAAAATTTTAACTATAAAGCATGTGAATATGTGCAATGGACGTAAATGTAAATGATGCAAGTGGAGGAATGCGATATTTACAAGAGGAAAGTTATGCTGTGTAGGAGGAGAATCTTAGAAGAACCTATTTACAGATGAGTAAAGTGTGCAATGATGACAAAAAGCGTGATGCTATGATCTTGGTTGCCCTAGTGTGTGGGGTGTGTGTAGTGGGTGTACAAGCTGGGAGCTACAAAAATGTGTGTAATAGTCATCAAACAAGGGAAGATGTAAGAGTAGAATGTATAGATGGAAGAAGTGAGAAGAAATAGACTTTGGTAACCAAAAATAAGGGGGGATTACCAAAGTCCAAAAGATGATAGAAGAGGAGAGTGAATTAACATAGGTATGTGATTGCTCAAAGGGGGGCCATGTAGCTACATGAGAAAATTAGAAGAAACATGGATGAGGAAGTGGAAGAAGGATATAAGAAGGCCTACTGGTGGGAAAAACTATGCGAGTCAGGACATGTATGAGAAGGTGATGTGATGGTGTGGTTACCATGTAGCATGTTGTTTACCAGTTTTCCAAATATTCTATACTCTTCAATATCATGGCCTGGTCGACGATGGTAGATGCAGTATTTGCTTGCATGATAGTTATGTGGTTTAGGGAAATAGATATCGATAGGCCGAGTCTTTGGTAGAGTCAAGTGGCCTTGGTGCATTAGGTGGTAAAACATTTTTGATAATGGGGCTAGTGGGAATGTCATGGGGTGAATATGGGGCTCTACTGGAGGTGATGAAGGTTGGTCTACCTATGGGTGCATGGGTCAAGGGTCCAATGTAGGTTGGGCACGTGATCAAAGGGTGGATCTATGTGAAGGTGAAGGTGTACGGGTCATGGAAGACTAGCGCAGGTGAACATGGCGATGGCAGTGGCTCATTTGTAGCTCTAGAGCTTCAACACGGGAGAAGAGATGTTGTATATCATGCTGCAGTGGTATTGGTGTTGGTGATGGTGGTGATGGAAGGTAGGATGTGTGTGGCATGGCTTGGTAGGCATGGGAGGATGGAGAAGGCCTTAAGGATGAAGGGGAGGAATGAAAATGCTTGGGCAATTGGAAAGGTAAGCCTCACAAGGGATATGGTGGTGTCTAGAGTATGGGTGGCATGGAGGATTTTCCCAAACAATGATGTGCATATGATAGAGGCCTACCTATGGAGGCAACCTGAGCAACTTGTGTAGAACGAGCTTGCAAAGCTTGGGAATAGGTGGACTCGCCATTAGGAAGTGGAGTGGGTAGGAATGTAGGGTGAGGTTGATGAGGTGTGTACTCCCTATTAGGTGGGCGGTAGGATCCTATGGGATGATGGGGGTGATTTGTGGGTGAGTAATGACATCTGAGATCATCAAACAGATGGGAGGGTGATCCCTGTGCTTGAGGTTGGGTGGATTCCTCTTTGTCATCGAAAGAGGATAGGAATATCTGGTTGTCTCTAGAGTGTGGTAAATAAGATGAACGTTCCTGGTGAGGGGAATTATGTCAAGGTGATGTGTGATGACCTAAACATGATGAATGCAAAGAGTGCCTGGTGTGGAGGGCAACTGGTGGTCGGGCTAGATCGGCCAGTGTAATGGGTTTTTGCTATGGCTGCATATGGTCCTGCACGGTGATAGGTGAGGCTGATGTAGAGCTCTCCTACTGATGATGTGAGTCTTGCAAAAGGAAAAACAAATACCCCGAGCATAAAAATGGCAGAAAGGTAAAACGTACATGTATAAATAAATAATAAAGCAAAAATAACAAATTCACATGGTAATGTGCTTGGTGATTTACTTCTAACACTATGTGATATTCGTGATGGTGAATGTGATTATGCATCATGCATTAAATGCATGAAGGTGCAAGATTTTTATGGGTTCAGGATCGTTAAAGCCTTCAAGATCAGCTAGACAATATGCTCCTAAATCTTATTTATGTATAACCATAAATGGGCCTAACCAGTTTGGAGCAAATTTATCGTGTTGCTAGCGAGGATGACTTGTGATTTGCTGGTTCTCTTTGATAACCAAGTCGTCGATCTTAAATTTGTACTGATGTACCTTACTATTGTAGGCATGACGAAGGTGATCTTGATATACTCATGTGTGCTCGATTGCGTGGATGCGATGCTCATCAAGGAGTGTTAGTTGATCTAGACAAGCTTGGCGAGCCATGTCATCGTCAATGAAATCCTTCATAGATATCTATAATGAAGGTATCTCAAGCTCAAGGTGCATGATAACTTCTACTTCGTAGACAAAATAAAAAGGTGTTTCCCCAGTAGGAGTATGGATGCTCGTACGATATGCCCACAAGGCTATGGGTATTTGATTATGCCAGTCCCAATGATATTTTACTACGATTTTACAGAGAATAGAACATACGGTTTTGTTCATGGATTCTGTCTGGTCATTTCCTTGAGGGTAACATGAGGTTGAAAAGCTATGGTGTATGTGAAATTTGTTACACAGAGCTTGGATAGTCTTATTTTTTTAAAATATTTCCCATTATCTGAAATAATTTGGGAGGGAATTCCAAAGTGGCATATGATATGCTCCATGATGAATACTATAATTTTAGCTCCTATAGTTTGTACTAGTGGGATGGCTTCGACCCACTTTGTAAAATATTCTATTGTTGTAATGATATATTTATGGTTGCTAGAGGATGCAGGTGTAATTTTTCCAATTAGATCTAGGTCCCATTGGGAGAAGGGCCACATGGACTGGATTGGTTGAAGTGCTTGGGATGGTAAATGTGTTAAGTTGTCATGTTGTTGGTATTTTATGCAAAATTTGACATACTCATAGTAGTCTTGCTCCATTTTAGGACAGTAGTAGCCCATACGAAGAATACGTTTGGTAATCGCCATGCCACTGAAATGGCCACCACAAGTGCCGTAATGGAATTCTTGTACAACCCGTTGTGATTCTTGCGGTTCTAGGCAACGTAGGAGTATATCATCATAACTACGATGGTAAAGGATGTCCCCTAGTAAGGTATAAGAAGACCTACTGGTGGAAAAAACTATGTGAGTCAGGTCATGTATGAGAAGGTGATGTGATGGTGTGGTTACCATGTAGCATGTTGTTTACCAGGTTTCTGAATCTTCTGCACTCTTCAATATCATGGCCTGGTCGACGGTGGTAGATGCAATATTTGCTCGCATGATAGTTATGTGGTTTAGGGCATGAGATATCGATAGGCCGAGTCTTTGGTAGATTCAAGTGGCCTTGGTGCATTAGGTGGTAAAATATTTTTGATAATGGGGCTAGTGGGAATGTCATGGGGTGAATATGGGGCTCTGCTAGAGGTGATGAAGGTTGGTCTACCTATGGGTGCATGGGTCGAGGGTCCAATGTAGGTTGGGCACGTGATCGAAGGGTGGATCTATGCGAAGGCGAAGGTGTACGGGTCATGGAAGACTAGCACGGGTGAACATGGCAGTGGTAGTGGCTCATTTGTAGCTCTAGAGCTTCGACATGGGAGAAGAGATGTTGTATATCATGGTGCGGTGGTATTGGTGTTGGTGAGGGTGGTGATGGAAGCTGGGATGTGTGTGGCATGGCTTGGTAGGCATGGGAGGATGGAGAAGGCCTCGAGGATGAAGGGGAGGAATGAAAAGGCTTGGGCGATTGGAAAGGTAAGCCTCACAGGGGAGATGGTGGTGTCTTGGAGTATGGGTGGCATGGGGGATGGTCCCAAACAATGATGTGCATAGGATAGAGGCCTGCCTGTGGAGGCGGCCTGAGAAGCTTGTGTAGCATGAGCTTGCAAAGCTTGGGAATAGGTGGACTCACCATTAGGAAGTGGAGTGGGTAGGAATGTAGGGTGAGGTTGATGAGGTGCGTACTCCCTATTAGGTGGGTGGTAGGATCCTATGGGATGATGGGGGTGATTTGTGGGTGAGTAATGACATCTGAGATCATCAAACGGATGGGAGGGTGATCCCTGTGCTTGGGGTTGGGTGGATTCCTCTTTGTCATCAAAAGAGGATAGGGAGATCTGGTTGTCTCCAGAGTGTGGTGAATAAGATGAACCTTGCTGGTGAGGGGAATGGTGTCGAGGTGATGTGTGATGACCTAAACAGGATGAATGCGAGGAGCGCCTGGTGTGGAGGGCAACTGGTGGTCGGGCTAGATCGGCCGATGTAATGGGTTTTTGTTATGGCTGCGGATGGTCCTGCATGGTGATAGGTGAGGCCGATGTAGAGCTCTCCTACTGATGATGTGAGTCCTGCAAAAGGAAAAACAAATACCCCGAGCATAAAAATGGCAGAAAGGTAAAACGTACATGTATAAAGAAATAATAAAGCAGAAATAACAAATTCACATGGTAATGTGCTTGGTGATTTACTTCTAACACTATGTGATATTCGTGATGGTGAATGTGATTGTGCATCATGCATTAAATGCATGAAGGTGCAAGATGTTGATGGGTTCAAGATCGTTAAAGCCTTCAATATCAGCTAGATGATATGCTCCTAAACCATATTTGTGTATAACCATGAATGGGCCTAACCATTTTGGAGCGAATTTATCATGCTTCTGGTGAGGCTGACTTGTGATTTGTTGGTTCTCTTTGATAACCAAGTCATCGATCTTAAATTTGCACTGATGTACCTTACTATTGTAGGCACGATGAAGGTGATCTTGATATACTCATGTGTGCTCGATTGCATGGATGCGATGCTCATCGAGGAGTGTTAGTTGATCTAGACGAGCTTGGCGAGCCATGTCATCATCAATGAAATCCTTCATAGATATCCATAATGAAGGTATCTCAAGCTCAAGGGGCATGATAGCTTCTGCTCCATAGACAAGTGAAAAAGGTGTTGCCCCAGTAGGAGTATGGATGCTCGTACGATATGCCCACAAGGCTAGGGGTATTTGATTATGCCAGTCCTAATGAGATTTTGCTATAGTTTTATGGAGAATAGAACAGATGGTTTTGTTCGTGGCTTCTACCTGGCCATTTCCTTGAGGGTAACATGGGGTTGAAAAGCTATGGTGTATGTGAAATTTGTTACACAGAGCTCGGATAGTCTTGTTTTTTTTAAATATTTCCCATTATCTAAAATAATTTGGGAGGGAATTCCAAAGCGGCATATGATATGCTCCATGATGAATGTTGCAATTTTAGCTCCTATAGTTTGTACCAGTGGGATGGCTTCGACCCACTTGGTAAAATATTCTATCACTGTGATGATGAATTTGTGACTGCTAGAGGAAGCAGGTGTAATTTTTCCAATCAGATCCAGGACCCATTGGGAGAAGGGCCACATGGACTGGATTGGTTGAAGTGCTTGGGATGGTAAATGTGTTAAGTTGGCATGTTGTTGGTATTTGATGCAACATTTGACATACTCGTAGTAGTCTTGCTCCATTTTAGGCCAGTAGTAGCCCATACGAAGAATGCATTTGGTAATCACCATGCCATTGAAATGGCCACCACAAGTACCATCATGGGTTTCTTGTACAACTCATTGTGATTCTTGTGGTTCTAGGCAATGTAGGAGTATGTCATCATAGCTACGACGATAAAGGATGTCCCCCAACAAGGTATAGTGGATCACTCTTTGTTTAAAGGTTCGGCATTGAGCATGGGGTAAATCACATGGTAGGAAGCCTAACTTGATGTAGTCTTTCATCTGCGAGAACCATGGATCATGGGGTTCAGTATTTACCACATACACACCACCATCGTCTGTAGGGGGCATGGGTGATATAGCAGATTGAGTAAGTGTGTGAATAGTTATAGATGTCGTATCGGATGTTGGATTTTGTAGGATAAGGGATCCTAAGGAGGCCATGGTGTCTACAAAATGGTTTGATGAGCATGGCATGGACTTCGAGACAATACCATTCGAATTGGGATAGGAGTTGTTGGGCGATTTTCTTGTATTGTTGGAGAACTGGGCAATTGCATAGCTAAAGTTCCTACACTTGATTGACTATCAAAAGTGAATCACCTATGATGTGGAGGCATTTGATGTGCATAGAGTGTGCTTGTTTTAGTCCTAGGATTAAGGCTTCATACTCTATGTTGTTATTGGTACAAGGAAAATCTAGTTTGAATGAAAATGGGAGTGGTTCTCCTTCAAGTGTAAAGAAGACAATGCCTGCACCCCCAACATGGAGACACCTGGACCCATCAAAGAACATGGTGAGGTCAGCCATGAATTCTGGTTCGACGTATTCCTCATCTTTGGTTACATGGAAGATAGAGTCATCGAGGAGTTGAATGAGTAGGGGTTGATTGTCAGTTATAGGAGCTTCAGCCAGTTGGTCGATGATGACTTATCCTTTGATAGACTTTTGAGATATGAATTCTAGGTTGAACTCGGTTAGAAGCATGATCCATTTGGTTGTGCATGAATTATGATAACTTTTGTTCATCATATACCGTAGGGGATTGTCTTGGGTGATGACAAAATTTGTGTGGTTTAACATGTAGTGGTGTATGTGAATGCTATGCATGTGCTAGGTTGTGAGTGTGCTATAACTATGCTAGGCTAGGCTAGGCTATTTTTGCTGAGGTTTTTAGGACAAACCTATCCAGATTTTTGCTAAGGTTTTTGGAGAAACCTATCCAAAGTTTTACTGAGGTTTTTGGAGAAACCTAGGTTTCTAAGGGATTCTAGAAAGAATGTTCCAAAATTTTAGCTGAGGATTTTGGAAAAACCTGAGTTGCTAAAGGATTCTAAAAAGAATGTTCCAAAATTTTAGCTGAGGATTTTGGAAAAACCTGAGGTGCTAAGGGATTCTAAAAAGAATGTTCCAAAATTTTAGTTGAGGATTTTGGAAAAACCTGAGGTGCTAAGGGATTCTAAAAAGAATGTTCCAAAATTTTAGCTAAGGATTTTGGAAAAACCTGAGGTGCTAAGGGATTCTAAAAAGAATGTTCCAAAATTTTAGCTAAGGATTTTGGAAAAACTTGAGGTTTGGAAAAACAACTATGATGAAGGTAAGGCAAGGGGTGTAACCTTTTGAAACTTTTGACCCTTTTGTGTGACAAGGTTTGAAACTGGAATGGTACCATTATCGATAAGGTCCTCAACTAAATCATGAAAGGTGTGACAAGAATGGACATCATGACCTGGATGGCGATGATAAACACAAAATGTATGTTTGATGTGCCCATGAGGGTTGGGTCGATTTGGATTGATGGGTCGAATGTCTGGTAATGTAACATGGCCAGCCTCGAATAGCCTCTAGAATAAAGTAGGAAGAGGCTCAGAAAGTGGAGTCCAATTGCGATGTCGACATGGAGGATGGGGACCATGGGCTCATTGCGGTTTGGATGGAGGGGGTGCATTAGTATGATATAATTATTGTGTTGGAGGAGGCATATTAGTATGACCTGGCTCATTGTAGAATGTATCATAGGTTGGCATTTGTTGTCCATAGCTTGCGATGCGCACGTTTAGCCTTTTAACTTCATCTCATAAGAGTTGAAGTTTGGGTGTCATAGAAGTGGGGGACTGAGCTATGGTAGGCTACCCCTATGGATGTGGTAGATATTGGTATTTTTGTTCTTCATAATACTATGGGGAATACTATTGTGCTTGATCATGATAAGGTGGGTACTGGGTGACGTGTGTTGTCATGTCTATGGGTACACTAGGTTGTGGGGTAGGTGCTTGTTGTGGGTAGTAATACTACGACTATGAGGCATATGGTTGTGGCATAGGTACTTGTTGGTTTGGAGCCTACTGTACTGGTTGAGCCATGGGTGGTGATGACCAAACTAGAGGAGGCATAAAGAAGCTAGGTGTAGCTGGTGGTAGTGTAGGTATCGGTACTACTGGTGCTAGGGGTGGTCGAGATGAGGTATCAAAAGATAGGATCTATCTCTGCCCTAGAGGGTAGGAAGTAGGGAAGCTAAATTATGTGGAATAGTTTGGTTGAGTAGGTGCATAGGCTACTAGTGTCGGTCCATAGGTAGGATGGATATGGGTAGGGGGAACCCAAAAAGGAATAGGTGGTGGTATCCTAAAGGTCATCATAGGCAAAGGTGGCTCCAAGGGTTGGGTGTCATACACTCTAGGTACCTGGGAGATAGGCAGGAAAGCTACTAAAAAGGTGGGATAAGCTATCGAAGTAGGAGCTTGGGTTGAAGGGAAAGTATACGTGTACACCCCCACTTGGGTTTGTGCATCTTGTGTCTGAAGGGGCTGCTGAGAGGTACCCTCAGATATGGTGAAGAATGGCTCTTGGGAAGAGGATGGTTGGTACTCTTGTGAAGAGTATGGGTGTGAGGTTTGAGGGAATGCTTGTGGTTCCTATTGGGTAGGGATTTGTTGTATAGTTTGGAAGGATGGATTTTGGCTTCCTACAGTGGATGAGGATGGGTTAGACACCATTCCTATGGTAGGGGTGAATGATGCGACCTCAGGATGGGTACGGTTTAGGAGGGAGGAATCATTCTCAAACAAGGATTGAGATAGATTTTGGAAGAAGGGATGTGCAAAGGTGGGTGATGTAGGCATGACCTCCTCATCTATGGTAAAGGATGGAGGAGGTTGCCCTGGTGTAGTGTAGATAACATGGTCACAGAAGGTGGTCGATGGATTAGGTGGGGATAGAGCTGAAAGGAGTGGGTAGTCCTCTACGAGTGAAGTAGCAAGGATTTCACTCAAGGTTGATGTCTCATCATAAGGCATCATGTGTGTGAATGGTATATCAGATTCCCTGTGTGAATCAGATGTGTCTATAATCTTCTCCTTCATGATCGAAGGAGTAAGGGTGGACTGACTAGAGGATGGGGGAGGCCATTCCTCCATGGAGTGTGCTTGCTCATGCGCTCTACTACGAGTGACCACTGGCATAGTGGCATGTGTGAATGGGTTTTAGGAATAAACCCTGTGTGATGTGGACTCAATCATGTCTAATGTAAGTGTAAATTAAGTGACATGTTGTGTGTAGCAAAACAATATGTGGTGTAATGTGTTGAGACCGGTCTGTGATCATGCAAACAATGGTAGACCAAAATCAATTCTAAATGCTAAGAAAATAAAAGTGTTATGTTCATTTTGTGTGTTGTAATGTTGATACTCCCTATGTAGAATCATGGGTAATGGAGTGAATACTCTAGAAAATCGGGAATGTCATCAATAACAAACCTCCTGCAACACCCAAAGATGCACAGGATATAATGGTACCGCAACGTGCGAATGGTGACCTGTATGGAAGGCATAGTAAAATGGTATCCTAAAGGGGTGGAACTCACTATGCTGAAGCGAGTTCACAATATCCTCTCACGAGAAGAGGTGGCACTGTCTAAGACCTACTATCGGCATACCCATGCTTTCGCTTCACCCTCGGGTGGGCTTAGTCAAGAATGACAGTTACCAATTCCACAAATTATACTAGCCTTGTGGATGAAGGTGCTAAATCCTATCCCACTCCATAGGTAACCGTTGGTGATGAAATCCAAGGCCCAGTCGTAAGAGTAGGGGGTCTCTGGTGATGAAATCTAGATAACCACTCTTATGGGGCTACTAGGTGTCTAGGGGGTGAGCTTATGGAGAGTGCAACTCGATCCACACCAGTCTCGAGTGATGGATTGGGGATGAAGTCCAATCTCACCACTTTTTTAAGTACCACGTGAGTGTGTGTGGGTTTGTGTTTCACTATCGATGTATGCGAGATAAGAAACTAGCTACTTGCCTTTTCAAAAGAAACTAACCCTAATGTCTTTTCAAAAGCAAATTATTAGATACTATTCTTTGAAGAGAAGTATTCTAGCCCTAAATGCCTTTCCAAAGCAAACTAACCTATTTTTGAAAGCATAGAAACAAACAATCCAAGTGTGTGGAGTGAAGGGGATTAGAACCCTGATTTAAACTTTTGAATGCAAAAATTTCTTTCAAACAAAGGAATAAGGGATTAGGAACCTTAATTTGCTGTTAGAATGCAAAGACATTTTAGAAGTAGAAGAGGGGATTAGAAACCCTGATTTACTTGAACATGTATAGTTCTTTCTAACAATGAAAGCTATTAGTGAAATGAAATCAACGTAGGCTTGTGCTACATGCAAGATACAAGGACATATGCAAACTTATTTGAGAAATAAATTTTATGAACTTGCTGGAAAGTTGCAGGTCCTAAAAATTTTAGAAACCCTAATGCTTCAACAACTTTGCAATGAAAACAAAACTATGTTGAACAATGATTATCTCACTAGTTAATGGATTTTTTTGCTTCCAAAACTTGCAACAACGGCAGAAAAAGTGAGAATACCTGCATTATGATGCTAAGGGGGGTTTTCTTGGCCCCTGAGAAGGTCACCCCAATTGATTTGGGGGTTTTTGAGGTGTCTATGCTCAAATCATGACCTGGGTCGCTAATTTGACCTAAATCATGACCTGGGTCGCTAATTTGACTTAAATCATGACCTGGGTCGCTAATTTGACCTAAATCACGGGGTGGGTCATGAATTTGACCTAAATCATAGGGTGGGTCATGAATCAGGTTCAGAGGCTTCAAATCAGGGATCTGATGGCCTAGGATGATTCCTAGGGCTTTGGAGGCTTCAGTGAAACACAATTTTGGTACCTGCAAGACACAAAAATAGAGGATAATGTCAGATTTATAAGAAAAATGAATCTAGCACTATCCATTGTGGGGGTCCCACCGAGCGTGCCAGAATGAAATGGGTAGAAAATGATATTTGATAATTTAACACATAAACATAAATGATGCATTAAATAGAGAAATTGTATTCCATTGATATTAATGAGCATGTGTTACAAGAGGGTCTTGATGCCCTTTATCCATCTCTATTCCTAACAAGGTTACAATCAATCTGATGCCTTCTCCTATCGTCCCTCAGTGTAGGTGGGCTTCTTTGTATGTGTGCCATTGCAGGGTTGTTGTTTGTATGATGTTCCTCTTCCTTAGATCTGCCAGATAACCTGTGAAAGACCTACAAAAGGGGATTAGTGTGATGGGGGGCTTGCCTTAGTTAGGCCCCATGTTTAGAAAGATGAATTGACTATAAAATCATGATAGAAACTGAAATAAAATGTGTAGAAGGTAATAATACGACAAAAGAGAGCTTACCTCCCAAATCTGGGGTGATTTGGGGCCTGTAGACCCAATTAGCGACCTGGGTTGCGAATTTAGGCCGGATTCGTGACCGGGTAGCGAATTGAGCTGTGATGCTCCTTTTGTAAAATCTCTTTGGTAGATCGGTCCTAAGGTAGCTGGGGTGCCTCTGTATGCTATCATAATCCGTTTGTGTGCATCGGGAACTAACTGTTTAATATTGGCTTTCCATTTTTGTAGAGTAACTGTACTTTGTTGAATATGTGAGAGAGATATAATTAGGGGTTTGAGACCCATTATTTATAGGCAAATGCAAGGTGCAGGGGGGAGTTAGATAGACTAAACCTAGGTTTGATTCTGACTAGGGTTAGGTTAAGAAATGCTATGTGGCAACATCTCATTCTAAGTAGGAAATATCCTATCCTCACACATGTGTGAGGAAGGATTAGTGCTAATCCTAATTAGGCCTTAAGCATATTTAGGGGAGGATTAAAAGAAAACCCTAGGAAACCCTAAATTGGCACATGTGGGAGGATTTGATTAACACTAATTATGAATTAAGAGTTAATTAATCCAATTTTACCCTAAAAAGGGCTTAAGTGAAGTCAACATTAAATTAGAATTTGATAATTGACTTTTAATTGATTTTTCCAATTAATACCCCATGGGGGTGTCAATTGAGTGTAAATGGGCTATGCATCACCTCGGGTTGTCGTATGAAGGTATCTCGATGCATCAGATGTAGTTTTGAGGGCTTATTAGGGTTTTGGACCTGAAAGCCATTTGTGGAAGTCTACACGTTACTATGGTGAACTTATGGAAGTCTACACATGTCTATGCATGTCTACGCATGTCTATGCATGACTACAATAGTCTACAATAGCCTAGGGATGTCTGGAATCACCTATAGATATGCAGAAATAGCAATGTGTGACTTTTGGGTGTCTACACATATCTTGAGATTTTCTTTGATTTTTTTAAGCTTTTGAGCTAGAATAAAGGAGGGAGACCCCTGAATATCAGCTTGCGACCACTGGTAAATCCTATCTTTGAAATCGGGATGTAACATCCACATAGCTTCAAACCTGAATGGGATCTTGTGGATTTTGGGGTTATTAGTATCTAAAAGAATTGGACTATGATCTAAACCTATTTTGAGGATGGACTGAAGGATGGCATCACCCCACAATGCTAAAGCTTCCTGGGAAAATAAAACTCTGTCCAATTTAACTTGGATGAGCTGAGAACCGCATCTTCTATTTGACCAGGTGAATTGATTCCCTTTTAAATTAACATCCATCAAACTATTTATGGAAATGAACTCTTGAAAATCCTCCATTCTTTTGGTGAAAGAACTAACTCCACCTTTATTATCAGAAGGATAAATGGGGGTATTAAAATCTCCAGCAAAAATCCATGGGATTTTAGGAAAGGCAATTCTAACATAAGAAAGGATGTCCCGTAATTTTGATCTCTCAGAAATGGAATTCGGAGCATAGATATTTGTTAAAAACCAAGGATAATTGTTATCTTTATCAAATAAAAGTATGCTCATCATCTCATCACTATAATGGATAAGATTACATTCTAATGAGTTTGCATTCCATAGACAAATGAGGCCTCGTGAAGTGCCTCTAGTGTTACAATAGGTAAACTCACAATTTTTCCAAATACTAGTGCTGACTTTTTGAACAAGGGGGACACTAACTTTGGCTTCTTGAAGTAGAAAAATGGTAGGTCTTATTTTTTTCCTTAATGATTTAACTAATATTTATTTAGTTAGACCATTAAGGCCTCTCACATTCCATGAGAGGATTTTCATTTTAAATATTTTGGGATTATTTTGCCTCCCTTTCCACTTGGTTGGGGAGGTTTGGAGCTTTTTGGTTCTTCCTTAGAAAGGTTGATGCCTGAAGAGAATAGAGTTTTCTGGACTCCATTGGTGACTTCTTCATGAATGTCATGTTTCCACTGATCAATATTAGAAAGCCTTCCTCTTTTATTTTCAACCCCGCAATCAATGGAGGATTTCTTGTGACTTGTGGTCATTTTGGGACTAAAGTTGCTGACTGAAGCCTTTTGAACCATAGGACTAGAAGGTTCAAAAAAGTATGGAGGGATGGACACATTATGAACAAGGGAATTTGAATCATCATCAGAAGAATCAGTAGCACCATGAATAAAAGTTTGGTCATCAAGTACAGGCCTTGGAGAGGAATGAGTGTCAATTTTGGAAGATGCAAGAATCTTAGAAGTATGGAGAGGATCAAGGATCGGTTCCTGAGTGACTACAAGTGGGTCTATGGTAGAAATTGAGTTGGGTTTGGTATTTTCTAGAGTTTCATTATCAATTTTAGAAGATAACTAAGCAAACGCTTAAAAATTATTGAGAAACACAAAAATACTTACCTCATTATGGATGCCAAAGGAGGAGGAAAATTTTTTGCCTTTGTCACTTAAAAGCTTGGCACCATTTTCAAGAGGCTTCTAATTATTTGTAGGCCTGAAAATAATTCCTTTTGAAGGAGGATATATTCTTTTGTCTCTTTTGAAAAGTGTCGAGACATCCTTTCCTTTGCCAACTTTTTGAAAATCTTGATTCTGACCAGCGTTTCCTAAATGCTTTATGAGAGACGAACACTAGGCGCAGAGATGACCCTGAGTTCAGCATTCAATGCAGAAGGGTGGTTTATTCTCATATTCAATTGCTTGTTTATGAAAAAAACTTCCATGCTCCAACTCAAAAAAAGTAGGTAGGGCTGATTCAAGATTAGCATTGACACAAAAGCGAGCTGCATACATCCTTGACCTTGAAAGAGTGTTTAGAAACCTTTTTGCCTAGCGTAAGTATTTTATCCAAATTTATCATGCTTGATTATTATTATCATTGTTTGAAAGATTCAAACAATGATAATAATAATCAAGCATGATAAATTTGGATAAAAGACTTGCGCTAGGCAAAAAGGTTCCTAAAAATATTTTTATTAGGATTATTTTCATGCCATCATCATGAAGTCAATTTGTAATTGTTATAATAGATTATGTATGATCAAATGCAAATTTTTGATGAATGATGAGTGTTGATGAAATGAAATTTGATGTATTATTGTTAAGTAATAGACAAAATGTAAGGGTAATTGATTTTTTAGGATCAATTCCATAGGCCAATAGTCATACCAATCCATGATGGGATGATGACATCTGCTAATCAATTTTCAAGGAGAATTTTGGTCATTTCTAGGATGAATTCAAATTTATCAAGAACTAGTGTGTGATTTGTGGATTCATTTTCCATCTTGACCTTAGTTATGATACAAAATCTCTCAAGGATCAAATGTGTGTGCTTATGAAATTCATTTACCAATTTTGAGTAAGGTAGTGATGCAAGCCAGTTTTAAGAACCAATGTGTGTGCAAATGATGAGTTCATTTACCATGATTGTATACACTCAGTTAGACTTAACTACTATGTAATGCAAGCTACCAAAAGCTAGCTAATCCACAAGCTGGCATTGGTCTATACAAAAGAAGGTCGCTAATGTGACAGACATGTCACCACGCGTAAGGATACCACCATTGCCAAGCCGGATTGATGCCACCTAACTTGTAATGAGGATCACCCCATGGTGTTCAAATAACTGAGGAATTCTAGGGATTCAAGTTCATTACCCCCTTATTTTCTTTTAATTTCTTTGAGTAGGGATTCTTGTTCATTTTTTGTTTTGAACAAGGGGATTTTATTGCTTTGTAGTAAAAAGCATTTTGCTTTTACTCTTTTTTTCTTTTCTCTTTTTTTTTCTTTCAAGGGATACTTGCTCAGATTAGACAAAGAGCAAGGGATTTTATTTGGGTAGGGAGGAGCTTGTCCTTTTGCCAATTCTCAGTATTCTAAACCATGCGCATAATAGGATAGCAAGGGAAACCTTTCACTTAAGGAGCTAGGACTACTATGTAGTGTTATCTTCCCTTGTGCAAAATCATTTTTAATATGTGTAAGTGATTCTTGGTTCAAAAAGTGGCAAGATCAGTTCCCAAAACTTCAAAATTTATTTTAGTGAAGCAAATAGTGTTTTTGGTTCAAGAGAGATTTATAATCAATAGCAAGAATCAAGATTTTATTTAAAATGTATATTTGGTGAGTGGTTCAAGATAATATTTGAATTCTTCCGAAGTAAACCAAAATTAACTATGAATTTTGACAACATCGGTCTAATATAAATGATATAAGAATGGATGCGACCATATGGCATATGAAATTGAGTTCCCATAATTTTTATTTTTAATTTGGATAAGTAGATGTGATAAATATAACTGATTGATATATGATTTGAAATATGATAATTTTAAAGTAAATGCAAAGATATTTACAAATATGTATAGTGATGAGATCGTTTGCTATTATGCATAATATCATTTTAGGTGCATTATATTCATGGGTTCCTTAAGATATTTTCCATCTAAAGTTGCCAATCGATATGCACCAGATCCAAATTTTGCAGTAATAATAAATGGTCCCAACCAATTTGGTTGGAATTTTCCTTTTAAATCATTTTGAGCATTTGTATTTTTTTATTTTCTTTAAGAACTAAGTCACCAATCTCAAAATATCGAGTGTGGACTTTCTTAGAATATGATATTTTGAGTTTATATTGATATGAGTGAAGGTGCTCTAAGGCATTTATATACTTTTCATCTAATAATTCCAATTGGCTTAATCATCCGACATGATACTCATCTCCTACTTCAGCATTTTGAAGTAAAAGACCTAAAGAAGGGACTTCAAGCTCAAATGGAAATATGACTTCAATGCCATATACTAAGACAAAGGGTGAAAGCACCAATAGGGGTTCGAACACTAGTTTGATAAGCCCATAGTGCTAGATAAAGTTGGGTGTGCCAATCTCGGCTTGATTTATTAACCAATATTTTTAAGATTTTAATTAAAGTTTTATTAGATGCTTCAGCTTGACCATTGCCTTGTGGATAATATGGGGTAGACCATCTATGTTGAATTTTATATTTGGCACAAAGTTTCTTGATGTCTTTATTTTTAAAACATGTTCCATTATCTGAAACAAGTGTGGATGGAATCCCAAATCTATAGATGATTTGATTAAAGATAAATTTTGAGACTTGGGTTCCTATACAAGAAGCTAATGGCATAGCTTCTACCCATTTTGTAAAATATTTTGTTGTGGTAATAATGAACTTATGGCCATCTGAAGAAATCGGATTGATTTTTCCAATAATGTCTAGACCCCATTTTGAGAAAGGCCAAGGAGAAGAACTAGCTTGAAGTTCTTGGGCAGGAGCATGAACAAGGTTTGCATGCTTCTGACATTTGTCACATTTATGTACATATTCATGAGCATATTTTTCCATGGAGGGCCAAAAGTATCCCATTCTTAGGAGCTTTTTGGCTATGGCATCACCACTAAAATGACCTCCACAAGATCCATCATGAACCTCGCTTAGAGATCTCTTAGATTCAGTAATATTGAGGCATCGTAAAAGGATACCTTCAAAATATCTCTTATATAAAGTACCTCCGATAATTACGAAGTGAACAGCTCACTTGCGTAATGCTCATCATTGGTTTCTATCGAAGCCATCTGGAAATGATCCATCTTGGAGAAATTTTAAAATATCCCCATACCATGGTTTCGAAACTGCTTCTTCAATTGTAAATATTTCTAAAGGTTCCAAGCATGACTCTAATGATGTGGGTTCTCGGAGTTGATGAATAATGATAGTAGCATGATCATCATTCAACTCCAAAGGGATAAGAGAAGCAGTTATTACCATAGCATCGATAGAATGATTATTGGTATGTGGGATGGCTTCTATAGTAACCTTCTCAAATAAAGAAATAAGTTTTAAAATGTATTCTTTATAGGGATGGAGTTTCTCATCTCGGGTTTGGTAAATGTCATTAACTTGATTTACCATGAGTTGTGAGTCTCCAAAAATAGAAAGTACTTTGATATTAAGAGTTAAGGTAGCTCGTAATCCAAGGATTAAAGCTTCATATTCTATTGTATTATTTGTGCAAGTAAATTGGAGTTTAAAAGATAATGGGATAAGTTGCTTTTGTGGGGATACCAATATGATACCTGCACCTGCACCACTCATACAATGGGCTCCATAAAAAAATAGAGACCATGATTCTGAAGAGTCAGTATCTAGATTAAGACATTCATCGAGGAATTCTATCATCAAAGGGTGAGTAGATTCAAGAGGAGCAATGACAAGTTGATCTACTATGACTTACCCTTTAATGGACTTCTTACCAATAAAGGTTAGGTCAAACTCACTCAAAGCAAGAACCCATTTTTTTGCTCATCCTGATAAATAAGGTCTACTCATTAAATATCGTAATGGATCAAATTTAGCAATAACATAAGTCTTTTGACTAAGCATGTAGTGACACAGTTTTTGTGTAGAGAACACAATAGCTAAACAAAGATTTTCTAAAGGAGTGTACCGAGTTTCATAACTTATTAAAGTTCTACTTATGTAGTAAATAGCTCATTCTTTCTTTTCCTCATCATGTTGTGCTAACATTGCGCCTAACGCAAGTTCTGAAGCCAAAATATATAAGATGAATGGGTGCTCTGGTCTAGGTGGAACAAGCATCAATGGGGTAAGTAAATATGTCTTAAGGGTTTCGAAAGCTTCTTCACATTCCTTATCCCATAAAAAAGGTGTATCTTTCTTAAGCAATCTAAGAAAGGGTTTACATTTATCTGCTAGTTTATCAATAAAGCATCGGATGGACTGGAGCTTACCTTGTAGGCTCCTTAGTTCTATTAAATTTTTAGGTGGTGGCATATCAATGATAGCCTTAATATTGGTAGGTGGTAGGGTCTATTTCTATGCCATGCATGGACACTATAAACCCTAACAACTTTCCTGATTTTACTCCAAACACACATTTATCTAGATTCAATCGGACTTTATATTCATGGAGTCTATCAAAGACTCATCGTAAATCAGGGATATGATCTTCTCATTTTATAGACCTAGCTATGATGTCATCCACATAATCATGTAGGATATCATACATCATATCATGAAATATGTATGTCATAGCTCATTGGTAAGTTTCCCCTACATTATTTAGATCGAAGGGCATCACTTTCCAACAGAAAGTTCCCCAAGGTGTTATAAATGTAGTTTTAGGTTGATCTTCTGGTGCTATACGAATTTGATTGTATCCTAAAAATCCATCCATAAGTGATAACATTCCACATCTGAATGTAAAATCAATAATTTGATCCATATTAGGAAGGGGAAAGTCATCTTTGGGACATGCAACATTGATGTCCCTAAAATCAGTACAAACTCTGATTTTAGTAGCCTCTTTTTTGGTTACAGGCACAACATTGGATATCCAATCGAAATAGTCTATGGCTTGAATGAAAGTTACATCCAAGAGTTTTTGTAATTCATTTTTAACCAACAAGGCTACTTTAGGATGCATTTTCCTAAGTTTTTGTTTGATGGGTTTAGCATCAGGGTGAACCACTAAGTGGTGCATAACCATAGAAGGGTCTAGGCCTGGCATATCGACGTATGTCCAAGCGAAGATGTCAGGGTATTCTATGAGAAGTTCTGTATATTTGGTTTGTTCTTATTTATTTAAATCAGTCCCAATTTTAACTATTCAAGGATTGCTTTCTGTACCAATATTAATTTTTAGGATGGCTTCTACTTCGATGCTTAGATCTCTTTCAAAATTAGGAGCGGGTGAAACACCCATTTCTTGAAGTTCTTCTAGAGATAAGTTAGCTAATTCATCCTGTGTAGTTGTTTGAACGTGAGCTATACATGGGATAGATCCATCAAAGAAGAACCTATTTCTCATAATTTCTTCATGAGGAATGTCATAAAAGACATCCCCTTCTACACATTCATCTGAATTAGCTATCATCTCTAGATGTACCATTGATAACATGTTGCAAGAAAACTGACAAGCTCTCTTACATTTCTTTAATTGTTCTTGTTTTTCTAAGTATTCCTCATATGTTATAAGATGATCATCTTCATCAAAAGGAAAAGGTTGAGTTTTTATGGGGATATAGCCTACGCCACAATGGGCATGCCATTCCTCTACTTCGATTGGTTCAAGTATCCCATTTTCTAGGGGACCTAAACCTTTACCTTTGTATCCCATATCACACATCATTTGTTTAGATTTTATATATTTATTAGAAAATAAGCATCGAGAAAAACCATCTTCATCATAGGTAAAGCTCATTTACCTAATATTAATTTTGTCTAAAGCACATCCAACACCAATGAAAGTACAACTTCCAACATGATAGATGCTCCTTTGTTTCTATGGTAACCCAGATGTACGTGGGGATGGTGGTAACTAAGACAAAATAATGGAATCTTGTACATTATAGTCATCTTATTTTGTGGGCTCTAATACAATAGATAAATCTTGTAAAACTTCATCTATCAAAGGATATGATGTAGAGGGATTATCTTTATCAGAAGGTTTTGATGATTCAGAAGAGGGTGATGGTTCTAATTTAGTTAAAGAAGTTTTTGAAGGTTTAGGTTCTAATGATGAAAGAGCAAGACAAAAGGGAACATTAATAGGTTCTACTATTGCACACATTTCAAATGGCCTAGGATCACCATGGATAGTGACCAATTGATTCTTAAATTTAAATTTAACACACTGATGCAAAGTAGAGGGGACTGCCCTCATGGCATTGATCCAAGGACATCCCAAAAGGATGTTATACGATGTTGGGCATGGTACAACAAATATGGATGTGTCTAAAATCCTGGGACCAACTTGTAGTGGAATGGATATTACACCACAAGCCTCTTGTGTTTCATCATTGAAAGCTTTAATGATCATTTCAGTTTGTCTTAAATCTTCTTTCTTAAATCCAAATCTTTGGAAGAAGTCATAAGTACATATGTTTAGGGATGAGCCATTATCAATTAACACTCTTTTGATGCAAACATCCCCAATTAAAGCTATTATATAAAGAGGGTTGTCTCTAAACATACTTTGGGGAGGAATGTCTTTATCATGGAAATCAATGTAGTCGGTTTCATGAGAAGCTACAACGTCAACTACAGTAGTTGGCTCTATATCTTGAGGTACCATCATTTGGCTTAATGTGTTCATTAATTCCTCTCTATGGATGGTTGAAGTTCTAAGAAGGTCTAAAAGAGAGATCCTAGCTATTGTATTAGCCAGTTGATCATTGATATCAAATGGAGTCTTTTGTTGGGATCTAATTATGTTATTTCCCTTATGAGGTAATTTTAGAACAATAGGTGATTGATCAACATCATTTGTTTGAGTGGGAGGTTGAGAATTTTGGGTTTGGGCTTGCTGTCGAGTAACAACCCCAATTGTACCTACAATATTGTTTGGTCGAACAACTTGTAGTCTTGTAGTTGAACTTTGTTCGAGAGGAAGAATTTGTTGTGATGAAGGACGAGTGGTTATGATTCTTGGAAATGGTTCTTCTGGGGTTAGTGAATCAGTAATGGGTAATATTGGCCCTGACTCATCTTCTGAAGTATTATCATGTTGTGAACTAATGTCTATTTTAGATTCTGATTCACTTTCTATTTCATCCAAGGATGATGGTTGTGGTCTTCTTCCTTGAAGTTGTTTAATTGTCATGTTGGATTGAGTAGGCACAACAATGTTTGGTGGAGGTTGATATGGTAAATAATTTTCAATTGTTCCCACATATCTTGTTGGATGAGGTGTATTTTTATAGTCTAGCTGATTCACAACTTCCTTGCCATGATTTGGCAATGGGTTTTGAAAGATATCCAGATTTTGGTTTACATTTTGTGCCTGTTGTGGTTGAGTATTTGCTTGAGGATTTTTATTTGGTGGTGGGCTTTCCACTTCTAATTTTCCTTCATCAATTAGGTCTTGTACTATATGTTTTAATATTCTGTAGGTATTTGTTGGATGTCCATCAACTTGGTGATAGTCACAATGTTGGTCAGGTCTATACCATGGTTGAGAAGGATCAGGTTGTCATATCTCTGATAATTTTATTAGACCTCTTTCTACTAGTTGTGGTAAAACCATTGTCAAGGATTGATTTAATCTTGTAAAATTCTGCAATGGAGGTTTTTGGGGTGCTTTCAACACAAAATTTTTTGTAGTATCTATGGTATTAACATTTTGAGGGGGTCTATTATCCGTGACCCCATCTCCTACCACATGTTTGTTTTTGTATTGATTTTTAGAAGATTTATCTTCATATTTATTTTTAATTTATCCCCTTCTGATTAGGGCTTCCTCTACCCTTCTGGCTAAATCTATAGCTTGGTCAAAGGAAGTCACGGTAGCCATGGCTAACTCGTAAGATAATTGTTCTTGCAAATTTCCAATAAATATATCTAACATTTCTCTTGGAGGTAAGGCGAAATGTAATTTTCCCAAAATTTTCCTCCATCGGGCTAAGAATTCTCCAAAACTTTCTTCTTTTCCTTGTTTAAGGTTGTATAAATATTTTATTGTAACGTGCCTTTCTATGTAAGCACCAAATTGATGTACAAACATCTCTGTGGTTTCTTCAAAATTTCTTAGAGAATGTGTTTGCAGCTGATAATACCATTCTAATGCCATTCCTCCTAAACTCTTCGAGAATATTTTTAGCAATAGCGTATCATCATAGGCGATGTCATGACATGTTATTCTAAACATACGAAGATGTTCTATGGGATCTTCTGTTCCCTTGTAGATCGAAAGAATAGGCATAGGGAACCATTTAGGGTATGGCTTAGCAATGACCATAGGATCTAATGGTTGATTACACATCTCTTTATAGCTATATGTAGGATGATATGGGTCAATTTGATCTAACCGTGAAGCTAACTACTTCACTATAGCTTCAAGATGATGTGATGGATCATTGCTTTTATTTTGGTTTATGATGTTGCCATGTGGTGGGTAATAAGTTTGTTGTGCTGCCGTATAGGGAGTTGTGGTGGGAACACTATTATGCATAGGGTTCGAAGTATGAGAAGGATATTGGAGTTTATAAGGATTCATATTTTGTTGAATATTTGGTCGAGGTGAACTTGGAACTTGTGTATTTTTATTATTTTTTGAGAAGAAGAATTTAGGGCAAATACATGTTCAAAATATTGAGAAAGTAAAGTAGGGTTTTTAGATGGTTGTTTTTTATTGGAGGTAGTTGCAACATTTGCACCAACGGATTGTTCTGGTGGTGGTTCAGGCACCTATTCTTGGGAGTTATCCTTTGGAGGAGGCATATCCTTAGCATTATCTAAAGGAGGATCATTGTCAATGGCATGTTGTAATGAAGTGTTCATATATGTTTTAGGTTGTGGGTGAAGTCGAAAGGTTGCTTCTAAGGCTACCTCCATAAAAAAATCACCCTTTTCAAGTTGATCTTCTATTTCCAACACATTAGTGATGGCTGCTCGATTTTGATTTAGAAAATTACATAAATGTTGCATGGATTGAAAATGGACACTTCCTAGAGGTCCTACTTCTGGATCTATATCATTAGTGGTTTCATCTTCTTCACTTTGTACTATTTGATGTTCTTGCTCTTTTAAAACTTCTTCCATTTTTGCTTCTGAATTAGGGTCAATTTCTAGCTCATCTTTAGAGCCAGTTGGTACTTGTTTACCACTTCTTAAGTTTTTAGGCATCTTTCCTAGTGATGCTAAAAATGATTTTTTTGTTGTTTTTGAGCAAACAATTTACTATACTTTAATTCAAATATTTACAAGATTTTGGAAAATGATATTAAATGGTTTCAATCTTCTCCAAAGAGCCTATGGATATCATTGATAGGTTCCAAATATTCTGGGCTCATGTAATGTTCTTCCTCAAAAGAGAAATCATCTATTAGAAGTTGAATGAAATGGACAAATGTAAATCCTTTAGTCTCTGAGTTAACAGGTTGAACTTGTAACTCATAACAATATTCTCAAAACAAGATCACCCTAGGTGCCTTTTGAAATATTCTTCTTTGTTCTAGGGTCACTTCATTGTTTTCTAAATATGCTAAGAATTTATGGATGTTTAAGGCCTCTTCCAAGTAATTATCCCAAGGATAAATATTTATGTGGACACTAGCTCATTTGTTTGCAAGCCAACGCTCACACCCTCTTTTGATTTCAAAGTAAGGAGAATAATAACTAGGTCCTAAGGCTCTAGTAACATCGATTCTCCTAATGTCTTTAATTTCTTGGGATTTGTTTTCTAGGATACCAAAGTGTTTCCACAAATCTACTTGGTGTTCTATTCCATCACATTCATAGGAGATATTAACCTCTTGTTCAATAAGTGTTCTCCTAAGATCTATATAGAAGGATGCATTAAGTCTGTTTTCTACCATTTAATGAGATTTTGTTTTGTTTTATTTTTTTGATTTTGAAAAATAAAGTATCACAAAGTTGATAATGAAGGTGTGGTTCACGTCGGGTTCACCAAAGAATGTAGACCCAAAATTTTTGCACCCCTTTCTCCCAGGCTAATGGATCCATGCCTGAAAGGGGGAGGGAAAATGATGACTCTGCATCTCGGATGAGAAGTGCTTGATGTCACACTCTCTTTGGTGTTTGTCGATGAATGGGGTGGGGTTCACCAGGAAATACTTGCTATGGCGATTTCCATGCCTAGGTGAGGTAGTGTTTTGATTTGATTGTTTTGTCTCACATACAACCTAGGTTTGGCCAGAATGCAATTTCTACCTAGCTAGATGCAATTCAACTTCAGATGAAGACAAGGCACACAAGTCTATCTAAAAAGCATTTATAAAATTTAACTATGATGCAAGGTTTCTAAGTTGACATGCTTTCTTTTTGTATTTTTATGTTTTGTAAAAGGATGTAATAAATCTATGTTTTTAGGGTTTTTCTATTTTTTGATCTAATACATATGGCTACAGAATAGAAAATATAAATTTGATAGTGAAAGAATGAATTTTGAGCACTTACCTGACCCAAAAGTTTGATTCTAGATGAAATCGGTTGCACTGCACGAAACCGGATGCAGACAGAATGAAAACGGATGTACGATTTCGTCTGACGAAAATGGATGCATACATTTTCGTTCAAAACCTACAATTTCATAGCAACACACTAGATTTTGGATTTAGGGAAGGGGGATCTGCATAGGCCACAGTAGATCATGGTCTGTGGTAGTCAAATCCCCTCGGTTATTTTAGCAAACCATAAAGAAAGTAAAAAGTTGATTATTCTAATCATAAATGAAAAAGAATGCTAGATCTAGTAATGACAGAAGTTTATAATATGAAATTGCAAAAATTAACAATGCTATGATGCTAGTAATGTAAAATAGAAAATCTAGGATGCAGAATTTTACCCCCAGAGGGACACAGGTATGAAATCATATGCTAAGCACGAAACCGTACGCAAAGCACGAAATCATACGCAATCGATTTAATGCAATGACTAGTTTTGTAAAGCAAAGAATGAAAATGGACGTAATAGTGATGAAAATGGACGCATCCATTTTCGTACAACTAGTGAGAAAATGCAATAAAAATTAAGTGAAAGTGAGATCTGAGTATACTAAAAGTGATGCCATGGTTGAATGCTCCTTGGGTGATGATTTGACAGTGATATCTCCTGCTACAACCTACAAAAAAGCTCCAAACTTCTTCTCTTTTCCAAGATCTTCTACAAAAATCATCAACCAGGCTGATTACAGTGGATCTAAGGGATTAAAATGATTATCTCTATTTGAGGGATCAGGTGAGTGGTAGAAGAAGTTAGGTTTTTGGGCCAAATTAGGCATTTGGCTTGATTTGGATGAAAATGCTATATCCAATTTTATCGGATCATCCATTTTTGTCGGGCAGCTGGCGATGCCCAGATTAGGTTCAAAATCTAGTCTGGGTGCCTAAATTAGGTGCACATGTGATTTGAACGAAATTGGATGCATCCTTATTTATTGGATACATCTGGTTTTGTTGGATCATCCATTTTTGTCGGGGAAGGTGCAATTAAGCTATTTTTTTATATTTTTTGGCATGAATATCGAGGCAAGGGTTTTTGAGGGTGATGTACATGTTATTAGGGTAATTATGATGTTTTAGTAACATTAGTAATTTGGAGGTGTGTCCAAATTTTGTGGCTACACCTATCATCTCACATCACCAAATCCATCTTCATCTTGAAAGCATTCAATGATGTTATTTGTTCCATGGTTGGCATTATTGTTCTACCCATCGAAGTGGGGATAAAAATATTGCACACAATATTAGACATCTTAGAAGGGTCCATGGTGTACAATGTACACCTTGGAAACCTCTATATTAGAGAAATGATATGTGTCCCCTCTATACTCCATCAATGTTTAAAATATGTACATGAGGGATAAATTCATTGCATAGCAGTGGATGTTGAACCACTTAAGTATTACAATTTCATTTCAAATACCTATGAATCCACTCTTTCATCTACTCATATTTTCTTGACTTCATCCACCACACCATCCATATATTCATCCAAAGCCATTATTCCTGAGGAGCTCGCCATCACTACCCCACATCAAGCTTTCACCTCCATACCCCCATATTCATCATTATCGACAACATGTACATGTAGTAAAGCTCAATCCACATTATCCACATCCTCAAAATCAACATCTCCCATAATTATTCCCTCTACATCATCGCCCATTCATCAAACAATTCAGCTAAATCCACCTTCATCCACATCAGTTGATGTTTCACAAGTAAAATTAATAGATTGTGAAACACCATTCTAGCCCACACCTCTCCCATTATCGAAGACACAAACCAATAATGAGTCTTCCAAATCCACTTCCAAATCATACCAAATTATGGCCCACCTCACTAATATTGGCATTGGTGAATACATGGTCCAAGAAATAACTATCACACCGCTTAACATCCAAACTGATAGGGATTATGGTCACCCATGTGACCACCCTTATCTATAATAGTGGTGTACAACATGGTTTCAATGCCTAACAACATTAATTTTGTGTATGGAGGGATTTATTCATTGTCCAATACTTCTTCCCTAGATGAACCCAAACAACCAACGCTTGCCAAGATACAACACATACCGATTTTTCCATCCTGATACTTTCATCGATTCAATTGGTAAGGATATAGTCTAGGATGACATGAACAAGGAATGCATGATCTTATTGATACTCTATATCGAGAAGCACATGATCGTTCAGGTTTAGGTTATCATTCTCATTCTTCCACTTCTTTTGAACAAGCTTTTCAAAACCTCCATTTGAATTCAAAAGAAGAAATCCATCACATTGATGACTTTGAAGAGGAAATTTATGAATAATACGATGTTATATCATAGCTTCTAATGAATCTAATAATAAATTGACACCCATCATTTCATTCACCGAATAGGATGGGTATTACCTCAGAATTTTCCCCATCCATCATACCATATTTTGTTTGCTCCTCCCTAGGGAGTGAGCTAAACCAACTAGTGAACCACCTCAACTTCATTGATCCACATCACCAGATAATTTTGTAATATATTTACATAATTTAAAAAAATACACACATAAAATCAAGAAAAAAACAAAAAATCATCACTATAGTGCATGTGCATTGCTTTTGCCTGTTGCTTTTACACATATTGCTTAATGCTATTCGATTTCCAAGGTTCTTATAGGCTTGCCAGTCTAGAGGGAGTCGAAGAGCCCAAACCACTTAACATCATCCACTTGAGAGCATTCTATGCTTAATGTGATTTATATATGTATATATATATACATGGCTAATACACAAAAACAAAATTGCATTTCATACATTACATTGCACACATTTCATTTCACAAATTGCATTTCATACATTGCATTCACTACCACATTCACACATTTTATTTTCATATTAGGGGTCATCTATTCCATTTAGATAATAATTGGTCCAATAAATTCATGTTGCCTTAATTAGGGACACCTTCAAATCATCATCCATCTCATTGCACCATTAAATAAAGTCAAATTATCATCTACAAACCACATTTCCATAATACCTAGGTGTTTTTTATCACTCAGCCACTCCTAGTGTTTCTAGCAACCTCTAATACATGTCAAGTTTTCTTTAGGACCAAGACACATTCTCACTAAGAAAATATTGAGTTATGGGAATTGACTCTAACACTCTTGAACCAAACACAATCACACATTATAAAAACATCTTGTGTCAAAGAGGGATAACACCATGATTGAGTGGAACCTTGAAGTGAAAAGAGTATTCTTTGCTTGTCCCATTATGCACCTAGTCCAAAAATAAAAAATAGTGGTTTTCACCACTATCACAATTAATTCCAAACAAAATAATGAGTAGTAAGGATAGGGTAAAATTATCATCACACTTCGGTTGAGAATATGATTCCTCAAAGATCAAAATACTTTATACATCACACACCATCGATCCTCAAGTTGTAAGGATATAACTACATTTCTAATAATATGATTAGGTAGACCAAATCCCTAAAGCTTAGAGATCAAATTATTAGACTATGGAGCTAATCTCCATAGAGGCTATAGATACTTGACTGGCAGTGGATTACGGTCATGCGTGGAAACACGTCTCTCTTGAAGAGACCTTTGATCGCACATACGGATAAACTAGATTCCTGGTCTTCTCCATAATAGGTTTCATCTCAATTTATTCAATATGGATTAATGAAATCACTTGCACACACACTAATTATTTATTACCTCGAGTCATTACCATACTCATAATTTGGTAAATGAATTCACTGCACACACATTTGGTCTTAGATAAATTAGATTGCACACACATTTGGTCTTAGAGAAATTAGAAAAAATTTAGTGAGTTTGCTAGATAGCACTAGTATGTCTGAGTCTCTGCAAAACATATTAGTTTTCCATATCAATATCCATATCAGTTTTCCATATCCGCATCCATATCAATTTCCATATAAATATCCATATCAACATCCATATCATTACATAAGTCTTCCATTTCACATGCCACCATTTTTATGCCCATGGTTAAACAACAATGCTACATGGTCAAGTAAAATATAAACTATGAATGATCATTAAAACTAGTTCATATGCATTCATACACATTATCATTGCATTATTATCCATAACACATATACACATGCATTAAAACAAAAGCATCCACACAAAAGCATAACAAAAAAGTAAAAGCTATTTCTATATATTTCCTTTTGGACTTATTGTGGGATGGCAACAATTGTACTAATATATTAGGGTCAGGTGCTCCTTTTGATTTCAATCTTATGCTATAAAATATTCCTTGAATCTCCTCCAATGGTCACTACTTTAGCTTCTACAATAAGGCTTTCTCTAGCCTTATTTTCCTCTTAAATAAAATATTCTTGAGACCTCTACTCTTGGGTCTTCTAATCTTGCAACCTTCAACTCTCTTAGTCAAGACTTTAATGAAACCTTACCTTGGTTTCTTCAATTTTCCAACTATGGAAAATTCTTCAATGGGATCTCTTTCCTAGATATCCATAATATGTTACTTCTATATGCAATAGGACCTTCTGTAGTCCTTATCAATCTTCATTCTTCAATCTTCAATCTTCAATATTTCATATTTAGAAGTTCTTTAATATGACATCTTCTTGGGTCTCTTCAATCTATAGTCTTCAATTATAACCTTCTCTTTGGTGTTTCTCAATCTTCAATGGGACCTTCTTCTTGGAGTGCCTTCAATGTCTACTTTTCTGCACCAAAGAGTTAATCACTACACTAGGAAAGCACATAGACTTTCATATAATTGAATATAAAATTATTCTCTATCTATTATAGGAAGCTTCTCAACTTCTAAGAACTAATATTTTGCAACAAAACTTAGATAATAATAATCAGATATATTCAAAGTTCCAAAATCAATAATCTTCACTAGCTATCTTAAAAACTAGTGGAATCAAATCTATATTGAATCCTAGTCTTCATGAGTTTTCCTTCAACTCTGTGGAAATATTCTAGCCAAATACTAATCTAGAATCTTCTCTCTCTCAATATTATCAAAAAAACCTCCTCTAGGGGTCTCTTGATCTCTTCAATTTCAAGGTCTATCTTCAAGACTTGTAAATCTCCTATTTCTTATTTTCTTTTGGAATAGGTAAATCCTTAAATATCACTAGTTTTCCTTCAACACGGTGATAAATGCTATCTTCTATGCTTTCCTTTTCTAGAGGTAATTCCTTCAATGTTACTGGTCTCTTCTTAACCAGTAGAAAGTTTCTCTGCAACTAAAACTTGTGCAAGATAAAATCTTGTTGTAGCTCTGATACCACTATTAGCTTTTGATGATTGAGTGCTCACAATAATATGGCCTCAAGATCAATAATAAAGTTACAAATATGAAAGATATAATAATGCTAAGAAATCAAGCATATAAACTCATAAACTACTATAGAAATCAACTCAAAGAATGCTAATAATAAATGCTCAATAAACTATGAAATCTTATTGAATAAAGACCTCAAATACATCATATTTCATCACTCTCCATTGTTACTGTATATGACAGTATATCTCTCTACATCACTTGATATCTATCCTTCACATCCATATACACATATATAGAATGGAATGTGACTCTTCATATGGAGGACTCTTGGCCTTCACTCTTCCTATGACTCTTCATCTTCCTACTCTATTGACACATGTACATAGAGACAACTATGCACATTTACATTTCCAAAATATCAGTACACACTTGTGCATTTATTACATTGCATAAAGTAAATACTTTCTTCCTAATATAATATACTCTTTCCTAATATATGGATGTACTCATGGAGGTACATTGGCATGTACCAAATAATGTAATATATTCCAACAGTTGGAGTTACAACTACTTTCCAACTTCTCATAACCTTCATAATCGTAAGGTAAATATGTGATATTCATGACACTATAATTTCTTTAGCTAAATCTTCTCATAAATAAATTTATATCCCAGCAATAGTAGTAATCTTCTCTCTCCTAGATTTTTCTTCTTATTCTATCAAAAAAAAACTTATCTTTTTCTTTTGACTTTTATAAGAGAAGGATTTTCTACTTCCTATTTTTCCTTTCTTCAAAAACATTTATTACCGTCATGGTGGTTATGCTTAATTTCTTATGTATATATCCTCCTTATTAAAGCCTCGTTATGATACAACCAATGAATCCGTCCAATTTGTTGAATGATATAATTTTTTATTTAACTACGCTACCTAGATTGAATTTATAAATTTCCAACATCAATATTTTTTATGATTATTATTTCTCTAGTCATATTTAGTTCATCGTTACATTTTGGATCAAGATAAAATACTTTTAATTTATATTTCTCCTCTTAATGCATAATAATTTTGTGTAGTTCTACTATGTTTACCCAAAATTAAGCAATTAAGAGTGATATTGTTATAGTTTTTCACTCTCCTATTTTAGTTACTTCCTTTCATGTCATATCTCTAGTTTCACACATCCACTTTGGGTAAGTATACTAGTTATAGCTATCCCAATATTAATTTATCTTTCACTCCTTATTGTGTTAGTGTCATTTTTCAATCGTCAATTTTGATCCACTTGAGGACTCACATCCTTCCATAGACCTCTAATCCCAAAAGTAATCTAATATCTACCAGTATTTCTCCTTCTAGGAAAACTATTTTTTGTTTATATGTTTTCTACTACCTTGGGTTCATCCACTTAGTCACTCACCTCATCATTGTGTGTCACCAAAATATACCACTCCATGTCACAACATATGCACCTTAATGAAAATCATTACAATTCCCTCTTAAATTGGGTATGTAATTGGAACTTGCATTCACTAAGGCAAGTTGGCTCTACCTCTTCTTGCTCCACTACTATCCCATTTATATCTTCACTAAGGCAAGTTGGTAATGTTCCTATTAGAACTTAAGCTTCAAATGAATTGCATTATGAAAGTACAAGGGTATTTAAATGAAATAGATTTCCAAATATGGCATGACATCCTATACCTACCCTTGTCCCCTAGTGAACCTTATAAATAATGTGTTTATTGGTTACAAAACTTACATTCACCTTATACATGATGTAATGTCTTTAAATTCCCCCCTTATTACATCATAGTTTTAGATAGGAAACTTAGGAATTTTTCATATTTGACTCATCCTAGTGATTTTATAAAAGTGGTTGCTCATTGTTTCTAAGTAGGACTGAATTTGACCTGGATATTTTATTTTTGAACATGTTCACAAATGAAGTTATACTCCATGTCGATGTGCTTGTTCCTTTCATGGAAAACTAAATTACAAACAAGTTTCAATACACCTTGGTTATCACAATGTTTAATTGTAGGTTTGTCTTCTTGTACTCCCATATTTGTTAGCATATATTTCAGCCATATTGCTTCATAGACAACTCCCCCTATTGCATGATATTCTAGTTCAATAAAAGAACAGACAATTATTTATTATTTCTTGCTTCCCCATGATATAGGTATAGATCCTAGAAATAATACATAGCCAAATATATATTTTTTGGTCATCAATGCAACTTAAATAATTATAATCTATGTAACATGTTAAGAGGAACTGATCACTCTTGAATTTCAAACCATATTTACTAGTGCCTTGTATATATCTTAAAATTCTCTTTATTGCCTTCCAATCTATCATATTTGATTCTTACATGAAATGTGAGAGATAGCTTACTACACGATTGGTATTTGGTCTTGTGTAAATTAGGTATATGAGACTATTTAGCACATTTTCTTTGTGAAACAAATATGTAATTGTGGTTTTGTTTTTACCTCCAATCCTAGGATTCAATCATGTCAAAATATTCTTCAATTTTCTTTTTTATATCTATAATTATATTTCTAGAACTTCCTGTAATGACCAAATCATCTACATACACATCGATGAATACAATCTCCATCCTTGTTATTTGAGATACATTCTTGGATCATATGGGTTTCTTTAAAACCCATGCCTTACAAAATGTTCATCTATTTTTATATACCCTACTCAAGGAGCTTGTTTGAGACTATGAAAATATTTTATCAATTTGCATACCTTTGTTTCTTGTCTAGGTATGATGAATATTTTTGGTTGAGTCATATAGACTTATTCCTTAATATATCCATTGAGAAATGCACTTTTCACATCCATTTGATAAGTTTTCCATCCAGATTATGTGGCTAGAACAAAGATAATTTTGATGAATTTTAATTTTGCTATAGGGACAAAAGTTTCTTCACAATCTACACCTTCCTTTTATGTGTATTTCTTTACTAAAAGTCTTGTTTCTTGTTTCTCGATATTTTCATTTAATTTATATTTGAATTTGAAAACCCATTTGCATCCAATAGCCTTTTTTTCCAGTGGAAGATCAAACGATCCCAAGTGTTGTTCTTTAATAGTGCTTGATATTCAATGTGCATAGAATTTTTCCAAGCAATAGATTGAAGGGATTACTATGCTATATGTGGCTCAACCATACTCATTAGAGCTATATTTTTTTCATTGTGATTCATGTTCATGTTCTTGGTCTTGTAGAAGAGGTGTCTAAAATTCTATTTATCCCAAATGTTTTCAATGTAATAGTATACCATTTAGGCATTTTCCTTGTATGTTGCAGTGGAGTAGATAGATCTTCATCACCATTTATATCATTGAATAAATATTCATTTATAGTTTTTTATTCATAATTGTATCCTAGTAATATGCAATGCTAAGATTTTTCATCCATTTTATATCTTTTATCTTTTGAAATGTGCATGTATGATGTTCACCCAAATACCCAAAGATGAGAGATTGATGGTTTGTATCCACTCCATTCTTCTTATGGAGTGATATATTAAAGTTATGTAATGGGTGCTTGATTGAGTAATTAAATTTTTAATGCATAAGTTCTACCTATAATGAGTGTCCAAGTTGTGATTCCAACATACTCCATACCATTTTTGTGATTTTTCCATTTCTACATTCTGCAATACCATTTTGTTGTGGTGAGTAGGATGTTGTCATTTGTTGTTGAATGCCATGTTTCTTCAAAAAATAAAAAATTCATTGTTGGTAAATTCCTCCCTCAATCGAAGTGAAGGACATGGATCTTTATTTCTATGGAGGTCTCTACCTAGGCCTTAAATTGCTAAAAGTAGAAAAATACTTCATATTTGCTCTTTAAATTATATACCCATATTTTTGGGTATGATCATCAAGAAAGAGTTGAAAATACATAGTCCCATTGTAACTTGGATCCATGGCTCCACACATATTGGTATGAATTAAATCAAGAGATGTCTTATTCAAATATTCTATAGTTATAAAAGGATCTTGATGTTGCTTCTCATCTAAATAACTGTTAGAGCACATGTTTAGACTCTAGCTCATGCTCACCTAGGTACTCTATTTTTACATTAGTTTACTTTATTCTCCCCACCCACTTTATGTGTGGATATTTATTTTTATTATATTTAGATATTATGAGGATATTTGGCATTTCTAGGGAGTTACAGTCATTGATTACTAAAAGCACAAAAAATTGCACCATATAAAAGTAAATGTATAACTGAAACACAATAGATAATCAATAAAACAAATATTTTATTAATTGATAGTTTCAAGGTGTTACAAGAGAATCCCCTCGAGGGATTTCATTCAGTGATACAATCAATACAATGAAGGGTGTTATTCCATTTTCTCCCAAAAAGGATCTTGGTGCAATGTGGGAGAGTCTCGTGCTAGCATAGTCATTGGGGAGCAAGTTTTTGAGACCATCGCTTGAGGGTTGGATCTAGAGTCATGTGCTATCTTTAAATCCTGTAACCTACACACAATAGAAATGGAAGTAAAATAAAGTGAATGCATGCATGAAGTAATGGGAATCTATGCTACTGTAATGAGATAAAGTACATAAAATGAAGGATATGTAGCTAAAACAAACATGCAAGTGATAATGTAAGAAAATATGTTGAAAAGGGATGAAACTGGTCACATGATTAAGACCATCTCAAATCAATATGGTCTTGTCTATGGACCATATCGAGGTGAGACAATCACTGTTGTAGATATGCAACTCTATGAAACCATGTTTGAGCGAGATTTAAATGATCCAAGGATGTGTTTTATCAATGAATTTATAGTGAACTACAGGCAAGTGCATGGATTCAAGTTATTTAGAGTAGTGGTATTGATCAAGTGAGGTTCATGGATACAATATTGAAATTTTTGAGGTAACCCATCGGCATCAATTTGAGTAGCAAGGAGGTGAGGTAATATTTTTGTAGCACTTTGTTGCTATGAGTTCAAAATTATAGGATCAGTAAACAGAGGTGGGTGCCTATATTTTATATCCTCCTTGGCACACAACCAAAAATGAAAGTGGTAATCAAGGGTAGCCTAATTGCCAATTTTCAATAGACTGCAGGTGGTAGGGAAAACTTTTACTACCTGTAGGGCACTTGGCATCGATAAAAAATTAGTTGTTGCACTAATAGGTAGTTTACTACCTATTTTATTTTTTTATTTTCATGCACACACGACCATCTCAGGTAGAGACAATCCTGAATCTAAGACCATCTCAAGTTGATATGGTCACGCTTTTGAGACCATCTCAGGTCGATATGATCATGCTTCCCATGGAGGAAAAGTATCTTTTGCTAGATAAAGATACCAAATAAGGAAGTATTTTTGGGAGTCTTCTTGTGATGACACATTTTAGATGTCTACAAATACCCCTTTTTGGAATGCTTTATGAGTACAATGTGGAGCAAAAATAAATGACCTAAAATGGTTGAGTTAATGATGGATGATGTTATTTTAAAAAGTCAACGTGAATACCCCAATCATAAAGAGGATGCACATATTTGAATCATTTCTTCCAACACATTAATGAATTTTATTTAGGCTTGATACCATTTCAACCATGGGTAGACATTGTTAGTCTATAGGCTCTAGGTTTCATGAATACCATGTGTTGTTTTCATTGAGATTTTTGCTTAGTTTCTACCTTAGAAAAAGGGGTGTATGATAGTCTTTGGCAATGATTTTTGAATGAATTCAATTTCTACTTTTGAGTGTTTGATTTTTGACTTGATTTTGAAGTGCAAATTTTACAATTATTGACTACCCCCTCGAGCGACGAGTCGATGGAGGAGATGAAAAATTAACGATAGTGACAAGGCACTTGATAAGAATGAGACTGTTAGCATGGCTATTTTTGAAAAAGTGTTAATTTGAGACCATATCAAATTGATATGATTTCATCTTATTAGTTTTTTTTATAAAATTAAGACCATCTTGGATGACCATGTGGTACCACGTGATATTCTCAAATAGTCTCGACAACTAAAACTATAAATAGCAAAATTTATGGAAAAAATGGATCATTCTCACTGTGTGAGATGAGAAGAGAACAATACGAAGAGGAGGAGATGAAGAGGATAGCCATGCTTATGAAGTGAAGCACTACCAAAAAATACATTCACTATTACGTTGGACCCATCCAACATGTCCACGAGTGGAGGAGTCGATGCGAGAAAGGTAAGGACAAAAATTCTAACTTTTCTTTATCTAACTAAATGAACCCAAACTTAAAACTAAATAGAAATGAATGGGTAGGGTGGGCAAAATGTGTAGTTATAGGTAAATGAAAAATTGGGTGGGTGATGGGTAGTTATATTTTAAATGCTTTTTTCTTTTTCTGTGTGCTTGTTGTTTTGTGCTCTTTTTTCTTTTATTTTTTGAATTTTATGTTTTTGTTAGTGTGTTTGGGGGACCATCTAGAGCTGAGACAGTTCCATTTTGTGGTTGTCTCACTCAATATGGCCTTTTTTTGGGACTATCTCAAGGTGATATGGTCTCATGATGTGACCATCCAGTATTAAGACAATCACTTTTTGGACCATCTCAACTCAATATGATCATGTGTAGGGGCCATCTCAACTAGAGAAGGTCATGTGTAGGGGTCATATTGGCTCGAGATGATCATGTGTGGGGGTCATCTCAGATTGAGATGGTCATGTTGTGGTGATATTTTTATGTTTTTATTGAGTTTTTTAATTTTTATTAGCTTATTAGATCTCGTCACTATTTCCCAAACCATTTTAAGGAGGCTTATGCCACATTGTTGGAGAATGATGATGACTAAATGTGGTTGAAGGAATTGCATATTCAACACACCATGTGACTAGAGTTCATACATGTTGATCAGGTCTATTTGATGGCACTGATAGATATATGGGACCCTAATACTAATACCTTTGATATATTGATCGATGAGATCATCGTGATATTGGAGGACATATATTAGATTCTATGGATTCTAATCGAGGGAGTGCCTATCTACACTGCTACAACTACTTAGAGAGATGCAGTACTACAATGAGTCTACTACGAGTAGTGGAGACTTATGGACTATGATTTTGATAGTTGCGGTGTGTGTATTGAGGTCAGATACCACATAGAACTACTGGTAGCCAGGTATGTAGTGTTTATGACACTAATATTAGATTTTATCCTACTAGATTCTTTTGGCAATAGGTTCCCTTGGAACCTAATAGGCCTTATCTAAGACTTGGTGGGGCAGCCTTAGATCATGGTATGGGACCTCACTCTATTAGCATATCTTTATAGAGAGTTGTATGAGATCTAATAGATAGGCCTACATGGCTTAGGATGTAACTTCCTTCTACATTTTTGGGGTTGAGAGCATTTCAATGTGGATCAATATATCAGGCTATTGTGGGTTACATGGAGAGACATGGTGGATAGGGATATCTTCTATGTTATGTTATGGCTACATGAGTAGGAGCAGGGTAAGCATTATCCCTGGTAGGGCTATCTAGAGCACTATACAAACTATTAGGTTGGACTATATCCAAGTATGGTTACATGGAGACCATGGTGGGGATCACCAGCATGGACTAAGGTAGATGAGCATTTGAGGTGGGTGAAATGGATCAAGTGGCTGATAGGGCAACATGGAATAGAGCATGAGTACTTTTAGTGCTCATAGGTGACCCATCAATTTTGAGTGAGGTAGGATGTGCCTAACAAGACAGTGGTCTATAGGCGATGAACAACTAAGACTCAACCAACATGGCTATAAGTGAAGCCTTTGGGATAGGAGGTCGATGAGGCCCTAGAATACCCATACATAGAGGATCCTAGCACTAAACCTGACTATGATGCCTAGTTTATAACTCAATATATTCAAAGAAATGTAGTAGTTGGAGGGGAGACTAAGGTAGTAGAAGCAACTACCCAGGTGTTGTAGGTGAGTTGAAGAGGAGAGGGCAATCCTCCAAGGGATGCCCCAAGTTTGAATATCCACCCCGCCAAAAATCTGAATTGGGTACCCAAAATCCAATTGATAATGTTGGTACCAGCAGGGTTGGGTGTGACCCCCGGGTTACTTTGACGATGTATAACCTCAGGTTCATGGTCTCTTAGACCAAGGCAGCCCCGCAAGGGGTTTTTTGCTTTTAAAAAAAAATGTTGTAGGAGCAACTATAGGAGAGCCTAATGCAGTAGGGGATTTATCTCAATGATGAGTGCATCATTGAGTGGATGAGAGTGTATCTTAGGGAGTTATCGAGGAATCTCCTATGAGGAGAGAGGAGAGATATGGGGTGAGGGGCCAAATGAGAATGACCCTCAAGAGTAGATTGATGTTTTGAGAGAGAAGGTTCAAATCCTCTAAGGATAGCTAAGTGAGAGGGACACAACCTATTCCATAGAGCAAAGTTAGTAGGAGATAGACCAACAAAGATAGAAAAGTTGGTTAGAGGAGAGGGATACCTTGTGAGCATAGGTGGTGAGTCTATAGGATGAGCTAAGTAGAGTGACAACAGAGTGATATGCTCTACATACTTAGGGTAATGGGGGGTTGGTTGGATAGGGGATATAGGTGGCTCAACTAAAAGTGATATTGAGCATATAACAAGCTTAGTATCAAGTTGAGTGAGCATACATCCATATGTTAGAGGATGAGATGGAAATACTTAGTGATCAACTACCCTCATGATGATCAAGGTCATCTCAGCCTCGGTCATAGTGGAGCCACCAGATCAAGACCTTAGAGGAGCCTTCTATGAGATCTCTAGTGCCAATGTTCACAACACCAAAGACATTAGAGGCTAGTGGATCCAGGAAACCTCCTAGATATGAGGCTAAAGGTAGCAGTGAGAGTGGTGGTTCAAGACCATCCTAAGGAAGGGGTCTTTATACTAGCTTCATTTTCGGATGTGATATTTGAGGATCCATTATAATTGTAGTCTATGGGTATTTTTGTACTATGATGTACTTATTATTTTGATATATATGAGATGATTTTTATTGATGCCTATCTTGTGTTTATTGTGCATGTATTTATGTGATGAGAAATGAAATGATGGATGATTATGGATGTATGCCTAGACTTGTAGATATGATTATGCATATATGTTAGATGGATGTTTTGGATATGATTTATTTATGCATAGACCTAGATATGTATGCGATGTACTAATGACATGTGATTATTTAAATGGTATGAAATATGAATGTATGTTTAAATGATAAAACATAATGAATGAATCTAAGATGCAATAACCAGCTAAGTGTAAGCACCATAGAATGTATGAAATTCATGAATCAAAGTTGATATAATTTCATCTAAGGCATACACTAAAAATATGAAATGAAATAAAATGTGAAATTGATAGTATGTGAATGTAATGGATGGTGATTAGTGAGAAGTCATAAGGGAACAATAAGACTTTTAGGAGACTCAAATACCCTAGTTGACTAGTCAAAAAGTTATATACTGACCATGCAAGAACCTGAAAGATAAAAATTTGCTAGGAAGACCAAGATATTCAATATCCCTATGTGTGCATAGTGAAGTTCATTACTCTAACTTTGTACTTGGTTGGACTTAACTACTTTGTAATGCAAACCATAAAAAGCTAGCTCATTCACAATCTGACATTAGTTTGTACAAAATAATGTCACTAATGTGATAGATGTGTCACCATACGTAAGGCTAATCCACTACCAGTCTAGCATATATAGCCCATTGCTGACGATGGAGATCACCCCATGGTTGTCAAAAACTAATAATTCTAGGGATTCAAGATCTTTTCCCTCTTCTTATTTTTGGGGAGAATACTTTCTCGTTTTGAAGTAGAGCAAGGGATTTTATTTGCTTTTTGAGTATTTTGCTCATTTTAGATAAGAGCAAGAGGATTTTTTTTTAGGAGCTTGCTTGTTTTGAAGAAGAGCAAGGGATTTTATTGCCTTTTTGGGAATTTTCTCATTTTGGAGAGGAGCAAGGGGAATTTTTTTTTTGGGGGTTGGGAGAGCTTTTCCTTTTTTCAATTCTCAACCTTCTAGACCATGCACATAATAGGAGAGCAAGGGAAACCATTTTCTTAAGAGGTAAGAACTACATTTTAGTTTCATTTTTCTTGTTCAAAATCATATTTAAGAGTGTTAAAATGTGTTGATATTTTGAGATAAGCAAGGTACATTCAAAGCAAGACCCTAATACCAAAAATCAAGTTGGTTTTCTACAAAATCTAAAAATAAAACTCGGAATGGATGAATGACCGAAATACCTTTGGAAACCCTATGAAAACTACTTAAAGTAAAAGTAGGAGAGAGTGAAACAAACATTAAGAAGAGGAAATGTGGTAGGAAATGAACAATGAGATGGGTGTTTTCCTTATGAACTTTCAAAAATTAAGAGGTGTGCATAAGATAGTTAGTGGTCATATGAACACCATTGTTGATGGTCATACAATATCTATCCTATCTTATGAGGACCACTTAATAGTCAAAATATCACAAGGAAAATTTATAAGTGATGACAAGAGAAAAAGCTTGATCAAGACCAATGACAATCATACAAACATGGTGCTATGCTTATTGTGCAAGAACTAGAATAGACTAATTCCAGAGTAATGAAATATATACCTAATGCTACTAGACAAAAAATGCTGCTAGATATTGTGAGATGCAAAAATGAAGATATCAAAATACATTATGCAATAAATTATGATATGCAATGCAATGGTAATGTGCAATGAAATGCAAGGTGCAATGAGATGCTTTATTTTTGTGCTTTTCTCTTGTTTTTATATTTATTATTATTATTTTATTTTTTTGTTTTTATTGTTGTTATTTTTGTTTTTTTTTATGCATAAAATACCCACAGGTGGAGAATGTTAAGGGGTTCAGGATCCTCAACACCCTTAAACGAAGCTAACTAATATATTCTTGATCCCACATTTTGTGTTATTATAAATTGACCTAACTAGTTTGTGGTGAATTTATCACACAAATGGCTAGGCAAGTTAGAGTTCTATTGACCCAAGTGTTGTAGTTGAGTTGGAGAGGAGAGGGCAATCCTCCAAGGGCGGTCCCAGGTTCAAATATCCACCCTACCAAAAATTTGAATTGGGTATCCAAAATCGAATTGATAATGTTTGTGCGGGCAGGGTCGGGTGTGACTCCCGGGTGACTTTGACAGTGTAGAACCCCTGTTCGTGGTCTCTCAGACCAAGGCGGTCCGCAATGGGTTTTTTGCTTAAAAAAAAAGTTAGAGTTCTATTGATTTTATTTGAGCACAAGATCACCAACATGGAATTTCCTAGGATGAACCTTTGTATCATAAGCTCATTTAATATAATCTTGATAAACATGAAGATGCTCAAGAGAATTAATTCATCTTTCATAAATAAGCGTAAGTTGATAAAGGTGAGTCTGCTATGCAACATCGTCATCAATGAATTCTTGTAATAAGATGTACAATTAGAGAATTTAAAGCTCCAGGGGAATAATGACCTAAGCACCATATACTAGCAAAAATAGAGTTGCCCCTATTGGTGTTCTAAAACTCATCTTGTAAGCCCAAAGTTCTAGAGGTAGCTAAAGATGCCAATCCTTATGATGATTATTAACTATTTTCTTTAGGATGGCAATAACCATTTTTTTTATGCCTCAACTTGTCTATTAGTCTACGAATAGTAAGGAGTCAAAAACTATGTTGTATGTGATATTTGTTGCATAAATATTGAACATCCTTATTTTTAAATAAATACTCATTATCTACGATGATTTTAGATGGAATACCAAAATGACATATTAATGGAGTAAAAAATCTGTGATGCATGCACCTATTGTACTAGTAAGTGGGATAGCTTTAACCAACTTTGTAAAATACTTAGTGGTCGTTAGAATAAATGTGTGTTGGTATAAGGATAAGGGCAATATTTTACAAATTAGATCAAATCCCCATTGCAAAAAATGCCACAACAAGTGAATAGGTTGTAGCGCTTGCAAAGGTACATGGGACAAATTAGCATGATGTTGATATTTGATGCACCTTTTGACATAAGTGCAAAAATATTGGTCCATCATAGGCTAGTAATAGCCCATGTAGAGGATGTGATTTATAATGGCCATACCACTAAAATGGCCACCACATATACCATTGTGAGCTTGCAAAATAGCCCAAGTATATTCTTGGGGCTCTAGACATCAAATAAGTGCACCGTCATAACTTCAATGATATAGTATATCTCCTAACAAGACATATTTAATCACTTTTTCTTGAATATTTATTTTATTTCATGCAACAAGCCTATAGGAGGGCTACCAAGCTTCAAGAAATCTTTAATTTAGGAGAACCATTCTTTATATTGACCATCTTGAACTAAATTAACAGCTTGTTCTTCTCTAAAAACACCTCGTGAGAATATCGATTGAGGGAGGATATTAAGATAAATGGTTGTGACATTATCATAAGGAACATATAGGATTAAGTATCCCCAAGAAGTAATTTTCAAGAAGTCTTGACTTTGTGAGAACTAATATTTAATGTGGTTTAATTTGTACCATGTGGATGCTTTGCTCTTCTGTAGAAGCATCTCATGAAATCATGGACTGCAAGAGCGTTTTGACATGGATAGTGGTGACATCATCTGATGGATTTTATAGAATTAAGGATCTCAATAAAGCCATGGTATTCACAAAATGGTTTGAATAATGAGTTACAACCTTTGATGTCATACCACTCAAACTTTACAAGCAAATTATCCGCGATGGTATTGTATGATTTCAAGACTAAGTATTTGCATTGGTAGATTTCTTTTACATAATTGACTATGAGAAAGGACTCATCAAATATTTTAAGTCTCTTGACATTCATGATGAGAGTTTTTCGAATATCCAAAATGAGAGCTTCATACTCAGTATTATTGTTAGTGCATGTGAAATTGAGTTTGAATGAAAGGGGAATAGGAGCCCCTTGTGGTATGAAAAAGATGATTCCTGCACCACCCCCTTGCTCACACTTAGAACCATAAAAGAACAATATGAGATCAAATTTTTGATTTTATTCTTTTGGTTCTTTTAAGCTAGATAATGCGAATATTTCATCATTAGGTAGCTCAATTATAATAGGCTTATAATAAAAAATGGGTGCTTCTGATAGCTAGTCTACAATGACCTGGCCTTTGATAGATTTTTGTCCAATAAATTCTAGGTGGAATTCCATAAAAAGCATGATCCATTTTGTAGTATAATTTTTATGATAGGTTTGACTCATCATGTATCACAAAGGGTTATCCTGAGGGATGACATATATTGTTTTATTAATCATGTAATGATGAAGTTTCTTGGTGGTGAAAACCACTACTAGATAGAGTTTCTTGACATAAGCACACTTTACCTCATATGATATGAAGGTGCAAATTATGTAATATATGGCTTGTTCCTTATTTACTTCATTCTTTTAGGCCAACATGGTCCCTAAGTTAAAGTGAGTGGCCAAGATGTATAGTAGAAAAGGTGCACCAGGTATCAAAGGAGGCAATACTAGCGTAGAAGCCAAGAATTGCTTGATATATTCAAATACCTCTTAACAATCTATATCTCAATGGATGGTCACATCCTTTTATAGAATATGATTGAATGGATGACACTTATTTGATAGTTGTGCGATGAAATTTTGGATGACTTGTATCTTCCCTTGTAATCTACGAAGCTGTTTAAGGTTGATGGGGGAGACATTTGTAATATTGCTTCAAACTTGTTTGGGTCAACTTCAATGCCCCACTTAGAAACTATGAAACCTAAGAGTTTTCCAAAATTGATGCCAAAGACACACTTCTTAGGATTTAAGTGTACGTTATGCTTGAGGAGGTGATCAAAGATGTTTTCTAGAACACCTATATGATCCTGATGTAATAAATATTTGGCCAAAATATCAGCATAATATTTGATAATCTTGTCCATGTAGCCATGAAAAATGTACGTTATTACCCATTGATAGGTAGTGCCGATATTATTTAAGCCAAAATGAATGACCTTGTAGCAAAATGTCCCCCATGACATAGTAAATATCACTTTGGCATGATCTTCAAGATTGACTCAGATTTGATTGTATCCTGAGAAGCCATCCATGAGGGAGATCATTTCATGGCCTATTGTTGTATCTACCAGCATATCAATTTTGGGAAGAAAAAGTTTATCCTTGGGGATCGCTTTATTGAAATAACAAAAATTAGTGCATATGTGCCCCCTCCCATTCAATTTTCTAACAGGTACAATGTTGGACATCCATTTGGGGTAATCAATAGGTTAGATGAATCCTGCATCCAATTTTTGTAATTCATCCTTTATCATAAGAGCTATTGTTGGATGTAACTTTTAGTTTTTTTTCTTGACTGGTTTAATTGTTGGATTTAGCTTTATATTGTGGACAACTAAGTTTGGATCCAAATCAAACATATATTTTTCTATACTTCTTTAGAAGAGCAAAGAATGCAGCACATTATTTGGTTGAAATACCTTTCCCCAAATTGAGAATCTTAGGGTGTTCAATATCATCACTAATATCTATATCAATTGTCTCTTCTATTAACATATGGGATCCATACTCTAAATGATGAGGAGTAAGGATCAAATGTATGTCATTTTCTAGATTGAATGAGTTGGATACATCATTAGGCTCAATATCAGCTTGTGAGACATCTAAATCAGTATGCAATAAGAAATGGAATGGTTTAACATATCCTCAAAAGGGAGAAAATCGTATGGTGATGGTGTAAGAGTAGCATGTTTGAAATAAATAGCCTCAATATTGAGAGGAAATGATTGGGAAGGGCTATCTAGACTATGAATGGGAGTGGTGAGATTAATAGTTGGTATATGAACTTCATTTATGGGTGGGAAATTATGATCAAATATGAGTGGATGCAAATGTATAGGGGTGTTTGAGGTGGAATTGAGATGACGGGGTGCACCCTATGGGAAACGGGGACAACCAGGTCCTTGGATGGGAGAAGCTAATGCCAAATAGGCAGCTACCTTGGAAAAATATGAAGATATAATTCATCAAGATCTGTGAGAGGCTTGATGGGGGAATATTATTCTTCTAAGCTAAAATTATTGATGGATAAGGTCTCCCAAACATATTCTAACCCCCAGTCATTTTATAACTCCTAATCATCTTCTAACTCCTGATAATTTGACCCATTAGAGTTAGCAATAGATAATGTAGCAATATTCATATGATCTCTAAGTAGATGAACATTACTAGTATTGGCATACTCATTGCCATCAATATCTCCCTTAAATCCTAAGTTAAGGTATTGAATATAATCAACAAGAAGCTCATCAGGAATGCGTATACCATATCCCAAGTTTGATTTATCTATTGAAAGCTGATAATGCAATTCTAGAGGGGTCTGGGAACCTTGTTCATATCATCCTAAGCCATTTTTGTGTTAATAATGGTGATATAAATATCACATAGCAAAGGATTGGTATGAAATATAATCAATATATGCTTGAAATGGCTCTTCCTCCTTTGTATAGGAGGTGTTTCTGTGGATGCATAAATACCATCATAGACAAAATTTGTTTGGCTTGGGTAGGACCCTACGGGTACAATGGTACCTATGTGTAATGGTGTACTACACGAGCGATCAAAGTCTCTAATTGACTCTACGAGTGGGGTGAATGTAACATCTTGTACTAGATATTCACCAATACTCAGATTCATCATGCAAATTGTGACTTATGGTGACTTTGTTGGAGGAGATGATGATGAATATGTGGGTTGTGATGATATCTATATGGTGATGAGTGGTTCCTCCCTTTGATGGAATCATGGGTGAAAGTTACAAAAATTGTTGAAATCAAAGGCATGAGAGGTGTGATGGATGGTTGAGATGTTAATGTGTCTTTTGATGAGGGTGGATATGAAGGTGATGGAATAGGTGCCTTTTCTAGATTTTGAGTGGGGGAGTCTAATTATGATGAAGGAATTCCTAAAGAAACCAATGAAGAGGGTTGATTTGGAGGTGGTGGTTGTGGAGTGATAGATTATCATGATGTGAAAGTTGTGTTTTGGATGGGGTTATTGGGATGAATTTCTAGATGTGTGGAAGGTAAGGTGGATTCCTAGGGATGCAAAACCATATTGTAAAGTTTGAAGGGCTCCAACTAAGCAGGGACATAGTGAAATTGGCTTTCATGTATATACTTGATGCACTAATGCAATATAGAAGGCATGAATTTCATATCTTGAATCCAGGGCCTACCAAGCAATATGTTTTATTGCATGGCTCCTTGCAGGAGATGACATAGTACATGAATAGTCTTATCCAACCTGAATAGGAAGAACTATTGTGCCAATGGTGGAACATATGGCATCATTAAAAACTCAAAGGGTTAAAGTGGATATCATGATGCAATATTGTGTAAGGTTGAGATGTTGGAGGGTGGTAGAGGTGATAATGTTAATTGAAGATCCTATGTCAATCAAGACATGTTTTAAGGGGATATTATCCACACTAGCAATGATATGTAATGGTGGATCAGATACCTTGATGGGTATCATCTAAATTTTATGATATTAAAATGTTATCACATGATATTGATAAGTTTGAACATGCCCCACAAAATTTATGAAATAATTAGGGTCTTTTGGTTGCGGTTCAATAGATATTAAGATCTCCATCAGAGCCTCTTGATGTGGGGTCAATTGCTAAATCAGCTCCTACATGGAGAGTCTTATTAATGATATTCTTAACCTTTGAGTAATTCTATTATTTAGTGTGAGCACCAAGTGAGATGAAGTAGGCATGATAAAATTTGATATAGGTGGTGCCTGTTAAGTTGATGGAATATTGGTAGGATCCACAGATTGTGTGGGTTGCATTGAGTACCATCTATTCCTCATCATGATGTTGATCATTCCCTTGAAAACTTGGTTAGGTGGGGTGGTATGCACTTGATTAACCTACTTAGATTATTTTGTTTTTATAGCAGGTGTTGTGTTTATTTTGTGTTGAGGTAAAGGATCTTGGAATATACCTATATTTTTGTTGTTGGAGGTACGAGGATTATTGATTTGAAACTCTTGTCTCTCGATCGTGTCCTGCACTATATTATTGAATGAGTAGAATTATTGAATGTCATACCCTTTCTATCAATTATATGTGTAGTATTAATCCTCTCTAAAAGATAAATATTTAGGATGATTCAGATCCAGTTGTTAGATCTCAGGGAGAGTAATTTCTTATGCCTCACATAATAGATTAAAAATTGATACCAAATAATTTGATAATAGCATATATTTTCAAGGTAGTTGATGAGGTTGAGTTTGTATTTGTTGTTGTTATGATGTATTATTTGATGGTAGGTGGTACTGCATTGGTGGGGTTTGGGCTTGTTAATTATCTGGTTACACTGGATCTCGATTTGAGGGCCCAAGGGCACTTAAGATAGCCTAGCTCACCAGAGCTACCTTTGGCTGATTTTGGCCACCCTTTGCATTTTTATTGGGCCATTCCTTCTTATAGAGTTTACTTTATCCTTCCTAGACCTTGATATCATCGATTACCTTCACCTGGACCAAGGCCTCCTCGAAAGTCCTATACTACTTATGTTGCAATAATAATGAGATAAATTTGGTGCAACTCCTAGTAAACATTAGAGTAAGTTATATTATGGGTATGTTGAAGAGTAATTTGGTTATGACAACCCTCCACCTGTTTCCCTAGTCCATGATCAATTCATCCTCAAATTGGAAAAGATTATATATATTAGTTAGGGTGGCCTTTTCTTGATGTTGAAGTCAAAGCACTCCAAAAATACATCAGCCAATTTTTCAAAGGTGAAAATACTATGGCATGGAAAATGGTTTTACCATGCCAAAGCATCCCCAGTGAGCATTACAAGGAATTTTCGAAGCATGTGGGGGTCACTATTCTGAATATGAAAGTAATTGTTCATGAAGCTTGTCACGTGTTCCTATGCATATTCATCATCCTTGAAATTATCTAATTTTTGCATCTCAAAGTGCTCAGGATAGGGAAGTGATGGAACAAATGGATGAAGAGGTTGATTGGTAAGTTTTTGTAGGGTAGGTTTCTGGTAACCCAAACTTGAGGCTTAATTTTCTAAAGAGTTGAGGTGCTATATCAATAAGTTATAGGCCTCTAGTGAGATGATGGCATTCACTCACCTTTGGCCTTCATGAGTTTTAAGGTTCTATTTTTGAGGAGGTGGTTGGTGACTGTTGTCAACAGGCATGTCACTATATGCTATCTTAGGGTGCGTATCAATTTGTTCTTAATACTCTAGTTGTTTCTCATCATAAGATTCAAGGTCTTGTTGATATGGGTATGCTTGATAGAATTATAGTGAATGAGGTTGGTGATAATGGATGGGTAGTGGTATATGATGTTGATTGTGACTTTGATTCAGGTGTGGGTACAATGGAAGATTTTAATTTAGGCATGGTGGAATATTATGATTTTGGGCTTGGCACCCTAGGTGTTGTTGGGCCGATTACCTTTGTTGTGTAAGCGTGGGTATCCTATGATGCATAACCCATTACAATTAAAGTTCCAAGGTTATACTAGGTACCTGGTTTCAATTTTTGAGGTTGGTGGTGTGGGGCCTATTCACTTGTGTGTGAGTGGTAAAAACAAATATGTTTTGTGCCTCAGTTCTAGAGATCAATAGTTTATTTTTTGGGTCATGAGAGGCTACATTGACTTGATATTACTATCGAAGGGTGGGTTATGTGTAATAAGGATGTGTCAAAGTACACTGTCCTTGATTGTATTTTCTATCATAAGGTATAGCATGAGGATAAATATCACCATCCCTAGACCCATGAACTCACATGAAAAATGCATGAACTAACATGGGAGCATTGTTATGAACCTGAGTGGTGTACATATTTAAATAATCATATTTATGGCTCATCCAAGGATGATCAGCTAGGGTAGCTTGAACGTCCATGTCTTGTTATGGGGTGAACTCCTAATCCTAATCTATGGGAGTCATAGGTTGAGCCAAGATGTGAATGTGTGGTAGGGACCTCCTAGATGTTTCAGCTTGGATGTAGTTGTCCCTATAAAAAGTGTGCAAGGTATCCTAATCCAGATAATCCATATCTTGATCACAATTAGGACCTATAGATGAATTATGAATTAGGACGTCCAATGTGTTGAGGTTAGTAGAGAGATGGATGATATTTGTACCAGGATGATTACATCACCACTCCAAGATAATAAGGTCCTATGGATCAATTTAAAAATTATCCCTAGCTTTGGGTGATGGATTAACAGTGTATGCTTGTGAATGAGCCTTGCTATGTGTTACAACCATCTACCAGGAAAATGATGCATAAATAACCACAAAGACACCTTAAATCACTTTCTAAACTATGCAAACAAAATAAATAGATAGTCAAAAAAACACTCTTTTTGTTTTGATTTTTATTGTTTTTGTGTTTTTCAAATCTACTCCTTAGAAACTAAGGAAGGATGAAATGATCACTATAGAAATGTAGTTTGTGTGCAACCTCTATTGAGGAATGTAACACAAAAGACAAAAATGGATTTCTATAGGTAATAGATGGACGATAGGTGATGCTATAATAATAATACACCCCAAAGAGAGGTCATGCTATCTAAAACCTGCTACTTGTCCAACTGGGATTTCGCTTCACACTTGGGTTTGCTCATTCATCATTCACCTTAGGCATCATTGGAGTGGAGGGTGCTATATTAGATGGTTGGTGTAGGTTGGAATCAATAAATCCAGAAGAACAATCTCTCATGGGAGCATGTTGTGCCTCCTCTATTTTTGAAACACATCATTGTTCTACCATTACTACAACCTCATATATTGTAGCTAAAGATGGTTCATCAATATTTTTCCTTAAATATGTAACAAGTATAGGAGGTATGTCTCCCATGTATACTTGAATAGCTTTCTCTTATGTTAGGTCGTAACTTTTCCACACTTTAGTGTACAACTCATAGAACCTATCATTAAATTGACTCATGGATTCATTAGGTTTTTTGTAGATAGATTCAAACTGATTTTTTAGGTCACCTTGTTTTCCAAAATAGTTAAGAAATACTGCTTCTAGCTGAGCCCAAGAAACATTAACCTTAAAATGTAATTGGCCATACCAACCCATTGCTTTGTCATCCAATATGTAAGGGAATAACCTACAAGCAACATCCTCATGGAAAATTTTCCATTGAATTAACATGCTCTTGTAGATATCCAAATTTTGCATGTATCCCAATGCCAAATTCTGCCCACACTGCGGTGGACCCTCCAATATACATTCAAGAATTTGATGGGGTATTCCAAGTATTTTTAAAAGACTATAATAGTCCCCTAACAAAGATACCATTTTTTTCTTAGAGATACCATTTCTGCTCTTAGTTCATCAACTATTACCATTAGTGAAACTCAAAGAATAATTTTAGAACCAATTTGGTTAGTCAAATAAAAATATCTTGCAGAGAAGCATGAAATGACTAAAAAATCTCAAATATTTAACATATTAATCATCATGTTAGCATCATCCAGAAGATATACATCAATTAAACCATGGCATTAAGAACATTCTCAAATTTACAAAAAGGTTAGCATCAATGCATCATAAAAATGGAGAATGTTAGAATCAATGAAAGTAATCATATGGAAACAAAACCTCATTAATCAAGACCAATGTCTATGAATAAATATTTCAAGTAACATGAACAACTTAGCATCTAGATAGCAATAAAATAAATCAATTCATGTCCTCCTAGCTCTCAAAGTGTTGAGTGCTAAATGAGGTCAAAGATGCTAGTCAACCGGACTTGAAATATTTAGCAATTCAAAGCTCTCATGGTTACACCAAAATCATATTATTCATTACATGAACAATTAAACAGCATTTAGAATAACAATGAATAATTTAGCATAAATAAAATAACACCAATTCATGCCCTCCTTCTAGTGCCAAAATGTTTACTAGTAATTTTGCCCAATTGCAAAACCACACTCACCTTAGGATCTTGATCACAAAACCCTCTCTTGCAAAGAAGTTAAAACAAAACAACTTCTCCAAGGTTCTGCTATATTAGCATTGCACATGTGTATTAGTAATCTCAATAAAGATATATCAATGAAATGCTAGGAATACCTTAGTGATTGCAAGTAACTGTTAACAAGGGGCATGTGTTGGTTTATTTTATTATGCCATATTAATGATTGTTCATGAAACTTAAATAAAAGCAAATGTGAATTGGCCCTCATATGACCATGATGTAAGCCTTAGTTCCTTTTATATTGAATTTTCTTAGGTCGATTTTATCTTCTTTTGATTAAGTAGATTTTAAACAAGTTTTTCATATTGCATTAAACCCTTCTTTAAACATGAAAATGAAGATTAAAAACCATCTACGAATGTGAATCTGAAATAATAAAAAGATCCATTGAATGTAGCTTCTATCATGAAGATACATATAAAATTTGATATAATTAATAAATTTTCCCTCTTTGATGAAATTAATTTTCATAAAGAGAGAACAATTTATTGCCCTCGAATAATGGCCTCAAAATGTCATCATATATTATCCCTCTTTAATGAAATCAATTTTCATAAAGAAGAAATAATTTAGTGCTTTAAAAAAAATACCTTTGATGTAATGTATAAACTACCTCTTTTTAACAAAACCAGAATTTTCGTAAAGAGAGGTGTATTTATTGCTCCAAAAATGATAGCTTATGGAATGCCATAAAAAATATCGATGGTGCAATCTGATTTGATTGATGTGTGACAACAATGTCTTCAGGATGAATGAATGGTGTGCATCCTTTTTCATGTGGGAAAATTGCATCAAAAAAACATCATTGGATACTACATTTTTAGTAGTCTCGAGACCTTATGCAAAAACTAAAGAAAACATGAGTATTTTATTTTACTATAGGATAACACATGTTCCTCTTGGAAGTTGATTTATTCATGTCTGAGGAGTATACTTGGGTCATTGAAAAGAAGATGTGAACTTTGGTAGTTTAAAATTGGTAAGAAAATGGGTTATGTGATCAAAAATAAAAATAGGCATACTTTGGTCTATGAAAATTTTTGACTTTGAATGCACATGGATTTTGGCACCATCATGGCTCTGATTGCTTCTCTGATGTCGAAGATAGGAGTCATCACTATGTTGGAATAAATGTACCTTTATTTGTATGGAAGATAGGTGCCTCGTCTCTGCTTTGCAAATACAGGCACCCCTTTTGATTGAAATACATGCATCTTACTTCGACCCACTGGATACAAGCGTCGCCTATTTTTTTGGTAAGTTAAAAAAATTGTATTGATGAGGGTATTTGAAAGGTGCCCTAATACCTTAGTACAAAAGAAAAATTAAAGGATGCAACATCCACAAACACCTAATGACATCCAAACAAAGCCTATTATTGTGAATACATGCACCTTTATTGTGAATACGAGCGCCGTCTATTATTATGAATACATGCACCTTTATTATGACTTTTAGGATACTAACACTTGCAAAAAAAATTATTTTTTATTTTTTATAATAATATAGGCACCTCTTTTATATGGGATATAGGCACCTTATGTAGAATATAAGCACTGTAAAAAAAAATTGGATATAGGTACCTTTGTTGTGTTTGGGATATAGGTGCCTTTTCTTTAACTAAAAAGTCAATGTTTGCTAGATTGACCCAAAGATAGGTGCATTTCTTCGATCCGAATATAGGTGCTTCCCCTTGGTGATAGTCAATGTCCACTGCTTTGACTTGTATATAGGCATTTTATTTCATTCAAAAGTAAACACATGTACATGTGTCCACCTGTAAGTGTTGCCCTCATGGTGAAAGGTTGGCACTTTCTTCATTTGTTTATCATCCTAGAAAGTGGAAAAAATGCAAGGCATTGAGGGCTTATGCTGATAGTCCTAGTTTGACCCAGCTGCCTATAGATTATATTCAGAGTTTCATTTCCTACAAAAATAAAAACACAAACATATGTAAAAAAAATAGGAATCGTGGCCTATGCCTAATAGGCCTAGGTTACCCAGGTTGCCTACAGATTACATTCAGGGCATGTAATCCTACAAAATCATAAAAAAAAAACAAAAAGGAAAAGCTTATGCTAATTAAAAATAATAATATAAAATGATTTTTTTTGTGAATGCATACACGCCCATCAATTGCTAGAAAATAAATTTCATTGTAATGGGTTTCCCCCATGCTTGTTTTGGATCTAATCATGTGGATTGGAGGCATATGATACAACCATAAGTGTTGACCATTGACTATCGATATGATGCCATTACCATCAATGGTTCTAACGTAGATAGCACCATTGTTGATTATCTCAACCACTTCATACGAATCCATCCTCCTCTGCATGAGCTTCCCTTTCTACTTTTGGAATCAAGAATCATTAAGCAATGCCCAATCTTCATCCTTAAACTATTTAAATTGTATGTGGTGGTCATGCCACCTAGCCCTTTGTATCTGCATGATTTTTATGCTCTACGGTGCATCTTGTCGTACTTATCCAACAGGTTAAGTTGGTGAATGTGTTATTTTTGCACAACATCCAAATTTAGATTCAACTCTGTAGAAATCCATAGGGTTTTAATTTCAAACTCGATTGGAATAATGGCATTTTTTGTACACCAATTGGAATGGTATAAAACCTATGGTGGTTTTCCAAGTAGTGCGATATTTCCAAATTGCTTTCGATAGATGAGCTACCTAGTCCTTTCTGTGTTGTACCATTTTGGTGAGAATGGTCTCCAACTTTTGATTTGTGACTTTCACTTATCCATTTTCTTATGGATGATAGGGGTGGTTTTCTTTTTCTAGATTTGATACTACTTCATCAACTCCTAAATCATCTTAGAGGTTAACTGGGTTCCCTGGTCAGTAGTAACTTCATTAGGAACACCAAACTTGGTGAAGATTGATTTGTACAAGAAATTGACTAGAGTTTTTTCTTTTATGTTTTGTAGTGCCTAAACTTCAACCCATTTAGTTACATAGCCATTGTAAACTAAAATATAACTTTTTCACTTGAATATGGATTTATTGGCCCAAAAAAATCCATTTCCCACTTGTCAAATTGTTCAATATGCACATGGGGATGAAGTGGCATCTCATCTCGAAGAGTTGGTCTACTCTTTCGTTGATGTTGATCACACTGGCTAACATGTTTGGTTGCATCATTAAATAAAAAGGACTAGAAATACCTGGTCCATAGAACTTTAAATGCAATTCTCCTTCTTGAAAAATATCCACCACATGGTTCATCATGGCAAGCCTTTAGAATTTTTGTGGTGTCATTTTCTACAACACACATATGTATGATTTTATTGGGTCCAATTTTAAACAGGCATCCATCAATCCATGAGAAGGCTACACTTTTCTCAATCAAAGTTTGAGATTCTCCGGGTGAGAGTGTAGGAGATATTTTACCTGTGACTAAGTAATTAGCCATATCTACATACCATAGAATATGTTCATCAAGTGCAAAGAGATGCTCATCTAGAAATTAGTCTTCAATGGTGGTGTGATCCTAAGAGATTAACCTAGAGAGAAAATCTGCAACAACATTATCCCTATCGGGTTTATCAATAATGGTTACATCAAATTCCTACAAAATTAAAAATCCACCTAATAATTCTACCACATACTATAGGTTTATTCATCAGATATCTGATGGTTGTATGATCTATGTGCACAAAAAGTTTATAACCTATAGTATAGTGGCAAAATTTATTGATAGCATGAACTACTGCAAGGAACTCTTTCTCTGTGACAGTGTAGTTGAACCCAACATTTGTAAGATTTTTATTGACATAATAGATAACATAAAATTCATCTCCATCCTTCTATCCTAGTGCTTCCCCAATAGCATTATTGGATGCATCAACATAAATATAAAGGGGAGGTTCCAATTGGGACCTCTCAGCATAGGAGCAATGGTTAGTTTTTCCTTTAAAAATTGAAATTCTTGCTCACACTCACCATTTTAAATAAACTCAGTATTTTTAGTCAACAGTGTATGCAAATATTTGGTAGTTTTGCTAAAATATTGGATAAAACGTCTATAGTATCCAGTAGAACCTAGAAAACTATGGACATCTCTCTAAGTTTGGGGAGTAGGAATATTTTTAATTACTTCAATTTTTATTTGTATACCTTAATCCCTTTCATAGATATATAATGTCCTAACATTATCCCTTCTTGCATTAACATAAAATATTTTTTACTACTAAGAGATAGGTTTATTTCCTAACAATGCTGGAGTACTTTCTCTAGATTAGTTGTAGCTTCTTCAAAAGTTTCATCATAAATGGTAAAATCATCCATATATACTTCTATAGTCTCTCCAACCATATCTAAAAAGATACTAAGAACCACCCACTGGAAAGTGGAAGATGTGTTACATAACCCAAATAGTAATACTCAATAAGAAAAAGTCCCCCATGGACAAATAAACATGGTTTTGTCCTGGTCTTCATTCCCTTTTTGAATTTTATTATATCCACTAAATCCATCAAGGAACAAAAAGTATTTTCATCCTGCCAAGGTATCGAGGACTTGGTCAAGCATTTGCAAGGCATCAATATTTAAGACTTCACAATTTGGTTCTTCCAACAAATGAGTGGATTGTGCAAATGGATAAATGATTAAGTTTTTTTATATTCTATCCATCTAATATTGTCATTTGTCCTATCCTACAACTTATATAAACATCAATTGTGGCTAACCAAGGTCGACTTAAAATAGGTGGATAACCACCCAATATAGATCTAGATTACAAAAATAAAAAATATGTTGGATACTCCCATGCATCTACTATTACAACATCTTCTAGCATTCCCTTTGTAAGTACTATAGATCGATCAACCAATTGGAGAACTATTTTGGTTGGCCTCATATTTGTGAGTTGCTATTTTTGCATGGTTTTTTGGGGTATGACATTTAAGCAGCTCCTATATCTACTAGTGTGTTGGGTAACTATAAGCCTACAATTTGAACTATTAACACTGGGCTTCTTGTATTAGAGTACTTGGGATGGTAGGTGTTTCCTAACATGATATCATCCAACTGACCTACCACATTAACTATTTTTTATGGTTTTCTTATTAGTTTCTTTAGACATTAATGGCCTTCATTATATTGAAACATCTCTAGTGGCCTAATAAAGGTAAATCATGATTGTCATATTTTTTAAGTCTTTCATAATATTAGTTACTGGCTGCATTAGATTTTTGGGTTCTTGTAATCTCTTCATGAAGTGTGGAACCCCTTCATTTTTGTGTTTTTCAACAGTTACAATTTTTTCCATATCATCTACCAAAGGTGGTTATTCTTCTACCTCTAATTCTATATCCTCTTCCTCCACTATAAGAGGATTTGGATCTACTCCTAATTGCCTACCTGATCTAAGTTGTACATGATTGCAATCTACTCAAATATGATACATGGGAAACATCTTTGTATCTACTTGATAGGTGGGAAGACTTATCTTATTGTTCAGATTTGGAGTTGGTTATGCATGTAGCTGATTTAGCCTAGAAGTAGGAGGTTCTAGCAAACTAGGTTGCAGTAGGGCTTGAGTTGTATTTTGTGGAGGTGAAGTCCATAAATTTTAATTCCACCACTATGGGCTAGGTTGTTGGTATGGCATCCATGGATACGGGGTGTAAGGAGTAGATACTTGGGTGGCATTCATACAAGGTACTTGACCCCACCATCCCATATTGGGTGGTTTAGTTTGTACTTGGTTAATAATATTGGATCTCCCATAGGGTGGTTGAGTTTCTCCTGTTACCCATAAAATATATTTTTTCTACTTCAAGTTATTCTTTTATGTTTGCTATTTGTGGGTACAACCTTATTTTATGATCCTATTGATAAATGGTACACAGTCTTACTTTATTTTTTGGACACTCATTCTTAGTGTATTTTCTTCTACATTTTGGGCAAAAGAAGGCTAATGTTGCTTCAATTTCCCATTTTTTTTGAATTAGGAGTGTATCTAATTGAAGTGCAAGTTATGATAACATTCAATCTTCATGTCATCCAACATATCACCCATTTCTGCCTTAGATACAGAGTCTATGGTTTTTGTGAATCAATTGGTGGGTTTACCTTTTCTTATTGAATAATTTCAACACAATCATCGAATACCTGGCATTTGATGTTGGTAAATATCACCTCCTAATAAAAAATTTAAAGCTTCTAAGGATTCATTTGAGATCCCCCCTTAAGAATATTCTTAATATTGTGTGGGGTGATTGTTGAATGTTGAAGTTAAATCTATCCCAATAATCTTCCAATGACTCCTCCTCTCTTTGGGACATATCTAGGACTTCTTCCTTAGAATCTTGTGCCATAACAAAGTCTTGGTATTGTTATAGGAATATTTTTTTCATAACCTCCCAGGTAGTAATGTGTTTCTTCGTCAAACTGATGAACCAATGTAGTGCTAAATCATCTAGTGTAGAGGGAAATAATTTCAATTTTGGCATCTGCTTTATAGTCTACTGATCTGCAAAGTACATAAATTTGAAAAGGAATATATCAGGGTCCTTAATTGGTAATCCCCTAAAATTATGAATATGAGTAGGATATATGTGTTTCATCTTGGTTTCTCCTCTAGATTCCTCAATGGGAAAATCAAAACTAGTTGAAGGCTCTTCTACCTTAGCCATATTTTTAAATAATTTAGGTTCTACACTAACTACTTTCAAATATTATAACAAAGCGTTACACTTTTTTTTCTTGTCTTCTGTTAATATTCCTAAATCTAAATTTGAAATGGTTTCCTCTTCTACTTCTTTCCACAATTGAGTGTTCAATAAATCTTTAGATGTTTTCTCTTTCCCTAATGATTTCCACCTTGGATCAGTTTGTTCAAATATTTGATTAATATGCCAAGGTGTTTTAGGTGGAGATGATGGTGAAGCTTTAGGAAGTGTTTCATATTCTTAAAAAATTATTTCAAAAGGTGGTTCAGTTATTTTTGGAGTAATTTCTTTTCTAACAAAGTGTTTGTTTGATCTTCTTAATTATAGTGGAGTCATACAATATCAGGTAAAGAATCTATGGGTAAGCTAATCTAAACTATAATTTTTAGGTTTGACTGACCTATATATTTGGAATACCACAATTGACACTCCCCAATAATGGCACCAAAATGGTGAGTAGAAAATATGTTTTTGAAAATAGTTAATTTTTCTTCCATTTAATTTTATCAATCTGGGAGTTCATACACTTGCTGAGTATTTGTACAAAATATATTCATGTAGTAAACTGGAATATGAGTCCTATGTATCACTTGGTTTGGTGGAGGTGTTTTTTTCGTGTAGTTTAAGTTCATCCAAATTGGCAAAAAATAAGTGCAAGAAATTAAACACTAATGGAAACTTGTAGGAAAAGTAATTTAAATTATAAAACACATGACTAAAAGGAAATTGTAGGAAATTAAACACTCTTGTAGAATTTAATAAAGAAGGAAATTATAGAAAATAAACACATTGTGTAGAATTTAATAAAGCAAGAAATTATAGGAAATAAACACATTATGCAGAAATAAATAAAGTAGGAAAACACACTTGTAAAAATAAAATAACAGGAAATAAACAACATAACTAATAAAAATAAGAATAGGGAAGGAATACTACCTGGAGTGGGCCTAGGATCTTGCATACATCCATCCAACTAATTCACACGATCACTCTTTCGTACACACAAATAACACAAACACTCGAGACTTTTATTAAAAAGAATGCAAATTATTGTTTAGGTTCGATATTGTTCGCTTTAGGTTTATACAAAACATGGCCATCTCCTATTACAATTTTAAACTATAATAAAATTAATCACTTTGATGTGATTCTCTATAGTGGGCGCACACATAATTTAATTAAACATCTAATAAAAAAGCAACCATGCTAAAATTAATCATTTTAAGATAATTAGTGGGCGCACGCATGCCTTATGTTTTACAATAATATTTGTCTAAATTTATGCATGGTCTTCAATCCAACAATAAAATTGCACTTTATTCCATCAAATATAAGTGTTGTTCAGCCTGTCATTGGTATACAGGTGTCTTTCTAGCTTTTTGTTGAGATAAAGGTGTCGTATAGGCCTTTTCTATTTTGTTGTGAGTTACCATTATTTTCGATTGTCAGAGGATAAGCGCTCACTCTATCATTGGAATATAGATGCCTTCTAGCCTATTCCTAGGATTTAAGAACCTTTCTGTCACTGGAAGTCAATAACCTTTATGTCATTGGAAGTTAGTGCTTGTCTATCACTAAAATTCAGGTGCCTTCCAGCTTGTGGCCAAGATATAGGCATCATGCCTTAGAAAATTTAGACACTGTTTTCCAACACCGCTATATTTTCAAGCCATAAATCATTCCTTTAAGCACATCACACATGTTCCAATGCCAGGTCCATGTGGGACCTTGATTAAAAAGTGCAAAAACATAATAAAATATTGCATCTACACACATTTTACACTAAAAACACTCGTTAAGTATAATACATCATTTTCTATTAAATGCATACAATAATTTCATAAAAACTACATTTCTAATATAATAATACCGCATATTTATCTCATAAAAACATACAAAAAATAAGCATTTTTGGTGCTCAACAGAGGTCTTCAAGAAAAGAAATAAAAAGGCTTGGAGATCCTTGTTGTAGAAATTATAAAAGCATCATCAAAGGAGTTCCTAGAAGAATTCATTGGAGAAATGCACTACCAAGGAGAAGCTCCTGGTAGTAAAGGACTTGGGATAATTATCGCTATCTAACAACAAGACCAAGAGAGAAGGAAGAATCCAATGAATACCTCAAGATATTCATAATCTTGATAAGAAGATCTTGTTTGAAGTTAAAATTCAACAATAATATTGAAGGAGGATTTAGACAGAATAAGTCTACCAAATCCAAGAGATTTGGAGATTACCTCTCACAAGCAAGAAGGCACATTTCAGAAATAAGATTTTTTTGAATCTATAGCAGAAAATAGAAGATCACTTGAAGGATAAACCCATAAAACCCTAGGCTCAAGAGAGAAGGTTCGAGACCACATTTCGATGAAGTAAGAAGCTATTTTGGACAGCCAACAAGAAGTTGTGGAATTCATTCATCATAAGGTAGCAACTTGGTGAATATAAACACTAAGATCTACATCATCTACAAAAACCATTAAAGGTAAGAAACTTGGGTGTAATCGGTTGAACTTTAAATTAGGGTTCGTTATCAAGTTTTATTAAGCACCATATTTGAATTAAAGTTGTAAAAAGAAGGGCTCATATTACATTTTTCAAGAAGGTGCAAAATATAGTTCTTTTAAGAGATTAATTTATGCATAAAATAGGAGTTGTATGTATTTTGAAAGAAATAAATATATGATCTACCTATTATCTATCTAGAAAGAAAGAATACTACATCCTACAACATTGATTGTAGAGAAAAAATGTAGATTATTTTTAAGGGTTCTTTATAATTACTCTTAAAAGTTGCATAGATTATTAAGTGTGTCCGAAAGTACTTTGAGAGCTTATTTACAGAAGCAATAAGGTGATATTATTGTTACCTTTAAAGTGCATTAAGTTGGATATATTATTGGTTCATTGTACTATACTAGTTGTTCATTAAACTAGTTACTCTCAAAGGATTATTTTGTGTTTTTTGATTGTTAATATCAAGGGCATAAAAACCAGCATACTATCAAAGTATCTAGAGACACTATTTGATGCATAAAACCTATAGCATTTCATGGACAAAAAAATCCATCGATACAAATCAAAAAGTGGAGAATAAAACCACCATTAAAATCCTTGAATGAAGCTACAAATTGAGATTTTGTGAGTCTCAGATTCAAGGTGCACTTAGGGTTTCATTAAAAGTGTAAGTGCAAAAATTTCTACTTCCAAAAAGCATATTAGCTTGGAAAAGTTAGATATTAGTGTTGTTTAATAAGAAAGGTAAAAATACACTGCTCTCAAAATAATAATAGCAAGTAGTGGATATATCCAAGAATATAGAAGAAAGCATCAAATCATTCTACATAAGTCCTCAAGCTATACAATGAGGAGCCTTGATGACTATCTTGACCTGATATGGTCATGGTTTCATAGTTTTAAAACTAAAAATAAAGAAGCATGCATGTAATATAGGTTGCGTTTTTCTTATTTTCTTAGTTTTTCTATTCAAAACATGAAATAAACTATCCTAAGGTACGAAAATGTAACCTAGAATACTTTAGTTTGATATAAATATTGCATAACAATGTTGTTTTGTCCCTAGTTGGAGATCATCTTGCCCTAAGATGATTGAATAACAGGTATGGTATCGACTTGATATAGTTATGAATATGTACCTGTAATAATAATAAATAAGGAAAAATTAGCCATTTTTTTGATGTAACAAAACAACAAATGATGAAAAAGGGAGACCCAAAAGGGGTCCCACCATGATCACCATTTGAAAGCATGAAAACTTGCACCATACAAAAGCAAATGTATAACTAAAACACAATAGATAATCAATAAAATAGATCTTTTATTAATCAATAGTTTCAAGGTGTTACAAGAGAATCCCCTCAATGGATTTCATTCAGTGATACAATCAATACAATGAAGGGTGTTATTCCCCTTTTATCCCAAAAATTATCTTGGTGCAATGTGGGAGAGTCCCATTCCAGCATAATAATTGGGGAGCGGGTTTTTGAGACCACTTCCTAAGGGTTGAATCCAGACTCTTGTGTTGTATTTAAATCCTGTAACCTACACACAATAGAAATAAAAGCAGATCAATAGTATTTGTAGGGCCTACTGAGGTTGGACCCATGTTGATCAAGAAATAAAGTGAAATAAAGTGAATGGATGCATGAAGTAATGATAATATAAGCTACTATAATGGGATAATGTGCATAAATGAAGGATTTATAGCTAAAACAAACATGCAAGTGAAAACCTAATTAAATATGTAAAAAAAATGATCAAACTAGTCACCTAACCAAGACCATATCAGGTCGAGATAGTCTTGTTTGCATATCATCTCAAGGCAAGACAATATTTTTTGCATACAAATCTATGAAAATAGGTTCAAGAAATATTTGGATGACCTAGGGATGTGTTTTTTCGATGAATTTGTAGCAAACTATAGGTGATTGCATTGATTCAAGTGATCTAGAGTAGTGGTATTAATCAAGAAAAGTTTTTGGAGACAATGTTGAAACTCACGTGGCAACCCATCAACATCAATTCAAGAAGCAAGGAGGTGAGTTAATATTTCTATAGTACTTTGTTTCTTTGAGTTAAAAATTGTAGGATCAACAAACAAAGAGGGGTACCTCCATTTTATAGCCTCCTTGGCACACAACCAAAGAGGTAAGTGGAAATTTGGTGTAAACTCAACTACAAGAGACCAACAAAATGGACTCCAATCACATAACACAAATGCAATAATGGAATAAAACTGCAAATATATATTATTCTCATTCCTGAATTCACACCCCCTCTACAGAAGATTACAGTCCATCATATAGCAACTAAAAACCAAAGAAACCCTAAAAACATATTTTTTCTAAAACTCCTAAAAATAGATCTTCTTTCTAAAAACTTCTAAAAATAGAAATGATTTGGATTGCATCCAAATTTGGTGCACACATCCCTCTTACAATAACAAACCTTACTTTAAAATATTGTCTCAAATTAAGGTATAACAAAAGATAATAAACTTCTAACAACCAAAAAAACCCAAAAAACCCGGGAACCTATTCTAAAAGCTAATTTTGGGACACTAGATGGAGGAGTTAGGTCCCGAAAACACTTTTTTGGAGAGTCAGGCCAATAAAATATTTTCCTGATGTAGAACACACACACAAAACCACCTGTTAAATTTCAATGCCAACGGGTGTACGATTCACAAGTTATGGCTCTATCAAGGTGCATCAAAATTAGGGACAAACCGATTGCCAATTTGCAGTAGATTGTAGGTGGCAGGGGAAACTTTTATTTCCTATAGGCTGCCTAGCACTGGTGGAAAATTAGTCATCTATTTTATTTTTTATTTTCATGCGCACATGATCATCTCAGGTTGATATAGTCACACTTCCAAGACTATCTCGGGTCAAGGCGGTCATGCTTCCCATGGGGGAAAAGTGCCTTTTTTCTAGAGAAAGACACCAAATCAACTCTAATTCTGCCCAAGGTGTGTTGTGTGGGTTAGAAGGAGGTATTTTTGGGAGTCTCCTTGTGATGATTCATTTTAGGTGTCTATAATTACATTTGGAAGGTTGAGATCTTTTCTCCACGGATCATATCACACTTCCTTGTTTGTATGGTGGATATTGATCCTTATATATTTTTTGATCCTATAGCTATTATGGATATTCCTTACCTATATAAGCAAGGATTCTCCATTGTACTCACAATCAATTCTAACATATGATATGATATTGCAGTTTTTGTGTTAGCTTCCATTATCTTGTTTTTGTTTTTCAGTCTCTCTATTTTGGTTAATGTGGTGTGCTTCAACCCATTCGTCCTTGTGGTTTGGTTTATGTTTTGCATTTTCCATAATTTTTTTCATGATATCAGAGCTTTTAGGATTGTTGAAAACATCCATTGTTGAGGTTCGTATAGCCGGATCATGTTGAAGGTTTTATAGTTGGATATTGGAGGTTTCTAAGCCCTAGAAGGTGAAAATTATTTTTTTCTCTTCTATTATTTTTTGAATAGCTTATATATATTTTCTATCCCTTCATTGTATCTTGGTTGATCCCTCTAACCATGAGGATTTGCAAAAAGGTTCTATTTTTTAGAATTTTTTAGAGTTTTTTTGTGAGTTGTTTTAGTAGTTGCAGAACCATCGACAACCTTGTTCACATGATCGTTGTCGATCTAGAACAATCATTGATCTTTTATAACCACCAATGGCCACTGTTGAATATACATTTTTTTGTATATGTGTTTTTCTTACACACAGTCCATAATATATCTAATTTTTTACATCTAAAGCTGCTTATTGCAGATTTGGTTTTCTAAGATCTGCAACCTATCTTCTTCACTCCTAAGTTATTTCCAAATTTAAAACTTAGATCTACATTTTTTTTTTAAATTTAGTGAAAAACCCCTTACAAGGCCACCTTGGTCTGATAAACCATGACCAGGGGGTTCTACACCATTAAAATCGCCCAAGAGTCACACCCGGCCCTAATTGCACTAGCATGATCAACTGGATTTTGGGTACCCAATGTGTGTTTGGTAGGGTGGATATTTGAACCAGGGACCTCCCTTGGAGGATTGCCCTACCCTCTCCAACTCACCTACAACACATGTGTATCTTAGATCTGTATTTAATTTACTGATAAGTTTCATTAAAAATATATTTTCTAACAAATAAATAAATAAAACATATTTTGTTGGTAGTTCTATGTATTTGAAAACAACTTTGTAAAAGAAATATTTTTGTGAAGTTAGGTTTTTTTCTTTTTAGATCTAAAAATTTTTAGTGATTGTAAAAATCATATCTGGTCATATACTCTTTGTAATGCCTGAATTATAAAGGTATTTTATTTTTGAGGGGCTCTTATTTTTGGAAGCATTGAATAAAAATATTTTGGGTGGGGTGTCTTGGTATTGATTTGAATACCGTATTTATGGATCTTGCTTTTTATTTTTTGTGATTGAAAAATGGTTTTAGAGGATTTTGAGCCACTTAACTCACATAATTATCGCATAGAGAAACCACACATGATGACACTTATTCAATCTAAAGGTTTATCAAGATTAATCAAAAAGAGCTACCTGAAGTTACAAACGAGTATCATAAGCTTGTTCGTGATTGCAAAATGGATGAATATAAGGTATTAATTGGGATGCATGTGAATGATAATTTGTTGTTTCATTTTAATGATTATGACACTCCTTTTCAAATTTTGGAGAAGCTTGAGAAGCTATTTGGACAAGCGGACATTTTGAGAGTTTTACATCTTGATGTTGAACTTAGTGCTCCCAATATAGATGATTTTCCATCTATGGGTGATTTTCTCACTAAGTTTCAATCCTTGCTCACACTTTTAAAGGGTAGTGAAAAAACTAAAATGGATGAAGAATATATTTGCATGATCTTATCAAAACTTAGGGGTCCATTCCATGTGTTTGCTTTCACATTCTTTGCCAATATGGATTCCAATAAATCTGATCACAAAATGCCTACTTTTGAGAAGTTTTGTGCCAATATCTGAGGGAAGAATGTAAAGTTCTTAAATCTGAGAATTACATCTCCTCACATAAGGAATTTTTTGCATTTTTTGTTACACACCAAACCTAGCCGTCGGCTAGGTATTCCAAGTGTATAATAATTTATATATATTGTAGTTAGATTATTCCAAGTGGTATCAGTATTCAGGTTCGGCTACCTCCGCAACGCTGCTAAAAACTCTTCTACAGCAAATCCGACGGAACTGGTTCTTCGACGTACTCCCTACGACTCGGTTCGTTGGCCGTCCCAGCAAGCGCCCCACTTCCTCACAGCCAAACAAACGTCGCGAGTATTCCATGCAGTTGTGTCATTCGGTTCCACGCAAATGTTGTCCTATCGCATATCCGGTTACCACTTGAGCCGAAGTCAGGACGTCTGACTTACAGGCTAAATCACAGGCTTCTGCACAGAAAAATCATCATAAAACCAGCGCATAAACACCGAGCATTTTCGGCCAATCACAGCACGCGGTTAACGATTAATTAACGCCCCACCTAAGGTACAAATTTTATTTTAATTTTTGTTTCGGGATATATATCCCACATCTGCTGTGGGAAAGCAAGTCAGGTGCTTATATTGGGTTAGTCGCACCTTCAAGATTGTGACTTCGGTCACACCCTCATTTACCATCCCACGCGCGTGTTGTTTGGAGCGTGTCCGTTCGTGTCGTCGCGTCCGTTTGGTGTCATTTGGTGTCGTTTGGTCTTCCGTTCGATCGTCGCATCCGTGTCATCGTTTGGTCTTTCGTTTGTCTGGTGTCGTTTGGTCTTCCATTCGTGTGGTGTCATTTGGTCTTCCATTCGTGTTGTCGTGTCCGTCGTGTGTTTTTTGGTTCTTCATTCGTGTCATTGCGTCCGTGTCTGCGTTTGGTCTTTCGTTCGTGTCATCGCGTTCGTGTCTGCCAGCTGTCGCCAGTGTGTCATGTCTTCCAGCTGTCATATCCTCACGTCTAACTGTCGTGTCCTCACGTCCGTGTCCGCTTCATGTTTCGTGTCCTCGTTGTCCATCACCGTCGGGCAGTTAGTGGTTAGCTGGTGTCGTGTCTTAAAAGTGTTGTCAAGAAAAGTTGTCAAAATTGTAGTCAAAGTTGTCAAAAATTGTCAAAAGTTGTCACAAAGAAGGAGCCCAAATCCAAATTCAAATCCGCGTCGCAGTTGGAGCGACAGTTGTAGCGGAAACCAAATTTTTGGTTAAAATTCCATCACATTCTGTGGCAGTCCAAGTTCAAGGGTTCCTAAGCAGGTTATGTTAACAAGTGCATGAGCAAACAGTGGATCAAAGGATCTGACGGTCGATTATCAAGCTCGAAAACGACCAATAACAACGCAAGAAGACCTAATCGAAGCCTAGGTACAAAAAATTCTCTTTCTCCTTTTAAAATTGGTAGTTATAATCCACATCATCCACTAGTAGATCCTATGGCTACTAATCCTCCCCCAACTCACGAAAACATCACACAAGGAAACTCAAGTAACTCAGCCGTTTCCAACGATGATTCTCTTCGACTCTTACTAGAGGGTATGAACGAAATTAGTCTCCACCTAAAAGCCCTAGTGCAAGCACAAAACTAGCTTAATCCCAATACTAATCCCCAAAATCACTCCCATGCCCAAAGGAATGAAGAAAATGTCGATCATAATGATGATTGGGAACAACAACGAGGTGATTCGGATAATTACAGGGATCGCTATCATAGACAGCGGTATAACCAAAATCAAGAAAGGGATACGGGTTATCACCAACCGAGAGGCCCTAATAATTTTCCATGAATTGATATGCCCACTTTTGAAGGTCATGATCCTCGTGGTTGGATAGCCAAAATGGAAGGCATTCTTGACTTATATCAAATTAAGGAAATTGATAAAGTCCCTTTCGCTGCATCAAAATTAGGCACTGAGGCCTACCAATGGTTCGTATGGCTTAAACGAGAGAAAGGAGCTACTATTAATTGGAGAAAATTCACTACCTCTTTTTTAGAAAGATTTGATGAAGGAGCTACATCATCATACACAATAAGACTGTTATCTCTTAAACAAGAAGGGTCAGTTAGCGAATTCGTTTCGGAGTTTACCAGTTTACTACCATACACTTTAGACCTCAGTCCCGACACAGTGGTAGGAGCCTTTCGCAATGGATTGAAAGAAAATATTCGAGTGGAGGTAGACATGCACAATCCAACCTTGCTGAACGATTGTATAAGAATAGCCAAGCTGGCCGAGAAGAGACATCAGCTTGTCTGCACGGCGTGAAACTTATAGTCGTCCTTCGTATCGCAACAATTCCTTTCGTAGAAATGATCAACCATCAAGATATTTTTGCTATAAATGTCGCACTCATCACCCCAAGGAACAAGCATGTGCCCAAAAACAAAACTTTCATATTGAAGGTGATCAATGTGAAGGAGAAGAGGAAGAACCTTACCAACCAGAAGAACCTATGCCAGAAGACCTACCAAGTACTCTAGAAGAAAAAGAAGAGGATACAATGGCGATCTCCGTGCATGCTCTCATGGGTTTAACCGCCCACCATACCATCAAGGTACCAGGATTTCTCCGCCAGAAAAAGGTGAATGTGCTAATTGATTCTGGTAGTACCCACAATTTTATCGACATCAAAACCGCAAAAGCTTTGAATTTATTCATTAACTCTTCCAACAAAGACAAATTCCAGGTTCTAGTGGCCAACGGGGTGAACGCACAATGTGTTGGTCGCACATCTCAAGTTTCCATAAAAATGGGAACTTATACCTGGTTTGGATCCCTTTTCGTCATGAATTTGGGGAACTCGAATGTCATTTTGGGAGTTGAATGGTTGGAAACATTAGACACGGTTAGCTTCAACTTCAAAAAATTATTTGTGGAATGGAAGGAAAACGGACGAGTCATTCGCTTACAAGGCATTACTACTCCTCCATCACAAATGGTGAGCTCTCATAGTATGGAGAAGATGTTAAAAAAGGGTGGATATGGGTTTATAGCTCAAATTAATTGTTTGGAAAAACAATCTCAAGCAACTTCGGATATTACTGCTCCAGAGTTACAAGACATCATAACACATTACGAAGAGGTTTTCCAAGAACCTCAAGGATTACCACCTAAACGATCTCATGACCATGCCATCCATTTGATTCCAGGGAGTGTCCCACCTAACAATCGTCCTTATCGCTATCCTCAACCACAAAAGACAGAAATCGAACGGATCGTTCAGGATTTGTTGGATCATGGAGTCATTCGTCACAAGACTAGTCCTTATTCCTCACCCGTAGTCCCGGCTAGACGAAAAGATAACTCTTGGCGTATGTGTCCTGACTTTCGTTCTCTCAATAAAATCACTATCAAGGAAAAATTTCCTATCCCCGTCATAGATGACCTACTAGATGAGTTGCATGGTGCAAAATTTTTTACAAAATTAGACCTTCGCTCCAGATTTCACCAAATCCGTGTTAGAGAAGAAGATATTCCCAAAACTCCTTTTCGTACTCATGAAGGTCATTACGAATTTTTGGTCATGCCTTTTGGTCTCACCAATGCACCATCCACATTCCAAAGTCTCATGAACCAAGTGTTTCGTCCACTCCTCCGTAAGTTTGTGTTAGTTTTTTTTTGATGATATTCTCATATACAGCAAAACATGGACGGACCATTTACATCATGTGGATAAAGCCCTTCACATTTTACACAGAGAAAAGCTATTTGTCAAACGTTCCAAATGTTCCTTTGGTGTCCAAGAAGTCGAGTATCTTGGTCATATAGTTTCACACGAGGGTGTCAAAGTCGACCCCAATAAGATTAAGGCAATTCAAGAGTGGCCCTTACCTAAAACCATCAAGAAACTTCATGGTTTTTTGGGTCTCACGGGCTACTATCGCAAGTTTGTACGAAATTATGGTAAGATTGCAGCACCTCTCACCGCACTCACAAAGAAGGATGCTTTTCGTTGGTCGGAAGAGGCCACTCAAGCCTTTGAAGCTCTTAAGAAAGCCATGTGTACAACTCCAGTATTAGCAACTCCCAATTTTCACAAACCATTTATTATCGAATGTGATGCATCAAGAACAAGAATTGGGGCTATATTAATGCAAGAAGGTCATCCGTTGGCATTTGAAAGTAAACAACTTTTCGGGAAAAATTTGGGAAGATCAACATACGAAAAAGAAATGTTGGCTATTCTTCACGCAGTAGAAAAATGGAGACACTACCTAATCAATAGCCGCTTCATTATAAAAACAGATCATAGTAGCCTCAAACATTTTCTTGAGCAAAGGTTTTCATATCCGGAACAAAATAAGTGGTTAACCAAACTGTTGGGCTATGATTTTGTTATCAAATACAAGAAAGGGAAGGAAAATATAGCCGTCGATGCGCTCGTCCAGGAAATATGAAGATGAAGTAGTCATTAACGCTATTTCAGGTCCTTGCTCCCAATGGGTGAATCAATTACAAGATGAATGGTTGTCCAATAGCGAAACCGCTCAGATACTTCAAGAATTATCTATAGGGTCCTCTAAACACCCTTTGTTCTCTTATGAAGATAAAATCCTCCGAAGAAGAACCGCATTTACATTCCACACAATTCAGAACTCAAATCGAAGATCCTCGACGAATCACACGCTTCTCCATCAGCAGGACATTCAAGATTTTTGAAAACATATTTAAGGGTCAAACAATCATTTTGTTGGAAAGGATTAAAAGCGGAAGTCAAACAATGGGTAGCAGAATGTGAAGTTTGCCAGCGCAATAAAGGAGAAACAGTCAAATCACCAGGATTGTTACAACCATTACCCATCCCTGAACGACAATGGGAACATATATCCATGGATTTTATTGAAGGTCTTCCAAAGTTCGAAGGCAGGATAGTAATCTTCGTCGTCGTAGACCGGTTATCCAAATACGCTCACTTTCAGGCTTTACAACATCCATTTTCCGCAAGCAAGGTGGCAAAGGTATTTATGGATTCAATTTTCAAATTACATGGTATGCCAAAAAATATTGTAAGTGATAGAGACCCCATCTTCACTAGTAACTTTTGGCGGGAATTATTTCGACTTAGTGGTACCAAATTGAACATGTCTTCATCCTACCATCCACAGACAGATGGTCAAACGTAAGTAGTTAACAAATGTTTGGGTACGTACTTAAGATGTTTCGCTCAAGATAAACAATACCAATGGAGCCATTGGTTAGCATTGGCATAATGGTGGTACAACACTTCTTACCATTACTCAATTAAGATGTCTCCATTTGAAGCATTGTATGGCACCAAACCTCCAACAGTCATAGATTACGTACATGGATCATCCAAAGTAGCCAAAGTGGATGATTGGTTCCAACAAAGGCAGTCTACACTCACCATCCTCAAAGAGAATTTAGTCCAAGCACAAAATCGTATGAAACAACAACAAGACTTGCACCGATCAGAGAGAACTTTTAATATAGGTGATTGGGTTTTCCTAAAGTTGCAACCTTACAAACAATCATCGTTAAGGATAAAGTCCAGCCAAAAGTTGGCTCCACGATTCTATGGTCCCTACAAAATTGTGCGCCGCATTGGAGAAGTAGCCTATCAATTAGAGCTACCTACATCATCACGAATACACCCGGTATTTCATGTTTCATGTCTCAAAAAAGTAATTGGTCGGAAAGTACAAAGTCAATCAAAATTACCAATGCTCGATGAGGAAGGACGCATACATCTCCAACTTGAAGATATACTACAACATAGAATCCGAAGACTGAGATCACGTCAGATTCAAGAATTTCTCATTAAATGGCAAGATTTACCGGAGGAGGATGCCACATGGGAACCTGAAAGTATCTTCCAGACATTTCCAGCTTTGAGGACAAAGCTTTCCGAGGAGGGGAGTCATGTTACACACCAAACCTAGCCGTCGGCTAGGTATTCCAAGAGTATAATATTTCATATATATAGTAGTTAGATTATTCCAAATTATATCATCGTTTTTATTATATAATCTCTGCATTTCGGCATTGCCTTCACGGTGGGATCTGCCCTCCTAGTGGCAATAGAAATTTTATTGTTATCCGCTTCTTCGCATTTCCGTATTCGATCGATTTATTGTTCTGTTGCATGGTTGAATATTAATAATTAATTCATTTATAGAAATCCCGAAGGCGTAGCCTTCCATTTTTCCACTTCTGCTTCCAAATGCAAGGGAAATTCCAAGTCTAAGTCCCAACCTAATTCTTCCCCTTATCCTTCATTTCATAAAAATCCCAAAGAGTCACATAAAAAAGAGTCAACCTCCAAAGATTCCAATCATAAACCTAAGCTATCCAAAAGAAAAAATAGATCAAACGGTACTTGTTCATATTGTGGAGACAATGGTCATTCCGACGACAAGTGTTGGAAAAAGTTACAAGACTTAGAGGAAGCCTTTAGGAATAAAAAATTATCCTTCACTCCTTCAAAAGATAAGGGCAAGGCTTTGAATGCTTTTGGAAAATCATCTAAGGCTATTTCTAAGGATTAGATTTTGGATTTTGGAGTGACTCATCACATGACTTCATCTAGGGAGTCATTTGCCACCTTATGTTCTACTTCTACATCTTGCATTGAGGTTGGAGATTATTCTTTCATTTCAATTAAGGTAAAATATGACATACAGGTTGACGGTGGATGCATTAAGAATGTCCTTTATGTTCAAAAAATTTCCACCAATTTTCTCTCAATGTACCAAATTTGTCATTTTTGAGGAGGGTAAATTTGTGTTGTTTACACCTCAAGGATCTTAGATTAGATATTTGAGTGACCCACAATCTATTGTTGCACAAGAATTTGATGACCATAGATCATGTCTTTATCACTTTGAGGGTTTTTATTCTTCACTTGGAGGTACTTTTTTGGTGGCTCCTGTAGATTTAGAAAGAAAGATTTGGCATGAGATATTTAGCCATCTCAATTATAGATATTTTAATTATTTAAACACTCATGATATAGTCATTGAATTACTTAGGTTTCTTGTATTGATGGAGTTTTTATAGGTTGTGTACTTGGCAAACAACATTAAGATCCTTTTCCCAAAGGTAAGTCCAAGAGAGCTTCTTCTCATATTGAGTTGGTGCATATTGAGTTGATGGTTCTTCCCACTCCTTTTTTGGGAGCTAAGTATGCACTCACATTTATTGATGATTTATCAAGGAAAACTTTCAATATTTGCATCAAAGTCTTTATGGTTTTTGTTGAAGATCAATTAAGTCTAGGAGCACATTTTTCGAGCTTTCCTACTCAAAAAACAAGAATAAAAATTAAAAAACACACTTTAGGATCCCCACTTAGGCTAGTTCCCAAGTTCATTTCAAGGCCTATAGAGAATAAAAACCAATAGGAACAAGAAGCACCAGTCGAGGGCACACAGATGTTGAATTAACCCATCAATAATGATGAAGGCTCTAATATAATCATATAGTTATATATATATATATATATATATATATATATATATATATATGCAACAGTTATCGCAAACCACTACATCTAATCACACAACTCCTCCTAGAGCATCTAGTAAAAGAAAATCTAATTCTCAATGGGAGTCACAAGAAAGGGCTAGTAAGAAATGAATGATCCAAGGTGCACCTCCATCAACTGGAACAACAACTAATCTAGTGACAAAGTGATATTTAGTAGTAAAAATAGGTATGGTCTTTTCAAACCCTACTACTACTCCTACTTCTTCCATCCCTATCCATATTCCATACCTTTATTTACCACCATAGAACTCTCCATAATATTGAAAATAATCCCACATTTAAAGTCCTCCTAACCACCACATCCATTCTATCTATTCAAACCCCTACAATTACTACCACAACTACTATTTAAAAAATCCCTTCATCTCCCTTTCCCATCTTGTAATCCATATTTTCCACACTACCACCACCCAATCATACAACCTCAACTACTATCAATAAGCTCAAGGAGATCAGCCAAAATTCCCAAGAGTGGTGGAAGAACAAGACACCTAGCCAAGCTAAAGAGTTTACTTCTTTTAAGAAAATTATTGTAGTGGAACCAACCACTTTTTAGTAGATTAGGGTCACAACCACACTGAAATTAAATAAGCTATAAGTTGAGATGATACCTAATGACTACCAAGTGAACACATAAATGGTGGACATTTTCCAAATTCCATTGGAAGACTCCCTAATCAATACACAATCCCACATCAACACTATTTATCTATAAGGCAAGTAACTAAGATATAAATATCAACAATTGGAAGGACAAGTCAAGGAGATGGATGCAATGACCAAAGAAGAGTATAATTTAAAGAAAGCCTTTTAATGAAAATAAAAATAGAATAAGAAGGTAATGGATCTTGCATAAGTTCATAAACAGACATAAGAGACTCAAGAGAAAAGTAAAGCACTAACAGAACTATTTTAGGATATTCAATAGCAATTACAAGTAAAAAATGAAAGAGTCAGAGTTTATCGCTTCTCTAAAGAGACCCTTAAGTAGTTGAGGAAGGATATATAGAATAAGATCCTCCAATATGCTCTTGAATATTACCACATTGTAGGATACCTAGACTTCAATATAAAAGCCATAGAGGAACCGACAACAAAATTTGAACAGACTCAAGGTAAAGTAGAAGTTATTTTTGGAAATATTGAGTATATTGAGTTGTCATTGATGGCAAAGGGTTGATTTCAAAAGGTGCATGATATTCAAGGTGATGAGCATAAAAAATTCTCATATTTTGTGATGAGCACCATAAATGCTCATTTTATATACATGGTTAAGGAGAATTATCACTGGTTCAATTAGCATATGAGATGTATTTTATATAACTTATGCATATAATTGATAGAAAATCTGGTATTATGCTTGATTGGTGTTTTTAGTGGGAAATGTGTATAAATGCAGGTTTTATTACTAATATGGTGTTTTCCAGTATACATCCACTTGGACCTGGCATACTTCTACTTATAGAGACTAAGGCAAGAGAGCAAGTGCCTTCCTCTTCAAGGAAGGTGCCCAATAGAAGTATGCACCTTCCTCTTCAAGGAAGGCGCCCAGAAGTAGGCGCCTTCCTCTTCAAGGAAGGTGCCAAGCAGAAGTAGGTGCCTTCCTCTTCAAGGAAGGCACCCAACAGAAGTAGGCGCCTTCCTTATAAGGAAGGCACCCCAAAGAAGTAGGTGCCTTCCTTATAAGGAAGGCGCCCAACAAAAGTAGGCGCCTTCCTCATACGGAAGGCGCCTCCATGCCTTCATACTTTGCAAGATTTACCAAGTCAACTTTGATTGGTTGACCAAGGACTATGGAGGAGGTTGCACGTGAAGACAAAGGAGATCTATTTTAATCATGCATTTATTAAATAGAATAAAGTGCTTGTTATTATTATCAACCGATTGGTCGGTTGACCTTGTAAAGCTCTTAAAGCATATTATTATTTTTAGGATGCATTAGTTTAGGATTTGTTGTTACGTACACCTAAGGATGTTTATATTTATCCTTCTGGTGAACGAACATACTTTAAAATAGAAGAATAAAATATGTGTAGAATCAATTGTAACTAAATCACATCACGTGATTAAAATAGACTGATTTGTTATTGTAATGAGATCTGGCTACGCTTTATATAAAGACACGAAGCCAGATGAACCAAAGGGGAGATCAATGATTAATTTTACATAGAACTTATTTTATTTTATTGTTTAATTAATTAAGAGTGCAACTCCTCTTATTCGAGCAAGCTCTACGTAGCTAGTCGGGCGGACTATCTGCGGGAGCTTGGGCCCACTCCCTGCAGTAGTCCTCCCCTGTTTAATTTGTGCATTTTCTTTCTGTAGATTAGTTTACTACTTTATTTAATTTCAGTTGTGTGTGTTTATTTCCTCGCATTTTATTTCCACATTTTATTTCCAGCACTTTACTTTTTGTTTATAATTTATTTATTTCATTTCCCGCACTTAGTTTATTTGGTTTGGTTGGAATCCAATTACACAAACCTCCCCACCAAACTAAATAAGGTACAACCAGATTTGTTCCCCAACACTGCAGGCATATACTGTGTGTGACACTCATAAGTTTACGGACTTACCGGATTGATAATTTATGGAAGAGAAATGAATGTTTTTCGGGACGTGAATTTTTGCTCACCATTTTGGCACCGTTGTCGGGGAGTGTCTAAACTGTAGTGTTCTAATTTACAGGTCAGATAAAAAGTCTATTTAAAATTACCTGTAGATATTTTACCTGAGAAGTGTGAGTCCACCATGGGCCTTTTTATAAGGCCAAAAAAATAGTTGTCGGCACAGTCAGAGCTAAATTCCATTGGCAACTGTTTGCATTTTTTATAGCTTCTCAGGTAAACGTGGGAATGAACCTGATGTACCAAATTAAGTGTAGAAGTAGGAATAAAACGTGTTGTTGAAAAAAAAAAAAATTAGAAAAAATCTGGCATTGAAGGATTTCCATCATATTCTAAATGGTTTCAAGAAATCAAAAGAAAAAGCACAACCCAAGTCTGATTGAAAATTTTTAGGGACGTGTTTTTATACAGAAACCATTGAAAAATTGTGCCTCTAGAAGCTTGGTTTTAAATTAAAAAATTTTACAGGCTTGAAATTTTTGCAACGTATTGGTAAATGTTTTTTATGATGAAATTAATAATGCAGGGAAAATGATAGAGCATAATTTAAAGAGAACGCCTTGTTATGGAGTATGCTCTTCACTTGCGCTTAAGGCGACCTGGTGAATCAGAAACTAGCATGTGTTTTTAATAGACTGCTATGCCATGTTTTCTTCAGGTTGCTAGCTCACGGATAGTCATTTCCTAGCCTGCATGTTTTGCCATTATGTTGAGAAAATTTGGTTTTGAGGCCATGGGATAAAATGCTCTTCTCATGCTATGACGTATTAAACTAGTTGATAATGAAGCAGATGATTTTTGAAAGACTAGTTTAAATATAGGCATGGGGGAGACCCCACCTTCATCAATGTCGTCAACAGCAAAATGAACGCTATTTATAGTGTTCGTTAAAAAAAAAAAAGAGAGAAAATAAATCATCTGCTGAAAAGGCTCCAAGTTAATGAGCAAATCAAAAATAGAGTTTTATTTTGCTGCTTGTTGAAAGAGAGTATCCTCTTTCCCGAGGACCAGCTTGGTCCAAAAGGGAAATGAGAAATCTCCAATCGGTAGCTAAATAAAATAGGGAAAGAGCTTGGAGGAGATCAGATCTCAAAATGTCTGCACAAAGGCCACATGGTGCTTGAAAATTAATCCCTGCAATGCATACGGAGAGTCCAATACTTTGGATATGCATTAGAGCAGGATTAACATTTTTTTTTATGTGCTAATTGAGGAGGAGCTTGGTGTTTCAAAAATGTGAGTTGTTGGTTGTCATAAAATCCTTTCATAATGGTACATGGAATGTAACTTTCACACAATAGGCTGCGTAGTTACCTGACTCACATGGCCTCCACTTTTGAATGCATAGTGCCAACATTGCAGTTTTTATGGTAGCATTCTCATTCTGTTAAAATATGTGAAAAAATATATACAAAAGAGAGGTAGAGTCTCACTATGGTGGAAGATAACATCAACTTTGAGAGGATCTAAAACCATGGAGAAATATGCTTTTCACAAAAAGTGTGAGGGCAAAGATGTTTCAGTACATGGCACATTTTGCCAAATTCTTAGGATGGATCATTGACAAACCTCCAGATGTGAAAATCACCAGCTCAAATGGTTGAAGTTGACATTCTGTTCTTTGATGCAGATGATGATGAAAAAAAAATGATAATCCAAGATCTGTTCTGGTCAAGGCAGAATAGACCCAAAAAAAAAAAAAAAAATAGAAAAAAAATTAGTTAAAATTTTATTTTAATGCCTTTAGTTTAGATTTTTCTTTTATGTTTTGCAGGACAACGTGAAGTGCGAAGTAGAAAAATAAGGAGGTGTCTGTGAAGATTTCATGAATTGAGATTCATACGTGGAGTTCGTAATAACACTATACGAACTATCTCGTGTACCCGATCGTGTAGCATCCAATCTAGCAGGTGAAAGCTAGCAGAGTTTTACCTTGGCAACATTAGCGCTTGAAGGCAGGCTAAGTAACCCTGATCAAGCGAAAGGCTTCCAGACCAAGGTGCTTGTGAAACTTTGGGAATGTTTTGCAGTAAGGTGTGTGACTATTACAACCTGAGTAAATGATGAGCAGAGTCAAAGATGCTACACCACGTACAAAGTAGAGTGCCGAGACAATGTTCAAGTAACGGTCAACGAGCTCTATTAACAATCGCCTCACATTTGCGAGAGTGGATCAGACATCGGCATGGGGGAGACCCCATACCATACCAGTAGCTTGGACGAATGTTCAATCATTCGCTAAAAAATATAGAAGGAAAAAAAAAAGGAAGAAGAAAAAAAAGAGAGAAAGAAAAGGAAAAAAAAGAGAGGAGGATACGTGAAAAAAAAAGAAAAAAAAATGAAGTGAAAAATGTTGTGATCATCAAGAAGGTGCCTTTCGCATGAGGAAGGCACCATACATTGGAGGCGCCTTCCGCATCAGGAAGGCACCATACATTGGAGGTGCCTTCCGCATAGGAAGAAGGCACCATACATTGGAGGCGCCTTCCATAGGAAGAAGGCGCCATACATTGGAGGCGCCTTCCGCATGAAGAAGGCGCCATACATTGGAGGCGCCTTCCACATGAAGAAGGCGCCATACATTGGAGGCACCTTCCGCATGAGGAAGGCGCCATACATTGGAGGCGCCTTCCACATCAGGAAGGCGCCATACATTGGAGGCGCCTTCCGTATGAGGAAGGCGCCATACATTGGAGGCACCTTCCGCATCAGGAAGGTGCCATACATTGGAGGTGCCTTCCGCATGAAGAAGGCACCATACATTGGAGGCGCCTTCCACATCAAGAAGGTGCCATACATTGGAGGCACCTTCCGCATCAGGAAGGCACCATACATTGGAGGTGCCTTCCGCATCAAGAAGGTGCCATACATTGAAGGCGCCTTCCACAACAAGCAGGCTCCTTCCACAACAAGCAGGTGCCTTCCACAGCAAGCATGCACCTTGACATCTAGGGTGCCTTGATCCATTTCCCACACCTAGGTGGTTCGATGGCACAAAGGAAAAAAAAAAAAAGAGGAATAAGTGACGAGGCGCCTTGATGGCATACAGTAGAGGTGCCTTGATAAAAATAAAAATAAAAATATTATGTGAATCCTCCCAATGAAAAAAAAAATGCATAGAGCATGTCCTTCTTAGCATAAAAAATTCTTTTTATTTGCTTTGCAGGAAACCATGAACCGAATTGCAAGCTGTAGGCATCCTGAGAGCCAGGGCCTAACAGGCACGGAGTCATGACTCCTGTTTTACTGCTTTCGTGTGTGCAATTTTTGTAGGTGTAGTTTCGCAGTACACAACCATGAGCATGATCTGTAGGAGTCGACTTAAACTAGGCCTAACGGATGTGACATTTTGTGCCCTGTAATTAGGAGTGCGATGAAGCGGAAAAGGCACTTACTTCCCACCAGGAAGAGAGTGCCTACAATCAGTCCAATACAACAATGCCTTTTTCCACCTGGAGGAAGGCACCAATAAGCAATTTTCTTCTCCCTTGGATGGGGGTACTTGTTGCTCAGTGTGGGACCTAACGTTTGGAGGGCTGCAGACCTGTTGTATAGAGGGACCTATTGCTGGTGATAAGGGCATCACCAATTTAAGTGGGGGAAGATGCGGGTGAACCAGAACCTCCCGTAATAAAAAAATCTTTTGTTGTTTGACTCCCAATTGAAATGCAAATTAGAAACAAAGCTTGTACGGGAACACCAACAGAAGAAGGCTCAGCCTAAAAAAAAAAAAAAAGGGGAGTTCGGAAGGCTGTTGTCACGAGGACGTGACAATTTTCATGGAAAACCCATCGGAGACAATTTTTAGACATGGGGGGAAAGACGCCTTATTGTCGGCGCCTAACTTACTCCTATGAAAAAAAGAATGGGGAGTTCGGAAGGCTGTTGTCATGAGGACGTGACAATTTTTAGACATGGGGGGAAAGACGCCTTATTGTCGGTGCCTAACTTACTCCTATGAAAAAAAAAACCCTTTTGTTGAAATAGCTCCACGATGAAATGCAAATCAGAAGCAAAGTTTTATTTTTGCTGCCCGTTGGAAGAGAGTATCCTCTTTCCCGAGGACCAACCTGGTCCCGAAGGGAAATGAGAAACCTCCAACTAGTAGCTAAATAAAATGGGGGAGGAGTTTGAAAAAAATAGATGTCAAATATATATTTCCTTTGGAATCAACGCATGGTAAGTAGGCACCTTCCTCTTCAAGGAAGGTGCCAGAAGAAGGTAGGCGCCTTCCTCTTCCAAGAAGGCACCAAGAAAATATAAGTGCCTTCCTCTTCCAGGAAGGTGCCAATAGAAGGCCAGCGCCTTCCTCTTCCAGGAAGGCACCAAAAGAATGCAAGTGCCTTCCTCTCATCGGAAGGCACCCATAGGAAGGCACCACAAGAAGGCACCGACAGAAGGCAAGCGCCTTCCTCTCACAGGAAGGCATCGTCATGAAGGTGCCACTAGAAGGCAAGCACCTTCCTCTCACAGGAATGTGCCCATAGGAAGGCACCGATAGAAGGCAAGCGCCTTCCTCTCACAGGAAGGCACCGTTAGGAATGCACCACTAGAAGGCAAGCGCCTTCCTCATAGGGAAGGCGCCCCTATTCTTCGCCCATTGACTAGACAAGCACGACGTGGGCAACAAAAATTGGTGCAGTTCCAACTCTACGTCATGTAGGTTAATTTGGGGATCGCACCAATGGATGAGAACATCCTACCAACTCCAGCACATACAACACATACATCTCAGCAATGCACCTGACAGATGTCATGAATGATGAAAGAAATATTGTTTTTCCTCACTCCAAAAAACAAAGGAATGCAATGTTGTTCCAATTATGCATGCAAAAGAAATAATTCGAGAGGGAGATCATTTTGGACGCACACGTGTCAGGTATAAATTTTAATATTCATCCTGTAAATGCATTCGGAGAGAGATACGTCAATGCAGGATTAAAATATTTTTTGTGCTATTGAGAAAAAGTTGGGTATTTCAAATTTTAGAGTCACCAGCTCAGTTTTTGCGGATTGACTCTGTTCTTTGATGCAAAGGATGAAAAAAAAAAAAAATCAAAAAAAGAAAGAAAGAAAAAGAGGAGAGAGTCAAGATCTGTTCTGTTCATGGCAGAACAGATAAAGATACATATAAATAAATAAATAAAATCTCTAGGAGCACCAACGTGAAGACGTCTCACACCACCGACATCATATATATCAGATTCTACGAAATTCACCCGGGTATGTATTGATTTTCTTGTTAATTATGTGTATAGTTATTTTAAAATCATTTCTATGCTAATACCAGTCGACGCCTCCATAGTTTTTCAAAATCTCCCATTAGAATTCAAACACATGATGTGCCTTGAAAAAATATATATATAATTGAAAAAAAAAAAGAGGCTATGGCATCTACATGGATAAATTTGGCATCATTTTCATTGTCGCCTCCTGACAATGGTAGTCATCTTGAGCGAACACATATAAATGATGCTACTCTCTACCACAAAGGAGGTTCTGGAGATGCCAAATATGTTTCAGATGTGGGTAAAAGTAGTAGCTAGTGATTGCACTTGTTTTAAACAAATTTGGTCTCACCAAATCTAACTAATGTGCAACACTGGAAAATGCCAGCATTAGTGCAATGGTAATTTTCCCTAAACAGTGTGGTCACGATTTAACTATTTATCCGCAATGATTAGTCAGGATGTGTTTCTGACTTCTGCTGGTGCCGCATCACTCTATGGATGAAGAATAGCAACACTCAATGAAAAAAAAACACAGTGCTGAATAAAAAAATAGTACTGAGAAAAAAAATAGTAGTGCTGAATGGAAAAAAATAGCAGCACTCGGTAGAGAAAACGAGAGATGTTGAAGGCCATTAAAAAAAAAAGGAAAAAATAGATATAAAAAAAAAATAGAAAAAAAATATATATCCCAGGGGTTGTTGTCACGAAGACATGACAAAATTTTTGGCATGGTCAGCCTACGAGAGGGATAACTTCACCTTTTGGTGCCATGAGGGCGTGGCACATGTTAGGCATGGGGGGATGATGAGCACCAAAAATGCTCATTTTATATACACGGTTAAGGAGAATTATCATTGGTTCAATTAGCATATGAGATGTATTTTATATAACTTATGCATATAATTGATAGAAAATCCGGTATTATGCTTGATTGGTGTTTTTAGTGGGAAATGTGTATAAATGCAGGTTTTATTACTAATATGGTGTTTTCCAGTCTACATCCACTTGGACCTGGCATACTTCTGCTTTCAGAGACTAAGGCAAGAGAGCAGGTGCCTTCCTCTTCAAGGAAGGTGCCCAACAGAAGTAGGCGCCTTCCTCTTCAAGGAAGGCACCCAGCAGAAGTAGGTGCCTTCCTCCTCAAGGAAGGCGCCCAACAGAAGTAGGCACCTTCCTTATAAGGAAGGTGCCCCCAACAAGTAGGCGCCTTCCTTATAAGGAAGGCGCCCAACAAAAGTAGGCGCCTTCCTCATAAAGAAGGCGCCTCCATGCCTTCATACTTTGCAAGATTTACCAAGTCAACTTTGATTGGTTGACCAAGGACTATGGAGGAGGTTGCATGTGAAGACAAAGGAGATCTATTTTAATCATGCATTTATTAAATAGAATAAAGTGCTTGTTATTATTATCAACCGATTGGTCGGTTGACCTTGTAAAGCTCTTAAAGCATATTATTATTTTTAGGATGCATTAGTTTAGGATTTGTTGTTACGTACACCTAAGGATGTTTATATTTATCCTTCTGGTGAACGAACATACTTTAAAATAGAAGAATAAAATATGTGTAGAATCAATTGTAACTAAATCACATCACGTGATTAAAATAGACTGATTTGTTATTGTAATGAGATCTGGCTACGCTTTATATAAAGACGCAAGCCAGATGAACAAAGGGGAGATCAATGATTAATTTTACATAGAACTTATTTTATTTTATTGTTTAATTAATTAAGAGTGCAACTCCTCTTATTCGAGCAAGCTCTACGTAGCTAGCCGGGCGGACTATCTGCGGGAGCTTGGGCCCACTCCCTGTAGTAGTCCTCCCCTATTTAATTTGTGCATTTGCTTTTTGTAGATTAGTTTACTGCTTTATTTAATTTCAATTGTGTGTGTTTATTTCCTCGCATTTTATTTCCACATTTTATTTCCAGCACTTTACTTTTTGTTTATAATTTATTTATTTCATTTCCCACACTTAGTTTATTTGGTTTGGTTGGAATCCAATTACACAAACCTCCCCACCAAACTAAATAAGGTACAACCAGATTTGTTCCCCAACACTGCAGGCATATACTGTGTGTGACACTCATAAGTTTACGGACTTACCGGATTGATAATTTATGGAAGAGAAATGAATGTTTTTCGGGACGTGAATTTCTGCTCACCATTTTGTATACATTTTCTTGATCATTATCCGGATGTATAATAAAGATTGCATATATTTATAAATTATTATATAATTATTTGATGAAATTATGCGTGTTATCTAATTTATGTATTTTTAGTGTGTTTTTGTGGAATTGCAGTTGATTTAGTTAGATTTGGATCAGTCTAGGTCTTTCCTGGACCTGGTATTTTGTTTCTTTCGGGATCAATGTAGAAAATATAGGCACATTGCTCTTCCAGTAAGGCACCAAACATAAGTAGATGCCTTCCTCTTCCAGGAAGGCACCAATCGTAAGTAGGTGCCTTCCTCTTCTAGGAAGGTGCCAAGGAAATACAAGCACCTTCCTCTCCCAGGAAGGCACCAATAGAAGGCCAACGCCTTCCTCTTCCAGGAAGGTGCCAAAGGAAAAGAAGCACCTTCCTCTCATAAGGAAGGCACCAACGGGAAGGTGCCACTAGAATGCAAGTGCCTTCCGCTCATAAGGAAGGCGTCGTTAGAAGGCAAGCGCCTTCCGCTCATAAGGAAGGCACCGTTAGAATGCAAGCACCTTTCTCTCATAAGGAAGGCACCGCTAGAAGGCAAGCGCCTTCCTCTCATAAGGAAGGCACCGACGAGAAGGTGCCACTAGAAGGTAAATTACCTTCCTCCCACAGGGAGGCACCAACAAAATATAAGTGCCTTCCTCTTCCAGGAAGGCACCCATGGCAGTAGGGCACCTTTAGCATAAATAAGATGCTCGATATACTTAGGCTCCTTCCTCATAGGGAAGGCGCCCTTGTTCTTCACCCGTTGACCAGACAAGCACGACATGGACAATAGCGACTAGTGAAGTTCCAACTCTACATCATGTAGAGCTAAATTAGGGATCGCACCAATGTATGAGAATGTCCTACCAATACCAGCGAAGTACAAGCCAATCAGTGAACACACCACTATTAGAACCGAATGCCAATTTTAGCAGACATCGATCACATTTACCGGACTATCTTAGTTTAGTCTGGAATGAATCGACTGTTATAACTTCTTTGTAACAAAATTTCTATGGGTGTGCTATATAAACACACGCAGACCTCTCTAAAGATATATAGATATAGAAATAGATATATAGAGAGGAGATAGAATATTTTGATAGTAATTGTAATACTTTGATAATTGGAATATAGTTCTAAGAGTTTCTAAGTGCATGTTCAACTGGGAGGAAGCTGCTGGAGCCTAGGCCCACTCCAAGCCAGTATTTCTTCCCATATTTTTCCTGTGTTTTATAGATTAGTTAACTACTTTTATAAGATTGTTTATCACACTGATATTTCTAGTATTTGCAGTAGGTTCATTTCCAGGAATGTGTGATTATTTCCTTTCTATAGATTTAATTGTTTTTACATAAATTATTGAGGAGTGCATGAATGATTGACAACCGTTTGAAACACCCCATAATAGTAGAACTAGCGGACTCATCTCAAGTGGTATTGTAAGTAATCTTATTCATAACCTTCACAAGTTTATGAAGCTCCCTGGTTGATAAATTAAATGCATGGGCATGTGAAAAAAGTAGGAAAGAAATTCACCTTGTTGGCCCCCAACATTTTGGCACCATTACCGGGGAAGCATCTCAACTAGATTATTTACAATACCTAGAAACCTTCCATATGACCTTGTATGAGTTCTTCGAGAAGAAGAGGACCTGACGGTTGGTTTATAAAAACCAATCCATCAGAACCTGAGTCAACCGAGCATTTTGAATTTGAATTAGACTCGCCTGACCCACCTCCAGCAATCCATTGGAGTGAGGAGCTACACTTTGTGCAAAGTTCCTCCTCATCCCATCAATGTGGGGAATAAGGAATCATCGTAAATCCCCTATTTAATAGGACACCCTTAGAGGAAGCCCTATTGTGGAAAGTTGTAGAAGATCATACAATAACACCAAACAACATTAGAGCCTTGATTCAGAAAGTCTTAAATGACCATAAGGCCATAAACACTGCATTAGAGACCACATTTCCTAAAAAAATGGTTGACAACGAAGAAGTCTCATCTGGATTTAGTTTCTCGATTGAGGAAGGAGTAGGAGATACCAAAATGAAAAACATATCCCCTGCTCACCTTTCAACCTTCAGAGGATACCCACTGAGGACCCTGACCTATTTTTATTTAAGTTTGATGTCTTATGCAGGTCTGTGGACTACAAATATGATACATAGAAGCTGAAATTCTTCCCTTCCACGTTGGACGATGCAGCTCTACGGTGGTTCATCGGTCTGGGAGACAAACACATTGCCACTTGGGATCAAATGAAGAATCTCTTTTTAGAGCAATACCAAGATTTTGGGAGAGCAAGAGACTCCAGAGAAGAGTTCATGAGCATGACACAAAAAGAAGATGAGTCTCTCAAGGAATACTGGGAGAGATTCAACTTCAATATTAAACGATCTCCTCACACGAGACTATCTGATAAGTCCATCAAAAGCATATTTTTAATAGGACTTATCAATGAATCACTGGAGTCTCTTAACATGATCTTTGGAGGTGACGTTTACCAGTACGCTATGGAAGACATCCGACAACTATGTCGGAACTACTCAAGAAGGAGAGGCAAGACAACTTCTAGAACCATGAAAGTGACTGCTTCAGTCACAAAGACAGAAATAGGTAACATGCTAGAAGATTTAAAGAGTGAAATGCTCTCGTTTCTAGCATTGCAGATGGATACACTACTGTTAGAGAAAAAGAAGCAAGAAAACGAAGCAACATTGGCTTATTTCTGTCCAAAATGTAGAGGGAAGCATGAAAAGAATGCATGCCCGGAGAACAAAGTTAGAGTATGCATAGTTTGTAGGTTGAACCATAAAACTCGATTATGCCTACAACTGTCTAGTAATCAGGAGGATGCTGAAAGTGTGGATGCCTATTACATGCAATCGAAATAGTTGGCCACACCCCCCTATAGGGAATATGCCAACCAGAATGTCGTCATATGGGGGAGGACCATACATGCACTAAGGTCCGCTTAAACCACCTAACATGGGGTGGTGGGGGCCATCACCCTAGTCTAACGCACCCCTAGTAGCATTCCCAAACTAGCAGCCATGGATGCCATATCCATATCATGGGAAGCAGTGGAGAAACCACACTGTGTGGAATCAGGCTCCACATAATGCAACACCAACTCACCCCCAACAAAATTTATCGACATTTCCAGTAGTGAGACCTGTGTAGCTACCCGCACAATTGATGGTAAATCCGAATAACAGGGGGAACCAACCAACATAAAATGTGGAGGGTGAGATGTATTCGATGTACCATATTTAGCTTAGGTCTGGTAGATAGCTAGGAGTAGGAATGCCTCCACTGGTAGAAGAGGAGGGAGAGGTAGGAGAGACACCTCTTGTAGAAGAGGTGATAGAAGAAATGCCTAAGAGATAAAAGGCTCCATTTCCCAACTAGTTGCAAGAACAAAGGAAAGTAATGCAACCGGAGTTCGATATCTTGTCTAGCTTGAAGAACCTCACCGTGAAAATTCCATTATTTCAAGCCATCCGATATGTTTTGATATATACCAAAGCGATAAGAGAGATGTGTCTAAGGAATCCAGGATGAAGAGCAACCTAGAATATCAATGTCATGGGTAAACTGGCATATTTGATGATGGGCAAAACGTGCCATCCAAAGAATGCATACCCGAGAAACTCGATGCTGACTATAAAAATTAAGGGACATTCCCTATCCAATACGTTGGTCGATATCAGAGTAGCCATCAATGTAATGCCTTAGGAGACCATGCAGAGGCTACAGCTCATGAACATTAAACCCACTATGATAGTGTTGCAGCTGGTCGATCGATCGACCATGGCACCGAAAGGAATGTTGGAAGATGTAATAGTAACAATCAACGTATGGGAATACCCAGCCAACTTTTTAGTCCTGTAATATAAAACTAGGTTGGGTGGTTACCCGCTCATCTTGGGAATGCCATGGCTAGCAATAGCTAATGCCTACATCAGCTGTCAGGATGGGTTTATGACCATATCTGATGGGAATAACATTAAAAGATTGACTATTTCACCCCCAGCTCAGTCTGTTGACTCAGTGGGAGAACCCATGATGACCGAGCATGAAAATCCTAAGCTATCCATGTTCCAACCGGTGATGACATTGGATGAGTTGGTAGAAGAAGATGAGGATGGTGCTATTATGGAGTTCCTCCATGGGGAGTCCTCCATCCCCGCAATTGGATCATCGTTGGCTGGCACCCAAGATCACCACATTTAGTAGATACATGTCGGGCCAGGAAGAACGTTGAATGTCAGCAGTAGGTTGACTCCCACACAATTGATGAAAGTAGAAGAGCTCCTCGTTAGACACAAAAAATAATTTGCATGGGATTACATAGATATGTAGGACATCAGCCCAGAAATTTGTACCCATCGTATATACCTTGATGATCAAGCAACTCCAAACAGGAAACCACAAAGAAGAATGAATCTGATAATGAAATACATTGTCAAGGAAGAACTGCAAAAACTCTTGACTGTCGAATTCATCTATCTGATTTCTTATAGTGAATGGGTATCACCATTAGTAGTAGTCCCTAAAAATAATGGGAAGTGGTGAATCTGTGTGGACTACAGAGCATTAAAAAAAATGACCAAGAAGGACCACTTCCTGTTCCCATTCATTGATCAAGTCTTGGATACACTCTCAGGGAAGAATTATTTCCCCTTCCTAAATGGATTCAGTGGATACAACCAGATCCAGATAGGAGAAGAGGATCAAGATAAGACAACGTTCACCTACCCATGGGGAACGTTTGCCTATTGGGTATTACCTTTCAGATTGTGCAACACACCTGCCACCTTTCAAAAGGTGGTTGTATCGCTCCAAATTTTTCGCATCCTTACCTTCAAGCTATAGGATCCGTGCCCGAAAGGGGGATGCGAGAAGGATGGGACAATACCTCGGACTGAGAGGCCCTTTGAAGGTCGTGCCTCTCGGGGAGGGGTATAAGGGTGAATTTTTGATGGATGGTGGGTTCACCAGGAAACTTTTGAGTGGCAGTTTCCACACCTAGGTTGAGAGTAGGTTTGATGTGTTCATTTTGTACTTTAATCATTCAATTCCTAGGTTTGGCCAAGATGAATCTAAGCTATTCTATATGCCAATGCTGATTTATATGAATATAGAAAACATGAATAAGTGCTAAACACAGAGAGTATGCTAAATAAGATAGAATATACCTGATTTTGGATGTCTGATGAATATTCTGAGGTTTGTAGAAGTCCAAATCATCTCAAATCATACGTAATCATCTGAAATTGCACAGAATCATCTCAGATCTCAGTCGGTCATCTGAGATCAGACGAGATCATCGTCGATCTAATGAATTCGTCAGACGAATTCGTCAAAACCTTGTAATCATAGAAACAGATACCAAAAACCAAAAATGCAACTACAAAAGCAAAGGGAAATGATAGAAATGATAGTAAATTTGCCTAAATGATAGATCCAGATAGTAATTAAAAGAAATGCATTAATTTAATAATTTGTTTTAACTTTATCATGCATCTATGCTAAATGAGGTGAACTCCAGGATGCAGGAATAGAATAAACCAAGTTAATGCATAAAGAAATGAAGAGAGAAGATAAAGAAATGCAAACTCTAGGCTCTGATTGCCCCCAATCTGGACTACAGTCGAGATCACCTCTAATCGTACGAGATCATCACCGATCTATGATAGGATCATCCAAAATCATCTGGAATCGCCTACGATGATCCGAGCTTGCTTCGACTGAAAAACAATAAAATTCCTGCAAGAAAACTTGAAATACGCAATGCAAACGAAGGTGCGAAGGTGTTCTAATGCACGAGAAACTAAAGTTGCAGGGAAATCAGTCATCCAGGGGGTTCAGGGGGATAAACTGAGAAAATCCTAGTTTATATAGGATTAGGGAGAGGTTAGGAGGTTGGAGATCATCCCAATTTGGGAGATCTCCAACGGGGAGACTCTAACCGTGCAGACACGCTTTCTGCCCAAGTTAGAGAAGCTGTTGAAACAGAAGCTAATTATGAAAATTTGGTTTTGGGACGAAATCGTCTCGGACGTTCTGTTCCAGATGAATTCGTCAGATCTGGGATGATTTCGTCTGATCGTCGATGATATCGTCCAATGGTCAAAACAAATCCTAAAAATGGCGCGAAAAACAAGGGGAGCGGGTAATGGGCGGTTAATGGGCGGTTTGGGTTAAAATTCAAATTTTTATCTTTTTACTAAGGTTTAACTGCGCCAATTTTAGGGTGCTACATTTTGCCCCCTCTTTAGCAAATTTTTCGAAGAAAATGCGTTAAAGACGAGTTTTTCCCATTTTACGAGAAAGCAAAAATTTACTCAATTTTTAGACGACGATTCTAGGTCGAATCGTACGACTGCTGACTATGGTGCCCCCTCCGTGTTTTTACCCAAATCGAACGTTTGAGGTAAAAGCACGGAAAAGCAAAATTAAAAAAATGTTGTTGGTTTTAAATAAAATTAAGAAAATAGGGTAAAACCCTAATTCATTTTTACTGTTTTAGAGCTCTGTAGACAAAATGGTTGAGACAGCACACCGATCGACAGAGGTCCGACGCGGGCTATGGGTAAGGATCTAATCCTAGTGAATTATGTTTTAATTTGTTTTGTGCAATTTTTTGTTTTAAATTTTGACTGTTTTGGGGCATCGCGGCCGTTTTTAGGCCGTCGACGACGTCGGGACGAAATCGTCCCTATTTCGTCGAAATCGTCCCTAGATCATCGATTTCGTCGAAGGGCGAAATCGACGAACTAGGGGCGATCCCGTCCAACAAGGGGCGATCCCCAAGTTGCGAAATCGGAGACGATTTCATCCTACAAAGGATGATTTTACCCAATTTAGGATGATATCATCCAATGGTGGACGATATCATCATTTTTATGAAATTAAGCTTGTTTGAATTGTATTTAATTGATTTTAATGATTGGTTTATTAATGAATTTTGTTGTTTTATTGTTTGTTTTGCAGAGGGGATTACTAAAGAGTCGGGAGTGGAAATACGAGGGGCTAAGAGATGACATAGCCGTGCTCGACCAGGCGGAGCGTGACCGACTAGCACAGGTCGGATTGCAGCATGTGGCAGAGATGCCACAAGTACCGACGGACATGGGGCTACTGACAGCCCTAGCAGAGAGGTGGTATCCGGGGTCATCCTACTTTTGGTTACCGATAGGGGAGATGGCTCCCACACTAGAGGACGTATGGAGGATCTTGAGGATCCCCATATAGGGACGGTTGATGACTCCTACGGCCAATCAGGGCCAGGCGATGATGAGGCTGAGCGGAGACCCGAGCTTCACCCTGGAGAAGGGCGGAGTGAACATCGAGTCTCTGAGGCAGATGCCTGGGGCATCTAGGTTGACTCAGGTGTTGGCAGGGGTAGTGGGTGGCTTACTGTTGTGCCACCAGAGTGGGTGCAGATTACCCTGGCTCCTTTTAGATGTGGTCTGTGACATGAGAGACCACGGATACAGATATGCATGGGGCAGCTTTGTACTATGCCGCTTGTATAGGATCCTGCATGGGGTCGTATACAAGGGAGGCCGATGTCTGGTTGTGACATCACTACTACAGGTTTGGTGCTGGGAGCACATCACGGTGCGGAGGCCGATAGGGCTCCCACTGACAGGGGTTGACCGAGAGAGGCCCCAGGTTTTCTATTGGTGGCTCCAAAGAGGGTCACAGTGGCGGATAGATCTATCGATGTCACGGAGGTTGCTAGATGACCTCATCCTAGACCAGATCACCTAGAGGCCATGGAGAGAGCATCCAGGGTGGGCAGAGGATGGGCAAGAGCTGGCTCGCATCAGGTGAGTCTATTGGCTGAGGATGGAGCGAGGAGAGGTAGAGCTCCACCGCTACGACCGAGTTTTGTGGTAGTTCGGTCTTCAGTAGGGGATCCCTTCTCTTAGGGATTATGAGTACTCCTGGACTATCTGGGATAGTACTACACTGAGCGGGGCTCTGGATATGCAATGATTCTGGAGCCAAGACGTAGATGATGCCCCCATCCAGCCAGTGGATGGTGACGACGTTAGGGTTGTCGATGGATACGATGCCTGGTACGTAGGCATCCACCCTCCTCGGATGACGAGGGCATAGGGTCCGGTGCATGCCATGGTGTGACGGATGGGGAGGCAGCATCAGGCTGCTATTGAGGCAAGCAGGGTCACGATGGGAGAGAGCAACGATGGTCTCCATAGGAGAGACGCCAGAGGATGGCACAGGCTCCATAGAGGCCACAATAGACAGGGAGGAGGGAGGAGAGATTCCCTTCTCAGTAGGGGGAGAGGCCACCATCACCCGATAAGGGCAAGGGTGTCGAGGTGGGGGAGAGCAGCGAGATGGTGGCTCTCCGAGCTGAGAATGCCCACCTTCGGGCTCAGGTGTAGACACTATAGGATGAGGCTACATGTCTTAGGGCTCGGAGTGGAGGGGCGAGCACTCGAGATCTGGCATGGGCTATTGCTCAGATCATGTTCTACCAGGGGTTGTACTATCATGTGGTCCCAGAGGGGCAGAGGATACCATTGCCAGCCCCCATTGCGGAGCCGATCATGATGGGATCATCGAGGACATCCTCACGATCGACGACGAGGACCCGAGACACAGCCCGGACCTCTATGGGACCACCTCCTCCACCTCAGGGTGGGAGAGGAGATGAGGCTGAGAGCTCGAGGGCTTCTCGAGGCTAGCTGCTATAGACTGTAGATTGTATATATTATTATTACTTTTTGAGGGGATTGAGTATGCCAGGGTATTGATTGTGGCATACCAATCCAGATGATGTACATAATTGATTGATATATATAGATTGTCTTTTTGATGATATGACTTGTGTATATGTTGTATGATGCTTTAATTTTGAATTTTGTGATTGATTATTCATGTAATTATGTCATTGGAAATAAATTATAATGTTATGTCATGCCATAAAATTGTAAATGAAATAATCTGATGTGAATAAATTGGTTGTTTTGTGGTGTGATTTGATGAAAAATAAAAGGGACTTCTAACAATAATTTCAAAGGACATTGTCGTTGTTATAGACCATTTCATGGAGTCGCCGCTCACTAGGTCATCAAGCTAATCCCAGTATAGAAATATTGCTAAAAGTAAAAGGGTGCTTAAGAGACTGTCTTAAGACTTTGTGTTGTGATGATGAAAAATGGTGATGGTGATGATTTGTTTTCAGATTTTCATAAAAATATTATGCATGAGATATTAAAGAAATATGATTTTTGCTAGGCATAAATTCCTAAGTGTGATAAAATTTTTGAATAAGTCCCTAGGAACTATACCATCATTGCAAAATTGAATGTTGACATAATGACATGAAATAGAAAAATTTGCATTCTTTTTAAAGCACAATTGGGTAACATAATGATGTAAGCCATATGTTTTTATGAATTTAAAATGAATGGGAAATAAAATGAGAACAATGGTTTGCGCTAGGCATAGAATTATAGGTATAGACTTATACCATCATCGCGAAATCCAAAAAAAGAATTTGATATTTTAGTTTTATTGCATGATTGATTTTTTGGTTTTGAGATAAACATAAAATAATAATATATAAACATGACTTTATTTTGTGAGGTTTTTGAAGATGTGAAAGAAAATTTTTGTTTGTTGGAAAGACATATATTTAATTGTTTTTATGCTAAGCAAATGTTCTTAAATAAGAAGATGAAATGATTCAAAAAGAATTGCAGAGATATTTTAAATTATCTCAAAGACAAAATGTAGATTTATAAGGAACCCTCATGTGCAAATGTGAGTTCATTACCGATCTTGATTTATCATAATGATACAAAATCTCTCAAATACAAATGTGTGTGCAATTGTATTGTTCATTCACCAATTTTGAGCAAGAGAATTTGATACAAGTAATTTGAATTAACCAAATAAGGGTTCATTGACCATGATTTATATGCATGTAACCATACCAGACTACTATGTAAGTCGGGTCATCAAGAGCTAGCTAATCCATAAGCCGACATAGGTCTGTACAAAATAAGGTCGCTAATGTGACAGACATATCACCACGCTAGGGATTACCCAAGGCCAAGCGGGTTGGGCACAAACCACCTGTTATGGGGCTTACCTCACAGCTTTTCGAATAATTGAGAATTCCAGGGATTCAAGCTCATTCACCCTTCTTTTCTTTTCAAGGGGTAGGGAAAAGGATTTTATTGCTTTTTGCTTTTCTTTTCTCGTTTGCTTCTTTTCTTTTTTTTTTTGTATTTTTTGCTTGGAACTGAGACAATGCTGAAATATTGCTGCGATGGTACAAAATAATATTTTTCTTTTTCTCATTTTCTTTGACTTTTTCTTTTTCTTCCTATACTAGGGATACTTGCTCGGATTGGTCGTAGAGCAAGGGATTTTTATTCTGGGTAGGGGTGAGCTTGTCCTTTTGTCAATTCTCAAAGATTCTAGACCATGTGCATGATAGGATAGCAGGGGAAACTTTTCGCTCAAGAAACCACTTCTACTATGTAGCATCATATCGAATTTGCAATGAAATCATTTTAATGTGAAGAGATATACTTGGTTCAAGTAAATAACAAGATCAGTTCTCTATGCTCAAAACTTTATTTAATTCAACTGTGGACTTTGATATAAGAGAGATTAATAATCATACCAAATAAAATCAAGATATTTATGCATGTGAGTGTGAAAGTGCGGGATTCCAAATAAATGCTAATTTATCCAAAATAATTGAAAATATAACTGCAATACTTCAAGAATTGACAGGTACAAAAATAAAAAATGTTTTGAAGATTTTGATGATTTTGAAGTTTTTATATTTTGATTTTGATTGATGAATTGAAAGAATAAATACTGTTACTATTTTTGAAAATTTTTATATGGATGACTAAAATGAAACAATATGCAAAATAACAATATATACAAATGATGAAATGACCAAATGTTATGCATAATAGCGCTTAAGATGCATAATGTTCATAGGTTCTTTAAGATCTTTACCATCTAAGGTAGCTAATCGGTATGCTCCTGAGCCAAATTTAGCAGTGATGATATACGGTCCAAGCCAGTTGGGCTCAAATTTACCTTTAAGGTCTTTAGTTGCATTAGTATTTTTTTGATTTTCTTTTAAGACAAGGTCGTCGATCTCAAAGGATCGATGATGAACTTTCTTGAGGTATGCTCGCTTGAGCTTGTTTTGGTAGGCACGAAGATGCTCCAAAGCATTGATGCGCTTCTCATCTAGGAGTTCCAACTGACTAAATATGCCAGCACGATATTCATCTCCTACTTCAGTATCTTGAAGTAGTAGAGCCAAAGAAGGAACTTCTAATTCAAAGGGAAAAACATCTTCAGCGCCATAAACCAAAACAAAAGGTGAAGTACCTATGGGGGTGCGAACGCTAGTTCGATAAGCCCACAAAGCAGGATATAATTGGATGTGCCAATCTCGACCAGATTTATTGACCAATATTTTGAGGATTTTGATTAATGTTTTATTAGATGCTTCTGCTTGGCCATTACCCCGAGGATAATAGGGAGTGGACCAACGATGTTGAATTTTATATTTTTGACATAATTTTTTGACATCTTTATTTTTGAAACAAGTTCCATTATCTGAGATGAGATTTGTAGGAATTCCGAACCTACAAATAATTTGATTAAAAATAAACTTGGAAACTTGGGTTCCAGTGCAAGAAGCTAAGGGCATAGCTTCAACCCATTTCGTGAAATACTCAGTGGCGGTTATGATGAATTTGTGTCCATCAGATGACACAGGGTTGATTTTTCCAATGATGTCTAAGCCCCATTTTGAAAAGGGCCAAGGAGATGAAATAGCCTGTAGTTCTTGTGCAGGCGCATGGACAAGGTCAGCATGTTTCTGGAACTTGTCGCAATGGCGCACATAATCATGTGCATCATTCTCCATGGTAGGCCAAAAATATCCTATCCTAAGGAGCTTCTTAGCAATGGCGCTACCACTAAAATGTCCCCCACAAGATCCATCGTGGGCTTCACTCAAAGCTGATCTAGATTCTTCTAGATTCAAACATCTCAGTAGGATGCCTTCAAAAGATCTCCTATACAAGGTATTACCAATAATTACGAAGCGACTTGCTCGTCTACGTAATAACCGATGCTGGTTGCTATTACAACCTTCAGGAAAGGTCCCATTTTGAAGAAAATTAAATATATCAGTGTACCATGGTTCAGGAGTAGTTTCATTGATTAGAAACACATCCAAAGGTTCTAAGCATGATTTATTTGAAGCGGGTTCCTGGAGTCGATGAATAATGATGGTAGCATATTCATCATCTAACTCCAAGGGCAAAAGAGATGCAGCTGCAGCCATAGCGTCAGCCGCACGGTTGCTAGTTCGAGGAATAGCTTCCAAGGTAACTTGATCAAATAAAGATAATAATTGTAAGACATATGCTTTATATGGATGTAATTTATCATCTCTAGTCTGATAAACATCATTGATTTGATTTATGACAAGTTGAGAATCACCAAAAACCAATAGATTTTTAATTTTTAGTGCCAAGGCAGCTCGTAATCCAAGGATTAGAGCCTCATATTCAGCAGTGTTATTAGTGCAAGCAAACGTTAATTTAAAGGACAGAGGTATAAGATGTTTCTACGGAGATATTAAAATAATACCTGCACCAGCCCCACTCATGCATCGGGCTCCATCAAAGTATAGGGACCATTGCTCTGGATGGTCTGCCTCTAGTTTAAGGCATTCATCAGGAAACTCAATGATGAGGGGATGGGTAGACTCTAAGGGTGCAGCAGCTAATTGATATGCTATGATTTGACCTTTAACAGACTTCTGTCCTATAAACGTGAGTTCAAACTCGCTTAGCGCAAGAACCCACTTTGTTGTGCGACCAGATAAATAAGGTCGACTCATGAGATATCGCAAAGGGTCGAATTTAGCAATAACATACGTTTTTTGACTGAGCATATAATGGCATAATTTTTGTGTAGAAAATATGACTGCGAGACATAACTTCTCTAATACTGTATAGCGAGTTTCATAACTGATTAAGGTTCTGCTAATGTAATAATTAGCACGTTCTTTCTTCTCATCGTCAAGTTGAGCTAACATAGCTCCTAAGGCAAAATCTGAAGCAGAAATGTACAAGATAAATGGACGATCAGATCTAGGTGGTGAAAGCACCGATGGTTTAAGGAGATATTGTTTGAGGAGTTCAAATGCTTCCTGACATTCATCGTCCCAATGAAAAGAGACATCTTTCTTAAGAAGCTTAAGAAAGGGTCCTGTTTTGTCCGCCAACTTATCGATGAAGCGATGAATAGCTTGAAGCTTACCTTGTAGACTTCATAATTCAGATATATTTGTGGGTGTGGGCATATCAGTGATAGCCATGATCTTGAGAGGGTCAATTTCAATGCCACGTAAAGAAACTATAACCCCCAATAATTTACCGGACTTAACTTCGAATATACATTTGGTTGGATTCAATCGGATAAGATATTCCCTTAACCGATCAAATACTTTTCTCAAGTCATCTAAATGATCATCTTCTTTGATGGAATGAGCTATAATATCATCTACATAATCATGTAGAATATCATGCATCATATCATGAAAGATATAAGTCATGGCTCGTTGATATGTTGCACCTGCATTCTTCAAACCGAATGGCATCACTTTCCAACAAAAGGTTCCCCAAGGGGTAATAAAGGTTGTTTTAGCCTGATCTTCAAGAGCTATCCTGATCTGATTATAACCAGAGAATCCATCCATTAGGGATATCATTCCACTCCCAATAGTAAAATCAATGATCTGATCCATGTTGGGAAGAGGAAAATCGTCTTTAGGGCATGCAGCATTAATATCTCTAAAGTCTATGCAAACCCTAACTTTGGTAGCTTCTTTCTTAGTTATTGGAACTACATTCGAGATCCATTCAGCATAATCAATGGCTTGTATAAAAATAACCTTCAAGAGTTTTTCTAATTCCCCTTTGACTAGTAAGGCCACTTTAGGATGCATTTTTCTAAGTTTTTGTTTAACAGGTTTAGCATCCGGATGGACTACTAGGTGATGCATAACTACATAAGGGTCTAATCTTGGCATATCTTCATATGTCCAAGCAAAAACATCTTCATATTCTTTAAGGAATGCAATGTATTTATCTTGTTTTTCTTGACTCAATTCTGATCCAATGTTGATTATGTGAGGGTTATCTTTGGTTCCAATGTTAATTTTTATGACGTTTTCTACTTCCATGTGTAGATCTCTCTCAAAATTAGGTGGGGCGGGTGAAACACCTAATTCTTGTAATTCTTCCAAGGTTAGCTTGGATAATTTGTCTTGAGGGAGTGTCAATAAAATCAACAAAATCTAGAAGGGGGATAGCGGGAACGGGAGCGGGAGCGACGGTGGACGATGGCGATGGCGATGGCGACGTTGGAGGGATGTTGGAGGAAGCTGGTGTGGCAGGTTTGTCCTCGGACCCTGCAGGGGGTGTTGGGCCTATTGCAGGCCCACTCAGCAAGTTTCGTGATGAAGATCCAAACGGCGTGGTGAAACCGGCGTCTGATAACGTTAGGGTTTCACCCTCCTCTCCTTCCAAAGCACGTCCTTGGTCTTTATCCTTTGCGGACAAAGTTAGGTCTTCGTCAGGAGATTTTTCTTTTCAAACCCCTTTGCCCTTCTCTATTATGGGCACTGAAGTCTCTTTCCCGAGTGAGGTTATGGAGCCACTAATCTTCCAAGAGTCTCTCTCTCTTGTTGGGAAATTTGTCGATGCCCGAACTGATATGGAAACTATCCGCGAGTGGGCTCTTTCCAAATGGTGGCTTTTGGGCAGCTTGGAGTTAGTGGCCTTTCCTAGGGGGTTTTTCATGATAAGGCTAAACAATGCCCTTGACACCCACCGCATTCTTATTGGAGGACCTTGGTTTTTTGACCGTCGCAGCCTGTTTCTACGGAGATGGGGGGAAGACTTTGACCCTGAGACTCAGTCTATCAACATCGCTCTGATTTGGATCAAACTCCATGGGCTTCCCCCATAGTTCTTCTACAACGATGCACTCAAAGGCATCACTCAACCGATTGGAGATTTGGTCGCCATTGACCCTGCTACCCGAGCTAGAACCAGAATGACCTATGCTCGTGTTTGTGTCATGGCTAATCTGGATTCGGCTCTGCCTACCTACATCGGAATCAACTACGGGAGCTACAGAAGACGTCAAGGAGTTGAGTACGAGAACAAGCCTGCTTTTTGTTTGGAGTGCAATACTCAGGGCCATCTGGCTTCTCAATGCCCTTCCCGAAAAAAAAGAAATCCCTAGTGATTCGGGCCGAAAGAAGGATTCTCAGATCCTGAACACCCAAAAAAAGGCTTCTGGCCGGGGTCATGGCCGATCTGTAGGTCCTCCTAAAACCTCTGCTTCAAATCATGCCAAACCCAACAATGTAAGTGCTCTGCCTTCTCGTTCTAATCATTTTTCTCCCTTAAATAATCTTCATACTAGTGAGGACGTCTCCGATGACCTCCCCATAGATCTAACCGTCTCGTCCACACCCACTTTGATTCAGTCTCCCTTGTCCAAAGGTAAGTCTGCAATGATCTTCCCAAACTCACCCACCGATTCTGGTCCCTCTCACCTTCCTCTTCCCTTCCCACCCCTTCCCCCGACTCAGAATCGTCCTCTTTCCATTTCCCTTGAGTCTGTTGCCCTGTGCCAGTCTCCCCGCTCTCCATCCCCTCATCGACCTACCCCTAGGACTGATTCCATCAACATTCTCCAATCACCCAGCCCGCTGAAATCTCCCATTCCCGTACCCAAAGCTGACGTCAACAAAGAACAGAGAAGGGGATGACCGTCAAATGCAAAAAAGCTTGCCAAAGTAGCTGAGATCGAAATGGCTGACGGCTCAGTGCCTACCTCCTTGGGCCCTATTTCCGAACACCCCACCCACCAAGATGAGGATGAAGTTAGACCCAAACTTACTCTGTCTCAAGGGAGAGGCAGAGGCCGCAAAGCAAACCCCAAATCGACTCGATGAAGTTCATCTCTTGGAATTTTAGAGGCCTCAACGAAATTCTAAACAGAGGACTGTTAAATCAGTAAGAAAAAACCTAAAACCAAATATCATGTTCCTTCAAGAATCCAAACTTGACGAGAATAGCAGCACTCAAGTTTGCAAGCTAATCTGGGAAAACAACAATTTTGCCTTTTGTCCCTCCTCAGGGGCATCTGGGGGTCTCCTTTGTTTGTGGGATCCGACAACCATTGATGGGAGGGTTCTTTCAGTCTCTGACAGAACCATCAACATTCTGTTTACCAATAAAGTCACCAACCTCCAATGGATCGCCACCAATGTTTATGGACCTAACAGTCCTATCAACAGAAGACTGTTGTGGGATAACATTTCCGCAATGCGCAACAACTTTGTAGACTTTCCATGGATGCTCTGTGGTGATTTCAATGCTCCCCTTCACCTGTTTGATAAGCAAGGAGGCAATCCGATCACCAGCAGCTGCATAGAAGATTTCAACGATTTTTTCAACCACAACGAGCTAATGGACATGCCGCTCCAAGGATCCAACTACACATGGAGCAACAGACGAGCGGGCATCCACCACATTCAAATCCGGCTTGACAGATTTCTCTTATCCAAAGAACTCATTCCTATTTTTGGCGATGCCAGGCTTCATAGCCACCCAAAAATTGGCTCCGATCACAACCCCTTAATTCTGGATTGTTCCCGCCCCCAACAAATCTTCAAAACCCCTTTCAGGTTTGAAAATATGTGGCTCACTCATCTAGATTTAGGTCGGTGTATTCGACAATGGTGGCAGCAAAACCTCTGTCCAAACCCTCTCACGAATCTGTTCCTCAAACTCAAAGCGGTCAAACTCAAGCTGAAATGTTGGAATAGGGAGGTTTTTGGCAACCTCTTTACCGAGAAAAAGCATCTGATGGATGAGCTGAAAAGGGTGGAAAATCTGATTCAGGGAGGAGATCTGAGGGCCGAAACTTTCATGGAAGAAAAAATCCTCCTTTCAAACTTTCACAATGCCTTGGCTAAGGAAGAATCCTACTGGAGGCAAAAATCCAGAAACCTCTGGCTCAAAGAAGGAGACACCAACACGAAGTTTTTCCATGCTTCCACCATGCATCACAGAGGCTCAAATAAAATCTCTGAGTTGACCAAGGCTGATGGATCCATTGTCTTTAACATCCAAGCTATCAGGTAGGAAGTTGTGCGCCACTTCCAAGAAATCTTAGGTCCAAGCACTGACTGCCATCCCCGCACAACAAGTTCTCTGCTTCAGAACATCCCAAAGTTGGTGTCTAATGATGATAATGGGAAATTGCTTCAATGCTTCATTGAAGAGGAGATCAAAGAAGCTCTGTTTGCAATGGAACCTGATAAGGCCCCTGGGCCCGATGGCTTCCCTCCCTGGTTTTTTCAACACTTTTGGGATATTGTGGGCCCAGATGTCGTTGTTGCGGTTAAATTCTTCCAGAGAGCCAAAAAGATGCCGAGAGAGGCCAATTCCACCTTCATTGTCTTAATTCCCAAGTCCAATGATCGTGCTTCTCTCTCTGATTTCAGACCGATTAGTCTCTGTAGTGTCATCTACAAACTTATCACCAAAGTTATGGCAAACAGGCTGAAAGACATCCTTCCCTCCATCATCGATCAGTGCCAAGGGAGCTCGGTCAAAGGTAGATTCATTGTTGATGGAGTGATAATAGTCCACGAATTGACCCACTCGGCATCTAAAAATAAAAAACCCAGCATGTTCCTTAAGCTTGACATGAACAAGGCTTTTGATCGGGTTTCCTGGAAATTCCTGTTCGAGGTCCTTGAGAAGTTTGGGTTTCACAAAGAATGGATCAAGATGGTTCGTGAATGTATCTCGACTGCTTGGTTCTCTGTTCTTATCAATGGCTCACCCGCAGGTTTCTTCCAAAGTTTCAAAGGCATCCGTCAAGGGGACCCTCTGTCCCCCTTTCTCTTCATCATTTTGGCCGAAACCCTTGGAAGAACCCTTACAACTGCCTGCAATAGTGGTCTTGTCTCCGGGATCAAACCAGCCTCAACAACCAATGCCATATCCCACCAATAGTTTGTGGATGATACTATTCTATCCTCTCATGCTTCCATTCTCAAAGCAAAAATCATTAAGAACATTCTTGATTCTTATGAAGAGGCGGCTGGCCAGAAAGTCAATTACCGCAAAAGCAAGCTATACTTTCTCAATACTCCCATTCACAGGCAAAATAGGATTGTTGAGATCCTTGGGTGCATCATTGGGAGCCTTCCAACTACTTATCTTGGATTACCACTTTTCCACGGTAGATCTGTCTCGGCTATGTGGAACCCTATTTTAGATCGCCTCAACAAGAAACTTGCAGGTTGGAAAAGCTCATTGCTCAGTCAGGCAGCCAAAGCCACTCTGGTTTAGGCTTGCCTGCAAAGTATTCCCATATTTTTCTTATCTATCTTCAAAGCTCCTGCTTCCATCTGCCAAAGAATTGAGCAAATTCAACGCAGATTCCTTTGGGCGGGAAACGAAAACAAGAATAAATTTCCACTTGTTGCCTGGGATAGGGTCTGTTCCAAGAAAAAGGATGGAGGACTCGGATTCAGAGACATCAAGCGGATGAACATGGCCCTCATTGCCAAGCAGTCCTGGAGACTTACCATCAATGAAAAAGTCACTTGGATTGACATCATCAAAGCTAAGTACCTCCATCAGGTTTCCTTTCTTGGAGAGCACAACCTTCCTAACGGATCCCATTTCTGGAATGGCATCACCAAAACAAGGAAGATCATCATGGAAGGCTTAAGGTGGTGTCTAGGAACTGGAATGACTATTCATTTTTGGGACGACCCGTGGATCCGTGATAAACCTCTCAGCCAAGATCCGCATCTTGCAGTGCTCAAGACGGCTATCGAAGCCACCTTTGGAGATAAGGTGTGTCATTTCATTAACCCAGGTATCACAAGACCTGAATGGAAACACCTAGATCTTAACGGGCCTAGGCATATCACCGAGGCGCTCAGGCGGTTACAAAACTTGCTGAGGACTTGCATCATCCCCAGCTCACACAAAGATGATTCCATGGTCTGGAACCTTGAAGATTCAGGGAATTTCACTGTTAAATCTGCTTACTACAGTCAAGAAACTTCCAATGATGGTCAGGACTTATCTAATCAGGTTTGGGTTCCCAAGATCATTCCCAAGGTCAAATTCTTTTGTTGGTTAGCCATCCAAAATAGAATCCTCACCACTGACAACTTGATAATCAGAGGGTTACTCATTCCCAATTGGTGCATCCTGTGCAAAAATGCTTGTGAGTCAACTTCGCATGTTTTTTTGGAATGTCCCTTCTCTCTAGCAGTTCTCAACCAGGTTCTTAACACCTTCGACATCTCCGCAGCCCTCCCTCATTCCATTCCCCTCCTCTTTCAGCAATGGCCCCGACCTTTCAAGAGCAATCAACTTAAATTCATGTGGCAAGCTTGCCTCCACCTTTTCCTGTGGCAGATATGGCTCGAGAGAAATGCCAAAATTTTCAAAAACCAAGCCACTGATAAGAAGATTATTGTTGCCAAAATCTTGGCCCTTGCTGCGGAGAATGCCTCTCTTGTTTCGTCTTCCAAACCCCCCCTCCTGGCCTTGAATCGGACCTAACAAAACTTTTCAATCTTTCTAACTTCTCTGCCATGGCCCGTACTTCTGTTGATAGGTCTGTCATCAAGTGGGTCTTACCACCTACTGGGTGGCACAAGCTCAATTTCGATGGTGCGGCCAAAGGCAACCCAGGAGCGGCTGGCGGAGGAGGAATTCTCAGAAATCACAGAGGAGAAATAATTTTGGCCTTTGCCCAGAACTTGGGAATTCAATCTAACAATATGGCAGAGGCTCGGGCTCTGCTCCAAAGCTTGATCCTCTTGGAAGGTTTGGCCATCAATAAACTTATCATAGAAGGAGACTCGCTGCACTGTATCAACTGGCTCAATGGGACTTCTGTGCCTCCCTGGGCCCTTGTTTCGATTTTCCAAGATTGCAAGGCACTAATTGGCAATTACCCAGAATTAGTCATTAAGCATCAATACCGGGAAGGAAACAAAGCTGCGGACTGGCTTGCTAACAAGGGAGTAGGCGAATCTGACATTCATGTTTGGAGAGACTCCTTCCCCATTGAGCTAAGGAACGATTCTATAAGTGTCAATGTCTGCACAATGTGAGTGGTTGGCTGGGGACCGGTTTGGTTTGCTCTTGGATCTGGTCGAGTTTTCGCATCATTTCTTCCTTCTTCTCCTCCTTCGGCCGTGTTTTGGCAGCTTGTCGCGATATCATGACACTTTTCACCTTTGGCCACGAAATTGCAGCATGTCGCGATATCGCGACATCCCTTTCCCCTCTGGCCGCGAGGTTGCAACTTGTCGCGATATCACGACATTTTTCTCTCCTTCGGACGCGGTCTTGCAACATGTCACGATATCGCGACACTTTTTCTCTTCGGTCGTGTTTTTGCAACATGTCGCGATATCGCGACACTTTTTCTCTTCGACCGCGATTTTGCAACATGTCGCGATATCGCGACACTTTTCCTCTTTGGCCGCGTTTTTGCAACATGTCGCGATATCGCGACACTTTTTCTCTCTGGCCGCGTTCTTGCAACATGTCGCGATATCGCGACACTTTTCTTCTTTGGCCATGAATTTGCAACTTGTCACGATTTCGTGACACCTTTTCTCTTCGGTCGCGATGTTGCAGCCTGTCGCGATATCGCGACACTTTTTCTCTTCGGTCGCGGTCTTGCAACTTGTCGCGATATCGTGACACTTTTTCTCTTCGGCTGCGGTCTTCCATCATGTCGCGATATCGCGACACTTTTTCTCTTCGGTAGCGGTCTTCCATCATGTCGCGATATCGCGACACTTTTCTCTTCGGTTGCGGTCTTCCATCTTGTCGCGATATCGTGACACTTTTTCTCTTCGGCAGCGGTCTTCCATCATGTCGCGATATCGTGACACTTTTTCTCTTCGACTGCGGTCTTCCATCATGTCGTGATATCGTGACACTTTTTCTCTTCGGCTGTGGTCTTCCATCATGTCGCGATATCGCGACACTTTTTTCTTCGGCTGCGGTCTTCCATCATGTCGCGATATCGCGACACCTTTTCTCTTCGACGGCGAGGATGCATCTTGTCGCGATATCGTGACACCTTTTCTCTTTGGCTGCGGTCTTCCATCTTGTCGTGATATCGCGACACCTTTTCTCTTCGGCTGCGGTCTTCCATCTTGTCATGATTTCGTGACACCTTTTCTCTTCGACGGCGAGGATGCATCTTGTCGCGATTTCGTGACACCTTTTCTCTTCGGCCGCGATGTCTCTTCTTGTCGCGATTTCGTGACACCTTTTCTCTCTAGCCACGGTTTTGCATCATGTCGCGATATCGCGACACCTTTTCTCTTCGGCCGTGATTTTGCAACATGTCGCGATATCGTGACACTTTTTCTCTTCGGCCTCGATGTTGCAGCATGTCGCGATATCGTGACACTTTTTCTCTTCGACCGCGATTTTGCATCATGTCACGATTTCGCGACACTTTTTCTCTTCGGGTGCCTTTTTGCAACAGGTCACGATTTGACGACATCCTTTCCCTTCGGCCACGATTTTGCAACATGTCACGATTTTGCAACATGTCGTGATTTCGTGACATTTCTTCTCTTCTGGCACCAACCTTGCAACTTGTCGCGATATCGCGACACTTCTTCTCTTCTGGCAGCAACCTTGCAACATGTCACGATTTCGTGACACTTTCTCTCCTTTGGCTCCGGTGCCGCTTCTTGTCATGATTTCGTGACATCTCTTCCTCTCTTGGGTGCAACGGTGCAACATGTCACGATTTCGCGACATCATCCAAACTGGTCACGATTTCGTGACACCTTTCCTCGTGTGGCGCTTTGCTCTTTCTTTGATCTTTAGCTCTTGGACCACCTTGGTCGATTTGGAAATCATGTAATTCCTCTTGTACAAGGTTCAGGGACCTTTCAACACCCTTTCAACCAATCAAAAAAAATTGTTTTGAGGAGTCGTGGCCTCAAGTTGGGCTATACTAGGTATAGATCCATCGAAATAAAATCCGTTATGTAATAATTCTTCAACGGAGACATCATGGAAGATATCTCCCTCCAACTCATCGTCGGATTCAACAATCATCTCAAGGTAAGCTATGGATAGCATATTACATGTAAATGGGTTATTCCTTAAATGCAAAGCATTGCGTTTATCCAAATAATCTTGGTAACATATGAGATGGTCATCATCCTCAAATGGGAAGGGCTGACCTTTACTAGGAAATAGGCCCACACCACATCGGGCAGGCCATGGTTCTACCTCAAAATGCTCTTTCATACGATTCTAGAAAGGTCCCAAACCTTTCCCTTTATATCCCAATTTAAGCATTATAGGCTTAGCTTTAATAGACTCATTAACAAAATAACATTGAGTATATCCATCATAATGAGTCTTGATGTTTCTAGGTATTCTTCCCCAGTCATATCCCTTGTAAATAAAAGCACAACTCCCGACTTGGTAAATACTTCCCATAGGCTATGGGAGGCCCAAAGTATGAGGAGAGGATGGCAAATTATTTAAAATAAGGGAATTTTGCATAGCAACGTTTGTTTTCTCTGATATAATAATTTTAGATAAATCGGGTAAAAGCTCATTAGTAAGAGCGTAAGAGGTAGAAGGAACATTTCCTATATCTTCGAATGCAGAAAATATGCCTCTGGTAGGTGTAGATGTTGTATAAAAGTCTATGGACAGATCTATAGGTATGGAAGTTATAGGAGTAAAACAAGAAACATTGGTTGTGGGTTTAGGATATTTTTGAGGTCCTAATGTGGTTTTTTCGGGAGATGGTTGAACTATATGTAGAGGTGGAGTTGATGGAGTAGATGATGTTATGAGTGTGTGTTTCACATGTTTAGATGGATGATTAGAATTAGGATGTGTGGATGATAAAGCAGGGCAAAATTGAACTCCAATAGGTTCTACCAAAGCACACATATCAAAGGGTCTGGGATCACCATGAATGGTAACCAACTGATTTTTAAATTCGAATTTAACACACTGATGTAAAGTTGAGGGAATAGCTCGCATCACGTTGATCCAAGGGTGACCCAAGAGTATATTGTATGATGCAGAGCAATGTACAATAAACACGGTCATGTCTAAGGTTCTTGGACCAACTTGCAATGGGATAGTAATAACTCCACACGTTTCTTGTGTTTTGTCATTAAAGGCTTTTATGATCATATCAGTTCTTTTCATTTCGTCACTTCTAAACCCAAATCTTTGGTAGAAGTCAAAAGTGCAAATGTTTAAATATGAACCATTATCAGTCAAGACTCGTTTAACTGCGACATCTCCAATTAGGGTAGTAATATATAAGGGGTTATCCTATGTTATGGTATATCTCTATCCTCGAAGTCAATACAATCGACTTCTCGAGTTATGATAGTATTGGACATGGCTTCAGGTTGAATATTTTATGGTACCATCATTTGGCTTAATGTGAGCATTAATTCATTCCTATGTGTAGGAGAAGATCTTAAAAGGTCCAAAAGGTAAATTCTAGCTGTAGTATTTGATAATTATTCATTAATATTATAAGGAGGTTTAGGTTGAACATTAGGCGCATGATTCCATTTATTAGGAATTTTCAAAACAAATGGAGCTGATCCATCATTCTGAGTTTGATCTTGTTGAGAATTTTGAGCCTGTTGTCGAGTAACAGCTCCGATGGTACCTACAATATTGTTTTGCGGATGATGAATGGGTCTTGGTCTAGCTTTTATGGCTTGTTCATTAGAAAGTAATTGGTGAGAAGATGGTCTAGTAATGACTCTTATTGGAAATGGTTCTTTTGGAACCATAGAATTTGTGATAGGTTGAATAGCAGTTGATTCATCTTTAGATCTATTCAATTGATTTGAAGTGATTTCCATGTCACTTTTAGTCTCGTATTTTGTATCACTAAGATCAGGTGTCCGAATATTATATAGAGTTCTGGTCGTAACCATGGATAAAGTTGTGTCAAAGATTTGTGGATCATGAGCAGTTAAATGTCCACTAATAGTCCCTACATATTGGGTAGGAGGGGGAACATTATGATGCTCAATTTGATTAGCCACCTCTTTACCATGCTTTGGTAAAGGATGTTGAAATATGTCCAATGATTGATTGGCATTCTGATTTTGATTTTGGAGGATGTTCTTTTGAGCATTATTAGGAGGATTTTGTTTAGGTTGAAAGGCTTGCACCTCCATCTCATTGTTATCAATTAAGTCTTGTATTTTATGTTTTAATATTTTACAATAGTTGGTAGCGTGTCCAGGTCCTCTATGGAAATCACAGTGTAAATCAGCTCTGTATCCGGGTATAGTTGGATTAGGTTCCCGGATATTTGGTAATTGGATCAAACCTCATTCTAATAATTGTGAGATAATGGTTGATAAAGGTTGATTTAACCTAGTAAATTCTCGGGGTGGTTTATCAGGAGGTTTCAGTATAAACTTCTCTGTTGTTTTTACAGCATTAACAGTAGCGATATTTCTACTATCAATGACTCCATCACCCATAACTTGTTTATTTTTATATTTATTTTTGGATGTTTTCTCATCATCTTTCTTTCTAAGTTGACCTCCCCTAATAAGAGCATCTTCCACTCTTCAAGCTAAATCTATAGCTTGATCGAAGGTGGTCAAGGTAGCAGTTGATAATTCATAGGATAGTTGTTCTTGTAAATTATTGATAAAGATATCCAGCATTTCTCGATAAGATAACACAAAGTGCAATTTTCCTATCAACTGTCTCCATCGAGCTAGGAAATCAGCAAAACATTCATATTTGTCTTGTTTTAGGTTGTACAAATATTTAATGGTTACATGCCTTTCAATGTAGGCACTAAATTGATGCACAAAAGACTCAGTTGTCTCTTCGAAATTCCTCAAAGAATGAGTGGGTAATTGATAATACCACTCTAATGCCATTCCTCCTAAACTTTTTGGGAACATTTTTAGTAATAACAAATCATCATGTGATATATCATGACATGCTATCCTAAACATATGAATATGCTCTATGGGATCTTCGGTTCCTTTGTATATAGGTAGGACAGGCATAGGAAAGTGTTTAGGATATGGTTGTGCTACAACTATAGGATCTAGAGGTTGACTACACATCTCTCGATAATTGTACGAGGGATGGTAGGGATCTATCTGGTCCATGTGGGGGACTAACTGTTTCACCATGGCTTCCAGATTACCATTTTGTCCACCATATTGGTTCGATGGTACATGAGTATGGGATTTGTGAGCGTATGATGACGTGACGTAAGGATTATATGCTATATTGTTGTTATGCAAATGGTTGGTAGGGAGAGTATTATGAAGAAGATTTTTTGTAGCATTATGTTGTATCCCAGATTGTTGGAAATTAGTGTTTGGTTTCGTTTTAGGTTTTTTTTTATTTGAGGTATATTGATCAATAGCTTGGCGAAACAGAGCAGTGAATGAGGGTTTATTTTGTGCAAGAATGACTCTAGGCTTGGTAACAGGCACTCTAGGTGGTTGCATAACCTATTTTTGTTGCATTTTTTGTATTATAGCGGCCATATCCAAATTGGATGGTCCAGCCTGATCACTCTCTTGATCAATGAAGGACAAGGTATTAGTGCGTGTGTGATATATGTCTTCTAGGGTTGCTTGAGTGTCACTAATTTGATCCTTATCCATATGAATTGCTCTATTAAGAGTGCCAATATTAGTATTGAGGAACTTCCAGAAATTTTCCATGTTCTCGAAAGTAATAGCTCCTCCCGGAGAAATTTTAGGGGATGAGGATCCTTCCTCTCTAACAGTTTCTCTTTGTTCATTTCCTTCAGCAAACTCTTCTTCTTGTTGGTCTAGGGTTCCTTCTTCCTGAATTGGGTCTTCAAGAAGGACATCTGGTTTATTTATTGGTTTTCCTAACCAATCTTCTTCTACTTCAATCTGTTTTCCATTCCTGAGTCTAGTCATTATGCTTAAATTTAGATTTTAGCAAATATATATTGATATATATATATATATATATATATATATATATTTGCAACAAATTTGGGAGGTATATATTTTAATTATATACCTACTATAATACTTAAAAGAAAATGTTTTGATTTTTGTTATATTTTTGTTTTGTTTTTGTTTTTATGATAATATTATAAAGAGAAAAAACAACATACTAAATGCAAGAAATAATAATAATAAAAGAATGGCTTAGTTTTCTATAAATAGTTTATAGATGTCATTGATGGGACCAAGTTCATCAGGAGTCATGAAATGCTCCTCTTCAAATTGGAAATGGTTTTTCAAGAATTTGACAAAGTGTGCTATGGTGATGTTATCTACTTCGACTCGACTTGTAAAAATAGAGCTCATGGCAATACTCTCGATATAACACAACTCTAGGAACTATATTCCATCTCTTTCTATCCATAAGAATGACCTCTTGATAATCTATACAAGATAGAAATTTATGTACTACAACTGCATTGTCGAGGTATTCCTCAAAGGTGTATAACTCAGAAGACACAAGGGCTCTTTTATCTACTAACCACCTATGGCAAGCTCTCTGAATCTCATGATATAAGGTCACTTGATCAGGATCTAGGATTCTATCTAGGACAAACCTCTTGATTTGCCTAAGTTCGGTTGATCTAGATGAAATAAGATTCAATCTCCTATTAAGTTTGTCCCATAAATGTGGGACTCTATATGTTTGAGATACTCTAAGCAAAGAAGTAATCTCTATAGCTGCTAATTGATTCTCAAAATTAATGGTGATAGCTCATCTTTTATTATAATCTACCATCTAAATATGATATGCAATCTTACTTGTTTGTCTGATGATTCTAAATGCATTTATGTTTTTTTTTATTTTTTTATTTTTTTGGATTGTTTTCAAAAAAATTTTAGTCTTCACGTCGGGTTCACCAAAATGTATCGCTCCAAATTTTTTGCATCCTTACATTCAGGCTATAGGATCCATGCCCGGAATGGGGATGCGAGAAGGATGGGACAATACCTCAGACTGAGAGGCCTTTTGAATGTTGTGCCTCTCGAGGGAGGGGCATAAGGGTGAATTTTCAACGGATGGTGGGTTCACCAGGAAAATTTTGAGTGGCAGTTTCCACACCTAGGTTGAGAGTAGGTTTGATGTGTTCATTTTATACTTTAATCATTCAATTCCTAGGTTTAGACAAGATGAATCTAAGCTATTCTATATGCCAATGCTGATTTATATGAATATAGAAAACATGAATAAGTGCTAAACACAGAGAGTATGCTAAATAAGATAGAATATACCTGATTCTGGATGTATGATGAATATTCTGAGGTTTGTAGAATTCCAAATCATCTCAAATCATAGGTAATCATCTAAAATTGCACATAATCATATCAGATCTCAGTCGGTCATCTGAGATCATACAAGATCATCATCGATCTGACAAATTCGTCAGACGAATTCATCAAAAACCTGCAATCATAGAAACAGATACCAAAAACCAAAAATGCAACTGCAAAAGCAAAGGGAAATGATAGAAATGACAGTAAATTTACCTAAATGATAGATCTAGATAGTAATTAAAAGAAATGCATTAATTTAATAATTTTTTTAAACTTTATCATGCATCTATGCTAAATGAGGTGAACTCCAGGATGCAGAAATAGAATAAACCAAGTTAATGCATAAATAAATGAAGAGATAAGATAAAGAAATGTAGACTCCAAGCTCTGATTGCCCCCAATCTAGACTACAATCGAGATCACATCCAATCATACAAGATCATCGTTGATCTATGAAAAGATCTTCTGAAATCATCTGGAATCACCTACGACGATCCGAGCTTGATCCGGTTGAAAAACAATAAAATTCCTACAAGAAAACTTGAAATATGTGATGCAAACGTAGGTGCGAAGATATTCTAATGCATAAGGAACTAAATTTGTAGGGAAATCAGTCATCCAAGGGGTTCAGGGGGATAAACTAAGAAAATACCAGTTTATATAGGATTAGGGAGAGGTTAGGAGGTTGGAGATCATCCCAATTTGGGAGATCTCCAACAAGGGAGACTCTAACTGCGTAGACACACTTTTTGCCCAAGTTAGAGAAGCTGTTGAAATAGAAGCTAATTATGAAAATTTGGTTTTGGGATGAAATCATCTAGACGTTCTATTCCAGACGAATTCGTCAGATCTGGGACGATTTCGTCTGATCGTCGACGATATCGTCCAACGGTCAAAACAAATCCTAAAAATGACATGGAAAACAAGGGGAATGGGTAACAGGCAGTTTTGGGTTAAAATTCAAATTTTTATCTTTTTACTAAGGTTTAACTGCGTCAATTTTAGGGTGCTACAGTGGTGCTTAGCATATTTTTAGACATGATGGGAGACATGGTCGAAGTATACATGGATGACTTCACCATCTATGGAGAAACCTTTGACGAAGCAATGATGAACTTGGAAAGAGTGCTCGAAATAAGCAAGGAAAATAATTTGTCCCTAAGCAACGAGAAATGCTTTATGATGATGCAAGAAGGCATCGTACTAGGACACCACCTCTCTACAGAAGGAATAAAGGTTGATAAAAGAAAAATTAAGGTCATTAGAGACCTACCTAGCCCCAGAATGTAGAGAGAGGTGAGGAGTTTTCTTGGATCAACCGGGTACTACCGGTAATTTATCATCGAATTCAAAAAAATTACGAAACCACAACACACTCTATTATCTAAGGATGTGGAGTTCAATTGGATGGAAGACTACGAGGAAGCGTTTTAGTTGCTTAAATAAAAACTGATATCTACACCAGTTTTAAGAGGACCAAATTTGGTCATACCATTCCATATCTACTGTGATGCATCCAACAATGCGATTGGAGCAGTCCTCGGACAGAAGGATGGCAAAGAATTTTACGCCATCTACTATGTCAGCAAAAACTTGGCAGGAGCCGAGCTCAACTACACGATGATAGAAAAGGATTTCCTTACGGTTGTGCATACCATAAACAAATTCTACCATTATATCATCGGGTATAAGTTAATTGTCCACACGTACCATGTGGCTATCAAATACTTGATGAGCAAGCCAGCCATTGGTAGAAGAATTATCAGGTGGCTCCTATTACTACAGGAATTCAACATCACAATAGACGACAAACCAGGAAAGGAGAACGTCATAGCAGATTTTATATCTAGATTGATACCGGTAGACCATACAGTAGTGGAAGACCAATTTTTGGATGAACATTTGTTCACCATTAGTGAGCAAATCTCGTAGTACGTAGACATAGCCAATTACTTGGCCACTAGTAGAACCTCACCTGCTTTCTCTTTTCGAGAAAAATAGGCGGTCATAGAGAAAAGCACATCATTCATATGGGTTGATGGCCTCCTGTTCAAAAAAGGATGTTATCAGATTATAAGAAGATGCATAGCAAAGCAGTAGTTCTCATAAGTACTCAAAGCATGTCACGATGAACCATGTAGAGGACACTTTATAGGGAAACAAACTACCTATAAAATCCTACAGGTTGGGTACTTTTGGTCCACTCTGTTCAAGGATGCGGCTGCGTACGCCAGCAAGTGTGATGAATGCCAAAGAATGGGTAGACCAACCCATCGAGATGAAATGCCCCTCTAGCCTTAGGTACACCTAGAACCCTTTGATAAGTGGGGCATGGACTTCGTGGGACCAATTAATCCACCTTCAATAGGGAGGAGGTTTATTTTGGTCTGTATAGATTATGTCACCAAATGGGTTGAAGTTCAAGCATTGAGGGATTAAAGAGAAATAACAGTTGTTGATTTCTTATTTGCTCATATTTTTACAATATTTGGGGTCCCTAGAGAGATAAAAATAGACCAGGGGCCTCAATTTACCTCCATATTGATCAAGGAGCTTATGGAGCAATACATATTTCAGCATAATAAAACTACACCCTACCATCCATAGGAAAATGAGAAAGTGGAAGTAACGAATAGGTAAATAGAGAACATCCTGATGAAGGCTATGCAGTAACAAAAAACATATTGGGCTATACAGTTGCCAGAGGTAGTCTAGGCATATAATACCACGTAGAAATCCACCACAGGCTTCACACCCTTCCAACTGGTTTATGGGAAGAGTGCGATGATGCCCATTGAATTTGAAATCAAGACATTGAGGACGGCTTTAGAGTTGAACTTGAGCTTGGATGACGCTCAAGAAGAAAGGATTCGGTAGCTTGATCAGCTGGACAAAATCCGAATGGACGCTCTATAGAGAACGAAAATCATACAAAAGCAAAGAAAGCGGTGGCATGATCACCACATTAAACTGAAGTAGTTCTAAGAAGGAGAATGGGTGCTATTGTATGATTCTCGATTCCAAGAAAGAAAAGGTAAATTAATGCAAATATGGATGGGATCATATGATGTGGTAGAGCTCATCAAGAATGGGGCAGTGCGCATTAGAACAATTGATAGTAGAAACACCGTGTTAATGGTCAATGGCCATCGACTGCACCCCTATAACACATTTGAAACCTTGTAGGTGGAATCCAGAATAGACATGAGGGATAACCCATCTTGTTAGACCCAGACCAAACTCTCAATAGGCAAAACAGTGGGCATGGAGGTGCTCACCAAAATAAGTTAATTTAGTTTTTTCTTATAGTGTTTTTTACAGGGACGACGCCCGCATGCAAGCTACAAGCATCCTGACCCAGGGCCTAACAGGCATGAAATGCATCTAACTACCTTTATTTTTATTTCTTTTCATTTTCTTTTTGCAGGTGGAGGACCTGACAGCATGAGGAATAAGTATCTAGGAAACCAAGCCTGATTTGGCTCAGCATTCTGACACCAGCACTCATAGGTAGAAGCTGAGGTAGCGTGAAGCAAGACAGAGAAGGCTTGATCACCCTTTCCCAGTCAAACGCAACATGATTTTAGAGAATAAGGTGCCTTCCACATCTAGAATGCATGAAAGAAGGCACCTTCCTTATAAATAAGGTGCCCAGCCAGAAGAAGGTGCCCTCCTTATAAATAAGGCACCTCGCCAGAAAGAGGTGCCTTCCTTATAAAGAAGGTGCCCCGCCAGAAGAAGGCACCTTCCTTATAAATAAGGTGCCCAGTCAGAAGAAGGTGCCTTCTATATAAATAAGGCACCCAGCAAAAATAAGGTGTCTTCCTTATAAAGAAGGCACCTCACCAGAAGAAGGTGCATTCCGTGGCTGGAAGGTGTCATACTAAAAAAAAAAAAAATCAAAATTCGAGGCACCTTCCACATCGATATGGCACATGCAGATGGAGGCACCTTCTACATAGGGAAGATGCATATAGATCGAGGCACCTTCCACATCAGGAAGGCACATGTATATCGAGGCACCTTCCACCTCAGGAATGCGCACCCTCTGGTAGTGGTCAGACCTCCAGACGCTGACCTCTAGCAAGCTATAGAAGCTACATTCCAGTCAGTAGAGACGATGTTGGCTAGATCATCATTGATAGTGGCCAAAATGAGGAAAGGACAGCCGATAGTTGCACCCTCAGCCCCACATAGAAAAATAAGAGCCACACCTCCAGATGCCAGCATGTAGAAGAGGCAGACGCAGACCGTAGGTACAGTCGAACCCACCAAGAAATGACAAAGATGAGGGGTCAACAGGGCTACCTATAGTTCTGATGCCACGAGGGCATGGCATATGTTAGGCATGGGGGGATGATGAGCATCAAGAATGCTCATATTTTGTATACATTTTCTTGATCATTATGCGGATGTATAATAAGGATTACATATATTTATAAATGATTATATAATTATTTGATGAAATTATGTGTGTTATCTAATTTGTGTTTTCAGTGTGTTTTTGTGGAATTACAGTTGATTTAGTTAGATTTGGATCAGTCGAGGTCTTTCCTGGACCTGGAATTTTGTTTCTTTCAGGATCAATGTAGAAAATATGGGTGCATTCCTCTTCTAGGAAGGTGCCAAACGTAAGTAGGTGCCTTCCTCTTCTAGGAAGGTGCCAAGCGTAAGTAGGCGCCTTCCTCTTCCAGGAAGGTGCCAAGCGTAAGTAGGTGCCTTCCTCTTCCAGGAAGGTGCCAAGGAAATACAAGCGCCTTCCTCTCCCAGGAAGGCACCAATAGAATGCCAGCACCTTCCTCTTCCAGGAAGGTGCCAAAGGAAAAGAAGCACCTTCCTCTCATAAGGAAGGCATCGATGGGAAGGCGCCACTAGAAGGCAAGCGCCTTCCGCTAATAAGGAAGGCACTGTTAGAAGGCAAGTGCCTTCTTCTCATAAGGAAGGCACTGTTAGAAGGCAAGCACCTTCCTCTCATAAAGAAGGTGCCACTAGAAGGCAAGTGCCTTCCTCTCATAAAGAAGGTGCCGACAGGAAGATGCCACTAGAAGGCAAAGGGCCTTCCTCCCATAGGGAGGTGCTAATAGACGATAAACACCTTCCTCTTCCAGTAAGGCACCCATGGCAGTAAGGCACCTTCTGCATAGATAAGGCACCTGATATACTTAGGCACCTTCCTCATAGGGAATTCACCCTTGTTCTTCACCCGTTGACCAGACAAGCACGATGTGGACAACAGCGACTGGTGCAGTTCCAAATCTATATCATGTAGAGCTAAATTAGGGATCGCACCAACATATGAGAACGTCCTACCAATGCTAGGTGAAGAACAATCCAATCAGTGAACACACCATCGTTAGAACCGAATGCCAATTTTAGCAAACATCGATCACATTTACTAGATTGTCTTAGTTTAGTCTAGAATGAATCGACTGTTATAACTTCTTTGTAACAAAAGTTCTGCGGGTGTGCTATATAAACACACGCAAACCTCTCTAAATATATATAGATATAGAAATAGATATATAGAGAGAGGAGATAGAATATTTTGATAGTAATTGTAATACTTTGATAATTGGAATATAGTTCTAAGAGTTTCTAAGTGTGTGTTCAGCTGGGAGGAAGCTACTGGAGCCTGGGCCCACTCCAAGCCAGTATTTCTTCCCCTATTTTTCTTGTGTTTTCTAGATTAGTTTATCGCTTTTATAAGATTGTTTATCGCACTGATATTTCCAGTATTTGCAGTAGGTTCATTTCGAAGAATTTGTGATTATTTCTTTTCTGTAGATTTAATTATTTTTACATAAATTATTGAGGAGTGCATGAATGATTGACAACCATTTGAAACACCCCCCAATAGTAGAACTAGCAGACTCATCTCAAGTGGTATTGTAAGCAATCTTATTCAGACCCTTCACAAGTTTACGAAGCTCCCTAGTTGATAAATTAAATGCATGGGCATGTGACAAAAGTAGGAAAGAAATTCACCTTGTTGGCCCCCAACACAAGGTAGAAATATTATTCAAGGTTGTTGAGTTTATGAGGTTGGACAAATTACTCAAGGTAAGGTTTATTACAAAGCAAGGCAAATATTTTTAAGGAAAATATTATAATATTTAAATATCATATTTAAATATTATAAAGAAAAAGGTTTAAGAGGCTTGAGGACAAAGCTTTATATGGACAAAGGATGGAACTTAACTATGCACTATTTAAATAAAAAGGATTTAAATATTTATGGTTTTTAAAAGGTGATGTTATAAAATTTAAATTAAATATTATAACAAAATGTTTAAAAGAAATCAAGGCACCTACGTTGTGGGAGATATTCAAAATAAAAGTTAAAGTTTGAGCCAGTGTCTTGAAAATTTGAAGGCCTTATAAAAGCATATAGATAAATTATCTCATTCCACCTTTCAACAAACGCAATAATTTGATTTGATATATCTTTCATGGTGATTATTACGAAGGGTAGATAAAAGAAAAACAACAAAATTTCAAAGGTGTGCAAGTGCTGTACAAAGTCAAATTTGTGTGCATGCCTGTTACGTCTAACCTGACTAGCGTAGCCCAGCGATTGGTTAGATTGCATGAGCACTATTGTGGGAAAGTTCATAGGGTAAAAACACCTCGATGTCATTTTATTTTGTGGACAAAGCTTTGTGAAGAACACAAGCTTATACTGAGAGGGGGGTGAACAGTATAAGACCACTTTTTACTTTTCTTTTCAAACCACTGTATGCAATGTAGAGATAGCAATATCAACAACAATAATCAAAGCAATGTACACAACATCACACAAAGTAGAGACACCAAAATTTACGTGGTTCACCCAACTTGGGCTACATCCACAGAGAAAATATTTTACTAAAACTTTCTCAATCAATCTCTTGGGAACTCTTTCCCGATTACAATGTTTATGGACCACAGTCCAATGGAGATACTGATCCCCTAATCTCAAGTTCATGGATCTCTTCCACAGGAGAACTCTTTTCCCTTCAGCTATGGCTAGTGATCTTCTAGAAGACTCTGTCTCTCTGTTGCACTGACTAGTGGATCTCTTTCCACTTGAAGACTCCTCACTCAGAAGACCTATCTTCAATTATCCTAGCTGTTGGATCTCTATCCACTGAGACTCTATCCTCTATACTCTGTCACCTCCAAAGCTCTATCAGCAAGCTCACACAGAACTTGCTCAATATCTATCTAACAAGCTCACTCAAAACTTGTTCAATCTCTGTTCAACAAGCTCACCAAGAACCTACTCAAAATTTTCTCAGCAAGCTCACCAAGAACCTTGCTCAAAATCTACTTCAGCAAGCTCACCAAGAACTTGCTCAAAATCTTCTCAACAAGCTCACCAAGAACTTGCTCAAATCTACTCAATAAATTTCTCAACTCAAATCAATCTCATAGAAACATAAAGAGAATTGTTAGAGACTCAATATGTTCTATACTCAATATTCAATCACTTTCTCAACTCAATCTCATAGAAGCATAAAGAGAATTTTTAGAGACTCAATATGTTCTATACTCAATACTCAATCACTTTCTCAACTCAATCTCATAGAAGCATAAAGAGAATTGTTAGAGACTCAATATGTTCTATACTCAATACTCAATTACTTTCTCAACTCAATTTCAACTCAAATCAGAATATAGAATAGTTTGTTTTATGGAACTTGAACAATCACTTCATACATCCACTTGACTAGGCTTAATCAACTCACTCAACCAATCACTCAAGAAACAACTCTTGCTCACAAACCCTAGTCCAAGCATATGAACACTCACTCAAAATATTTCCAACAATGCTCAACAACAAATCTCACATAACAATGATACTCATGATCCTTCAAGCTTCTCAAAATAGTTTTGCCAACAATGCTAATCACATAACAATGATACTCATGATCTCTTCAATATTTTGCACAAGATTCTCAACCCAAAGCTTTTGCAATCACTCTCAAGTCTTGGCACAATCAATCTCAACAACAATGCTCATCAAAACAATTTTGAAGTCACTCCACTAATCCAGAAAACCTTGTACCAACAACTTCAAAATTCACTAGGCAATATGGCAAAAGTCACTTTCCAAAAACCTTATTCAACAAGCAACTTTCAAAAAGGAAACCACAATTAATCCTTTTCTCTCCAATGATATTTTCAGAAATCAATCACCCAATCAAGTCAATGGAGAATATTGCCCATACCTTTTTGATGCCAAGGAGTTGTCCACAAAATATGTCAAACTCAACACACTTTCAAATATTTCCTTTTCAATCACAAAGAGGTTAGAGGACTTGAGTAATATCACAACAATAAAAATAATATCCCAATAACACCTTATTACTCCTACTCAATAAAATTCACCATGTCCCCTCATGAAAGAATTGATCCCCTTTGAAAAAGAACAAATCAAACTCACTTTTGAACCCCTTTACAAAAACAAAAATATCTCTTTACACACACCTTATTTCTCCTTCTAAGCAAGTTAATCAAATAGCCCTTGAAAAATTCTTTCCAACGATATATAATATGCTACCCTTCCAAAAATAAAACCATCAAAAATATTTCAATTTTCTAAGGCATAGCATAACCCTTATTTCTCCCTTAAGGCTATTTTAATAAAAATTAAAATATAAAAAATTAACTTGCCTCGCCTCTCAGAGGGATTCGATCCCCCGACGTCCTCCTTCCCAATGCCTTAACCATGGCCAAGCCGCCATTGGGCCATGCACCCACACGTGCCTAAAGAGGCATGAACTGCACCAAAAACCTCACGAACTCGCGCCTTTCAAAATAATCAAAATGTGCTTCGAGCGCTTTGACCTTGCAAGCAACCTCCAAGCGAATCGAACGTGGGACCTCCTCTGTCTCGCCAAGCCAACGCACCGCTAGGCCAAGCTGGCCTATGTGCTCCACAAATCCAAACGTTCCCTGCTTCAACCTTTTTGCAATTCGCAAAATATTTTAAACACGAGCCTTAATTCGCATGCGCTCCAAAAATGAATTAGCAAGGATGTCTTCTTCTAAGGTTTGAGAGGGCATTAAATAGGAAATATTACACCACCTTTTCAAACGTCGACGCTTTCGAATTCGAACGAGAAAATAAGATAAAACCTTTACAAAGCCTTTAATTAATTATTTTAAAAACCCACTTTGGGTTATTTTAAAATAATTAATAATAACTTGCCTTCTTTACACCTTGATGAACCCATCCTTTGGGTTATTGAATTATTTCTCACTTGCCTTCTTGAAACTTGATGAACCCAACCTTTGGGTTATTAATATTAAAATATTTGCCTTCTTGAAACCTTGATAAACCCAACCTTTGGAGTTTATTATTTTTGCATCGGATGCTCGAATTAAACCCAACTTTTGGATTTATTCCCAATAAAATAATTGCAACCTTATGACCCAAAATATTATAATTAAAATTACAATATTGACTTTTGGGTTTCTCCTTCAACCTGGAATAATATTATAAGAATTATAATATTATGTGCTCCTCTTACTCTTGAACAATCTGCTACCATGGTGGAATTAAATCAAACTCTGACTCACTTCCTTGAGTGCACTGATGAAGACATTTTACCTTAACACCGAAATTATTTCCCTTTCACTTGAACTAGCGAAGGATGATCACTGGCATCTTACTGACATCATGACATCAATGACAACTCACTTTGGACATTTGGTGATAACTGCTCAAAATGTCCAACAATCTCCCCCTTTGTCATTGATGGCAACCCAAATACTCATGCTGAAAACTTAACTCACTTATGCTCTGCTCCCCCTAGGTCAAATCTCTCCCCTTTTCCTTTTACTTATCAATCTGCTCCCCCTTACTCTAATCTCTCCCCCTTTGACATCAATGGCAAAGGGTCACCTTTGGGGCTCGAGGCTAAGAATGAGCCTCTTAGCTTAGCCCCTCCCCCACCTCCTGATGAGGTGTTTAATTCTGGGGTGGGAGTATCTCTACTCCCAGAAAGCACTATTCTTTCCCTTTGTCATCTTTCCTTCTTGCCTGATTCTTCTGATTTCTCTGACCAACTTCCATATCCATATCTTCATTTCTATCTCTGTTCTTGTTCCTATTCTTGTCAAAGTCCTTGTTCATTTTCTTATTCTTTTCTGAGTCTCTATTCCTGTTCATTTTTTTTTTTTTTGAGTCTCTATTCTTGTTCTTGTTCTTATTCAAATTCTTCCTATTCTAGCTTCTGCTTGATTTAGGTATGTCTGCTCTACACCACTTTGCTATGTGACCATCATTATTGCATCTGTAGCACTGAACACTGCTATTATTCCTTGGAGGAACGAATGACTTTGGACTTCTCCTAGTGAAGCCATATCCTCTTCTATCTTGAACCCTGCAATTCACTGCCTTGTGACCAAAATGATTACATGAGTAGCAATACCCATGAAAGTGTTGTATACTTCCATATTCCTATCTTCCCTATGCTCTACACTATGAAGCCATGTGCCCAAACCTGTGATAAGAAAAGCATCTTCCATTGAAACCACTTTGTCTTGGTCTCATTGGTCTTCTAGTCTCTCTTGACCTATTCTGATTGTTGTTCCATCTGAATCTTCTTTGCCCATTGTTCTTATTCCTGCTGGACTCACTGAAATTTGATTCCTCCTTAGAAGTTTCACTTTCACTTCCACTCTCATCTAAGAATCCCTCTTCTGAAGTATCCTCAGAACTGGTAGTTAACTTATCTTCTTGAACCTGTTTGCTTCCAAGACCTGATTTGCAAGAAGCTCTTTGTTGTCCACTCTTGAACTTATCCATGTTCTTAGAACTATTTGTGAACCCTTTTATCATGATCTTAGATTCTTCTAGATCCTTCTTGAGTAGTGCCACTTCCTGTGCTAGCTATTCACATTCTGAGATCTTAGCTTCCAGCTTGTCCTTGGACCTATTTGCCTTAGCCTTGGATTTCTCTAAATCCTCTATGAGTGCTCTTCTTTCATCATCACATTCCTGCAACTGAATTTCAAGCTTAGAATTCTACTTTCTCACCTTCTTTACTATTTTAAGAGCATAGATGAGTTCTCCCTTGAGATCATATCCATTCTCTTCTGAATATTCCTCTATTTGTTTACCTTTGTCCGAATTTCTACTTCCTTTAGACTTGTCTTCTATGGAATCATCTTCTTTATCTTCCAATGCCATTAGAAGATTTTCATCTGGTCCTTCCAGTGTGTCTTCATACTCATCATCACTAAAACTATAACCATTCTTTGTACAACTATCTTCAAGATGTCCAAAGTTACCACATCTAAAGCATTTGAGAATAACTAGAGTTCTACTCTTAACTGGTTTCTCTTGAATCATAAATAGCATTTCATCTCTATCATTATCTGAAGAACTGGCATCACTATGACTTGAATACTTACTTGCCTTGTCTGCATAGTAGCTCCTCTTTTGTCTTTGGAAGAACTTCTTTCCTGATCTGCTTTGTTCACCTTTGCCTTTCTTCTGGTACCTGTGTCTGTTCGAGTCTTTGTCCCTGTGATCTTGTCTTTCTTCATCACTATTATTTTTGGCTTCTTTACAATTTGTAGCAAAATACCCATTCTTTCCATAGTTGAAGCATTTAACTGACCTTGGATCCACAAATTTCCTGTAGTCTTTAATCCTTCTACCATAGTTAGCTTCTTCCTCATCGGATGACTCACTGCTTGACTCTTGTCGTTTGTCCTTTCCTTTGATTGCTTTGAATGTTGCTTCCTTCTGAGAGATAGGTTCTTTTGTTCTTATCTCGAATGTAGTAAGCATGCCAAGTAATGCATTCCTGGTTAGATCATCACTATCAATTGAAGTTTCTATAGCAGAGACCTTCTCACTGTACCTTTTTGGAAGAGTTCTCAAGATTTTATCACAAGCATCAGATTCATCTACTTTCATTCCAAGTCCTCTCATCTCATGTACTAGCTCATCTATCTTATGAAGATAGTCATGAATATTCTCATCTTCCCACATTCTTAGATTCTCAAATTCTCCTTTGAGATTTTTGATCTTAGCTTTCCTGACACCTTTGTCTCCTTCATGTATCTCATGCAATAGTTCCCACATTTCTTTTGTTGTTTTACAATCCATAATCTTCAAATATTCTCATCTATGCACTCCTTTGATAATTGCATTCATAGCTCTTGAATTTGCATGCATTAGGAGCTTACCTTCTTTGTCTATAGGAGGATTTATCATTGCATCATATCCATTTTCAACTGCATCCCATACTTCATTGCCAAGAGCCTTCAGGTGGAATTTCATCAACACACACCAGAACAAGAAGTCACTTCCATCGAAGATTGGTGGTTTGCTATCTGAAGATCCTTCTTCTTTTGGAGCCATTGTGTTCTTGATCACTTTTCCTTCAAGCTGTCAAACTCTTCTGAAGGAACCCGCTCTGATACCAATTGAAGAACACAAGCTTATACTGAGAGGGGGGTGAACAGTATAAGACCACTTTTTACTTTTCTTTTCAAACCACTGTATGCAATGTAGAGATAGCAATATCAACAACAATAATCAAAGCAATGTACACAACATCACACAAAGTAGAGACACCAGAATTTACGTGGTTCACCCAACTTGGGCTACGTCCATAGAGAAAATATTTTACTAAAACTTTCTCAATCAATCTCTTGGGAACTCTTTCCCGATTACAATGTTTATGGACCATAGTCCAATGGAGATACTGATCCCCTAATCTCAAGTTCATGGATCTCTTCCATAGGAGAACTCTTTCCCCTTTAGCTCTGGCTAGTGATCTTCTAGAAGACTCTATCTCTCTATGCTGCACTGACTGGTGGATCTCTCTCCACTTGAAGACTCCTCACTCAGAAGACCTATCTTCAATTGTCCTGGCTGCTAGATCTCTATCCACTGAGACTCTATCCTCTATACTCTATCACCTCCAAAGCTCTATCAACAAGCTCACACAAAACTTGCTCAATATCTATCTTACAAGCTCACTCAGAACTTGTTCAATATCTGTTCAACAAGCTCACCAAGAACCTACTCAAAATATGCTTCAACAAGCTCACCAAGAACCTGCTCAAAATATGCTTCAACAAGCTCACCAAGAACTTGCTCAAATCTACTTCAACAAGCTCACCAAGAACTTGCTCAAATCTGCTTCAACAAGCTCACCAAGAACTTGCTCAAATCTACTCAACAACTTTCTCAATTCAAATCAATCTCATAGAAACATAAAGAGAATTGTTAGAGACTCAATATGTTCTATACTCAATATTCAATCACTTTCTCAACTCAATCTCATAGAAGCATAAAGAGAATTGTTAGAGACTCAATATGTTCTATACTCAATACTCAATCACTTTCTCAACTCAATCTCATAGAAGCATAAAGAGAATTGTTAGAGACTCAATATGTTCTATTCTCACAACTCAATTTCACTTTCTCAACTCAATTTTATTAGAATATAGAATAGTTTGTTTTATGGAACTTGAACAATCACTTCATACATCCACTTGACTAGGCTTAATCAACTCACTCAACCAATCACTCAAGAAACAACTCTTGCTCACAAACCCTAGTCCAAGCATATCAACACTCACTCAAAATATTTCCAACAATGCTCAACAACAAATCTCACATAACAATGATACTCATGATCCTTCAAGCTTCTCAAAATAGTTTTTCCAACAATGCTAATCACATAACAATGATACTCATGATCTCTTCAATATTTTGCACAATATTCTCAACCCAAAGCTTTTGCAATCACACTCAAGTCTTGGCACAATCAATCTCAACAACAATGCTCATCAAAACAATTTTGAAGTCACTCCACTAATCCAGAAAACCTTGTACCAACAACTTCAAAATTCACTAGGCAATATGGCAAAAGTCACTTTCCAGAAAACCTTATTCAACAAGCAACTTTCAAAAAAGGAAACCACAATTAATCCTTTTCTCTCCAATGATATTTTCAGAAATCAATCACCCAATCAAGTCAATGGAGAATATTGCCCATACCTTTTTGATGCCAAGGAGTTGTCCACAAAATCTGTCAAACTCAACACACTTTCAAATATTTCCTTTTCAATCACAAAGAGGTTAGAGGACTTGAGTAATATCACAACAATAAAAATAATATCCCAATAACACCTTATTACTCCTACTCAATAAAATTCACCATGTCCCCTCATGAAAGAATTGATCCCCTTTGAAAAAGAATAAATCAAACTCACTTTTGAACCCCTTTACAAAAATAGAAATATCTCTTTACACACACCTTATTTCTCCTTCTAAGCAAGTTAATCAAATAGCCCTTGAAAAATTCTTTCCAACGATATATAATATGCTACCCTTCCAAAAATAAAACCATCAAAAATATTTCAATTTTCTAAGGCATAGCATAACCCTTATTTCTCCCTTAAGGCTATTTTAATAAAAATTAAAAATATAAAAAATTAACTTGCCTCGCCTCTCGGAGGGATTCGATCCCCCGACGTCCTCCTTCCCAATGCCTTAACCATGGCCAAGCCACCATTGGGCCACGCGCCCACACGTGCCTAAAGAGGCATGAACTGCACCAAAAACCTCACGAACTCGCGCCTTTCAAAATAATCAAAATGCGCTTCGAGCGCTTTGACCTTGCAAGCAACCTCCAAGTGAATCGAACGTGGGACCTCCTATGTCTCGCCAAGCCAATGCACCACTAGGCCAAGCTGGCCTATGTGCTCCACAAATCCAAACGTTCCCTGCTTCAACCTTTTCGCAATTCACAAAATCTTTTAAAACACGAGCCTTAATTCGCATGCGCTCCAAAAATGAATTAGCAAGGATGTCTTCTTCTAAGGTTTGAGAGGGCATTAAATAGGAAATATTACACCACCTTTTCAAACGTCGATGCTTTCGAATTCGAACGAGCAAATAAGATAAAACCTTTACAAAGCCTTTAATTAATTATTTTAAAAACCCACTTTGGGTTATTTTAAAATAATTAATAATAACTTGCCTTCTTTACACCTTGATGAACCCATCCTTTGGGTTATTGAATTATTATCCACTTGCCTTCTTGAAACTTGATGAACCCAACCTTTGGGTTATTAATATTTGCCTTCTTGAAACCTTGATAAACCCAACCTTTGGAGTTTATTATTTTTGCACCGGATGCTCGAATTAAACCCAACTTTTGGATTTATTCCCAATAAAATAATTGCAACCTTATGACCCAAAATATTATAATTAAAATTACAATATTGACTTTTGGGTTTCTCCTTCAACCTAGAATAATATTATAAGAATTATAATATTATGTGCTCCTCTTACTCTTGAACAATCTGCTGCCATGGTGGAATTAAATCGAACTTTGACTCACTTCCTTGAGTGCACTGATGAAGACATTTTACCTTAACACCGAAACTATTTCCCTTTCACTTGAACTGGCGAAGGATGATCACTGGCATCTTACTGACATCATGACATCAATGACAACTCACTTTGGACATTTGGTGATAACTGCTCAAAATGTCCAACAATTTGGTTTACGTGCTAAGGATAGTGTTAACATTATACGACACCCCTTTTGATTCTAGTTGTTGTTGTAGCGCAGCCGGTCACAAACACTTGTGAGAATGCTGCATCGTGGGAGATCACGATTTCGATCCACGGTAGGGCAAAGGTATTAATTTTTTATTTTTGAATTAAATTAAATTGAGTGGGATTCATAAGGTTTTTCATGTCTATTTGAGAATTGCACTTTGTATAGTGTGTAAAAGGATTATTTTTACATGTCAAAGTGGGAGTTATATGGTGTATTATGTTGCACTTTGTATAGTGGGTAAGAGGATTATTTTTGCATATCAAAGTGGGAGTTATATGGTGTATTATGTTATTTGAAAATTGTAATTTTGTCTAAAGTGTGAGAGAGTTATTTTTGCATATTTAAAAAGAGGGAGTTATAAGGTGTAAGTGTGATTGATTTTAAAATTGTATTGTGAATAATAAAAAGGGTTCATAAGTGGATGATTTTAAATATGTGCTAGAAAGTAAATATTACTAACCAGATTTTAAAGGAACAAAAAGGAAAATTATTTTTGAGATAGGTTTTGAAGGCACATCATCATCAAGGCAGTTTTAGAGGTATGGTGATTTAATTTCTTTTTCAAGGGTGGTTTCTGTTTGAATAAAATATATTTTGATTTCATATGTTTAGAGGCATAAGGATTGATTGTTTTACCATTGCTTGGATTGAGATTGGGAAATATTTTAGATCATATTTATGAGAAAATATATACATTTTTTTGAATGACATTGGGAATGAAAGTGCAAAATTTATAGATCAGTTTTGTGTGCAAATTTAAGCATTGAGTGTGATTTATTTTGGAAGAAAAATTGCATGGTTTATAGGCCAATTTTATGAAGTAAACTTATGCATCATTGTTGAATGGAATTGGAATATATGTGCAAGGTTTTGAGAACAAAGTTGTGCATCATTGTTGAATGAAATTGGGAATATATGTGCAAGGATTTGTGAAGTAAAAGTGTGCATTGGTTTAGATTGGTTTTGGGAGCACATAAGAAGGTAAATCATCAAGTTCTAGACTAGAGCTATCTTGTGAATGCAATAAATATGAGACATATGAAAGTGATAGACTTAATGAATGTGAAAATAACATATTGAGTATTTATAATGCATATCATTCTTTATATGTTCATGAAGAAAAATAATTCTGAGTAGAATATGTTTGAATTACTTTAGTCAAAGAAAGCACTTTAACATTGTTTGTATGCAAGATTTGGGAATATTTGAGCAAGTTCTATGAGTAGCATTGAGGTATATTTGAGCAGGTTTATGAGCAAGTGTTATGAGCATATTTGAGTAGGTTTATGAGCAAGGGTAATGAGCAGATTTATGAGCAGGTTTTGTGAGCATATTTGAGCAAAGTTTTGAGCAAAGTTGAGCAAATTTGAGCAAATCTTGTGAGTAGTCTTGGAGCATATTTGAGCAAGCCTTGTGAGTAGGCTTAGATCATAATTTATCAAACATTGTGAGTAGGCTTGGATCATATTTGAGCAAGCCTTATGAGTAGGCTTGGAGCAGATTTGAGCAAGCCTTGTGAGTAGGCTTGGAGTATATTTGAGCAAGCCTTGTGAGTAGGCTTGAAGTGTATTTGATCAGGCTTTGGAGTAGGCCAAAGCAAATAAGATTGGTGTCTCTTGTGGATATATTTCCATGAACCAGAGTAAATGGGATTGGTGTATCCTATGGATAGAGGTCCATGAACCAGAGCAAAGGGGATTGGTGTCTCCTATGGATAGAGGTCCACAAACTAGAGCAAATGGGATTGGTATCTCCTATGGATAGAGGTCCATGAACCAAAACAAAGGGTATTGGTGTCTCTTATGGATATAGGTCCATGAACCATAATAGATGGGATTGGTGTCTCCTATGGATAGAGGCCCATGAACTTGAGCATAGGGGATTGGTGTCTCCTTTGGGTTGGTGCCCATAAATATTGTAATAGGGAATTGGTTCCGAAGAGATTTGTTGAGAAAAATCATAAGAAATATTTTCTCCATGGATGTAGCCCACATTGGGTGAACCACATTAAATCTATGTCTCTTATGTGTGTGATGATATGTATATTGTTTCATTACTGCAATTGATAATATTAGATAATACTGCTTTGGAAAGAAAAGTTTTATCTTATATTGTTCACCCCCCTCTCAGTATAATCTTGTGTTATTCAGTTATAATTGGACAAGTTGAAGCCTTAATGAGAATCAAGAAGAAGGTTTGAACCTGCTACAATAACCATCCCTAGAAGCCAATGGAATGTGGTAAAGAATATCTCTTGGATCGTAATCAAAAGGCACAAGTAAATCCAAAAAGGATGGGAAATGATAGATAGACTACAAAATAGGGTAGACAGAATAATGGAGCCTATGAAGGAAGCTAAAGAATTGGAATTTCCAAGCTTCTAGGATAAATATACGCAACTTCAGATTGATGAGGATCGTCAAGCTTAGATAGAATCAGTTTCCAATGACAAAATAGAAATAGATCAATGACAAGAACCCATCAAAGAAGCCTAGGTACTAAAATTTCTAAATAGAATAGCTCTAATGCAAGCTAAAGTCCAATATATTTTTATAAGATATAAATATCCTTATTACAAAAATGATATCAGCTAAAAAAGATGCATGAAAGAGATTGGAAACTAAAAAATCCTCCATAATACATATCATGGAATTTTATCTAGTACTTGAGAAAGAAAAATTTGTTGACGATGAAGAGGATGATGAAGAAGAAGATACCCCTGAGGTAAAAAGTCCTCTAGGAGTTACTATTGGAGCATAGGGTGGTCAAGAGACACCTAGCGCACAAGAAGAAGCACCAAAGCAAATAGTAGCCAATGATGTGGTACCTTTAGCACCATAAGAATAAAGGACAAAATACAAAGTTCCAAGAGAAGAATAAACCACTTGGAAGGTCTAAAAAGGTAAAATATACTTTATTTCTATTACAACATTCCTTCCATTCCACTAATTATTTTATTATAAATATTACAAATCATTCATATTTTTTACTTTTACATAAATCATCCACTCATCACATCTCATTTTTCAAAAGTAATTTTCCATTATAATAAACTCCACTCACACTCCATCTCATCATCACTTTGACTCCACACCCAATGGAAATAGGCCTTCTGAGTTCTCAATTTTTGCAAGCAAAAATTCCCCTAGAGACACCAAGAATGTAGCTCAATTTCATGATCTCATTTGCATAGCAAGGTAAAATGTATTTTTTTACAAAAAAATGGTTAGAGTGTGTGAAAGACTTGAAGGTTTACATGAAATTGGTATGTTCAAAATTGGGATTACATCAACAACAACATCAACAAAATACTTCCCCATCAAATAATACATAAAATCAAGTGCATAAAGCCACTACATTCAAAATTAGGCTTACCTCAATTTTGACATAAATAAGCCTAATACAAAGCCCAAAATCATGCAAAGAAAGAGTGAACAAATCTGGAATGCACAAAGTTGGGTTGCTCAAATTGATAACTTTTGCCAAAGATAAAAGGGACCTGAAATTGTGCAAGTCAGATGGGTAAGACCAAATACACAAAGTCATTATGAACAAAATAAAGCTACCCTTTATTATCATATAAGCATTCTCAAAATAGAACCCAAAATCATGTAAAGAGGACTAATACACACAAAATCAATATATGGATAGTCAAAGCAAAAGTGCACAAAACTAGGTCGACCAAGAAAATAATGTTAGCATTTACAAGTTAAAGCCTAGGATCATGTAAAAAAATAAATTGATATATAAAATAAAGTAAACAAAGTCAAAACACATCCAGAGGTGATTTCATCCAAGAAAAATTAATGTTTCATTCTAAAGAGCCTTTGTAGATAAAATAACGAGCCTAGTTTTGGAACATGAATCCATGAATGTTACTTTCAAGTCTGCAACCGACATGGTGCTTGCTAGCTATTTTTGGTTGATGGAAATAAGGCTGAAAAATGATAGTTTTGATAAATTAGTTGCAATAATGTGGCCATTTATAGAAAATAGTTGAATATCGACATATCAAGTTCACACAAATTCAAATTTAATCGTAGGATGAAGTCTAGAGTAGCCACCTTAGCATTCTAGTTTCTTGCCATGATGTCTTCTCAATAATCTTCCAGTTGTAAAATTCTTGCTATAAATTCAAAATGTATCTTATAAATAAGCCAAGATACCTCAATACAAGGGTTGGCTCTTTAGTCCTTGGTATTGTTATGTAACATTACTACTAACAAATAAAGTGATAATTGTTTGTCCTCCATTACTTTTCAAATCCAAATTTTATATATGTGCTCCTTATTTTAACTATTTTTGTTACACTTAACACTTAGTCTATTTTGTTAAATCGAATTATGCTTTTTGGATCGCTATTGGATTCCTAATTTTTCAAGTCCTTAAAATGATTAAAGCATTTGTTTTAAATTGAGTAAATCTATAATTAAATTTGATAATGGTTGGTATGTTAAGTATCATGTAAATTGGTTTGATAGCATACTATTTAGTGAGGTTTGTTAGATTTTGAGGATGTATAATAAATAAAATGCAACCACAAGATGTGAAATAAGTAAACTATGATAACTATATTGTTATATTTTGAGGATATATGCAGTGGGAGAGATCTAACACAGGTCCTAATAAGATGCAAAAAATATGAAAGAAAGTAATTTTGCAATATGACTGAAATATACTATAAATAGAAATGACAAAAATACAATGCAATATGGAGGTAATGGTCACTCCATCAATACAAGCTAAAGAGCTACATTGTACTCCATACAAGAGTTCTACTACTATCTACTACTCTCTACTACAATGCACTTGATATGTGATATGTCTCTATGAGGCCCTTTATATAGGAAGATAGATTCCTTGGCCAACACTCTACCTAGTTGTACAAGGGGACACCTTGCACATTACAACTTGCACATTGCCACTTGTGCATTTATTACATTGCTTGAAGTAACTAGCTAACTTCCCCCTAAAGTAATCTCCTACTCTAACTATGTACCAAAGGTGGTACATTTACATGATCCAAATGATGTAATATACTCTAACTCTAACACCCCCTGTATTACATTATTTGGGTATTGAAGATTTCAATCTTCAATATGGATCTTCGTCTTGAGAATGGTCTTCAACTTGATCTGGTTCTTTCATCAGTTGGCTTTGCATTGTAATCCTTCCTTTATCTGGTTCATCTTCCTCTTCTTCTTTAGCTTTCCCTTTGAATCTAGTTTCTGTGTTCTTATAGGTGGTAGTACTATTGCTTGATTTCTGCAAGGATGTTTCTCCTTCTTTGTCCTTACTCTGTACAGAGGCTTTAGAACAATTTCTCAAGGCATCAAGATAAGATCTTGGATTAGTAGAACTTGAAGTACCAATGCTACATGAGGATTGAAAAACTTTTCTAAATATGATTCATTCAGCTCTATCTTCTTTTTGAGTAGTTCTATCAATCCTTTTTGTTCTTCATTTTCATCCTTGTAAGGTTTGTATGTGAGTAATGCCATGTACAATATGCTCACAAAATCTAAAGAAAGTGAGATGTCACTTTTCTCATTATTGATTGCTTCATTGACATAGGCTTGAAGATAGCATTCCATAGTATTAAAATTATCTCTTAAGGCTTCACTATGAATTACCTTTGAAGTTAGGTCTAATGTTCCTTCATATTTCATGAGTAGATTCATGATCCCAATTTTTATGGCACTTGCTTTTTCCTTTCTGATAGTGTTGTTCATATTGTTGTTTACTATATTGCTTGAGGTAGACATCCTTACAACTTCCTGGATTAGAGAATAAAGTGACTTGATAGTGCCTTGAAATAGTATTTCTTGCAATTCTTTTGTAGAATCTTTGTAGTAGTCTACCTTATGACTCCCTAGTTTAGAGTATATGAATTTGATTTGATAGAACCTTTGTAGAGCTTAGGTTTTGTAGGCTTCCTTATATCTCCCTAGTCAAGAGATTTGATTTAATAAAATCCTTGTAGAATTTGTAGAAACCTTATGATTCCCAAATGGATTGAGTACTTGATAAATTTTGAATGAATGCTATTATTATCAAGTTTTGTAGAATGCCTTATGTCTCCCTAGTGATTTTGAATATGTTGTATGAGTGATAAAGTGCTTTTTGTGAATAGTAGTTCAATTTTAGGTTGATTTTGTAAAGTTTTGTAAATACCAAAATCAACTTTTGTTACTCCTTATTTCTCCTATTGAACTAAGCACTTTCTAATTTGATGAGGTTCTAATGGTTGGATTTCTTTTACCCCTTTAATGTAGTTTTGAGACAAGAATACCAATTAATTTCCAACTCTTGATAATTCTTAATGAACCTCTTTTTATAGCTTTTGATATTTGATATTTAATGTTTCTAAATTCCAATATCCTACTTTGGTGTAGTATTCCTTATAACTCCCTAATTTGGAATATTAGAAAACAATAATATTTGCAATAATGGAATTTTAATTTTCCAGGTAGAAATCCTTATTTCTCCTAAGTTTAATTTGCAAATATTAAGCTATAAATTTCCTTTAATTTTTATTTCAAATATGGTTGATTTCCCTATAGTTTTCAACCTTATATTATACCCTTATAACTCCTATTAATGAAAGCAAATTAGAATAAGGTAAATTCTTACCTTTGTAATGTTGCAAACCTAAAATATTTAGCACTGAATTCGGTCATAGATGACAACAAGCTTTATGTCCTTTCTTTGGGTGCTATAGCCAATGGAATGCTTTGATTCTTCCTTGGCTTCAATGCTTGGATGGTGGCACCTCAATTCTAGAGTCTTTGACCTCCCTTGACCAGAGCCTTTAATGCTCTTCACCTTTCTTCCACGCTGCAACTCAGGCTGCTACGAATGTGCTATGAATACAACTATGAATGTTGTTATGAATTCGACTATGAATGCTGACCTCCTTGGTCTTTGGCACATTTTAATAGAAGAGGAATCTTGAAATGTGTGACAAGTGTCATGATGGTTATCTTTGAGTATTTGAGGGATGAGAAGATGCTTATTACCACTTGTAAATTTTTTCTAGGTAAAGGATGAGTGTTACAGTCTTGGATGAGTGCTCATTATTTTTGATGACATGTGTCTTCTTCCTTCTAACACACCAACCTTCTTCCTTGTAACATTTTCTTGGTCAAACTTGCAATGGATGGGTGCTCATGTGGGAAACATTAGGATTTCCTTCTAGGTGACAAGTGTTACCTTCCCTTTGTGCATGAGCTTTCTACGTAATGCCTCTTCAATGTATCTTTGCAATACCCTTATTAAAAATGCAACACGACCAACTCTTCCTTTGTTCGATGGTGCTTGGTATGAGTTGGTTCCAGCTAGAGTGGAGAGCAATGCCTTTGGAGACTTGGAGCTAGGATTTGAGCAATGATCTTGAAGGCTTCAAGCACTGCTATGGTGGAGTTTGAAATACTCCAATGATGCTCCTTGGACGTACATCTAGTGTAATATTTTATGCTTTGTTTCCCTTATTTTTTCAACCTATTATGAAATCCCTTTTGTAGATAATATTGCCCTTGAATATAATGCTTCTCCTTTCTTTGTATTGTGCTTTGTTTGCTTGTAGGTTTGACTATCCAAATCATAGAAGATATGAGCCTTTTGAGAGGCTCTTCTACCTTGCTTGGAGAATGCTCTTTACATGGTCACTTTGAGTTGATTTACCTTTGTGAAGAATGTGCCTTTGTGGCACTTTAAACTTTACCCTTCTTCCTACATAGGATAGATTAGTATGGTGCAAGATAATGTAAATAAACTTGTAAATAGAATACCTTCTTTTTGCACCTCCTTTTGCACTCTATTCTGTTGGTTTTAATGGTGGCTTTCTTGTAGGCAAGGGCTGATTTGACATTGTCTCTTTTGCTAGACAACTCTCTCCTTTGCTTGGTTACTTTGGTAATAAACCCAAGCTAATAACCACGTAGATAGAAGCTTTTTGTAGAAGTAATTTTTGCACTATTTTTTCTCTGTAAATAGCCTTTAGTGCACTTTGAATCTGAGACTCACCAAGTCTCGATTTGAAGCTTCTTTTGCTGATTTGATGGTGGCTTTCTTCTCCACTTCCTTGGAGGAATATGATCTGATTTTTGGTGGCTTCTTTGGGCCATGAAATGCTGCAGGTTCTATGCACCAAATAGTGTCTCTAGACACTTTGATAATCTACTGGTTTTTGTGTCCTTGATCTTTAACAATCAACAAACACAAACTAATCCTTTTGAGAGTAACTAGTTAAATATTAACTAGTGTAGTGCTAATGGATTAATAATGCACTTTAATGGTAACAATAATCTCTCCTTATTGCTCCAATAAACTCTCAAAATAATTTTTAAATGCACTTAATAATCTTCTACAACTTTTCAAGAGTAATATGTAATGAACCCTTAATGAGTATTCTGCAATTTTTCACTACAATCAATATTGTAGGATGTAGTCTTCTTGCTTTCTAAATAGATAACAGGTAGATGATAATTTTATTTCTTTCAAAAATATCTAACTCCTATTAAATGTGCAAATATATCTTAAAATGAATTCTCCTTTTTGCACTTTCTTGAAGACTATAATATGGGTTCTTCTTCTTGCAACTTTTAATCCAAATATGGTGCTTAATAGAATTTGATAATGAACCCTAATTTGAAGTTCAACTAATTGCACCCTAGTTGCTTACCTTTAATGGCTTCTGAAGTAGATGTAGATCTTGGTGTTTGATTCACCAAGTTGTTGCCTTGTAGTGGATGAATTCATAACTTCTTGTTGACTATCCTGAACAACTTCTTGCTTCACCAAACTGTGGTCTTGAACTTTCTATCTTGAGCCTAGGGTTTGGTGGCCTGATCCTTCCAGTGATATTCTATTTTCTATTGTAGATTTAGAGAACTCTTTTCTCTGAATTGTGCCTTCTTGCTGTGAGAGGTAATCTCCAAATCTCTCAGATTTGGTAGGCTTCTTCTATCTGAATCCTCCTTCAATATTCTTGTTGAATTTTATCTTCAAACAGGATCTTCTTCTTCTCAAGATTCTGAATATCTTGAGGTCTTCATTGGATTCTTCTTCTAGGATTTGGCACTCCTTGCCAAATTCTTCTTCTCTTGGGCTTGTTGTTGGATGGCGATAATTATCCCAAGTCCTTCACTATCAGGAGCTTTCTCCTTGGTAGTGGATTTCTCCAATGAGTTCTCCTAGGAACTCTTTTGATGATGCTTCCATAAGCTCTACAACAAGGCTCTCCAAGCCTTCTTCTTTTTCCTCCTTGAGACCTCTCCAAGGTCTTCTATCTTGCAGCTTCTCTGGTCTTCCAACTGAGACCTTTTCTTCAACCTTCTACTTTTGGAAGTGTTGGTGATGAGATCTTCTTCTAGGATCTCTAAAATATGTTGCTTCTCTGATCAGGAATAGGGCTCTGTTAGTCCCTTTCTATCTCTTCCAATATTGGAAGTTTTTCCAATGAGATCTACTTTAGATCTCTTCAACTTCTTCTGAAATAAGTCTTTAATCAGTAAAGGAGATCACCAATCTCCTATTTCATGGACTCTTCTCTGGAGTCTTCTTTAATAACTCTTCTTTGGAGTCTTCTTCTAAATCAAGAATTCTTCTTCTAAATCAAGAATTTTTCTTTAGAATATTCTTCTAAATCAGGAATTCTTCTCTGAAGTCTTCTTTAGAATTAAGGCTTCTATGACCTTCTCTACTTTTGCACTCTGTAGGTATTGATCTTGAATGGAGATCACCAATCTCCTATCTCCTTCTTGAATCAACTTCTAGAGTCTCTTCTTCCTTGAGTCTGCTATAAGGCTATTATTGCCTTTTCTTCACTTCTACAATCTACAGGATTTGTAGCTCTTGTAATGGGACCCTTTTTTCAAGGTCTTTGAAATATTCAGTCTTCTCCTTGTTGCTGCAAGTGCTAGAATGATTCTAAGAAGATATTATTCCTAGCTCTCTTGTAGGAAGCTTCCCAACATTTTTCTGAATATCCTTTTCTTGCAACAAGTTGTTAGAAACTAGAACGAAAGAATTTATAATTCTAAACCAAGGCTTCTATGGCTTTTTTTGGATCAAGGCTTCTATGGCCTTTCTTCTAGATCAAGGCTTCTATGGCATTTTTTGTATCAAGGCTTCTATGGCCTTTTTTTACAATGTGAAGTTTTTCAATCTAGCAATGGAGATCTCCAATCTCCAAACTTCACCAAGACTCTACTCTTGGAGTCTCTTCCACAATGTCTATTTTTCTGCAATAAAGAAATTTAGATAATGGTTAGCATGAAAAGATCTAGATCTCTTGAGATCAGTAATCTTCACTAGTTGATCCATCAAACTAGTGGAATGAAATGTTGAGTCCTAGTCTTCACGAGTTTTCCTACAACTCTGTGGAAAGACTCTAGCCAGATGTAATCTCAAAATTTTTGTAACTGAGATTTATTTCAGTCCTCACTTGTGACTCTCCCTATTCCTATCTCGATTCACCATGGCTCTGATACCACTATTAGCTTTTGAGGATATATGCAATGGGAGAGATCTAACACAGGTCCTAATAAGATGCAAAAAATATGAAAGTAATTCTGCAATATGACTGAAATATACTATAAATAGAAATGATGAAAATACAATGCAGTATGGAGGTAATGGTCACTCCATCAATACAAGCTAAAGAGCTACATTGTACTCCATACAGAGTACTACTATCTACTACTCTCTACTACAATGCACTTGATATGTGATATGTCTCTATGAGGCCCTTTATATAGGAAGATAGATTCCTTGGCCAACACTCTACCTAGTTGTACAAGGGGACACCTTGCACATTACAACTTGCACATTGCCACTTGTGCATTTATTACATTGCTTGAAGTAACTAGCTAACTTCCCCCTAAAGTAATCTCCTACTCTAACTATGTACCAAAGGTGGTACATTTACATGACCCAAATGATGTAATATACTCTAACTCTAACATATATGATAATGGCACTATAATATGCAAGAAAATAATGAGATAAACTTTTGCAATAACTCAATAATATACCATTAATGAAAGCTCACAAAAATAGTACAATGCAATATAATGGAGGACTTGAACACTCCAAAATTTTCAATGAAGAACTACATTGTACCTACTCACTACTCACTATAGTAACATTGTCTCTCTCACTCTCTCTTTCACTATCACTCTCACTTCACTCACTACCTTAAAGGCCTATATATAGGAAGATATGTGCCTTGGCCTTTACTCTACCCATGACTCTTCATATACCTTATCCTATGACTCATGTACATGTGGACTACATGCACATTTACATCATTGCACATTCTAACACTTGTGCATTTATTACATTGCATGAAGTAACTCAAACTTTACTCTAAAGTAAACTCCTACTCTAGTTATGTACCCAAGGTGGTACATTGACATGTACCAAATAATGTAATATACTCTAACACCCCCATGTATTACATTATTTGGGTATTGAAGACTTTAGTCTTCAATATGGATCTTCGTCTTGTTTTGGAATTTGTACTCTCCTTTGCTTTCTTTATTTTGCTCCCTATTTGTATCCTGTTCAAGCAAGTAGTTAGTATCTTCATAAAACGTTATATTTGTTGAGAGAGCTTTAACTTCATGTTCCTCTGTAGGTTCTTCCAGTTCTTGAATTTCTTGGATTTTGTGAACTAAGTGCCCTTTTTGATTCCCTTATCGATATTGCAATTGAGGATAATTGTATTGATTCTAAGAAGGATATGAATGCTAAAATTATTGTTGATGTGGACTATACTGATTCTGATATTGTCTTGATTGGAATGGCCTATTTGGTTGGCTTCCATATTTTATCTGATTTCCTTGATACTAATTTCTAGGATTGAATCTGCAATAGTTGGTACTATGTCCTTTCTTCTTGTAGACTTGACAATATCTGTTATTCCATGGTCTTCATCCTTTTGAGGATGAGGTAACATTTCCCTATGGATTATATTTTGAAACTAATGCATTGTTAGTCATTTCATATTTAACTATATTTTCCACCTCATATTCTTGAAGAATATTGACTAACTCATCAAAAGATGTATCTTTACTTAGGATTTGTAAAGATGTAACTAAGTGCTTGTAGTTGTCTGGAAGTGCTCTCAAGGTTACTTGAACAAGGAACTTATCTTCAACCTTTTCTCCTAAGGTTAATAATTTTCCTTTTATATCTACTACTTTCCTTAGGAATAGTTCTATACTTTCACCACTATTCACTTTCAGAGAATGTAATTGAGTTTGAAGATTTAAGATAGTGGCTTTATTCTTCCCTTCAAATATTTTGGCTAAGGTTTTCCATGCTTCTGTAGATGTTCCTATTGAACTAATGTAGGGTTGTATTTCATCTGTAATGGCAAAAGTTATTATCATTAATGCTTTTGCTTCATTTTCTTCAAACTTTTGAATCTCACTATCACCTGAAGTAGGTTTTTCTTTTGTTCCTTTGACTATTTTCCAAAGTTTTTCAACTATCAAAATTGCTCTTACTTTGTTTTTCCATGAAGAGTAATTTGGTCCTCTAAGTAGTTGGGATTCAGTGAGAATGAATTTGTTCATTTTCATGATGATATTTGTAGACTACCTTATACCTCCTTAGTTTTAAGTATATGCTCAACTAGTAGAATTATTTTAGCACTTGAGAATATTTTTGATAGAACCTTTGAAGTAGTCTACCTTATGTCTCCCTAGTTTAGAGTATATGCTCAATCTTGCTAAGAACTTTTCAATTTTACAAATTTTGTAAAATACCTTCTATCTAGCAAGTGTTTGAATGCACTATGAAACTTGATAGTATGCTTAGCTTTCTTAGTTTAAGTTGAATTCCTTTTGACTCCCTAATGTTCAACTTCACTTTCTTGCCTTATGTCTCCCTATTGATTAGAAAGTAGAAAGCTAAAGATAAATGATGATGCACCTTCAAGTTTTAATAAGGTTCTTTTCCTTCAAGACCTTTTAGTTGGATTAATGTCTCATGAATTAATGTAAGAGACTAATGTAAAATGCAATTTCCAACTTCTAAGCAATTAATGGTTTTGCTCCTTTAACCTTCACTTTTCAATGGTTTAATTTTTCTAAATTCCAAGAAACTAAAATTTGAAGTAGTATACCTTATAACTCCCTAATTTGGAATTTTAGAAAGTAATAATATTTGCAAATTAATATTTCAATTTTTCCAATGTTGAAAACCTTATATCTCCTAAATTAATTATTTGCAAATATTGTAATGTTTAAATCTCAAGCAATTTATAATATCTTCTAAGATATACTCCCTTTGCTAAAATTGCTTTCTTACTCTCTAAGGTTGATATTTCAATGCATTAATAAATAACTTTCAACCTTGTATTAGGCACCTTATAACTCCCTAAACTTAGGAAAGCAAATATTAAATAATGTAAAGTCTTTTACCTTCCTTGTAAAGTGTATTGTGCAAGTTGATTGGTCTATGGAGTGACTCTTTAATCCAAGCACGTATTTCTGGTCTCCTATGTATGGTAGAGATCAATCAATATTCATGGGCTCCTTCTCCTCCTTAATGGTGCTTTGACTCCCTTCTTTAATGCTTGACTGCATGCCTTCTATTCTCTATACTCTCCTTCAAGATTGGGTGCTTAAATAGCTTGGATGCTCCTTGAAACTCTAGACACGTGGCACTTTGGGAGTTACATTCTTGATGGGCATTGGTTTAGATGCTTCAATGCTCATATCTCCCTTGAATGATGAGCTATGATGATTATGCCTTCTAACCTCCAAATGATGTTATTCAATGCTCAACAATAGGTGTTACTTTCTCTTTGAGTGCTTCTTTCCTAGGCATACATTAAAGGAATATATGGGCACCTTGTTTGGATGTGCCAAGTGGCACAAGATGCCTTGGCTCTAAATTGCAAGTGGTGCTCCAATTTCATGCATGTAAGACTCCCTTCAACATCTCTTATTCCTTGTATACTTCTTGCCAATGAATGCCCTTTGTGTCTTGTCTTCAATGCTTTCTTCCCAAGTGAATGGTGATGCTATGAGGTTGGCTCCAGCTATGGTGGTTCTAGGGAACTACAATGGTGGTTCTATGGTGCTCCAATGGTGGCTTTAGGTGCTTCTTCTTAGTTGGTGGTTCATCCAAGTTGTAGCTTGGTAATGCACCTTTATTTTCACCTTGTAACTTGCTTCTTTATGCTTGCAATGTGTTGTCCTTAGCGCTTATCCTTTTTACATTGGTATGCAATGGATGATAGCCTTATTTATAGATCCTTTGTGCTATATTTTTATGTAGATATGCAATAGATGATGGGCTCCTTACGTAGACCTTTTATGTTGTAGGTTAATGTTACTTGTAGGTATTGGATTTGATGATGGATATGGTGTCTTTAGACACCTTGAAACTTGGCTAATGTGAGCCCTTCGTTGGCTCTCTTCCCTTGCTAAAGTTTGCTCTATAAACTTGATAATTTGACTGCTTTGTAGATGTAGGATGCTTGCTATTTTAGTGTCTTTGAGACACTCTATATTTTATCCTCCTTTGCTATATAGGACAAGTGAGATATGGTGCAATAATGTAATGCAAATAGTTAGAATAAAATACCCTAACTTGCACTGAAGTTTGAAGTCTTTAAATCTCCTTTTGCAAGCTTTCTTTCTACCTAGATATGGTGGCTCCTTGCTCTACTTCTTGAGAGAAAATAATGATATAATGTTGCCCTCCTTACTAGACAACTCTCTCGAATAATTTCTTTGCTTGGTTAACTTAGCAATAATAAATCCAAGCTCTTAATCATGCAACTAATATGCCTTTATGATGACTTAACTTTGCACTAATTTTCAACCTTCACTTAAATACTTAGTGCACCTTTAATAACTAGTATAGTGCAATAGCAATTTCTCCTTATTGCTCCTATAAATGAACTCTTAAAAGTAACTTGAAATATGCACTATAATCTATGCAACTTTCACTTAAAGATAATGTCTTCTTTGCTTTAACTAGAAGGTAGGATGTTGATATTTTTCTTTCTTTCAAAATATATCTAACTCCTTTTTTGTGTGTAGGTTATAACCCTTGTAAAAACTATCTTCTACACTCCCTTGAAGACTTTAATATGCAACCTTCTCCTTGCAACTTTTAAACTCTAATATGGTGCTTTAATGAAACTTAATAATGAACCAAATAACTAATGTTCAAGTAATGAACCTTTTGCACCAAAGTTGCTTACCTTAATGACCTCTATAGATGATGGTTGTCTTGGTGATTTGAATCACCTAATTGCTGCCTTGTAATGGATGAAATCGTAGCTCTTCCTTGCTATCCTAAATAACTCTTTAGCTCACCTATTTGTAGCTTTGAAACCCTCTAACTTGCTACCCTAAAACTATAGTTTGGTGGCTTTAATTCTCCTTCTTGATGCTCCCTTGAATTCTATAAATTAGCAACTAGTAATGTTGCCCAAATTTCTACCTTTTCATAGTCAATTTCTCCTTCGAAATGTTATCCTTGAATCTCCCAAATTTGGTAGGAAACTCCTCCAAATCACAACTGAGATTTATCTCCTAGAGACCTTCAACTTTCTATTGTAAAACCAACAATCTCCTTTCTCCGAAATAGCCTTCAATGGCAATCCCCAAATCTCTCAGATTTGGTGGCTTCTCTATCTCCTTTCTCCTTCAACCTCCTTGTCGAATTCTGACTTCAATCTTGGCCTATCTAGTGGCCTTCTTCTCAAGATTTTGACTATCTTGAGGTCTTCACTACTCTCCTCTAAAATTTGGCAAACTCCTTGCCAAATTCTTCTCCTTTTGGGCTTGTTGTCGGATGGTGATAATTGTCCCAAATTTTATTCTATCAAGAACTCCTCCTTGCTAGTAAATTTCTCCAATGAGTTCTCCTAAGAACTCCTTCAATGGCCTTCTCTAAAATCTGCTTCAATGGCCTTCTCGAACTTGGTAATAAGGCTTTCCTAGCCTTCTCCTTCTCCTTGAGACCTCTTCTCTAGGGTCTTCAATCTCACAACTTTCTTCTCAATGAGACATTTTCTTCAATCTTCTACTATGGAAGTTTTACAATGAGATCTCCCTCTTGGATCTCTAAAATATGTTGCTACTAGAATCTAGAATAGGACTTTTGCTAGTCCTCTCAATATTCAATATTCAAAACTGGAAGTTCTTCAATGGGACCTCTTGTGGGTCTCTTCAGCTTCTCAGGTTGATTTCTCTTCTCCTTCAATCTACAATTTATAGTCTTCAATCTTCAATGGAGATCACCAACCTCCAATCTTCTCCTAGACTCTTCTTTGGAGTCTCTTCTTCCTTCAATCTACAATAAGGCTCCTCTAGCCTTTTCTCTCTTCTACAATCTATAGGTCTGCAATCTGGTAATGGGACCTTTTTCTAGGCCTCCAAGTCTTCAATATTTCATTTGTTGCTTTAGGTATTAGATTGATTCCAAAGAAGATATTCTTCCTAGCTCTTTGTAGGAAGCTTCCCAACTTTCTTTGAATCTCCTTTTCCTGCAACAAAGTATTAGAAACTGTAATGGAAGAAACTCTAAATCTAGAGATAATCAATCTTCACTAGTTGATTTATCAATCTAGTGGAATCAATGTTGAGTCCTAGTCTTCATAAGTTTTTTTGCAACTCTATGGAAAGACTCTAGCCAAATGTATTTTTAAAAATTTTAAAAATGAGATTTTTGAACTCCTCTCAATCTCTCTTGTGGCTCTCCCTATTTCCTATCGATCTACCATGTGCTCTGATACCACTATTAGATTTTGAGGATGTATATTAAAGGAAATGCAACCACAAGATGTGAAATAAGTAAGCTATGATAACTATATGATAATGGCACTATAATATGTAGGAAAATAATGAGATAAACTTTTGTAATAACTCAATAATATACCATTAATGAAAGCTCACAAAAATAGTACAATGCAATATAATGGAGGACTTGAACACTCCAAAATTTTCAATGAAGAACTACATTGTACCTACTCACTACTCACTATAGTAACATTATCTCTCTCACTCTCTCACTCTCATTCTCACTACCTTAAAGGCCTATATATAGGAAGATATGTGCCTTGGCCTTTACTCTACCCATGACTCTTCATCTACCTTATCCTATGACTCATGTACATGTGGACTACATGCACATTTACATCATTGCACATTCTAACACTTGTGCATTTATTACATTGCATGAAGTAACTCAAAATTTACTCTAAAGTAAACTCCTACTCTAGTTATGTACCCAAGGTGGTACATTGGCATGTACCAAATAATGTAATATACTCTAACAAGATTCAATTTTGTTACACTATAACCCATCCACTTAATAATATATTTTTCTAACCCTTGCTCTTTTCTAACCCTTTTCATTTTAAAATATAATCATTCCAAGGATCCAACCTTCTCCAAAGGTTGAAACAGAGAGAAATCTTATTTCATCCAATTCTATACTTTGGTTAAAGTCCAAGGCACATTGTCTATCTGCAGATATGGAAAATTTTGGTCCAATAATTCCTCATGCCTAGTATTTTGCACAATTATTTTTTTCATTTTCTCTTGTGTAGTGATCTAGAATTGAACCTTGAGTCATTCTATGTACAAGCCCTCTAAGCCCTTTAATTGTAATACATGCAATTCAGTGGATACTAGCATATATATAAGAGTTGTGGTTATTTGCTTTGTACCCCATTCTTGGTGTGTATATGAAAATTTGAATGCAAACCTTGTGACTATTATTTATCCCTTCTTTATGAATATTTTATAAAAAATTATATCTTGCAATGACACATGTTCATCTTCCTGACATGGGTGGCTCATGTGTTCACTAATTCAATTATTGCATGAAGGACCTTATCCTTGGTGCATTGCCACCCCTTATTCAAGGATAGATAGGATTTAAGTTGGATTTTTTTTTTTTTTTTTCTCTAACTCTTTTACTAAATAAGACCCTTGTAATCTAGGCTAGAGTAGGAGAAAAGTGTGACAAGAAAACATCCAGATAAGAATTCAACCTTGGTAACAACTTGAAGGTTATCCTTAGAGTCGCAAACCATGCTCACAAATCCCCTAGACTATATGCCCCATGCAAGGCATAGGTACCAGATGCACCTGACAACCACAATGGGTGGTCACTATGTTAGGGCATGGGATGGAGCCATATCTAGTCTCCAATAGATTTTTTAGCATGCTCGATGGGATGAATCATACATATTAGGATAATACCTTGGTGATAGTATTTATTACCTACTTATTAAAGCATTTTTAAAGATTCACCTAGTGAATCCACTGATCAAAGAATACATCTTGTAATACCTTCTTTGAATTCAAGTAAAACCCAATTATTTATGAGCTCTAGACCTACAGTAAGGTCTAATACAAGGGAAAAACCTTAACTATTACTACCATCGATAAGCCATAGCCATAGAAGCGCTTGATGATAAAACATGGTTGTAGTATTAAACCATAATCAAATATGACTCTTGATGTGAAACTATGGAGGCTCACTTCAACCACCAGCCTCACCTACTACATGGGATGAAATACCATCCTCAATACTAAAATATTTGTTGTCCTTCATTGTGAAATAAATAGCAACTCCCACTAAGCACCTCCAAAAAATGGTTAGTCTTTGTGCCCTATATAACATCAACCAATAATATATAGGACTAAGGCTATTGGTAGCTTCATTTAAGGGAAATATATAGGAGTGGTACATATCACTCACCCGACATACCATTATTGATAGGGATCTACTCGCTAATCAACTTGTAAATAGATTCAGTAAAAAGGTAACAGAGTCTCCCTTATAGAACAATGGTCAGCCATCAAAAGACTTCCTATGGAGGCTATGGAATATTTTAAAACTAGATTCTATAAGACCTAGCATAGAATTCCTAAATAAATTTGGCTCCCACCAGATGTCATTTATCTATTATTTGAAGGTATTTGATTCAAAGATAGCTAATATGGTAAAAACCAAATGATGGAATACATTACCAAAGCTTTATGGGATCACTAACCAAGACAAAATATATCTCAATAAAATTTGAAGTTTAGAACTCAATCCCCTCATGCCTTTGTTTCTCAATATTCAACCACCCTATCATCCACCCCCATTCATGTAGCCCATTAATTTCTATAAAATCATAATCATTGATTAATTTTTGGTACAAATTTCCTCCCTGCCCCTAAATAAAACATAAAATCCTATTTCATAGATATAAAATAATTGCAAAATCATATTAGGGAACTAAAAAATAAAATCATGACTTTTAAGCACCAATCAAACACCCTAGTATACAAATAATAAATCTACTATTACACCTTTTTCCAAGTAGGTAGTCATTATCACTAACCTCTAGTAAATGATTAGCAAAGGTGTCCACTCATGCCTTCCCAAGGAAAAGTTCCAACCCAATCCTCATAGTCACAAGTCCCTCCCAACATAGATCCCTTGTGGCCAGCATCACATAATCACATCAAGGAAGTTGCATTGACACTAAACAACTACATCTAAGATCTACATACTTGGTAGTATTTATATTTGGGTTCGTATTTTCCTAGCTATGGCGACACCCATTTGGTCCCCTTCCCTTTGGCTATGGCCATACATATTATAGTTATATGCTTAAATTTTTATCTTGAATGTTACCATAGGTCCCAATACTGGATCACTGATACAAGTGTTGATGACCAAATCCTACAATAATTTTGGTTAGAAAAATGCTATGAAAAAAATAGAGCATGAGCTTGACCTAGTATCATCCCCAATGAGATAGAAGATAGATCCAAGTAGTGGTTCCATGATAATACAAAAAAACTAGAGGAAGGACCTAATCCCATCAAATTTAGCATTACTAGAGAACCATAAGGGTTTTCATTAAAAGTTAACATAAATAATGCTCTACTAGTCACTAAATAGACTTCAAAGAATATATTTTCAAATGGACCTAGGGATCCATTCAAGGGTATATCTCAAGGTCAATAGGGTCTCAAAATGAGCAGGGACTCAACCCATGTTGAAAAGAAAGATCAGATAGGCACCAAATGGTCCAATTTCCATCATGAAAGGGAGAGTTTGTCTACATGTTCAGTGATATTCTATGGTTCTCCCCTATAGTAATTCCACAACATATAGGAAACTGGTTTAAATTGGTTGATAGGGCACAATTAGAAGGTGGAAACCCCATGTTCAGCTTCAATACAAATATATTTACAAGTATAGGGACTCAATGCTTCTTGGAGATGGCCACTCACCAGCCCTTGCCTATGATGGACCATGTATTCAAAGTAACACATAGGCTAGAGAAGAAAGATATTGGTTCAATCTGGTCAAGAAATTGTAGGTTTTAATAAAAGCAACCTCAAACAAGCCACCCAACATGTAAAATGTGCCAAAATATGTATTATAGTATAAAAATATGGATAATGAAGATAGTAAACACCAAGTGTTTCTAAGCCAATTAGCTAAGTGAAGTAGTGGCATATAAGCAAAGAAAGTTATCCAAGGCACTCATTCAAGGTAGTTTTTGAAATATATGCCATAACATGAGTATATAAATAGGGTTGCACAAACTAAGAGACTTGGAGTGAGTAAGGTGGCCTAAGGAAATATAGCTACCATAGGTGAATGTGAGGTAGAGCAACAAAAAATCATTTCTCCACTGACTCCAAGGGTAGATGAGACAAAGGAATTTAGGTAACCTTCTCCTAGTAGTAGAATTCTATAAAAGGGAGAGCCCCCCTAGCATACCTTGTGAGATCCCAACTCTTAACTACCCTTTGGAAAATCCCTATCCCAAGCAAGATATCTTCATCACTACCTCCATAGACTCCACATCCAATTGAAAATACTTTAGCTTCTATATTATTTGCCTCCTTCCAATAGAAACCTCTTCATGAGTCACCAAATTTTAGCAAATTCTCACTACATCTATCAAAGTCTAGCTAGGGGAGGAAGCTTTAAACAAGGTTTTTGCTTGAGACCAAGCAAGATAAGGGGGCCAAAATTTTCATCCACTTATCAAGTATTTAATGCAAAGAAGATATTAAATATGATAGCTAGAAGAATACAACACCAAAAGTCATTCAAAACCTTGAAAATTCCCATGCCATAATGCAAATTTAACCACCTAGATAAAAAAATAGAGTATTTATCCTTTCTAGTATTAACTAAGCCAAGCCCGATTACAAATAAGGATCCCAAAGCATTTTTAATGAAAAAATACTTTTTTGTCAATAAAATATCTACCTTCTTGATAGTATTGGATCCATCCCTTAATCAGAAGAAAAGGCCCAAAAATTAAAATACCCTCTCTAGGAAATTTAATATAAAAAATACATGTATCCTGGGGTTGTCACCTGATGGTACCAATATCATGTTCATGCAATGAACCCAAGAACTAGAGAGGAATAAAAGGAGAAGAACAATGGTATGTAAGTTTTTCAAATAAGCTAGGCCATCTAAAAATTTATTGTAAAGGATTGTGGCATAAGGGTAAGGGAGAGCAAACCAGACCAAATGAAGAAAATAGCTTAGACAAACTCATCTAAAGAATTAATCTAGGTGGTCTTAGTGCAAAATCTATATCTAGATAAAAGTATCATTCATAAAGCAACAATTGGATTCTTGAAGTTGACACCAGGTCAAAATCCACCCTTGAAGACTAGTAACCTAATAAGATGTAGGAGAATGAAGTGATAGAGCAATAGGAAAAGTAGTATAATCCTAAAGCTCATGTCTTACATGGGATTTTGTCCCTAAGAAGCAATATCAAAGACCAACCGATGTGGATGATGACCGGATATGGTAGGACAACCAATTTGCAAGTAAGGAAAAGATAAGGATAGGGCCCACACTACCCTACTTATGAAAAGGCTTCCTATATAATATTGAAAGCAACATCACCCAAGCTTAAATTCTAAAAAGGGGTGGAAGGATGCCATTAATGACATATCCAAAGGACGTCACCTTGTGTAAAAAATATTTATGGTGATTAGACCCCAAAATCAATTTTAGATCTACCCAAAATATATGTAGTGGGACACCTTGAGTACAACAACCAAAAGGTAGACCACCTTTCCTGCTTAGGGTAATCTTGGAGGGGGAAATCCTTAATTTTGAATTTGGATTTAGGTTCTATAGATAGCCAATTTTGTAACTTAGGGAAATATTGGAGGGGAGAATTTTGAATTTTGAATTTGGATTCAAGCTATATAAATAGCCAATTTTATAACTTAGTAAGGAAAAATAATATAGTTTTAGTTCCTCATGCCTAGTATTTGGCCCAATTAGTCTTCTTTTTCTCATTTTTTTCTTGTTCAATGATCTAGACTCGAATACTGAGCTATTTTATGTGCAAGCCCTTTAAGCCCTTTCATTCTAATACATACAATCCATTGGATACCAACATATATATAAGAGTTGTGGCAATTTGCTTTTTACCATGTTCTTGGTGTGTGTATGCATGTTTCATTAGAACATCATGACTATAATCTATCCCTTCTTTATGTAGGCTTTATATGAAATAATTTTGTATTGAAATGAGACATGATCACCTTCCTGTCATGGGTGGTTCATGTGTTCACTAACCTCATTATTATATGAAGGACTTTATCCATGGTGCATTGCCACTTCTTAGTCTAGGCTAGATAGGCTTTTAGTTGTTTTTTTTTCAATATTTTCTTGCACAAGACCCTTGTAATATAGGCTACAGTATGAGAAAAGTGTGCCAAGGAAACATCTAGACAAGGAGTCGACCTTGGTAAAAAAATCAAAGGTCATCCACAAAGTCACATCCGACACTCCTTGGACCTCCTAGACTGTATACCTCATGTGAGATATAGGCACCAAACATACCAGCCAACCACAATGGGTAGTCACCATGTCAATGAGTGGGCTAGAGTCAGATCTGGTCCCCAATAGTTTTTTTTCATGCTTTATGGGATAAATCACGCATATTATATTAATACCTTCATGAAATTCTTAGTTAACTACTTATTAAAGCATTTTCAAATATTAATATAGCAACTCTAGACTCCAATGATCAAAGAACTCATCCCATAGTGGCTTAACTAAATTCAAGGAAAACCCAATTACTTATGAGCTCTAGACCTACAATGAGGTCTAATATAAGGGAAAAACCTCAATTGTTGCTACCACTACTAAGCCATAATCAGAGAAGAAGAGATCAACGACAAAACATGGCCACAATACCAAATCATAATCAAAGACAACTCCTGGCATGGAATGATGGAGGCCCACTTCAACCACTAGCCCCACCTTAGCCTCAACATTAAAATATTTGTCATCCTTGATCGAGGAAGATGCAAAAACTACCATTGAGCACCTCCAGTGTATGGTTATTTTTTATACCTTGTATAATATTAGCCAAAAAAATATGGTATTAAGGCTATTGGCATCTTCATTCAAGGGAAAGGTACATGAGTGGTACATATCATTCACCTTGAATTCCATTGTTGATTGGGACCAACTCGCTAATGTGCTTACAAATAGATTTGGTAAAAAGGTAGATGTTGTCTCCATTTGAGAACAACTATTAATCATTAAAAGAGTGCTTAAGGAGGCTAAGGATGATTTTAATGATAGATTGCATAATACCTTGCATATATTTCCTAAAGAAACCTAGATCCCACCATGTATATCATTTATCTAATATTTGAATGTGTTTGATTTAGAGATAGCTATGATGGTAAAATCCAAAGGAGGGAATGCTCTACCACAAGCTTATAGGATTACTATCCAAGTGAAAAGATATCTCATCCAAATTAGAATATTAGCACCCAAGCTCCCCATGCCTTTGTTTTCCAACAGTCATCAACCTTATCAACCACCTTCATTCATGCAACCCACTACCTTCCAGCAAACCTTGGTCTTTGACTATTTTTCAATGCAAATTCCCTCCTCACCCCTAAATCAAACCTTCATAAAATCCTACACCATAAATATAGAATAATTTTGTAACTATATCAAGGCACTAACAAATAAAATCATGACTTTTAAGCGCTATTCATATGCCTAGGTGTATCGACACCAAATCTCCCCTTGCACCCCTTTCTAAGCAAGTAGTCATTATCATTGACCTCTACAAAATGGTTACCAAAGGTGCCCACACATGCCTTTCTAGGGGTAGGTCTAACCCAAGCCTCATACTCACAATACCCCTACCCATATCCCTTATGATCAACATTGCATAGTCACATTATAGAGGGGGAAAACTACCCTATCGTGTATGATTCTTGGTTGGATCCACTAGGAGCTGAGGTGACCACGGGTGTGTATTATATTCTCTACACTAGGGATCTTGGGGATAGATGGGTTCACCAATAATAGTTTAAGGACTTTTTTCAAATCCAAGGATGGAGATTTTTGTTGTGTATATTGAGAAAACACCTATGTTTGGTCTTTTTAAAATCTAAGTTATGGAAAATGAAAGAACAATGCAGGACAGACAATGATGCAAGAAAACAAGAAACTGACCCTTATTTGATTCTTGATTTTCAATTATCTCTAAACTCTAACTTGTAATTAAATAAATCATTTTTATTTCAACAAGGTTTTAAGAGAATACATAAACAAAGTTAACCCTAGGATGTAAACTATATGTTTTTTCTCTTTTAAATGCCTAGAAATATAATTGAGTATTTTCTCTTTTATTTATGATCTAGGTTTTAAAATAAAATGGACATAAAGCAAAAAATAAATAGCCTAAGAAATAAATTTAGGGCACTTATCTAATTTGATGGTTGATCTTAGCTTTAACTTGTGTCTAGAATATCCAAACAACTCCAAACCTGCAAAACAACTTCACAAAATCCTAGAAAATTTGATCAATGTTTGGAGGCCTTCGTAGGCCACTATGTGATTGAATTTGGAGGTTTAGTATTCAAGACCCCTTGGTAATTTTAGCTAACCATTCAAAAATAAAATGATCTTGACCTTTAGAAAAACACAACAAGATATGACAACATAAAATTATGAACTAGATACAAATAGAATGAACACAATGATGAACAAGTATGCAACTAGAGATCTAGGGTTCTTGGGATAAAATGGTTGCCCCCAAGTTAATATGATTTGAATGCAAGAAGAACAAAATTATAGAATCTAATATAGAATTAAAACAAGATGGGAATAGTACAGAATAGATATGCAAACTAGAAAACCTAGGGTTTGGAGATAAATAGTTGCCCCCAAGCCTATCTAGACCGAATTTGCACCCTATAAATTACTAGGCATGGATTTCATAAACAAATGGAAAGGAATGACAAGATGTGCAATAGGAAAAGATAAGGTTTTTTCCAAATCCATACCTTGTAGTAGATGGGACACATATTTGCACAAGGAGGCTAAAAACAAAGAAACATATGCAAAAATGAAGCTATAAAACAAAGTAAAAATGATTGAATGGCTAAATGAATGAAAAAGGATAACCTGATAAGTCTATAGAAGAAGCAAAAGCAAATGTAGAAGACCTCTCCTCCTCTAAGAAGACAAGTTTTTCATCAAGGCTTCTCCACTTGCAAATCACAAAGAGCACACTAAAAGTAGAACACCAAAACACCAAAAACACTCGATGAAGATTGCACAAGAGGTCCCTTAAAATCTAGATTTCCAAAAAGAATTATTGTCTCCTAAAAAGGGATCCAATCCCCCTTATTTATAGAGGTTTTGGAGGGATAAAATGCGAGAAAATAAAATTTAACCTTGGACAAGAAGATGCCATGAAAGGTCAGCTCAAAATTTAGACTTTTTTAAGAAGAAAGCCTAAATTTGTTGAATATGTACCCCATAATTTATCAGGTGTAAATTTAATCAAGATTAAGAAAAACACAATGAAAGAAGGTACAAATGTACACTTAGTAAGTTTGAGACCTTTCCAGATGATTTTAAGAAAAAATAACTCATTTGGATGGGTCAATTTTTCATGTCTACATTTTACCCCCTCTTTGATGCATTTAAGGCCTAATAAATGCGTCAAAGAAATATGTAGACACCTATGGATAAAAAATGACGAACACAAAAAGGGATGGCTAGTTTAGAAGAAAGAAGAGGTGAAAAATAATATTATTTCAGATATTTTCTTAAAATTTTACATGCAAATAGAGGCATTAGGGATATTAATGCCTCTCAAGTTAGGGTACCCCCTTGAGTTTCGAAATGAATGCCATATTTAGAGAAAACTCAAAACTATTGACTTAGAATAAAATAGAGCATCAACAATGAAAAAGGATAAAAATGTGCCAAAAGGAAGAAAGAGAAGAGAGAAAAAGACAAAAAAGATAAATAAAAGTTAAAAGGGGTGAAAACCTTAATTTATTTTCTCCATGCAAAAAAGAGAAAAAAAGTTCTAGATAAAATAGAAGAATGGCACTTCCCACACATTGAGCAGCTGTTATGAGGGGTGAGGTCAGTGTAGAAGCACATCGAGCACAAGTAAGGACTCAAATCCAACTTTATATTAGGTTTTACTATATTTTTTAAATATTTTTAAGCATTTTAAAAATAATTATATTTGCAAGAGGAAATCACATGTACGTGCTCTAGCATGAATTTATCAATCGCTTGTTGATCTGGCCAACCTTGGCAGTGGTTGAATTTGTGCTCTATGTCATATAGGGTGTGGACTCATGAATTTGTGCCCTAAAGGGTACATGGCACAAATTAAAATAAGAAAGAAAGAAAGAAAAATAAAGAAAGAGACAGAGAGAGAGAAAAGAAGAAAGAAAATAGGAGTGCTTATGTTACTCTTGATTTTTAAAAAATTATGTTTTTGTTATTTTTATGTAAATTTAATAGAAAAATATTATTTGTTTTTATTTTAGCATGATTTTTTTGAGAGTATAGAATGGTGTTCAAGCACCCCAAAGGAGGCATTACAGTAGCTCATGCCACTGTAGAGAGATACACTAGTGATAGTGGGGTGGGGCTACAATACTTGTCAAATATGCCTTGGGTAGAGGTTGATAGAGCACTACTAACAACACTAGCAAAGAAGTGGTACCTAAAATCATCCACATTCTAATTACCAATAGGAGAGATGCTATCACACTAGAGAACATGTGGCACATCTTGAAGATACTCATTAGGGGGAGTATGATTTACAGGTCACAAATACCTCAGGAGACAACGTAGATATTGATGGGTGACCTATCACATGAGATTTACAAGAGCGGGTTTCATGTTGATGACATGTCATATCAATATAATATTGGGATACTAATAATCATACTCTATGGAGTAGTGTCAGTATTGCAAGTGTGCCATACCAATAAACAACACCTACCATGGGCCCTGGTAGGAGTAGTAACAGACATGCAAGAACATCATATGAGGTTTGCATGGGGCTATATGTGTTGGCCCATATGTATAGGATGTTGTACAATGTTGTGTAAAAATGGCACACAGGACTAGTGTGCATGATTTTCCTCCAAGTGTGGTACTAGGAGCACATAGCCATCAGTAGGCCAAATGCACTGTAAATGCCACTACTCAATCTAGAGTGACCAAAAAGATACAAGTGATCCCAAGACTATAAGCATACACAAAGGACATATGAAGGTATTCTGCCACTGGGGAGATAGGTAATATATGAGCTACGGGATCACTAGATCATATGGCAACTATGGTATCTACACCTTGGATGGGTTGAGGATGGAGAGGAGTTAACTTAGGTTAGGAGGATCTAATGGGTCATCACAAATAAGCATGACCTGGAGCTTTACTAGTTTGATCGAGTGTGAAAGTAGTTCAATATTCTCTAGGAGATATCGAATCTAAGGGAATACTAGTTTAGGTGAGTGAGGAGGGATCCATTAGGAGTTGAAGGGGACACTAATGTGGCTAGGTTTGCAAAGGAGGACTTGGATGATCCCCTTTATGTTGATCCCAAAGTGGATAATGTCAAAGTAGCCTTTGAATATAAGATATGGTATAGGGGTATTACGCCCCCAAGGATCTCCCCATAGGTGCTAGTGTAGAGGTATGAAATCATGGGTTGATAGGTGTAGTTGATACTTCAATAGGCCAACCAATGTGTAGCAAAGTGATGATAGAGGGGGTTAGAGCCTCCTAGGTAGGTCAGGTTATAGGTCAAGGTAGATATGGTGATGTCCATAAGGATGACCATAAATCTCTTTGGCTCAATGGCAATGGGGATAATAAGAGGTACCCCACAATGACACAAGCAAAACCTAATATAACCATAGGTCAGAGGGACCCAACAAGGTATGTGAAGGGGCTGCCATCCAATATAGTTGCTATGCAAAGGAATATAGACACCCTCTATGCATAGCTCGACCAAACCATGATAGAGCAAGACACAATGAGGGATGAGGCTAATTGCCTTAGAAGAGATATGGGTCAGCTAAAGAAGGATAAATAACAGGATTAATTAGAGGAGATGGATATGGTTACCAACAACTAGCCCGATGAGGTTATCTATTTTCTACAAGAGTATCTACGGAGGGTAGAGGAGATGCAAGATGCGTTGATATGAAGTAATACCTTCTATCAAACCTTTTACTTTTAGGTGGTATCGATAGATCAATGAGTTTCTCCACCAAACGCCTTGCAGACACAAAGTCATTCATAGTCTATATCATATACCACTACATGATCGGTGAACATACCCCCACCAAGACAACCCCTAGTAGGTAGAGAAAAAGATATGAGCTCATGGAGCTAGGGCTGGTATCGGGGTGACATGCCAATTTTTTATTGTAGCATGCATCGCTATGGAGGGTCGAGTACATCAGGCTTGGACTATGGTGCACTGATCCAGCCAACATGTACTCTCTATTGTCAATTAATATCATGTTGTTTTGTGATTTTATTGTGTGAAAATGTATGTGCATTATGTGCATGTGTTTTAACTTATTTTTTACCATGCATGATGATCACAAACATGAGTGCAATGCATAATAAGCTTATCTAAATGAATGGAAAAAATGATCTAAAATGAATACATGAAACAAACTTAGAATGAATGAATGAATGAGCGAAAAGAAATAAGAAAAAAAGGAGAAAGAAAGAAGGAAACAAACGATGATAGGAGAAATAAATATGGAAGAAGAAGAAAGCAAATATCCAAAAGGTCAATCAAAAGAAAAAAATGGAATGAAACATTGTAAGGATGTATGCTCATAAATGGTCGAATGGAGGTTGACCCTTGCTTATGGCCATGGAGCTATCCTACAAGGGTTATATTATCATAAATATAGTCAAATTTGGAGTGATATACACCATGGGTGTAGTGCTCACTAATAGCCAAAGAGAAAGAGATACACTCTAGGATGTATGCTCACAAATGTTTGAGATGGAGGTTGCCCCTTATGTGTGGCCATGAAGCTTATCATATATGGAGTGAAGTGGGTGATTTATTTACCAAAGTGAGTACTACTAAAACTACTTGATAGGGGTGTGGTGTATGAAAAATATTAATAAGCAGAGAAAAGTAGAGCATGTGTGTGTGCATGTGTTAGAAAATAGTGAGAAGAAATAGAGATGAATAAAGAAGAAAGGTTTGTGTGTGTCCTTCTCAAGGTTATGATAAATAAGGGATGTGTATAGGATATATTTCGTTTGAATACCATAAATTATTTTTATATGGTATCTACCCTATCTCACAAGGATCCCTTAATAATCAAAATATTGAGAAAAAAAGTGTGAGCAAGCAAGAGTTGCAGATAGAATAAAGAACATATATCTTTTATCTTGATAAAAAGGAGAAATAAAACATGCAAAGGACAAGGATACACAAAAGAAGAACTATATCCCTTGACTTGCATAAAAATTGATGATCATTTTATACTTTCAAAGGTCAAGGAATATAAAATAAGAGAAGAAGAGAAGACATGAACAAATGCAATGATGAAAATGCATGGATATGGATCCTAGGTTGGGTATTCACTAAGCATAAGATCCCTAGTATGAGTGCAATGCATGTGAGATAGAACCTAACTAGGTTTCATCACTTGACATCCTTACAAAGTCCCAAAAAATCTATATGATCAAGCAGTAATGCAAATATGGTCAAGAAACAATGCAATGTGTATGACAAGAAAAATGCAAGTAGAACAAAATGTCAAGCAAACTATGCAAAATATGTCAGGCAATCACGTATGAGTAAGCAAACCAAATACAATATGAAAACTAAAATAGATGCAGTATGAAAATGCAAAGTCATGCATAATATATTTTGATATGTATTATGTTTATTTGTTGTTTAATTTATTTACCATCTAAAGAAGCTAAATGATAGGCTCTTGAGCCAAACTTGGTCAATATGACAAAGGGGCCTAACCAATTGGGATGAAATTTACCTTTAATATTGGAATGAGCATTAGTGTTCTTCTAGTTTTTCTTGAGGGTAAGGTACCCAACCTCAAATGAATGATTGTGAACTCGCTTAGAGTAAGATCGTTTAAGCCTATTTTGATAGGCTCGCAAATGCTCTAAGGCATGAATACGCTTTTCATATAGCATATCTAATTGGTGCAAACAATCAAATTGATAGCCTACACATATTTCAATTTTACCTCCTATCTTAATGATAAGGATGATAGTGCAAGGGACTGATACATTAAATAAAAATCTATTATGGAGGATATGTCTATGATGCATATCACAAATAGTGTCCTCTTTAGCATATTATTCAAGAGTTAGTGCATGGAAGTCATTGCAAACTCTAACTATCCCATCCTTCTTAACAAAATGGGGGAAGAATCCTAATTGCTCAAGGTCATTAGGAGACATAGAAATAAGATCCTCTTGATAACTAGAATACTCGATATGTGCAACACAAGGGATTGACCCATCAAAGAATAAACTATTTTGAAGGATATCCTCATTATCCTTGTCACAAAGAGTATCCTCTTCAGTGTGCTCCCTTGCATTTGCAACTAACTTGGGATGCACCAAAGTTATCACATTGTAAAATATAATTTCAATCTGATAATACGGTCCCTCATCCTCATCACTCCACTCCAAGCCTTGATGATCTAAATTTTTAGCTTTTGATGCTATACATTAAAGAAAATGCAGCCACAAACACTAAAATAAGCATGCAATATTATATCTATGATAATGGCAATATAATAAGCAAGTAAATAGCATGAGAAACTTCTAAAATAACTCATAAAATAGCCATTAATGAAAGCTCATAAAAATAGGAACTTCATACAAAATATGGAGATCTCAAATGCTCCATGCTTCATACAAGTTATACATTGTATATACTCTAGTCTATCTTATGTTTCTCTTTATCTACCTCTCTCACTTATCAAAGGCCTATATATAATAAGACATGACTCTTGGCCTTCCATCTTCCTATCCTATGGACTCATGTACATGTGGACAACATGCACATTTACATGGACAACATGTACATGTACCTGTGGACAACATGTACATGTACCTATCCTAGTTGAAGATAATTGTATTGATTCTGAGATGTATATGGACACTGAAATTGTTGCTGATGTAAATTATATTGATTCTAATATTGTCTTGGTTGGAATGGCCTATTTGATTGGATTCCAAAATTTGTTTGATTTCCTTGAAACTATTTTCTAGGATTGAATCTACAATAGTTGGTACTATGTCCTTCTTTTTGCATACTTGACAATATCTGTTATTCCATATTGATCTTCCTTTTTTAAATGAAGCAATATATTCATGTGGATTATCTTTTGAAACTAATGCATTGTTTGTCATTTCATCTTTTACTGAATTTTCCACCTCATATTCTTGAATAATATTGAATAATTCATCAAATGATGTATCTTTACTTAGAATTTGTAAATATGTGACTAGATGATTATAGCTTTCTAGAAGTTCTCTTAAGATTACTTGAACAAGAGACTTGTCTTCAACATTTTCTCCTAAGTTTAACAATTTTCCTTTTATATCTTCTAATTTTCTTAGAAACAATTCTATACTTTCACAACTATTAACTTTTAGAGAATGCAATTGAGTTTGAAGGTTCAAGATAGTGGCTTTATTATTTCCTTCAAATATCTTGTATAAGGTTTTTCAAGCTTCTATAGAAGTTGTTTCTGAACTAATGTAGGGTTGTATTTCATATGTAATTGCAAATGTTATTATCATGAGTGATTTTGCTTCATCTTCTTCAAACTTTTGAATCTCTCTAGCATCTGTAGTAGGTTTAATTTTTGCTCCTTTAACAATATCCCAAATATTTTTAACTATCAATATTGCTCTTACTTTATTTTCTATGAAGAGTAATTAGGTCCTGTAAGAAGTTGGTATTCTGTAAGAATAAATTTATTTGATGTCATGATCCTACTTGTAGACTACCTTATATCTCCCTAGTTTTGAGTATGAGATCAAATTTGATAAGATCTTTTCAATTTATCAAGTTTTGTAGAATACCTTATATCTACCAAATGCTTTGAGTGTAATATGGTTTTGATAAAGTACTTAGATTTATTTTGAGTTGAATTCCTTTTATCTCCCTAATGTTCAACTTCTATTCTTCACCTTATTTATCCCTATTAATTAATAGAAAGCTAAAGATAGATTTGATGCAATTTCAATTGGTGAAATTTTCTATATTCAATACTCTAAAGTTGGATTCCTTATGTCTCATTAATTTGAGCAGGAGACTAATTCAAAATGCAATTTTCCAACTTTTCAATAGCTCTATGTTTTGCTTCTTTAATTTTTTTATTCTCAATAGTATAATTTCTAAACTTTAATAACTTATTTTCATTTTGAACTCCTTATATCTCCCTAATTGGAAATTTAGAAAATATGAATATTTGCAAATTTAATGTTTCAATTTTCTATGTAGAATTCCTTTTTCCTCCAATTACGTTTTTTGCAAATATTTCTTATGCTTGAGTAAAGTAATTTTAAATGTTTCTCAATTAAATTTTTCTTGCTTCAAATAGCTTTCAAACCTTTCAATAGTGCATGTAAGGTTATAATATAACAATGCAATTTCTTATACCTCCATTTATCTGATTAGTCTCTAGCATAAAAGATTAATTAGGTTTGACCTTACCATTAATGTTCCTTATTTCTCCTTTAACTTTAAAAAAATGCAAGCTTAATTAAATAATTTCAAATACCTTCTTGACTTGGTCATGCACTGAGTATGAGGTCTAATTCTACCTGACTTCTATACAACTTGCACTTGAATTAAAGATATGTTCACTTCTCCATATTCAATGCCGATGACACCTTTCTTACAATATTAAATGCTCTTCTTTTTGGCACCTTGTACATTGTTGACTATCTTCCTCATGTTGTTGGTCACTCTTCTTCCATTGTCCTATGCTACATTCACTTGCATTACCTTCTTATTGCAATAATGGTTTGTGATACTTGTCACTCATGCAAAGAATATGTTCTCTCTTTCCTTGGACTTATTTTGTACACTATGACACTTGGTAGCATAACTCTTCATATCCTTGTCCTTCCAAGTTATGGCACTCTCTCCTCTGTAATATTCCTTCACTTCTAACGTGTTGTCTCTCTTCAACATGGTGTTAACACTCTTTCAATTTTATTTTCTTGGTATAGTTCTCACTCTTCTTTATGTGGTACTATTCTTTACTTTGTAATGCTCCTTTATGTGCTATCTCCTCTCTACATGGTGCTATCCTCTACCTTGTAATGTTCCTTTAAGGATTGCCTCTTCTCAACATGGCTCCTTTTTTTATAATCTCCTTTATAACATTTGTTTACTTCTTTTTTACTTAGTAATACTTTATGCTACATCTTACCTCCTTTGTTATGAATGACACCTCTGCTTTGCATTAATTTATGTTGTTGGTTGGAATTTTCAATATGGTATTGTATTTTCTAACCTTCAACAGGCGAATAACCTTGGCTCTTGCACCACTTTACTTGCTAATGCCACTTGGACTCTCTCAAACACTTTTGATGTCCCTTTGTTATGAATGACACCTCTGCTTTGCATTGATCGATATTTTTGGTTGGCATTTTTAAGATGGTGTTGTTTTTTCTAACCTTCAACGAGTGAATAACCTTGGCTCTTGCACCACTTTACTTGCTAATGCTACTTTGTCTCCTCTCAAACACTTTGGATATCCCTTTGTTGGAATACCACTACTTCAAACTGAGTGTAGGTTGGATTGTTGTCCTCAATGCTCCAAATACATGTTAGTTTTATCACTTTATGTGTAGGCACTTTTCTTGGATCTATGATGCTTATTGGTTATTATACGTAGCTTTAGGGAAACACAATATTGTGCCTTTCAATTTCTTTTCCCCCTGTACTTTCAATCATCACCCTTTCTTTCTTGAAATGGTGGTTTCTCCTCTTGAATGTGGTGATGGTGCCTCTCCTTTACTACTCCTCTGGTGGCTCCTCTTTACCAAGATGTGGTAATGGTGGTTTCTCTTCTATGTTACCTTTTCCTCTTTGGCTACTCTTCTACTACATCTCCTTCTTGGCTTAATGCTTGGTGATATCTTCTATGGTGACTCCAAGCTTCTAGTTTATGCCAAAAATTTTACCTTTTGGATAGTTTATTGTATCTAATATTTTCTATATTGTATTGGCTTGTTTATTTTTCAATAGATAGTAAGAAGTTGATATTTTTTTTTATTTGTATTATATATAAATTTTCCTTTATTCTGTGCAGGTTTTAATTCCTTGTAAATACAATCTACTTCAACCTTGAACACATAAACTTGAGACCTTTTCTTTTGTTACTTTTAAAACCTCAAATGTGGTTCTTTTAAACACTTAATAATAAAATAAATAATGAACTTTTATTGCACCAATATTGCTTATATTTTGGTATCCTTTTGTAGTTATATTTCTTGGTGATTAGACTCACCTATTTATTGCCTCAAGTTTGTAAAATTTGCAGCTCATATTCCTTATGCTTTGTTGCCCTAAACTTGTCTATATTGCTTTTCAAGAAGATTCAAATTTCTGAACACTTCTCCTTATTTTTTGTCTAAGAATGTATAAATTTGCAGCTATAATAGTACTCATTTCTCTCTGTCTTTTAGAATATGGTTTACTATTAAAAAAGGCTTTAATTTACAGCTTCCAATGATGTTTAGAAATCAGCTTCTATGTTGTCCAAAATTCTGATTTTGTGGCTTCAATTCTCCTCCAAATTTGCTCTCTTGAACTCTAAAAGTTTTGGTTATTAGTGATGCCCAAATTATTACCCTCTTTCTATCCTAAAATATCTCAAATATTCGTGGAAACTCCTCCAATATTTAGCTCAATATTGCTCTCTAAAAACCCTTCAATTTTGCTGTAAAAAAACAACAATATCCTTCTTGCAAAACAAACTTCAAATCCTTTGTGGTTGTCCTTAAAAAACCTCAAATTGGGTGGTCTCTTCTAGATTATTTATCCTTCAATATCCTTGTCAAATTCCAACTTCAAGTTTGGCCTCCTTCTCAAGAATATGAATGTCTTGATATCTTCAAAAAAACTTTTCAAATTTTGGCAAAAGTTTTGTCAAATCCTTCTTCCTTTTGGGCTTGTTGTCGGATGGCAATAATTGTCCCAAATCCTTATTATCATGATATTTTCCTTACTTGCAATCTTCTCCCTTAGGCTTTCCTCAAATCTCCTTCAATGACCACTTCTTCAATTTATTCAATGGGGCTTTTCTAGCCTCCTCCTTTTCCTTTCAATTTTGCTTGAGGTCTTCTTCTCTTAGGCCTTCAAGTTCTACAGCTCCTCAAGTCTTCTTCTCAAAAATTTAATGAGACCTTTCTTTTATCTCTCCAATATTCCAACTATGCAATGAGATCTCTTTCTTGGATCTATAGGACCTTTTCTAGTCCTTCTCTATCTTCAATATTTAATATGAATATTCAATCTTCAATGAGGAATTCCTTCTTGGTTCTCCTTACTCTTTAATCTTCTATAGAGATCTATTTCTTGAGTCTCCTCAATATTCTATCTTCAATATTCAACTTTTTGCTTCAATTACTAGATCAATTTCAAAGAAGATATTATTCCTATCTATTGTAGGAAGCTTCTCAACTTTCTTTGAATCAAATATTCTTTGCAACAAAGTATTAGAAAATAATAATGGAAATTTCTTTAAATCTAAAGATAATGAACTTAACTAGTTGATTATCAACCTAGTGAAATCAATGTTGAGTCCTAGTCTTCACGAGTTTTCCTAAAACTGTGTGTAAATACTCTAGCCAAAAAGCAAATTCAAAAATTCTAAAAATGAAATTTCCTATCTCCTCCCAATTTCTCTTGTAGCTCTCTCTATCTCTTATCAATATACCTTGTGCTCTGATACCACAGTTATCTTTTGATGCTATATATTAAATGAAATGCAACCATAAGGACTAAAATAAGCATGCAATATTATATCTATGATAATAAAAATATAATAAGAAATTAAATAGCTCATAAAATAGCCATAATGAAAGCTCATGAAAACAGGAACTTCATACAAAATGTTTAGATCTCAAATGCTCCATGCTTCATAAAATATCTATATTGTATCTACTCTATTCTATCTTATGCTTCTCTATATCTACTTCTCTCACTTATCAAAGGTCTATATAATAATATATGACTATTGGCCTTCTATCTTCCTATCCGACGGATCTATGTACATGTCGGAAACATGCACATTTACATCATTGCACATTCTAATAATACTTGTGCATTTCTTACATTGCATAAATTAAACTACTCAAGTCATAATCTAAGACACTCTCCTAATCTAAATATGTACCCAATATGGTACATTAGCATGTACCAAATAATGTAATATATTCCAACATAAATATTCAGCATAAGTAATAAGGTGATCATCATAATTAAATAGCAAAGGTTGGTTTTTATTGGTAATGTAGCCTATTCCACATCTCCCAGGCCAAACCTCAACTTCCAAAGGCTCTTGAATACTGATGAGTGTCGTTATTGTCATCATTTAATTTTTATAATTGTCAAATCTAGGGCGGTGTCCAAGGCTATCTGCGATAGTAAGTTTTGGCAAATTACAGTTCAGGCAATTAGGTTACAAGCTTATTTGGTGAAACAAATGTTTATTGGGTCTTTCAAGGTCACTTTAATCCTAAATTGTAGAAATGAAACTATTTTAACTTTACAGAATTGAAATTGCAGAAATTGAACCTTTAAGCTACAGTTGCAAAAAATTGACAATTCTAAACTACAGTTGCAGAATTGAACATTTGTAGAATTGAAAGGCCTATTTTACTCTTGCTAATGGAAATAACTTGGAAAGGAAAATGCTAAAATTGAAATCATCTACAATTAACCATGCTGAAATTCACAATGCTGGAAACTATCAAAAAATGTTGCAAAAACTTGTCAAAAAATGTTGCTGGAAAACTTGTCAAAAATTGCTGCAGAAATTAAATTACAAAAAATAGGGGTATTCAAAACATATTCAAAACAGGGGTCAACCAGTTGCAAATATTCTAACACAAATCACACTTTTCAACATCAAATAAATTATGCTAAAATAGGGGTTAGTACTGTTGCACAAATTAAAACAAGAATTTGACAAAATGCTGCAAAAATAAAATTTATCAAAAACCTACACTTTTTGCTCCTTCCTTCCAGTCCTCAGAGTGGGCCCTTGCTCCTTGGTCTAGAGGGAAGAATTTTTACTCCAATACTAAGAACTAATCACTCATAAACTCACTATTTCACACATATAAAGAAACTGCACTTTATTTGAATTCAAAACATAACGGTTACAAAAGACTTCTTACCTTATGACTTATTGACCTCTAACTAGACTCTAGCTCAACCAATGAGGGAGCATCCTATTTATAATACTTTTCTACATGAATGTTTGCAAATACTAAATTAATCCTATGTGTTGGCTATCCCTGATTTACCTACTTTATTGTAGGAGACCTAGTCTATATTAAGACACAAATCTGTTGTAACATCTTATCCGCATCCTCCAACTAGTAGAAATGGGTCAAAATAGCCTAGGATCATTTGTTACACATGTATTTACCTTATTCTTCTTCACTCCTCCTAAAATAGATGCATTTTTACCTTTTCTATCAAAACAGTTCAATTCTACCCTTCATTCCGAAGCAGCTCCAAAATATAAGGTAGAGCAGTAGGAGTGTATTATTACCACTAATTCCGATTGAGTGGGAGCACTTTCAAATGTGCAACTAGTATTTTCTTGCCTTTTCAGACATATTACAACCATTCACATGTGCCTCCTTTGACCTGGTATGTGACCTCCTTAATAGTTGCACAAAACTGGTTTTTGTATGTTATTTCCAGTTGTTCCTGCAGTTTCACCTTTGTGTCTTGTTGCTCTTATTTGGACCACGTGGAAGTGCTACCAGGTGGATCAAGAGTCTTCCTAAGTCTTCCTTAATAGTTTCCCATCATTTCCATTCACTTCTATTGACCAATTCCATGCCTCCCTTTATCATGACAGGTGGCTGGAATTTGTATGAGGTTGCGGTTGTAGCTAGAATGTCCTGTTTTTCAATAGAATGGTGGATCTGGCACCAAATCATCTTACCAATTTGTATTTAGAGTGGGAAAACATTCAAATTATATTATGCAACCATAAATCATAACACACTTTATTGGCTACCAAATTCATTATACACTTTTCACTAACAATCATGCAAAAACAGAGTAAAAAATGTTGAAAAATAGTCAAAATAGGGTACAATGCTCCTATACATTAAATCATGCAAACAATTAACAAATAATACATTCTAATCACATAATTGGCATAAAATAATATCATATTTGATTTTAAGGTAATATTTAAATGTTCAAAATATGATAAAAATGAGGTATTTTTGGGCCTCATCATTCCCCCCAACTTGACCTGATGCATGCCCTCATGCATTTTGGTGGGCCACAGATGCACTGAGGTCCAACTCTTAGTACCAGATTCCCAAAAATCTTAATTTTCCAATATAGTATCCTCTGCACTATTTCAGCTCCATTAACCATTTCTAAAACTCTTCATCAGGTTGTGGATCAGAATCAAAGTAATATGGCATAGGAGTGATAATAGTTGGTGGCCTAAATCTTAAGCCTATCCATTGATGCTTAAATGCTAGGATTATCTACATTACTACCTCTACCCTCCTATGTGACCATAACAGGTTAGTAGGTGACATTGGCTCCCTTTTCTACAAGGAGATAGGTAATTCTCCCCATCTGACTTTGCAAGCTGACAAGGCATTTATAAAATTACCTATGCAAAACTACTAAAAACAAACCATGTTATCCTTCAGATTATGTAAATAAGTGCGTTTGATCTCCAGATTGTCCATCATGTTGAAATTTTGGTTTGTCAATACTTTGTGATTGGGTTGAATATGCCTTAATAATAATCCAAGTTCCAACTTTATTTCCTTATTCTTCCTTTTCTCCTGATCCCAATATAATTGATTGTTCAAAGTGGAGATAAAGGATCAGAGTTGTATGTCCCCTATGTAGATATGGGGTAAAAACTATACATCCTCTGGCATGACATACTTGTGCAAGAAAAACTCACACAAAAATTTTTTTGCTCTTCAAGGCTATGTAAATATACCTCTAGAAAATCAGGGGTAGTATTCAAATCATAAGTTAACCCTGAGAAAATACACATTACCTACCATCTGAAGAAGTGTTCTCTAAGGATCAAGCTATAAATCCTAGTAGGCCTTCTACATTGTATCAGACATTTCTGCAATCTGACATAAATTTTGTACCTTTTCCTTCAAATCAACATTTTCTATAGCCTGTGTTTCATTCTTCTTTTCTAGGGGTTTCAATGTTGCAATGCATGATTCTAGGGTTTGGCAGTATGATATCCACCTTGCAATATCTTCATTATATTTTTCTAGTGGAATCATATCAGGTGGATGCACTATCGATGGAATTTTATGCTCAGACAACAAGTCAACTTGAACTCCTATTTCTATTGTTTGCACCTTAAAAATAGAACTATCAACATTTTGATTTAGATCTACCTAAGGTGATGTACTTACTTGTGGTGGGATGATATGAGCTTTAGGGACCTCACTCTCTGATGTGCCTTGCTCTTTCTACTATTCTGGAGCATTTTTAGGGTATTCTGGCATAATTTTTGGATGTTTCGAAGCTGCTCCAGAATGAGATTGTGTTTCTATAGGATGTTCTGGAGCTGACCCAGGATGTTCTAGAGCTGCATCCAAAAGTGTCGAAATGGCCTCCTTTGCAAAATTTTGTTATAAATTCTATTGTGGGCCCATCTCTAGGGTATGTGAGCCTTCCATGGCATCAATAATCCCTTCTCCATCCCCTTGTTCAGATGTTGTTTCTGGTCCTGTATGTTGTTGTGCTATTGTAGTAGTAATTAAAATAGAAATATCAAGTGCATTTTCTAGATTATCCTCCTTAGGTCTATGAGGTAGTTGTGGGGTATCAACTTGTATTTCTCCTTCTAGAATCTACCCTACTAATTCAAGTAGAATTTCTACCACCTCCCTGCCAGAATCTGAATTTGTGGGCAATGCCTCAAATGGTGCCAGTCTTCTTCTCAACTCTTCTATTTCATGCAACAATTGGTCAATATATTTATCTTTCTCCTTAATTGTTGCTTCACCTTTTTCAATCCATGTTTGCTGAGTTTTGATAATCACCCTGGTAGCTTTTACATGGTCATCTGGCTCATATTCTTCATACTCTTCAGTTTTTGAAGAATAGGTAGGTAGGTCCATAGCAGGTGGTGAACTTGGCTCTCCAACCTCTCCAACCTCTATAAATGATCCATATTCCTGATTAAAGGATTCTAGAAATAGAATTTCCTATTCTTGGGCTAGAGTTTCCTCAGTCACTTCTTCTTCATCCTCCTAGAGTATCAGTTTTCTCCTTTTCTTGTGACTGGTTGATGTTGAAGGTGTGATTTCCATAGTTGCAGTTGTACTCTATTTTCTCTATCTTAGACTCCTTCTCAGAGGAGGGGTGAAGGTGGTTGAGTTGGAATTTCAACCTCTATTTCTTCAACCAACTCCTCTATAATAGAATGTCCCTGTAATCTAGAAGACCTCCTCAATTATTGTGTACCTATTGGTTCCTTAATATTCTCAATTCCTACAGATATTTTTCCTATAGACTTGACTAAAAAATTAGAGTCTAATTCATCATCCTCCAAGGAATCTACTACTTCAACTAGTGACCCAATTATTTCAGGCTCTGACTATGTAGATGTTTGAGCAAAAATTTCTATGACTTCTTCATAGAAAGTCACTTTCTTTGTTTTCCTCTACTCTGTAGGTTCAGATTCAACTTTCCTTTTTCTTTGTGCTCTGGTCCTGGTAGCTGGTGGACCAAGAGGGGATGAGGGGGTTCCTTCAGATTCAGGGGTAACCCTCTCATATACATTATTTTCAAGGGTCTCTGCCCTATTTTCTACTTCATCAGAGGTTTCTACTCTTCCTGCATCTTCCTCCTCTACTTCTTGCTTGGGTTCTTCTTCCTCCTCTTCTTGCCTAGGTTCTTCTTCCATCAAATTTTATTCATTCCAAGGGGCAAAGAACCTATTGAAACTCTAAGGGTTTCCCTGAAATGATATCTACAAATAAGCTTTATGAGCCCATGGTGTCTAGGGGATCCCTTGCCTTGTTGGTACCTCTTGGCCATATTATGCAATTCTTGATGCAGGTATAGAGGGATATTGATTTTTACCTTTGGGCATTGGTTACCATACCTCAAATGACTGAGGAGTTTCATATGATGCCCTGATAGTACAACATACTACCCCTCATAGGTTAAGAATTTAATTACCCAGATTGCAACTTCATCCTAGGGTTTCTGAATACTATTTCTCTTTATCCCTTTACAAATATTATTATTCATTTGCATAACAAGTTGTACATCCCCTTATTTAGAAAATGTTTTAACTATTTTTGAGAGTGTATTTCTACTAGTTCTAGTGATTTCTAGTCCTTGCAAAGGTAATTCAATAATTTGGCTTAAGACCAAGGGGGTTACCTCTATTCTCATGTCATTGATGGTTGCCCTATTATTTTGGAGAGTGTGAGAGAATTCTGCTACCAACCCCTCCGAATGGCCATCAAATTTCTCCAAAAATATCATTAAACCTGCTTGTTGAAAAATTCTCACCATTTCAGGATAATTTTAAAACTCCTCTAGGTTATCTAGCTCTGCTTTGTTCTTCTACCCCATGTTATCTCCAAACTATGTCAATTTTATCTATAAATTCTTAGACTTTGGTTACTATTGTCATTGGTTTCATACGAGAAATTAACTCTACGTAACACAATATTCTTCTTAGAAATATCACAATTCGATCCGATGTATCCTACAAATGTTGGTGATTACAGAGCTTGGGAATGAGTATCTTCAAAATACAAGGTTTAGCTCCAGAAGGTGGTGTAAAACACACCAAAATTTCATGCAACTGTCGGACACGTGGTGAACATTATTTTGTTGGATATTTGAAATTTTGATTTCATGCATGAATGAAGGATGGTAGGTTGGTAAATCTCTAGATTATGATGCATGTGCATAAAAACTACTAGCTGATGTGGATGGTCAGATTTTAACCAACTTGGATCTTCTTTTAAAAAATATGGATGCCCCCCTTCCTTGGTTCATGTGATTGTGCATGTCGAAGTACCTGGATCACATGGGTCCAGATCGGGTGATGAAAACCAAGTACATTTGGATGTAGGAAAACATGTTGGATGATGCCCTATTTGATCACTACCATGTATGCCTAAAAAATCATGCCCAAATTCATGAGGGTTTATGGCATGTATCACATGGATTTTTTTCTCTGCATGTGCATGCCAACCAGATTTTAATTATTTTGCACGTGCGATTTTAAATTTCAAACTTTATTTCAGAGCTATTTTCATTCCAAAGCTCTATTTTTTCTTTCCATACAAATGATAGAATGTGAAATTTCATTCCGAAGCTCTTCTTCATTCTAGAGCTCTGTGTTATTTCCCTCATACATTCAACCAAACATGTAGTTTTCATTTTGGAGCTCTGTGTTTTTCTTGCATATATACAACCAGAACTATATTTTCATTCTAGAGCTATGTTTTATTTTAGAGCTCTATGTTTTCTCTGCAATCAGACCTGAATTTCTCATTCAACCAAGGGTAGAATAGGGTACTTTTTGATATTTTGGAGAGAATATCCATTTTTACTTGCTAGGTTTATAAATTATTTATGCCAAACATGGATTATCATACAATACATGCTAAATGCCTACTATGAAAAAATGCAAGAAACACATACCTAGTTGTCCTAAAAATTTATCATGCACTTTTCAAATTGTTGCTTTTGATGATTGTTAGTTGAGCATCTGGAATAAAAAACAAAGCATATGTGCAGTTGGTGAGATTTATACAATGGTGGAACAATGATGGATAGATCAAAAAGACAAACATGTCGAAAACCGGTTTTCATGTAAGTCTTAATTCAATAGCACCTTCGAAAAGGTTTTCACTATTGAATTATTCTTTTTTCATTTATTTTTTCTTTTTCTTTTTTTCATCTCTTTTTTTTCATCTCTTTTTTCATCTCTCTTTTTTTTTTTTGTCTTGGTTGTGCCCATGAAGGAATTTCACAATTTCCCTAAATTGTGCCCATGAAGGAATTTCACAATCAAGATTATTTCCTTTTTTTTGTTTTTATTTTTGTTTTCTTATTTTCTATTTTTTTTTCCAATTTTTTTCAAAAATCATGTTGAATCTGTGTCAGAAGAGGGTGTCTCTTCTGATATATGTACTTCCAAATGTGTGATCTGCTTTAAAAAATCTTCTTTAGTCAATGGCTTATGGTATACCCGAAGGTGATGTCCATTAACCACTAACTTTCTCATTGAATTATCGATGGGAGAAAGATGAACTGCTCCATTATCGAACACTTCTTCAATCAGGTATGGCCCAAGCCATCTTATCTATAACTTCCCAGGAAAATCCTCATAATGAGAATCAAACAACAATACCCAATATCCTTGCTCAAACTTCCTTTGTTGAATATGACTATCATGCCACAACTTTAGTTGTTGTTGGATCACCTCCGTTTGGTGCAATGCATCCAACCGAAGTTCATCCAATGCATTAAGTTGTAGGATCCTATCCATCTATACCTATGACAAGTCAATACCAACTTCCAAAGATGTACGAAGTGTTAGTAACTCAAATTCAATAGGAAGAAGAGGTTTCTTACCATAAACCAGTTCGTAAGGTGTGAAACCCATGGTGGATTTCCATGTTGTATTGTATGCCCAAACTGCTTCTAGTAATTTATTAAACCAATTTCTCCTATGTGAGTCTACTATTTTGGTCAAAATTCTTTCTAACTCCCTATTTATTACCTCAACCTGACCATTTTCTTGTGGGTGATAGGGTGATGATTTTCTATGCCTAATTTCATAGAGTTCAGTAAAAGCTTCAATTACCTTTGATGCAAATTGGGGCCCATGATCTGTGGTGATAGATCGTGGAGCTCCAAATATCTAAAAAATTTGAGTGTAAAGGAAATCAACAACCTTCTCTTCATGAGCATGCTTAAAGGCACGCACCTCAACCCACTTAGTCACATAATCAGTGCATACCAAGATATGCACCTTTCCTTGAGATGGTGGGTCAATAGGTCCCATAAAATCTAACCCCCATTTCTCAAATGGTTCTAAAACCACTTGAGGCTGTAGAGGCATTTCATTTGTGTGTGTGGGTTTCCCCATTCTCTGACATGCATCACAATGGTGAATGTACCTTTTTACATCTTTATGAAGAGATGGCCAATAATAACCAATGCCTAAAATTTTTTGAACTATGCTTTTTACTGAATAATGTCCTCCTGATGGTTCATCATGACAAGCATGGAGGATATCATACACCTCATCATTTTGAATGCATTGTCTCAAATTTATGGTCACATCTTAAAGATTATTCCATTTGAAAGATGAACTTTGTCTTACCAATTACTTATTTTGTTTGGAAGTGAAATGAGAAGGAATTTTTCTTGTTACCAAAAAGTTAGTTGTATCTGCAAACCAAGGTGATTGTACTGATATAGCAAATAATTTTTCATCTAGAAAGGTATCCTCAACTAACTCCTCTACCCCTGTGTTATTCAGCCTTGATAGGAAATCTGCTACTACATTTGCTTTCCCTGGTTTATTTACTATTGTAATATCAAACTCTTGTAATAGTAATAACCAACGAATAATCCTTGCACTAACCATGGGTTTTTTCATCAAGTATTTGATGGTTGAATGATCAGTATGGATGAATACTTGATAACCAATGATATAGTGATGGAATTTATTGATGGCATACACTACTGCTAAAAATTCCTTTTTAGTAGTAGTATAATTCTTTTCTGCTCCAATCAAGATTTTTGCTTATGTAGTAGATGGCATAATGTTCCCCATATTCTATCTGCCCTAATGCTGCTCCAATTGTAGTATTGGAGGTATCAGTTTGGATATGAAATGGCAATCCCCAATTAGGACCTCGTAACACAGGTGGAGTAGTTAGCTTTTCTTTCAAAGCATCAAAATATTCTTGGCATTTTTTAGTCTAATTAAATTCAGAATCTTTGGTCAATAATGCAAACATAGGATTTGCTATTGTACTAAAATTCGAAATGAATCTATGATAAAATCCAATGTGTCCTAAGAAACTCCTGACATCGGTTTGGGTTTTGGGAGGAGGAAGGTTCTTGATGATTTCAACCTTCTTAGGATCAACCTTGATCCCATTAGAAGAGATGTGGTGACCAAGGACAATCCCTTCCTCCATCATCATAAAGCATTTATCAGGATTCAAGGATAGATGGTAAGTTTCACAATGAGTTAAAACCTTATCAAGATGTTCCAAAGTAAAGTCAAAGGTTTCTCCACAAATTGTAAAATCATCCATATATATTTCTACGTTTTTAGTGGTCAAATAGAAAAAATGGCCAAAACAACTCATTGGAAAGTTGTTGGGGCATTACACAGTCCAAAGGGTAAAACCCTATAAGCAAAAGTTCCCCATGGGCAAGTAAAGGTGGTTTTCTCTTGGTCTTTGGGTGCAACCTATATCTAGTTATACCCACTAAAACCATCAAGAAAGTAGAAATGCTTCTTCCCTACGAGTGTATCTAACACCTGATCTATGAATGGTAATGGAAAATGGTCTCTATGTGTGACTTTGTTTAGCTCTCGATAGTCTACACATACTCTCAATTTTCCATTTTTCTTTGGTACGATAACCAATGGAGAGACCCATCGACTATCTAAAATTGGATATATGAATCCAACCTCCAAGAGTTTTTCTATTTCTTCCTTAACAATGTCTCTTAGAGCAAGATTCAATCATCTTTGGGGTTGTCTCATAGGTTTGACATCTTCAATATATATCCTATGAGTGCATACATCAGGATGAATTCCTGACATATCTTTATAGTCCCAAGAAAAGGCTTTAACATGTTGTTTCAAAATAGCAAACAATTTTGTTTCTTGTTCATTAATCAACTAGTTATTAATGTTCAAAAAATTTCCTAGTTGTACTTCAATTTGTTTTATCCTTGGGTGGATAGAATTAACTCCCTCATATTTTTTGACTAAAGATTTTAGTGGATAGTGGTGTGGTTGAAGAGAATGAAAGACTCTTGTCTCTCTACCAATAGTAATCCCTGATGGAATCAAATCTTGCATAGGACAATGGAAAGAGGAAAGAAGGTGATGATGCCATCCATGTGGCAGTGTGAAGGAACTTTCCTACAATGGAATGGATGAAAGGTGTTCAGATGTCTGACCTTCATCATTCCACAACAAGCGATGAATAGTGATTGGTTCATCCTCAAGTCCTTGTTCATGCAATGTATCCACTAGGATAGTTTCATTTTCAAAAATCTCTCTCATGTGAGTTTATCTCTTCAATATGTTCTTTTACTACCACTATGGCTAATGTGGAAATAATTTCTTCCTATTCTTCATCAGAATCAAGATACCATAATTGACCTAAAAATTTTGTTGAAGGTTTTGCAGGTGGATACAAAGAAATATTTTTCAAATCAATGCCATTGGAAATAGTTATTTCTCCTGATCTATAGTCTATGAAAGCAGTTGTAGTAGCAAGCCAAGGCCTACCTAAGATAATTGGATAACCATTTGTAGAATTGTGAGGCTACAATACCAAAAAATCAATAGGGTATTCCCATGAAGAAACTATTATAGGAATATCCTCAATGATCCCTTCTAGTTTGGCAACAGATCTGTCAGCCATTTCCAAGATAGTAGATGTAGGATGCAGATTGTTTAACTATAATTTTTGCATTGTGTCTTTGGTCATTACATTAATAGTTGCTCCTAAATCAACCAAGACATTAGAAATTTGCATTGATCCAATAGTTATGGTGACAATTGGACTTCTTGGGTCACTATACTTTGGTGGGACAAGCTTCCTAGAAAGTAGGTCAGCCAATTTTCCTTCTACTTGCATAGTTTTAGGAAAGGACTTATTTTTTCTACCTGATATTTTTATGCACAAATCCTGAACAATTTTATTGATTAGAGGCACATCCTTGATTGCTTGCAACAAAGGAAGTGAAATAGTCAAATTTTTGAGTTCTTTTACTAGGTCTGATTCAGGAGTATTTTTAGAACTCTTAAACCTTTCAAGATATGGTATTTTCTCTAAAGAAGGTGAATTTTCTATGTGCAGATTTTTTTTTTTTTCTTCTCCTTTATCCAGGGCTGATTTTTGTGTTTTTGGACTAGAGGATTCTTGTTTCTCATTTGTTATTTCTTCAATAGTGGGTGGAATAGGCTCAGGTAATGTCTTGCTTGAGTGCAATTGGATGTTGCTATAGTCCATGACATTTATTGTAATATTTTCATCAGATTCAACTACATAGATAGGGGTTGCCTACCTTGTATTATTAGGATTGGCCATAGGTTGGGTCGGAAGTGGTGGTTGTTTTACCTACTATGGTTGTTGTTGTTGTTGGGATCTCCCTTGAGAAAATTTTTGAGTAGGACCAGGAAACAAATTTTGTGTTTGTCCTTGATATCTTTATTGCCCTTGATATGATGGATACTATTATCCCCAACTTTGTCCATGAGGTTGGGTTTGCATCCAAGGTGGATTGGCCTGATTCCATGGTGGATTCATCCATCCATATTATGACCAATATTGAGGAGATGTCCAAGGAGGATGATTCCAAGACTGTTGGGGTGGTTCTGAATAACCCCATGGCATATTCCAAGGATTCTATCCCCAATTTGTGGGAAAACATGGGGTATGTTGGTATTGTGAAAAAATTCCCCCCTATTTTTGCCCAATAAAATTGAGTTCCTTAGCTTGTGTTTCTAGGATATTTCTGAGTTGTGGAAGCAAATGGTATTTATCAGTGATATGTTCCTTTGAAAAAATGCTACAAATAGCTGAAATAGAGGTTTTGTTCAAGGGATAGTCTTGCAGAGCATGTTTATTTCTGCATCTTGGGTAGTAAATAGCTAGGGGTGGTGTGGAGTTGGATTTTGCATTCCTCTCCCCTAATGTGGCATTTAATTGCACAAGAATATCAATTTTCATGTTGGCCATTTCCTCCATTAGCTCTTTTATCTCATTACTATTAGTACTCTACTTTCATCTTCTTTGTCTTGTGTGGGAGTAATTTCTGCATAATTCTAAAATCTCTTCAATGTCAAGGGTGCTCACATCTCCCTTGCCCATTAAATCCAATACTTCCCTAGAATCATCTTGTAATCCTCTTAAAAATATGGCCTTACACATTTCAGATTCTATAGGCCCACATCTCTTTTGTATAAAAGCAAACCTATCAAGATAATCTTCTAAATTCTCATCCTCTTCTTGTTTGATTCAGAATAATTCATATTTTCTATTTCTTACCCTGCAATACTCTTGGTATTTATCCAAGAATTTGCTCTCCATTTGTTCCCAAGTTTGGATTGATTCAGGTTCTAGACTCATAAACCAGCATAAAGTTGCATCTTTGAGTGTAGAAGGAAACACTTTAAGCTTTTGGTTGTCATTTACATAATCATAAGTCTGACACACAACCTTAAACTCAAACAAGAATTGGTTAGGATCTTTAGATACAACCCCCTAAAGTTTGGAAGTACTAAAGGTGAGATTGTTTTCATAGGAGAATTCTATGTAGGATTCAATCGAATGGGGTATTCGAAAGTCCTAGAAGGAGGAGGATTATCTGCTTGATTATGGACATTACTATCCCTATCTTGGTCTTGCATATCTACCATGATATCATTCCAACACCTAGTATAGATTTTTCTAAATTATCCTGATGGTATGGATACAAAAGGAGTAGGTGGAGGAGTACTAGCAGATGGTTCCTCTAAGATTTCTTATTCAGGGGATCCTATACTTCCTGATGATGGAGATGGTGGTTTTCTTTCAACTACATTAGGAAGTTCAAATGTAGGAAATTCACCACCTTGTCGTGAGTATCACCTACCTATGATAGGTAAGGGGCTAGACTTGATGAATCTTCCTTTCTCATCCCTTAACCTATTCATTCATGCTTGTTTTCTAAATGTTCTGAAATGCAATTTTTAGTTTTTGCAACTATTCTCATGCAAGTTGTTATTTTCAAGATTTTCACTCTAAAGTTCACAACTTACACAATAACAATTGGTTTGACTATGTTACCTACTAACAACACCTATGTTCCCTGGAAATGGTGCCAAAAATGATGAGTGTCATTATTATCATCATTTAATTTTTATGATTGTCAAATCCAGGGCGATGTCCAAGGTTGTCTACGATAGTAAGTTTTGGCAAATTATAGTTCAAGAAATTAGGTTACAAGATTATTTGGTGAAATAAATTTTTATTGGGTCTTTCAAGGTCACTTTAATCCTAAATTGTAGAAATGAAACTATTTTAACTTTACAGAATTGAAATTGCAGAAATTGAACCTTTAAGCTACAGTTGCAAAAAATTGACAATTCTAAACTACAGTTGCAGAATTGAACATTTGTAGAATTGAAAGGCCTATTTACTCTTGCTAATGGAAATAACTTGGAAAGTAAAATTGCTCAAATTGAAATCATCTATAATTAACCATGCTAAAATTCACAATGCTGGAAACTATCAAAAAATGTTGCAAAAACTTGTCAAAAAATGTTGCTAGAAAACTTGTCAAAAATTGCTACAGAAATGAAATTACAAAAAATAGGGGTATTCAAAACATATTCAAAATAGGGTCAACTAGTTGCAAATATTCTAACACAAATCACACTTTTCAACATCAAATAAATTATGCTAAAATAGAGGTTAGTACTATTGCATAGATTAAAGCAAGAATTTGATAGAAATGCTGCAAAAATAGAATTAATCAAAAACCTGCACTTTTTGCTCCTTCCTTCTAGTCCTCAGAGTGGGCCCTTGCTCCTTGGTCTAGAGGGAATAATTTTTACTCCAATACTAAGAACTAATCACTCATAAACTCACTATTTCACATATATAAAGAAACTGCACTTTTATTTGAATTCAAAACATAACGGTTACAAAAGACTTCTTCTGCTTATGACTTATTGAATTCTAACTGGACTCTCTAGCTCAACCAATGAGGGAGCATCCTATATATAATACTTTTCTACATGAATATTTGCAATCACTAAATTAATCCTATGTGTTGGCTATCCTTGATTTACCTACTTTATTGCAGGAGACCTAGTCTATATTAAGACACAAATCTATTGCAACATCTTATCTGCATCCTCCAACTAGTAGAAATGGGTCAAAATAGCCTAGGATCATTTTTTACACCTGTATTTACCTTATTCTTCTTCACTCCTCCCGAAATGGATGCATTTTTACCTTTTCTGTCGAAATAGTTCAACTTTGCCCTTCATTCTAGAGCAGCTCCAGAATATAAGGTAGAGCAATAGGAGTGTATTGTTGTCACTAATTTCGATTGAGTGGGAGTGCTTTCAAATGTGCAACTAGTATTTTATTTCCTTTTCAGACATATTACAACCATTTACATGTGCCTCCTTTGACCTGGTATGTGACCTCCTTAATAGTTGCACAAAACTGGTTTTTGTATGTTGTTTCCAATTGTTCCTATAGTTTCACCTTTGTGTCTTGTTGCTCTCATTTGGACCACGTGGAAGTGCTACCAGGTGGATCAGGAGTCTTCCTAAGTCTTCCTTAATAGTTTCCCATCATTTCCATTTATTATTTTTGACAAATTCCATGCCTCCCTTTATCATGACAGGTGGCTGGAATTTGTATGAGGTTGTGGCTGTAGTTGGAATATCCTATTTTTAGTAGAATGGTGGATCTGGCACCAAATCATCTTACCAGTTTGTATTTAGAGTGGGAAAACATTCAAATTATCTTATGCAACCACAAATCTCAACACTCTTTATTGGCTACCAAATTCATTATATACTTTTCACTAACAATCATGCAAAAACAGAGTAAAAAATGCTAAAAAATAGTCAAAACAGGGTACAATGCTCCTATACATTAAATCATGCAAACACTTAACAAATAATGCATTTAATCACATAATTGGCATAAAATAATATCATATTTTATTTTAAGGCAGTATTTAGATGTTCAAAATATGACAAAAATGAGGTATTTTTGGGCCTCATCAAATACCTTTCTGTTGTGGTCCCAAACATCAACCTATAAATCCCATACTAGATAGGATTTTCTTAGGAAACGGGTAATCACTGGATAGGTAACAATGGGTAAAATAATGCTCTACAAGAAGAGGGTTTCTACCATGGATATTTTCTTCAAGGGTTGTACCCATGAAGATAAAGGTACACATTCCAATGTGTACTACTTTACCCTTATTATGAGGTAACCCCATAGTCTTTGGTGAAGGTGGTAGCTTGGCAAGATCCTAAAGAGGCTCTCGAAGAAATGGATTAATCTGATCCTATGATGAAACATTTATTAGCCGTTCCTCACTCACATTTAGACTTACAAGTTGCTTGGTGATGTGAGATGAGGAAACAAATGGACATAAATTAAGACTACATTGAGTTTTCTCAACCATTGAACAATATTGAAATGGATGAGGGTCGCTCGAAATGGTGACAAGTTGATCTTTAAGTTCAAACTTCAAACATTGATTAAGAGTAGAAGGTACATTCCTCATTGCATAAATCCAAGGGCATCCATGAATAAGATTAAAATATTCGAGGTAAGGTACCACATAGAATAAGGTATCTAAGATATTAGATCCAACCCTAAGGGGGAGATATATGATGTTGCAGGCATCTTGGGACTCATTGAAAGCTTTGATGATGACATCGGATTTGATTAAATCTTCCTCTTTTAATCTAAAATTTTGGAAAATTTGATAAGTGCATATATTGAGGAAGGAACCATTATCTCTCAAGATTTGATTTATAAAATTTTCCTCAATAAATGTAGTTATGTAGAGGGAAGAATCCTCTCGCAAGTTTGAGGAAGGAATATAGTCATCCAAAATGTGATATGATGTATTCCAAGGGATACTACAATATTATCTATAGCATTAGGGGAAATATCTTGAGGGATAGATTGTTGACTTAGAAGCTTCAACAAAGCTTCCTTATGAATAGAAATTTGCAAAAATTCTAAGAGTGAGATCTTATTTGAGGTACTAGCTATTTATTGATGAATGTCAAAGGAGGATTTAGGTTGTGGATTCAACACTAAATACAGGTTTCTACTCTTGTGCTCTTTTTTTGGGTACTTTTCAAAACTAATGGTGGCTTCAAAGGTTGATTGGATGTAGAACTCATCTTCTGCTAAGATTGTTGAGTCGGTTGTGCTTAAGCTTATTATCTTGTGGTTTTTGTTATCATACCAACCATACTATTATAGGGAGGTGGCACATTATGATATGACACTTGACTAGCTATCTATTGCCCATGATTAGGTAGGAGGTCTTGGAAGATCACCATGTCTTCATTAGTTGTGGATGCTTGTTGAGTAGGAGGTTGATTTTTTGTTGGAGTATTAGGTTGAGGATCCTCTATAACAAGGTGACCTACATCAATTAAGTCTTGAACCACATGTTTCAACCTCTTACATGAATTTTTTAGGTGTCCCTCCACTCTATGATACTCACAATGTTGACCAAGATTATACCAATTAGTTGTGGCATTAGGTTATCATATGGGAGGTAACTCGATCATGTTAGCTTCTAAAATATGCTTTAGGATTACCATCATAGGCATGTTGATTCTGGTAAAATTCTTTGGTGGGGATTTTTGAGGTTGTCTAGGTACCATATTTTATAGGGTGTTAACAACATTGTTAACAAGCCTATTATATGTCACCCTATCACCAACTGCATGCTTTCTTATACTGATTTTCCATGGTCCTATCTTCTTCCTTCTTTGGCTTAATTTGACCTCTTTGAATAAGGGCTTGCTCTACCCTTCTTTCCAAATCTATTGCTTGATCAAAATAGGTGATGGTTGTTGTTTCCAATTCATATGATATTTCCTCTTGTAAATTTCCAATAAATATTTATAGCATGTCTCGAGGAGGTAAGGCGTATCTCAATCGTCCAACTAAACTTCTCCATCAAGATAATAAATCCAAAAAACTTTCCTTTTTACCTTGTTTCAACACATAAACATCTTTCATAATCACATTCTTCTCAACATAAGCTCTGAATTGTTGAATGAACAATTTTATTGTCTCTTCAAAGTTACCTAAATAATTGCTTCACCACACTTTTCAAACTTTGCATATCAAGATTATTGTTGTGCAATACCCCTAGGATCCCTAGGGAAGCGGTATAGGTAGGCTATTAAAATGGTACTTGGTCAATGATGGAGGTATTGACACTATTATGGTATGGGTTATGATATGTGGTATCTTGCTATGAAAGATAACTGACATTTTGTGGAACAAAAGCATCAACACTGAGATGAGAAAAATGATGAGGAAATTGAACATAATTTTGGGATGCGCTATCATTTGGAGGAGCTTGTGGAATTCCCCCAACATTGGTGGTCATAGTAGTAGCATATGTTAGTTTATGAAAATGATTAACATGATGTGAAGATTCAAACAAAGGATTGGTGTGAATATTCCTAGGAGATATGGTTGGAGGAGGAGGAATCCCACCCCTTTCAAGTTGGGATTCCTCTTCCATAGACTTAATCAAGGCCTCCTTATGGTGTTTCATAAAGCCTCATATGTGATCAAATGATTAAAAAGTGAAGCCTCCATTAGGCCCCTCAAAAGGATCAAATTCATTACCAGTTTCTACATGTTCTTCCTATTCCACATCTAGATTGGGATTCTCCCTATCAATTTGAACATATTCTTGAAGAATTTGATCAGATTCTAAAAGCTTTCACTTACTTCTAAGGTTGGGAGCCATTAGGAGGAAGAGAAAGTATAAAGGAAAAGACTAGCAAAAGACACACAAGAAGACTTATATCTAATTCTAAGAAAATAAATTTAGTGGTCTTGCTTAAAGTTTTCAAAAGAAAAACAAAAGGAAGAGGTTTCCTATCTTGGCCACTAAGATGTGTGTTCACGTTGGGTTCACCAAATATGTAGAGGAGAAAAATTTCCCTGTCGCATACAATTCTTGATTGGATCCATTGGGAGCCGAGGTGACCGTGGGGGTGTGTTATATTCTCTACACTCGAGGGCTTAGGGATCAAAGGGTTCACCATGAATGGTTTAAGGACTCGCTCCAAGTTCGATGATGGATATGCTTAATGTGTATATTTAGAAAACACCTATGTTTAGTCTTTTTAAAATCTAAGCTATGGAAATTTGAAAGAACAATGCAAGACAAAAAATGATGCAAGAAAACAAGAAACTAAACTTAATATGATTCTTGATTTTCAATGATGTCTAAAATATAACTTGCAATAAAATAAATCTTTTCCTTTTCAACAATGGTTTAATAGAATGCACAAAAAAAATTAACTTTGGGATGCAAACTATATGTTTTTTATCTTTCAAATGCCTAGAAATATAATCGAGTATTTTCTCATTTATTTATGATCTAGGTTTTAGAACAAAAATGGATAGAAAGCAAACAAAAAATAGCCTAAGAAATAAATTTAGGGAACTTATCTGATTTGATAGTTGATCTTAGCTTTAATTTGTGTCCAGAATATCCAAACAGCTTCAAACCTATAAAATAGCTTCACAAAATCCTAGAAAATTTGATCAGTGTTTAGGGTTTGCTTAGGCTGTTGTGTGACTGAGCTTGAAGGCGTAGTAGTCAATCCCTTTTGGTACTTTTAGATGACCATTCAAAAATGAAATTATCTTGACCTTTGTAACAAACACAATGATATATGATAACATAAAATAATGAACTATATGCAAATAGAATGAACATGATGTTGAACAAGTATGCAACTAGAGATCTAGGGTTTGGGGGATAAAATGGTTGCCCCCAATATAATGTTATTTGAATGCAAGAAGAACAAAATTATAGAATCTAAGATAGAATTAAAATAATATGGTAATAATACATAACATATATGCAAACTAGAAACCCTAGGGTTTGAGGGTAAATAGTTACCCCTAAGCCTATCTAGGCCAAATCTATACCCTATAAATTATCAGGTGTGGATTCGATAAACAAAGAAAAAGGAACGATAGGACGTGTGATAGGCAAAAATAAGGTTTTCCTTGAATTTGTACCTTGTAGTAGATAGGGTGCTGATTCACACAAGGATGGTAAAAATAAAGAAACAAATGCAAAAATGTAGCTATAACACAAAGCAAAATGATTGAAAGTCTAAGTGAATGCAAAAGGATAACCTGATTTTTGTAGAAGAAGAAAAATAAAAAGCAGAAGAACTCTCCTCCTCCACTTGCAAATTGCAAAGAGCACATTAAAATCAAAATATCAAAGCACCAAAAACACCAGATGAATATTGCACAAGAGATCCCTTAAAATCCATATTGCTAAAAAGAATCTTATCTCCTAGAAAGGGATCCAACCCCCCTTATTTATAGAGGGTTTAGAGGGCTAAAAGGTGGGAAAATTAAATTTAACCTTGGCCAAGCCTACACCATGAAATAATGACTCAAAATTTAAACTTTTTAAAAAATAAATCCTAAATTTGTTGAATCCATGCCCCATAATTTATTGGGTAAGTATTTGGTCAAGGTTAAGAAAAATAAAGCAAAACACAAGGAAATGGGGTAAAAATTTGCACTTAACAAGTTTGAGACATTCCCAAGGGATTCTAAAGAAAAATGAATCATTTGTATGAGTCAATTTTCCATGTCTACACCCATTAAGGAAGATGCACTAACACAAAACAACTACATACAAGATCCGTATACCTAATATTTTCATGTTCAAATCATTATTATCCTGGAAATGGTGACTCTCATCCAATACCCTCCCCTAAGACCATGGTCATTCATCGCCAACTCTTCCCACATATTGGAGTTGTATGATCATATTCTTATCTTGGATACTGCCACAAGTACCAGTATTGGATCACTAGGACAAATGTTGGTGACCAGATCCTATGATAATTTTGACAAGACAAATACTACAGTAAATAACAGAGCACAAGCTCAAACTATTATCATATCCAATGAACCAAGAGAAGGATATTATAAACATTCCTAAGATAAGATAAAAAAAATGAAGGAAGGACCTAATCCCATTGGATTTAGCATTACTAGATAATCGAAAGGGTTTTCATCAGAAGTCAACATAAGTGATGCTCTACTAGTCACGAAACAGACTTTGAAGAAGATATTTTCAAATGGACTTGGGGGTCTGGTCAAGGGTATTACTCAAGGTCAACAAGGCCTAAGAATGAGTGAGGACTCAATCCATGTTGAAATGAAATATCAACTTGGTACCAAATGACCCAATTCCCATCACAAAGTGGAGATAGAGAAACAATTTGTCTACATGGTCGATGATATTCTGGGATGCTTCCCTATGGTAATTCCACAGTATATAGGACAATGGTTAAAATTGGTTTATAGGGCACAATCAGAAGGTGGAAACCTCATGTTCAACTTCAACACAAAGTTCCTCATAAATCTAAAGACTCGACACTTCTTGGAGATAGCCACTCACCAACCCCTACCTACGATGGACCACATGTTCAAAGTAAAAAACAAGATAGAGAAGCAAAATTTGGGTTGATCTGGTCAAAACATTGTAGGTTCTGATAAAAGCAACCTAGCATAAGCCACCCAATGCATAAAACACACCAAAAATATGTATTACAGTGTAAAAATATGGCACAAAGAATGAAGCAAGTAAATGCCAATTTTTAGTCAAATTTTATAAGTTTCTACATGGGCTCCTTTCTCTAGACCCAATGGATGTTATTAATAATTGGTTGCTTTCTAGACTATTGATTATGACATGCTATATTCTAACTTTAGAATTTTTTTTGGTTGGATGGAGACAAAGACGTTTACTTTTTCAATAGTTGTAGTTGAGACCATGTTTTATTTTCTGTTTTTTTTATTTCTTTTGTTCCTCAAGGAACATTTGTATAGCAACCCGAGGTGCTTCTAATATTTCTTTGCTTTCAACTGGTAATTAGCACCTTTAATACTAGATACAAGAACTTCGTATCTTATTTTTTTGTGAGCTCTTTTGAGCTCAAATTCTATTATAAAAGAATTTTCAAAAAAAATTGTTTTAATGACCTCCTCTTCATATAATCTTTATGAATCTTTTCAAGTTACCTTTTGTAATTTTTATGGATCTTCTCAATAGCTTCCTATGTAAATTTTTATGAAAGTTTTAATACCTTCCTTATTACTCTTTTATGGAGCTTTCCATAGCTTTACTTTTCTTCCCTTTAAATGGCAATGACTTCTTTCCTTGCTTGAATTTACCTGGTTGTTTTCTATAATATTTAAGACCTTTGATATTTAAACAGGGATTGAAACCCTTTGAAACTTGAAGGCTTTTTCATTTGGCAAGGTTTCTTCACCCTAAAACTTCTTGAATGTGCCATGGAATTTTCCTTCATGGTCACAATTTTATAAAGGGTAATTTTACCCCTGAAACCCCTTATCTCAAACTTCAAATTTTCTTCAACTAGAGTGCACTTTGGTTTTCTCTATGTCTAAGATAGAGGAGGATAAGATTGAGAATTATTTTCTTCCTTCTACCTACTCTAATACCACATTTTAGAACTTAAGCATCGAATGAATTACATTATGAAATTACAAGGGTATTTAAATAAAATAGATGCCCAAATATGGCATAAAATCCTACAACTACCCTTGTCCCCTAGTGAACCTTACAAACCACGTGTTGAGTGGTTAGTAACATCTTTTGGAAAACTACTTTCATCGACCTTAAAAATTGTTAACCCCTTGAATGGGTCCTTGGACCGACTTGACACATCTAATAGTCAATCCAAACTCCTTGTTTTTGTCTCATAATTTAGGAAGTTTGCTTGCACAATTACTCTATCTATGTTCTTACTTGCCTCCATATCCAAAGATATCTTTGTTGAATAATTTTATAGTCATCCACTTACCATTGGTAAAGGCCATTATTAGAGTGTATGTTGTCTTATGTACACTCCTATAGCCCTATGACACTATATTCATTTGGTTTCAAATCAGTTTGATCTCCCTTATCTTCATCAAATGACAAAAAATCTGACTCATATGATGATGCAATGTTCCCTTCAATCAACTAGTCTCACAAGTTTAAGGTAAACTTACAATGTCTTTATTTCTAATAGTGATCAACAGTTTCCATTCTCAACCAACATCCTAGTAAGGCATCATAGATGGTCTTTTGTAAAGTTATGGCTATGAAATCTAGGATGAATATTTGATCAACTATGCTAACTCTTTGTCCTATCAAAGCAAACCTTATTTTTATGTTGTTCTAGTTAGCTTCTACTAGTCAAAAATCAAGTGGCCAAAACATTGAAGCTTCCAAATCCCTCCAAGTATTCTTCAAGAGTACATTCACACTTGAATAATCATACACACTAACTTGTGTTACTATTTGGATCATTATCCTCAATATCCAGTAATGGTGACCACTTTCCTATGTTGATGTAGACACCTAAAACGCGTCATGTCGAGGGTGACTACTCATATGGACATGCTACAAGACCATATGGAGGATCTTGGACAAACTCCAAGATAGAGCAGTGGTTCTAACCACTCAATTTAGGTATTTTGGCCTAAGCAGTCTGAACCACAGCCCAGACCTGTGGTCTCTAGTCTAAACCATGGTTGACACCTGTGGTCTACAGTTTGGACCACAACTATGACCTGTGGTCTTAACCGAAGTTTAGTTAGGCCTTCCATCCGAGCCAAATCAATTGGGACGGCCAAAACATCTAGAAGGAAGCAGTTGAAGGATGAAATATTCCAGAGGCTTCCATCCCAACTGTCTGAACCAACCTTGTTGGTCTTGGCTTCTCCATGAAGCCACCCCTAGCCCTAGGGGCATGCTATAAATACCCCCTCAAAATGGGGAGAAAAAGAGAGCAAGCATTGGATATTTGAGCAACGAAGCCCTGGAAAATTGTACACTCAAACTGAGTATACTAAGAGATAGAGCTATTGCACTTAATCCTCGACCCTTTTGACACCATTCATGATGAATTACATTATGGATGCCCTAGGTGCTTAGGAGGATCAAGAAACATAAATTTAGGCAAACGAAGGTCCTTCACATCAAATTTACCACCAAATAAGTCTGAGGACAATGAAGGTGACCCTTGAACATCAATTTGGACAAGTAGATTGAGCCCACTGCCCTTGATTCTGAGGGTAAATTCATCAGAGGTCAAACTGTGGCTGTTAATCGCGGTTCATAGTGTAGACCGCTCACCAGAGCTACGGTTTGCAATAGGTGACAGATCACCTTATTCTTTTCTTTTTTGTCCAGTTATTTAGGTTAGATTAGCCATTTTGTTTATTTAAGAGCATTTTAGAAAACTTCTGACCATATAACTAGGCTAGATTCACATTTTATGCTTATGCTTCAAATTAGGACTAAAATGCTTTCTTTATGCATGTTTATGCTCCATTTTCTATATTTGATCCATGCATAGTGTAGATGCTATTTTACTTTATGCTATTACATGAATCTTGATTCGCTTTGCATAGTTTAGTATCTTTATTTATGCTTTCTTGATTATGCACGTTAATGGTGTCATTATACATTTTACCTAAAAGGGCCTCATCACGAGAGGTTGCCTATATTTTTGACATTCTTGTTGTTTCTTGACCACAGGGAATAGTTCTAAAGGAGAGATAAAGCATCCAACCCCTTCCCATTGCAAAGAAGAGGGTCATAGACACCCTAGAGCAGTTTGTGTCACCCTAAGGGGCATTTTGATCACACCTACTCTTGATAGGGATTAAAAACTATTGTAATTAATGTATCAAATGGGTATTCCTAAGAGGGATGAATCTGTAATTTGAATTCATCAAAAATAATAAATAATTCCTTATATTCATGTTATTTCTTGCTATCAAACTATGCATGCCCATTTGTGTGTTTCCCTTTGATTGTGATAGTTAGATCGGGTGTGATCCTCCTTGGTGGTTACATATGGTGATCATGACGGAACTCTGCATTTCTAGCCCCTGAGTACTGATATTTTTGGTTGTTTCATCTTAGGTGCTAACCGTAGCTAACAGCTGCAGTTATTTTTTGGCCCGTGGCTGTCACCTACAGTTTACACTGCAGCCCACAGACCAAATCTATGATTTACAGTAGAAGCAGTAGGCAGTAGAGAAACCACTTGGCAGCAGAGCAGGAGTTGAGGTAGGTTCTATTTCCATCCTCTCTTTTACATTTTATCCTATTTATTTTTATAGTAACCGATAAATCAACGACAAATTAGGAACATTAAAGAAAAGGTATCAATGAACAAGTCCTAATTTGCTTTCGTATTCTTTCCATTAGAAAGGCGCTACTAGGAACAATGGACCTCTGATTGCAGTCCATCCTAGAATACAATGACCTTGATAAAAATTATGTGGTCGTTTGCATGCGTGAGGTCCAATTAGAGGCCATGTCATCGTAATTGCATTGTCATAATGTCATGTAGGACATAGCATGCATACATTTGTGAATTTGAAATGTTCCTTCTTATGCATATCATGTATGAATGATCATATGAATGCTCTTTTATGCATTTGTATTTATGCAAAGTAAAACTAACCACACACACCATATTTCATTGTAAACATCAGTGGCATTGGGCTTTCACATCCAACCCATTTGATTGATACCAATAGTGGATGTCATTATCGCTTGTTTGGCTCATTTGAAATTGTATTATCAGGACCCGCTCATTACCAAGGCTAACCCAAGAACTGTCCTATCAGTGCAAAATAACATGCACTCATCTTCGAAAGGGTGTATCGCTACGCATGGTGTGCTAGGTGAGGGTTGGTAGTACCTATGCTACTTCATTGAGTATGGACTTCATTACCATATTCATCTTGTGCGAGTATATAGGTGAAAGCCAATTAAACTAAGAATAAAATCCAATGATTTTACAAAACACGCGAGAGTTTCTCATACTGATACAACACATCTTGTAACAACATCAAACAGTTTAGGGCACATTATAAAATTTAAAAATAAGATAAACATCATTTTATACCTTGTTTGATAATAAAATATACATCTAGAAATTAAGTACACTATGGTGGATACACGGGATGGTCGGCAAAGGTGCAAGCCTGAGGTCGATGACCAAGCCCCAATCGATTCGTAATTACATGTGTTTAGTCCTCAACCACATGAGCAAACAGAATGACATTTGGCGAGCATTAGAGGAGACAACTCGACATGAGGGGATCCCATTGAGTGTACCCCTGATAGACTAGCATCAGTGCATATTGTTAGACGTATATTAGAGCATGGATTTTTCCAACATGATGGTGCTCTACTCAGAAGCCATTACCAAGACCGCAATGCACGCATGTCCATGGGATCCGTCGAAGAGTATGTCATGCAAGGGACCAGATTGGTACCGATCTGCACTAAGTCTATAGGGTGTACTATACCCCCACATTCTGAGTATATAAGGAATAGAGGTCCACCCATTCAAGGGCAAGTAGGCAGGCTCTCTATTGAGTGCAAGTCTACCCATACTCCCACATGTACTATAGCACGTAAGATCACCATCGATATGTCAAAGGTGGGAGCTAATGGAACACCACCCCATGAGAGATGGAGGTCTAGATAGCTATATGGTCTAGGTAGTGTGCTAGAGCAGCTAGGCTGTAAGCCTTCAACTTTGCCCACTCATGCTTCGAGTGAGCATAGCGGGAGCACCATTAGAACTACTAGAGAGCATGGAGAGGCTTCTAAGCGCCCTCATGTCTTGCATCCACCATCCACTCATGGTGGCATGCAGCACATGACATATAACAATGTCGATGTTGTCTTCACAGACAGATGCAAAAGCACAGTACATCAGTCTAATGGGTATAGAACCCATAGGGTCGCTCATACAAAACAAGAATATCAAAGGCCTCCTATGGATGATCAGGTTGAAAGTTCGTATCAACTGGCCTCTAAGAAGAAATGCCAACTCCTCCAAGATCAATTGGAGGATGCTCGCCTAGAGAGGCAGCGCATCGAATATGAATATCTTCAGGCGCAGAGGCTTACTAGACAAAGGTTGTATGAGCAGCGCTTGCACGAGCGCATCCTTATCCAAAAGGAGCATGTAGAGTAGGAAGATAGGTTGGTTAGGGCAAGCCTATACTCTCAATACGAGCGTAGAGAGTAGGTGCACAAGAAGTATTTTTTACAAGCCGACATACACCATGAGCGTGCAAGCGTTCACACTCATATCACTTCCCATCGCAGAGAGTGACCACCCTTGGTCAACAATCAGAGGTAGAAACATCATGAGGAGCAATAGGGGAACAGATGCAACCAAGAATATCTTGAGAGTTCCCAAGCTGAGGAGGAGGAAGAGCAACACCCTCCACCTTGACAAAAGAGGAATGTACCTCATAGAATGCCTCCGCATCGACTTAGGGAGGAGGACTTTCTGTCTTCTGAGGCTTACAAAGCTTTGGCTAAGAAGGTCAAGGTAATTGAGAGATAGGGCGTGGCTATCCAAAATTCGATACTAAGGAAAAGTCACAATGAACCTTTAGATCCCTCGATACCTATGCCCCCATACCCGAAGTATTTTGAGATGCCCAGGTTGGAAAAATTTAAGGGTGATGAAGATGCATAATAACATGTCACAGGATTTCTGGATGCTTGCTTCTATATAGAGAACAACGATGCACTGTTGTTGCGTACATTTGTCACAACACTCTCTGGGCTGACCCGAGAGTGGTTTAATAAGCTAAAGAAGCATAGCATAACAAATTTTGAGCAATTAGCTGATGCCTTTCTTGAACGCTATTCATTCAGCATCAAGAAATAGGCCAACCTTTCCAATTTGGTTGTGCTAGCTTAGCGCGACGACAAGCCAATAGAATAGTACGGGAATAGGTAGAGGAGGTTAATAGCGAAGTTGCCATTCCCAATCCCTATCGCAAAATTAATCCAAATGTTTATAAATAATTTTTCCAAGCACATATTGCTGCTATTGCAGCTGCAGCAGTATGCCACATTCAAAGAAGCTTGGGGGCAAGCCAATATAATTGAGGATATCAAGTTGTAGGAAGGCAACTTGAAGCTAAAAACCAGGAAAGAGGGATATAATAAGAGTACCTCAAAGCAACAAGGCAAGCAGACCCATGTGAATCAAGTGGTACTGAATCTCCAAAATGAGAAGGGGCAAAAGAAACAGAATTATCAAGCCCATCCCCCTCCTATGCAATACGACCAATGCAAAAATAACTAAAAGGGTAAGAACAAAGAGCAACGCCCACCTCGCATATTTACACCATTGAAAGAATTAATGACATAGATCTTTTGTCAACTCTGCAATGCCAATGCTATAAGATTTCCCAAATTCAAAATGGTTGATCCAAATCAGCCCAAGCCCAAAGACTATCAGGAAGAGTTGTTTTGCATATTTCATAGAGCAAAAGGCCATGAAATCGAGGTGTGTTGGTCCTTCAAACACATTGTGCAAAATATGATAGACAAGGGAGAGCTTGTAGTACCAGGTAATCCATAGGTTCCAAACAACCAAAACATGGGGATTTTTAAAAATCCATTACCAAACCATGAGGTGCCCCGTAACCACACTGGCCACGTCAATCAAGTACAAGTCGAACCACCTACCCAGGGGTTCGTCGGAATGGTCAATGTTGTTACCATACATGGGAGGTACAAACGATCAAATCAACCTCATGCTCCCATTCAAATACAAGCCACACCCCAGCAGTGGTAGGCACAAAATATGCCAAGCACACCAATGAGACCAGTGGTGACCATTAGGAGCAGGTTGTTTCAAAACCTGTAGATGACTCCTATGAAGTTGTCAATATATGAGATTATACAGCACTCCCCTAGGCACAAGGAGACTCTTATCGACATTCTGAGGTCCATTTAGGTACAGTCCCAGGATGCACAGGTTTTCATGAACTTTGTGGGGCACGTACAACAGTGCCAAGAACCAATGATCCAATTCTACGATCACAAAGTGAAAATGGTTTCTACAAGTGTGGCTAACCCGCCACTACATATCATTGCTTGTGTTAACCATGTGTCGTTCAAAAGAGATTTGATTGACATTGGTTCATCGATCAATATAATCATGACTAAGGCACTGCACCATTTGAAATTGCCTAAATCACTTGTCGTACCAACCACCTTTACATTGCAAGCATTTAATGACGCACTATGCTCTACGGGTGGCACAATTTTCCTACCTATTCAGGTGGGACTAAATACCATTCCCGTACTGTGTCACATGATAAAGGGTGCCTTGCAGTATAACATCTTGTTGGGGAGGCCTTGGATTCATGAAATGTGTTGTGTTCCCTCGATATTGCATTAGTGTGTCAAGTATATACACAAGGGACAAGTTCATGTGGTTTCATCAGATGAAGAACCATTCAAGTTCGTGAACTTAGTAGATTTTCCAGGGGGTTTCGTGATCCCATCAATGCACTTGGACATACGACCCACATTGTCGGTGAGGGTTCCAAGAGGTAAACATATGGTGCATGTTCAACCATTGGTATCTATATCAAATAGATCTAAACATACCACTGCAACTTATTTGAGACTGAGTGCATCGGTAGTGCGTCAGAACAATGATAAATTAAGGGTAAAATTGGGCAAGAAAGAAGTAAAGAACGTGCCCGAACCAGTCGCCACTGAGGCTACCACTCCCATGGAGGTGGAGGAAGCCCAGGATCAAGTTGAGGAGGCACCTCAGCCTTCTTTGCCTGCTTCGTCAGTAGGGTCATCTGCACCCCAGGTTACTATTCACCTAACCAACATAGGTCTGGGTGAATATCTTGTGCAAAATGTGACCTTCGGTCCTATTTTAGATATTGCATGAGACATGGATTGATCGATAGCCCATCGATACCTATTTGGATCCATAGTACCATTGGGTGAGCCACCCAACCAAACAAACTTCATTTATGTTGGGTTGGATAAAGTTCCAACATGGGCACCCATGGAGGTGGATTACGACAAACAGTTCACGATGAACGTTCGGTATTTTTCCAACCCAAAGTACGCCATATGCATCTTTGAGCTTTATAATTGGTATGGATACGGCCTTGGTCTTTTTGAACAAGGACGAAGAACCCCTCTTGAACCACGTTATTAGTTGGCAATTGATAGGTTCATATTGGGATTGTATATTCAGGGACATGATGATTTACTCACTGCATCATTCAATCGTTTGTACCTGGGTCTGGGGGATGATGTGGATTTTAATCCGTATCAACGTAACATGTCTAGCCTTTGGGGCAACAACCCAATGGTTTCAGTCATCACCATTGAGAGACCAAATATTTAACATGAAGAGTTCTCAGAGAAGAACCCTAGAGGCAGCCTGGGTCATCAAAACCATATCGTAACTGACGATATCGATATGTAGGGGTACAACCCCATCATTCTAGGCAATCTCAATTTAGGAGATCTCTGCAATGAATATGTAGAGGATTCCACCTCTGAAATGAGCAAACCGAGTTATGATGCATATGGCGAGTCCTCAAATGATGATCAATCCGAAGAGGGAATTGATCGAGCCTTTGTGGTTCTGGTATTTCTACGCCATTTGCTACATAGAGAGCAATTAGATGAGATACAAGAGCATTTCATGGTTAATAGTGACTATGAAGACAAGATAGAGCAGGACTACTTAAGGCCTCATCCAGCTAATCTCCCAATATTCATGGACACGATAGAGTGCCCTGCTCATAGTAGCAATCATAGCGATGAGGTTGAGATGTCCGATCCGAGGCTAGTATGTCCGCTACATCTATTGCCTGTGGAGTTAGAGTATGTTACAAAAGAGGTTCCTCTTAACACAGATCGCTCTGAAGAGGAAGCAAAGCCAATTTTTGCATTGGTGTTGTATATACAATCATTTTATCTGGTCTATCTGGATAGTGATGATAGTGATCGCAGAATCAAGTATATGGGGACACATCTGGCAGATCGCACCTTACATATGGGGGGAAGTGAAATATTATATCTTTACATTGATGATGAGGATTCATTGGATATGGCCTATTTGGGGCCTCATCACCTATGTAATAGGAATCCACCTCGGGGTCCACCACCTGTTACAGCTGCAGGTTTGCATCAAGAGATAAATCTCTAGCATCGCCTCAAGGAAAGAATAAATCTAGAGGAGGAATATCAAAGGCTCTTTCCCTAGCCGCCTACTTATGCCAAGCTACTTGAGTCGAGAGATCCCATTTTGTAGTCAGTGCACAAAGAGGATCTAGTTGTTAGGGCATCCCATAGGGAGGACCCTTTTGTCCCCATGCCATCCGAGCCAAATATTGGGTACGAAAGCTACACAGATGATGTAGAGTTTAGTCTATGTGGTCCTAGAGATCAATTTCATTTCATCATCATGGTCTCCATTGATTTGACCACTCCACTCCATAATCCAGCAGATCCATCCAAGCCATTGCATCTAAACATGGATGCTATCTATTGGGATTGCACTGATTCACCAGTAGAGCCTGAAGATTTCTTCCCGAATGAAGAGATGTTGCAACCATTTAATTTTGGACCAAGCTGCACTTATGATGCCTATCACGCTGAAAATGCTTCTAGCAAAGAACATATAAATCTAGATGATGACATCCATTTGATCCCTACACCTCATCATCTTGAGGAGGGATCTCATTTGTTAGTAGAGGAAACATTCGAAGTGGATATCGATAACGACCCCACCAATCCAAAGAACGTTAAATTTGGAATGAGTCTCACTCCAAATGAGCGCGCTAGCATCATCCCTCTATTGAAAGAGAGACCTGACCTTTTTGCTTGGACATACATAGATATGCTCGGTCTAGACCTGAATTTGGTTACTCATAATCTTTTGCTAGACCCGTCCAAGAATCTCGTCAAGCATAAGCTCGGAAAGATGCATCCAACAGTAGCCTTAATGGTGAAATACGAATTGCAAAAATTGTTGGATGTAGAATTTTTCATTTCCACCAACTATCCAAAATGGGTATCCAACATGGTGCCTGTAGGAAAACCAGATGGAAGGATCCGTATTTGTATAGATTTTAGAGATCTGGACTATTTTTCTAGTTACAATCAAATTCGGATTAAGCCCAAAGATAAGTACAAAACTACGTTTATAATGCCATGGGGAACATTTTGATACAAAGTTACATCATTTGGTCTCAAAAATGCCGGTGCTACATACCAGAGGGCCATGACATACATTTTTCATGACTATATGTACAAAATTCTGGAAGATTATATCGATGATTTGCTAGCCAAGTCATTGCTATGAGAGGAGCATGCGAAGGTCTTGAGAAAAGTCTTCGATCGCCTGATAGAGCACAACGTCAGGCTAAATCCTAAGAAGTGCATATTTGGTGTAACTTTTGGAAAGTTGTTAGGGTTCATTATCTCCAAGAGATGCATCGAAGTAGATCCAGAGAAGGTCAAGTCCATTTTGGAAATGTGTCCTCCCACCAATATTAAGGAATTAAGGAGCCTCCAAGGCAAGGTAGCTTCGATAAAGTGATTTATCACCAAACTATCAGATAAATTTTGACCCATGAATCAACTGCTACATAAGGGTGTTCCATTAAACTGGGATGAGGACTGCAAGGTAGTTTTTTCTAAGATAAAATAATACCTGGCAATGCTACCAGTGTTAGCTCCACCAAGGCTAGAAGAGCCTTTTCTGCTATATATATCGACAACAAACTTTACGTTAGGGACCATGTTGGACCAAAAGAATGTACAAGGTAAAGAAAAATCCATATATTACATTAGCCAAACCTTGGTGAGTTACAAGCTAGGATATGCATATGTGGAAAAGCTATATTTAGCAGTAGTTTTCGCTACCAAGAAATTGTGGCACTACATGTTAAGTCACACGACATATGTGATATCAAAACAAAATCCTTTGCAATATATGATGATCAAGACATATCATAATACACGTACTGCAAAGTGGATCATACTATTGACAGAATTCGATCTGGAATTTGTAATCCAGAATTCCATTAAGGGACAGGTCATAGCAGATCAATTAGCTGAGGTGCCACTGTCCAACAGTAGGCCTCTAACAATCGAGCTTTCGGATGATGTAATTTTTGTAATATTCGAAGCTCCTGAACCTGAAGGACCAAAGAACAATGCTGATATGACTCTGTTATTTGATGGTTCAAAGTGCGAGCAAGGAGCTAGCATAGGGATAGTGATATTCACACTGCAAGGAGCTCCAATGCTCTTGTCATTCAAACTAGACTTCCCGTGTACCAACAATAATGCTAAATATGAAGCCCTACTTTTGGGCCTTCATACAACCGTCGCCATGAATATCAAGAGACTAAACATCTTTGGTGATTCTTTGATCATAATTAACTAAGTGAAGGGACTATTTTAGTGTCGATGTTCGATACTGAAAGCCTATAAATATCGTGTTGCCACATATCTGGCTAAACTGGAATGGTACAACATCGAGACAATCCCTCATTCATCAAATAGATTTGTGGACACCATGGCTTCTTTGGGATCCTTAATCCCTCAGAATCTATCTGCTGACTTCACTACCATCCATGTCAAGATGCTCTCTCATCTTGTAGCAGAGCGTGTAGCCTTTGATAACAAAGAATCAGTCAACATGATTAGTGTGGAACAAAAAGTTGATTCGTTCTGCAAAGTTGAAGACTTTCTCAAGAAAGCACCCTAGGGGTCTTTAACCTCCTAGAGTTTTACGGGGAGTGGCACCACCATTCACCACAAGGCTGTCTCCCAGTATGCATTTATGAAAGTAAATACATAGGGGGTACAGTTTGTCTTAGCGGTCGAATCTGAGGCTCATCAAAATTGGATGTCATAGATTCAAGACTTCCTAAGACTTGGTTTTGTCCCAAAGGGACTATCGTGTGCCGCAAAATGCACATTTAAACAGAAAGTGACTAAATTTATCTTTATAGGAGACATTTTGTACCACCAAAGTTACGATGGAGTTCTCCTTCGTTGTCTTGAGTCCCAAGAGTCATCATGAGCAATTTTATAAGCTCATGACGGTACATGCGATGGCCATTTCAATGACATGGCCATCGTCAAGTGCATCCTTTGAATGGGTTATTATTGGCCCACTATGGAGAAGGATTGCAATGTGTATGTCAGGAAATGTGTCAAATGTCAACATCATGCTAATCTTATGCACCTGCCATCACAAGCCTTACAGCCCATCCAAGAGGCTTGGCCATTTGCTCAGTGGGGGTTTGATCTAATTGGCAAGATCTCTCCTCCATCATCAGACCGACATACATTCATAATTATGGCTACTGAGTATTTTACAAAGTGGGTGGAAGCCATTCCCTTAATAATGACCATGGGAGCTCGCATAGCAAAGTTCATAATGGAGCATATCATAAGTCATTTTGGGGTACCATCCAAAATAGTTTCGGATAATGGAACTTCTTTTAAGAACAAAACTATGCGAGCCTTAACTTCTAAGTACCACATCAAACATAGTTTTACATATTTATATTATTCGTATGCAAATGGGCAATTTGAGGCCTCAAACAAGACTGTGGTAGACATCTTGAAAAATATAATGCAAGAACACCATAAGGATTGGCATACACAACTGCCCCTTGCATTGTGGGCTTATAGAACTAGCATTCGAAATCCCACTGGGCAACTCCGTTTTCACTAGTATATGGCACTGAGGCCATTATGCCCTTAGAGTTGGAAATTCCAATGTTGTGCATCGCATTGAAAGAGTTCATCAATGACAACACCGCACGACAAGCTCACCTAGATCAACTAACGTTGCTCGATGAACATCACGTGAATGCCCTTGAGCATATTCGCGTTTATCAGGAGTGACTCAAACAACCTTACAATATCAAAGTCCACCAGAGAGACTTTGAATTTGAGGATCTTGTGCTAAAAGAAAACCAACAAAACTTGAATTTTCCGCCTGACATACAAGACAAATTTGTGGTTAATTGGTTAGGACCCTATATCATATCTGAAAAGATTGATCCAGGTACCTATCACTTGATGTTGTTAGGGGGTGTTGAAGAGCCTGAGCCTCTCAACATCATCCATCTTAAGGTGTTCTATGCTTAGAGAGCATATCAAAAAAATCTCCAAAGGCATCTATAAGCCCTTTGGTCAGTCAAAAGGCTCCAAGGATTTCTAAAAATTGCTTGGTCAACCCAAAGGCTCCGAGGGCTACTTAAAGCCACTCGGTCATCCCAAAAAGGCACCAAGGATTTCTAAAAATCTCTTGGTCAACCCAAAGGTTCCGAGGGTTGCTTAAAGCCACTTGATCATACCAAAAAGGCACCAAGGATTTCTAAAAATCGCTTGGTCAACCCAAAGGTTCCGAGGGCTTCTTAAAGCCACTCGGTCATTGCAAAAAGGTACCAAGGATTTTTAAAAATTGCTTGGTCAACCCAAAGGCTCTCAGGGCTTCTTAAAGCTACTCGGTCATCCCAAAAGGCACCAAGGATTTCTAAAAATTGCTTGGTCAACCCAAAGGCTCCGAGAGTTCCTATAGCTTCTCGGTCATCCTAAAAGGCTCCATGCCCTCTTGTTGAGAGTTTGGTCGATTAAAAGGTTCCAAAGGCGTCTGTAAGACCTTCGATCAATTCAAAAAGCTCCAAGGATTTCTAAAAATCACTTGGTCAACCTTAAAAAGCTCCAAAGGCATATATACTTGTCATTTGGTCAAATATGAAAGCTCAAAAATGTATAAAAATTTGAAAATATATAAAATTTAAAAAAAATTGGTAAAGCATAAAATCCAAAAATATTTGCTTTTGCAGTTTGCATTTTCGTATATGCATTCACATCATCATATTGCATTTAGGCATTTGTCATCCATTGCATTCCATAGTAGAGTGTAGTGTGTCTATCAAAATCTTACAAATGATCACACGTTTGTGTTTCAATCATGCACCCTTGCATTTATCATAATTCATTGCATTCATACACGATACCTTTTGCGGAGAAATATGTATGTATATTAAGTTTTCTAGTCACTCATCCATACCTAGTGGGTTCTTAAAATATTATAGAAATCTTGCTTTGATGTTATAGACAAGGTCATTAATCGGGATAGTGCTTCAATATATCAGAATCATGTCACTAAGCAAAACAATATAAAATCCTGCTAAGACAAGACATGATGAAAGCTGCGAAAGCAGTCTTAGGTATTTAGAAGGATGGGTTTCATGACCTGCTTATATTTCAAATAGTCGATTTAGAAAGGTGTACTTTGGCAAAAAGACAAGAATTTTCCCTATAAATCCCAAAGTCACAAAGTTTAAATCCCAAGTTACAAAGTGCAAAAGTACAAATTTCAAGTTCAAAATGTAAAGTGACATAGTGAATCAAAATCACTATAAAAATCCCTTACTCAAAGAAAACGGTAACACGTGGACTAACAGTGATTTTCATCACTACATATGAGCAAGTAAGAAGGGTGAGAACTTGAATCCCTAGATTGTCCACCTTTCAAAAGCCATAGAGTGATCCCCGATCGCAGTAATGGGTTGTAAGAGTCTCATCTACAATCGAAGGGGTAGTTTTATTGGGTTATCCCAAAATGTAGCAATGGGTTGAAAGAGTCCCACTTGCATTTGGAGGGGTAGCCCTGATCAATTTGTAAGATGAGCTAGCTCTAGGTACCTAGGATTGTCTAGTTGTATAATTCTAATCAAAGCTGAAACAAGGATGGTACGATCGTAGGAGGAACCCTATATCACATATGGGTTGAAAGAGTCTCGATTGACATACGAGGTATGCTTATGATCTATCTGAAAATACTCACATGCACACATAGGGATAATGAATAGTTGGGTTTGTCATGGCAAAAGCCTTGTCTAATAAAAGCCTTGTACAATTAGTATGTGATTTTTGGAGAGGTCTACTAGGGTGTTTGAGTCTCATTTAAAACATAAAAAAATTTCTTCAATAGCAACAAGATACCAAATATCATTAGACTTCAAAAATACGAGTCATTCATTCATCAGAATGTATTTTACAAAGCACAATCAAACATATAGGATAGATATCGCATGAATATCAGAAATGATGTTTAGAGGACCACTGACTATATAGTGCAGCAAAGAAAAATATACAGAATGGCATATTCATTCATTAGCATTATACCAATCCATTTACTGCATTTCATATATGGGTGATTAATTTATTAAGTTCTTTTAATGAGAATTATCAATTATCTTGCATTATTGGCATACATTATGTGGTGTCACAGTTTAAAATTGATATACACAGTTACATTCATTCTTTATGTTTTAAGTGATTAAAGCATACAGGTTCATTTCCATTAGATTACGATTATGTACATAATACATTACCATACATTGCATAGCATACCATAACTTCATAAAAATAAACACATGCCCACAAATCAAAAATAAATATGCATTCAATATAAATATCACATCCATTTGCATCCATTATATATGGCACATCTAATCATATAGATCATTGCATAACATCATCATCATAAAACAGATAGCTATCTAGTGCATGTCATCCATACATTGCATCATAAACATGGCATCATATCAACATAGCATCACATAAGCATTGCATCCATGTGCATCAAATAAACATAAAATCAAAAATTAAACATCAGATATGCATAATGATCCAAAATGATCAAGTCATGTATATATATATATGTGTGTGTGTGTGTGTGTCCAACAAAGTACATAGGAAGTGCATCAATATGCTCGTAGGCTACAAAGTGTGTAGTTCCTCAACCTTACACTCAAAATGAGTACAACATAGCAAAAGTATAGTCTGCATCTAATAGAGCCCAGTTCTAGTCTGCTCCCCCTGTATCGGAGCTCTCATCACCTCCCTCAGCACTGTGCTTTAGAGCCTGCTCTTCTATCTATGCTGGCACCTATGGTGGGTCCTGCTGTGGGTCCTGCCTGCTTCTAAATCCTAAGGCATCCAACACACAATAAATTGGTAACTGTAGCAGGCTAGTCCCCTGACTGGCAACCCTTGAAGTCTGCCTTGCATCCCTAGGCCTAGCACACGATGTCGCCCCATGTGTTCTAGAGGACCTATGCGTCCTTTTAGTCCTATGAGTCCTGTGACCTGAGCTTGCCATAGACTGCCCTGAGGTCCTAGACCTGGTACACTACGACTCTGAGGAGAAAGGATCCTCAGGAACCTATAGACCGTGCATCTCTATATAACTGACTAGCTGATCAATGTGAGCAAGTCGGGCTACGTGCATATCATTGGTCCTCATGACCATATCGTGCAATTGCTCTACCTCGGTCCAGATCCTATGCAACTACTGGTGCTACCATTGGTGCTTCTGAAGGCCCCATAGTAGCCTAAGGAGATGGCATACCCCCCTTGATACCCGGAGGATATCCCTCTTTGCCTTTATTGTAGTCCATTGTACCTACGATAACTCTAGAGCAGTCTGCAATCTCTAAGCCTGGGCCTCTACATCTATGGCCTGCGTAGTTAAACCATGTATCTGATCTTGTGCCTCAGTAAGGCGCTTATCCTTGTCAACTACTCTCACCTCCAGAGTGGTGATAGTAGTGTCTCGCTTTAGATGTTGTGTGTGGAATCACCCTAGTTGACTCTATAAATTAGCCACTTGATCTAAGAGCTGACCCTCTGCACTGTTGGTAGGGACCTCACCCTCCTTTGGAGCCTCCTCATCGAGGTCAACCTTAGGAGCCTCCTCGATGATGGCTATTGTGCCCTAGCCACCCTCTATCTATTGGTGCACCCTGCACCCATCGAGATCTACCTCTGCCTTTGCCTAATCTGGCTCTCAGCCTAGAGGCCCTATGTCGTACCATCTAAACATGGACCACCACCCATCATACTCTAGAGTTGCCCTAGAAGTCTCAACTCCAGTCTCCTGGTATTCGTCACCAGCATCTCCTAGAGGCTTCGAAATGATCCACTGTAGATCGTGCTCTACAACCAAGCGTCGCTACCTAAGGAGGATATCTGGAATATCTTGCACGAGCCCAAACTATTACAGGACCCAAGAGTAGAACTGGTACTCTTGAATCTCAGCCTTATGGTCGATCAACCATATATTATGGTGTGTCTGTCTCAGCCACTGGCCCTCCTCTAGCCACGTTGGGTAATTCATATAGGGCCGCCATTGAACATCGTTTGGGCCAAGTGATGTGAACTGAGTAATATAGTTTTGGAAGTCACCAGCATGAATCTTGTTATGGGTACCCTCCTCCTCATGAGGCCAATAGGTGGCATAGCATTGACGATCGTCAGCAATAGCAGTAATCTGCATGGGTAGATCTGAAGAACACTCGATCCGAATGTGCTGCCACCCCTAGATATGTAATAGAAGACTACAGTTGAGGCCCTTATGACTACGCTCTGTAATCTGGTATAGCTCCCTATAGAGCTGACATAGCAGGGTGCTCCCCCAAGCTAGAAGTAGAGGTGCCTTTGTAGAGCTCTATAGCACCCTCCAAGCGGTGGACAAGAGGTTCTAGGGAATCCTCACGCCCAAGGAGTCTGGAAGTACAATCTAAACTATGAGGTGCATAAAGAGGGTTTCCCGTGCAGAGAAGACATCCTCATGATACCACTCGCAAATGTGTACCCCATTATGGTTTATCGCGTCCTGAGAATCCTCGCTCTGGTCACCAAAAATAGTTTCAAAAACAACCTCTTTTACCTTGGAGGTAGAGGAGACGATGGCCTCGCCATCAATAGGGATCCTGAAGATCCTATAAACATCCTCTAGAGTAATAGTCATTTCACCTGTAGGCAGGTGAAATGTGTTGGTCCACGCATTCCAGCGTCGAGCCAACGCAGTCAGGTAGGCTTGATCTACCCTAATAGTGGGTAGATCCATGATGTATCCAAACCCAACATCTCAAAACCAATCTTGATCGACATCAAATAAAGCCTTGTGGAGAGTCTTCAAAATATCCAATTCCTAGGCTCTAGAAGTCAATCTCTGGAATAACAAGTATAATTTAAGACAAAATCTAGCTAACTAGATCTTAAAAAAAAAGCAACAACAACAAATCGTAGTTGAAACCTGTGGTCCCTAATTTGCAAATTAGGAACCGCAGCTGAAACTTGTGATCTCCAATTTGCCAACTGGGAACCGTAGCTACCAGCTGTAGTTTAGGAGTGGCACCCATTTCGGGTACCCTCCTAGACCACTAAGGCATAAAATTAAATCCTAAAGCTAGCCTAAACTAGTGGGGTTCATTACCAACAGTTTAGTGAGGTTCATTTTTTGCATTACTTAATGTAGTTCATTTTACTGGTATTGAGTGCATGGTCTCGATTTTGAGTTACCTTGCCTGCACCCTAGCCTCGGCTAGTAGATGGCTGATCAAGATCCGCCATCGAGGTCAAGGAGTGTAATCAAGGTCAAGTGTGGTAGCATTTTCAATCAGGAAGGGTCTTCTCACTCTCAGAGCTATCAGATTGCTCGTGTTTGTTAGGAAATAATGAAAAAATTCAAATGGGAATTCAATTTATAGGTTTTCCTAGTCTTGGAAAACCGTAATTGACACTCGCGGTTCTGAAACTAGGGTTTTTCGTCGCAGGTCTGACCTGTGATTCCCAAAATTTGTAAATATAAACCGCAGACCGTACCTGCGGTCTGCAACTAGCATTAAATACACTCAAAACCCGCCGTGGGAAGGTTTAAAAGAGCAAATTATTGACTTCCATTGGACAAAAATTCAAATCAATGATTAAAATTGCAAATTTGGTGATGTTAAAAGCACCAGGATCAATCAAATAAATACAAAATTAAAACAAACAAATAATTAAAAACCAAATGTGCCTCGTATTCAGTGATTTATCCTATACACTTGGCGGTTGCAGCGAGTTGTGATCCATGCAATCCGACAAGATGATAAAATCACCATAAGAACATTTGGGGTAAAATCGTCATTTCTTTTATGACATCTTTTAGCAAATCATCGACAAATATGATTCAACACAAGTCTCATTGCATTTATATCATTTTGATTTCCTAAGATGGATATTGTAGCCTCACTGCTCCAGGGGATAGAAATGTGCCAATACCACTAAGAGTTGCAATAATAATATGAACTAGGCCTAGCCAAGGCATTAAAAGGCTCAAATCTTAATTTGTTTAGGATCATTCATTATGGTCAAGCGATTTCGTTGCTTCATACATTGTCATTACCCTCATCGACTCGTCGCTTGAGGGGGTAGTCATAATTTCATAATCATAATCAAAGTCAGCAGAAGATCCCTGAGATCGTAGATCCCTTGATCTTGTCAAAATTGTGTTCGTTCTTGTGAATCATTGTCAATAGCTATCATAATATTCCCCCTTTGCTTGGGGTAAACAACAAATATTATAATTGGTTTGCAACTCTCATCATTCGGATTTATGGGTCAGAAGATACCCATACTTGGCATTGGTGCTATCCGAACGTCTGATGATGAGGGCAGACTTGTCAAAATGTAAGCCTTTCACAATCTGGAAGTAATGATTCCAAGATGCACGTCCTTTTGTTGGACCTGGGGAATCTAATGTTGATCTGACTAATGATCATCATAGAACCTTAGACATCATTTTAGGATGTATATTTTTTCTCAACATTGTTCAATCTCACAATGCATCTCAAAAGGGGCATCTGTAGACACCTAAAATGTGTCATGTCAAGGGCGACTACTCATATGGACATGCTACAAGACCATATGGAGGATCTTGGATAGACTCCAAGATAGAGCAATGGTTCTAACCACTCAATTTAGGAATTTTGGTCGAAGCAGTCTGAATCGCATCCTAGACCTGCAGTCTCTAATATAAATCATGGTTGACACCTACGGTCTGCAGTTTGGATCGCAACTGTGACCTGCGGTCTTAACTGAAGTTCAGTTAGGCCTTCCATCCGAGCCAAATTGGTTGGAACAACCAAAAGATCTAGAAGGAGGCAGTTGAAGGACGAAATATTCCAAAGGCTTTCATCCCAACTGCCCTAACCAACCTTCTTGGTCTTAGCTTCTCCATGAAGCCACCCCTAGCCCTAGGGGCATGCTATAAATACCCCCTCCAAATGGGGAGAGAAAAGAGAGCAAGCATTGGAGATTTGAGCAACAAAGCCCTGGCGAATTGTACACTCAAACTGAGTATACTAAGAGATAGAGCTATTGCACTTAATCCCCAATCCTTTGCCACCATTCATGATGAATTGCATTATGGATGCCCTAGGTGCTTAGGAGGAACAAGAAACGCAAATCCGGGAAAACGAAGGCCCTTCACATTGAATTGACCGCAAAATCAATCTAAGGACAATGAAGGCAACCCTTGAACATCAATTTGGACAAGGAGGTTGAGCCCACTGCCCTTGATTCTGAGGGTAAACTCATCAGAGGTCAAACTATGGCTGTCAATCACGGTTCACAGTGCAGACCGCTCACCAGAGCTGCGTTTTGCAACAGGTGATAGATCACCTTACTCTTTTCTTTTTGTCCATCTATTTAGGTTAGATTAGCCATTTTGTTGATTTAATAGCATTTTAGAAAACTTCTGACTGTAGAACTAGGCTAGATTCACATTTTATGCTTATGTTTCAAATTAGGACTAGAATGCTTTCTTTATGCATGTTTATGCTCCATTTTCTATATTTGATCCATGCATAGTGTAGATGCTATTTTACTTTATGCTATTACATGAATCTTGATTCACTTTGCATAGTTTAGCAGATTTATTTATGCTTTCTTGATTATGCACATTAATGGTGTCATTACACATTTTACCTAAAAGGGCCTCATCACGAGAGGTTGCCTATATTTTTGACATTCTTGTTGTTTCTTGATCGCAGGGAATAGTTCTAAAGGAGATATAAAGCATCCAACCCCTTCCCCATTGCGAAGAAGAGGGTCATCGACATCCTAGAGCATTTCGTGTCACCCTGAGGGGCATTTTGATCACACCTACCCTTGATAGGGATTAAAAACTATTGTAATTAATGTATCAAATGGGTATCCCTAAGAGGGATGAATCTGTAATTTGACTTCATCGAAAATAATAAAGAATTCCTTATATTCACGTTATTTCTTGTTATCAAATTATGCAATGCCCATTTGTGTGTTTCCCTTCGATTGTGATAGTTAGATCGGGTGTGAGCCTCCTTGATGGTTACAGTTGATCATCAAGACCATAAGTTCAATGGATTGGTCATATGTTACAATATTTGGTGCAAATTTTTATTTTTTCTCGTCCTTCCCTGGACCTTGCAACATATCTCCAACAATTGCATGCAATTTTAGCACTGTCTTCAACAAGGTTGTCACATTCATAGCTACATTATACTAAAACAATTAATTTTCCTAGCTTTACAATGGCATTGATGATATTGATGGATCCTCTATAATTGATCTTCTTTGGTCACAGTGTTCATCTCACTAGTCTATTTCATCTTCAATTTTTGCTCAAACCTCCCACCACCTATTCTTCTATGTTTTAAATTTGGGTATTCCTTTATTTGTGCTTGAGTTACTATCATGCTTCATCCTCATGGTTCATTCTTCGACACCAATAAGATTGATATTTTCGGTGGTTTTTCCCTTTTGGAAGGCTTATATGTAATTGATAGTTTTAAACCACCCACACATCATTTGGCCACTTAATTTTGCAATATTTGTGCATTTTTGCACAAAGTGACTCCACTTTTGGCATTTACATCATTGGATAATAGGTCTCCCCATAATATTATGCAAAATTCTCCATCTATTGCACCCTATTAATTATTATCTCTTCTCCCTTGATGGTTATTTTTGTAACTATAACTGGTGGCACCTACACTACTATTTAAAATAGAAGGTTTTTCCTATATTTCCTTCTAGAGTGTCAATGTCTAGTGCTTCCTCCCTTTGACATGAAATGAGTACTCTGCCACCAAGTGCCCATGTATTTCATAAATATTACAACTTTACTTTGGGTAATTGGTGCTTTTATGTCCTTTAACCTAACATTCCATGCACCATATGGCATGCTTCTTCTTTTCCTTCTTTTCCATTTTTATTTTGCATATGACATGTAGAATATGGATCATATCTAATCGACAACCTCATCTTCTCAATATCATTGTAATACTTGGAGTCACTTTATTTGTTCCAAAATTGTCCACTAATTGTTTTCATTGTTCTTTCCAAATTGAGACCTCTACCAACTACCTCTTCATATGACATTAGTGGAACTAGCTTCATCTTCTTCTTAAGCTTCAGAAGATGACCATCCAGAACCATTGCTTCTTCAACATGTGTGCCCACTAAAAATGTTTTATTGATCAATTTCTTCAAGTGATGGTTATAGGACTTGACAGTCTCATCCTTCTTTTATTTGGTGTTATAGATTCCTCCAACGACCTCAATATCATTGCATAAGAGGTAAAATTTCTTCTTAAAAACTTCTCTTAGCTTATTCCATGTGTTGAATGGATTTATCAATTACAACTGGTTTGTAATTATCTCCATGAATAAAATCTCAGAGGCATTGGTCTACTGTATAAATTCCACCCAATCAGACAAATTCCTCTATCATAGTCTTTGCAATAGATTCCCATATCATATACCTCCAAACTCTCCCTCTTGCACCTATGTCTATATTTGGGTCTATTGTTGATATCCTACCTTATCTTCATGAACTCCATCATTTTCACAATATTTGTCAACACCTCCTTTCATTGACACAACCTTCATCATGAGGCTTATTATCATCAACATCTTTGTCACTTTCATCATCAACATTCATTGATGTCACTACCTTCAATGTCATGACCTTTGTTGTCTTTAGAACTCTTATCATCACTACTCCCTTTGTCTACATGACCTTCTACTACACAATCATCTACTACAAGACCTTTGTCGTCTTTGTCTTCTTCAATCGTGAACAAAAATATCTCTAACCAATTTTCACTTCCTTCCTAAGGGGACCACATGCATTCAATCTTCAATGCTAAGACTCCTTTGTCTCCTAAAATGTCTTGCTTGTGTTTAAACATCTTTGTCCAAGAACAAGCTTTGTAGAAGTTATATTTTCTACACTTTCTTTTGAATGTGAAAGGGGATCTTGGCTTTGCAATGCCTCTCTATGTGCTTTGTCACACTCACCATATTCACGTCCAATGTCTAAACATCTCCCATCTTTTTGTCTAGCATCTACACATCTTCTATATTCACAATATGCAATATGCTTAGAACTATGCATTGGTTCATGCCCTTGTTGTTATATCTTCTGCATCCATAAACACATCATGATGCTTCATCCATTTACCCTAATGTGTTGTGTTCACTTTCATCTTATGTCATCGTTCCCAATCTATAATCATTATGAAAATGACACCAAATGTATTATAAAATTATTTATTCCCAAGTAATTAGAGTGAGGTCCGAGGTGTAGACCAATTGGTTCAACCAAATCCCGTAAGGAGGGCGAAGGTCCAAGGTTCAAATCTCGGGCCTCGTCGGACTGAACGCTTGTCCCTTTTCTAGTGCTTTCAACGACGTAAAAGGTTTTAAATAATTGTGACAGGGTGGTTATAAGGGTGGACTGCGCAAAGAATTGTGTGGTTTATTTCGAGGCGGACAACACAGTATAATACTGTAGCAGCCATAAAAGCCAGAGCAGGTACAACCTGCTCAGATTCGTGGCAGCTACCGTTTCCACCATGTAAAAAAAATCGAGTGAACATATCAATAGAATATGCAATAATTAATGAACAAATGTATAAACAACAAAATCATTTCATTATGTGCAATTAATATACATTACTCATAGTAGTATAGTCTTTTTGTCATGACACAATGAGAATCTCCCATCTTCATCAAAAAATACTAACGACACGACACACAATGACAATTCAATGATGCAACGATAACTCTCGACTACTCTCATATGGAATATATACGAAATGAAAGAAGTTATGCACGGTGACAGCTCCCAATTATTGCACCCTTGTATCTAATTGCATATAAAATTGCAAATTTATTACACAAATCATAGTACATTGTCTAATTACATTCGTGTGTAATGCACATACAACTCATGGCATGTACAAATGACAACTCATAACACATATTAGGTCACACTTATTAACAACTCAGCTAAGTCATCTGCATATGTAAGGATCAAAAGATTTTTTTTTTGTATGTTACATAATTAAAATAAAATTAATATGAAAATGTTATATTCATGTATAGCCTTTAAATTATTCTATATACGAGACTAAACGTGAAAAACAAAAAAAAACTTTGCATTTAACTTGAATATAAAAATGTCAATTACAAAATTTTTAGAAAGTAACTCTAAGAACAAACCATCTACCCAAAATTATGTGTTTGAATATTATTGAAGTGTTGTATCTATAAACTGTAATTAATTAATAAAATTTATTATGTTTTTATATATTTTTATTTATGGTAGTGTCGAGAAAGTAGAGAACAACTATAATATATGTGTCGGGTAGTATCAAAGAATTAGAAAACAACTAATGTGTAGAGAGGATACTATTCGACAAATAACGAGGATGACATGCCACAACGAAGATTATAGAGAAGCAAATAAGAAGGGGAAGGTGAGTCATAACCAGTGGTGAGGGGATTAATAATAATGGGGTCCAATTCATGTGTATATGACTGATGATGAGGATGACAATAATGGAAATGGGAATGGGAATGATTAAAGTGGAAGTTGTAGAACCAGTGATGGTTGGAAGCCCTTTATACATACAAGAGGATTAAAACAGTTATTGATAACAATCAAGACAATTTACATTATGAATCACAATAATATTTGCCACCATCTTTTTATGTTTATGCATATAATTGTATTCAAATTTTATATATATTTTTTAAATTTTAAGTAGTTTTGGTTTGAGAAACCACGATCAAGGGTTCTACATCGTTAAACTTATTCAACTTATTCGAGAGTCGTGTCCGACCCTGACCGCACCAGCATTATCAATTGGATATTAGGTACCTGATGTGTGATGTGTATTTGGTAGGGTGAAGATTCAAACCAGAGACCTCTCACTTACAGAATTATTCTACCGTTTTTAACTCACCTGCAACACATGGGTATTCAAATTCTATATATAATTATATTAAAATTAATTGATTTTTTTATATGTTTATCTATAATACATACATTGTAAATTATATAAAAGCATTTGATTTTGGTTACGTATACTGTCAACGAGGCCTTGGTTCAAAGGGAAAAGAACAAAAGAATTTAAATTTAAATTCTTTTATGCTTGACTTAAGCATTAATTCCTATTATACTTCAATGGAAATTGGAAAACAAATAAATGATGGTATTTATTATATGAATATAACAAAATGATTTCTTATGTGAGCCCGAGTCTTTAATTAATTTGTTTGAACTCATCCTATCTATCCCAATTTTAATGGTTGAGATATATGAGTGTTATAGTTCACACCAAAATTCAAATTCCATGAGTACCAAAAGAAAGAACTATATAATTCGATGTGACCTATTGTATTAAGGGAAATGATAAATCTTCCAAAACCCTGCTTTAAAAAATAATAATAACCTAGTCAGTAGCATTTTATAAGTTTAATATATAATTAATAAATAATTAATTTTTTTAATGTAAAGGCCTAACTTTTAATTAATTTAAAAATACAAGTCTTTACAACCAAAAAAATAGGTGGATAGGCACACCCCAATATGTAGTCACACTAACTCAGGTGGAGTTAGGCAACGTTACTCAAAACAATAAAAACAGGGTTAAACCCGTCACCAACCACAACACCAAAAAGCATGCATTAAATCATGTCAATCATGGAGGTATGCTCACGAGGTGAATGTCCATCACCCGCCAGATGCTAACAACCGATATTAGAAGGAATGGAAATGAGCCACCCATCCTCCCTAGGCGTGCCAACATTATCACTTGTACCAGAACCATCAATGCCATCAGAGACAAGATCGAGAAGGTTGTATAGAAGGCACTCGGATGACCGTACATGGGGCATTACCCCAGTGTTGCATAAGAGCGCGAAGATGCTCCACCTCTATATGAACTTTCTCCACTTGAACTGAAATCTGGAGCCAAAAATTAGAGTAAATTGTGCACTTATCAACAATTGAAAATTCATCTGAACTATGTTGCTGAGAAAAGAGAATTTTGTTACGAGTTTTCCAAATATGAAAGAGCACACTGATGCGAAGAATGTTCCACACTTCCAACAAGGGCAAGGAAAAATCTGGTGGGTCGCCAAGCAAAACATGATGCCAGGTGAATGAACTGGCCATATGAGGCCGAAAGAAGGTCTCAAGCCAATCCCAGGCCATTCGAGCTTTCCTGCATTGCCAAAAAAGATGAAGTGGGTCCTCTGGAGCATCACAAAAATGATAGGAAGGATTCTCTATTCCAAGGTAGTTTAATCTTTGTCCAAGAGGAAGACCATAGGATAAGAGGCTCCAAGCAAAGAAAGCATGTTTGGGTTCAATATATCCTGCCCAAGCCATTTTAAATCTTAGACTCCAACGAGTTTGAGTGGAAAGAAGATCCCACCGAGCATTGAGTCTTTGAACCATAGGGACATTGGGAGTAAGCCAAGCATACCCTAACTTAGGTTTGTAAGTAAGAAGTGGGGTTTTCTTAAACCATCCCCAATCAGACCACCAAGGCTTTTGAGAATGTCTACAGATCATGGGCCAAAGGGAAAAGGGGATACAATCCAAAATAGTGTCATAAGTAATCTTATCATCTGGCCGTAGACCAAACAATCTCCTGAAATCATCCCATGGGATCCAATCCCTGGAATATCTCAAAAAAAGTCTACCACTATTGAAATCCCTTTCCTGAAGAACCGTTGAGCATGAATCCATTGCACGGAAGCAAGAGGGGAACCTTGAAGAGTAATAAAAGGTGACCACCAAACATTATAAGTGGAAATAGAAGCACCTTTCCGATGCCCATCCCCTAGCCAACTCAACCAGGGCTTAATTTTCTCCCAAGCCCTCCATATGCTCTGAATGACAAAAGAGCCTTGAATTTTAACTGGGATAGGAGCAACCAGGAGGGATTGAAAATTCATGCCTTTCCAAGCCTTCCTGCCAAGAGGTAAACCAGTGGAGATGCAGTGTCGAATGAGAACTTTCCAAGCTTCAAAACCACTTAAGGCTCGAAGAATCCATTTAGCAGATAAAGCAAAACCTTGTCTTTGACAATCATGCAATCCCATACCTCCTGATTTTTTGGGAAGACAACAGATTTCCCAGGCAACTCTATGAAACCCTCGTTTATGTGATGAGTTAGCCCAAAGAAAATCCCTTAAAAGCTTTTCCAACTTTTTATAGCAGGCTTGAGAAGGGACCCAACAAGATGAATAGTACACATGAGTAGAAGCAATAATTTTGGAACACACCTGAAACTTACCAGCTAGAGTAAGTTTTTTGGTGATCCAAAAGGAAATTTTTTCTCTACTTTTTGTAAAACATAATTCCACAAGACAATAGGGGAACTTTGGAAAGAAAATGGGATGCCAAGGAATTTAAACATCTCCCCTGGTTGGATCCAATGCCACTGGAAGCTTTCAAGCCAGCTTGGAAGGTCCAAAGAGGATTGCCTATAGCATGAGGTCTTCCTCCATTGAATGCTAGATCCTGATGCATTGCAAAAAATATCCAGACAATCTAGAGCCTGTTTGACAGAGCGTTCATCCTCATGAAGAGTCAAAAAAGAATCATCTACAAAATGTCCATTTATAAGTTGAGAAGATTCTCCAGGTAAAGAAATACCCCTAATATTACCTTGACTCACTTGGTTAGCAAGAAGGTATCCAAAAGCTTCAACTGCCAATATGAAAAGAGAAGGAGCCAAAGGACAACCTTGTCTGACAGATCTGAACAATCCAATTGATTCAGACTGACAATTGTTCAAAGTAAGCACAATTGAAGCATCCACAAAAAGCATACTAACCGAGCTCAAGAAATGTGGCCCAAAACCAAGAGCTTGAAGCATGGTAAGGATGAAATTCCATTCAATCCTATCATAGGCTTTCTCAAAATCAATCTTGATGAAAAGAGTATTTTGTTGAGTGGCTCTAGCCCATTCCATGCCCTCCCAAACAACAATTACATTATCCAGAATATATCTGCTCTGCACAAACCCAGTTTGCTCAAGACGAATAATAAGTGGCAACAGAGGTCTAAGGCGTAAGGCCAAAGCCTTAGCAATAATTTTGTAACTCACATTGAGTAAAGTAATAGGCCTCCAGTTGGTGAGCACTTCTGGATCCCCTTGCTTAGGGATGAATTTAATATTGCCCTTATTAATTATAGAACCTAAAGAGCCAAAAGCCATTGCTTCCTGATAAACATACAGTAAATCTGGGCCAACCATGTCCCAATACTCCTTATAAAATTCACAAGGAAATCCATCTAATCCTGGAGCTTTATCATTGGCCATCCTGGATAGGGCTTCAACAAGATCATCCAATGACAAAGGATGCTCACAAGCTTCCTTTTGAAGAGCTGAAAGCTTCTCAGGAACAACTGCACAACAAGCTTGAATTGCAGCCTGTCGTTCAGGAGTTAACTCCTGAGAAGCAAAAACTTTCTGATAATGCTTGACAAAAACTTTAATAATATTAGGAAGTGAAGTCCAACGAACCCCTGCATCCTGAATAGCATTGAATTGAATGGATTGTCTCAAGGGCTTTATTTTTTGAAAAAAATCTTTTGAAACCCTATCGCCAATTTTCAGCCAGTGAAGTCGAGCACGAAGTTGAGCTCCCCTTGCTTCATAAAGCTCAATTTTTTAAGCTCATGCCTAAGACTTGCAACTTGGGCTTGAAGAATAGAGCTTAGAGGGCTCACTTCTAGTCTGATAGAAGCACGAGCCAGTTCAACTTTAAGGGCTGCATTAGAGATTCATCTTCGCTTGGCAACTTCAACTCCTAAATTCCTGAGAAGAACAGTTGTTCTGGAGATAGCTTCATTCCACCAAGAAATTCTACCATGAATTCCAGTTGGTCTAGGAACTAGATTCCAAATCCTACGAATATGAGCAGACATAGCTTGATGTTTCAAAAAAGAAACATTCAGATAAAACTGAGACTTGAACTGATGAGGCGGAGGTGGAGAACAAGAGATGGAAAACACAATGGGAGCATGATCAGAAAGGGTGGTATCAGGAACAATTGAAACAAAGGGTAGAGAAGCCGACAAGTGATGGAAATGAAAATGAGAATGTTCAGATAGCATAGCTCTATCAAGCCGCTTCAAAATACGGGCATTGCCAGCTTGAAAGTTGGACCAGGTATACCACATAGACTCAGGAAAATCAGAGGGTATAAAGCAGGAATTAGGGTCACTCAGCCCAAGCTTATTTTTGAAAAAAACCATGCTTCCCGCTCACCAATATTCCAACGCATAGGGAGCAAGCCAAGTTTGTCAATCGATTTCTCCACCATATTGAAATCACCACACACCACCCAAACCACTTCAGGCAGGGAAAGAGCAAGCCATCACCATAAAGCACACCTTTTCGATGCATTATTAGAAGCATATACATTAATCAAACCAAAAGGGATACCACCAACTTCAAAAAGAGTCCAAACTGCTTGATTTGAGGGGTCCACCCCCCATGTGACAAGATGAGAATGCCATCTGGGAGAAATGAAAGTGATAGCTCCTCTGCCAGGAGTATGATGGGAACAAAAAAACTTACTTGTCGACCATAAAAAGGTACAAGTACTATCCAAAATGAAGTCAACAACCTTAACTTCTTGCAAACACAAAAAATCCAAACTGCCATGCAGGCGAGCAACATTCTGAATCTCTCTACGGACCTGATATTTTTGGACTGGATCCGTCAGTCCTCTCACATTCCAAGACAAAAAAATCATTGCGGACGATCGAGGTTCATTCCCTCGAAAACATCTTCAGAATCTCCCAACTCTCCTAGGGAAGTGTACGAATTGCTGAGAAATCATTCATGATTTTCCCTAAGAAAGTCAGTCTACCATCTCTTTTCTTGATGTAACCCCTCACGAGCTGGACTACGTGAACGACGGGACCTGGAGAATGACACATCCTCCGATAACGCTTGCTTAAGAATGGAAGGAGCAAGATCATCGGGTGAAGAAGATACTAGAGGTGGTGAAACTCCATCTGAAGTAGGTACAGAAGGGGACCCTCCTGGTGCCGAGGGAGACAATGCACTGGAGCAGTTGGAGCCGGAAGGGCTGGCATGCATGGTGCTGAAGGTTGTTGTACCGGAGGGTTGGAACTAGAACCTCCCTGCAACACCGACTGCTTAGGTGGATGATTTTTCCTGTTTGTCACTGTAGTCCATTCATCTGGAGGATTCTTGGCTCCTAGAGCTGGAACTGTCGGAGCAAGGGGAGGAACAACAACATTGCATGATTTGAACTTATCAACCATAAGTGGACAATCTTTAATTTTGTGCTCTGCTGATTGACAATGGTAACAGGTGTTGGGAAAATTAATGTACACAACATGTTGTGTAAAAACCTTGTCACCAATATTCAGGTCAATAGACTCAGTAAGGTCCTTGGAAAGATCGACTTTGACACACACACGCTTGTTAGGGCGGACATTATAGAATTTATTTGGTTCTAAGAAGACCACCTTCCCAAGGGTGGAAGCAATACTTTGCAAGAATGGCCAAAGGGTTGTCGGAAGACCAGGGAACTCAGCCCAAACAGGCACTTCCAGAGAAGCCTCATCATTGACAGAGAAATCTCTGGACCACTATTGAAAGATAAGCAAAGAGCTTCGGACATACCAGGGACCCCGACTAAAAACTTCTTGTGCATGTTGAGCATCAACAAAGCGAAAAAGAAAAAACCCCTTTGACAAATTTTGGATATTCTCTATCTTAATGCCATAAGGTTGCCAATACTGCTGAATCCAAGATCGGATCAAAGTATCATTCGGGATACGACCCAAGAAATATCCTATCAGGGTATGCTCTTCTAGCCACTTGCATGCATTATCAAACTCAATAACAGGAATTTCAACAACAGGATTGGCATTGTTACCTTGTGGAAAAATTTCAGCACGAACTTGCGAGACCTCTTCCCTGGCGCAATTCCTTGCTCCGGTAGCTTCAACATAGCCGATTGTGCGGCAGCCATGAAACAGACGAAGGCGGATTCTCAGCTCCTAGGGTTTTCTCAGCTCCTAGGGTTTTTTATTATTGTTAAAATTTTATTTTTTGGATAGAGTTATTATAGCATTTGCATGAAGATGGTCCTTTGAAGCTGCTAGTCTATAGTGCTAAAATGACACAAAAGTGACACAACAACAATGCAAAAAAGTACTTGCTAACATCACCTTGATATTAGGTCCGAGGTGTAGACCAATTGGTTCATCCAAACCCCATAAGGGGGCGGAGGTCCAAGGTTCAAATCTCCGGCCTCGTTGGACTGAACGCTTGTCCCTTTCCTGGTGCTTTTAGCGGCGTAAAAGGTTTAAAATGATTATGGCATGGTGGTTATAGGGGCGGATTGCGCGAAGATCTGTGTGGCGGCTTCTGGGGCGGACAGCGCAGAATACTGTGGCAGCCATAAAATCTGTACAGCCTGCCCGGATTCGTGGCGGCTACCAATTCCACCATGTAAATTAAAAAAAAAAAAACATCACCTTGATATTGTGCACTCAATTGACACTACGCCCTCAAAAGCTCATCATAAAATAAGCTATTTTAAAGACATAATCCCAAGTGTGTACAAGAACATGCCTCCACAAAGAAAAAGCTGAATTGAACTCCTAATTTTGATTTTTTTTTAAGGGAAAAAAAATCCATAAGATGCATAGACCTATTAGATGCACTTATAGAGAAAATTCCATGACACAAGTAGGAAGAATTGGAATGTCTGATACAACAATAAGATCCTTCCAAGGGTTTCTTTATTGGAAAATATTACATTGGATCAAATACTTAAAGCCAGACCTCCTTTGCCATGATCAAACCATGAATAGGCTTCACTGAAATTTATTCTCAATGAGACTAACTAAACCTTGACATTAGTATTAGAAGGCCTGTTTGAACTGGATCTCATAAGAGTCCACCCATTGATAGTGTTTAAGTAAAGCCTCATGCAATGAAGAGGGCACAACCTGCTACCTGCAATGTTCCAAACTTGTGAATAGGAATAATTCATAAGTTATACAAGCTTGAGTTAAATGTAACTATACTCCTGATGCCAATTGAAGAGCAACGAGATTTTCAAGATTAAACATATTGGTGCAGGGTCCACAATAGTAGACCTATTGGAACAAGTTTGGAAATTAGTCAAAAAATTAGCTAGTAGATGTCAGTATTTGATATTTGCAATATAAATTTGAAAGAATAACCAAAGGAGTATTTGAGGACTTCCTCCTTGTACTCTCTATACTTGGGATAATTTTTAGACCATGAAGGATTTTACAATATGTAGAGAAATTGCAAGTAGTAACAATAGGCTTAACAAAGAATGGGTGCTTAGGAGCAGATATCAAAGAAGTTAAAGACCCTAGATTTACCATTTGGAAAAGCTTTAAAAGGACTTGGAGAGGTTTTGAGCTGCTATAAGACTTGTGTCAAGGTATTGTCATTTTTTCCTTCCAATAAAATTCCTAAAAACTTTATGGGGTTGATTTGGCTTTACTCGATCCATGTATAAGAATACGTTTGGTCAGATTATCAATTTTTTTCAATTTAACTTATACAATGACAACATCGACAAGGAATGTGAATGGAATTAAGCAAGGCAACCAAAGATGCCAATCAAATTAATGGAAACAACTCGTAAGTTATATCATCTAAAACATGAAAATTATAAATCTTTAAAAGACTAGAAATTAAATTTGTTGATACTCCACATCAAAAAAGTGGTGGAAGCAGATAGTAACAGATTGCTGTAAATGATTGGGATAGAGATAGGGTTGATAGAATGGAACGAAAAAGAAATACTTGCATATCAATTGGTAAAGGAGTTGGCAGTACTTGGAGATCATGGGTACTCAATGCCAGAGACTTATTAGCTATGACATAGTCCACCACTGTAGCTCCACCAACAAAAGGCAATAAGTGCAACTACTAGAATTGAGAAGTGTTTAGTTGTATCAAGGATGATCAAACAATGAGGACAGATATAACATTATTATCCATAATGCAAAGTAAATATTGATTAGACGTTTTTCGCAGGACTGCCCAAACTATCGAACTCGTTTCGGCCATATCTCACTCATCCGAACTCGGATTGAGCTGAAATTTTGAGGGTAGATGCCTGAAAAACCCTAGAACGTCTCCACCAATTTTCATATCATTTGGAGCAACACAGATCCTAGCGCATCCCTATGTGTGAACGATATATTTGGCAAGCGGCTATGCGAGGGTTTCATCTGGGTTGAGTGCAAGCGGCTCCAGAGGTTGGTTTTTAGGGCCTTCGGGCCCTAGTGGCCAATATTTTTGTGGTTTATGCTCAATATTTTAGCAGGAAATGTTGCAGGGGATACAATATGGGTTAGAAATTTATCTTTCAACGAGATCATACTGTGAACTTGAGTGACAACGGCTTCCAATTTGCTTGCACAAAAGAAAAGTGAAAACCATACCTTTCCACGGCGTCTAGGGCAAGGATTAAAGAGATCACGAAACAAGTTTCAAGCGAGTTGATCAAAAAATGGCTCATATCTCAAGTGAATCTGGTGCTAAGGTGCACCCACAAAATAATTCTACTATGAAAACCCCTGTCAAGGGTAAGAATTTCGAAGACTCGGTCCCAAAAATGAATTTTAGGGATGCCCTTCGTGGTGGACAACCTCAACCCAATGCTAATATCAATATTAGGGCTTCCCATAAACCTCTAAGAATGCCTAAGATTGATCCCAAGAAAATAGAGTCAGGATGTCTTAAAGCAGTGGATGGAACTCCTATTGTTAAGCTTGATATGGGTAACATTCGGATTGGCATTGAAGATTTGGAAAAAAGAGGACTAATTTGTCGGTTCGTGGGTTTTCAGTCCGAGTCTATATGCTTTCAAAGTCTGGGCTGCAAAAAGTCTGGAAAACTAAAGGTGAGTTACAAATCTCTATTTATCCAAATGGTTATTTTCTTGTTTTATTTGCTAATAATGAAGATAGAGAGAAAAATTTTCAAGGGGGTCCTTGGTTTTTTGGAAGGGCGGGGGTTTTCATGAAGCCCTGGCATACTAAATTTAAAGTCGAAGAAGAGATGCCTTCTATAGCTCCCGTGTGGGTTAGACTCTTTGGCCTCCCTATTGAATTTTGGAATCCTACTATTTTTTCTTCAATTGGAAACTCTTTAGGAACTTTTATGATGACTGCTGATTGTACTCAAAATTTTGAACATATTATTTATGCTCGAATTTGTGTTTTAATGGATTTTGACAAACCCCTACCTAAAAATATCACATTACAATTTGGGGAAGACACTTGGGAGCAAGTAGTGGACTATGAGAACATTCCTTTTCGTTGTAGAATTTGCCATGAATATGGTCATTTGGCTAGTGCTTGCCCAAATAAAATTCCTGATCAAAAGAAAGAAGATATAAACTCGGAAGGTTTCCAAATACCTAAGAAGAAGAACACTCAGAAAAACCAGTTATGAAGGATCAATCAAATTCATCTGCTAATATGTTTGAAATCCTTTCCACAAATGATGTCCCAAGTGAGGAAGAGGAAATAATGGAAACTGAAATCTTAGAAACACAATTTAAATATGAAGGGAAGAACTCAGAGACAAACCAACAAATCAAAGGTTTTCAAAAAAAAAAAAAAGGAGAAAATTTACACAAGAAAAACAATATTTCAAATGTCAAAACTTCAAATAATGCAAGTCCCAATATAGACTCCATTGAACCATCTAGTAAAATTTTGGTTGTGTATGAGCATTCTTCAAGGTTAGAAGCCATCTCCAGATTCAATTGGAATAAGTCAAGAAACAAGGGAAAAAAAATTGAAGATGGATTCTAATCAAAAAGTAGGTCGCAAGACCAATCAATATCATATGGTAAAAGAAGGTGAAAAGCTTGTAGAGGAAGGTAATATTAATGCCCTTCCCAACTTTTTTAGCCCTGGTATTAATGAAGATCATCACTTGGAATATTAGAGGACTCAAAGGGAGTCTTTCAAAACAAAATGAAATTAGAAGAATGATTCGAATAAATCATCCACATCTTGTTTTCCTTCAAGAAACAAAGATGTCAATGGAGGATATGGACTTAATTGCCCGGTAAAATTTGGCCAGTTGGAAAAGTGGTTTCCCTCGGTTCCCAAGGGACTTCGGGTGGCATTGCTTGTCTTTGGGACCCAAAAGAGGTAGTTATTCACCATATGGTTGGCGGTTGGGGTTTGTTGGCTATAGCTATTCAAAGTAGACATTCCAACCAGATTATGCTCTGCATTACTTGTTTATGCCCCGACTTCTTTGGAGGAAAAAAGAAGACAGTGGAAGGATATTACTCATATTATCTCTCATTTTCCTAAAGCTTGGATCTTGATCGGAGGAGATTTCAATACCATCCTCTCTCTGGATGAGAAAATGGGGGAAATAGAAATTTGGACAAAAGAACTGACCTCATGAGCGAATATATTGCAAACCTCCATCTTGTGGATATCCAACCGAGATAATGGCCTTATGACTTGGTCTAACAGAAGGCAAGGCTTAGCTTGTATAATGGAGAGATTGGATAGGTTTTTGCTCTCTAAAAATTTCTTAATCCATGGTCACATTCCTAAAGTGAAGACTCTTAATAATGCTTGGTTCGGATCATTGGCCAATCATGGTGGAAATGTGGAAAACCAATGTGAGTTTCTCTCCTTTTCGTTTTCAATTAATGTGGCTTAGAGACATTTCCTTTAGACCTCGTGTGCAACAATGGTGGAAGGAAGGTAAACCTAGGCATGGGACTAAGATGTTCTGTTTTGCCAAAATACTGCAATACATTAAATCCAAAATCAAGACTTGGAACTGGAAAGAGTTTGGGGATGTTCATAAAAAAAAAACATGAAGTTATTGCTCATCTTGAAAATTTGAATAAGAAAATCCGTTTAGATGGCCTCACAGAGAAGAGAAGTGCAGATGAAATTAAACTCACAACTCAGTTAGAGGAATGGGAAAAAGAGAAGAAATCTTATGGAAGCAAAAATCTAGAATTCAATGGCTCAAAGAAGGAGATCGAAACACAAATTTCTTCCACAAATATCTTCTAGCTCGAAGATCTCACAACTTTATTTCTTCCTTAAAATCAGATTCTGGAGATGTTGTTTATACTTGGGATGGCATGAACTCTATTGTTGTTGATTACTTTTCCAATATTTTTTTTGCTACTCCTCTTGACTCAGCTTCACAACAAAATGTTCTTCAAGCAATCCCTTCTCTTATCACTTTTGAGGAGAACTCTATTTTGACTGCTCTGTTACTATCAATGAGCTTCAACAAGTAGTTTTTAAAATGCAAAAATGGAAAACCCCAGGTCCTGATGGTTTTCCTATTGAGTTCTACCAAGAGTTATGGGATATCCTTCATGTTGATTTATTAGAGGTGGTGGAAGAAGCCAGGAAAGCCAAAGAAATTTTGAAGGTTATCAATAAAACTTATATTACTCTTGTTCCAAAAGCTCAAGAGGTTGATCATATCTCAGCTTTTAGACCTATTGCTTTATGTAATGTTCTTCTCAAAATCATTACTAAAATCATGGCGAGAAAGGTTGAAGCCTCTTTTGCATAAGATTATTTCCCCAGAGCAAGGGGGATATGTGGAAGGACGTCAAATAGTAGATGAGATAGTTCTTGCTCGGGAAGCCATCCATTCCATGGATATGCAAAATTCTCCTTCTATGTTCATTCGGTTAGACTTATCCAAAGCTTATGACGAGTGGATTGGCACTTCCTTATCAAAGTTTTGAGGCAATTTGGTTTCTCTAAGGATTGGATGGATTGGATTATGGGATGTATCTCTTCGGTTTCCTACTTAGTTCTTATCAATGGCGAGGCCTTCTCGGTCTTTCCCGACTTCCAGAGGTATTAGGCAAGGTGACCCGCTATCCCCTTATTTATTCATCATTCTTGTTGAATGCTTGGGTAGGACTATAACCAAAAAGAGGGAAAACAAAACCCTTGAGGGAGTTACCATTGCTCATGGAGCTAGACCTATCTCTCATCTTCAATTTGTGGATGACTCTACTCTTTTAGGTAAAGCTACGGTTAAGGAAGCTTCTAATATTAAGCAAATCATTAGTTGTTTTTCTAAGGCTCTTGGGCAGTTGATCAATGAAGACAAATCTAAAGTTATTTTCTTTCAACTGCTCTGCTAGACAGGAATCCATGGTCTTGGATAAATTAAGATATAAGAAGACCTCTCTTCCAATCACTTATTTAGGTATTCCCATAAATATTCAAAGGCAGAAAAATAAATATTGGAATTGGTTGTTGGACAAAGTCAAGAAGAAAATTGGAAAGTGGACCAACAAGTGGCTTTCTTACGGGGGTAGAATCACCTTGGTAAAATTAGTCCTTCAAGCTATTCCTATTTATGTTTCTTCCATTTTGAATATCCCAAAGGTTGTTCTTCGAGAATTGGATCAAATCGAGTCATCGTTTCCTTTGGAGTGGTACTAAGGAGAAAAGAAAATGGGCCTTGGTGAAATGGGATACTTTATGTCTTCCTAAGAGTGAAGGGGGGTTAGGATTCCGGTCTTCAATTAATAACAACAAAGCTTTAGCTGCTAAATTATATTGGAGGATGTTGCATAACCCCAATGCTCTTTGGGCCAATAATCTCCGTGCTAAATATGTTGAGAACAAAAGTCTTGAAGACCTTGTTCGCTATCAACTTCCTACCAAAGGTTCTCCCATTTTAGCAGTTCTTAAGACTGGTGAGGATTTGATAAAGAAAAAATTATTTTGGATCATTCATAATGGTCAACATGCAAATTTTTGGACAGATTCTTGGGATGGTCACAAGCCTTTGATAACTCGGTTTCCCGATTGGAGGCCTTGGATGGAGGAGCTTCACCGAGCTAATTGGATAAAGGTGGCTAATTATTGTCGGTACCATCCTGGTAATTCAAAGGTTGGTAGATATTGGATCCCTATTGAGGACTGGCCTATTCAAATCCTAGAAAGGCAAAGACAAGATATCCAAGGCATCCTTCATATGAGATCCCTCTCTTGGTCCCATGAAAAAGATTGTTTTGGATGGAACAACACTACTAAGGGTGAGTATTCGAGTTGCTCAAGGTTATTTGACCTTATGCCATAATAATCCCAACCATTCTTCTGACATATTTTCTCAATTGTGGGCTCAAAAGCTCGGCCTAAGGTGAGGTTCTTTAATTGGCTTTTATTGCATCGTAGGGTGCTTACTTGGTGAGCAACTTATGAAGCGTGGTTTTCATGGCCCTTTTAGATGTGAAATGTGTGAAGAGAATGTAGAAAATATCAACCATATTTTTATTGAGTGTACTTTAGCCTCCGAGCTATGGAGGAGAATGGCCACTTTACTTGGCTTACGAGTGGTCCAATTTTTTTACTTTTGAACAGCTTTGGAGGGATTGGCCTAATCAAGAGGGTGTTGATCATTTTATTAGGCGAGTAGTTTGGATGGGTTCTACCATTCTTCTTTGGAATATTTGGAATGAAAGGAACAACCGAATTTTTAATCAAGATAGGAAGGATATTCACTATATTTGGCAAAAGACCATAGCCAACTTAGTTGAATCAGTCCATCAACTCCTTAATCACCCCCAAAACTCCCACCAAAGATGGGATCAAGTGATGCAAAGATTGAAGATTAAACCTTCTAAGGGCAACCATCTTAAAGGGAATGTGAGTATTAGTAAGATGGATAGGACTAGAAATTGGCAACCTCCTCCTAAGGATTTTGGAAAAGTCAATATTGATGGAGCCTCTAGAGGGAACCCTGGAAAAGCCAGTGTGGGAGGAATTGGTAGACTTTCGGATGGCTCCCTGGTTTTTACTTTTGCTTGAGAATTTGGGTATTCTTTCCAATAACCTTCTTGAGGGGTATGGTATCCTCGAGAGGCCTTCGAGGAGGCTACTAAGGTTGGATGGGAAAAGGTGTTAGTTGAGTCGACTCTCAACTTATGATTAATCTCTTGAAGACTCCTTCTAAGAATCATAAGGTGGATTGGAGAATAAAAAGAATTATTGAGAAGATTCGGTTAATCCAGATGGGATTTTTGAAAGTTGATTACAATCATGTGGTCGAGAGATCAAAACAAGAGTGTTGATGCTTTAGCTAATTGGGCTTTGGACAAAGGTGATCTTACTTGTTATGGCCACCCTCCTATATGGTGGGCTTCTCAAATTAGGGAAGCTCTTCTTTCTATCATTTCTTTGGATGGCTCCGGTTCGAAGGTACCTAGTTTCTTCTTGTTTTTTTTTTTTTGCTTCTCTTTGGTTCATTCAGTTTTTTTTAGTTCCCTAGCTCATTCTATTCTTTATTTTGTTTCCTCTGTTGATTCTTGCCTTAATAGTCTTCTGGTCTAGATAGGTCATTGTTTTGTTCATTTTTTTTTCTTTTTTCTTCTTTGTTTTTTTTGTTTAGTTTTTTAAGGTGGGTGGGTTCTTTTGTTTTGTTTTGTTTTTGTGTTCTTTGTGTTGTTTTTTTTGTTCTTGTGTTTTTGTTGTTTTGTTTTTTTTTATGTTTTTTGTTATTGTTCTTGTGTTTTTTTCGTTCTTGTTCTTGGGTTTCTCTTTGTTTGTGTTATTTCATGTTTTTTTTTGATAAGTAACGGTATATTTACAACGGGTTTTTTAGAGAAGGATCCCAAAACCTTAGTTACATAAAAAGCCGAGGCTGAAAATACGAATAAAAACCAAGGCTACGCCCATGGGCAATGATCCGGGGCCCGGGGCCCTGGTGCCTACAAAAAGGACCGACTAAGAAACATAACATCAAAACTTGGCCTGAGGCCACCGTAACCAGTAAAAGCTGAAACATGCCAATCGTCAAAATCATAGAAACTGCACGCCAATGCACCGGTGGGCCCTACGCCCGGGCCTGGTCTGACCGACGGCGCGACGATCAAGGCAGGAAGGGCCAATGCGCACACCGTCTTGGAACTGCCATAACTGCCAACGTAGCAACGCAAAACTAGGCCGGGTCGCCTGACGTGTCCGGTGACACTTGGCACCACGAGGGGGATCAAGATGACCACCTCGCGGGCAGGAGAAGGATAGGATCCAATCGACGTGGAGAAACTCCGAGACCCCGACTCGGGGTATGCTATGCACCAGGGTCCTCATCGTTGTTGGAATAATCTTACGAAGTAATTTGGATCAGAGCTTCGGGAAAGTTCGTTGTCCAGGTGATGAAGTCTTCAGCTGAGATGGCTTGGTTTGTCATGAAATCAGTTGTCTTGTTACGTTCTCTGTACACATACCGGAAGGCATGGTCGGGGAGACCCTGGAGAATGGAGAGGGCTTCCCGGATGGTGTTGTGAATGTGCCAAGAGCAGCTTCCCGGGATGCGAGTGGCCCTGATGATAACTTGGAAATTTCCCTTGATGATGGCTTTTGAGGGTCTCCCTGAGGGTGATCAGCCCGCTGAGTAGAGCTGTTGCTTCGGTGAAATTGTTAGTCTGGTTGCCAAGAAGGGCAGCATACGCCACGATCAGGGCCTCGTGGTAGTCTCGGATGACCCCGCCTGGACCAGAGGGCTCGGGATTCCCTTTAGAAGCGTCGTCTAAGTTAAGCTTGACCCATCTGGGGGGGGCAGTCCACCTTGTCAATGATCGACGGGAGGGGGCGGGGGGGGACCGGGGGGAAGTAGAACTCCAAGGGAGGATAGGAGGGTGGCCTCGCCCAGCCGCCAAGGCACCTCAGTCAATGGGATGGAGCGGGAATTCTCAAGGGTGAAGGTCACCGCCTTGGTCGCTATCCACCGAGGGGAACGGGCTGGGGAGGAGAAGGCTCTGCTGTTGTGCTCGAGCTAGAGTTGCCAAAGCATATGGGGAAGGCAGGAGTCCTAAAGGAAGCGAATGAAAGGATGGGCAAAGGGGTTGGGCCACTGAGATAGGAGGTCAGAGATGGAGTTGGGGGTCACCCACTGGATAGAGAATTGGGAAAGGATGAAGCCCATGACTTCAGAAGAAAAGGGACAACTGATAAAGAGGTGATTAGTGGACTCCCAAGCAGCACAGCAAAGGAAGAATCTGTTCAGGATCTGAAAGCCTCTCCTGAGCAGATTCTCGATCGTCAGGATTCGCCCATACAAAGTGGCTGATTTTGGGGATCAGCTTCTTGGCCCACACCTGCCGGGTTGGAAAAGGGGCCTCGTCAGGGACTCTTTGAAGGTTGTAGGCAGACTTGACAGAAAAGATGCCACTGGGAGTGCCATGCCAAACGCATCCGTCGTTTCCTTTGGAGGACGGGATAATAGTCATCGTGAGGAGACGTTGGAGTCTGGCAGCTTGGATCGGGTGCCTGGGATTCAGGATGGGTTTCCAAGTAGCCCGCCCCTGGTTTTGGGAAAGATAGCCCGACACCTTGGGCCCTCTATCCGCCAGCCCTGGTTTGAGGATGAGGAGATCTCTGTCAGCAGTCAGGGCCTCGTCGTGAATCCATCTGTCTTCCCAGAAGTTGATCCTGGCTCCGTCCCCGAGGATCCATCTAGTCCCTTTTCGGATAATGTCCTTGGTGGAGATCAAGGACTTCCAAAAGGCTGATCCATCTCGGGGCTGAGATTCGCTGAGGAAGGGGTGATGATGACAGTATTTCCTGCACACGATGCTGACCCACTCATCAGGGGTATTGGTGAACACCTTCTAGGCATTTTTGGACAAGAGGGCCTTGTTCATGAGGGTCACCTGCCTGAGCCCGATCCCGCCCTCACCTTTGGGGCGGCAGACCAGGGACCAGGAAACCAGGGGAATCCTCTTCTTATCTTCGCTGCCCGACCAGAGAAAGCGTTTTTTAATTTGTTCGATGTGAGCTGCAATGGAGGCCGGGATTCTGAAGACCGACATGAAATATATCGGAATGCTTTGCAGGAGTGCTGCCAAGAGGGTGGCTCTGCCAACCTGCGAGAGGAGGTGACCTTTCCAGGGGGCCAGCTTCCTCTGGATCCGCTCGATCATCCTGCCCTAGAGGGCTTTGGACGACGCACCTGTGAACAGGGGAAGCCCAAGGTATGAGGAGGGAAGGAAGCCAAGGGTGCAGCCCAAGATTCGCTCGATTCTGATTTGCCTAGCCAAGGGAGTATGGATGAAAAAAATCTTACTTTTTCGGAGGTTGATTTTCTGCCCGATCGCCTCCTCGTACAGGGTCAAGATATGCTTGAGGGCCTTGGATTGAGGGATCGAGGCTGAGGTGGCGAGGATGGTGTCGTCCACAAACTGTTGGTGGGACACGGGGGGTAGGCCCGGCGCAGGCCTGATGCCCGAAATGATACCGCAGGAAACGACGCTCGAGATGGTACGCCCCAGGGCCTCAGCCAGGGAATGAAGAGGATCGGGGATAGGGGTCACCTTGGCGGAGGCCTCTAGAGCTGGGGAAGAACCCAGCAGGGGATCCATTGACGAGGATAGAGAACTAGGGGGAGGACACGCAGTTGCTGATGAGCCTCACCCAGGAGAGGTGAAACCCGAACTTAAGGAGGACCTTGGAAAGGAAGTCCCAATCAACTCTGTCAAAGGCCTTGTTCATATCCACCTTGAGCAGAAAGGAGGCCTTTTTGAAGAGGACGGTCGAGTGGATGGCCTCGTGCATGATTATGACGCTGTCTGTGATCAGTCTACCTTTGACCGAGCTTCCCTGACAGGGAGCAATGATCTAGGGAAGGATATCCTTGAGGCGGGAGGCCATGGATTTGGTCAGGATTTTGTACAGGACATTGCACAAGCTGATGGGGCGGAAATCCGAGAGGGATTTGGCTGCTTAGGTCTTGGGGATCAGGGCTATGAAGGTGGAATTGATACCTCTAGGGATGGAGCTGGCAGTCTGAAGGTCCCGAATGGCAGCACACACTTCTTTCCCGACGAGGTCCCAGAAGGATTGGAAAAATCAAGGGGGAAACCCGTCCGGGCTCAGGGCTGCCTCAGCCTTCATGGAAAAGGTGGCAGCATGGATTTCAGAGTCAGACAAGGGCTGCACTAGCATCTCATTTGTCGTGGCCGAGACAGAAGAAGGGATATGTTGTCGCTTCTGAGGACATGGGGGGGCTGTCGCCCAGGATCTCCTGGAAGAAGTGGGTGGCTTCAGCCCGAATGTCCTCTTCTTCCTTGATAATTCTGCCGTCACTGCCCACCAGCTCAACAATTATGTTGGACCCCCTGTTCCTGAGCATTGACGTATGGAAGAACTTTGTGTTTGCATCGCCCTCTTGGAGCCACAGGGCTCTCGACTTCTGCCTCCAAAAGGGTTCTTCCCTGGCCGGGATGTTATGGTACTCGGCGAGAGCGAGGCGTTCCTCTTCCCTGAGCCCGGGTCTTGGGAGCCTGCTTGAAATCTGGATTCAAGGACTTCGAGTTTTTCCTTAATTGTCGCTTTGCTTTCAAAGATGTTACCAAACACCTCTTTATTCCATACCTTGAGTTGCTCTTTGAGGTGTCTAAGCTTGAGAAAGACTTGTTCAGTGGGGCATCCAAGGACTGGGGGAGCCCACCAGCGGCCAACCTGGGCCCGAAAGTCGGGATGATGCAGCCACATGGACTCGAACCGGAAGGGCTGCTTGGGGGAGGGGCGATGATCGGTTTCGAGGAGGAGGGGGCTGTGATCAGACCCGATTTTGGGGAGGGCCAACAAGGTGGCGTCGGCAAACATGGGAAGGGCTTCCTTGGACAAGAAAACTCTATCCAACCTGACCTGGATATGGCTTGCTCCCGCTCTTCTGTTAGTCCAAGTGAACCTGGCTCCTTTCAGGCTGACGTCCATGAGCTCGTTGAGGGCGGTGAAGGCTCCAAAGTCCTCCATGCTTTTGCCCGAAACCGCTGAGCCCCCACTTTTGTCAGAGAGGAACAGGGGACTGTTGAAGTCCCCTGCCAGGATCCAGGGCAGGGGGGCAAAGGCTTCTCTCATCGAGCTGATTTCTTTCCATAAGGCCGCTTTCTCGACGAGGTTGTTAGGAGCGTAGACGTTGGACAAAATCCACGAGCGCCTTGACTTCACACAATGGACCAGAATGTTGATTATTCTGGGAGATGAAGATATGAGTCTCCCCTCGAAAGACCTGGGATCCCACATGCACAGCAAACCCCCGGCTGAGCCAGCCGCAGGGGTGGACAGGGACTCGCAATTGCGCCAGGTAGCTTGGGCTACGCACCGGGCAACAGCGTCATCTATTTTGGTCTCCTAGAGCAGGAGGAAGGACGGACGATGATCCCTACGGAGTTGGCTGAGGATCCTTTTCTTGGGGGCCCCATTGAGCCCCCTGATATTCCAGGTGATGAGCTTCATTTGACACCCTTGTGGGGTCACTTGCCCTCCTTCCCGGCCTGAGCGAGGGGTTTGGGTCGAAGGGCATCCGTCTTGGAGAAACTCGCGCCAACGTCAGAGAGAGTTGCCTGGGAGCCATTGGCTATGTCATCTTCAATGATCCTTGTTCGCTGGTCGCCCAGGGTGGGCCGCCCTCTTTTGAGTTTGCTTCCAAAGTCTGTGGCAAAAGTCCTGCTTCGGGTCATCTTGGGGCTGACTTCATCGGGCCCGGACGGAGAACTGCCTTCAACCTCTTCATCTGACCTCTCGGATCCGCACTCCAAGGGGGAAGCCCAGCAGGGGCCACCGGGAGGTGCGGGATGGGGTCGAGGGGGGGATAGCGGGAGTGAGGGGGGGAGAAGGGAACCCCGATAGAGGTGGGAGCCGACGGGGAAAGGAGCCCGAGCGGCTCGTAGGCCTGGGGGCGCAAGCTAGGGCTTGCGGGGAGGGATTCGAAATGGGGGGAGGGAGAACCTAGGATCGGGGCCTCGAAAGACGACCCAGGGGAGGGAGCAGCGGAAGGGGAAACCTGAGGAAGACCGGCCTCCAGACCAGGGTCCACATGAGAGTCCTTTGGGGCAGAAGGGGGGGCCTCCTTGTTGGTCCATGACTGGGATCTGTGGCCGTCACGAGGGGGCCATCGAGACAGGGCCCGGCCTGATCGGGAAGGGAGTTTGGGGATAGGGCCATTAGCCTTTCTGGAAACTGGGCATTGGTGGGAGAGGTGACCCTGAGTGCAGTAGGTGGGACAGAAAGCAAGTTTGTTTTTGTAGATCAGGGATTGGCGCCAAAAGGACCCAAAAGATGGTCACCGAAGAGGGGAGTTCAGATTCAAGATTTGCGTTGACACAAAATCTGGCATGCACCATTCGGGATCCTGCCTTGGTAGCGGGGTCGAAGACCACCAGGTCCCCGACCGACTGAGCAATGAGTCTTAGGACGTCTTCGTGCCACAGGTGGAAGGGAAGGTCTGGGAGAGGGACCCAGACCGGGGCAAAGTTGATGCTTTGGGTGCTGGGGTGGAAGTCAGCTCCATAGCGCCTGAGGAAGAGGCTTTTGCATCCCAGAAACCAGGGTCCGCCCGACAGGATCTTTTCGGCGTCCTCGCTGTTGTTTAGTTTGATGATGAAGAAGCCCTTGGTAAGGGCAACCAGCTGAATATGCCCGGAAACCTTCCATTTGGATGTCGCCCATTTGCGAACGGTTTCCATGTCTAGATGCCCTCCCAGGAATTTTCCTACCAGGGAGGCAGAGGATCCAGCGACCAAGGAGGAGTAGACCTCCTCCTGGATAGAAATGTGGGTTCCCTCGAGGGAAAGCCCTAGACCCAGGGTCCGAGAAGGGGCCCTGGAGCTCGCCAAGATCTGCTGATAGGAGGGTTTGGGCCTGCCAGGGACAGAACCCTGCCCAAGATCAAGAGGCTTTTTACCGAGGCCTACGCTTGCATCGAGGCTGGACTGGGGGCTCGGGCCCAAGATGTCGTCCCCACCCTGGCCATCATTCAGCTCAGGTGCAGAGCCATCCTCTGGGCCCGTCGAGGGCCCTACTGGCCCGGGCCCAGACGTGCTCGATCCCGATCCCGATCCTGATCTCGCCCAAAAACCTGCACCAATCTCTGAACCTGTCCCCAGTCCTACTCCCTCTCCTGCTCCTACTCCTGCTCCTGCTCCTGCTCCCGCTCCCGCTCCCGCTCCCGCCATCCCCATAAAGCTTATATCAAAAAGTTGGGTAGTTTAGAAGCCCCAAGAACCTAGCTCTATGGCCAATCGTAGTTGTCCCATACGGGGATACCACATGGCATCAGTCACAAGGGGGTTGAATTATTAATACATCCACAGGTTGGGCATAGGGAAAATGGAGCCTTGTTGGCCTCTACCAGCACATAGGACATTTACCAGCTATGCCTACATATCCAACAGGGTGGAGGCAGTGGAAATGGAACTTGGGTCGGCCACAACCAGCACCCAGGGCATTTACCAACTGCTCTATGCACGCGGATAAAAGTTTGGTAGTTTAGAAGCCCCAAGAACCTAGCTCTATGGCCAATCGTAGTTGTCCCATCCGGGTATACCACATGGCATCAGTCACAAGGGGGTTGAATTATTAATACATCCACAGGTTGGGCATAGGGAAAATGGAGCCTTGTCGGCCTCTACCAGCACATAGGACATTTACCAGCTATGCCTACATATCCAACAGGGTGGAGGCAGTGGAAATGGAACCTGGGTCGGCCACAACCAGCACCCAGGGCATTTACCAACTACTCTACACACGTGGATGTTATTTCGTGTTTTTATGTATGAGTGTTTTCTATGTTTTTTGTTTTTGTTTATTGTCTGTTGTTGTTTGTTTTTTATTTTATTTTTTAGGTTTTGGTTGTGTTTATTTTTCATGTTTTTTTTGGGTTATGTCTTTGTAGTGTTATGTTGTTTTTGTCTTGTTTGTGTTTTGTTATGTGGTTTGTGTTGTGGTTTCTTTTATCTTATTGTGCGTGTTTGGTTGTGCTTTTGTTTTTGACACACTCAAGGAGCATGTTTTTTATTTTATTTTATTATTTTTGTTGTTATTTACTTATTTTTAAATTGGTTTTGTGTGTTTGTTTGCTCCTTGAGTATGTCAAAGGTGGTAGGCCAGGTCCGAGTCCTGGGCGTTTTTGGCGGAATGGATACCCCTGCCTCCTTGGGTCTTACCCGAAAGTGGCATCCCTTTTGGGATGTCTTCCACCAAAAAAAAAGAGGATGATCAAACAATGTGACTTGTGATCATTGATCAAGTGCCTTCCATAAGCAATAAAAATAGAGTTTATTGAATGCATATAAATTCCCGTTTCTCTATGACCAACTTTTGAATCAACAAAGGATCTAATAGATATCATAACCAAGGATCATTCCTGGCTGGTATGAAAATTGAAATCTCCAAGGAGGACATCTCCTAAAGCAGAACATTCCATAATATTCTGGGGAGTCAATATCAAATGAAAGAGCATATAGAGAATAAACCAGGAGACTGTCCTAAAACAAATAGTTTCTTCAAAGAAGACAGTCCATCCACCTGCATGCATAGAAGTATAGGAAACGTATAGATAGATCACTCCAAATGGATAGATGTCAGGTGATCTGGAAATAAGCATGCAAACCCATCTCACCTTCTGGTCCCATCCCAGAGCACAGGTTTATGTTAAATCTTGATAATAATATCATGAATACTTAGGGCAGTCAGTCCTTTGCCCTTTGTTTCATGAGTTACCTCAAAGAAAATGATATCTATATCATGAGTCGTATTATCAAAAATGCCCAGACAGAAGGTGAGAGATGTAAAACAGTTTTATTGCGACTCTATGCTCTATTTTATCATCCACCAGGGTGAACGTCCAATTCGTGCTGTATTTTATTTCAACTTCCAAATTAGAAGCCACCTCCTGTGCTTTGCCTAACTCATCTTAGCCTATTCTCCTTGTGCACTTGTTTTCAGGAACTAGGAAATTCCTCATAATATAGAATTTTTCAAGCCAAGTAAAAAGATTTTCTTTGGTAGCGAGGCATATATTGATGATTCATCTTGGATGAACCAGCTCTGTTTGGAGAATTATCAGTTAGGCACTGGTCTTAATATCAAAATATCTGTGTTGCTTAATTTTTCTTGGGCACTCTTTGCTTTGTACACAAAGGAGCTTTGATCAATCATTGTCTTCCCTCCTCAAACTCAGTCTATATAACTGCATCTACTATTTGTGATGGATTAGAGTTTCTATTGACTCTCACAATTTTATCTTATGTAAGTAGCATTCACAAACTCCATTTTTGCAGCTAAGTTATTTTGTTCTTCATTGTTAGCAATCAAGAACAATGAAGAACTTTTTGGTAGCAGAAAATTTCAGATCACCAAGGGATGTTTCTAACATTTGTGAGATTGTTCTTTGCTGCTCAATGTAAAAGCAATGTTGAACCTTTACAATCATTGTTCATTAGATGAAATGCAATTTAGTTGCGCTTGTGATGCCAGCCTGTTTTCAGAGGCTTTCTTCTGTAGACAGAGAGACCCTTTTGTAAACGTTTTATGTTGAGTCCTTCACATATGCCATGATGATGTTCAGACTTGTTCAAATATGGCTGATTCTATTAAGACAATCCACTCAAATGTGTTTTAAGGATTTGCTATAAACAAGTTAATGTTCATCTTGTCATTGTATTTCTTGATTTACAGAATAACTATCAGATAGATGCTATGGTAAACCTGGATCCATGACAAGTAATTTGTTTTATATATTTGGGTAATGTTATTTATTATATTTTTTTGGGTTAAATAATGGAAGACCTGATCTTGCTTTATGTTTTATATATCCTGATCTTCAGCTGGGAATGGAATGGATGAGAAATTTTAATCTTTCCTATTAGTCTTATTACGTGTATAAATATGTTCTGGATTGATCAATTTGTAAAACTATACCTTGTTACAGGGATCATCAAGATTCCAAATTTGTACAGATCCCATCTTCATTGAGTCTCAGTCAAGCGTTCAAGCTTGCACAGACACTAATGGGAGCAGAGAGGAGGCTTTATCATAACATTGCACTTCTTTGTCAAGAAATCCAATCCCACACAACCTTGCATCCATCTTCACTAAATATTCATGGAACTGCTTTAATAGAATATGAATTCCACAAACCCACTTAAATTAGATACATTGAAGTTCAAAGGGATTAGACCGTGAAGAAGGGACAAGTGCAAATAAAGCATAATTAGTATCTTGAATGGATTCCAAGTCACAATTAGTATCTTGTGTCAAATATTCTGGATTAATTAACTTATGAGACTATAAGAAGTCATAGCAATCGTCAAGCTCACCTATGGACTCCATATTCAATTACTCTTAATCAAAGGTTCAAGCAGCACAAACACTAATGGGATTGAAAAGGAAGTCTTATTGTGTGACATTCCAACATTTTAATCAACTGCTCCAATTGTGCATAACCAAAAGCACTTTCATCCCCCCTCCAGTTAACATTCTTAAAACTGCTTTAACAGAATACAAATTCAAAAAATTCATTAACATCAAACTAGATAGAACCAATTTTTGAACAGATTAGACATTGAAGAAGGATGAGTGCAAATACAGCACGATAAATATCTTGAATATAATCCACAAAAAATTGGACCATAACAGACTTGATGACCAAGCTATATATTCAAAGCAGAGATGCATGAAGTCATAGGAGAAGGCAGTCTATCACTTTTTATCAATTAATACAGCATAGCATGGAAATCAGCTAGCAACATAAGAATGTTCCATGCAACTGGAACGAGGGCATATGGACATCTATAATTCAATACAGGGAAGGATACTCTAATTCAGATCTCGGACATTTGGGTGATACAAAAGAGCCCAAGCTGTGAGCTAAAATATTTTCCTCTGAAAATAGAATAGTTGAAACAAGAGAGCAAATTCTGCAGTGCAGATGCACTAGCAGCTAATAAATAGTTCATCATTCACTATAGTCGTTGTTTGGACAGATTTATGACAAACATGCCCATAAATAATATAAGGGTCTAGTACTTAGCTCCAACGGAAGATTGGCTCTATGGATAGTTGTGGAACAGCTTTGAGGCTTTCCCTATCCCAATAGATTCTTCAACAAGAATGGGGTTAAATATATATTTCCTTGTTTGATAATAAACAAACTTGACACCTTCAGGGATGAAGTTAATGTTGTTTTCAATTAGACCAGTCATGTACCAGTGCTTCGTAAACAAGTAGTGCCGAACCCCAAGCTGGCACCCAACATAAGAGGATGCAGGTTAAGCTGTACGTATAATTTTCCCTGTCTTCTATTCAACCTAATAGGATGCGTGGGCTATTAAGGCTGTTAAGGCTAGTTCCACTGCTTCCACTGTCAATTGAGGAGGATTTGACAGTAACAATTTGATGGCGGAAGTTAGGAGAGCTGGTCACTCTGGATCCTGTGTGCTGTCTAACAAGGGGTATTAGAGACTGGACAACATCAGTCATAAGAGGTCGATAATCTGCTTCTGGTTGAACACAAATTGCTGCGATGGCTGCAATCTGCAAAGGTGCACTAATTGCGTGAGTTCATTAGGCAATTCAAAAGTTGTAAGGATAAGAAGCTTGAAGGTACTTTTCGGAAAACAAATTCCAAATACCTGTATTAGATCCTTCTTTGAGTGCTGTCCTTCCATAACAGGATCCACCACCTCACTGACCTTCTCTCTGTCAGTGAGGTATGGAAGAGCCTGACAAAAGCAACCAACTTTCACATTGTCAGTTCAAAAGAAAACATTGTAAAACAGAATCATACCAGAAAACTACTAATCTAAAATTGATCAATACATCAACAGGGAGTCCCAGCAAATGTAGGAGTCTAGTTGGTTCAAACAATTCTAGGGAAATAGATTTTTTGAGTTCCTATTCACATTGCAGATTCCAAAACACTTCAGTGCATTGGAGATCATTTTCCCCAAGCTGCACATGCTTGAAGCCCTCTCACTGGAGTCCTCTCCAGGAAGCATAATCATTTCCCTAACTTTTGCAATTCAGTTATTCAAGTTTAAGCAATGAAAATAGTCGTTAATTCTTTGAATTCATAGTATGCAAACCATGTGTTTTACCATAGGTGTGTTCTCACCTTAATTTAAGTGTCATACACTCCTTGTACTCTGCAATCAGGTTTCTTTAGATAGAATTTGGTACAAACAACTTTCTTTAAGTGCCCTGCACTGTGCATCAAACTGATGAGGGAGGACCAACTTCCTAGTGGAAGGCTGTATAGGTCAACTTGATATTTCAAATTTTACAGAGTGGACAGGAAAAGTCTAGTAGTTGCTTTACTCCTTCAGAGAAGAACATCTAAAATAACTACAGATATGTTGTGGCAACTTTGCCTTGCTTTTATATCAAACGTTATGAGGATTGAATCTGAAAATGTCACTGTCCATGACTTGAATGCGCTTCAGCAGGCATCTTACAAACAATTTTCCTGAAATTCTCTGCATTGGACATCAAACTGATGAGGGAAGGACAAACTTAGAGGAAAGCTGTATAGGACAACTTGACATTTCAAAAATTGAAATTTTACTGAGTGGACAGGCAAAGTCTAGTAGTTGCTCTACTCTTTTAGCTAAGAATATCTCAAGTAATTACAGATGTATTGTGGCAGTTTTGCCTTGCTTTTATATCAGACATTATGAGGATTGAATCTGAAAATTTCACTGTCCATGACTTGAATGCACTTCAAGCAGGCATTTTACATATCATATGGGTTGTGAATATTTTCATTTTTTTAAATCTGTCCTCAAGCTTTGCTCATTTGCTTAGTCTGGGCAATATTCTGAAAGAAGGCATTGTGCTTACTCTGCAAATTCACATGTTAAATTTTCAAAGATCCCTTGGGTAAAAAGAAGATCTTGCACTTTCAACTGGATAATGCAAAATACTTAATAGAAGGGAATGAGATGGGGGCAGGAACAAATACCCAAGAGACAAGTACACCTTGCCCAAGAGGCCTCTTCATGTCCACTGGAACAAGACCAGTTAAAAGCTCTAGAAGCACAACACCAAAACTATATACGTCTGATTTGGTAGTCAAGTGTCCTGTCAAAGCATACCTGCAATAAATTTTGCAACTACTGGTCAAATGCTCTAGGCAGTAAACTTTGGACGCATTATTCCTTCCATTTTGATTACAAATAATCTTTATTACATGTTAAGAAACTTACTCAGGGGCAACATATCCTGTGGTTCCCAGAACCCGAGTCGATATTTCACCATTAAGTTTGTCAGAACCAAGCTTTGCCAATCCAAAATCTGACACTTTAGCATTGAAATTTTCATCAAGGAGGATGTTGCTGGCCTTGAAATCACGATGTATCACAGGAGGAACAATCTGCTCATGAAGGTATTCCAGACCTTTAGCTGCATCCAAAGCTATCCTCATCCTTGTTCCCCAATCTAATAAAGGCGGATTTCCTGGTGAACCTGTCATGAAACAACCACCATATGTTTCAAATGCAATGCCCAAAGCAGTACTGCTGCACAGATTTTCTATCACGGATCACCAAATTAACTACTGTAGATTTAAATTATGACAAGTGAAATAGAACACTAGATTTATCAATTGCCCCATCGTTAACATATCAAATGCATAAAGAAGAAAATAACCTTAATGGGACCCTTCTACATAGAATGTACTGGCCAGAGTTGTTATCTTTCAGGCTTGTCTCTGATGGTGCAGATAACTTTCAAATTAAGAGATAAAGAATTTTGAATGCACATATATTTCCAGAAGTGACAGATCATGGATAACATTGTCCATTGTCACTCAACCTCAAAAGATGCAGGGGAAAAGCACTAGGGGTGCTGATCTGGACGGGAAAACAATTGCATAGGGTCATGAAGGTCCACTAAAAGGTCCACATATGATAGATAAGATTCATTTCTAAGCTCATGTTTGATAAGACAGAGATCATGTCTTGGAAACACGAGTCTGTCTGTCAGCTGTATTAATCCTTCTATCTCGAATAATGTAAGTCGTCAAGAATGTAGTCTTGAAGAAGTATGTAACCTTGACGTCTTTAGTCCAATCAAGCACCGGATAACAAAAGTGGCTACTTCGCCAAAGATCCCAGCCTGGCCTTTTAGTAAGGGACCCCAATCCATGATAAAGAACCCTAGTGTTGTCTATAGTTCTAGAAAGAAAGAGTGTGATATCCTCAAAGTATGGAACAAATAAAGACTTTGGACTCACCATCAGAGTATAGATGTTCCTGCAAGTTCCCATTAGACATGTACTCGTACACAAGAAGCCGGTGGTCTTGATCCGCACAGTAACCAATCAGCTCAAGCAGATATGGAGAACGCAACCGGCTCAAAAGGTCAACCTGTTCCAAGATCAAATTCAAACATTTCATCAACTGAACAAGAAAACATCATTCCCTCAACAACAATCCATGGCAAAAACGTCACATAAAACCAGACCTCAACTCTGAATTCATGCTCTCCTTGCTTGCCATCCCTGTCAAGCTGCTTGATGGCCACCACTCTGCCATCTGGCAGGACACTCCTGTATACCAGCCCAAATCCTCCATTGCCAATGACATTGGCAGGGCTAAAATTGTTTGTGGCAAACTGGAGCTGCTTGTATGTGAACACCTGGGCTTCTTTCTGTGTCACAACACGGATGGCAGGGCTTGGAGGATTGATCCGGTCTGCTGACGAAGTTTTCCTCAAATCCTCTGCATCACACCACAACCAAACTCCTTATTTCCTCTAAAACAATATCACTATCCTCTCACTAATGATTCCCAACTTGCTCATTCTGAATACAGGCCAGTCCACCGGTTGCATGTGGCACACCCAAGAATAAAACCAAAAACTTGAACGCGGACATATACAAAGTGAATACATCATTTGAACTCGTGGGTGCCATTAAAATAACAAAATTGGGTTGCAGCCATATATACAGTGAATATATCATGTGGACATGTGGGTGCTATGGAAATAAAAAAACTTGGGTATATATATATATATATACACAGCCAATATATAATTTGGACTCGTGAGTGCCATTGAAATAACAAAACTTGTGCATATGCTATATGGGGTACAGGGATATACACAGTGAATTTGACAGTTGGACTTGTGGGTGTCATTGAAATAACATTTTTTTTGCATATGCATTACCTGGGGTGCAGACGGCACTGGCTAGGCCGGACAGGTTACGTGTGACGGGCTTTGTGAAGGATCCATCCTTCTTCCTGGGTGCATTCTTGCATCTTTAGCATCGGTAGAATCCAAGCAACAACAATCCGAGAGCCACCAAGCTGCAAACCACGGCCACTATCACAGGGATTGCATGGCTTCTGTGAGATCTCCTAAAGTTGACAGAATACAGAGACGGAGAAGGGGCCAGAGACCCGATTCTGGCAGATGTCATGGCTGCATCACCTCCCATCTTCACATCATAATAACCCCGCCATAACCAGCCGGTGCCCCTTGTAATTTGAAATCCAGGACCGTTGCAGAGACTACGGAAAGCATATACTCATTGAATATGTATCAATCTTGGATGCCCATATCGACGATCTGGGCATATATTCCAAGCTGTGAATAATACAAAGAGTCGATCCGGGAACAAGTTCCGGTGCGGGACAGTTGGTCCCTGCTGAATTTTACTGGTTGTCAACTCTGGGGACCTCGGAAAAGATTAGTTGCTGCAGAGGAGACAAACTTATAGAGATAAACAGATACACAATGTATATATTCCTGCACAAATGGGATTGCAGTGGGCCGGAGGGAGGGAGGGAATTTATGGCAGAGCCAACTCTAGCTGTAGACAGCAGAGGAAATTCAGAACCAAGATATTTAATATTATTATTATCGTCTGTATCTACTTGTCCAACTCGACGAAGCTTACGTTCTGCCTTGTTGTTTACGTAACAATTCCAAAGCACAAGAGAAAAATTAATAAACCAAATTTATGCGAACGACAAGTACAGACGTACGAGAGGTGGGTGTTATTGACGTTATTAACGTAGTTGCTGGCACTTTCACGTGAAAATGTGCGCACGCGAGCATCGCTCTATAAATCCCGTATATAGTATTTAATTGGAACAGCTGGTTTTGGAGGGCTGCAATTGCCTATTTTTTGAATGAAATTCTGGAATTTCTTCTAAGATGGTACAGCTTCGTATGGGCCTCAGTTTGTCTTGGTATATTTGGTACATTTTTGAGTTTTTAATGAGGAGATTCAATTATTGTGGTTTGAGTTTGAATTATAGCCAGGAGTGTGGTTTTGGTTGTGTTGTCGGTTATAATTTTATATTATTTAAAAAAATTTATATAATAAATATAATTGAATAATAATATAATAATTTTTTAAAAATTTAATTTTAAAATAGAGAAATATCAATTTTAAATTAATTAATAATAAAATATAATATTATTATAATATTTTTTTATTAAGTATTTTTTTTTTTGGATTTGGTTGGTGTGTGAAAAAAGAATTTATTTTTTTAATAAGTAAATTATATCAAAAAAATTTATAGAAGAATTTAGAAAAATGCGAAGGTGAGAAGCAAATAATTAACTATTATTAATAACAAGTGACAATTGAACATAGTCAAGTAAACATAATTTTGTATAGTCAAGTAAACATAATTTTGTGGTTAGTTGAACCTTTTATAATATAATTTTTAAGATATAAATATCTTGTAAAATTAATTGACTTATTTTGTAATTATAATTTTTTTTTTTTGATAAAAATAGGGGTAAATTTTTTATTGAAATCAGAAAAACATACAAGAGTCAAGAATCAAATTACAACAAAATTGTCTTATCTAGGCATATCAGTTTTCAATAAATTAGTAAGAGTTTGAGAGCATGTTGAAGGAAGCTGATAACACTCCCTAACACTCCAACCTTCTTGAAATTCAGAGGCCCATTTAGCCAAACAGTCAGCAACACCATTCCACTCCCTTGGAATATGAGTAAAAGGGATGAACTCCATATATGACAACGAAAACGAAGAATCTGCCTAACCACCCTTGCCAACCTCCAATTAACATTGGTAAGATTACAAGTATTCAACAAATTAATGATAATTTGAGAATCGATTCACAAATTATCCTGTGCCAACCCAAAGCATATCCTTGCTCAAATGCATAAAGAATAGCAAGGGCTTCCATATAATTATTAGTATGCCTTCCCTTAAAACATGAGAAAAAGAAACATACCACAACACTTTGCTCCAATGCATAAAGAATAGTAAGGGCTTCCATATAATTATTGGTATGTCTTCCTTTAAAACATGAGAAAAAAAAACATACCACACCAGTGCAATCACGTCCCATTCTACCAATACCAACATTTCCAGGATTACCTCTTGAAGACCCATCAATATTAATCTTAAGAACCCCCCTAGGAGGGGGCTGCCATCTGCCATCTCTCTGCACTCTGTTATTGAATCCCCTCATGCTAAAAGAAATAATAGCACATGGACCAGGCATTGTCAAACCCAAACCATGCATAATCTAGACCTCCACTATGTTCACAGGAATATTAATCTGACATTTAGTAGACACAATTTTCTGGATCATTCTCAAAATTCTTTGCCAGACTTGAAAAACAGAAAGCTTTCTCTCTTGAAAAATTCTCCAATTCCTTTCAAACCAGATTTACCAAAAGATGCAGGAGGGACCAATATACAAAATAACTTGTAAAAAGAGGACCTTAACCAAAGGCCTTATAATTATAATTATCATAATTCTTCTTAATATTTAATATGCAAAGCAACTTGTAAAAAAAAGACCTTAGCCAAAGGCCTTGTAATTATAATGATTATAATTCTTCTTAATATTTATTTTGTTGTGTAGGACTACTAATTGTTTCGTACTACCAAGTTTTTTTTTTTTTTTTAATTTGAAAATGATGTCTTAAACGGACACCTTAGTACTATGTCCTTGGATTGTTGTCCAGGATTTCAGTTGTACTTCGTCTTACTTCAAAAAAAATAAAATAATATGTTTATGTAGAAGAGTTGAAGAGCAAGTGGTTAGTTAAAAATTTTCAATTAAAACCAAGAGGCCTCAGGTTCAAATCTCTTCCCCCTCAATGTTGCCTATGTATAAAATGTTACAAATAAAATAAATAAAATGATCATACTATTTCCTCACAACTCTTCTTTTATTGTATATGATTATTGTTTACTTTCTTGACAACTCTTTAACTCTTTATATGAGTGATTACCATTTAGTTGAGTTCATCTCAATTTTTTAATTTTCTTTACTTTTAAGTTTGAAAATTTGACTATGGCGAAAAATAAGTAATCTTTTTACTACGCTTTTAAATTTGATTTGATTGTATTTTAAAATTTGATTAAAGAGAATAAGATATAGAGTGGTTTGTGGTTTGTGATTTGTGTTATTTTTTATATATGGTTTTACCTTGTTTTGATTTTTATATATGTATTGTATGTAAGTCAATTTACAACAAATATAATGTTTATAAAGTGTATTTTGTTTATTTTATTAAAAATTTAACTTATAATAATATAAAAATAAAATAAAATAGTTGTAATTATACCCACTAAACCAAACATTTTACTGTGTTAGAAAGTTTAACAACATTCAAAGGGAAAATTAATGATATATTTATCTACAAGTTTACTAAGCAAAGGCAAAAAGCCAATATTCTCTTATTATTTTTTAGTATATTTTTATGAGAAGTTCCTTGTTTTGATCTTTATGTCTTTTAGGTGTTATTCATAGTCTAGTTTTAGATCGAGTTGTGTAAATTAGATCTTAATTGGATTATAAACATTTTTGTCCTCGGTTTGATTTTTGCTTGTATACTTAGTTTGATAATATTCATAGTTTCTAGTTGGATTCATTTATTTTTTCTTTCCTATTATTTTTGTTGGTCCATACAAGAAGTGAATTTCTTTCTAATACTAATTTATAAATTAAAATTAATATATAATTTATTTATTTATATATAATATTTTCTAATTAATTAATTCAACAATTATAAAAATTAAATCTATGATTTAATTTTTCTTTTGATGCTCTTAATATTTATAATATCATTAATCCAAATATAATCTAACATTAAATTATAATAAAATATATTTTATTATTATATTATTAAGTATTTAATTTTTAATATATATATATATATATATATATATATATATATATATAGGTAGTACTTCTTATACTTCTTATATATATATATATATATATTGGTAATATCTTGTATATTTGAGACATATTCATGTCATTTTATAAAACACTTAGCAATGGAATTTCAATTAAATACTATCTTTAATTAAACTTTCAATCTAACTTCCTTCAATATATATATTTTTGAATTTATTAAAAATATAATTATAAAATATATAATAATAAATTTCAATTTTTATTGAAGCTAGTGTGAGAAACCCCTACCATCGACTCTCAGGCAGCCATCCTCATCCCAACCATGACCTTTGATAGGGGTGAGAGTTGAGCTTATCAATAGAAGTCAAACACACGGCCATACACACCCACCCCCTCACACTCGCCAGTATGAGATTGAAATAGATTTATCTTTATTTTTATTTTTATTTTTATTTTGCTGCTTAGGAACCTCTATAATTTCTAGTTAGCTGGGTAAAAAGGGATCGAAGTGGACAAGTAATCTAACAGCTACCAACTATCCTTTCACATTACCTATATTATACATTATGACCACATAATAATATTATAATAACTTTGTCCATGTTACACCATGATATAATAACCATATAACAGTATTACAACAACTTTTATTCATATTACATCAGGATACATATCTTTTAACAAATAAAAATTAGATTAAAATATTATAAATTAAGTGGAAAAACTGCATGGTTAACTATGGGTTAGTAAATCAGAAGGTGAAATAATAAAATAGAATTCAAATTTACAAATCCAAACATTCCAATATCACAATTATCAATTGCGACATTGGGATCCGATGATCATTTCAACAAAGTCACGTTGTTTTTGCCAAATTATATGTCCTTATCATCGATTATTAGAAATTTGTCTTCCTTAGACTAATAAAAATATAATGAAAAAGATAGCGAACTTCTAAATGTCTCGATATTTGAGAATTTATAAAATTAGTCAACTTATTATAATGCATAGATTCCAAGACTGTTAGGTGAACGTTCCATTGTTTTGTTTTGTGTAGTTTACAATAAAGAAAATTTAAGTTGTTGTAATATCATTATTTGGTTGTATGATGTGATATGAGTGGAATCAATTTTAATAGGAGGTGTAAGGTTTAAATCTCATAAACTTTAGGTTTTATACTTAAAATTTCAAACGAGAAATTTAAGATTCAAATTCAACAACAAGAATAGGGTTGTACACCATGTTCTTATAACTAAAATGTAATAGGATATACATCTTAGATAAATAACTTATTTCGTTCTATATAGCCTATAACTTATAAACCTTAAAAAAACTACTCATTTAATATATATGAATTACAAAGTTCTTATCTTCAAAATAATATTTTTAAGATTTTAAATATTATTTTTTTAAATATTAATATTGATCCGGGTTCAATCCCCACGACGATATGTATATGTATAAGAAATATTTACTCAATAAAAAAAATTAAAATAAATTTAATAAAAATAATAATGCAAATTATAACTAGAACCATCCTTCTAAAGTACAATAAAAATTATTTTTCTTATAATTTGAACTTTAAAAATATTTTTAATCCGTTCATGTAGAGGAGTTGGAGAGCAAATGGGTAGTTAAAACTCTCCAGTTATCGAGAGGCCCAGGTTCAAATCTCTCCCCTCACATGTTGCGGATATGTTGTATATAAAAGGTTCCTCATCAAAAAAAAAAAAAAAAAAAAAATATATATATATATATATATATATATATATATATATATATATATATATATTTTAATATAAAAAAACCACTCATTTAAAAACAATTATATATATTTTAAATTAAAATAAATTTAATAAAAAAAGGCCAAAGCCCTTACCACTCCAATTTTTTTGAGTAATGCTAAATATAATTGAAGTTATCTTCCTTGAGGTATAACATGGACCACCTTCTTCATAATTCAAACTTGGGTATTTTGAATGAGAGTCCAACAACATATCAATAAAAACATAAATGATATTATAAAGTGATAATCATCTTTAAACGTAAAAAGTTTTAAATATTAACTTTATAATTTTAGATTACAAGCATGTGCTTTATAATAGATGATTTGAGATGAAACTTATAAAAGTGATCAAATTTCCAATAAACTTACCTTAATAAGTGTTTGTCTCAAGCTCCATAGTAATTTGGAATCATGTTATATTGATTATTGTAGGATTAGAAATAAAATAGATATAAAATAAATATTTATAAATTTTAATTCTAGTTAAATTGTATTATCAATTTAAATTTAATTTTTTTTATATATAAATTATAAACTTTTTTATAAATTTTAAAAAGATTTATTTTTAAATAATATATAAAAATTAATGTGATATATTAAATTACTTATTTTTTAAACGGGTTATATAGAACTAAAACAAATTCATTTATAATATATTAGGAAGAAGAGGTATTAAAGTGGATTCCAACATAGAAATATATTATTATTATATTTCAATAAACTACATAATAATATTTTATAAAGACATTTGTGTAATTATACATATATCTTCTCATAAGACTTAATCCAAATATTTATTTAAAAGTCAATATTTTAATTTAATATTGAGTGGGGTTTAAACCTTGAACCTCTTAAAGAAATGCCAAAGCCCTTACCACTGCAATTATTTTTGAGTAATGCTAAATATAATTGAATTTATTTTCCTTGAGGTATAACATGGACCACCTTCTTCATAATTTAAACTTGGGTATTTTGAATGAGAGTCCAACAACATATCAATAAAAACATAAATGATATTATAAAGTGATAATCATATTTAAATGTAAAAAGTTTTAAATATTAACTTTATAATTTAAGATTACAAGTATGTGCTTTATAATAGATAATGTTGAGATGAAACTTATAAAAGTGATCAAATTTCCAATGAACTTACCTTAATAAGTGTTTGTCTCAAGTTGCATAGTAATTTGGAATCATGTTATATTGATTATTGTAGGATTAGAAATAAAATAAATATTTATAAATTTTAATTTTAGTTAAAGTGTATTATCAATTTAAATTTAATTTTTTTATATATAAATTATATATATTTTTATAAATTTTAAAAATATTTATTTTTAAATAATATATAAAAATTAATGTGATATATTAAATTTCTTATTTTTTAAATTGGTTATATAAAACTAAAACAAATTCATTTATAAAATATTAGGAAGAAGAGGTATTAAAGTGAATTCCAACATAGGAATATATTATTATTATATTTCAATAAACTACATAATAATATTTTATAAAGACATTTGTGTAATTATACATATATCTTCTCATCAAACGTAATCCAAATCTTTATTTAAAAATCAATATTTTAATTTAATATAAATATTGAGATAATATTATGAATATTAATATAATATATTTGATTAAAACATTTTACTTAATACAAATGAAATTATTTTAATTGAATCAAAAAAATTTCTTTTGAAAGGGGTCTCCTTTTCTCTTTTACATTAACTTAGTCACATCAACTTAACCTATTTGGTGCAGATGGGATATATAACTTATTTGGTGCCGCTCATTGAACCTTGGTATAAGCTATGTCACCCATATGCCAATCATTGAACCATAGCCCCACTTAACTAAGTGAAAGTTATCAATAAAAAATAAATACAAACAAACACATGCAATGACGCATATGCGATGATGAAAGGTATACAAGACTTCTTTATAGAGACATTTGAGTTAATGTTTTTAAATTTTAGTTAAAAAATACAAGTTCTAATCACTTAAAAAAAAACATGTGATCTATCAGCAAGGAGGCTACTTGCATTATCAGTTGTAAAACCTGGATTCAAGTCCAAAACCAACAATATAATTTATAAAAGAAATTGATTAAAAAACATGTATATATAATAAAACTACAAAATTACCTCAATCACCCAAAAATGAAAAATTAGGGTGGTTAGATCCAAATAGATATCCTCTATTTTTCCAATAAAAGTTAATATTTAGTATAATTATAGAAAGCTATCTTAATTTACTCTAACATCCCCATCGCTCTCTTACCTAATTTTCAAATTCCTAAGTTACAACGGTTAGAAATATTTAACTTCGATGAAGAAAATGAGAATCTTTTTAAATTTTTTCTCATCATTATTTTAATGATGCGCAGTTAGGGGCAGTTGGGCGGTGTTCGGAGCAGAGCCGACAGCCCTCGTGACCACGTCAGCACCCGTCCCGTCCTTCTTCCTCTTCTGACATTTATCATGCATGACGCATGATGACGTCATCACACACCCCCAAAAAAAATTCGTTTCCCCTGTCCAGATCTCACGGCGGGCAATTCGCCAGTCTCACGTCAACCGTTACGGCGATGACGTCACGGTCATATCATTGACCGGCGTTTCACGGCGGGGTGCCTACATTCGTTGCACGTTGCACGCGACCCATGATCATGTGGTCGCCACGTCACCCTCGCACGAAGCCCGCGCAATGGTTTTTTTTGATCGTTTGAAAAATCACATGATGATGTGGACGTTTTTTATTTTTATTTGTTAAAACCATAGTCACATGCATTAGGATTATTTCCTGAATAAAGGGGGCAGAATATTGACCTTTCTATAAAGGTTCAACCACATGCCAACAAAATACAACCCTCATGGATTTCAAATCATAGAATGCCTCCAAACTCCTTTTGGTTCAGTCCACCCAACTTTTGGGTCAGAGTAGTCAAATTGAGCTCTAAAATTTGTGTAAGGGGTCTGCACCTGTCGAGGGTGATGACTGTTTTTGTAGGGAAGTATGTTTTTAAGTTTACATTCAAAATTTAAATTAAATTTTATTTTATTTTAGTTTATATGGTGGAATTGCTAGTAGTAATGACGAGTTGAGTATATTATTCGTTTTTATGGCTGTCACAATATTATGTGATGTTTACTTCGCAAGTTGTGACAGTATTTTGCGCAGTCTGCCCTTATAACCACCATATCGCATTCATTTAAACTTTTTAGGAAAAGATAAACATTCAGTCATAAAGCCCAAGATTTGATGTATGACCCCTGTTTCATTTTAAACTTTGTATGCCATTTAAAGCACCAACAACGTCCGGATAAGCTTTCAATCCAATGAGACCCAATATTTGAACCTTGGGTGTTTGTCCCCTGTTCTATTTTACACTTTTTACGTCATTGAAAGCACCAAAAGGGTTCGTCCTACTGTTTCATTTTAAACTTTTTAAGCAGTTGAAAAAAAAAAAAAAAAGACAATGAGGCCCAAGATTTGAACCTTGGGCGTTCGTCCCTGTTTCATTTTAAACTTATTACGCCGTTGAAAGCACCAAAAGCTTTCGTCCTCCTTTTTCATTTTAAACTTTCTTTTTACGCCGTTGAAAGCACAAAAAAATGAAAAACACAAAAAAAAATGATAATGAGGCCCAAGATTTTGAACCTTGGGCGTCCGTCCCCTTTTTCATTTTAATTTTTTTATGCCATTTAAAGCACCAAAAGCGTCCAAAAATAGGACAATGAGGCCCTTGGGCGTCCGTCCCCTGTTTCATTTTATACATTTTACGCCATTGAAAACACCAAAAGCATCCGAACTCCTATTTCATTTTATACATTCTACGCCATTGAAAGCACCAAAAGCGTCCGAACTCCTATTTCATTTTATACATTTTACGTCATTGAAAGCACCAAAAGAATTCGTTCTCCTATTTCATTTTAAACTTTTTACGCTGTTAAAAACATAAAAAAAAAAAGACAGGCATTCATTTCAACGAGGTCCAAAATTTGAACCCTAAACATCCATTCCGACAAGGTCCAAAATTTGAACCCTGAACCTCTCTTACCCTTAAATGGTTTGGTCACACCAATTAATCTACACTTTAAACCTGATTCAAGTTCAAGTTTAAATTACCATCTAATATAATTTTATAAAATTACCATGGCTTCATCTGACAACCTTACACCATTCAGCAATCATGTGAAGGCATGGGCCTTTTTGCATGCTATTAGTTTATAATTGAAAGAGCCTTTGTTTTGGATTTTAGGATAGTCCAAACCAGACAGGAGTACCTTGATAGGAGCTTGATGAATAAGATGTGCTCCTAATGATGCCATAATATGACATGATATCTGAGCTATGTCACTCACTGGACTTTATCAGAGACATCGCATGGGACTTTCTAAACTTCAAGGGGACCCCACAAAAATACGAGGGAATCCATTTGTATGGTGTCACGTTTAAGAATAAAAATGATTGAATGATAGGTTACTTGTGGTGTGGCTTGTTAATTTCCACTCATTAGGCAGTTGAGGTTTTGGATAGAAGCCTATAAGATATCCTTTTTAGAGACCTAAAGTAGTTGGATTTGGGTAGATTCGCTAATAACAATTTACATGAGCATGTTTGTCGAGGGATTTTGGACATTTAGGATTTTCCCTCTAATAATTTTAAGGACACTTATTTTCTTTTAAATAAAGATTTTAAAATTTTCAATAAGGTTTAAGCTTTAAATAGGCAAGGAAAAGATTAAGCTTTAAATAGGCAAGGAAAAGATCGCACATTATTATTAATTAAAATATAGTTAAATTTAAATAGGTAAGGAAGAGATGGCGCATTATTATTATTATTAATTAAAATATAGTTAGATAATTATAAAAGTATAGTTAGATAATTATATATTTTTTGAATAAAACAAAAATTATTTCATATAATTTGTTATCTTGTGAACATGAAAAAGTATTTTGTTTTTTAAAATTAACATGAAAAATTATTTTGTTTTTTAATTTAATTTTAAAATATAAAATATGAAATTGAATTCTAGTTAATTCATCATTCTTTTATGACATGTATATCATAAGACAAAGTATATAGTGATCAACAAAATCTATCAATTTTGTACTACCCTCATACACCTAAAATAAATTAATAATTATATGCTTTGGATCTAGGTGTCCTAACTTTTTATTAGGTTGGAAAATAATTTATTTTAAAATTTTTAAATATTTTAAAAATAAGAAAAATAATTTAACATTAATAATATTAATAATTGTTTAGGGTATCTTAATATGATAGTATCAAGGTTAAAGGTTTTCAATGAAAACAATAAAGAATAGGGTTTTGGCTTTTCTTTGGGAGGTTCAAGGTTCAAACGGGATGTGGGGAGTGTGTAAGGGGGTGTGTGTATGGTTGTGTGTTTGGCCCCTATTGATAAGCTTAGCTCTAAACCTCGAGAGATCATGGTGGGACGGGGAGGCCGAGATGCCCAGTCCTAACAGTGAGTGGTATGAGTTTTTTTACATTAATCAAATCTGGAAAATAATAAAGAATAGGTTTAAACAACAAATTAACATTCAAGAATTGTCCTGTCACATAGTGTTCACCATTAATTATTCAAATATTTTCTATTTAGTATCTATATGATGTTTATTATTATTTCATATAGTTATAAGCTTTCAAGTATCTATATGATGTTGATTATTATTTCATATAGTTTTAAAGTCATCTTCACTCTTTAGAAGAAGCTTTACCTAAATCTAGATATTATAAAATGCCTATTCTCTTCCTCCTACCAATATAATAATATTTTCCTTCCTATAATCTCAAAATAATATTATTTATTTAAAAAAATAAAATAAAAACTTAGTTTTTAAAATATTTTAAAAATAAGAAGAATAATTTAACGTTATATTAATAATAGTTTAGGGTATCTTAATATGATAAGTGTACAAATATTAAAGGTTTGTCAATGAAATTAATAAAGAACATGTTTGAACAAAAAAATAACACCCAAGAATTGTCAAGTCACATAGTGTTCACTATTAATTATTCAAACATTCTCTATTCGTATTGTATGTGATATTTATTATCATTTCATATAGTTATAAGTTTCTAAAAAAAGTCCAAATCGAAGTGAATCAAGTGGTCCTAAGAGGGTGAATCAGGTGCAAAAATTTGAGAACCAAAGTGTAGGGAACAAGGTGTAAAGAAAGTATTAGATAAATACAATAGGCATAATTGTATCTTATAAATTCAAGGTATATTTTTACAATAGGGAGGGGAAGGAGAGAACAGAGAAGGTGTTGGGCAAATATGACAAGCAAAATCATGCCTTGTAATATCAAGATATATTTTTGTAGCAAAGAGGAAATGAATCAAGTAAAGGATAAAATATTGAGTCTATGGTGGAGTAAAGGTTATTTAGAGGTGCTAAGTAGTTGGGGAGATAGAGAAGCGAAGGTTGGAGGAGCAGGGAGGTAATAAATTTACCCCAAAGCATTTGGATGTAAAATTGTGCCTAGGCAAGGCAGGGCATGATTTTACCTATAGATTTTTCCTTAAAGCAAGAAGGGACCCAAGTAGTACCTCCAACTAAGTTAAGTAGAGGCAAAATAGCTAGAAAAGCTAGAATTATATTTCTACAAGGGAACTCGTAAGTTAGAATAAAAAAATTTCAAGCATATAAGTAATAAAAGAAAATAATATGTTAGTAAACATAAAGGAAATAAAATTGTACTGACCCAAATTTTTTGTGCCCTTACCTTCAGGCTAAAGGATCCATGCCCGGAAGGGGGATGCGAGAAGGATGGGACAATACCTCGGACTGAGAGGCCCTTTGAAGGTCGCGCCTCTTGGGGGAGGGGTATAAGGGTGAATTTTTGATGGATGGTGGGGTTCACCAGGAAACTTTGAGTGGCAGTTTCCACGCCTAGGTTGAGAATGGGTTTGATGTGTTCATTTTATACTCAATCATTCATATCCCTAGGTTGGCCAAAATGAATCTAAGCTATTCTATATGAAAATGCCAATTTATATGAATACAAAAAGCATGAATGAATCCTAAATACCAGGAATATGTTAAATGAGAAAGAATGCACCTGATTTCGGATGTCTGATGAAGATTCTAAAGCTTGTAGGAGTCCAGATCGTCCCGAATATGACAGGATCATCTGCAATTGTACAGAATCATCCCAGATCACAGGCGATCATCTGAAATTAGACAAGATCATCGTCGATCTGACGAATTCATCAGACAAATTCGTCAGAAACCTGTAATCACAGAAATAGACACCAAAAACCAAAAATGCAACTGCAAGAATAATGCAAAATGATAGAAATGATAGTATAAATGCTTAACTGATAAATCTAGATAGCAGATTAAAGAAAATGCATTGTTTTAATAACTTATTTTAACTTTATCATGCATTTATGCTAAAATGAGGTGAACTCCAGGATGCAGAATGAAAATAAATCAAGCTAATGCATAATAAAATAAGGAAGGAAGATGAGAAATGCAAACTCAGGGCTCTGATTTCCCCCAATCTAAACTGCAATCGAGATCACCTCCAATCGTATGAGATCATCGCCGATCTATGATAGGATCATCTAAAATCATGTGGAATCACCTGCGATGATCCGAGCTTCCTCCAGCTGAAGCACAGTGAAATACTGCAATGAAAACTTAAAACTACGAGTGCAAACAATGGTAGATAGGACGTCTTAACACAACAAAGCTAAATGGCAGGGAAAATCAACCAGGGAGAGAGTCAAGAGGAGAGCCAGGGGGATAAACTAAGAAAATCCTAGTTTATATAGAATTAGGGGGAGGTTAGGAGGTTGGGGATCATCCCAATCTGGGAGATCTCCAACGGAGGAATCTCCAACTACGCAGACACGCTTCTGCCCAAGTTGGAGAGGTTGTTGAAACAGAAGCTAATTATGAAAATTTGGTTTTGGGACGAAATCGTCTGGACGTTCTATTCCAGATGAATTCGTTCGATCTGGGACGATTTCTTCTGATCGACGACGATATCGTCCAATGGTCAAAACAACTCCTAAAAATGGCACAAAAAATGGGGTGAGCGGTTAACGGGCGGTTTCGAGGTTAAAATTCAAATTTTTATCTTTTTACTGATGGTTTAACTGTGCCAATTTTAGGGTGCTACATTTTGCCCCCTCTTTAGCGAATTTTTCCGAAGAAAATGCGTTAAAGACGAGTTCTTCCCGCTTTACGAGAAAGCAAAATTTTATTCCATTTTTTAGACGACGATTCTAGGTCGAATCGTACGACTGCTTGCTATGGTGCCCCCTCCGTGTTTTTACCCAAATCGAACGTTTGAGGTAAAAGCGCGAAAAAGCAAAATTTAAAAAAAAAGTTGTTTTTAAATAAAATAGGAAAAATAGGGTAAAACCCTAATTCATTTTTACTATTCACTTTCACTGTTTTAGAGCTCTGTAGGCAAAATGGTGGAAACAACACACAGATCGACAGAGGTCCGACGCGGGTTGCGGGTAAGGATCTAAACTTGATGCATTATGTTTTTAATTTGATTTGTGTGATTTTTAATTTGAATTTTGACTATTTTTGGGGCATCGTGGCCATTTTTAGGCCATCGACGACGTCGGGATGAAATCGTCCCTATTTCATCGAAATCGTCCCTAGATCGTCGATTTCATCTAGGGTCGAAATCGACGAAATAGGGGCGATTCCGTCCAACAAGGGGCGATCCCCAAGTTGAGAAATCGGAGATGATTTCATCCTACCAAGGACGATTTGACTTAATTTAGTACGATATCATCCAATAATGGATGATATCATTTTTTTATAAGATGAAATTGATTTAACTGATTTTAATGATTATCTATTAATGATTTTTGTTGTTTTATTGTTTATTTTGCAGAGGGGATTACTAAAAAGTCAAGAATGGAAATACGGGGGTCTAAGAGATGATGTAGCCACGCTCGATCAGGCGGAGCGAGACCGACTATCGAAGGTTGGGCTACAACATGTGGCAGAGATGCCACAAATACCTACAGACATGGGGCTACTGACAGCCCTAGCAGAGAGGTGGTATCCGGGGTCGTCCTACTTTTGGCTACCAATAGGGGAGATGGCTCCCACTCTAGAGGATGTATGGAGGATCTTGAGGATCCCCATACATGGGCGGTTGATGACTCCTACGGCCAATCAGGGCCATGCCATGATGCGACTATGCGGAGACCCTAGCTTCACCCTGGAGAAGGGCGAAGTGAACATCGAGACATTGAGGTAGATGCCTGGGGCATCTCGATTGACTTAGGTTTTGGTAGGGGTAGTGGGTGGCCTACTGCTATGCCACCAGAGCGGATGTAGGTTACCATGGCTGCTCTCAGATGTGGTCTACGACATGAGAGACCATGGCTACAGGTTTTCTTGGGGTAGCTTTGTACTATGCCGCTTGTATAGGATCCTACACGGGGTCGTATACAAGGGAGGTCGATGTCTAGTACTGACATCGTTGCTACAGGTTTGGTGCTGGGAGCACATTGCGGTGCGGAGGCCGATAGGGCTTCCACTAATAGGGGTTGACCGAGAGAGACCCTAGGTTTTCTATTGGTGGCTCTAGAGAGGGTCACAATGGTGGATAGATCTGTCGATGTCCCGGAGGTTGCTAGACGACCTCATCCCTGACCAGATCACCTGGAGGCCATGGAGAGAGCATCCAGGGTGGGGAGAGGATGGACAGGAGTTGGCTCACATCAAGCGAGTCTTCTGGCTGAGGATGGAGCGGGGAGAGGTAGAGCTCCATCGCTATGACCAAGTTTTGAGGTAGTTCGATCTACAACAGGGGATCCCTTCTCTCAGAGACTATGAGTACTCCTGGACTATCCGGGATAGTACTACACTGAGTGGGGCTCCAGATATGCAGCGATTCTAGAGTCAGGATGCTGATGATGCCCCCATTCAGCCAGTGGATGGGGATGATGCTGGGGTCACAGATGGGTATGATGCCTGGTACGTAGGCATCCGCCCTCCTTGGATGATGAGGGCATAGGGTCCGATGCATGCTATGGTGCGACGAATGGGGAGGCAATGCCAGGCTACCATCGATGCAGCGAGGAGTCACAGAGGGAGGGAGCAGTGATAGTCTCCTCAGGAGAGACATCGAAGAGTGCCATAGGCTCCGGAGAGACCACAACAGCTAGAGAGGAGGGAGGAGGGGCTCCCTTCTTAGCAGAGGGAGAGGCCACCATCACTCAATAAGGGCAAGGGTATCGAGGTGGGGGAGAGCAACGAGATGGTGGCTCTCTAGGTGGAGAATGCCCACCTTTGGGCTCAGGTGCAGACACTGCAGGATGAGGCTACACGACTCAGGGCTCGGAGCGGAGGGGTGAGCACTCAAGATCTGGCATGGGCTATTGCTCAGACCACATTCTACCAGGGATTGTACTATCATGTGGTTCCAGAGGGGCAGAGGATACCGCTGCCAGCTAGCATTGTAGAGCCGATCATGATGGGGTCATCGAGGACATCCTCACGATCGATGTCGAGGACCCAAGACATAGCACGGACTCGATGGGACCACCTCCTCCACCTTAGGGCGGGAGAGGAGATGAGGCTGAGAGCTCGAGGGCTTCTCGAGACTAGCTGCTCTTTGGCTGTAGACTGTATATTTTTGAGAGGATTGAGTATGCCAGGGTATAGATTGTGGCATACCGATCTAGTTTTGATATGATGTACATAATTTTGATATATATATATATATGATCTTTTGTGATATGACTTGTCCATATGTTTTATGATGCTTTAAATTTTGAATTGTTGATTGATTATTCATGTAATTATGTCATTGGAAATAGTATAATTTTATGTCATGCTATGAAATTTAAATGAAATAATCTGATGTAAACAAATTGGTTGTTTGTGGTGTGATTTAATGAAAAAAATAAAGTGACTTCTAACAATAATTTCAAAGGACATTGTCGTTGTTATATGACCATTTCATGGAGTCGTCGCTCGCTAGGTCGTCAAGCTAATCCCAGTATAGAAATATTGCTAAAAGTAAAAGAGTGCTTAAGAGACTGTCTTAAGACTTTGTGTTGTGATGATGAAAAATGATGATGGTGATGATTTGTTTTCAGATTTTCATGAAAATATTATGCATGAAAAAAAAAATATGATTTTTGTTAGGCATAAAATTCCTAAGTGTGATAAAATTTTGAACAATTCCTTAGGAATTATACCATCGTTGCAAAAATTGAATGTTGACATAATGAAATGAAATAGAAAAAGGTGTTCGTTCTTTTTAAAGCACAATTGTGTAACATAATGATGTAAGCCATATGTTTTTATGAATTAAATAAATGGGAAATAAAATTAGAACAATGGTTTGCGCTAGGCATAGAATTATAGGTATAGACTTATACCATCATCGTGAAATCCAAAAAAGAAATAGTTTTATTGCATAATTGATTTTTGATTTTGAGATAAACAGAAAATATAAGATGAGGACTTGCGCTAGGCATAAAATTCCAGTTTAGGTTTTAGGAACTATACCATCATTGCGGAAGTCGAAAGTATATATAAACGTGACTTTATTGTATGGTTTTTGAATATGTTTTTGAAAGAAATTTTGGATTTTTGAAAAAAAATGTATGTAATTGTTTTTATACTAAAAAGATGTTCTCAAATAAGAAGATGAAATTATTCCAAAATATTTGCATAAATATTTTAAATTATCTCAAAGACAAAATGTAGATTTATAAGGAACCCTCATGTGCATATGTGAGTTCATTGTCGATCTTGATTTATCATAATGATACAAAATCTCTCAAATACAAATGTGTGTGCAATTGTATTGTTCATTTACCAATTTTGAGCAAGATAATTTGATACAAGTAATTTGAATTAACCAAATAAGTGTTCGTTGACCATGATTTATATGCATGTAACCGTACCAGACTACTATGTAAGTCGGGTCATCAAGAGCTAGCTGATCCATAAGCGGACATAGGTCTATACAAAAGAAGGTCGCTAATGTAACAAACATATCACCATGCTAGGAGTTACCCAAGGCCAAGCGGGTTGGGCACAAACCACCTATTATGGGGCTTACCTCATAGTTTTCGAATAATTGAGAATTCTAGGGATTCAAGCTCATTCACCCTTCTTTTCTTTTCAAGGGGTAGGGAAAGGGATTTATTGCATTTTGCTTTTTCTTTTCTCTTGCGCTTCTTTTCTTTTTTTTTTTTTTTTTGCTTGGAACCGAGATAATGCTGAAATATTGCTGAGATGGTACAAAATGATATTGAAATAATGCTTCTTTTTCTCATGATTTTTCTTGATTTTCTTTTTCTTCCTATACTAGGGATACTTGCTCGGATTGGCTGTAGAGCAAGGGATTTTTATTCTGGGCAGGGGTGAGCTTGTCCTTTTGTCAATTCTCAAAGATTCTAGACCATGTGCATGATAGGATAGCAAGGGAAACTTTTCGCTCAAGAAACCACTTTTACTATGTAGCATCATATTGAATTTGCAATGAAATCATTTTAATGTGAAGAGATGTACTTGGTTCAAGTAAATAACAAGATCAATTCTCTATGCTCAAAAATTTATTTAATTCAACTGTGGACTTTGATATAAGAGAGATTAATAATCATACCAAATAAAATCAAGATATTTATTCATGTGAGTGTGAAAGTGAGGGATTCCAAATAAATGCTAATTTATCCAAAATAATTGAAAATATGACTGCAATACTTCAAGAATTGATAGGTGCAAAAATAGAAAATGTTTTTGAAGATTTTGATGATTTTGATGTTTTTTATATTTTGGTTTTAATTTATGAATTGAAAGAATAAATAATATTACTGTTTTTGAAATTTTTATATGGATGACTAAAATGAAACAATATGCAAAATATATACAAATGATGAAATTACCATATTTATGCATAATAGCATTTAAGATGCATAATGTTCATAGGTTCTTTAAGATCTTTACCATCTAAGGTAGCTAATTTGTATGCTCCCGATCCAAATTTAGCAGTGATAATATATGGTCCAAGCCAGTTGGGCTCGAATTTACCTTTAAGATCTTTAGTTGCATTAGTATTTTTTTATTTTCTTTTAAGACAAGGTCACCGATCTCAAAGGATCGATGATGAACTTTCTTGAGGTATGCTCGTTTAAGCTTGTTCTGGTAGGCTCGAAGATGTTCCAAAGCATTGATGCGCTTCTCATCTAGGAGTTCCAGCTGACTAAATCTGCCAACATGATATTCATCTCCTACTTCAATATCTTGAAGTAGTAGAGCCAAAGAAGGAACTTCTAATTCAAAGGGAAAAACTGCTTCAGCGCCATAAACCAAAACAAAAGGTGAAGTGCCCGTGGGAGTGCGAATGCTAGTTCGATAAGCCCACAAAGCAGGATATAATTGAATGTGCCAATCTCGGCTAGATTTATTGACCAGTCTTTTGAGGATTTTAATTAATGTTTTATTAGATGCTTCTGCTTGGCCATTACCCTGAGGATAATAGGGAGTGGACCAACGATGTTGAATTTTATATTTTTGACATAATTTCTTGACATCTTTATTTTTGAAACAAGTTCCATTATCCGAGATGAGATTTGCAAGAATTTTGAACCTACAAATAATTTGATTAAAAATAAATTTGGAAACTTGGGTTCCAGTGCAAGAAGCTAAGGGCATAGCTTCAACCCACTTCGTGAAATACTCGGTGGTGGTTATGATGAATTTGTGTCCATCAGATGACACAAGATTGATTTTTCCAATGATGTCTAAGCCCCATTTTGAAAAGGGCCAAGGAGATGAAATAGCCTACAGTTCTTGTGCAGGCGCATGGACAAGGTCAGCGTGTTTCTGGAACTTGTCGCAATGGTGCACGTAATCATGTGCATCATTCTCCATGGTAGGCCAAAAATATCCTATCCTAAGGAGCTTCTTAGCAATGGCGCTACCACTAAAGTGTCCCCCACAAGATCCATCGTGGGCTTCACTCAAAGCTGATCTAGATTCTTCTAGATTCAAACATCTTAGTAGGATACCTTCAAAAGATCTCCTATATAACGTATTGCCAATTATTACGAAGTGACTTGCTCGTCTACGCAATAACCGATGCTGGTTTCTATTAAAACCTTCAGGGAAGGTCCCATTTTGAAGAAAATTGAATATATCAGTGTACCAAAGTTCAGGAGTAGTTTCGTTGATTAGAAACACATCCAAAGGTTCTAAGCATGATTTATTTGAAGTGGGTTCCTGGAGTCGATGAATAATGATGGTAGCATATTCATCATCTAACTCCAAGGGTAAAAGAGATGCAGCTGCAGCCATAGCGTCAGCCGCATGATTATTAGTTCTAGGAATAGCTTCCAAGGTAACTTGATCAAATAAAGATATTAATTGTAATACATATGCTTTATATGGGTGCAATTTATCATCTCTGGTCTGATAAACATCATTAATTTGATTTATAACAAGTTGAGAATCATCAAAAACTAATAGATTTTTAATTTTCAGTGCCAAGGCTGCTCGTAGGCCAAGGATTAGAGCTTCATATTCAGCAGTATTATTAGTACAAGCAAACATTAATTTAAAGGACAGAGGTATAAGATGTTTCTATGGAGATATTAAAATAATACCTGCACCAGCCCCACTCATGCATCGGGCTCCATCAAAGTATAAGGACCATTTCTCTGGATGGTCTGCCTCTAGTTTAAGGCATTCATCAAGAAACTCAATGATGAGGGGGTGGGTAGACTCTAAGGGTGCAACAACTAATTGATCTGCTATGATTTGACCCTTAACAGACTTTTGTCCTATAAACATGAGTTCAAAATTGCTTAGAGCAAGAACCCACTTTGTTGTGCGACCAGATAAATAAGGTCGACTCATGAGATACCGCAAGGGATCGGATTTAGCAATAACGTATGTTTTTTGACTGAGCATATAATGGCATAGTTTCTGTGTAGAAAATACGATTGCTAGACATAACTTCTCTAATGTTGTGTAGCGGGTTTCATAACTAATTAATGTTCTGCTAATGTAATAATTAGCACGCTCTCTCTTCTCATCATCAAGTTGAGCTAACATAGCTCCTAAGGCAAAATCTGAAGCAAAAATATACAAGATAAATGGGTGATCAGGTCTAGGTGGTGAAAGCACAGGCGGGTTAAGAAGATATTGTTTGAGGAGTTCAAATGCTTCCTGACATTCATTGTCCCAATGGAAAGAGACATCCTTCTTAAGAAGCTTAAGAAAGGGTCTAGTTTTATCTGCCAGCTTATCGATGAAGCGATGGATAGCTTGAAGCTTACCTTGTAAACTCCGTAATTCAGATATATTTGTGGGTGCGGGCATATCAGTGATAGCCACAATCTTGAGAGGGTCAATTTCGATGCCACGTAAAGAAACTATAACCCCCAATAATTTACCGGACTTAACTTCGAATATACATTTGGCTGGATTCAATCGGATAAGGTATTCCCTTAACCGATTAAATACTTTTCTCAAGTCATCTAAATGGTCATCTTCGTTAATAGAACGAGCTATAATGTCATCTACATAATCATGTAGTATATCATGCATCATATCATGAAAGATATAAGTCATGGCTCGTTGATAGGTTGCACCTGCATTCTTTAATCCGAATGGCATCACTTTCCAACAAAAGGTCCCCCACGGGGTAATAAAGGTTGTTTTAGCCTGATCTTCAGGAGCTATCCTGATCTGATTATAACCAGAAAATCCATCCATTAAGGATATCATTCCACTCCCAAAAAGTAAAATCAATGATCTGATCCATATTGGGAAGAGGAAAATCATCTTTAGGGCATGCAACATTAATATCTCTAAAGTCTGTGCAAACCCTAACCTTAGTAGCTTCTTTCTTAGTTACTGGAACTACATTCGAGATCCATTCAACATAATCAATGGCTTGTATAAAAATAACATTTAAGAGTTTTTCTAACTCCCATTTGACCAATAAGGCCACTTTAGGATGCATTTTTCTAAGTTTCTGTTTAACAGGTTTAGCATCCGGATGGACTACTAGGTGATGCATAACTACAGAAGGGTCTAATCCTGGCATATCTTCATATGTCCAAGAAAATACATCTTCATATTCTTTAAGAAATGCAATGTATTTATCCTATTTTTCTTGACTCAATTCTGATCCAATGTTGATTATGTGAGGATTATCCTCAGTTCCAATGTTAATTTTTATGACATTTTCTACTTCCATGTGTAGATCTTTCTCAAAATTAGGTGGGGTGGGTGAGACGCCCAATTCCTATAATTCTGCCAAGGTTAGCTTGGATAATTCGTCTTGAGGAGTCGTGGCCTCAATCTGGGCTATACTAGGTATAGAGCCATCAAAATAAAATTCATTATGTAATAATTCTTCAACGGAGACATCATGGAAGATATCTCCCTCCAACTCATCGTCGGATTCAGTGATCATCTCAGGGTAAGCTATAGATAGCATATTACATGTAAATGGCTTATTCATTAAATGCAAAGCATCACGTTTATCCAAATAATCTTGGTAACACATGAGTTGGTCATCATCCTCAAATGGGAAGGGCTGACCCTTACTAGGAAATAGGCCCACACCACATCGGGCGGGCCACGGTTCTACCTCAAAAGGTTCTTTCATACCATTTTGGAAAGGTCCTAAACCTTTCCCTTTATATCCCAATTTAAGCATTATAGATTTGGCTTTGATATACTCATTAGTAAAATAACATCGAGCATATCCATCATAATGAGTCTTGATGTTTGTGGGTATTCTACCCTAGTCATATCCCTTATAAACAAAAGCACAGCTCCCGACTTGGTAAATACTTCCCATAGGCTATGGGAGGCCCAAGGTATGAGGAGATGGTGGCAAATTATTTAAAATAAGGGAATCTTGCATAGAAGCATTCGTTTTCTCTGATATAAGAATTTTAGATAAATCGGGTAAGAGCTCGTCAGTAAGAGCATAAGAGGTAGAAGGAACATTTCCTACGTCTTCTGATGCGGAAACTATGCCTTTGGTGGATGTAGATGTTGTAGAGATGTCGATGGATGGGCCTATTATAGGTATAGAAGTTATAGGAGTAGAACAAGAGGCATCGGTTGTGGGATTAGGATCTTTTTGAGGTCCTAATGTGGTTTGTTCAGAGGATGGTTGAGTTGTATGTAGGGGTGGAACTGATGGAGAAGAAGTAGATAGCATTGTGGGTGTGTGTTTCACACGTTTAGATGGGTAACGAGAATTAGGATGTGTGGATGATAGAGCAGGGCAAAATTGAACTCCAACAAGTTCTGCCAAAGCACACATATCAAAGGGTCTAGGATCACCATGAATGGTAACCAACTGATTCTTAAATTCGAATTTAACACATTGATGTAAAGTTGAGGGAATGGCTCGCATCGCGTTGATCCAAGGGTGACCCAAGAGTATATTGTATGATGCAGGGCAATGTACAATAAACACGATCGTATCCAAGGTTCTCGGACCAACCTGCAATGGAATGGTAATAACTCCACACGTTTCTTGTGTTTCGTCATTGAAGGCTTTTATGATCATATCAGTTCTTTTCATTTCATCACTTCTAAACCCAAATCTTTGGTAGAAGTCAAAAGTGCAGATGTTTAAAGATGAACCATTATCAATCAAGACTCGTTTAATCTGCTACATCTCCAATTAAGGCAGTAATATATAAGGGGTTATCCTTATGTAAACTATGTTGAGGTATGTCTCTATCCCGAAAGTCAATACAATCAACTTCACGAGTTATTATAGTATTAGCCATGGCTTTAGGTTGAATGTATTGTGGTACCATCATCTGGCTTAATGTGAGCATTAATTCATCTCTATGTGTAGGAGAAGATCTTAAAAGGTCCAAAAGAGAAATTCTAGCTGTAATATTTGATAGTTGTTCATTAATATTATAAGGAGGTTTAGGTTGAACATTAGGTGCCTGATTCCCTTTATTAGGAACTTTCAAAACAAATGGAGTTGATCCATCATTCGCATTTGATCTTGTTGAGATTTTTGAGCCCGTTGTCTAGTAACATCTCTGATGGTACCCACAATATTATTCTACGGATGATGAATGGGTCTTGGTCTAGCATTTATGGCTTGCTCATTAGAAATTAATTGGCGGGACGATGGTCTAGTAGTGACTCTTCTTGGAAATGGTTCTTCTGGAACCATATGACTTGTGATAGGGTGAATAGTATCCGATTCATCTTCAGAACTATTCGATTGATTTGATGTGATTTCCATATCACTCTCAGTCTCATATTCTGTATCACTGAGATCAGGTGTCTGGATATTGTATAGAGGCCTAGTTGTGACCACGGATAAAGTTGTGTCAAATATTTTTGGCTCATGAGTGGGTAAATGCCCACTAATAGTTCCTACATATCGGGCAGGAGGGGGAACATTATGATGTTCAATTTGATTAGCCACTTCCTTGCCATGTTTTGGTAAAGGATGTTGAAATATGTCCAATGACTGATTGGCATTCGATTCTGGCTTTGTGGGATGTTCTTTTGAGCATTATTAGGAGGATTTTTCTTAGGTTGAAAGGCTTGCACCTCCATCTCATTGTTATCAATCAAGTCCTGTATTTTATGTTTTAATATTTTACAAGAGTTGGTAGTGTGTCCAGGTCCTCTATGGAAGTCACAGTGTAAATCAGCTCTGTATCCGGGTATAGTTGGATCAGGTTCCCGGATATTTGGTAATTGAATCAAACCTCGTTCTAATAATTGCGGGAGAATAGTTGATAAAGGTTGATTTAACCTAGTAAATTCTCGAGGAGGTTTATCGGGAGGTTTCAGTATAAACTTCTCCGTTGTCTTCGCAACATTAATAGTAGCAATATTTCTACTATCAGTGACTCCATCACCCACAACTTGTTTATTTTTATATTGATTTCTGGATGTTTTCTCATCGTCTTTCTTTTTAAGTTGTCCTCTCCTAATGAGAGCATCTTCCACTCATCTGGCTAAGTCTATAGCCTAATCGAAGGTGGTCAAGGTAGCAGTTGATAACTCGTAAGATAGTTGCTCTTGCAAATTATTAATAAAGATGTCCAACATCTCCCTATAAGGCAACACAAAGTGCAATTTTCCTATCAATTGCCTCCACCTAGCTAGGAAATCAGCAAAACATTCATCTTTGTCTTGTTTTAAGTTGTACAAGTCTTTAATGGTCACATGCCTTTCGATGTAGGCACTAAATTGATGAACAAAGGACTCAACGGTTTCTTCGAAATTCCTCAAAGAATTAGTGGGTAATTGATAATACCACTCCAATGCCATTCCTCCCAAGCTCTTTGGGAACATTTTTAGTAATAACAAGTCATCATGTGATATATCATGACATGCTATCCTAAACATACGAAGATGCTCTATGGGATCTTCCATTCCTTTATATATGGGCAAGACAGGCATAGGAAAATGTTTAGGATACGATTGTGCTACAACTATAGGATCTAAAGGCTGACTACACATCTCTCGATAATTGTACGAGGGACGGTAGGGATCTATCTGGTCCATGCGGGAAACTAACTGTTTCACCACGGCTTCAAGATTGCTAGTTTGTCCACCATATTGGTTCGGTGGGACATAGGCATGGGATTTATGAGTGTATGATGGTGTGACATAAGGATTAGATGCTATATTGCTATTATGCAAAGTGTTGGTAGGAAGAGTATTATGAAGAGGATTTGTAATAGTATTATGTTGTATCCCAGATTGTTGGTAATTGGTGTTTGGTTTTGTTTTGGGTTTTTGCTGATTTGAGGTATGTTGCTCAATAGCTTGGCGAAATAGAGCAGTAAATGATGGTTTCTTTTGTGCGGGAATAGCCCTAGGCTTGCTAACAAGCACTTTAGATGGTTGGGTAACCTGTTGTTGTTGCATGTTCTAGATTATAGCTGCCATATCCAGATTGGATGGTCCAGATTGATCACTCTCTTGATCAATAAAGGACAAGGGATTAGTGCGTGTGTGAAATACGTCTTCTAGAGTTGCTTGAGTGTCACTAATTTGATCCTTGTCCATATGGACTGCTCTATTAAAAACACCAATATTAGTATTAATGAACTTCCAGAATTGTTCCATGTTTTCAAAAGTGACAGCTCCTCCCGGAGACATTTTAGGGGATGAGGATCCTTCCTCTCTAACATTTTCTTCTTGTTCATTTCTTACAGCAAGCTCCTCTTCTTGCTGGTCTAGGATTTCTTCTTCCTGGACTTGGTCCTCAGGAAGGACATTTTGGTCAATTAATGGTTTTCCTAACCAATCTTCTTCTTCTTCGGTTTGTTTTCCATTCCTAAGTCTAGGCATTGTGCTAAACTTAGGTTTTAGCAAATATATATACTTATATATATGTGCGATAGGGTTGAGAGGTATATATTTTAACTATATACCTACTATAATACTTAAAAGGAAATGTTTTGTTTTTTGTTTTGTTTTGTTTTTATTGTTTTTGTGTTTTATAATATTATTATAAAGATAACAAATAGCATTCTAGTTGCAAAAAAAAATAACAATAGTAAAAAGAATGACTTAGTTTTCTATAAATAGTTTATGGATATCATTAATAGGATCAAGTTCATCAGGAGTCATGAAATGCTCCTCTTCAAATTGGAAATGGTTTTTCAAGAATTTGACAAAGTGTGCTATAGTAATATGATCTGTTTCGGATTCTGACCTATAGAAATAAAGTTCATGGCAATACTCTCGATACAACACAGCTCTAGGAACTCTATTCCATATTTTTCTATCCGTAAGAACGACTTCTTGATCCTCTATACGAGATAGAAACTTATGTACTACAACTGCGTTCTCAAGGTATTCCTCAAAGGTGTATAATTCTGAAGACACAAGTGCTCTTTTATCGGCTAACCACCTATGGCAAGCTCTCTGAAGTTCATGGTACAAAGTCACCTGATCAGGATCCAGGATTCTATCTAGGACAAACCTCTTAATTTGTCTAAGTTCTATAGATCTGGATTCAATGATACCCAATCTCCTATCAAGTTCGTCCCACAAAGGTTGGACCCTATTTGTTTGAGGTACTCTAAGTACAGAAGTAATCTCTATGGCCGTTAATTGATTTTCAACATTTATGATGACAGCTCGTCTTCTATTATAATCTACCATCTAAATATGACATGCAACTTTAACAGTTTTATAATGATTCTAGATGTTCTTAATAATATATTTTTTTTTTGGATTGTTTTCAAAAGGTTTTTAGTTTCACGTCGGGTTCACCAAAATGTACTGACCCAAATTTTTTGCGCCCTTACCTTCAGGCTAAAGGATCCATGCCCGGAAGGGGGATGCAAGAAGGATGGGACAATACCTCGGACTGAGAGGCCCTTTGAAGGTCATGCCTCTTGGGGGAGGGGTATAAGGGTGAATTTTTGACGGATGGTGGGGTTCACCAGGAAACTTTGAGTGGCAGTTTCCACGCCTAGGTTGAGAATGGGTTTGATGTGTTCATTTTATACTCAATCATTCATATCCCTAGGTTGGCCAAAATGAATCTAAGCTATTCTATATGAAAATGCCAATTTATATGAATACAAAAGCATGAATGAATCCTAAATACCAGGAATATGTTAAATGAGAAAGAATGCACCTAATTCTGGATGTCTGATGAAGATTCTGAAGCTTGTAGGAGTCCGGATCATCCCGAATATGACAGGATCATCTGCAATTGTATAGAATCATCCCAGATCATAGGCGATCATCTGAAATCAGACAAGATCATCGTCGATCTGACGAATTCGTCAGACGAATTCGTCAGAAACCTGTAATCATAGAAATAGACACCAAAAACCAAAAATGCAACTGCAAGAATAATGCAAAATGATAGAAATGATAGTATAAATGCTTAACTGATAAATCTAGATAGCAGATTAAAGAAAATGCATTGTTTTAATAACTTATTTTAACTTTATCATGCATTTATGCTAAAATGAGGTGAACTCCAGGATGCAGAATGAAAATAAATCAAGCTAATGCATAATAAAATAAGGAAGGAAGATGAGAAATGCAAACTTAGGGCTTTGATTGCCCCCAATCTAAATTGCAGTTGAGATCACCTCCAATCGTATGAGATCATCGCCAATCTACGACAGGATCATCCGAAATCGTGTGGAATCACCTACGACGATCCGAGCTTCCTCCAACTGAAGCACAGTGAAATCCTGCAATGAAAACTTAAAACTACGAGTGCAAACAATGGTAGATAGGACGTCTTAACACAGCAAAGCTAAATGGCAGGGAAAATCAACCAGGGAGAGAGTCAGGAGGAGATCCAGGGGGATAAACTGAGAAAATCCTAGTTTATATAGAATTAGGGGGAGGTTAGGAGGTTGGGGATCATCCCAATCTGGGAGATCTCCAACGGAGGAATCTCCAACTATGTAGACACGCTTCTGCCCAAGTTGGAGAGGCTGTTGAAACAAAATCTAATTATGAAAATTTGGTTTTGGGATGAAATCGTCTGGACGTTCTGTTCCAGATGAATTCGTTCGATCTGGGACGATTTCGTCTGATCGGCGATGATATCATCCAATGGTCAAAACAACTCCTAAAAATGGCATGAAAAACGGGGTGAGCGGTTAACGGGTGGTTTCGGGGTTAAAATTCAAATTTTTATCTTTTTACTGATGGTTTAACTACGCCAATTTTAGGGTGCTACAAAAATAACAAACACAAAGGAAGGCTTAGGGAGATAGAATAACAACTAAGAAGAGAGTGGATATCTCTCCTAACTTTCCAATATGACCTCCAAACCTCCAAGCAAGAGTACCAATGAGAAATTTATCAAGAGAGAAATTGAATAAACAGAGAGCCATAATTTTATTAGCTAAAAGTGATTCTTGCAAAATGAGACCTAAAGACCTCAATTTATAACTTTTTTGGTCTTATATGGAAGGGCTTGAGGAATTCATGTCTAATGGGAGAGGTAAACAAGGTGGTTGCATTTGAATCTTACAAATCTAAAAATGGTATTCCTTGGAAAACAAGTGTGGGGGTGGGTGTCCGAAGGGAATGGTGCTATAAATGTCCCAAAGCCCAAAAGGGGACGGAGGATCCAAGATTTTATGTATTTATCCTTAGAGCATAGAATCATAGGTTAGTTTTTGATACCATGATTCTACAAATATAATTTTTTTAGGCCAATTGGATAGGGACAACGGAATGCTTTAAAATCTACGTGGGAAAGGTTTGAGCAAGAAATCATGGTATGATCTGAGAATGAGAACCTACAATTTTGCTTGAAGAGAAAAAAAACTTAGGATTTGATGTAGGAGCATCTGGGTGAATGAGCTATCTTTCATCATCGAATAAGAAGAAGAATGAGAATAAGAAGAAGAAGAAAAAAAAAAAAGAAACAAAGAAAAAAAAAAGAAAAGAAAAGGGAAAAAGGTGATAGCTTTAATAAAAATAAAAGAAACAATAAAGTAGTTTATTAAAGAAAGCAATCAAGAAACTTTCTTTAGTTAGTTAGGAAATAGTATTTAAATAAAAAGAGAGTTGTAGAAAGAAACCAAGGGGTAGTTTTAGATGTGAATTGATTAGTGCAAGGTGTGTGAGGGAAGTGTAATTCAAGCGGTTGAGACTACGATATTGTGATGGTTGTTTGTTTAATGTAAGATTTTAATTGAAAGTATTCAAGAAAGAAAAATAGAGTTGTGCACAAGAGAGTAGTTGCATATTTTTTTTTCTCTTATCATGTGTAAGTTATCTTGCTTGGAGGTGCAACCTTAATTGGTTTTCACGTCTAAGACTACGCTAGGCTCTAAGGTTGAATAGACCAAATTAAGTTTCTACCAAGTTTTATGGATACTAGGGACAAGTTGACTCAATTTGATGGATCAATTTTGGGTGTCTATATTTGCTTCTTTTTTATGCATTTATGGTATAAGATATGCATAAAAACTAGTTGTAGATGCCCCCAAGTTTGAGGAAAACAATTTTTGAAAGGTTATAGGGTTAAGATGAAGGGGTGGTGCAAAAATCATGTAATTTTGAGCACTTTGAAAATTTTGCAATATTATGGGGCATTAATTACACTAATACCCCCATCCAGGGTGCCCCTCGAGTTTTAGAGGGGATTTAAAGGCCCTTGAGGAAAATCAAAATGGATCAAAAGGATGGAAAAAAGAGGAGAAAAGAGGAGAAGAGGAAATATAAAGAGAGAGGGGTGGGGTAAAAATGGTAGGGTGGGTAAAAAAATAATTCATTTTTACCCTACACAAGAGAAGGAGAGCTATGAATAACCATGACACTTCTAGTCCATCATTTTGTGATTACGAGAGGTAAGGCAGGATCAGTAGGAGCAAGAGCTTAAGAGGAGCTCTAGGATGCTCTAGTGCAAGCAACACACTATAGGATATTCTAGCGGAGCAACAACAACCATTACTAACACTAAGGAGCACATAGAGTTAGAGTAGGAGTTGATCACGAACAAGGATGATATCATGCTCTATGGATATGTCCCCACCACAATTACCACTAAATACAAGAGGAGGAGCGAGAGAGAATACCTATTAGAGCTAGAGGAGAGATAGGAGAAAGGTGCTAATTTTAGATTGTGGCACTCCTCTCAGGAGATTATGTAGATGGTTGAGTGTGCCAATTTTGGATTGTAGAATATCAGTTCATCTGGAGCTATGTATTATTGAGGAAACTGATGATATAGAGATAATTTTGATGAAATGAATGTTATATGATACATGATGATTGATAAATGATGAATTGTGTTAAGTAAATTTAATTATGAAATAATAAATGTTGTAAAAGATGATAAAAATGAAATATTGACTATAGATTATAGGCTAAAATGATAAGGGATGAGAGAAAAATAAGACTATATTACGAGATACTGCAAATATGAACAACTAAAAGGATGCAGTGATCAAAAGGGATGAAAAAATCATGAGTAGCAACTCAAAATGGAATATGTCACTATGGAGATAGTCTATGTAACTAGGATAAATGTAGGTCACATGGGATCAATGTGACCAAGATATGTAGTGATCAAAATAATAGTTTGTGTGATCAAGGTTAGTTTAGCTTGCATGGGACCAATGTGACCTAGGTCAGCATTCACCAAAAGAATGGTCTATGTGACCAGGGTCAACATAGGTCGTATGAGACCAATGTGACCAAGGCCAACATTAGTATAAAAGAATGGTATGTGTGACCAAGGATGGCATTGACCTAAGAGAATGGTCTATGTGACCAGGGTCAGTGTAGGTTGCATGGGACCAATGTGACCAAGACCAATTTGTGACCAAGGTTAGCATAGGTCACATGCGACAAATGCGACCAAGGCCAGTATTGACCTAAAAGAATGGTTTGTGTGACTAGGGTTAGCATAGGTTGCATGGGACCAACGCGACTAAGGCCAATATTGACATGATAAATTGGTATTTATGACCAAGGTTAGCATATGTTGCATGGGATAAATATGACCAAGGCCAACCTTGACCAAATCAAATGGTCTGTGTGACTAGGGTTAGTGTAGGTTGCATGGGACCAATGTGACCAAGGCCAACATTGACCAAAATAATTATCTATGTGGCTAGGAGATGTAGTGCCTTGTTGAACATTTTGAGTCCTCTAAGTCAAAGTTGTCATTGATGTCACTTCATAGAGTTATCACTCTTATCAAAGGATTCGTCAAGAAATAAAGTCGCCCAAGTTATCCAAGAAAAAGCTTCATCAGTGCAAAAGTGAAAGGAAAAAGGCTCCATAATATTTTAATATTATTGGGAGCACAGGTTAAGCGATTGGTCCATAAAAACCCAAGATGGGTTATTGCAAAGGTTAAAAAGGTAAGGTTTAATTATTATTTTTAAATAACCTAAGGGTTTTAAAAATAATAATTAATTAACAAAGGTTTTAAACCTTGTGCTTTCGATTTTGAGCGTCGAAATTATTAGAGGACAAAACTTTATTTATTTAAAGCCCCCTTCAAAACATTACAATTATCCTTGCAATATTTTGTGAGAGAAGGGCATGCAAAATAAAGCTCATGCAAAATATTTTCACGATTTCAAAGCAGCTAAAAAAGGGTTTGCATGAAGGTTTCAATCGCATAGGCGGGTGTGGCCTAGCGGCTCATGTACTGCGTGAATAGCAAGAGAAATGCATTCAAATCACATCGAGGAGGCTGGCAGAGTTGTAAAGCGCATGACACGTGTTTTGAGATTTTAAAGGGCGACGAAGGCTTTTGTGTTAATTCGTACCCTTTGAGGCACGTGAGGGATTGTGGCCCAATGATGACTTGACCACGGGCAAGGCATTGGTAGAGGAGGCATCGAGGTATTGAATCTCGTCGAGGGCAAGGCAAGTGAATTTAATTTTTGATTTTGTTTAATATTTAAATTTTTGCCAAGGTTGCCTAAGGAGAAATAAGGATATGGTATGCCTTAGGAAAGATAGAGATTTTTGAAGATTTTATTTTTGAAAGTGTTGGACATTTTGAGTCCCTAAGCTAAAATGTTTTCATTGATGTCAAAAGGTTATTTGATGTCAAAAGGATCTATGATGGTATGCACTATGTTTTGTGAAAGTGCAAGGAAGGGTTTTTATCAAAACCAAGGTAGACAAAATAAAAGGTTTTATTTTAAACCATGGATGGCAAATTTGAAATGGATTTTTCTTAGAACCCAAGTTGGCTTTTTGTTTCGAAAAAGGTGCCTCGGTGATGGAGATATTTAATTTTAAAGGTTTAGTTTAAATTTTAATTTATTTAAAATTTAAATTTAAATTTTAAAATTAAACAAAATGTTTTCCCTCCCTTTTTCATCGACGTCGACATTATTTCTTCCCCCATCCGTTTCATATATAAAAGGTGCCATTAATGCTAAGCTAAGTCTAAGTTCCGAATTTGAATATCAATAAAATCCTTTAATATTTGCCCTTTCGAATTCGAGGATTCACATGCCACGTGATTGGAGGAAGCGTTGGTCAAAAGGGTCAAAGTGATTTGGGTGCTTCAAGGGAGAGAACATGGTTTTACCTCCAAGTGGGAGGTCTAGCCCACACGGTGGGCGGAGAGAGCGCTAAGGCTCGCGGCTGCTAGGTCGGGGGTTCGAACCACCCGAACACCACTTTTGCCAAGGTATGAAAATCGTGTAATATTTGTGGGCACCGCAATTTTTGGGAAAGGTAAATATTTCATTTTACCTAAGGTTCCTATGCGCCGGTTTTTGAGGAGATTGTTTTGAAGTGTTTAGTGGCTATGCTTTGAAGTTTATTGAGTGTGGGATATTATCTTTGAAGTACAAAAGTGTTAAAGAAGGATATAAAATATTTTATTTTACTTTTTATGGTATAAGTGGTTTTGGGAGTGACAAGGTTATGCAATGTTTTGATTTACTTTATTTTATGGTACAAGTGGTTTTAGGAGGGATAAGGAAGTTGTGCATTAATTATTAAGAAATTTTTCTAAGTAAAAGCCTTGGTAAATATTAGTGAGAAGTGGAGTAATGTCGATTATTTTGGGTTTTTCTAACCCTTGTGAAGATTGGCAAAAGAATATTCTGATTGTGGCAGATTTCCAAAGAGGCTTCTTCATATTCATAAAAGGTATGGGCACATTCTCCTATTGATTGATTATGGTGGTTGATTTTTGAAATATAACTGGAGAGAAAATGATTGATTGTGGTTTCCTTTTCGAAAGTGGCTGGTTGAATGCTTCAAGGTTTTCTGGTTTGAGAGTTGTGATTAAGCCTTGTTTTATAAGCATTATTGTTGAAGCCCATTGGTTATGCAAAAAACTTGAAACTTGAGTTAGAGAAGAACATGAGTATCTTTGTTATGTGAGATTTGTGGTTGAGCATTGTTGGAAAAATTTTGAGTTGGTTGATACATGCTTGGACTAGGTTTTGTGAGAAAGGATTGACCCTTGAGGTGATTGGTTGAGTTGATTTGATTGAGCCTAGTCAAGTGATTGTGTGAAGTGGTTGTTCAAGTTCCTAGAAACAAACTTTTCTATGAGATTGATTTGAGTTAAGATTGAGATTTGAGAATAGAACATATAGAGTCTCTAACAATTCTTTTTATGCTTCTATGAGATTTATTTAAGTTGAGATTGGGATTTGAGAATAGAACATATAGAGTCTCTAATAATTCTCTTTATGCTTCAATGAGATTGATTTGAGTTGAGATTGGGATTTGAGTATAGAACATATTGAGTCTCTAACAATTCTCTTTATGCTTATATGCGATTGAGTTGATATATTGAATGACCATTGAGCTTAGAACATATTGAGTCTCTAACTATTATCTTTATGATTATATGTGATTGGACAAGTTCTATGTGAGTTTGTTAAGTAGATTTAAGACAAGTCTTTTAGAAGGCTTGTGGGTTGATTTGAGTAAGCTTTTGTGAAAGCTTGCTATGCAAATTTGAGCAAGTCCTAGAGAGGACTTATTGAGCAGATTTAGAAAAGTTCTGTGTGATCTTGTTGAGTATATTTGAGCAGGTTCTATGTGGACATGTTGAGAAGATTTGAGCAGGTTCTATGTGGACCTGTTGAGTAGATTTGAGCAGGTTCTGTGTGGACCTATTGAGTAGATTTGAGCAGGTTCTGTGTGGAATTGTCGAGAAAATTTGAGCAGGTTATGTATGTGCCTATTGAACAGATTTGAGTAGGTTATGTGTGGACTTGTTGAGAAGATTTGAGCAAGTTTTGAGTGGACCTAGTGAGCAAGTTTGTGCTATACCGAATGAACTGTGTCTAGTGGAGATTTGAGTGGACTTGTACTAAATCGGTTGGACTATGTTTAGTGCAAGAGATTGAGAAAAATTGTACTAGATTGAATGTATTGTGTTTAGTATAAGAGATTGAGTAGAGTTGTGCTAGACTGACTGAACTATTTTTAGTACAATATTGAGACAAAGCTTTAGAGGTGACAGAGTACAGAGGATAGAGTCTCAGTGGATAGAGATCCAGTAGCCAGGACAATTGAAGACAGATGTGAGTGAGGAGTCTTCAAGTGGAGATAGATCCACTAGTTAGTACAACATAGAGACAAAGTCTTCTAGAAGATTACTTGCCAAAGCTGAAGGAGAAAGATTTATCCTATGGAATAGATCCATGAACTTGAGATTAGGGGATCAACATCTCATTTGAACAGAAGTCCATAAACATTGTAATTGGGAAGAATTCCCAAGAGATTATTTGAGAAATATTTAGAAGAAATATTTTCTCTGTGGAGGTAGCCCCCATTGGGTGAACCATGTTAAAATGATGTCTCTCATGTGTGTGATGATTTTTGTGATGTTTACTGTTTCATTAATGCTGATGCTACTATTTGGGAAAAAGTTTTATGTTATACTGTTCACCCCCTATTAGTATAAGCACATGTTATTTAGAAAGGGTAGCATATTATATATCATTGGAAAGCATTTTGCAAGGGCTATTTGATTAACTTGCTTAGAAGGATAAATAAGGTGTGTGTAAAGATATATTTTTGGTTTTGTAAAAGAGGTTCAAAAGTGAGTTTGAGTTATTCCTTTTCAAAGGGAATTATTTCTTTCATGAGAGGACATGGTGAATTTTATTTGAGTAGGAGTAATAAGGTGTTATTGGGATATTATTTTTATTGTTGTGATATTACTCAAGTCCTCTAACCTCCTTGTGCTTGATATGGAAATATTTAAAAGTGTGTTGAGTTTGATAGATTTTGTGGACAACTCCTTGGCATAAAAAATGTATGGGCAATATTCTTCATTGACTTGTTTGGGTGATTGATTTCTAAAAATATCATTGGAGAGAAAAGGCTTGATTGTGGTTTCCCTTTTTGAGAGTTGATTGGTTTAATGCTTCAAGGTTTTCTAGTTTGAGAGTTGTGATTAAACCTTATTTTATAAGCATTATTGTTGAATCTATTGGTTGTGTGAAAAACCTAATTTAGGATTTGAGAAGATCATGAGTATCATTGTTATGTGAAGAATATTTTATAAGCATTTTCATTGAATCCAATTGGTTATGCAAAGAACTTGAACTTGAGTTAGAAAAGAACATGAGTATCATTGTTATGTGAGATTTGTTGTTGAGAATTGTTTGAAACATTTTGAGTACATGCTTGGACTAGGATTTGTGAGAAATGGTTGTTCCTTGAGGTGATTGGTTGAGTAGAGTTGATTGAGCCTAGTCAAGTGAGTGTGTGAAATGATTGTTCAAGTTCCATGAAATAAACTATTCTATATTATGAATTGAGTTGAGTTTGATATTTGAGTATAGAATATATTGAGTCTCTAACAATTCTCTTTATGCTTCTATGAGATTGATTTGAGTTGATAGTGAGATTTGAGTTTAAAACATATTGAGTCTCTAACAATTATCTTTATGATTCTATGTGATTCAACAAGTTTTGTGTGGATTGTTAAGTAGATTTGAGGAAAGTCTTTGAGAAGTCTTGAGGATTTATTTTGTGTAAGTAGAAGCTTGCAATGCATATTTGAGCAAGTCCTAGAGAGGACTTTTGAGCAGATTTTGGTAAGTCCTAGAGAGGACTTGTTGAGCAAATTTGGACACATTCTGAGTGAGCTTGTTGAGAATATTTGGACAAGTTCTAAGTAAGATTTTTGAGTATATTTTGATAAGTTTTGAGTGAGCTTGTTGAGAAGATTTGAGTAGGTTATGAGTGGACCTGTTGAGCAGATTTGAGCAGAATTTGAGTAGACCTATTGAGCAAATTTGAGTAGGTTCTGAGTGAACCTGTTGAGCAGATTTGAGTAGGTTTTGAGTGGACATGTTGAGTATATTGAGAAGGTTATGAGTGGACCTATTGAGAAGATTTGAGAAGGTTCTGAGTGAACCTATTGAGTATATTTGAGAAGGTTCTGAGTGAGCCTATTGAGTAGATTTGTACTAGACCAACTGGACTATATTTAGTACAGTATTGAGATAGAGCTTTGGAGGTGACAGAGTATTGAGGACAGATTCTCAGTGGATAGAGATCCAAAAACTAGGACAATTGAAGATAGATCTTCTAAATGACGAGTCTTCAAGTGGAGAGATATCTTCCAGTCAGTGCAGCATAGAGATAGAGTTTTCTAGAAGATCACTAGCCAGAGTAGAAGGGAAAAGAGTTCTCCTATGTAAGAGATCCATGAACTTGAGATTAGGGGATCAACATATCCTTTGGACAGAGGTCCATAAACATTATAATTAATAAGGATTCCAAAGAGATTATTTGAAAAATATTTATAAGAAATATTTTCTCTGTGGAGGTATCCCACATTGGGTGAACCACGTTAAAATCTATGTATCTATTGTGTATGGTGTTTTGTGCATTGATTTGATTACTACTATCGATAATTCTATCTGTACATTGCATAATATTGAATTGAAAAGAAAAGTAAAAAGTTGTCTTATATTGTTCACCCCCCCTCTCAGTATAAGCTTATGTTCTTCAATTGGTATCAGAGCAGGTTATTTTAGAAGAGTTTGAAATATTGAAGGAAAAGTGGTCTAAGAACACAATGGACAAAAGAATTAAAAGAATCAAAAGGATGAGTTCTTCAACAATGCAGTACCAGTATTTTATGGAAGTGACTTCTTGTATTAGTGTGTGCTAATGAGATTTCACCTGATGGCACTTGGCAATGAAGTTTGGGATGCAGTAGAACTTGGATATGATTCAACAGTCAATCCTCATATAGATAAGGAAGGTAAGCTTCTCATGCATGCAAATGCAAGAGCTATGAATGCAATTATAAAAAGATTGTGTAGATCAAAATCTATGAAGGTTATGCAATGTATAACAACAAAAGATATGTGGACACTATTGCATACCATATATGAAGGAGATAAAAATGTCAGGAAAGCTAAGATCAAAAATATCAAAGGAGCATTTGAGAATATAATAATGAGGTACGATGAAAACATTCATGACTATCTCAACAAGGTTGATGAACTTATACATGAGATGAAAGATCTTGAATGAAGGTTGATGAATCTGATGTTTGCAATAAAATCTTGAGAACTCTTCCAAAAAGATACAGTGAAAAGGTTTATGCTATAGAAACATCAATTGATAGTGATAATCTAACAAGAAATGCTTTGCTTGGTATGCTTACAACTTTTGAGATAAGAACAAAAGATACTATTCCCCAAAAATAAGTTGCATTTAAAGTGGATAGAAAGAAAAAGGGGAAGAAAATAGAATCAAACAGTGAGTTATCTAGTGATGAAGAAGCTAACTATGGTAGAGGAGATAAAGGTTCCAAAAGACCCATAAATATAAGATCTATTAAGTGTTTTAATTATGGTAAGTATGGAAATTTTGCAATAGATTGCAAAGAGCCAAAGAGTAACAATGATGAAGAGAAATAAGATCACAGATACAGGGAATCAGAAAGATACAGGTACCAAAAGAAAAGCAAGGATGGACAAAATAGATAAGGGAAGAAGTTCTTCCAAAGGCAAAAGAGAAGCTGCTATGCGGATAATGCAAGTAAGTACTCAATTGATAGTGATGCTAGTTTTTCAAAAAATTATAGAGATGAAGTCTTATTTATGGTTAAAGAGAAATATCCAATTAAGAAAAAGACTCCAGTTATTCTCAAGTGTTTTAGATGTGGTAAATTTGGACATATTGAAGATGATTACACAAGGTATGGTTATATTTTTAGTGATGATGATTTTGAATATGCACTTGATAGACCAGATGAAAATATTCTAATGGCATTAGAAGAAGAAGTGAGTGATCCTATAGAAGATAAGCCAAAAGGAAGTAATGATGTGGACACAGGTAAAAAAATAGAGGATTATTCAATAGAGAATGGTTATGATCTCAAGGGAGAACTTATATATGCTCTTGACACAATAAAGAAGGTAAGAAATCAACATTCTAAGCTTGAAATCCAGTTTCAAGAATGTGATGAAGAAAGATTATTTCTCATAGAGGATTTAGAAAAGTCAAAGGCTAAGGCAAGCAAGTTCAAAGATTAGTTAGAAGCAAAGATTCTGGAATGTAAAAAGTTAACAAAATAAGTGACATGACTAAAAGAATATTTAGAGGATTCCAAGAATAAGCTATACAAGTATGTAACAAGTGCAAAGAATGTGGATAAAATAGTCAAGATACAAAGAGGAGCAATAAAAAAAACAAGTCTAGGTTCTAAACAGGTTCAAAAGAAATGGGAAGAAAAGTCTACTTCAAGTCTTGAATAAGAAGAAACTTCAGAAGAAGACAATGAAATTAAGAGTGAGACATTAGAAGATGAGTTGGACAACAAAGAGTTCAACAAAGATAGAAATAATGCACAAAGAAGATACATATGGAACAACAATCAGAACAGGAGAGCAATGAGGTCAAGACAAGGAAGCTTCAATGGGAGATGTTTTTCATGTCACAGGTTTGGGAACATGGCTTCACAGTGCAAGAAACATCAAAGACAGGAGTATGGAAAAGGATAGATTTTCCAAGGATATTGCTATTCATGTAATGAGTTTGGTCACAAGGCAATAAATTGTAGGGTTCATGACAGAAGAGGATATGGATTCACTAGGAGAAATCCTAAGAAATTTGCACATCTAAGGAATAATAACATTGAGTGTTATAAGTGCAATAATTATGGTCACATAACAAGATGGTGTAGAGCAAATATTTTAGAAACAAGTATGAACAGGGACAGGAATATGAACAAGAACAGGAATATGAACAAAAATAGTAACATGAACATAAACAAGAAGATGAATAAGAATAGAGACTCAAAAAAGAATAAGAACAGGGATGAGAACTGTAGACACCAAAATCCAGCCACTTATACCTTCCTGCCAGCCACGTGTCAGTCATCCATCCTTCTCGCCATTATTTGGCCCAAATCCACACTTTCCCACCATTATTTGGCCCAATTTCACTTTTCTCGCCATTTTTCATCCCCAAATTTATTTAAATTAATATTTATATATATATATATATATTAATATTTTAATATATTTTAATATATATATAAATAAAGTTTAAGTGATTTAATCTGAGCCGTCCATTCTTCATTTAATCTCATCCATCCATCCATCTTAATCCGTTTCACAACCTAGATTTATTCTCTACCCTTGGATCCACTTTAATCTTAGCCACATGTTCAAAGTGTCGTTAAAACCCTAAAGTGTGCCCTAAGAGTAGATTATAAATTGAGTCACCTTGATGGCTCAAACCCTATCTATCTCTTCGGCTAAACCTACTTATCTTCCCTATCTAAGTCTGGAGTTGGCTATTGCTGTTAATCTTGAGTCTTCTAAGTCTTCTACGGCCCTAAGTCTGAACTAAACCCTTTCGCCACATCCATCGCCGCCGCCTGGTCTCGCCGCGTTAACAGGAAAAGGTATAGATTCATCTAAAGCAAGTAATATTTCTTTATGTATTAATCTGCTGTTGAATTCTGCATTCTGTTTATTTTTATTTCATAAATCTAGGGTTTTAGACTATTTTTGAGGGCTCACACAGTGGAGCCCTCTTATTAGTTTCTAACTCTTTGATAATTTTAATGTGTGTAGGATTCTAGTGGTAGATCTGATTTGTTGATAGCAGCTACTTAAGCTGGAGTGGTCCGATCCAAAGGATACAACGAAGCCCACTCATTCTGTTGAGGTTAAGGATACATTCTTCAGAGACGCCACCACATTATGCCAGCTAGGGTTTCAGAGAACCCTAGCATAAATTGTAACTTTGTATCATGAAAAGGGTTACAGGCCCTGTTGTACTTAAAAGGAGTTTCTAAACTCCATTGATTAATAAAAATCATTCAACCTATGCTAAGGTAGTTGACCAATCAACCAATTCATCCTTCGGTACCTTCACTACCATATCCGAATGATTTCACATTACCGAAGTTTGACAAATTTCAAGGAACTGAGGATCCTCACGAACATGTGAGCTCATTCATGCATGCCTGCTTTAGAATCCAAAATAATGACGCTCTTATGCTCAAAAATTTTCCTCAGACATTAGGAGGAGATGATGTACAATGGTACAATCATTTACCTCACCATAGCATTTATGCTTACGAGCAATTGATTAACTGCTTTTGAGAACGATTCTCCCTAAATGTACAAAGGAAAGTCTCATTGTCCGACTTATACAAGCTCAAGCAACATGACGATGAGACTGTTTATGACTTTCGAAACCTTTGGAGGGCTATCATTAATAAATTGCCATTCTCCCTACCAATGGAGGAGTTAACCAAAATGTTCACCCAGAGTTGTCTAAAACCTATCTCTTGGTTACTCCAATTACAACAATACAAGAATTTTGAAGAGGCTTTGGCCCAAGCAAGTATCATAGAAGACATTAAAGTCCAAGAGGGTGTTTTAAAACCCCGTAGAAAAGAATGGCAACAAAAGGGCCAACAATGAAATAATAATTATGGCCAAAACAAACAAGCACAGGCTAGTACGACCTCAAATGTTAACCAAGTTAATCAAGTGGTGGCGAGCCAGCCCGTAATGGCTCAACAAAAACAAGTAATGCAAAGTCAACCGCAACAAATTGCTTATCATGCGGTACCCGCCCCTCCTCAACCAGCTCACAATACTGGGCCAACCATGGAAACTCGACCTTGGCAAACAAATCGTCCCAAGCGACAGTTCACACCTTTAGATGAACCATATGCGATCATATTCAACAAGTTATATAGCACAAATAAGTTAAATTTACCTGAGTTTAAACCTTTAGAACCATCTAGAAGGGGGAAGTATTACAAGGAGTACCTATTTTGTCCTTATCATAGGCAAAATGGACATGATATCAATAATTGTACAGCTTTCAAACATGTGATCCAAGATCTTATTGAGATTGAAGCCATTAAATTGGATAGCCCCTTAGCCCAACAAAATCAAAATCTTGGTGTATTTCAAACACCCCTTCCACATCGGGAGGAAGCTCCAACAACTTCAGGGGGAGTAACTCAGGTAACTCCTCCTAATCAAGTCAACCATATACAACAATACCAAGGTTTTGTGGGTACTATTAACGTAGTAACCCGGGGTCAAAGGGTGAACCAACCAAATCAGGTCGAACCACTACCACTTGTACAAACTCCCATCCACCTCGGGTAACGGTGACCCAACGACGTGCTAGTACTTCTCAACAACCGCTAAATCATTCTACTCAACGCCAACGACCCATCATGTCATTGAGTAGCCGATTAACTACCGGTTTAAAAATGGCTTCCGCCAAGTTATCGATCTATGACCTCATTCAACAATCTCCCCCGCATAGAGAGGCATTAATGGAAATATTAAAGTCAATCGAGCTTCAAACTCAAGATACTAATGCCTTCAACAACTTTGTGGGGAGTATTCAAACATGCATGGAGCCCTCCATCACTTTCTATGATTTTGAAATCAAACCTTTGTCAACGGAAAGTATAGATCCTCCACTGCATATCATGGCCAAGATCGATCACAAGCCATTCAAGAGAGTCTTAATTGACACCGGTTCCTCAATCAATATCATTACATCGGCGTTGAGTAATCTAGAGCTGTCGCCATCCCTTATCACCAAGTCAACTTTTACTCTTAAAGCATTCAATGATGCTTTATCTTCCACGATTGGCACGGTTATCTTGCCCATTGAGGTAGGGGCCCGAACTTTGCATACCTTGTTTCACATCTTGGAAGGGTCCATGGCATACAATGTATTGCTTGGACGACCTTGGCTTAGGGAGATGAGATGTGTCCCTTCTATACTGCATCAATGTCTGAAGTATGTATATGAGGGACAGGTTCATTGTGTACCTGCTAACACTGAACCCTTCAAACATTGAAACTATGTCTCAAATCCTTATGAGATTGTGTTGCCATCCACTCATCTTTTCTTGACCCCATCTACTTCTTCTATACCATCTTCTTCTAAAGCTCCCATTCCTGAGGAGCTACCCATCATATCGCAACCATCTTCCTCTTCCGCTATTCCATCTCATTCACCACTTTCTTCATCTCCTAATCTTCCTTCTTCTTCATCAGTGACCACATGCACATGTGGCCATGACCAATCATATCTTTCCACGTCATTACCCCATTCTTCTACACCTTCTTCAACATCACCTATTATTCCTCCATCTTCCCAACCATCACTAGCTGATGTTTCACAAGTCAGTGAAGCATCAACCCAACCAAATACTTCCAATTCTTCTATCCCACATTCTTCTATTCCATATCAACCTCCATATCACCCTCCATATCTTCTTCCATATTCATGTCATTCCATACATCATCCATTCACAAGCCACCAAGTTCGGTGCCCTTGATTAAACAATTATGATAGCAGTTGGCTAAATCTAACTATCTAAAAGTATGAGTGCTTCTTAGTGCATATTTCATTTACTTAGTCTCGCATTAATCATCTATAAGTTTGCATTCCATTCCATCACATATGCATCAAAAACATTAAAAAATATAAAAACATGCATCACAAAAACATAAGCATTCACACAAAAGAGAGTAAAACACCAAATAAATAAAAGCCATGTATATATATATGTATAAAGGTCAAATTGTACAATGAATGCCAAAAGGCTACAATATACAATAGAGCACCAAGGCTCATAAAGAGTGCATCTAAGCACTAAGCTAACCATCAAAAGAGGACCCCTGAGACCTAGTAGGAGCCCTAGACCTAGTGGTGTGCCTAGACTCACTACGCCTAGAGACAGAGGAGGATGGAGGATCCCACCTCTCGGCCAAAGCCGAGAGGTACCCCTCATCCGCCCGAACTACCTCCAACCGGGCTGCCTCCACTAGTCCCACTGCCTCCAATATCTCCTAGTCTGCCTGGGACAACAACCTCCTCATCCCCGGAATGATAGGGGAGAATCGATGTCGTGCCTCTAACACCCTAAGCTGCAAAACAACAACATAAAAATTTGTTACAATTTTGTTCGAAAAAAATAAAATAAAACACATAATAAGTACTTGCTTAAATGAACAAATACCTCAACTGGATGCACTGGCGCATCCGCTCCCATCTCCACCATAGCTCCCGCGTGCTTCACTCTCCCACACAACCTTTCACTCCACTTCACTCCACTCCCTCAGACGCACTTCTCTTAAGCTCGAACGCACAAATGAGCGAAATTCTCGCTGAAACTATTTAAATAGCTGATTTTGGCACCCTGAAACGTAGTAGGGCATTTCATGGCGGATTCAGACACAGTCCTGCGTCTGCAGAGTGCCTAAACACCGACGGGCGTCTCTGCCAACCACAAACGCAGACCGACGTTTGGTGTCAGTATTGAATAAAGGAACAAAACCTACAAAATTGAAGCTTACCTCCTCCAAATTTCATCAAATTGCATTCATCCATTCTTCTTATCATAATAAAATATTTTGTGAAGGTTACAACAGTTTTGGACACAAATTTTGTCATTTCGCTCAAAAAGCGCATCATTCATCATTGGGTTAAAAATATTCAAAACCTTCACAAAATTAACCACATTCATCAATTCTTCTGATCTATTGTCAATTTCATTCATTCTTCTTTCATCATGCATATTTTTGCCAAATCAAATTAAAGTAAACCTCGTATCTAGTGGTATATTCTATCACCTTGGCGATTGCAACGATTTGCATCCATGCAATTCGGTAAGAGGATTAAACCACCATAAGGACACTTACCATTTATCATCATCAATTATTTCACTGTTTGAAAATTGGAAATCAATTTTGGATATTCTACTTTTCAAGTGACCTCATACCAAGATTAATTTGCTCAACAGTTGTCATTGATGGCCTAGTTCATGGGGCCTTAAACATGGACAATCTTTCATATCGTCATTATTTTAAGTCTTGCTAGAGATTGTGGCTACCTAGGTTGATTGGTTTCGACCCGAGGAATTATCCATACAATCACTAGGAGCATCTTTGAGTTCTGGACTCTTTCATGCATCTTTCATCTCTGCATATCAATGGCGCCAACAAGGCAATTTCATCAAAAGTATGGATTCACACACAGGAGTTGGGGCATCCGTTATCAATTTCTAATTTTCCTATAGTGGAATTCATCTTACATGATCATGGAATTTACAGTTTGGCAAAAATCCCTTTATAACCATTGGGGTAGAAAACGGTCCATCTTTCACATCACTCATATCGTCTTCAATCATATTCTTTTCTGGTTTGTACACCAACCCCTTTTCTGTTGGGACATAAATAGATGGTGCATGCACCAACCCTTTTTTTCACCGTTGGGGCAAAAACGGTTCATTATCTTCCGAATTTCTTCCAATTGGCTTGTGAGAACCATTCTCGCTCACCAATTGAGTAGGTAAGCTGAAAATTTTTAAATATTCTTTTATTCTTTGGTCTTCAAAGTTGTGCTTTAGTCTTGAGAGAGAGTTGCGTATGATCTAGCTTTTCAGGTGTCTTAAGTTTTTGTGCTACATTGTGTCTTCACACAAAGCAGCTCAAAAAGGGGCATCTGTAGACACCAAAATCCAGCCACTTATACCTTCCTGCCAGCCACGTGTCAGTCATCCATCCTTCCCGCCATTATTTGGCCCAAATCCACACTTTCCCACCATTATTTGGCCCAATTTCACTTTTCCCGCCATTTTTCATCCCCAAATTTATTTAAATTAATATATATATATATTTTAATATATATATATAAATAAAGTTTAAGTGATTTAATCTGAGCCGTCCATTCTTCATTTAATCTCATCCGTCCATCCATCTTAATCCGTTTCACAACCTAGATTTATTCTCTACCCTTGGATCCACTTTAATCTTAGCCACACGTTCAAAGTGTCGTTAAAACCCTAAAGTGTGCCCTAAGAGTAGATTATAAATTGAGTCACCTTGATGGCTCAAACCCTATCTATCTCTTTGGCTAAACCTACTTATCTTCCCTATCTAATTCTGGAGTTGGCTATTGCTGTTAATCCTGAGTCTTTTGAGTCTTCTACGGCCCTAAGTCTGAACTAAACCCTTTCGCCACATCCATCGTCGTCGCCTGGTCTCGCCGCGTTAACAGGAAAAGGTATAGATTCGTCTAAAGAAAGTAATATTTCTTTATGTATTAATCTGCTGTTGAATTCTCGCATTCTGTTTATTTTTATTTCATAAATCTAGGGTTTTAGATCTGTTTTTGAGGGCTCACACAGTGGAGCCCTCTTATTAGTTTCTAACTCTTTGATAATTTTAATGTGTGCAGGATTCTAGTGGTAGATCCGATTTGTTGATAGCAAACGCTTAAGCTCGGAGTGGTCCGAGCCAAAGGATACAATGAAGCCCACTCATTCTGTTGAGGTTAAGGATACATTCTTTGAAGACGCCACCACATTGTGCCAGCTAGGATTTCGGAGAACCCTAGCACAAATTGTAACTTTGTATCACGAAAAGGGTTACGGGCCCTGTTGTACTTAAAAGGAGTTTCTAAACTCCATTGATTAATAAAAATCATTCATTTTGTACAACTGTTCTGCATTCCTTTATTGTGATTTCTTTATTTCTGTTTGGCATTGTATCTTTAATCTACAAGAACAAGAATAGGAACATGAACAGGAACATGAACAGGAACATGGATGAGAACAATAACAAGAACATGAACATAAGTGATGACAGGAACATGGATGATGACTTGGAAAGAAACAGTGAGAGGATTTAGAAAACTTAGAAAATAAGAGAGAAATATAAAGGCATAGAACAGTGCTTTCGGGGAGTAGAAATACTCCCACCCCAAAATTAACCACCTCATGTGGAGGTTGGGGAGGGGCTAAGCTAAGAGGCTCATTCTTAGCCCTAAAACCCAAAGGCGACCCTTTGCCATTGATGTCAAAGGGGGAGAGATTTGTGTATATTGGGGAGAGATTAGATATGGGGAGAGACTTAATATTTGAGATAGAATTGAGCCAGAGGGAGCAAAGTCTCACGGGAAGCAGAAAAGAAGGTCAGGTTTCAATAAAAGGATATGGATTGCCATAAATGACAAAGGGGGAGATTTTTGGATATTTTGAGTCCTCTAAGTCAAAGTTGTCATTGATGTCACCTGATAGAGTTATCACTCTTATCAAAGGATTCGATAAGAAATAAAGTTGCCCAAGTCATCCAGGAAAAAGCTTCATTAGTGCAAAAGTTAAAGGAAAAAGGCTCCATAATATTTTAATATTATTGGGAGCACATGTTAAGATATTGGTCCATAAAAACCCAAGACGGGTTATTGCAAAGGTTAAAAAGGTAAGGTTTAATTATCATTTTTAAATAACCTAAGGGTTTTAAAAATAATAATTAATTAACAAAGGTTTTAAACCTTATGCTTTCAATTTTGAGCATCGACGTTATGAAAGGAGGACAAAAATTTATTTATTTAAAGCCCCCCCTTCGAAACATTACAATTATCCTTGTAATATTTCATGAGAGAAGGGCATGCGAAATAAATCTTGTGCAAAAGATTTTCATGATTTCAAAGCAGCTGAAAAAGGGTTTATGTGAAGGTTTTGATCACATAGGCGGGTGTGGCCTAGCGGCTTATGTGCTACATGAATAGCAAGAGGTCCTACATTCGAATTATGTCGAGAAGGCTAACAGAGTTGTAAAGCGCATGGTGCAAGTTTTAAGATTTTAAGGTGCAACTAAGGCTTTTGTGTTAGTTCCCTTTGAGGCATGTGAGGGCTTGTGGCCCAACGATGGCTTGACTGCGGGAAAGGCATTGGCAGAGGAGGCGTCGAGGGATCGAATCCCATCGAGGGAAAGGCAAGTGAATTTAATTTTTGATTTTGTTTAATATTTTAATTTTTTCCAAGGTTGCCTAAGGAGAAATAAGGATATGGTATGCCCTAGGAAATATAGAGATTTTTGAAGATTTTATTTTTGAAATGGTAGCATATTATATATCGTTGGAAAGAATTTTTCAAGGTCTATTTGATTAACTTTCTTAGAATGAGAAATAAGGTGTGTGTAAAGATATATTTCTAGTTTTGTAAAAGAAGTTTAAAAGTGAGTTTGAGTTATTCCTTTTTAAAGGAAATTATTTCTTTCATGAGAGGACATGGTGAATTTTATTGAGTAGGAGTAATAAGGTGCTATTGGAATATTATTTTTATTTTTGTGATATTAATAAAGTCCTCTAACATCCTTGTGGTTGATAAGGAAATATTTGAAAGTGTCTTGAGTTTGACAGATTTTGTGGATAATTCCTTAGCATCAAAAAGGTATGGGCAATATTCTTCATTGACTTTTTTGGGTGATTGATTTCTGAAAATATAATTGGAGAGAAAAGGCTTAATTGTGGTTTCCCTTTTTGAGAGTTGATTGGTTTAATGCTTCAAGGTTTTTTGGTTTGAGAATTGTGATTAAACCTTGTTTTATAATCATTATTGTTGAAGCCATTGGTTGTGTGAAAAAACTGAGTTAGGGTTAGAGAAGATCATGAGTATCATTGGTATGTGAAGAATATTTTATAATCATTGTTATTGAAGCCAATTGGTTATGCAAGGAACTTGAACTTGAGTTAGAAAAGAACATGAGTATCATTGTTATGTGAGATTTGTTGTTGAGCATTGTTGGAAATTTTTTGAGTTGGTTGATACATACTTGGACTAGGATTTGTGAGAAAGGGTTGTTCCTTGAGGTGATTGGTTGAGTAGATTTTATTGAGCCTAGTCAAGTGAGTGTGTGAAATTATTGCTCAAGTTCCATGAAACAAACTATTCTATATTATGAATTGATTTGAGTTTGAGATTTGAGTATAGAACATATTGAGTCTCTAACAATTATCATTATGCTTCTATGAGATTGATTTGAGTTGAGATTGGGATTTGAGTATAGAACATATTGAGTCTCTAACAATTCTCTTTATGATTCTATGTGATTGAACAAGTTTTATGTGGACTTGTTAAGCAAATTTGAGGTAAGTCTTTGATAAGGCTTGAGGATTGATTTTGTGTAAAATTTTGTAGAAGCTTGCAATGCAGATTTGAGCAAGTCCTAGAGAGGACTTATTGAGCAGATTTGGGCAAGTCCTAGAGAGGACTTGTTGAGAAAATTTAGACAAGTTCTGAGTAAGCTTGTTGAGCAGGTTTGGACAAGTTATGAGTGAGCTTGTTGAGTAGATTTTAACAAGTTCTGAGTGATCTTGTTGAGCAGATTTGAGCAGGTTCTGAGTGGACCTATTGGGCAGATTTGAGCAGGTTCTGAGTGGACCTGTTGAGTAGATTTGAGTAGGTTTTGAGTGGACCTGTTGAGTAGATTTGAGTAGGTTCTGAGTGGACCTTTTGAGAAGATTTGAGAAGGTTTTGAGTGAACCTATTGAGCAGATTTGTACAAGGCCGACTGGACTATGTGTAGTACAATATTAAGATAGATATTTGGAGGTAACAGAGTATAGAGGACAAAGTCTCAATGGATAGAGATACATCAACTAGGACAATTGAAGACAAATATTCTGAGTGAGAAGTCTTCAAGTGGAGAGATATCCACCAATTAGTGCAACATAGAGATAAAGTCTTCTAGAAGATCATTATCCAGAGCAAAATGGGAAAGAGTTCTCCTGTGTAAGAGATCCATGAAATTGAGATTAGGGGATCAACATATCCTTTGGAAAAAAGTCCATAAACATTGTAATTGGGAAGAATTCCCAAGAGATTATTTGAGAAATATTTAGAAGAAATATTTTCTCTGTGGAGGTAGCCCACATTAGGTGAACCGTGTTAAAATCTGTGTCTCTATTGTGTATGGTGTTATGTGCATTGCTTTGATTACTGCTATTGGTACTGCTATCTATACACTACATAATATTAAATTTAAAAGAAAAGTAAAAAGTGGTCTTATACTGTTCACCCCCCTCTCAGTATAAGCTTGTGTTCTTCATTCCTACAAAAGGTTGATATGATAAAAATGAGTAGTTATGAACCAAATAATATTATATACAAAAGAAAGAGAATTATGAATAGTAATATGACTAGAAAATAGGGGATCATCAATTCAACAAGATATATGGGTAAGATAGTTTGATGCTAACAAGCCTGTAGAGGTAGGTATGCTAGAGATCTGGCTTGCTTTACCCATATATCTTAGTATCTTGATGAGCATAAAATGCAAGAGATATTCTTGACTAAAATGAAGTAAGAATTATAAGAATGACATGATAGAAATACATCCCATAGGATGGAATTTTTGCCCACTTTAGACCAGTATGCAAAGTTTCAAATGCTAGCTTGGGAGGAGAGAAAAATTCCAATCCCATTAGAGGGCATAGGTAATGAGTCAATCAAAATATTGGGTTATGAAGATGGTTGAAAAATAAGGTATTGATAGGTAAATGAGATATATGGATCAAGTAGTCTGATACTAATAAGCATGTAACAATAGGTATATTAGGAACCTAGCTTACCTGATAAACATACCTCCATGTCATTTCAACTACTAAAGGTAGATGAAATATGTAAGAAGATAGGAGTTAAGGATTGAAACATCAAAATATATGTGAATGACAACTTGGAATTTAAAAAGCATATAAGAGTATACGTTCCAATAGCTAATATACCGATTACACATAGTTTGGCATTTAATTAAAATTGAATAAAGAAGTGGAAAAACACAAAGGGGGTTAGCGAGAGATGTCAACAGGATAGCCAAATATCTAACAAATATGGTATGACATAAATACAAGGATTTGATCCTATCATATCCTCATTGTCTTGATATCTTGAGAGCATGCAAGTAAATATGCATGGAGCATAATCAAAGGTAAAGAGGTTGTTCAAGCTAGAACAACTATAATGAGGAAAACCTTCTTCTTTAGTGATGAGAAAATATGCTTAGAAGTGATATCCATAAGGTGGTATTGAAGAAAGCATTCCCCACGTGCAGGTATGTGTCAAGGTGCAAAATAATGGGGTAAGATGAGTGGGAATGAGATCAAAAGAGGATGACGATCTACAAAGTGGAGGGAGAATCCTAGTTAACATTTTTTATAGTCAAGATATGGTCAGAGAATAACCAATCTCCTATCAAATATTAAAATAATATTTTTAAGGTATCTAACCTTTTCTATGGACACCCCTTTAAAGCCAAAAGGCTAACAAGGAATGGTGCAATGAGAAGAGAGATGATGAAAGAGTTAAACCAAACATCTATATAATCGATTGTAGTGTGCCTATTTTATTGATCTATTATAATTTTTCTAGTGTAAATTGCATGATCAATAAAAATCATATGGCCTAGGATGGTTTATAAAGAGAATGGGAAATAAATAAGGAGAAACAAGAAAAAAGAGAAAAAGAGAAAGGAAGGAAGACAATTATGTGAAGGACAATAAAAGTGTAAGCCCTAAACTTGTTGAGAGATTACAAAGTCATGCGTAGTTATAGGAAACACTTGCAAAAGTATAGATTATTGATGTAATTGGAAAATATAGAACTTGGTGATAAGTTTGGATGATGAAGGTATCCTATGTTTCCTACTATATCATTGAGTGGGTTCTTGGACCATCGCCCAGTGATTAGCATATATGTAAATGATTACATATACCTCGAACATGGGATGGGGAGACATGATACCCTCATTGATATAGAAGGTAATCAATATTCTCAAGAATGTGATAATTTATAATTTAAGAAAGTATGCATGATGAGAATTATTATTGAGAACTAGAGGTTTATGTTTGATGAGAATAGTTGTGGAAGAAGGAATTGAAAAAGAAAAGGTGAGTGACAAAGACTTCATACCCATATGGAAGTCGGAGATGGTTGAGACAAGTTGTATCATATCATATTATGAGGGTGCAAAAATATAGTGGGTGGATGATTGAAAAGGGGTTAGACGATGCCCATAAAAATGGTGTATAAATTTAATGTGAAACTCACACATGAGAACTATATCCCAAAAAATTTCTATTAGTAAGCAGATATTACTTGGATAATAACTGACAAGTGTGACAATGACACCTTGTACTCTAGGAATCTCGGGGTATGCCTAGATACAAGACTGAGATAATAAAAGAAACGAATTATGGGGGAGACAATTTTTTATGACAATTAATCTATGAATGTGATCAAATAATGTGATCAAATTGCACATTAAAATGAGGATTCACCTATCTAAGTCAAGGTTGAGACTATGAAGGAGGCCAAAAATTCTCCCATTTGGCCAATAGACATAAGCAAGCGAGTTTCTTATGTCTAGAAGGTGAAAGAGATATTTATTAGCATCCATCAGAGTCAGATTAGAATGAGAAAAGAGATAAAAAGTAGGATCAAGTATCTAAGAGGCAACAAGAGTTTGCTGAGGTATCCAAGACCAAGGGAGAATCATAGATTCACTAGCTATCAACTACCTAGCACTAAAGGGATGAAAAATGCAAGTTCTATCTAGGACCATCATCAAACATCATTACATATTCCACAAATCATGGAAGGGATAACTTGGAGGCTATGGGTAAGGACCTAAACTATTAAAGAGGATAGTATAATGAAGGCAAAATCCCTACCAACTATAAGGGGGTTTGAGAATATTTTAGAATAGATAGGAAAGTCTCCTATTAATTGAACCTCTTTGAAGGTTTGAGGGTAAGGCAAGGAAGAGGTGATGGCCATTACGTAGACTACAAGGGATGAGAGGGGTGGTGAGTGACACCTAGTGGTTCGTCTAAAAGTGCAAAACAAAACAACTCCCAAATACATGCTCAATATGACCAAAGACACTTTTATGGTCAAGCTATTTCATGTCATATTGTAAGGGTGCCAAGAGGTGTGATCTTAACACCAAAAGGCCCAAAAAGGAGGATGGGGTTATGGTTGTAAATAACACTTGGAGGTAGAGGATATCATTAATCTTGAAGGTGCGACTATGCATAAAATACAAGACATAAAATACCCCTTCAATATGTAGTTTATGATCACAACATTGATGCCTCAAGGAATGAGGATGAAGCATGGTTGTGCCTCTACCACCAAAATGTTTGATTAGAACTTGGAACTTTGATGATCATTGAAAAGAAAAACATTGATTCTCCCATAAATCCTAGAAGGAATCATAGGAAAAGGTAAGGTTATGCTACAAAAGTGAACATATAAGGTGCTAACATGTAGGACATGCTAAGGGGAGATAGAATGGATGAAAAAATGATTATGTGACCAATAAATGTAGTAAATATGTTCATATTATAAAAATAATTTTCACTAGTGTAATACTACCCATGTATATAATATGGGATAATCATAGCGTCCTGATAAATAAAGTGAAAATGCATAAAATAATATCCTAAATGTGGGGACCCACTAACATCAGTGACCTAATGCAAGTGTAATGCATGTGAGTTAGCTTGACGAGTTTTCATCATCGCATTATTGTAAAATTTCCTGAATTTACATGCAATAAGTAAACCATTGATTTATGAGAGGTAATCATACATATAATATGACAAGTGTTTATGCAGTTTATGATAAGAAAATGTGCAAAGGAGTTTGAAGTATACATGTAAATTATGACAAGTAATATTGCATGCATGCCAAACAATCATGCAGTATTATCAAGCAATCAATGCATAATGACACCAAATATATTTGGGTATCTGGAAGGATAATCAAAGGTCTTAAGTATGGAATGACAAGAATAGGATATTTGAACATTATGGAATCTTGAAGGAGAATCCGAGGCATTGGATCATGATTGTGCTATGACTAATAATTGCTAGTTAAATATCACATCATGAAGACCTTAGTCCCTCTTCCATATTCTAAAATATCTAGAGAATTTCATCATATAGTCATGCATAATATCTCTTAAGATGCATAATATTCATGGGTTTATTAAGCTTTTTTTCATCCAAGGTTGCAAGGTGATAATATCTTGAGCCAAATTTAGTTGTAATGGTAAAGAGGCCTAGCCAATTAGGTATAAATTTACCTTTTAATTCAATTTGAGCATTAGTATTATTTTGATTTTCTTTAAGGACTAAATCCCATATTTTGAAGGAATGATTGTATACCTTTTTAGTATATGTATGCTTGAGTATATTTTGATAGACTCAAAGTTTCTCTAAGGCATTGATGCATTTTCATCAAGAAAATCTAATTAAGACAAGTGATGCAATATTCATCACCAATTGAGGCATATTGTAGCAATATGCACAAATAAAGAACTTCGAGTTCAAATAAAAAAACTACTTCGATCCCATAAACTAATACACATGAGATTTCTCTAGTGGGAGTACACACACTAGTATGATAAGCCCATGAGGCGGGGTAAAGTTGGATATGCCAATAATGACCAATCTTGTTGACCAAATTTTAAAGAATTTTAATTAATGTTTTATTAGATGCTTCTACTTGGCTATTTTATTTAGGATAATAAGTATACCATTTATGTTGAATTATGTATTCATTGCAAATGTGATGGACATATTTATTATTAAAAAATATCTCATTGTTTGAGATGATGATGAATGGGATTCCATAGCGATAAATGATTTGGTTAAGGATAAATTTAGAAACTTGAACTCTAGTGACTGTGGAAAAAGGTATAACCTCTATCCACTTGGTGAAATATTTATTGTTGTGATAAAAATTTTATGGTCATAAAAAGAGGTGGGATTAATATTCCCAATGATATAAAGACATCACATAGAAAAGGATCATGGGGAAGAAATGGATGAAATACTTTGTGATGGTGTGTGGATAAGGTTATCATGATGTTGGCACTTATCACAATTATTAACATAATCACATGCATCCTTCTTCATGGAAGGCCAATAATAATCTAGTAATAGAATCTTTTTGGAAATAACATTGACACTAAAATAACCACCGCATGATCCTTCATGAGTTTTGTGAAGGACTACTTTGATTTTATCAAGGGCTAAGCATCGTAAAAAGATGTTATTGAATGAGAGTTGATACATAATATTATTGATGATTACAAATCTACAATATTTGCACAAATTACTTTGTTTATTGCAATTGAAGCCTTCATGTAACGTGTCATCTTTTAAGAAGACAAAGATGTATTTGTGCCAAAGATTAGATGGAATTGATACTATTTTTATGGAAAACACATCCAAATGAAAATATCTAGAACTAGGATTTATAGGTTCTCTAATTTGGTGAATAATGAGTGTGGCATGTTCATATTCTAGTTCTAAGGGGATAAGAGATGCAGCTGGAGCCATAACATTGATATGTCCATTAGAATATCACATGATAGACTCTATGGTTATCTTATTAAATGCTGACATAAGATTTACAACAATGTCTTTGTAAGGTTTTAACTTTTCATATTTGGTGTGGTATATACCATTAAATTAATTAACCCCAAGTTGATAATAGCCAAAGACAAGGAGGGTGTTGACTTTTAAGGTTAAATTAACATGAAGTACCAGTATAAGGGCTTTATATTTCTTTGCGTTATTAGTGCAAGAAAAAATAACTTGAAGGAAATAGGGATTAGTTATTTTTGTAGGGTAACTAAGATGATTCTTGCCCATGTGTTCTTTAAGCAATGAGTGTTGTGAAAATACAACATCCAAGAATCTTGAGGCTCTTCTTTGATGGCAAAGGCACACTCATGTTAGAAATATCCCTTAATAGGGTGGGTTACATTTAAGTGTGCTACAACTAATTGATCAACAATGACCTAGCCCTAAATGTCTTTTTGACTAATGAATTCTAAATAAAATTTGCTAAGAACGATGACCCATTTAGCTATACACATTGAAATATGAGGTTTTATCATGATATAGCAAAGGGGATTGACCCTTGCAATGACAAAGGTTTTAAGGATTATCATGTAATGTTACAAATTTTGAGATGCAAACACTACAATGAGGTAAAACCTTTCTTAAATACTATAATAAGTTTCATAACTAATGAGGGTTCTACTAATATAGTAGATTGTCCTTTATTTATGTTGTTCATTATGTTGGGCTAGCATAGCTCCTAGGGTATGAAAAATTGTGACAATGTATAATAACAAATTTTTAGATGGGTTGGGAGTTATGAGAACAAGAAGGGATGTGAGATATGTATTGAGAGATTCAAAATCCATTTGGTACTCATCATCCCATAAAAATTCTACATCTATGTGTAACAACTTAAATAAGGTTTCACACTTATTTTCTAGTTGCAATATGAAGCATTGAATGACTTGAATTTTTCCTTATAGGCATCATAATTTAATCAAATTACCCAGGAGAGACATATCAGTAATGGCTAATATTTTATTGGGGTTTACTTTAATGCCTTTCCTAGATACAATGAAGCCTAATAGTTTTCCATATGTGACTCCAAAGACACACTTAGAGAGCTTAAGGCAAACCTTATATTCTCATAATCATTCAAAGATATGCTTTAGATCTTGCACATGGGTTTCACAATGTATGGAGTGATCAAGGAGATCATCCAAATAATATTCTACCATATCATACATCAAGTCATGAAAGATGTATGTGATAGCCCTTTGATAAGTGGCACCAACGTTCTTTAATCCCAAAAACACAACTTGATAGCAAAAGGTGCCCTAAGGGGTAATGAAGGTAGTTTTAGTTTGGTCTTTAGTAGTGATTGTAATTTGATAATATCTTGAAAAACCATACCTTAAAGATAACATGATACATATAACTATGAACTCTACAAACATATCAATATTGGGCAAAGGGAAATCATATTTGGGATAAACCTTATTGATGTCTCAAAAATCGATGCATATTCGGATAGTGCCCTCTTTCTTGGTAATAGACACAATGTTGGAAATCCAATTAGAACAATCGATAGCTTTGATGAATCCTACATCAAGGAGATTTTGAAGCTTCTCCTTGACTAGCAAGGTGATTTTAGGATGCATTTTTCAAAGATCTTATTTAATGGTTTTAGCATCTAATTGAACCACAAAATGATGCATAACTAAAGAGAGGTCTAGCCCAAGCATATCAACATATGACTAGGCAAAAACATATTAAAATTAAATTAACAACTTAGTAATTTTTTCTTGTTCTACTAAGGTCAAGGACTTTTCTAACTTAAGGATCTTAGGGTTGTTTGTGGTTCCAATATTGACTTTTGTGTTTTCCTCAATAAGGATGTGTGATTCATCTTCATTTTGAGGGGGAGAAAAAAGGCCCCTAGTTGTTCAAGGTCATATAGAGTAAGAAATATTTATTTTCTTCTGTGTGTCTCATAGGTTCAACATTTGCTATGTAAGGGAAAGATCCATCAAAAAAGAAACTGTTTTGAAAAATGTCTTTATGGAAATGTCAAAATAATATTCCCACTACAATTTTTATTTTGAGTAGTGAATAACTCAGGATGGATCAATAACTTGAAGGCTACTAACATTTAAGGCAAAATCATTGTCTACTCTATTTCTCTTTGAACTTATGTCCTATGTAACTTGTAATATAAAGGGAGAGTTCTCCATACATGGTTGATGGAGGAAGATCATATTCATAGAATGCTATAGTAGCATGATTTATCCCAAGGGACCCAAAAAAATTAACAATATTGTTAGGTGGAAGGTCTTGAGGTACTATTTTTTTGCTTAAGAGTTTAATTAAGGTCTCTCTATGAACAAAAGAGGTTTGAAGAAGTTATAAGAGAGATGTTTTAGCTAGCATATTTGCAAGTTATTGTTTGAGATCAAATGCTCCTTTAAATTGATATTTTAGAACCAAGGATGGTTTTTCAAAGGTAGAGGCCCTTTTATTATGAAGAACTAATGGTGGTTGAGGAGGTTGATTTGGGGATAAATTATTTTGAGATTTTTGTTGTTGTTATCTACTGGTGACACATATAATTTAGATCATATTATGATAAAGGGGAGGAACATTATGATATGAAACTTGATTAGTTATACTTTAATCATGATTTTGTGGAAGTAGTAGGGTTGGCGCCAAGAACAGGTAAACTTTCTTTAATAAATCTTGGGCAACATGTTTAAAACATCTATATTTATTTATAGCATGTCCATCCACTTGATGATAGTTATAATGTTGATTAGAACTACATCAATCAATAGTGGTGTAAAGTTGTCTAATGATTGGAAGTTCAATCATTTTAGCTTATAAAATTATTTGATAATGGAATATAAGGGTTGATTAAGTTTGGTGAAATTCCTTTTAGGTTTTTGAGGTTTATTAAGCACCAACTTTTGTAAATTATTTGTGGTGTTGACATCAGTATTTTGATGATTATCAATTATACCATAAACTACTACATGTTTATTTTTATATTGAGAATTAACAAGATTTTCTTCTTCTTTCTTAATTTTTAATTGTCCTCTTCTTATGAGTGAAACTTAAACAAATATGGATAAGTCGACTACTTGTTCAAAAGATGATAAGTTTGTAGTATCCGATTTGTAAGAGATTTTATCTTGAAGGTTTATATGAAAATGTCTAACATATCCTTAGGTGGTGGGGTATGTTGGAGTTTCCCAACTAACTTTCTCCATTTTCTAGGAAGCCAAATAAAATTTCCTCCTTATAGTGATTTAGTTTATATAGATCTCCAAGACTAACTCATTTCTATACATAAGCAATAAATTTTTGAACAAACATCTCAATGGTTTCTTCAAAATTCTTGAGAGAATGGCAAGGTAGTTGATAATACCATTCTAAAGTTGAACCACAAAGACTTTTAGGAAATATTTTTAATAGTAACATCTCATCATAGTCAATATCATTGCAAGTGGTTCAAAATACCCTAACGTGTTATATAAGATATTCCATACCTTTATACATTGGAAGTTTAGGTGTTTGAAAGTTAGGAGGGTATGGTTAGCATGCTACCATAGGATCAAAAGGTTGATTGCACATGTATTTGTTAGAATAAGCAAAGCTATGGAATTGAACGGTATCTATGCATTGGGCAAGTTTTTTCATCATTGAGGCCAAATTTTAGGTTTTAGGGTCATGATTGGAAGGTTTTAGGACCAAAGGTTGTGATGTAGGTAAAAATTTCTAAGATCATTTAGGGGTTGATGACATGTGTTAGACATGGGATATTGTGATGGAATTTTATTTATATTAGAGGTATTAATATTAATATTGTGATAAGGATTATGAAGTATTTAAAAATGAATAGGATAATAGGTATATTTTATTGAGGAATAGATAAATTTTTATTAAAATAAGGCATAGAAGTGGGATTTCCAATAGTCAGGGGGCGTTGAGGGATCCCATATCCTATATCAGTAGTTGAAATTATGGCATTAATAAAATATGGGGTTGATTTATTAATATTATAGGAATATTAATTATATTTTGATTTGTAGAAGGTTGATTATATAATGGATTATTATTTGATTTATGAAGGGACATGGAGCTATAATTTGGAATTTGATGTGTGTTAGAAGGTCTTCCTTCATAAATAAAACTGCTCTTTCTAATGCTTCAACTACAATGTGTTTATTATGTCTTAGGAAACTCACAATGTGGTTTAAATAATTAGAAGTGATTTGACCTTAGGATCCTTTTATTGGGTTAAGGGATATAGTGGTTGAAGTGTCATCATCTTCTTCAAAGTTAGGATTTTCTCTAGCAACTTATTGTTCAATGTCATCCCATACAGGGGGTTGGTTTGGGTCTATAATTAATTTTCCACTATAGATATTATAGTCTCTATGGGCCATAATGGTTAAAGGTGAAATTGATTAATTAATTAAACCTTTATTAAGAAATATAATAATGCTATGAATATCAATAAACTAGTTGATATACCTTAGGAGGATCTTCTGATATACCTAAACTAGCCCAATATACCTACCCTTCCAATATACCCATCGGTATTAGAAGTGACTCGGTTCACTCGTTATACATGGTTGTACATGAGGGAAAACCTTGAGTTACCAGAATAGGAATGGTACGAGGATTGATCATGCCTAGATATATGATTTAGTATTGATACTTCCATGACAGTAGAGGAAACAATTATTAATCTTGATTAAGTGATCTAATCTACATAAATAAAATTAAGTGGCTTTGTTAAAATAATTTTTATCTTTGATTAGATGAAGGTTTTAGGATAAAATGAGGTATTCATGTTGGGTCCACCAAACTATGAGAACAAAAAATCCTAGTAGATCCACAAGGCTAATATCCCTGCAGTGGTTCTCACCTTAAATCTTGGTGGGTATGTCACACATTGGGGGTTCACCAAGAGTGTATTAGGGATTCACTCTAAATCCTATGTTTTGTGTGTATATTTGAAAACACCTTAATTTTTGTCTTTCTAAAAGATAAGCTAATTAGCTATAAAAGTTATTTAACAAAGATGCAACATACAATATATGCAACATACAAAGTCTATCCTAGAATGATTCGTTTCTTTGAATGATGGAAACAAAATAAAATATTATTTTATTTTCAAGCACGGGAAAAGATAATGCGCACTCAAGGTTTATCCTAATGCAAACTACATACACTTTTCCATTCTTGTCTAGTTTAATAGAGGGGATAAAAACATTAAAGAAAAACTAGAACTTATGGTTCTTTGATTCTTTATTTCCATTTAAAAGTTATTTTAAACAAAATAAAAAGGAATGCTAAAGGTTCCTTGAGTTTCTATCATTTTAAGTGTCCTATATAAAGAAGAAATGAATATAACAACAAGCAACAAGAAAATAAAAGTAGGATAACAAAATAAAACAAAATAATATTGTCTATCTTGATGTCTGAGGAAGAATTACACCCTATCTATGTAGCCCACAAATTTAGGATATTGTGCTTCTCAGAATTGAACCATGATTTTTCAAGACCTACAAACACAAAAGGAAACATGGGTGAATAGTTATATTCTCAAGGGTTTTCTAGATAAAGGAGGCTGATAGCTTCCTTATTTCATAATTAAACCTTGAGGTCCCTTTAGATGATCAATTATGCTTATAAAATATTGACCAAGAATGCATGCAAAACGATATCATGCTAGATCAATTTGAGGCATGATTTTGATCTAAGAATAGGGTGCTATGATATGTGTCTATCAAAGGAGGATAAAATAAGTAGATAGAGGGAAAAATCATGCCTTGCTAAAGAAAGCCGTGATTCCACCTGAGGGTAATCCTAGTAATGGTAGGTTTAACTAGTGATAGAGTTGTCCTAAGAGGGTGAAAGAGGTGATTTTTTTTTAGATTTGAGGTGCAGGTAATATGTTGTAAAGAAAGTTTTAGATAAATACAAGCAGCAAAATCACACCTTGTAAATTCAAGGCACATTTTCACAATAGGGAGGGGAATGAGAGGACAAAGAAGGTATTAAGAAAATATGACACGCAAAATCATGTTTTATGATATCAAGGTACATTTCCATAGCAAAGACGAGAGAAATAAACTAAAGGATAAAAAATTGAGTCTACGATGGAGTAAAGGTTCTTAGGAGGTTCTAAGTAGCTAGGAATATAGAGGAGCTAAGGTTGGAAGAGTAGGGAGATGATAAATTTACCCCCAAGCCTTTAAATATAAAATCATGCTTATGTAAGGTAGGGAATGATTTTACCTATGGAAAGTTGGAAAAAACAATAAGGGACCCAAGCAACACTTCCAACTAAGTTAAGTAGAGGAAGGGGAGCTAGACAAGCTGGAATCCTATCTCTACAAGGGAACCAAAAAGTTAGGATAACAAAATTTTAAGCATATGAGGAATAAAAACATTAAAGAAAATAATATGCTAGTAAACATAAATGAAATGAAATAGCAAACACAAAGGAAGGCTTAGGGAGGTAGAATAACAACCAAGGAGATAGTGGATATCTCTCTTAACTTTCCAAGATGATGTCCAAATATACAAGCAAGAGTATCAGTGAGAGCTTGATCAAAAGAGAAATTAAGTAAAGAACCATAATTTTATTAGTTAAAATAACTTGCAAAATGATATCCCAAGGCCTCAATTTATATATTTTCTAGCCTTAGAGGGAAGGTTTTAAGGTATTCATGGTTGATGAGAGAGGTAGGCAAGGCGGTTGAATTTGAATATTACAAATCCAAAAATGGTCTTCCTTGGAAAATAGGTGTAGGGGAGGGTATCCAAAGGGAATGGAGCCATAAATAGACCAATGCCCAAAGGGGGATAGAGGACCCAATATTTAGTGTACTTGTCCTTAGAGTGTGAGAAACCATGGGTTGGTTTTCGATACCATGATTTTACAAATGTGACCATTGTAGGCCAGTAGGGACAACATAGCACTTCAAAATTTGTGCAGGAAAGGTCTAAGCACATAATTGTGGTATGACTTGAGAACTAATAATTTTTATTGGAGATTAAAAATCTTAGGATCTAAGGTTGAACAATCCAAATTGGGTTTCAACCAAGCTTGATGGATACTAGAGACAAATTGACTCAATTGGATGGGTCAATTTTGGGTGTCTACAACATGTTATTCTAGTATTTGGAGCTCCACTAGTGGAAATAAAACTATATATAGCTCCATTATTTATTAAAAATTTAACATTCTTGTTAAACAACTTACCATTCAATAACATAGGTGTTGCTTGTCCATCCAGGTTTTGATTCCTAGTAGTAGCATAGATTCAATGTGGCTTCTCCTTTACTCTATTACTCAATTCTGGTTGTTGGGGATACTTATTAGTATAATAAGGATCCCCAAAGATGAAGCAACATGTCTTGGATGCCTAAGATGTTTCTTGAATTTTCTACCCTGTTTCCTCTTTTTACACTGAATCATTCTGCTTATAAGGTTGAGGGTTGGAACTATCATTTTTTTTGAAACTTCTTATATTATCCTTGGTTTTTATAGAGGGGGAAAACTACCCTACCACATATGATTCACAACTAGATCCTCTAGGATCCAAGGTGACCATAGGGGTATGTTGATTACTCTACATTCAAGGGCTTAGGTATTGAAGGGTTCACCAAGAACGATTTAAGGAATCACTCCAAGTCCATGATGGAAATGTTTGATATGTTTATTGAAAAAACACCTATGTTTGGTCTCACTAAGATCTAAGCTATGAAAAATTAAAGAACAATGTAGGGCAAGCAATGATGCAAGCAAACAAAATACTATCCCTAGAATAATTTTTAATTTCAATGAGGACTAAAACCCTAAAATTTGTAAGTAAATAAATCTTTCCTTTCAGCAAGGGTTCAAGAGAATGCACAAACGATAATGACCTAAGATGCAAAACTACATGACTTTCTAAGTATGCCTAAGAAATAAAATTAAATATTTTTCTTTTTGTTTATGATCTAAATATAAAATAGAAATGAACAAAGAAACCTCACAAATAACCTAAAATATCTATCAAAGCACTTACTCGATCTGGTAGTTTATCCTATCTTAAAACTTGTGTCCAGATATATCCAACAACTTCAAACCTATAAAATAGCTTCAAAACCCTTGGAAAATTTTGGGGGTCTACTTAAGTCACAATGTGACCGATATTGGAGGCATAGCAATCAAGCCCCCTTGGTCCTTTTAGTTGACTATTAAAAAATAAAAGCAATTTCTAACCTTTGGGAAGTAAACAAGACAAAATGCAATGAAATGAAATAGTGTAAATAGAGCATGAAAAAAATGAAATATGACTAAAATAAAATATGCAAGAGACAAGCTAGGGTTTGGGAGAAAAACCTACCCCCAAATCATTAATAAATTGAATTTACACCCTGTGAGGGGTGATCATGAATTTTGTCTCACCGAATTCATACCCTGTAATTACGAGACACAAATTCATAACATATCCCTTAAATGGTCTATTAATGCTAAATTTGCACTTCTAAATGGAAGATTGATGATCTAGAGAACTAAAAATTTAAAAATAAAAACCTAGTTAACTTATGGTGGAAAAAAAAGAGCAACAAAAGGGTTGAGGTAGCAACAAAAATGGTAGATCCCTCAAGGCTCCCACACTTGTTCACCAAAAGCAGCTAATCACAAAAGCAAAGTAACTATAGAACAATCCAAAATAGAAAGAGCATATGAAATCACTTGACGGTATTTAAAAACTCATTAGGTCACTTGGAAGAACTAGCTTAACTTATATTTTTTAAAGGGAGTCCAATCCTCTTATTTCTAGGAGTTTTGTAGGGGATTTAGGTAGGAAAACAAAAAACAACCTTGTCCAAGAGTTGATACCATAGAGGTTAGCCCAAAATTTGGAAATTTTTGAGAAAAATCCAAATTTTGCTGAATTTGTGCCTAGTCCTAGAAAATCGTGAATTCAACAAAGCCAAGAAAAAAAGCAAAACAAAGGGGAAAAGAAGGCTCAAACTTACACCTAGAAATTTTTAGGGACTCCTTATGGATCCTAATGGAAAATGACTCATTTTTATGGGTCAATTTTCCATGTCTACATTTTCCCCCTCTTTGATGCATTTATGGCCTAATAAATGCATCAAAGAAAGATATAGACACCTATGGGGTAAAATAGAGAGCAAAAAAAAAGGTATAGTAGTTTGAGAAGAAGGGATGGTACAAAAATGGTGATATTCTAAACACTTTAAAAATTTTGCATGCAAAACAAGTCATTAATGACTTTAATGTCCTTGAGGTTGGGATGCCCCCAGGGGTTTTAGAAGAAATGTAATATTCCTAAAGAAACTCAAAAAAGATAGACAAAAGAAAATAGAGTAGCAAATACAGAGAAAATAATGAAAATAAAAATAGGAGAGAGAAAAATAGGGGATAATAAGGGGAGGGTGAAAATGAATTCATTTTCATCATATGAGAAGAAGAAAAGGAGCTCTTGGAGAAAAATACAAATGACACTTTTCACACATCGTTTAATCGTGTCAGGGGCAAGGCCAATGCATATATGAAGTGAGCATAGGTAATGATCAAAATCCAACCACTAGACTAGGCTAGAGTAGGATTCAAGTGTTCTTTTACAATTTTTGTCTCTTTTTTAGAAGAAATTACCACATGCGAACTAGCACAAATTTAGGGTCAAACCACAAATTCAGTCAAAACTTGATAGCGACTAAATTTATTCCCAAAAAATATAGGGCATGAATTCATGAATTGATGCCCTAGAAAATAAGGGGCACAAATTCAACAAAGAGAAAGAGAGAGAAGAAGGAGAGAGAAAATAGGAAGAGAAGAAATAAGACCAAAAAAAGAACAATTTTGATTAATCTCGATTATGCTTTGATTTTTATTGCTTAAATAATTGTTAAACTGATTAAATTTTTATTGATATTTGTGGGTACAACATGATGTACAGGAGAGTAGAGGGTGTCAATTGAAATCCTTAGAGAAGACAATATGATAGCTCATAGCAATAAAACAAGACAAACTATGGGTGATGGGGCTACTACATCTGGAAGATATGCCCTGGGTGGAGGTAGGCATAGTGCTACTAATAATATTGATGAAAAGGTAGTACCCGGAGTCATCAAAATTCTAGCTATATACAAGAGAGATGATCATCACACTAGAGGATGTGTGGCAGATATTGCACATCCCTATTAGGGGGAGGGTAGTTGAAAAAGCATGAGGACATCAGACAACACTACAACAATTACCAAGGGATCCAACATATGAGATCTAACAGAGTGGTCTTAATGTAGATGAGATGTTCATACGATATGAAGTGGATGTATTGATGATAATTTTCTATGGTATGGTGGTTGCATTCTTGGTGTTCCATACTAGCAAGTGATTCCTACCATGGGTGCTAGTAGGAGTAGTGGAACCATCGGGTGTGGTTTGCATGGGGTTTATGCATGCTAACCCATATATACAAGACATTGTATAATGTCATGTAAAACTAACATATAGGGATAGTTTGTATGATATTGTTCCAAGTGTGGTGTTGGGAGCACATGGCTATTTGGAGACTGCATGCACTGCTAGGACCATTGTTTAACCTAGAGTGGCCAAATAAATATATATATGGGCCAAAGACCTAGAGTAATTCCAAAGAATATACACAGATATCCTATCACTAGGTAGGTAGGTCATAGATGAGCTACGAGACATATGATCATATGGAAATTATGGTATCTATAACCAAGTTAGGATGAGGATGGGGTGGAGCTAGCTAGGGTTAGGAGGATTAGGTGGGTCTCTATAGAGAAGCGGGAGCTAGAGCTCTATCAGTTTAATCGAGTCTAATGATAGTTTGAAATCCTTTAGGAGATACCAAACTTGGAATACTATTGGATTTGATGGGTTCTGAGGGACCCATTAGGAGTCAAAGGGGATCCTAATGTGGGAAGGTTTGCAGAGGACTTGGACGATCCCCTCTATGTCAACCAAAAAGTGGATGATGTTAGGATGGTGCTTGGATATAAGATATGGTATAAGGATATTATTCCATTGAGAATATCCCCATTGATGTCAACATAGAAGCACTAAGTCATGACCTGATGAGTACAACTAGCCTTGCAAGAGGCCACCTAACACACAACTGAGTATTGATAAAGAGGTGTAGATACTCTTAGGTAGACATAGGATTATTTTTAGGATAGAGATAATGACAACCATGAGGATGCCCATTACCCTCTCTAGTTGAGGGGGAAAAAGAGCAGTCAGAGGTGATCCCACAATGACAATGATCAAGCCAAGTAGGACAAAAAAGGTACCTTTACATTGACAATAGTGGGACCTAGTGGGACCGTTGGTCAAGAGGCCTTAACAAGATAGAGGGAGGCCTTGTAGACCTATATATTGGCCATGTAGAGGGATATGGACCAAATTTGAGAGGACAAGTCTAAGATGCTAGAGAAGATAAAAAGTGCCCTAAAAATGACACTCACAGAGTAAGATGTGATATGATTTGAGGTAGATCACCTCAAGGGAGAGATGAGTTGGATGGAGGAGGAGTGATAGTGGGTGTAGGCTAAGAGGATGGTTATCATTATGGGTATACAATAGGGCAAGAGGATTTACCTACTATAGGAGGAACTATAGAGGGTAGGGGAGAGGCTAGAGGTATTTGTATGGAGGGAGACCTTCTACAAGATCCTATATTTTTAGGTGGTTCCAATGGAGCATATAGTGCCTCCATTGCACTTCTTATGGATATAGAGTAGGTCACGGTCTATATCACAGACTGTTTCAAAGAATAATATCTATGAAAACATAAAAGAGAATAAATGGAATAGTTTATGAAACTATGACATCAAATATTATTTATAAATAAAAAGTAAGAGGATACATATTTCATTTATGTATTAAATCATTACATAACCCAATTATGGCAAAAATACTTCTATACTTTAAAAAGAATAAAGCATTTCAACATTATCCAACTAGAGAATCCTCCTTGACAAGTTTCCATACAATTCCTCGCTATAAAAATTAGGGGCCAAAGTCTTGGATCCAGTGTTCTCTTTGGTCCTTCTTGTTTCTCCATCACTCAATTAATGGTTGTAAGGTATCAGGACAACTCATGGATCTTATGAGGCATGCAACTAAATGTATCTATTAAATGACTAATGGAAAGCATGTGCATTTATATCTCAAATGCCAAATTGCAACTATACAAACTACTCAATACATATATTCATAAATCATTCATCCCAAAATATAAAGAGAAAACCCTATGATTTTCTAAATCCATTCTTATTCTCGTCATAAAAGAAGAGTCATTTTATCCCTTAAGGATGAAAGTCATTTTGTCATTTATTAAGCATAGAGTAATTTAACAAACCTCCCTTTAATCAATAAAATGTCCAGGCTTTTTAAAATCCAAACCATTTATTTAATCACTTAAGGTCCCATACCCTTAACCAATTAAATACTTACAAACAATCCATTTATTTAATCAACTAAGGTCCTATAACCTTAATCGATTAAATAATTACAAATACTCCATTTATTTTATCAACTAAGGTCCCATACCCTTAATCAATTAAATACTTACAAACAACCCATTTCTTTAATTAATTAAGGTCTCATACCCTTAATAAATTAAATACTTACAAAAACCCATTTCTTTAATCAAATAAGGTCCCATACCCTTAATCAATTAAATACTTACAAATAATCCATTTCTTTAATCAACTAAGGTCTCATACCCTTAATCAATTAAATACTTACAAACAAACATTTTTTTAATCAACTAAGGTCCTATAACCTTAATCAGTTAAATACTTACAAACAAACCATTTATTTAATCAACTAAGGTCCCATGCCCTTAATTTATCAAATATTCATAGAATACTATTTCTTTAATCATTTAACAACCATTCTCATCCTTCTAATTTAAATAAATTAGATATCTTTCCCTTTAAATAAACAATATCATTTTTTTTAATTTAATAAGACATCATTATTTTAAATATCCTTCATCCTAAAGGAAAAAGAGAGGTTTTTAGTTAATCAAACAAACCACAACACAATCGAATAGGCATCAAAAATAGGGATTTAGGAGGTAAACTAGCAACTTGGATAACAACAATAGGTCAATAGGGGTCAGGTGCCTAACATGAAGGCCAACACAGAGATCTAATCCAACATGTGGCCCCCATGTGGGATCTAAGGTCCCATATCCTTAATCATTTAAATACTTACAAACAACTCATTTTTTTAATCAACTAAGGTCCCAAACCCGTAATTGATCAAATATCCATAGAATACTATTTATTTAATCATTTAACAACCATTTTCATCCTTCTAATTTAAATAAATTAGATATATTTCCCTTTAAATAAACAAAATATCATTTCTTTAATTTAATAAGACATCATTCTTTTAAATATTCTTCATCCTAAATAAAAAATGGAGGTTTTTAGTTAATCAAACAAACCACAACACAATCGACTAGGCATCAAAAATAGGGTTTAGGCGGTAAAATAGCAACTTGGATATAAAAACAATGTATCAATAGGGGTCAGGTGCCTAACATGAAGGCCAACATAGAGGTCCATGCTAACATGTGGCCCCCATGTAGGACCCTCTGGTGCCCAAGACAACCCTGTGTGAAGCTGCCCAAGATAGCCAAGTGCCTTGGTGAACTTGGCTACCATGCCTAGTGGGTGTTGGTATTATAATTGGGCTAGTTTGTATGATGTTGCTCCACGTATGGTGTTGGGAGCACATGGCTATTTGAAGATTGCATGCATTACTAGGACCATTGCCTAACCTAGAGTGGCCAAATAAATAAATAAATAAATAAATAAATAAATAAATAAATAAATAAATAAATATATATATATATATATATATATATATATATATATATATATATATATATATATATATCATATATATATATATATATATATATATATATATATATATATCTATATATATATATATATATATATATATATCTATGGGCCTAGAGCAACTTCAAAGGATATGCACATATATCCTACCACTAGGGAGGTAGGTCATTGATGAGCTACGAGACCATATGATCATATGGAAATCATGGTTTCTATACACAATTTAGGATGAGGATGGGGTGGAGCTAGCTATGGTTAGGAAGATTAGGTGGGTCTCTATGGAGAAGGGGGAGCTAGAGCTCTATCAATTTGATTGAGTCTAATGATAGTTCAACATCCTTTAGGAGATACCAAACTTGGAAGACTATTGGTTTTGATGGGTTCATAGGGACCCATTAGGGGTCAAATGGGATCCTAATATGGGAAGGTTTGCAGAGGACTTGGATAATCCCCTCTATGTCAACCCAAAAGTGTATAATGTCAAGATGGTGATTGGATATAAGAGATGGTATAAGGATATTATTCCCTTGAGGATATCCCCATTGATGCCAACATATAAGCACTAAGTCATGACCTGATGAGTACAACTAGCCTTGCAAGAGGCCACCTAACACATAACTGAGTATTAATAAAGAGGTGTAGATCCTCTTAGGTAGACATAGGTTCATTTTAGGATAGAGATAATGACAACCATGAGGATTCCTTTTATCCTCTCTAGTTGAGGGGGAGGGAGGGCAGTCAAGGTGCTCCCACAATGACAACGATCAGGCCAAGTAGGACAAAAGGGTACCTTTACATTGAAAATAGTGGGACCTAGTGGGACTGTGGGTCAAGAGGCCTTGACAAGGTAGAGGGAGGCCTTGTAGGCCTATATAGTAGCCATGTAGAGGGAGATGGAAAAAATTTGAGAGGACAAGTCTAAGAGGCTAGAGAAGATACATAGTGCCCTGAACATGGCACTCACAAAATAGGATGTGATATGAGTTGAGGTAGATCACCTCAAGGGAGAGATGAGTTGGATGGAGGAGGAGAGATAGTGGGTGTAGGCTAAGAGGATGGTTATCATTATGGGTAGCCAAGAGGGCAAGGGGATCGACCTACTATAGGAGGAACTATAGAGGGTAGGGGAGAGGTTGGAGGTATTGGTATGGAGGGAGAACTTCTACAAGATCCTATATTTTTAGGTGGTTCCAATGGAGCACATAGTTCCTCCATTGCCCTTATTATGGATATAGAGTAGGTCACGGTTTAGATCACAGACTGTTTCACGAAATAATATCTATGAAAACATCAAAGAGAACAAATAGAATAGTTTATGAAACTATGACATCAAACATTATTAATAAATAACAAGTAAGAGGATACATATTTCATTTATGTATTAAATCATTACATAGCCAAAGTATGGCAAAAATACTTCCATACTTTTAAAAGAATAAAGCATTTCAACATTATCCAACTAGAGAACCCTCCTTGACAAGTTTCCATACAATTCCTCGCTATAATAAATTAGGGGCCAAAGTCTTGGATCTAGTGTTCTCTTTGGTCCTTCTTGTTTCTCCATCACTCAATTAATGGTTGTAAGGGATCAGGACAACTCATGGATCTTATGAGGCATGCAACTAAATGCATGTACTAAATGACTAATGGAAATCATGTGCATTTATATCTTGAATGCCAAATTAAAACTATACAAACTACTCAATACATATATTAATAAATCATTCATCCCAAAATATTAAGAGAAAACCCTATGATTTTCTACATCCATTCTTATTCTCGTCATAAAAGAAGAGTCATTTTATCCCTTAAGGATGAAAGTCATTTTGTCATTTATTAATCATAGAGTAATTTAACAAACCTCCCTTTAATCAATAAAATGTACATGCTTTTTAACATCCAAACCATTTATTTAATAACTTAAGGTCCCATACCCTTAATCAATTAAATACTTACAAACAATCCATTTCTTTAATCAACTAAGGTCCCATACCCTTAATCAATTAAATACTTACAAATAATCCATTTATTTAATCAACTAAGGTCCCATACCCTTAATCAATTAAATACTTACAAACAACCCATTTATTTAATTAACCAAGGTCCCATACCCTTAATCAATTAAATACTTACAAATAACCCATTTCTTTAATCAACTAAGGTCCCATTCCCTTAATCAATTAAATACTTATAAATAATCCATTTTCTTTAATCAACTAAGGTCTCATACACTTAATAAATTAAATACTTACAAACAAACATTTTTTTAATCAACTAAGGTCCTATAACCTTAATCAGTTAAATACTTACAAACAATCCATTTCTTTAATCAACTAAGGTCCCATACCCTTAATTTATCAAATATCCATAGAATACTATTTATTTAATCATTTAACAACCATTCTCATCCTTCTAATTTAAATAAATTAGATATCTTTCCCTTTAAATAAACAATATCATTTATTTTAATTTAATAAGACATCATTCTTTTAAATATTATTTATCCTAAAGGAAAAAGAGAGGTTTTTAGTTAATCAAACAAACCACACAATCGACTAGGCATCAAAAATAGGGATTTAGTAGGTAAACTAGCAACTTGGATAACAACAATAGGTCAATAGGGGTCAGGTGCCTAACATGAAGGCCAACACAGAGATCTAAGCCAACACGTGGCCCCCATGTGGAAGCTAAGGTCCCATACCCTTAATCATTTAAATACTTACAAATAACTCATTTATTTAATCAAATAAGGTCCCAAACCCTTAATTGATCAAATATCCATAGAATACTATTTATTTAATCATTTAATAACCATTTTCATCCTTCTAATTTAAATAAAATAGATATATTTCCCTTTAAATAAACAAAATATCATTTCTTTAATTTAATAAGACATCATTCTTTTAAATATCCTTCATCCTAAATCAAAAAGGGAGGTTTTTAGTTAATAAAAAAAACCACAACACAACCGAATAGGCATCAAAAATAGGGTTTAGGCGGTAAAATAGCAACTTGGATATAAAAAAAATGTATCAATAGGGGTCAGGTGCCTAAAACGAAGGTCAACACAGAGGTCCAAGCTAACATGTGGCCTCCATATTGGAGCCTCTGGTGCCTAAGACAACCCTGTGTGAAGCTGCCCAAGTTAGCCAAGTGTCTTGGTGAACTTGGCTACCATGCCTAGTGGGTGTTGGTATTATAATTGGGCTAGTTTGTATGATATTGCTCCAAGTATGGTGTTGGGAGCACATGGCTATTTGAAGATTACATGCACTGCTAAGATCATTGCCTAACCTAGAGTGGCCAAATAAATATATAGATGGACCAAAGACCTAGAGCAAGTCCAAAGGATATACACATATATCCTATCACTAGGGAGGTAGGTCATAGAAGAGCTATGAGACCATATGATCATATGGAAATCATGGTTTCTATAACAAAGTTAGGATGAGTATGGGGTGGAGCTACCTATGGTTAGGAGGATTAGTTGGGTATCTATGGATAAGGGGGAGATAGAGCTCTATCAATTTTATTAAGTCTAATGATAGTTCAACATCCTTTAGGAGATACCAAACTTGGAAGACAATTGCTTTAGGTGGGTTCAAAAGGACCCATTAGGAGTCAAAGAGGATCCTAATATGGGAAGGTTTGCAGAGGACTTGGACAATCCCCTCTATGTCAACCCAAAAGTGTATGATGCCAGGATGGTGCTTGGATATAAGAGATGGTATAAGGATATTATTCCCTTGAGGATATCCCCATTGATGCCAACATATAAGCACTAAGTCATGACCTAATGAGTACAACTAGCCTTACAAGAGGCCACCTAACATATAACTAAGTATTGATAAAGAGGTGTAGATCCTCTTAGGTAGACATAGGTTCATTTTAGGATAGAGATAATGATAAACATGAGGACGACCATTGCCCTCTCTAGTTTAGGGGGAGGGAGAGCAGTCAGAGGTGCTCCCACAATGACAATGATCAGGCCAAGCAGGACAAAAAGGGTACCTTTACATTGACAATAGTGGGACCTAGTGGGACCATGGGTAAAGAGACCTCGACAAGGTAGAGGGAGGCCTTGTAGGCCTATATAGTGGGCATGTAGAGGGAGATGGACCAAATTTGAGAGTACAAATTTAAGAGGCTAGAGAAGATACATAGTGCCCTGAACATGACACTCATAGAGTAGGATGTGATATGAGTTGAGGTAGATCACCTCAAGGGAGAGATGAGTTGGATGGAGGAGGAGTGATAGTGGGTGTAGGCTAAGAAGATGGTTATCATTATGGGTAGCCAAGAGGGCAAGGGGATCCACCTATTATAGGAGGAACTATAGAGGGTAGGGGATAGTCTGGAGGTATTTGTATGGAGGGAGACCTTCTACCAGATCCTATATTTTTAGGTGGTTCCAATGGAGCACATAGTGCCTCCATTTCCCATATTATGGATATAGAGTAGGTCATAGTATATATCACAGACTGCTTCATAGAATAATATCTATGAAAACATCAAAGAGAACAAATAGAATAGTTTATGAAACTATGACATCAAAGATTATTTATAAATAGCAAGTAAGAGGATACATATTTCATTTAAATATTAAATCATTACATAATCCGAGTATGGCAAAAATACGACTATAATTTTAAAATAATAAAACATTTCAACATTATCCAACTAGAGAATCCTCCTTGACAAGTTTCCATACAATTCCTCGCTATAATACATTACGGACCAAAGTCTTGGATCCAGTGTTCTCTTTGGTCCTTCTTGTTTCTCCATCACTCAATTGATGGTGGTAAGGGATCAGGACAAATCATGGATCTTATGAAGCATGCAACTAAATGCATCTACTAAATGACTAATGGAAAGCATGTGCATTTATATCTTGAATGCCAAATTGCAACTATACAAACTACTCAATACATATATTCATAAATCATTCATCCCAAAATATTAAGAGAAAACCCTATGATTTTCTACATCCATTCTTATTCTCGTCATAAAAGAAGAGTCATTTTATCCCTTAAGGATGAAAGTCATTTTGTCATTTATTAATCAACTAATGTTCCATACCCTTAATTTTATCAAATATACATATAATACTATTTATTTAATCATTTAACAATCATTCTCATCCTTCTAATTTAAATAAATTAGATATCTTTCCCTTTAAATAAACAATATCAATTTTTTATTTTAATAAGACATCATTCTTTTAAATATCCTTCATCCTAAAGGAAAAAGGGAGGTTTTTAGTTAATCAAACAAACCACAACACAATCGACTAGGCATCAAAAATAGGGTTTTAGGAGGTAAACTAGCAACTTGGATAACAACAATAGGTCAATAGGGGTCAGGTGCCTAACATGAAGATCAACACAGAGATCTAAGCCAACATGTGGCCCCCATGTGGGAGCTAAGGTCCCATACCCTTAATTATTTAAATACTTACAAACTATAGACACCAAATTACAGCCACTAATCCTCCATCCTAACCATTCCACCACCCACTTGTCCACCATACACCCTTCCCGCCAATTATTTGGCCCAAATCCACCTTTCCCGCCATCCATTCCACCATTTTAGCCCTTTCCCGCCATTTCCTAGCCTAATTGGGATTATTTTAATATTATTTTATATTATTTAATATTTAATATAATATTTTATATTATATTATAATATATTTATTATAAAATATATATTTATAAACTCAATTAACCACAACCATCCGATCCATTCTAATCTCCACCGTCCATATTCATTAATCCATGTCACATGCAAAAAGTAATCTCAACCTTAGGATCTAATTTAATCTTAGCCACACGATCAAAAGTGTAAGGCTAAAACCCTAAGAAAACCCTAAGGTTGGATTATAAATAAGGGCATTTGCAAATGCCCAAACCCTAGAACTAGAATCCACTGGAGCTTGAGAATTAGACATTTTGCACCCTAGAGGAATTATTGGTGAAGCCCTAGCATAGAATCCTAAAAATCTGAAGCCCTAGCTCACCGATAAGACTTATGTTGTTCCAGCCATCACCCATTCATCCTCCATCACCATCACAACCCCCATCCATCCACCGCATTCATCGCCATCACCTAGATCTGCTTCTGTAGATTCTGCCCTAACCCGTAGGTGCCATCCAGAGCTTGCGAGGCTCACTGCAGAGCCTACGAAGCACTCACCAGAGCCTGTTGTATACCGTAGGTGCTCTCCAGAGCCTATTGTATCCCGTAGGTGCACACCAGAGCCTACGAAGCTCATGTCAGAGCCTGCCAAGTGCACGTCCGAGCCTGCTGCAACTACAAAAATGTGAATCTGAGCCTGCTACACCATGCCATCAACAATAACTGAACCAAAGCAAGGTATATCTCATTTTAATGTATTTTATTTAACAATTTGTTGATCTTGCATGCTCTCTTGCTTCACTATTAAACTAGGGTTTTATTGATGTCCGAGGGCCTCACACTGTGGAGCCCTCATAGGTATTACTAACCCCCTTGTTCTATTTTTGTGTATGCAGATCTACAAATTTCACACATTGTTTGATGGTTGTTGAAGCTGGAGTGGCCCAACCTTGGATATCTGAAGCCCACTCAACCTGTTGGAATCAAGGACACACCCAAATCTGAAGACACTTTTGTTGTTGTTAGCTAGGGTTTTGGAGAACCCTAGTGCCATTGTAATCTATTGTATCAAATATTCACATGGAACACTGATTGTAATAAAGGAGTTTATCGGCTCCCCCTATTTTATTGAATATATTCTTTTGTGCAATCTTTGTGCCTCACTACATTATTTGGTTTTCTGTTATTCTATTTTAAGTGTCATGTTCTTGCATTCACAAATGGTGATCACGGTGGGACCCCACAAGGGTTTCATGATTTGATAGATCTACCTTGCTAACTTAATTTTATTTTTGTTCATTATAGGATTTGCAGAAATGTAAAAGTCATTACGTTCATCGCTAGGGTTTCTGAAGCATTCTACAGCAGTTCCAGAGATCATGCAGGTGCTCTTCCATGCTACGTAGGTATCCTTGTGCACCTAGAAGGTGCTCTATTATGCCTACGCAGGTGCCCAACTACACCTAGCATTAATTTGGAGTAGAGTTGAGGCTTCCAAGTGAGTTTCATAACCCTAGTTCTCCATTTAACGATTTACGTATTCTATTTTCTATTGCTATTTTTTGTTGTTTTTGGGCTTAACATTAAGTAATCTGGGAAAGAATCTGTAACAAGTTACATTTAGGGTTTGTGTGTATTTCATTATACCAAATTCATTTCTTGTTCTAAAGTTGTAGATCTAGGTGATTGTTTGCATTTTTGAGTGCATATGAAACATAAAAGCATCCTAGATCTTGCATTTTAGGGTTAAATATCACTTTAATTTTGCATATCTAAATAGGAACAACATTTTGATGCATAAAGTAATCCTGCCCTAGGCTGGCCCCTTTGGCAGAGAGGTGGACGAACCCTCTGGTTGCTCTTGTGATTTTAATCATTTGTAGGCAAGGGATTTTAAGGGTGTACTCTACGCTCTTTAGGTGAAATTTGCATCTTTGTGTTGGATTCTGATTTAGATTAGTGAAGTTAGTAATCTTTAATATTGTTTGCACACCATAGAGAATGAGAAATCTAATAAAATAAATCACACACACTTGCACGCTCCACTTTTTAACAATAATAGTTGGATTTCATCACCAACTATTGCTTGAGGTTTGGTGATGGTGGCATTCATCTCCATCCATCAAATATCTACCCCTAGACACCATAGGACTACCCCCGAGCAAACTTGTTGGAGGTCATTACCAACAAGAATCTCGTTGCCCCAACCAGCCATAGTTTTTACCTTTGTTTTTCATTAAACAAGATTAAGTTACATCAAAACACACAAGCCAACAATTCTAAAAGGAACTTCACATTAATGAAAGAAAATAATTAATGAACAAGGTAAGCCACACAAGGTGAACCCTAGGATTGGTTGTTTTCTTTGCTTTAAATTTTGGAAAGGTTGTTAATCTGTGTGATTTAGATAAGCTTGAAATATTTGGTTTTATTACTTTATGGTGCTAACACGACAACAAAAGAAAATAATAAACCAAAGTAGTTTAATGGAAAACAATTCCCATGAGCCCGCTACTTTGGTAGCCCCATCCAATATGGTTCAGACCACTTTGTCTGGATCATCCCATCCACCCCACTCTCAAGTAGAGACACATTCACACAATGTGGAGACAACCACCACCTACATAGACATGGATAGAGTGTAGGCCCTTTACAAGGCTTCTAACTATGTCTTAGAACCCCTTAGCCAAGAAGGTTTGGAAGAATCTGAATTGGCTGCCACCTACCTTGCCCAAGGATATCCTAATTCAAGTTATGAATATGGTATGCCTTCCTCCATGAGCCAACCACCACAAAGCCCAAGTGTTCCAAACACTTACCTCACATCCACCTATACCAACCCCTTGTATGAGGAGTATGTCAATGTTGCCTCACAAGTCCCTAGCCTCCAAGTTGTAACATCAAACGCAACTTGCACCATACCCATGTCCTCTCATCCATCATCATCCACACCTCCATCATCTCACTTAGCCAACATGACCATGTCATCCACCCCTCCATCATCTCACTTAGCCAACATGACCATGACTAATCACCCATCATCATCGACTCATCCATCATCTCATCCAACCACAACCCCATCATTCGACACATGGTCAAATCAAGAACTTACGGATACATTAGGGCTTATCAACAGATTGCTTTCACAATGAAAAAAAGGAAAATAGTCAGCTCACATAGACCCTATGACCCAAGGAGTTCCAAATCAACCTTCGCTCACCAATCAAAATTCAGCATGGGTCCCTCAATCTTCCATAGTATCCATCCCCAATCCACCACCACTCCACACATCCACCATACCAATCAACATTACCACTAACCAACAACACAATCCATTTCTCCATCATCATCTTCATCAATCATCCCCATATTTCAACCATCAATCTTCTCCACATACCCAACCCAATTCATTCCACAACAACATGTTGGTCACACCCCAACATCTACCATCCAACCCATCAACCAACCATCACATAATCCAAGGTCCTCACATTCCAGTAGAAGATCTTAGATTCCAGGCAATGCAAAAGCAAATCGATCAGTTGATGCAAAACTCACTAGGGGTAATGAGCCAAAAGCTCACATTAAGCCAACTGATCCATCAACCAATCCATCCATCGGTACCATCACCACCTTATCCGATAGATTTTACGATACCAAAATTTGACAAGTTTAGGGGAACCAAGGATCCTAAGGAGCATGTGAGTTCATTTGTCCACATATGTTTTTAGATTAGTGATGATAATGCTCTTATGCTCCGAACATTTCCTCAAACATTAGGGGGAGATGCCATTGAATGGTACAATCAATTGCCCACGCATAGTATTTATACTTTTGATCAATTGATAGATCTATTCTTGGAACGCTTCACCCTTAACATTAAGAAGAAGGTGTCCTTATCGGATATATATTACTTGAAACAATGGGATGAGGAACCTATCTATGATTTTGGAAACCGTTGGAGGGCAGTCATCACAAAGTTGCCATTCTCCCTCCCAATGGAAGAAATTATCAAAATTTTTACCAAGAGTTGCTTAAAACCCATCTCTTGGATGCTTCAACTCAATACTTATAGAACATTTGAGGAGGCTTTAGCACAGGCTAGTGTCATTGAGGAGATAAAAATCCAAGAGGGTGTCATTAAGCCTAAGAAGAAAGAATGGCAAAATAGAGGCCAATACCAAAACAATCAATCTGGCCAAACCAAATCCACACAAGCCTCAATGGCTAACACAGCTAATCAAGTCAATCAAGTGGTCATGAGCCAGCCCGTAATGGCTCAAAAACTAGTGCAACAACAAATTTCCTATCATGCGGTCCCATCAGTAACCCAAGCACCAATGGTACAAAACACAGCGCCAACTATGGAACAACCTACCCATCACCAATTCAATCGACCTCAGCATCAATACACTCCCTTAGCGGAATCATATTCAGCCATATTTCGAAGGTTATATGAGACCAACAAATTAGCCTTGCCGGACATTAGGCCCGATGATCCCACCAAAAGACCTAAAGGTTATAGAGAGCACTTGTTTTGCCCATATCATCGACAAAATGGGCATGATATCAATTCCTGCCATGTATTCAAAAACATAGTGCAAGACCTCATAGACTTAGGGGCCATTAGCGTCGATAACCCCTTAGCTCCACAAAATCAAAATTTGGGCATATATCAGACACCTCTACCTAACCATGGGGAGGTCCAACATAATGTAGGGGGTAACAATCAACAACCACCTCCTAATCAAGTAAATCATGTCCAACAATACCAAAACTTTGTAGGAGCGAGTCCATGTGGTCACTAGAGGGCAAAGGCAAAATCAAAAAAATGTTCAACAACCTTCAAATCCACCTCCCATCCAAACATCACCAAATCCATCTCCGCAAATCAATCTATCCAACCCATCCAATCCACCCATCCTTCATCCAATAAGGCCAACGGTAACTTTAACCAGTCGGTTAACCACTAGTTTGAAAATGGCATCAGCAAAACTTTCTATCTATGAGCTTATCCAACAATCCCCTAGGCATAGAGAAGCTTTAATGGAAATACTCAAGTCAATTGAGTTAGAATCCCAAGACTCTAATGCCTTTAACAACTTTGTAGGGAGTGTTAGAACATGCATGGAACCATCAATTACCTTCTATGACTTTGAGATAAAATCAATGAGTTCAGAATCGGTGGACCCTCCATTGCACATCATGGCCTTAATAGATGGAAAGCCATTCAAAAGAGTATTAATTGATACTGGCTCATCAATCAATATCATCACTACCGCTGCTCTTATCCACCTCAAAATACCTCCATCCCACATTTCAAAATCATCATTCACCCTCAAAGCATTTAACGATGCTTTGTGTACCACAATTGGCACTATTGTTTTACCTATAGAAGTAGGGGCCAGAATGTTGCACACCATGTTTCACATCTTGGAAGGAGCCATGGCATATAATATACTCCTTGGTAGACCTTGGATGAGGGAAATGAAATGTGTTCCATCAATTCTCCACCAATGCTTGAAATACGTTCATGATGGACAAGTCCATTGCATCCCCATGGATGTCGAACCTTTTAAGTATTGTAATTTCATTTCAAATCCTTATGAATCCATGTTACCTTCCACTCATCTATTCTTGGCGCCATCATCGAATCCATCCACATCATCTCTTAATCCACCTTCTTCTAATCCATCTCCATCTTCTTCTAAGGCTCCCATCATAGAGGAGCTACCCATCACATCACCTCCTCAAAAATCCATTTCTTCTTGTACATGTGGTCACAGTCAGTCTACTGTTAGCACATCGTACATCACATCTACCCCTTCTTCTACAACCACTTCTTCTATTCCATCTCATCATTCCACACCGCCATCCAATCCCACTCCATCAGCCGATGTGTCACAAGTCAAACTTTTAGATTGTGCCATATTTGACTCGCCACCATCCACAACCAATCCAGAGCCACTTGAGCCTTCACCATCCACCTCATCAACCCAAGTCGAAGTCCACATCACTAATCCAAGCATTGGTGAGTATGTGGTCCAAGACGTCACCATTACACCCCTAGCCATTCCCACAGCTAAGGATTTTGGATGTCCTCGAGACCGTCCTTTATCCATAGGTGTTGTTTATGACATGAGTGCCACTCCAAATAGCATTAAATTTGTTTATGGAGGGTTGGATTGCTCAACTTGGGCAAACCCACCCGAAGAACCAAAAGAGCCTAGGCGTGCCAATATACCTAACATAGAGGAGTTTCCAGCTCGATACTTTAATATGTTCCATTGGCAAGGTCAAGGTCTAGGTTCCCATGAGCAAGGGATGCATGATATCTTAGAGGTCCCATATAGAGGTGCCCATGATCATTCTAGTTTAGGCTATACCCCATTGTCTTCCACCGCTTCTCTTGAGCAAGCCTTTAAAAAGCTTACACTCAATGATGAAGATCACCCCATCCACCCACTACCCTCAACATCTTCTCTTGAACAGGCCCTTCAAGAACTTTGCATGGACGAAGTAAACGAAGATGATCCCATCAAATTTTCATATCCTATCTTTGATTTCGATGATGAAAGTTATGAAGAATTTGAAGTCATGTCAAATGCTTCTGACGATTCTGAAGAGGAGTCACAACCCATTGTCCCCATCACCCAACAGGAAGAGTTTTACCTCCGAATGTTCCCCATCCATCATCCCATATTCCGCTTGCTTCTTCCACAAGAACAAGATGATCCACCTGGTAATCTGCCTTGAGCCACCCACATAAGCCAAGAATTGTAACATATGTACATATTAAAAAAAAAATGTTGCTCTGATGTTTTCACGTTCACTATTACAGGGATACCACGCCTCGACATCGGCTCCGATTCAATTGTTCCATCTATCCATTCAGCCAAACCATATTTCCTTCCACTAAGTCAATATGAACCCTATTGACTTATTCACCCCACTCCGTAATCCATACGATTTGGCAAAGCCAATTCCCATTGACATCAGCCTTATTGATTTGGACCGGATTTCCTCCTCACCCTCCTCTTCGGAGTTCACCCTATCCGAGGAATTGCTAAGGGCTTCGGCCAACTACATTCCTCCTTCACCGCCACCTTCACCTCCATCACTTTCCACTAGAGGTCCCGAGGTCTTTTAGGTAGAGTTAGGCAATGATAAGCAAGAAGAATTAGATGACAGCCTAGACTATCCCGATTGGCTCTCAGGCCTAGTACCCATTCACAAGCTTAATGGAGCAACACACATTTGTATTGATTTTCGACACCGGTCTTAGCTCTTCCTTGTCTAGGGGTCCTCTGGCTAGGCATTCTATTGTTAAATACACTTATATGTATATATACATGGCTAAAAAAAAATAAATTGCATGCTTTCACATAGGCATTACCACATTGCATGTTCATTTACATCTAGGCATTTTTCATTTTTATTTTCATTCGCATACACTAAATCATACATATTCCATTGCATTATACAATTTCCATTTGCATATCAACACTCCATTGCATTAGGCATATACATTTGCATTCATCCCATCCCATGTCCAATGATCTGGCATAGTAATGATGATATGACCATACAACAAAAAGTCAAGTTTTAACGATTGGGGGTACCTAGTTTGGAAAATTCATGCAAATTTGACAAAATTCATATGTCAACCACATCACATGTCACAACAACCTAAATTTTTAGTCACTCAGCCATTACTAGTGTAACAAACAACCTCCAATTGGATGTCCGATTTTCTTTAGGACCAAAAACACAATTTACACACTAAGAAGATCTTGAGTATTGCCAATTGAACCCGAATACAATATTGAACCAATCACATTCCATCACATCTTAAAAACATTATGAGCCAAGGAGGGTTAGTACCATACTTGGGTAGTACCTTGAGGCAAAAAGGAGATATCCCTCGCTTGTCCCATTATGCAACATAGTCCAAAAATAGTGGTTTTCACCACTACCACAATTACTCTTCGAACATAAACATAAAAACATAGAGTAGTAAGGATAGGGTCAAAATTCTCATCATACTTCAGTTGAGAATCTGATTCCCCAAAGCTCTATACCAAATTAACAAATAGAATCCCAAACACCCTTGATCCCTAAAGTTGTAAGGATCGTACTACATGTCCCTGACAAGGATGGGTAGTCATCCCCAAGGCCTAAAAGATCAAATCCCATTGGACTATGGAGTGAATCTTCATCGGGGCTATAGATGCCTGACTGGTAGTGGAGTAAGCTCATGCGGGGTGACATGTCTCCTTGGCAAATAGGAAGACCTCTGACCGCACATAAGGACAGGCTAGCTTCAGGTCATCTCCATAATAGGTCATGCCCAATTTACTCATAATAGGTCAATGAACTCCACATGCACACACACTGGTTCTTGATTGGATAGGGTCATTGTCACACTCAAGATTTGGTATATGAACCTCACTTGCACACACATTGGTCCTAAAGAAAGTTAGACAACCCTAGTGAGTTTGATTGATAATACTAGTATGTTTGAGTCTTTGAAAATCCTGCAGTACTCATCCCATATCAACATCCATATCTTCTTCCATATCAACATCCATATCTTCTTCCATATCAACATCCATATCTTCTTCCATATCAACATCCATATCCTCTTGTGTATAAACACCCATGTCTTCATAGTGAGTCAAGTTGCAGAACACCACCAAATTTGGTACCCCCGATTGCCAAACAATGGACAACAAAAATGGTCAATAAAATTTCTGAACTATAAAAGATCATTCGAACAATATGCATTCCTCCCATATAGTTTAGATTCATTTACTTCCATTAATCATCCTATCATCATCTCATTAATAACACATCACATAGTATCATTATTACATAGATTTACTTGCATTAAGCATCCATAGCACATAGCTTGCATACATCATTCATATAACATTAGGCATATACATCATTATTAGCTTGCATTTCACATCCATAATATTCAAACATTATTCATAAACATGCATCAAACATTAATAAAATAAACATAAAAGCATCCACACAAGAGATAACACATATATATGAAAAATCCATGTATATATATATATAATATATCACATATACAATCAATGCCAAAAGGCTACAATGGAGCACCAAGGCTCATATATACAAAATAGTGCATCTAAGCACTAAGTCTACTATCCATGAGAAGACTCCTGAGACCTAGTAGGAGCCCTCAGCCTAGTACTCTACCTAGACTTCGTATGCCTAGATGACTCGACCATAGAAGAAGAAGGAGGATCCGAAAATGTAATATGGTGTTGCATACACACATCCTCCAAAGAATGTACGTATGCCTCACTAGCTCGAAGATGCCACAAATCCATCTGATGTCATCGCTCCTTCACTAAAATCTCTACTTGGAGCCTCGTAATCATCTCCTGATCACTAGCCATTACCATTGCCCGCTCTACCTCTAGCCGAGCTATAGTCTCCCTGGCCTCCCTCTGAGACTCAAGCATAGTCTCTCGCTCCTCGCGTAGCTACTCCAGCTCTACCCATAGCCTGGCTACCTCAGAGATCTCACCCATATCCTCATCATCCTCCCTCTCTCCCTCTACCAAGCCCACCTCAGGAGCCTATTGGGCTGCTCCCCTTGACTACCTTCGACCCATCGATCATTGGGGCCTCATCCTCTTTGGAGTCATCCTCGACCCCATAGCTACTGCATCCACACCCACAACCTTTGGCACCCATACCGGTTGGGCACCAAACCACTCCACATACTCCGAAGTCACCCCAACATCATCCACATTGGGGATCTCAATCTCCTCATCATCCTCAATCACCATTCACCATGGCTCCGCACATGGCAGCATCCCCTCATCTCGTCGATACAACACGACTCATTTGGCACATCCTGAGGCAATCCAAATTGCCTCAACACCCATGAGTACTAGAAGTACTCCACCTCCTCATCCCACCACCCAACCAACCATCGAGCCTACCTCACTCGACGCAGTTGCCTCCTATCTCCATCCCATCTAGCTCCTCGCCATGGCCTCCATATCACATCTGCTCGAGTCAAGCTCGACCACATGTCTCGGTACCACTGCCTAGTGTGTACCTCTCAACTAGGCTGAACCTCCTCAACCACCGCCCATCTCCTAGCATAGGGCTCCCCCATCTGCCATGACTCACATGGCAACCCCTCGGGCTGAGCTACCACAAAATGCTCCCAATCCCAACACTATAGGAGGAAGCTACAACCAATCCCCTTCCTCTCCCTCTGAATCACCTCATATAGCTCTCGATACAACTATGCCAACAAGGTAGGAGCCCATGCATACTCCTTCGGGTCGATGAGTAAATCACTCACCAACCCCAATAGGTTCCAAGGGAACCTACACCTAGTGCTATTAGGTAGCACTATGTTCGCTAGCATGAACATGATCAAGGTAGGGAGTGCATCCAACTCCTTTGCCTTGTACATGCTCAAGTAGCATATCCCTCCATCCCCCATCCAGGCCTCTCGCCATCGATCCCCAAACATTCTCTCCATATCCACCTTCTTATCCCTCCCAAAAACAACACCCCCCCCCCCCCCCCCCCCCCCAACAACCCTCACCACACCCTCCAAACCCACCCTACCCAACAAACCCCACTCATCCTCTGAAAGCTTCTTCCTCATTCCCAGAACGAGAGGAGAGAAGTGATGTCGAGGCTCAATATCCCTTAACTGCAACAACAAAAACACTTTGTTAGCATTAAAACTATGTTAAAAAAAAAAAAAAAACAAAAATTTTTGCACAAAGGGAACAAATGATCTTACCGGGACAAAGGGTGCCCCCACTCCACCAGTAGCATCAAGGCCCTCTGCCGCCATCACCTCACTTCACACACTCACTAGCCTCACAAACTCACAAACTCACTCCACTCCTCAGACGCAGCTCCTCGAAGTCAACAACGCATGAATGAGCCTAAAAGTTCACTCAGAAAGCTTTTTATAGCTTTCCTTAGTGCATTCAGGTGCAGACCTACACCTGCAAATCATGAGCATGGTTGTGCACCTGTAGGCGCACTCAGGCGCACGTGGGCACCTACAGAACATGCCAGGTGTAGCCACGTGCCTGGAAATCAATAAACATGAAGACAAAAGCCCTCAAAATGGTAGCTCCCCTCATCCAACATGCACCAAATTTCATCCACACATCATGCACATCATAAAATTTGATTTTGTGAAAACACAAATAGTTTTGCATGCATATTTGGTGAGAACAAGACCAATTTCTACAAAAACACATATCGCATTACAAAACATAACAATCAAGGTCAAAATTTCATAAAATCACCATTCCATAATTCATCATCATATGCTTCATCATCCCATCCACTTTCGTGCATGTTGGAGTTGATTTGACCGCTAAATCACTCATATTTGCCACAAAGCACCACAAATACCAACAACACGCTAAAGCACAAATCAATCAACTCCACAATCAGTCACAACATTGCATGACTCCATCAAACATTCTTCCATCATCATCTTTCATACATCACTCATCACACAACACATTTTGTCTAGTTAAGTCAATAATAAGTGAACCTCGTATCTAGTATGTTATTCTATAAACTTGGCGATTGCAGCGATAGTAATCCATGCAATTCGGAAAGATGAATAGCCTACAATAAGGACACTTCAACATGATCATTATCATCATCTCATCATCACAAATCACAATCATATTTGGCACCTCACACTTTGAGTACAACCTTGCCAAGAACAATTTGCTCACAATCAGTCATTGATGTCCTTGTCTGTGGGGCAAGAAAACATAGATAAACCACAATCACAAACACTCATTCATTTGAAAACAATCAAAATACAGGACACCGGTAAGTTTGATTGGTTCCATCATGGAATTGGCGAAGAAATTTCCACAGTCAATACCCAACCCCTACGTTGACTTAGTCAACCTGCATCTTCATATCTTGCATACTCAATGATGCCATTACGGTAGCTTATTCAACAACATCGAATCAACCCAAAGTTTGGGGCAACCACATTATATTATGATTCTCCCATGATGGGATACATCTCACATGATCATAACATCTACACTGGACAAAATCCCCTCTCCACCATTGGGGCAAAAATGGTATCACATTTTACATCATTCATATCATCCACAATTACATGGTATTATACACCAACCCCTTTTCCACCATTGGGGCAAAAATGGTATCACATATGCATTTCACATCATTCATTCATCAATTGCACAAATCCACCACATCATTCATCATTTGCACAAAATTTTCAATTGGCTTGTGAGATACATTCATAACTCATTCGCCAATTGAGGGGGTAAGCTACAAAATTCCAAAAATTATTTATTCTTTTATCTTCAACATCAGTGCTCAAATCCAACAACAGAGAGAAGCTGCTTCTGCGCCCATAGCCCAAGCAGGTGTCTCGTATTTTTGCACCATATTGTGTTTCACGCAACATGGTACAAAAAGGGGCATCTGTAGACACCAAATTACAGCCACTAATCCTCCATCCTAACCATTCCACCACCCACTTGTCCACCATACACCCTTCCCACCAATTATTTGGCCCAAATCCACCTTTCCCGCCATCCATTCCACCATTTTAGCCCTTTCCCACCATTTCCTAGCCTAATTGGGATTATTTTAATATTATTTTATATTATTTAATATTTAATATAATATTTTATATTATATTATAATATATTTATTATAAAATATGTATTTATAAACTCAATTAACCACAACCGTCCGATCCATTCTAATCTCCACCGTCCATATTCATTAATCCATGTCACATTCAAAAAGTAATCTCAACCTTAGGATCTAATTTAATCTTAGCCACACGATCAAAAGTGTAAGGCTAAAACCCTAAGAAAACCCTAGGTTGGATTATAAATAAGGGCATTTGCAAATGCCCAAACCCTGGAACTGGAATCCACTGGAACCTTGAGAATTAGACATTTGCACCCTGGAGGAATTATTGGTGAAGCCCTAGCATAGAATCCTGAAAATCTGAAGCCCTAGCTCACCGATAAGACTTCTGTTGTTCCAGCCATCACCCATTCATCCTCCATCACCGTCACACCCCCATCCATCCACCGCATTCATCGCCATCACCTAGATCTGCTTCTGCAAATTCTGCCCTAACCCGTAGGTGCCATCCAGAGCTTGCGAGGCTCGCTGCAGAGCCTACGAAGCGCTCACCAGAGCCTGTTGTATACCGTAGGTGCTCTCCAGAGCCTATTGTATCCCATAGGTGCACACCAGAGCCTGCGAAGCTCGCATCAGAGCCTGCCAAGTGCGCGTTCGAGCCTACTGCAACTATAGAAATGTGAATCTGAGCCTGCTACACCATGCCATCAGCAATAACTAAACCAAAGCAAGGTATATCTCATTTTAATGTATTTTATTTAACAATTTGTTGATCTTGCATGCTCTCTTGCTTCACTATTAAACTAGGGTTTTATTGATGTCCGAGGGCCTCACACTGTGGAGCCCTCATAGGTATTACTAACTCCCTTTGTTCTATTTTGTGTATGCAGATCTACAAATTTCACACATTGTTTGATGGCTGTTGAAGCTGGAGTGGCCCAACCTTGGATATCTGAAGCCCACTCAACCTGTTGGAATCAAGGACACACCCAAATATGAAGACACTTCTATTGTTGTTAGCTAGGATTTCGGAGAACCCTAGCGCCATTGTAATCTATTGTATCAAATATTCGCATGGAACACTGATTGTAATAAAGGAGTTTATCGGCTCCCCCTATTTTATTGAATATATTCTTTTGTGCAATATTTGTGTCTCACTGCATTATTTGGTTTTCTGTTATTCTATTTTAAGTGTCGTGTTCTTGCATTCACAAAAACAACCCATTTATTTAATCAACTAAGGTCCTATACCCTTAATTGATCAAATATTCATAGGATACTATTTCTTTAATCATTTAACAACCATTCTCATCCTTCTAATTTAAATAAATTAGATATCTTTCCCTTTAAATAAAAAAAATATAATTTCTTTAATTTAATAAAACATCATTCTTTTAAATATCCTTCATCCTAAATCTAAAAGGGAGGTTTTTAGTTAATCAAACAAACCACAACACAACCGACTAGGCATCAAAAATAGGGGTTTAGGCGGTAAAATAGCAACTTGGATATAAAAACAATGTATCAATAGGGGTTAGGTGCCTAACACGAAGGCCAAAAAAAAGGTCCAAGCCAACATGTGACCCCCATGTGGGATCCTCTAGTGCCCAAGACAACCCTGTGTGAAGCTACCTAAGATAGCCAAGTGCCATGGTGCGCTTGGCTACCATGCCTAGTGGGCGTTGGTATTATAATAGGGTTAGTTTGTATGATATTGCTCTAAGTGTGGTTTTGGGAGCGAATGGCTATTTGGAGACTGCATGCACTGCTAGGACCATTGCCTAACCTAGAGTGGCCAAATAAATATATATATGGGCCAAATACCTAGCGCAAATCCAAAGGATGTACACAGATATCCTATCACTAGGGAGGTAGGTCATAGATAAGCTATGAGACCATATGATCATATGGAAATCATGGTGTCTATACCCAAGTTAGGATGAGGATGGGGTGGATCTAGCTAAGGTTAGGAGGATTAGGTGGGTCTCTGTGGAGAAGGGGGAGTTGGAGCTCTATCAGTTTTATCGAGTCTAATGACAGTTTGACATCCTTTAGGAGATACCAAAATTGGAAGACTATTGGTTTTGATGGGTTCAGAGGGACCCATTAGGAGTCAAAGTGGATCCTAAAGTGGTTTGCAGAGGACTTGGATGATCCCCTCTATGACCCAAAAGTTGATGATGTAAGGATGGTGCTTAGATATAAGATATGGTATAAGCATATTATTTCCTTGATGATATCCCTATTGATGCCAACATAGAAGCACTAAGTCATGACCTGATGAGTACAACTAGCCTTGTAAGAGGCCACCTAACACACAACTAAGTATTTATAAAGAGGTGTAGATCCTTTTAGGTAAATATAGGTTCATTTTAGGATAGAGATGATGACAACCATGAGGATGACCATTACCCTCTCTAGTTGAGTGGGAGGGGAAGAAGTCAGAGGTGCTCCCATAATGACAATGTTCAGGCCAAACAAGACAACAAGGGTGCCTTTACATTGACAGTGGTGGGACCTAGTGGGACCATGGGTCAAGAGGTCTCAACAAGGGAGAATGAGACCTTGTAGGCCTATATAGTGGCCATGTAGAGAGATATGGAGTAACTTTAAGAGGACAAGTTTAAGAGGCTAGAGAAGATACATAGTGCCCTGAACATGACACTCACAAATTAGGATGTGATATGAGTTGAGGTAAATCACCTCAAGGGAGATATGATTTGGATGGAGGAGGAGCGATAGTGGGTGTAGGCTAAGAGGATGGTTATCATTATGGGTAGAAAATAGGGCAAGGGGATCCACCTACTATAGGAGAAACTATAGAGGGTAGAGGAGAGGCTGGAGGTATTTGTATGGAAAGAGACCTTCTATCAGATCCTATATTTTTAGGTGGTTCTAATGGAGCACATAGTGCCTCCATTGCCCTTCTTATGGATATAGAGTAGGTCACCCTCTAGATCATAGACTGTTTCATGAAATAATATCTATGAAAACATCAAAGAGAACAATCGAATAGTTTATGAAACTATGACATCAAATATTCTTTATAAATAACAAGTAAGAGATACATATTTCATTTATGTATTAAATAATTACATAACCCAAGCATGGCAAAAATACTTCCATACTTTTAAACGAATAAAGCATTTCAACATTATCCAACTAGAGAATCCTCCTTGACAAGTTTCCATACAATTCCTCGTTATAATACATTAGGGGCCAAAGTCTTGGATCCAGTGTTCTATTTGGTCATTCTTGTTTCTCCATCACTCAATTAATGGTGGTAAGGGATCAAGACAACTCATGGATCTTATGAGGCATGCAACTAAATGCATCTACTAAATGACTCATGGAAAGCATGTGCATTTATATCTCGAATTCCAAATTGTAACTATACAAACTACTCAATACATATATTCATAAATCATTCATCCCAAAATATTAAGAGAAAACCCTATGATGTTCTACATCCATTATTATTCTCGTCATAAAAGAAGATTCATTTTATTCCTTAAGGATGAAAGTCATTTTTTCATTTATTAAGCATAGAGTAATTTAACAAACCTCCCTTTAATCAATAAAATGTACATGCTTTTTAACATCCAAACCATTTATTTAATCACTTAAGGTTCCATACCCTTAACCAATTAAATACTTACAAACAATCCATTTCTTTAATCAACTAAGGTCCTATACCCTTAATCGATTTAATACTTAAAAATAATCCATTTATTTAATCAAATAAGGTCCCATACCCTTAATCAATTAAATACTTATAAACAATCCATTTATTTAATCAACTAAGGTCCCATACCCTTAATCAATTAAATACTTATAAATAACCCATTTCTTTAATCAACTAAGGTCCCATGCCCTTAATAAATTAAATACTTACAAATAATCCATTTCTTTAATCAACTAAGGTCTCATACCCTTAATCAATTAAATACTTACAAAAAATATTTCTTTAATCAATTAAGGTCCCATACCCTTAATCAGTTAAATACTTACAAAAAACCTATTTCTTTCATCAACTAAGGTTCCATACCCTTAATTGATCAAATATCCATAGAATACTATTTCTTTAATCATTTAACAACCATTCTCATCCTTCTAATTTAAATAAATTAGATATCTTTCCCTTTAAATAAACAATATCATTTTTTTAATTTAATAAGACATCATTCTTTTAAATACAATTCATCGTAAAGCAAAAAGGGAGGTTTTTAGTTAATCAAACAAACCACAACAAAACCGACTAGGCATCACAAATAGGGATTTAGGCGGTAAACTAGCAACTTGGATAACAACAACGGGTCAATAGGGGTCAGGTGCCTAACATGAAGGCCAACACAGAGGTCTAAGCCAACATGTGGCCCCATGTGGAAGATAATGTCCCTTACCTTAATCAGTTAAATACTTACAAACAAACCATTTATTTAATCAACTAAGGTCCCATACCCCTAATTGATCAAATACCCATAGAATACTATTTCTTTAATAATTTAACAACCATTCTCATTCTTCTAATTTAAATAAATTAGATATATTTACATTTAAATAAATAATATCATTTATTTAATTTAATAAGACATCATTCTTTTAAATATCCTTCATCCTAAAGCAAAAAGGGATGTTTTTAGTTAATCAAAAAAACCACAACACAATCGAGTAGGCATCAAAAATAGGGGTTTAGGCGGTAAAATAGAAACTTGGATATAAAAAAAATGGATCAATAGGGATCAGGTGCCTAACATGAAGGCCAACACAGAGTTCCAATCCAACATGTGGCCCCCATGTGGGATGCTCTAGTGCCCAATACAACCCTATGTGAAGCTGCCCAAGATAGCCAAGTACCTTGGTGCACTTGGATACCATGCCTAGTGGGTGTTGGTATTATAATATGGCCCATGCCCACTGTACTTCCTATGTGGTACTATTATTTGAATAAAAAAATAAATGCCAACCCTTTCACAATTGAGATAATGACTAGATGACACTACGTGTCTTCCTGACCTGATTAGCCATGTGTCGATGAATTGTGTGTAAATAAAAGGGACTAATGTTTGCTATCAAGTTATTTTTCTCATACTACAAAGTTATTTATGTGATATTGATGGGCAAACAAGCAAAAGTAGCCATTTTAGGATAAAAACCTTACCCTAACATAGGGTATGACATATCATACACCCATCCATGGATACCTCTACAAACAAGAGATGAAGAAAGTATGCCATACTCTTGGTGTTTGATCTGTTAGCTTTTGGAACCCTAAAATTAAAGGAAATGCATTCACAAGTATTGAAATAATCGTGTGATATTATAAATATAATAAAGGAAACCTAATATGCATGAAAATATGATAGAAAACTTCATACAATGCTCTAGAAATGCTCTTATAAGAAAGCTCATGAAAATTGCAATGCTCCTCTCATGGAGCTTACATCTACTCCATGATAAAAAAAATGGAGCTACATTGTGAGTACTACTACTCTAACCTAAGAACTTAAAAAATCCCCGTACAAACACTCACAATGAAGCAATTATATAGGAAGATAGATTCCTTGCTTCATACTCAACACTAAGACTCATGTACATGTGGACTACATGCACATTTACATAATTGCACATTTTAACACTTTTGCGTATATTAAATTATTCTAATAAATCATTTATCTCCTAATCTAATCCTAATATAAATATGTACCCATGAAGTTACATTAGTAAAGAACTAAATTATGTAATATATTCCAACACCCTTCTCTATTCCATTATTTTTTTTTGAAGACTTTAGTCTTTAATATGGATCTCTCTCTTAAGACATTCTTCAACTTGATCTGATCCTTTGTATTATCTTTAATTCATATTGTATTGCATGCCTCATTGAATTGGTTCCTCTTCTTCTTATTTATTGGATTAAGTACTCTCATAGGTGGATGTACTATCACTAGATTCTTGCAAGAGAATTTTCTCTTTGATTTTGTCTTTGACACCATTCTCTATTTCCTATAGAAAATATTCTGAACATACACTTAGAGCATCATGATAAGATTTTGTGTTAGTAGAACTTAAAGTACTAATACTGCATGCAAATTGAAATGTATTTTCTAGAGATGAATCATCCATTTCTATTTTTAGTTTAAGTAATTCTATTAATCATATCTATTCTATAATTTCATCCTTATAACAGTTGAATGTAAGTAGTTCCATATATGCTTCCATATTCTAAAGGAATTTGAATGTTATTTTTTCCATTATCTTTAATAGCACTATAAAATTCTAAAAAAAAAATCACCTTTTAAGAATAATATTTGTGTTAAGACCTTAAGGGTTTAATACATGATTTATCCACAGTCTTCAATTTAAAGGTAACACAATAAGATCTTAGAATGGAGAAATTCCAAATAGCTTTATTGATTATCAATAATCGTAGACAACTTCGAGGGGGATTCCTCACAAATTTTAATAACAAAGTATTTTCTCCTTGATACTATCTCTTCTGCTCTTACACATATTTATAGCATAACTATCCCAACCATAATCCTATGTCAGTTTAAATTATTACAATATGGTGTTTCACATTACAAGCCGATATATCGATTAAATATACTACTACTAATAATAATTAAATGTTAGGATGTGGGATCCTAACATGCCACCCCTCATGGAAAAATATTTGTCCTCAAATCTAGAACTGAGGAAATTGTTGCTAAAACTGATGAAGCACTTCCCAAGTAGCATCCTCAGGTGCCAATCCTTGCCACTAAATTAGGACTTCGATGATGGTGTGATTGTGAAGTTGATGAGTGTGTCGTTCCAAGACCGCTTCAAGTTTGACCACTATGGAGCCATCCTCGGTAAATTCAGGTAACTATGTTTGTGCCTTCACTTGTGAGCCAATGACCTTCTTGAGGCAAGATACATGAAACACTGGATGAATTTTTGAAGACTCCGGTAACTCCAGCTTGTATGTTGTTGGTCCTATGCACTGCAAAATTTTGTAAGATTCATAGAAATTTGAGGATAATTTATATGAACCCTTAATCTTGAGAGAGATCTATCGGTGAGGTTGAAGTCATAGGAACACCATGTCTCACTACTGAAACTTATGTTTAACCCACAATTTATTCTCCTATTGATTCATCTAATGCTGTGCTATGAGTAAATTCTCCTTAAGAAGATGAAGAATATTGGATCTATTAGAAAGCTCAAAATCTACTGCTTGAAATCAATGCTTCCAAGAATATAATATGTGACTATTAGTGGTGCTTGACCATACAATGCTTCATAAAGTGTCATTTTGATTTTAGTATGATATGAAGTATTGTACCACCATTCTACTAAGGGAAGCTATTTAACCCAATGAACTGGTTGTGTAGAAGCAAAGCAACACAAATAAGACTTAAAAAATTTATTAACAATCTCTATCTATCCATTGGTTTGGGGGTGATATGCTGAACTCATGTAGAGATGAGTTCCTTGGAGATTGAAAAATTCTTTCCAAAAATAACTAGTGAAAGTGGGATCACGATCATTGATGATAGTTTATGGCATACCATGGAGCTTGAAAATGTTATCAAGGAATAGTTGAGCCATGTTAACAGCCTTTTAGGTATGGAATAAGGAGAATAAGTGTGCATAATTGGACAATCGATCCACAACCACCATGATGATAGATTTTCCATAAGAATTTGGAAGGCCCTTAATGAAATCCATTGAAATGTCAGTCCATGTATTTTTTGGTATAGGAAGAGGCCGAAGGAGTCATGAAATACCCACTGTATCCCCCTTTTGTCATTGGTAAACTTCACATTCTAAAATAAAGTTTTTGATATCCTATTTCATTTTATCCCAATAAAAATATTGATCCACCCTCTTATAAGTTTTCAGAAATCCAGAGTGCCCTGTTGTAGGTGTAGCATGTAATTCATGGAGTAATATCTCGTCAACATGGAGATGTAGGAGGTAGTAAAATACATCCTTTGAATCAAATCATTCCATTTATCCAATTGAATTTAGGCTTATTGTTGGGATCATGTTGGAGTTATTGAATTAATTCTTGAGGTGAACTATCATTGAGCTATTCCTATGTTACCTTGTCTATCCATTACAAAATTGGTGAAGAGAGTGCTTGCAATATTGTCAAATATTCAAATTTATGTGAAAGGGCATCAATGACTACATTTTCCTTCCCTTTATGATACACAATATCATAATAATATCCCAATAGTTTAGTGACCCACTTTTTTTGCTCAGGGGTGGAGATATGTTGTTCCATAAAGTACTTCAAACTATGATGATCTATACGGATAATGAAATGTCAACCAATGATATACGATCACCAATTTTGGATGGCATGAATGATGGCTAACATATCCTTCTCATATGTTGATCATGCCAAGTTTCATACTAAAAGTGTCTTGCTGGTGAAAGCCAAGGGTCTACCTTCTTGTATGAGAACTGCACCAATTCTTAATTTGAAAGCATCACTTTCAATCACAAAGGTCTTGGAGAAGTCTAGCATGACTAATACTTGGGTGGAACACATTACTTCATTTAATATGTGAAAAAAAATCTTCAGCATTTTTTGAGCAAAGAAAGGTATTCTTTTTAAGTAAAGTTGTCAATGGGACTGCAATCTTCCCATAGTCCTTTACAAAATTATGGTAATACCCGATCAATCCAAGAAATTTATGCAAGCTTTTCAATAATTTTGGGATAGGCCAATTATACATATATTCAATTTTGTGGGGATACACCTAAACCCATATTCTAAAATGATATGTCCCAAATACTCAATCTCCTTTCATCCAAAAGAACATTTTGAACGTTTATCATATAATTGGTTTTCACCCAAGATTTGCAAGGTATTTTCCAAGTGAACCAAATGGTCCTCCCAAGTATTGCTATCAAATAAAATAAAAAAAACTTCCTAATATGAGGGTGAAATACTTGATTCATCAAGCTTTGGAACGTTGAAGGAGAATTTGTAAGGCTAAAAGACATGCCCAAATATTCATTGTGTTCCTCATGAATGTGGAAAGTTCTTTTAGGAATGTCTTCTTCTCTAATTCTAAGTTGATGATATCATCATCATAGATCCAAATTTAAAAAATACTTAGGTCCATGAAGTTCATCTAGTAACTCATCAATAATAGGAATTGGAAATTTCTCCTTGAATGTGATCTTGTTGAGGGCTCAAAAATTAATACATAGTCACCATGACCCATCCTTATTATGAACCAACAATATTGGAGAATAATAAGGGCTGACACTTGGTCGAATGACACCCACATTCAAAAATTCTTACATAAGGTTCTCAATTTCACTTTTCTATAAATAGGGGTATTTGTAAGGTCAAATATTCAATGGTTGACTCCTAGGAAGAAGTTGCATAGCATGATCCTGACTACGGTGGGGGCACAACCCTTTTAGTTCTTCAAATACTCTAGAGTGATGTGTCAAAAGTTGTTGTAACTCTTCCACTTCATCTTGTTCTTCCCTTGTTGATTGAATGGAAAAATAATTGTGCAATCATCCCTTTGCCTCCTTTTCAAAAAAGTTTTCCCATGTTGTGAAAACTCACTATATGTGAGGGACCTGCTTGTAGTCCTTTTAGAGAGTATTTCTTTCATTTATAAATTACATCCATAATATTATAAAATCCCATAGTATTGGCTTGAGCATTCACAACCATTGAGTCCCTAGGACAACATCATACCATCCCAATGGAAGCACATACATTTCACTTTTCATATTGTACTTGCCCATGGTAAGCTTGATATTTTAACACTTCCCTTTACAGGAAATCCATCCTCCATTACACATCATTACTTCAAAGCTATTGCAAGGTTGTATATAACAATAAATCCATTTCACCATGCTTGGGTTAATGAAATTATGCGTACTTCTTGAATCAATGGGCACAATGAGATTTTACCATTTGAAGTATCCTCAAACTTTCATAGTTTGTGGAGAAGAAAATCCTGTGAGAGCATTGAAATAAATTTTTGGGATATCTTCATTGTTGTTATTAGGTGCATCTATCACTTCTTCCACTTCTATCTCATATTCTTCCTTTGTTGAGTTACAAGGAACATCTGCATCCAACAAATATAACTTTTGCTTAGTGCATCTATGATTTGGCCCATATTTCTCATCACAATTATAGCAGAGGCATTTCTCCTATTGTTCCTTCATTTCCTCTAGGTTGAGTCACTTAAACTACAAGGGTCAATTGGGTTTTGGGGTAGTTTGCGTGACTTGTGATTTTCCAATAGGTTGCTTCCCTTGTTGATGTTGAGCATTGAATTTATCTTCTACTAACTTGGCTAATCCAATAGCCTCCATCATGGTGCTAGGATTGAACATCTTCACCTCCACCCTGATTTCTTCTTTCAACCCACTGATGAAGCAACTTTTTAAAAATGATTCATCCAACCCCTTGTGATTTGCAAGCTTCTCGAACTGAGTCTAATATTCCTTCACTGAAGTTATTTGACATAGTTTGGTGAGAGCTCCTATGAAGTCTTCAAAATCACTTGGACCAAACTGGACCAATAAATTCTTTGTAAATTCCCCCCAAGTAGGAGTTCCATTAGTCTTTTCATACCATTGGATAACATCATGCTCAAGGTGGAATGATGCAATACAAAATTTTTACCCCTCAAGTTTATGGTTCAATGAAAAATATTGTTCTATTTGATAGATCCAACTATTTGGATCTCCTTCATAAAACGTGGGAAAATATAACATAGTTGTTTTTAAAAGGATGGATGCTTGTTGGCCCCCAATGTGCATCTGATGCATCGATCTTATAGTTTTTCCTAAAGACTGTTGGGAGATTGAACCTTATGTGCTTTGAGATTGATAAAGCTACATTTGATTGCATGATATGTTGTACTTGTGTCATATTCTTATTCAAAGAGTCATATTTAGCATTCAATATAGCCATCCTTATTTCCATTTCATGAAAAGTATGCTTGATATTAACTTGTGAAAGCAGGTCCTTGATTTGTTGAATATCATGATCCAATTTTTCTAAGCTGGGGTCTTGAGATCTTATTCCCTTGGCCATATTTTTTTATTTAAATTTTGACTTTTGAAAAAATTTGTAGGTGTTATATATCAAAATGATTAATGCAATGAGCTGATCACAATGGGCTAGGACTCAAAAAAGTGTTTTCGGGATCAAATTTTGTATTTGTGGAATATTTGGCCAAAAAGGGCTAGTGGAAAAATGAAAAATTTGTGGAACTTCAAGAAAATAAGGAGTTAGGACTCAAAAATTCTGTGAAAGGTGTAGAAGGAGCTAACTAAGATAACAAAACAAATTTGAGGATTTTTGGGGTTTTCTAGGGCTTTTAATGTTTTTTTAGTGCTATTTTCCCCTATTTTTGGTTTAAAAATTACTCAAAATAGAGTAATGATAAAACCACTACAACTTCTTCGTTATAGCTTTAATTTGCATGATTTTTTATTTTTTGAGTGCAAAATCCAAACGTAGTAAATTGTCTTTTTTTTTTCTAGAGAAATGGAAAGCTTTCTAACTTCTTGGCTAGGTTGAAGTGCCTTATCTAGGAAGCCTTGTATTCATGTTTCCTCTCAATATAACTAATTTTAGAGTGACAAGTTTTTCTTCAAATCCTCCCACAAGTGGCCATGATCATGCACTAATACCATATCTTAAGACCTTGAGGGTTTAATACATAATTTATCCATAGTATTCAATTTAAAGATAACATAATAAAATCTCAAAATGGAGAAAGTCCAAACAACTTTATTGATTATCAAGAATCGCAATCCACTTCAAGGGGGCTTCCTCATTACAACTTTAAATAACAAAGTATTTTCTCCTTGATACTATCTCTTCTACTCTTACACATATTTATAGCATAACTATCCTAACCCTAACCCTACGTCGAATCAAATTATTACAATATGAAGTTTCATATTACAAGTTGATATATCACTTAACTATACTACTAATAATAATAATTAAATTTTAGGATGTGGGATCTTAATAATTTGATTTTGTAGTCTATCTTATAACTCCCTAGTAAAATAATTAAGAATTCTTCTTCTATTTGTAGAATCAATCTTGGCAAGACTTTTAAATTTGTAATTGTATTCTTCTAACTTCAAGCAATTGAATGATCGATAAGTATGTTTAGCTTACTAATTTTTCCTTTGTGTTGAAATCCTTTTGTCTCTCTAGTAATGAAATAAAAAACTTTAGAATTATGTTCAACTTATAGCACTCTTTATATCTATCAATCTCTTCTTGTAGAAAGCTTTTAGAGATACAATAAATATAAGAATCTACTATATTTGCTTGGATTATCTATCTCTTTTCTTTGAGTATGAGACTAATATGTTTACTTTTACAACTAATATTAATTTAAGAAGTAATATTTGAGTTGATGAATTTCTAAACTTCTATAAAATAAATTTGATGTAGAATCCCTTGTGACTCCCAAGTTAGAAGTTTTAGAAATAATGTATGTATGTATATATATATTTGGAAATATGTTTCACTATCCTTATAGATATTTAGTCATAAGTTTGAAAATAATAGAAGAATTAGTAATGTTTGAATGGTTTATCTACTACTTCTTTCTCTAGGCAATTAATTTGATTTCTAGGCTCTTTTGTTTTACCTTATTACTCCTAATATTCACTGCCCTAGAAATAGATAACTAAATGGATTATAAAATAAAATTGCTTACAGTATAAACCTTACCTTTCAATGCTTATCTCAACCTTGCAAGTTTTAGTATTCACCTTTGAACTCCTTCAACTCGAGACTTTCTGACTTCTTGTCTACTATACGTAGTGCAATTCACTATACTTTATTGATATTGTACTATGTTCTTATTTGAAATTGAATGTCCTTGCTTACTTTTGTATGCTTTCTTTATGATTTTTATGCACTTCTTTGTATTTCTAGCTTGCTACCTTATATACACCTTGTGTTTTATGAATGTCTACTTCACCTTCAATGTTGTTTATGATTACTGAGTGTGCACTTATCCTAGATAAATCTATTGGTTGGTTACTCTTTGATGTCGTTGATTATATCTACATTCTCTCTTTAATCAGACATAATGAATGCTCTTTTTGTATACACTAAACCTTTGAATGCTACATACTTTCTTTGAGTTGACGTCCTCTTGAGCATTGCTTTGATGCTTCCTTTTAATGTGTACTCTACAATGGTTTATGAGAGATTGTGCCAAGTGGCACTTGATTCTTCTATTTGCTTTGAATACCTAAATTTGTGCCTTTCAAATTTTTGTAACAAGTGGAACTCAACCGGTTATCATTTGTATTCAACATTTCTAACCTAACATTTCTTATGAGAGTGTTATTGTAATGATGCTCTATTTATATGTCTTATTACTGCATGCTCAAATTCCTTATGATGTAGTGATGCTCATCCTTTGCAACCTTATGATTTCATTCCAATGTTTCAATGCTTGATATTTTCCAACACTCCACTCGTAGGGAAATGATGTATCTTCCCTCAATTCTCTTCTAACCTAATAAGGCTATCTTCTAATGCTACATCGTTACTTCATTTGGTGTGTTGGAACTTCTCTACCAAATGCCTCCATGTTGCTTCGTTTTGTGCATGGTTGTCTTCTTCCTTTGTTGTGTAATGATGTCTTCTTCCTTCACTACACCTGTGATTGTTTGAAAGGTTTTAATATAGTGCTTTTGTTACAAATTTTCACCTCCTTTGGTAAGTTTGAAGAACTTAAGTAATTGGTCCTTTGTTCACCTCCTAGACATGTTAGAACTATTATGTTCTAATTATTGTCTTCAATGAGATCCTGACTTCTTGATGTGTATGTGACAATGAATCCCAGGCAATGTTGTGAGCTGTGTTATCCACTCAACTAAACTTGTGATCAACGTGGTCTATTCACTATGTATTGACTGTATTCACACTCTTTATTGATGTCAATATACTACCTGTGCTCTCCTTTTATATTGATTACTAGACATTTTGACAAACTTTTCTTTGCCTTCACCAAAGGCCTTTTTGTGCACCTTCTTATGTCCTATTCAAAGACTCTTTTGATGCTAGACATCTATAAACAAATGTCTTTCACCTTTTATGGCTATCATATCTTTGATTTGTACAACTTGTACGTAGGTTTAATCTTGTTATCACTTTATTCTTATGTAGCTATGCTTCAGATTCTAAGCACGATTCTCTTAGTAACTTTCCCTCTTGAATAGTGCTTAGATTTCTTGACTATTGAACTTTGAGTGCTTTCAATGACACCTTCAATATTGATTTCATGCAAATGTAGAGTAGATGTTTGCCCCCCTATGCTCTTAAAACGAGATTGTAGGCTTCAATTTCCTTTGTTGGATGGTATAGATTGAAGCAACTATTGCCTTCATACTTTTGGCAATATCCTCCTTGCTTAGTTATTCCTTTCACTTTCACTAATCCAAGATTTTCAATAAAATATTTTTCACTATAGATTATGCAAAAAAACTATAGAGTATCCTTTTCTTAGAATAAGCTATAGAATGTTGATACATTCCTTTCTCTCAAAATATACCTAACTTCTATTTTCTTCTATGTGCATGTTTGAACTTTGTAGACTATAACTTCTGCACTACTTTTGAAGACTTGAACTAAAACTTTTTATGCAACCTTTAAAATTTTGTAACTGGTGCTTTATAACTGTAATAGAAACCCAAATATAAAAGACTCAACTAATAAAACTTTGCACCTTTTTGTTACATACCTTTTTATTTGTAGATGATGATGATGATAGTGAATTTAGTCACTTGAATTTGCTGCCTTTTGTAGATGTGATTGCAGCTCTTCTAGGCTGTCCAAAAAAACTCACTTGCTCACCTATTTGTAGATTCAATACTTGACTAATATATTTCCTAATACTGTAACTTGGTGGCTTAAATAATCTTTTATAATGTACCTATAAAATATGATCTTTAGTAGTCATTAAGTCTGCCCAAATTGCTGCCTTTTTCTGTCCTCAAATCTGAAATTTTCAGATTGTAAAGCAATCAATACATTCATTGAAAAGTTATCCTTAAATCCAAAAAAAATTGGTAGGATCCTCCCCTAAATTATAGCTGATATGTTCACTCAAGAACCCTTCAATTATGCCCCCCAAATATATTAAATTTGGTGGTTTTTCTATCTCCTTTCTCTTGTCGAATTTTGACTACAAACTAGATCTCTTCCTCAAACAATCTATTAATCTTGAGATCTATTCCAAACCTCATTTTGATTTGAAAATGTTATTTCCAAACCTTCTCCTTTGGGCTTGTTGTTGAATGGAAAAAATTATTCCAATACCTTAGCTATCTCAAGCTTCTCCCTTGGTAGTAATTTCTCCAATGATTTCTTCTAGGAACCGTTTCAATGAGGCTTACCAAATCTTCTTCTTGTTTCTTCTTGAGACCTCTCCAAGGTCCTCAAACTTGTAGCTTCAAAATCTTCAATGAGATATTCCTTGGCATATTGAATATTCAACTATGGAAGTTTCATAGTGAAATCTTCTTCTAGGATCTCCTGAATCTGTTGCTACCCAAATATGCAATAGAAATTTTGTTAGTTTTTCTCAATGCTCATTCTTCCAATATAGAAGTTATTCAATAAGGCCTTCAATGGACCTATTATTCAATGTGAATTTTTAGTCTTCAATGGAGATCACCAATTTCTAGTCTTTGTGTATGATCCCAAGAAGAAATGCACCTAATATACTTGAAACATAACATCAAGAATGAAACCATGAAAACATAAAGACAAAGAATTAATATAAAAATATGAGGTCTCTTATTATTAATTCATGGTGCAATTCGGTTATATATATGCCCCTATTAAGGATACCGAATATTTGATACAATGATTACAAGTAGAGAAATGGACATTTGAAAGGGGATGGTGCACTCTATAGACCTCTCAAATTCGACATAAATTTGCTCAAGGGCTTATGCCTTCTTCTCCTTTGTTTGATTGGAGGGATCTGATGCATAAAATTCTTTGAATTGGTCTAGGAACCTATGATCTGCGTACAAGAAACAATAGAGAATGATCAGTAGCATATGTGGCCTCTCATGATGAGGCTTTCTTTGAAGATCTGCAAGAAATGACATAAAAGTGTAATAAAAGCATAATGAAGCAAAGATAGGTAGAAACACATAAATAACTTGGAAATAACCATGCAAATGCAATGAAAAAGATATATCTATGCTAATATGATATAATAAAAAAAAATACAATGAGAAATATATGCAAAAACTTGGAAAACGGTGCCTCAAATCCTAGCCACTGTTTCTCAAGGTGGTCATGATTGTAGGTCACTATTGAAGATAACAACCTCTAATTGTGATCTTTTGCCTTAAAAATCAAGAAATGTGACACTCAATCCTTCATTTGAATTGATGTTCAAGGGTCACCTTTGTGTCTAGAGACTGATTGGTGATGAAAAACATGTTGATATGAATTCTTAGATTGTGTGTAGTCATTGCTCAGTAAGACAACACTTCGTTACTCCTTAGGGGAATTTAGAATCACTCTCCAATTTGCTAGGGCTTCATTGCATAAAAAATTGAATCTTCAAATCTCTTTATTGTTCTTGGGGAACTGCATATGTAGACTTTCTAGATCTAGATCTAGATCCAGATCTTGGCTTCATATAGAAGCCAAGATCCATATCTTCATGTAATTGACCATTAGAGGGGAAGGCTCAATCATAGATTTACATGGAAGGGGTAGTCAATAGGAGCTTTGGGAGATCCACACAAAAAATAACTCAAAAACTATGCAACTGCCATCACTATCCATGATTTGGACCCTTATTTATGTCTATTCCATGTTTCAGTGCTAGATGTTATCTAGAGTAGTGGCTAGCAAAGGTCACTTTGAGCTTCAGTGGCTTGTGTTGGCGGTTGCTTTGGTCAATAGCGATCGAGTCTAAATAGGTCAATTTTTTCCTTTTTGAGTGGTTAGGACCACTACTAGATCTTGGAGAGGTCCAAGATTAGTCATATGGTATTTGAATGTGCCCATTTGATTAGTCTCCTAAACATGACATATTTTAGGTGTCTATAGATGTTTATTTTTGTGATGCATTATGGGTAAATACAACACTGAGAAAAAATAGATCATCTAGGGCTATATTGTAGGGTGTATGATGATCATTGAGCTGATAAACCTTAGATGCCTCAATCATGAGAAATGTGTGCATCTTAGAATAATTGATTCCAACAAGATGGAAGGATTAAATTTGCAAAAGCTTTCACTGTAAATATTGAGGCGATCGGGTAGCCTTGATGCTATGATTGATTCGAAAGGAGAAGAGCGAAATCTTAATTGTCATATTTGCTATTTACCCTAGCAAAGAGTAATATTATGATAGTTGTTGGTAAAGATTCATAGGATGAACATAATTTGACATGATCATGTGATCATTTATTGATTTTGATTTTGATTGTTGATATTATGACTACCCCCTCAAGCGACGAGTCAATGAGGTAAGGACAATGAATAAAACAAGTCACTTGACCAAGGTAATTGATTTGGATCCCTCAAGAATGTTGATTTTTGTTATTATATGGCAGGTCCCATTATAGGTGTGATTCCAAAAATTTATAGTAATAGTACATCTCTATCCTGAGGAGTAGTTTGGCCACAATGGCCTTCTTAGATAATAGAGATGATAGTAATTGAATTTAATCTTGTATTGAATCACTAGATTCGATGATTTGTTGAAATTATCATAGAAGAGATTGAAATGAATACCTCATTTTCATGGGGCAGTTCGGTCGCCATGACCTTCTTTGAGATTTAAATGAAGCATCTCAATTCAAAAATGACTAATTTACATCAAATGACATTATGGTAATTTACTCATCTTGTTGGATTGCATGGAGTTCCAGTTGCTACAATCGCCAAGTGTATAAAGTAAATAACTGAATACAAGGCACATTCAAAATTTTGTTTATTTAATTTTTTTGTTACTTTGATGTTTATATTATTTTTTATTTCTTTGATTTATGTTATTTTTTTGGTATTTTACAGTTTTTGGACCAATAGATACACTTAATTATCCATTTTGAGATTCCTCATGGTGAGAAATTAAGTGATTTTATTGTTTTTTCCAACCACTATCAGCAACAATGACCAATTTGTGGCCACTATTAGTGTAAGAAGTTAGAAAATACGGGTCACTGATGCTAGCAGTAGCTGTGATAAAATTGGAAAATATAACAAATAATTAGGGTTTTTGAATTTCATTATTTTCCAGCTGTCCATTTGCATTTTTGAGCTCTGAGAAAGTGATTGTGACTCAGGATGCTGATGAATTCCAAATACCATGGCAGAGCAGGGCAAGGCATCGACCAGCGAAGGAGTCGATGACTCATGGTATTTCTTCAAACCCTAAATTTTCTTGTTTAATTTAGTAAAATGAACCCCATTAAGTAATTTGGTAAATGAACTTCATTAAACCTGTTGGTTAGGAACCACATCCATAGATAGGCTTAGAATAGGTTTAATTTATATGGGTTCCATTTAATTTTTACATTTTTCAATTTTTTTTATGTAATTGGATGAGGGCGACTGTTGTTGGCATGCCACCTCACAGCCATTGTCGCTTAGAGAGGTCCCCAATTGGCAAAGAGGGGTTGCTACTACCAAAAGTAACCAATTTGAATTCCAACAATATTTTTACCATTGGTGATTGGCCGTTGTTGTCATCAATAGTCGTTGAACTTTAGCAATTTTATTGATTTTTTGATGCATTTAATTAATTTTTTTAAAATTTCTAATTGTAGATTTGGATTTTTTTGCTTGTCATGGTGTATTTTATCATTTATTCATACCCATAGGAACTTTTAGGTTATTGTAACACCGCTTTACATTTTATTGACTTTTTTAGCTTAAGTGCTTAATTTAGGCATTCATTTTACACTTTAGATCTTGTTTGTACAGGATTGAGAGCCTAGATTGCTGACAACAATACTCCTCAACATGATAGTGGAAGACTAGGTATGGTTTGATGCTCAAGGTTTGATATACCCCATTAGGTTATCGACTATTATGTAAGACCAGGCGTATCTTATAGTGTTGGCCCATAGTTGGGACTTTTAGACCAACACTTTTCATCTCCCAACTGGTGAGATGACTATTACACTAGAGGATGTCTACAGGATATTTAGGGTACCATTTTATGGATGGAACATCATTTCCACTCTAACTGCATAGATATAGGTAGTTTTTGATAGAGTCTTTGGTGACCAGGCACGGGAAACATTGAGGGACATTCGTCATGGGGGAGTTCCTGTTGCTTGTTGGTATTAGGTGAATGTTTTTATGTGGTGGTAAGCTATTTTGATGCACGTTATCTATAACATGCTAATCCCAGATACTTCAGGAGTGATGTTCCCTTGGAACCTCTTAGCTATGGTGCATGACCTCCTAGATAGCGATGATGCTATTATTATGGCCTGGGGGTGTGCACTTTTGGCACAACTCTATGATGAGTTATATTAGATTCAGTGGTGAGGCTAGGCTGGAGTGGCTTGTAGTTTGCTCCTATAGATCTAGGTATGGGAGCACATCAAGGTAGATCACCCCATAGGATTACCCCATGTCATCACCAGGATAGCTGCTAGGGCACAATGTTATAGTTCTAGATGGTCACAAATAACAAAGGAGCGATGAAGTTACCATCATACATGGGACTACAAGCACTACTCAGTATCCTTAACTGGTCTATAAAAATGGGATATCATTTTGAGGTCTTATGTGGATTGTCCTTTATGGTCTAAGGTAGACAAGTTCATGGCATAAACATGGCATGATCGATGAATAATCTATCACAAGTCAGTTATGAGAGAGTTCTTCCACTTCTCTTAGGTGACCAAGAATTTTGAGATCCAACAAGAAATCCCATTGGCTCCAGTTATCTATAGGAAGATTTAGGTAGAGAGGAATCTACCAATGCCTTGAGTCATAACAATATCAGAGGAGGCAGATCCTACTATGGTTGAATTTTGTGTAGTTATTTCTAGGATGACTAAGATGTATACCCAATGGTGGGTTACATGACTATGGTAGGGCGACGATAGCCTAGGGTGAGCCAGGGATGAAGGAGCTCATAAGGAGGATTTGAATGGGTGTCGAGTCAAGTGTGGGATTACACAAAGGAATGAGGTTAGGTTATTGAGTAGGTAATGGAGGAGCAGGTAGGTCCTTAGGAGGATGAGGAGTTATCTCTAGAGGAGCAAGAGTCTCCCCTTTGAGCTTAGCTACATAGTGTTGAGGTTGAGCTTTAGACAGCTCAGTGGTATATCATGGAGTGGGATATCCATTGTTATACTCTAGTCTCAGGTTAGGGCCTTTGAGGAGGAGAGGAATACCCTCCAGACATAGGTGGATTCATCACATATCATAATAGATCGGCTTACTATAGAGAGGGATACTACATGATCACAAGTTATCGTCATTCTTATAGGATAGGTTATACCAGTTTTCTTGGTTATTCAAGTACCAGCAGGTTTGGATCCAGGAGTCGATATGAGATGGATACAAGGCCTATTAGAGGAGTATGAGGCTCATATAGTGAGAGATGTTGGGTATATTTCCACTATGAGGCTCCAAATTAGGTGGCTATATGGCACCCCTCAAGAGAGGTTCATAGTAGGTGGATCACAGTGTAGCATATGAAGTGAGTCAAGGCAGTCATCGGTGTGATCCAGCCATAGGGCAAGGACTCGAACAAAGAGGATCACAAGGACTAGCTCCAGATAGACTCATAGAGATGGAGTTGAGGGTAGAGGTGAGCTTAGGGGTGTAGGCCTAATTTTATGATCATGCTTTTGGCATATTATATTATTTTTGAGTGTAAGGTCTGAAGACCTACACTATTGTATCCTACGAGTAATTTTGTACCTCCATGTATACTTGACACATATATATGATATTATCTATTTTAGACTCATTATGTGTATCATGTGATTGTTTTTATTTATGTGATGGAATATGGATGCAATGCTTATGCTATATGATGTGATGTATATATGATATGCACTAGCTATATGATGGGTGTATGCTTAGATGTTGTGATGTGGATGTGTAGATAGACTACTATGTATGCATATATGGATGTAATGGTGAATATTAAATGCATGTTTAATTCTGCTTCAATTATTTATGCATTTATTTGATATTGCTATGATATGGTGAATGCAAAGTATGTAATGCATTATTTATGTGATGATGATCTAATGTAAATGAACATGTATTCTTTAATCACTTAAAACATAAGGAATGAATGTAATATGAGTTTAATAATCTAATGGATGACACCACAAATATATAACAATTATGAATGTAAATAATAAATCTTAGCATAAGAATTAATTATTTAAGCATCCATATCTTATATGAGATGATGTGATATATACGTTCTTTCTTTATAAGCTTCTGTAAATTAAAAGATATGCACAAAATAGTCAGTGGCCATATAAATATCATTGATGATATTTATTCGGTATCTATCCTATTTCATGAACACACTTTAATGAACAAAACCTCATAAAGAAATTTAATGATTTGATTGATGGTATGTTTTGTTGCTATTTAGGAATTTTTGAGGTTTTCCATGAGACTCAAACACCCTAGTTACTTCATCAAAAGCTGTATACTGACCATACATGACTCCTAAAAGATAAAGTTGTTGTTAGGAAGACCTAGATATTCATTATCCCTATGTGTACAAATAAATATATTATATGAGACATAATCCTACCCCAATGCCAAGAAAAATTCATTAAACCCATTGCTGTATTGGGGATCACGAAATGCCCATCATGATCATAAGTTGGACTCATTCAGATTAGACCATTAGGCGATACAGGACACCTAAAGCTAGATATTTTTATGAATTACTCAGAACTATCCTAATGCTAGGTAGGATTCATTCAGCCTATTAATGTATTAGGGATCACTCAATTGTTTGTGGAGATTGACCATACCAGGGATTCAAGTTCTTCACCCCATTATTTTATTCACATTTATTTGGGATACTTTCTCATACTTTAGTGATGAAAATCACTATTTATTTGAATTTTATTTTCTTTTGAGCAAGGGGTTTATGTAGTGATGATAATCACTGTTTATTATGTTTTTGAATTTTGCTTTGTTTCAGTATTTTTGCTTGTTTTGATGAAAGCAAGGTATTTCTTTGGGTAGGGGAGAACTTGTCCTTTTTCCAATGATCAACATCCTAGACCATACACATCATAAAATGAGAAAGTAAAGACATTTCACTTAGGATGCCTAGTACCACTTTATAGTGTTCATATTTCTATTGTTCCAACTAGGATTTTAGTGTTTTTATTAGTGATAGAATTTTGATATATGTTATGTGCTATCAAAACTAGACCTCATCTTCTGCTAGTGAAGATGGCTTTCTAGAAAATCTGATGAAGTTACTAGGTATGGTTAAATGACTAGAAAACCCTATTATATTCCTTATAGCAACTAGAAGGGGTTGTGTTGAAAAACACAGTTACACACATGGGTTATGGATGATGATTGATGTATGGATGCATGATTGAGATACAAACATGGTATTTTTTTTAGGATTGCTAACACGATCTATCCTAATGCAAGTGCCATGAATGGTCATGCCTACATGCAATGCAACTAAATGAATGCATGTGCAAAATGAAAATGCATAATGCAAATATTTTTTGTATTTTGATGGTTTTGCAATGTTTTTGAGTTTTATTGCTTTTGATTTTGACCAAAGGGCTTAAATACCTTTGGAGCCTTTTGTGAGTTGACCAAAGAAGTTATAATGCCTTTGGATATTTTTATGAGTTGACCAAAGGGCTTATGAGCCTTTGGGGCATTTTGTGAGTTGACCAAAGGGATTATGGTGCCTTTGGAGCCTTTTGTGAGTGACCAAAGGGCTTTAAGATGCCTTTGGGGCTTTTTTATGAGTTGACAAAAGGGCTAATAGATGCTTTTGGGGCCTTTTGTGAGTTGAGAAAAGAGCTTAGGATGCCTTTGGAGCATTTTGTGATTTGACCAAAGAGTTTAAGATGCATTTGGAGCCTTTTGTGAGTTGACCAAAGAGCTTATGATGCCTTTGGAACCTTTTGTGAAGTGACCAAAGGGCTTTAATATGCCTTTGGGGCTTTTTGTGAGTTGACCAAAGGGCTTATATATGCCTTTGGAGCCTTTTGGGAGTTGACCAAAGGGCTGATAGATGCCTTTGGAGCCTTTTGTGAAGTGACCAAAGGAATTTAAGACTCCTTTGGGATTTTTTGTGAGTTGACCAAAGGGCTTATAGATGCCTTTGGAGCTTTTTGGTGAGTTGACCAAAGGGCTTATAGATGACTTTGGAGCCTTTTGTGAGTTGACCAAAGGGCTAATAGATGCCTTTGGAACCTTTTTTGAAGTGACGAAAGGAATTTAATATGCCTTTGGGGTTTTTTGTGAGTTGACCAAAGGGCTTATAGATACCTTTGGAGATTTTTGGTGAGTTGACCAAAGGGCTCATAGATGCCTTTGGAGCCTTTTGTGAGTTGACCAAAGGGCTAATAGATGCCTTTGGAGCCTTTTTTGAAGTGAACAAAGGACTTTAAGATGACTTTGGGCCTTTTTGTGAGTTGAAAAAGGCTTATAGATGCTTTTGGAGCCTTTTGTATTTAATTTATTTAGGTTTTTATGATTTTCCAATGTTTTTGAAATTTTGATTATTTTGAATGTTTTTGAATTTTGTTGGTTTTATGTGTAAAACACCTTCATATGAAGAATATTTAGAGGCTCAGGATCTTCAAAATCTTATAAAAATGTTAGGCAATATGTACCAGGTCTAATATTCTCTAAGATGACGTAAGGACCTATCCAATTTACCGTAAATTTGTCTCGCAGGTGCGATGATAGGTTTGAGTTCTATTGGTTCTCTTTGAGCACGAGATCCTTAAATTATCTTAGATGGAATTTATTGTTATAATATCATATTAGAAGATCCTAGTAAATGTGAAGATTCTCAAGAGTATTGATGTGGTGTTCATCAAGAAGGATCAATTCATCAAGGTGATCTTGTCATGCCATGTCATCATCAATGTACTCTATCAATGCAATGTGTAATGTTGGAATTTCTAATTCCAAGGGCATGATGGCCTCCATTCCATATAAAATCAAAAATCATGTTTCCCTAGTAGGCATCCACATGCTAGTCTTGTAAACCCATAATGCAAGAGGTAACTATAGATGCCAATACTTATGATTTTGTTTTACCATCTTCTTTAATATGGCTATGATTATTTTGTTTGAGGTCTTTGCTTGCCCATTTTCTTGTGGATAATATGATGTCACAAAAATGTTTTGAATGTTATAATTGGACATTAAATCCCATAAATTTTTGTTCTTGAATGAACTACCATTATCCAAAATGATCTTGGATGGGACCCCAAAGCGATAGATGATATTATGAAGTATGAAATTTGTAATTCATGGTCCTATCATAAACGTAAATGGGATTTCTTCCACAAATTTGGTGAAGTACTCAGTGGCCATTAAGATAAATGTGTGTCAACCCAAATATTAGGGAGGGATGTTTCCAATTAGATTGAGACCCCACTGAGAAAATGGCCAATCCACCTGAATGGGCTATAAGGCCTATGATAGTGGGTATGTCAGATTTGCATGATGCTAATATTTAGTACACTTCCTGACATACTCACAACAATCCTTTTTCATGGTAGGCCAATAATAACCCATTTAGAGGATGCACTTGATGATGGCCATGTCACTAGAATGGCCATTGCATGTACCGTCATGAGCTTGTGAATCATCCAAGCTAATTATTGTGGCTTAAGACAACAAAGGAAGACTCCATCAAAGCTTCTATGATACAATATATCATCAAGATATATATTGTCACTTTTATTTTAATGCTCATTTTTTAGCCTCCAAAAATACCTGTGGAATGATTCTAAGCTTAAGGAAATATTGTAATTGGCTTAGCCAATCTTGATAAGCTACAACCTTAACGGAGAATATGACTTGCTCCTCCTACAATTTGATGTGCACAAATGTAGATTGAGAAACAAAATTATGGTGAATGATGATATCATTCCGCATAGGACCTTACAAAATCAATGACCCCCAAGGCACCTTATTTAGAAAGACTAGCTTTATTGAACCACTCATGGTCTAGTTTTATATGAATCATGTTGAATGATTCTTTGTTGTTAAAAGCCTCATGCCACATTGCTAATTTTGAGAGCATCTTCACATGAATGGTAGTGAAATTAGCAGATGGATTCCAAGGGATGAAATATCCCAAACATGCCATAGTATATACAAATATGTTGGATGTATGAGAGATTACCTCGATGTTGTACCATTCTAGCTGGGCTAGATAAGTGTCAACAAGCTCTTTGTAAGCTTTTAGGATTGGATCCCTACATTGAAATAGTCCCTTAACTTGGTTGACTATGAGAAGGGAGTCACCGAAGATGTTTAGAATTTTGATCTTCATAGTGATGGTTGTTTCGAGACCCAATATTAGGGCCTCATATTCATCATTGTTATTTGTGCAAGAGAAGTCTAGTTTAAGTGGCAAGGGTATTGGAGCATCTAGTGGTATGAAAAACACAATCCCTACACCACCTCCTTGCTCACACTTTGAACCATCGAAGAAGAAAGTCATGTTAGCTTTATTTTTAGGTTCTTTAGATTTGGGTGCTTCCGATAATGCAAAGACTGCATCATAAGGAAGCTCTATGGTGAGAGGTCTACTATTATGAAGAGGTTCCTCTGGTAGTTGATAAACTATGACTTGTACCTTGATGGAATTTTGGCTTATGAATTCCAAGTCAAATTCTATCAATAGCATGATCCACTTTGCAGTACGTGTATTATGATATGTATTGCTCATCCTATACTGCAAAGGATTTATTTTGATATCACATATGTTGTATGGCTTAGCATGTAGTGGTGTAATTTCTTGGTCACAAATACTATTTCTAAGAACAAATTCTTTATGTATGCGTACCCTATATCATAGCTCACCAAGGTGCAACTAATATAATATATCACTTGTTCTTTGTCTTGTATGATCTTTTGAGCTAACATGGTCCCCAAAGAAAAATTGGTAGCAGATATATAAAGAAAAAATGACATGTATGGTCTTGGTGGAGCTAGTACTAGTAGTGTTTATAGGTATTTCTTGATCTCAGAAAAGGCTCGCTAACATTATTTGTCCTAGTAGAATGGGACTCCCTTGTGTAGTAGTCAATTCATGGGTCGACATTTCTCTAATAGTTGTATGATGAAATGATTTATGGATGCTACTTTGCCCTATAGTCTTCTTAGCTCTTTTATGTTAGTGGGCAGAGCCATTTTTAGGATAGCATTTACCTTGGCTAGATTGACATAAATTCCTCATTTAGAAACACTAAATCCCAAGAGTTTTCTAGAAGTTATGCCAAATATACGTTTCTTGGGATTCAACCTGACATTATGCTCTATCAGGTAATAGAAGACTTTTTTTAGGATCTCCACATGCTCTTCATGTAGAAATGACTTAGCCAATAAGTCATTGCTATAATATTATAGAATCCTATTGATTTAGTCATGGAAAATGTATGTCATGCCCCAATGATATGTGGCACCAACATTTTTAAGACCAAATGGAATTAATTTTTAAAAAAATATCCCCCATGGAGTGGTGAACGTGGATTTGTATTGGTCTTCGAGTTTAATCTAAATTTGATTGTAACAAAAAAAACTATCCATGAGGGAAAAAATATCATGAACTATAGTTGTATATATAAGAGCATCTATGTTGGGCAATAGAAATAGTTCTTCAGTGTTGCCTTGTTTAGATCTCTAAAATTCATGCAAATATAGATTATTCCATCAGGTTTTCCTATAGGTACCATGTTTGATACCCATTCTGTATAGTTGATGGGAATGATAAAGCTTCAATAGCTCATTATTTACCATCAAGACAATAGTTGCATGCATCTTCCTGAGCTTTTGCTTGACTAATTTCTTTGTAGGATCTAGAGAAAGGTTGTGGACAACCAATTTTGGATCTAATACCTACATATCCTTCTAGGTCCAAGTAAAGAGAATAGGTCTCTCTTTCAATAGAGGTATGATGGTGACCTATTATTCTAGAGATAGGATTTCTTCGAACATGACTTTCTTTGGATTAGAAAGATCATCACTGATTTCCACCTTGAAATTCTTCTCTATTGCCATGTGAAATCCATACTCAAGCTGGTGAGGAGTAGGGATCAAATGGATTTCATACACTGAGTTTAAAGTTTCAAATGAATTAGGGTCAAAACCAGCATGATAAAATTTATGTGAGTAGCCTAGTGCAAAATAAAATAATTGTAGCATTTATTAATTGGGGAAGAAATCTTCAGGCTCCAAGGGTGAATCACTGTGATTCCAATCAATAGAATCTAAGTTAAAACACAATGGTTTGGAAGGATTGGTTGGGTTATGGAGTGGAGTGGTCAAATCAATAGAGATCATGTTGACAGATGGAATGGAATCTTCAAAATTATACGGGTGCAACTTTACATTGTTGTTTTACCTTCCATACCCAAGATGAGGCTCTAGGGGTATGGGGATCTCAGGATCTAGTCTATGGATAGACAAGAAGATGTGGTTATTTGGCTAAAGTAACTCTCTAAATGTAGGCAGATCAGGGAATACTATGTGATAGATCGTATCTGAATTGGGTGGTCTTCCCCTGAGGTGAGGGCTAGGATATACTCTGTGTTATAACTCGTCCATGTCAACAAGCTCATTGAGATGACATAAGTGTTGAGGCCCAAGATAGGCCATTTCAGTCTCATCATCATAATCACTATCATATTTGAAAATCCCTCATTCTTGCCCACTAGAATTGGGTGGTGACTTGAATGTTGAGGCCCAAGATAAGCCATTTTGGTCTCATCTTCATAGTCAATGTTATCTATGAAGAACCTATTATCTATCTTGATTGGCCCTATGATGTTGCCTGCATGTCTAGGCCCAAGGTTGGCCATATTAGTTTAATCTTATGACTCATATCCACTCTCATCTATGATGTATCCACCTTCTATATTAATTAACTAGGTGAAGTGGTGTAAGTACTAAGGCTCATGATAGGCCAATATGGAATCATCCTTAGATTCACTTGTGACATACACATTCTCTTCTTGCTCATAACCATAGCGTAGCTAATCCTACCATAGGATGATTATTGATGGGTATTACCTTGTTGAGATCTCTAAAATTTGTGCAAATACAGATTCTTCCATCAGGTTTTCCTATAGGTACCATGTTTGATACCCATTCTGGATAGTCAATGGGTACAATAAAGACTACATCCAAAAGCTTCTATAGCTCATTTTTGCCATCAAGACAATAGTTGGATACATCTTCTTGAGCTTTTGCTTGACTGATTTCTTTGTAGGATCTAGTAAAACGTTGTGGAAAACCAATTTTGGATCTAATCCCTACATATCCTTCTAGGTCCAAGTAAATATATTAGGTCTCTCCTTCAATAGAGGTATGATGGTGACCTGATATTCTAGAGATAGGATTTCTCTAAACTTGAATTTATTTCTATTAGAAGGATCATCGCTGATGTCTACATTGAAAGTCTCCCCTATTTCCATGTGCAACCCATCCTCAAGCTAGTGAGGAGTAGGACACCGAGTTTAAAGGTTCAACTAAATCAAGGTCGAAACCAACATGATAAAAATTATGTGCATAGCCTAGTGAAAAATAAAACAATTGTAACATTTATTCATTGGGGAAGAAATATTAAGGCTCCAAGGGTGAATCACTATGATACCAAACAATTATTTGGAAGGATTGGCTGGGTTATGGAGTGGAGTGATCAAATAAATAGAGATCATGTTGATGGATGGAATGGAATCTTCAGAATTACATGGGTGCAAATTTGCATTGTTGTTTTAACTTCCATACCCAAGATGAGGCTCTAGGGGTATGGGGATCTCAAGATTTGGTATATGGATAGACAAGAAGATGCGGTAATTTGGCTAAAGCAACTCTCTAAATGTAGGTAGATCGGGGAATACTATGAAATAGATAATATATGAATTGGGCGATATTCCCCTGATGCGAGGGCTAGGATATAATCTATGGTATAACTCATCCATGTCAATTGGCTCATTGATGTTGAGGCCCAAGATAGACCATTTTAGTCTCATCCTCATAATCACTATCATTTATGAAGAATCCCTCATTCCTGCCCACTAGAATAGGATAGTGACTTGAATGTTGAGGCCCAAGATAAGCCATTTTGGTCTCATATTCATAGTAAATGTTATCTATGAAGAACCTATTATCTATCTTGACTAGCCTTGTGATGTTGCATGCATGTCTAGGCCCAAGGTAGGCCATATTAGTTGAATATTTTGACTCATAGCCACTCTCATATGTGATGTGTCCACCTTCTATATTAATTAACCAGGCGAGATGGTTTAAGTACTGAGGCTCATGATAGGCCAATCTAGCTTCATCCTCAGATTAACTTGTGACATACACATTCTCTTCTTGCTCATAACCATAGACTAGCTCATCCTACCATAGGATGATTCTTGATGGGTATTGCATTTTTGAGATCTCTAAAATTCATGCAAATACATGTTCTTCCATCAGGTTTTCATATAAGTACCATGTTTGATACCCATTTTGGATAGTTGATGGGTACAATAAAGACTACATCAAAAAGTTTCTATAGCTCCTTATTTACCATCAAGACAATAGTTGGATGCATATTTTTGAGATTTTGATTGACTGATATCTTTGTCGGATCCAGTGAAAGGTTATGGACAACCAATTTTGGATCTAATCCCTACATATCCTTGTAGGTCCAAGTAAAGATATTAGGTCTATCTTTCATAGAGGTATGATGGTGACCTGTTCTTCTAGAGATAGGATTTCTATGAATTTTAGTTTCTTTGGATTAGAAGGATCATCGCTGATGTCCACCTTGAAAGTCTCCTCTATTTCCATGTGCAACCCATCCTCAAGCTGGTGAGGAGTATGGATCAAATGGATGGCATACACTGAGTTTAAAGGTTCAACTAAATCAGGGTCAAAACCAACATGATAAAATTTATGTGCGTAGCCTAGTGCAAAATAAAACAATTATAGAATTTACTCATTGGGGAAGAAATATTCAAGCTCCAAGGGTGAATAAATGTAATTCCAATCAATAGCATCTAAGTTAAAACATGATGGTTTGGAAGGATTTGCTAGGTTATGGAGTGGAGTGGTCAAATCAATAGAGATCATGTTGATGGATGGAATGGAATATTCAAAATTATGCAGGTGCAACTTTGCATTGTTGTTTTACCTTCCATACCCAAGATGAGGCTTCAGGGGTATGGGGATATTAGGATCTGGTCTATGTATAGACAAAAATATGTGGTCATTTGGCTAAAGTAGATCTAAATGTAGGCATATTGGGGAATACTATGTGATAGATCATATCTAAATTGGGCGGTCTTTCCCTAAGGCGAGGACCAGGAAATAATCCATGGTATAACTCATCCATGTAAACAAGCTCCTTGAGATGACATAAGTGTTGAGGCCCAATATAGGCCATTTTAGTATCATCCTCATAATCACTATCATCTATGAATAATCCCTCATTCCTACCCACTAGAATTGGATAGTGAATTGAATTTTAAGGCCAAAGATAAGCCATTTTGGTCTCATATTCATAGTCGATGTTATCTATGAAGAACATATTATCTATCTTGACTGGCCCTATGATGTTATGTGTATGTCTAGGACCAAGGTAGGCCATCTTAGTTGAATATTATAACTCATAGCCACTCTCATCTGTGATGTATCCACCTTCTATATTAATTAACTAGACGAGGTGGTGTAAGTACTAAGGCTCATGATAGGCCAATCTAGCTTCATCCTCAGATTCACTTGTGATATACACATTCTCTTCTTGCTCATAACCATAGCCTAGCTAATCCTACCATAGGATGATTCTTGATGGGTGTTTCCTTGTTGAGATCTCTAAAATTCATTCAAATACATATTCTTCCATCAGGTTTTCCTATAGGTACCATGTTTGATACCCATTTTGGATAGTTTATGGGTACAATAAAGACCACATCCAAAATCTTATATAGCTCATTATTTACCATCAAGAAAATAGTTGGATGCATATTCCTGAGATTTTTCTTGATTGATTTCTTTGTAGGATCCAGCGAAAGGTTATGGACAACCAATTTTAGATCTAATCCCTCCATATCCTTCTAGGTCCAAGTAAATAGATTAGGTCTCTATTTCAATAGAGGTATGATGGTGAGTTGTTATTCTAGAGATTGGATTTCTATGATCATGAATTTCTTTGGATTAGAAGGATCATCACTTATGTCCACCTTGAAAATATCCTCTATTTCCATGTGCAACCCATCCTAAAGTTGGTGAGGAGTAGGGATCAAATGGATATCATACACTAAGTTTAAAGGTTCAATTGAATCAAGGTCGAAACCAATATGATAAACTTTATGTGCATAGCCTAGTGAAAAATAAAATAATTGTAGCTTTTATTCATTGGGGAAGAAATATTCAAGCTCCAAGGGTGAATCACTATGATCCCAACAAATAACATATAAGTTATAATATAATGGTTTGGAAGGTTTGGCTGGGTTATGGAGTGGAGTGGTCAAATAAGTAGAGATCATTTTGATGGATGAAATGGAATCTTCAGAATTATATGGGTGCAACTTTTCATTGTTGTTTTACCTTCCATACCTAAGATGAGGATCTAGGGGTATGGGGATCTCAGGATATGGTCTATGGATAGACAAGAAGATGGTAATTTGGCTAAAGTATCTCTCTAAATGTAGGCAAATTGAGGAATACTATGCGATAGATCATATCTAAATTGGGTGGTCTTCCCCTGAGGCAAGGGTTAGGATATACTTTGTGGTATAACTCATCCATGACAAAAATCTCATTAAGATGACATAAGTATTGAGGCCAAAGATAGGCCATTTTAGTGTCATAATCATAATCACTATCATCTATGAATAATCCCTCATTCCTGCCCACTAGAATTGGGCGGTGACTTGAATGTTGAGGCCCAAGATAAGCCATTTTAGTCTCATATTCATAGTTGATGTTATCTATGAAGAACATAGATTGGCCTTGTGATGTTGTGTGCATGTCTAGGCCCAAGGTAGGCCATATTAGTTGAATCTTCTGACTCATAGCCACTCTCATCTATGATGTATCCACCTTCTATGTTAATTGACTAGGTGAGATGATGTAAGTACCGAGGCTCATGATAGGCCAATATGGATTCATCCTAAAATTCACTTGCGACATACACATTCTCTTCTTACTCATAACCATAGCCTAGCTCATCCTCCCATAGGATGATTCTTTATGGGTGTTACCTTGTTAATATCTCTAAAATTCATGCAAATATAGATTCTTCCATCAGGTTTTCCTATAGGTACCATGTTTGATACCCATTTTGGATAGTTGATGGGTACAATAAAGACTACACCCAAAATATTCTATAGCTCATTATTTACCATCAAGACAACATTTGGATGCATCTTCCTGAGATTTTTCTTGACTAATTTCTTTGTAGGATCTAGTGAAATGTTGTGGACAACCAATTTTGGATCTAATCCCTATATATCCTTCTAGGTCCAAGTAAAGATATTAGGTCTCTCTTTTAATAGAGGTATGATGGTGACCTGTTATTCTAGAGATAGGATTTCTTCGAACTTGACTTTATTTGGATTAGAAGGATCATTGCTAATGTCAACATTGAAAGTATCCTCTATTGCCATGTGCAACCCATCCTCAATCTGGTGAGAATTAGGGTTCAAATGGATGTCATACATTAAGTTTAAAGGTTCAACTGAATTAGGGTCAAAACTAGCATGATAAAATTTATGTGCATAGCCTAGTGTAAAATGAAATAATTGTAGTATTTATTAATTGGGGAAGAAAATTTTAGGCTCCAAGGGTGAATCACTATAATCCCAATTAATAACATCTAAGTTAAAACACAATGGTTTGGAAGGATTGGTTGGGTTATGGAGTGGAGTGGTCAAATCAATAGATATCATGTTGATGGATGGAATGGAATCTTCAGAATTATGCGGGTGTAACTTTGCATTGTTGTTTTGCCTTCCATACCCATCATGAGGCTCTAGGGGTATGGGGATCTCAATATTTGGTCTATGGATAGACAGGAAGATGTGGTTATTTGGCTAAATAAACTCTCTAAATATAGGCAAATTGAGGAATACTATGTGATAGATTGTATCTAAATTGGGAGGTCTTTCCCTGAGGCAAGGGCCAGGATATACTCTGTTGTATAACTTGTCCATGTCAACAAGCTCATTGAGATGAAATAAGTGTTGAGGCCCAAGATAGGCCATTTTAGTCTCATCCTTATAATCACTATCATCTATGAAGAATCCCTCATTCCTACCCACTAGAATTACGTGGTGACTTAAATGTTGAGGCCCAAGATAAGCCATTTTGGTCTCATATTGATAGTCAATGTTATCTATGAAGAATATATTATCTATCTCGACTAGCCCTGTGATGTTGCATGCATGTCTAGGCCTAAGGTAGGACATATTAGTTGAATATTATGACTCATAGCCACTCTCATCTGTGATGTATCCACCTTTAGTATTAATTAACCAGGTGAGGTGGTGTAAGTACTAAGGCTCATGATAGGCCAATCTGGCTTCATCCTCAGATTCACTTGTGATATACACATTCTCTTCTCAGTCATAACCATAGCCTAGCTCATCCTTCCATAGGATGATTCTTGATGGGTGTTTCCTTGTTGAGATCTCTAAAATTTATTCAAATACATATTCTTCCATCAGGTTTTCCTATAGGTACCATGTTTGATACCCATTCTGGATAGTTGATGGGTACAATAAAGACTACATCCAAAATCTTCTATAACTCATTCTTTACCATCAAGACAATAGTTAGATGCATCTTCCTGAGTATTTGTTTGACTAATTTCTTTGTAGGATGTAACCAAAGGTTGTGGAAAACCAATTTTAGATCTAATTCCTACATATCCTTCTAGGCCCAAGTAAAGAGATTAGGTCTCTCTTTCAATAGAGGTATTATGGTGACCTGTTCTTCTAGAGAGGCTTTCTCTGAAATTGAATTTATTTGGATTAAAAGGATCATCATTGATGTCCACATTGAAAGTCTCCTCTATTGCCGTGTGCAACCCATCCTCAAGCTAGTGAGGATTAGGGATCAAATGGATGTCATACATTGAGTTTAAAGGTTCAACTGAATCAGGGTCAAATTAGCATGACAAAATTTATGTGTGTAACCCAGTGCAAAATGAAATAATTATAGCATTACTTCATTGGGTATGAAATATTAAAGCTCTAAGGGTGAATCACTATGATTCCAATCAATAGAATCTAAGTTAAAACATAATGGTTTGGAAGGATATGCTAGGTTATAGAGTGGAGTGGTCAAATCAATAGAGATCATGTTGATGGATGGAATGGAATATTCAAAATTATGTAGGTGCAACTTTACATTGTTTTTTTGCCTTCCATACCCAAGATGAGGCTCTAGAGGTATGGGGATCTAAGGATCTAGTCTATTAATGGAAAAGAAGATGTGGTCATTTGGCTAAAGTAGCCTTCTAAATGTAGGCAGATTAGGGGATACTATGTGATAGATCATATCTAAATTGGGCGGTCTTCCCCTAAGACGAGGGCTAAGATATACTCTATGGTATAACTCATCCATGTCAAAAAGCTCATTGAGATGACATAAGTTTTGAGGCCCAAGATAGGCCATTTCAGTATCATCCTCATAATAACTATCATCTATGAATAATCCTCCATTCCCACCCACTAGAATTGGATGGTGACTTGAATGTTGAGGCCCAAGATAAGCCATTTCAGACTCATCTTCATAGTCGATGTTATCTATGAAGAACCCATTATCTATCTCGACTGGCCTTGTGATGTTGTGTGCATGTATAGGCCTAAGGTAAACCATATTAGTTGAATCTTATGACTCATATCCACTCTCATTAGTGATGTATCCAAATTATGTATTAATTAACCAGGTGAGGTGGTGTAAGTACTGAGGCTCATGATATGCCAATCTGGCTTCATCCTTAGATTCACTTGTGACATACACTTTCTCTTATTGTTCATCACCATAGCCTAGCTCATCCTTCCATAGGATGATTCTTGATGGATTTTCTTTGAGAGAGAAATCTGGATTATACTCATCAGGTGGTTCTACATTGACCATAGCCACCCATATATCACTCAAGTAGATTTTGCTTGGTTGATAGGAATTCTATCAATGTCTTCCCTAAAACCTAAGCTTAGCCTATCCAGATCTACTGTTAATAAATATTCATGGATTCAGATGTGATATCCTAAGCCATACCTATCAGTAGGTATTTGATATAATGGTTCCAGTGGGTTTTGTCACCCTTGCTCGTATAGACCCAAAACTTAGCCATGCCAACGGTTGAATTAAAAGTATCTTAGAGAAAACTCAAGATTGGGAAAGTAATTAACATTTGTGGTGAATGGATTATCCTCATCCTCTTCAATATTATATGCATCATGGGCATAGTCCAAACCACCATATATGAAATTGGTTTGATTAGGAGGAATCCCCAATGGAACCACTATCCATATTGGCAATTTTGAGAGTATTGGCCATCCTATTTCTTGTGCAGACTTGATAATGGGCATGAAAGGCACATTCTATACAAGATATTCACCTAACCTTGTTTTATCTAGGTGAACTATCACCTACGATACAGATGATGCTAATGATGATGTAGGTGAGGTAGGCTGAGGCACCTCCTTGACTATGTCTTGGGGATCTTCCTCCTCTATGGAATTTGAAATTTCTACTGCTGCTATGGTTGGAAGTTCCTTAGGTATTTTCTTCACTAAGGGTTATTTTAACTTTTGAGAGTATTTTTCTTTAGACGTTGTTGGTTTCTTAGAAGGACCAATAGATTTAGAAGATGGAGGTGGCACCAATGTGGATGGGTTACCTTGTACTAATTTATATTTACTTCTTGGATGTGTGGTAGGGGATGACAACCTAATGTATAGGTGTGTGGATGGAAGTACAAAATACCCTAGCAAGTTAACTTGATGGACATACTGTAATGGCTCTTCATCCTATGGTACCACATGTACTTGTCCCTCGTGCACATACTTGATGCATTAGTATAGGATCGAAGGAATGCACTGCATGTCCCTTATCTAGGGATTCCATAGGAGGATATTGAACTACATGGATTCATCCAATATGTGACACATCACAAGGATGGTCATATACCTACATTTATAGGTAGGACAATTGTACCCACTATGGAGCACAGTGCATCATTGAAAGCTCTCAATGTATAGGAGGTAGGGATGATGTTTGACCTAGGTATTTTCAAGTGTCCCATAGCTTTTGTTGTGATTATATTAATCAACGAGCATGTGTTGATTAAATATCACTTGAAAGGTATGTCATTTATAGATGTGATGATGTGCAAAGGCAGTTCTGCTATGATAGTAGGGACTACCTTTATTTTGTGATCATAAAAATGAATCACAAGATCTTGACATTGTTGCACTTGCCCCATAAATTTTGTAGATGCATCAAGATTTTGGGGCTATAGCTCAATCGATATCAGGATTTCCAATAGAGTCTCCCTATGTCTGGGAGACCGTTGAATGAGATCATATATTGATAACTTGGCTGGTGTCATTTGGAGATTTTGCGCAAGTCTACTTTGGATGGTTACCATAGGTTACGTTGGTAGAAATAGAGGATTATTTTGCACCCGCATCTATTAAGGTGCAATAAAAATACAAATAGGAGCCACTGGAGGCCCTGGTTGGTTGTATCACTAACTTCTCATCACCACATTGACTATTTCGACCATTCCAATGAATCCCTGAGTGGGAGGTTCAACTTGGACTTGGTTTACTTGAGCACCTTTATTTTTGGGGACCTCATGGTTTGGAAACGAGTCTCTAAATATGCCCATGTGTCTATTTTCAAGTGCTAGTGGATTATCAACTTTTAGCTCACCCTTCTTGATCATGTTTTGTACAATATTATTGAAATTGATGCATGCTTTGATATCATACCCCTGTTATTGATGGTATGGGCAATAATGATCTTCCCTATATCCCTTAGGCTTGGGAAGGTTAATTTAAAGAAGCTATACCTCAGGTAACCTAAGTCTTTGTGCCTTACTTAGTTGATTTATTATTGATTGTATTGATTCTAACAAAGGTGTGTAGTAGCAAGGCGACTGATGTTGCTTGTTTTGACCTTGATTGTTGTTTGGGTTGTAATTAGATAGTGGAGGTTGAGCTTGATAATTCTATGGTTGTTAGCTATTACCTCCCTTTGGCATATTCAATACAACCTGATTGCCTAGATCAAGCCTGGACTACTTTATTTTAATCTTGTTATTATGGTTTTTGCTATTCCAATATTTTTTGTTTCAAACCTTAAGATATCCTTCTTAAACCTTGATGTCTTCTATCAGCTTGGATTGATACAAGGCTTCCTCAAATATTTCATACTATTGTAGTTCTAAGAGTAATAATACGTGATTTACATAGCTCTTAGTAAAAATTTGGGTGAGCTCAGTAGTGGGAACAAAAAATAGTAATTTTACCATCACCTTTCTCCATCTATTCCCATAGTCCATGACTGGCTCATCATTGTATTATTTTAGGTTTGCCAAGTCGAACAAGTTTACTTTATTCTTGATTCTAAAAGAAAAGTATTCACCAGCTACTCAAAATTGATGATGTTATGCTTATGTAGTTGGTTGAACCATTCAGTTGTTGCGCTCAATAATGTCATGATGAATGTTATTAGCATTAGGGTGTCATTATGCTCAAGTTCAAAGCAAGCATTCATGAAATTGGTGATATGTTCTTGCACGTATTTCACTCATTTGAATTTATCTAACCTAGGCATCTCAAAGTTCCTAGGATATGCAAGGTTCAATACCAATGGGCACAAATTTTAATTATGTATCTTAATCAGGGTTGGCTTCTGCCCAACCATATCCTATTTCTTGAGAGATTTGACTCTCTCAATGAGTATTTTGTATGCATTTGAAGAAATGATATCTTGTTATTGAAGGTTTACTCATGTAGGTCAGGGAGGTAATCCTGCATATTTCCGATTTGGGCATCTATATTCATCCTCCATGACTAAGGATAAAGGTTCAAGATATGTCTGCTCCTGGCCTTTCATATCTACCTATATTTTCTAGTTGTGCCTCTTCTATATCTAGTTGTTGTTGAAGATTTGAAGCATGATGTGATGTATAGTGAGTGTGCTCATCTCCTTGCTTAGTGAATATCTCATGCTGATAAATGACCCACCTATCCATATGTAAGTTACCTTGATCCAACCTATTGGATTGTTCTTCATACTCTATTTGTTCCTCTCTCAAGCACTACTCATTTAGGCACAACCACATTTTTCTTCGTGTTTCCTCCTGCTTGAGGATTTCTAAGTGCTATTGTTTTGTATACAGTGTTTCCTCTAAGCTATGTACATGGTTATATTGATCTTCCATTGAAGGCCCATGACTTTGTAACTCCATACAAGGAGTCCTAATGAAGAGGCCTCTTGGTCAGGCTCCTGCTATGCTTTTACTCTTGTCTATAAGGGCAACCTGGTCTATGTAGACTAACCTATGTTTTGTACCCCATGCTTAGAGGCAATGTCTTTGCTATAGGTATACTTTGAATCTTCCCCTGGTTTATTGGTGTGCCTATTTATTTGATGGCTACACAGACTTCTCAGGACAAAATGTGGAGTAGCATTGCTTATATGAGTTGGTCTCGAGAAAACGTGATCCAATTTATCAAGTTGTCTAGATTCCTATGGATGATATCATGGGGTTCCATTGATATCAATGATATTATGATCTATAACTATCCTCCCATATTCAAGGATTTTAGGAGGTGCTACGGGTATATGACTAGAAACAACCCTTTTGTCTTTCCTCTCATTGGGCTGATCTGACCTAAGTCTATCATGTGAAGATTTAGCCTTGAAGCCTCCTCATGTCTATGTGAATATTGGGGTCTTGATGCCCCCTCATATCTATGTGAATATTGGGGCCTTGAATCCCCATCATGCCTATTACAAGAAGAACCTAGATATGGTTCTCTAGCTAGTATTTCTTGAGGAGCACTCCCACAGGTTGAGTTATTGCACCTAAGGCTTGCTGAACTTCATTCAGTGACATTGCGTATGGGTGGATCAATGTAATTGTGATTATGATTTTATGGAGTATTAAATTCTACCTCTATGGTGTGCCGAGGGTGGTTTATCCATATGAATACCATGAAAATTATGAATTATCTTTTATGTAGTTTTTAGAACACGTAAATAAAATAAACAAGTGTCTATCTCTTTTAAATTTTCTTAGTGTTTCTAAACTGGTCTTGTGTGTTTAGATGTGTTGAAGACTTAGACTATCTCTCATTGTGTTTTGATATTTTTTGATGTAATTCTCAGATTGTTTAAGTGGATTTCACCTGTATGGTCATAGCTTGGCAAACGATAGAGAAATTTCGATCATGTAAACCCACCAAAGTGTGGAGATGAAATCCACACCCAGTATGGGAGCACAGGTCCTACCAGATCCTCACCCAATATCACCTGGTTAGCATCACACCCTCCAAATATGAGTACATGCAAATTTTCTAGGCTACATTAGTTCTTGGATCTGGTATTGGCAAAATAAAATGGGTTGTTGGGATTTGAGCCAACGTGTGGAGATGAAAGCCACTATCACTCGACTCTACTAGTGGATGGTTATGAAGTCCACATCATTAGCATTTAGATGAATCATGGTATGTGAGTTTTCCTTTTAAATTGTTGCACAAAGAAAAATATGCATCATGAAGCACTCATGCTCTTTCCTATATGCCTAAAAAGAAACGTTTCATATTCAAAAAATGCACATCTATATGATTTCATGATTTTTAGATAATGCATTGCTACTTTATGAAATAATGACCTCTAGATGGGCCCCATGCAAGCAATAACTAAAAATAAGCCTAGACCACTGGAGACTAGGGAGGATTTAAAATCAGAAGTCCATTTTTTCTAGCAACAACTAGAAAAGAACTTAAGAAAACTATGCATTTTTATTTTTAATTTTATCTATGTTTTTTCTAATTAAATTATATTTTGCCTACTATATTCTCAAAGTAAAACAAAAATAAAGTAAAAATAATAGAGAATTATCCCAAACTGTAATCCAAATATGTTTTTGCCTAGGTTGTCATCTATTGCACTTTTTTGCAGGTTGTTGTCGCTCAATGCGACCATTGTTGGATGATGTCTTCAAAATTAACATTTGTCTACTAGTCATTGTCATTGAGAGTGGTTAGACCTGCACACAAAAAACATACAAAATAACAACAAATTAGATACAAAAATAAAATTGGGTGGGGGCCCACTGTGATCACCATATGTACGATCCTAGGAAGCAATGCACCTAATATACTTGCAACATATCATCTAGTGTGAAACCGTGAAAGCATAAAGACGAAGAATTAATAGAAAAATATGAGGTCCCTTTTTATTAAGTCATTGTGTAATCCAATTATAGGTATATACCTCTTAGGGATACTGAATATTCAATACAATCATTACAAGTAGAGAAATAGGTCCCTGAAAGGGGATGGTGCACTCCGCAGGCCTCTTGGAGTCAACACGAATTTTCTCAAGGGCTTACAGATGCCTTCTTCTACTTTGTTTGCTTGGAGGGATACAATGTCTAAAATGCTTTGAATTGGTCCAAGAACTTGTGATCTACCTACAAGAAAAATTGAGAATTATTAGTAGCATATGTGGCCTCTCATGATGAGGCTTTCTTTGAAGATCTACAAGAAATGACATAAAAGCATAATAAAAGCATAATGAAGCAAATATAGGTAGAAATGCATAAATAACTTGGAAATAACCATGCAAATGTAATGAAAAAGATAAATTTATGCTAATCTGATATAATAAAATAGAAATAATGAGAAATCTATGCTAAAAATCAATAAATAGTGCCTCAAACCCTAGAAACTATTGCTCAGGGCAACCATGAATACAGGTCACTATCAAAGACAAAAACCACTAAATATGATGTTTTGTCTTGAAAACCAGGGGTTGTGACACTCAATCCTTTATTTGAATTGATGTTCAAGGGTCACCTTAGTATCTAGAGACTTATTGGTGGTGAAAATATGTTGATCTAAATGCTTGGATTGTGCATAGTTGTTTCTTAGTCAGAAAACACTTCGTTACTCCTCAAGGGGGTGTAGAATCAGTTTCTAATTCACTAGGGCTTATACTACATAGAAAATTGAATTTTTGGATCTCTTTCTTGTTCTTGGAAGAGTGCATATGTAGAATTTTCATATCTAGATCTAGATCGATATCTTGGATTCCTAGAGAAGCCAATATCTAGATATGCATGTAATTGAATGCTAGAGGGAAGGCTCATTCATAGATTTACATGGAAGGGCCAGTCAAGAGGATGTCTGGGAGATCCACAACAAAAACCACTTGAAAACCATGCAACTATCATCATTATACATGATTTGGTCCCTCATTTATGGCTAGTCTATGTTTCAATTCTACCCATTGTCCAGAGTAGTGGCTAGCAAATGACCACTCTGGGATTCAATAGCCTGTGTTTGTGGTCACTCTGGTCAACAACGATCGAGCATAAATGGGCTAGAACTACCCCTTTTGAGTGGTTAGGACCATTACTAGGTCTTGGAGAGGTCCAATATCAATCATATGGTCTTTGGATATGCCCATATGAGTAGTGTTTTAAACATAATGCATTTTAAGTGTCTACACTTTGCTAGGAATATTCTCCTTGAGTCTCTCCAATCTTCAATAAGGTATTCTTTCTATGACCTTCTTCCTAGATTTACAATATTCAATATGGCTTCCCTGGCCACTATATCTCTCCTCAATATTATAACTAGGAGCCTTCAATCTACAAATATCTCAATGGGACCTTTCTCCTTAGGCCTCCAAATATTCAATCCTTATTTTTTTACAATAAATAGTTAATCCTTACATGAGGAAAGTAACGTTGACATTCAGACAACAAATATGTAGTTTTTCTCTATTTGATGTAGGAAGCTTCCCAAATTTTGAGAGTTAATTTTTTGCAACAAGAAAAAATTAGATGATAGTAACCCAATGGTTTTCCTAAAAACTTATTTTCTCTCTTGCAATGAAATATTAGAGATAATAAAAATTTCTATGACTCTATAGAAAATAATATTCACTGGTTGGATTGCAAATCTAGTGGATTAAATGCCGAGTTCTAGTCTTCACATGTTTTTGCAACTGTATGGAAAAAATCTAGCCAAATCAATCATGTGGTTTTCTCTACTTTCTATTCTTCTACCTATATCTACTTCTATAAAAAATATATTGTGATGGTATTTGCATGCAATGACACACTATGGCTGATCCATTTTGCAAATACTCAACAATAACAATGGTGATCAATTTTTTATTTTATTTGATCCACCATGGCTCTGATACCATTGTTAAGTTTTGGAGCCTTAAAATTAAAGAAAATGCATTCACAAGTATTGAAATAAGTATGCAATATTATAACTATAACAAAGGAAACTTAACATGCATGAAAATATGATAGAAAACTTCATACAATGCTCTAGAAATGCTTATATAAGAAAGCTCACAAAAACTACAATGCTCCTCTCATGGAGTTTACATCTACTCCATGATAAAAAAATAGAGTTACATTGTGACTACTACTACTCTAACCTATGCACTCCAAAAATTCTCATACAAAAACTTACAATGAGGCCTTTATATAGGAAGACATATTCCTTGTGTCTTACTCAACCCTAGACTCATGTACATGTGGACTACATGCACATTTACATCATTGCACATTCTAACACTTGTGAAATTATTAAATTACTCTAATAAACTATTTATCTCCTAATCTAATCATAAGATAAATATGTACCCATGAAGGTAGATTAGTAAAGAACCAAATGATGTAATATATTTGAACACAATCATGAGTACGCAAGGTGTTTGAAGTCATTCACTTGTAATCAAACAAATCAAAGAGAGGGTTCAACAAGTTGAAGAGACTTATAAACATGAGTTTAAATGAGAACATAGCAAGCAATAGTAAACCTAATTTATATCTACATCTCTTATATGACGAAAGGGCCATTTTAGGTTGCTTAACTAGAGGTTTTACCATAGGTTTCCAAACACGCAAAAGTAAAGTTCGACTAGCATAGAAAGCAATCACCAAAGGGGGTTAAAATGAGTTTTATTATTTTTCTAAAAAAAAAGCACTACGACCAAATATAGAAAAATATTTTTCCAAAAGAAAAGCTTTCCAAGCCATGTAAGCAACACAAAGGTAAGAATTAAATGAAAGTAGCTCCAATTTAAATCTCATGAGATGGATTTCTCCTCCAAGGTTACCTTTCTACTCTATATTTTATTTTCACCTTCGTCCCTTGTCCCCCACAAAGAATACCTTCTTTGTAAAAATCTCGAACCTATTAACAAAGGAAAACTATCTAGCCAATCCAAAGTCCACAATGTGGCATAAATATCATCTACCAATAATAATTCCAAGCTTACCCAAGTGGCCAAAAAGGAGATATTTGAATTTTAAAATCATTCTCTCTTTTCTCAAATATATTGCTTTAAATGAAAACCCATGTTTCATTATTTCATTTTATAAAGTTATTCAATTCTTCATAAAATTTATAAAATAATAAAACTAATCATTTATTTACTCAATTTATGAAAGGTACAAGAGAAAATTAAATAAAACCTTTGAAACATTATTATTTGAAATGTTGAATTTGATTTAATTAAAACCATAAAGGTCATTGATCACTCATACCAATAAAATACGTATACTAATATTAAACATTAGTATGGTATTTAAGGGGATTAAGGATTAATGGAACCTCTATATCCATTATTCCTTTCTGAATGGGTTCCTTTCCCAATCCTTTTACACACAATACATATGTAAACAAAGTGAACAATCAAATGCATGCATCTATATGAGGGAAGCCCTTCATGTTACCCTAAGTTGTCCTATCATAATATCCTTTCTCAAGTAATCCATTCTCAGTGGTTTATTTTACCTCTTCCACCCACAGATGTACCTGGTACTACACATAGGGTTATGCATAAGGGGTTGGACCTAAAATACATTTATAAAAATGGGGTAAATTAGTTTCAAAATCCAAAACTATTTATAATTTCAAGGTGAAAAGGCCCCATATTATTAGGGTAATATTGGAGAGTCCAATTATTATAAAATTGGGGCGAATCTATCCAAAAATAAATTTAAATCCAATATTTTTTGGCTAATGGACCTTGATAAAGGATCCCCAATATTAGCCAAATTCAAATTTCAAAAATCCAAATATTCTTTAGCCATTATTCATAACCCTACATGCACAACAACAATACATAACCAATACCATATTCATTAAAGATAAATCAATATAAACATTTTATAACCATCTAAATGCATTAAAACTGGGCATAAATTAGCCATTCATCAACACATAGTCTATTAGAAAAATATTCTTGCTAAGGCGGGTCATGACATGCTACACCTATTGGACTAAAAATGGTCTCATGTGTTTTCCTACCATAAAAATGTTATTACAATATATTTTTAAATAAAAAGGAAAAATATTTCTTCATATCATCCACTTTCTCCCAAGTGGCATTTTGCTCAAAATAATGGTCCCATTAGACCTTACATTGTTCTAGAGTTTGTTTCCTGATTGATTTAGAATGGAACTCAAAAATATTCACTAGAATTACTTAAATTGTCTCCGGGTTTTCCATTTGTAATTTATAAACATCCCATACATGGTCAAGATCAGTAATATACCTCCTAAGCAAGGATATGTGAAAGGTTTCATGGATATTTGACAGGTTGGGAAGAAAGGCAAGTCTATAAGAAACTGGAATAACATTTCCAATGATTTCAAAAGGCCCAAAACAATGAGGATCCAATTTCATGGATTTGATGGTACTTTTTATCGGTCTAATCCTTAAGAACACTCAGTCTCCCATAGAGTATTCCTTTCATGATATTTTAAAATCAGCATAGTTTTTTTTTTTATGGTTAGTGGTTTCCTTGAGCCTTTGCTTGATCATATTAAGCTGACCTTCCATTCATTGAACATGTATAGTTTTATTACAACATGATCCTCCATATTATTCCAAAATAATGGTGTTCTACACCTCTTGTCATACAAGGCATCAAATGGATCCATCCCCAAAGAATAATGATACTCGTTATTATAGGTAAATTATATAAGATGTAGATAGTCTTCCCATCGAGACTTCTATCCCATGCAGTACATGTAAATCATATCTTCTAGGATTTGGTTTACCCTTTTGATTTGACCATTAGTATTAGGGTAATATGCAAATCTTATATTCAGTTTTGTACCCACGACACAATGTAGGACTTTCCAAAATTTAGAAGTGAATATGGAATCCCTATCCAAAATGATCATTTTGAGAAATCCATGTGTAGACACCTAAAACATGTCATGTTTAGGAGAACTACTCACATAGGCACATTCATAGACCATATGACTAAACCTTGGGCTTTCCAAGTATCAAAAGTGGTTCTCACCACTCATCTGGGGTAGTCTTAGCCCATCCAAGCTTGGTCGCTATGGACCAGAGTGGCTGGATCCTGGCCGCTCAAGCTCAGAGTGGCCAAACCTTAGTCGCTACAGATGACAGTGGCCAAATCTTAGTCACTGTAGATGACAACGGCTAAGCCATAAAAAGCATTTTGCTGACAAATAGGCCCAATCACGGGTGGAAGTGGTAGTCTGCATGCAATAAAGGTGAGCGGGGGTAACTTTGCATTCCCCCTCATGACCAGTTCACATGGGAGACTTGAGTCCAAATTTAGACTTCAGTTAACTAGCCTTTAAACATAGAAAAGACAAAAACTTCTCATGCTAACATTCAGTACGCATGAGGGATTCAGTCCTAAGGGTTTGAACATAGACCTAGGGCTTCACACACTTTAAAAGGTGCAAGCCTAAAAGCACCAAGGAGCCATCTAGAGATACATCAACGTTGGAGGACATTTATCATCACATATTAGACTTGGAGAGCTTCTCCTTGGAGATCATATCTTGTGGTGAAGCCCTATCGTATTGGAGAGCATATTGGAGCACCTTGGAGGAGCAACGAAGTGCTAGCCGATTGAGGGTTTACCACATACAGGATATTCAACACATCGAGCAAAGCGACCACCATTTCAACATCGAATACAAGCTTTGATCCATAGCCTTGGAGCAAAGGAGACAAGATTCCCCTTAGCGATCGTTGTCTTGGATAGTGGCCTACAGGCCTAGTTTAGGGTTTTAGACATTAGTTTCTATTATTCTATTTTCTTCATGTTTCCATATCATTAGCATAGAACCACTTCATTTATTTGCATTCATAGCACTAGTTTCATTGCATTTGCTCTTCTTAGTTAGTATATTCATTGCTAACAACCTCATTCGAGGAGGCAATCTCGAACATCTAAGCGTGTGTTGTTGTTTCATTGCTTACAGGGCCACAAGTTCATTGGACAAATCTACAACATATGAAAGCAAGAGGATCCCTCTAGGAATCAGGCCTAGAGAAGGAGGCATCTGTAAGCCCTCATACAGTTCCATGTGCATCATTGGGAAGCCTATAAAAGCGCATCACCCATTTGCAAGGGGATATTTTATACATCTGCTACCTTCCTTGTGTAAAATCATGTATCAAATGAAGGGTATCCCTTAGAGGGATTTATATGTAACCGGATCTTGGAAATATCAATACAAAAAGCATTCATTCATTTATTTCTTCGCATTATGGTTATATCTTCTTTACGCCTTTCATTTAAATGCATGTTTAACATTAAAAGATTCAATTAAATCGCAAGTAGAAGAAATGCGGGGGACTATACACCACTTCCCTAGGGTCATTATAGATGGTGATCACGGTGGGACCTCCACTAATTTTTCATTTTTTGCCTAATTACTGACTCAATTTTTGTGTGCAGGTTCAACCGCTCTAGCCTAGAACAACCAAAAGTCAATCGTTCTAGTCTACAACGACCAACAATATTAGCTGCTCCTACTAATAGTGACCAAAAATCAACTGCTCTGGTTGACAACGACCAAAATTGAAGTGTAGTAGAGGGTAGAATCTTTGTTCTTTGAGATGGATTAAAGGTTGGTACAACTTTTTTGATGCTTTATAGTTTTTTGTTTGCTTCTATTTTTCTAAAATAGTGAAATTAAGACATATTTCTATTTGGAAATTAAAAGAATAAAGAGGAAAGAATTAGCATTTTGCACATCTTAGATCTTCTTTTAGATTTCCACTAGGCATTTCTAGGAACAATGGCTTATGCTTGAAAAGTTCACCCTAGAATCCAACATGCTAGAAATCGTGTGTTGTTTGCTTGCTTTGAGGCCCTGCTAGAGGCCATATTTGCATGAAATAGAGTGCATCCATACAACTCATAGTAGTTTATGCATCTTTCTAAAAATTGAAATGTCTTTTGCATTAGGCATATAGGAAAGAGTCATTGCTGTTGTATGATGCATTTTACTTTATGCAAACTTAAAATGAACCCCACACACGCACGCATCATTTAAACATTGGGGAGTTGGATTTCATCACCAACCCTCAATTCAGTCTGGTGATGTTGGCATTCATCTCCTTCCATCGGCTTGCCCCCTAGATTCTCATAGAAATGGATTAAGGAACTTCTTCATAGTGGTACTAAGTTACTTGTGCTCAAACTATCTCCCACTATTGGAACAATCATTGGTTCAGAGTGGAAGAGCTAGGTGAACCCCCCACTAGGATTTAAGCGGTGTACCCTAGTCTCTTTTGGGAAAATCATGTTTGGCATGGGTGTTCTTGATTCCCACTATGGATGAGTCTCCTCATTCTAAATCCAAAACAAGAGCAAGAAAGCAAAGAACAACACATCAAAACACATCAAACAATTTAGGGCACACTTAAATTGATAATCAAGATAAACACTTGCTTGATATTGCTTGGCTATTTCTAATTGCAACATAAAATATTAAGTCAACAAACAAAATGGTCAAAACAAGAAGTAAACATCCTCGGTCTGATACCGAGGGAGAATCTAAAGCAACCCATACCCATAGGCGAAGTCATAGTAACATTGAATGACCTACTCGTAAGACCATGAGATGTAGGTCCATGAGCCTAAGGGGTGATAACTCAACCCTTGGGGGTTCTCCTCGAGAAACCCCAAATAGGGAGTCACATCATAGAACCAAGTCACATAAACACAAAGAGGCTTCACGACCATCCTCATCAAGGAGACACGAGGAGACCTCAAGGGCCTCCTCTAAACACACAGAAACTTCTCACAGACATGAGGAGGCTTCAAGGGCTTCCTCCTCACATGGACATAAAGAAGGTTCTAAACCTCATTCTTCACATAGGGATGATGAGGTTGCCACATCTCCATCCTCATGGAGAAAACATGTGACCACAAAGCCTTCATCATCGAAAGGGTACACAAGAGTCACAACATCTCAAGCTTTGCATGAGACACATAGAATAGGTCTACCCACTGAAGGGCAAGAAACTAGAGTTACATCCAGTCATAGGCACCAAACAGAAGATACCCTTCACACAAGAGGAAGGATTCCAATAGACTATGACCTCATTGGAGTAAATGGCACCCCACGGGATCAGCCATGGAAAACAAGACAACTAGATGAGTTGGATCGGTTTCATACAAGGCCAACTCAAAGAACCATAGCTATAGAACATTCTACATCTAGAAGTTCATGAACCATGACTTCTAAACACACCTCTCATCCTGGGGATGCCTCAGAGTGACCCCATAGTAAACATACAGAGTCTGATCATAGAGACACTCACCAATACACTAAACAAGTTACATTAGCTAGCAAGAGCAAAGACATAGTAGAAACCTCTTCGAGGAATCTATGAGTCAAAACCACAAGAACAGAGTCAGACAAACATGAGTCTTCTATGACAACGCAAGCTGACCTACATGCGATGGTTAGAAAATGCATTGCATAAAGAGCGAGAGCTAGTGGAGGCTCTCGAACATGATAAACAAAGAGATAGACTTTTGCGCCAACATGAGCAACATTTAAGAGAGCAAGCTGAGCAGCTAGCTCGTATCAATTTATAGACAAATGGTGATGATCACCAAAGAGGTAGATGCGCTGACTCACCAAAGGAAAGGTGCACTAGACAAGAGAGCCCACAATGAAACCACCACCCAAATCATGAACAAAATCAAACTGGTGGGGAAAGGGTAAACATGATAAACCAAGATCACAATCCTGAATCCCCTCATAGGAGGGAAGAAAATAGAACAAGTCAAGTGGACAAAGGGTTACCTCCATTACCACCATGATAAGGCCTACAAGAGGAGGAACTCCTTGCTTCAAAGGTATTCCAAGAACTCACTGAAAATATGAAGTCCTTTGAGAAGCAAGAGACGATTGGGAATCAACCAACATTGAGTAAGATACACAACCAACCATTGTGCCCATCAGTTCCTAGCCCTGCATATCCTAAGCACTTTGAGATGCCTAGGTTAGAAAATTTCAAGGGTGAAGAGGATGCACAAGAGCATGTTACCAATTTCATCAATGCATGTTTTCACCTTGAAGACAATGATGCTCTCATGCTAAGAACTTTCATTATGACATTTTTGGGTGCTGCCACTCAATGGTTCAACCAACTGACCAAGCATAGCATAACCAATTTTGAACAACTAGTAAATACTTTCCTAAAGTATTTCTCCTTTGGTGCTAAGAAGAAGGTGAACCTTTCAGACCTGGCCAACTTAAAACAGTATGATGATGAGCCAGTAATGGATTATGGGAATAGATGGAGAAAAGTCATGGTAAAGTTATCATTCTCCATTCCCATAGAAGAAATCATTTGCATGTTCACCAAGAGTTGTTCTAAACACATCTCCCTCTTGCTACAACTTCAACAATATCCTTCATTTGAGGAAGCCTTGGCACAGGCCAAACTCATCGAAGACATAAAAGTAGATGAGGGAACCATTAAGCTCTGAACCAAGGAGTGGAACAAAAATGGTAAGAATGACAAGTACAAGCAGAAATAGGCAAACCCTGCTCCAGTTAATCAAGTAGTATTGGATGCACCTAAGGATGGGGCTATGCACCAACCACAAAATTATCAAGCACAACCCTCACTAGCCAATTATGATCAAAAGAACAATCAGGGGCGAAATAGAGAATGCAAGCCACCTCGCTATTTTACACCTCTGACAGAGTCAATGCAATCAATTTTCAACCAATTAAGCGAGGCTAGGAAGATCAAATTTCTTGATATACCTCTCATAGATCCCAACCATCCTAAGCCAAAAGGATATAGGGAAGATCAATTTTACCCTTATCACAGGATATCGGGGCATGACATTGAAGTTTGCATTGGTTTTAAGCATCAAGTGCAAAATATGATTGAGGTAGGAGAACTCAAAGTTGACAACCCATTGGCTCTCGATAACAGAGATATGGGCATATAAAAAAACCCGCTTCCAAATCATGAGGCCCCTAGGGGGCAAGGCACCCAAGTCAATCAGGTCCGAGTCAATGCACCTACCCATGGATGCATTGGGATGGTTGAAATTGTCAACATAGCAACCAGGAGTAGACGGTATGGTCAACCACAACCTCCTATGGCTCCCATTAATGTCCCAACTGCACCTAGGTAGAGGCAGGGGTAAGACAACCTTCCAAGTCCACCAACCCAACATGTGGTAACTATTCGGAGTAGACTAGAGAAAAACCTACAAATGACTCCAACCAAGCTATCTATTTATGAGCTCATACAACAGTCCCCAAAGCATAGGGAGACTTTAATGGAGATTTTAAGATCAATTGAGCTCCAACCACAAGATGTGAATGCATTCACTCATTTTGTGGGACAAGTACAACAATGCCAAGAACCTATAATTCAATTCTATGATCATGAGATTAAGATAGTGCCTACTACCTTACCAGACCCTCCATTGCACATTGTAGCATCAGTCAATGATTTACCTTTCAAATGGGTCTTGATCGATACAGGTTCATCAATAAACATCATCACAACAATAGCCATAGGGAACCTTAAGATCCCCAAGTCCAATATCATTCCAGGAGCCTACACACTAAGAGCTTTCAATGATGCTTTATGCACTACTATGGGAATGATAGTCCTACCCATTAAGGTGGGACATAAGACCATCCCTGTGATGTGTCATGTCTTGGAAGGGGCTATGCAATACAACATCCTCCTAGGGCATCCTTGGATAAGGGACATGAAGTGTGTTCCTTCGATTTTACACCAATGTGTCAAGTATGTGCACGATGACAAAGTCTATGTGGTTCTGGATGATGAAGAGCCATTCAAATATGTCCATCAGGTGGATTTTCTAGGAGAATTTGTGATTCCTTCTACCCACCTATATGTAGGACCTTCATCTCAAACCACGCAATTGGATGACAGAGACAAAGGGGTAAGAAAAGACCCATGCACATCGACACCTCCTTGTGCACCCAAAATAATCAATGCTTCTAAGGGACCATCAAAGTCTAAACCTAAAGACAATCAGAAGCTAAAGGCACCCTTAGTCAAGGAAGAAAAGCCCAAGGAGTTTCCAACCATAGCCATTGCTGAAATACCAAGTCCTATGGAAGAAGAAGATCTCCAAGATCAAGTAGAAGAAATGCTAGAACCCACTTCACCAGTGTCATCTATGGGGTCATCCACATCACATGCGACAATACACTTGGCAAGTACAGGGATAGGAGAATACCTTGTGTAGAACATAACATTCACACCCATCATTGAGTCGACACAAGACATGGGATGACCAAAAGACTTGAGACCGCTAGTGGGAACAATGGTTCCACTTGGAATCCCTCCCAACCAAACCAAATTTATCTATGTTGGCTTAGACTGCACCCATAAATATTTAGACATAGAAGAGGACAATGATGAACTATTCACTATTAATGTTTATTACCTCTCTAACCCTGAGTTCACTCTAAGCTACTTTGAATACTGCCATTGGCATGGCTATGGTCTTGGTATATATGAGCAGGGGTGCAGGCAGCCATACGAGCCATAATATCAGCTTCCCACTGATAGGTTTGGGTTAGGTTATTACATAAGAGGTCGAGATGACTCTCTAGTAGCAGCCTTGGATAGATTAAGCTTGGGGTTAGGAGAAGACATCGATTTCATTCCTTATCACCCCCCAAGTACAAGATATCTGACCAACAAATAGGTGGTCATGGTAAACACACCACCACCAGAAACTTATCATCCAAACTCCTCAATTGAAGCCACCCCAATAGGATACAACTCATGGGATGAAGATCCAGGAGAAAATGGATATGAGGCAAGTGATGATGAAGCACAAGTAGGCTTGGCCTATCATGGGCCTCGCTATTTACAAAGCTTTACCTAGTCCATCCATAATGAGAGTGGATACATATTAGATGAAAGTGGCTATGAGTCAGAAGACTCAATGGAAAGAGCCTACCTAGGACCAAGACAATGGCCCCATAGCTTGGGGTAAGAAACTAATGCAAATGGATTCTTCATAAGTGACGAAGAGTATGAGGATGAAACAGAGATGGCCTACTTAGGGCCAAGACATGTGCCTCTGATCTTGGGGCCACATACCAATGCTAATGGTTTCTGGATAAGTGATGATGACTTTGAAGATGAGACTGAGATGGCTTATCTTGGGCCTCACCACTTGGGACAAGTCAACATGCTGGTAGAAATAGAAGTGACACTTCGTGCCATAGATCCTGGCTTGTGGTTTTTGGGGAGACCTATTGACTTACGTGCCATTCACCATGTGGTCAATCCCCCTTCACCTACATTCAGAGAGCTCTTAAGGCCCAATGATCCTATTATCTACCCTACTCATGGGCCAGATCTAGAGATTCCTTTTCCCCTAGAGCCTCATCGCGAGTATGGAAGGGAAACCTCTGAGACAATATTTCACCCATGTGGTCCTGGAGATTTCATCCCATCCATCAACACAATCTCCATTGATTTGACCACTCCACTTCATAACCCAACAGATCCTGCTAAACCATTGTATCTTGATATAGATGCTATTGATTGGGATCATGGTGATTCACCTACAAAGCCTGAGGATATTTTCCCTAACGAAGAGATGTTACAACCATTTCATTTTGCATCAGGTTGTGCGCATGACGTGTTCCATGCTGGTTTGGATCCTGAGTCAGTAGGACCTATAAATCCCATTGATGATATTCATATGATACCCACACCTCATCATCTGGAGGATGGGTCACATATGGCTATAGAAGTGACTTTCAAGGTGGACATCAGTGATGATCCTACTCAACCAAAGAAAGTCAAGTTCGGAGAAATTCTATCTCCAGAGGAACAAGCCATCATAATCCCTCTCCTCAAAGAGAGGCCAAATATTTTTGCTTGGACTTACAAAGACATGCCAGGGATAGATCCAAAGTTAGTCATTCACAACCTTTCATTGGATCCCATGAAGAAGCCAGTTAAGAAAAATCTGAGGAAAATGCATCCAACCATCGCTTTGATGGTGAAGAACAAGTTACAAAAATTGTTGGATGCAATTTTCATAGTTCCTATCGACTACCCTGAGTGGGTATCGAACATGGTGCCCATGGGAAAGCCTGACGAAAGAGTCCGTATTTGCACAGAATTTAGAGACTTGAATAGGGCAACTCCAAAGGATTCATTCCCATTGCCAAACATAGATGCTCTTGTGGATGCCACCGTAGGTCATGATATGCTCTCCCTAATGGATGGTTTTTTTGGATACAATCAAATCTGGATTAAACCCGAAGACCAACATAAGACTGCTTTCATTACTCCATGGGGGACATTCTATTACAAAGTGATGCCATTTGGCCTAAAGAATGTTGGTGCCACATATCAGCAGGCCATGACATACATCTTCCATGACTACATGCATAAAATCTTAGAAGATTACATGGACGACTTATTAGCCAAGTCTTTGTTGTGGCAAGAGCACGTTGAAGTCCTTAGAAAAGTCTTTAATCACCTCATTGAGCACAACGTCAGATTGAATCCTAAGAAGTGCGTGTTTGGCGTAACTTCTAGCAAGATTTTGGGATTCATCATTTCTAAGAGAGGCATTGAAGTCGATCCTGCAAAGGTAAAGGCTATATTGGAAATGGCCGCCCCTACCAACATTAGGGAGTTAAGAAGCCTACAAGGCAAGATAGCATCCATCAAAAGATTCATTGCTCAATTATCAGATAAATGTCGACCCATGAATCGGTTGCTATGCAAAGAGGTCCCTTTTCATTGGGATGAAGAGTGCCATCAAGCCTTTGCAGAGATCAAAACTTACCTAGCAACATTGCCAATATTGGCTCCACCAAGGCCAGACATACCATTTTTACTATACATATCGACTATCGATTTCACTTTGGGCACCATGTTAGCCCAAAAGAATGCACAAGATAAAGAGCAAGCCGTATATTACATCAGTCACACCTTGGTGAGTTATGAGCTAGGGTATGCGTATGTCAAAAAATTGTGTTTAGTAGTGGTCTTTGCAACCCAAAAGTTGTGACACTACATGTTGAGCCATATGACCTATGTTATATCCAAACAAAATCCTTTGTAGTACATGATGAACAAGACTTATCACAATACACGTACCACAAAGTGGATCATGCTATTGATAGAATTTGATCTAGAGTTCATAAGCCAAAATTCCATCAAGGGACAAGTCATAGCTGATCAATTAGTAGAGGTGCCTCTTTAGGATAGCAAGCCTCTCACCATAGAATTGCCTGATGATGCAGTATTTGCATTAGCAGATCCACCAGAGCTTGAAGAACCTAAGAAAGAAAGAGACATGGCATTATTCTTTGATGGTTCGAAGTGCGAACAAGGGGGTAGAGTAGGGATTGTCTTTATCACATTGCAGGGTGCTCCATTGCCCTTATCATTCAAACTAGACTTCCCTTGCACAAATAATAACATAGAGTATGAGGCCTTAATCTTGGGACTCCAAACAACCATAGCAATGGGCATTAAAATATTGAATATCTTTGGTGACTCCTTTCTCATAGTAAACCAAGTCAAAGGATTATTCCAATGCAGGTGCCCACTCCTGAAATCTTACAAAGAACTTGTTGACACCTACCTAGCCTGATTGGAATGGTATGACATCGAGGCAATCCCTCGTACGTCAAATATATTTGCAGACACCATGGCCTCTTTGGGATCCTTAATCCCTTAGAAACTATGTATGCTAATTTTACAACCATTCATGTTAAAGTGCTCTCGCACTCAGCAATACGACGTGAGGCTTTTGACAATCAAGAATCAGTCAACATGATCAATATAGAACTAAATCAGGATTGGTCCTTCATAGCTAGATATTTCTTGCAAATGACACCTTGGGGGTCTTTGATCTCCCAAGGTCCTGTGGAGTGTGGCACAACCATTCACCATAGGGTTGTTCCTCAATCTGTATTCACTAGTTCTGGAATGCAAGAGGAACATGTCATATTTTCTATAGAGGTTGTGGCTTATCAAGATTGGATTTCCCAATTGTGGGATTTCCTGAAGCTTGGAATGGTACCACAAGGCCTGTCACATGCTGAAAGATGAACATTTAAATATAAGGCAACAAGATACATCTTTCTAGGAGAAATCCTTTATAGACGAGGTTATGATGTGTTAGTCTTACAATGGTACTGAGAGGGGGGGGTGAATCAGTGTAGTTCTTTAAACTTGAATTTATAGCTCTTAAAACTGAAATAATGAAACCTTAAAAATAGATAAAGCAAGTATCACAAGAGAACATCACACAACACAAGATTTTAACGAGGTTCACCAATTTGGCTACTCCTCAAGAATGACTGCTTGGACTACCATCCAAATCTAGCCTTTGCAAAGCATCAACTTTACAATCAATTTACTAGCACCAACATGGAAGAAGCATCAACCCATGATTTATCCGCACCAGCAAAGGGAGCACCACCCGATTTACCAAACACCAAATGGAAGGAGCACCAACCCCTTGATTTACCAAAGACCAAGCTGGAAGGAGCACCAACCCCTGATGCCAAGCATCAACTTGGACTTCAATTCTAAAACTAGAAGATTGATAGTAAGATACCTTTGCTTTAGCAAGATCCTAACTGGTCTTCTTCACATTTGCACTCTCTGTGCACTCTGCTCTCTCTATGCAATCACTTCGCACACTCTTCTTCGTTACAGATACACTTTGTGTTTGAATTCGCCCTTTGCTCTCTTTGCTCCTTTTGATTTCTCTGTGCAATCACAGATGCACTTAGTACAATTCGACACGACTCTTCACTCACTTTGCATACTTCGCCATCATCTCGTCGCTTCTGCGCTATCTACGCTCTTATGACCACATCTCACACTTCGACATGCATTCAATGACTTCTACAACATCATTTCAATTCTCCAAACAACCCTCCTTTTATAACAACATTTTCATGATGAAAACCCTAATCTTAGTCAGCTTGCATAACAATTGAAAACCCTAAAATTAGTCAGTTGTTCATGGTCACGACTTCAACTTAACCAAAAATACATCAATAACATGTCTGATATCGTGCACTTTTTCTCCTTGTTCTCTCTTTGCATGACCAATCATGTCTGATATCGACCTTTTCTCCTCTTCTCTTAATCATTCCGTTGACACTTTTTCTCTTCTCTTACTCTTAGCTTTGCCAAAAATACATTCCGAAATCTGATACTATTTCTCTCTCCTATTTCTCTTTGCTTTGGCCAAAAATACATGTGAAATCATGACACTATTTTCTCTCTCCTCTTTCTCTTTGCTTTGGCCCAAAATACATCGAAATCGTGACACTATTTTCTCTCTCTTCTCTTTAGCAAAATGCAACATGTCAGATATCGTGACACTTTCACCTCCATATACTTCTCTTTGCTTTTGTCACGATTCGCGACACTCCTTGAAGTCTTCTTCTCTTTCAGAAATGACACCTTTTCAATCGACCCTTATCTTCTTCTTTGTCACGAACCATTTAACTCCATTGTCATGAAATCACATTCCTTCTATCTTCCTCTCTTTCTTTTGAATGCACGTGCAAATCGTGACACTTTTCTTTCTCTTCCTTCCTCGCTTTCAGTCATGCGACAGTCAAAAATCGACACTTTTCACTTTCTCTCTCCTATTAGTCGCATGCGACTGTCACGAATCGGACACTTTTATTTCACTCAAATCTCTTTTCCACTCCTTATCTCAACAGTCAAAATCATGATACTTTTCCCATCATTTTCTCTTCAACATGTCCGAATCGCGACACTTTTTCCACTTCCTTTTTCTCTTCCAACATATCAAATCACGATATTTTTCCACTTCCTTTTTCTTAACATGTCACAATGTGACTTTTTCCTTCTCTCTCTCTTCCAACATGTCAAATCTGACAGTTTTTCTTCTTTCTCTTCAACATGTCACAAAATCATGACATTTTCTTTCTTCTCAACATGTCACGATATCATGAAAGTTTTTCTTGCCTATTGTACATGTCGTGATATCGTGACACTTTTCCTACTTGTCTTTTTCTTTGATCTTTTGCATATGGGCCACTTTAGTCTTCTTGGAAAATAATTGTACAAACTCTAAGTACCCTTTGAACTCTTGTCTTCTGCATCTAAATATCTTTTGAACTTCTTGTCCACTGCATCAATAGATCTATCTGACTGTGTTGACAACAATGACAGTACTGTTGCTGCACCTTGCTCAAAAATCTCCCCCTTTGGAATTGTTGGCAACACGTGCAATTTCCTGTAACTCTTCTCCCCCATTGACAATAATACCAAGGGGCTACTATAGACTCCTCCTGAGTCCATGCACAACATTCTCAGGAAAAATTGATTACACTTAGAAAAAATCATGATCATGAGCAAAAATATAATCAAATACTTAAATGCTCCCCCTAAAAATGTGATCCCTATAGCTAGTCAATTCTTGGGAAGTTTGACCACTCGACCAATCTGTCTCCAAGCTAGAATGCACCTCCACTGGTACTCTTTCTATCATCGACACATCCTGCCCAATCTGCATCTGAATACGAAATAAGGGTGAAGTCTTTACCTTTCGAATACCATAACCCATACTCCATAGTACCCTTGATATTATAGAAGACTCTATCTCTCGTGGCTCTCCACAATCCTCACTATCATCTTTTGATTCTATCCATTGACTCTCCTTTACTCTTCACCTCCAAAGCTCTGTTAATGGGCTTATTAAGAACCTGCTCAATAGGCTCACACAACTGCTTAACAAGTTCACATAGAACTTGTCCAATCTAATAACAAGCTCACAAACCTGTCCAAATCCTCCAAACTCCACCCCAACAACACCACCCCAAACTTCTCTAGCAATCTCACCAAGAACTTGCCCAAATTTGCTCTAGAAATCTGTCCCAACACTATCCTCAAATCTTCCCAACATTGTCCTCAAATATTTCCCAAAGGCCTTCTTCAAAGGCTCAATCAATCATGCTCAAGTAGTACTCAAAATGAACTCAACAATGAATGACAGTCTCAAATCAAATCCACTTCATAGAAGCATAAAGAGAATTGTTAGAGACTTAATATCTTCTATTCTCAAATCTCAATCTCAACTCAAATCAAGGAAAGTTTATTTTATGGAACTTGAACAACCACATGCATCCAATCACTTGACTAGGCTCAATCAACTCTACTCAACCAATCACCTCAATGAACAACTCTTTATCACAAACCCTAGTCGAAGCATGTATCAACAAACTCAAAATGTTTTTCTCTAACTCAAGTTCAAGTTCTTTGCACAACCAATGGGCTTCAACAACAATGCTTATAAAATATTCTTCACATAACAATGATACTCATGTTCTTATCAAACCCTAACTAGTTTTTCACACAACTAATGGCTTCAACAACAATGCTTATAAAATAAGGTTTAATAACAACTCTCAAACCAAAAAACCTTGAAGCATTAAACCAATCACTTTCGAAAAAGAAACCACAATCAATCCTTTTTACTCCTGTCACATGAGTCTCCTTGGGATTAGCCTAAAATCGTGCTACCATGCATACTATGCTCAGGGTGCCTATTTCAAGCCATATATCTTCAACTTACAAACCAAGTTGGGATCATCACCAAGATGGAAACCATATGGCTGCTCAATATAAACCTCTTCTTCAAGCTTCCCATTCAAAAATGCTAATTTCACATCTGTCAAAAAAATTGACAAGTGACTCACACTTGTACCAACTTTTGTCCAACACTATACCAACACTGCAATTTTACTACCAACTCTGTGCAAGCATCAAACATAGTACCACAACACCAACCAAATCCCTTTTTACATTTTCAACTTGGTCTATGTTTTCTACAGTCATCGTTGGTCACACCTTACTTTCAACTGTTCAAATCAGGAGACAAAATTTTGTTTAAACACTTCACGACCAACTATAGTGCACCTTACTAAAACTCATACTTTTGGACCTCAGATAGGTATGATTCACAAAGCAAAGTTGCTCATCTTGATGAGCTAAACATGAATCAATGATCAAACTTCAATATTTTTCACCACAACGTCAAAAAAGCTCTAACAATCTTCACATCAATGTGTAGTTCAAATACCCACTGCTTTTATCGAAACACATATATATGGCTAGAGCAACAATCTTTAACTAACCAAATTATCTAAACTGTTATAATCCTTAAATTTGGACAGTGGTAGTAAGAACCATCACCAGTACAACAATGACATATAGCAATACTACCAATAATGACAACTCTCAATTTAATCACCACCCTTTACGACACTTCCACAAACTACATGAACTGAAAACATACTTCAACAACTATACGACAACTCCCCCTAACTACTTGCATTTCATCCTTAGAAACCCAAACAAATACATAGGAGCATTAAAATAAAACTTTAAGATTGCTCCCCCTGAGGATGTGCTACCTGGAGTTGCTTAGTGCAAGAGAGGAGTAGTCTCCTTTAGTCCAAGGAGACACGATTTCCTTTCTTCTATCTTTCTCCAAACTTTCTTGAACTTGGGCTTGGATTTTTCAACTGCATCCCTATTTTGCACCTTTTCGTGAACTCGAACATTTCTCTTGTGTGGTTGTCTCTTGTGCATCCTTGATGAATGATTATTTTCCTTTCTTTTATGTACATGATTTATTCCCTATCTATGTTGCGTTCTTTGCATCTGATGAAATCTACTATTTTGCCTTAGATTAGATACAAAAGTGCTTGGACAAAACCTTGCTATGTGCCCATGACCATTGCATTGAAAACATTGTACATAGTGTTCACTCAAAAATGCAGATGTATTTCTACCAGCATAACTCTTTGATTTATTATTCAATCCATAATAAGTTGCCTTGTGACCATACTAGTTGCATCTGAAACAATAGCCATTAAAAGTATTAGTATGAATAGAGTGAGAGTGATAGAACCTCTTTTGTTGTGGCTACTTTGCTGTAGATCTCCTTTGATATTTTCTTCCTTTTGAAGATTCAGCTTCAAACTTTTCTTGCTTCGATCCTTCAATAGTGAACTTCTTCTTATCTATAGAGTTGGAAGATGAAGGTTGTTCAGCTTCATATCCAAGACCATGCTTATCCATGGAGCTTCTTTGTTGGTTTATCATTTTATCTAGCAACTCTGTGCTCTTCTCAAATTTGAGATTTGTATTGGCCTCTTCTAGTTGTTTCTTCAATAAAACAGTCTCTTCCTCTTATTTGCAGCAACCAATCTCTTTCTCATTGATCTATGACTTGAGAGTTTCTTCAATCCTTTTGAATTCTTCTACCTGTACTTTCAACCTTGTTATTATTTCATTTGCATCATCAAGCTTTCTTGAGATTTCCTTATTCCTTTTTATTTCTATCTTCAATTCATCTAGAGCTACAATTAGTTCCTCTTTCAAATTTATTTCTGCATCAATTTCTTCTTCATCACATTTCTGTTCTTTTTCTATTTCTCTTTTAGAATCATCCTCTAGGACTTCATTAAATTTCAGCATATATACCTCTATGTTCTCATCGTTATTCAACTTTAAAGCTTCGACCTAAGCTTGATGTGTTTGTAACTTGACCTCCTTGATCTCATCGTCTCCTTCATGAATACTCCTCAATTTGTCCCATATTTCTTTTTTCATTTTACAACTCTTGATCTTTACCAATTCACTGTCTACTAATCGCACCTGATAGCATTCCTTACTTTTGAGTCATTTTCAAACAGATTCTTACCCGCAACATCGGTTGGAGGAGTGATGGGTATTGTGTATTCATTGTTTACTGAATCCCAAATGTAGTATCCCAAAGCACAAAGATATACCTACATCCTGAATCTCCAGACAGCGTAATTAGTTCCATCAAACAAAGGTGCTTTGTTTGATGAGAAGTCTTCAACGTTTTCTGGTTCAATTTACTCTTCCACAGGAACTAAAACTGATTGAGATGCCCTTTTGGAGGAGGATCTATTCTTCTTACCCATTGCTTACTAATCCAAGATCAACCCTGACTGATTTAGCCTAAGAAGGAAACTTGGCTCTGATACCAATTGTTAGTCTTACAATGGCACTAAGAGGGGGTGAATCAGTGTAGTTCTTTAAACTTAAATTTATAGCTCTTAAAATTAAAATAATGAAACCTTAAAAATAGATAAAGCAAGTATCACAAGAGAACATCACACAACACAAGATTTTAACGAGGTTCACCAATTTGGCTACTCCTCAAGAATGATTGCTTAGACTACCATCCAAATCTAGCCTTTGCAAAGCATCAACTTTACAATCAATTTACCAGCACCCACTGGAAGGAGCATCAACCCCTAATTTATATACACCAATAGAAAGGAGCACCACCCCCTGATTTACCAGCACCAACTAGAAGGAGCACCAACCCCTGATTTACCAGCACCAACTAGAAGGAGCACCAACCCCTGATGCCAAGCATCAACTTGGACTTCAATTCTAAAACTAGAAGATTGATAGTAAGATACCTTTGCTTTAGCAAGACCCTAACTGGTCTTCTTCACCTTTGCACTCTCTACGCACTCTGCTCTCTCTGCAATCACTTCACACACTCTGCTTCGTTACAACTACACTTTACATTTGACTTCACCCTTTGCTCTCTCTGATCCTTTTGATTTCTCTACGCAATCACAGATGCACTTAGGACAATTCAACATGACTCTTCACTCACTTTGAGCACTTCACCATCATCTCACCACTTCTACACTATCTGTGCTCTTACGACCACATCTCACACTTCGACACATTCGACGACTTCTACAACTTCATTCAATTCTCCAAACAACCCTCCTTTTATAACAACATTTTCATGATGAAAACCCTAATCTTAGTCGGATTGCATAACAAATGAAAACCCTAAAATTAGTTGGCTATTCATCGGTCTTCATCGGCTTCAACTTAATCACGAAAATACATGTCGCGATATCGCGACACTTTAGCTTTCTCTCTCTTTCTCTTGGCATCGACACAAAATACATGTCGCGATATGCGACACTTTTCTCCTTCTCTTTCTCTTAGCATCGACGAAAATACATGTCAAAACACTTTTTCTCCTCTCTTCTCTTTGCAAAAATACATATATTGACACTATTTTCTCTCTCCTCTTCTCTTAGCTTTGCCAAATAATGTCAAAATGTGACACTATTTCTCTCTCCTCTTTCTCTTTGCTTTCCAAAAAATGTCATGAAATCGTGACATATTTTCTCTCTCCTCTTTTCTTTTTTGCCAAAATACATTCTGAATTGACACATTTTCTCTCCTCTTTTTCAATACATTGATATCGTGACACTTTCACCTCTATACACTTCATCTTTGCTTTTTCCATATCTGACATCGAAGTCTTCTTCTCCTTTGTCATGAAATCGTGAACTTCTACCTCTTTTCAAAAACATCAAATCTGACACTTTTTTCTTCTTCCTTTGTCACGAAATCGTGAACTTTTCTTTCTACCTTCCTCTCTTTCTTAGGCAGTGACATGTCGCGAAATCGCGACACTTTTTATTTCTCTTCCTTCCTACGCTTTCAAGTCGTGAAAATGCCACATGTCACGAAATCGTGACACTTTTCCAATGAACTTTCTCTCTCTTGTTTTAGTCGCGAAAATGCGACATGTCGCAAAATCGCGAAACTTTTTCTTTCAACATGTCATGAAATCATGACAGTTTTTCCACTTGCATTTTTCTCTGCCAACATGTCGTGAAATCACAACAGTTTTTCCACATGCATTTTTCTCTTCCAACATGTCGCAAAATCGTGACAATTTTTCCTCTTGCATTTTTCTCTTCCAACATGTCCGAAATCACACAGTTTTCCACTTGCTTTTTCTTTCCAAATGTCATGAAATCATGACAGTTTTTCTGCTTCTTCTCTCTCTTCCAACATGTCACGAAATCACGACAGTTTTTCTTGCTTGCACTTTCTCTTCGAACATGTCACGAAATCACGACAATTTTTCTTTCTTCTCAACATGTCACGATATCGCGACAGTTTTTCTTTCTTCTCAACATGTCAAGATATCGTGATAGTTTTTCTTGCCTGCTGTACATGTTGTGATATGATGACACTTTTATTACTTGTCTTTTTCTTTGATCTTTTGCATATAGGCAACTTTGGTCTTCTTGGAAAATCACTATACAAACTCTGAGTACCCTTTGAACTCCTATCTTATGCATCTGAATATCTTTTGAACTTCCTGTCCACTGCATCAATAGATCTATCTGACTGTGTTGACAACAATGACAATATTGTTGCTGCACCTTGCTCAACATGATGGAATTCTCCTCCATTGTCTTGAGCCCCAGGAAGCATCTTGGGCAATTTCACAAGCTCATGATAGTACGTGTGGAGGTAACTTTAGTGGCATGGCCATCGTTAAGCGCATCTTGAGAATGGGTTACTATTGTCCCACTATGGAGAAATACTATTGTGAGTATGTCAAGAAATGTGTTAAGTACCAACATCATGCAAACCACACATACTTGCCATAGCAAGCCTTACAACCCATCCAGGCAACATGACCCTTCTCACAATGGGGACTAGACTTAGTTGGGAATATCTCACCCCCATCCTCAGACTGACACATGTTCATCATAATGGCCATTGAGTATTTCACCAAATGGGTCAAGCAATCCCTTAACATTAACAACTAGACCAAGGATTACGGAGTTTATACTCCACAATATCATAAGTCATTTTGGGGTCCCTTAAAAAATAATATCGGATAATAGGTCATATTTTAAGAACAAAAATGTGTGCTTTGATGAAAAATACCATATTTAGCATAGTTTTTCAACGCCCTATTATCCACAAGCAAATGGGCAAGTAGAAGCCTCAAACAAAACAATAGTCTCCATATTGAGAAAGATGATGAGAGATAATCATAAGGATTGGCACATACAATTACCTCTAGCATTATGGGTATATAGGACTAGTGTACAGAAACCCACTAGGGTACTACCGTTTTCACTTGTATATGGCATTGAGGCCATCATGCCCCTAGAGTTGGAAATTCCAACCCTGTACATAGCATTGAAGGACTTCATAGATGATGACACCATGACAAGGCCACCTTGATCAATTAATGCTTCTTGATAAACATCGATTCAATGCCTTGGAGCATCTTCACATTTATCAAGATAACCTTGTGTGAGCTTACAATAGTAGATTCCACTTAAGAGATTTAAAAGTTTGGGATCTTGTGCTAAAAGAAAACCAATAAAATTCAAATCTACTGTCGTACCTGTGAGACAAATTTGCAACAAATTGGATAGGCCCCTACATAATTTCATAAAGGGTTGGGCCTGGAGCATATCACCTTACATCATTGGATGGTGTTGAAGAGCCTGAACCTCTCAATATCATTCACTTGAAGGTGTTCTACACATAAAATACAAAAACATTCAAATATACATAAAATTACAAAAACATTCAAATATGACATAAAATTACAAAAATTCAAGTATACATAAAATACAAAAAATCAAATCATAAAAACATAAAAAAACAAAAATTAATCAAAAATGCTCCAAGGATATCACCACTTGGTCAAAATCAATCAAAATGCTCCAAGGGTATCCAAGTCGCTTGGTCAAATTCAATCAAAAAGCTCCAAGGGTATCCAAGTCGCTTGGTCAAATTCAATCAAAAATGATCCAAGGGTATCCAAGCCACTTGGTCAAATTCAATAAAATCTCCAAGGGTATCCAAGTTTCTTGGTCAAAATCAATCAAAAATGCTCCAAGGGTATCCAAGCCGCTTGGTCAAATTCAATCAAAAAATGCTCCAAGGGTATCCAAGCCGCTTGGTCAAATTCAATCAAAAAATGCTCCAAGGGTATCCAAGCCGCTTGGTCAAATTCAATCAAAAATACTCCAAGGGTATTTTCATGCTGCTTGGTCAAACCCTAAAATCCCCAAAGGCACAATAAGCCCTTTGGTCAAAATAAAAAAAGCAAAAATACAAAAACAAATGCAAAAATAAAAAAACATTTGCATCTTACATTTGCATCCACATAGTTGCATTGCATTACACATTCATATCCATTACATTTGCATATGTCATGATCACAATATTGCAAATGATGCCATAGTTTGTATCACAACCACAAACACTCAAATTCCATCTGCATCCATTCATTCATGTGTGTAATTGTGTTTTTCAACACAACCATTTCCTGTTGCTATACATAATATACTATGGTTTTTTGGTTATTCAACCATACCTAGTGATCTTATCAACTTTTATGGAAAGCCATCTTGGTTAGTAGAGAGTAAGGTCTAGTGGTGATAGTGCCTAGCATATTTCAGGATCCCATCACTAATTAAAAACACTAAAATTCTAGTTGGTACAAGGGAAATATGAAAGTTGTAAAAGTGGTTAGGTTACCTAAAGCGAAAAGGGTCTTCCTTGCTTATCCCCTTGTGTGACCGGTTCAAAAGTGCTGAGAATTGACAAAAGGACAAGCTCCACCCTACCCAAAAATCCCTTGCTTTAATAAAAATGAGCAAAAATCCCAAAGTCAAAGCAAAATTCAAAATTCCCAAAATTCATAATTCAAAATTCCCAAAATTCATAGTTCAAAGTATCAAAAAGCACAAAAACAAAGTGAATAGTGATTATCATCACTACAAGAATCCCTTGCTCAAAGAAAAACAAAAAAAAAAATCAATCAAAAATAAACAGTGATTTTCATCACTAAACATGAGCAAGTATCCCAAATCAAAAGGAATAAAAGAAGGGAATGGAGCTTGAATCCCTGGAATTCTTAGCATTATACAAAATTGGAAGGCGATCCCCATTACAGGTTTGGTGTACAACCAACCTGGAAATGGTGATATCCTTACGCATGATGATATGTCTATCACAATAGCATTTTGCATTTGTGTAGACCAATGTTTGCATGTGGATGAGCTAGCTTTAGGTAACCCAATACTGCCTAGTGGTATAGTCCAACTAAGTCCAACATAAGGATGAGATGAACACTTGAGGATCCCCGATCTTAGCAATGGGCTGAAATAATCCCGCCTGACATCGGAGGAAATACTTGAGTTCTATCTAAATATATTCATTTGCACACACAGGGATAATGAGTATCTAGGTCCATGATGAAAGCCTTACTTTTCAAAAGCCTTGTATGGTCAATACACAGTTGTTGATAGGGTAACTAGAGTGTTTGAGTCTCAGGAAAAACCTCAAAAATTCTTATATAGCAACAAATCATATCATCAATCACATCATCAATTTTATTTATAAGGTTCTGTAAATTAGGGGGTATCAACAGAGTAGGCTAGATACCGGATATATGTCAAAAATGATATTTAGATGACCACTGACTATTTTGTATCTTTTAAATTACAGAAACTTATCAAGAAAATACATGCATTTCATGCCATTACATCTCACATATGAATACTTAATTAATTCTTATGATAAGAGTGATTATTTAAATTCATGGTTATTTTACTTTCTGTGGTGTCACCCATTAGATTGTTAAAATCATATCATATGCATTCCTTATGTTTTAAGTGATTAAAGCATACAGGTTCATTTACATCAGATCAAAACCATGTAGATAAAGCATTAACACACATTGCATTTACCATATCATAACACAAGTTAGATGCATACAATTAAAAGCAAAATTAAACATGCATTTAACAATAAACATTGCATCCATAAATACATAGCTCATAACTCATCCATTTTCACCCAAGATCACATCATTGCATCCACATACATTACATCATATAACCATAATCAAAGCACATAAAACCACATAGGCATCCATATATGCATACAATCATAAATCCATCATTAAATCAACTCATGATACATCACATCAAAAATTAGATCATATAAGCATCTACATAAGCATCCATCTAAAACATCCACATCATCATAAATATCACCTATCATCTAACACATACATCAACTCATCATAATACCATCATCACATCGCATAATAAAACAAAATAAAACAAAAACATGAGCAATAAATGATACACATAATGAGTCATAATGTAAAGATATCATATAAATGTGTGTATCAAGTATGGGGGTATACAAAAATGCCCATGGGCTATAGTCATATAGGTCAAGCTAACCTCAAAAATAAATCAAAGTGCATCATCAGTCAAACACGGGGCCTGAACCCCTTGCATCACCTCCCCCTATGGTTGTGTCATGAGTGGAGTGATGTGAGCCTGCTGGTCTCTCTATCCGAGTTCGGGTCCTCTAGGTGGGGATGGATGGAATACTGCCCTGAGGTGGAGTGCCCGCTGACCTGTGACCCACCTGCACCTGGCCTCTCCCTAGGGACAATCCCGTGCCTCCTAAGCTACATCTGGAGAGAGGTTATATGGGAGACATGCTCAGATATCTGCCCCTCATACTCATCTAGCAATGACTGTAGGTGTATAACCTCTACCCCTGGATCTACTCTTGGATCTATCCTGGTAGCACCCTATGGTGTAGAAGGAGGAACAAAAAACTGCATCCTAGCAACACCACCCCCAATAGTAGCCTATAGAGCCTATATCTATGACGTGAGCTGCTCTATAGTGGCATCTCCACTATTGGACCTAGATCTTGGTCGATTGGAGCTCGACCTCGATATCATGCAACTATGCTCTCAGAGGAGAATCTCTCTCCTCGAGATCTAGCTCCTCCTCCTCCTCAGGAGCCTCCTGCTCCTCCACTACCACTTGCTCTGCTAGCTGGCCCCATACCTCAGTCCTAGCTTGGACTCTGCACCCTGTTGGATCTACACCATCATCTCCTCCATCATCCTCATGGCCCAAGCTGCCATCACCATGCCACATACGATCCCCCCACCACTGAGAAAATACCTCTATAACTCCCCCAACAACTCTTGGGTCAACTACTGGGGCATCCTCCTCATTAGAAAGCTCTATGATCCATGGCAGGGGTAGGTCTCCTCTCTGATGTGAGGTGCCTATACAAAAATGGAACAAGTGGCACATCCTGCTGCAACCCATACTGATGAAGAACCCAAGAGTAGAAGAAATACTCCTTGATACCAGCCTTGCGGTCGATGATCCATCGCTCACACCATGTACTAGTAGTAAAACTAGCTGGATCATCCCAAGTTGGGCACTCATGGTATGGATGCCATATGATATCTTTGACCTTTAGCCCAATAAAAGTAGCAATGTAATGGGGGAGCTCCCCTGCATGAGGATGACTCTTACGCTCCTCGTGTCCTCGAGACCATATGGTAGCATAGCACTATATCCGCTCCTCTATGACTATGATCCTGGCAGGGAGCCCTCTGGGATGATCAACATGGATATGCTCCCATCCCCAAACCTATAAGAGCAAGCTACAAGCAATGCCAATGTGACCCCATTGGTGGATGTGGTACAACTCATCATAACACTGGGCCAACAAGGACCTCCCCCATGCATAGATGATGGGCTCTGCACTATCCATCAGATCCTAAACCATCGCAAGGAGGTTCCATGAGAACCTCAAGCCTGAGTAATCTGGAATGAGAATGTTGCTGACAACCATCAACAACATTGCATGCCTCTCAGAGAAGACCTTCTATCGGTACCACTGTAAGATAGACACACCTCCAGATTTGGTGTCCTTGAAGGCCTCTGTAGAATGCCCTCTAAACACCCGAGCAAAGACAACATCACGATCATTAGTGGCCGAGGAGACAATGGCCACTCCATCAAAGGGAATCCAAAAAATCCTATACACATCCTCCGGTGTGATAGTCATCTCATCGGTAGGAAGGTGGAAGGTGTTAGTCCGAGGATCCCACCGGTGGACCAGAGCCATGAGGTAGGCCTGATCTAACATGATATTGGGTAGCCTGGTAACATACTAGAGCCCACAAGCCTTGAGCCAAGCCTAGTCTATGGCACTCCAAAAGGGGTAGAAGGTCATTCAAGAGCTTCGGGTCTCGAGACTGAGCAGTAAGAATCTAAAGACAAAATAAAAATCAAAGTATAACTACAATGCATCTAAGGCATAAATCATAATAAAACATGAAAAATGGTGCAAATAATGATAGGCTATTCTAATTCTAGGAAAAAGAGCAATAAATGCACCTAATCATGCAACAAATTTTAGAAAAGCAAGTCAAAAATTCAAAAAAATCAATTAATCACTTCAAAAATTCAAGAAAAATAAAAAAATTTGCCTAAGTGTTCTAGTCATTGTCGCCTATAGTGGCCAAAAATCGGTCGCTGAAGCTGGGAGCAGCCAAGCCCCCAATGGTCAAATTTTCAACTGTTGGAATTCAAATCAGCCACTGCCATCGACAACGGCCAAGTTGCAGGCCAAAATAGCCACTCTAATCAACAACGGCCAATAGGGCACGTGATAAACCCGTATGCCCTAGGCCAAGAACACCCAAAAAATTGAAAAAATGCAAAAGGGGGACAAGCCCACCACATTAAATCCTAAACTAAGCCTATCTATGGGTTTAGTTCATTACCAACAAGCTTAATGAGGTTCATTTACCGATTACTTAGTGTGGTTCATTTTTACCCAAAAGAAACAAGCAGGGTTAAGGTTTGAAAGAGTACCCAAGAAGCTCTGGCTCCTCCGCTCATAGATGCCTCGCCCTGCATAGCCATGATTCTCCAAGTCATAGAAGCACTCCAAGTTGCAAAGGTCACTTTCTATAAGAGCTCTAAAAAGCAAACTGATAGCTATAAAAGTGAAAATTCAAAACCCTAGGCTGCTTTTATATTACCCTAGTTATGCCTTGGTCTACTTTTGTCATCAGCGGCCTGCATTTCTTGGCCACTCAGGTCGAGAGTGACCACAAGCAGACATTTGGGGGTCGCTGGACCTAATAGCGGCCAAAAGCCCAAGAAAAACAAAGAGATTACTTCCATGAGAAGTAACAAAAAAATAAAATAAGCACATTTTGGTGGTTCATAATCATCATAATGATAAAAAATAACAAAAAAAATCACATAAAAACAAAATCTCAAGTAAGCCTCGTATTCAGTTACTTACTCTATCAACTCGGCGGTTGCAGCGATTCACACTCCATGCAATTCGGTGAGATGAGTGAATCACCATAAGGCTACTTGGGGCAAATCATTCATTTTGGAATCATGATGTGTCACTTCAAACCCAAAGAAGACCAAGATGGTTGGACTGCTCCATGGGTGCGATAGAATCATCCTAATTCCCTTATGACATCAAAAACACTGAGCCAAGTGATACAACATAAGCATAAATAGAGTCACTCATCCTAACTCCCTAAGAAGGCTATTGATAGCCGGACCACTCCCTAAGATAGGGATGAATGATTATCATAAACAATTGGAATCACACTTGGATGGGGGTTTGCCCATTAAAATAACAAATACTAGAAAGGAACCAAACTAGTCATATTGGTCAAGCGACTTGTCGCTTCATTCATTGTCATTTCCTCACCAATTCATTGTGTGAGGAGGTAGTTCAAATCTTCAAATAATCATAATCAAAATCAACAAAATATCACTCGATCATATCAAAATTTCATTTATCCTACGAATCATTGCATACAACTATTACAAAATTTCCCTTGTTTGCTAGGATCATAAGCAAAATGTGACATCTTTAGTTCGTAGCTCTCCTACCGATCGGATCTGATTGTAGCAACATAAGCTACCCGATTGTGTTTGAGGAATGAGTGCAATTGAATATGTGCAAGCCCTGTGCTAAGTTAAGCCTTCCAAATGTTGAAGCAATGATTCAAGGATGTGCACCATCTTGCATGATTGGGCCATCCAGCATTGATCAGACCAATGATCATCATACACCCTACAAACATATCAATCTATGTTTTTGCTCAGCGTTGTGTTTTTCCACATAGTGCATCACAAAAAGGGGCATCTGTAGACACCTAAAACATGTCATGTTTAGGATAACTACTCACATAGGCACATTCATAGACCATGTGACTAAACCTTGGACTTTACAAGTATCAAAAGTGGTTCTCACCACTCATCTAGGGTAGTCTTAGCCCATCCAAGCTTAGCCGTTGTAAACTAGAGTGGCTAGATCCTGGCCGCTCAAGCTCAGAGCGGCCAAACCTTAGTCATTGTAGACGATAATGGCCAAATCTTAGTCACTATAGACGACAACGGCTAAGCCATAAAAAGCATTTTGCTAAAAAATAGGTCCAATCATGGGCGAAAGTGGCAGTCTGCATGCAATAAAGGTGAGCGGGGATAACTTTGCATTCCCCCTCACGACCAGTTCACATGGGAGACTTAAGTCCAAATTTAGACTTCAGTTAACTGGCCTTTAAACATAGAAAAGACAAAAACTTCTCATGCTAACATCCAGTACGCATGAGGGATTCAGTCCTAGGGTTTGAACATAGACCTAGGGCTTCACACACTTTAAAAGGTGCAAGCCTAAAAGCACCAAAGGATCTTGGATCAAAAATTAGACATTATCATCACATATAAGACTTGGAGGAGAGCTTTCCCTAATGGAGATTTTCTTATGGCGAAGCCCTATCAAATTGGAGAGCAAATTGGAGCACCTTTGAGGAGCAACGGAGTGCTAGCCGATTGAGGGTTTACCACATACAAGATATTCAACACATCGAGCAAAGCGACCACCATTTCAACATCGGATACAAGCTTTGATCCATAGCCTTGGAGCAAAGGAGACAAGATTCACCTTTAGCGACCGTTGTCTTGGACAGTGGCCCGTAGGCCTAGTTTAGGGTTTTTAGACATTAGTTTCTTTTATTCTATTTTCTTCATATTTCCATATCATTAGCATAGAACCACTTCATTTATTTGCATTCATAGCACTAGTTTCATTGTATTTGCTTTCATTTAGTATATTCATTGCTAACAACCTCATCCAGGGAGGCAATCTCAGACATCTAAGCATGTGTTGTTGTTTCATTGCTTACAGGGCCACAGGTTCATTGGACAAATCTACAACATACGAAAGCAAGAGGATCCCTCTAGGAATCAGGCCTAGAGAAGGAGGCATCTGTAATCCCTCATACAGTTCCGTGTGCATCACCGAGAAGCTTGTAAAAGCATTCCACCCCTTTTCAAGGGGATATTTTATACACCTGCTACCTTCCTTGTGTAAAATCATGTATCAAACGAAGGGTATCCCTTAGAGGGATTTATATGTAATCGGATCTTGGAAATATCAATACAAAAGCATTCATTCATTTATTTCTTCGCATTCTGGTTATATCTTCTTTACGCCTTTCATTTAAATGCATGTTTAAACATTAAAATATTCAATTAAATCACAAGTAGAAGCAAGGTGGGGGATAGCACACCGCTTCCCCAAGATCGCTACACCATGTAGCCTGAATACATCTTTGGAAAAATTGTTAGCCACAACTTGAGCATTGTCCTTGATGTTTCTTAGTATAAAATGCACAACCTTAGTCAATTTATTGACTACTACTAGGATTGAGTTCATGTTAATATCTAGTCTTGGGTAAACCTACTATGAAATCCATGGATATAACTTGTCATTTCTACATACGTATATCATGTGGATATAGTTGCCCTATAGGATGTCTACATTCGGTCTTCACATTCTAGAATTCTAAGCATCGAGTGATAAAATTGGTGATATCCTTCTTCATTCCTGTCCAAAATAAGGTATTTTTCATATTCTCCCTCATCTTGGCCCCTCTAGGATGAGTAGAGTAAGGAGATATATGCGCTTCTTACATGATTAGTCTCCTTAAATTACCTATTTTTGGTATGATGACCCTATATTTATAGCATAAAAGACCATATTTTATGCTAAAATTTTTGTTTTCTTTAGGATTTTTTCTCATCTTGATCCAAATTCCCTTGCAATACTCATCCTAAGATTGCATCTCCTTGACTTAGTCTAGTAAATATACATGGCTTCAGGTCAAAACTACTATGTGCCTCCTTCTACTTAAGGTATCAACCACCTTATTTTATTTTCCCTTGATATATTCAATATCAAATTCATATTCATATAAGAACTTGATCCATATTCTCTGCCTTGCATTGAGCATAGGTTGAGTGAATATGTACCTCAAGTTTTTATGGTTGGTTCTTAGCCCAAAGTGTCTCCATACCAAATAATTTTACCATATATTGAGAGCATGCACAACAGCTACTAGCTCTAGATCATGCATAACATAGTTAACTTTATGTTCCTTGAGTTTCCTTGATGCATACACTATGATTGAATAATATTGGGAGAACACTCCTCTTAGTACTTCTAGTGATGCATCAGTGTATACTAAGAAGTTATCTTGAGGATCCAAAATATTTAGTATCAGTTATGTGGTGAGTTTTTGCTTAAGCAACACAAAAGCAGCTTCACACTTCTTTATCCACTTAAATTACTTCCCTTTATTTTGGATTTTGGTTATTGTAGAAGCTCTTTTAGAGTAATCCTTCATATATCATCTATAATATCCCATCATACCCATGAAGCTTTGCACCTCAATCATATAGATAGGCGGCGATCAATTCGGAATGACGTCAATCTTATTTGGATTAATTGCAATTCTTTATATGGATATTATGTGTCCCAGATATTGTACCTCAGAGACATAGAAGTTACTTTTTGATATATTCCTAAAGAGTGGATTTTTTCGTAATAACTCTAGCACAATTTTGAGATGTTTATCATGCTCTTTTATATCTTGGAAATATACTATAATATCATCTAAGAATACAAGGATGAACTAATACAAATGTCTTATAAATATGTTATTCATTAAATTTATGAATGCGGTTGGGGTATTAGTCAGCCCAAAGGGCAAGACTATAAATTCATAATGTCTGTATCTGGTTTTGAATGTCGTATTGTGAGTGTCCTCCTCACGTATCCTTAATTGATGATACCTTGATTTCAAATCAATAGTTGTAAATATCATAGCATCCTTCAACTGATAGAATAAATATTCAATCCTAGGTAAATGATACATATTCTTAATGGTTTCTTTGTTGAGCATTCTATAGTCAATACATAACCACAATGAACCATCTTTATTTTTAATAAAAAGTATTGGCGCACCTCTTGGTGACACACTAGGCTAGATCAGTCCCATCTCTAGCAACCCTTGCAGTTTTACTTTTGAAACTTGCATTTATATAGGATTCATCCTATAAGGAGCTCTATAGATAGGTTTTGCTCCTGGAATTAGCTCAATAGTAAAATCAAATTCAAGAATAGGAGGAAGTCCAGGTAGATCCTTACGAAATACATTATTAAATTCTTGTAATATTTTGTGTTCCCAAATGCTTTTTACTTTTGATCCTTCTTGAATTTGTTGAGTTTCATGACATAAACCATCTCTCATTTTTTGTGGGTTTTATTTAGTTGCATAGTAGATAGCAACTAGGTTTTGAATGACCCTTTCTCACTATGGATCCTTGATATTCCCTTGTTATTATTCGAATATTCTATCCACCTATCCTAGAAATTGATTATATGAGCCTATAACAAGTACATACCAAAATAAAATCAAAAGCATGTAGGGGAACTAAATACAAACATCTTATGGTAGAAATACTGGTTAGGGCAATTTCCACCATTAAAAAACATTGATCCATTGAGTAGGTTTATCCAGAACCATACTCAACCTTCCACCCTTGTGCCAAATATATCGATATTTTTGGCATATACTTGGCTATACTATAAGAAATAAACCTATATATATATCCACTATCAATTAAAATATTTACTTACTTATTAGAAATATTACCCCTTAATAGTAATGGGTGGCTTACGCTTCCAATATATTATTTCTAGTTGCAGCATAAATCCTATGGGTAGGTTCCTTTTCTTTTGCATTGGATGTACTCGGTCCTGGTTGGTGTGGAAAATGGCTAGCATAGTGTGGATCTCCACAATTGTAGCACCCACCCTTGAGTCCTAGATGCACTTCTAGTTTTTGTTCCCTTGTTTTACCTATTGGGGCTAAATTTAGTTTCTTTTGTGATTGGGTTTGTCATTGCAGATGTTGTTGTTTCTCCTTTGGAAGTTCCTTTAGAATTCTACTTGCTTCCTATCATTCCTCCTTTTAGGTTTTGGTAATATTTTATCCTTTTTCTTTTATTCTCCCTCCCACTTTATGAATCTAGCACTATTTCTCTTCTTGAGTACATGTTGATCTTGTTTAGATAGAACTACATGGTTGAAATGAATATGATATTATGTATTTTTAGCCAAATCATAAGCTTTTTGTAATGACTTTAGCTCATGCATATTCACATCATGCCTAATATTAGGTTTTGATCCTAAGATAAATTTATGGATCTCTATCTTCTCATCATACATAGGTATGTATTTCAACAACTTAACCAACTTCTTATAGTATACTTCAATTGATTTGGTCCCTTGTTGAAGGTTGGTAAATTATTCAAACTTTGTTACATAGAAATGCTCTATAAGGAACCTTTTATTGAAATTTGTTCTAAAGTACCTCTATTTTAGATCGACTACTTCAATTTTTTGTTCTTCTTGGTAGGTTTCCCACTATTTCAATCTAGCCCCTTGTAGATGTAGTGTTGCCCATACTGTTTGAGTCCTAGGGGAATAGTTCTTCATTATGAAGTAGATTCTAGTTCCCTTGGCCAAGCCTAAGCTTCATCACCTTCTTCCTCTCCATTAAGTTTGGAGGTATGGACATTCTTTATGTCCTTAGCCAGTTCTATATCCACTAGAGCCTTGGCTTCTCGCTCTTTAGCAGTTGGTTCACTAGCTTACCTAAATCAAGATTACCCCAAGTTCCTTCCTAAGGGATCCCATAATCCCTTAGGTTTCTTCCTTTATTTCTAACACAGGCATAATCATAATTAGATATCAATTATAGTCATCTAACTACAATAAATCATTTTAGATCTAATATTTCTTTCCTTAGAAGGATATGATTAAGTCTATCTACTTAATTTAAGCATGGAATAATATCTATGAAAACATCAAAGAGGGTACTTAAACAAGACATCATGATCTAACTAAAACATTAACAAATAGAATAGTTTATGAAACTATGACATCAAATATTATTTATAAATAACAAGTAAGAGATACACCTTTTGTTTATGTATTAAATCATTACATAACCTAAGTATGGCAATAGTACTTTCATACTTTGTTTAACATTATCCAACTAGGGAACCCTCCTTGATAAGTTACCATACAATTCCTTGCTATAAGAAGTCAAGGGCCAAAATCTCATATCGAGTGTTCTCTTTGGTCCTTCTTTATTCTCCATTGCTCAATTGATGGTGGTAAGGGTTCAGGACAACTCATGGATCTTATGAATCATGCAACTAAATGCATATACTAAACAACTTATGGAAAGCATGTGCATTTATAGCTTGGATGCCAAGTTACAACTATACAAACTACTCAATACATTTACTCATAAATAATTCATCCCAAAATATCAAGAGAAAATTCTATGATTTTCCACATCCATTCTTATTCTCATCATGAAAGAATAGTCATTTTATCCCTTAAGAATGAAAGTCATTTTGCCATTTATTAAGCATTAAGTAATTTAACAAACCCCCCTTTAATCAATCAAAGGTCCATGCTTTTTAACATACAACCATTTCTTTAATCACTTAAGGTCCCATACCCTTAACCAATTAAATACTTACAAACAATCCATTTCTTTAATCAACTAAGGTCACATACCCTTAATCAATTAAATACTTACAAACAATCCATTTCTTTAATCAACTAAGGTCCCATACCCTTAATAAATTAAATACTTACAAACAACCCATTTATTTAATCAACTAAGGTCACATAACCTTAATCAATTAAATAATTACAAACAAACTATTTTTTAATAAACTAAGGTCCCATACCCTTTATCAATTAAATACTTACAAACAACCCATTTTTTTAATCAACTAAGGTACCATACACTTAATTAATCAAATATCCATAGAATACTATTTCTTTAATCATTTAACAACCATTCTCATCCTTCTAATTTAAATAAATTAAATATATTTCACTTTAAATAAAAAATATCATTTCTTTAATTTAATAATACATCATTATTTTAAATATACTTCATCCTAAAGCAAAAATTGGGATTTTTAGTTTATCAAACAAACCATGAAACAATCGACTAGGCATCATAAACAAGGGTTTAGGCAGTAAGCCAACAACTTGGGTAAAAATAGTGCATCAATAAGGGTTGGACACCTGACATGAAGGCCAACATAGAGGTTTGAGCCAACAGGTGGCCCCCGTGCAGGATCCTCTACTGCCCAAGTTGACCTTGTGTGGAGCTGTCCAAAATAGCCAACAACTTGATGCACTTGGCTACCATGCCTAGTGGGTGTTGGCATTATAATATGATCCACACCCACTATACTCTCTATGTGGTACTAAGATTTGAACAAAAAAAACACCAATCCACATACAAGTGATATGATGACCAAACAACACCACACATATTCCTAACCTTATCATAACCATGCACTGATGAACCATGTATAAATAAAAAGGGTTAATGTATGCTATCAAGTTATTTCACTCATACTGTAAGTTATTTTTGTGATATTTATGGGTGAGCAAGCACAAGTGATCATTGTGGGAGAAACAAAGCTTTACCCTTACACAAGGTATGGCAAATCATATGCCCATCCATGGATACCTCCGTAAATAAGGGATAAATAAAGTATGCCATACTCTTGGTGTTCGACAAAAACTACATAAGGTTTTCATAGTCATTTGTAGGTGATCAAAAAACTCAAAGGAGGAGGGTTCAAAAAATCAAAGAGACTTATAAATATGAGTTTAACTGAGAGCATAACAAGCAATAGTAAACCCAATTCAGGCCTACATCCCTTATATGATGAAAGGACCATTTCAAGTTGATTAAATAGAGGTTTTACCACACATTTCTAAACACCCAAAATTAAAGGTCAACTAGCATAGAAATAAATAACCAAAGGGGTATTTAAATTTTTTTTATTATTATGTTAAAGAACAAGCACTATGACCAAATATAGCAAAATATTTTTCCAAAAGAAAATATTTCCAAGCCATGTAAGCAACACATAGGTAGGAATTAAATGAAGGTAGATCCAAACTTAATATCATGTGATGGAATTCTCCTTCAATGTTGCCTTCCTTATCTGTCTTTTCTTTTTTCCTTTGTCCCTCATCCCCCACAAAGAATCCTTTATTTGTTAAAATATCGACCCTCTTAACAAAGGAAAGCTATCTACCCAACCCCAAAGTCCTCAATGTGGCATAAATGTCATCTACTAGAAGTAATGCCAATCTTACCCAAGTGGCCAAAAAGGAGATTTGAATTTTAAAAGCATTCTCTCTTTTCTCAAATATCTTACCTTAAATGAAAACACATGTTTCATTATTTCATTTTATAAAGTTATTCATTTCTTTATCAAATTTATAAAAGGATAAAACTAATCATTATTCAATTTATGAAAGGTATAGGAGAAAATTTAATAGAACCTTTGAAACATTATGTTTTGAAATTTTGAATTACCATAAAGGTCATTGATCACTCCTTATACCAATAAAATAACTATACTAATATTAAACATTAGTATGGTATTTAAGCGGATTAAGGATTAATGGAACCTCTATATCCATTAGTCATTTTTGAAGGGGTTACTTTTCCAATCCTTTTATACACAACACACATATAAACAAAGCGAGCAATCAAATTCATGCATCTATATGAGGATAGCCATTCATGTCACTTTGAGCTATCATATCATCATCTTCCTTTTCAATTACCCCATTATCAATGGTCAATTTTACCTTTTCCACCCATGGATGTACCTGGTCATGCACATCAATAATACATCCATAGTACCATATTAATCAAAGATAAATAAATATAAATATTATATAACCATCTAAATGTATTAACACTAGGCATCAAATAGCCATTCATCAATACATAGTCTATTAGGCAAAAATTCTTACCAGGGTCATTACACAAAAAATAATGCAAGAAAACAAAATACTATCCCTAGAATGATTTTTAATTTCAATAGGGACTAAAATATAAAATTTTTTAAGTAAATAAATCTTTCCTTTTTACCATAGGTTCAAGAGAATGCACAAACAAGATTAACCTAAGATGCAAAACTACATGTTTTTCTTTATGGATGCCTAGAAATAAAGTCAAATATTTTATTTTTTTATTTATGATCTAAATATAAAATAGAAATGGAAAAAAATGAACAAATACACCTCAAAAATAGCCTAAAATATCTATCAAAGAACTTACTTGATTTGGTGGTTTATCCTAGATTAAAACTTGTATGCAAATATATCCAATAGCTTCAAACCTCAAAAATAACTTCAAAAACCTTGGAAATATTGATTAGTTTTTGGGAACCTACTTAGGCCACTATGTGACTAAACTTAGAGGCACAAAAATCAATCTTCTTTAGTTGTTTTAACTAACCATTTAAAAATAAAAGGAATTATTAACCTTTGGGAAGCAAACAAGACAAAATGCAATGACATGAAATAGGGTAAATAGAGCACAAATAAACTGAAATATGACTAAAATAAAATATACAAGAGGCAAGCTAGGGTTTGGGAGAAAAATCTACCCCTAAGACCTTAATCACTGAATTCATGTCCCATAAGGGGCAACCATGAAATTTGTCTCATCAAATCTATACCCCATACGTACGATACACAAATTCACTACAAAGCCTTTAAATGATATATTAATCCTAAAGATGAAATGCTAAATGGAATATTAATGATCTAGAAAACCAATAATGTAAAAAAAACTTGGTTAAATTGTGGTGGAAGCAAAAGATCAACAAAAGGGTGAAGGCAACAATAGAAATGGTAGACCCCTCCTCAAGGCTTCCATAATTGTTCACCAAAATCAGCTAATCACAAAAGTAAAGCAGTAATAGAACAATACAAAATAGAAAGAGCACTTGAAATCACTTGATGACATTCAAAAACTTGTTAGATCACTTGGAGTCCAATCCTCTTATTAATAGGAGGTTTGGATGGGGTTTAGTTGAGAAAACAAAAAACAACCTTGGCCAATTGCCGATGCTTAGAGGTCAATTCAAAATTTGGGCTTTTACAGAGAAAAATATAATTTTTGTTGAATTCATACCCCATCCAATATGATCGTGAATTTGAAAAAGACAATGAAAAAAGTAAAAAAAAAAGGAAAAAGAATATCTAAACTTGCACCTCATAATTTTGAGGGACTCCTTAGGTATCCACCATTGTAAGGTTGCATCTTGAAGATGAAGGATAGCCCATACAGTCTAGTTTTTTGAAGAATAATTATTCATGGAAAATAAGGTTTCCAAGTCATTCAACCATGACTCTACTGCATCACTTTCTTATTTTCCATTAAATTTAGCCACTTTAACATTATTAATGTCTTTTTCCAACTCAGCCTCTATCCAAGATTTGTCCTTATAGATTCTAATAATAGGATTATCTTCCTAGATACCATTGAAATCCATGGTACCGGTTTTCTTATTTATTAGGATTTCTAACAATTTCTATTTTTGTTCCATCTATTATTGAAGCAACTTTACTATAGAAAAAAGATCTTCCATCCTCTCACTTGAACCTATTTTTTCTCATGTTTTATTACTGGAGTCTATTATCCTTCTAGACTTCTTACTGGGGTCCATTGTTCTCCCAATTCTCTTACTAGAGTGCATTGTTTGTCCAAACATATTTTGATGATGTACTATAGTTTCCTCTTGTGCAACCAATCCTACTTTCTTAGATGATCCTACTATTAAAACAGGTTCCATCTCCTATCCAAATAAAGGAGTTGGGTAAATAATAATTTTGCTTAATTGTACTTACAATTATTTAGTTTCATTCCCCCTATAAATTAACTACCATTATCACTCATGGTCACACTTATCTCTCTACAAGGTGCCATCCCTAATAAGTTAATATAATATCTAGTATTTTTACTCCTTAGTATGACTGGTAGTCGATGTGCAGTAGTCAAATTATCCTAGATCACGTTAAGGTCCCTAGGAGAGTAAGTCTCCCCAAAGTAGCACATCAAATCAAGGCTCATCCTAGGTGCACTCCATGGAAGCTTCTAGTCCTATGACCTAGAGCTCTGATACCAACTATAAAAACCCACCAAAACCAACCCTAGATATATATATTTACAAGTAAGGTCACAATAGAGTCCCAATATTATTTTCAACATTCAAGGCTTCACCATATTTTGAGTTAAATGTTCTTGCAAAGGACACTCAAGTGGACAAGAGTGGTAAAAATACTATATTTCTGTGGTTCACCTTATTAAGTCTCACCATTTAGAAGGATACCAAAGAGGTTTTACCACATTTTCCATACCCTCACAAGTATAGGATAATTCAACCATAGTATAGAGATTGTTATTTAAGGCCCATAACACTTAAAGGGAATGCCTATTCCTTAACCTTTCCATAAGTTCCTCTATATTTTTTTTCCTAAAGCATTGGTGCTTAGTTTCCACACCTCTGTGAGCTAATTAAGGTCATTACCACTCACCTAGAAATGAGCATGGTCACTTGAACATCACCATTCAAAGTACCACCATTTCCACATCATGAATGATTCCATTAACATCATAGTTATGGAACATATGATCCTCAATGTTCAATATGTATCAATCATAGGAATATGGCTATTGCATCACCACAACTCTTAGGACTCATATCTATCTGATTATTACATCACCATCTCTCCTTCTAGGACTCATATCAACCCAGTTATTGTATCATTGTAACTCCTCCTAGGATTAATTTATTTCTTTGACTCAAGGGTCCATATAAGGTTCTATATCCACACCCAAAAACCCCTTCCCAATATTCATGCTTAATTATAATAATTTAACATCTCTCTTAATAAATAAATTAAAGTGCTATAACAAAAATAATTTTCTTAACAATGCTAGATCTATGATTTAAATAGAACATTTTTCAACATAGAATCCATTATAATTCTAGCACAAAAGAAACATATCTCTAGATTAAATTAAGCATGATGCAATCATCTAGGCATAATGCTAACAAAACCCATATTTTTAAAGCTAGAAAAAACAAGCTTAAATAGATTCTTAATGCTAACATATAAATCTTTCTTTTCCTTACATAATAAAAAGACCTTCCAAAATATCTCATAACAAACACATTCCTTATTTTCTCAAAAGACCAAACATTCCATACATTTACATAAAGAATTCCAAGCATTAAAAGTAACCACGTGCTACATCACAAAGTTTTCATTTATATAACAAATTTTTATTCCCAAATACATTAGAGCAAGTCTACCCAAGTGGCCTTTGCACCATCTTATTTTTCATGATCCTCTTCATGAAATGAATCTCCCAGGAATTTAGGAAGAACTTAGGGATCATGACAAATCTTAATGAAATGCAACTTAACATGCTCTATGTATAAATGCAAACAACCATGCAAAAATACATTTTAGCAAACAAGGAGAGAATCCCATACTTCTCTCTATAATGGTTTCCCTACCTACTCAAGTCTTAGAAAACTATTATAATTATTTAGCAATTCAAAGACTTTCTTTACAAAATCCATGCCTAGATCTTCAACCAAGTCATTCAAACTAAAGAGTCCTCTAGCATACTAAATCCTTTGTTTCTATCCAAGGATAACATACATAAACAAAACCATTCTCTTTAATCAAAATAATTTTTTTAAACAAAAGAAAAAAGCAATAAACCTTTCTTTAATCAAAATAAACCATTTTATTTTTATTTAAAAGAATATAATAATAATTCATTCTCTTCCATTCCAAAGATGCTTCTCTTTCTACACCCAACCATATTCAAAGAAAGGGATTTAAAACTTATATGCTATAATAGATATAGAAATATTTCTATAATGTAACACAAAATAAGAAAACATAAAACTCTTATTACAAAAAGAGAAAAAACACTATTATCTAAGAAGTCATTAACCAAACTAAACCCACGCAGGCTATAAGAGCAAAGTCAAATGTAAGAAAGCTACCAACTATCCTAGTGCTAACTTAAGCTAAGGACTCAACAATGCTAATCTAACAACCATAGGATAAAACCAACAAAATCTTTTGGATATGCACTAAACTCAAATACTGGATCAAGAAAGAACATAAACATACTAATGCAACCAGTCATCTATTGAATAGCTAAAAGCAAACATACTACCACAACTATAGGATAGAAGAAATGCAACCAAACAATACTTCCTCGCTAAATAATATAAGCAACAAGAAAAAGACAAAGGTATTTAGACCTTTAAAAACCCAAAGATAAACATGGCTAACAAAAAACAAGAAAGCTATCTAAATTTACCCCCGAGTCACTAAGGTCGTTGCACTCAAAATTTACAACAACAAACTAACAAAACAAGCATTTGATTTGAAAGAGCAGGGTGCATACAAATAAGAATAGCAAACAACCATAAGTATCCAACATAAAGGAGAAGATGATGCTTGGGAAAATACCTCTTCAATGCCCACACACTGCAATATGATCTCTATGGCTAACTTCTAGAGTCGCCTAGATTTCCTTCTACTTCAACTCCATTCAAAACCAAAAATTCCCCCTTCATTGCCTTCCCAAGGATACATAAATGAAGCCTTTTTCCTTTTGGATCCATTTGTTATGCTTTCGATTAATCAAGACAAGGTGGAGAAACATTCAAGCCAAAATCACCTTGATCTCTCTGTATTATCTTGGTAGCCAAGGTTTCTCATAGTAGTCATAATATTCCAACGATCTCATTAATTGTGCCAACTTACGCACTTAAATTAAAGTCCAAACATGAAATGTCACTTAACTATTTAAGACTAAATGCTTAATTATACTTGCTAAGGTTTGGACAACAATTTTCTTCCTTATATCTAAATGCATTTATAAGCATAAACAAAATGTTTATATAAGGAGGAAGAAAAGCTTTTCTTGTATTTTAATTATTGCCCTATGAATAATCAAAGTACTTTATTAGCATTTATTTTTCTAAACTACTCACCTTAGAATAATTAAATTAACTATTCATCCCATAAATTAAATTAATACCAAATGTTAATATTAATTATTAACATTGATATTAATATTTCAAGTATTAATATCACAAACCTTATTAATACTTTATTGAATTATTCAAACAATTCTATGCTTCCAAAACACAAGCAAAACAAGGAATTTCTCAAATCCATAATACATCACATTGCTTTATCCTTAAGTAGGTGGATTTTTAAGATAACTAACATGTTATCCCCTACCTACTAGGATGACTCCTTTACCAATAGCAATCTCATGGTCCAACGATGTATTCAAACAACAAGAAAATGCAATGAATCTATATGAAGGGTACACTTTTACCCTTGAGCCGTCGATGAACAAGTCATCAAATATTTCCCATATTTGTCTCAACTTTGGTGGCTATCCTATGCCAATCCATTAGTGAGAGTACTTGGTTCTTCAACCATAAATTCATTAGTAGTACCATATTCTCAAAGCGTAAAATGAGAATACTAATTCATCTTGATAACATAGAAATAAGAATATGTATTAGATATCCACACATTAAGATATAATTCAGTATCAGATCAAGTTATTCCAAGGAGGGCTATTACAGATTTAGGTAACAAGAAGTAGGAAACAGAAAGAGAGTGATCTACAGGGAGAGTCCGTCATTACTATTCTTCTTATTTTGCTATAAAATTTACTATGAGTTGAAGGTGGTGGAGGAATGTGAAATAAGAGTGCTTTTAATAAGCTTCATAAGTCATCAATCTTCTTTCCCATTGGTTGTTGCAATCTCTAAAATATCAGACATGTAACTTTGCTTAGTTATCTTTTCAAAAATTTCCCTCTTTGTGATAAGCTACCTTTATTTAGTTTCATATGTATATTATAGGTTTTATTTATGTGCCGACTATTTACATAAGATTGTGGCACACTATTTCATACCATTGAAGAAATTATGCTTATTCATTGGAATATATAGTGGTTTGACCATATTATGTCATATTTGAGATTTCTTCTACGGTACATATTCTTAGGCATAAAGTTGGCATCAAGCTAATCTTGATATTGATATGATCCTAAGACAATTATATTTTTGAGAAATATCTAACACATCACATTAGAAACTACTACAACCAACTACTATTTTACTAACGTTTCTCCCTTTTGGATCATATTAGTAGTATGCATATGAAGGGTTCCAATAAATACCCTTGTTGTCCATTTTGAGTCCAATGTATCAAGATTTCTTACTACATTCAGGTCTTCCAATGGCAATTCCTGACTTTCCTTCCATATCTGTTACTCTTTTTGATTTTGCAGAGTTTGACTTTGGATATACCTAAGTTTTGATTTTTGTTGGTCTATCCTATTTGACCAATCCTACATCTTGGGATAGTGATTGCTCAAAATATCAATAGTTTTACCTTTTATATTTGAAGAAGTGAATATGTCCACTTGTTTATTTTTAAGAATCTCATTCATTGGATATATCTATTGCTCTTCATATCTCTTGATATAATACGACTTCATTTTATGGTTGAGAATCCTAACTATCCCTTTGTATTATGGTATTTCAATGTAAGTTTGGTCTAGAGCCAAGTACCCCCTTAACTGCTCCAAAAATTATTTAGATAGACATATGCCAAATGATGGCGATAGATCAAAAACCATTGCATACTGTACAATTGTAAATTCTAAGTATTTATCCAATATGAATGGAACCTATTTTATGATACCAGTTGTTTGGATCTAAGTACCCTTCTAGAGCAATTTTCTAGAATCTAGCCAAGAATAATTCAAGTCCATAGCCTCACAAATTGCCTGTGACATAAATGTGATAGTATTCTCAAAATATATTGTACAACTATGTACAATCCAACATTCTAGGTAAAAGGGCATGTAGAATAGATGGAATTATATTTTTTTCCATCCAAGCAATGATTACTTTGATGCCAATTGATTTTCCAAGCGAGTAGTACTTTCATTTAATGATTATCTAAGAGCAATTTTGACCATGTCCACCTATTTTATGACTAGGAAATATTCTCTTAACCTTGTGTTATTTTTGAAAATAATTTATTCTACATTGTGAGATGTTTCTTTGAATAATTTTATGTATTTTTGAGTTGCTTTTATCCTTCATTCTTTAGTAATTGTTGGATAATACAACTTTCAATAGGCTTCCTTTCTTTGTTGGCTCATATCCTATGATTATGAATTTTATGTTTGTTTCTTTTTCCAATTCTACACTGTCTCTAGATTATCATCTCTTCCTTGCCCAACTCTTTACATTTTATCCAAGTTATTATCAATATTTTAAACATATGATGGAAAGATATCATGCTAAAATTGTACTATATTTTTTGGATAAAATACAAAGGTCTTTCCTATCACTATGGATGGATCCAATTCTACTACACATACCATGACATCTTCTAAAATTAGAGCTATAATTATTTTATTCTCATAAATATTTACTTCATATATCCCTTCTATATCCACCTTTTGATCCTTAGCTAGGGTATCCTTTTGATCATATGCCCTATTTTATACCTCTTTGTTATGTTGTTTAAGCCTATTAAAAAACATTGGAATTATAAATTTTAATTCTTCAATTGTTTGAGGCTCATTCATTTTTGTATTTGGTATGTTTTCTCCTATTGTGTGTCTGTGAGAGGTGTCTTCTAGAAAAGTATGAAACTATGGACAATGTATGGTTGAGACCATAATCTATGAGTCCATTTTATGGATTTGATGTGTTTCTAGCAAAATATTTTTTTTTTTGCAATTTATCTATTGAGATGTGAACATTCTTAGCCATAATAGCCAAGTGAAATACTTATAGGAATCCATTTTTATTCTACTATAGGATCTATAGGATTTATTCTGGATCCAAAAACTGAATGTAATACATTTAATCCTATGCTTGTGAAGACCACACTTCACAAAGAATTTTATTCCATAGATTTCTGAACTAGATATCAAAGTATAAAAGGCTTTCTTAGGCATGTCTTTAGATATAATATAGCTGAGTGAGCAATAGGAAGGGGTCCCCTCAATCATCAAATACTATTATAAAGGGTTCAACTAGATCTACCCAGGCTCTAATACTATTATCTTCTAAGGATATGTACCATTCCATCACTTTACCTTGAAATATCTAGCTAGTAGTCTCACTATCACATCTTTAAAGATAATATTGCAAAAGGTGACCATGGCTTAGACATGTTCACAATGCTTATAGTTGGTTTTCCACTTTCATCAAAAGTAGACAATATTTTTAATGTATTCTGAGATATTTCATGGGGAACTAGTAGGTTGAGTGGCCAAGTGCTATTCTAAGACAAAAATATTTGTCCAACCATAGCTCTATATATTCTTATTAATGTATTTGTAGAGCCACATGGTTGATACTTGATGTACTATATAGGCTTTTTTATATTTTTACCATTTGATTTTGAGCCTTCTTTTCAGCAAAGTGATCACTTCTTTAGATTCTTGTTTTCAAATAGTCACCAAGTGAACATAAAGTCTCCACAAATGAGGTCAAGAATATTCACCAAAATCTTGAGTCTTCTAGGTGATTGAATTTTTTTTTATAAAATCTTGTCCCATCGAACATGACAAAAATCTCTTGATAGCATAATGGGTAGATGCTCTCTTCAAGCTTGTCAAAAATCTTGGTATTTTAGATAGCTTCTAAGTGTTTGAATTTGATCATTATATACAAAAGAAATTATATCTAATCAGGTGATTTGGGATTTGTGTTTCATCAGGTATGCCAAAAAACTCTTGGTCCAAAATCTGCCTAAGTGGATGAGTTGCGCCCTCAAGACCTCAACCAAGATTGGATGCCTAAAAAATTAGGGTCTTTGAGTCAAACTTAGGAAAATACTGGTTCCTATGTGCCTAGCTAATTTAACTAAAATAGGGGTTTGTAGACTAAAGTAATAAATGAAAAAGGGTTAGAAGGCTAAGCTAAAAGTGGTATGGATTTAACAACATCAAGAGATATAATGTAGAGAGTCTCACAATCTAAACTTAGACTAAACTACCTAACAAACCAACTTAATTTCCTTATGCTTTTAAAATAATTAATCATGATAAAATCTGAGTATTGTTAAGTCATTCTAGAACTAGAATAGTAAATCCAAGGAGAAATCTAGAATGTAGAATAATTGTAACAAAATTATCCATTCCTAGCTTTAATAAAAATACTTAACTACTTAGTGAGACATACATACATGTTTTGCAAAATAATTGAGCAAGAGGCCAAACAACAATCCAATATTCATTCAAAATGTGTATAGCCTCAATGAATATAACTATGCCAATTGTAAATTCCAAAGAACTAACAATTAGAATAATTTATATTCTAGTATATATAGATTTTACTATAAACTTTATTATCCAGCCATGATTACTTTTAGAGCATATTGTAGGCTTGTCAGAGTAGGCATAAAGAGTGGCTATCACACTTAAGTTAGCTATGCTTAACTACTTCAAGCATACCTTGTTTATGTGTGTGATATAGATTTCATTGTGAGATTGGCACGCATGCTGCATCATTGGATTCTAACCATCAAATTATGGTCCACTCCTTTTTGTTATGCATAGCTAGGTGAATAGGGGTGTATGTGTGGTAGAAAAATCTTTGACCATTGAGATCTTTAGACAATTATGATGCCTAGAGATAGATAAAAACTCATGCTCCTACTGATTAGGATTATTTTTGTTAATTTGTATAAAAGTTCATGATATGAGAATGTGTTGCTTACTGTCAGGTAGTTTGTCTCAATTGATCATTGCTTCCTTTGTTCTTTCTTCATGTTGAGTGATATGTGTTATTTTCTCCTTTGATGATGTTGTTCCTTGCAAATTATGACAACCATATTTATCTATACCAGACACTAGATACATGACATCTTCAATTGGTTCTTAATGCTTCACTATTGATTCCCCTCCATTTGGTTTATTTTGCATACAACATTCTATTTGGCTTGCTAGGGATTTGAGTCATTGATGATGACATCATCATCTCTATAGTTTGAAACCTTTGAAAGCCACAAGGCTAGATGCATGATATCGGGTTCAACACCTTAGAATATTTCTTTCTTGGCATTGCTTTAATACTATTTCAAATATTTTATGCTTCATACTGATGTCACCATTGTTATTCATCCAACCAACTTCATTCTTTTGCTTTTTCTTCAATGTCAAGCACTAGATGCCAGAGATTTTATGTTCTTTGCTTTTTATTCTTCTATTAGATTATAGGTTTTTATTGCCCTCCTACCATCAACTTCTCAAATATTCAACAAAATTTCTTACTTATCCAAATTTTATGTCTTTGTTTTTGTATTGCTGGATTCAATGCCTTAGCACAAAAATACTATTCGACAGTCTTCTGCTTGTTGCTTTATCATCTACTTTGACCTACTTTGTATTTGAATGCACCTTTATATATTTTATAAATTTTTGCAATCCTTTGGCTTGCTTACAAAATATTTGCATCTAAATTTTCCCTAGAAGGTTTTATTTGAGTCTATTCTGGTTATTTTTTGAGACACTACGTTCTCTTTGCTACACTATTGACTTAGAAAAATTACTACACAACTTTGACTAAACCATATAATGGATGTAGGTGATGAAATTTACCTAAAAATACTTCACTAGAGAGATGAGCCTATATAATGGAGTTTCTTCCCTTTCTTAGATTCAAACCACTCCTATGAAAGAATTTTTTCCTAAGGATATATGGTGAATATACCTTAGTAAAATGTAAATATGGGAATGAGGAGTGCTCCCAAGAAAAAACTGTAGTTTAGTCTAAAAATTCTTGCACTCAGAGGGGATAAAAAAGCGTCAAGGGTAAAATATGACCAATATTAGCCTTCCCAAAGTTAGCTAATGTAGAAATTATAATTTATGGTAGCCCAAGAGCAATCCCAATATCAGTAGAAGTGTAAAAAATTCTAAGATCAATTGATCCCAATTCCAGGCCTTTAAAGAAATTGATATTAGTAGAAGTGCAAAAAAGTCTAAGATTAGTCAATCAATTATAGATAAAGGTAGGAGTATTCCAAGGGATAAAATACAATATCTATAGTTTGGAAATGTGCAAACACACATAAGAAAAAATAAAGCCAAACCTTCCAAAGAAAGAACAACATGATGAAAAGATGACCCATGACTCAACATCAATGACTCTACTCCAAAGCTTGAAAGTATGTAAAGTAGGAAAAATGAGATATGAAGATGAAACTTCATGAAATTAGAGCTATTAATGCCAAAATATCAACAAAGCCAAAAAGTTCTCAAAACCAAAAAAACCAAGATATCAACTAGAGAAAAACAAAGTCAGGACTTATCCCAAAGTGAGATCATCAGAGCATCCCTAAGGTCTAGTTTTTTTTGAGGAACTCTTCAAGTACATCAAAATCCTGAATTTGATACACAAAACCCTAAATATTTCATTTAAATTTGAAACTATCTCAACACCTTATAGCTGTTCAACCTAACATCATTAAAGCATAAAAATGCCATCTTTGATAGATCAGTTACAGTGGCTTGGCCATTTATAGAAGATAATTGAATATCGATGGAGAAAATAGCAGAAATATTCAAATTTAAGCACGAGGTAAAATTTGAACCCACTACTTTAGCAACACAATCTTTTAAGATCTCTACTAGGCTATTTTCATAATAGACATATAAATATCATTGTAAATATTCTACTTTAAGATTCAAAAAGGAGAATATAAATACACCATGACACCTCTAAGTGAGGGTTGACTTTGTAGCATTTGCTTGGGTATATACCATGTAATTTTTGTTGTTAATTAATGATAAGTGATAGCTATTTTACCTCCATTATAATTTCTATTTTAGGTTCTTATGAATGAACGTTATGTTTTAAGTCATTTATGTTACACTTTGTGACTAAATTATTTTTTTAGAATGGATTATACTCTTTGGATCACTATAGGATTACTTTTCATTAAAGTCTTTGGAATGATTAAAGCATATGATTGTAATTTAACTTTATTATAAATTTGACAATGGTTGGTTTGTTATGTATCATTGCAAGTTAATTATAGTAGGCTTTCGTAGAATGTGCCCAATGTTAGTTTTTAAAATTGATTATATGGGATTGAAACCAGCCCACCTGTATTACATCATCAACACATAGTGGTATTACAACAAAGCTTGGATATTATCCATGTATCACTTGGCAATATTTGAACCTTGGTATCCTCTTTAAATACTAAGAAATCTAATCGGTTGAATTAATACTATTTGATGAATGTGCCCAATGTTGTTACACTATACCATGTCTACCATTTATTCATTACTCTAAATATTTACTCTCTTATAACCCTCTCATTTTTCACCCTTAGCTTAAACCCTATTTTACTTTTATAATTATTTCAATGAGCCGATCTTCTCTAGAGGTTGAATTGAGAGAGATCTCATTCATCCAAAATTTTAGCTAAAGTCTAGGGTGTACTTCATAGGCTTAGGTAGATTTTAAATCAAATTTTTTGTTTTGCGAGTGCGACATCAAAGACACCACATTGCCTAAGTTGCCCTTGAGTTGTAGAGATTTCAATGATAATGAAAGATACATGTTCATAGTATTAGTGTTATTTTTTTATTTTAAAAATGATAGGATCATGATCTAGGTCTAGATAAACACTATTTTTATAATGGGATATAAACCCATAAATTAGAGGGTGACTTTTAATTTTAGCAATATCATTGTTGACCAAATTTGTGAAAGGTTATCCAAATTTAGTAACACCAAAATTTTTAAATATCCTTCATTATTTACCCATTTAATTTTGTTTCAAAACCCTGGGTTATACCTAAGTATGAATTTAAAGTAGTTATATGAATCAGACCATGAGAGGCCCATTTTTTGGACAGATGTCCCGAGCAAGGCCTCTTCCTACTATAGTATTATAGAGTAATTTTTAGCCCTAACCATGGTAGCTCTAATTAGGTTAAAGACAAAGTGAATTTTAATGGTTGGAATCCAAGTTTTACAAGGGAAACATGAAGGAGAATGGTAGTTTTTAGAAGATTTAGTAATTTTATTCATCTATCAGTTCCGAAAGTATGTATCAAAAAGTTTTTTACTTTAAATTTGTTTAGAAAAATGGACATAATTGATGCTATCTATAGGAGTAGGAAGATTAATATATTATTTTGTAAGCCTCCTCTTAGCATTAATGAAATAAAATTATAAAGAGAAAGACAACCCTTATCTTGGGGAATAAACTAAAGTATTTGGAGCTAGATAATATGCTAGGTGATTGGAACTATGACTTAGAAGGTAATTTTATTGTCTGGTTAACAAGATCAAGATCTTATTGAGATTCATAAGTTTTTATATTATACCAAACATCAAAGACTAGAAGAACCTAGTAGATGAGGTAGAAAAATGATCAATAAAAATAATTGTGAAACAATTGTAGAAGATAAGATCTTATGAGATATTTTATCATAAAAATGGTAAGATAATTCTAAATCTTGCATTAGTTCCAAGAAGAAGAAGGCCTTGAGGGAGGAGTGTTGGAGCGAGGAAAAAATCAAGGTATTCTGGAAGTTCTTATAAGATAAGGGGGACACTACAAATGTTTATAGTAACCTATATGATAACAAAAGAATTAGCAAATTGTATAACTAGGAGCACTTAGTCATAAAAATATCTACCATAGATGAAGTTAGTAAAGAAGAAACATGCATTGGGTTGGATCGAATGATAGAAAGGGTGGAGACACTAGCTAAAGAAATCTTACATATAGAATAATCCCCACTAGTATCTAAAGAAAACCCTAGTTACTGCCTCTACTCAAGCACCTTCTACAACAACATGACCACCACTAGCATCCTAGAAGATGCCATAGTAGAAGGAAAATAGAAAATTAGTCTAGGAAATTAGGCCTCTACTATTGAAGAAGAAAAAGGAGGATGTCCTAAGGACACAACCACAAGCCACTTCACCTCCAACTTCTAGTAAGTTCCTAATTTTTTTTTTTTACTTTCATGCCAACAACTAGCCAGTGCCCTCTAGTTTTTTTGTTCTTTTGGCCCCATATACTCCATTCTTCAAACCATTATCCCTAGTTTTTTATCCAAAGGGGTAGTTGATAAGTTCACAAGCACCTCCTTCTATCTCTAGTTTACTGAAGTGATTCCAAGCAATTAAGAATAAGATATTGTAATACACTCAAAAGAAAGAAGCCAAAAGAGTTGGGTGGCCTACAAAAAATGGATGATGAGTCACTTTTTACTTAGGCCAACACACTATACTTAACTCAACTAACCCAAACTATTTATAATCCTAAAGAGAAAATACATATATTGGGTACCAATAGTAGATAACAACCTTAAAGATATCTAAGCCATAGACTGGGTAAAGTAGATGGATCAAGTGATAAGGTTGTAAGCTATGACTACTTGTCTCTCTAGAGGAGCTTTACAAAGAGGGATAAAGAACTTAAGTATGTGAAATCTACCCTTAAAAACTCCTAGCTGGAAGCTAAAGCACTCCAAAATTAGATAGACTAGATGATGAGCTCACAAGTGCTAACTTCCCTCCTAGACATAAAAAATTAAGGCTCAAAACCTCATCGATCAACTCATCTCCCATGAGGCCCAACACAATAATAAGAGGGTAATTTTTCAAAAATATCTCAAATAAGAGAAGAATAAGAATGCAGGGCTAGGGAAGCAAGTGGGTGTAGTAAAGCTAACAAAATATTTTTGTAGATCATACTAGAAATATTGCCAAAACCACACGAACACTCTCCTAGGTGCTTAAATTCATCAATGCAACAACCTCCCAAAGCTCCAAAATAAGCCTAGAAGATAAATAAATCTTGACTACAACTTCCTTTAGGTTCATTAAATCCACATATAGAAAAAAACTAGTCACCTTTCCCAACCAAAATCTAGCACTTGTAGCATTTTAGGACATGAATGCAATGACACAAAAAATTATTTATGTCATAAATAAATAATAGACTACATAATAATACAAATACTAGATAAATATTTGGCCATTGTCACTACAAATCTCAAGGATCCCATTGAATCTTTAATTAAAAAAGTACTAACCTCCCATTAAAATTTGATAATAGGATCCTTTCAGAGTAAGAGAATACACAATTACTCATACAATAGAAGGAAGAGAAATTACGTTTAACACATGGTAGGATTCCCCCACCACAAGATATGTAGCTCAAGTTATCAAGCCATTATCAAATCTAGAATCGCAACTCCATGAAGTCATGAATATATTACAAAATGTTTCGTACGATGACCAACTAGAGCTCTAGAGACACTACTCACAATTCAAGAAAATAGAACTACCATCCAAAAGTGAGTGGAAAGAAATTAAATCCACAATACGAAATTTTTTCTTCTAGTACCCCTACATTATTTTTTATTTCTCCCATTCTTTCTTTATTATATCTTCGATTCTTCTAATTTTTTATTCTTTCATTTGACTCCATGTCCAATGGATGAGGCTGTAATTTTTTTTGAGATTATTTATATTTAGCAAGAAAAAGTTCCCTTGTGAGTCACTAGAACTATTGTGAATTTTAGTACACTTGAGAGGAGTTTTGTGTAGGCTAATTTTGCAAGTCAGTCTTTGTAGAAGGTAAATCAATAATTCGAAGAAGGTAAGGTGGAATAAAAGCATGCCATAAAATTTTCAATCCATGATAGGCATTGATTCAAGAGATAGATATCCATAAAGGCTCTCAAATACATGCACACTATCACTTTTTTAGATCTACAATGAGTGTCATTTTCCATGGAAAAGTAATTTGTGGAGGGAGTAAAGTTATGTGCACCATAAATTTTCTAGATATACGATGCGTGCTAACTCCTAGGAAAATTTCTCATTATATTTTTAATGCCACATGGGATGATTGATCTTATCAACCAAAGGAAAGCACTATTTTGATAAATTTAAAGCCACAAAATCCCTCAAAAGCTATGCAATTCATCGAATAAGTTGATTTATGATGAACATTAATTCCAAATAATAATAATGATTGGAAGCATCAAAAGCATACAAGTTGTTGACATTATCTATTCAGATGATAAGCATCCTTTCCTAGAAAATAAGTTAAAAAGAAGTTTTCAAAGCTTTTCAAGTCATTGATTTCTCATCCAACCACTTGGAACATTTCATAAGATTACCGATTAAGTTGTTAGAGAAGACCTATACCATTGGTTAGCGTTGTAACACATGAAAAATGCATTGGTGACCCACAAAATAGTAAGTAGTTGTCCCATAAAGGCTTGAATCTAAAGAATATTTGTCATCAATATTAGGAAAAAATAAGATCTAACAATCCATAGTGATTTGAAAAAATGATTGAGATATTTAGATCATGAACTTCCATGAACAATCCAATCTTCGATGACGTATAGTCCAGGGCATTTTAAATACCATGCAATAAAATTATCAAGATAAACCATTATCATTGGATGATATCAAAGACATATGGTAGATGCATCAATAATACACAAGAATTCAAGTTCAAAACTCACATAAAAAAGGGTTTGATATTGATCATGGATAGGTGGAAAATCCAACGACTTATAGAAGATTTGGAAGAACGTTGAAACATCTAGATCATAATGTCCTAGGGACCATTTTATTTATGACCCACACCATATTTAAGGATTCATAAAAATAAAAAGTAACCCCACCATTGGTTGAAGTGCAATGAAATCAATAGCTATAAAATAGTTTTTATACATCTAATTTAGCTCACAATAATTGTATATGTAGCAACCACGTGATATCCTCACTCTATATTTAGAAGAAACCAATGATCAAGATCCAATAAATTCCAATATAATGGCTCACATAGATTGAGAAAGGTATAAGCAATATAACATTTGAGAACAACATAAACCATCCAATGTCAACGCTCAATGGTCCAAGAAGAAAAATGTATATAAAAAAGAATATTAGGAGAAGTTCCACCAACCACTTGATCAATGAAGGGAAATCCAATCCAACGAACCATAATTTTTTGAAAAGGCAATAATGTTCTTTCAATATTTTATCACCAACCTTTTGCCTTCCATAGTGAGGAACCTTAATGATAAGCATGTTGGAGATATTACATTATTTGGTAATTATCAAAATACCATGTGGTACATAGTACATTTCTAAATATTATATCTAGAGAGTGTGTTTATATTTTTTCTAAGTGTTTCTATATTTTGTCTAACATATGTGTCAATATGTGAAAAGTGTCCTTGTATTATGTAATAAAATGTGTAAGTGTGCAAAGTGTAGTGTGAGTTATCCAACAAGCCATAATTTTTTGAAAATGCAACAATGTTCTTTCAAGACTTTATCACCAACCTTTTACCTTTCGTAGTTAGGAACCTTCAAGAAAAGCATGTTGGAGATATTACATTATTTTATAATTATCAAAATGCCATGTGGTACATAGTATATTTTTAAATATTAGATCTAGAGAGTGTGTTTATAGTTTATCTAAGTGGGTCTATATTTTGTCTAGCATATGTGTCAATATGTGAAAAGTGTCCTTGTATTATGCAATAAAATGTGTAAGTATGCAAACTGTAGTGTGAGTTTTGAGAGTGCAAAGTGTCAAGTAAATCAAGAATCATAGGAGTTAGGTGTCAAGTGAGAGAGTGAAGAGTCACATAATATATGGAAATATGTAAAGTGAATAGTCATGTGTGAGGAATGTGAAAGTTTGCATCTCTCGAATGTTTGAGGAGATAAATAGTTGAGTATTGAAGAGTCATTAGTAAGGATATATTATGGAGACAAAGCTCCATGCATTGTAATGAAAAAAATATTGATGTAATACTTGATATTTTATGAATATATTATGATTTTTCTTATTGAGAAATATTCTTGTTATTTTGTGAATGATATTCGTTGATATTTATTTTATGAAAATAAATCATTATGATTAATATTTGATCCTTGATAGAGGACTTGTGAGATAATTTGGAAGAATTACCAAAAAATAAAGCATTGTTATTATAGGTAATATCTATGCATGATCTCCCAAAGAAAGTAGTTGAGTTCATGAAGGCAGTTGTTGCAAAATTTCCCAAGTCCACCTACTTGAGCCACTCAAACATGGCATTCTAGGGAAAGTGATTGTCATCTTAAATGTGGTAGTAGAGGAAGCTCTAGTTCTAAAAACCTTGAGTTCAATTACATTGATTGCAAATTGATCCTACACTCTATTTTGGAGAAACTTTCTAGTAAAAGTAGATGGTAATAGCGATAGAGACTCTAAATTTAGAGGTTCAAGATCCTTTAGCCCTAATGGTTCTAAATCAAGAGACCTCAATCCCATGAGCATTGAATGCAAATCAATATCCTACTTGATTTTGGGAGGAAAATTTTGGATCACTTGTATAGTTTTTAAGGCAATAAACCTTAGTTTTACTTATAAATAGTGGTTTCATCTTCATTGTAAGGCATTGAAAATTGACTATTAGTTTCTAATATATACCTTTGTGTGTAAATTTTCTTTTCCTTTTTTCTATGTACAAATATAGACTCAAACCTTGAATCAATTTGTTAATAACATTCGAGTCTCTTTTAATCTAGCATCTCTATACAAATATAAAAATGCTTATAAATAAAAATTAAAATAGATTATTTAATTTTTGTTGTTTTATTTATTTTCTTTTTCATGAATATTTTTTTATTATTATTATAATATAAGAATTTGTAAATCATTATAATTTTCTATACCTCTTTGTGGGTTCGAATCCTACTCTTTTCTACCTCTCTAACCTCTAGTTACGTTGAGTAAACTTTTTAATGTAGCCGATAGCGTTGGGATGACACGCCCTCTGACACTACGAGGCCTGAGGGATTGCAATCCTGGTCTCTGCACTCTCGCAGGAGCATTTTGACCACTGGATGAGGCCCTCAGATGAATGGAATATTTTATTTTAACATGACTTTCATTTTTAAATAATAGACTTCTAATTAAATTTATCACTAGTTGTTAGTTATTTGTTAACAAATGAAAGTTGCCATTTAATACTTGTAAATATAAATTTTATCTGCACAAAATCATAAGTATGTTAGGCTTTGTGTGCAATAACATAATTATTAAAAAAAACATAGGCTAACAACGAGTAATTTAGGGTAAAAATAGCAACATTTATGTCTAGGCATAACTTTATAGTTTTGGGACAACCATAGGCTAAAAATCCATACACTCTAATTCTATAAATAGTATGTAAACCATGAGGTCCATTACATGGAAACACCATAGAGGATTTTGATAATGGTGAGGAATATAGTTATTATTCTTATTATCATTTATTTTATTAAAGTTATTTTATTATATCCATGAATGCATACCTTTGGGTGTTTAAAAGTACTCATTTTCTTACACCTTCCAAGATAGATCCTCCTTATCTCTCTCATTTATCTCCTTTCCTTTTTTTTATCTTACTCCTTTTTATTCCCTATCCCATTATAAATCCTCCCTACTCACCATAATCATCTACTTATCACTTTCAAGAGTAAGTATGCCATCCCTTCCACTACCACTCTATCAATCTGATTTTGGGTTAGATGCTGGAATAATTACATCTCACCGATTAATTGTAGTACCATGATTTAATTTCACTAAGGAAAAATATTCCTAAGTTAAGCTTCATCATAAAAAAATTGACATAACTAATGTAAGGCTTCATTTATTTATGGCTCAAGTTTCATAATTGGGTGTTATTCACATCTTAGTTTCTTATATGGCCAAAACAAAACTCATGAATATGTCAAATGTATTACTCCAAATTAAACCTATCCAAGTATAACTTTGTTTGCTCATATTTAAACTTCAAATAGTATACATTATTCATATAGCTTATAATTAATTTTTCCTTTTATTAAAATAAATTGACAATAAACAAGCCCTCACTTGATGGTTTTTCTTGAAGCTGGTTGGGTTTGTATTCTAGGTAAAATCAAATTGAATCCCTCTAGCCCCAAATCTAGGTGCCATTAGTGGTTATATCTATCTAGGACATAATATAATTGAAGGAATTCTTTATAACATTTCTTCCCTTGATGCTTAATAAACAATTTAAAATGGGATAATATAGTGCTTGTATTTACCATATCACTAGACCAAAACACATTCATAAGAAAATAGTATAGCTACATAAGCACAAGATAATCCATATAATAATATAGGCATAATGTAATGTAAATATTATTATTTAACCATTCCCTCATCGGCTTTAGCACAAGTAAAATATTACCCCACCAGGCCAACAAACAATTTTATGAAGACTATGATGTCTCATCAAAACCATAGAAGATAAATAATAGTGGAATATATCTATTGTATGACTATCACACTATAGCTATAACTTGAGCACATACAACAAATATTTCATAATCAACCATCCTCATATTCATAAATTTGGAGAATGTAATTAGGTACTACAACACTATCAATGATAATATAGGGTTCCTATTTAGCGAGTGTTACATCAAATATGCCATATTATCTAAGTTACCCCTGAGTTGTAGAGGCATTTTTAGCTCTAACCATGGTACCTCTAAGCAGGTTTAAGCCAAAGTGAATTTTTATGGTTGGCCTCTAAGTTTTATAGGGAAAACATGGAGGATATTGTTATTTTTAGAATACTCAATCATTTTATTCATCTATCAACAACCCAAGTACGTATCAAAAAGGATTTTTACTATAAATTTATTTATATAAATAGACAAAACTAATATAGCCTATAGCAGTAGGAAGGAAAATGCATGGTTTTATAAGCCTCCTCTTATCCTAAAAAAATAAAATTGGCAAAGAGAAATACTACCACTATCCTAGGAAATAAACTAAATAATTTGAGGCTAGATACTATGCAAGGTAAGTGGAACAAAGACCTAGAAGAAAAGTTTATTATCTTGTTAACAAGAATCAAGATATTATAAAGAATCATGATGAGACTAGACCAAACATCAAATACTAGAAGAACCTAGTAGAGGTGGTAGGCATATGACCAATAAACATAATTGTGAAACAATCATAGAAGCTAACTTATTATGAGATATTTTATTAGAAGAAATATGAGTAGAATCCTCAATCTTGTATTAGTGCAAATAATAATAAGGCCTTAATGGAGGAGTGTTAGAGTAAGTAAAATATCAAGGTATGGTGGAAGTTTTAATAAGAAGAGGGGTACACTACAAATGTTTATAGTAACCTAGATGATAAAAAAAAATTAGTGAATTGTATAGCCAGGAGCACTTAACCATTGAAATATCCCCCATATATGAAGCAAATGAGGAATAAATAGGCATTGGGTTGGGTTAAATTACAGAAAGGGTGGAGGTACTAGCTAAAGAAATATTGCATATAAAAGAATTCACACTATGACCTAAAAAGAAACCCTAGTTATTGCCTCTCCTCAAGCACCTCCTATAACAACATCACCACCACTAGAAGGTGCCATAGCAAAAAGAAAAGATAAGTGAGTCCTCCACAACTAAATAATAAAAGGGAGGATGCCCCAAGGAGACAACCATAAGCTAATTCACCTCTAGCCTCCAATTCATTTTTTACTTTTATACTAACAACTAGCCATTGCCCTCTATTTTATTTGGTTTTTTTTGTATCATTGGATTCCATTCCTTCTCTCAGTTCCCTAGTTGCATTGGTCAAAAAACCACCTATTTTTTTGCTGGATACCTTCATTTATGTAGTGTATCTACTCATAACCCTTACAATTACTACCCCTATCTATTTTGCTCTTACCATCCCAATTGTAAAATTTGAATCCATTCTTCCAAAAGAATGCTTTTCCCATCCTTTCACTACTTCATCCTTCCCATATATTCCATTCTTCAAACCATTATCCCCAATTTTTGACTCCAAAGGGGTTGTTGATAAGATCATAAGAACCTACTCCTATTTCTAGTGCACTGAAGTGATTCCAAGCAATTAAGAATAAGATATTATATTATTCTCAAAATAAAGAAGCCAAAAGGGTTGGGTGGCCCACAAAAAATGATGATGATTCACTTTGATCCTTAGGGAAACATACTATACTTCACTCAACTCACTCCAAATATACCTAATACTAAAAGAAAAATATAAAAATAAGATCATTGGGTACCAGTAGCAAATAAATGTTGGAATACATTATATTATTTGGTACATGCTAATGTACCATCATGGGTACATGTTTAGATTAGAAGTTTGTCTTAGATTAGTATTAAAATATTTAATTTATGCAATGGAATAAATGCACAAGTATTATTAGAATGTTCAATTATGTAAATATGCATGTTATCCACATGTACACGATTCCTTAAGAACATGAAGATGAAGAGTCATAGGAATGTGGAAGGCCAAGAGTCATGTATCATTATATATAGCCCTTCTTTGGTGATAGAAAAGAGATAATTTTGGAGTGCACAAGGTAGAATAGTAGTAGATGCAATGTAGAGCATATAAGCAATATGGAGTGCTTGAGATCTCCATTTCATAGAAATGTAATATTTTCATGAGATTTCATTAATGGCTGATATATGAGTATTTTTAAAATTTTCTTATCATATTCTCATGATTAGTATATTACCATTTCCATATATTTAATATTGCATGCTCAATTTATACTTTGTGGTAATTATTTCATTAAATATATAGCATCAAAATATAACAATGATATCAAAGCCACAAGGGAGATTGATATGAGATAGGGAGATCCACAAGATGATTGAGAGGAGATAAGAGATTTTATTTTCAGAATTTCTAAAATTGCTATTTGTCCAGTCTTTCCACAGAGTTGTAGAAAAACCTGTGAAGACTAGGACTCAACATTGATTCCACTAGTTTAAAAAATCAACTAGTGAAGTTCATTATATTTAGATTTAAATAATTTCCATTATCATTTTACAATGCTTTATTATAGATAAGAGTTGATTCAAAGAAATTTTAGAAGCTTCCTACAATAGCTAGGAAAAATATTTTCTTTAGAATTGATCTAGAACTTGAAGCAAAAAGTTGAGGATTGAAGAATTCAGAGGCCTAAATAAAAAGGTCCCATTGTAGGATTTACAGATTGAAGATTCCAAGTAGAATATTGAGAAGAGAGGAAGAGGCAAAAGGAGACACATTGAAGATTATAGATCAAGGAGGAGGTCCAATAAAGAAGACTTCATTGTAGATTGAAAACACAAGATTGAGGAGAACCAAGAAGGAGATCCTCATAAAAATTTAAATATTAAAGACCTCAGATTGAAGAAAGAAGAGAGAAACTCTAGAAGGAGACCCAAAAGAAAGGTTTCATTGAATAACTTCTATATTTAGAATATTGGATATTGGAGATAGAGGACTAGCTAAAGTCCTACTGAAGATTTGAGAATCTACAAAATTTTAAGACCCAAGGGAAGAGTTCTCAAATATGTTAAAGGAGAAAGGAGCTAGAAGGGGCCACTAGATTTGAGATATTTGAATATGGCCATTATAAGAGAAGTTGAAGATTCATAGGAAAACATAATGAAGGAGAAATTGGTTGCATTAGCAGATGAAAATTTTAGAGTTTAGGACAACAAGAGGGCAGAAATTTGGGTAGCACTAATAGCATAAAATTTTAGAGTCCAAGAAAGTGAAGTTGAAGGAAGAATTAGCCATGAAATTTATATTGCAAACTAAAGACTCAAAAGCTAAAAATCTAAGGCAACATTCAAGTAGAAAAGAGAGCTGCAAAATTTCAAAGTTTAGGGAAGAAAAGCACAAGTTGAAGTTGTAAAAATTACAAAACTAGAACATCAAAATAGGTGAATCAAATCACCAAGGAAGCTTGCTACAAAGGAGTCCTAAATAAATTTTGAATATTGGTGTTATTAAAGTTTTATTATTCAAGTATTATTTAAGTCTTTAACACCATATTTGAGTAGCAAAAGTAAAAGGCTCAATTAAAACTTCTAATTTCAAAAAAGAATTAGTTACATTGGTGCTATTAAGGTTATTATAAGTCATTAATTTTAAGATTACAAGAGCACCACATTAGGGTCATTAAAGTTAGTAAAATTGAGCTCTAAGGTTTAGTGTCTCCAAGGTGAAAAATAAGGCATCTTGGGTATCATCAAACCTACACATTTCAAACAACATAAAGCAAATTAGATATTGCATAAAGGAGTTATAAAGGAAGAAAGCATCAATTTTCAAAAGCATTCTTTAGAATCATCAAAGTCTATATTTTTCTAAGGTCTTTTAATAAATAAAATAAGAATCAATATTAAACAAAGGCAACACATATTTCTAGTATCTAAAGACACCAAGATGTGTGCCAAGTATTTAAAAGCCTTTGGTGAAGGTAACATTAACAAAGACATAGAAATAACTATCATAAGCAATGCTATCATCTTGAAGAATATAACCACTTGCACCAAGGAAAGCAATGTAGAGCATTGAGTAACAGTCATTATTTGGTCAAATTAAAGCATTGGAAACCATCATAGATTGTAAGGTTGATCCACCAAGGTTGCACCACTAGCATGAGGAGAAGAAGCATAAGATTGCAAGGTTGAGCCACCAAGGTTGCACCACTAGTGTGAGGAGAAGAAGCATAGTATCACTGCTAGAATTAGCATTATAGGCCATGACATATGAATAGTCAACATATAATAGTGAGTGTTGGAAAAAAAAGTACCACTAGCACCACCATAATACCACCAAGAAGTTGAAGAGCTGCCACCTTGAATAAAGCACCACCAAAATTGAAGTAAGCTTCATTACAAAGAATCATCCACATATAAACTACCAAAGGAGGAGAGCATTTAAGAAGTAATAGTTGAAAGAACCACAATGAACATTGGTAAGCACAAAGAAGTTTAGGAGTGATTAAAGTCCAAAAAATAAGAACTAAAATTAGGGCATATAAGGTGCATGATAAGGAATGTCAAGTGTTAATAAGTCATTCATCACATGGAGGAAGTTACATATTCCATTGGAGGACATTACATATTCCATTGAATGATGTTACATATTCCATTGAATGATGTTACATATTCCATTGAGGAGAGATACGTTCCATTTGTAACATTAAAAAAATCATAATACATTCACACCCATGAAGTATAATGCTCTTGGGAGGCGTTAAGCAATAAAATTTGGGTAGAGCACCATAAGAGATGTTAAAAGGAAGTGCAAAGACCTCTAGTGCCACTTGGAACTTGACACTTAGAACATCAATTATGATTAAAAAAAGGTGAAACGTCTAAAGAGTACCTATTTAATGCATGAGCTGAAAATATCCTACGAATAGTGAAGGGAGCATGTGGAAATTAGATTTGAGCACCTTGGAGAAGTTGGAAAGGATAGAGAAGAATCAAACCTCAAGAGACAGCATTGAATGAACAAGGAGACATATTAATTGTAGGAAGATAAAAGTCCTTTTTGAGTGTAGGTTGCAGAGTTAATGCAAGTCAATCTTGGCACGTCGCATATACAAGAAGGTAAGAATTATTTAGTTCATAACCTTTGCAAAGTTTAAAGGAGATATAAGGCATTTTTTAAGGATAAAATTAATTAAGTTTTTTTACTTAATTTTGTTTGATTAATAGGAGAAATAAGGTGATAAATTATAACCTTGGATAAAGTATGAATGCCTTAGAAGATATCTAAAGAAATAAGCATTAAAAATAATATATTCAATTCATATTGCATTAAAATATGTATAAATTATTAAACTTGAATATATAAGGATTTTCACGTTGAAATTAAAATTAAAATTACAAATACATTTGTTTTCTAAATTTCCAATTAGGGAGTTATAAGGAGTTCAACACCAAATTTAAAGCTTTGAAATTTAGAAAATATATTATTGAAAATTGAAAGAAACACAAACATAGAGTTTCTTGAAAAGTTGGAAACTACATTGAAATTAGTCTCTTACTCAAATTAATGAGACATAAGAAATCCAACTATAGAGCCTTGAAGATAGAGAATTACATCAATTGAAGTGTTTCAAAAATATATTTAGATTTCTATTTAGAAATAGGGAGAAATAAGCTAAATAATAGGAGGTGAACATTATATTAACATTGTCATCAAAACATTAGGGGGACAAAAGGGATTCAATTCAAAGGAAAACTTAGAAAGCTAAGTCTACTATAATAGTACATTCAAAACATTTGGGAGACATAATATATTCTATAAAACTTGAAAATTAAAAAGATATTATCAAATACTAGGGAGCCAAAAGGAATACTACCTAGAGATTTTAAATATTACAAATAAAAAATTACAAAGCATACTACAAAAGTTGAAGAATTAAAAGATAGTATTTGATTTCATACTTAAAACTAGGGAGTCATAAGGTAGACAACCTTAAAAGTTTTAAAGTTTTAAGTTTTGCCAAATTTGCTCTTTTTAAATCAAAGAGATACAAGAAAGATAACTTTAAAAATAAATATGGAAAACTTATTAAGTATACATGATTTAAATAATAAAAATGGTTCAGAGACATACTTGATTCTAGAAATGATAATAGGAAATATAAAATTAGAAGAGAAGAATCTACGTGGCATAGAATTTTTTTTTGAGAACCCACAAGCTAATAGTTCAGAAAAAGTAGATTCTACAGAAATATATTCCAATGATATGATGAAAGGATTTTATGACAACTATTTTAATGGATATATTGGGAATAAAATAAAAAACCATATTCAAAAGGTAGAAGAGAATAGTGATAAAAAAAACATCCTACAAATATATAAAAGAAGTAAAGGTAGAGTAGCTTCAGTTATAGACAAATGGTTTCACCATTTTATCAAGGAAATTAATGAACTTGAATTTCCAAAGACAAATAACAAAGGAGTAGGGATATCTTCATAATGTACTTATTACAACATTATAGGTCATGAGAAAGCAAACTATTGGACTTTCCATCCATGTAAATATTGTGGAGGAAAATCTCACTCATATGTACAATAGAAGATTTATAAGAAATATTGATATTAATATTAGATTATCTCTTTCAAGTTCTAATTTTGAAGCATCTACTAATAATGGATTCAAGTTTTAAGTGTTTTAAGATCAAGAAGAAAGGTTGCACAACTAGAAAGAGGAAGGAAAATAGAGCAATTATGATCCACTTAGGACTTGCAAGATAATGAGATCCCTTGTTCATCAAAGATACCTAAATAAATTCAAGAATGAAAATTATATCAACCACTTCAAAATATAGAGAAGCAATGGAATGAAGAAGACAAGAAAATACTACATGAGCTCCAAGAATAAAATGAAGACTAAATTAGTAGAAGGACAAGAACTAGAAAAAATTGAAGAACATCTAAAAGATGAAGATCCATTACCCAAATATTGTAATAAATGGATTTTTGGAATATATTATATTATTTAGTACATACTCATGTACCATCGTGGGTACATGCTTAGATTAGGATTTAAGTATTTAATGTATGCAATGGAATAAATGAACAAGTATTATTAGAATGTGCATGTTGTCCACTTGTACATGGGTCCTTAAGAATAGAAAGATGAAGAGTCATAGGAATATGGAAGACCAAGAGTCATATCTCATTATATATAGGTCTTCTTAGGTGATAGCAAAGAGAGTATTTTGGAGTACCCAAGGTAGAATAGTAGTAAATACAATATAGAGAATATAAGTAATATAAAGTGCTTGAGATCTCCATTTTATAGCAATGTACTATTTTTGTGAGATTTCATTAATGGCTGATTTATGAGTATTTTATTGGAAATATGAGCAAGGTTTTTTGTCATTGATGTCAAGAGGATGATGACCAAGTTTTATTATCATCCATGCATTCATGTCAAAAGGTTTATTTCCAAGTTTCGGTGTCACTAATTTCTTCCAATGGTTTTTCCAAAAGGCAAAGAAGTAGGTTTAAATGGAAATAATAATATTATAATATCCAATATTATAATATTCTGGGTTACAAGTTGGTTTGAAGAAAAACGAAGGCCAAGGAGTTATAAAATTATAATTCCTCCACAAGAACCATGTGGTAGATTTTAAAGTCTAAGGTTTAAATTATTTAAATTTAAATATTTTAACCATAAGGTTAAAATTTAAATTTAAATCAATTAAGGTGCCAAAGTTTAATTTAAATTCAAATTAAATTCGAATTTCAAGGATCATCAATATTTTGAATATATGGCACATGGTATATAAAAGGGGGCAAGTTTTAATTTAAAAAATCATCCATGCGAATGTTATATTTCCCAAATAAAATCATGCGTTGTGATTGGAGAGGAAGAGATTCACATGTGCTTAAAGGCTTAAGAGGGCAAACAAAGGAATAAAGGCAAGTGGGAGTACAAACGTATGTCCAAAGCGTTGGGTAGCATAGTTGGAAATCAAGGGCTGCGCTAAGTCGTTTGTAGGTGCAAGGTCACATGTTCGATCCACATGATCATAATTTTTGCAAAGGGAGATGTCCATTTTTGGTTTGCACCGTTAGTGAAGGGAGAAAGGAAATTCGTGCACCCTTTATATTACGTGAGGGCACATAGCCTAGTTGGTGGGCGCGCTTTGTGTAGAGGCACTTGGAGAAGAAATATTGGATGTTCAAAACTTGCCAAGGCTTTTTGTTGGTGTATTAAAAGGCATGTGATCATATTATTATTTGCCAAGGTTGTGTTAATCCGAAAATTACATGGTGCAGAAATTAAAAATTATTTTTAATTTTTCCAAGGTTTTATTAAATCAAAAATTGCATAGTGGAAAAATTAAAATTGTGTCTATGAGTTAAAAAAATTTAAATATTTTATTTTAATTTTGATGGTTAGAATTTATAAAGGAGGAGAAATAAGGTGTAATTGAGATTTAATGTTTTGTATGGTAAAATATTTTGAGGGAAATATTTGAATGAAAATTTTGAGAAGGTTTTTGCTAACTAAAACAAGTTGGAGAAAATTTTGAGATTGGCAAAGAGGTTGATTGTGGTTGAGACAAGTTTTTGAGGTCAAAAATCCATCAAACAAAAGGCATGGGCACATATTCCTTGTGAGAGGAGTATTTTTGGATTGAGTAAAGTTGTAGTGAAAAGGTTTGTTTGATAAGCATTGTTGAGTGAGTTTTAATATACATGATTGGTGAATGGTTGTGAGAGCAATTAAGTGTGAAATTGAGAACTATCTTGAACTAGAATTTGTGGAAGATCATGAATATCATTGTTATGTGAATTTGGAGTTATCATGAGTCAAGTTTGAGCTCCATAGTGAGAATTTTTGGAAGCATTTTGAAACACATGGTTAGGGTTTGTAAGAAAGTTGTGTTGCATTGAGTGATTGGTTGAGAAAAGTTGATTGAACATAATTGATTAAAAGTGTTGGAATGATAGTTCAAGTTTTGTGAAACAAATTGTTCTTTATTCTGAATTGAGTTGAAGGAGAATTTGAAAGTGATTGAGTGTTTTGTGAATGTGAAACATATTGAGTCTCTAATAATTCTCTATATGTTTTTGTGGTTAAACAAGAGAGATTGGAAGTGATTGAGCATTGTTGTGAGTGTGAAACATATTGAGTCTCTTACCATTCTCTATATGTTTCTGTGGTTAAACAAAATTCTGAGTGACATTTGTTTGTGTGATTAAAGAGGTTCTATGAAAGATATTAAGTTGAGTTTTGTGAGTATGAAACATATTGAGTCTCTAACCATTCTCTATATGTTTATAAGGTTAAACAAGATTCTGAGTGAAACTTGTTTGAAGTGATTGAAAAAGTTTTCTAAAAGAGATTGAGTTGAGTTGTGCATGCAAATTTTGCAATTTATTTGAGTAGTCTTTTGTGAAAGCTTAAGGGTATATTTGTGTAAGATTTTGTGGATGCTTACAAGTAGATTTGAGACAAGTATTGGTGAATACTTGAGAGCATATTGGACAAGTTCTAGGGAGGACTTGTTAAGCAGATTTAAGACAAGTCTTGGTGAAGACTTGTTAAGCAGATTAGACAAGTTCTTGAGAGAACTTGTTGAGTAGATTTGAGGTAAGTCTTGGTGAAGACTTATGGATAAATTTGAGGTAAGTATTTGAGAAGACTTGAGAGAAGAATTGATTGATTTATTTGTTCAAGATTTGTGTTAAGGCTTGGGGCAGATCTAGAAGAGTTGACTTGTGATTGGATCAAGCTTTGTGTTAAGGCTTGAGGACAAATTTAAGATAGATATTGAGGAAATTTGTGCTAGACTGAAGGATTGTGTTTAGTGCAAATTTGAGAAAGAGATTGAGCAGATTTGTGCTAGATTGAAGGATTGTTTTTAGTATAAATTTGAGACAGAGGTTGAGCAGAGCTAAGAGCAAGATTTGGAGGTGATAGAGCAAATGATTGTAGTCTCTAGTGGATAGAGATCCATTAGCCAGGATAGTGAGGATAAAGGTCTTCTGAGTGAGGATAGAGTCTTCTATGGAGAGAGATCCACAAGCTAGTGTAGTGGAGGTAGTAGTCTTCTAGAGGATCACCAACTAGAGCAGAGGAGAAAGAAGTTCTCTTGTGGATAGAGATCCACAAACTTGATTAGGGTATTGGTATCTCCTTTGGACAGAGGTCCATAAGCATTGCAATAGGGAAGGATTCTCAAGAGATTTGTTGAGGAAATTTTAGTGAAATATTTTCTTTGTGGAGTAGTCCATATTGGGTGAACCATGTTAAATTGGTTTCTCTATTGTGTGTGGTGATTTGTGATGAGTGTCATCAAATCTTCATCATTTAATCATTATGTGTCAACCCAGGGTGGTGTCCAAGGTTATATACAAAAGTAGGGGTTAACAGAATGATTTTTAGTTCATTTAGATCATGGATTTATTCATGGAACATTTAGATATTGGGGTGTTTGGGGTCTCTTTTCTTGATCCTAAAAACTAAAACTAAACTCCTACTTATCGTTGCAGAATTGAAATTCACACTGTTGCAAAAAATAAAACTAAACTATTGCAAAGCTAAAAATAGCAGAATTTAATTGATAGGAAATTACTAAATTGAAATTGTAGCATTAACATTCAAACTGGTAAATAATGAAACTTTTTGAAATTTTAGAAAACAATGTCACTTTTTGAAATGGAAATAACATTCAAAAACTGATAAATAAAGTTGCACAATTTGTAACAAATTAGGCTAACAAGAAATTATGGAAATATTGCAAATTCTAAAATAAATTAGAAACAAAAAGTACTATGTTAAATTCTACCCTAGATGAGTTACCTACCATGCATTCAAATTCCACATTATCCTAATCACTAACCATATAAAAATTGTCAAATCTCTGCTGACCTGTTGCAACCAGAAATAGCAGAATTCTATCAGGTAAAAACCCTCCTCTGGACCTGGAAGTGGTCCTTTCTTCCTAAACCAAAAGAGGGCAAATAAAATTACTCTAAAATATTAAGTCTTCACACTCAACTTAGAATCAAACATGAATGTCAAATATTGCATCTTTATTTCATTCTCAACAACATGACAACAGTGTAGGGGAAGATCTACAGGCTACTGTGCTGCTGCAATACACAACTACAACACTTAAAATAGTTCTAACTCTGATCACTTATTCCTATATTATTCTATATGCTCAACCAAATGGGAGCATTTTACTTATACAATTAGGGTACAACATTGATAAGGTTTTGTGCTACCATGTAGGAATGTTACAACTGTTACATGACTGTTTCCTAGAATGTAGGGATTAGGTCTATTATCTCTTATCCATTCCATATTTTGGGATTAATCCATTGAGGGACAGGTGTTGGAAAATATAGGGATATATATAAAATAGTTGCAACCATCTTTTACCACCCTCTATTGCAATTAAAGGTGCTTTTGACCCAAACTATTGCTTTTGTGCTTATTCCAGAGCTGCTTTGGAATATCAGGCAACATAATAGAGTTTATATTAATTCATGCTCCAAAAGCAAATGATAATAGTTGTGATAGAAAAAATAGTCTCCATAAGTGTCTAGAAGACTGATTCCATATTTTGCATGAGCTGGAGTGGACAAATTCCAAGCCATGTTGTATATGTACAGCTGGCTAGAATTTGTATGGAAAAGTTCCTATTTTTTGCATAGTCAAACTGTTGACAAAGTTTTGGTGCCTTTTGGTTATTTAAAATGGTTTAAACGGTGGGGAAATCTTATGAAAGAAGCACAAAACCAAATATATAGCAACACCTTAATATTACAACATTAACTTAATGCAAAATATACTAAATAATACAACTGAAACATACTATAAAATATAGAAAAATAGTCAAAATAGGATATATGCACTTTAAAATTTATAACATGTAAACATCAATACATAATGCATTCTATCACTATAATGAGAATCAAAACATAACATAAGGTGTTCAAAAGTGTTTATAATTTATCAAAACTAGTCCATGGATGAGGCATTTGCAGGCCTCATAATTTTCCCCCCAACCTATTTTAATGCATGTCCTCATGCATTATGTTCAGCCACAATAGCACATAGATCTACATCCAGATTCTATTCTTCATAACTCAACTTTGGTCTTGGAACCTTATAATATCCTCTAATTTCTTGTAATTTCTTAAGCCATTCCTAGAAATTCTCATCTAATTGGGGATCACTATCAAAGAAATAAGAAACTAGAGTTATCACATTTGGTAGCCTATACCTCAAACCTACCCAGTGATCCTGTAGCTTGTGGATAACCTGTACTATGCCTTATTCTCTCCTTATGGACCATAATAAATTGTTAGGTGAGATAGGTTCCCTATTCTGAAGTGATATTGAAAATTCTCCCCACTTGCTTTTACAAGCTGAGAGAGCATTACCAAAATGTTGATTACAAAAGACCTAAAAATTCTTGATACAATCAATAATATTGCTCTTATATACTTCTCTGATTTTCTATTCTTTCATCATAGTAAAATGCTGATTGATGGACTCCCTGTAATTAGTATGGGTACTTCTGATCAGTAACTCAGCTGTTAACTACATTTCCTTGCTTGACTTTTGCTCCTCCTCCCAATAAATCTGATTTTGTACTAAAGATATAAAGGTTATCAGCTGAATATATCCTATAAATATGTGTGGCAATAAGATTTCATTTTTAGGTAAGAAGAAGTTATGCAAAAATAGTTCACAAAGTAGATTCCTATGTTTCTCTAGACTATGCAAATATGTTTCCACAAATTCTTCAACAGTGTCCAGTTTATATGGAAGTTTGGAAATAATTCTCATTAATTGCCAACGGAGGTATTTTTCCTTTAAGATTAGAGTATAAAACCTTGCAGGCCTTCTGCACTAAACTAAGTACTCTGCAATTTGGCACATATCTTGTATTTGTTCCTGTAACTTAGTTATATTTGCAGTTTGGGCTTCTAGCTTCTGCTTCAAAGGTTTTAAGGCTGAAATTTATGCGTCCATATGTTGACACTGCAACATCCAATGTGCTATGTCCTCATTATATTTTTTCATTGTAATTGTTTGTGGGGGCCTTATAACTGATTGTATTTTTGGAGGCAAGTCCACTTGTATACCAAATTCTAATGTGTTAATAGTGAATAAATCTACTTACACTCCAATTTTTGTTGTTTCAAATTGAGGTGATTCAGTTGTAATTAATTCAAAAAATAGTTGAGGAGATTGTATATTTACCTGTTCTTACACTTCCTCCTATTCATTGGCCTCCTCAACTGCTTGTATTGTTTGTGCCCCCTACTGTGAATTTTTAGAATATTCTGCAGAGGTTTATGAATCTGTCATGCTGAAATCCTGCTGGAAAATTTGGGTTGTTGTTTCTTTTATTTCCACTCCTCTAATGGGTGATTCTTCCTTAGGTAAGGCCAATTCTCTATGATCTTCTGCTAATTTTAATAGAATTCTGGCCAATTCATCCTCAGAACTAGTTTTTGTAGACTGTTGCTCCAAAGTGGACAATCGAGCCCTTAGTTTATTCACCTCAACTTGCAAATTATCAATAAGCTTATATTTCTCTATGAAAGAGGCTTCATGTTGTTCAATCCAACCCATTTGTATTTTAATTACACTTCTAGAAGCATGTAACTAGGTTTTTATATCAGACTCTTCCTCTTTTCTTATTGATTCTTTTCCAGAATCAGAATCTTTAGAGTCTGAATAGTCAACAAGTGAGACTGTAGGTATTTCTATATTTGTAACTATTGTATCTACATCCAATTATTCTATGTCCATATATACTTCCTTTGATATCTCTTCTATAAATTGTTCTACAAGAAATTCCTGCCCTTGTTCTGTATTTAACTACTAAAATAGTGGTGTAGCTTCTTCATCCATTATTTCTTCTGTTACTTTTTGTTTTTGAAGTCTGGAAGACCTTCGTAACCCCATAGGAGCTTGTTTAACCTTTTTAAATAACTCTAGAACAAATTTTGATGATTCTGGAGCAGAACCTGCTTTAGGAATTTCTTTCCCTATTTGCATTTCTTTACTTGAACTACCAGACTGGTCGACAGGTTGTGTTCGACAAATAGTTACATTATCAAAAAATGTAACTTTCCTTATTTTTCCCATGGGATTAGACTTGGACCATTTTCCCCTTTGTTTCCTAGTCCTAGAGGATTGAGGTCCTTGTGGTGAGGAGGGGATTCCATTTTCATAGGATTTAGTTTTAATTTTAGGTTCAGATCTTGTAATTTCTGCTTCATCTTTAGATTCACCTTTTGCCTCTCCTTCAGATTCAGGGCTTTCACTCTCTAATTCATTCCAAGAAGAAAATAACCGTTCAAAACTCCTAGGGTTTCCTTTGAAGTGATGCTTGTAGATGAGCTTGATGAGCCCATGGTGTTTGGGAGTGCCCCTTCCTTGTTGGTATTTTCTAGCAATATTGCTAAATTCTTGATGAAGATATAAGGGTAGATTTATCTTGACCTCTGGGTTTGAATGACCATGCCATAGATGATTCAAAATTTTGATATGATGCCCAAATAGAATAGGAAATTGTCCATCACAGGTTAAAAACCTAATAACCCACACAACTACTTCATTCCAGGGAGGTGGTAGACTAGACCGTTTAACCCCTTTACAAACATTTTTGCTCATTAAAAATTCAATTGGCCTATCCCCTTCTCTAAATTGATTGACAATTTCTACCAGGGCATTCTTTCCTTTTTTTATAATTTGGACCCCTTGCAAAGGCATTTCAGTAATAGAACTAAGAATTTTTGGAGTTACCTGGATTGTCATACCGCTAATATGGACTTGGTTATTTCTAAACATTCAAGCGAATTCGGCTGCCAACCCTTCAGAGTGTCCATGGAATTTTTGTAGAAACAACATAAACCCTTCCTCCGTGAAGATACATAGAAATTTAGGATCTCTCTGTAGGCAATCTATATTTTCTGGCTCAATCCGATTCTTCTTACCCTCCATTTTTAAATTTTCTATGTTCTCTCTTCTTAGTGTCGAAACAACAACGTTGTGCCTGAGTTTAGATCAAATTATTTGTAGTTGCAGGGCAAAAATGGATTTTGGGCTATGGAATTAAAATTTTACAGTGCCAAAAAAATACTTTAGAACGTGTTGAAGCATTTGAAAAATCAAATTTCTCCTTTATGTATCACGTGGCAGATTTCTATTTCTCTGAGGGAACGTGATCCATTGCATTTGATTAAATGATTATGATGCATTGACGTGGCAGTCATCTGTTTGTTGCATCATGTACCATGTACAGAGCTTTCCTTTTCAAGAAGTCCTTGTGAAGTGTGCCAAATATTTTTGCTTATCACAAAATGTACGATGATTCCCAACACCTCTATTCCCATCATTGTGTTGGAAACCTACGTCTTAAAATTTGTGCCATAATTTTTCCTTACTTCAAACAATAGGAATTGGATTATGATGCAACATGTCATTTCATTTTTATCTTTATTCTTTCCAAATTTTTTTCTTCAAGGTTTGAACAATTTGTATTCCGAAGCACACCCATTTTTATGCTATAGCCACTTTTGTTAAAACAATAGTTTTTCATTCCAGAGCTTCCATCATTCTGAAGTTGAATAGAAATCTTATTTCGGAGCATTATCATGCTGAAGCATTTGAAGGTAAAAAATTTTCTACTGTTTTCACAACTTCCATTGACTATATGGATAATTTTTTTTTTTAAAATAACCTTATGTATGCCTCATATACTAACTAAGTATATTATGCACCACATACTTGATATCAACAATGTTCTAAAATGAGAAAGGGACATACATGATATAACCATTTATCTACAATTGTACAGTGGCTATTTCTGCTAATTCTCTATTGGCTCCTCTACTGACTAAGAAGGTTGCAATATGAAAACAGGTGAAACAAAGGTGAGAATGAATGGAATGGTAAATAGTGAAAATGAATGGAATGGTAAATAGTGAAACAATGGTGAGAATGAATGGAATGGTGGCAGGTCCGTGAGGCAAACATGCTGGAAAAAATGATTTTCATGTAAGCCCAATTCAGATGCACCTCAAAGAGGTTTTCACATTATGAATTATTATTATTATTTTATATATATATATTTATTTTTATATATATATTGGTTCATGTCACTTGATTGAGTCCATCTTGGAAGAAGTGGTTTCTTCCAATATTGATACATCCAAGTTTCCTACTTTCTTGAGAAACTCCTCCTTGGTTAACGGTTTGTGGTATATCCGAAGACGATGACCATTAACCACAATTTTCCTTCTTGAATCATCTATTGGTTAAGGACGTACAACTCCATTTGCAAATACTTCCTCAATCTAATATGGTCCAAGCCACCTAGTCTACAATTTTCTAGGATAGTCTTTATAATGTGAGTCAAACAACAAAGCCCAATCGCCTTGCTGAAACTTCCTTTGCTGAATGTGACTATCATGCCACAATTTTTGATGTGCTTGGATCAGCTTAGTCTGGTGCAATGCATCCCTCCATAGCTCATCCAATGCATTGAGCTACAGAATTCGGTCTATTTATGCCAGTGACAAATTAATACTAACTTCTAAAGTAGTTCGAAGAGTTAGTAATTCAAAATCAATAGGCAAAAGAGGCTTTTTGCCATAAATCAATTCATAGGGAGTAAACCAGTAGTGGATTTCCAAGTGGTGTTATAAGCCCAAATTGCTTCAGGTAATTTCTCCACCCAATTCCTCCTATGGGCTGCTATAATTTTGGCTAAGATCCTCTCTAATTCCCTATTTGTCACTTCAACTTGGCCATTGGCTTGCGGATGGTAAGGTGAGGATTTTCGGTGTTTGATTTCATACAGCTTTGTAAAGGCTTCAAAATTTTTTAAGGTAAACTGAGGTCCCTGATGTAATGTCCCAAAAATAAATATTTTTTGTAAATGTATCCTACACTTAATTATAAAAGTGAAAAAGGGGTTCATGTGACTAGGAGACATAACTTAAGTTGTGTTTATTTATGTTTTATGTTTTTATGTTGTAATAAGGTACTTTAAGTGATTTTAGGGTTGGGAGATATCAACTCCAAATTAGAACCTCACCCTATATAAGGGAGTGATGCGTCCCATTTTTGGCATGTTATGTTGATATCAGAATTGAATATTGAAACCCTAGAGGTTCCATGAGTTGAGATTGCAGGTCTTGCTCATTCCCATAGTGCATTGGAGGTGCATGGTTGGGGTCTTGGCAATATCATTACAGGTGTTATTGCCCTAAAATATCAAAAATACAAAAAGAGGCATCTTTGAGGAGTTCATGGCATTTTTGGGAGCATTTGTGTCATGTTTTTCATATCTGTTGGTAGCCCCAAACCCTACGCTTGTATTTGGGATCATTTTTTAGGAGTTTTTGCATCTGTTCAGCCTTGGGGTTAGTTCGTCCCACTTGTGGGAGTTTGTATCTGCATTTTGAGTTCCTTGAGGACCCATTTGTCCATTCTAGTTGTTATATTGGTTTGGCAATATTTAATATATGATACTGGTTGATTTCTCCTCATACTTGTGTTATTTTATGAGCAATTTTTGAGTTATTTCCTTGTTGTACTTAATTTTTGCATTTTCATAGTAAGGGTTTGTTGTTCCTAAAAAAGGGACATTACAAGTGGAATCAGAGCTGGAATCTTGCCAGCCTATGATTCATGGTGATAAGCGTGTTTCTATGGTGAAAATTTATGCCCTAGTGAAAATCGTAGATCTTTAGGGGATTCACAAATTTTTAGGGATTTTTTTTAGAAAATAAAAATTGCAAATTTGGATACCCTTTTGACCAATTTGCAGTTCTATGGTTTCAAAATTTATTTTTGGTGGTCAGAATTTTTAGATTTCCATATTTTTAGGGTTTGATAGGGTTTTATGCATCGTCCTCCTATTCATTAGTATTTTACTAGGAGAAACAAACTTGCTTTGGAAATGTCAAACATGGAAGAGGTTGAGGAGCCCCAAAGGCCAGTTGATAGGACTGAGAAAAAAATTGATGCCCTACTTGACATGCTGCAAAGAATGGTGTCCTTACAAGAGACAAATCAACAAGAATTGAGGGCAGCTTTGGGCAACCCAAATGGCATAAGGAGGGAAGGAGAAATGGGAGGCAACAACAATGGGCATGAGTCATCATCTAACTCACATCCTCCCTTGCCTAGGCCGTTCAAGCCTATGTTCCTTGTTCCACCACCTCCACTAGAGGAAAATGAGGTAACTGATGAATTAAATGAATGTTTTGTTACTTATAGTAATAAATCTGAGGGTTTTAGGGCAACAATTTCTTTTGATAAATATTTGAAGATTGTGGGTAAATCTATTTTGAAGGCTAAAAAAGAGAAAAAGAAGCCCTTTTTGCATCAAAAGGTGACCATTCCCTCATTTAATGGTCAAGATGGTCTTACAGCTAGGGCATGGCTTCAAAAATTATAGACTTATTTTACCTTGGAGCCTATTTCTGAAGCTGATGTAGTTCAGATTGCTACACTCCACCTTGAGGTTAGTGCTTACTCATGGTGGCATCATGGGTTAGTAACCCTAGGGCATGGTGATATTGATACATTTGATGAATTTTGTACCAGGGTTTTGAAAATGTTTGAAAGGAGGAATGTGGAAGAGTATTTCAAGGAGCTTGCCACTTTGAAGCAAACTTCATCCATTCATGCCTATGTGGAGGAGTTTGAACAACTTTCAGTTCAGGTACAAAATATTTCACCCAAGAGGGTAATTTTTATTTTTATGGATGGTTTGTTGGAACCCGTAAAGGGATTAGTTAAAGCTTTTGAACCAACCACTCTTGAAGATGCCATTAAGAGATATTTAAGATTAGAATTTGTTTTACCTCCTAGACATAAATATTTTGCACATAATCCACCTGCTAGACCACCTTTTGCAGCCAAAAAAATAGTTTTTGGATAGCAGTATGGGTAGTAAGGAAACCTCATGCAGCAAGGTGGAAATGAGAGAAATTTTTATGGTAGGAATCCAATGCATGGAGAAGGTTTTAGATATGGTTTTTAGCCACCTAATAAGCCCCCAAATGGCCCACGTTTGACACAAGAAGAGAAATATGATCTAAGGAAACAAAACAAGTGTTTCATTTGCAAGTCTCCTTGGTAAAGAGGTCATAAATGCAGAGAAGGAGGTAAGAAAATCATTGAATTACATTATGATTATGATTCTGATAATCCTAATTTTTATGAGGTAGATGAGATACCCTTGGAAGAGGAAGCACAAAGGGAGTATGAGGAAGTTCCTGAAGGTTCCCTAGCCACTTTAAGTGGGCTGAATCAGTTTCGCACTATTAAGGTACCAGGTAGATCTTTTGATGAAAAGGTTATTGTTTTAATAGATGGTGGTTCTACTTACAATTTTGTTGATGAGAAGTTTGCCACTAGAAAGAATCTTCCTATAGCTATCATTCCTGGTTTTAGTGTTGCTATTGGCAATGGTGATCTTATCACATGCAATAAAGTGGTAAGAAACATAAAATTAATTTTGGCAACATGGAAGTAGATGAGCAATTCTTTGTTTTTCCCTTAGGAGGTATTCCACATATGGTTTTGGGTGTGCAATGGTTGTATTCACTTGGTGATTATGTTACTAATTATCAAAAATTAGAACTAAAATTTGTGCTTGAAGGGAAATATGTGGTGTTGCAAGGAATCAAGGAAAATGGGTCAAAATATTCTTGCAAAATTTTGGAGGTTTCATACAAAAGAATGGAGAAGATGATAAGGCATAAGGACGTTGAGTGGGCAGCTATAATTTTCAGTTCAAAAGGGAAAAAATCATCCACCTATCATCCTCAAATTCAAGGTTTACTGTAAAAACATCTTAAGGTATTTTCTGACCTACCTAAAGTTTTGCCACCTAGTAGAGGTTTTCAGCGTGTTATTGAATTGGAAGTAAATAGTAAACCTATCATAATTAAACCTTATAGGCATCCCAAGGTTTTCAAATATGATATTGAAAAGACCATTGTTGATTTACTTGAGAGTGGGCACATTATTTGTAAATATGGGGTGAAGGTTGATCAAACTAAAGTTTCAGTTGTACAAAGATGGCCTATACCATCCAACCTAACGAAATTGAGGGGTTTTGTGGGTTTATGCAGTTACTACAAGAGGTTCATTAAGGGGTTTTCTTCTTTGGCTACCCCCCTTACTGAATTAACTAAGAAAGGGGACTTTTCATGGTCCAATGAGGCTCTTTTAGCTTTTCTAAAGCTGAAATATGTAATGACTTCCACTCCTTTACTTGCTATTCCTGATTTTTCTATTGCTTTTACTATTGCTTGTGATGCTTCAGGTGTTGGAGTTGGAGCTGTAATTATGCAACAAGGATGCCCCATTGCTTATGAGAGTAGAAAGCTCTCAAATGTGGAGAAAAATTTCAGCATCTATGATAAAGATATGCTAGCTATCATGCATGCCTTGACCAAATTCAAGCAATACTTAGGGTGTGGCAAGTTTGTGGTCAAAACTAATCATAATAGTTTGAAATACTTCTTGGGGCAAGTTGAAATGAATGAAAGACAATAGAAATGGGTAACAAAGTTGCAATCATATGATTTTGAAATTGATTTTGTAAAGGGTAAGAAGAATTTAGTTGCTGATGCACTTTCTAGGCACCCTACTTTTCATTCTCTTTCCATTATTTCTACTGATTGGAAGGTGAAAATTATGGATGAATATGCAAAGAATGATTTTTGTTCTAAAATAATAAATGGGCATGTTGAAGATGATAGGTTCAGCCATAAAGAAGGACTAATTTTTTGCAAGGGAATAGTGTTTTTAGTACCTGAATCGAAGCTGAAACAAACTTTAATTACAACCATGCATGATGCTCCACTTGTAGGCCATACAGGTTTCTACAAGACTTACAAACAGGTTGGAGACAAATTCTATTGGAAGGGTTTGAAAAGGGATGCCTTCTTACATGTTCAGGAATGTGTTATTTGCCAAGAAAACAAGGGGGAACATGAATTTGTAGCTGGTTTACTTCAGCCACTTCCTATTCCCAATCGGAAATGGGAAAGTATCTCCATGGACTTCATTACTGGTTTGCCCAAGGTATACATGAAGGATTGTATATTTGTTGTTGTTGATAGATTAACAAAATTTGCTCATTTCTATGCCATTTCAACAATTTGTACAACCATACAAGTTGCTGATTTGTTTTTTAAAGAAGTTTTCAGATTGCATGGTTTACCTAAATCCATTGTGAGTGATAGGGATAGCAAATTTTGAGCATGTTTTGGCAAGAATTGTTTAAGCTATGTGGTACTAAATTGAATCCTAGTACTAGCTACCATCCCCAAACTGATGGGCAAAATGAAATTGTTAACAAATGGCTTGAAGGATATTTGAGAAATTATGTTTCGGGTCAACAAAAGGCATGGGTTAAATGGCTGCACCTTGGTGAATATTGCTACAATTCTACTTATCATATGTCCATAAAAATATCTCCATTCAAAGCACTTTATGGTTATTATGCCCCACACTTTTCAGATATGATTTTTGGTGATTCAAAGGTCCAAAAAGCTAGAGACTTTGCAGCAGAAAATCAAGATATTCTTAATGCTTTGAAGGACAATATTCTTATGGCACAAAATCAGCAGAATAAGTATGCAGATCAATAGCGTAGTGAGTGCTCATTTGAGGTGGGAAACTTGGTTTAAGTTAGGTTGCAGCCCTACAAACAGTCTACATTGAAAAGAAGTGGAGCAGAAAAACTCAAACCCAAATTTTATGGACCTTACAAGGTGTTGAGTAAGGTTGGATAGGTTGCATATGCTTTGGAACTTCCAAGTGGAAGTAAAATACATAATGTATTCCATGTTTCTTGTTTGAATAAGGCCTTGGGCCAACATATTCAACCATATTCAGATTTTCCACCCCTTGATGATGAAGGAAAGCTCATTCTTGAATCTGAATTGATCCTTGAGACAAGGGAGAGAAAGCTTAGGAGTAGGACTGTCAAAGAATATCTTGTGAAGTGGAAGGACTTTCCTATGGAGGATGCTACTTGGGAAGGTGCAAAAATTTTAGATGCTCCAGATTTGACTTTGCTTGAGGATAAGCAATTTAAGGAAGGTGGACTTGTAATGTCCCAAAAATGAATATTTTTTGTAAATGTCTCATACACTTAATTATAAAAGTGAAAAAGGGGTTCATGTGACTAGGAGACATAACTTAAGTTGTGTTTATTTATGTTTTATGTTTTTATGTTGTAATAAGGCACTTTAAGTGATTTTAGGGTTGGGAGATGTCAACTCCAAATTAGAACCTCACCCTATATAAAGGAGTGAGACGTCCCATTTTGGGCATTATTGTTGATATCAGAAATGAATATTGAAACCCTAGAGGTTCCATGAGTTGAGATTGCAGGTCTTAATCATTCCCATAGTGCATTGGAGGTGCATGGTTGGGGTCTTGGCAATATCATTGCAGGTGTTATTGCCCTAAAATATCAAAAATACAAAAAGAGGCATCTTTGAGGAGTTTGTGGCATTTTTTGGAGCATTTGTGTCATGTGTTTCAGATTTTTTGGCAGCCCCAAACCCTACGCTTGTATTTGGGGTCATTTTTGAGGAGTTTTTGCATGTGTTCAGCCTTGGGGTTAGTTCATCCCACTTGTGGGAGTTTGTATCTGCATTTTGAGTTCCTTGAGGACCCATTTGTCCATTCTAGTTGTTATATTGGTTTGGAAATATTTAATATATGATACTGGCTGATTTATATTTCCTTGTTGTACTTATTTTTTGCATTTTCGTAGTAAGGGTTTGTTGTTCCTAAAAAAGGGACATTACACCTGATCAATGGTGATAGAATGTGGGGCTCCAAATCATAGAAATATTTGTGAATATAGGAAATCAACAACTTTCTCTTCTCGAGCATGCTTAAAAGCACGGGCTTCTACCCACTTGGTTACATAATCAATACATACCAAGATATGCACTTTCCCTTGGGAAGGTGGATCAATGGGTCCTAAAAAATCTAGGCTCCACCTTTCAAATGGTTTTGTACCTAATTGAGGTTGTAAAGGCATTTCACTAGTAAAAGTAGGCTTACCCATGCTTTGGCATGCATCACAATTTTTTAAAATACCTTTTGACATCTTTGTGCAAGGATGGCCAGTAGTAACCAGTACCCAAAATCTTTTGAATGATACTTTTCACTGAATAATGCCCTCCTGATGTTTCATCATGACATGCTCGTAGGATGTCATATACCTCATCCTTGCAAACACACCTACGTAAAACATGGTCAGGATTGCATTAAACAATAAACCTCCTATCCATTCAAAAGAAGAATTTTGCTTGATCAACTGTTTCTTTTGTTTAGGAGTAAAGTGAAGAGGAATCTTCTCTGTAGCTAAATAATTAGCTATATTTGCAAACCATGGATATTGTACAAAAATAACAAATAATTTCTCATCAAGAAATGCATCCTCAACCAATTCCTTCGTATCTGCATTTGAAAATCTTGACAAGAAATCTACCACTACATTAGACTTCCCTGGTTTATTGACTATAGTAATATCAAATTCCTACAATAGTATTAACCAACGAATAATTCGTGCACTAACCAAGGGTTTATTCATCAAATAATTTATAGTATCATGGTTTGTGTGGATGAATATGGTATATCCGGTGATATAGTGTCAAAATTTTTTAATAGCATACACCACAGCTAAAAATTCCTTCTCGGTTGTGGTATAATTCTTTTTAGCTCCAGTAATTTTTTTACTAATGTAGTATATGGCATAGTGTTGTCCATATTCAATCCGCCCTAATGCAACTCCAATAACAATATTGGAAGCATCAGTTTGAATATGGAAGGGTAACTCCCAATTAGAACCTTTCAATACAGGCGAAGTTAAATTTTCCTTTAAAACTTCAAAGAACTATTGACACCCAATAGACAAAACAAATTTAGAATTCTTTTTTAACAATGTGAACATTGGATTAGCAATGGTACTGAAATTAGCAATAAATCTACGATAAAAGCCAATATGTCCTAAGAAAATACGGACATCAGTTTGAGTTTTTGGAGGAGGAAGGTTCTTGATGACCTCTACCTTTTTAGGATCAACTTTAATTCCATAAGCAGAAATATGATGTCCAAGAAAAATTCCTTCTTCCATCATCAAGAAACATTTATCAAGATTCAAAGACAAATAATATGTTTCATAGCGTATTAAAACTTTTTCAAGTTGTTCTAAAGTATATTCAAATGTATCTCCAAACACTGTGAAGTCATCCATATAAATCTCTACACTTTCATTTGTTAGATCAAAAAAGATAGCCAAAATAGCTCTCTGAAATGTTGTTGGTGCATTGCACAAACTAGAGGGTAATACTTTGTAAGCAAATGTTCCCCAAGAACATGTGAAAGTTGTCTTTTCCTGGTATTCTGGTGTAATATGGATCTGATTATAACCACTAAAACCATCAAGGAAACAAAAAAAAATCTTACCAGCAAGGGTGTCCAACACTTGGTCTATAAATGGTAATGGAAAGTGATCTTTATGTGTGACCTTATTCAATTCCCTATAGTCCACACATACTCTCATATTCCCATTTTTCTTTGGAACAATGACCAATGGTGAAACCCACCTACTGTTTAAAATTGGATAAATGAATCCTACATCCAATAATTTTTCAATTTCTTCCTTAACAATATCCTTTAGAGTGGAATTCAGATGCCTTTGTGGTTGTCTTACTGGTTTGAAATCTTCAATGTATATCCTATGTGTTCACACATCAGGGTGAATTCCATTTATGTCATTATAACTCCAAGCAAAAGCTTGAACATGTCTCTGTAAAACAAAAAATAATTTGGCTTCTTGCTCATTAGTCAACCAACTATTAATGTTCAAAAAATTTCTTGGTTGTATCTCAATTTGCTTAATCCCTGGATAAACAGAGTTGAAAACCTCATATTTATTGATTAAATTATTTAAGGGACAATGATGTGGCTGTAGAGTATGAAATACTCTTGATTCTAGTGTAAATATGATACCTGATGGGATCATTTGCATAGGACAGTTGAAAGAAGTCAGAAGATGATGATGCCATCCATGTGGTAATGTGAAGGAGCTTTCTTGTAGTGGAATAGATGATAGAAGTTCAGCAGTTTGTTCTTCATATTTCCATAACAAACGATGGAAAAGAATTTGATCATTTCCTAAGGCCTTCTTCTTGCAATGTTTTCACCAAAATTGTTTCATGTTCAAAGATTTCTCTGTCAGGTGAATTAAGTTCTTCAATATGTTATTTTACTACAATGGTGGCCAAGGTGACAATAGTTTCTTGTTATTCATCAGAATAAGGATACCATATCTATCCAAAAAATTTAGTTGAAGGTTGGGCTGGTGGATACAAGGAAATATTTTTCAGGTCTACACCATTTGAAATGGTCATCTCACCTAACCTGTAGTCTATAAATGTAGATGTAGTGGCAAGCTAAGGTCATCCTAGAATAATAGGATAACCATTAGCTGAGTTTATAGGCTTCAAAACTAAGAAATCTACAGGGTATTCCCAAGAAGACAATTCAATGGCAACATCCTCCAAAATTCCTTTCGGTTTAACCACTGACCTATTTGCTATTTCCAAAATTGTGGTAGTAGGACTAAGGTTATTGAGCTGCAATTTCTGCATGGTTTCCTTAGTCATCACATTGATTGCAACTCCTAAATTGATAAGTACATTTGGAATTTGAACTAACCCAACAATAATTGTAACTATTGGACTCCCTTGATCACCATATTTAGGGGGTACTAGTTTTCCAGAAAGTAGGTCAGCCAACTTACCTTCTACTTGTACAATCTTAGGAAAGGCTTTCTTCTTCCTGTTAGGTTTTCTAATACACAGCTCCTGAATGGTTTTCCTAATCATAGGTACATCCTTTATTGCCTGCAACAAAGAGAGTGAGATAGACATTTTCCTCAATTCTATGATTAATTTTGATTTAGAAGCAGTGATAGTGTGGTCAAACCTTTCAGGATACGGTAGGTCTATCGAGGCAGGTTCAATTTTTCCTTGTAAACTTTCTATTTTTTCTCTTTTTTCTCTGTTTGTGGTTTTTTTGGACTTGAAAATTCTTGTTTTCCATAAAATTCTTCAATAGTGGGTGGTGCAGGGTTAGGTAAAATCTTCCTTGAATGTAATTGGATGTTACTACAGTTAAGGACATGGACTACAATAGTCTCTTCAAACTCAGCTCCATAAACAGGGGTTGCTTGTCTGTTGTTATTGGGGTTAGCCATAGGATAAGCTGGAAGTGGAGGTTGCTTAACTGGATGTGTTTGCTGTGGTTAAAATCTTCCCTAAAATTTTTGATTAGGTGCTGGCAGTAAGTGTTGATTTGGTGATTGATACCTCTGCTGCCCTTGATAGGATGGGTATTGTGGCCCCCATCTTTGCCTTGACTAATTTTGTACCCAAGATGGATTAATTGGATGCCACGGCTGATTCCAACCAGAATGTGACCAATCTTGAGGTGCTTCCCAAGATTGATTCCAAGTTTTGGGAGGAGGTTTGGTATACGCCCATGGCATATTCAAAGGATTCTATCCCCAATTTGAAGAAAAATGAGGAGTATTTTGGTTTTGTATGAAGTTACCTCCTGGCATTTTCCCAATAGCATGAAGTTCTTCAAATTGGGTTTCTAAAACACTCTAAATATGGGGTAAAAGGTGACATTTATCAATTTTATGCTTCTTTGAGAAAATGCTACAAATTGCTAAAATCGAATTCTTGTCCAAAGGACAATCTTACAGAGCATGGTTATTTTTGCACCTAGGACAATAGATAGACATGGGTGGTGAAGAATTGGCTCTTATATTCCTTTCTCCTAAAGCAGTGTTTAGTTGAAAAAGTATATCAGTTTTCATATTAGCCATTTCCTCCATCAAATATTTTATATCAGTATTACCAAGATTTATTTTCCTTTTTATTTTCTTGGTGCGGGAATAATTTCTACACAACTCTATAATATCATTAATATCAAGCTATTTTATATCTCCTTTTCCCATTAAATCTAATACTTCTCTAGAATCATCTTGCAAAACTCTCAGAAATATTGTTTTTAATAAGTTAGTTTCAAAGGACCACATCTCTTTTGGATAAAGGTAAATCTATCAAGATAATCCTCTAATTTTTCATCCTCTTCTTGTCTTATCTGAAATAACTTATCCTTCCTATTTCTCACTCTACAATACTCCTGATACTTATCCAAAAATGCAGTTTCCATTTGATCCCAAGTGTGGATTGAATCTACTTCAAAGCTCATAAACCACCGTAAGGCTACATATTTGAGTGTAGAGGAAAATAACTTCAATTTTTGGTTATCGTTGACATAGTCATAAGTCTGACACAAGACCTTGAATTCAAACAGAAATTGATCAAGATATTAAAAAACAACTCCCCTAAATATTGGCAATACTGAGGGTGCAATTATTTTCATAGGATCATTCTAAGTAGGATTCAGACAAATAGGGTATTCAAAAGTTCTAACAAGAGGATTTTCAGCATCATGACCAATAATATCCCTATCATGTTCTCCTTGTTCTGCCATAGGTGCTTCCTTAGCTTTAATTTATTCAACTGGTTCAGATGGATCAGCCATATGGGTATGTGCAAGTGCCTCTAATATCTCTTATTGCAAATATCCTACAATTTTAGTTGATGAAGAAGATGATTCTCTTTTAAGTCCTTTAGGAAGTTCATACACAGATAGATCTTCACCTGATCGTGAAGAACACCTTGGTGGAAAATATCCAGTTCTGATAAATCTTCCTCTTTTGTCTCTTGGCCTATGCATTCATGCCTATTTACTAAATAAAATAAATCTCAAGTTTCCAAAAACTGTTTCCTAAAATAGGAAAATTTCTAGACTGCTAGACCTCTCCTAAAAACACCTAAGTGTCCCCGAAAATGACACCAAAAATGATGAGTGTCATCAAATCTTCATCATTTAATCACTGTGTCAATCTAGGGCGGTATCCAATGCTATATACTAAAGTAGGGGTTAATAGACTAATTTTTAGTTCATTTAGATCATGGATTTATTCATGGAATAGTTAGAGATTGGGGTGTTTGGGGTCTCCTTTCTTACTCCTAAAAACTAAAACTAAACTCCTACTTATCCTTGCAGAATTGAAATTCACACTGTTGCAGAAAAATAAAACTAAACTATTGCAAAGTTGAAAATAGCAGAATTTAATTGATAGGAAATTACTAAATTGAAATTATAGCATTAACTTTCAAACTAGTAAATAATGAAACTTTCTGAAATTGTAGAAAACAATGTCACTTTATGAAATGGAAATAACATTCAAAAACTGATAAATAAAGTTGCACAATTTGTAACAAATTAGGCTAACAAGAAATTATGGAAATATTGCAAATTCTGAAACAAATTAGAAATAGAAAGTATTGTGTTAAATTCTACCCTATATGAGTTACCTACCATGCATTCAAATACCACATTATCCTAATCACTAACCATGGAAAAACTGTCAGATCTTTGCTGACCTGCTGCAGCCAAAAATAGCAAAATTTTGTCAGGTAAAAACCCTCCTCTAGACCTGGAAGTGGCCCTTTCTTCTTGAATAAAAAGAGGGCAAATAAACTTGCTCTAAACTATTAAGTCTTCACACTCAACTCAGAAGCAAACATGAATATCAAATATTGCATCTTTATTTCATTCTCAACAATATGACAACAGTGTAGGGGAAGATCTACAGGCTACTGTGCTACTGTAATATACAGTTACAATTACAACACTTAAAACAGTTCTAACTCTTATCACTTATTTCATATATTCTTCTATATGCTCAACCAAATGGGAGCATTTTATTTATACAAGTAGGGTACAACATTGATAAGGTTTTGTGCTGCCATGTAGGAATGTTACAACTGTTATAGGATTGTTTCCTAGAATGCAGGGATCAGGTCTATTATCTCTTATCCATTCCATCTGTTGGGATTCATCCATTGAGGTACAAGTGTTGGATAAGATAGGGATATCCCTAAAACAACTGCAACCACCATTTACCACCCTTTGTTGCAATTAAAGGCACCTTTGACCCAAACTATTGCTTTTGTGCTTATTTTGGAGCTGCTCCGAAATATCATGCAGTAGAATAGTGTTTATATTAATTCATGCTCCAAAGCGCATGAGAATAGTTGTGATGGTGAAAATAGTCTCCATAAGTGCCCAGAAGTCTGATTCCATATTTTGCATGAGATGGAGTAGACAAATTCCAAGCCATGCTATATATGTACAGTTGGCTAGAATTTGTATGGAAAAGTTCTTTTTTTCTGCACAATCAAACTGTTGACAAAGTTTTGGCACATTTTGGTTATTTAAAATGGTTTAAATGGTGGGGAAATCTTATGAAAGAAGCACAAAACCAAATAGATAGCAACACCTTAATATTACAACATTAACTTAATGCAAAATATACTAAATAATACAGCTAAAACAGACTATAAAATATAGAAAAACAGTCAAAACAGGATATATGCACTTTAATATTTACAACATGCAAACATCAATACATAATGCTTTCTATCACTATAATTAACATCAAAACATAACATAAGGTGTTCAAAAGTATTTATAAGTTATCAAAACTAGTCCATGGATGAGGCATTTGTAGGTCTCATCAATTTGTGCATTTCTTTGATTACTACTGTTGATATTGCCATTGATATATTGCATAATATTATTTAGGAAAGAAAAGTAAAAAGTGATCTTATACTGTTCACCCCCTCTCAGTATAAGCTTATGTTCTTCATATTTTTTTAATTTTCTCATTATATTCTCATGCTTAGTATATTACCATTTTCATATATTTAATATCGCATGATCTTTTTATACCTTGTGGTAGTTATTTTATGAAATATATAGCATCAAAATCTAACAAGAACATCCCCATGAGTGTGGTCTACCAACAAGGATGCCACTTGCATTATTGGTGATGTGACCTGGGTTCAATCCCCATGGTGGATGTGTATAAGAAGTATTACTAAAAAAATCTAATAAGAAAAACCTTAAAGATACCTAAATCATAGATATAGTAAATTTCATGGAGCAAGTGACAGGGTTGTAATACTTGACTACTTGTCTATTGAGAGGAGCTTCCCAAATAGGGAAAAATATCCACCAAGAAGTCCTATTTGGAAGCTAAAGCACTTAAAAATTAGATAGACAAGATGATGAACTCACAAGTGCTAACTTTCCTCCTAGACATATCAAAAAGTAAGGCTCAAAACCTCATTGATCAATTCATCACCCAAGAGGCCCAACAAAATTAGAAGAGGGTCATTTTTCAAAAATATTTCAAATAAGAGAAGAAGAAGAATGCAGGGCTAGGAAAGCAATTAGGTGTAGTAAAACTAATAAAAGAGATTTGTAGAGAATACTAGGAGGATAATGTCAAAGCCGCATCAACACTCTCCTAGGTGCTTAAATTCATTGATGCAACAAACTCCCAAAGCTCAAAAATAAGCTAGGAAGTTGAATAAATTTTGACTGCAAATTCCTTGATGTTCATTAAAGCCAAAACATATAGAGAAAAATTATCCACATTTCCCAACCAAAATCTAGCACCTATATCAATTCAGTATGAAGGTAGTGACAAAAAAAAATCTTGATGTCCTCACTGAAAAATAGGCTACACAATAATACAAAGTGTAGATAAATATTTTGGCCACTACCATTGCAAACCTCAAGGATACCATTGAATATTTAATTCAAAAAGGCCTACCTTCCCATTAGACTTTGATAATATGCTCATTTCAGAGTAATATTATACACAGTTTATCAAACAATAGAAGGAAGAGCGATTCAATTTTGACACATGGCCAAATTCCCCCACCACAAGTGATGTAGCTTGGGTTATCAAGCCATTAGCAAATCTAGAAGCACAACTCCATGAAGTCATGAATAGATTACAAAACTTCTCTCATGACTATCAACTAGAGCTCTAGAGACACTATTCACAATTCAAGAAAATAGAACTACCATCCAAAAGTGAGTGGGAAATAATTAAAGCCCCAACGAGAAAATTGTTCTTCTAGTAGCCCTACATTATTTTTTCATTCCTCCCATTCTTTCTTTATTATAACTTCAATTCTTTTGGTTTTTCATTATTTCATTTGACTCCATACCCAATGAATGATGCTATAATTTTTTTTGAGCCAAAACATATAGAGCAAAATTATCCACCTTTCCCAACCAAAATCTAGCACCTATATCAATTCAGTATGAAGGTAGTGACAAAAAAAAATCTTGATGTCCTCACTGAAAAATAGGCTACACAATAATACAAAGTGTAGATAAATATTTTGGCCACTACCATTGCAAACCTCAAGGATACCATTGAATATTTAATTCAAAAAGGCCTACCTTCCCATTAGACTTTGATAATATGCTCATTTCAGAGTAATATTATACACAGTTTATCAAACAATAGAAGGAAGAGCGATTCAATTTTGACACATGGCCAAATTCCCCCACCACAAGTGATGTAGCTTGGGTTATCAAGCCATTAGCAAATCTAGAAGCACAACTCCATGAAGTCATGAATAGATTACAAAACTTCTCTCATGACTATCAACTAGAGCTCTAGAGACACTATTCACAATTCAAGAAAATAGAACTACCATCCAAAAGTGAGTGGGAAATAATTAAAGCCCCAACGAGAAAATTGTTCTTCTAGTAGCCCTACATTATTTTTTCATTCCTCCCATTCTTTCTTTATTATAACTTCAATTCTTTTGGTTTTTCATTATTTCATTTGACTCCATACCCAATGAATGATGCTATAATTTTTTTTGAGATTTTTTATCTTCAACAAGAAAAATATCCCTTGAGAGTCACCAAAATTAGAGTGAATTTCAATACACTTGGGAGGAGTTTTACCTAGGCTAATTTTGCAAAATGGTCTTTGTGGTACATTTTATATTTGTAAATATTATATTTAGGATGTGCGTTTATATTTTTATGAATGTATGTGCCAATGTATAAGAAGTGTCCATGTGTTATGTAATAAAGTGTGCAAGTGTACAAAGTGTCAAGAAAGTCAAGAGTCATTGGAGTTAGGTGTTAAGTGAGAGAGTGAAGAGTCACTTGATATGTGACAAGATGTAAAGTGAAGAGTCATACATAAGAAATGTGAAAGAATGCATCTCCTAGATGTTTGAGAGCAATAGTTGAGTATTGAAGAGTCATTAGTAAGACTATATTATGGAGACAAAGCTCCATGCATTGTAATGAAAACAATCTTGATAATTTATGAATATATTATGATTTTTCTTATTGAGAAATATTATTTTTATTTTGTAAATGAGATTCATTGATATTGGTATTATGTGAATAAATAGCATTTTTTTTTTTGAAAAATTTGAAAAACTTGTATTAATACAAAAGGCAATTACACAAGGGAGAAAACTCATCCCAACCAATAGCAGAGAACTAGACAACAAGCGGAGAGCACAAAGGCAACGCTAACCCCCACAGAGCACAGAAGACAACAAGGCGCGAAAACGCGACATGTCACGAAATCGCGGCAATCAACCCCGTCGCGGCCGCAGCAGCGCCATCAGTCACGAAAACGCGACATGTCGCGATATCGCGACAGACAAAGCCCTCCGCGTCCGATCGCCAAAAAAGTCGCGAAATCGCGACAGCAACTCCCTCCGACGGTCTATCATCACAGGCGTCGCGAAATCGCGACAAGAACTCCAGGAAGCATCAAATCTCCAAAAGGGTCGCGAAATCGCGACGGAATTTCTCCGAAGCGCCCAGCCAGCAAAAGTGTCGCGATATCGCGACATATTCTCATCTTGACTCCCAATCCGCAAAAGTGTCGCGATATCGCGACAATTTTTACCAAAGCCATGAATGTGCCAAAAGTGTCGCGAAATCGCGACGAATTTTCCTTTCAGTTCCCAATCTTCAAAACTGTCGCGATATCGCGACAAGTTATCCTCATTGCAACTTGTCTTCAAAATTGTCACGATATCGCGACAATTAATCCAGATGACGCCAGTGTGCCCCAACTGTCGCGATATCGCGACGATTTTACCATGCAGCTTTCGATCGACAGAAATGTCACGGAATCGCGACGAAATGTGCCCTTTGCTCAAGTTCACCAAAAAAGTCACGATATCGCGATGATAATCCTCATTGCAGCCAGTCTTCAAAATTGTCGCGATATCGCGACAAGAAATCCAGATGACGCCAGTGTGCCCCAACTGTCGCGATATCGCGACAGTTTTACCATGCAGCTTCCAATCGACAAAAATGTCGCGATATCGCGACGAAATGTGCCCTTTGCTCAAGTTTACCAAAAATGTCACGATATCGTGACGATAATCCTCCTTATCATCCCTGCGCCAAAAATGTCGTGATTTCGCGACATGTCACGATTTCGCGACATGTTCCTTTCTAAGGCTGAGAAGGCAAAACCTGTCGCGATATCGCGACAACTTCCAACAAGAGGCCACGACGCCGCTACATGTCACGAAATCGTGACAAAAACCTTCCTTAGCAGCAAAAACTTTGCACATTATCATAGGTAGCATTCAAGGCCTTGCCGAATCCCAGCATCCTCCACAGGCATATCACTATGCATCTGCACTCCAACTTCCTTCTCAGCACCTATCTTAGCAAGGAAATCGGCCGCCTTGTTGAAATCCCTACTCACATAGATGGGAACCACATCATCTAATTCTTTCCAGAGATCCTTTATCTGAGAGACAAGACTCCGCAACCTCCAGGCTTGCAAATCAAAGTTCCTCATGCAATCGAGAGCGCCCACCAGAATTTGGGAGTCGGACTCAAGAATTATCTTTCTATGGCCCTGCTTGACAACCCAGATAGAAGCAAATTTAATAGCCAAGGCCTCCGCTTCATTGTTTGTGGCATGACCCAGACCGTGCAGTTCCCAGTAAAGCACGGACCCACCATGATCACGGCACACAACTCCAATACCAGCACTACCCGGATTTCCTTTTGCAGCTCCATCAGTATTGATTTTGATCCAACCTGCTGGGGGAGGGTGCCATCTATCATGAGCCTGTCTTTCAAGAGCAACAACTCCATCAACCAGTGGCACAAAAATAGACTGATGTTCCTCCTCAACGTAGATGGCAACTATTTCCACCACTTTGCTCCATATAACCTGCCATATTCCATCAAGTGAAGAGAATGTTTCACGAAAAATGCGGGCATTTCTCTCCAGCCACACCTACCACCAAATAAAAAGAAAGCCCAGCTCCCAGCCAATTCGGAGAGCTTTGGATTTAAATCTGCCTCTCTTCCATCGGTTCCAAATATTGGTCCGAGTCACCTCACTGTTGGCTTGAATTTTGAAGTGGGAAAACCAGCGCATCCAAATCTGCCGTGTGAAGGGGCATTCAAACATCAAATGATCAGCAGTTTCCTCATGCTTGCGGCATAAAACACACTGAGAAGGACCGATGATGCCTCTGTGTCTAAGATTGTCAAAGGTGAGAATTCCATTGTGCATAAGTTGCCAGGCAAAAAAATTCACCTTCGGCCAACCCTTGGGGTGCCATATCTTCTTCCAAACATGGACCGAGAAAGAGTGTGGGAGGGGCTCTGGAAGAATATGGTTAAATCCCGCCTTCACAGTGTAAACCCCAAGGTTCCCAAAGCCCCAGGCAAGTTCATCCTCTTCATCCTACCCAGTAAGAAACCTAGCTTTCAAAATTTTTTCTAAGATTGGTGCCAGCTCCGGTGGGATTGGAATTGGCCACTCTTCCAACCTCTTGAACTTTTTGAACTTGTACTCCCCAATGTGGCTGGTATTGAAATAACTCTCAATATGAATCCAGCCCTTGTCTTCTATGGCTGATTTAATGGGTTGCAATTCTAGAAACACAGCAATGATGGGAGGGTGCTGGATCCCGGGAGTCGATCCGGAAGCGGGCCTTCTCCCCTCTCCCCACTTTCCAAAACAATTGATCTTTGATAACTTGAGCTCCCAGCTTGAGAGTCTGCCATACTAAGGATCCATTACCCTCCAAAGGGAAACGTCCTAGATCATTGGGGTGAGCATGGCCTAGGTATTTGCTAGAAAGAATTCTGCTAAAGAGGGATGTTGGCTGGGAAATCCACCTCCAGTACAATTTACCAGCCAAAGCTTGATTATTAAGCTTGGAGCTTCTCAGTCCCAGCCCTCCTTTATCCTTGGGCTGGGTGACCTTATCCCATCCAACCAAGGCCCATTTCTTCTTCCCTTTTGCACCCTCCCATAAAAATCTTCTGGCCATTTTGTCAAGCTCTTTCCATATAGAATGTGGGGCAGCCAGGATGGAGAATTTATATATTGGCATTGCTTGAATAACTGATTGTAAGTAAGTTAGTCGGCCTCCATAGCTTAACCATTTATGAGACCAATGATTCATTTTCTCTTTGATGCCATCCAAAAGATCCTTCCAGATATCAATTTTTGGTTTTTTGAAATGCAGTGGAACCCCCAAGTAAACAACAGGTAGAGAAGTCCTAGTAAATCCCAGGATCTCAGTAACTCTTTCCTGTAACCTTCGGTCAAGATTGAAGAAGACCACTTTGGATTTTTTATCATTAATGACTTGATTTGAGGCCCGAAGGTAGATGTTTAAAGTATCTCTAATTCCTCTTGCTTCCCTGAGGCTGGCCACTCCAACCAATCCTGTGTCATCCACAAACTGTAAGTGGGTCAAAACTTCTGTCCCCACTTTAATACTTGTTATCACACCTAGCTGTCGTCTTCTTAGGAAGAGTCTGCCTAATCCTTCTGCTAAGATGAGGAAGAGGTAAGGAGAGCAAGGGTCCCCTTGACGAAGACCCCGAGAGGCTCCAAAAGGAGTCGAGGGGAGCCCATTGATTAGAACAGAGAAAGAAGGTGTGGAGATACAACTCATGACCCAGTCAATCCAGTCCTGAGAGAAGCCAAAGGCTGCCATCATCTTTTCCAGGAAGCCCCACTCCACCCGGTCATAAGCCTTAGACATATCCAACTTTATGAACATTCCTTTGTTGCTTGAAGTTTGCATTGTATGGATTGCCTCCTGAGCAAGGACCACTTCATCCAAGATCTGTCTTCCTTCAACAAAACCCCCTTGCTCAGAGGAAATTATTTTATGGAGAAAAGGTTTTAGCCGTTCAGCCATAATCTTCGTGACTATTTTATAAATAACATTGCATAAGGCAATCGGTCTGAAATCAGAGAGATGAACCCCCCCTCCCCTTTTGGAATTAAAGTGATGAAGGTGTGATTGAGAGCCTTAAGCATTCTTTTATTAGTTCTGGACTCCTCTGCGACAGCCAAAACATCTTTCTCCAGAGTATCCCAGAAGGCCTGAAAGAATTCTATAGGAAAGCCATCTGGACCTGGCGATTTTCCCGTGCTCATCCCAAAGACCACTTTCTTTAGTTCATCACTGTCAATGGGTCTAAGGAGAGTCTGATTCTCTTCGTGAGAGATAATAGAAGGTATGACATTAATAACTTCATTTTGGGCTTCCACATCTTGTTCCCTACTTTCCTTAAAAAGGTTTGAGAAATAATCCATTGAGTGGAAATGCATTCCAGGGAGAGTATCAAAGGAGTGTCCATTCTCATCGTGAAGGACTTCCATGTTATGCATTTGTCTCCTTGCACAGGCTGAGCGGTGGAAAAATTTTGTATTTCTATCACCTTCTAGTAACCAAGTGATTCTTGCTCTCTGTTTCCAATAAATTTCCTCTTGATTATCAATGTCCTCAACCGCTTTGCGCAAAGCATCATCCTCAGCTTTAAGGTGCTCAGTAATGGTACCTTCCCTGAAGTGTTTTTGCACCTCCTCCCATCTAGCCATCAAGGGGGCCCTTTGGAGCTGGAAGTCCGACTTATTGTTTTGTCTCCACTGTTTCAATTTACACTTGACAAAATGGAGCTGTTTATGGAATTTGAACATTGCAGTCCCCAAGGGTAGGCGGCCTTCTTCCCACCACTATGGAATTTTCCTTCGGAGATCCTCCTTTTGCAACCAAAAATTTTCAAATTTGAATGGCTTATGGTGTTGACCTGTCATCGGCCCTCCCTCCAACAAAAGGGGATAGTGGTCTGAGACTGGACCTTCCAAAATCTGGAACTTAAGATTCCATTTAATAAATGCCTCTTCAGAAACCAAAAACCGGTCTAACTTAACCTTCCTGCTGTGTGGCTCTCTCCTCTTGTTTGTCCAAGTAAAGTAGGTTCCAGGGCCTTTGATATCAACCAGATTAAAGGCCTGGATTTGGGCAATCAAGAACCGGTCCCCAGGATCCAAAACTGGGGCACCACCTTCCTGATCCCTAACAGACAATTTGGCATTAAAATCCCCGACTATGATCCAGTCAAAAACTTCTCGGGATGACCTCATGTTGTGTACAGCTTGCCATTGGAGCCGCTGGCCATCAAAGCATTGAGCCCCATAGAAGTTTGTAATAAGAACATGTTCAGCTGTGGCATTGTTTCTAAACAGAGAAGTGAGAACACCCCTCCAAGCTATGTGTTCTAAAGCTGTCCATACTTGAGGGTTCCAGAGAGTAACAATCCCCCCCGAGGCACCCTGAGCAGCCACATCCATATAATCAGCACCCCGCCATATTCTGTTAGCAGTCTTGCACATAAGATCTACAGACATTTTTGTCTCCTGGATGAGCAAAAAGTCTGTTTTACATTTTCCTAAAAGTCCTTGAACAGCAGATTGATGGGTTCTATTGTTTAAACCCCTAACATTCCAGGATTGAATAATCATTGAGGACCTTGTGAGCAATAAGACTCAATTGGCCTCATCGATCCTCCATTGATCAGCTTGTCTCCTTGTACTGCTAGTAGATCCTTATTGGATTTTCTGCCTGCTCCTTGGGAATTACTGTTTTTAGACCTCTTCTCCACCGGGTAATCCCTAGAACCGGCCTTTCCCTGTTCTTTTCAGAGCTTCCCATATTGACGTCCTTAATAACCTGGGCTGTGTTGGGGAGTGGATTACCAGTGTCCCTGAGTTCTCTGGCTGCCTTGTCCCAGAGGGTTCCATTACCTATTCTAAGACCGGAGTAGAAGAAGGGGAAGCCTGAGAGTGAATGTTAATATCCTCAACATTCCCATCCACTCCTTCCATAACTTGGTCCTCTTGATCTACTAGGGATTTAAATATTTCATACCGATTGGTTGGTTTAAGTTGTGCCTGCTCCTTGGAATTTTTCTTTTTATTTCTCCTTCGCTTCGGTTGTTCAAAACCATCTTTCTGGAGATCAGAATCCTGAGGAATACTAGATGGATCTTGGACAGGGGTAAACTTGCCCTCTCTGGGGCGATTTGGATTTCCAAGCGGCGCCTCCACTTTTGTGCTCAGAATATTTGGGCAGAACCTCGCCAGATGGCCGTGCTTATGGCAGACTCTGCATCTAAAAGGTAGTGCCTCATAATCTAACTGTTGTATCCAGGAGAGCCCTGTCAACTCAAGTTCCACCTCGACTTGGTAGAGGTCGAGCTAATGTCCATTTCAACACAGATCCTAGCAAAGACAACTGTGTTTCCCTCTATAGTGTCTCTGGAGACTCCTATAAATCTGCCTAATGAATTACCAATCATTTCTAAAACCTGCTCACCCCAAAACTCCATCGGGAGAGCATACAGTCGGATCCAGACCGGGACTACCATGGGTTCGATACGAGGGTCAAAACCCACTCTCCAAGGTTGAACAAATAACCCAGTCGGGCCATGGTTCCTCTTCTCTGATTCAAATGCTTTGTTTCTATCTGCTAAAGAAGAGAAACTAATAATGAAATATCCATTACTAATAGGCCATAAGGAGTACTCACCTAGTGGCTCCCAATTTTGTCTAACCCAGGTGTGCAGAAAGTTCAGAGTGGGACGGATACCCATGAATTTGCAAATCAGGTCGTGATGAGCACGATAGGAGATTGTGTCTTCGACCAGTTTCGGTTCTATAATAATCTTTGGTCTGGAAGTTGATTGCGGAAGGCAACCGTTAACTCGGTGTGTGGAAGCACCCTTGCCAGCGTTCTTGAGTAACGTCTGATAAGCAATTCTCTGCGCTTCACCAGTGGAGGGCGAGAGTTTTTCTTTCAGCATCTCAGCATATGAACTCTTTTTTCCAGCAGAAGAGACTGGAGGAGACCCCATCGGGCCCTCCCGGAACAGCTTACAAGTCTTCAGAGTAGTGCAGAAACAATCAAACAAAGGCTCTGGGAAGATCTGTCGGGCTAGAGGCCCACGAGCAGCGCCCGACGCCGGTTCAGAAGTTTTCCCGCCAAATCGCCAGAGCGCGAAAACTACAAGGACCAGTGTGCATCGGTATCCTCTTGTGAATAAATAGCATTTTTATAAAAAAAATGCTTATAAATTAAAAGTAAAATAGATTATTTAATTTTTGTTGTTTTATTTGTTTTCTTTTTCATGGCATATTTGATTTTAACATGATTTTCATTTTTAAATAATAGCCTTTTAATTGAATTTATCACTAGTTGTTAATTGTTTATCAAATGAAAGTTGTCATTTAATACTTGTAAATATAAAATTTCTCTAAACAAAACCATAAAATAGATGAAAATATTTTATTATAATTTAATATATAACATTTTTTTGATGAAATATCATTTTAATAATAAAAATAAAAGTCCTTTACAACAAAAAAAAAGAAGTGTGGATGGAGAAAAAATCACACCCTGAATGCCAATAACTTATCCTAATAGCAGATAAAGAAAAACAAACTACACCACACGGGCACCACGACCATCAACAACAAACTAAAAACATTCTACATTCAGAAAGGTTTTTAAAGAAGAGGGTATGTGGCAGACAGGACCTTATCCATTTGAAGTGGGTGGTTCTCCCCACCCATCAAAGAGCTTCTCACCCTAGCATGAAGCATGAGTAACATTTAGATGTGGCACAAAAAAAATTTCAAATACACAAACAAAAATATGCATTAATAAATACATAGATATTTTTAATATGATTAAAAAAATTATAAATATATTTTTAATTAAAAATAATAATCATATTAAAACTTTATATAAACTAATTTTATAATATATAATTTTTTTTTTGTCTAAATACTTGTAGATATTAATTTTTATTTTTATTATAACCCCAATTGAAGGAAAGACTTTTGGATATAACAAGAAGAATATAATATAACTGTAAGGTTAGCAACAGGTTACTATATTACTATATATAATGCAAAGTTACTATATGTAATGTATGTTCTTTCTGTGATCTCAGAAATGAAATGTATGTAACTCTTCAATTCAGAAAGTCAAACTTTTCACTTTTCAAATTAAAAAGAATGTATGCACTTTTCAAATTTATATGGTCCATGTAGAGGATATATTTTCTGATCTGTGTTGAGTTGGTATGATATAATCTGTGTAGCACAGCAAGTAAGGAGCAATCCCAGAACAGTTGGAAGAACAAGTATCAGGTTGGGAAGCTCCCCAGATCAATGGAGACTGTACTACTTGTCTCTTCGGACTCTTTTTGGCAAAGCACTTTTGAAAGTAAAGAAGAAGAGGAGGTATTAAAGTGTGAACGAAATTCCAACTCGAAATAAATAGTTTATAACAAATATCAGAATAACTTGCAACAAATATTTTATATAAATATTTTTATTTCTTTTAAGAATTTAATTCTCTTGGCTTTCATGTTGTTTCTCATTTTTACTTGCAAGAAAATTTATACATCAAGAATGGTAATAAAACATATTATATTATTGTCGTATTTTTATTATAATTGATGATGTACATAGAATTGCATATGATGAATTTAAGTAGTATTGATCATCCACTATTGTCAATCATCTACTATTTCACAAACAATCTTATTGTATTATGTGAACCTTTATATTTTGACATAATATATTGATCTTTTCATAATCTTCATCCATATCCTAATGCTAAAATAAGGAGATAGTGGATTAACCTAATGAAATCCATTGGATGAATTCAAATATTGAGTGGTAATCTATTGGTAAAAATATAATACTTTTAAATATATATTAAATTCTAATCCATTCATAAAAATATGATACTTTATAATAGTTTAACAAAATCCAATCCATTAGCACTAGTAAATCTTATTACGGGTTTTGTTTTGTGATAGTTTATTTTGTTCAAGCTTATTTTCATAGTTTTACTTGAATTTCTAACATAAGTTTGGTACTATATTTTTTCAAAAAAAATACCTTCACCAACTTTTTTTAAATTTTTCATAGAACTATTGAAATTAATTTTAAATAAACTCAAATTTTTATACATTTTTAAATTTAATAAATTATATATCTTCGAACTAAGTTTTTCTTCGCATTCTTTTGAAAGAAAATATGTTTAAATTTGATCAATTTCTAATGGATGAGTGAATGCTATGACTCACTTTTTGGGGGTTGGGCAACTAAAATTATTTATATCAATTTGAGAATTTTTTAACATAATATACACTTAAATTTTGACAAAAAAATTAAAATATTTATTGAACAATTATTAGAGTAAATTTTTATTGTATTTTTTATTTTTAATAGAATAAAATGCAAGATTTTATGTGAAACATAAATTTAAATTACATTTCAAAATAACCTAAGGTGTGTTATAGACCTTTTTTAACATGTTCGTAGATATTTTTTAAAGATAAATATTTGAACAATCAAGTAAATGGTGCTTTTATGTGTGACAAATCCAACAAATATATACTTATTAAATCTGAACTAGTATTCATTAGATATATCTCATATAATGCCTCTCCTAAGAACCTAAAAGAATAGCTAATTATTTTTGTTTAAGATAGATATGCATAATGCACTCAACCACTAATTGTAGTACCATGATTTCATTTCACTAAGGACAAAGATTTGTAAGGTTAAGCTTCATCATAAAAAAGGTTGACATAATTAATGTAAGGCTTAATTTATTTATGGCTCAAGTTTTATACTTGGATGTCATTCACATCTTAGTTGCTTATATGGCCAAAACCAAACTCGTAAAGAGGTAAGATGTATAACTCCAAATTAGACCTATGCAAGTATAAATTTGTTTGCTCATATTCAAACTTTCAATAGTATACAATAGTCATGTAGCACATAATTACTTTCCCCTTTGCTCAAAATAAGTTGACAATAAACAAGCCCTCACATTATGGTTTTGCTTGAAGCTAGTTGGGTTTGTATTCTAGGAAAATCAAATTGAACCCCTCTAGCCCCAAACCCGGGTGCCATTAGTGACTATATCTATCTAGGACATACTATAATTGAAGCAAGGCTTTACAAGCTTTCTTCCCTCGATGCTTACTAAAAAATTTAAAATGGGATAATATAGGGCTTGTCTTTACCATCTCACTAGACCAAAACACATTCATAAGAAAATAGTATAGCTACATAAGCACAAGAGAATCCATACAATAATATAGGCATAACGTAATGTAAATATTCTTATTTAACCATTCTCTCATTGGGTTTAGCACAAGTAAAAGACTACCGCATCACTACCTCATCAGGCCAACAAACAACCATATGAAGACCATGATGTATGATAAAAACCATAGAAGATAAACAATAGTGGAATATATTCATTGTATCACACTATAGCTATAACTTGAGCACATACACCAAATATTTCATAATCAAATCAACCATCCTCATAGTCTATTTTTTTCCATATTGATGGTATCCATCTTTGAAGAATATGCACTTCAATTTCTTCCAAATCTAGGGATTACATTCCCATTCAAAGAGGTTTCACATACTCAATAATAAAATACATAATGGAATTCAAGTAACCCAAAGTATATACAACCAAGATACACTAGCACTTAATATCACAACAACCTCACATGTTTGATCAAAAAAAATTTCTTGTGCTCTTCATAGATATTACACATGATCAAAAATTCATTTAAAAGAGGCAATTCCCGCATATCTCTCTTACAATGTCTAACACAAAGAATCTATCACTATTTCATCTATGATTATACCTCAATAGACCAAATAATCCTTTCACTTGATCCCTTATTCAAAACTAAAATGACTCACATTCTTCATTAATGCATCAAATAACTTCTATAAGTTTGTAATCAATGAGATCAAATAAAGTGTTTTGTGTATTCAACAATCTATTAGCTCAAATTAGTGCCTACAACCTAGAGACTAGCAAGCGACAAGACTAGGTAGTTAGGCTTTGTATTCAACAACTTAATGATTAAAAAAGACATAGGCAAACAACCAATAATTCAAGGTCAAAATACCAACATTTATGTCTAGGCATAAATTTATAGTTTTGGGACAACCATAAGCTACAAAACCATCCTCTAATTCTAAAACTAATATGTAAACCATGAGGTCCATTACATAGAAACAACATAGAGGATTGTGACAATGGTGAGGAATATAGTTATTATTCTTATTATTGTTTATTTTATTATAGTTATTTTGTTATATCCATGAATGCATACCTTTGGGTGATTACAAATGCTCATTTTATTGCACCTTCCAAGATAGATCCTCCTTGTCTCTCTCATTTTTCTCCTTTCCCTTTTCTTGCTTTTCCTCATATTTCTTCCATATCCCACTTGAAATCCTCCCTACTCACTATAATCATCTACATGTCCCTTTTAAGAGTAAGTATGGCATCCCTTCCACTACCACACTCTCAATCTAATTTTGGATTGGATTGTAGAATAATTACATAACTCTCCCATTATGGAAGCAATGACATTGTTTTTCCCTTTTGGACTAGTCTATTTTTCTTCATTTTAGGGAATGGTCACTATATCTCTATTGATTCAATTTTCCATTACAAGGATGGGATTAGTTACAAGGCAATTTAAATTTAATGTTTATTATTTCTTTATTTTCCTTCATTTACATCCAAGGTTAAAAGTTAAATTAGGTAAATAGGTATTGGTTTGGACTAGATTCCAATACCTTTTCTCTTATCCATTTGAGATTCACCATGTGCCCTTGTTAAAATTAAATAAATATATCAAGGCCATTGTTTATAAAACATGGTTTTCAATTATTCATTTTATTTTTGTTAATGATAAACCCTCCTTTCCAACCCAAGATATATACACGCATATCTAGGGCTGATATTCAACATAAGATAAATTACACATATATTCATATTTCTACATTCCAAGCAATAACATAACAAAATAGAAGTAACATAGAAGCCATATAGATTACTTTATATTGCATCAATTTTAGACTTCTCACTCTATAAATAGAAGAATAGTTGTTTTTTATAGGATTTACAATTTTTGATAAAATTATCGTAATAAACTCTAACTAGCAAATATCATACAATAAAGCAAAAATATAAATTCATAGCAAATAAAATCACATTTGATTTAACAAGATATAAATCATAGTTCATCACATTAACACACCCTATTTTTTTTAAATAATAAAAATAGGATTTTGAAAAGTTTGCCCTTTCGCTTTTACATCGATTTAGTCATATTGACTATTTGGTGCCATCGAGATTTGAACCATGGTATAGGCTACATCAAATATTTGTCCCAACCGTTGAACCAAGGATCCATTGTCCATTAAGATACCTTATGCATTCATCATTTTGATAACTTATTTTATAATTTGCACTAGAAATTCATAAGTGTAAGTTTATCATGGTGTCAAAATATGAGCATTATATCTATTTTATACCCTAGGTAAATGATCCATTGGAAGAAAAATTTAAACTTCTAATTATTTATTCATTTTGTGTCTCCTTTTTCCTTATGCTTACAAATCAATTTCATTCATTTTTATTTGTGGAAAGGAGAATTAGTGTAAAGAAACATATTTTAAGATACCTTATCCTTGATCATTATACCTACAACTTGTATTCATTTGAGGGAGGAATAGATAGATCAAATAATTTATTCTATTGTTTAGGTAACATGGAAGTAATTATAATGCAATAAAATCAAGCTCTCACTTATATTCTCTTTTTTTCATGATATAGTAATTTTGAATATCTCAATATTTGAGTTATACTTATGCCTTTAGGATAATATTTGCATTACATGAGTGCCATAAAGTCTCAACCATAAGTTATTAAAACCTTAATGAAAGTTTCATTAAGGTTAACCAAATAAGGGGTTTAACTAATTCCACCACGAATAAATACATCAAGAATATGTGTAGGCCTACATAAATAATGATAGTAGGCTTACATAAAGGTCTTCTATTGTATTCCATAAAGAACATATTGCACATACCCATAAGATTACATTAATAATACTTATAGTTTACTTTACTACTGTTAACCTTAGCCAGCAAGGTTAGATTACTACTCTTGTAACAAGTGCCATTAAGCACTTTATGGACAAGTTTAATGATATACCACTATCTTGGATGGTTGATAGCAAGTTTCCTTGGTAAGATATATCTCTTACAACATTAATAGAATATGTATAGTGTGATGGTAATAGATAATGTGCTTTTAGAAGGGATCAAGAGTTTGGCTCGTATTCCTTGGCACCTTTAACTATGTTAGATAGGATAAAGCTTTGGGTATAACATTCCTTGATGCATGATTCTAAATTTAGTTATAACTTTTCACACGTTGTATAAGGCATCAACAAACACTAAACACATTGAAAAAAAAATTATTCTACCAATCATACTATCAAGATTTTTAATCTCATTAGTCAACCCTTTTGATCTACTTCAACGATGGATAGTGGAGTATATGTAGCAAGCTTAAAGTTTCTTAATTGACCAATTAATCTACCTAACATAGAAATTTCATTCAATAAACAATGAGTGGAAATATTGTAAAGTTGAATATCCTTAAGCATGCTACTAGTGGTTTAAATCACAATATAACCAACTATTTTGTTATATGGGAGCATGGATTAAATATCTTTCAGCTACAAAGAGTTTAGAAAATATTGAGTGTAAATTTCTCCCTATATATATATATATATATATATATATATATATATATATATATATCCTTTGGCTACCATGTAGCATGTAAGACACTTGAAAGAATTAATCAATGGTTCAATACTTTTCATCTTCTCCCTCTCTCATTGATAAAAATATATCTTGGAATCTCTATGATGGTTGATGTGGCACCAAATGCAAGGGATTTTTTTGCATAAAGCATTGCTTAATCCAATTAAATCTAGTGGTGAAAATTCGTCCATTATATGCTTTGTCGGCAACAAATATGTAAAGTAAGTGATTTTTTTTTGTTTGCTAGTTCTATGATATATTACCCCTTAATTATCAAAGGTATTTTTAAATTTTTTATATTCATGGTTTGGTGGATTTTATAGTGCATAGAGTGGAATATTTTAAAAATCCATATCTTTTGAATATGAAAGTGTTTGAAATCCATTATTTCAAATCACATTATTTTTTATCTTTTTGTTGTAGTGGAATCAATATTATTTTGTTCTATAAATAGAATAATAAATTTATTGGGAGCTTCATGGTCATATTCCACATTTTTTCTTGGTCAATGTGAAAAATTATTTCAAGATCAAGAAATTTATTTGTATTTTTTAAAGCAATATAGTCACTTGCCTCTATTTTGTCATATTCACATCAACATGCTTAAGGAAGCAATTTATAAATAGGTGATATGCTTATCTTATCCTAGCATGAGGTAATGATAAACATGAGGGTAAGAGTTCACATACATATATTACCATTCACTTGGTCTATAGGACATCCATGTTATTAAAATTTCATACTGTGTATTTAATGGAATAATACATGAGAGAAAGCATTACTATGACTAGCTAGCATGATTGTTGGCATGTATTCATTAGTGATAGCTCATCTTTAGCATGTTTTAGAGAGTTAAATATTGATTTATTGTTATTCAATAAAGGTATTCATATACTAGTTGCCTTAGGATATTGGACTGAGTCATATTAGATGTATAAGCTTGGTGAACCTAATGATTATTATTTTTGGATAATAAGGGGTTGTACTTGGGTCCCCCACCCTTGATAAATTATAAATATCTTATTTAGAGCTTGATATTTTACAAATATATACACTTATTATCTCAATTGACACGCTATAGCTAGAAACTTACATCATTTTATATAAAATGTTTGAATTCTTGATTTTCATTTTTTGGATCTTTTCAATTTTTTGTATGAATACAAATATTCCAAATTCAACATATTTCTTGATATTTTTCTATAGCAGCATTCACAATACCAAAACTTCACCTCTACTATCTATGCATTGCATCTTAGTAGAGTAATATTTCCAAAACATCTCACTATCATAGTCCACTTTACCAAATCTGGATTGCTAGTTTCCTTCCTGAAGCACAAGTGCAACCACAAATATTATAATAAATAGTTTATATGAAAACACATTATTGTTATAAAATAAAGTAAATATTACCAATGGAAAATATTAAAGAAAATATTAATTATTATTTGATTCAAACAGTCAATATTTTCTTGTCAGCTTTAGTTAAACGTACTACTTCCTATAACCATTGAAAGGAGGATCCTCAATCAAAACTCCTTTATTGGCTAGTCTATCTACACATTTGTTTCCTTTATTTAATGTATGTGTAAACCTGATTTCTTTGAAATATTTAGCAAGATATTGAATTTCCACAATTATCTCTTGTATGTTCCATGGAGCCTTTGATTTTCTCAGAATTTCATTTATTACTATGAGAGAATCAACTTCCATCCATACTCTATTCCTATAACAACCCGATCTATTCACCGGTTGTAAAAATAAACAAACATAAAATTTTGATTGAGAGCATAGTTAAAAGTTGCACATATTTGTTGTTTTATCCAACTAGATATTTATACAAGGGATAAAGTTATTACACTTCAAGAATATTTACCACTGTAGCTGATGTCTTAAGTGTTCGAGACCAGCTAACATCTCGCAATACATTATCTTAGTCAGATCCTTACCCCTCCGACAGGTATATTTTTATCTTGGCATGGGGTTTGCCCTTCCAAGGCCCATAAAACCTAAAAGAATTGATGCCATAACTCTCCGGTTTCAAAGTATTATGGACATAGATTCACAATCCCACTATTTTCCATGAGATTCCATTGACCCATACAAATTAATAAGTTAACGCTTTGGAACTGACATAACTATGCCTATGACTGACCATTGACTTTCAACTAAAGTTTAGTTAGCATCCTCCATCGCATGGATTCTAAACCAGATTACTCAGTTCCAACTTTGATTTATGGTAATTCTATCCATACCATCTATCATTGGACCTTCCAACCTCATATACCAACTCTCTGGTTATGATTCTAGTTGGCAATTCTACAAATCAGAGCAGGTTGTGAGAATCCTCATGTACCATCCATGTGTTCTCCAGAGACAATGACCCATACCATTGTCTCTTGCTCTCATCAGTGTGGAACCTTTGTTCATACACTTGGTTGAAAATATAAAACACATATACATGGTTTTCGCCACCGCCGACTACCGAAGTTGGGTTAGTGTTATCCTCCTCAATAAGAACTAGCTTTCAATACAAGGATGAAGTTTTATCCTTATTCACTTCATTAAAACTATTTTATTTTTCTCAAGCAAAGGTTTCCATATGGGTTTAATACTCAGTTTAAGCTTTAATTGACATAAATACCTTTTTGTTCCATAAAAGTATTAAAGTTCTCATATAACATAAACATTGAAGCTATTTCTTCGCACAATCATATAACTAGAAAATTTATAAAACTTAACTAAGTAAATCTAAGTAATAATGAGGCAGTCCATTCAAATTTACTAGACTTAAATCACATAGTCACATAACTTAACTAAATAAGTCTATTAGCAAGTCAATGACCTATTAAAAGAAAACACATACCCATTTACTATTTCTAAAATTTAGAAAGAATATTTTAAATTTATAAGCTCTATATAAAGAATTTCATTTTTAATTATTGAAATATCAGCACACACATCGACTTGCTCTATCTTGAACTCTATACATTATCAAACACGTATCTTAAACAAGAATCCAAGACATATCCACGTATTTTATAAAGACCTTCTTAACTAAACATATCCTCATCTAAAAGAAAGATATTTTTTTTTATTTGAAGAAATGAGATGACAAAGTCTTCTGAATATAACAATGGTTTCGTTAGGTGTATTTCTTTGGTATTATTTATATTTGTCAGTTGGATTGTCTACTATCATAGAGGTTGTTTAGAGCTGAGAGTACACTTGTTTTTTATTTGAATTTCTATATTGGAAAACAAACATTCCTTTTTTATTTATTTTATTTTCCTACATTAATTATTTCAAATTCAAGAAAGAATTATTTCCTATGATTCTTTTTAAATAAATTTTCAGCATATAAAAAGCATCTAACTTCCTATTTTAACATTTTCTTTTTTTCAGATATCATTTCGATCCAACACAGTTCAAGTTTTCTCATCTTTAAAAATTTGAAAAACACACAAAAATGACTTGCAAATTATGAGGAGAATTCTTTGATATTTTAGAACATTTAAAATATAATTCATCTGATAGCGCAGTCACAAAGAAACTATGGGTAAATACAATATAAGGCTTCCCTTATACACATAAACCTAAAGGTTTATATATGCATATCCTCAACAGAAATGAATACATTTATATCCTCATGGCACATCTCTGCTCATTCACTTTGAGGAAAAAAATAACCAGACTTGACTTATAATATAACTTTCATATAAGTTGCCAGAGTATGCATGTAACTAGAAGAAATCATTTGATTTATAGACAACATGTTCACTGTTCTCTCAGAAAGTGGCTTATAGCTCCATGGCTCCTTATGCAAGCTAAATCTTGACAAACATATCCATTGCCATCAACAGACCACCTGATCAGGGAAAGACATGAGTTTAAAGGCTAGATTATGGGATCAACTTGGTAATAATATGCATCTATATGCAATCGACATTCATGCGAAGCACACACATGCTATAGATACCATCTCAGATTTAAATAGAATTCACACTCCCACAGAGCATGCAAGTTATAGAACTCTTTCCAGATTTTAATAAAGGAATTTCCACTCATGCAATACACAAAGCATGCAAGTTATAGAACTCATTCAAATTTTAATAAAGGAATTTCCACTCATGCAATACACAGAGTATGTAAGTTATACAAACGTTAGATTTTAATAAAGGAATTTCCACTCATGCAATACATAGAGCATGCAAGTTATAGAAACATTTTAGATTCAATGAAAATTTCCTGTCATTCAAGCATGCAAGCTAAAGGCCATCTTTGAAAATTAATGGCTCAAAAACTCATTAAAACTAGGTGCAGTGACTTCCATATTTGATAATATATCTTCATGAGAGAGTTTCCAAGAATTTTAAAATCCAATAGCGGCAACATGGCAACAATTTATCACACAAAAAGAATATACAATCCAAAAATGATAGCATAGGAAAAAAACACATCACACATGTAGCATACTTCTTTCTATCAGAACTCAAGCGTCTAACCTGGTTAAAAAACCCTCCAATTGACTGTTCTACCATAAGAAAATCACCCCAATGCTACAACTATCCGTTTGACAATCTAAAATCCCTTTACGTGCGACGTTCGATTCCCACCACACTTCACCTCAAAGCCTCGAAAGTGACATGCATTCATCGTTTTCTATAGTTATTATTAAAAGAAACTTCCCCATAATTTCAAAGTGATGCCTTCCATGATTTTTTATGCTAGATGATTGACCAATAGACAGACAAATGGTAGCTTATCTTTCTCCTTATCCGAGTGGAGGGGAGTGGTCATAGTGGTTGGTCATTTAAACATCATTAAATTTGATGACTTCATAGACGCCTTCTTTATATGTTTATATTAGTTTCACCTTATAAAAAACTATCAAGGTAATTCTTCCTTAATATATTCAATTTTAAAATCATTTGAATATGTTAATTATTATTTATAATTTCCTATCAATTCATGAGTTTCCTTCCAAACAAAAACAAACAATATATCTATTTTCACTTTTATTTATTATTATTTTTTATTTATTTCATTATTTCTATTTTATAAACTAAACATTGACATTAAACAACAACAAGGAGCACAAAATAAATGCACACAACATCAAGGAATATGCAAGACATGCAGTAGTGACCTTGTACAAAGTGCAACCACACACATGCACTAATGCATCAACAGTCAAAATGATTCATATGCAATTTCTATGGTGGGTTTCCATGTACCCACTGGCCAAGGTGCAATGAGGCACAACATCATATCCAACCTAATGCCTTCAACCTCTATCTTCATTAGGAGTGGGTACTCTCTTCTGCCTCCATGTGTAAACCTAAACCTGCATCATAAAAATCAATGCAAAATCACTTTCTTTCAAATAAAAAGGTGTCAAACAACAAGGATGTTACATACTCCCCCACTAGGAATTAACATAGTCTCTACGTTAACCAAAAATCATAAATGTAGATATCCATACTATCTAGTCATATACATATATGTATATATCAAAAATTATACAATAGTCACATTTGCCATATCAAACCTCAACATGTCAACATCAAAAATAAAATATGTACATCTCAATACATATAGCAAATTATCTTTTGGTTATCAATTTTCAAATAAGTAAGGAAATTGGTTTCTCATATCAGCAACATTTTCCCAGGTGGAATTTTATCGGAGTAGTGGCCCCACTAAACCCTACACTGCTCCATAGTTCTTTTCCTCAAGTTTTTAATTTTGAACCCCAAAATTTTAACTGGTCAAACCTCAATGAGCTATGGGTCCAAATTTTATAAATGTGACACATCCAGAATATGTGATGGATCAGCAACATATTTACGAAGGAGAGACACATGGAAAACACTATGGATTCTAGATAAATTTTGTGGTAAGGCAAGCTTGTAGATGACATGACTAATCTTGTCAACAATGTCAAAAGGACCAACGAATCTGGAACTTAATTTGGTGGATTTGATTGAAATTTTGGTCGGTTTGACTCTAAGGAATACTTTATCATCTACAATAAATTCTCGGGGGGTTCGTTTCAAGTCAGCATAACTCTTCTAGCGATCAGCGGCTTCACAAAGTCACTAACAAATTTCCTTAAGTTGGATCTCCATATTTTTAATAATTTCAAGACCGATCACTTCTCAATCGTCCAAATTATTCAATGTTAATGATGTCCTACACCTACACCCACATAGAGCCTCAAAAGGGGCCATGCCCAATGTGGTATGGTAGTTGTTATTATAAGAAAATTCCACCATGAAGAGATAATCTTTCCATTTACTCTGATGATCCATGCAATACATGTGCAACATGTCTTATAGCACTTGATTGACCCTATTGGTGTTAGTTATGTCACCTGATAGATTTATCACTCATATCAAGGAATTTGGCAAGAAATAAAGTCATCCAAGGTTGTCACTATCATCCAAGAAAAAGCTTCATCACTGCAAAAGTGAAAGGAAAAAGGCTCCATAATATTTTAATATTATTGGGAGCACAAGTTAAGCGATTGATTCATAAAAACCCAAGATGGGTTATTGCAAAGGTTAAAAAAGAGGTTTAATAATTATTTATAAAATATTTAAATTCACAAGGAATTTAAATTTCAAAATAATATTCGTTACATCAAGGTTGTGCATTAAGACAAGGCTCCAAGGTTTAATTAAACTAAAACCTAAGGTTGGTCTAAATTAATTTATAATATTTAAATTTATACTTAAATTTAAATATATTATAAATTAATCAACCACGTCGATGTCGAATTTAATCGATGCGTCAAAGTGATTGCATAGAAGACAAACACATTATATATAATGCCCTAAAAGGCATTAATCAAAATTACCCTTGCTAATTTTTTTGGAGCGCATGCGAATTAAGGCTCGTGTTGAAAGACTTTTTGAATTGCAAAAAGGTTGGAGCAAGGAACATTTGGGTTTTGAAGCACATAGTCTAGCTTGGGCTAGCAGTGCGTTGGCTTGGCGAGATAGAGGAGGTCCTACGTTCGATTCACTTAGAGGTTGCTTGCAAAGACAAATTGCTCGAAGTGCGTTTTGGTCATTTCAAAATGCATGAGTTCGTGCAATATTTGATGTAGTTCATGCATTTTTAGGCACGTGAGGGCATGTGGATCAACGGTGGCTTAGCTGCGGTTAAGGCATTGGGAAGGAGGACATTGGGGGATCGAATCCCTTCGAGAGGCAAGGCAAGTTAATTTTTATTAAATAGCCTTAAGGAGAAATAAGGGTTATGCTATGCCCTAGAAAATTGAGAGATTTTTTATGGTTTTATTTTTGGAAGGGTAGCATATTATATATCATTGGAAAGCATTTTTCAAGGGCTATTTGATTAAATTTCTTAGAAGGAGAAATAAGGTGTGTGTAAAGAGATATTTTTGTTTTTGTAAAGGGGTTCAAAAGTGAGTTTGATTTATTCTTTTTCAAAGGGGATTATTTCTTTAATGAGAGGACATGGTGAATTTTATTGAGTAGGAGTAATAAGGTGTTATTGGGATATTATTTTTATTGTTGTGATATTACTCAAGTCCTATAACCTCTTTGTGATTGAAAAGGAAATATTTGAAAGTGTGTTGAGTTTGACATATTTTGTTGACAACTCCTTGGCATAAAAAAGGTATGGAAAAAATTCTTCTTTATTGAGTTAGGTGGTGGGCTTGATTGAAAATTAAGTTTGGAGTGAAAATAAATTGATTAGGGTTTCCTTTTCAAAAGTGGTTGAGTTAATGCTTCAAGGTTTTCTATATTGAGAGTTGTGGTTATACCTTGTTGATAAGAATTGTTGTTTAGACCATTGGTTGAGTGAAGTACATTGAGTTAATGCTTCAAGGTTTTCTGAATTGGGATGTTGTGATTAAACCTTGTTTTATAAGCATTGTTGTTGAAGCCATTGATTGTGTGAAAACCTGAGTTAGGGTTTGAGAAGAACATGAGTATCATTGTTAGATGAAGAATATTTTATCAGCATTGTTGTTGAATCCATTGGTGATGCAAAGAACTTGAGTTAGAAAAGAACATAAGTATCATTGTTATGTGAGATTTATTGTTAAGCATTTTTGGAAACATTTTGATTTGAATGATACATGCTTGGACTAGGGTTTGTGAGAAAGAGTTGTTCCTTGAGGTGATTGGTTGAGTAAAGTTGATTAAGCCTAGTCAAGTGTTTGTGTGAAGTGGTTGTTCAAGTTCCAAGAAACAAACTATTATATATTTTGATTGAGTTGAGATTGAGCCTTTGAGAATAGAACATATTGAGTCTCTAATAATTATTCTTATGCTTGTATGAGATTGATTTGAGTTGAGATTGATCTTTGATAATAGAACATATTGAGTCTCTAACAATTCTATTTATGCTTCTATGAGATTGAGTTGAGAAAGTGATTGAGCATTGAGTATAGGACATATTGAGTCTCTAACAATTCTCTTTATGATTCTATGAGATTGAACAAGTTTTGTGTGGACTTGTTAAGCTGATTTGAGTTAAGTCTTTGAGAAGGCTTGTGGACTGAGTTTGTGTAAGCTTTTGTGGAAGCTTGTAATGCAGATTTGAGCAAGTCCTAGAGAGGATTTGTTGAGAAAATTTAGACAAGTTCTGAGTGAGCTTGTTGAGACAATTTGTATAAGTTCTGAGTGAGCTTGTTGAGTATATTTGGAAAAGTTTTGAGTGGATATACTGAGCAGATTTGGGAAGGTTTTGAGTGGACATATTGAGAATATTTGAGTAGGTTCTAAGTGGACCTATTGAGTAGATTTGAGTAGGTTTTGAGTGGACTTGTTGAGCATATTTGAGAAGGTTCTGAGTGAACCTATTTATAGAGCTTTGGAGGTGATAGAGTATAGAGGACAAAGTCTCAGTGGATAGAGATCCAACAACTAGGAAAATTGAAGATAAATCTTTTGAGTGAGGAGTATTCAAGTGGAGAGAGATCCACGAGTTAGTGCAACAAAGATACATAGTCTTCTAGAAGATCACTAGCTACAGCTGAAGGGGAAAGAGTTCTCCTATAGAAGAGATCCATGAACTTGAGATTTAGGGTATCAGCATATCCTTTGGATAGAGGTCCATAAACATTATAATTGGGAAGGATTCCCAAAAGGATTATAATTGGGAAGGATTCTCAAAAGGATTATTTGAGAAATATTTAGAAAAAATATTTTCTCTATGGAGGTAGCCCACATTGGGTGAACCATGTTAAAATATGTGTCTCTATTGTGGATGGTGTTTTATGTATTACTTTTATTACTACTATTGATACTGCTATCTATACACTGCATAATATTGAATTGAAAAGAAAAAAAAAGAAAAAGTGGTCTTATACTGTTCACCCCCCCCTCATAGTATAAGCTTGTGTTCTTTAATTGGTATCAGACCGGGTTCCTTCAGAAGAGTTTTATAGCTTGAAAGAAAAGCGGTCTAAGAACAAAATGGATCAAAAAGATCAAAAGGATGAGTCCTTCAATAATGCAGTACTAGTCTTTGATGGAAGTGACTTCTTGTATTGGTGTGTGTTGATGAGATTTCACTTGATGGCACTTGGCAATGAAGTTTGTGATACAATAGAACTTGGATATGATTCAACAGTCAATCCTCCTATAGGTAAGGAAGGTAACCTTCTCATGCATGCAAACTCAAGAGCTATGAATGAAATTATAAAAGGGCTATGTAGATCAAAATATATGAAGGTTATGGAATGTAGAACATCAAAATATATGTGGACACTATTGCATACCATATATGAAGGAGATAAAAGTGTTAGGAAAGCTAAGATCAAAAATCTCAAAGGAGAATTTGAGAACCTAAGAATGAGGGATGATGAAAACATTCATGACTATCTCAACAAGGTTGATGAACTTATACATGAGATGAAAGGTCTTAGAATGAAGGTTGATGAATCTGATGCTTGCGATAATATCTTGAGAAATCTTCCAAAAAGGTATAGTGAAAATATTTTTGCTATAGAAACATCAATTGATAGTGATAGTCTAACAAGAAACTCTTTGCTTGGCATGCTCATGACTTTTGAGATAAGAACAAAATATCCTATTCCTTTGAAAGAAGTTGCATTCAAAGTGGATAAAAATAAAAAGGGTAAGAATTCAAAATCAAGCAATGAGTCTTCCATTGATGAATAAGAAAATTATGGCAAAAGAGATAAAGGTTCCAGAAGACCCATAGATCTAAAATCTATTAAGTGTTTCAATTGTGTAAAGTATGGAAATTATGCAACAAAGTGCAAAGATCCAAAGAACAAAAATGATGAAGAAAAATAATATCACAAGTACAGGGAATATGAAAGATACAAGTACCAAAAGAAAAGCAAGGATGGAAAAAATAGACAAAGAAAGAAGTTATTCCAAAGGCAAAATAGAATCTACTATGTGGCTAATGCAAGTAAGTAATCAATTGATAGTGATGCTAGTTTTTTAGACAATGATAGATATGAAGTCCTATTTATGATTGAAGAGAAATATCTAGTTAAGAAAAAGACTCTAGTTATTCTCAAGTGTTTTATATGTGGCAAATTTGGACATCTTGAAGATGATTGCACAAAGGATGGTTATAGTTTTAGTGATGATGATTTTGAAGATGCACTTAATAGACCAAATGAAAATCTTCTAATGGCATTAGAAGAAGAAGTGAGGGATCCTATAGAAGACAAGCCAAAAGAAAGAAATGATATGAACAAAGGCAAACAAATAGAGGATTATTTAGTAGATAATGGCTATGATCTCAAGGGAGAACTTATCTATGCACTTGACACGGTAAAGAAGGTAAGAAAGTAACACTCTAAGATTGAAATTAAGTTTCAATAATGTGATGAAGAAATATTATTGCTCATAGAGGATTTAGAGAAGTCAAAGGCTAAGGCAAGCAAGTTCAAAGATAAGTTAGAAGCAAAGATTATTGAATGTGAAAATTTAACACAAGAAGTGGCACTACTAAAGAAATATTTAGAGGATTCCAAGAATAAGTTATACAAGTATGTAACCAGTGTAAAGAATGTGGATAAAATAGTCAAGATACAAAGAGGAGCAACAAAAAAGATAGGTATTGGTTCTAAAAAAGTTTAAAATAAATGGGAATAAAAGTCTACCTCAAGTCTTGAAGAAGAAGAAACTTCAGAAGAAGATACATCAAAATAAGATAGTGTAAGTGGGAGTGAGACATCAGAGGATGAGTTGGACAACAAAAATTTCAACAAATATAGGAACAATGCACAAAGAAGATACATATGGAATAGCAATCAGAACAGGAGACCAATGAGGTCAAGTCAAGGAAGCTTCAATGCGAGATGATTTTCATGTCACAGGTTTGGGAACATGGCTTCATAGTGCAGGACACATGAAATATAGGAACATGGAAAAGGATAGCTTTTCCAAGGGTATTGCTACTCATGTAATGATTTTGGTCAAAAGGCAATGAATTGCAAGATTCATGACAGAAGAGGATATGGCTTCACTAGGAGAAATTCTAAGATATTTGCACCTTCAAGAAATAATAACATTAAGTGTTATAAGTGAAATAATTATGGTCACATAGAAAGATGGTGTAGAGCATATATTCCAAAAAAAGACATGAATAGGAACGGGGATATGAACAAGAACATAAATATGAACAAAAATAGGAACATAAACAGAAATAGAAATATGAACAAAAATAGGAACATAAACAAAAATAGAAATATGAACAAGAATAGGAACAAGGATGTGAACCGGAACAGGAACAAGAACAAGGATGAGAACATGAATAGGAACAAGAACATAGATGAGAACAAGAATAGAAACATGAACAAAAGTGATGACAAGAACAAGGATTATGACTTGGAAAGAAATAGTTAGAGGATTCAGAAAACTCAGAAAAGAAGAGAGAAAGATAAAGGTAAAGAACAGTGCTTTTGGGGAGTAGAAATGCTCCCACCCCAAAATTAGCCACCTCATGTGGAGGTGGGAGAGGGGCTAATCTAAGAGGCTTATTCTTAGCCCCAAGCCCCAAAGGTGACCCTTTGCCATTGATGTCAAAGGGGGAGAGATTTGTGTATATTAGGAAGAGATTTGATATGGGGAGAGATTTGATATTTGAGAGAGCATTGAGCCAGGGGGAGCAAAGTCCCAGGAGGATAAAAAAGAAGGTCAAGTTTCAGTAAAATGATATGGGTTGCCATCAATGACAAAGGGGGAGATTGTTGGAAATTTTGAGTCCTCTAAGTCAAAGTTGTCATTGATGTCACCTGATAGAGTTATCACTCATATAAAGGAATTCGGAAAGAAATAAAGTCGTCCAAGGTTGTCACTATCATCCAAGAAAAAGCTTCATCAATGCAAAAGTGAAAGGAAATAGGCTACATAATATTTTAATATTATTGGGAGCATAGGTTAAGCAATTTTTTCATAAAAACCCAAGATGGGTTATTGCAAAGGTTAAAAATTAGGTTTAATAATTATTTATAAAATATTTAGATTCACAAGGAATTTAAATTTTATAAATAATATTTGTTACACCAAGGTTGTTTGCATTAAGACAAGGCTCCAAGGTTTAATTAAACTAAAACCTAAGGTGGGTCTAATTTAATTTATAATATTTAAATTTAAATTTAAATTTAAATATATTATAAATTAATCAACCATGTCGACGTCGAATTTAATCGATGTGCCGACGTGATTGCATAGAAGACAAAGGCATTATATATAATGCCCTAAAAGACATTAATAAAAATTACCCTTGCTAATTCGTTTGGAGCACATGCGAATTAAGGATCATGTTAAAAGAATTTTTGAATTGAGAAAAGGTTGAAGTAGGGAACGTTCAGGTTTTTGAAGCACATAGGCCAGCTTGGCCTAGAGGTGCATTGTCTTGGCAATATAGAGGAGGTCCTATGTTCGATTCTCTTGGAGGTTTCTTGCAAATACAAAGCGCTCGAAGCACATTTTGGTCATTTTGAAAGGCATGAGTTTGTGTAGTATTTGATGCAGTTTGTGTATTTTTAGGCATGTGAGGGTGCATGGCCCAACGGTGGCTTGGCCATGGTTAAGGTGTTGGGAAGGAGGACATCGGGGGATCGAATCCCTCCAAGAGGCAAGGCAAGTTAATTTTTATATTTTAATTTTTATTAAATAGCCTTAAGTAGAAATAAGGGTTATGCTATGCCCTAGAAAATTGAGAGATTTTTTATGGTTTTATTTTTGGAAGGGTAGCATATTATATATCGTTGGAAATAATTTTTCAAGTGCTATTTTATTAAGTTGCTTAGAAGGAGAAATAAGGTGTGTGTAAAGAGATATTTCTATTTTTGTAAAGGGGTTCAAAAGTGAGTTTGATTTATTCTTTTTCAAAGGGGATTATTTCTTTAATGAGAGACATGGTGAATTTTATTGAGTAGGAGTAATAAGGTGTTATTGGGATATTATTTTTATTTTTGTGATATTACTCAAGTCCTCTAACCTCTTTGTGATTGAAAAGGAAATATTTGAAAGTGTGTTGAGTTTGATAGATTTTGTGGACAACTCCTTGGCATAAAAAAGGTATGGGTAAAATTCTTCTTTTTTGAGTTAGGTGGTTGGCTTGATTGAAAATTAAGTTTGGAGTGAAAAGGAATTGATTAGGGTTTCCTTTTCAAAAGTGGTTGAGTTAATGCTTCAAGATTTTTGGGATTGAGAGGTGTGGTTATACCTTGTTGATAAGCATTTTTCTTTAGACCATTGGTTGAGTGAAGTACATTGAGTTAATGCTTCAAGGTTTTCTCAATTGGGATGTTGTGATTAAACCATGTTTTATAAGCATTGTTGTTGAAGCCATTGATTGTGTGAAAACCTGATTTAGGGTCTGAGAAGAACATGAGTATCATTGTTAGATGAAGAATATTTTATTATCATTGTTGTTGAAGCCATTGGTGATGCAAAGCACTTGAACTTGAGTTAGAAAAGAACATGAGTATCATTGTTATGTGATATTTGTGGTTAAGCATTTTTGGAAACATTTTGAGTTGAATGATACATGCTTGGACTAGGGTTTGTGAAAAAGAGTTATTCCTTGAGGTGATTGGTTGAGTAAATTTGATTAAGTCTAGTCAAGTTTTTGTGTGAAGTGGTTATTGAAGTTCCAAGAAATAAACTATTCTATATTCTGATTGAGTTGAGATTGAGCCTTTGAGAATATAACATATTGAGTCTCTAATAATTATCCTTATGCTTCTATGATATTGATTTGAGTTGAGATTGATATTTGAGAATATAACATATTGAGTCTCTAACAATTCTCTTTATGCTTCTATGAGATTGAGTTGAGAAAGTTATTGAGCATTGAGTATAGGACATATTGAGTCTCTAACAATTCTCTTTATGATTCTATGAGATTGAACAAGTTCTGTGTGGACTTGTTAAGCTGATTTGAGGTAAGTCTTTGAGAAGGCTTGTGTACTGATTTTGTGTAAAATTTTGTGGAAGCTTACAATGTAGATTTGAGCATGTCCTAGAGACGATTTGTTGAGCAAATTTAGACAAGTTCTGAGTGAGCTTGTTGAGAAAATTTGGATAAGTTCTGAGTGAGCTTGTTGAGTATATTGGAAAAGCTCTGAGTGGATATGCTAAGTAGATTTGGAAAGGTTCTGAGTGGACCTATTGAGAAGATTTGAGCAAGTTCTGAGTGGACCTATTGAGAATATTTGAGCAAGTTCTGAGTGGACCTATTGAGAAGATTTGAGCAAGTTCTGAGTGGACCTATTGAGCAGATTTGAGTAGGTTCTGAGTGGACCTATTGAGAATATTTAAGAAGGTTCTAAGTGAACCTATTGATAGATATTTGGAGGTGATAGAGTATAGAGGATAGAGTTTTAGTGGATAGAGATCCAGAAACCAAGAAAATTGAAGACAAATCTTCTTAGTGAGGAGTTTTCAAGTGGAGAGAGATCCACCAGTCAGTACATCAGAGAGATAGAGTCTTATAGAAGATCACTAGCCAGAGCTGAAGTGGAAAGAGTTCTCCTATGGAATATATCCACAAACTTGATATTTAGGGGATGAGCATCTCCTTTGGACAGAGGTCCATAAACATTGTAATTGGGAAGGATTTCCAAAAGGATTATTTGAGAAATATTTAGAAGAAATATTTTCTCTGTGGAGGTAGCCCATATTGGGTGAACCATGTTAAAATTTGTGTCTCTATTGTGGATGGTGTTTTGTGTATTGCTTTAATTACTGCTATTGATACTGCTATATATACACTACATAATATTGAATTGAAAAGAAAAAGAAAAAGTGGTCTTATATTGTTCACCCCCCCTCTCAGTATAAGCTTGTGTTCTTCAATTGGTTTTTCCATCCATATAAAGATGATAGGCAATGCTGATATTGAGCTTTGTTCCCTAAGCTTAGTGTAAATATTACCAAAACTCAAAGGTAAATTTCAAATCTCTATCCGAGATAATTATTTTATGAAAACCATGTAGTCTTACTATTTCATGAGCAAATTTTTATGCTATGGATGATGCATCATCACCTATGCTGCTTGGTATAAAATGTGCTACTTTGGTTAACTTAACCATCATCACAAATATTACAGCATGCTGAAATCGTGTATTAGGAATACCAAAAATAAAATCCATAGATATTACTTGCCATTTATGTTCTAGCAGATCAAACAGATGTAGCTATCCTCTAGGATGTTGATGCTCTACTTTGACCTTTTGACATTCTAAGCATTTAGCAATGAATTGAACCACATCCTTCTTCATTTCAAGCCAAAAATAATCTTATTTCAAGGTTTCCCTCATCCTAATTACCCCTGGATAGGCAGAATATTGTGCATAATTAGCTTCTTACAGAATAGTTATTTTAAGTCCCTCATCATTAGGTACTATTATTCTATTTCAAAAACACACCAGATTTTTCTTGATATTATAATATTTGTGTTGTTCTAGTTCTTGCTCAACCTTGTTACCAAATTGATTACAAAACTCATCTCTCCTCTGCATTTCATTGATCTATAGATCATACTGACATTTTTTAAGTGTTGATATATGTCTTATTCTACTAAGAGCATCTACCCGTTTATTTTATTTTCCTTTGATATATTCAATACCAAGGTTATATTCACCAGGAACTCCATCCATCTTCATTGTCTGGAATTTAATAGAGGTTGAGAAAAAATATATTTCAAGCTCTGATGATTGGTTTTAAGTTCAAATGGATTTCCTAACAAATAATGTCTTCATATATTAAGAGCATGAACTTCTGTTGCTCTAAATCATGGGTACCATAGTTTATTTCATGTTTCTTGAGTTTCCTAGACTCATATACTACTATGAGCTCATCTTGCATCAACACACCACCCAATCCTTCTGATGAGGCATCAGTACATATAGTGAAATATTTTTTTGAGTTAGATATTTTTAATATAAGTGTTGTCAAATTTTCCTGAAGGATTCTAAAGGCTTCTTTAGAATCCTTAATATAAGTGTTGTGATCCAACCATTTCAATAAAATTTTCTATTTTTGATATGTTGGTTGGGACTGGACAATATATTATATCTTCAATATTTTAGGATCTATGACTATTCCTTCAGATGAAACAATGTGTCCCAAATATTGAACTTGAGGTGTATAGAACTCACATTTGGAAAATTTACCATACAATTGATTCTTTCTGAGTATTTCCAATACCAACCTCATGTGTTGGTCATGTTCTTCTTTACTTCAAGAGTAAATCAAGTTATCATCCAAAAATATTAGCAAAAATTTGTCTAACTATTCTCTAAATACATTATTCATCAGATTCATAAATGCAACTAGTGCATTTGTTAACCCAAATGGTAATACTATGAATTCATAATGTCCATAGAAAGTTTTGAAAGCAATATTGTAAGGATCCTCTTCTCGAATTCTTAGCTGGTGGTAGCCTGATCTAAGGTCTATCTTAGAGAATATTGTAGCCCCGCTCAATTGATCAAACAAATCATCTATTCTGGGTAAGGGATACTTATTATTTACCATCATTTTGTTAATCATCCTATAATAAATACATAATCTCGAGGATCCATATTTCTTTCTAACAAATAAAACAGATGCTCCCCATGGTGACACACTAGGTTTAAGGTGTCATTTTTCCAACAAATCTTGTGGTTGAGTTTTGAGTTCTTGCAATTCAAGTGGTGTCATACGATAGGGAGTTATAACTATCAGAGTTGCTCCTAGCATGAGCTCAATTGAGAAATAAAATTCCTTTTTTGGAGATAGTCCAGGTAGATATTTAGGAAAAACATCCCTAAAATCATTTAGCACTGGCTATTGCTAAAAAATATAGAGCTTGACTCAGTTTCTTCCATTTTGTTTAATTTAACCACATAAATTTTACATCCTTTCCTTAATTCTCTTTTGATCTACACGAAAATCATCAAATGGGGTTCAAGAGTTGTTTTATTACAGTGGATATAGATTCACCAGTTAGCATCATCTATAAATTCCAACCACATTTCCTCAAAATTTAATAAGGCTTTGTGAGCTTTCAACCAGTCTACTCCCAGGACTATGTCAAAAGCATGTAAGGGAGCTACATATAAATACCAACTAATTTTCCCTTGTGGAATTTCTTTTTGAGGCTCAAATAGACATTGGTTAACCATATAAGTTTACCCTAAACCATACTCGACTTGTCACTCTTTTCCTATAGCCCCAGGTTTAATCGGTATGTCCTTGAATATGCTATTGGAGATGAAACTACTTGTAGAACCACTATAAATTAAAATATGTACATATCTTTTACCTAGTTTTCCTTTAATAAAAAATGGAGTGGTCTGACCCAAAATATTTGGATTACCAAAGATCTTGTGTGGGGCTTCTTCAGAAGGATTTCGTTGGTCAGCTCTATTTGGGCATGGTCTGGAAAAATGATCTAAGGATCTGCATGTAAAGCAATCATTTGTTCCAACATTCTTTTGTTTGTCACCTTTCTTACTCTGGTTACCATTTATACCCTATTCTCAGTTATTGTTTTTCTTTTCTTGGTAGTTCCTTCAATTTAATTGTCCTCTGTTTCCATAAAATTTACCTTTGTTTTTATTTTCATTCTAGAATCATGCACCATATCTAATTTTTTGGATTAATCCCTGCTTTTATTTTGTTCAGGATACCTTCTTTTCTTAGAGTTCTCTCTTTTAACTTGATAATAATCTTTTACCTCTTTTTGACTTGCTTCCTCATATCGTGCAATGTCATAGGTAACATACAGTGTTTGAGGTATTTTTATTCCAACTTGTTTTACAAATTTATGATTTAAATATCTCTTGTCCATTATACTTTAGGGTATACTTCAAAAGTTGTACAAACATCTCATAATACTCTATTACTGTCATGTTTCCCTAACGTAAGTTGGTAAATTCACCATGTTTTTCAATATAAAATTGATGTGTGAGAAAACGGTCTTTAAATTTCCTTTCAAACTCTTCCCATATAATATTTACAACTTCCTTCTGAGTAGTTTTATTATATGTGGTCCACTAATCTCTAGAAGGACCCTCCAAATAAGTTGTTATCCATGTAGTTTTAGATTCTGAACAAAGAGGTTGGATCACAAAATATCCTTTGGCTTTACTTAGCTAATTGAAAATGGTCTCGCCATCATCTCTTCCATCGAATTTGGATATATCCAATTTTTTGATTTCCTTTTTCAATTATTTACCCACTTTCCTTCTCAAGGAATATTTTGGAAATTCACTTATTGAAGAAAACAAGCTTATACTGAGAGGGGGGTGAACAGTATAAGATCACTTTTTAATTTTTTCCTTTTACTTCAGAAAGCAATGCAATGAACCAATAGAAAAATCAAAGCAGTAATCAAACCAGTATACAAGTCATCACACAATTGAGACACCAATATAACATGGTTCACCCAAGGTGGGCTACTCCACAGAGAAAATATTTCACTAAATTTTCTCAATCAAATCCTTTGGGAATCCTTCCCAATTACAATGTTTATGGACTTCTTGTCCAAAGGAGAATCCTTCCCCTAATCAAATATTTATGATCCTCCTACCTAAAGGAGATGTCCTATCCCCCAAAGAAGTATTTATGAGCCTCTTGCCCAAAGGAGATGTCCTATCCCCAAAAGCTCTAGAAATGATACTTTAGAAGATCACTACCTCTTCTACCACTAGCAGGTGGAACTCCTTTCCATAGAAGACGTCTTGTCCTCCTTGCTATAGCTCTAGAGACTTCTATCCTCACTGATCACCTCCACATCTGCTCATCAAAACCTGTACTAAACACAATTAGTCGATCTAGCACAAGTCCTCTCAAACTCTGTCACAAATCTGCACCAAACTCAGTCCTATGGTCTAGCACAAATATGTTCTCAAATATTTGTTAGATATGTCCCAAGCTTAAGCCAAAATCTTGAACAAATCAATCACAACTACTCACAAGTCTCCACCAAGACTTCATCAAATCTTTCCACAAGTTTTTCAACAAGAACCTATCCAAATCAGTCCACAAGTTCTCCACAAGAACCTATCCAAATCAGTCCACAAGTTCTCCACAAGAACCTATCCAAATCAGTCCACATGTTCTCCATAATAACCTATCCAAATCAGTCCTAGCAAGCTCACCAAGAACTTTCCCAAATCAGCTCGAGCAAGTTTACCAATAAACTTGCCCAATGTGAACACATAAAGAGAATTGTTAGAGACCCAATGCGTTTCATCCAATCATATCAAATAAATCTCATAGAAGCATAGAGAGAATTGTTAGAGAATCAATATTTTCTATACTTCAAATTTAAATCTCAACTCAAATCAATCTCATAGAAGCATAAAGAGAATTGTTAGAGACTCAATATGTTCTATCCTTCAACTCTCAAAAACAAACTCTTTCTCAAATCAGAATAAAGATATAAGTAGTATACTTTCACAATATCTTGAACCACAACCCAATAATTATCAATAATGCAATATCAATAAATCAACTCCTCCAACATAGAACCATAACTTGCTATCAAACCCTAGCCAGGTCAGTTTTCAAGAACTCAAAGCAATCTCTCTCTAAGCATCAAAAAGGGGTTCAAGATATTTCCAACTTCTCTCAAATGGGAATGCTCAACTTAACCACACAACCAAGTTTATCAAGCAAAGTACAACTTGATAAAATCAAATCTCAAAGGAGCAAGCCCAACTCATGTATCAAGTAAAGCATAACTTGATCAACTCAATATCAATGAAGCAATCTTAAAACCAAACTCTCAACAACCAAACAACTCAATTAGGGTTTCAAAAACTTATAGCAATGGCATAATATTCTCACTCTAAAAACCTAAAGCAAACTTCAAATTCTTCCACTCTCATAAACCATAATTATGCAATAACTCATAAACTCATCATGATCTCATAATGAATAATCAATACTTCCACTTTTAGAAAATAAGATCCACTCCAAATAAGGAAACTTAATTTAATCCTTTTCACTCCAAAATTATTTTCAGAAAACCATCAATCAATAATAACCATGGAAGAATGTGCCCATACCTTTACTTCAATGAAGAAGGAGAACTCAAAATTTGTCACAACTCTAATTATCAATTTGCCACAAATTAGAGTTAGCAACAATGGAATAATACACAATGATAAGAGTCCTAATAACACCTTATCACTCCAACTCATCAATAATAAAAAATCACAAATATACATATCAACAATATTCCTTTACACCTTATAACTCCTACTTAATATATCACAAAATAAATTCAACCTAAAAAAATAATTACAAGAGAATATCCACTCAAAAAATCCAAAGGCTCTCTAACCCGAATATGACATTAAGCACAATTATTCCTTAAACCCTTATAACTCCTAAAATAAATTTACTTCTAAATGCATTTACCACATAAACATTAAGCATCAATAATAACAATGTCAAAGCAATATTTCTATTTAACCTTATACCTCCATCCAATTACCAACAATAATTGCCAAGTCAAATCAAATATTCCACATTATCAACAAAAGATCTACCTTGGCCAAAAATCAATTCTCCAACCTTAGGAGAAGTGTGGAGACACCAACATAAGTGCAAAAGTGCTTCCTCCTCCAAAATCATGGCCCAAAGCAACCACCGTACCACATGCACAATAACCGTGACCAAGAAAAAACTAAAACATGTCTATCATGAATCGAACTCGACACCTCTACTTAGCGAGTGCCTTCGCTCCACTACCTCCATTGTTGGAGCACAAATACCCAATGAAACTCTCAAGCGCTACTCATCATTTTACCTTCCCTTTGCTCACAAAAGACAACCTTCTTCCTCACAGGCACACAAAATTGAAATTTGACACAGACCAGATTTGTCTTCCTCACTAGTGCACAAAATCGAAAATTAACATAGAGTAAAATGAGGCTCAAAAATCATAGCGTAATCCAAAATCAAAGGTCACATAGCAATATGAATTCAAAGGTAACAAAGCAATACAAAACTTGAAAATCATAGAGCAATCCAAAATCGAAGGTCACAGAGCAATACAAATTTGAAGGTAATCGTGCAAATCGGAGGTGCATTGAACCTTAGGAATTAATGCCCTTTAATAGTCTTTTGCATCCCATGCAAGTTGACGTCGGTGCTGTAAGTCTTCCACATGAGCGCTGCTAAGGGTTTAGAAACCCTTTCAATAATAATTATTAAATTAATAATAATTATTTTATTAATAATAAACTTAACTTAAAACCTTTTCATTAAGCCAAGATGGTTTTAATAAAAACCCTTAATGAGTCCAAATGGTTTTAAGAAAAACCTTTAACCTTGTCACCATGGTTTTAATTAAAAACCCATAAACAAACATCATGGAACTTTCAAGATATTTTTGTCACCAAACTCTTTTTGACATCAACACAAATTCCTTTTGACATCAACACAAACTCCTTTTGACATCAATGACAACTCACAATCATGAAGCTAGGCAACATACCCAAAATTGCCAACACTTACATTTTTAGTTTCCTTTATTTTAGTCAAATTTTTAATGACTTTCTATTGTTGGGTTATTAATTCTTTTTGTTGGGTCATCTATGCCCTTTGCTGATCCATATGCTCACTCATTTGAGCTCTCTAGATTTCTATTTTCTCATGTTGTTAATTTAGTTGCTCTTGCATCATCTAAATCATTTGAGCTATATTTTTATCATTCTGTGTAGCTGTCATAGCTACAAGATATTTTTCTCTCCTTACCACTCACCATGGTACATTAGCAACTTGCACCCTTTTAGAATCCCTTATGAGTCATCTCATTTCCACTATTGGAACTTTTACATTTTTCTCTTGCAGATTATTAGCGGTTCTCTGTGAGGTACCTACCATACCTAGCATCAAAATATTTGTCATAATAGATATTCATATTTATTAGCTAAGGTTCACAACCTAGGCTTTGATACCAACTATAACAACCCAGTCTACTCATCGGTTTTCAAAATACATAAACATAAAATTTTGATTAAGAGCATAATTAGTAGTCGCACATATTTGCTTTTTTACCCAACTAGATTTGTACAAGGCATAAAGTTATCACACTTTAAGAATATTCACCATTGTAGTTGGTGTATTAAGTTCTTGAGACTGGACAAATTCACATAATACATTGCCTTAGTCATATCCTTACCTCTCATGCGGGTATCTTTTGATATTGGCATGGGGTTTGCCCTTCCAGGGCCCATAACACCTGAAAGAGTGGACACCATAACTTCCATATTCCAAAGTATGATGGACATAAATTCACAATCCCACTCTTATTCATGAGAGTCCATTGACCCATAAAAATTAATAAGTTAACACTTTGGAACTAGCATAACTATGCCTATGACTGACCATTGAATTTCAATTAAAGTTTAGTCAGGGTCCACCATTGCATGGATTTTGAACTAGATTATACAGTTCCAGATCTAGTTGATGATAATGCTACCCATACCATCTACCACTAGACCTTTCAACCTCATATACCAGCTCTCTAGTTATGAGTCTAGTTGGCGATTCTACAAATTGAAGTAGTTTGTGAGAATCCTCATGTACCATCCATGTGTTCTCCAAAGACAATATCCCATACCATCATCTCTTGCTCTCATCAGCATGGAACCTATGTTCACACTCTTGGTTGAAAATCAAAAACACATATACACGGTTTTCATCACTGTTGGCTATCAGAGTTGGGTTAGTGCTATCCTCCTTAATAAGAACTAGATATCAATACAAGGATGAAGTTTTATCCTTATTGACTTCATTAAAAATATTTTATTTTTCTTAGGAAAAGGTTTCCATATGGGTTTAATACTCAGTTTAAGCTTTAATTATCATGAATATATTTTTGTTCCATTAAAAATATTAAAGTTCTCATATAACATAAACACTGAAGCTATTTATTTGTACAATCATATAACTAAATTTTTTATAAAACTTAACTAAGTAAATCTAAGTAATAATGATTCAATCCATTCAAGTTTACCAAAATTAAATCACATAGTCACATAACTTAACTAAAGAAGTCTATTAGCAAGTCAACGACCTATTAAAAGAAAACACACCCATTTACTATTCCTAAACTTTAGAAAGAACATTTTAAATTTATAAGCTCTATATAAAGAATTCCATTTTTTAATTATTTAAATATCAGCAAACACATCGATTTGCTCTATCTTGAACTCTATACATTATCAAACACGTATCTTTAACAAGATTCCAAGTCACATCCACGTATTTTATGAGGGCCTTCTTTACTAAACATATCCTCATCTAAAAGAAAGATATATATTTTTATTTAAAGAAATGAATATAACAATGGTTTGGTTAGATGTATTTCTTTGACATTGTTTATATTTATCAGTTGGATTATCTACTATCATAGAGGTTGTTTAGAGCTGAGAGTACACTTGTTTTTTTATTTGAATTTCTATCTTGGAAAATGAACATTCCTTTTTTCTTTATTTGCTTTCCCTACATTAATTCTTTCGAATTCAAGAAAGGATTGTTTTCTATGATTTTTTTTCAAATAATTTTTTAGCATATAAAAAGCATCTGAATTCCTATTATGACATTACATTTTTTCAGATATCATTTCAATCCAACACAGTTCAAGTTTTCTCATATTTCAAAAATTGAACAACTCAAGAAAACTTGAACCATGTTGGATTGAAATGATATCTGAAAAAAAGGTAATGTTATAATAGGCAATATTTATAGACAAGGAAACATTTATAGACATGTTCACTATTCTCTCAAAATTTGGCTTATAGCGTCGTGGCTCCTTATGCAAGCTAAAGCTCGAAAAACATCTCCATTGCCATCAGCAGACCACCCGATCAGGGAAAGACATGAGTTTAAAGGCTAGAGTATGGGATCATCTTGGCCATAATATGCATCTATATGCAATCAACATTAATGTGAAGCACACACATGCTATAGATACCATCTCATATTTAAATAGAATTCACACTCCCATAGAGCATGCAAGTTATAGAACTCTTTTCAGATTTTAATAAAAGAATTCCCACTCATGCAATACACAAAGCATGCAAGTTATAGAACTCATTCAAATTTTAATAAATAATTTTCCACTCGTGCAATACACAGAGCATGCAAGTTATAGAAATGTTTCAGATTTTAATAAAGTAATTTCCACTCATGCAATACACAGAGCATGCAAGTTATAGAAACATTTCAGACTCAATGAAAATTCCTTCTCATGCAAGCATGCAAGATAAAGGCCTTCTATGAAAATTAATGGCTTATCAATTCATTAAAACTAAGTGCAGTGACTTTCATATTCGATAATATATCATCATGAGAGAGTTTCCAAGAATTTTAAAATCCAATAGCGGCAATAAGGCAGCAATTTATCACACAAAAAGCGTATGCAATCCAACAATAGTATCATAGGAAAAAAATGCATCACACATGTAGCATACTTCTTTCTATCATAACTCAAGCATCTAACCTGGTTACACAGTGCTCCAATTGACTACTCTACCATAAGAAAATCATCCCAATGCTTCAACTATCCATTCGGCACTCCAAACTCCCTTTGCGTGTGACATTCAATTCCCACCACACTTCACCTCCAAGCCTCATAAGTGACATGCATTCATCATTTTCCATATTTATTATTAAAAGAAACTTCTCCACAATATCAAAGTGACGCCTTCCATGGTTTGTTATATCATATGATTCACCAATATAAGGATAAGTGGTAGCTTATATTTATTCTCATCTGAGTGGAGGGGAGTGGTCATAGTGGTTGGTCATATAAAAATCATTAAATTTGATGACTTTATAGACACCTTCTTTATATGTTTATATTATCTTCACCTTATAAACAACTATCAAGGTAATTCTTCCTTAATATATTCAATTTAAGTATCATTTGAATATGTTAATTATTATTTATAATTTTCTATATATATATGTGTTCATATATTTTTACAATTCTTGAGTTTCCTTCCAAATAAAAGCAAACAATATATCTATTTTCACTTTTATTTATTATTATTTTTATTTATTTCATTCTTCCTATTTTATAAACTAAACATTGACATTACACAACAACAAGGAGCACGTAAGAAATGCACACAACATCAAGGAATATGCAAGAAATGCAATAGTGACCTTGTACGAAGTGCAACCACACACATGCACTAATGCATCAACATTTAGAATGATTCATATGCAATTTCCATAATGGGTTTCCATGTACCCATTGACCAAGGTGTAACAAGGCACAACATCATATCCCGCATGATGCCTTCAACCTTTGTCTTCGTCAGGGGTGGGTACTCTCTTCCGCCTCCACGTGTAAACCTAAAACTGCATCACAAAACTCAACGCATAATCACATTCTTCAAAATAAAAAGGTGTCAAACAATAGGGATGTTACAATTCCATTTCATTTGTTTACATATTTTTAACCCTTCTAAAGACGCTAAATCTTCAACTTCATTATTTTTCTTAAATCCATTTTGAAAGCGTAATGAGACAAAATCACTCCTCTATTATTTATAATTATTCTTCCTCCTCTTGCTAGTACTGGACTTCATTTAGATGCTCCATCAAAATTTAGTTTAACCCATTGCACATCCGGTGGTTTCCTCTTTACATTCATTGCCTTATTTTTTCTCCTCTTGTACCCAACATCATAATTCCTTTTAATTATTTGACTCCATATATCAAGGCTCTCTACTTCTATATTAGGGACTAGGTGAATTGATAGGATTGGTTTAGACTCCTCTATGGCTAAACATATCTTCCTTTTCATTACCTCTAAACTAATTTCCTTTCCTTTAAATATTCTTCTATTCCTTTCTAACCATATAATCTAAAGTATTGTATCTTTTGATATATCCCATATTGTTTGTAAAGCCTCACTTTTATAAGTTCTCTACCATTGCTTTAACCAATCTTCAATTTTTCTATTCATCACCATGCATTTACCAAACATATTAAGAATCCTTTGCCATAATTTCTAGACTATTGAGCAATATTCCAAGAGATGGTTTATACTCTCCTCCTAATTTTTATAAAGAACACATTGAGAGGGGCCATGAAAACCACTTTTCATAAGGTTATCCTAGGATAAAATTCTTCTATGACCTACTAGCCAAAAAAATATTTTAACTTTAGGAATGCTTGGGCTATCCCAAATATCTTTTCATATTCTAGTGATATTACTATTTTTTTGGTGATTTACATTATATCCACTTCTTTTTGTGTATTATCCTGAGCTAGTCAACTCCTAAATCAATTTATCCTTGGCTCCCATAAAAATAATCATAGTTGATATCTTTTTAATCAACTACCTCCTAGCATTCTTGTAAAAAAATATTCTTTCCATTTCTATCTTCCTTCTTGATCCTTGTACAAAGTGTTTAAAACCCTATCACCGTATTTATCTTGAAGCAATCTCATCCAAGGTTTCAAAATTGGATCTAAATTGAGTGGATATTTTTTACACCAAGTATCCATCCAGATAGAATTTTTTTCTCTAGTTCCCACCACCCATATTAAACCTTTAATAATTATACCAATAGATTTTTTTATACCATTCCAAATACCTAAACCATTTGGTAGAGAGAATACAACAAATATTAAACTTGGATCATTAGGCTCAACATACTTAGAAGAATTCTTGGCCATTGTCTTTAACTCTCTTTGTACAATCTCCAAATTATTCTTCCCTAAGAGATAAGGTTGCATCTGTAAGAACTCTTAAAACAATATCTCTCCTAGTTTTATCATCACACACCTTGCTCTATTTCACCAAAGGAAATTTCTGTTATCATGTAAACCGAACCATGAAAAGGAAAATTTTATATAGATTAAACTTTTTCAACTAATTCTGGTATAATATACAATGACATATAATATGTTAGAATGGCCTATAAGATTGACTTAATTAATTGCACTATTCATACTAATGATAACCATCTACCTTTCCAAGCTGGTAGTTTATTCTAAACTTTACTAATAATTAGATTCCATAATTCTATCCTCATTATCCCCTCAATTAAAGGCATCCCTAGATATGTTGCTTGTAAATTTACCTCCTCCATTTGAAGTAACCTTCAAATTCTTGCTTTGATATTAGCTAGCATGTTAAGGAAGTAAATTTTGGATTTTGTCATATTAATATTTGTTGGAAATATTGAGTTGTCATTGATGTCAAAGGATTGATGTCAAAAGAGCATGGTATTCAAGGCAGAAATATTCTTCAAGAATGATGAGTTTACAAGGTTGGACAATGGAAAGCAAGGCAAATATGTTTAAGGATTATAATATTTAAATATTATAAAGAGAGTTTATAAAGGTTCAAGAGGCTTGAGGACAAAGGTTTATAAAGAGAAGGACAACAAGGTTTAAAGGATTGGGACAAAGAGATTTAATAATTATAAAAGTTTGAAGGTTTGTGACAAAAAGATTTAATAAAGGTTTAAAAGGCCTAAGGACAAAGTTTTATAAAAGGAAGGCCAAAGGTTTTTTCAAAGGAAGGACAAAGGTTTATACAGATAAAGTCAAGGTTGGGCCACTAAAGGTTTTAATCACTACAAAGTTTAAAAAAAAGGTTAACCTTATAATATTTAAATTAAAAATTTAAATATTATAATCAAAGCAAATGGCGCCAACGTTCGAATGAAGTTTTTGAAATCATAAAGTGTCGACGTCATCAAAAACCAAGGAGTGCATATAAATACATGATGTTTTATTTACCTTTGGGATCTAAGAATCACATGCACTATTTCGAGAATAATAATTTTTGATAAAGCGAATGGTAGACAAGTGAAGGCAGCAAAATTATTGATGCGCAAAAACCTGAGATAAATATTTTGAATTCACTTTTGAGTCTCGCCTGTTGGTGTAGCCCAGCTGGTCATTGGCTTTGTGTGTGAGCATTGTGGTAGAGGAGGTTTGAGGGTCGAGTCCCCTCGATGATGGTTTTGCTGAGTTACTTCATGGTTTGTTGAGGTAGAGACAGGGTTATATCTTGTGGGCCCCCTTTTGGTGCTACCAGTCATGGTAGCACAGTTGGTCGTAGAGCGCTTGGGAAAGTGCTGCTTCGCATGAGGGTAGGAGTTCGAATTGTGGTAGAAAAAGGTATTAAATTTTTATAAAGTGTATTAGGAGAGATAAGGTATAAAGTGTTGGTTTAAATGATTTAATTTTTGCATATTATTAAAAGGTGTTATAAGGTTTGTGGTGGTGTTAGAATAAGGGGTCTTTCTGGAAAGTCTTAAGTATTGTGATTATAGAGAATCATTAATAGGAGAAATAAGGTTTGAGAAGATATTATAAGGTATATTTGAGATTATTATTATTTGTAATTGTTGAATGTTTTTAGAAAGGAGAAATAAGGTGTATTTATGATTATTGTGATTTGTAATTTTGCATGTTTTTAGAAAGGAGAAATAAGGTGTATTTGTGATTATTGTGACTTGTAATTTTGCATGTTTTTAGAAAGGAGAAATAAGGTGTATTTATGATCATTGCTATTTGTATTTTTGGCAAATCATAGAAAAATAAAATTGAGGGTTTAGTCATTATTACAAGCTTTATTTTGTGAGACTAAAAAGGAGTTATAAAGTATTATTGTGCATATATTTTTAAGAAGGGTTTTAATGTGGATGATTTGAAAAGGAGATTTGCTAACCTATTTTTGAAGTGGCAAAAGAAAAGAAAACTATTTTGTGATAGGTTTTGAGGGCACATCTTCATCAAGGCAGTTTTTAGAGGTATGGTGATTTAACTCCTTCTCAAGGTGGTTTTGTTTGAGGAAAATATTTTGTTGAAATATGGTTGGAGGTATAAGGATTGATTTGATGTGCATTAGTGATTGATTGAAGTTGAGAGTAATTGTGCATTGCTTTGATTGAAACTGGAAATATATGAGCTAGGGTTTGAGAACAAGTTGTGCATGAGTATTGAATGATATTGGGAATAAAAAGTGCAAGTGGTTGAGAACATAATTGTGCATTGCTTTGAGTGAAATTGAAGTGAAAATTTGCAAGGGTTATAGACCAATTTTTGTGAAACAAATTTGTGCATTATTGTGATTGATATTGAGAGTAAATTTGCAAGGGTTATAGACCAATTTTGTGAAGCAAACTTGTGCATTGGTTTGATTGGTTTTGGGAGTACATAAGAAGGTCAATTATCAAGTGCTAGACTAGAGCTATCTTGTGAATGCAAATAAATGTGAGACATGTGAAAGTGACAGACTTAATGAATGTGAGAAGAACATATTGATTATTTGTAATGCATATCATTCTCTATATGTTCATGAAGAAAAAGAATTCTGGGTAGAATATGTCTGAATTACTTTAGTCAAAGAAAGCACTTTTGGGAAAGATATATGCAATGGTTTCTATGCAAGAATTGGGAATATTTGAGCAGGTTTTATGAGCTAGATTGAGTAGGTTTTATGAGCAGGTTTGAGGTAGAGTTGAGCAGGTTGTGTGAGCAGGTTTGAGGTAGATTTGAGTAGGTTCTATTGAGCAGATTTGAACTATGATTATGAGAAGATTTGAGCAAGCCTTGTGAGTAGGCTTGAAGCATATTTGAGTAGAGTTAAGAGTAGATTTTGGTGAGCAGATTTGAGCAAGCCTTGTATGTAGGCTTGGAGTAGATTTGAGCAGAGTTGAGAGTAGGTTTTGGAGCATATTTGAGCAAGCCTTGTGTGTAGTCTTGGAGAAGATTTGAGCAAGCCTTGTGTAAAGGCTTGGAGCAGATTAGAGCAAGTATTAGGTTCTATGGATAGACAGAGAGAGTAAATTGGTGTGAGGAATTGAATAAACTAGAGAAAGGGATTGGTGTCTCCTATGGATAGAGGTCCATGAACCAGAGCAAAGGGGATTGGTGTCTCCTATGGATAGAGGTCCATGAACCAGAGCAAAGGGGATTGGTGTCTCCTATGGATAGAGGTCCATGAACCAGAGCAAAGGGGATTGGTGTCTCCTATGGATAGAGGTCCATGAACTAGAGCATAGGGGATTGGTGTCTCCTTTGGGTTGGTGCCCATAAACATTGTAATAGGGAATTGGTTCCCAAGATATTTGTTGAGAAAATTTATAAGAAATATTTTCTTCGTGGATGTAGCCCACATTGGGTGAACCACGTTAAATCTGTGTCTCTTATGTGTGTGATGATTTATGCATTATTTCATTATTGCAATTGATAATATTGGATAATACTACTTTGGAAAGAAAAGTAAAAGTTTTATCTTATACTGTTCACCCCCCTCTCAGTATAAGCTTGTGTTCTTCAATTGGTATCAGAGTGGGTTCCTTCATGAAAGTCTAACAACTTGAAGGAAGATCTTACAAGAACACACATGGCTCATAAGGAAGGGTTTTCATCAAATAAGGCTCCATTGTTTGATGGGACTAACTATGCTTTCTGGAGTGTGAGGATGAAGACTTATTTGATGGCACATGGATATGATACATGGCAATCTATTGAAAATGGATTCACACCATCTACAACTCCTCCTATAGATGCAAGTGGTAAGAAACCATATGAAGATAATGCCAAGGCAATGAATGTAATTTTGAGTGGGTTATGTGAATCAAAGTTTGTGAAAGTCATGCAATGCACTTCAACAAAATAAATGTGGGATAAATTATAGAGAACATATGAAGGAGATGACAAGGTCAAAATGGCAAAACTTCAAACACACAGAAGGAAGTTTGAAGACTTGAAGATGAAATATGATGAAGATATTGCTATGTATCTACTTTGTGTTGATGAGGTTGTCAACACTATTCGTGGACTTGGAGAAAATATTGAGGAATCTACTATTGTTCAAAAAATATTGAGGTCACTCCCTATGAGGTATGATGCAAAGGTTTCAGAAATAGAAGAGATGAAGGATCTCAAAACTTTAAGCATGGATGAGTTACATGGAATTCTCACAGCCTATGAGATGAGGACAGAAAAAGAACAAACATAAAAAAGAGAGGTAACATTCAAAGCTTCAAAGAAGGAAAAGAATAAAGAACAAGAATCAAGTGATGAATCAAGTAGTGAAGAAGAGGCTAACTTTGTGAGAAGAAATAAGAAGGGTCCAAGAAAACACAAAAATATGCAGACTATGAAATGTTTTAGTTGTGGTAACATTGGTCACTATGCAGCTAATTATCCACAAAATGGAGGTAGTAGCAGTGAAGAAGAAAAGGATTACAAGAAAAATAAGGAAAGAAAGTTTTATTATGAAAAGAAAAATAGGCATGGTCAAGGCAAGCATGAGAAGAAGATTTTTCAAAGGCACAAGAAGAGTTTTTATGTTGAAGAAGAAAGCAGTACTTCAAGTGAAAGTGATGAAAGCTTCTCCGATAATGAAAAAGAAGAAATTCTATTTTTGGCCATAGAAGAGAATGAAGATGCTCCTGTTGTCAAAGACCAAGAAGAAGAGAAAGTTTCAGAATATGAAAAGGAAGCCACAATTGATATGGAAGAGGAATTTGTTGTTGATATTGAAGAGTTGAAAAGGGAGAACTTAATATTGAAGGCTCAAATACAAGAGGATGAGAAAACAAAGGCAAAACTTCTACAAGATCTCACTGACTTAAAAGTTAAGGTTGAAGAGGTAAAGAAAGTTGAAGAAGGTATGGCTAAATAATTAAAGACAAAAGAACTAGAATGTGAAAGACTACAACATGAAGTTGACATTCTAAGGAAGGGACTTGAGAAATTCAATAATAAGATATATCAGTTTAGGAAAAGCTCAAAATATTTGGATGATATTATCAAAACACAAAGATCTCCATTTATGAAGACTGGACTTGGTTATGAGGAAGGTCAAGAGGTACAAGAAGAGGAGTCAAGCTCAAAAGAAATAGAAGCATCAAAGAAGGTATTTGAAGAAGAGCCTAAGACCTATACTGATAAGTTGAGAAGTGGTAGTATCAAAGAGGAAGCAAACAAAGAATCATCAAGGAACAGGGACCATCAAAAGAAAAGCAAAGAAAGAACCATGAGATCAAGGCAAGATGAATATTTCTTCCAAGGTTATTGTTTCTCATGTAATAATTTTGGTCATAAAGCTATACATTGCAGGGTTCATGATAAAAATGATTATGGCTTCAACAAGAGAAATTTCAAGTCACTTGCACTTTCCAAGGACTACAACATCATGTGTTTCAATTGCAATAATTTTGGTCATAAAGCTATACATTGCAGGGTTTATGGTAAGAATGATTATAGCTTCACCAAGAATTCATTTGCACCTTTCAAGGACTACAACATCAGGTGTTACAATTGCAATAATTTTGGGCATAGAGCAAAGTGGTGTAGAACATAATTTCTGGAACTTCCAAAGACAAGCAAGAAAAAGGATGCTCAAAATGTTCAAAGAGGTATGACTTCAAAAGTTTGGAAAAATATTGAAAAAGAAGAAGAGCATTGTAAGTTGGGAGTAGCTTTACTCCCATCCCAAAATTAATCACCTCAAGAAAAGGAGGTGGTGAGGGGGCTGAGCTAAGTGTTTTATTTTTAGCCCCAAAAGGAGCCCTTTGCCATTGATGTCAAAGGGGGAGAGATTTTAGTAAGGGGGAGTAGCTTGTCAGGGGGAGCAGTTTGGGAATCCAGTTGCAGTAAAAGAAAATTTGTGTAAGGGTTGCCATCAATGACAAAGGGGGAGATTGTTGGAAATATTAAGCATATTGAGTTGTCATTGATGTCAAAGGATTGATGTCAAAAGAGCATGGTATTCAAGGCAGAAATATTCTTCAAGAATGATGAGTTTACAAGGTTGGACAATGGAAAGCAAGGCAAATATGTTTAAGGATTATAATATTTAAATATTATAAAGAGAGTTTATAAAGGTTCAAGAGGCTTGAGGACAAAGGTTTATAAAGAGAAGGACAACAAGGTTTAAAGGATTGGGACAAAGAGATTTAATAATTATAAAAGTTTGAAGGTTTGTGACAAAAATATTTAATAAAGGTTTAAAAGGCCTAAGGACAAAGTTTTATAAAAGGAAGGCCAAAGGTTTTTTCAAAGGAAGGACAAAGGTTTATACAGATAAAGTCAAGGTTGGGCCACTAAAGGTTTTAATCACTACAAAGTTTTAAAAAAAGGTTAACCTTATAATATTTAAATTAAAAATTTAAATATTATAATCAAAGCAAATGGCACCAATGTTCGAATGAAGTTTTTGAAATCATAAAGTGCCGACGTCATCAAAAACCAAGGAGTGCATATAAATACATGATGTTTTATTTGCCTTTGGGATCTAAGAATCGCATGCACTATTTCGAGAATAATAATTTTTGATAAAGTGAACGACAGACAAGTGAAGGCAGCGAAATTATTGATGCATGAAAACCTGAGATAAATATTTCGAATTCACTTTTGAGTCTCGCCTACTGGTGTAGCCTAGTTGGTCATTGGCTTTGTGTGTGAGCACTATGGTAGAGGAGGTTTGAGGGTCGAGTCCCCTCGATGATGGTTTTGCTGAGTTACTTCATGGTTTGTTGAGGTAGAGACAGGGTTATATCTTGTGGGCCCCTTTTGGTGCTACCAGTCGTGGTAGCACAACTGGTCGTAGAGCGCTTGGGAAAGCGCTGCTTCGCGTGAGGGCAGGAGTTCGAATTGCGGTAGAAAAAGGTATTAAATTTTTATAAAGTGTATTAGGAGAGATAAGGTATAAAGTGTTGGTTTAAATGATTTAATTTTTGCATATTATTAAAAGGTGTTATAAGGTTTGTGGTGGTGTTAGAATAAGGGGTCTTTCTGGAAAGTCTTAAGTATTGTGATTATAGAGAATCATTAATAGGAGAAATAAGGTTTGAGAAGATATTATAAGGTATATTTGAGATTATTATTATTTGTAATTGTTGAATGTTTTTAGAAAGGAGAAATAAGGTGTATTTATGATTATTGTGATTTGTAATTTTGCATGTTTTTAGAAAGGAGAAATAAGGTGTATTTGTGATTATTGTGACTTGTAATTTTGCATGTTTTTAGAAAGGAGAAATAAGGTGTATTTATGATCATTGCTATTTGTATTTTTGGAAAATCATAGAAAAAGAAAATTGAGGGTTTAGTCATTATTACAAGCTTTATTTTGTGAGACTAAAAAGGAGTTATAAAGTATTATTGTGCATATATTTTTAAGAAGGGTTTTAATGTGGATGATTTGAAAAGGAGATTTTCTAACCTATTTTTGAAGTGGCAAAAGAAAAGAAAACTATTTTGTGATAGGTTTTGAGGGCACATCTTCATCAAGGCAGTTTTTAGAGGTATGGTGATTTAACTCCTTCTCAAGGTGGTTTTGTTTGAGGAAAATATTTTGTTGAAATATGGTTGGAGGTATAAGGATTGATTTGATGTGCATTAGTGATTGATTGAAGTTGAGAGTAATTGTGCATTGCTTTGATTGAAACTGGAAATATATGAGCTAGGGTTTGAGAACAAGTTGTGCATGAGTATTGAATGATATTGGGAATAAAAAGTGCAAGTGGTTGAGAACATAATTGTGCATTGCTTTGAGTGAAATTGAAGTGAAAATTTGCAAGGGTTATAGACCAATTTTTGTGAAACAAATTTGTGCATTATTGTGATTGATATTGAGAGAAAATTTGCAAGGGTTATAGACCAGTTTTGTGAAGCAAACTTGTGCATTGGTTTGATTGGTTTTGGGAGTACATAAGAAGGTCAATTATCAAGTGCTAGACTAGAGCTATCTTGTGAATGCAAATAAATGTGAGACATGTGAAAGCGATAGACTTAATGAATGTGAGAAGAACATATTGATTGTTTGTAATGCATATCATTCTCTATATGTTCATGAAGAAAAATAATTATGGGTAGAATATGTCTGAATTACTTTAGTCAAAGAAAGCACTTTTGGGAAAGATATATGCAATGGTTTCTATGCAAGAATTGGGAATGTTTGAGCAGGTTTTGTGAGTTGGATTGAGTAGGTTTGAGGTAGAGTTGAGCAGGTTGTGTGAGCAAGTTTGAGGTAGATTTGAGCAGGTTATATTGAGCATATTTGAGCTATGATTATGAGCATATTTGAGCAAGCCTTGTGAGTAGGCTTGAAGCATATTTGAGCAAAGTTGAGAGTAGGTTTTGGAGTAGATTTGAGCAAGCCTTATATGTAGGCTTGGAGCAGATTTGAGCAGAGTTGAGAGTAGGTTTTGGAGCATATTTGAGCAAGCCTTGTGTGTAGGCTTGGAGCAGATTTGAGCAAGCCTTGTGTAAATATTTGGAGTATATTAGAGCAAATGTATTGGTTTCTCCGATGGATAGAGTTCCAAAACCAGAGCAAAGGGGATTGGTATCTCCTATGGATAGAGGTCCATGAACTAGAGCAAAGGGGATTGGTGTCTCCTATGGATAGAGGTCCACGAACCAGAGCAAAGGGGATTGGTGTCTCCTGTGGATAGAGGTCCATGAACCAGAGCAAAGGGATTGGTGTCTCCTTGGATATCCAGAAAAGAGATTGGTGTCTCCTATGGATAGAGGTCCATGAACCAGAGCAAAGGGGATTGGTGTCTCCTATGGATAGAGGTCCACGAACCAGAGCATAGGGGATTGGTGTCTCCTTTGGGTTGGTGCCCATAAACATTGTAATAGGGAATTGGTTCCCAAGAGATTTGTTGAGAAAATTTATAAGAAATATTTTCTCCGTGGATGTAGCCCACATTGGGTGAACCATGTTAAATCTGTGTCTCTTATGTGTGTGATGATATGTGCATTGTTTCATTATTGCAATTGATAATATTGGATAATACTACTTTGGAAAGAAAAGTAAAAAGTTTTATCTTATACTGTTCACCCCCCTCTCAGTATAAGCTTGTGTTCTTCAACATTTTTCCCTAATGCTCATTTGTGTTCCTTTAAAAATTTGTTCAAAGATCTTGCCTCCTTTATCCTTGTCCTTCCAAAAATGGTTGTATCATCTACAAAATTTTGACGGGTGATATTGTCAATATTTTTTTTGGTAAGTTACAAATTTGCATTAAAGATAGTATTTAAAAGGAGCCCTAATGCCTTAGTACATTAGTAGAGAAAAAGGATGCATAAACCACAAAAAGAGCATCCTTTAGGACCAAACTAAACAGAGGATAACAAAAATAGTCAAAAAATGGATAGGGAAGAAACTCCAAAGGGACAAAAACAACATAGAAGCCACTCAGTCAGTAACTGACTCATCAACATCCTTATTCTTGGCTTCCTTGGCCTCATCCTTAGGAAAATCCTTGAAAATTTCCTTAGCAATATCCACAACTTCATCCTCCTTAGCTTGAGGTTTAACAACATTATTGGATTTTGTAGGGGTATCTTCTTTGAATTTGTCACAAAATAATAGAAGACTAATAGCATTCTTGTGCTCTTTCAATTATGATATGGCTCCTACAATAGAATCCCAAGCAATTTCCAAGTGAGCAATAGTAGTTGAAGTAGTCTTAATTACATACGTCTATGGAAAATTCTCCACAGGATCATAAGAATCATCATCGTTAGCTTCCTTCAGCTTCCTTGGAATTTGAAATTATTTATTTTTGAGATGTTAGGAGCTCCTCGTGGGAGTAACCTCCACTTTGACCCTCTTCCTTTCCAGATCAAGACCTTGATTCTTGTCCTCCATCCTCTTCCTTTTGGATCCTCAAACTCTAGAATATGGAGTGGAAGAAATATCATGCTTAGTTTTGTATGCCTATGTATCTTGAGTCACAACATTTTCCTTAGGAAAATTTTCCAACAAAAATGCATACAACAACTTAAGGAGGCCTTGATGAGAAGGTCATTCTTCTTCCTTCTTGGAAAAAGTTGAGGTGATTATGTAGTCCACTGACCAAAAGAGGAACTTGAGAATATTGAGCAACTTATATTCCCTTAAATGATTGAAAAATGAGATGTGAAAATAAAAAAGCTGAGAGTTAGGATCGTACACTATTATGTACTCCATAATGGGTTTCATGACTTTATTCTAGGGAGTAGGAAGATAAATACGTGACATTCCCTACTTTATGATTCTCCTCAATAGTGAGTTTGGTTCAAATTGGCTTAGCTCAACCTCCTAATTATGTTTATCCCTTCTCACAGTGTGTCCAACAGTTGGTTTCCTAGTGAGTTCTACCAATATGCCAACGTCCATTTGAAATTCAACATCATGGATGATAACTATTCTCTTCCCAAGGTAGAAGCGAAGGCCATGTTGATGTTCCAATCTATTCCAAAAAATAGCTTGAGAAAAGGTATAAATCCCATGTCACTAAGGATTGCTTCTACAACAGGTTCAATGGAGAGAGTACCAGGCTCAATGAAGCTCACCATGTCATCACTTAAAGCCAAATAATAGAAATTTTTTGAAGTTGTACAAGGAAAATGAGGATAAATAGGGGAAGTGCAGAGAGCATTTAGAGCAATGATTATGTAAATCCAAGGTGATCTTGGATGTTTTTCAATGTTATTACTAACTGTAGTTGGGGAAAACTACCTTACCACATATGATTATCGACTAAATCCATAGGGAGCCGAGGTGACTATGGGGTATGTTGATTCATCTACACTTGAGGGCTTGGGGGATCAAAGGGTTCACCAGGAATAGTTTAAGGACTCACTCCAAGTCCTTTATGGAATTCTTAATGTGTTTCTTTGAACAAGAATCTATGTTTGGCCTTACTAAGATCTAAACTAGGAAGAATTAAAGAACAATGTAAGACAAACAATAATGTAAGAAAACAAAGGACTATTCCTAGAATAATTTTTATTTCAATGAGAACTAAAACCTTAACTTTGCAAGTAAATAAATATTTTTCTTTTTAGCAAGGGTTCAAGAGAATGCACAAATAAAATTAACCTAAGATGCAAAACTACATGTTTTTCTTTATTGATGCCTAGAAATAAATTCAAAATATTTTCCTTTTTATTTATAATCTAAATCTAAAAAAAAAATTAACAATGACACCTCACAAACAACCTAAAAGATCTATCAAAGCACTTACTTGATCCGATGGTTGATCCTAGCCAAATTTATACCCAAAATATCCAATAGCTTCAAAACCTACAAAACAACTTCAAAACCCTTAGAAAATTGATCAATATTTAGGGGCCTTCTTAGGCCGCTATATGATTGATCTTGGAGGCATAACAATCAAGCCTCCTTGGTCCTTTTAGTTGATTATTCAAAAAAGAAATATTTTTGAAATTTGGAACAAAAAAAAGCAAGATATAACAAATATGAAATAAAAAAATGAAATGCAGATAAAATGAACATGATAGAAATAAAGTATGCAAGATGCAAACTAAGGTTTTTAGGAGAAATATTTACCCCCAAGCCCTAGTTGACCAAATTTGCACCTTGTAAGGGGTGGGCATGAATATTGCTTTTTAAATTTGTGCCTTATATGGAACGAGCACAAATATGGTTTAGAGCACTTTTTTGGCTCACAAAACACTAAAAAAATGCGATGCAAAACAAGAAATTAAGCTTCTAAAAGACTAATAATGCACATAAAACTTGATTAGTTAATGGAGAAAGCAAGGAGCAATGATAAAGTGAAGGAAAAAACCAAAATAGTAGACCTCTCCCATCATCAAGGCTCCTCCACTTATTCACCAAGAGAAGCTAATCCCAAGAAGCACAAAAATAGTGATAGAGCATTCCAATAACAAAAGAGCACTTGAAAATCATTGAGAGTGAGATCACAAATGAAGAACACCAAGATAGAAGATTCACCACTATCCTATAAAAGGAGATCCAATCCTCCTATTTATAGGAAGTTTGGAGGGCTTCAAAAGGTGAGAAAATGAAAGTTAACCTCAAGCAAGGGCCAACATCACAAAGAGCCAATGTGGGACAAGGGTTTTGAGAGAAAAACCCTAAGATTACCAAATTCATGCCTTGTACTTGGCGGGTGTGAATTTGGCAAGCCAAATTCATGCCTTGTAAGGGATGGGTGCAAATTTGGCAAGGCTAAGGAAAAAAAGGTAAAACAAAGGGGAAAAGGGGATCAAACTTGCACTTAGTAATTTTGAGTGGCTTCCTAAGGATCTAAGAGAAAAATGACTCATTTTTATGGGTCAATTTTCCATGTCTATATTTTGTCCCCTCTTTGATGCATTTATGGCATAATAAATTCGTCAAAGAAATATGTAGATACCTATGGGCAAAGAATGACAAAAATAAAAAGGGGTGGCCAATTTAGGTGGAGGGATGGTGTAAAAATGGTGTCATTTTGAACACTTTTAATTTTTGCATGCTAATCAAGGCATTAATACCATTAATGCCTCTAATGATAGGGTGCCCCCTCTAGTTTTAGAAGGAATGCAAAATTCTTTAAGAGACTCAAAATAGCAAAACACACAGAGAAAGAAAACAAAAAAGCAAAAATAGGAGAATAGAAAAAAGAATAAGAGGAGAGAAAAAAAGGAAGGAAAAAGAAAGAGAGAGAAAGAGGGATAAAAAGAGAAAAGGGTGAAAAATGAATTCATTTTCACCATGAGAAGAAGAAGGAAAGAGCTTTGGAGAAGAAAAAGAAGAATGACACTTCCTACACACCATGTAGCCATTTCAAGGGGTGAAGCCAACACTAAAACAAGTTGAGCATGGGTATTGGCCTAAACCCAACCTTAGACTAGGTTAGATTAGTATGTTAAGCAAAAAAATTAATTTTTTTTTAATTTTAGCATTTTTTTAGAAATTTCGCTGCTAGGCATGAATTCAGTAGTTGGGTGTGAATTCAACTATACGATAGTGACAAATTTGTGCTCATGTATTTTGGGGTGTGAATTTGGAATTTTTTTTATTAATCAACTAATTAATTAATTAATTCATGTGCATTATGAAGATGAAATTGATGAAATTTTGATAATGTTTGTGATTGCAACATGATTTACTCAAGATTAGAGAGTGGTAACTGAGCATAGTAGAGGAGGCTATAATAGGGATCATAGTGATGGATAGGATACCCTATGAGATGTGGAGCTACTACATCTAGCAGAGATGCCATAGGTTGAGGTCTATAGGGTGCTACTGATAGTGCTAGTTGAGTGGTGTTATTTGGAGTTGTCAAACTTTATGTTATCGACAAGTGAGATGACTATCAGACTAGAATATATGTGGCACATCTTGAGGATACCCATAAGTGGGAGGATAATTTATAGGGTATTGGTGCCATAATAAGAATCAAATATGTTGGAAAGGAACCCAACACATGAGATCCAATAGAGTGGATTTTATGTCAATGAGATGCCACAATGATACGGAGTTGGGATACTAACTTTTGTATTCTATGGGGTGGTGGTGGGGATGATAGTGTGCCATATGAGTAGGAGACACCTACCATGGGCACTGGTGGAAGTAGTGGTAGACATGCAAGACCTATAAGTGAGGTTCACATAAGGACCATATGTGTTGGCCCACCTATACAAGGTATTACACAACATCGTGTACAAGCAGCATACAAGATTGATCTATACGATGTTGCTCTAGGTGTGGTGTTGGTATTACTTAGCTATCCATAGATTGCATGCACTACCAGGGCAATTGCCCAACCTAGAGTAACCAAGAACATATAGGTGGAGCCAAAACTTTGAGTATGTGTAGAGAGCATATGTGATTTTCTATCACTAGGGAGGTAGGTAATGTGGGTATTCACAAATCATCATCCACAAGCACTTTAATGAGAAGGTGCAAAAGGAAGAAGATTGTTCGAGCAAAATGATGTACTTCAGTAAAATATGATCAAATGTGAACAACATTGAAATATTTGTACCAGGTCAAAAGCTAGTGAGGGACCAAATCACCAACCCATTGCTATGGATTTAAGATGGAAAAAAATGTTAGAGTGTAGAAGTTGTTAGAATATTTGCACCTGGTTAGGATCTGCTAAGGTCCCAACTCCCCATCCAAAAACCAAAAATTGGGAAAGCAAGAAAAGGTAAAAAAAATTTCAAGTCTAGGAGGTATCAAATTATTTGCACCTAATCGAAGCTCGAGAAGGTCCAAAAGTTCTAGCACATGAGGAAAACAAGAAGAGAAATAGCCAAATCTAGGAAGTACCAAAATATTTTCACTTGATAGAAGCTCAATGAGATACCAAATTCCCAACCTATTATGGGAGGAAGCCTAAATGCAAAGATAACTAAGTATTAGTGCCATCGAAATATTTGCACTTGGTTGAAACTCGCTAAATTGCACACTCTTTGCCCAAATATTGAAAGCCAACAAGAGCAGATTAGAGGGAAATAATACAAGTATGGAGGTTGTCAGATGATTTGTACCTAACCAAATCTTGGGAGGGTACCAAATCTTTGATCTGCTTGAAAGTCCAATTTTGGATGTGTGAAGGATTTTTGTTTGGTCGATGCTTGGAGGGGTACCAAACCCCCAACCTAATATCAAATATTACTAGATCACAAGAAAATAAAGTGCTAAGACTTTTGGTAGTTTTGTACTTGATCGAGATCCACCAAATTTCTAGAGACCCAACATCATGATTTCATAGCATGTAGGTTTGGCATCCAACTCAATAAAATATAGTGCTAGACCACTTACATGTGGATTACCATCATATTAAGACACCTATCGAATATGATCACTTATCAAAATAATATTAATAATATAATTATGCTTGTGGCCATAACACAGGTTATAGGGTAGCTCAACTAAAAGTTATAAATAAAAAGTAATGAACCAGATGCAAGGAGAAGGCTCAACACTACTTAGAATGATACATATTTTGGCCAGGTTTGCAAGTCACGATTAGGTAGTTTGAGTAGCCATACTTTTGAATAGTCCAATCAACTAGCACTCCCTCTGACATGACAATAATTTTTTTCTAAGATAATAATGTTTTTTGATGATGATAAAATTATAGAAAGCCTATATATAGAAGGATGTATAATGAAAATAAGTCAGCTCTTAGGCATTTACAATTCATATGTAAATATGGATAACTTGTATCTTAATATAAAGTGACTATTATTTGGCCTCTGGTTCAATTCATTTGCAGAGCATGTATGTATGGACGATCACTTCTTTCTAATTTTAGCTTGTTGAATGTTCATGGTGTTTACTCTAAATTCTGAATTTATGTTGGTTTTGTAGAATAGAGGTGCAGCATTCCCAATGGGGAGGTGATTTAATAGGGCTTGGAATGATCAATATGCAAATACCAACTCAATTGCCAAATTGTACAACCGTATGGTCCTTCAAACTACCCTTTTACGACTATTGAATAGCTTGTATGGAAGTAAAACTCTCACACTGTATAATTCAAAATCATACAGTGGTAAGGTTTGTATGCCTTTGCACTCATCCCAACTTTCAGACTCAATTTTGGAGGTTGTCATACACAGTTTTGTAATCGTTCAAGTCAATTTCCCAAAACTACCAAATCAGGTAAGTTTTCCTTGTACAATTTGTATGAAATTTGGTTTATGATTTGTATGAATTAAAGGTACATCCAGGTGCCTAATAAGATATTATACTAGGGAAATATTTCTTAGGTATGTTTTGTAAAGTTTTAATGTGCCAATTAATCATTTCTTAGCAACATGTAAAACATCTAAACGAGTCTTTTGAGAGATTCACTTCTATTGGCTACATCCAAAAATCATACAGTAGGTTTCATGATGTCTTCCTAATTACTTCCATGCTCACATATCATTCATCAAGCTCCACTAGTGATAGATGCCTACAATAAGCTGCAACAAAGCATAAAACTAATCCAAGCATTCACCATAAATCCTCATCCATCAATGCCAGAATCATACAAAAATGTATCCATAATTATTTTTGTATTATTCTATCAAAAATGCAAGTACAACTTGGTTATTATATCAATCTACTATAACAACTCAAATTTTAAGAATATGTCTCCTTGAATTCTAACCAATAAATACTCAATGCCACTCTAACAACAACCATACCTATGAATTTGAAAATGGGGCCTTATATAAAGTTTCCTAGGTCATTTCAAAGTGGTTCTTGAGGCAATTAGTTATTTAGAACTTCCCATCCATAATAGAATGCATAAATTTAGACTTTTACTAAGTCTAAAACCTTAATTAGCAAAATTATGCACCATTTCATCCTGAAATTACATTTCTCGTGCATTTCATTGTATTTCAATGTGCCCTATATGGTTTGACCTTGCATTGTATGGTTTTCTTTACTAGTTGTACGATTTTCTCCTACTTGTATGGTTTACAAAACTTGGGAAAATTATCAAAATTTAGCAAATTCCTTGATAACTTTCTCTTCTTCTAGGAGGAGGATTTTCTTCCTACATCTGCCCTCCCATTTAATTTGGTTGGTGTCCTCATCGATTGACCTTTCTGCTTTAGTTGTATTTCATGGTATGCAATTATCTCCTACAGTTCAATCACTTTGGATTGAAGAATTACATGGTCATTCTTCAACTTAGCTTTGTAGCTTCCCATTTCCACTACTTTCACCCCATGGAAATTAGCCTTCTCTTCAATAGTCTTCGAAAATTCCATCATCTACTTTTCTCGATTAGTGGCACCCCTCTTCAATATTTCCTACAAGTGGGATTCTATTCGAGTTACCACCTAAAGTTCTCCATTATTTTCAACAATGGTCTCCAACTAGTGATGAATATCTACCTCTAAGGTACAAACAATCTCTTCCTTGGTCTTCAATTGTGCTTACTTCTCTAGGACTAATTCATTGTATATTTTGTTTTCCTTTTGAATTTCTTCGATTTTCTTGGCATGTGTCACCACTTGCTTATTTTTCTTGGCCAACTATGCTACCATATGTTCATCCTTTACCTTGAGTTGTGCCTCTAAATCAATCTTGTATTCTACTATCTGGGAGATCTGTCACTTCTCTTATTCAAGCAAATTAAGTCTTATTTCAAAATTAGTATTTATGCTTGTCATATTTTCCTCCATTTTCTTTATTTTCTCCTCTATTGCTGCTTTACACTTTTACAATTCTTCCTCCATTGCAATCATTTATTTTTGAGTGGCTTCTATCTCCCCCTTTTGAGCTTCCTTGAGTTGATAAATATGCTCCAATACAATGCTCAACCACTCTATCTAATGTGTAAGAAAATTCAACTTCCTCAGAGCGATAGACAAATCTATAGTGACTCTCTTGTACTCCAATTCTCCTGTTTTCATCAAACAAGTCAGATGATTGGTTCTATTCAAGTACAACCTTAGATGTTGTATGTAGTTGGTTATCACTCCTCATAAGTCATTGCTTCCCAAAATCATGGTTACCTCTCCCTTAGGTAACACCCATGGGTGTTGTGCATGAATATCTATGATTTTCCTTGTACACTCCTTATTGCTCACCCATTCTGTTCACAATATCCTATTGAGATTGTTGTTGTTCTATCGGTTCTTGTATTTTTTATTATTTAGTAGAGTCCACCTATTTCTCTTTTGTTATTTTTTGGACTACTTCTTGTTCCACACTACCCACCTATTGTTCTTCCATCACCTATTCTTCCTCTTGATTGTGCTGGATTTCCATCACTCTGTTTTGTTCAACAATAGGTTCCTTTTGTTCTTGTGATGCTTTTATCTCTTATTGGGCATCACTTGGGTTATTTTTATTTGAAATCCCTCTCATCACAAATTTGTAATGGGGCTACCTATTTTTACTAGCCTCTTCATCTAAGGTATCCCTTCTCACCCCAGTTTCTCCTTTTTACTCATGGGTGGTGGTTGACTTCCTGTGCTATTTGCCCCACCTCTATATCCTTCAAAATTTTTGAAGCATCCAGGATTTCAAATTCATCCTATTAGAAAATTTGTGGAGATACCACCATTTTCTCTATTTATACCCACCTCTAGTCATCCAGATGTTTCTTTTTTGAATCTAACTATTCTTTCTCCTACTGATCCTTTTGTGTAGGCTCATATTATTTCTCTAAAATGGGGTTCTTTACCAATCTTTCTCATTGTCATATCATTCTTATTTGAATTAGGCTTACTTTTTTCTCCACATTTTTCTTCCTTTCTTGAATTGGCACCTACTCATGCTACCATTGATGCATTGCTTATTTTTCTTGTTTATATTCTAATCCCCTTATTCTTTTTCTCCAAGGATGTACATCCTCATCATCCAAAGGGGTATCTTCTGGTACCACTGTGGCTTACTATTCCATATTTTTTTGAGGATTCTTCGAAGTCACCTTCTTAATTGGTACTAACTTTGACCACATCAAAATGGTTGGATATCCTTCCCCAAATTCTCAATTTTTTAAACCTTGAAAAATGCATTCCCAACTCTGTGACAACATTCAATAATAGTTTGATGGCATGGAAGGTCATTTCAAAATTCTTTGGTCTCTTCGTTAGTACTTCATGTATTTTCCTCTCCAGATAGGTACCCCAATCATATTGGATTCCTTGGGTGATACCTTCTACATATTAAGCCATACATATTGGTATTTCTATGGATCTTGTATCACCTGGCAGTTGAGCCATTACTGTATTCATCGCACATGGCCAATCATCTCCTTTTAGTTGGATCTTTTTGATCCCTTGAGTTCCTACACCCGAGATCTTTGTAGTAGCTAGTGACTTCATATTAGTCAATGAAGTGATGATGTGATATGACTCAATTAGATCAACCAACTTCTTAACTATATTTGTGTCATATGTTGGCAATCTAAATATCTTCCTGAATGCATATGCTATCACTTCTATTTTAATCGACCTCTTATCCACATTGAAAAAAGCAATTTTGATCATAAGATTAAATGCCTAGACCATATGCAACAGGTTTTTGTAGAATAATATTTTTTGGTATGGTGGTACTTGTGCTATGACATCTACACTAGTCTCCTTGAACTTTTCCTCCATGTATGGTTCTTGTTTCGTTTATCAGTCCACCATAACCTGCATGTCTTAGCTCCATGTTGTACAAATGCAATATTTGTTATCTCCACTTGAACTTCCTTAGGTATACTACTCATATCCTCATCCTGATCTAGAATGTGGACTTCACTTCTTAGCTCCCTCCTTGAGGTCCTTTATTGTACCATTCTCTCCTCTTGGTACCTTTGTGGTGTTCTTCTTTGATCAGCCCACCAAAGTTCTACCTTCTCCATGGCCTGTATCCTCCTCTCCTCCAAGGACAAGTACCATGCTAATAATGGGACTAAAATTGTTGCCCTTGGTATTATCATGGATATTATTCTCTCTTGTGTAGGGGTCCTGGTTATCTTTCCACCTTATTGGTTGTAATCCACCTTAACCAAAGTCTAAACTCTTCTGTTGAGATAATTCTCTTACCGTTCTTTTGGTTAACTTATCACCATTTATACAATCAAAAGTACTCCTAAAATCATATATTTTATTGTAAATCATACAATATGCTCTTTCTTGTATGCTTGTACGGTTTCACCTTCAATAGCCACTTCCAAAACATGGACTACTTCTTTTCCATAGTTCAATTTTTAGCATGTTCAGTCTTCAAACTACCATAAATTTCTCAAATCATACATCTGCAACATGAAATCATACAAGGTGGTACTACTCCATACAATGTCACTTTTTGTATACCTCCCTTTATGTAATCCATACAATTCTATATGATTCCATACAATTTTCTAAAAATTGCCTAAAATAGCTTTAAAATTATCAAGAATTGTACTATCTTCTTCTTGAAATCGTACACCTCACTCCCCAAAATCATATAGTACATATTTTCAAACCTTGGGTTGTAACAAATTTTTAATTTTTCCTCCTTTGTCAAATATTTCACCAACCCATTTGTTGGATTGTCATGATCTTCCTTTTTAGTGCTTTTTGGGAGCAAATTTTCAACTTTTCCACCCTTGGTACAATTTTATCTTCAAAAAAAAATTCTTGGATGTACTTTATAATTGTATAGACTTCTCCTTCCTTCCCTTGCATTTTCTAGCTTTATTTTTCTTGATTTGTTTGATTTTAGAGTTTAAATCTCACTTTCCTTGCAAATCTCCCACTCTGGCTCCAAGTTATCACTACTAGAAACCCTAATGTGTGATTTTTCACCACTTGGTTCATTTTTGGATTCCTTCTACTGCTATTCCTCCTTAATTCCTAGTTGCACCTTGAATTTTTTCTTCTGTGGAGTCAAACCCTAAATTTTCTCTTCCTTTCTTTCTTTGGTTTGATTTCTTCGAATGTGAAAATTTCTCCTTAGTGCTAATTAAAATGGGTCACCATTATTTTAGGTTATTGATAAATTTTTCTACCCATGTAGTGTTCTCTATTTAATTGCATGCTTTCCACCTTCATCCTCCTAAAAATTTTTGAATTCTCCTTGCACAGTTTAAGGAAAATATATTTTTTGCCTTCTATTTAAATTATTTCTCAAACCCTAACTGAACCCTAACCAATATAAATCCTAAATTGCACCACTTTGTATATTTTTCCTTATACTTGCATGGATTATTGATAACTCAACATGTTTTTTGAAAAATGTGTCATTTTTCCACTTTTTCCTCCAACCGCCACTTTTTCCTGTGCATGCCCAATTAAATGGGGTAGTTGAAAATCATACAACATGTCCAAAATCATACAATGTATGACCTAAATCATACAACCTATCCCTTGGTATTATTTTCCATGGTATTTTTCCAATTTGACTTGTACGATCTCATAATTATGCCATTTTCCTCTTCTCTTTTTCTTTGTACAATCTTAGAGAAATTTTCAATTTTCTTTCTCTCTGAAGAGGCTACCATTTTCGGTTTTCAACCCACTTCATTCTTAATTGCATCCCTCAGGATTTTCATAATTAAGGCACTTTATTTTTCCTTTTATTTTATTTTCTTTTTCTTTTCTTTTTATGTTTCTTTTTCTTTTTTCAATCCTAGTCTATTTACACTTACCGTCTTGGCAATCTTACAATGACATTCACTTGTACGATCCCATCAAATTATTATCTTTTAGGTTCCACTATAATGTTCTGGGTAGTTGTATCAACTGTCAGTAATTTTTCCTATGCCAATTCATCTCCACTTGTGATGTTACTAAATTTCTTGGCCTTCCCCTTCCGTGTGTACAATTTGGAATTGTACAATTGCAAGCTAGAGTATCTTCACCTAGTGTCCTTTCTCCTTGTTGCATAGGTGATTGGTCCCTTGGTAGCGATGTCCTTACCACTCTACTATCATTTGAGAAACTTATATGCATATCCCCTCAAATAAATTTTAGCTCTAGGTTTGATGATCATATTCTTAGTTGTCCCTGGTTTCTTTCATATGCAAAGTGCACTCTTCCTCTACTAACAAGGCCTCTCCTGTGTATGTGTCTCCCCTATAATATTCCTCTTAACATTGGGTTTCTTTGCACTGATGGTGATTTACCCCTTTCATAGAGTAATCCTCTACCACCCATTACGCATTGAGGTCCTTTTCGTATTAAGGATGGTTGTTCCCATGTACATTGCCTTGTAGGATTTGGTAAGATTCCCCTAATTCTTGGTAACCCTCATATATTCCTTGTCCAATTCATACAGGCTAAAGGTGTATCTCTAGGCCATCTAGGAGTAGAGGTTTAGGACCTTCCTCATCCTCTGCCTCCTCTAATTGTAACATCACCTTATCCTTGCTCATTTTAAAGTTGAATACCTCCTCCCATTCCTAGTTGAAGTCTTAGGGGTCTTTCTTTGTTTCTTCCTCCCAATGCTCAGGTATTAGAAGTTATTTCTACCAACTCAATGTTGGCTAGTGGACTTCTACTTCTTGTGCTTGGTGACAATTTTTATAGTGCTCTAATTCTACAATCTGCACATGCTAGGTGACATCTTCATATTATTTCCTCGAAGTTTCTTTGTGGACATGATGTTGCCAAAACTTCTCTATATGCATCAAAAAAAATTGTCTCTGAACTTGAGTGATTTTGATTCTCTTATCTCTGTTCCACCCAATATGTTTGTACATTCATCATTATCTCCAATATTTTTACTTCTCTCCTTTTTCTTCTCAACTATTGATAGACTATTATATATGCTTCTACAAATAAGTGTGTGAGTCCTATATCAAGCTCCTCCTATGATGGACCTAGCTCACTCTAAGCTCCTGTTTGAGCTTTCACTCATTTGTATCATTCAATTTATTTTGAGAAAATAAATAAACATTGTACTTTGTAAGGCTTCAACTTTGAGATATTTTCAGTATTAGGCACATTAGTCCCATTCAAGTTTTATAACTTAACTTCTCCATTATTCATTACTTCAACTACTTTATAGGGACCAAGCCATAATGTCTTTAGATTTCCTAGCTTGATTTTCTGCTTCCCGTTAAAATTTAAAACCAAATCGCCCAGACTAAGTTCTAACTTCCTCAAATGTTTGTCATGCCATACATTCTATATTTTTTGAGCTACCTCAATCATCCATTATGCCATCATTTCATTCAAATTGATCAGTGCTATTAGTTGCTCTTCCAAACTTTCTTGATCACCCAAGCGATGCTCTACCATGACTCTCAAACTTGGTATCAAAAATTCAACTAGCACCATTGCTTCCTGTCCATACATTAATTGAAAAGGTGTATGCTTTGTTGTAGGTTTAAAATTTGTTATGTATGCCCATAAAAAAAATGGTAGCCTTTCCTTCCAATCTACTCCCTCTATTCCATAGGTTTTATACAGAGTCGAAACCATGACTTTAATTGTTGTTTTCACCTGCCCATTCACTCTAGGATAATACGGACTAGATAATGAGTGTAAAATCCTGAACTATGTTGTTAGGGTTTTAATAAGTTTATTAACAAAGTGTCCTACTCAATAAATTGTTATTTTTAGTGGAATACCAAACCATGTGATTACCTGTTCATACAAGAATATCGCTGTGCTTTTTGTTGAATTATCATGTGCTGCTCTTACTTCAATCCATTTTGTTAGGTATTTTGTTGCTACTATGATGTATCTACACCTCCTCTATTGATATGTCTTCAATGGTCCTATAAATTCCAATCTCCACCATTCAAATAACTCCTATGGTTGTAATGGGTACAAGGGCATCAAGTCCCTCTTTATAGACTTTCTTTCCCTTTGGTAAGTATCACATGCTTTCACATACTCATTTGCATAATTATACAATGTGGCCCACCATAGTCCTACTAGCAATATCTTGCTAGCAGTTGCATCTAGTTCCATATGCTCTCTTTCTAAACCTGTGTGAGCCTCTTTCAATGCTACTTTGACTTATTCCATCACACATCTTCGTAAGATACCATCACCTCCCATTTTATACAACAATCCTACTATTATATGGAAGGGTGCTGACTTCATTATTAATTTTTTTTCTCAGTTGCCATCATTTCTTGTGGTAACTCTCTTGTAGATAGATATTGTCCAATACACGTGTACCATGATGGAATAATGTTGATGACAAATAATTATACATCTAGAAATTCATTAGGAAATATTTTTCCTATAGGTTTTCCTAATCGTATTCGAGACAACTGGTTTACAATCACATGCTTCTTATCAGGCCTCACAACTACTCAGATACGAACTCCTGAAGGGTGATGAGCCATCTTCTGACTCATCCTTGTATCATCGAATTATTTATCAAGTATAAAAAAGCTGGATGATTGATATAGAAGGCAAAGAGATTCACCAATAGGTAATGCCTAAACTTATTTACTACATATACCATTCCCAAAGCTTCTCTTTCTGTTGTACTATAATTTCTCTCTAGCCTTAAAAAAATGTGACTAGCAAAGAAAATAGGCTGGTCTAGTCTAAACTACCCTTCTTATGCTAAAGCACATCCACTTGCAAAATTTGAAGCATCAATATGGACATGGAATTCCTTACCCCAATTTGGGAACACCAAAATCGAGCTACTCACAAGTTTAGCCTTAAAATCCTCGAAGGCTCCTTGGTGCTCCTCTGTCCATCTGAAAGAAATATTCTTTTTCATCAAGGAATATAATGGGCAGGATACTTGTGCATAATTTCTGATAAACCTTTGATAGTAACTCGTTAATCCAAGGAAGGTTTTAAGTGAACTTACATCAAATGGTTCTTCCATGTGCAATATAACATGGATCTTATCAAGATCTATTTTCAATCCTTCACTGCACACAATGTGTCCCAATAATTTCCCATACGATACCATTAGATAGCATTTCCTAGGATTTAATGATATCTATGCATTTTTTCACCTACTCATACACTCACTGAGGGTAGGAAGATGTTCCTTGATCTTCCATAAATGGAAAAATCATCCAAAAATGCTTTAAAGTTCATTATTGCCAACTGATCAAATATATACATTATGATATACTAAAATGTAGCTGGGGTGTTACAGAGCCTGAATAACATTCGGTTGCATGCGTATATGTCATTATCCACAATAAATGTAGTCTTTAGCTTATCCTCCTTAGATATACTTATTTTATTGTATCTCGAGAACCCATCCAAGAATGAATAGATATTGTATCCTATGAATTATTCCAAGATAGAATTGGTGAAGGGAATAGATAAAGGATCCTAAATAGTTACTGCATTTAGACTCCTAATGTTCACACATATTCTAATCTTGTCTACTTCCTTTTTCAAGGTGATCACTATAGGTGAGACCCATTCATTGGTTGTCACCCTAAAGATGATTTTGCTTCCAACATATTTTCTATCTTTGCATTTACTAATGCAGCATTCTTTGGATTCATTTTGTATCACCTCCTCCTTATGGATTGGGCTCCAAGAATTAGCATAATTTTATGGACACATAACTATGGTGGTACTCCTTTTAGGTCATTATATGTCCATGCGAAGACATCCTTATATTCTAGGAATATCTTAAAAGCCATCACTTTCAGTATAGGGTTCCAATCATCGTTGTAGTGAATCATCCTTTATGAGCCCCGAAAATGCTCATATTTTGTATGGGTTTTTTTGATTATTATGCGGCAATATAATAGGAACTGTGTACTTTTATGAATTATTATGTAATTATTTAATAGAATTGTGTGTGTTATCTAATTTGTGTGTTTTAGTGTGTTTGTGTGGAAATGTAGTTGGTTTTGACAGATTTGGATCAATCGAGGTCCTTCATGGACTTGGCACTCTATTTCTTCGAGATCAAGGCATGGTGGTTAGGCGCCTTCCTCTTCAAGGAAGGTGCCAAGAAAAAACCCTTCAAGGAAGCACCAACAAAGGTAGGTGCTTTCCGTATAAAGAAGGCGCCCGACATACTTAGGCGCCTTTCGCATAAGGAAGGCACCCCATACAAGGCAAGGTGCCTTTCGCATAAAGAAGGCACCCAACATCAGTAGGTGCCTTCGCATGAAGAAGGTGCCCAACCTCAGTAGGCGCCTTCCGCATGAAGAAGGCGCTCAACATCAGTATGCACCTTCCACATAAAGAAGGCACCTACCAAAGCACTTGAGGAAGGCACCTTCCTCATAGAGAAGGTGCCTCCATTCTTCGCTAGTTGACCAAATAAAGTGACGTGGGCAGTGTTGACCGGTGTAGTTCCAGTTCCACATCACACAAGACAATTCTAGGAATTGCACCAATGGACGAGAATGTCTTACCTATGCCAGGTGAAGCATGATCCAGCTCAAGCAACTCGAACCAATCAGCGAACGCGCCACCGTTAGGAACGATGACTATTTTTAGCAGATGTCGATTGCGGTTACTAGACTGTCCCAGTTTAGTCTAGACTGAACTACTATTGTAACTTCCTTGTAACAGAAGATCTGTGTGTGTGCTATATAAACACACACAGACCTCTCTGATAGATATCCAGAAAGATATCCAAAATTTATTTATCATTCTGAGGAGATAGAAGTATTGTAATAATTATTTTGCAATTATAATAAAGTTCGAGAGTTCCTAATCGTGTGTTCAACTGGAAGGGAGCTGCTGGAGCCTGGGCCCACTCCAAGCCAGTATTCCTTCCCTTTTACTTGTGCTTTCCTAGATCAATTTCCTACTTTCATAGGTTTGCTTTTTGCACTGTTATTTTCATTGTTGTAGTAGAATTATTTTCATGTCTATTTAATTATGCACGTATGAATATTTAATTTCCAAGGATCTAATTATTCATACGTAAACTATTGTGGTGTGGATGAATGAATGTCATTCTTTTAAACCCCCCAATGATAGAATTAGCTGGACTCATCTCAGAAGTGGGTATTGTAAATGATCTTGTTTGAGACACTTCTAAAGTTTACGAAGCTCCCTGGTCTGACAATTTAAATGCACGGGCAGTGACAAAATAGGATCAAATTTAACCTGTGTTTGGCCCACAACATTTTGGCACCATTTTTGGGGAAGCGCCTCTACTAGATTAATTGCAATACCCAAAAAACTTCCATATGACTTTGTATGAGTCCATTGAGGAAGAGAGGACCTGACGGTCATTTCATAAAACAAAGTCCACCAAAATCTGAGTCAGCCGAACACTCCGAATTTGAATTAGATTCACCCGACTCATCGCCAGTAGTCCACTAGAGTGAGAATCCTCACTTTGTGCAAAGTGCTTCCTCATCCCACCAACCTGGGGAAGAACAAACCATTGTAAACCCATTGTTTAGGAGGACACCCTCAGAGGAAGCCCTATTGTGGAAAGTTGTAGAGGATCGGACGATAACACCAACCGACTTCAGAGCCTTGACTCAAAAAATTTTGAATGACCGTGAGGCCATAAGAACTGCATTAGAGACCACATTTCTTAAAAAAATGGCCGAAGAAGAGACTTCATCTAGCTTTAGTTTCCCGATAGAGGAAGGAGTAGGAGAAACCAAAATGAAAAACATATCCCCTGCTCACCTTCCTACCTTCAGAGGATACCCAACCGAAGACCCTGACCTATTTCTATTTAAGTTTGATGTTCTGTGCAGGTCTATGGATTACAAATCTGATACGCAGAAGCTGAAGCTCTTTCCTTCCACATTAGATGATGCAGCTCTACGATGGTTCATCGGTCTGGGAGATAAACACATTGCTACATGGGATCAAATGAAGAAGCTCTTTTTAGAGCAATATCAAGACTTTGGGAGAGCAAGAGACTCTAGAGAAGAGGTCCTGAGCATGATGCAGAAGGAGGATGAATCTTTGGAGGAATACTAGGAGAGATTCAATTTCAATCTTCAATGATCTCCTCACATGAAGCTAGCTGACAAGTCTCTCAAAAGCATATTTTTGAGAGGACTTAACAACGAATCATTAGAGGCTCTCAATATGATTTTTGGAGGTGATGTCTACCAACATGCTATGGAAGATATCTGACAATTATGTCGAAACTACTCAAGAAGGAGAGGCAAGACCACTTCTAGAACCATGAAAGCAACTACTTCGATCACAAAAATAGAGATAGGCAACATGCTAGAAGATTTGAAAAGTGAGATGCTTTCATCTCTGGCATTGCAAATGGACACGCTATTGTTGGAGAAAAAGAAGCAAGAAAATGAAGCAGCATTGGCTTATTTCTGCCCAAAATGCAGAGGGAAGCATGCAAAGAACGCATACCCAGAGAACAAAGTCAGAGTATGCACGGTCTACAAACTAAATCATAAGACTCGATTGTGCCCATAATTGCCTAGTATCAAGGAGGATGCTGATGTCACGGAAGCCTATTTTATAGGCAATCGGAGGAGTTGGCCACAACCCCCTAGGGGGAATATGCCAACAGGAATGCCATCATACGGGGGAGGACCCTACATGCCACAAGGCCAGCCTCAACCACCTAACATGGGGTGGTGGGGGCCATCACCTTGGTCCAATGCACCCCCAGGAGCAACATTTTTGAACCAGCAGCCCTGGATGCCATATCAATATTTTGGGCAATAGTGGAGAGGCCATGCTCCATGGAATCCAGCTCCATAGAACGTAGCGCCAGCTCACCCCCAACAAAACCTATCGGCTTTACCCATAGTGAGACCTGCGCAACTACCTGCACAACCGACGGTGAATCCAAATAATAAAGTAAATCAACCAGTATACAATGTAGAAGGTGAGATGTATCCGATGTACCATATTAGTTGCAATCCTATTCAACTTAGATCAGGTAGACAGCTAGGAGTAGGGGCACCTCCATTGATAGAAGAGGAGGCAGATGTAGGAGAAACACCTCTTATAGAAGAGGTGGAAGAAGAAGTGGTTGAGAGAACAAAGGCTCCATTTCCTAACCAGTTGCAAGAACAGAAGAAACTAACGCAGCCGAAGTATGATATTCTTTCCAGCTTGAAAAATCTCATAGTGACAATTCCACTTTTTCAAGCTATCCGAGACGTCCTGATATATACTAAGGCGATAAAGGAGATGTGCTTAAGAAATCCAGGATGAAAAGTAACCCAGACTATCAATATCATGGGTAAGTTGGCAGATTTAATGATGGGGAAGGCATGTCATCCTAAATATGCAGACCCAGGCAACCCGATGTTGATTGTAAAAATTGGGGGACATTCCTTGACCAATACGTTGGTCGATCTCGATGCATCCATCAACGTGATGCCACAGGAGACCATGCAAAAGCTACAACTCATAGACCTGAGACCCACCACAATGGTGCTGCAACTGGCCGATCGATCAACCGTAGCACCGAAAGGAATGCTTGAAGATATAATAGTGATGGTTGATGCATGGGAATATCTGATCCGACTTCTTGGTTTTATAGTCCAAAACAAGGCTGGGTGGCTACCCGCTTATCTTGGGAAGACCATGGTTGGCGATAGCCGATGCTTACATCAGCTACCATGATGGGCTGATGACTATCTCCAATGGACAAAACATCAAAATATTGACTATTTCACCCCTGTGTAGTCCATGGATTCATTGGGAGAGCCCACATTGACCAAGCATGGAGATAATGAGCTGTCCATAATCCAGTCAGTGATGGCATTAGATGAATTGGTGGAGGATGAAGATGAATATGGTGCTATCATGGGATTCCTCCAAGGAGAATATTCCATCACAACACCTGAGTCACCATTGGTCGATGCCCAAGACCACCACATTCAATAGATAAACGTTGGGCCTAGAAAGATGTTAAACATCAGTAGTGGGTTGACCCCCACACAACTAACAAAAGTAAAAGAGCTCCTAGTAAAACACCAATGGGCATTTGCATGGGACTACTCAGATATGAAAGGTATCAACCCAAAAATTTGTACCCATCGAATATACCTCGAAGAGCAGGTGACTCCAAGAAGGCAACCACAGAGAAGAATGAATCCGACAATGAAAGACATTGTCAAGGTAGAACTACAAAAACTCTTGTTTGTCGGATTCATCTATCCAATTTTTGATAGTGAATGGGTGTCACCACTTGTGGTGGTCCCCAAGAAGAATGGGAAGTGGTAGATTTGTGTGGACTATAGGGCGTTGAACAAAGCGACCAAAAAGGATCACTTCCCACTCCCATTCATCGATCAGGTCTTGGATACACTTTTTGGGTGAAAGTACTTCTCCTTCCTAGATGGATTCAGTGGATACAACCAGATCTAGATAGGAGAAGAAGATCAGGATAAAACAATGTTCACCTACCCATGGGGAATGTTTGCTTATCGGGTATTGCCTTTCGGGTTATGCAACACACCTACCACCTTTCAAAGGGTGGTGCTTAGCATATTTTTAGACATGATAGGAGAAGCGGTCGAAGTGTACATGGATGACTTCACCATTTATGGAGAAACCTTTGAAGAAGCAATGACAAACTTGGAAAGAGTGCTCGAAAGAAGCGAGGAAAATAATTTGTCCCTTAGTAATGAAAAGTGCTTTATGATGATGCAAGAGGGCATCGTATTGGGACACCATCTCTCCATGGAAGGAATAAAAGTTGACAAAAGAAATATCGAGGTCATCAAGGACCTACCCAGCCCTAGAACGTAGTGAGAGGTGAGAAGTTTTCTTAGATCTACCGGGTATTACCGGTGATTTATCATCGACTTCAGTAAAATTGCAAAGCCACTGCACACTCTGTTGTCTAAAGATGTGGAGTTCAACTAGATGGAAGACTATGAAAGAGCATTTCAATCACTCAAAGAAAAGTTGATATCTACACCTATTTTAAGAGGACCAAATTGGGCCATACCATTCCATATCTATTGTGATGCATCCAACAATGCGATTGGAGCAGTCCTCGAGTAGAAGGATGGTGAGGAATTTTATGCCATCTACTACGTCAGCAAAAACTTAGCAGGGGCTGAGCTCAACTATACAGTGATGGAGAAAGAGTTCCTTGCGGTTGTGCATGCCATCAATAAATTCTACCATTATATCACCGGATACCAGGTGTTCATCCATACGGACCATGCAACCATCAGGTATTTAATGAGCAAACCGGCTATTGGTGGAAGAGTTATCAGATGGCTTCTACTATTGTAGGAGTTTGACATAACAATAGTTGACAAACCAGGCAAAGACAACGTAGTAGCAGATTTTCTATCCAGATTGATACCAGTAGATCATGCGATAGTGGAAGACCAATTTTTGGATGAACATTTGTTCACCATCAATGAACAAACATCATGGTACACAGACATAGCCAACTACTTAGCCACTAGAAGAACTTTACCTACTCTCTCTTCATGAGAAAAGTAGGCGGTGATAGAGAAGAGTGCCTCCTTTCTATGGGTTGATGACCTCCTATTTAAAATAGGACGTGATCAGATTATAAGGAGATGCATAGCAGAACAAGAGTTTTCAAAAATACTCAAAGCTTGTCACGATGAACCATGCAGAGGACACTTTGCGAGGAAAAGGACTACCTATAAAATCCTATAAGCTGGGTACTTTTGGCCCACTCTATTTAAATATGCAACCACCTACACCAAAAAGTGCGATGAATGCCAAAGAATGGGTAGACCAACCCATAGGGACGAAATGCCCCTTCAACCTCAAGTGCACCTAGAGCCCTTCGATAAGTGGGGCATGGATTTTGTGGGGCCAATCAATCCACCTTCAATAGGAAGGAGATTCATTTTAGTCTGTACAGACTACGTCACCAAGTGGGTTGAAGTTCAAGCATTGAGGGATTCGAAGGAAATAACAGTCGTTGATTTCTTATTTGCTCATATTTTTACATGATTTGGGGTCCCCAGAGAGATTACAATAGACCAGGGGCCTCAATTCACCTCCAAGTTGATCGAGGAGTTGATGAAGCAATATAGAATTTGGCACAATAAGACTACACCCTACCACCCACAGGAAAATAGGCAAGTGGAAGTGATGAACAGAGAGATTGAGAACATCCTGACAAAAACCATGCAACAACACAGAAAATATTGGGCTGCATGATTACCGAAGGTAGTATGGGCATATAACACCACGTGGAAATCGACCACAGGCTTCACACCCTTCCAGATGGTCTATGGGAAGAGTGCAATGATGCCCATCAAGTTTGAAATCAAGACATTGAGAACTACTTTAGAATTAAATCTGAGCTTGGAAGAAGCCCAAAAAGAAAGAGTTCAGCAGCTGAATCAGTTGGACAAAATCTGAATGGATGCTTTACAAAGAACGAAGATCATACAAAAGCAAAGAAAATAGTGGCATGATCATCACATTAAGCTAAAGCAGTTCTAGGAGGGAGAATGGGTGTTGTTGTACGATTCTAGGTTCCAAGAATGGAAGGGAAAATTAATGCAGAGATGGATGGGACCGTATGAGGTGGTAGAGCTCATCAAGAATGGTGTTGTGCACGTCAGGACCATTGACGATAGCAACATTGTGTTGAAAGTTAATGGCCATCGATTGTGGCCCTACAACACATCCAAGAATTTACTGGTGGAATCTAGAGCAGGCATGGGGGAGACCCCATCCTTGTAAATCTGGACAAAAATCTTAGCAATAATATGGTGGACATGGAGGTGTCTACCAAAATTAGTTAGTTTAGGTTTATTTATTTCTTACGATGTGTTTTGTAGGGACGATGCCCACATGCAAGCTGCAGGCATCCTGAGGCCAAGGCCTAACAGGCACGGATTGCGTCTAACTACCTGTATTTTCTTTTATTTTTGTTTGCTTTTTGTAGGTGAAGGGCCTGATAGCATGAAAAATAGGTATCTGGGAAACCAGGCCTGAACCGGCTCAACATCCCGACACCTACACATGTAGTTTAGAAGCAACATCTATCCAAGCTCGGACGAAGGCAACAAACTCTCCTCCGGGGAAAAATCACATGCCAGGCCTGGCAGGAAGATGTTGGGGCAGCATGAAGTAAGTCTGAGGAGGCTTGATCACCCTTGCCCGGATGATCACGACGTGGCTGCTAAGAGAAATGCCTTGCAAGATGCCTTCATCTTCAAAGAAGACTCTCCACTTAAGGAATGGTGCCTCCCTCCTCGAAGAAGGCACCTAACTAGGGTGGACATTTTCCACCATGAAGAAGGTACCAAGCTGAGGCAAGGCGCCTTCCTTATAAAGAAGGCACCCCATAGAAATAAGGCGCCTTCCTTATAAAGAAGGCACCCAACTGAAATAAGGCACCTTCCTTATAAAGAAGGCGCCCCATAGAAATAAGGTGCCTTCCTTATAAATAAGGTGCCCCATAGAAATAAGGTGCCTTCCTTATAAAGAAGGCACCCAATAGAAATAAGGCACCTTCCTTATAAAGAAGGCACCCATCGCTCTTCCTAAAAAAATTTGAGAGAAGGCACCTTCCGCATCAAGAAGGCACCATGAAAAAAAAATGATTCAAAGCACCTTTCACACTAGGAAGGCGCCATCCATTCAAAGCGCCTTCCACATCAGGAAGGCACCATTCATTCAAAGTGCCTTCCGCATCAGGAAGGTGCCATTCATTCAAAGCGCCTTTCATGTACAATCGACACTTTGGTTTCACATGTGCCTCGATTCAAATGAGATCAACACATGATTGGGTGGCACCAGATTACCACCATCATCCCACGTGATGGAAATCCACCCCAACCAAAAATCTTGTAGAGTTACGAGGTAGGATCTTCTCGCACACCCCAAGGATGATGGGCAGATGGTTTTTAAGCCAATCATGAGTCTGTCTTCGGCATCAAACCTTGAACAACGTAGCAACGAGTCCAACATAATCAGCACATGCAAAATGCGCATCCTCCATGTCACAGACCGATGAATCACCATTTTCTATGATGCACGAAGCATCCAATCAGGTACGTACATAATTCAAATTAAATTTTTATATAATTTTTCATAAATTATGTAGTTCTGAAAAATAATGCCGCCATAGAAATCATGTACCCCTCCATGACCGAAACATTATGCTGAAATTATGGCTCGAGAAACGTACCCTATCAACCCCCAAATAAATAAATAAAAATGAATTAATGCTAGGAGTAGGCACCTTTTGTATAAGAAGGCACCTCCCTAAGAAATCTAAGGTAGTAAAACAATGGATGTAGTTGTCAGACCCCAGGATGCCGATCTCTGGTAGGCTAGAAGTTGCATTCTAGGTAGTAGGGACTACATTAGCTATACCACCTCTAGTAACAATTGGGGTGGGAAACCCAAATAGGTGAAGTCAACAGATTGAGCAGAGGTAGACAACAAAAGTTGGCTGCCTCAACACCATAGTTCCATACAGAAAAGAAAGACCGCACCTCCCGATGTCGGTCCATAGAAAAAGTGATCACAGGCCGTAGGTACAGCCAGATCTACTAGAAAATGATGATGATGAGGAGTATGAAGGGCTACCTATAGTTTGATGCCATGAGGGCATGGCATATGTTAGGCATGGGGGGATGATGAGCCCCAGAAATGCTCATATTTTGTATGAGTTTTACTGATTATTATGCAGCAATATAATAGGAACTGTGTACTTTTATGAATTATTATGTAATTATTTAATAGAATTGTGTGTGTTATCTAATTTGTGTGTTTTAGTGTGTTTGTGTGGAAATGTAGTTGGTTTTGACATATTTGGATCAGTCGAGGTCCTTCATGGACCTGGCACTCTATTTCTTTTGGGATCAAGGCATGGTGGTTAGGCGCCTTCCTCTTCAAGGAAGGCGCCAAAAGAAGGTAGGCACCTTCCTCTTCAAGGAAGGCACCAACAAAAGGTAGGCACCTTCCATATAAAGAAGGTGCCCAACATACTTAGGTGCCTTCCGCATAAGGAAGGCACCCCATACAAGGCAAGGCACCTTTCGCATAAAGAAGGTGCCCAACATCAGTAGGCACCTTCCGCATGAAGAAGGCACCCAACCTTAGTAGGCACCTTCCACATGAAGAAGGCACTCAACATCAGTATGCACCTTCCACATAAAGAAGGCACCTGCCAAAGCACTTGAGGAAGGCGCCTCCATTCTTCACCTAGTTGACCAAATAAAGCGACGTGGGCAGTGTTGACCGGTGCAGTTCTAGTTCCATGTCACACAAGACAATTCTAGGAATTGCACCAATGGACGAGAACATCTTACCTACGCCAGGCGAAGCATGATCCAGCTCAAGCAACTCGAACCAATCAGTGAACGTGCTACCATTAGGAACGATGACTATTTTTAGCAGATGTCGATTGTGGTTACCAGACTATCCCAGTTTAGTCTAGACTGAACTACTATTGTAACTTCATTGTAATAGAAGATCTATGTGTGTGCTATATAAACACACATAGACCTCTCTGATAGATATCCAGAATATGTAGAAAGATATCTAGAATTTATTTATTATTCTGAGGAGATAGAAGTATTGTAATAATTATCTTGCAATTATAATAAATTTCAAGAGTTCCTAATCGCGTGTTCAACTGGAAGGGAGCTACTAGAGCATGGGCCCACTCCAAGCTAGTATTCCTTCCCTTTTACTTGTGCTTTCCTAGATCAGTTTTCCTACTTTCATAGGTTTGCTTTTCGCACTGTTATTTTCATTGTTGTAGTAGAATTATTTTCATGTCTATTTAATTATGCACGTATGAATATTTAATTTCCAAGGATCTAATTATTCATACGTAAACTATTGTGGTGTGGATGAATGAATGTCGTTCTTTTAAACCCCCCAATGATAGAATTAGTCAGACTCATCTCAAAAGTGGGTATTGTAAATGATCTTGTTTGAGACACTTCTAAAGTTTACGAAGCTCCCTGGTCTGACAATTTAAATGCACGGGTAGTGACAAAATAGGATCAAATTTAACCTGTGTTTGGCCCGCAATAATCCTAGGTTCCTCCTCTGTTCCTAGATTGATGTCCACTATCCTAGGTCCTTCATATTTGATATTTTCTGGTTCACTTGCTGCTTTATATACATTCTTTGGGTGTGTTGACCTTGTATCAATATCTGCATATCCTATTCTATACTCTACAAAACTTTTAGAGAATGTCCATTTCTCTTCTACTTCCTTCTTAGGTTTCTGGATAACTTTTGGTTTGTCTTGTTTTTTTTTAATTTCTTCTGAATCAATACAGAGGTAGTTGGGCTGAAAAATTTTATACTCCTCTATTTTCCAATAAAGAAGTCTGCTATCAGATCTAGCTTCATCTTTGCTACATTCATCTAGGTACAACATTTCTTCTCCATCATATCCTAATTCATATTTTGTAGATACATCCTCACTAACTTTTTTATTAACTATATTAATCATATATTTATACTATCCTTTCTTAAAAGTAATCTGATTATTTCCCTAGTTGTGATTAACTTTGGCTACTCATGGCCATCCTCTCCCTAAGAGAGCATTGTATGCAGGATTTTGCATTGTAATCACAACAAAATCCAAGATAAACTCTTGGTTAGCTATCACCACTTGCTGTGCTGTCAAGACTCCCTCTGTCTTGATACCATTATGGTCAGCATGATATAATCAAAATCTCGATGCCCAAATATATGGAGCACCTAGTTCTAGCCATATTCTTTTAGGTAACACATTGACACTGGATCCCCTATCCATAATTACTTTGATAAATTTATGTCCTAGGATCTCCATATGAACTAATGCAAGTTTCTTTCCCACATAAATCATTAATATAGTTGGATCCATGAACTTATCCTTTCACTTCTTCTCTTGAATCAGTTGACTATGCACTTCCATCACCTTATACAGTTGTATTTCTTCCACCATTTCTTTTTGCAATGCTGGAATAGCTTCCAATAGGTTTGATACTTTAATTTCTATTGTGGTATCCAAAACTTGTGCTACCAAATTTTGCACAACTATCTCCTAGTTTGATGGTTTTCTTAGTTCCTTATCGGCTGTTGACTCTACTCTTTTAATCTTCTTAGATTCTTGTAATATTTTCTTTTCTACTTACCAGCACTGCTTTTCCTTTGCTGGATCTGGATACTTATCCTTCTTCGCTTGATTCCTTGTCACTGCTAAAACTTCTTGGGTTTCCTTCTTAACTTGAGGTGCCTCTATGTCTAGATAACTGACATTCTACGAGTTACTTGAACTTGTCTATTTTGGGAAATTTGCTTCTTTGCGGTTCCCCAGACCACACCATCTACACATATATACATTTTTTTCTTGTGGTGTTTCCTACCTTTAAGGTGAAGTACAATTTTTTTTAAAAATCCCTATTGGAGCCAAATTTGACACAAAATTTGAAACCCCCAAATTTAAATTTTTGGTTTCATCAAAGTAAGCAAGCATTGTTGGTCCTTTTTGCATCTAATTGAGAGATTTTAATTCCTTATGGGTTTGTTTGTTAAAATCTAACTGTGGTCGTTAATAATGTGTGTCCCTTTTAATAAAGTTCCATTGTCTTCAATAAGAGATAGGGTAAGATTTTATTAATCAAATTACTAAAGCCAAAATCCGACCATCATAGAATAAAGTTTCTCTTGGGTTTAAAACAAATGATAATTTTTTAAAGAAAGCCTAAAGTATTCTAAAGTAAGAGGAATATTTAATCGAACACCTTGGTCTAAAGCCCGAAGAGCTTAGATAACGCCAAAAATTTAATTAAGACCTAAGGGTATGCACCCCATTTAATTAAAAATTGAGCAACTTGCATTAATCTAACAACAACGCTTCATCAAAAGAGAATCCAATGGACACGCTTTCATAATGAAGCTCGAGGGTTAAGTCAAAGGTCGATGGTCCAAAAAGCATTATAACCTAAGGTCAAAAGTAATTAAAAGGATTAAAACCATGTTACTTTCCTAAATCTGGATGGACATGCTTGAGTTTAAGCTGATCCAATGGTTGCACATTCTCCAAAGAGTCAAAACATTAAACGAGTCAACATGGGTCAAAAATTCAAATTAAATAATAGGCAAATTTGATGGATTGAATGATAGCACTCAAACAAACTCAAAGATCAATGGTTGCAATTAATTTAATTAAATCGCACATTAAAATACTATGGTCAAAGAGTATTAAGGGTATGCACCCCCTTTAATCATCAAACTAATTGGGCAGATCGGACGGTAGCGCTTAATCTAGATCTGATCCAATGATAGCGCTCCCATAAAAGACACATTAAAAAGGTAAAAACCCCATGTGATTAATTAAATTTATTAAATGATATTAACAAGGGTCTAAGTGCATTGCTAATAATTCCCCCTTTTGGCTGGTTTAAAATTATATGCCCCTAGGTAACTAACCCTGCAGGTTGAAGAAAATCAATGATCGCACCAACATCGATCAAAATTTGACGATCGCGATAAATCAAAATCTTGGTAAGATACTAGGTGAAACAAAGTTACAGGAAATACTATGGCTATGCTCTATTTAAAATAAGATTGGATAGATGTGCCCAAACATGATAAAACACCCCAACAAAGATCGAAGGAATCAGACGATAGCGCTTGATCAAAGTTTGATCCAATGATTTATATATGAGCCAATGGGTTAACGATCATGCAGGTCCTTGGGCATCGATGACTGCGCTAAGCCTCCTCAGAATCTAATGACAATGCATGAATCAAAGACTCAAGTGATGAAGCAACCAAAAAGAATCTGATTTTCTCAATATTTAATTTTTATCCATTTGATAGAAGGACAATTGGGATAAGAAGCCCAGAAAAAAGTAAAATCCATTGAAAACCCCTATGTCCAAAGTAGTTTTTGGAGAATACATGAAGGAGGGACTCACATGGGCTAGTTCTATGATAATTTCATGGTGAAGATCCATTGGGCTCTAACCAGGTTAGTTCCTAAAAGGTTAGGTCTAGGAGTAAGGGCTTTTATCAAAGAGAAGGAAATTGGGGATTTCTTTTTCATAGAAGGTTTTACTTATATTAGACTATATGGGGATAAAATTCCCCCTAAGTTGTTACCAAAGTATTTCCCATTATCCCTAGCAACTTTGGAATTATGTAGGCAGGTGGCCGAAGAGGCTAAGATGAGGCTGGTAAAGAAACATGGAAAAGTTCCCTGGCTCAGTGTTCCCTGTCGCTTTGGGGATTATATATTTGTTGGTTACCCTGCCCTGCTCAAAGGAATGTTTGAGTTAGACAACATGGGATTTGATGAGATAACTTGGAGATTCTATGACCCAAAAGGAATATACAACAAAATGATGGAAAAAAGAGAATATGCTCGAATACTGCATTGTGAAGATGCTTTTGAAGAAAGCTTATTAGAAGCTATGGAAAAAGGATTAGATTTAAAATAAGTATGGGATAATTTCCCTCCCAAAAGTAGGGGTAGCACATAGGTTTATGAAGCCTATGACTACCCTACAAAATTAAGAAGGCTTGTTGTAGCGCCTATTTTTCTAGGAGTAGGCAAAACAATCAAAGAAGACCCCTTATTGGAGTTGATAGAAGAATAGGGTATTGATCAAATGGAGGTCATTGTTAATACTACAGATATAGTAGAACAATAGGTTAGGCCTCCTAGAAGTGCTCATCTCAGAATAGAAGCGACACCAAGCACTCCCAAAGAAGTTTCCCAAAACCCAAGTGCAGGTAAAGGAAAGGAAATTATAACCGTACCTGCTCAAAAGGCTTCACTCCTAGAGCAAGCTGTAGTTCCCATTTTTGACAGAGTACTAGTTGTAACTAGTGTGAAGAAATTGGCACCCATGGTCATCCCTACCTCTTTAAACATAAAAGGATAGGAGATTAAAATTCCATCAATAATACAGATGAATAGTAGAAGAACTGGTGGATTTGGGGGTCTATTTCGAAGTCACCTAGTGAAGAATAAAAAATAGATAACCACCGTAGAAAATAAGAAGCCCAAATTATCTTTACCCTCTACAAAGGTTGTGTTGGAGAGAACAGATGAGCAGACTACTTTCACTATTGCATATGAACAAGAATTATAGTTAGTGGCAAGAATGGGAAATATAGGAGAACAGTTTATAGAAGAATCACAATTAGAAGCACTTGTATCAGATATAGCAGAAATAAATCTTCCTGCTCTACAAGATCCACTAATTTTCAGAACCAATAAAGATACAGGAGGCTCATCAGTACTGGGAAAAGAAGTTGACATGGTCAAAATTACCAAGGCAATGCAAAATCAAACCATGGACCAACTACTTGGGAAAATTGCAGAATTAAGAAAGTAGTTGAACAAAGGAGAAGAGGAAAAGGCTGAAATGAAGGCATTGATAAATAAATAGTAGGAAGAATTGGCTCAAAAGGATACCCCAAAGGTATAGCCCCATTCAGTAGTGAAGATTCAGGATCATGCTTATTATTTGAATGCAATGAAGAAGCAAATGTCAATAAGAATACAAGCTCATGCCAAGGGATTCACTGAAATTTTTAGACAGATAGGAGTGATCCAAATGACTGCTTGAGAAATCTTGACATTAATACAGGAGAGAACAGAAGACTTTGAAATCATTCATCCTATCCTTTATTTCATAGGAGATAATTTTGAAGAGTTGCAGGGTCAGGAGATAACAACAAATAATGGCAATAAAATCCAACTCAATTTTGAGTTTTTGAAAGCAACCCTGTTTGGGGTAAATAAAAAAAGATGGATCAATGTTGTGACTGAAATGGATAATATGATAGAATAAGTGACATGAAAAATGGAATACATCGGTTTATCCTTAGACCAATGCTTGGAAGCCTTCGATGTAGAAGAGCTACTCAAGCATACCATAGAAATATTTGAGTGTGAATCAGATGATGAAATAGAAATGAATAGGCAAACTACTTCTCTGGTGAATACTGTAGAGATGTTACTCTTTCAATATGAAAGAAATAAGTCCATTATTACCATACAAAAAAATAGAGTTTTATAGGAAATGAACATGCTGAGGTTTGCAGCCACATTTGATACAAGAGTTTGGAGACTAATAAATGAGAAAATAAAGAAGCTACAAAAAGGTCAAAAAGGGAAAAATTTGAAACTTATGATCAGCAACTGGAAGAAATTTCATCACAACAAAGACTGAAGCCAACAAAAAAAGTCCCCTGAAGCAGTTAAAGTAATAAGTGTTCAAAAGGAGACAGTCCAAGGGGAAACCGTGGAAGCAGTTGTGAAAGATGTAGTAGAAGAAAATATAGACCCTCCAAATACTACCATCAATGGTTAAAATAAGATATTGTTTGAAAAATTCAAAATGGGATGGTTCAACCCAAACAAAATAATATAGTGGAAGCCAACTATACCATTTTTTGAAGATCAACTCAAAAGCTAACAAGTGTAAGGTCAAAAATAAACCAAAAATAACAGAATCAAGAACCAACAACTATAAAAGGAAGCAGACAGGTTCAGATTCAGCATCAAGCAATTAGAGAATAACATTTTTGCTAAGAGGTATACTTGAGTGCCCTATTAGTTGTGTTGTTGTATCCCCTTATGTGTCTATTTTTCTCCTTCATTTCTTATTCTTCCCTTTGCTGTGCAGGATTTTAATAGGAAAGTGCTCAAGAAGTTGAGATTATTTCTTGTCCTATTGAGCCTGAGATTCAGAGACTCTGTTGTTACCATATTGGAACAAGGAGAGTAGGAGAGACCTGTTACATTATTTGAACAGGATCTTTTCATTGTATTGATACTTTTTCTTGAGAAAAATAGAGTTAAAAGGCATTCTTGCCCACTCTACATGTAAAATTTTATGAAATCAATACAATTCTGAGTCTCATTTTTATTATATCTTTGTCTTAGTACTGTGTGTCACTATATAATGGGTTACATTATTTGAATGCATTATATACGTTTCTTTCATTGGTTAACTTTTGGTTTTATTACGATATTCGAATAAAACTTTGAGCGCCAATTTCCTTTTCCCCATTCTCTCTGTTCATGATTAAAATTGTTGTTAAATTGCTATAACAACCCAATGAATCTAGGCACCGGTCTACATAAGGCATAACAATTGGTTATTTTCTTGCTTGGTCATTTCAAATACTTATAGTGTTATATAAATCTGGAGCGTGTAATCAGAGTTTTAATCATAGAATTACCGTTGGGGTTTCCTTACCCATTCTGTAGTTTTCTTTAGCAATATTTGTGTTTAAGCAGAACAATGAGGCAGGTTGACCAGAGCCTGTAATAGCTCGTTGGTTTCAAATAGATTTTTGTAGTATGACAATCAAAATCCTATGGATGCAAGAATCGGTTCCAATAGTTTTTTAGTGTCGTTGTCTAGGAAGATTTGATAGAAATATTTAATGATATTTCAAAAAAAAATTCTTCAATGATTATTTTTAATCAATGGACGACCATTCAAAATAAAGAATCCTCATTTTGATTTTTACGAATTTTTATGTTCTTTATTTTTATTTCTATAATTCATGATTTTCAAATTTGATAGTTTTTACGTTTCTTTATTATCTTGAAAATCCCATTTCTTGATTTTCTTGAAAATTCCTTATTTCTTGATGTTCTTGAATTTTTCCAAGAACCCACTCCTGTGAGGATGAGTATTAATATCAAGCATTCTTGATAAAGCATACATTGTTCTTTCTGCACCCCGGTGCTGGTGACTCTGACTGAACGAATCTAGAAGATAAAATAAAAAAGAGAGCAGAACATGTTGGCGAACACTAGGAGAAGCGGTAAGGAGCTATTCCCAAAACTCGAGAATCCAGAGGTATTTATACATAACTAGAAAACTCCACTTTTCAAGAATATTGTTTATAATAGTAGATTGAATTCTAGCGGTAAAAAGTACGTAAAGAAAAATCAAAATACTATTAATGTTGATATCACTATAGATGAATATTTAAATTTTGTTGTAGAAGATACATGTGATTATACTCAAAATAATAATACAAAGGTAGATAATCCATTAGATTATATTCAAGCTACCCAGACCCATATCACTATAAGTATTACTACTATGAATTTGAATCCTATAGTAACAATGGCCTAGGCTAATGTTCATTTATGGAGAACTAATAGATATAGGCCTTTTGCATTACCAGTAAATCTTAATGCCTTACCTAATAAAGCACACAAATACCTTCCAAAATTTTTAGGAAATAGTGTAGTAACTAGAGAAGATCATATCAAGAGTTTCTTGTATGCAATGGATAGTCTAGAGGTTGAACATGAAGATGTAGTCTTAAGACTATTTTTATAGACTTTAGAAAAATATGCTAGAGAGTGGTTCAATTCCCTTCCTAACAATGATATCCCAAACTTCACCAAAATGGAAGTTGTGTTCTTAAAGAAATATGGTGAAAGAAAAAATGAACAATCTCTGTTAACTGAATTAGCCACTATGAAGAAAAAAGAGAATGAGGTTGTTAGTGATTTTAACAGAATATTTTCAAAGACCAGAAACAAAATCCCTACCAACCTTAGGCCTAGTGATATTCAGTCTATTTGTTTTTATAAAAATGCTTTTCAAGGAGAATTTAACTATGAGTTGAGGCAAGAACAAGCCACTACCATTGATGGTTGTATGGAAAAAGCAATGGATATAGAAATAAATATGCTTGACAGTGGTAAGATGAAGCCTTATTCTTTGGAAGTCAACCTACCTGATAGAAAGCCTAAAAAAGTAGCTTTTGATATACAAAGAAGAACTAAAATTGATCCTATGGAGAAATTGACTAGTCAAATGACTGAGATGTTCAATAACATGAACAACAGGTTAGCAAGAATTGAAAGAAATGGAAATAATGGTGAATCTTCACAAACAGAGTGACCACATGTTGACAATCATCCTCATTTTAAGAAAAATTACAATAAGAATTGGGGAAACAACAATGGTTTTGAAGAAGGGAATAGGAGTAGGAGTAATGGGAACAATAACTAGAAAAATAGAGATTCTGACAAGGATCAAAACAATGTCCCTAACCCTATACCATCTGCTAATGTAGCAGAAGGCTTTCCCTATTTTTTCTCTACTTGTGATGCACCCCATAACCCTGATGCATGTGGTATTCACTTAAGTGACCAACGCAATGTAGATTTACATGTTGAATCAGAAGAGGATATAAGAATCAATGCTTGTTGGTCTGTTGAAGATGAATCCAGGGAAAGGTTGTTTGAAGAAGATATGGATAAATATGCTTCAAATCATCATCCTCAAATTTTAGTAACTGAAGGAACTAAAATCTTGCAGAAATCACATGAGTCAAGATATGACAAGATGAAACAAGGGAAATTAATCCCCACTGCTCAAGAGGTTGAAGAATTAGAGGCAACCCATACTTTGAATTTAAGAAATAGAGCTATCCCAGATAGGACAGAGAAAGCCTCTACAAGTGAAACAAGAAAACAAACTTTCCCCAATAAAAATGTCAGTAAAGAGAAAACTGATAGAAACCTCAAAAAGACTACTCCTGAAGTAATAGAATCAGAGGAAGAGATTCCCAAAGAAGAAAGTAATAAACCACTGGATATAAAGAAGATAGAATTTGATGTTGGGTCAAAACTCAGTAAGCAAAAGGTTAACATCACATTTGGAGAACTTATGAAAGTTCAACAATATAGAGAACAAGTATGCAGAGCATTTGGATTAGTGGAACAAAAAGAAGACCCAACTTGCCATGCTGCTAGACAAAATCAACATGATACAAGATCACCATCTTCTGTCAGACCCTTCTATGTGTCATTAAGATATAATTCAGATGAAGGGGAGAGATATGTGATTCATAATTGCATGTTAGACAATGGAGCTTCACACAATATCATGCCCAAATTAATAGCTGATCAAATGGGATTAATCTGTACTAGAGATTCTACCCCTATTTTTGTAATGGATAATAGACAAATTCCTTGTGTAGGGGTGATAACTAGATTATTGGTTTTCTTAGATCAACACCCTAAAAATGGCATAGTCATGGATGTAGCAGTAGTTGATGTTGACCCATTCTTCTCACTATTACTCAGTAGACATTGGGTAGAACAACTAGGAGGTTCAATTCAACTAGACTGGTCTTATGCTACAATCCCCATATCAGATAAGGAGAATATAATTTTTATGAAGAGAACCATTTAACAAGCACTCTATAGAGTTAATTCAAACTGATGAAACAATGATAAACTTAGTCAACTCTATGGAAGAAAAAGGGATGGGAGTTTACTCCATATGGCATAACCCATTCCTGGTAGAAGTACCAGAGGCAAAGAACATGGATCCAAAAGATATAAAAATAGTTGATGCTAAATCAGATAGAGTATTAACCCAAGAAATATGGACCATGTCTTTTGATGGAGCTAAATCCCAATCTGGAGCAGGTGCAAGTGTTAATATGACTGATATAAAAGGAAATTATCTTGGTATTCCTTACAGACTAGAATTCCCTTGCACAAATAATGTAGCAGAGTATGAAGCTTTACTATTAGGGTTAAGAAAAGCGAAAGAACTAGGCATTAATTACTTGACTGTAACAGGGGATGCAGAGCTTATCATACAATAAATCAAAGGTAAATATCAGACTAAACATCCTAGGCTTAAGCAATATAGAAATGCAATATTGGAAGAAATTGATAAATTCTTAGCTTTCAATATATCATATATTCCAAGAGAACAAAATCATGTTGTAGATATTTTAGCTATAAATACCTCAGTTCTATATCACCCAGAGATAACTACAGAATATATGGATAGATTCCCAACTATCTCAATCTATAAACCATCTGTACTAGACAACATAGTCTATTTATAGGTCTTTCAAGATGATATAGATATTAAAGATTTTATGACTCTACAAAATCAGTATGCAGATATAATCTGTGATGAAAAGGATGAAGAGAAGTTAAAAGACCAAATAGGAGAGCCAGTAGAAGTAATCCAATTGAAAACTAATAGGATACCCAAAGGATTGGTTTCTCTAGAGAGTCTATTTGATGATTTTGACAAATCTTATAAACCTTTAAGCAGAGAAGTAATATCTGAAGACATAAACATTGGTTCAATGAAAGAACCTAGAATAGTGAAAGTAGACATGGCCTTACCTGCTAAAGAAAAAGTTGGATATATCAGTTTCTTAAAAAAGAACAAAGAATATTTTTCTTGGACTTATGAAGATCTTAAAACTTTCAAAACAGATGTAATGACACACATAATCCCCTTGAAAGAAGATTCCAAGCCATTTAGACAGAAACAGAGGAAATACAATCCAACTCTGCACCCAATAATGCAAAAGGAGGTACAAAAATTATTGGATTCCAAAATAATCAGAAAGGTAAGATTTTCTTCCTGGATATCCAACTTAGTACCAGTTAGAAAAAAGAATGGGGATATTAGACTCTATGTAGATTTTAGAAATTTAAACAAGAGTTCATTAAAAGACAATTACCCATTACCTAACATGGAACAATTATTGCAAGCAGTAGTAGGTTCAACTAGATTGTCTCTGTTAGATGGATTTTTAGGGTACAATCAAATTCAGATAAATCCAGAAGATAGACATAAGGCAACATTCACTACACCATGGGGCACATTTGAATATTTAAGAATACCTTTTGGACTGATGAATGCAGGTGCTACTTTTCAGAGAGCAATGGACTTTGCTTTTAAAGGATTAATGTTCAAAATTGTAGTGGTGTACCTGGATGATATCATAGTATTTTCTAAAAATCCAGAAGATCATCTAGAACACTTGACTGTAGTTTTTTCCCGGTGCAAAGAATTTGGAATTTCTTTAAATCCCAAGAAATGCATATTTGGGACTACACAAGGAAATTTGTTAGGTCATATAGTCTCAGAAAAGGGGATAAGCATTGATCCAGAAAGAATAGAAGCTATTTCCAAAATTCCCCCTCCCAAGAACTTAAAAGGAGTTAGGTCATTCTTTGGCAAGATAAATTTTATCAGAAGATTTGTCCCAAATTTTGTAGAGATGACCAAACCTATAAATGACATGGTTAAGAAAACTGGAGAAATAAAATGGATAGTAGAGAATATGGAAGCATTTAACAAAATCAAAGAAGCCATATCAACCACTCCAACCCTAAGCTATCCAGATTATGCAAAAGATTTCAATATCTACTCCTATGCATCTGAACATTCTATTGTTGCAGTTCTTTCATAGAAGGATGATGAAAATAATGAAAGGCCAATAGCCTTCATGAGTTCAGGTTTGAAAGGAGCACATCTTAAATACACCTTACTAGAGAAACATGCTTATGCAGTCATCCAATCTTTAGAACACTTCAAAGGTATATTTGGTTCAAATAAGGTTTACTATTGTATTCCTTTTATAGCAATAAAAGATATTTTTTCTCAATCAAAGCCATTAGGAAGACCAACAAGATGGATGGTAAAACTTTTGCAATATGATGTTGAATTCAAAATAGTCAAAACCATCAAAGGGTAAGGTATGGCTAAACTATTGGCCAACAAAGAAGAGGAAGGATTTAATAATGTTGTCACAATAAATGAAACAAATGATGACAAAAGAATCAACAATGAAGAATGTAAATGGTATGAAGAAATTTTGTCATACTTACAAACTCTGTCTTTTCCCAGAGATATGTCAACAAACAGAATGAGGTCAGTCAAGCTTCAAGCTCAGAAATATTATATACAAGATGGAGTGTTATATTGGAAGCACCCTGATGGAGTATTATTAGTCTATTTATATGAAAGTGAAGTCCCAGAAATAATTAATGAATTTCATGATGGTTTCTATGGAGGACATTTTTCTCCAAGAGCTACAACTAATAAAATTATGAGAGCAGGATATTATTGGCCTTCCATTTTTAAATATGTATATAAATATGTTAGGAACTATCATAACTACCAAGTTTTTGTAGGAAAAAAGCATCTAGCAGCCATGCCCCTCAAGCCAATAATCATTGAAGCACCTTTTTCTCAATGGGGTATTGACCTGATTGGAGAGATCAAGCCTAATTCATCTAGCCAACACAAGTGGATCATAACTGCAATAGATTACTTCACAAAGTGGGTGGAAGTTGCACCTTTGAGAACATCTACAACTGCCACAGTCATCAAATTCTTAGAAGAAAACATCTTGACCAGGTTTGGAGTTCCTAAAAAACTTGTAACAGATAATGCTCAATATTTTGTGTCATATGAAATGGTAGAATTTTGTGTTGAATATGGAATTGAATTATCTCATTCTGCTAATTATTACCCCCAAGGAAATGGTTTAGCTGAGTCATCAAATAAGAATGTAATAACAAGAATAAAAAGGTCATTAGGCAAGAACAAAAGGGGATGGGACAGTGAACTTAAATTTTCTTTATGGGCTGATAGGTTGTCTATTAAAAGAAACACAGGAAGAACCCCCTATGAGATGGTTTATGGAGAGAAAGCCCTATTACCTTCAAGAATAGAAAAATTGGCACTTTCCCTCTTATTGCAAGACCATGAAAACCCCAATCCCATTCAGAGAAGGCTTGACCAAATTGTCCTATTAGAAGAGCAAAGAAGAGAGACCCTTAATAGAATGATGGAACAAACCCAGAAAACCATAAAATTGTTTAATAAGAAAGCCAAAGGTACTCCTTTTTCTCTAGGAGATATAGTCATCTATTGGGATCCTAAAAATGATAAGCATGGTGAAAAGGGTAAATTTGAACCTAAATGGATTGGACCATATCAGATAGCTCATGTTATAGGGCAGAATACTTACAAGTTGCAGAATTTGCAGGGAGAAATAATGGCTATCCCTATTAATGGCCAACACCTCAAAATGTATAATCCCTGTTGAAGGTGGAAAGTAAATATATATGAAAAATAAAAAAAATTGGAAAAGCAAAAACCCCAAAAATAGAGTGATGCATCCTTTCTTTTGTTTTGTTTATTAGATAAAAGTTTTTCTTTTCTTTTTCTGTAAAGTTTTGAAAATTTGTTGTTTCATATGGTATTCTTAGTTTGATGAGTATACATTACTATTGATTCCAATAAAAGCAATAATAGAAAGGAGTTTCATTTTTAAGCTCAGATGAGATTTACATTTTCTCAAATATGAATGATTAGGAAACAATCATATGATATGATACAAAAAAGAATGGAATCAGTGTTAATTAGTACATTATGTTAAGGCCTCACATTACAAATAAAGCTTAAAGGGATTTTAAGGTCCAAGGAGCAGAGCTATATTTGAGAAGGTAGTTGAGCTAAAAATCAGTACACTCATCCTTTTTAGCCAGAAACTAATCCTCAACTCAGGCATACTCATTGCACAATTTACTTATATCATTATAATTCTCAAATGAGAAAGAAAATCAAAATAAAGTGAATAGAGTCACTGCCTGAGATATCTTGGAAAACCTCTATCGGGGCTATAGACGCCTGACTGGTAGTAGGGAAAAACAAGATGGGATTAGAAGCAACTCCATCGGGGCTATAGATGCCTAACTAGCAGTGGAGCCCTACAAAATGGTGAAAATATTTAAAGAGTGAAATCATACATTAGGCTTAACTATTATCTCAAATATGGCAAAGTTTTGGAAGATCTAAGAATCAAAATGAATGCACAAAACACACACTTGGCTGAAACATAATGGAACTGGTAGCTTTGGCAAATAAAGTTTAAACATATCATATGACCTTGCCAAAACAGACATAACAATTTACCAAAAATCTCATCTGATCTTAAAAATATGACTCTTGGTATTAAATTGAATAAAAGGAATCACAGTTTTTTATACTCTGTTACTTTGATATCCTGTTGCATGTACAGTTTTTCAATTTAAAAATTGTCATGTTTTTGTTTTTCAAGCTTTGATCATCAGTCTTGATGATGTGAATTTTTGTCCAAAATTGAAATAAAACCAGGAGATTCTGTGGTTCTCAAGTGCTTCATGTTTTCAACACATTGTCCCAGATAGAGCCTATGTTGGAGCCAAATTTGACTCAAACTTTGAAACCCCCAAATTTAAATTTTTGGTTTCATCAAAGTAAGCAAGCATTGTTGGTCCTTTTTGCATCTAATTGAGAGAGTTTAATTTCTTATGGGTTTGTTTGATAAAGTCTAACCATGGTTGTTAATAATGTGTGCCCCTTTTAATAAAGCTCCATTGTCTTCAATAAGGGATAGGGCAAAATTTTATTAATCATATTTCTAAAGCCAAAATCCGACCCTCATAGAATAAAGTTTCCCTTGGGCTTAAATCAAATGATAAATCTTTAAGTCCTAAAGTATTCTAAAGTAAGGGGAAAATTTAATACCTTGGTCTAAATCCCAAAAAGCATAACTAATGTCAAAATTTTAATTAAGGCTTGAGGGTATGCACCCCATTTAATTAAAAATTGATTAATTCACATTAATCTACCAACAACGCTTCATCAAAAGAGAATCCAATGGACGTGCTTTCACAATGAAGCCCAAGGGTTAAGTCAAAGGTCGATGGTCCAAAAAGCATTATAACCTAAGGTTAAAATTAATTTAAAGGATTAAAACCATATTACTTTCCTAAATCTGTATGGACATGCTTGAGTTTAAGATGATCCAACAATTGTGCGAAACATTAAACGAGTCAACATGGGTCAAAACTTCAAATTAAACAACGAGCAAATCCGACAGATCGGATGATAGCGCTCAAACGAACTCAAAGATCAATGGTTGTGCTTGATTTAATTAAACCACATATTAAAGTGCTATGGTAAAAGGGTATTAAGGGTATGCACCCCCTTTGAAATCACTAAGCAAATTGGGCAGATCGGACATCAGAACTCGATCTAGATCCGATCCAATGGTAGCGCTCCCATAAAAGATGCATTAAAAAGGTAAAAACCCCATGTGATTAATTAAAATTATTAAACAAGGTTAACAAGGGTCTAAGCACATTGCTAATCATTCCCTCTTCCAGCTTAATCAAGGTTTAAAATTATATGCCCCTAGGTAACTAACCCTGTAGGTTGAAGAAAATCAACGATCATGCCAACGTAGATCAAAATCTTACGGTCATGCTAAATAGAAATCCTGGTAAAATACTAGGTGAAATAAAGTTACAAGAGATCTGAAGGCTGTGCTTTATTTAAAATGAGATCAAACAAATGCACCCAAACATGATAAAACATTTTGACAAAGATCAAAGGAATCGAACGGTAGTTCTTGATCAATATTTGATCCAATGGTTTATATATGAGCCAATGGGTTAACGATCATGCAGGTCCCTGGGCATCAATGGCTACGCTAAGCCTCCTCAAGATTTGATGACAACACATGAATCAAAGACTCAAGTGATGAAGCAACCAATAAGAATCTGATGATAGTGCTCCATGGGGACTAAAGGAATCCAATAGTAGCGAGTAAGTCAAAATCAGGAATGATCGAAGGTAAACTAACAGGTATCTTATGATATATCTGATGGATGCTCTCTATCTCGAGTAGATCCAAAAACAAGATGCACTCCAAAGGTAAACCAAAAGTTATCAAACCCATAGGTTATAAAAAATCCATGATGGCATTTGATTGAGCTTTAAATCTAATTGTTGTGCTCGATCATGATTGTTTAGAGAACTTAGATGATGTCAAGTGCTCACATCAATAACCAAATCTTGTGGAAATTCCTAGGATGATTGCTACAAAATTAATAAAATGGTCAATCCTTGAGATGAAGTTATCCTTCAAGGCCAAGGTGACATGGGGATCAAAATGGAAGCCGTCCCTACCATTAGTCATAGCTCCACATTATAAAATAAGAAGCTTTAGGGACCAATAGCAAAATTTTTAATGATTGATGGTACACAAATCAAAGAACTCCAAAACTCATTGGATGAAGAGCTTTACCTGCCATCAAATCCCAAACTCAGAAGGATATGATCTGGAAGATTTTATTTGATCAATTTTAAAAATAGTTTATGGCATAATATTAATGTCAAACGTGTGAGTATACCAAACCCACTCCACCACCCAATATTAAAATCACAGAATAAATCAAAATTTACCACCCTGGCAATCTAAGAGCAGAGACTGGTATGCAGAAGATAGAAGAGTTTGGTTTTACCTATTTTAATAGAATTGAACCTACCACCTTGAGAAAAATGGCATCATGGGGAGATGTTTTTGCACTTGAAGACACTAGAGAAGCAATAAAATTTATCACAGACTAGTCCCTATACTCTGAGATTTTTGGATTACCTGTACCCAATAGTACGATGTATGAATTTGCTCAAAAATTTGGATCTGAAAAGAAACCTAATCCAACATAGCAATAGAAGATTGATAATGCGTGTATCAATAGTTTTTCTAGTGTAATGGAGAACGATAACATGACCCCATGGATTATGGCTGACTTATTTCATAAATCCTGGAGGTTACAGTACAAGGGCTTCCCCAAAATAATAGATGGAATAGTAACCTTGGTAAGCTGGTGTGTCCAAAAGTTTACTTCTCATATTTAATGGTGTGGCTGGCAGTGGCATACAATAAAAGAACAAGGACATTCTGAGACAATAAGAATCGATTGATATTTAGTATTAAAGTTGAGCACATCCAGAGAGTTTTCAATTTGACAAAGTATACCACCTTTCTGGTACAAAAGGTAATGAGAAACCAATATTGAATATTCATAGACATGGAAGTTTTTAAAACTTTGTTTGATACACATGAGAAAATAGAAAAGAAATTTATGATTAAGAAAACTGCTTTTAGGCCATAGGTCCAAAAATTTTGTGATATGATAAACATAGTCTTAGGAGTACAAGATCTCAGTAGAGTTACTAAAAGGGTTTTATATTTAGCTGCACAATGCAATTAGGGGCATAACACCTTAATATATGCCTGTGAATTAGAATTAAGTACCCAAATGCATCAAGAAATGGTAGATTTGAAAAAGATAGTTTTCGAACAAAGGCAAGAGATGCCCCGATTTTCTCAATAGTCAATTTTTATTCATCTAATAGCAGGACAATTGGGAGAAGAAGCCCAAAAAAGAGTAAGAGCCATTGACAACCCCTATGCCCAAAGTAGTTTCTAGAGAATACACAAAGTACGAACTCACATGGGTTGGTTATGTGATCATTTCATGGTGGAGATCCATTGGGCTCTAACTAGGTTATTTCCTGAAAGGTTAGGGCTAGGGGTAAGGGCTTTAATCAAAGAGAAATAAATTGGGGATTTCTTTTTCACAAAATTTTTTACTTATATTAGACTATATGGGGCTAAAATTTCCCCTAAGTTGTTATCAAAGTATTGTCCATTATCCCTAGCAGCTTTAGAATTATGCAGGCAGGTGGCCAAAGAGGCTAATATGAGGTTGGTAAAGAAACATGGAAAAGTTACCTGGCTCAGTGTTCCCTGTCGATTTAGGGATTATATATTTGTTGGTTACCCTGCTCTGTTCAAAGGAATGTTTGAGTTAGAAAACATGGGATTCGATGAGATAACTTGGATATTCTATGACCCAAAAGGAATATACAACAAAATGATGGAAAAAAGAGAATATGCTCAAATACTACATCTTGAAGATGCTTTTGATGAAATTTTATTAGAAGCTATGGAAAAAGTATTAGATTTGCAAGAAGTATGGGATAAGTTTCCTCTCAAAAGTAGGGGTAGCACATAGGTTTATGAAGCCTATGACTACCCTGTAGAATTAAGACGGCTTCAAGAAATTTTAGTATATGTTGTAGCGCCTATTTTGCTAGGAGCATGCCAAACAATCAGAGAAGACCTATTATTGGAGTTGATAGAAGAATAGGGTATTGATAAAATGGAGGTCATATTTAATGCAATAGATATAGTAGAACAATAGGTTAGGCCTCCTAGAGGTTCTCCTCTCACAATAGAAGTAGCACCAAGCACTTCTCGAGAAGTTTCCCAGAAGCCAAGTATAGATAAAGGAAATGAAATTATAACCGAACCTGCTCAGAAAGCTTCACTCCTAGAGCAAGTTGTAGTTCCCATTTTTGACAGAGTACTAGTTGTAACTAATGTGAATAAATTGGCACCCATGGTCATCCCTAACTATTTAAACATAAAAGGATAGGAGATTAAAATTCCATCAGTAATACAAATGAATAGTAGAAGAACTGGTGGATTTGGGGATCTGTTTCGAAGTCACCTAGTGAAGGATAAAAAATAGATAACCACCATAGAAAAGAAGAAGCCCATATTATATATACCATATACAAAAGTTGTGTTGGAGAGAACACAAGAGTAGACTACTTTCACTACTGTAGATGAACAAGATTTATAGTTAGTAGTAGGAATGGGAAATATAGGAGAACAATTTATAGAAGAATCACAATTACAAGCACCTATATCAGATCTAGCAGAAATAAATCTTCTTGCTCTAAAAGATCCACTAATTTTTAGAACCAATAAATATACAGGAGGCTCATCAATACTGAGAAAAAAAGTTGACATGGTCGAAGTTACCAAGGCGATGCAAAACCAAACCATGGACCAACTACTTGGGAAAATTGCAGAATTAAGAAAGCAGTTGTACAAAGGAGAAGAGAAAAAGGCTAAAATGAAGGTATTGATAAATAAATAGCAAAAAATATTGGATCAAAAGAATATCCCAAAGGTACAACCCATTTTAGTAGCGAAGAGTCGGGATCATGTTTATTATTTGAATGCAATGAAGAAGCAAATGTCAACAATAATACAAGCTCATGCTAGGGGATTCACTGAAATGTTTAGAAAGATAGGGGTGATCCAAATGACTGCTTGAGAGATCCTGACATTAATACAAGAGAAAATAGAAGACTTTGAAATCATTCATCCTACCATTGATTTCATAGGAGATAATTTTGAAGAGTTGTAGGGTCAAGAAGTAATAACAAATAATGGCATTAAAATCTAGCTCAATTTTAAGTTTTTGAAAGCAGTCCTGTTTGGGGCAAACCGATAAATATGGATCAATGTTGTGACTGAAGTGGATAATATGATAGAAGAAGTGACAAGAAAAATGGTAGACATTGGTCTATCCTTAGACCAATTCTTGAAAGCCTCCAATGTAGAAGAGCTACTCAAGCATACCATAGAAATATTTGAGGGTGAATCAGATGATGAAGCAAAAATGACTAGGCAAACTACTTCTCTAGTGAATATTATAGAGATACTATTTCAATATGAAAGGAATGGGTCCATTATTACCATATAGAAAACAGAGTTTTACAAGAGATGAACATGCTGAGGTTTGCAACCACATTTGATATAGGAGTTTGGAGACTAATAAATGAGCAAATAAAGAAGCTACAAAAAAGCCAAAAAGGGAAAAAAATTGAAACTTATGGTCAGAAATTGGAAGCAATTTCATCACAACAGAGGCTTGAACCAACAAAAAAAGTCCTCGAATCAGTTAAATTAATAAGTATTCAAAATGAGACAGTCCAAGGGGAAACCGTGGAAGCAGTTGTGAAATAGGTAGTAGAAGAAAAGATAGACCCTCCAAATACTACCATTAATGGTTAAAATAAGCTACTATTTGAAAAATTTAAAAGGGGATGATTCAGCCCAAACAAAATAATATAGTGGAAGCCAGTTGTACCAATTTTGAAGATCAACTCAAAATTTGATAAGTGTAAGGTCAAAAATAAATCAAAAATAACATAATCAAGAACCAACAACTATAAAAGAAAGCATATAGGTTCATATTCTACATCAAGCAATTAGAGAATAGCATTTTTCTAAGAGGTATACTTGAGTGCCCTATTAGTTGTGCTATTGTATCCCCTTCTATGTCTATTTTTCTCCCTCATTTCTTATTCTTCCCTTTCTTGTGTAGGATTTTAATAGGAAAGTGCTCAAGAAGCTGATATTATTTCCTATCCTATTGATCATGAGATTCAGAGACTCTGATGTTACCAGATTGGAACAAGGAGAGTAGGAGAGACCTGTTACGTTATTTGAATAGGATATTTTCATTGTATTGATATTTTCTCTTGAGAAAAATAGATTTAAAAGGTATTTTTCCCACTCTGCATGTAAATTGAAATCAATACAATTATGAGTCTTATTTTTATTATATATGTCTTAGTGTTGTGTATCATTATATAATGGGTTACATTATTTGAACGCATTATATACGATTATTTCATTGGTTAACTTTTGGTTTTATTACGATATTCAAATGAAACTTTGAGCTCCAATTTCCTTTTCCCCATTATCTCTATTCATGATTAAAATTATTGTTAAATTGCTATAACAGCCCAATGAATCTAGGCACCGGTCTACATAAGGCATAAAATTTGGTTATTTTCTTGTTTGGTAATTTTAAATACTTATAGTGTTACATAAATCTGGAGCGTGTAATTAGAGTTTTAATCACATAATTACCACTAGGGTTTCATTACCCGTTCTGTAGTTTTCTTTAGAAATATTTTTGTTCAGCAGAACAATGAGGTAGGTTGACCAGAGCCTCTAATAGCTCGTTTTTTTTTTTTTTTAAATTGCAATGTGACAGTTGAATCCTATGGATGCAAGAATCGATTCCAACATGCCCCCATTCTTGGAAATTATGACACTATATGATCGGCCTCCCTTTTGAGTCATACTACAAATGAATTTGCCCTCCTTGTCGATTACCTTGGTTTGGTCTTCCACCTCATCTATTGTTTCTATAACTACCACTTGTTTCTTGTTGCCCACTTCCTTGGGCCTTCTATTTCTCTTCCTTCTCTTGGATTGATAGTACCTATGGATGTACTCTTGAATTATATTAACATAGCATTACCTCATGTCCCATCATATTACCGATGTGGTAATAGTCATTCCTTGGAAACTTCACATTTGTATGACCTTTTATCTTGCATTTTGTGCACCAAATGTTATTCCTGTCAGGTTTGATCTTTTGTTCCTTTATCATCTTATCAAACTCCTAATGAAATGATGCTATTGTCTTTTGTATAGTGTCATCTTCTCCACTATATGAATCATTAGACTTGGGGTGAGACAAAATTCTTGTATACATTTGTTTTTGTTTGCTCTCAAAATTCTTTGAATGCTGTAGTTCTTATTCATATGGTTCTGATGGTACTACCTTCATCTTTTTCTTATACTTTGGAATAAATCCATCTACAAACCATCACTTTACTAGAACATCTGCTAGAGGCATTTGCATCTTATCGATTAATTGTTTTAGTCTATGATTATAAGATTTCACATATTCATCATATTTTTGCTTTATCATGCAAATTTTCGTAACGATGTCTGCATCATCCTTCAAAGATAAAAATTCTTCAATGAACTTCTCCTTTATCTGGTTCCAAGTTTGAAAATCTATGGTATTTTCTCTCTTCAAATACCAATCAATTGCCAATCCTATCAAGGTAGCAGGAAATAAAGTTACCCAATCATTTGGTCTATACACACCATTTTCTCTCCAAATGGTTATGGAAGTTCTAATGTTCCTTATGGGGTCTTTCTTACCCTCACCTAAAAATGGTGGACATCTCTGCTTGGCTACCTTATTAGCCATCTTTAAATAATTATCACTATCACTTGAGGTATATCGTGGAATATCAAACACATTCCTCCTAGAGGTGTTTTACTCCCATTGTTATTAGAATTTTCTATTCAAGGTATCTTATTTTGTCCTGCCACTCAGTTACCAAACTATCGTGTGTCTTCACTTTGTGACCTCCTTCGTTGATGTGAGGGATATGGTCTTGGCATTTCCTCTTGAGACCTTATGCCCTATTTCTCTGGTGCTTGAATCCCATCCTTTGAACTCCCTTGCAACCCTTTCATCACTTTATTAGTTGTCACCATCCACTCTTCATCCTCTTGCACTTTTTTTGTGTCAACCCTTACCTCTTCGCTAGGCAGTTCTATTTCCTCGTCTTCTACCTCTATCAACAATGCCTCAAAGTCTTCTTCTTTAGATGTCCAAACTTTCTCTATCTCTGGTTATTGAGTCCTATAGTATGAGTTGATTTTGTTTTATCTTTGATAAATCCTTGTGCTCCTTATTATTGGAATGTTATATCGTAATTCCTATCTCCTAAGGGTTCGTGCATTGGTGTCCGTCATTCACCTCCAATTTTTGTAGTATTCGCATTTCATCAATTTGACCCATTTTAACAAAAAATGCCAAATTCGATAAGGAAATGATGCCAAATATAGCACAAGGGTGCATTATTCCTAGCATGGAGGTGATTTCCTAGGGCTTGGAATGATCAATTTGTAAATCCCAACTCAATTGCCAAATTATACAACCATATGGTCCTTCAAACTACCCTTTTAAACTATTGAACAACTTGTATGGAAGTCAAACTCTCACACTGTACAATTCCAAATCATACAGTGGTAAGGTTTGTATGCTTTTGCACTTAACCCAATTGCTAGAATCAGTTTTAGAGGTTGGCATACACAGTTTTGTAATTTTTCAAGTCAAATCCCCAAAACTACCAAATCAGGTAAGTTGCTCTTGATTGATTTGCAAAATCAGGTAATTTTTCCTTGTATGATTTGTATGAACTCTGGTGTACAATTTGTACAAACTAAAGGTACAACTAGGTACCCAATTAGATACTCTACTAGGGAAATCTCTCTTAGGTATTTTTTGTAAAGGTTTAATGTGCCAATTAATCCATTCTCAGCAACATGCAAAATATCTAAACGAGGCTTGTGAGAAATTCACTTCTACTGGCTACATCTAGAAATCATATAGTAGAGTTCATGATATCTTCCTAATTAATTCCATAATCACAGATCATTAATCAAGCTCCACAAATGATATATTCCTACTAGATGTTGCAATAATGCAGAAAACTAATCCAAGTATTCATCATAAAACACATGCATCAAGAGTAAACCATAAATCCCCATCCATCAGTGCCAGAATCATACAAAAATGTATCCATAATAATTTGCATATTATTCTATCATAAATGTAAGTATAACTTGGTTATTCTATCAATCCATTGTAATAACTCAGAGTTTAAGAATCAATCTCCTTGAATTCTAACTATTAAATACTCAATGCCACTTTAACAACAATCAAACCTAAGGATTTGAAAATGGAGTTTTATATAACATTGCCCAGGTCATTCAAAAGCGGTTCCTTAGGCAATTAGTTATTTACAACTACCCATCCATAACATAATACATGAATTTAGACTTTTACTAAGTCTAAAATCTTAATTAGAAAACTTATACACCATTTCATCCTAAAATTACATTTCCCATGCATTTCATTGCATTTAAGTGCACCCTATACAGTTTGCCCTTGCATTGTACGGTTTTATTTCTTGGTTGTATGGTTTTCTCCTACCTATACTGTTTAAAAACCTTGGGTAAACTATCAAAATTATAAAAATTGGGAAAATCCCATGATCACTTTCTCTTATTCTAGGAGGAGGATTTGCTGCCTATAGGGTTCATTCACTTGTTCTAGAATTTGTGGTCTAATAAGCTACATTATATTAAAATTTGAATGTTTTGTAATTGATAGTAAAACTTGTTGATCTATTAGTTAGGTGGTTGTTTAATTGCATGGTTCTTCATTTTGCATATGTCTTGATATTGCTTAATATGCACCACTATAAGTTCTATATTTACCTCCATTTTCTTCTTTTAGCACCCTTCCCCCCCCACTTTTAGGAATAGTTAGTTGGGACTTCAAGAAACCATCCTCCTCCGGAGATTTACTATTGTAGTTTTCAAAGCTCCTAGGTCATTCAATGTTGGTCAAGGTCTATGGGTGCACAAACATTTTTGTTAGACATATTCTTCGACCAACAATTTTTGGTATGTTTGATGGGATCCAATCCCACTATTTTGATGAGGATTAGAGACTGGTGATTCTCTGCTCATTCTAAACCTTCATTTTAATCATCTGGTGACTCTGTCTATCAACACCCATTAAATATGTGTATATTCACATTTTATTAAGTTGTCTTGCCTAGATTCTCAGATATATGATCACAAGACAAGTAGCTAGAAAATTATAAGAACCTATTGAGTTTCTAGAATTGTAGTTTGGTAGCTTTAGAACTCATCCAAGCTTCCCATATTTTTCACCACCCTCTTTAGCCCTTATTGTAGATCTAAAAATTACAACCAATTCCACTGCTACCAATCCAACTTCGGTAGTCCATCCTCTTGCACCAACAACAATGGTTATAAATCAAAATTTAAATGCTCAGAATTACCCATCCTAGAATCATATGGGACATCTAAGTTTACTGATCCAAAATATTATTCCCTTGACAAATCTTAAAGCATTACCAACATATGATGGTACTAAAAATAGTACATATGAGCATTGTCAAGATGTAGTAGCATTATCCATCGTACATAATATTTAGTATGAAGATGTCATGATAATACTCTTGGTAATATCATTGAAAGGGAAAATGGCCTATTGGCATAGAACCTTGTTGGATCTAACTATAACGTCATGGAATGGTCTGGCCTGTAATTTGATTGAATAATTCAATGAACAAGTAGATCTCTTATCTCTATTGACACAATTTACTGCCATACAAAATAAACCATAAGAAAAAATAATATATTTCAACTTCAAATTTAGCCAAACATGGAAAACAGTATTACAAGGCCTGTTTCAAATTGATGAACAAACAAGGTACTACTATTTGAGGGTCTTTCACTCTGATCTTAGGATGTAGATAAGACACTCCAACATATAAAAATTCCCAAATATTTTCCAAGAAGAACTAAAATTAGAAAAGGATCTAACTACTATAGGAAGATTACCTCCAAAATTTGTAATGCCTATATAACCAAAATTCCCACAACAACAACCATAAATTTCATCTCCTACAAGTTCTTTTCCAACAACTGATCCATTGGTTAACTTTCCATCTTGGCCACTTGCACCAACCTCACAAATGCTCCCTACTCCACCTATAGTCCCATTACTCCTGGTACCTGCTACTGTCCTAGTATTACCAGCCCTAGATCCCCAGATAGTTGCTCTCCAGGAAATAACAACTTTTAAGAACCTCACAAATAAAATCACAACCATGAAACAAAGGGAAGTGTTGGAGCCAAATTTGACTCAAAATTTGAAACCCCCAAATTTAAATTTTTGGTTTCATCAAAGTAAGCAAGCATTGCTGGTCCTTTTTGCATCTAATTGAGAGAGTTTAATTTCTTATGGGTTTGTTTGTTAAAATCTAAACATTAGTTGTTAATAATGTGTGCCCTTTCTAATAAAGTCCAAATTGTCTTAAACAAGGGTTATGGAAAAATTTTATTAATCAAATTTTTTAAAGCCAAAATCCAATCCTCATAAAATAAAGTTTCTCTTAGGCTTAAATCAAATGAATTGAAAAATCTAATCAAGTGTCATGGTCTAATAACTCGAAGATCCAAGCACAATATTAAAGTCTAGGAAAAATAAAATTCGCATTAAGGTCTTCATTAAAAACCTCAAGGGTATGCACCCCATTACATTAAATATCGAGCAACTTGCTTTAATCTAATGATAGTTCTTCATAAAAAATAATCCAACGGGTGTGCTTTCACAAATAAAATTGAAAGATAAGTCAAAGGTCAATGGTCTAAGAAAGATTATAACCTAAGGTCATTAAAGCTTAATAAATTTAAAATATGTGAAACTATGCTAATCTGGACGGTTGCACTTGAGCCAAGCCCAATCCAATGGATGCGCACTCCCCAAAGAGTAAAATTATTAATGAGTCAATTTTGGTCAAAATTTTGATTTCAACATCAAGCAAGTCTGTCTGATCGGATGATAGAGCTCAAATAAACTTGAATATCAACGGTTGCGCTTGATTCAATTAAACCACACATTAAAATACTATGGTCAAAAAGTATTAATGGTATGTGCCCCCTTTGAAATAACCATCGAGCTAATTAGACTAATCGGAAGATAGCGCTCGATCAACATCCAATCCAATGGTGGTGCTCCCATAAAAGGTGCATCAAAAAGGTAAAATCCCCATGAGATTAATTAAACCTGTTAAATAAAATTAGTGAGGGTATAATACATTGGATAATCATTCCCTCTTTTGGCTTAATCAAGGTTTAAAATTATATGCCCCTTGGTAACTAACCTCATAGATTGATCAAGATCAACGGTCGTGCCAACATTGCTCAAAATTCGACGACCATGCATTGAAATCATAAATGGTAGGATATCGGGTAAAGACAAAGGTAAAACCAAGATTAATTATGCATTGATGAGGGTATAATACATTGCTAAATTACCATCATTCGGTTTACTAAATATTAATTAGATATAATGATTCATCCTTTTTAACTATTGAATATGCAGCTTGTTAGAAATCCGATGGCTATGCTCTATTTAAGACAAGATCGAATGAATGCGCCTAAACACGATAAAATACCCCAATGAATGTTTCAAGAAATTGGACGGTGGTGCTTGATCAAAAATTTGATTTGACGATGCATGTTGTTAAAAATGGTCAAAGGATAACTTACAAGATTTTGGTCAAATACCTAATTAAACACATTATTAAGGTTAAGTAGATTAATTGATCATGTTTTATAATTATTCGATGAGCGAGAAATATTATTCCTTTATTTTTCTAAACCTTGTGTATGAATGAGAGATCCAACGGTCGCGTCTCCATCAACATGGATCTAATGATGATCGTGTAGAAATGTGAACAGATTATATAATGCCCATGCTTAATACAATGTTGTTAAGGTCAAAATCACTAGGTTAACCTTTGTAAATCATGATTAGATGAAGACTAAAACACCACATTATTATAAGATCTTTAAACTTAAGTATTTTTGAAATGAGTTATTACCAGCAAAGGATTTTCAACTTTGTAGACATTATTAATCCGAATAATCGAGGACAGATTTATATAAACTAGTAGAATAACAAACATGCAAGTCCCTAGACATCGATGGTTGCGCTAAACCTCCTCAAGAGATCCGATGGTAGCATACGAATAATAAATTTAAGTAATGAATAAACCACGTGAATATTATGGTAGTGCTTCATTAATATTAATAAATCCAATAGCAGTGAGCAATTCAAAAGTTAAAAACAAGCAGGGCTTAAATGATAGGCATCTATTGATGGATTCGATGGATGCGCTCCATATCAAGGTAATCCAATGGTGGCATGCAATTCAAAGGTAAATCAAATGGTAAGCTTAAATCAATTTTTGATTGATTAAAGTCTTAAAACACATTTAATAAAGGCTCTAACATATTATTAATCGCCACCTTTATTGGTCAATATTAAAAGGTTCAAAGCATATTTTCTTTTGGTTAACTAACCCATAGGTTCTAAAAATATCCAAGGTTGTGATAGAACAAGAGGTAGATCCAATGGATGCGCTTGATCTCGGTGGACTTAGGGAAGCTAAGGATATCCATGATAATAACAGACACTCACATCAAGAACCAAATCTTATGGATATCCCTAGGATGATTGCTACCTAATTAAAAGGGTAATCGATCCCAAAGATTTAGTTATCATTCGAGGCCAAGGTGGCACAAGATTCAAAATGGAAGCCACCCCTATCACACATCATAGTTCCACATCAGATGAAAAGAGGTTCCAATAGCCAATAGTGGAACTATTAATGATTACAGGTACACAAACCAAAGCACCCAAGGGGCACATAGGATGAAGGACATTACCTACCATTAAGGCCCAACTCCGAGGAAAGATGTGTTGGCAAAATTTCTTTGGATAATTTTAAAATGCAGTTGGTGGCATCGTATTAATGACATATGTGTAAATTATTGAACCCATTTCACCATACAGTATATGAGCTCATGAGATTAGTCAATTCTACCACCCTAGTGATCTAAGAGAAAAATTTGATACATAAGGAGTGCAGAGAGAAGAAGATTTTCAAGCTTTTCTATTTTAGAATAACCTGTCTCGCTATCATGATCACAATGGCATCATGGGGAGACATTTTTGCACCCAAAGACACTAGAGAAATAGTAAAATTCATCACAGATCGATCACCATACTTTGAGATCTCTGGACCACCTGTACCCAGTAGCACAATGTATGAATTTGCCTAAAAATATGGAGCTGATAAGAAACCTACTCCAACACAACAATACGAGATCGAAAATGCATGTATCAAGAGTTTTTCTCATGTGATGGAGAGTGATAGCAAGACCCCATGGATAATGATTGATTTATTTCATAAATATCGGAGGTTACAATACAAGGGTTTTCCCAAAATCAATAGATGGAACATTAACCTCGGGAATCTGATATTTTTGAAGGTTTATTTCTCCTTAGATTTAATGGCGTGGTTGGTAGTGGCACATAACAAAAGGATGAGGACATTTTGAGACAATAGGAATCGAACAGCATTCAACATCAAAGTTGAACACATCAAGAAAGTTTTAAATTTGATAGAGTATACCACCTTTTTGGTGATAAAGGTAATTGAACACCAATATTGATTGTTTATAGGAATGGAATTTTTTAAATATTTATTTGATACACATGAGAAGGTAGATGATAAATTCCAAATTAGGAAGACTACTTTTAGGCCATGGGTCCATGATTTCTATAATATGATAAACATAGTCTTAGGGGTACAGGATCTTAGTAGAGTGAACAAAAGGGTTTTATATTTAGCTGCACAATGTAATTGGGTGGATAACACCTCAATTTATGCCTAGGAACTAGATTTAAGTACCCAAAAACATGAACAAATGGTAGAATTGAAAAATGTAGTTTTTGAACAAAGGCAAGAGATGCCTTGTTTTTCTCAATATTATTTTTTTATCCACCTGATAGTGGGATAATTAGGAGAAGAGACTTGGAAAATAGTAGAAGCCATTAACAACCCCTATGTCCAAAGTAGTTTTTGGAGAATACATGAAGGATGAACTCACTTTGGCTGGTTTTGTGATCATTTCATGGTAGAAATCCATTGGATTTTAATTGGCATGGTCCCTGAGAGGCTAGGGCTAGGAGTAAGGGCTTTTATCAAAGAAAAAGATATTGGGGATTTATTTTTCATAGAAGGTTATACCTATATTAGGATATATGGGGCTAAAATTCCCCCTAATCTACTACCAAACTATTGCCCATTATCCCTAGTAGCTTTGGAGTTATGCAGGCAGGTGGTCGAAGAAGCTAAGATGAAGCTAGTAAAGAAATATGGTAAGGTCCCTTGGCTCAGTTTTCCCTATCACTTTGGGGATTTTATATTTGTTGGCTACCATGCCTTTCTCAAGGGAATGTTTGAGTTGGACAACATGGGATTCGATGAGATAACTTGGAGATTTTATGACCCAAAAGAAATATATGACAAAATTATGGAAAAAAGAGAATATGCTCGAATATTGCATCGTACAGATGCTTTTGAAGAAAGCTTATTAGAAGCTATAGAAAAAGGATTAGATTTTAAGGGGTGTGGGATGATTTCCCTCCTGAAGATAGGAGCAGTATGTAGGTTCATGAAGTCTATGATTATCCTATAGAATTAAGAAGGCTTCAAGAAATTTTAGTGGAAGTTGTAGCACCTATTTTTCCAAGTGTAGCTCAAGAAATCAAAGAAGACCCCTTATTTGAGTTGATAGAAGAATAGAGTATTAATCAAATGGAGGTCACTATTAATACTACAGATATAGTAGATCAACATGTTAGGCCTCCTAGAGGTGTTCATCTCAAAATAGAAGCGACACCAAGAACTTCCCAAGAAGTTTACCAAAACCCAAGTGTAGATAAAGGAAAGGAAATTATAATTGTACCTTCTTGAAAAATCTTCACTCCTAGAGCAAGTCGTAGTTCCTATTTTTGACAGAGTACTAGCTGTAACTAGTGTGAAGAAATTGGCACCCATGGTAGTTATTGCCTCTTTAAACATAAAAGGATAGGATATTAAGGTTCCATCAATAATAAAGATGAATATAAGAACTGGTGGATTTGGAGGTCTGTTACGAAGTCACCTAGTGAAGAATCAAATAGAGATAACCACCATAGAAAAGAATAAGCCTAGATTATCTTTGCCCTCTACAAAGGTTGTGTTGGAAAGGATAGATGTGCAGACTACTTTCACTACTGTAAATGAACAATAATTACAGTTAGTGGTAGGGATGGGAAATATTGGATAACAGTTTACAAAAGAATCATAATTAGAAGCACCTGTATCAGATATAGTAGAGATAAATATTCTCACTTTGTAAGATCCACTTGTCTTTAGAACTGATGAAGATACGAGAGGATAATTAGGGCTAGGAAAAGAGGGCGACATGGTCAAAGTTATTAAAGCAATGTCAAATCAAACCATGGACCAACTGGTTGAGAAAATTGTAGAATTAAGGAGTCAATTAAAAAAGGAAGAAAAGGAAAAAGATGAAATGAAAGCACTAATAAATAATCAATAGGAAGAATTGAAACGTAAAGATACTTCAAATGCACAACCCCCTTTAGTAGTGAAGATTCAATATTGTTCCTATTATCTAAATGCAATGAAAAAAGATACGTCAATGAAAATAAGAGCTCATGCCTGAGGGTTTACTGAGATGTTCAGATAGATAAGGGTGATCCAAGTGACTACTCGAGAAATTTTGACATTGCTATAGGAGAGAGAAGAAGACTTTGAAGTCTTCCACCCTACCCTAGATTTTATAGGAGAAATTTTTTAAGAGTTACAAGGTCAAGAGATAATAACAAATGATGGTATCAAAATTCAGCTCAATTTTGAGTTTTTGAAAGCAACCCTGTTTGGAGCAAATAAAAAAAGGTGGATCAATGTTGTAACTGAAATGGATAATCTGATAGAAGATGCAATAGGAAAAATAGTAGACATTGGTCTATCCTTAGACTGATGCTTAGAGGCCTTTGATGTAGAAGAGCTATTCAAGCATACCATAGAAATATTTGAGTGTGAACCAGATGATGAGGCAAAAATGACTAAAAACACTACTTTTTTGGTGAATACTGTAGAGATGTTACTCTTTAAATATGAAAAGAATAAGCCCATTATTACCATACAGAAAAATAGAATTTTGTAGAAAATGAATATGCTGAGGCTTGCTACCACATTTGATATAGAAGTTTAGAGATTAATAGATGAGCAAATAAAGAAGTTGCAAAAATTCCAAAAAGGGAAAGAAGTTGAAACTTATGGTCAAAAAATGGGAGTAAGTTCATCACAACATAGATCTGAGCCAATATAAAAAGTCCCTGAAGCAGTTAAAGAGACAAGGGCTCAAAAGGAGATAGTCCAAGAGGAAACAATGGAAATATTTGTGAAAGTAGTAGTGGAAGAAAAAATGGACCCTCCAAATACCACCATCACTGGTTAAAATAAGCTACTATTTGAAAAATTCAAAAGAGGAAGGTTCAGTCCAAGCATAAAAATATAGTGGAAGCCAACTGCATCAGTTTTGAAGATCAATTCATAAGCTAACAAGTGTAAGGCCATAAATAAACCAAAACTAACTGAATCAAGAACCAACAGCTATAAAAGGAAGCAAACAAGTTTGGATTCAACATTAAGCAATTAGAGAATATCATTTTTTCTAAGAGTTATACTTGAGTGCCATTTAGAGTTGTGTTTTTGTATCTCCCTTTTGTGTCTATTTTTCTCATTCATTCTTCTTTCTTACCTTTACTATGTAGGATTATATGATAGGAAAGTGCTCAAGAAGTTGAGAATATTTCCTAGTCCTATTGATCATGAGATTCATAGACTCTACTATTACCTTATTAGAACAAGGAGAGTAGGAGAGACTCTATTACATTATTTTAACAAAATGCTTCTTCATTGTATTGATGTATTTCTTCGAGAAAAGTAGAGTTAAAAGGCACCCTTCCCACTCTGCATATAATATTTAATGAAATCAATACAATTTTGAGTTTCACTCTTGTTATATATTTGTCTTAGTATTGTGTGTTACTGTGTAATGGGTTAAATTATTTGAACAGATTATACACATTTATTTCATTGGTTAAATTTTAGTTTTATTACGTTATTGGAATAATTCTAAGAATGCCAATTCTTATTTTCCCCATTCTCTCTTTCTCATGTCAATATTGTTGTTAAAATTGCTATAACAACCCAATGAATATAGGCACCGGTCTACATAAGGCATACCAAATGGTTATTTTCTTACTTGGTCATTTCAAATACATATATGTAGTTTCCTTATTAATCTGGAGCATGTAATCAAAATTTTAATCATAGAATTACCATTGGGGTTTCCTTACCCATTATGTAGTTATATTTTAGATATATTCATGTTTATCAGAACAAAGAGGCAGGTTGACCAAAACTTGTAATAGCTTGTTGGTTTCAAACATATTTTTGTAGTGTGAAAATTGAAATCCTATGGATGCAAGAATTGGTTCCAATAGTTTTTTGGCACCGTTTTCGGGGATAAAGTCTTTATGAGTTTAGACCTAGATTTTATGATATATATTAATCAGTGAGTGGCCAAGTTGAAATAAAGAACCTATATTTTGATTTTTATGATTTATTACATTCTTTATTTTATTTTGCCCATGGTTTTCAAAATTGAGTATTTTTACATTTCTTTATTTTCTTGAAAATTTTCATTTCTTGATTTTCTTGAAAATTTGTGTTTCTTGATGTTCTTGAATTTTCCTAAGAACCCACTCCTATGAGGATCAGTATTAATATCAAGCATTCTTGATAAGACACACACTATTCTTTTTGCACCCTGGTGCTGGCGACTCTGACTGAACAAACCTAGAAGATAAAATAAAAGAGAGAGCAGAACATGTTGGTGAACACCAAGAGAAGCGGTATGGAGCTATTTTCGGAACTTGAAAATCTAGAGGTATTTTTAGATAACCAGAAAACTCCACTTTTCAAGAATACTGCTTATAATAGTAGATCAAATTCTAGTGGTAAAAATTACGTAAAGAAAAATCAAAATACTATTAGTGTTGATATCACTGTAGATGAATATTTGAATTTTGTTGTAGAAGATACATGTGAATATTCTCATTGTTCAATAAATAGTAATACAAAGGTAGATAATCCATTAGATTACAACTAGGGTACCCAAAACCATATTCTTGTAGGTATTGTTGCTGTAAATTTGAATCTTATAGTAGCAATGGCCTAGGCTAATGTTAATTTATGGAGAAATAATAGATATAGACCTTTTGTACTACCAGTGAATCTCAATACCTTACCCAATAAAGCACACAAATACCTCCCAAAATTTTTAGGAAATAATGTAGTAACTGGAGAAAATCATATCAAGAGTTTCTTGTATGTGATGGATAGTCTAGAGGTTGAACATGAAGATGTAGTCTTGAAACTGTTTTTATAGACTCTAGAAGAAGATGCTAGAGAGTGGTTCAATTCCCTTCCTGATAATTATATCCCAAACATCACCAAAATGGAATTTGTGTTTTTAAATAAATATGGTGAAAGGAAAAATGAATGATCTCTATTAACTGAATTAGCCACCATGAAGAAAAAAGAGAATGAGGTTGTTAGTGATTTTAACAGAAGATTTTCAAAAACTAGAAACAAAATCTCTGCCAACTTTAGGCCTAGTGATATTCAGTCTATTTTTTTTATAAGAATGTCTTTCAAGGAGAATTTAACTATGAGCTAAGGCAAGAACAAGCCACTACCACTTATGGTTGTATGGAAAAAGTAATGGATATAGAAAGAAATATGCTTGACAGTGATAACATGAAACCTTATTCCTTAGAATTTAACCTACTTGATAGAAAATCTAAAAGAGTAGCATTTGATATACAAAGAAGAACTGAAATTGACCCCATGGAAAAATTAACCAGTCAAATGACTGAGATGTTCAATAACATGAACAATAGGTTAGCAAGAATTGAAAGAAATGGAAATAATGGTGAGTCTTCACACACAGAGAAACACATGTTGACAACCATCCCCCATTTAAGAAAAAATTCAATAAGAATTGGGGAAACAACAATAGTTTTGAAGAAGGTAATAGCAGTAAGAATAATGGGAACAATAACTAGAAAAATAGATATTTTGATAGGGATCAGAACAATATCCCTAACCCTATATCATTTGCTAACGTAGCAGAAGTCTTTTCTTATTTTTTCTCTACTTGTGATGCACCTCATAAATCTGATGCATGTGGTATCTACTTAAGTGACCAGCACAATGCAGATTTACATGCTGAATCAGAAGAAGATATAAAAATCAACACTTGTTGGTCTATTGAAGATGAATCCAGGGAAAGGTTGTTTAAAGAATATATGGATGAATATGTTTCAAATAATCATCCTCAAATTTTAGTAATTGAAGGAACTAAAATCTTGTAGAATTCACACGAGTCAATATATGACAAGATGAAACAAGGGAAATTAATCCCCACTACTCAAGAGGTTGAAGAATTAGAGGCAACACATACTTTAAATTTGAGAAACAAGGTTTTCACAAATAGTATAGAGAAAGTCTCTACAAGTGAAACAAGAAAACAAAATTTCCCCAATAAAAATGTCAGTAAAGAAAGAACTGATAGAAACCTAAAAAAGACTACTCTTGAAATAATAGAATCAGAGGAAGATATATCCAAAGAAGAAAGTAATAAACCACTAGATATAAAGAAGATAGAATTTGATGTTGGGTCATAACTCAATAAGAAATAGTTATCACATTTGGAGAACTTATGAAATTTCAACAATACAAATAATAAGTTTACAAAACATTTGGATTAGTGGAACAAAAAGAAGACCCTACTTGCCATGTTGCTAGAAAAAATCAACATGATGCCAGATCACCATCCTCTATCAGACCTTTTTATGTATCATTAAGGTATAACTCACACAAAGGGGAAAAATATGTCATCCATAACTGCATGTTAGACAATGGAGCCTCACACAATATCATGCCCAAACTAATAGTTGACCAAATGGGATTAATATGTACTAGAGATTCTACCCATGTTTCTGTAATGGAAAGTAGAAAAATTCTTTATGTATGGGTGATAACTAGATTATTAGTTTTCTTAGATCAACACCCTAAAAAATGCATAGTCATGGATGCTGCAGTAGTTTATGTTGACCCATTATTCTCGCTATTACTCGGTAGACATTGGGTAGAACAACTAGGAGATTCAATTCAACTAGACTGGTCTTATGCTACAATTTCCATATCATATAAGGAGAACATAACCTTACAAAGAGAACCATTTAACAAGCACTTCATAGATTTAATTCAAACTCATGAAACCATGATAAATTTAGTAAACTCTATGGAAGATAAAGGGATGGGAGTCTACTCAATATGGCACAACCCATTCCTAGTAGAAGTACCAGAAGTAAAGAACATGGATCCAAAAGTTGTAAAATTGGTAGATGTTGAATTAGATATAATATTAAACCAAGAAATGTGGACTATGTCTTTTGACGGATCTAAATCCCAATCTGGAGTAGGTGCAAGGGTAAGTTTAACTGATATAAAAGGAAATTACCTCTATATTCTTTACAAACTAGAATTTCCTTGCATAAATAATGTAGCTAAGTATGAAACTTTACTGTTAGGGTTAAGGAAAGCAAAAGAATTAGGCATTAACTAATTGACTATAATAGGAGACGCAGAGCTTATCATACAAAAAATCAAAGGTAAATATCAGACTAAACATCCTAGGCTTAAGCAATATAGAAATGCAGTATTAGAAGAAATTGATAAAATCTTAGCTTTCAATATCTTATATATTCCAAGAGAACAAAATCATGTTGCAAAATATTTTAGTTGTTAATGCCTCAGGTCTAGATCACCCAAAGATAACTACAAAATATATAGACATATTTCTAACTATCTCGATTTATAAACCTTTTGTGCCAGATAACATAGTCTATCTATATATTTTTCAAGATGATATAGATATTAAGGATTTTATGACTTTGTAAAATTAGTATGCAGATATAATTTGCGATGAAAAGGATGAATAAAAGCTAAAAAACTAAATAGGAGAGCCAGTAGAACTAATCCAATTGAAAAATAATAGAATACCCAAAGGATTGGTGTCTCTTGAAAGTCTATTTGATGATTTTGACAAATCTTATAAACCTTTATGCAAAGAAGTAATATCTGAAGACATAAACATTGCTTCAATGAAATAACCTAGAATAGTGAAAGTAGACAGGGTCTTACCTGCTAAAGAAAAAGTTGGATATATAAATTTCTTAAAAAAGAACAAAGAAAATTTTGCTTGGACTTATGAAGATCTTAAAACTTTCAAAACAGATGTAATGACACACATAATCCCTTTGAAAGAAGATTCCAAACCATTTAGACAGAAACAAAGTAAGTACAATCCAAATTTGCACCCAATAATGTAAAAAGCAGTACAAAAATTATTGGACTCCAAGATAATAAAAAAGGTAAGATTTTCTTCTTGGATATCCAACTTAGTACCAGTCATAAAAAAGAATAAGGATATTAGAATTTGTGTATTTTAGAAATTTAAACAACAGTTAATTAAAATACAATTACCCCTTGCCTAATATGGAATAACTACTACAAGCAGTAATAGGTTCAACTAGAATTTCTCTGTTGGATGGGTTTTTCGGGTACAATCAAATTCAGATAAATCCATAGGATAGACATAAGGCAACATTCACTACACCCTAGGGCACATTTGAATATTTAAGGATATCTTTTGGACTGATGAATGCAGGTGCTACTTTTCAAATACCAATGGACTTTGCTTTTAAAGGATTAATGTTCAAAATTATAGTAGTGTACTTGGATGATATCATAGTATTTTCTAAAAATCTAGAAGATCATCTAGAACATTTGACTACAATTTTTGCCCGATGCAAAGAATTTGGAATTTCTTTGAATCCCAAGAAATGCATATTTGGGACTACACAAGGTAATTTTCTATGTCATATAGTCTCAAAAAAAGGAATAAGCATCAATCCAGAAAGAATAAAAGTTATTTCTAAAATTCCCCCTCCCAAGAACTTAAAAGGAGTTAGGTCATTCTTTGGCAAGATAAATTTTATTAGAATATTTGTCCCAAATTTTGCAAAGATGACCAAACCTATAAATGACATGGTTAAGAAAACTAGAGAAATAAAATGGACATTAGAGAATATGGAGTCATTTAACAAGATCAAAGAAGCCATATCAACCACTCCGGCCCTAAGTTGCCCAGATTATGCAAAATGGATTGGACCATATCAAATAGTTCATGTTATAGGGCAGAATACTTACAAGTTGCAGACTTTGTAGGGAGAAATAATGGCTATCCCTATTAATAGCCAACACCTCAAAATATATAATTCATGTTAAAAGAGGAAAGTAATATATATATATATATATATATATATATATATATATATATATATATGTGAAAAAAAAATGGAAAAGCAAAAACCCCAAAAATAGAGTGATGCATTCTTTATTTTTGTTTTGTTTATTAGATAAGTTTTTCTTTTTCTTGTCTGTTTAGTTTAGTTCTAAGTTCACTGTTACACATGATTATCTTAGTATGATGAGTATATGTTTTTGTTGATTCCAATTAAAGAAATAATAGAAAGGAGATTCATTTTTAAGCTTTGATGAGATTTACATTTTCTCAAATATGGATGATCAGGCAATAGTCATATGATATGATACAAAAAAAAATGAAATCGGTGTTAATTTGCACATTATGTTAAATCCTCATGTTACAAATTATGCTTAAAGGTATTTTAGGGTCCAAGGAGCAGAGCTATATTTGAGAAGGTAGTTGAGCCAAACATAAGCACACTCATCCTTTTTAGCTAGAAACTAATCCTCAACTCAGGCATACTCATTGTAAATTTGCTTATATCATTATAATTCTTGAAAGATAAAGAAAACTAAAATAAAGTAAATAGGATCACTGCCTGAGATATCTTCGAAAACCTCTATCGGGGTTATAGACGCCTGACTAGTAGTAGGGTAAAACTGAATGGGATTAGAAGCAGCTCCATCGAGGCTATAGATGTCTGACTGGTAGTGGAGCCCTAAAGAATCGTAAAAATATTTAAGGAGTAAAATCATACAATAGGCTTAACTATTATCTCAAATATGGCAAAGTTTTGGAATATCTAAGAATAAAAATGAATGCACAAAACACACACTTGAATGAAACATAATGGAACCGGTAGCTTTGGCAAATACAGTTTAAACATATCATATGACCTTGCCAGAACAAACATAACAATTTTCCAAAAATCTTATCTAATCTTTAAAATATGACTCTTGGTATTAAATTGAACAAAAGGAATCATTGTTTTTATATTCTATTACTTTGATATCCTGTTGCAGGTACAATTTTTCAATTTAAAAATTGTCATGTTTTGTTTTTCAAGCTTTGATCATCAATCTTGGTGATGTGATTTTTTATCCAAAAATTGAAATAAAACCAGGAGATTATGTGGTTCTCAAGTGCCTCATATTTTCAACACATTATCCCAGTCAGAGACTATGTTGGAGCTAAATTTGACTCAAAATTTGAAACCCGCAAATTTAAATTTTTGGTTTCATCAAAGTAAGCAAGCAAAGTCAGTCCTTTTTGCATTTGATACAGAGAGATTAATTTCTTATGGTATGTTTGTTAAAATCTAACCAGTTGTTGTTAATAATGTGTGCCCCTTTTAATAAAGCTAAATTATATTAAATAAGGGATAGGATAAAATTTTATTAATCAAATTTTTAAAACCAAAATCTAACCCTAATATAATAAAATTTCCCTTGGGCTAAATCAAATGATAAATATTTAAGTCCTAAGGTATTCTAAAGAAATGGAAAAATTTCATACCTTGGTCTAAAACCCGAAAAGCATAACTAATGTCAAAATTTTTAATTAAGCCTCGAGGGTGTGCACCCCATTGCATTAAAAATTGAGCAACTCACATTTAATATAATGATAGCGCTTCATCAAAAAGAATCCAACAAACACACTTTCACAAAGAAACCTGAAGGATAATTCAAAGGTCAATGGTCTAAAAAATATTATAACCTAAGGTCAAAAATGATTAATATTAATAAAATTTATGAAACTTTGTTAATCTGTATGGATGCGCTTGAGCTAATCCCAATCTAACGGATGCAAGCTACCCAAAGAGTAAAATTATTAAGGAGTCAATATGGGTCAAAAGTTTGATTAAACATCAAGCAAGTCTGCCAGATCGGACGATAGTGCTCAAATGAACTCGAAGATCAATGGTTGTGCTTGATTTAATTAAACCACACATTAAAATACTATGGTCAAAAAGTATTAAGGGTATGCACCCCCTTTGAAATAACCATCGAGCTAATTGGACTAATCGAACAATAGCGCTCGATCAACATTCGATCTGACGGTGGCACTCCCATAAAAGTTTAAAGCCCCATGAGATTAATTAAACCTGTTAAATAAAATTAGTGAGGGTATAATACATTGGATAATCATTCCCCATTTTGGCTTAATCAAGGTTTAAAATTATATGCCCCTTGGTAACTAACCTCGTAGATTGAACAAGATCAACGGTCGTGCCAATATTACTCAAAATCTGATGATCACACTAAAATCATAAATGGTAGGATATCGGGTAAATACAAAGGTAAAACCAAGATTAATTATGCATTGATAAGGGTATAATACGTTGCTAAATTACCCCCTTTCAATTTAATCAAGATTAATTAGATATAATGATGCGCCCTTTTCGGCTATTGAATATGCAACTTGTAGGAAATCCAATGGTTGTGCTCTATTGAAGACAAGATCAGATGGATGTGCCCAAACACGATAAAACACCTTGATGAAGGTTCAAATAAATTGTACGACGGTGCTCGATCAAACATTTGATCTGACAATGCGCGTTGTTAAAAATGGTCGAAGGATAACTCGCAAGGTTTTGGTCAAATACCTAATTAAACACATTATTAAGGTTAAGTAGATTAATTAATCAGGTTTTATAAAGATTTAATGAGCGGGAAATATTCTTCCTTTATTTTACTAAACCTGGGGTATGTATGAGAGATCCAATGGTTGCATCCCCATCATTATGTGATCTAAAAATGGTCGCATAGAAATGTGAACACATATATAATGCCTATGCTTAATAAAAGTTGTTAAGGTCAAAATCATGAGGTTAACCTTGGTAAATCATGATTAGATGAAGACTAAAACACCACATCATTATAAGGTCAAATAAACAATGGTAAAATATTTAACCTTAAGTATTGTCAAAATGAGTTATTACCAACCAATAATTTCCAACTTTATAGACATTATTAATCCAAATAACTAGGGACAAGTTTATATAAACTAGTAGACTAACAAAAACGTAGGGCCCTAAACATCGACGACTATGCTAACATTTCTTAGGAGATCTGATGGCAGTACATGAATCAAATATTTAAGTAATGAATCAACCAATGAAGATCTAACGATAGCACTTTGTTGATATTAGAGGAACCCAATAGCCACGAGCAAGTCAAAGTCAAATACGAGTAGGGCTAAATGACAGGCATCTTTTGATGAATCCAACAGATGTGCTCCATATAGAAGTAATCCAATGGTGGTGCATGCTTCAAAGGTAAATTAAATGGTAAGCTTAAATCAACGTTTGATTACTTAATCTTAAAACACATTTAATAAAGGTTCTAACACGTTATTAATCACCACCTTTATTGGTCAATATTAAAAGGTTCGAAGCATATTTTATTTTGGTTAACTAACCCACAGGTTCTGAAAGATCCAAGGTTGTGATAGAACAAGAGAACGATCCAATGGCTATGCTAGACCACGGTTAACTCAAGGAAGCTAAGGATATCCAAAATAAAGATAGGAACTTATATCAAGAACCGAATCTTATGAAGATCCCTAGGTCGATTGTTGCCTAATCAAAAAGGTAATCAATCCTGAATATTTAGTTATCGTTCGAGGCCAAGGTGGCATGAGATTCAAATTGGAAACCACCCCTATCACACATCACAGTTCCACGTCAGATGAAAATAGGTTCCAACAACCAATAACAAAACTATTAATTATTAAAGGTACACAAACCAAAGCACCTAGGGGGCATGTAGGATGAAGGACATTACCTGCCATAAAGGCCCAACTCCAAAAATAATGTGTTGGCAAAATTTCTTTGGGCAATTTTAAAAGGTAGTTGGTGGCATTGTATTAATAATAAATGTGTGAATTTATCAAACCGATTTCACCACCCAGTATATGAGCTCACGAAATCAATCAATTTTACCATCCTAATGAGTTAAGAGCAGATATTGATACACAAAAGTATAGAAAGAAGAAAAATTTTAAGCTATTTTGTTTCAAATAAATCCCTCAATGGCATCATGGGGAGACATTTGTGCACCCGAAGACACTAGAGAAGCAATAAAATTCATCGTAAATCGATCACCATACTCTAAGATTTCAGGACCGCCTGTACCTAACAACACCATGTGTGAATTTGCTCAAAAATATGGAGTTGATAAGAAACCTACTCCAACACAGTAGTACAAGATCGATAATGCATGTATCAAGAGTTTTGCTCATGTGATGGAGAGTGATAGCAAGACCCCATGGATAATGGCTGATTTATTTCATAAATCCTGGAGGTTACAATACAAGGGTTTTCCTAGAAGCAATAGATGGAATAGTAACCTCGGGAAGATGATATGTTCGAAGGTTCATTTCTCCTTGGATTTAATGGCATGGTTGGTAGTGGCATATGAAAAAAGAACGAGGACATTTCAATACAATAAGAATCGATTGATCTTCAACATCAAAGTCGAGCACATCTAGAAAGTCTTCAATTTGACATAGTATACCACCTTTTTAGTGAGAAAGGTAATCGAACACCAATATCGAATGTTCACAGGAATGGAAGTTTTTAAATATCTATTTGATACACATGAGGAAGTAGATGATAAATTCCCAATTAGGAAGACCACTTTTAGGCCATAGGTCCAAGATTTCTATGATATGATAAACATAGTCTTAGATATACAAGATCTTAGTAGAGTGAACAAAAGAGTTTTATATTTAGTTGCACACTGTAATTAGGCACATAACACCCCAATATATGTCTGGGAACTAGAATTAAGCACCAGAATACATGATCAAATGGTAGAATTGAAAAATGCAATTTTTGAACAAAGGCAAGAGATGCCCCATTTTTCTTAGTATTTTTTTTATCCATCTGATAGTGGGATAATTAGGAGAAGAAGCTCAAAAATTAATATAAGTCATTAACAACCCCTATGTCCAAGGTAGTTTCTAGAGAATACATGAAGGATGAACTCACTTTGGCTGGTTCTGTGACCATTTCATGGTAGAAATCCATTGGATTTTAATTGGCATGGTCCCTGAGAGGCTAGGGCCAGAAGTAAGGACTTTTATCAAGGAAAAAGATATTAAGGATTTCTTTTTCATATAATTTTATACCTATATAAGGCTATATGGGGTTAAAATTCTCCCCAAATTGTTACCAAAGTATTGCCCATTATCCCTAGAAGCTTTGGAATTGTGCAGGCAGGTGGCCGAAGAAGCTAAGATGATACTGGTAAAGAAACATGGAAAGGTCCCCTTCCCTATCGCTTTGGTGATTATATATTTTTTTGCTACCATACCCTACTCAAGGGAATGTTTGAGCTGGAAAACATGGTATTCGATGAGATAACATGGCGATTTTATGACCCAAAAGGAATTTACAATAGAATAATGGAAAAAAGAGAATATGCTTGAATATTGCATCGTATAGATGCTTTTGAAGTAAGCTTATTAGAAGCTATAGAAAAAGGATTAAATTTACAAGGGGTGTGGGATGATTTCCCTCTTGAAGACAGGGGTAGCACATAGGTTCATGAAGCCTATGATTACCCTACAAAATTAAGAAGGCTACGAGAAATTTTAATGGAATCTGTAGCACCTATTTTTTTAGGTGTAGCCCAAGAAATCAAAGAAGACCCCTTATTGGAGTTAATAGAAGAATAGGTTATTGATAAAATGGAGGTCACTATTAATACTACAAATATAGTAGAGAAATAGGTCAGACCTAGATATTCTCATCTCATAATAGAAATGACATCAAGAATTTCCCAAGAAGTTTCCCAAAACCCAAGTACAGATAAAGGAAAGGAAATTGTAACCACACCTACTCGAAAAGCTTCACTCCCAGAGCAAGTCTTAGTTCCCATTTTTGATAGATTACTAGATGTAACTAGTGTGAAGAAATTGGCACCCATGGTCGTTCTTGCCTCTCTAAACATAAAAGGATAGGAGATTAAAGTTCCATCAGTAACACATATGAATAGGAGAAGAACTGGTGGATTAGGGGGTTTGTTTTGAATTCACCTAGTAAAAAATAAAATAGATATAACCACCATAGAAAATAAGAATCCTAGATTGTCTTTACCCTCTACAAAAATTATGTTGGAAAGGACATATGAGCAAACTACTTTCACTGTTTCAAATGAACAAGAATTACAGTTAGTGGTAAGGATGGGAAATATAGGAGAGCAGTTCATAGAAGAACCACTATTAGAAGCACCTGCATTAGATATATCAAAGATAAATCTTCCTACCCTACAAGGCCCACTAGTCTTCAGAACCAATGAAGATACGGGGGGCTCATTAGTGCTAGGAAAATAAGGTGACATGGTCAAAGTTATCAAAGCAATGTCAAATCAAACCATGGACCAACTGGTTGAGAAAATTACAGAATTAAGGAGTCAATTGAAAAAGGAAGAAAAGGAAAAAGCTAAAATGAAAGCACTAATAAATAAGCAGCAAGAAGAATTGGCACAAAAAGATACTCCAAAGGTACAACCCCCTTCAGTGGTAAAAATTTAGGACCATGCCTATTATCTGAATACCATGAAGAAACAAATGTCAATATAAATACGAGCTCATGCCAAAGGACTCCATGAGATGTTTAGGTAGATTAGAGTGATTCAAGTTACTACTCAAGAAATACAGACCTTGATACAAGAGAAGGAAGAAAATTTTGAAGTCATTCATCCTTCCCTTGATTTAATGGGATACAATTTTGAAGATTTGCAGGGTCAAGAGATAATAACCAATGATGACAGAAAAATCTAGTTCAATTTTGAGTTCTTGAAAGTAGTCATGTTTAGGGTAAACCAGGAAAGGTGGATCAATGTTGTAAATAAAATGAATAACCTGATAGAAGATGCAACAGGTAAAATGGTTGATATTAGTTTATCCTTAGAACAATATTTGAAAGCTACCAGTGTAGAAGAGCTCCTCAGTCATACAATAGACAAATTTGATTGTGAGTCAGATGATGAGTCAGAAATGACTAGACAGTCCACATTTTTGGTTAATACTATGGAGATGTTACTATTTCAATATGAAATAAATAGGCCCATTATTGTCATACAGAAAAATAGAATTTTGTAGGAAATGAACATGCTGAGGTTTGTTGCCAATTTTGACACAAAAGTTTGGAAATTAATATATGAACAAATAAAGAAGCTGCAATAGGGCCAAAAATAGAAAGGATTTGAAGCATACGGTAAAAATATGGAAGCAGGTTCATCACAACAAAGACTTGAGCCAACAAAAAAAGTCTCTAAAGTAGTTAAAGAGATAAATTCTCAAAAGTAGACAGTTCAAGAGGAAACAGTAGAAATAGTTGTAAAGAAAGTGGTGGAACAAAAAATAGACTCTCCAAACACCACCATCACTGGTTAAAATAAGTTGCTATTGAAAAGGTCAAAAGGGAGGATTCAGCACAAATAAAAATATATATAGTGGAATCCAGTTGTACCAGTTTTGAATATCAACTCAGAAGAGGACAAGTGTAAGGTCAAAAATCAACCAAAAATAACATAATCAAGAACCAGCAGTTATAAAAGGAAGCAAACAGGTCCAGATTCAATATCAATCATTTTAGAGAATAGCATTTTTTCTAAGAGGTATACTTGAGTGCCCTTTAGAGTTGTGTTGTTGTATCTCCATTTTGTGTCTATTTTTCTTATTCATTATTTCTTCTTCCCCTTGCTGTGCAGGATTATATGATAGGAAAGTACTCAAGAAGTTGAGAATATTTCCAGTCCTATTGAGTCAAGGATTCAGAGACTCTATTGTTACCTTATTGGAACAAGGAAAGTAGGAGGATTCTGTTACGATATTCAAACGAAATGCCTTCATTGTATTGATAGTTCATCTAGAAAAATAAAGTTAAATGGCTTATTTCCCACTCTGCACGTAACAAATATTTTCAAATCAATACAATTCTGAGTATTTTTCCTGTTATTTTTTTGTCAATTTTGTGTATCACTATGTAATGGGTTACATTATTTCAACACATTATACATGTTTCTTTTGTTGGTTAACTTTTAGTTTTATTACATTATTCAAATAATTCTAAGAACGCCAATTCTTCTTTTCCCCATTCTCTCTGCTCATGTCAGAATTGTTGTTAAAATTGCTATAATAGCCCAATGAATCTAGGTACCAGTCTACATAAGGCATAACAAATGGTTATTTTCTTACTTGGTCATTTCAAATACATATAGTATGATATTAATCTGGAGCATGTAATCAAATTTTTAATCATAGAATTACCTCTAGGGTTTCCTTACTCGTTCTATAGTTTTTCTTTAGCAATATTCGTGTTAACAGAACAATAAAGCAAGTTGACTAGAGCTTGTAATAGCTCATTGGTTTCAAATGGATTTTTTTAGCATGAAAGTTGAATCCTATGGATGCAAGAATCAGTTCCAATAGGAAGCTAAGAGAAAATTTCAACCATGAAGGTTTTCATATATCAGAAGAGATCAGGTTTCCTCCATTAGTAAGCCCACAAAAATATCTAATGTCATGTATGCAAATCTAGAGGAGGAACCTTCATCCTCATAATCTAAATCCAACTACTAGTGCTCAACCTACAATTATCCACATGGTGAAAGTACATGCATGATGCATCAACACTACATTTAGAGGATTGCAATTGAGAGAGTAGAGAAGGATAAAAAATGGTAGGTAAATATGATAAGATAAATGGATGATTACAATTGCATGATGCGATTCAAAGAACAAGTCATGGTTATTACAAGGTCTGGAAAGAAACCCTTTCCCATTGATTCTAAGATCTTGGACCCTTTTAGGGTTTCTTCTAAATCAAAGGATATTCCAAAGAAGGATCTACCTCTATCTACCTTAGTTCAAAAAATAGCCCAACAACAATAGAAGGAAACTAAAAAAGTGAAGGATGAAGAACATGTGCTTATACTGAGAGGGGGAATGAATAGTATAAGATATAACTTTTTACTTTTTAATCCAAATGATAACATTAGTAGTATTAAAGTAGTAAAAATAACACAAAGCATCACACACATGAGATATATGATTTAACGTGGTTCACCCAATGTGGGCTACTCCAGGAAGAAAATATTCCTTATAATTTTTCTGAAATAAATTCTCTTGGGAATCCTTTCTCTACTATTTTCATGAATCTCTATCTAAATAAGACACCAATATTCTAATCAAAATTTTTGGAACTCTATCCACAAGAGACACCAATCTCCTAAATTTGCTCTGGTTGGTGATCCTCTAGAATATCTCTGCCTCCATTGCCCTTAGCAAATGGAACTCTATCCATAGAAGACACCTATCCTCCCTACTCTAGTTGGAGACCTTTGTCCTCAACTCTGTCACCTCCAAAATCTCTATCTCAAATTTGCACTAAACACAATCCTTCGATCTAGCACAAATATGTCCTCAATATTTGTCTTTGGTTTGTTATAAATCTATCCTAAAATCTACACCAAAATCTATCCTTGAATCTATACTAAACAAAGTCATTTGGTCTAGCACAAATCTATCTTTAAGCCTTAACTCAAAGCTTTAATAAATCTCAAATCAACTCTACTATATTTTTCCCAAACCTTAACTCAAGGTTTGAACAAATCAATCAATCAAATTTGCTCACAAGCCTTCACAAAGACTTGTATCAAATATGCCTTGTAAGCTTCTATAAAATCTCATACCAAATCTATCCTCAAGTCCTCTCTAGAACTTTTCCAATCTATTCAATAAGTCCTCACAAGAACTTATCCAAATTTGTTATCAATCTGTATTGTAAGCTTCCACAAAAGCTTACCCAAATATGTCCACAAGTCTTCTCAAAGACTTGCCTCAAATCTACTCAACAAGTCCACACTAGAACTTGTCCAATCTCATAGAAACATAAAGAGAATTGTTAGAGAATCAATATGATCTACGCTCATCACAATGCTCAATTACTTTCAATCAATCTCTTAGAAACATATAGAGAATTGTTAGAGACTCAATATGCTTCACATTCACCTCGATACTTGATCACTTTCAATCACTCTTTTAGAAACATATAGATAATTGTTAAAGACTCAATATGCTTCACATTCACCTCAATACTCAATCACTATTTTATCATAGAAACATATAGAGAATTGTTAGAGACTCAATATATTTCACACTCATCAACTCTCAATATCTTTCTCAAATCAATTTAGGATATTGAATAAATTGTTTCATAGAAATTGAACAATCAACTTACACATCCACTTGACTAGGCTTAATCAACTCAACCAATCACTCAATGAAATAATCCTTACTCGCAAACCCTAGTCCAAGCATATGAATATTTACTCAAAATATTTCGAACAATGCTTATCAATCAATATCACATAACAATGATACTCATGTTCTTTACAAACCCTAGTTCAAGTTTCTCACTCAATCAATCACTTCAACAACAATGCTTATAAAAGAATCTCACATATAACTCAACAACTCAATAAGGAAATCAAATTAAATCCTTTTCACTCCAAACTTGTTTTCAGAAAACAATCAATCAACTCAACTATGGAATAATGTGCCATACCGTTTTCTTGATGTTGAAGGAACCTCAAAAATCTACCACAACCAAAAACACTTCTTTTTGAAGCTCAAATAAGTTATAATATGATAAACTCTCGCAATAGTATAATGCAATTATAAAAAAAAACATACACCTTGTCACTCCATCTGAAAGAAAGCATCCATCAACATATACAAAAATAATTGACCAAATACACCTTATAATCTCCTAGTTAAAATAATATCCAACACCAAAAATAATGTCAATACAATCACCTTTTCAAAATAACTCAATGGCAATAAGTCCTCTCAAAATCTAACCAACACTTTAATCCACTTATTTCTCCAATTACTCAAAATAATGACCAAATAGAATACCTTTTATTTACCCCTTTTAACTCCCTAGAATCTTATGTCAAAACCTTAGGCATCGCAAAATATATTAAAAATTTTATTATATTTGCATTGGTGAGACTCTAACTCATAACACCACCTCTACTAGTGCCCTAGCCATGGATCCAACCATCACATGAGCTAGGTTCTCACCTTGGGAGGGAAGAGCACCATGTGCTCTATCTTCTTTCTCTTGGTGCCTCCCCTAAAAGGATTTGCACCGCTTCCTTTGGTGCCTAACCAAAATGCTAATGAAGTCCACCCAAAATGGTGCCTGTCAAGATTCGAATGCGGGTCCTCTCACTAACACACACCCTAGCTCATTCCAACTTGCCACTAGACCACCATGCTATATGGTTATGATATTTAGGGCTTCTTTCGTCTTATTTCTTTGTCGATGCACTTAAGACAAAACTTTTTCTTATTCCTTGTATGAAATTGCATGAAACACACAACTCGTAGACCTTTGGTAAATCGAACAACGTATAATTCTTTTACCACTTAGGCATATGTTTTTTATACCTATGTTCCACCACACTTTCAAATGTTGACGGATTCCATTTTCTTTGCAACCCTAACTTTAGCCTTTAAATATTTAATTTATAAATTCCTTAAATTCTTTAGAATTTAAATATTATAAATTAATATTTAAATATTTTTGGATTTATTAAGGATTAAAGCCTTCTTAGGTATTGCCACTTTGTATAAATAATATTTATTTATAAAATTTAAATTTAATTTGAATTTAAAAAATTTATAACATAAATATTAAAACTTCCTTAGGCTTTCTAATATGAATTTAAAAGCCTCCTTGGGTTTTTATGAAAAACCTTTGCATTGTTCCTTTTGATCTTTTGACATCAATGGTAGCTTATTCCTTGACATCAATGACAACTTCATTTCCTAACATCAATGACAACTTTGACTCAAAATTTCCAACAATCACCCCTTTTTCATTGATGGCAACCCAAATTCTTTTTACCAAAAACTTAACCTTTTCTTTGTTTTGTTCCCTTTGGAACATTGCTCCCGTTGTTTCAATACTCTCTTCAAATATCTCCTCTTTACTCAAATACTAAATCTATCCCCCCTACTCAAATATCTCCCCCTTTGACATCAAAGGCAAAGGATCACCTTTGGGGCTCGAGGGTAAGAATGATTTTCTTAGATTAAAGCCTTCCCCACCTCCACTTGAGGTGGTTAATTCTGAGGTGGGATTATTATTCTCAGTTTTCCTCGAAGGTACTCAAAGGTCTCCTTTGAAAGTGGCTTAGTAAAAATATATGCTATCTATTACTTTGTAGTAACATATTCCAATCTAACCTATTTATTTGTCACCTATTATCTCAAAAAATGATACTTTATCGAAATGTGTTTTTTCTTGGAGTGCATCACTGGATTCTATGAGATACTTATGCCACTTGTATTATCACATAATATGGTAATAGGGTGATCATGTTTTATCTTGAAGTCTTCTAGAGTTTGCTTCATCCATAATACCTATGTACAATTGGCTACTGCTGCAATATATTATTCTTCTATTGTAGATAAGGATACTAAAACATGCTTCTTACTTAGCCAAGAGACTAAATAATCTCCAAGGAAGAATTCTCCTCCAATTGTGCTTTTTATGTCATCAATATCGCTAGCCCAATCTGCATTTGTATATGCTATAAGTGTGAAACTATCACTTTTGGGATACCAGAGCCTAAAATCCATAGTTCCTTTTAGATACCTAATAATTCTCTTTACTACTACCACATGTGTTTCCTTAGGTGTTGTCTAAAACCTTGCCACTATTTCCACTGATTGCACTATGTCTGGTCTTGTAGTTGTAACATACAACAAGCTGCCAATCATGGATCTGTATAGTCTCTAATCTGCCTTTGGTGATTCATCATCCTTACTTAACTTGCATCTTGTGACCATGGGGGTGCTTACCGGTTTTCAATATTTTAGCCTAAATTTATTTAGCATCTCTTTTATATACTTGGTTTATGAGATAAATACTCCTTTCTTTGATTATGAAATCTAAAGCCCAATAAATAAGGACAACTCACCAAGCATAGACATCTCAAATTCATTTTGCATGTTCTTAGCAAATTATTTACACATCTTATCATTATTTCCCCAAAAAATGATGTCATCAACATAAACAACCATAATTAGTAGATCATTCCCTTAATTTTTGATGTATAAATTATTTTCTGCTATTCCTTTTCTAAATCCTTGTTACTGAAGATACTTATCCAATCTTGAGTACCATGCTCTTGGAGCCTACTTTAGACCATATAGTACATTTTTCAATTTGCATACATGATCTATTTTATCTACTAAAACGAATCCCTCTAGTTGTTCAATATAAAATTCTTATTCTAGAACACCATTTAGAAATGCTGACTTAACATCCATCTGATATACCTTGATTTTTTTAAAACTTGAGAAGGCTAAAAACATTCTTATGGATTCAAGTCATGAAACTAGAGAAAATGTCTCATCAAATTCAATTCCCTCTACCTGTGCATAACCTTTGCATACTAACCTTGCTTTATTCTTGATCACCTATCCATATTCATTTAACTTATTTCTAAATGCCCATTTTGTTTCAATCACATTTTTGTCCTTTGGTCATGGAACAAGTTCTCAATTCTTGCTTTTCTCTATCTAATCTAATTTCTCATCCATTGCCTTAATCCAAAACTTATCCTCACTTTTCTGAGTGAAGTCTTTTAGATCAATCTTAGATAACAAAGAAAAATTTTCTTGTTGAGATGGTGTTATTATCCTTCTTCTTGTCTGTCTTTCATCTGGATTCCCAAAGATTTGCTCTTTTGGATGATGCTTTTGTACATATCTGGATGGAGTTTTAGGAAGAAGTATTTATGTTTCTTATTCTTATTCATCTAATTCCTCAAAAAAATCCTCTTCATTTTTTGAAGTCATGTGTGTTACTAATGGATCCTCCTCCAAGTTGTTAGTCTTTTCATGGAGATACCCGCTCTAATACCAATTGAAGAACATGTGCTTATACTGAGATGGGGGGTGAACAATATAAGATATAAATTTTTAATTTTTAATCCAAATAATAAAATTAGTAGTATTAAAGCAGTAAACATCACACACATGAGAGATATGATTTAACGTGGTTCACCCAATGTGGTCTACTCCATGGAGAAAATATTCCTTAATTTTTTTTTCAAATAAATTCTCTTGGGAATCATTTCCCTACAATGTTTATGGATATCTATCCAAAGGAGACACCAATCTCCTAATCAAAGTTTGTGGATCTCTATCCATAGGAGACACCAATATCCTAACTCTACTTTGGCTAGTGATCCTCTAGAAGACCTCTACCTCCACTGCCCTTAGTAAATGGAACTCTATCCATAGAAGACACTTGTCCTCCCTAATCTTGCTGGATACCTCTATCCTCAAATTTATCACCTCCAAAAGCTCTATCTCATATATGCACTAAAAATAGTCCTTCGCTCTAGCACAAATTTATCCTCAATATATGTCTTTGGTCTGGTATAAACCTATCCTTAAATCTGCACCAAACTCTATCCTTGAATCTGTACTAAACATAGTCCTTCGGTCTAGCACAAATCTATCCTCAATATATATCCTCAAGCCTTAAATCAAAGCTTAAATAAATCTCAAATCAACTCTACTAGATCTGCCCCAAACCTTAAATCAAGATTTGAACAAATCAATCAATCAACTCTGCTCACAAGCCTTCAGAAATACTTGTCTTAAATATGCCTTGTAAGCTTCCACAAAATCTCACACCAAATATGTCCTCAAGTCCTCTCTAGAACTTTTCCAATCTACTCAATAATTCCTCACAAGAACTTATCCAAATATGCTCTTAATCTATATTGTAAGCTTCCACAAAAGCTTACCCAAATTTTTCCACATGCCTTCTCAAAGACTTACCTCAAATCTACTCAACAAGTCCACACTAGAACTTGTCCAATCTCATAGAAACATAAAGATAATTGTTAGAGACTCAATATTCTCTACACTCATCATAATGCTCAATTACTTTCAATAACTCTCTTAGAAACATATAGAGAATTGTTAGAGACTCAATATTCTTCACATTCACCTCAATACTTAATCACTTTCAATCACTCTTTTAGAAACATATAGAGAATGGTTAGAGAATCAATATGCTTTACATTCACCTCAATACTCAATCAATATTTTATCATAGAAACATATAGAAAATTGTTAAAGACTCAATATATTTCATACTCATCAAATCTCAATCTCTTTCTCAAATAAATTTAGGATATTGAATAATTGTTTTCATAGAAATTGAACAATCAACTCACACATCCACTTGTCTAGGCTTAAAAAACTCAACAAATCACTCAATGAAATAATCCTTTCTTATAAACCCTAGTCAAAGCATATGAACATTTACTCAAAAAATTTCCAAAAATGCTTATTAATCAATCTCACATAACAATGATACTCATGTTCTTTGCAAACCCTAGTTCAAGTTCCTCACTCAATCAATCACTTCAACAACAATGCTTATAAACCAATCTCACATATAGCTCAAAAACTCAATAAGGAAATCAAATTAAATCCTTTTCACTCCAAACTTGTTTTCCAGAAAACAACCAATCAACTCAACTATGGAAGAATGTGCCCATACCTTTTTCTTGATGATGAAGGAACCTCAAAAATCTACCACAACCACAAACACTTCTTTTCCAAGCTCAAAGAAGTTATAAGATGATAAACTCTCTAAAAATTACAATGCAATTATCAAAACATACATACACCTTGTCATTCCATCTTAAAAAAAACATCCATCAACATATACAAAAGTAATTGAGCAAGTACACCTTATAATCTCCCAGTTAAAATAATATCCAACACCAAAAATAATGTCAATACAATCACCTTTTAAAAATAACTCAAGGGCAAGAAGTCCTTACAAAATCTAACCAACCCTTTAATCCACTTATTTCTCCAATTACACAAAATAATGACCAAATAAAATAACTTTTATTTACCCCTTTTAACTTCCTAGAATATTATATCAAAACCTTAGACATCACAAAATATATTAAAAAATTATTACCTTTGCCTTGGTGAGACTCGAACTCAAGATGTTGCCTCTACCAGTGCCCTAGCTGTGGCTCCAACCACCGCATGAGCTAGGCACTCACCTTGGGAGTGAAGAGCACCATGTGCTCTATCTTCTTCCTCTTGGCGCATCTCCCAAAAGTATTTGCACCGCTTCCTTTGGTGCCTAACCAAAACACTGACCAAGTCCACTCAAACTGTTGCCTGTCGAGATTCGAACGTAGGTCCTTTTGCTCACACGCACCCTAGCTCACTCAAACTTGCCACCAGACCACCATGCTAGATGGTTATGAGGTTTAAGGCTTCTTTCATATTATTTCTTCATTGACATACTTAAGACAAAACGTTATGTTCTTTCTTGCATAAAATCAAATGGAACACACAACTCGTAGACCTTTGGTAAATCGAACAAGGGATAATTCTTTTACCACTTAGGCATATGGTTTTTATACCAATATGCCACCACACTTTCAAACATCAATGGATTCCATTTTATTTGCAACCCTAACTTTAGCCTTTAAATATTTAATTTATAAATTATTTAAATTCTTTAGAATTTAAATATTATAAATTAATATTTAAATCTGTTTGGCTTTATTAAATATTAAAGCCTTCTTAGGTTTTACCACTTTGTATAAATAATATTTATTTATAAAATAAATATTAAAACTTCCTTGGGTTTTCTAATATGAATTTAAAAGCCTCATTGGTTTTTTATTAAAAACCTTTGCATTGTTCCCTTTGACCTTTTGACATCAATGGTAGCTTATTCCTTGACATCAATGACACCTTCGTTTTTTGAAATCAATGACAACTTTGACTCAAAATTTCCAACAAAGAAAACGAGTAATCTAAGATATCCTTCCCTGAATAAACATTAAAGGATTGAAGTTGCTCAAGATTATAAGGACAAATACGAGGAGCTTGTAAAAGAACATAGGAAACAACCAAAATCTTTCAGTTTTAACATTGTGGAACAATTAAAAAAACTCCATCTAAAGTGAGCATGTATGACACACTCCTCATCCCAAGATAAAAATATCCTCTGCAGACCTCTCTCAAATCAATGAAGATTCAAGGGAAGCAATAGGTGGAGCTAAATATAACTCAAGGATACCCTACTTTAATAATCGAGAAGAATAGGTCATATCCATTTTATTTGTCCTTATATATGGAAGGATGGGTGGTACATAATTGTATGATTGATTCTGGAGCAGCTACCATTGTCATGTCCAAAGTAGTCTATGAAATAATGGGCATGGAATACATAAGAAGCAGTCCTAGAGTATTGTAGTTGGATGGCATACCTATGAAGATAGTTGGAGTAATTAAATATGTCCCCATGAATTTGCATAGAATACCTCAAATCACTGTCATTTAGAAAATTGTAGTGGTGGACTTAGAACCCTATTTTGGGATGTGCTTGTCAAGAGATTTTACAACTAATTTGGGTGGTTATTTATATATTTATTAATCGCATATGGAGGTAACATTCAAAGAAATAAGAGTTAAGATATTTTCTAAGAAGCCATCCTTGTTTCACATAGAAAAGTTGGAGGAGGCTATAAAGTTAACACCATAAACATAACCATTCAAGAAATAGATCTAATGGAAGAAGTGTTGGAGGATATCCAAATAAAGGATCAATTTTCCATAAGATATTTCAATAATATACTTGAAATTGGAATAGACACATACTCAATTACGAAGCCAGAAGAAACAAAACTCACAGATCCAGCTCACAAGAGTTTCGATCAAGACCATATATAGAAGTTGTTCTTTGACAGTGTCAAGTGCAAGAATGGTGCTGGAGAAAGTGTAGTGTTGGTATCATAGACTAGAGCAGAAAAGGCCCTCTCATACCGACTAGCATGGAGCTACATAAAAAAATGCAACAAAGTATGAAGAACTATGTTTGGAGTTAAGGAGATCTAAGAAAATGGAAATCAAGCAACTACAAATATTTGGTGATTTCAAACTAGTAGTTAATCAAGTCACAAAGAAATGTAGTAGCAAACAATATTACCTCAAGGCATATAAAAATAGAGTGTGGGACACGTTGGAGTCTTTTGAAGCCTTGAATATCAAATCCATTCCTAGAGAACACAATGTTAGATTTACTATAGTAATTCTTCATTATTACTTTATTTATAGGGTAGTTAGTTAACTACCTAGGTTAGTTACACTATTGTTAGCGTATATAATATTTGGTCTATTTTTAATATTTTATTTTAGACCTAAGCTGCTCATTATATCCTAGGATTACGAGCTAATATGGGCTCTATGATGTATTATTTATACTAGTTCTAATCAATGAAATATTGTTCGTTTACTTCAACATGGCATCAGAGCCAGTTTGATAAATGGGGGCGACAATATTTTTTACAGAGCTGGTCTAAAACAAAACAAAAAAAAGGGCAGCGAAAGCTTGCCTGGAGAAAGCAAAAGCTATTTTGGAGGAAGCAGAAACACGGTTGGAAGCGGAAGTAGAGCAGTTTTTTTTATTCTAAGGTTACGAACCTTAGAAATTAAAAAAAAAATTGCATCTATGCACGCACTCCCACGCATAGTGTTTTGTTGTGCGTTTTCCCTGTGCATGCACTCCCACCCCACCCCCCGCCTGCATTTTTTTCTTGGACCCCCCCCCGCGCCGCATGTTTTTTCCTGGATCCCCCCCCGCCGTGTTTTTTTCTTGGACCCCCCCGCGCTGCGTGTTTTTCTTGGACCCCCCGCGCTCGCATTTTTTTTCTTGGACCCCCCTGCGCTATTTTTTTTCTTGACCCCCCTAACGTCACACATGACATGTGATGCAGGTGGCTCCTATACCCCATTGACATCACGTGTGACACAGGCAGCCGATCCCCCCCTCCTGACATTGCGCATGATGTGCGATGCATGCGGCCCCTCCCTATCGCTGCTGCAGCAGCACGCGACCACCCCAGCCGCTGCCAGCAATGGAGGTAGTAGCCATGGCCATCCCAGCTGCTGCCAGCAGCGGAGGCAGTGGCAGGTGCCACCCCGCTATCGCCAATAGCCGACTCCACCCCACCGTGACCAGTAGCAGAGGCAGCAGTAGTCGCGGCCACCTATCGTCGCCAGCCATGGAGAGAGCTATGGCCAGGCAACCGCAACAACAAAAGGGCTTCCGGGACCCTCCTCAAATAGGAAGGGGTCCCTGATCCTTTCGGATCAGCCTGCTAGTCCACCTGGTGGTGGACTGTGCGGTAAGGCTCAGGGAGCCTACAGGTCGCGGGTTCCAATCTCACCGACCCCCCTTGGAAAGAAAAGGTTAAAAAAAAAATTTTCAAAGTTTTTTTTTAATTTTTTTTCTTTAGTTAAATTTAATTATTGATTTTAATTTATTTTACTTAGTTTTAAACTATATAAATTAAAATTAAATTTTTAATTTAATTTTAATTTATTTTTTAATGGTTTTTTAACTATATAAATTAAAATTAATATTTTTTTTAACTTTAAAGCTATAAAATAATTATCAAAATCCTTTGTTGAGAGATTTTTTTTTTTTTTAAAAGGGTATTTTTTTTCAAAAATCAAAGGGGGAAAGTGAGTAATTTTTTGAAAAGCAAATTTGGCATTATTGTAAAGGTGCATTTTTGGCTGCACCCGATACCTAGTGGGTCATTCCTATGGGCAATTTTATGTTGTAGGTTGCATTTTTTTTCTATTTTGCACTACTTCATTAAAAGTTAAAAAAATCAAATTCACTCCCTAAGTCCCCGAAATAATTAAACCCCATCCATGCAATTTATTACACTGTAGCGTTCGGTATTTGAGATACCTCTGGCTAGCACTTACAGGTAAAGTTGTCGTGATTGCGCTACTGTATTCGCTGCCTAATATAGCTACCAAAATGACGTTTGAGCTTGTTCTCTATAAATCGTCAGGGAGAGATAAGTGCCATTTTTCATTTTTTTTACTTCATCCATTACCCTAATAGTTCTTGTGTTTAGACGTAAATCCTGATGAAAGTTCTAAAATCCAAAGTGTTTAGGGGAAGTTATGCCCCACGCATGAGGATTGCAGACTTTCTATGGTAGGTGCCATCAACATGACTATTCCCTTTTAGTACTGCTTAAGTACCACGTATCGTATGATCTCTAAAAATTACCTATAGTTTCCCTCACGTAAGGGCGGGTGATTTTTTTTTATATTTCTAAATACCTATAGTTTCCCTCATGTAAGGGCGGGTATTTTGTATGGTATAACGGCCTAGAAAAAGGTATATCGAAAGGGGGACCAATTGGTGTTATAAGGAACCTTCACCATGTCTGCAAAATTAATGACTGATTCTCATCAGTTGTTGAAAGGTCCTAATTACACACCATGGAAAAACAAGATGAAGGTTATCCTAGTCATGGATGACTTATGGGATGTTGTATCTGGAGCAACAATAAGACCTTCATCTACTGCTGGTGCTACAGCTCCATCTACTGCTCAAAAAGACTTTGACAAGCTAGAAAACAAAGCAAAGGTGCTCATTTTGCTTGCTAAGGTTGATGAAGTTCAACCCCATATTGCTGACTATGAACATAGTAAAGAGGCATGGGATTCTCCATTATTGTCTTAGTTTGGAAGTCAGCCAGAAGGAGCACTACATCAAAGTGTCTCAAAAAAATATGCCAAGACCCTATTGGAAAAATATCGCATGACTGATTGCAAGCCAATGTCAACTCCGATGGAAACAGGAATTTAGTTATTGCGATATGATGATTCACCTTAGGTAGATGGTACTCTCTATCAATAGTTGATTGGGAGTCTCATATATCTGACCAACACTAGGCCAGATATCGTATTTATTGTCAACTATCTTTTGAGGTTCATGCAGGAGCCTAAGACTACACACTAGAAAGCAGCAAAGCGCGTTCTTCACTATGTCCATGGCACAATGGAATATGGCCTAGAATATAAGAGGAACAACAAATTCTTCTTACAGGGATACATGGACTCTGACTATGCCGGATCATATGATGATCGTAAATCAACTTCAGGATATTTGTTTCATCTTGGATATGGTCCTGTCTCTTGGCATAGCAAGAAGAAATAGGTGGTTGCTATTTCATCAACAGAGGTATAATATCGTGCCGCACTTGAAGCTATGTGCGAAGTGATATGGTTGCGTCGCATCCTAAAAAGTATGGGTCTTCCATAAAAATCTCCAATACACTTGTTCTACGACAACATGGGTGTTTTGAATCTTGTCAAGAATCCAGTACATCATGAAAGAACCAAGCACATTGACACACAATGTCACTTCATTCAAGACGAAGTTCCAAGGCACCGAATTCAGCTTCAGTACATTCCCACCAATGCTCAAGTTGCAGACATTTTCACTAAGGCACTTGCACATGTCAAATTTGAATTGTTTCGTAGCTCTCTTTGTATTACCAAATGATGTAATCAGGGAGGATTTTAATAGTTTTTAAATTACATAAATAATGTAATAAGGGGGGATGTTAAATTTACTATAGTAATTCTTAATTATTACTTTATTTATAGGGTAGTTAGTTAACTACCTAGGTTAGTTACGCTATTGTTAGCGTATATAATATTTGGTCTATTTTTAATATTTTATTTTAGACCTAAGCTGTTGAATAGATCCTAGGATTACGAGCTAATTTGGGCTCTACGATGTATTATTTATACTGGTTCTAATCAATGAAATATTGTTCGTTTACTTCTACACACAACACTCATGTTGATATATTGGCTTCTTTTGGAGAAAAGTTTTGTCTAGTGTCTAATGTCATTCACAAAGCCAATATAGTAAGGCTTGTCTACAATTCATCTATGTCCAACAAAGATATTTTTTGGTAGGTATTTAAGAGTGATGAACAAATAGTTGATTTTCTAATTCAAGAAATGAATTGTGTAAATGATCAACTATCAAAAAAATATGAAGAATGTGAAATGATTTAGCTATAGAATAATCATATTTACAAGGGTTTAATAACTTTGAAAATACTATTTGATAACAGTGATAGACGAACTACCCACAAATTTGAGGTTGACAACAAGAGCTATAAAGGGGTACAAATTAAACCAAGAAAAGAGATCAACATCAGTGTACAGTGTTAAGAAGTCAATCAGACTATGAAATTATGTAAAGAGTTTAATGAAATTATAGTTTGGACATATCATGATCTTAAGGTATATGATAAAGACACTATCCAACATGCTATTGAGTTGTTACTAGATGCAAGGCCTTCTTAATAGAAGCAACGGCCTATGAAACCCAAGATAGAGGTATTTATGAAGTAAGATCTCTTGAAATTATTGACTACCAAAATCATATACCCAATCAAGCACTCCACTTGGGTGGCTAATTTGGTTTCGGTTTGAAATAAAAATGGAGATATCCGTGTGTGGATTTTTAAAACTTGAACTAGGCCTCACTGAAGGATTACTACCCCATCCCTTAGATTTATCAGATCTTGCATATTGTAGTTGGAGCTAAAAGGTTTTCTCCCTTGAAAACCCGTTGTGGGGCCGCCTTGGTCTGATAGACCACGAACAGGGGGTTCTACACCGTCAAAATCACCTGGGAGTTGCACCCAGCCCTGCCTGCACCTACATTATCAATTGGATTTTTGGTACCCAATTTAACTTTTTGTTAGGGTGGAGATTCGATCCTGGGACCTCCCTTGGAGGATTGCCCTCTCCTCTCCAACTCACCTACAAAACCTGGGTTCTTGGATAGATTTTTGGGTTCAACCAGATTTGGGTCAAATATGAAGATCAACATAAGATTATATTCACTATAAAGTGGGATACATTTGTATATCAATACATGTATTTTGGGCTATCTAATGTAGGTGCCACATTTCAAAATTTTATGGATTTAGCATTTAGTTAACTGGTAAATAAAAATATCTTGATGTACTTGGATGATATGATTATTTTATCTCATGACAGGAGCAAGCATATTGAGAATCTTCAAATGGCATTTGAAAAATGTAGAGAATTCAAGGTGTCTTTAAATCCCAAGGAATAAATCTTCGTCGTGCATGAGAGAAAATTATTAGGAGGTGGCATCAAAAATAGGATTAGCAATTGATCTAGATAATGTGAAATTCATCCGATCTATATCTCTCTCATAGAACAAGAAGGAACTCTAGTCATTCTTTGGGCAGATTAATTCTATTCAAAAATTCATCTCATATTTTACTCAAATTGTAAAACCAATGACTAAAATGCTAAATCAAGGAGTAGAGTATAAGTGGAAAGATACCCAGAAGAATATCTTTAAGGATATCAAAGAGGCAATATCCCAAGCTATGATCCTCATTAATCTAAATTACTCCAAGGATTTTATTATCTATGCATTCAGAGAATAAGGGAGCTATACAAGACCATGAAGAAAAGTATAATTTTATCAAAAAAACAAGTCTATACTATCATGAAATCTCTGAAGAAAGACGAATATCCTTCTTAAGTCAGATATTTCAAGACCATGAAGAAAATTACAATTTTATCAAAAATAAGTCTACACTATCATGAAATCTCTAAAGAAATTTAGGCATTTTTTTTCTTAAAGCAAGACCCTAGTGTATGTAGTGCACCCAGATGTTTGAAATTTCATGATTCAAGGAGAACTTGGTGAAAATAAAGTCAGTTGGGTGACTAAAATCCAAGAGTATGATGTTGAGATAATGCCAATAAAATTGATAAGAGGTAGAGCCATGTGCCAGAATTTATAAAAATCCACATCTCAAAATACCAATATGGAAAATTAAGCTAAATTTGACACTGATTCGGTAATGGAAATAAGGTAATTGAAGGATTGGATTGAATAGTTGCATCACTATTTTACCTCAAGCACTCTTACCTTTGTGAGAATTTTGAGTACTGAGTACAACAAAGAACCCTATCTATTTTAGAGAGAAGTAGTAACCAATGATAGAAATAAAAATAGAAAGAAATGGGTAGAGGAAAAAAGAACACTACTGCATAGAATACTGCAAGTGAGTTATTTGATGATCTAGTGGGAATCCATGATCCAGTGCTCACAATCAAGCCCAAGATATGGATTTCTTGAATCGATTTTGAAGAAAATGGAAAGATATTTTTTGATAATCATAAAGTAGGTGTTCCCTGTAATTTGAACCTCAAAAGATTCAAATCCGAAGTCATCTACTCATATCCAAAATTTATCCATGCAATAGTAAAGTTTTATGATATTCATATGGCCACAGTCTATAATTCCCAATCTAAGCCACTTTTCACCATAAATAGATAACTCTTGATGTAGGCATTTGTAGTAAGTAAACCTTCAAGCACCAAGCTAAAAATAATTGTGGAAGAGGACTAGAGATTATATAGAAAATCATTTAGATTGAGATTGGCTATTTGAAATAGGAGGTAAATTGCCAAAAGGATATATGACAGAGAACAGAAGGATGACAAAGTTTAGTGCAGAAGTGCAGCCAATATTATCAATATTGGTGATTATCTTGGGGATGAGAATGGATGTTCTTGGGGATGAGAATGGATGTGATACCCTTATCAGATGGTTATAGCAAACGTAGTTGTATGTGCCTTCACGTATGTAACATTGAGCTATATTGAATTGCTAGCTCTTAGCATACACAAACAACTAAATATGATGAAGAACAAAAGGTGCAACTTATTTACATACCCCTCTTACGTAGCTTGGCTCTTTCTATTTTACATGAATTTGGTAAGTAAGCATAATATTGAACTATGAAAAATATACGAACAAGATATGAACTGTTCAATATTGGATTGGACTCACATACTGAGGGATAGCAGTTCATATCTTGAATTTAATAAGAAATTTTTGGCATCGATATTTACGACGATCTATGGAAATTATCCTCACATTTCATAGAAAGCTACAGATATTTTAAAATAAAAATCATGATAGCAAAGGGATTGGTACTATTTGGAAGAGGGGACCATCATCCAATTTTTTGGGTTCTTAAAGTTCCCTTACTTATTGCCCTATTATGTGACCAATTGGGTGTTTGAATTAGAATTTTGTAAAAAAGCCTACCTGGTAGAGCAGAGTCTTGGTCAGGAGATCAAAAATATTTTAATGTTCAGTTTTCCTCTTAAATTTGAACATGTCATAATATCCAAAAGGGATCCCTTGCAGTACAAAATTTTGGAATCTAGGATCACTACTTTGAAGCTATCGATAGTGTCACACATGTGGCATTATGACCTAGATGGTATCTTGGTTGAATGTCTAAAAAACAATGTTAAAGTACCTAGGTTCAAGCATCTATCATGGTTGAACATTGAAAGGTATAGAAATCTGGTTAAAGCTTAGATGGCATCACTCAAATATATGGAAATATAGAAGATACCTCCATGGAGAAGCTACTTCAAATATATATGGGTTTATGACCTAAAAATAAATGTATACCAATTTCTAGATTCCACCCTTAAAGACATAATCAATCATAGCATAGGTTAGGAGAACCACAAAATTAAGGAATGGTGCATAATGTGTTGTGAATGCAACTTGAGAAAGAAGGAAAAGTATAATAAGAATACTGATGATTGGTTTAATTATGAGTTTGATGCTTAGGATATCAGCTAGAAATAAAATAATGAAAAGGAACTCTTCCTAAAAAATTTAAGGGTGTAAACTATCAATGACATAGTATACCAAGAAGAGGAGAGATCCAAAGATGAATTCAAGGCAGAGGAAGAATCATTGCCTCAAAATCCACTAGTAGCTGATATTAGAAGATTGACTCCACAAAAGGTAATTGAAGCACCCTAAAATTTTATCCTGAATATTCCAGCCAAAGCTCCATATGTGGTAAGAAGATAAAGGATCGCTCAAGTCTAAGAATTTCTAAAACTAGTAAGGTCATAAGAAAACAAATGCTAGAGGAAGAAAATAAATAATAGATATAGAATAGGAAATAACTACAATGAGAAGCACTAATATGCAAGGCAACAATTGTATGAGTAGAAGTTGAATAGGCACAAAGAGCTAAACTTAAAGCTAAATTTGCACAAGCCTTACAGATGGAGTAACCAAAACTGAAAGTGCAAGACATAGGTATATATCCTAAACTACGTCTTACCTCAGGTCCTTCATTATTATAAGTCAACCTCCCATCCCCATAAATTTTAGTCTCCTTCTAATACGATCCCTACAATAGTCAATATTGAAGAAGGGGATAACCCTTCTCCTAGTCCGCCCACCGCTTTGCAAGCCCTACCCACTCAATCAATTGCCTCATCACTCATTGAGTCCATTCTACTATCTCAGTAGTTCACCCTCCATATTTCACCCTTGTATTCTCCAATTTTATCTACTCCATATGCAACCAAAATAGGATAAGTTTTTTAGGGAAGTATTCCCCCTAAAAAATTCATACAGTCTTATCCACTCATCCCCATATCGGCCTTCTTGATCGCTCCACTGCCAGAGATCCTCTCCACTATTTAGCTTGCAGAATAAAACCAACAAATATGGAGGGAGGAAGAAGAGAAATTTGAAAAATTACAAGGAAAATAAGAAGTTGCCATGGGCTATGATATAGTGGATCCCATCAGGGAAGAAAGTATCAAGGATCTTTGCCAAGCCAAAAGTGAAGAATCCTACTTCCCTGATGAGACTAAAATACTGGGATATAGAAGAGTATAGAAGGGATATCTCTATGATATCAAAGATCAAAACTTCTAGGGCCATACATGCGGATACAAACACATTGCTTCTGCAAGCAAGAAAAACATACAAGAGTTTGACATCTATCTAGAAGAAAATTGATACACTAAAGGCCAAGTTCACCAAGGAAAGGATAGAAAATAGTGCCCTAAAAAATGATATCATCAGATTAAAGGGTCTTATTGATAAATCCACTCTCAAGAAAAAGGTACAACTAAAATACAAACAAATCAAAGAATTGGAGGTTGAATTGAAGAGAGTACAAGAAGAAAAGGATCAGCAAAGTTCAGCATTGGCTCAAGTGAAGAGAAAATTGGTAGAATAAGAGGAATCCTTATCCATCACTATGAATGAGTTACGGTAAGAATGGTACAAGTTGATAGTCTTAGATATCTCTAAATACTGGCTTAGATAGTTTTGGTACTTTTATTGGTTTAAAATAAAAGGAGTGATTTTGCTAAATTTTCCTTCTTTCTATATGAAGCTCAAACAAATCAATGCTACTACTAGGTCGGCCAAAAATGAGATAGAGAGGGTAGAAATGGCTCTGAAATCAAGATTTTAGAAAGCACAAAATTTAAATAAAATGTTGAGATATCCTAATATATTCCCTACCATGAAAGGACAATCTAACCAGGATGTAGAAGACTAGAGAATTTTGCACACCAGATCTATCAAGCAAATGAGCACATTGATACAGTAAGAGAGTTGTTCACTATCATTAGAAAGGAGATCGATGAGATGAGCACCATTGTGAAGGACCTAAAAACCTAGGGTGCACCAAGTTTTTGGGATGAAATTTTGGTTTGGTGCAAGCATGAAGTCCTCACCTAGTTGTTTGAAATACATATGAAATACCATGGTGATATTGACTCACTTTTGAACCATTGGATGTGGAAAAAGTTTTTACACTTTTCTACAAGCTCTCTCATCTCTTCGAAAAAGCAAAATATCTATTTTAGAGGTACAATGACCCTCCTTATTACTACATTGGTAGGCTAACTAGAGGTATCTCAAAAATAAGAGGAATTCCAGACCCCCCTCTGGATGTTTGGGAAAATATGTGCCAATGGCTCTAAATAATCATTCCATCTAGGGTTGTTTCATAGCATGGGTAATCATCAAGAACAACCACACAAAGAGAGAATCCATAGGAATAATGGTAACATCACCAGATGGTGATTAGAAAAATGATAAAATGACATGCCCATATATTATATTGTTTTTGTTCTTTTTGTACAGTTATGTTGTAATGTCTTGTCAACAATTTGACTTCGAAGCCCAATGGAAAATATATAAAATAAGATCAAAGTGTAGCTATAAAATACATATCTGGAACAACAAGAAAGAGGGAAATAGTAATACATTGCCATCGGATAATTGGTACTGAATATGGGACACACATCAATGCTTAGACTACCCCAAATTAGACCAATGACACTTGCAAGATCCGCCTATATTGCAAATAATGATGAGATGAACAAATGCATGAGTACAACCATATTTACTCATGAAGTTATATTTTTGTGAGCACATCTCATATTTAGGTATTCATAATTTTATTTTTTTCTTCCCTATTCCACTTTTATACATATTTTTGCTTGCAATTTCATTTTCATAGTTTATCCTGTAGACCCTAGTCTGAGTCTCCTAGGAAGGTACCATTCTCCAAGTGTCCTGATGCACAATTTTGGTTTCATCGCCTTCATCCCAATATCATTTACCACATGTGAGTTTTAATATAGAACCCATTATTTGATCCATCTCTGCAATTTTATTCACTATTCCCTTCACAATTGCAAAGGCTTCAGTAGTTTGTCTCTCATATTAGCCCTCTTTTTACCACTTGCTTCTCGTATATGGATAGTCAATCTAAGTTATATTTTCATGAGATAAAAATTCCCTATGAGTCACCAAAATTGTGGGTATTCATAAATCATTACCCAATAGCACTTTAATGAGAAGGTACAAATGGAAGAAGAGTAGTAGGACACTATGGAGCAAAATGATGTACATTCAGCAAAAAATGATCAAGTGCCAACAACACCGAAATATTTGTACCAAATAAAAAGTTAGTGGGGGACCAAATCACTGGCCTATTGCTATGGATTCAATATGGGTAAAATTTTCAAAGTGTAGAACCCATCAAAATATTGGCATCTGATCAGGATCTGCCAAGGTCCCAACTTCCCATCCAAAAATAAAAAATTGGCCAAGAAAGTAAAGGTAAAAAAATGACCAAGTCTAGAAGGTGCTAGAGGATTTACACTCGAAGCGATCCTGAGGAGGTCCAAAATTTTTCGCACAAGTGGGAAACAATAATATAAATGGTCAAGTATGGGAAGTACCAAGATATTTGCACTCGATCGAATCCCGATGAGATACCAAATTTCCAACCTACTATGGGAGGAAGCTTAACTACAAATATAACTAAGTATTAGTGTCATTAGAATATTTACACTCAACTAGGACCCACCAAGTTGCACACTCCCTACCCAAATACCAAAAGCCAACAAGAGAAAATTAGAGGAAAATAATACAAGTCTAGAGGCTACCAAATGATGTGTACCTGATCGAAGCCTTGAAGGGTACCAAATATTTGACCTGCTTGAAATTCCAATTTTGGATGCCTAGAGGATTTTTTTGGTTGATACCATAGGGATACCAAACCCCTAAATTGATACCAGATATTTCCATGTCACAAGGAAATCAAGTTTTGAGACTATCGATAGATTTGTACCTGATCGAGATCTACAAGGTTCTAGAGATCCAACATCATGATTTCATAGCATGTAGGTTTGGTAGTCAGGTAAATCAAATCTAGCATTGGACCACCTACATGAGTATTATCATAATCTTAGGACACTTGTCAGATAAGATTACCTGTCAGAATAATATCAATAGTATGGTTATGCTTATGGCTATCATGCAGGTTATAGGGTGGCTCAACTAAAATTAATTAGTAAAAATTAATGAACCAGATACAAGCACTAGGCTTAACACTACTTAGCATGACACAAATTTTGGCCAAGTCAACAAGTTATGATTAGGCAATTGGAGAAGCCATACTTTTAAATAGTTCAATCATCTAGCACTCCCTCTAACATGACAACAGTTTGTTTCTAAGATAAGATGTTTTTTGATGATGAGAAAATTGTAGAAACCCTATATATAGAAGGATGTATAAGGAAAATGGGTCAACTCTTAGGCATTTACAATTCATATATAAATATGGATAACTTGCAACTTAATACAAAGTGACTATTGTTTGGCCTCTGGTTCAATTTATTTGTAGAGCATGTATGTATGGATGACTGCTTATTTCTAATTTTAGCTTGTTGAATTTTCATGGTGAACACTTTGAATTCTAAATTTATGTTGGTTTCATTCACTTGTTCTAGAATTTATGGTCTGATAAGCTACATTATATTAAAATTTTAATGTTCTATAATTGATAGTAAAACTGGTTGGTTTGTTAGGTAGTTGGTTGTTTAATTGCATGGTTCTTCATTTTGCATATGTCTTGATGTTGCTTAATCTGCACCACTATAAGTTCTAGCTTTAGCTATTTTTTCTTCTTTTAGCACCCTTCCCCCCCCCCCAAATTTTAGGAATAGTTAGCTAGAACTTCAAGGAACCGGCCTTATCCAAAGATTGACTATTGCAGTTTTCATACCTTCCCAATCATTCAATGTTGGTTAAGGTCTGTGTGTGAACAAACATTTTTTTTAGACACATTTTTTGACCAACAGGTAGTAGATAAGTTACAAGAGCACAAGATCATATGGTCATTATGGAATCTACACCCTAGGTGGGCTAAGTATGTAGAGGAGCTAGCTTGGATTTTAAAATTTTAGTGGGTCACCACATAGAAGGACAAGTAGGATTACTAGTTTGATTATGTACAATGATATTTTGACATTCTCTAGGATATTTTGGCTCTCAATGACTACTAGTTTAAGCAAGTTTGAAGGGACCCACAAGGAGTCAAACAAGATTCTGATATGAAGAGGTTCATAGAGAAATTAGATGACCCCCTCTATATCAATCTAGGAGTGGATGATGTTGAAGTAGCCTTTGGGTATAGGATATGGCACAAGGGTGTTATGGGCATGAGGATCTCCCCATTGATGTTAGTGGAAAGGTGCCATATTTTTATGAACCTCTCTTATCATAACCATAAATCATTCAAAATATCAAATATGCATCCATAAATAAATTACATAATAAATTGCTCACAATAAAATAGATATTGATTATATCCATGAGGTAGGGCAACACCGTACAATGCTCATTTTGGAAGGAATCCACTCCATAATATATCTAGCTCCATGAGCCAAGACTTCTCCAAGAATACATCATAGATTTCTTTTACAATGGGGGTATATATCTCTTTATACAAGAGTGTGATGGTTCACCTTCCATGAGTTACAAAGTGCATAATGATATGACAATATTCATTGTGGTTACATATGAAAATATTCCCCAATGGTTACATATATGATTCTATGACATACTTATTTCTAATTTTATATGTGGTCTTCCTTAATAATTAACTTATGGCTCATACCATTATACAATACAATATTAAATTATTAAATATTAAGCACCTATATTGGGTACCTAATACAAATCATGGATCAATATGTGAATATAGCATTTTGAGAGGCTAACCAATGCACAACAAAGTGATAAAAAAGGGGTGAAGACCCTCCTAGGAAGACATAGGTATAAATCAAGGTGGAGATGGTGACAACCATGAGAATGACCATCATGATCTCAGGATCAAGAGGATGAGGAACAATAGTAGTTGCACCCATAATGACACAAGTAGGACCTAAAAAGGTCGTGGGTTAGGAGGACCTACTAAGGGAGGCATAGTCACTAAGGGATAGAATGATAACCATGTAGGTAGATATGGACATCCACATAGAGCTATACCAAGCCCTAGCAAGACAAGACATAATGAGGTTTGAGGTAGAGTGCCTCAAATGGAATATGTATAGATTGGAGTGGGAGTGGCAACATGCCTAGATAGAGGGGATGGTTGTCATCATAGGTGGCCAATATATCAAGGGGATATGACTACTATAGGATGAGATACAAAGAGTGAGGGAGGCACATAAAGTGGTCATGGGGAGGGATACCTACTAGTAGGATATCCCAATATATTAAAGAATTCTTTTATAATATTACCTATTATCATGTAGTCACTCATAGTCACAAAAATGATCTATTTCATGATTCATGAACATGCCCCCACCAACACCATCTCCAACAAGTAAAGTAAAGGAGATGGGGTCACAGGACTAGGGTGGGGATCGAGATGACATGTCAATTTTTATTGTGGCATGCATCCCTAGGGATGTTCAAGTGTGCCAAGCTATCTACTATGGTTCACAAATCAACTGAAACACACTTTGAACTTTTTGAGTAATATACATACTACTTTATTTATGTTTCAAAAATGTGTATGCTTTTATTTGTTTTATTATGCATGATTGGAATGAATGGATGCACAAAATGCATGATGAATGATCTAAACTAAATTCCAAGGTTATGCATAGTGGTTAATATTAGGATTCCAAAATTATAAATTGGAAAATATGAGGACCCTTGACGTTGGCCCATTTGCCTAAAATGTTTAGGACCAGTTTCTTCTTAGGATCAATTTGCCACAATATATATTCAAACATAGGCATATTTATACTTGTTGGAAAGCTCTATTTGAGCTTGATATAATGGTGGTGGTTTTATGAAATTATAGTGTGATCTAATAGGTCAAAATTTGTCCCAAATATGAACAATATTGTTTATGGCTTCAAATACCCCAAATTGTGGTGTGAAGATGATTGATTTGATTTGCTTAGGATTCGCCTTGATTCACCTTTATTTTGATTAGGATTCACCATGTTTTTACAAGTACATTTTGAGTCCAAACCCTTATGCATAACCATACTAAATGCATGAAGAAGAATTGATAAATAAGGGTGATGGAAGAAGAGAGAAAAGAATAACAACAAAAAAAATATAAAATTCCAAAGAATAAAGACAAAGAAAAGAAAGTCAACAAAAACAAATGTTCACAGAGTATGCCATTTGAGTCAGTGTAGTCTACAAGAGATTAGTGTGATCAAATGGACATAAACTAAGTGAAATAAAGAAAAATATATGGATAGAAACCCTATAAGTATGTATTCTTTCAAATTGCCTGATGGAGGCTACTCCTCACTTGTGGCCATGAAGCTATCGTATAAGGGTGTAATGCTCACTAGAAAAGAACAAGTATGGAATGATACCCATCATGGGTGTGTGGTCACTAATGGTTGTAGTTGGAGAGATACTTTCTAGGATGTATGCTCATAAATGTATATATGGAGGCTTCTCCTCGCTTTGCAGCCATAAAGCTATCCCATATGGGGTGTGATATTTTATAGGGGTGTGGTGTATGTAAAATATGAGTGAGCAAAGTAAAGCACAACAAAATAATGTGCATGTGTATGCACATGTGAGATCGAAGGAATATTGAAGTAAACAATGTTTTGTGTGTGTCCTTTTTGAAATTTCAATAGATAAGATATGTGCGTAAGATAGTTAGTGGTTGTATGAACACCATAAATTATATTCATGTGGTAAATACCCTATCCCACAAGGATCCATTAACAATTGAAATATAAAGAAGGAAATTGTGTGAGGAAAACAATATGTGTATATATAAGGAATGTATATCCTTTGTGTTAAATAAGAGAAGAAATGATTGAAAAATTTCAAGGGAAAAATATATATAAGAAATGAAGAACTATGTCCCTTGACTTGGAGATATTTTTATAATTATTGAAACTTTCAAGGTTAAGGAATATATGAGAAGAAAAAAGGAGAAAAGAAGACAACAAAATGATAAAAATTCATGGAGATGTATCCTAGGTTGGGGGTTTTTTAAGCATTAATGACCTAGTATGAGTGCAATGCATTTGAGCTAAGACCTAACTAGGTTTCATCACTTGCCTCATTGTGAAGTACCTAAGAATCTATATGATCAAGTAGTCATGCATGTATGATCAAGCAACAAAGGATCTATATGCCAAGCAAAGATGCATAATGAAATAAAATTTCAAGCAATTCATGCAAATTGTGATAAGTAGTCATGTGGTATAAGTAAGTAAACCAAATGTAGGATGGAGAACAATTATATGAAATCATGTGTAATATTATTTTAGGTGCATTATTTTCATTGGTTTGCTTAAGCTCTTTACCATATAGTGTTTCCAAATTATAGGCACTTGAGCCATACTTGGTCATTATGACAAAGGGGCCTAACCAATTAGGCTGAAACTTGCCCCTCAAATTTGTACGAGCATTAGTGTTCTTCTATTTTTCTTCGAGAACAAGGTCCCAAACCTCAAAATAATGATTGTGAACTTTCTTAGAGTAAGATCGCTTGAGCCTATTTTTATAGGATAAAAGATGCCCTAAGGCATGGATGCACTTCTTATCCAACAACTCTAATTGATTTAAATGCTCTAAATGATACTCATTACTGATCGAGGCATCTTGCAACAAGATATGTAAGGACAAGACTTATAACTTTAATAGAAAGACTTCCTTAGTATCATAGACCAAGACATACGGGGTTGCACCTATAGGAGTTTACACACTAATATGATAGGCCCACGAGGTAGGGTACAATTAGATATACTAATCACGACTGGTATTACTTACCAACTTATTAAGGATCTTAACTAAATACTTATTGGATGCTTAAAAATGACCATTACCCTAAGGGTAATATGGAGTTGACCATTTGTGTTGAATCTTGTACTTAGCACAAAGTTTATGGATATCCTTTTTATTGAAAGGAGTGTCATTGTCAAAAGGAATGACCAAAGTAATTCCATACCTACAAAGGATTTGGTTGAAGATGAACTTAGAGACTTGAGCTCTAGTCATTGTAGCTAGGGGTATGGCTTTGACCCACTTGGTAAAGTACTATATTGCCATAATGATAAATTTATAACCATTCAACGACGTTGGGTTAATCTTCCTGATAATTTCCAATCCCCACATGGAGAATGGCCAAGGAGAAGAAATAACCTAAAGGTTTTGAGAAACATGAACAAGGTTGTATTAGCATTAAGACTTGTTGTAGCATCAAACACAATCACATCCATATTTCTCCATGGAAGGCCAATATTAGATGATCTGAAGGATCCTCTTAGCAATAGCATTACTACTTAATGGCCTCCACATGATCCTTCATGAGCTTCACTAAGGGCTAGATGGGCTTCATCAAAGTAAGGCATCGTAATAGGATGCCCTCAAAAGAATGTTAATATAAATTAATGTCAATCATCACAAATTGACATGCTATTTTTCATAAAATCTTATGTTGATTATGGTCTAAGCCATCAGGCATAAAACCATTCTTAAGGAAATTAATGATGTCTATGTACCAAGGTTTATATTTAGAAACTTCAATATTTAGGACATCTAACAAAACAAGGCTAGAACTAAGGGAAGCATGCTCTTTGAGTTATCAAATAATAATTATCACTTGATCATATTCTAACTCCAAGGGAATAAGGGATGTAAGAATGGTCATGGCATCTTCATGGAGGTTGGAGTATCTAGGGATAAAATCTATGATTACCCTATCGAAGGTGAACAAAAGCTTGGTGATGATTTCCTTGTAATGTTTTAGCTTATTATCTCTGGTTTGATAAGAATCATTGATCTAATTAATCATAAGTTGAGAGTCACCAAAGGCAGATATGAATCTAACCTTCAAGCCTAAGGTATCTCTAATACCTAGGATCAAAGCTTCATACTCTTATTAGTGCAAAATAAATGAAGATTAAAGGAAAGGGGGATGAGCTATTTTTGTGGGGTAACTAGAATAATTCTAGCACCAACATCCTTTAAGCATTAGGCTTCATCAAAAAATAAATTCCAAGACTCAAGATCTTCTACTTCTAAACTAAGGCACTTGTCATAAAAAATGATGAGTAAGGGATGGATAGACTCTAGGGGATCATTGGCTAGCTGGCCAACAATCATCTGATCTTTTATAACCTTTTGACCTATGAAGGTTAATTCAAACTCACTAAGGGGTAGAACCCACTTAGCAGCTCAACCTAAAATATGGTTTTTTGACATTAAGTAGTAGAGAGGATCAAATTTCATGAATACCAATGTATTATAGCTAAGCATGTAGTGTCTCAACTTTAGGTAAACAATACAAGAAGGTAAATCTTCTTTAAGATATTTTATTGCATTTCATACCTGAGTGTACTACTCCACCCTTTTTATGGGATAAACCCATAGTTCAAGGTGAAGGTGGAAACTTTACGAGGTCTAGAAGAGGACTATCATTGAGTAGATTAGCTTAATACTATGATGAGATTATGATTGATGGTTCCTCATTTATCTTGAGATTATCAAAAATTTTGATGATATAATAATTCTATGAAGAGACACAAATGGATATAAATTGATGCTATATTGGGATTGTTCAACCATTGAACAATATTAGAATGGATGAGGGTCACCCTAGATGGTGATAAGTTGATCTTTGAACTCATACTTCAAACATTGATGAAGAGTAGAAGGGATACCTCCTATTTCATGAATCCAAGGGCATCGAAGAAGAATATTGAAATATGTGGGGCAAGATACCACATAAAACAAAGTGTTTAAGATATTGGGTCCTACCCTAAGATGAAGAGATAAAATGTTGCAGGCCTCTTAGGATTCATTGTTGAAAGCCTTTTATGATGACATCAAATTTGGTTAAATATTCCTCCTTTAATCCAAAATATTAGAAAAACTTATAGGAACTTATATTGAGGGAGGAACCATTGTCCACCAAGATCCTCCTGATGAACGTTTTTCAAATATATCTGATGATGTAAATGGGATAACCCCCTTGCAAATTTTAGGAAGGAAGATTGTCATCATAAAAAGATATGCAATTTATCCTAAGATTTCCTACAACATTATCTAGTTTGTTAGGGGGAATATCTTGTGGGACATATTGTTGACTTAGAAGCTTAAACGAGGCTTCCCTATGAAAATTAGAAGTCTATAAATGTTCTAAGAGGGATATCTTGGTAGGTGTGTTTCTTAACTATTGATGGATGTCGAAGGAGACTTTTGGTTGTGGCTTCAACACTAAGGTTAATTTTTCTACACTTGTGCTCCTTTTTTGGGTGCTCTTGAGAACTAAAGGTGGTCTAGAGGGTTGTTTGTATGTAGAACTTATCTCATGATAATATTATTTATTTAGTTGAACTTGAGCCTTTAGCCTTATAGTAGCTACTATCATACCAACCATGTTATTATAGGAAGGTGGCACAATTTGATATGACACTTGATTAGCTATTTTCTACCCATTATTAGGTAGAGGATTTTGAAATATCCCTATATATTGATTAGTCATAGATATCTGTTGAGTATGAGGTTGATTAGTTGGAGCTTTGTGGCTAGAAGTGGGTTGGGAGTCATCCATAACAAGATGACCCTTGTCTATTAGGTCTTGAACCACATGTTTCAACCTATTATATGAGTTTGTCATGTGCCCCTATACTCTATGATACAATGTTGATCAAGCTTATACCAATATATTATGGTGTCATATTTCCCTATGGGAGGCAAATTCGATCATCTTGGCCTCAAAATGTTGCTTAAGGATTGATGAAATAAATTGGTTGAGTTTAGTAAAATTCTTTGGTATGATTTTTGAGGTTTGCTAAGTACCAACTTCTACAAGGTACTAGTTACAGTAGCATTATTGGTTTACCTATTTTCCATTACCCCATCACCAACTACATGCTTGTTTTTATATTGTTGTTATTTCTTCTTCTTTCCTTAACTTGATTTGACCTATTCAAATAAGAGCCTTATTAAATCTTCTTGCTAAATCTATTGCTTGTTCAAAAGAGGTGATATTTTTTGTATCCAATTCATATGAGATATGTTCTTGAAAATTTCCAATAAATATCTCTAACATGTCTTGAGGAGGTAAGGTGTATCTTAAACATCCAACTAAGCTTCTCCCAACCCCCTTCATTGATCTTTGAATAATCTCTAGCCAATATTTCCCTAAGGACAAACTCCCAAGTTTATAATTCCACAATATCATACCTCTAAATTCTTGCCCTTGCAAACTCTATTCCAAATACAAAGAGAAACCTAAGTTTTTCTTCATATTCTTTCTAAAGAATGTTTCTTTGAATTTGATCAAATTTCCAATGGGTGAGTGCATGCTGATAACTCACTTTTTAGGGGTTTTGGGCAACTATAATTTATTTATACAAATTTTAGAATTTTTTTAACATAACATGCACTTAAAATTTGACAAACAAAATAAAATATGAATCAAACAATTATTAGTATAGATTTTTATTATATATTTTTAATTTTTAATAGAATAAATGCATGATTTTTTGTGAAGCATAAATTTATATACATTTCAAGATAACCTAAAGTGTGTTGTGAACCATTTTAAACATTTTTATAGATACTTTTAAAAAATAAATATTTTAACAATAAATTAAATGGCGCTTTTCTATGTGATAAATCCAACAAATATATACTTGCTAAATTTAAACTAGCATTAATTAGATATATATCTTATAATTCCCCTCCTAGGAACCTAAAATAATACCTAATTATTTTTGTTTAAAAGTGATACGCATAATCACTTAAATGGGCTTGACCACTAATTGTAGTATGATAATTTCATTTCACTAAGGACAAAGATTCCTAAGGTTAAGCTTCATCATAAAAAGGTTGACATAACTAATGTAAGGCTTAATTTGTTTATGGATCAAGTTTCATAATTGGGTGCCATTCACATCTTAGTTGCTTATATGGCCAAAACCAAACTCATAACGAGGTAATATGTAAAACCCAAATTAAACCTATTGAAGGATAACTTTGTTTGCTCATATTCAAGCTTCAAAATAGTATACATCAGTCGCCAAGCACATAATTACTTTTACCTTTGCTCAAAATAAGTTGATAATAAATAAGCCCTCACTTCATGGTTTTGCTTGTAGCTAGTTGGATTTGGATTCTAGGTGAAATCAAATTGAAACCCTCTAGCCCCAAACTTGGGTGCCATCAATGGCTATATTTGTCTAGGATATACTATATTTTTTTTGAAAATTTTGAAAAAACTTGTATTAAAACAAAGATCAATTACAATTTGGGAAGAGACACTTCCCAGCTGAAATCAGAGAGAACACATGCTTACAATAGTAAAAGAAGATTTGCAATGGAGCCAAATCTCTTGAACCAATAACTAGCTAACAGGGGGATCGGTTTGGTCTGTTGATGCAACTTGTCGCGATATCGTGACACTCTTTCCTTCTTCTCCTTTGGCCGTGAAAATGCAACATGTCACGATATCATGACACTTTTCTCCTCTGGCCACGAAAATGCAACATGTCGCGATATCGTGACACTTTTCTCCTTTGGCCGTGAAAATGCAACATGTCACGAAATCGTGACACTTTTCTCCTTTGGCCGCGAAAATGCAACATGTCGCGATATCGTGACACTTTTCCTCTTCTGGCCGTGACGTTGCATACTGTCGCGATATCGTGACACTTTTTCCTCCTTTGGCCGTGACGAAGCAACATGTCATGATATCGCGACACTTTTTCTCCTTGGGCAGCGGCGTTGCAACATGTCACGAAATCATGACACCTTTTCCTCCTTTGGCCGCGACGAAGCAACATGTCACGATATCGTGACACTTTTTCTCACTTGGCCGCGATGTTGCAACATGTCGTGAAATCGTGACACTTTTTCTCTTTCGACCGCGACGAATCAACATGTCGCGAAATCGTGACACTTTTTCTCTTTCGGCCATGACGAAGCAACATGTCGCGATATCGTGACACTTTTCCTCTCTTGGCCGCGATGTTGCAACATGTCACGAAATCGTGACACTTTTTCCTTTTGGCCGCGACGAAGCAACATGTCACGAAATCGTGACATTTTTCTCCTTTGGCCGTGACGAAGCAACATGTCGCGAAATCGTGACACTTTTTCTCCTTTGGCCGTGACGATGAAACATGTCATGATATCGTGACACTTTTCTCTCTTGGCCACGATGATGAAACATGTCACGATATCGTGACACTTTTTCTCTCTTGGTCGTGACGATGCAACATGTCACGATATCGTGACACTTTTCTCCTTTGGCCGTGACGATGCAACATGTCACGATATCGTGACACTTTTTCTCCTTTGGCCGTGATGATGCAACATGTCACGATATCATGACACCTTTCCTCCCTTGGCCGTGATGATGCAACATGTCATGAAATCACGACATCTTTCCTCCATTGACCATGATGAAGCAACATGTCACAAAATCGTGACACCTTTCCTCCCTTGGCCGTGACGAAGCAACATGTCACAAAATCATGACACCTTTCCTCCCTTGGCCACGATGAAGCAACATGTCATGAAATCATGACACCTTTCCACCCTTGGCCACGATGAAGCAACATGTCATGAAATCATGACACCTTTCCTCCCTTGGCCGTGATGAAGCAACATGTCATAAAATCATGACACCTTTCCTCCCTTGGCCGCGATGAAGCAACATGTCATGAAATCATGACACCTTTCCACCCTTGGCCATGATGAAGCAACATGTCGTGAAATCGTGACACCTTTCCTCCCTTGGCCGTGATGAAGCAACATGTCATGAAATCGTGACACCTTTCCTCCCTTGGCCGTGATGAAGCAACATGTCATGAAATCATGACACCTTTCCTCCCTTGGCCGTGACGAAGCAACATGTCATGATATCGTGACACCTTACCTCCAGTGACCGCGATGGTGCAACATGTCATGAAATTGTGACCCCTTTCCACCCTTGGCCGTGATGGAGCAACATGTCATGAAATCGTGACACCTTTCCTCCCTTGGCCGTGATGAAGCAACATGTCATGATATCGCGACACCTTCCCTCCCTTAGCTTTTTCTTTGATCATTAGCTCAGGGACCTTTCAAGACCCTGCCTAATCGCCTCATCCTCAATAGCCATGTCATTGTGCAACTGAACCCCTACCTCCTTCTCAGCACCCATCTTAGCCAAGAAGTCGACCGCTTTGTTTAAATCTCTACTCACATAAACTGGAATCACATCATCTAATTCCCTCCATAATTCCTTAATTTGAGTGACAAGAATCCTCAACCTCCATGCTTTCAAGGCAAAGTTCCTCATGCAGTCTAGAGCTCCAACCATTATTTGAGAATCTGATTCAAGAATTATCCTCCTGTGGCCCTGTTTAACTGCCCAAATAGAAGCAGATTTGATAGCTATGGCTTCTGCTTCATTGTTTGTGGCTCTTCCCAAGCCTTGCAGTTCCCAATAGAGCACTGTTCCAACATGATTTCGGCAAACCACTCCAATTTTGGCACTACCCGGATTGCCTTTTGCAGCTCCATCAGTATTAATTTTAATCCAACCTTCTGGGGGTGGTTTCCAACTAGCTCTGTCATGTCCCTCTTGCACTTCAACTCCCTCTTCCATTGGCCCAATAACAACCTGAGTTTCCTCTTTAGCATAGACGGCCATAGTTTCTGTGACTTTGCTCCAGATGACTTGCCAAACTCCATCTAACGAGGAAAAAGTTTCTCTAAAAATTCTAGCATTTCTCTCCAACCACACTTGCCACCAAATGAAGTTTAATCCAAGCTCCCAACCAATACGAAGAGCTTTAGATTTAAATCTACCCCTCTTCCATATTTCCCAGATATTAGTCCGATTCAAGTCACCATTAACTTGAATTTTATAATATAAAAACCATCTCTTCCAAATCTGGCGCGTGAAAGGGCACTCAAACATCAAGTGATCAACTGTTTCCTCACTCTTGTAGCATAATACACATTGAGATGGACCGATGATTCCTCTACATCTGAGATTATCAAAAGTGAGAATTTCGTTGTGCATGAACTGCCAGGCAAAAAAGTTTACTTTCGGCCAGCCCTTGGAGTGCCAAATCTTTCTCCAATCCTCTACCTGATATGAATGGGGGGGAGGCTCTGGAAGGATCTTGTCATATCCGTCCTTCATTGTGTAGACACCAAGGCTCCCATAGCCCCAAGCTAATTCATCCTCCTCGTCTCTACCTGTGAGAAATCTTTCTGTCAAGATTTTAGTCATGATGGGTGCCAAATTCGGAGGGATTGAAATTGGCCACTCATCCAACTTCTTAAACTGCTTAAACTTATACTCCCCCAGCTGACTAGTGGTGAAATAACTTTCAATTTGGACCCATCCCTTGGTTTCTATGGCTATTTTTATTGGTTGCAATTCAAGAAATTCAACAATGATAGGTGGGTATTGATCCCATGAATCTGTCCAAAATCGTGCCTTCTCCCCTCTCCCCACTTTCCAAAATAATCGATCTTTTACTACCTGAGATCCTAACTTGAGAGCCTGCCACACTAAGGATCCAATACCATCCAAAGGGAAACGGCCCACCTCATTGGGGTTAACATGTCCCAAATATTTACTAGTTAGGATTCTACTGAATAAGGAAGTTGGTTGGGAAATCCACCTCCAGTAAAGCTTTCCAGCCAAAGCTTTATTATTTATCTTGGATCTTCTCAGTCCCAACCCTCCTTTTACCTTGGGCTGGGTTACTTTGTCCCAACCAACTAAGGCCCATTTCCTCTCTCCTTTTACTCCTTCCCATAAAAATTTTCTAGCCATCTTGTCCAACTCTTTCCATATAGTATGTGGGGCAGCCAGGATAGAGAATTTATAAATTGGCATGGCCTGAATGACTGACTATAAAAAAGTTAATCTACCCCCATAGCTTAACCATTTGTGAGACCAATGATTCATTCTATCCTTGATACAATCCAAAAGATTCCTCCAGATATCTATTTTTAGTTTTTTAAAATGCAAAGGGACCCCCAAGTAAACCACTGGGAGAGAAGTCCTTGTGAATCCCAAGATCTCTAGAACTCTGTCCTGAAGCCTTTGATCAAGATTGAGAAAGACCACTTTGGATTTTTTATCATTGATGACTTGGTTTGAAGCCCTAAGGTAGACATTAAGAGTATCTCTGATCATTCTTGCTTCCCTGAAGCTGGCCACTCCCACCAATCCTGTATCATCCACAAACTGTAGGTGAGTCAAAACTTCCTCACCCACCTTGATACCTGTTAGCAAACCTTGTTGTCTTCTCCTCAAGAAAAGTCTACCTAATCCTTCAACCAAAATGAGGAAAATATAGGGAGAGCAAGGATCCCCTTGACGAAGGCCTCGAGTGGCTCCAAAAGGTTGCGAGGGAAGACCCTTGATTAACACTGAGTAAGTCAGAGTAGAAACACAACTCATGACCCATTCTATCCAATCCTGAGAGAAACCAAAGGCTGCCATCATCTTTGACAAGAAACTCCACTCCACCCTATCATAAGCCTTTGACATATCTAATTTTATGAACATTCCTTTATTACCGAGATGTTTGCATTGTATGGATTGCCTCCTGAGCAAGAACCACCCCATCCAAGATCTGCCTACCCTCTACAAAACCCCCTTGCTCTGAGGAGATAATGTTATGTAAAAGAGGTTTTAGCCGCTCAACCATTACCTTTGTGATTATTTTATATATCACATTGCATAAGGCAATAGGTCTATAATCTGAAATATGTACCCCCTCCTCCCCTTTTGGAATTAAAGTAATGAAGGTATGATTTAATGCTTTAAGCATTCTTTTATTACCTCTGGACTCCTCTATAACAACCAATACATCCTCCTCCAAGATATCCCAAAAGGCCTGAAAAAACTCAATTGGAAAGCCATCTGGACCTGGAGTTTTTCTGGTGCTCATTCCAAAGACCACATTCTTCAGTTCCTCTCTATCAATGGGTTTAAGAAGGGTCTAATTTTCTTCTTCAGAGATAATGGAAGGTATGACATCAATAACGTCATTTTGAGCCTCTTCATCTTGCACCATACTTTCCTTAAATAGTTTAGAAAAATAATCCATTGAATGGGAATGCATACCAGGAAGTGTATCAAAGGAGTGTCCATTCTCATCTTGAAGAGCTTCCATGTTATTCATCTGTCTCCTAGCACAGGCAGTCCGATGGAAAAATTTGGTATTTCTATCACCTTCTAATAACCAAGTGGTTCTTGCTCTCTGTTTCCAGTAGGTCTCCTCTTGGTTGTCAATGTCCTCAACCGCTTTACGCAAGGCATCATCCTCGGCTTTGAGCTGCTCTGTAATTGTTCCTTCCCTAAAGTGTTTTTGAACCTCATCCCATCCGGCCACCAATGGAGCTCTTTGGACCTGGAAGTCTGTCTTGTTAGCTCGCCTCCAATGTTTCAGTTGAGCTTTGACATAATGAAGTTGTTTGTGGAATCTAAACATTGTTGTCCCATATGTTGGGCGACCTTCTTCCCACCACTGTGGAATTTTCTTTCGAAGTTCCTCTTTTTGTAACCAAAAATTCTCAAATTTAAAAGGTTTGTGATGTTGCCCTGTCTTAATCCCTCCTTCCAACAAAATGGGAAAGTGATCTGAAACTGGACCCTCCAAAATCTGAAATTTTGTATTCCATTTTACAAATGCCTCCTCTGAAACCAAAAAATGGTCTAGCTTTACCTTCCTGCTATGTGGCTCCCTCCTCTTGTTAGTCCAAGTATAGTTGGTTCCAGGGCATTTAATATCCACTAAGTGAAAAGCCTGGACTTGGGCAATCATAAGTCGATCCCCTGGGTCCAAAATTGGGGTTCCCCCTTCCTGATCTCTAGAAGATAATTTAGCATTAAAATCCCCAGCAATAATCCAGTCTAAATCTTCCCTTGAGATTCTCATGTTATGCACAACTTTCCATTGAAGCCTCTGACCATCAAGGTTTTGAGCCCCATAAAAATTTGTGATTAAAACATGTTCAGCTGTGACATTATTCCTAAAATGTGATGTGAGAACACCCCTCCAAGCTATATGTTCTATTGCAGTCCATTCGAGAGAGTTCCAAAGAGTAACAATCCCCCTTGAGGCACCTTGGGCAGCCACTTCCATATGACCAACACCCCTCCAAATTTTGTTAACTATTTTACACATAAGATCTAACGACATTTTTGTCTCCTGGATAAGCAAAAAATCTGTTTTACATTTTTCTAAGAGTCTTTGAACAGCAGATTGATGGGTTCTACTATTTAAACCCCTAACATTCCATGATTGTATAATCATTGGTTACCTTGAGAGCAGTAAGAATCTATTGGCCTCACCGATCCTCCAGTGATCAGTTTGTCTCCTTGAACTGCTAGCAATTCCTTATTTGATTTTCTACCCACTCCTTGAGAGTTGCTATTTTTTGATCTCTTTTCCACCTGAGTTATCCCTAAAGTTGGCCTTTCTCTGTTCTTTTTTGCTATTCCCATGCTGACATCCTTAATTATTGGCTGCTCTTGGTTATGCACTATCAATGCCCCTGCACTCTCTGACTACGGTAACTCAGTGTACTCAATTACCTATTCTATGACGGTGGGAGATGAAAGAGGAGCTTGAACGTGGATGTTATTATTTTCACTATTCCCATCCACTCCTTCCATGACTTGATCCTCTTGGTCCACTAGTGTCTTAAATATCTCATACCTATTGGCGGGCTTGAGTTGGGTTTGCTCTTTACCATTTTTCTTTTGCCTTCTCCTTCTTTTGGGCTGTTCAAAACCATCTCTCTGAGCTTCTTTACCCTGAGAAGTATTGGTTGGTTCTTTGTTTAGTGTTGACTTACCCTCCCTAGGAAGATTTGACATTCCTAGCGGAGCCTCCATTTTTGTGTTCATATTATTTGGGCAAAATCGGGCCAAATGCCCGTATTTGTGGCAAACTCTGCATCTGAAGGGTAGAGCCTCATAATCCAAGTTGTTGAATCCAAGATAGTCCTGCCAGTTCAAGTTCCACCTCTATCGGTAGAGGTTGGCTAAGATCCATTTCCACACATATTCTTGCATAAACAGCTGTGTTTCCTTCTATTGTGTCTTTGGAGACACCCAAATGTCTTCCAAGGGAATTATCGATAATTTCCAAAACCTGCTCACTCCAAAACTCCATTGGAAGAGCATACAAATGGATCCAAACCGGGACAGCCGTGGGTTCAATTCGAGGATCGAAACCCACTCTCCAGGGTTGAACAAATAATCCTGTCGGACCATGATTCCTCTTTTTTGATTCGAAAGCCCTATTTCTATCGGCCAGAGAAGAAAAACTAACAATAAAATACCCATTGCTAATAAACCATAAAGAGTACTCACCATGAGGCTCCCAGTTTTGTCGGACCCAGGAATGCAAGAAATTTAGGGTAGGGTGAATACCCATGAATTTATAGATCAGATCGTGATTGGCTCTGTATAAGACTATTTCTTCGACCATCCTTGGCTCAATGACAATCTTGGGCCTTGATTCGGACTGCGGAAGGCATCCATTAACTCGTTGGGCTGTTGATCTCTTTCCAGCATCCTTAAAGAGCATTTTAAGAGCATTTCTTTGTGCTTCGTCAGTATTGGATGGAGATTTATCTTTTAACAAATCTGCATAAGAGCTATTTCTCCCTGTAAGAGGATCCGGAGGAGTCCCCATTGGACCCTCCTGGGGCAGCAAACTTGCCTTCAGATCCACAGTAACCAAAAAAACACTTCGACAACCCACCTGATGCCCTAGATTTTCCTTAGCTCTAGAAACCCTAGTTCATCGCTTCCCGCCTGCTCGCTCCTTTCAAATTTTCTTCCTGGATATACTATATTTGATGCTTATGAAACGGGTGGAAAATGGTATTTGGTCTAACAACATAAATTATCTTTACAAGAATTGGGTTTTTCACCTGCCCCACCTAATTTTGAGAGAGATCTACACATGGAAGTAGAAAATTTCATAAAAATTAACATTGGAACCAATGATAACCCTCACATAATCAACATTGGATCATAATTGAGTCAAGAAAAATAGGATAAATACATTGTATTTCTTAAAGAATATGAAGATGTTTTTGCTTGGACATATGAATATATGCCAGGTTTAGACCCTTCTGTAGTTATGCATCACCTAGTAGTGCATCCGGATGCTAAACCTGTTAAGCAAAAGCTTAGAAAAATGCATCCTAAAGTGGCCTTACTAGTCAAAGGGGAGTTAGAAAAACTTTTGAATGTTATTTTTATACAAGCCATTGATTATGCTGAATGGATCTCGAATGTAGTTCCAGTAACTAAGAAAGAAGCTACTAAGATTAGGGTTTGTATAGACTTTAGAGATATTAATGTTGCATTCCCTAAAGATGATTTTCCCTTTCCCAATATGGATCATATCATTGATTTTACTTCTAGGAGTGGAATGATATCCTTAATGGATGTATTTTTTGGTTATAATCAGATTAGGATAGCTCCTGAAGATCAGGCTAAAACAACCTTTATTACCCCTTGGGGGACTTTCTGTTGGAAAGTGATGCCATTCGGTTTGAAGAATACAGGTGCAACCTATCAATGAGCCATGACTTATATCTTTCATGATATGATGCATGATATACTACATTATTATGTAGATGACATTATAGCTCATTCTACTAAAGAAGATGACCATTTAGATGACTTGAGAAAAGTATTTGATCGGTTAAGGGAATATCTTATCCAATTGAATCCAGCCAAATGTATATTCGGAGTTAAGTCAGGTAAATTATTGGGGGTTATAGTTTCTTTATGTGGCATCAAAATTGACCCTCTCAAGATTATGACTATCACTGATATGCCCACACCTACAAATATATTTGAATTACGGAGTCTACAAGGTAAGCTTCAAGCTATCCGTCACTTCATCGATAAGCTGGCGGATAAAACTGGACCCTTTATTAAGCTTCTTAAGAAGGATGTCTCTTTCTATTGGGACGACGAATGTAAGGAAGCATTTGAACTCCTCAAACAATATCTTCTTAATCCACCTATACTTTTTGCCACCTAAATCTGATCGCCCATTTATCTTGTATATTTTTGTGTCAGATTTTGCTTTAGGAGCTATGTTAGCTCAACTTGATGATGAGAAAAGAGAGCGTGCTAATTATTACATTAGAAAAACATTAATTAGTTATGAAACCCGCTACACAACATTAGAGAAGTTATGTCTAGTAGTCGTATTTTCTACACATAAACTATGCCATTATATGCTCAGTCAAAAAATATACATTATTGCTAAATTCGATCCCTTGCGGTATCTCATGAGTCGACCTTATTTATCTGGTCATACAACGAAGTGGGTTCTTACTCTAAGTGAGTTTGAACTCACATTTATAGTACAAAAGTCTATTAAGGGTCAAATCATAGCAAATCAATTAGCTGTTGCACCCTTAGAGTCCACCCATCCCCTCGTCATTGAGTTTCCTGATGAATGCCTTAACCTAGAGGCAGATAATTTAGAGAAATGATCCCTATACTTTGACGGAGCCCAATGCATGAGTGGGGATGGTGCAGGTATTATTTTGATATCTCCATAGAAACATCTCATACCTCTATCCTTTAAATTAATGTTTGCCTGTACTAATAACACTACTGAATATGAGGCTCTAATCCTTGGATTACGAGCTGCCCTAGCACTAAAAATTAAAAATCTATTAGTTTTTGGTGATTCTCAACTTGTTATAAATTAAATTAATGATGTTTATTAGACCAGAGATGATAAATTATGCCCATATAAAGCATATGTATTACAATTAATATCTTTATTTGATCAAGTTACCTTGGAAGCTATTCCTAGAACTATCAATCATGCAGCTGATGCTATGGCCGCAGTTGCATCTCTTTTACCCTTGGAGTTAGATGATGAATATGCTACCATAATTATTCATCGACTCTAGGAACTTGCTTCAACTAAATCATGCTTGGAACATTTGGACATGTTTCTAATCAACGAAACTATTCTTGAACTTTGGTACACTGACATCCTCAATTTTCTTCAAAATGGGACCTTCCTTGAAGGTTTTAATAGAAACCAACATCGGTTATTACATAGACAAGCAAGTCGCTTCGTAATAATTGGAAATACGTTGTATAGGAGATCTTTTGAAGGTATCCTATTGAGATGTTTGAATCTAGAAGAGTCTAGATCAGCTTTGAGTGAAGCCCACGATGGATATTGTGGGGGACACTTTAGTGGTAGCACCATTGATAAGAAGCTCCTTAGGATAGGATATTTTTGGCCTACCATGGAGAATGATACACATGATTATGTGTGCCATTGCGACAAGTGCTAGAAACACACTGAACTTTTCCATGCGCCTACACAAGAACTACAAGCTATTTCATCTCCTTGGCCCTTTTCAAAATGGGGCTTAGACATCATCAAAAAAATCAATCTTGTGTCATCTGATGGACACAAATTCATCATAACCGCCATCGAGTATTTTATGAAGTGGGTCGAAGCTATGCCCTTAGCTTCTTGCACTGGAACGCAAGTTTCCAAGTTTATTCTTAATCAAATTATTTGTAGGTTCAAAATTCTTGCAAATCTCATCTCGGATAATGGAACTTGTTTCAAAAACAAAGATGTAAAGAAACTATGTCAAAAATATAAAATTCAACATCTTTGGTCCACTCCCTATTATCCTCAGGGTAATGGCCAAGCAGAAGCATCTAATAAAACATTAATTAAAATCCTCAAGAGACTGGTCAATAAATTTGGCCATGATTAGCACATTCAATTATATCCTACTTTGTGGGCTTATCGAACTAGCATTCGTACTCCCACGGGCACTTCACCTTTTGTTTTGGTTTATGGTGCTAAAGTTGTTTTTCCCTTTGAACTAGAAGTTCCTTCTTTGGCTCTGCTACTTCAAGATACTGAAGTAGGAGATGAATATCGTGCTGGCAGATTTAGTCAGCTAGAACTCCTAGATGAGAAGTGCATTAATGCTTTGGAGCATCTTCGTGCCTACCAGAACAAGCTCAAACGAGCATATCTCAAGAAATTTCATAATTGATCCTTTGAGATGGGCGACCTCATCTTAAAAGAAAATCAAAAAAATACTAATGCAACTAAAGATCTTAAAGGTAAATTCAAGCCTAACTGGCTTGGGCCATATATTATCACTGCTAAATTTGGATCGGGAGCATACAAATTAGCTACCTTAGATGGTAAATATCTTAAATAACCTATGAACATTATGCATCTTAAGCGCTATTATGCATAAATCTGGTAATTTCATCACTGTATATATTATACATATTGTCTCATATTAGTAATTCATATAAAAATTTCAAAATTAGTAATATTATGTATTCTCTCAATTCATAAATTAAAATTAAAATATAAAAAAATCAAAATCCTCAAAAACATCTTTTATTTTGCACCTGTCAATTCTTGAAGTATTGCAATTATATTTTTAGTTATTTTTGATAAATTAGCATTTATATGTAATCCCTCACTTTCACACTCACATGAATAAATATCTTGATCTTATTTGGTATGATTATTAATCTCTCTTATATCGAAGTCCACAGTTGAATTAAATAAAGTTTTGAGCATAAAGAACTGATCTTGTTATTTACTTGAACCAAGTACACCTTTTCACATTAAAATGATTTCATTGCAAATTCAAAATGATTCTACACAATAGAAGTGGTCTCTTGAGCAAAAATTTTCCCCTACTATCCTATCATGCACATGGTCTAGAATCTTTGAGAATTGACAAAAGGACAAACTCACCTCTGCCCAGAATAAAAATCCCTTGCTCTACAGCCAATCCGAGAAAGTATCCCTAGTATAGGAAGAAAAATAAAAATAAAAATAAAATCAAGAAAAATCATGAGAAAAAGAGAAATTATTCAAAAGCATTATTTCAATATCATTTTGTACCATCTCAGCAATATTTCAGCATTATCTCAATGTCAAGCAAAAAAAAAAATACAAAAAAAAAATAGAAAAAGAAAAGAAAAGAAAAAGCAAAAAGCAATAAATCCCTCCCCCCCCCTTTGAAAGAAGGAAGTGTGAAGCTTGAATCCCTAGAATTCTCAATTATTCAAAAACTGTGAGGTAAACCCCATAATAGGTGATTTGTGCCCAACTTGCTTGACATTGGGTAACTCCTAGCGTGGTGATATGTTTGTCACATTAGCAACCTTATTTTATACAGACCTATGTCTTCTTATGGATCATCTAGCTCTTGATGACCCGACTTACATAGTAGTCTGGTATGGTTACATGCATATAAATCATGGTCAACAAACACTCATTTTGTTAATTCAAATTACTTGTATCAAATTATCTTGCTCAAAATCGGTAAATGAACATTACAATTGCACACACATTTGTGTTTGAGAGATTTTGTATCATTATGATAGATCAAGATCGGCAATGAACTCACGTATGCACATGGGGTTCCTTATAAATATAAATTTTATCTTTGAGATAATTTAAAATATTTATTCAAATATTCTGGAATAATTTGACTTTCTTACTTGAGAATATCTACTTAGCGTAAAATAAAATAAATACATTGACTCGCCCCGCTCTGTCCTCAACCATATGACTCGCCTAATGCGAGCCAAATCCTGTTTGTCCTCTACCCACCCTGGATGCTCTCTCCATGGTCTCCAGGCAATCCGATCTAGGGTGAGGTCATCCAACAACCTCCGAGACATCAGTAGATCTATCCGCCATTGTGACCCTCTTTGGAGCCACCAATATAAAACTCAGCGTCTCTCTTGATCAACTCCTGTCAGTGGAATCCCTATCGGCCTCTACACCACAAAGTGCTCCTAGCACCAAACTTGTAGAAGCAATGTCAGCACTAGACATCGACCCCTCTTGTATATGACCCCGTAAAGGATCCTATACAAGCAGCACAGTACAAATCTGCCCCAAGCAAACCTGTATTCGTGGTCTCTCATGTTATAGACCACATATGAAAGTAGCCATAGTAATCTGCATCTTCTCTGGTGGCATAGAAGAAGGCCATCCACCACCCCTACCAAAACTCGGGTCAACCGAGATGCCCTAGGCATCCGCCTCAAAGCCTCGATGTTCACTCTGCCCTTCTCCAGGATGAAGCTCGGGTTCTCACATAATCTCATCATAGCATGGCCCTAGTTAGCCGAAGGGGTCATGAATCGACCATGTATTGGGATCCTCAAGATCCTCCATACATCTTCTAGAGTGGGAGTCACCCCCCCTATCGGTAGCCAGAAGTAGGACGACTTTGAATACCATCTCTCTACTAGGGCTGTCAGTAGCCCCATGTCTATAGGAATTTTTGGCATCTCTTCCACATGTTGTAGTCCTACCTCTACCAATCTATCTCGCTCGGCCTGATCGAGCATGGCCAAATCATCTCTTAGACCTCCGTATTTCCACTCCCGACTCTTTAGCAATCCCCTCTGCAAAATAAGCAATAAAAAATAAAAATCATTAGTACATAATCATTAAAAAAAATCAATTAAAATCAAATCATCCCATAAAAGTTGATATCGCCCATTATTGGACGATATCATACCAAATTTAGATTAAATCATCCTTAATAGGACAAAATCGTCTATGTTCTTCGATTTGGGGATCACCCCTTATTGGATGGGATCGCCCCTATTTCTCTGATTTTGTCCCTAGACGAAATATACAATATAGAGACGATTTCATCGAAAGACTAAAAATGGTCGTGACACCCAAAAACACTTAAAATTCAAGTCAAAAATCAAGTAAATCAAGTTAAAAACACAGTAAACTAGGTTTAGATCCTTACCCGCAACCCGCGTTGGATCTCTGTCGATCTGTGCATCGTTTCCACCATTTCGCCTATAGAGCTCTAAAATAGTCAAAGTGAACAGTAAAAATGAATTAGGGTTTTACCCTATTTTTCTTATTTTTATTCAAAATGACATTTTTTAATTTTTTATTTTCTACGCTTTTACCTCAAACATTCGATTTGGGTAAAAACTCGGAGGGGGCACCATAGCAAACAGTCGTACGATTTGACCTAGAATCGTCGTCTAAAAAATGGAATAAAATTTTTGCTTTCTCGTAAAGCATGAAGAACTCATCTTTAACGCATTTTTTTTAGAAAATTTGCTAAAGAGGGGGAAAAATATAGCACCCTAAAATTGGTGCAGTTAAACCATTAGTAAAAAGTAGAAATTTGAATTTTAACCCCAAAATCACCCATTAACCGCTTATCATCGTCGATCTGACGATATCGTATCAAATTAGATGAATTCATCTGGAATAGAACGTCCAGATGATTTCATCCCAAAACCAAATTTTTGCAATTAGCTTCTATTCCAATGACCTCTCCAACTTGGGCAGAAGTGTGTCTGTGCGGTTGGATATTCCCACATTGGGGATCTCCCAGATTAGGATGATCCCCAACCTCCTAACCTCCCCCTAATCCTATATAAACTAGGATTTTCCCAGTTTATCCCCCTGACTCCCTACCTGGCTACTTGGCTGATTATTTCCCTACAATTTTAGTTTTTGCTATGATCTCCCATCATTTGCACTTGTGTTTTCAAGTTTTGTTGCAAGATTTCACTGTGTTTCAGTCGGAGGTAGCTCGGATCGTCACAGGCGATTCAACTACAATTTTAGATGATCCTGTCAATATTTGCGATGATCTTATATGATTACAGATGATCTTGTCTGAAATTCAACTTGGGGGAAATCAGAGCCTTGAGTTTGCATTCTCTATCTCATTTTTCTTATTTATTGGTGCATTAGATTAATTTACTTCTATTTTACATCTTGGAGTTCACCTCATTTAGCATAATTGCATGATAAAATTCAAAATAAGTTTCCAAAATAGTGCATCTCATTTAATTTGATATCTGGATTTATCATTCAAACATCTATACTCTTATTTTTATCATTTTGCATCATTCTTGCAATTGTATTTTTGGTTTTTGGTGTTTGTTTTCTTGATTGTAGGTTTCTAAAAAATTCTCTTGATGAATTCATCAGGTCCCTAACGATATTGGGTGATCTCGGATGATCTCCTATGATTTGGTATGATTCTATACAATTACAGATGATCCTTTCATATCTAGGATGATCTAGACTTCTACAAGCTTTAGAATCTTCATCAGACATCAAAAATTAGGTGTATTCTTCTCCATTTTATATATTCTCTGTATTCAATCACATTAGAATTCATTTATGTCTGCTATCTTCATATAAATTAGAATCTTCATATAGAATAGCTTAGCTTCATTTTGGCCAACCTAGGAATTTGAATGATTGAACATAAAATGAACAAATCAAACCCATTCTCAACCTAGGCGTGGAAACTGCCACTCAAAGTTTCCTGGTGAACCCCACCATTCGTTGAAAATTCACCTTTATACCCATCCCTCGAGAGGCGTGACCTTCAAAGGGCCTCTCCATCTGAGGTATTGTTCCATCCTTTTCTCACCCCCCTTTTGGGTATGAATAATTTAGCCTAAAGGTAAGGGTGCAAAAAATTTGGGCGATACACACATCAACACCTCCTGGTGCACTCAAAATAGTCAATGCTTCTAAGGGACCATCAATGTCTAAACCTAAAGACAATCAGAAGCTAAAGGTGCCCTTAGTCAAGGAAGACAGGCCTAGGGAAGTGCCAACCATAGCCATTGCTGAGATGCCAAGTCCTATGGAGGAAGGAGATCTCCAAGATCAAGTCGAAGATGATGACTATCACCCCGCTTCACCAGTGTCATCTGTGGGATCATCCACATCGCATGCATCGATACACTTGGCAAGTATAGGGATAGGAGAATACCTTGTGCAGAACATTACATTCATGCCCATCATTGAGTCTGCACAAGACATGGGAAAACCAAAGGACTTGAGACCACCAGTGGGAACAGTGGTTCCACTTGGAATCCCTCCCAACCAAACCAACTTTGTCTATGCTGGATTAGACTGCGCCCATAAATATTTAGATATAGAAGAGGATAGTGATGAACTATTCACCATTAATATTCATTATCTCTATAACCTCGAGTTCGCTCTTAGCTACTTTGAATGCTTCCATTGGCATGGCTATGGTCTTGGTATATATGAGCAGGGGCATAGGTGGCCATATGAGCCACAATACCAGCTTCCCACTGATAGGTTTGGGTTAGGCTATTACATCAGAGGTCGAGATGACTCTCTAGCAGTAGCCTTGGATAGATTAAGCTTGGGGTTAGGAGAAGACATCGATTTCATCCCTTACCACCCCCCAAGTACCATATATCTGACCAAAAGTCAAGTGGCCATGGTGAACATACCACCACCAGAAACTTATCATCCGAACTCCTCAATCGAAGCCACCCCGATAGGTTACAACTCGTGGGATGAGGAGCAAGAAGAGAATGGATATGAGGCAAGTGATGATGAAGACACAAATTGGCTCGGCCTACCATGGGCCTCGCTATTTACATAGCTTTACCTAGTCTAGCCACAAAGAGAGTGGATACATATCGGATGACAGTGGCTATGAGTCAGAGGACTCAACAGAAAGAGCCTACCTAGGACCAAGGCATCGACCCCATACCTTGGGGCAAGAAACTAATGCAAATGGATTCTTCATAAGTGATGAAGAGTATGAAGATGAAATAGAGATGGCCTACTTGAGGCCAAGATACGTGCCCCATATCTTGGGGCCGCACACTAATGCCAATGGATTCTTCATAAGTGACGAAGAATATGAAGATGAAATAGAGATGGCCTACTTGGGGCCAAGACATGAGCCTCTTGTCTTGGGGCCACATACCAATGCTAATGGTTTCTGGATTAGTGATGATGACTTTGAGGATGAAACTAAAATGGCCTATCTTGGGCCTCACCACTTACGACAAGTCAACATGCTAGTAGAAAGAGAAGCGGCACTTCGTGCCATAGATCCTGGCTTGTGGTTTTTGGGAGACCTATTGACTTACGTGCCATTCACCGCATGGTCAATCCCCCTCCACCTACATTCAGAGAGCTCTTGGAGCCCAATGATCCTATTATCCACCCTACTCATGGGCCAGATCTAGAGATTCCCATTCCTCTAAAGCCTCATCATGAGTATGGAAGGGAAACCTCTAAGATAATATTTCACCCATGTGGTCCTGGAGATTTCATTCCATCCATCAACACAATCTCCATTGATTTGACCACTCCACTTCATAATCCAATAGATCCTGCTAAATCATTGTATCTTGATGTAGAGGCTATTGATTGGGATCATGTTGATTCGCCTATAGATCCTGAGGATCTTTTCCCTAATGAAGAGATGTTGCAACCATTTCATTTTGCACCAGGCTGTGCATATGACGTGTTCCATGCTAGTTTGGATCATGAGTCCGTAGGACCTATGAATCCCACCGATGACATTCATTTGATACCCACACCTCATCAACTGGAGGATGGGTCACATATGGCTATAGAAGTGACTTTCAAGGTGGACATCAGCGATGATCCTACTCAACCAAAGAAAGTCAAGTTCGGAGAAAGTCTATCTCCAGAGGAACAAGCCATCATAATCCCTCTCCTCAAGGAGAGGCCAAATATTTTTGCTTGGACTTACAAAGACATGCCTGGGATAGATCCAAAGTTAGTTGTTCACAACCTTTCATTGGATCCCATGAAGAAGCCAATCAAGCAAAATTTGAGGAAAATGCATCCAACCATCGCTTTGATGGTAAAGAACGAATTGCAAAAACTATTGGATGCAGTTTTCATAGTTCCTATCGACTACCCTGAGTGGGTATCGAACATGGTGCCCATGGGGAAACCCGACGGAAGAGTCCGTATTTGCATAGACTTTAGAGACTTGAATAGGGCAACTCCAAAGGATTCATTCCCATTGCCAAACATAGATGCTCTTGTGGATGCACCATAGGTCATGAGATGCTCTCCCTAATGGATGGTTTTTTTGGATACAATCAAATCTGGATTAAACCCGAAGACCAACATAAGACTACTTTCATTACTCCATGGGGAACATTTTGTTACAAAGTGATGTCATTTGGCCTCAAGAATGTTGGTGCCACATACCAGTGGGCCATGACATACATATTCCATGACTACATGCACAAGATCTTAGAAGATTACATGGATGACTTACTTGCCAAGTCTTTGTTGTGGCAAGAGCACGCTGAAGTCCTTAGAAAAGTCTTTAATCACCTCATTGAGCACAACGTAAGATTGAATCCTAAGAAGTGCGTGTTTGGCGTAACTTCTGGAAAGCTTTTGGGATTCATCATTTCTAAGAGAGGCATTGAAGTCGATCCTGCAAAGGTAAAGGCTATATTGGAAATGGCCACCCCTACCAACATTAGGGAGTTAAGAAGCCTACAAGGCAAGATAGCATCCATCAAGAGATTCATTGCGCAATTATCAGATAAATGTCGACCCATGAATCGGTTTCTACGTAAAGAGGTTCCTTTTCATTGGGATGAAGAGTGCCATCAAGCCTTTGCAGAGATCAAAACTTACCTGGCAACGCCACCAGTATTGGCTCCACCAAGGCTAGACATACCATTTTTACTATACATATCGGCTACTGATTTTGCTTTGGGCACCATGTTAGCCCAAAAGAATGCACAAGATAAAGAGCAAGTCGTATATTACATTAGTCGCACCTTGGTGAGTTATGAGCTAGGGTATGCATATGTCAAAAAGTTGTGTTTAGTAGTGGTCTTTGCAACTCAAAATTTGTGACACTACATGTTGAGCCATACGACCTACGTTATATCAAAACAAAATCCTTTTCAATACATGATGAACAAGACTTATCACAATACACGTACCACAAAGTGGATCATGCTATTGACAGAATTTGATCTAGAGTTCATAAGCCAAAAGTCCATCAAGGGACAAGTCATAGCTGATCAATTAGCAGAGGTGCCTCTTCAGGATAGCAAGCCTCTCACCATAGAATTGCCTGACGATGTAGTCTTTGCATTATCAGATCCACCAAAACTCAAAGAACCTAAGAAAGAAAGAGACATGTCATTGTTCTTTGATGGTTCAAAGTGTGAACAAGGGGGTGGAGCAAGGATTATCTTTATCACACCGTAGGGCGCTCCATTACCCTTATCATTCAAACTAGACTTCCCTTGCACAAACAATAACATAGAGTATGAGGCTTTGATCTTGGGACTCCAAACAGCCGTAGCAATGGGTATTAAAATATTGAATATCTTTGGTGACTCCTTGCTCATAGTAAACCAAGTCAAAGGACTATTCCAATGCAGGTGCCCACTCCTGAAATCTTACAAAGAACTTGTTGACACTTACCTAGCCCGACTAGAATGGTATGACATCGAGGCAATCCCTCGTATGTCAAATAGATTTGTAGACACTATGGCCTCTTTGGGATCCTTAATCCCTCAGAATCCATCTACTGATTTTACAACCATTCATGTGAAAGTGCTTTCGCACTCAACAATACAACGTGAGGCTTTAGACAATCAAGAATCAGTCAACATGATCAACATTGAACCAAATCAGGATTGGTCCTTCATAGCTAGAGATTTCTTGTGAATGACACCTTGGGGGTCCTTGATCTCCCAAGGCCCTATGGAGTGTGGCACAACCATACACCATAGAGTTATTCCTCAATATGTATTCACCAGTTCGAGAATGCAGGAGGAGCAGGTCATATTTTCTATAGAGGTTATGGCTTATCAGGATTGGCTTTCCCAACTACGAGATTTCCTGAAGCTTGGAATGGTACCTCAAGGTCTATCGCATACTGAGAGAAGAACATTTAAATAGAAGGCAACAAGATACATCTTTCTAGGAGAAATCCTTTATAGATGAGGATATGATGGAATGCTCCTCCATTGTCTTGAGACCTAGGAAGCATCTTGGGCAATTTCACAAGCTCATGATGGTACATGTGGAGGTCATTTCAATGGCATGGCCATCATTAAGCGCATCTTGAGAATGGGTTACTATTGGCCCACCATGGAAAAATACTATTGTGAGTATGTCAAGAAATGCATTAAGTGCCAACATCATGCAAACCTCACGCACTTGCCATCACAAGCCTTGCAACCCATCCAGGCAACATGGCCCTTCTCGCAATGGGGACTAGACTTAATTGGGAAGATCTCTCACCCTATCCTCAAGCTGACACACGTTCATCATAATGGCCACTGAGTACTTCACTAAATGGGTTGAAGTGATCCCCTTAACATCGACAACTGGACCAAGGATTGTGGAGTTTATACTTCACAATATCATAAGTCATTTTGGGGTCCCTTCAAAGATAATATCGGATAATGGGCCATCTTTCAAGAACAAAAATGTGCATGCTTTGATGAGAAAATACCATATACAACATAGTTTTTCAATACCTTATTATCCACAAGCAAATGGGCAAGCAGAAGCCTCAAACAAAACAATAGTCTCCATCTTGAGAAAGACGGTGAGAGATAATCATAAGGATTGGCACATGCAATTACCTCTGGCATTATGGGCATACAGGACTAGTGTACGGATGCCCACTAGGGCAACACCATTTTCACTTGTATATGGCGCTGAGGCCATCATGCCCCTAGAGTTGGAAATTCCAACTCTACGCATAGCATTAAAGGACTTCATAGATGATGACACCATGCGGCAAGGCCGCCTTGATCAATTGACGCTTCTTGATGAACGTCGAGTCAATGCTTTGGAGCATCTTCACGTTTATCAAGATCACCTTGCGTGAGCTTACAATAGTAAAGTCCACTTAAGAGATTTCAAAGTTGGGGATCTTGTGCTCAAAGAAAACCAACATAATTCAAATCTATCACCGCACCTGCGAGACAAATTTACGATAAATTGGATAGGCCCTTACATGATTTTAGAAAGGGTTGGGCCTGGAGCATATCACCTTATATCATTGGATGGTGTTGAAGAGCCCGAACCTCTCAATATTATTCACTTGAAGGCATTCCATACATAACATTACAAAAACATTCAAATATGTCATAAAATTACAAAAACATTCAAATATGTCATAAAATTACAAAAACATTCAAATATCTCAAAATACAAAAAAACAAATATTCATAAAACACAAAAAAATTCAAATATATCATAAAACAAAAAAATCAAAATCAAAACCAAAAAAAAACAAAATCAAACCAAAACCATCAAAAATCAAAATTCAAAATCAATCAAAAATGCTCCAAGGGTATTCAAATCCGCTTGGTCAAATTCAATCAAAATGCTCCAAGGGTATTCAAATCCGCTTGGTCAAATTCAATCAAAAATGCTCCAAGGGTATTCAAAACCGCTTGGTCAAATTCAATCAAAATGCTCCAAGGGTATTCAAACCGCTTGGTCAAATTCAATCAAAATGCTCCAAGGGTATTCAAATCCGCTTGGTCAAATTCAATAAAAAATGCTCCAAGGGTATTTTCATACTACTTGGTCAAAAATTAAAAGCCCCAAAGGCACATAAGCCCTTTGGTCAAAAATAAGCAAAAACACAAAAACAGTCAAAAAGTCAAAAATACAAAAACATTTGCACCTTACATTTGCATCCACATAATTGCATTGCATTACACATTCATAATCCATTACACTTGCATATATCATGATCACAATCTTACAAGTGATGCCACAGTTTGTATCATAACCACTCAAAATCCACCTACATCCATTCATACATAATGTGTAATTGTATTTTTCAACACAACCAATTAATGTTGCTATACAAAATATACTAGGGTTTTCTGGTTATTCAACCATACCTAGTGATCTTATCAACTTTTGTGGGAACATCTTGGTTAGTAGAAAGTAAGGTCTAGTGGTGACAAAGCTTAGTATACTTCAGGATCCTATCACTAATTACAAACACTAAATTCTAGTTGGTACAAGGGAAAGATGAAATTTGTAAAGTGGTTAGGTTACCTAAAGTGAAAAGGGTCTTCCTTGCTTATCCCCCTATGCGATCGGTTCAAAAGTGCTGAGAATTGACAAAAGGACAAGCTCCACCCTACCCAAAATCCCTTGCTTAAATCAAAACAAGCAAAAATCCCTAGTCAAAGCAAAATTCAAATATTATCAAAATCCTCAAAAGTCATAAATCAACATCTCACAAGTCATAGTTCAAAGTATCAAAAAGTAAAATCAAAATAAATAGTGATTATCATCACTACAAGAATCCCTTGCTCAAAAGAAAAAAAAAATCAATCAAAATAAACAATGATTTTCATCACTAAACATGAGCAAGTATCCCAAATCAAAAGGAAGAAAATAAGGGAATGGAGCTTGAATCCCTAGAATTCTCAGCATAATACAAAATTAGAAGGTGATCCCCATTACAGGTTTGGTGTAAAAACCAACCTGGCAATGGTGATATCCTTACGCATGACGATATGTCTATCACAATAGCATTTTGCATTTGTATAGACCAATGTTTGAATGTGGATGAGCTAGCTTAGGTAACCCAATACTGCCTAGTGGTATAGTCCAACTAAGTCCAACATAAGAATGAGATGAACACTTGAGGATCCCTGATCTTAGCAATGGGCTGAAAGAATCCCGCTTGACATCGGAGGAAATATTTGAGTTCTATCTAAATATATTCATTTGCACACATAGGGATAATGAGTATCTAGGTCCATGATGAAAACCTTACTTTTCAAAAGCCTTGATTGGTCAATACGCAGTTGTTGATAGGGTAACTAGAGTGGTTGAATCTCAAGAAAACCTCAAAGAAAAAAAAATTCTTATATAGCAACAAATCATATCATCAATCATACCATCCATTTTATTTATAAGATTCTATAAATTAGGGGGTATCAACAGAGTAGGATAGATACCACATATATATTAGAAATAATATATAGATGGCCACTGACTACTTATGTATCTTTTAATTTACAGAAACTTATCAAGAAAATACACACATCTCACATCTCACATATGAATACTTAATCAATTTTTATCACAAGAATGATTATTTAAATTCATGGTTATTTTTTTACTTTCTATGGTATTGCTTGTTAGATTGTTAAGCTCATATCATATGCATTCCTTATGTTTTAAGTGATTAAAGCATACAGGTTCATTTATAAATATATTTGCATTTACCATATCATGACATAAAGTTAGATGCATACATTTAAACCAAAATTAAACATGCATTTAACAATAAACATTGCATTCATAAATATATCATAACTCATCAATCATCCATCATTACATCATAAAGCACATCATAAAGCATATAGGCAATATCCATATGCATACAATCATAAATCCATCATTAGATCAACTCATAATACATCACATCATATCATATAATCATCTACATAAACATCCATCTAAAAACATCCACATCATCATAAATATCATCTATCATCTAACATATACATCAATTCATCATAATATCATCATCACATCGCATCATAAAACAAAATAACAACAAAAACATGAGCAATAAACGATACACATAATGAGTCATAATGCAAAGATATCATATAAATATGTGTATCAAGTCCATAGAGTGTACAAAAATGCCCATGGGCTACAGTCATATAGGTCAAGCCAACCTCAAAAATAAATCAAAGAGCATCATCAATCAAATACAGGGCCTAAGCCCCCAATCACCTCCCTAGTTCCACCTCCCCTATGGTGGTATCACGAGTCGAGTGGTGTGAACCTACTGGCCTCTCTGTCTGAGTCTGGGTCCTCTAGCTGGAATGGGTGGAAGACCACCTTGAGGTAGAATGTCCACTAACCTATGAACCACCTACACCTGGTGCCTCCTTAGGAACAATCCCATGCCTCCTAAGCTGCATCTAGAGAGAGGATATATGGGCAACATGACCAGAGATCTTCCCCTCATACTCATCTAACAGTGATCATAGGTGTAGAATCTCTACCCCTATATCTATCCCTGTAGCACCCCGTGGTGTAGGAGGAATAACAAACTGCATCCTAGCATCACCACCCCCAATAGTAGCCCATAGAGCCTATATCTGTGTTATCAGCTGCTCTATAGTGGCATCCCACTACTAGACCTAGATCTTGGTCGACTGAAGCTCAACCTCAACCTCATGCAACTATGCTCTCAGAGGAGAATCTCTCTCCTCGAGATCTAGCTCCTCCTCCTCCTTAGGAGCATCCTACTCCTCCACTACCACCTGCTCTAGTAGTTGGACCCATACCTCGGTCCTGGCTTGGACTTTATACCCTATTGGATCTACACCATCATCCTCATGACCCTAAGCTGCCATCACCATGCCACATTCGATCCCCCCACCACTGAGTAAATGCCTCTGTAACTCCCCTACAACTCTTGGGTCAACTATTGGGGCATCCTCCTCATATGAGAGCTCTGTAATCTGCCATAGGGGAAGATCCTTCTCTGCCATGATGCACCTATACAAAAATGGAACAAGAGGCACATCCTGCTATAACCCGTACTGATAGAGAACCCGAGAGTAGAAGAAATACTCCTAGATGCCAACCTTATGGCCAATGAGCCACCGCTCACGTCACATCCTAGTAGTAAAATTGGTTGGATCATCCCATGCCAAGCACTCATAATATGGGTGCCACATAACATCCCCAACCTACAACCCAATGAAAGTAGTAATATAATGGGAAAGCTCCCCTGCATGAGGATGGCTCTTGCACTACTCATGCTCTTGAGCCCATCTAGAAGCATAGCACTACATCCGCTCCTCCACAACTATGATCTTGGTAGAAAGCCCTCTAGGATGATCTACCTTGATGTGCTCCCATCCCCAAACCTGTAGAAGCAAGCTGTAAGCAATACCAATGTGACCTCACCGATGGATGTGGTACAACTCATCATAGCACTGAGCCAACAAAGACCTACCCCATGCATAGATGATAGGCTCCTCACTATCCAACAAGTCCTGAACCATCGCAAGGAGGTTCCATGGGAACCTCAAGTGTGAGCAATCTGGGATCAATATGTTGTTGATAACCATCAGCAACACTGCATGCCTCTCAGAAAAGACCTTCTCCTCATACCACTATGAGATATATACTCCTCCAGACTTGGTGTCCTTGAAGGCCTCCGTAGAGCACCCTCTGAACACCCGAGTAAAAATAACATCTCGATCATTAGTGGTTACCAAGGAGACAATGGCCACTCCATCAAAGGGGATCCGAAAGATCCTATACACATCCTCCGATGTGATGGTCATCTCGTCGGTATGGAGGTGGAAGGTATTGGTCCGAGGGTCCCACCGATGGACCAAAGTCATAAGGTAGGCCTGATCTGACATGATATTAGGTAGTCTAGTAACATACTATAGCCCATGAGCTTTGAGCCATGCCCAGTCTATGTCATCCAAGAGGGGCAAAAGTGTATTCATGAGCTTCGGGTCCCGAGCCCGAGCAGTAAGAATCTAAGCAAAAAGAGAAGAAAACAAAGCATAACTACAATGCATCTAAGGCATAAATCATAATAAAACATGAAAATGATGCAAATAATGATAGGCTATTCTAAGTCTAGGCAAAAGAGCAGAATTGCACCTAATCAAAGCAAGTCAAAATTTCAAAAAAATCATTAAGTCAATCCATAAAATGCAAGAAAAATAAAAAAATTCACTAAGTGTTCTTGGCCTTGTCGCCTACAATGGCCAAAAATCGATCATTGAAGCTGAGAGTGGCCAAGCCCCAATGGTCAGATTTTTGATCGTTGGGATTCAAATCGGTCGCTGCCAATGACAGCGACCAAGTTGTAGGCCATTTTGGCCGCTTTGATCGATAGCGGCCAATAGGCAACATGGTAGACGCGTAGGCCCTAGGCCAAAAAATACCAAAAAAATAACAAAAATAAAAAATGGGGACAAGCCCACCACATTAAATCCTAAACTAAGCCTAGCTACGAGTTTAATTCATTACCAACAAGCTTAATGAGGTTCATTTACCGATTACTTAATGTGGTTCAATTTTACCCAAAAAGAAACAAGCAAGGTTAAGGTTTGAGAGAGTACTCGAGAAGCTCTGGCTCCTCCACTCGAAGAGGCTTTGCCCCATGCAGCCATGATCTTCCAAGTCATAGAAACACTCCAAGTTGCAAAAGTCACTTTCACCTCAGAGCTCAAGAAAGCAAACTGACAATTGGCAAAGTGAAAAGACAAAAACCCTAGGTTACCTTTTATATTGCCTTGGTCGCTGCTGACATCAGCGACCCACATCTCTTGGCCGCTCAAGACGAGAGCGGCCATGATCAGGAATTTGGGGGTCGTTGGACCTGACAATGGCCAAGATCCTAGGGAAAAATAAGCAGATTCCCTCCATGAGAAGTAACAAAAAAACATTCAAATAAGCACATTTTGATGACTCACAATCATCATGATGATCAAAATAACATAAAAATTCATAAAAACACAATCTCAAGCAAGCCTCATATCTAGTTACTTACTCTATCAACTCGATGGTTGCAACGATTCACACTCCATGCAATTCGATGAGATGAGTAAATTACCATAAGGTTACTTGGGGCAAAAACATTCATTTTGGAATCATGATGTATCACTTCAAACACGAAGAAGACCAAGATGGTCGGACTACTCCATGGGTATGATAGGATCATCCTAATTCCCTTATGACATCAAAAACACTGAGCTAAGTGATACAATATAAGCATAAATAGAATCACTCATCCTAACTCCCTAAGAAGGCTATTAATAGTCGGACCGCTTCCTGGGATAGGGATGAATGATTATCATAAACAATTAAAATCACACTTGGATGTGGGTTTGCCCATTAAAATAACAAATGCTAGAAAGGAACCAAATTAATCATATTGGTCAAGTGACTTGTCACTTTATTCATTGTCATTTCTTCACCAATTCATTGTGTGAGGAGGTAGTTCAAATATTCAAAATAATCATAATCAAAATCAACAAAAGATCACTCGATCATATCAAAATTGTGTTCATCCTATGAATCATTGCATACAACAATTACATAACATCTCCCTTGTTTTTTGGGAACATAAGCAAACATAACATCTTCAATTTGTAGCTATCCTTTCGATCGGAACTATTGTAGCAGCTGAAGCTACCCGATTGAGTTTGAGGAATGAGTGCAATTGAACATGCATAAGCCACTTGGCTAAGTTAAGTCCTTCAAACATTGAAGCAATGATTCAAAGGATGTGCGCCATCTTGCATGATTGGGCCATCCAGCATTGATCAGACCATTGATCATCATACACCCTACAAATAGATCAGTCTACGTTTTTGCTCAGCATTGTGTTTTCCACACAGCGCATCACAAAAAGGGGCATCTATAGACACCTAAAACATGTCATGTTTAGGGGAACTACTCACATAGGCACATTCATAAGATCATATGACATAACCTTGGGCCTTCCAAGCATCAAAAGTGATTCTCACCACTCATCTAAGGTAATTTTAAGCCCATCCAAGCTTAGCCGTTCAAGACCAGAGCAAGTCATATCTTAGCCGCTCAAGCTCATAGTGGCCAGACCTTAGCCACTGTAGACGACAACGACCAAATCTTAGTCACTACAGATGACAATGGCTAAGTCATAAAAAGCAATTTTGCCAACAAATAGGCCTAATCAGAGGTGGAAGTGGCAGTCTGCATGCAATAAAGGTGAGCGGGAGTAACTTTGCATTCCCCTTCATGACCAATCCACATGGGAGACTTGAGTCTAAATTTAGACTTCAATTAACTAGTCTTTAAACATAGAAAAGACAAAAATCTTCTCATGCTAACATTCACTACGCATGAGGGATTCAATCCTAGGGTTTTGAACATAGACCTAGGGTTTCACACACTTTAAAAGGTGCAAGCCTAGAGAGCACCAAAGAGATCAATAATCATCGAAGATAGAGAAGATCATGAATCAAATAGAATAGGTCATTGAGGAGAGCTTTCAAGACTTGGAGAGCTTCCCTTGGAGATCATCTTTACGACGAAGCCCTGACAAATTGGAGAGCATATTGGAGCACCTTTGAGGAGCAACAAAGTGCTACCATTTGAGGGTTTTACCACATACAAGATATTCAACACATTGAGCAAAGTGACCATCATTTCAACATCGGATACAAGATTTGATCCATAGCTTTGGGGCAAAGAAGACAAGATTCGCTTTAGCGGCCGTTGTCTTGGACAGTGGCCCGTAGGCCTAGCTTAGGGTTTTTAGACATTAGCTTTATTACTTTGATGTCTTCATATTTGCATATCATTAGCATAGAATCATTTCATTCATTCACATTCATATTATTAGCATCATTTGCACTTACTTTCATTTACATATATATATTCATTACTAACAACCTCATCCAAGGAGGCAATCTCGGACATCTAAGTGTGTGTTGTTGTTTCATTGCTTACAGGGCCACAGGTTCATCGGACAAATCTACAACATATGAGAGCAAGAGGATCCCTCTAGGAAATAGACCTGGAGAAGGAGGCATTTGTAAGCCCTCATACATTTCCATGTGCAGAATCGAGAAGCCCTTTAAAAGCGCACCACCCCTTTGCAAAGGGGGACATCTCACTCACTTGTAATTCATTGTATCAAAATGGGTATCCCTAAGAGGGATCGACATGTAACCAGGTTTTAAATACAAATAAAAGGATCTATCTTTGTTACTTCCATGTTATATGCTTTTCATGGTCTTTTCATTTCATTTTGGGTATAATATTGCAAGTAAAGAGCTAGGGTTAGAAGCAGTGTGTATGCCCCGAGGTCACTACAATTGCTATGGAAAACTATGGCAATATATGCATGACTATGCATGACTACGCATGACTAAAATAGCCTACTATATCCTAGGGATGTCTATAATTACCTATGGATATGTAGAGATAGCAATGTGTGACTTTTGGGTGTCTACATTTTTATCCTTTTTGTACTATAATGTGTTGAACATAGTTTAATACAAAAATATGAAGGGTTTGTATAGGAGGAAAAGAGATAGAAGGGGAATGAAATCCAATCAAAGGTATGTAGTCGCTCGAAGCATGACCATACAACATTAACTGGATGTCCAAGGGAAAGAAGATAGGAAGGAAAGAATAAGAAGGGGAAAGAAATAAAAATAATTTCGGTGAATGGAAATGGATGATTGTGAATGCAATGTTGTAATTTTGCTGAGTCCGTATGATATTTTCAATGCCATACCAGTTGCTTGAGAATGACAACTTTTGACTGATTTTATTTTGTTACCAGATCAGCGTGGTCCAAAAGAATGAATAGGAAAAAATCCTATCTAAATCTTTGCTATTGATTGATTGATACAGCAAGAAATCAGCAAACAAGGTGAATGAAGGTGAATGAAATGTGGTGATTTGATGATGCAGTGATTGATAAGATACCAATGCATGATGAAATTGATTGAAAATTAAAATAGAGGATAGTTTGAGAGAGTTTTTAGGTTGCCTAATTTCGTAGGGTTTTGGGAGCATTTTGACTGATTTTGGAGGTAATTACGTGAATTCACCACCCGAGGGGTAATTTTGATCTAAATCAGCACCCGAGGGGTGAATTGGATCTGAATTCACCACTTAGGGGGTGAATGCAGATTTGAAGCCTATTTAAATAAAAATTTAAATTTAATTGGTTCATTTTGATGATTAGAGAAGTTGGAAAGTGATTTGGAATTGCATTTGATGATGCGAGGAGAGCGCGGTTGGTGACTTTGAGGGATAAGATGATGAGGAGATGCAGCACAGCTAGCAACAGGTGTAGGGATCCACTGATAAGTGTCCTTTATATTTATTTTGAATTTGTTTTGTTTTTCTAGAGAAACGTGAATGAATGAGGGAGATTTTCATCTCATTTTAAAAAAAATATGTGAATTTTAATTGAAATGGGAACACAAAGTGTTAAACATGCCAAATGGGTACCCAAAAACATGATTTGTTTCTAGGTTTGACTTTTTTTGACATCAATTTGACTGGGTAATGGATAGAGTAGGTGTAAAGTTTGACCATCCATTTTTGGAGAAATGGGGTACTATTTTTGTTTTGTTATTATATTTTATCCATAAAAGTAGGAAATGGGTATCAAGTTGTGCGACTGTTATTTTTTCTACCTTCATTTGGCATGCTTTCTGAATGTGTTTTTTTTGGGTGTAAAGTAGTAAATTTTGACTATTAAATTTGCCACCTTAGAGATGGTATTTTTTTAAAACCGATGATACTTCACCATAAAATGGAAATGGGTATCCAAAAAAGTCATTGTTTTTGTAAATGTTTGCATTTGGCATGTGTTTAATTTTCGTGCCAAGGTGTAGGTAATGTTAAATTTGAAATTAGTTGTTAGGAGCCCAATTTGTACTATTTTCAACATCCGTTTGAACTTTCACCATGAAATAGCAAAATGGGTACTAAAAAATGTGACTATTTTTGTATTTTGTCATATGGCTTGCATCGTACGTGATGATACCTCGTAATGTGTGTCAAATTAATATGATTAATTTATATGTAAAATTTGTGTGATTTTTGAATTTTGAATGGATTGCATCACTATATGGATGGCTAATTCATGTTTTATTGTTTGTGATTTAAACAAGTGAAGATGCTTAAGCCTCGCCATCATGTGCGTAAGATGAAGGACTTTGATAATCTGATGAAAAATAAGGTTGATGAGGTATGGTTAGATGTAGTTTGTATGAAAGGGGTGTGGCAATGTAAGAGTATCCATGCAAATAGAGCTTACATATCCACACTATGTGAGTGGTGGGATGCGTAATGCAATACTTTTTACTTCCCTACAGGTGAGATGACCATCACCATAGAGGATGTGTATAAGATATACAAGTTACCAATCGAGGGTGTTCCAGTTAGGGCAGCACCAGATAATGCTAATACAGCTATGTTGGAGTGCTTCTTTGGTGATAGGTGGGAGGAGATAGATGTGGGGAAGATTTATTATGAGTATTTGTGGCTTCATGAGAAGATATCTAAGTGTCATTGCACAACGATGATGATGATATCTACTTACGCACTGCCTAATACTTTCGAGGTATTGTTTACCTGGAACATGCTAGATGTTGTGAGTGACATGGTGGAGAAAAATGTTGTCTTTGCATGGGCACCCACATTGTTGGTGTGGGTGTATAGGGACTTGCATGATGTAGTTCATGCTAGGAGGACAGGATTGAGTTGGACTCCTTTACTTCGGGTGTGGGCATGAGAGCATATATCCATTGAGAGATGCATTTTTGCCTTGTATGATGCATGTTGAGGGCAAGGAGAATTTACCCTATGCTCTGAGGTGGAGGATATATGAGGAGAAGGGTGTGAAGAGACATTTTGAGGTAAATCCTCTATGTTGGAGGGCCAAGTTTGGGTATTTGACATATAATAGTATTATATGGAGGCCATGGTTAGGTAGAGTGACATAGGAGCAGGATGGTGAGCAGCTGAGATCTATCCGTTAGGGGTGGTGGTTAGTTGGTCATTACACTCGAAAAGCTGAGTTATTCTAGTTTAGTCGAGTGAAGTGATAGTTTGGGTTACAGCAAGATGTTCCAGATGCATTGGTTATCTATTTTATGTGATGAGGCAATAGGGGAGCTCGACCTATGGTTTTTCCTTAGGTTTGTGAGAGTGATCTGCCTATGGTTATCCCTAATGTGGATAACATTGGTATAACACCAAAGTTTGATGCCTAGTGGGTGATGCAGTAGTTGAATCTTGGTAGAGATGTGATTGATTTAAGGATACCACCGATAGAGAGGAGAGCGAGTTGAGGTACTCGAGCTAGGTCAGAGAAGATATCCAACAGTGAGAGGGAGGTGCCTCTACGGTAGTCTAGGAGATGTGTAGGTGGTGTTTCAAGTTCATAGGTGATGAGATTCAAAGAGGTTCCAATGATTTTTGAGGTAGATCCTATGGAGGGATGGATGGTCATGGGACAAGTTGCCTGTGCAACGATAAATATGGGAGGATACGTTGTGATGGGTGATATGGGTGGCAGTTTTGTGATGGATTATGCGGATGACATCATTGATATTGGTGTTTTTGTGGGTATGGAGGAGATTCCCTTTGTGGTACAAGAGATATAGGATGTGGAGGATGAGGCTCGAGGGCTACGGGATAAGATTTGGTAGTTGGAGACTGAGCTTAACCAAGATGAGGAGAGGTACAAGGTAGAGGTGTAGAAGTTGAGGGCTGAGATGATTAGCTAGTAGTAGGCACAGGAGGAGGCTTCCCAAGCTATTGAGCGATTTTTTGGTCTATTGGTTGTAGATTCTATGAAGAGGTCATTGTGTGAGTCTTGTATGATAGTGCATGGGATCGCACTTCCTAATTATAGTCGAGTGGTATCCCAAGATGTATCGATATCACGAGTGTGGGCACCTTCTTATCATATCCAATGTAGTGCTGCTTCAGTGGGGCAAATGGGTGATAGGATTGAGGTGCGATATCAGCCTGCCATGGTTCCAATTCTAGAGGTCATGGCAGATTCAAGCAAAGCTATAGAGATGTGGGTGAGCCATGAGGGATATGGGAAGACTCCTGGTGGTAGTTAGGATTACTATTGATTATATCCTATGGGAATTTTGATGATAGATTATGGGCATGGTCCCAGTTTGTATCCTACGGGTATTTTGATCTATGATATATATATATATATATGTGTGTGTGTGTGTGTTTGTGTGTGTGTACCTTTGTTAGTTTTTATTGTTATATACATGTGTTGTGATTATGATTTGACTATGTTTTCTTTGTGTGTACATAGATAGTAGAACATAATTTGTAAATGTATATAATGAATGAGTGTAGAAATGTGGTAGGGTGTGGATCTATGATTATGATGTAGTATGGATACACTGTAGAATAATATGCATGATTTGATTTTGAATGCAATGTGATGTGATGTAATGTGAGATGTAATTTGTAGTGAATGCATGTAGGATGGATGCAATGATATGATGTAAAATGTGATGCATGTAAGGGGATGCACAAATGTAATGTTTACTAACTGTATGTGACATAGATGCATGGATGCATGTATGAGTGGAACAAAATGTGCAAAGGAAGTACTTGTATCATGGCATGTACCTATGTGGATGCTATTCATTCCATTATCTTAGGGTATAGAATGGTGTAAGGCACATGTAATGGCTTTGACCAACATAGTTGTGACAATAAAATCTTAGACCCAGAGCTATACAAGCATTTGTAACAAGTTATAATCCACCTAACTGGTTCAAAGTCTGTCATATACCTATGTGTGTTGAGGAGTGAGGTTCATTTATCCATTTTGAGGGAAGTAGTATTAACCCATTGTAGACATGACCAAACTAGCTAGCTCATCCATAAGCAAGTAGTGATCTATACAAAAGCAAGATTCTAATGTTATAGATATGTTACCACTTGTAAGACTATTCCACTGGTAGGCAGGCTCTTGGATCATACCATGGTGTTATATTAAACATAAGGACCAAAGTCAATGAAACATAACACTGGTGATATCAGGAGGCATTTCCTTTTTTTTTTCTGCCCCTCATCTAGTGTTTCCTATTTTTGTGGTACTCTTTTCTTTTCTTTTATCTCTTTTTTTCTCCTTTTTTTTGTTTGGTGCTCTTTTATTTTCTTTTGGTGCTCTTTTGTATGGGCATTGAATTTTTTTCTACCTAATCTTCTTATTTTTGCTTATGCTTGATCCCTTTTTTTATCCCCAATACCATGCAAGCGATAGGGTGAGCATGGGATACCATTTTCTAGATGGTGATATCTACTCCAAATATCTTCTTCCCTATACTCAAATTTATTTAAAGTGTAACCTGTTGTGAGTGGTCCATGAGAGAAGTTGAACCAATTTGAAAGAACTACGAGAAGTGTGCAAGAACCTATCAGCTAGAGGTGACACTTGATTGACTGAACTAAGACATGGTCAAAGCTATACAAAATGCCTATGTACATTCTAATCCTAAAAAGGGGGTATGGACATCCAAGTGGTGATTCTAACAAGTGCGTTTGTTATTCCTATCAAGGCGTATTTTTTTTTTTGTTTTATTTTTTGTTTATTTTTTTGAGAAAGAATATACAAACATGGAATGAAGTTTTGCTGAAAAACGTGTCTATATGTAGTGGATGTAATGTAAAAATGCAAGTGGGGAATGCAATATCTACAAGAGGACATTCATGATGTTTTAGAAGGAGAATTTTGGAAGGTTTATGTACAACTTAATAGTATTTTTTAATGATAGCAAAAGCGATATGGTATGATAAAGGCTGTCCCAACGTGTAGGGTGTGTAGAAACTGTCATCTGTGGTGCTACATGCAGTAATGGCAAAAAAGGTAGAGGAATACAATGATAGAATATATAGCTGGAAGAAGATAGAAGATATATACTTTGATAACCAACAATAGCAAGGGGATTACCAAAGTTGAGGAATGGTATAAGAAATGGGTTAGATCAATGTAGGTATTTATCCACTCAAAGTGTGACCATACAACTACACGAAGAGGTGAGAAGTAGAGGAAGAAGTAAGGGAGATGATAGAAGAAAACCTACTGATGGGCAAAATGGCACAATTCAATATGCGCATGAGAGGGTGAAGTAATGGTGGGGTATGGATAATTGGCCCTGTTATGAATGAAATGGGAAGGCAGTATCATGGATTCCTGGGATAGTCAGGTTTATGAAATGCTATAGCATGGAGGACTAAATAATTGGGTGGCTCAAGGGGCTAGCTTAGGTGATGTTGGATGAGTATCATGTAGCATGTTGTGGACCAGGGTTTCCAATGATCTGTACTCTTCAATATCATGGCCTAGTTTGCGGTGGTAGATGCAATATTCACTCTCATGGTAGTTGCATGGTTTAGGGTGTGTTGGATCTATATGTCGGGTCTCTAGGAGAGCTAGGAGGCCTTGGTGCATCATGTGGTAAAACATCTCGAATAGCATGGTAGGCAAAAATTTCATAGCATAGGTATAGTACTCTCTCTAGGGTGAGGGGGTATGAGGTGAAGTAAAGTTTGATGAGGGAGGCATGGGTCGGGAGGCGGATGTAGGTCGAACCCTGGGGTGAGGAATGGATTTGTGAGGTGGCAATGAGGTATGTGGTATTGCAGGTCAACGAGTAGGAATCTGGCACTGACTGATGTGTTGAAGTTCCTAGTTAGGTGATAATGGAACTAGTGAAAGTGGTGAATAAGCCTCTAGTGTGAAAGGGGTATCACAATGTGTAGGGATGGATGGATGGGGTCATGATGATGAGGCATCAGGGTGAAATTATCTAGGAGGTTGTGAAGTTCTATGAAGTGGTAAACCTTAGAATTGTGAATATGGGGCCTACAAGATGGGTGGCATGGGATATGGTCCTAGACAATGGTAGATTTGTGAAGGTGGGATGCGGGAGGAAGTGACTTGCATTTCACGAGTAGCATGGGCCTGTAAGGCTTGGGCATATATGGATTCCCCACTTGAGAGTGGAGGTGGTAGGCCTAGAGGGAGGGCTTATTGAGGAGTGTATCCTCTATTTGATGGATGATAGGTGCCACTAGGGTGATGTGGAGAATTAGTTGGGCAATATGGGTTCTTGGCCTCCTTGGATAAATGAGGAGGAGATCCTCATGGATGGGTGTTGGATATTTCCTCCTCATCGAAGGAAGACATGGATATCTGGCTATCTCTAGAGTGAGGTGAGTAGGAATAACCTCAATGGTGAGGTGACATGTGGTGGGGTGGTGTGTGATAACCCGAGTGTTATGAATGTGATGTCTGCCTAGGGTGAATGACAAGTAATGGTTGGGCTAGGTCAGCCAGTGTAATGGGTATGGATTGAGACTATAGAGGGTTCTACATGGTGATGTGTAAGGATGCTATATTACTCTCCTAGTGATGACACAAATCCTACATTAGGAAAAACAAATATCCATAGCATAAAAATAACATAAAGATGAAAGTACATGTATAGTAAAATATTAAAGTAAAATAACATACCTATGTAGTGATTTTCTTAGTGACTTGTAAATAGTAATGTGTGGCACTCATGATGATGATTACCTTTGTTTATTAGGTATTGAATGCATGGAGATACAATATGTTGATGGTTTCAGGGTCATTAAGGCCTTCAAGATTGGCTAGAAGGTATGCTCCTGAACCATACTTGTGTGTAACCATGAATGGGCCCAACTTGTCACGTTGCTGGCAAGGCTGAATCATGATTTGCTAGTTTTCTTTGAGAACCAGGTCATCAATTTTAAAATTGTGTTGATGTACCTTACTATTGTAGGCACGACGAAGGCAATATTGATAGACTCATGTGTGCTCGATTGCATGAATACAATGTTCATCAAAAAGTGTTAATTGATCTAAATGATCTTGGTGAGCAGTGTCATCATCAATGAAGTCCTTCATATATATCCTTAAGGAAGGTATCTCAAGCTCAAGGGGTACAATAGCTTCAACCCCATATACAAATAAAAAATTTGTTGCTCTAGTAGGATTATGGATGCTCGTGTGATATACCCACAAGGCTAGGGGTATTTGATTTTGCCAGTCATGGTGATATTTTGCTACGATTTTATGAAGGGTGGAACAAATGGTATTGTTCATAGCTTCTACTTGGCCATTACCCTAAGGGTAATATGGGGTAGAAAAACTATGATGTATGTGGAATTTGTTACACAGGGCTCGGATAGTTTTTTTCTTAAAGGATTTTCCATTATCAAAAATTATTTGGAAGGGAATTCCAAAATGGCATATGATGTGGTCTATGATGAGTGCTGCAATTTTAGCTCTTGTGGTTTGGATCAGTGGGATGTCTTTGAACCACTTTGTAAAATATTTTGTGGTAGTGATGATAAATTTATGGTTGCATGAGGAAGTGGGTGTAATATGTCCACTTATATATAGGTCCCATTGGGAGAAATACCACATGGATTGGATAGGTTGAAGTGCTTGGGATGGGAGATGTGTTAGTTTCACATGTTGTTGGTATTTTATGCAATGCTTCACATACTTGCACTAGTCATGCTCCATTTTGGGCTAGTAATAACCCATACGGAGGATGCATTTGGTGATTGCCATACCACTAAAATGGCCACCACAAGTACCATCATGTATTTCTTGTACAACCCATTATGATTCTTGTGGTTCTAGGCAACGTAGGAGAATGACTTCATAGCTACAGTGATAAAGGATATCCCCCAGCAAGGTGTAGCAAATTTCTCTCTACTTAGATGTTTGGCATTGAGTGGGGTAAATCACATGGTAGGAAACCTAATTTGATGTAATATTTAATTTGTGAAAACCATGGGTCATGGGGTTCAATGTTTACCACATACACACCACCATCATCTATAGGAGGTGTGGGTGATATGGTAGATCGAGTGAGCATATGGATGGATATGGATGTTGTGTAAGATGTTGGGTTTTTTGGAATGAGAGATCCTAAGTATGTCATAGTATTTGAAAAATGGTTTGATGATCACAAAGTGGATTCAAGGTCATACCACTCAAATTGAGATAAGAGTTGTACGATTTTCTTATATTGTTGGAGGACTGGGAAATTACATAGCCATAATTCCTGCACTTAATTGATTATTAGGAGTGAATCACCTATGATGTGGAGGCATTTGATGTGCATGGAATGTCTTGTTTCAATCCTAAGATTAGGGATTCATATTTTACATTGTTTTTAGTACGGGGGAAGTCGATTTTGAATTAGAAGGGGAGCGGTTATCCTTTAGGTGGGAAAAATACAATGCTTGCACCCCCAGCATGAAGACATCTAGAACCGTCAAAGAATGGGATGAGTTCAACTACGAATTTGGGTTCAACATATTCTTTAGCTTTGATTATGTGGAATATGGAGTTATATGGAAGCTAAATAAGAAGGGGTTGATCGTCAGTCAAAGGTGCTTTGGCCAGTTGGTTTGTGATGACTTGTCCTTTGATGGATTTTTGGGAAATGAAGTCTAGGTAAAATTTAGTTAACATTATGATCCACTTAAATGTGTACGAATTGTGATAGCTCTTGTTCATCATGTATCGAATGGGATTATCTCAGGTGATGACAAAATTTGTGTGATTTAACATGTAATGGCATAATTTTTGAGTGGAAAATATGACCGCTAGGCATAATTTTTCCATGTATCATTATCTTGTCTTATAACTAACTAGTCTCTAATATAATAGATAGTCTGCTCTTTGTTGAGTGCATTATTTTGAGCTAGAAGTGTACCTAGCACAAAATCTATGGCCAAAATGTATATAATAAATGGTAATTCTAGATGCGGTGGTGAAATAACTAGTGGTGATGTAAGGTATATTTTGATAGCATCAAATGCTCCTTGACAGTTATTGTCCCATTTGAATCTTACTCCCTTTTGTAGAAGATGGTTGAATGGTTGGCACTTGTCAGATAATTGCATTATGAATCTACGAATAGAAGTGATCTTGCCCTAGAGGCTACGTAATTGCTTCAATGTGGTAGGAGGGGACATCTCAATTATGGCTTTCACCTTACTAGGATCAACCTCCATGCCTCATTGGGAGACAATGAATTCTAGTATTTTTCCCATGGTAACACCAAACACACACTTATTTGGGTTTAAGTGCACGTTGTGTTCTAATAATTGGTCAAAAATTTGATGGAGATATTTGAGATGGTTTGCACATTTCTTGGATTTGGAAATGATATCATCTACATAGTCTTCAGCATTTTTTTGCATCAAGTCATGGAAGATATAGGTCATTGTGTTTTGGTAGGTTGCCCCAATGTTTTTGAGGCCAAAAGGCATGAATTTGTAGCAAAAATTCCCCCGAAGTGTTGTAAAGGAGGTTTTATGTTGATCGATTGGGTTGATCCTAATTTGATTGTATCCTAAGAATCCATTCATGAGGGATCATCTCATGGTCTACAATGGAGTCAATATGGGAGTCGATGTTAGGTAGGGGAAATTTTCTTTGGGATAAGCTTTGTTTAAGTCATGAAAATCCATGTAGAAATGAACTTTTTGGATGGCTTAGGTACAAGGATCATGTTGGATACCTATTCGAGATAGTCAATGGGTACAATGAAATAGACGTCTAGGAGCTTTTGGATCTTGGAATTCACTATTAATGTGATAGTTGGATGCATGCATCATAGCTTTTGTCTCACTAGTTTGGTATTAGGATCAATTATGATATTATGAACCACTATGGCAGGTTCAACTCTTGGCATGTCCTTGTATGACCATGCAAAAACATAAATGTACTTGTGAAGGAAGTTTTTGAATGAAGTGTGCTCCATGGGTGAGAAGCTAATGACTAGTTCAATAATTTAGGGATTTTTGGGATCATCACCAATGTTGACATTGATAGTGTCTTCAATGAGCATGTGAGATCCATCATGTAACTGTTTGGGGATAAGGATGAGGTTAAGGTCATTGATGGCCTTTCTAAACTCATATTCATCATCTACATAGACTCCCATGTGATACATATGAGGGAGTTGGGGTGGCATGGATGAAGAAGGAGCATTTGCCACCTACAAGACATGCGGTGAGAGTAGGAAACCTTAAGGCATTGGTATGGGTGATATATGCATGAGATCTATAAAATTTGGATTTATGGTATTTTCTTGAGTCTGTTGGTGACTGTAATGAAGGGGAGAGAACAAGTCTACCTCAACCATGTTGACCAATGTTGTAGGCAAAGTAGGTGGGTAAGAATATGGTGAGTAAGACTCAATGGTTTGTGCATGCCTTGAAAGACTCAAGGGAGGTCATAGAACAACTGGAGGTGAACAAGAATGAGCAACTACTCTCTATAGTTGCCTATGTATAGGTGGGAACATGTCTAAGTATGTCAATTACAAATCCATAGGGACTGTATCAGGCTAATTTGGTGGTGCCTCTAAGGATAAGGTAGTGAATTGGTTTTTAATTCTATCAACATAACAAAATTAGGAGGTGTCAAACATGGAGGATTCCTTATAGAAGTTGTAGGGGACTACAATGGTAGAATGAGGTGATGAAGTGTCCTCTATAATGTCCATGTCAACATATTCTTCCAGGGTGTGTGTTGGAAGGGGATTAGGATAGAGGGATAGGTCGTGGAGTTCATCTTCTAAGGTATGAACTGCTCTTGGATTATAGCCTATATCGTATTTGTTGGTCAATGACTAAACCTGAGGGTCGATAGGTGTGCATAATACTTGTTCATAGCATCCAATCCTGAACCTATACCAATGAGAATACTGTAGGTAATGCAAGGTAAAATGAGGGTTGGCCATGTAGTCTAGCGTACCACAAAAGTTGGATTATTGTGGAGGAGAAGTTGGTGGGGGGATCAAAGAGTCAACTCCTACATAAAAAAATTAGTATGGTTTTCAAGACATCCTAATTGTATAACATTTCCAATCATAAGGACTGATGTTGAAGGGCAACCAAAGTCACAGGTTGATTGGATAGGGGGATCACGTACATGGGTGTCGCATACGTTATAGTCTCTTGGGCTAGCATTTATCATAAAAATGGATATGCATGGTGTGTCACACTCTAGTGACTATGGTGGGGTATCAAAATTATATGATGAAGAAAAAAATATAATATTCCTTAATGGTAGTAATTGGAGGGTGTGGGAATTGTTCATTCAAACTAGATGTTGGTTGCTCATGTTCATGGCATTCGATTGTTGTAGCTTGAATAGGATGTTTGGTCTATGTGGGGGAAGGTATAGGCATAGGTGTTGGGTTATGTGGGGAAGTGAATTTTTGAGGCCATAGGAGAAAGGGAAGGGGAGGTGTTTGTGGTATAGGAAGGATAGGGGATTTTGTAGACAAGGATGGGGGAGGTACCATGATAGGTTGTGTGATGGGTAGCGATGGTGGTTGTGACACCGCAGGTGGAAATTAGAATGGTAGAGGTTGGGATGATTGTGGAGGCCATAAGGACAGCGATGAGAAAAGTGTGCTAGAGGTTTTGGGTCCCATGAAAGATGGTGCTAATGATGTAGACATTGAGGCTTGTGTTATTGATGAACATTGGGATGTTAAGCGAAATTTGGGGAGGATATCGATGGTCCTACTAACTGATGAGAGGACATGAGGAATATTTGGGAGGATGAAAATGATGTTGCATGGGGAAGGTCTGTAATATTGCAAAACTTAAATGGATCTCCATCGGCTGGAACATAGTGAATGAGTCTGTTGTGGATGTACTTGAGGCAATGGTGTAGTGTGCAAGGGATACACTACATGTCTCTAATCCATGAGTGACCAAGGAGAATATTGTATTGCATTTTCTCTTATATGATGTGAAAGAATATGGAGATGGTACGAATGCCTATGTAGATAGGTAAAACTATGGATCCTATGGTAGGTCTTATGGAGCCATCGAACGCACGTAGTTCAAGGGAAGGTATGGCAAAATGGGCTGGTGGGATATGCATGTGATGTATAGCTACTATAGATATAATTTTAATGGATGAGCTCATGTCAACGAGTACTTGCTTATAGGTTATTTTGTTTATCATGGCTTGTATGTGGAGAGGGAGATCTGCTCCTCTAATGAGTTATGTTATCTCATGATCATGGAAGCTAATTGAGGGCTGGAGGCATCGTGGAATATTTCTTATAAAATTGACAAAGGAATTCATGTCATGTTTCTCTAGGTCAATGGAGTGTAGGATGTCATTCAACACCTTGCAATGGGGTTGAGACTACTATAAGAGATCAAATATAGATAGTCATGTGGGGGCATTACATAACTAATGGGTTAGGCTACCATGGATGTTAATCACATTTTGAGGTGGGGATGGTATAATAGTGGGCATTTTAGGGACTTGTGGTGATGTGAACAGGGCTTGCAGGGAAACGATAGGTGTTGTCTAGCATGACAGGTATCGTTGGTTCCTCGTAGTAAGGTTTATCATGCCTACTAAACCACGCGATGGAGGATCACTCTAGACACTGTTCACTTTGTGAGGTGGCACTGGGGGATTTTTTGGAGGTCTAGGAGGATTGGGTCCTCTATGATATAGTAGAGGGTTTTGAAAAATTCTTAAGTTTTGATTCTATGAGGCTATAGGGTTTGCTACCTAGATGATTCCCCTACACTCAAAGTCAAACCTTCAAGCATAAAGTAATTCTCTACACCTTGTTTGGGGACATCCTTTATCACCATAGCTATGACAACATGCTCATGTGTTGCCTAGAACTACAAGAATCACAATGGGTTGTACAAGAAACCCATGACGGTACTTGTGGTGGTCATTTTAGTGGTATGTCAATCACCAAATGCATCCTTCGTATGGGTTATTACTAGCCCAAAATGGAGCATGACTGCTGCGAGTATGTGAAGCATTGCATCAAATGCCAACAACATATGAACCTAACACATCTCCCATCCCAAGCACTTCAACCTACCCAATCCATGTGGCATTTCTTCCAATGGGGTCTATCTAATTGGAAAGATTGCACTAGCTTCCTAAAGCAACCACAAATTTATCATCACTACCACAGAGTATTTTACAAAGTGGTTCAAAGCCATCCCACTGGTCCAAACCACAGGAGCTAAAATTGTAGTATTCATTACAGACCACATCATATGTCATTCATAAATTCCATCCCAAATCATTTTTGATAATGGAAAATCCTTTAAGAAAAAAATTTTCCAACCCTTGTGTAACAAATTCCACATACATCATAGTTTTTTTTTTCCCATACTACCCTCAGGGTAATGGCCATGCATAAGCCACAAATAATTTTTTTTAAATGGGATAGTATAGGGCTTGTCTTTACCATATCACTAGACTAGAAGACATTCATAAGAAGATAACATAGCTACATAAGCACATGAGAATCCATACAATAATATAGACATAATGTAATGTAAATATTCATATTTAACCATTCTCTCATTGGATTTGGCACAAGTAAAATACTGCCTCACTAGACCAACAAAAAACAATATGAAGACCATGATGTATCATAAAAACCCTAGAAGATAAACAATTGTGGAATGTATCCATTGTATGACTATGACACTATAGCTATAACTTGACCACATACAACAAATGTTTCATAATCAAATCAACCATCCTCATATTCTAATATTTTCATATTGATGGTATCCATCTTTGAAGAAGATGCACTTCAGTTTCTTCCAAATCTAGGGATTACATCCCTATTCAAAAAGGTTTCACATACTCAATAATAAAATGCATGATGGAATTCAAGTAACCCAAAGTGTATAAAAAAAATTACACTAGCATTTAATATCACAACCTCACATGTTTGGTCAACACATTCTTACTTAGATAAGTCACACACACTTCTTATTCAAAAAATATTTCTTGTGTTCTTCATAGATATTACATATGATCCAAAGAGGAACTTACCACATATCTCTCTTACAATGTCTAATATAAAGAATCTATGACTCTTTCCTCTATGCTTATATCTCAATAGATTGTATAATATCTTGACTTGACCCCTTATTCAAAACTAAAATGACTTGCATTCTTCATTAATGTATCAAATAACTTCTATAAGTTGGTAATCAATGATATCAAATAATTTTGTAGTATATTCAATAATATATTAGCTCAAAGTAGTGTCCACGACCTAGATACTAGCAAGCAACAAGACTAGGTAGGTTAGGCTTTGTATTCAAGAACCTACTGACTAAAAGACATAGGCTAACAACCAATAGTTCAGGATCAAAATGCCAACATTTATGTCTAGGCATAACTTTATAGTTTTGGGACAACCATAAACCACAAATCTATCCTCTAGTTCTAAAAAAAATATGTAAACCATGAGGTCCATTACATGGAAACAACAAAGATGCTTGTGACAATGGTGAGGATTATAGTTAGTATTATTATTATCATTGATTTTACTATAGATGTTTATTTATATCCATGAATGCATACCTTTGGGTGTTTGAAAATGCTCATTTTCTTACACCTTCCAAGATAGATCTTGCTTGTCTCTCTCATTTTCTCCTTTTCTTTTTTTGTTCTTCCACATTTTTCTTCCCTATCCCACTCAAAATCCTCCCTACTCACCATCATCATCTACATGTCCCTTTCAAGAGTAAGTATTCCATCCCTTCCACTACCATTTTGTCAATATAATTTTGGGCTAGATGCTAAAATAATTATATAACTCTCCCATTATGGAAGCAATGACATTGTTTTCCAGTTTAGGACTAGTCCATTGCTCTCTATTTTATGGAAAGGTCATTATATCTCTATTTATTTAATTTTACATTACAATTATGGGATTAGTTACAAGGTAATTTAAATTTAACCTTTATTTTTTTTTGTTGATTTACATCTAAGGTTAAAATCTAATTTGGGTAAATAGGTATTGGTTTGCATTAGATTCATCATGTGCCCTTACTTATTAAAAATTAAATAAATATATCAAGGTCTTATTTATAGAACATGGTTTTGAATTATCTATTTTATTTTTATAAATGATAAACCCTCCTTTCCAACAAAAGATATATATAAGCATATCTAGGTCTAATATTCAACATAAGATAAGTTACACACACATTCTTGTTTCTACATTCCAAGAAATAACATAACAAAATGGAAGTAACATAGAATCCATATAGATTACTTTATTTTGAATCAATTTTAGGCTTCTCACTTTATAATCATAAGAATACTTGTTTTTTTACAAGATTTATATTTTTTGATAAAATCATTATAATAAAATCTTACGTACAATTATCATACAATAAAGCAAAAATATAAATTCATAGAAAATAAAATCATATTTTATTTGACAAGATATAAAGCATAGTTCATCACATTAACACACTATTATTTAAAATATATATATTTTGAAAGGGTTTCCCTTTCTCTTTTACATAGATTTAGTCATATTGAGCTATTTTGTGCCACCACGATTTGAACCTTGATGTGGGCTACATAAACTATTTGTCCCAATAATTGAACCAAGGACCCATTGGCCATTAACATACCCAATTTGTTCATAATTTTGATAACTTGTTTTATAATTTGTGCTAGCAATAATTCATAAGCACAAGTTTATCATGGGGTCAAAATGTGGTGTTGGTCGCATGATGGATATGTGATTTTGTAGACATGCCAAAGTAACTCTTGGTTTCAAAATTTAGTTAATTTTAGAAATAAGGTCAATATGCGCCCTTAAGACTTGAGCCAAGAGATTGGAAGACTCGAAGAAAAGGGATTTTTGAGTCAACCTCTAGAGAAAGTTGATTCCTTTTCCCATCTAATCTATCTAAATGAGGATTTGCAAACTAAAGTAAGAAATATTTAGGGTTAGGAAGATGAGCTAAAAATGGTACAAATTTGGCAACATCAAGATACATGGTACATAGAATCTCGTAATCCAAAATTAAATTGAACACCTAATAGAATAGCCTATGTCCCTTATGCATTCAAAATATTTATCATTAATAATTTATTAACTATGCTACATGTATCCAAAAATATAATGTGAATCCAATTAGAAATATAGAATGTAGAATAATTGTAGTATAATAGGCATTCATAGATTTATGAGAAACTTATTAACATAGTAACACATACATACATGTTTTGTACAAGAAGTTGGTAGGATTCCAGATAACAATACGATTCTCATTTAAGAAGGAATATAACCTCAATCAATACAATCATAACATTTGTAAATGCTAAAGATCCTACCATTATAATGTCTTGCATTCTAGTATATATAGATATTTTACATTGTATTTAGTTATGCTAGAATTATTGCTATCAAAGCATATTATAAGTTTTAGGGTAGGGGAAGAGAGTGGCCATCTTGTTTATCTCAGTTGTGTTTAACCACTTCAAGCATGCTCTACTTATGTGGATGATGTAGAACTTCTTTTAAAATTGGCTTATGTGTTGCATCATTGGATTATAACCATTAGGTGATAGTCCACTTCTTTCTGTTATGCATAACTAGTTATGCAAGGACAAGTGTATGATGTAAAGGGCTTCGACCATTGAGATATTTTGACAATGATTATCCTTTATGGTTGATCAATACATGTATGCCTATTGATGTGGATGACTTTAGATTGCTTTTTGTAGGGAATGGCATCTTGAAGGTATACTACTTATTGTCAAGCATTTATTGTACTTGAATGTATCTTCTTATTTCTCCTTATGCCAGACTAAACTTCTTGTTGGGTGTTGGATGTTGTATTTGTTCTTTATGATCAATGTATAAATAATATGGTAGTGATGCTTTCTTATGTATGATTTCAAACACTAATAATATTTATACCTTTTAAAGATTTATTGTTAGGTCACCTAGCTTGGTCTTATTATGCATATAAGAGTGAGTTTGGCTTTGCTAGAATTTTGAGCTCTTGGTGCTTATGTCACACCTTCTAAATTTGATACTATTGGAAGCTTTGCAAGATACAATACCATATGTCGAGTACTGAGTTCAATACCTTAAATATTTTCTTGCTTGATGTCACTTTAAATTTCATCGAATATTTTATGCCACCTTACTGGAAATAGCATTATGATCTGTTCAACTAGCTTTATCTTCACTGCATGACTGTTGGATGTCAGGTGATGGATACCAAGTCTTGTACCTTAACTTTTGCATCTATTATCAAATGCCAAAATTCTATCATGTTTTTACAGAAATCAAACCTTTTTATATATTCGATAGGCTTTCCATACTTGGTCCAATTTCAACCTGTTGTGGAGATTTCTTGCTCACCCTCTTAATATTTGTCACATCATAGAAAACTCAAAAATCATGAGTATTGTAGACTCTAGAAAATCCACCTTTTTAACCCAGGAATAGATTACTCGGAAGGCTCTAGATAGACCAGGTTGGGTAATAAAACCCCAAATAGTGGGTTTATCTATTTGATTTTATGGTGCAATCACCCACTTTCGCCAGACAAAATTATTCTATATTGTTTTGATTATTTTATGACAAAACTTATCATAAACAAATCTTATCAAGACCATACTAGTGCCATGTCCATTGGGTAGCCGTAGCAAGTTGATATTAAATGAAACAGAAAAGAAAGAGATAGAAGAACTAGTTTGTTTTTACTCATTCAAATAATTTAATGCCCAAAGAATGATTTAACCAGTGAAGGAAAGTGTTATCCAATATTCTAAGTGTAGTAATACATAAATAAGCAGACATTGATCATACACAAGAGATGCCAATGATAGAGTTGGGATTTTCATTAATATAAAATCTTTTTACATATTGGTAGACCAACAAAGTGCTTGATCCTTATATGTAATTTCATTACAATAAACCTCTAATTTGAATATTCATACCAAGGGGTCATTTCTCTCCATCTGGATTGTAGTGATGTAAGAGTTCCCAACCCTAGAATGTTCCACAGGAAATAATCTCAGTGAACAGTGCTCCTTAAGAAATACCTGGTAAATCATAGAAGAAATGGTGGTAAGTAAAATAGGAAGGTAGACATAAGGAAAATATGACTAATCACTTAGAAAAATTCTTATACCTATATTTTTTTCTCTCACAAGTTTTATGAAAAAACTCCTGCTGTAGTGATATCCATTTTATAGTGTAGACCCATCCTACTGAGGTTGTAACTTTTTGCTCCAACTGGATCAATCCCATAGCATTTAAAAACAAGATGTAATAAAAAATGGGCATGTAGCCCATGCCTTCTATTTATGTGGGTGGTGGTCGTGGATGTGTATCATCCCCTGCACTACCCTGGGCTGGTGACTACAATGCACCTGGTGCATACATCCCAAGTGAACTAGGTCCCACTCCTTCCCTGAGGTTTTGTATAGCCTGGTCAATAAAATCTCATGCCTCATCATGGAATTTCAATGAGAAAAACAACAAATTCAAGTCCTGTGCAACCTTGTTCACTCTCTCTCTCACCCATTCCAAGGTATTCTCAGTGAATATATATATAGGTGGTCTACCATTTGCACTAGGGTTGTAAACCATTTGGACAACTTGCCACCAAATTCTAAGTCAAAATATTGGATTTTTTGGAGTACTAACTCCTTGATGTTGGGGGCCTGCATGAACTCATCCATATTGAAGTCGTAATCCTCCAACTCATCATTGACCTCTTGCTTATCGTTGGCTACTTCTTGATTCCAGTAGAGCCAATTTTATCTATTTTGCAAGAAGATGAAGACCTTGGCATATTCCTCAGCAAAGAAATAGTGGGATTCATCTAATAATGTAGTCTTCATCTCGATATCAATACATAATTCTCCCTGAACCTTTTATATACAAGAAATATGGAATTTACTATTTGATCTCCTTGCTGGAGATGATCCCATAAAAGGTCAACAATATGCTTGGTGGCATAAATATCTACAAATATTGGGCTCCAGATATTTTATTTTTTTGTTATTTTCTCCTCTATTTCTTGTTTGAGCTCCTCCACCAATCCAAGTTGTGCAGTAATAGCCTATGATGGAGAAGGCATCCTCAATTTATCAACCTCAACCTGAATTTGTTACACTTTGAGTTGTAACTTACCCACTTCTACAGCTTTGGCCTTCAATTCTTCCATCTCTTTTTCCATAGTTGTTGCCACCTATGCTTGGGAGGCCACCTAGGATTTCATCATTTCAATAGGTATAGTTGTAGCTTGTATGACACCTTTGCTCTCATTGATGGTTGCTTCTGTTAAACTAGGCAACAATGGGATCTCAAATGTGGTAGTGGATACATTACCTGCAACTTGCCCCACTATTCTTTGGGACCTACTTATTCCTTTGATTGGGGACCTTTACTTATCCATATATTGAATTTGGTAATCTTAATCAGTGGTAAATTGACATGAGTCCTTCACTCTCATTAGTCTAAGGTTCCCAATGCCTTCAGTGGAAGACCCAATTCTTGCTTTATTTTTTGTGGGGGATCACATGGGACTCTCCTCCTACACCTCATACTCTATGAGTATGTTAAACAATACCCTAGATTAAGTTATTTTCTTCAAGGCCTTGGGGGGATGTGACGTTCTTTCTGATTAATCACTAAGGTGGTGAATAATAATGAAGGTTGACCCACCACCACCTTGGTCCTTTCTGATGGACATATCAACATTAAAGTTAATGTTGGTATGAGGAGGAGACCAACTCTTTTCCTTTTTAGGTGGAAATCAAGGAATTGGAGGAAGAGGGGAGCTTGGATTACTCCTATTGTGCTTCACCTACTATTTTCATCATGACCTCAAAAATGTCAAAATCCTACTGGACGACCTGGAAAGTGGGGTTTTTGAACTCCTCTAGCAGAGTAGTCGGGACCAATGGCACCACCTTATCCACAAATAATTTTCTATGCAATATTAGTTTGGATGGATAATCCCTGACTACTTCTAGCTTACTGTATGGTCTTTTTTCCATCTTCCATACTAGATCTAATGATCGGTTCTTCCTGAGGACCTTCTACATATCATTCTCAAAGTCATCCTCTCTATGAGTGACTTATAGGAGGGCAAGTTTTCTAGCAATATTATGTCTGGCCTCCATGTAACTTTTGGGAAGTAGTATGTGTCCATATTCTATATGGCACGTAACATTGTAAAGTGGCCCAGGTAAGTGTAGGGGCCCATTGAGCATGGGATGGGTAGCTATGACACACTATCTTTATTTTTGATGTATCTTATTTTGACCTCTTCAACAATCTATTGGGTTATCTCTAAGATGGCAATTGAGGTGGGACAATGCCTTGGTAGTACCTTTGCAATTATTTTGGAACCATAAATCTAGATATAAGAGAATCCTTCTACATAGAAGAAATCCCCCACCTTGGTTTCGTGTAGGAATTTTCTTACCCCAATTCCAAATATATTTGGCTCTTCTCCACATATTCGGGTATGCACTACTAGGAGGATCTTCTCAAAGAAGTTTTTATAACTGGAGCACCCCTCCTGAATTCACAACAACTGATCTTGTAAAATGGTAGAAGTTATCCCTCTGATTTTAGCTACAAGAGACTTATCCAGTTGTACAATAAACAAATGAATCAAAAATAAATAATAAGAGAAAGGAGGCAATTCCTCTTTATCAACCAATATGGATTTTTACAATTCATATAACTCCTGATCCATGTTGTCACATATTACATCCTCCCATCGATAGAGGGTTGTCCTATCTATCCTATTACATTTAATGATAAAAAACATCACCTCCTTCATAATCAATTCCAAATCCTTCACACCTAAAACCAAGTTAATCATATCAGCATAATCTTCCACCCAAGTCCGAAGCAAGAATTTTTTAATGGGAAAATCTAAGGGCTTACATTTTCCCCTCTTCAGGAGCATTCTCGAGAATGTATTGTTGAGCATATAATTAGCCTAGAGGGCCAAGGTCTTGAATTCCATGACTCGTGATGTTGTGGTGAGCCCAAAAACTTTTCCAATGTGGTTTGTTGTCAACCTAACCACTACCTAGTTTTTATGGTCACGAATGGTGTAACTTCTATGGTCATAGGCCATTTTCAGCTAGGCCAAGAGGTTCGAGAAGTGGTAGACCTTTGAGCAAGTTAATTGGCCCAAATTGATGGTCCATTTGTTGCACATCATGGGAAGTTCTATGTTATCTCTTTTTTCCCTCATAAATAAACTTCTTAGTAGTGTCAGGTGGTGTTGATTGTCCTCCTTTATGGGGTCAAAACTATAAATGGTTACCCCTCAACTTATTTTTGCTTCTCAACGATGATATCTCAAGACGTGTCTAGTGGGTTTGTTAGCACTTTTGGATCTTGCACTCTCCCTATTATCCTCATCACAGGCCATGCCTTGGTGATCTTACTAATCTATGCCCTAACATCCGGCACTCCCATAGTAATCAAGCTCATGGAAACCATTGGAATGAACTATTGAAAGAGGGAGGGCTTCTTTTTCTTTTCTCTGCGCTCAACCTCTTCGACAATTTTTGTTGCATGTGATAATAGCACATGGGAGGTCCACCACCTTCTTTTAAAGTGCTTGTATTTAATTTGGGTTGGTGGGCTCATGCACTTTTATGTTCGATGAGGCATACCGATTGGTCGGGCATGCCACATCACCTGCACTTCTGGCAGTGCATTGTACTTGTGGGATCAAATTGTGGCTTAGGAGCAACTTTTAGAACAAGTGGTAGTTTTGGGTTGGCCAAATTATTTTTCACTCAAGTGGAGCATGCATGAGGCCCATGCATTAATTCCTTGAGCACCCCAATAGGTTTGAGCACATTAATTCATGTACCCAAGAAAATATTGCGTGATCCATTGAGAGATTAGAACACACGGTCCTTGAAGTGAGTGCATGATATTGTGTGATCACTTGCACTTTGTGCATCCCAATGGAGTGGGGCACATGGGATCCAATGGGGTGCATAGCTTGTGCACCCAAAATAAATTTTATACACTCCATAATGGAGCACACGAACCCAAAGGTGGGTGCACGACTTTATGGGTTCGAGTAGACTCTCACATGCCTTGAGGGAGTGGAGCGTGCAACCACTATTTAGGGTGCACAAGCTTATGCATACCATGAGACATTGTGCAATACACTAAAGAGTAGAGTGCATCAACTGTGGAGTGATTGCATAGCTTGTGTGCTCCAATGGTTCTCATGCGCTCCATTATAATGGAGCACACAAGCAAGGTTTGGGGAGTGTGCAGATGTGCACACTCGTCATGAGGTTTCATGCATCCCATTAGAGAGTGGAGCACATGGGGTGCAAGTGGGCATGCAAAGGTGTGCACCTAAGGTTACTTCATGTGCTCCACTCTAAAGTGGAGCACATGGGCTTCTTTGGGATGCATAACTTTGTGCACCCCTTAGGACCTTTGCATGCTCCACCTCTTCATGGACCACATGGACTTAGTGTAGGGTGCATGAATTCATGCACCCCTTAGGAACTTTGTGTACCCCATTCCCCAATGGGGTATAGGAGCTAGAGACCAAGCACATGACTTATTGCACCCAATGGGGTCTTTGCACACTCCACTAGTGGAATGTTTGGGCTTGGCTTGGGGTACATGAACTTGTGCGTATAGGGTTTTTTCATGCACTCCACTTTCTAGTGGAGTACATAGGGCTAACTCGGGTGCACCACCTTATGAACCCCTTAGGAAAGAGGAAAATGGATCCAAGAGGGGGGACTACCCTTTTTGGGTCAACATCGGCTCTGACTAGGTTAGGAGGATGGATGGAAGACATGGACCTGGGAACTCCAAACTCTTTGGGTGGACTAACACTAACTTACACACACACTCCCTTTTTTTTCTTTTTTCTTTGTTTACACTTGACCTTCATTTAGTTGATTGAAGTATTACAAATGTTCTTCATTTATCAGTATGGCCACCTATTCTCCCTTCATATCTTTAAGCTTATAAGTAGGTTGGCCAATCACCTCAACAACCTGATAGGGTCCTAGCCACTTGGGTTCAAATTTTTCCTTCTCCCTAGGCTTATCATTTTTAGGATCCCAGTATAGAACCATTTTTTCCATAGAGAAAGTTTGACCTTTGTCCCTTTTGTTAAATAGTTGTACGGTCCTATTGGTCTAGTTAATCATCCTTGTAACAACTTCCTTCCTATATTCTTCCAATTGTACCAGCTGGTCCATCCTCCTTTATAACATGTTTGGCTCTTCATGGTCTTAAAGTAGTAATGATAGGGTTGCTCTTTCTAGTTGAGGTGGCAGTAGTGCTTTTTCTCCATAGAATAATTTTTAGGGTGATTTGCTAGTGGCTCTTTTTACTGATAGCCTATCCTCCCATAAGGCATATTTTAGTTCATTGTCCCAACCCCTTTTGTTCTTCCCCTATGATCTCTTGATCATAGTAATAATATTTTTTTTAGAGGATTCAACTAGTCCATTCCCTTAAGGATAATAGTTTTTCGAGTGGGCCAACTCTATATTGTATTGTGTACAGAAGTCAACCATCACATAGGAAGTGAAGTTTTAGCATTATCTATTACCAGCTTCCTAGGTACCTCAAATTCGGTTAATATACTTTCCTCAAAGAAATTAATGACCACCACTGTTGTGGACATCCTGAGGGGGGTTGCTTCAACCCATTTGGTTAGATAGTCTGTGGTAGTGATAATCCATTTATGACCTCCTAAATAATTTAGGTTGATTTATCTAATTAAATCTATTCCCCACTGGGAGAAAGGAGTTTCAATAATTACTAGCTTTAGTGGCATTGTAGGTAGATTTTTCTTGCTAGTGAAAACTTGATAGTTGTAGCATCTCCTAACAAACTGATATACATCCTTGAATAGGGATGGCCAATAGTATCCTACCATCATGGTCTGATTGGTTGTCACCTTAGGAGAAAAATGGCCATCATAGTATCCTATATGGAATTATCCAATGATCCTAGGAGCTTCCTCCTATGTCATACAAAATAGTAACACTTCGTTTGGGTGTCTCCAATATAGTCAATTTCCTTGGAGATGATACTTATAAGAATGTTTCTTAATACTCCTCATTCTGGTAATAGATATATTAGGCAAAAAGGATAGATTATTTAGATAAAATAGTACATGTTTATACCAATCAGATTCTTCACGCTCAAGTTTTTCACCCTGTTGTTCTCTTTGTACCAAGATAGCATTATTTATCTCCTCTTATCCTTTGCAAGTCATGTACTTTACCAACCCTTGGCCTTTAATAATTTTTACTACTCTAAACTCCACATCATACTGTAGTAGTTTTACCATCCATCTTATTGAAATTCCTGTGGGCTCAAAATGGATGAGGATATCCTTTATGGCAATGTAGGGGATACAATCAATAACTTTACTGGAGCCAAAAATACTCTTGAAATGCTCTAAATCCTGAATAAGAGCAAAGGCTTATTTCTAAATTAGTCTATATCTTAGTTGGACCTCCTTCATTCTTGAACTCATAAATTTTATTGGCCTCTCATTTCTCTCTTCATATTTTTGAAATAGTACAACTGCTATGGTGTGTTCTGGGGAAAAATAATATAGATTGAAATTATTTGAATGGTCTGGATAGGTCAAAATAGGTGAAATGGTAATTTCCTATTTAATCTATTGAAATTCCTTGATATTGTCTTCATTCCACTTGACATTTGCATCCTTTTTAATCATTTCATTCACAGGATTTGCAATTTTAGAAAATTTTGGGATAAATATTCTAAAAATTTTGATTTTTCCAAAGAAGGAATTGACTCCCTTAAGGATATTAGTGGGTGGTATTTGTGAAATGGCCTTTGTCCTTTTTGGATCAATACTTATCCCCTCCTTGGAGACCACATATCCCAACAGTTTACCATGGGTGGATCCAAATAGACACTTCTTTGGATTTAATGAAAACCCATATTCCTTACACCTTTGAAAAACTTGAGACTGATGGGAAAATTAATCCATAGGGTCCTTGGAAAATATTGTAATATCATCTAGGTATACCATCACAATTTTAAACATTAGTCCTTTGAAGTTAAAGTCCATAGCCCTTTGAAAAGTGGCTCTAACATTCATCAATCCAAATGGCATTCTCTGATATTCAAAAGTCCCCCATGGTGTAGTAAAAGTGGTTTTAAATTGGTCTTTTGGGTTGACTAAAATCTGGTTATATCCTAAAAAAACCATCTAGAAGAGATAACCTGGAAGATCCTACCATTTCCTACAACAGTTATTCCATATTGGGGAGAGGATAATTATCTTTGATGGATTTTTTATTCAAGTTTCTAAAATCCACACAACCTTATCTCCCTATTCTTTTTCCTGATAGGCACTAAGTTTATGATACAAGAAGAGAACCTCACATTTTTAATTATCTTTGCACTGAGTAAAATTTTGGACCTCTTTTTGCATTATATGATGCAGAGTAGGATTGAAATTCCTTTATTTCTTCCTAAAATTTTTGGCACCTTCCTTTAGGGGAATAATATGGTTCATCACCTCTATGTTAAATGTTCTTAGATCCTCATAGCTCCTAGAAAAATTTTCCTTGTTTTTCCTTAGGTATTGGATATACTATCTCTTCTCTTTGGTAGGTAATGATTGATCTATTTTAACTATTTTAGGATCCCTTATTTTCCCTATGTTGACAAATTCACCCTCTGACTCATGAGGTGTAGTCTTGTGGGCTTTGTCAAAATAATCAAATAGAGAATCCAAAGCTAATAGTCCCCTAGGAATTTTATTTATTTTTAACTATATTACTTTAGTGGGTGTTCCTATTACATGTAGTTTTTTCTCATCTTCCTCATCGTAAATCACCCCAGCAAATTAATTCTACACTTTCATAAAATCCTTGATATTAGCATCGTCTTGAAAGACTTGTAAATAAACAACATTGTCTAGGATAGAGGGATGGTAGACAGAGATAGTGGAAAATCTATCCATGTATTATGTGTCAATCTCAGGACTGTATACCCCAAAAGCATTCATAAACAACAAATTTACCACATGGTTTTTCTCCCTTGGTATATGTGATATATTGAAGGCCAAGAATATACTGATTTCATCCAAAATAGCTTGCTTGTATTGCTTTAGCCTAGGGTGCTTGGTCTGGTATTTCCCCTTAATCTACTATATAATTAACTCAGTATTCCCATACACAGTGATATAATTGATGCCCAATTCTTTAGACTTTCTAAGCCCCAACAGTAATATTGAAGAACACAAGCTTATACTGAGAGGGGGGGTGAACAGTATAAGACCACTTTTAAATTTTTCTTTCAAATAGCTTTCAATTCAAAATTAAGCAGTATAAGGATAGCAGTAATCAACACAATGCACAAAACACCATCCACAAAGTGACACAGCAATTTACGTGGTTCACCCAAGGTGGGCTACTCCATGGATAAAACTTTCCTCTAAAAGTTATATCAAAGTCCTCTCGAGAATCCTTCCCGATTACAATGTTTATGAGCCTCGGCTCAAAGGAGATACCTTCCCCTAATTCTGATTTGGTCGGTGATCCTCTAGAAGACCTCTACCTCCTCTCGCCCTTAGCAAATGGAACTCTATCCACAGAAGACACCTGTCTTCCCTACTCTGGATGGAGATATTTGTCCTCAACTCTGTCACCGCAAAGCTGGTCCTCAAATATGCACTAAACACAGTCCTTCGGTCTAGCACAAATATTTCCTCTTCCTCTATTATTTTTTGTTACAGTTACACTTGGTCGAAACCAATTTTTCATAGTCTACGCAAACACAGCAACTCTCGATCTACTTATGCTCTTCTACAAAAACATAGCAGCACAGTCTTTACACATCCAAAACAAAAATAGTTGCACAATCTTTGCACTCTTTCTTAAATACAACAACACTGTCTTCGCAACCTCTGTGCAAACATAGTAGCATAGACGTCACACACTTCGTGCAAACACAATAGTCGCTCAGACTTCCACTTATGCACCTCTGCGATCGAACTTCTCTCCACACTCTATCTATGCAAATCACACTTCGAACACACACTTTGATCGATGCCAAACTCTTCAAGCATCCCTCCTTATATACTCACAATCTCAAGATTGAAATCTTGATCTGAGTCGGCTGATAACCCCTCAACTACATTGGCTGCAAAACCCTACTCTGCATCAACCCAAATTTAACTCTGTCAGCTTCACTGCCTCCCTGTAGCTTCTAGCGCAAATCAACAACATGTCATGATATCGCGACATTTTTGTAGCCTTACACCTTCTTTTGCCTGCTGTCACGATATCACGACACTACAGCATTTTTCGGCCTCCTTTCTGCTTATGTCACAAAATTGTGACACTTCCTGTCTTTGCTGATGTCACCTTCTCTTCTGTCACAAAATCGTGACTCTTTTGTCTTCATGCCCTTCCTCTCAGCTTCTGTCGTGAAATCATGACACTTGATTTTTGCTGACATCATCTTCACTCTGTCATGAAATCATGACGCTTCTTGTTTCTTCAACCTTTTCATGGTTTGCACCAGCAAAAATAGAACATGTCACAAAATCGCGACTCTTTCGTTGCCTTAAGCTCTTTTCTGCCATATGCTCGCGAAACTGGAACATGTCACGAAATCGTGACGCTTTTGTCTACAAAGCCTTCCTCTCTACTTCTGTCGTGAAATCATGACACTTAACCTGTAGAAGACCTGCTTCCAGTTTCTATCACGAAATCATGACACTTTCTCCAACTGAACGCTGCCAACTCAACCTATCAAGAAATCATGACACTTTCTTCATCCGTACAACTTCTTTGAAGCCTATCGTGAAATAACAATGCTTCTTGTTTCAAACTCTTCCCTTTGCTGTATGTCATGAAATTGCAACAGTTCTTTCTACAAGCTTTTCAGCATGTCACAAAATTGCGATAGTCCTTCCTTTGATTTTTGCAACTTGTCATGAAGTCGCAACAGTCCTCACTTTGTATTTTGTAGCATGTCGCGAAAATGTGATAGCCCTTACTTGGAACTTTGCATCATGTCACAAAATCATGATAGTTCCTAAATCACTTTCTCTCTCTTCAATATTTTCACGAAATCATGACAGTTCACACTGCAAACTTTCTCTTCTGCAACATGTCGTGAAATCGTGACACTTTTCTTTTTGGATTCTCTCTCCTGCAACATGTCATGAAATCGTGACACTTGCTCGTCCGAACAACTTTCCTGGAAATGTGTCACAAAATCATGACACTTTTATTTATCTACCTTCCTGCGCTTCCCGATTCAAGAAAATGTGACATGTCGCAAAATCGTGACACTTTCCATATGCTCTTCTTCCCTGCCAACATGTCACGAAATCGCGACAGTTTTGCCTGCTTTGTCTTTGCCTTCCAGCATGTCGTGAAATCATGATATATTTGCCATAACTTTCTCTCTCCTCAAACATGTCGTGAAATTACAACAATTTTGCCAGCATTTTTTCTCTCTTAAAACATGTCATGAAATCGTGACAGTTTTTCTAGCTGCCTGCATAGTTTTTCTTACTTGTCTTTTTCTTGATCTTTTTGCAACTGGGCTACCCTGATCTTCTTGGAAACTCACTGTCCATGCTAAACCCTTCATCAAGACACATTCTTTGACATCAAACCAGATTGCTTCAAGAACTCTTTGACATCAATGACAACATCTACACTTAGAGCAAAAGCAATGTACTCAAGGTACCCAAAATTGCCAACAATCTCCCCCTTTGTCATTGATGGCAAACCTTAACTGAAAACACAAGTCAAGAGCCAAAACTGAAAACAACTGATCCAACAACTGAGATTCTGCCTTTGAAGTTTTGCTCCCCCTGACTTGAAACTTTCCTCTTCACTTGAAGCTTTCCCCCTTACTCATAACTCTCCCCCTTACTCAAATCTCTCCCCCTTTGTCATCAATGGCAAAGGGTCACCTTTGGGGTTTGGGACTAAGAATAAGCCTCTTAGCTTAGTCCCTCCCCCACCTCCTGATGAGGTGATTTAAAATAGGGTTGGGAGTGAAACTCCCATTAGACACTCATCATCATCAGTGTCTACAATTTCTTTGTCGTGCCTTCTCTTGAATTTTTTGTCTGTATTTCTATTTTTGTCACTGTTCTGATCCTCGGACTTGTTCATACTGTTGTTCCTATTTATTTTATCATTCCTATTCTTATCCATACCTTGATCCTTAGACCTTTTCATAACACTTTTTTTGTTCTTGTATCTTGGAAGATCAGCTCTACACTGTCTAGTTGTGTGGCCTGCATTGTTGCACTTATAACAGGTAACAAAGTTATTTCTGTTTGGCATACATCTTCTTTGAATCCGTCTATTATGAGTAACCGTGTTCCTATTATTAGTCTTGTAGAAAATTGCCTTATGCCCGAACTAATTACAAGAGTAGCAATATCCTTGAAAGAAATTAAAACTTTTGAAATTGTTGTTTACCCTCTTCATTTGATCTATGCACTGTGAAGCCGTGTGACCAAACCTATGACATGCAAAACATCTATCATGAAATATTCTTCTGTTTGACTTCTTGGTTCCCAAAAATTTCTTCTTCGTATTCAAAATTTTGTTCTCTATTTTTGTGCATTTATCACTCATGGATTCTTGATCTGAAGTACTTTCTACATCAGAACTCTCTTCCTTTTGAAATCTCTTGCTAGATTCTCCAACCTGTTTCTTGTGCGGCTCAACAAAAATGAGACCTATTTTATCTATTGGTTTTCTTTGTCCTTTGATGAGAAATTTAACCTTCTTGGAGCTATCCTGAAATCTATAGAGTTTATCCTTGTACTCTTTATTTTATTCTTTCAAAGAAGCCATTTTTTTCTCTAACTCATTATACTCAAGAATCTTAGACTCTAACTCATCCTTGAGTTCCTGTGTTTAAGCTATAGAGAATTCAAGACTTTCTATAAGATCATCTCTCTCCATACAGCATTCATCTAACTTAATCTTGAGTCTATCATTCTTCTTTCTTTCCTTTTTCAAAACACTAAGAGCATTATTGAGTTCACATTCGAGATCCTCTATTTGATTGCTTTTTGAAATATCAAGGCCTTTTTCAGATTTCTTATCACTAGAGGTGCTACCCTTTTCAAAAACCATACAAGCATCTTCCTTATCATTTTATGAAGCATACTCATACATACTAGCAACCAAATCATTATTTGTGCAATCATCCTCAAGGTGCCCAAAATTTCCACATCTAAAACATTTCATGACAATGAATTTATGTTTCGGTTCTTCCTCCTTTTTTGAAATGAACAACATCTCATTTTCATCATCACTAGAAGAAATTTCACTATCACTGCTAGAACACTTACTTGCTTTGTCCAGATAGAAGCTCTTCTTGTTCTTGTGTGAATACCTCTTTCCTTGATTTCTATGCTCATCTTTGTTCTTTCTGTAATACCTGTGCTTTTCAGAATCCTTGCTCTTAACATCCTATATATCTTCATCACTTTCATTCTTGGAAACATTACAGTCAGTAGAATAATGACCAAATTTTCCACAGCTTGAAACATCTTATATTTTTCTTGCTTTTGTGCTTTCTAGAGAACTTACCTTTCTTGCTGTAATATGCCTCTTCCTCACTAGAAGACTCATCACTCTCTTGAATCTGTTTGCCTTTTGATTTCTTGGTAGCTTTGAAAGTTGCATGTTTCTTTACATCAACTTTCACTTGAGTTCTCAGCTCAAATGCTACAAGAATACTATGGAGCTCATCCTTTTTCAACTTATCTAAATCTTTAGCTTCCTCAATAGCAAAAATCTTTTCACTAAATCTATTAGGAAGAGATCTTAAAATTTTATCACACACATCATTTTTAGTAGGTTCAAGACCTAAGTCTTCCATAGAATTAACAACTTCATCCATACGGAGCATGTAGTCATTGATATTTTCATCATCATTCATCTTGAGCTGTTCAAACATACCTTTGAAGTGTCTCAAATTGGCCTTTTGGACATTTGCATCACCTGTATGAACAACCTGTAATTATTTCCACATTTCACTAGCTGTCTTGCAGTGAATAACTTTGGTAAGATCAGCCTTCTGTAAACCCTTCAGGATTGCATTCATGGCTTTTGAGTTGCTGTGATGAAGGAGCATGTCTTCTTTAGTATAAGGACCATTTGCAGGAATGGTGTACCCATGTTCAATAACTTCCCATACCTCATTACCAAGTGCCATTAGATAGACTTTCATTCTTGCACTCCATAGACCGAAATCTGATCCATCAAGAATAGGTGCTGCATTACCACTTGAATAATCTATTGTGTTCTTTGTAAGCTTTTCCTTCAATATGTTAAACTTTTAGAAGGTACTAGCTCTGATACCAATTGAATAACCCAAGATTATACTGAGAGGGGGGGTGAACAGTATAAGACCACTTTTAACTTTTTCTTTCAAATAGCTTTCAATTCAAAATTAAGTAGTATAAAGATAGCAGTAATCAACATAATGCACAAAACACCATCCACAAAGTGACATAGCAATTTACGTGGTTCACCCAAGGTGGGCTACTCCACGGATAAAACTTTCCTCTAAAAGTTATATCAAAGTCCTTTGGGAATCCTTCCCAATTACAATGTTTATGAGCCTCGACTCAAAGGAGATACCTTCCCTTAATTCTGTTTTGGCTGGTGATCCTCTAGAAGACCTCTACCTCCTCTACCCTTAGCAAGTGGAACTCTATCCATAGAAGACACCTGTCTTCCCTGCTCTGGCTAGAGATCTTTGTCCTCAACTCTGTCATCGCAAAGCTAGTCCTCAAATATGCACTAAACACAGTCCTTCGATCTAGCACAAATCTGTCCACTTCCTCTATTATTTTTTGTTACAGTTGCACTTGGTCAAAACCAATTTTTCATAGTCTGCACAAACACAGTAGCTCTCAATCTACTTATGCTCTTCTGTGAAAACATAGCAGCACGGTCTTCATACATCTAGTGCAAACACAGTCGCACAGTCTTCACACTCTTGCTTAAATATGACAACACTATCTTTGCAACCTCTGTAAAAACATAGTAGCACAGACGTCACACACTTTGCGCAAACACAGCAGTCACTCAGACTTCCACTTATACACCTCTACGATCAAACTTCTCCCCGCACTCTATCTGTGCAAATCGCACTTCGAACACACACTTTGATCGATGCCAAACTCTTCAAGAATCCCTCATTTTATACTCACAATCTCAAGATTGAAATCTTGATCTGAGTCGACTGATAACCCCTCAACCATGTCGACTGCAAAACCCTACTCTACGTCAGCCCAGATTTAACTCTGTCAGCTTCACTGTCTCACTGTAGCTTTTGGCACGAAACTACATGTTACGATATCGTGACATTTTTGCAGCCTTACACCTTATTTTGCCTGTTTTCATGATATCGCAACACTACAGCCTTTGTCGACCTCCTTTCTTCTTATGTCACAAAATTGTGACACTTCCTATCTTTGCTGATGTCACCTTCTCTTCTGTCGCAAAATCGTGACCCTTCTGTCTTCATGCCCTTCCTCTCAGCTTTTGTCATGAAATCGTGACACTTTTTATTTTTGCTGACGTCATCTTCACTCTGTCATGAAATCACGACGCTTCTTGCTTCTTCAACCTTTTCATGGTTTGCACCAGCAAAAATGAAACATGTCACAAAATCGTGACGCTTTCGCTGCCTTAAGCTCTTTTTTGCCATATGCCCGCGAAACTGGAACATGTCACAAAATCGCGATGCTTTTGTCTAAAAAGTCTTCCTCTCTGCTTCTGTCATGAAATAACGACACTTAACCTGTAGAAGACCTGCTTCCAATTTTTGTTGTGAAATCATGACACTTTCTCCATCTGAACACTGCCAACTCAACCTGTCGTAAAATTGCGACACTTTCTTCATCCGTACAACTTCTTTGAAGCCTGTCATGAAATCGTGATGCTTCTTGTTTTAGACTCTTCCCTTTGCTGTATTTTGCAAAATCACAATAGTTCTTTCTACAAGCTTTTCAGCATGTCACGAAATCATGACAGTCCTTCCTTTGATTTTTGCAGCTTGTCACGAAGTCGCAACAGTCCTCACTTTGTATTTTGCAGCATGTCATGAAAATGCGATAGCCCTTACTTGGAACTTTGCATCATGTCACAAAATTGTGACAGTTCCTGAATCACTTTCTCTCTCTTCAATCTTGTCACAAAATCACGACAGTTCACACTGCAAACTTTCTCTTTTGCAACATGTCGCGAAATCGTGACACTTTTCTTTTGGACTCTCTCTCCTGCAACATGTCACAAAATCGTGACACTTGCTCGTCCAAACAACTTTCCTGGCAATGTGTCACAAAATCACAACACTTTTATTTCTCTACCTTCCTATGCTTCTCGAGTCACAAAAATGTGACATGTCACGAAATCGTGACACTTTCCATCTGCTCTTCTTCCCTGCCAACATGTCGTGAAATCGTGATAGTTTTGCCTGCTTTGTCTCTGCCTTCCAACATGTCGTGAAATCATGATAGATTTTCCAAAAATTTCTCTCTCCTCAAACATGTCACGAAATCGTGACAGTTGCGAGCATTTTCTCTCTCCTAAAACATGTCGCAAAATCGTGACAGTTTTTTCAGCCGCCTGCATACTTTTTCTTACTTGTCTTTTTCTTGATCTTTTTGCAACTGGGCTACCCTGATCTTCTTGGCAACTCACTGTCCATGCTGAACCCTTCATCAAGACACATTCTTTGACATCAAACCAGATTGCTTCAAGAACTCTTTGAAATCAATGACAACATCTACACTTAGAGCAAAAGCAATGTACTCAAGATACCCAAAATTGCCAACAAATACCTCATATTTTGCTACATTATTAGTACATGGAAACTCTAATCGATAAGGCACATCTAGGTAATTACCTTTTATTTCTATCATATTGATTCCTATTCTAGCCCTAGATTGCGACTTGGCCCCATAAAAGGTCATAGTCCACATTTTAGTGGTGAGGGGCCTATTTGACTCAGCATCTACATTTGCTTTAATTTTAGGATCCAATCGTTCTGCATTGGATACTTCCTTGAGAAAAGGGGTATGCCAAATGGAATAAACATCCAACTCTGTTTCTTCTACGGATCTAACCAGATTGACCTTAGTATTGTTAGGTTTCATGAGCTCAACTAATCACTTGTTAGAGGGCTCTCTCCTTAAGGTGACCTATTCTTTAGAGGACAGAGGAATTGTGGAATATGACTAGTCTAGATGGATTGACCCCCTAAATATTTTACCTAATGTCTAGATAGTAGTAAGAAAAATAATGGGTCCACATCAACCACTGTTACATCCATCACAATCCCCTTCTTTGGATATTGATCTACAAAGACCAAGAGGCCTGTGATTATCCCCATACAAGGCACTTATCTATTGTCCATAACATAAATAGGAGAGGAGTCTTTGGTGCATATCATTTCCAACTGATAATCCACTTGCTTTGGCATAACATTATGAGATGTCCCACTATCAAGTATGCAATTGTGTATCACATAACAGTCACCATACCCAAATGTATATCAAAAAGAGATGTAAAATGGCTTTATCGAAGCAAGAGTTTTTCTTGGAGAATTAGAAGTTGATGCTGCTAAGATATGGCTTTCCCCCTGGTCAGTCAGTCCAAAGGCTCTACAAATCTGTTCCCTGTACTTAGGGATAGTCATCAGTTCTCCAAAGGTTTTATTGATATTTTTCTTGGCCAATTCTAAACCTATATTAAATTTTGATTTTTTTTTGCCCATTATTGATGGGTTTAGACCTCTTGGGAGGAGAAGGTTTATGGCCATCATTGTTTTTATTTGTATTAGCTAGATCCTTTTCATCAACTGCACTCTTCTTATTAGGTATTTTAGGGATGGTCCTATTGCATAGCCTAGTGGTATGGAATCTTTCTAATGTCTCAACCTCTTCAAATGTTGGGATAAATTTGCCTTACCTTATCTACTCAAAGTAGTTATTCTAGGGCCTTTTTAATATTTTACATCATCAAGGGTAAATGTTGTAGGTTGGTTATCATAACTGGCAGGCTGGATGAATTCCTCTAGAATCGATGGGGTATCAAAAGTTTCTTCCCATGTCCAACATACATTTATCCTAATATCATCCTCATATTCCTCTTCAATGTTAAAACATGAATGGAGGCCATGGTATACACCACAATCAGCACGGTTATAGGGAGAATCGCATGTTGGTCAAAATAAGGGAAAATCAGAGGCTACATTATTAGAAGTCATGGGGCTCAGGATAGCATCTTGGTCTTTTTGGACCTCCTTCCTTTTCCAATTATTGTTTGAATTCCTACCCCCCTCATTATTCCATATCCTATTAAAATTTCTTATAAAAGGAGGTCTATTGTCATTTTGGTGCTAAGAGGATTTTTCACCATTAGCCTTATCTCTCTCAATTTTGGACAATCAATTTTTCATGGACAAGAATATTTTTGTGACCTTTGATGATAATTTTTCAATGGGGTCTGGGTCTAATTTTTTTAAAATACCAAATCCTACCTTCTTATTTTTTATTTTAGTTTGGATAGGATTGGGGTCTACTGATATGGGCTTCATCTTCCCACTATCTATCATATCCCTTTCAATCATTGTTGCTCTCTCCATGCAAGCATCAATGGTGAGCATGGGTTGCTACCTAAGTTCATAATTAAAATTTCTAGGGAAGGCATTTTTGTAGAAGCATATTGACTGGTGATTGTTAGGCCTTAAAGCAGTAGGGATTCGGTTTCTCAGCTTGGTGAACCACCTATTGAAGTCATCCACTATTTTATTCTCCTTATTTTTCATTTTGGCCAGTTGAGTCAATAGGAACTATTCATTTATTCTCCCCATATTTTTTGAGGAAGGTAGCTTCTAAATCCTGGAAAGTGTCAATGGAGTCTGTTGTTAGATTGTTAAACCATTCTTTGGTATATTTTTCTAGGATCTGTAGGAATAATTTTAGGATGACATCTTCATGCTCTACCTCTAGACTATCCATAGCATACATGAAATCCTTTACATGGTCCTCCCCAATCATAATATTATCCCATAGTAACTTAGGTAGGTACTTATGGGCTTTTGGAGGTAGGGGATTCAAAACTTGTGGTAATACAAAGGGCCTATACCTATTTAGGCACCATTTATTTAAAGGTGGGTTGGCCATTGGTGTGACTGAGCCCCTCAAGACGGTGGGTGCAGCAGGTGGGTCAATACTAGTATGGAGACTTTAAGGAATGAACACAGTATTTCTACTACACTAATTAATAGAAGAAACAAAATCAAAGCTTAATTTTTACTTTTTATATTTTAAAAAGTACCTGTGGGTCTGACAGTTTGGGGTAGAGATCCTTGTCACTTTACCTCATGGCCGTCAGATCAGCTCCTTGTTAGTGTTTTAAATTTCTTTAGAGTCACTAGCATAAGGTGCTAAATATGGAGGGGTGCTCTCTGGATAATATTGCTCGGCCCAAACTAGTCTCATAGGGAAATAAACATACACAGTGTAAGGGACTAATATGATAGGAAAATTTTTAAATATCCTCTCTAACAATTATACTAAAAACTATTGTGGATATTTCCTACTTACCATATTAAGATTTTTTAGGTCACAGGAAACTCAAAAATCACAATGAGTATTGTGGACTCTGGTAGATCCACCTCTTTAACCTAGAAATAAATTACTTGAAAGGCTCTAGATAGAACAGGTTGGGTAAGGAAACCCCAAATAGTGGGTTTATCTATTTTATTTTATGGTGTAATCATCTAATTTCACCAGAAAAAATGATTCTATATTGTTTTAATTATTTTATGACAAAATCTATCATAAATAAAGATTATCAAGCCCATACCGATGCCATGTCCATTGGGTAGTCGTAGCAAGTTGATATTAAATGAAATAGAAAATAAATATATAGAAGAACTAGTTCATTTTTACTCATTCAAATAATGTAATGTGCAAAGAACGACTTAACCAGTGAAGGAAAGCATTATCCATATATTATGAGTGTGGTAATACATAAATAAGTGGACACAAATCATACACAAGAGATACCAATGATAGAGTTGAGATTTTCATTACAACAAAAGCTTTTTTACATATTGATAGACAAACAAAGTGCTTGATCCTTATATGTCATTTCATTACAATAAATCCCTAGTTTGAATATTCATAACAAGGGCTTGTTTCTCTCAATCCTGATTGCAGTGATGTAAGAGTTCCCAACCCTAGCGCATTCCATAGGAAATAATCTCATTGAATAGTGCTCCTTAAGTAATCACTAGTAAATGACAAAATAAATGGTGGTAAGGAAAACAGGAAGGTAGACATGGGTAAAATACAACTAATCACTTAGACAAAGCTTATACCTAGAATTTAAAGAGAAAAATTCCTGCTGCAGTGATCTCCCTTTTATAGCACAAACCTATCCTAGAAAGGTTGCAACTGCTTGATCCATCTGGATCAATTCCATAGCATCTAAAAACAATATGTAATAAAAAATGGGCACATAGCCCATGCCTTCTAATTATGCAGGTGGTGGCTATGGTTGTGTATCATCTCCTACATTACCTTGGGCTGGCAGTTGTGATGCACCTAGTGCATACATCCCAGATGAACTAGGCCCCACTCCTTTCCCAAGGTTTTGTATAGCTTGGTCAATAAAATCCCATGCCTCATCATGAAAGGTCAGTGAGAACAACAACAAATTCAGGTCCTATGCGACCTTGTTCACACTCTCTCTTTCCCATTCGAATGTGTTCTCAACAAAAATATATAGGTGGTCTACCATTTGCACCAGGGTTATAAACCGTTTGGATAGCTTGCCATCAGAGTCCAATTCAAAATATTGGATTTTTTGGAGCACTAACTCCTTGATGTTAGGGGCCTGCATGAACTCATCTAGCTTGAAGCCATAATCCTCCAAATTATCATTGACCTCTTGCTTAGCGTTGGCTACTTCTTGATTCCACTAGAGCCAATTTTGTCTATTATGTAATAATATGAAGACCTTGGCATATTCCTTTGAAAATAAATAGTGGGAGTCATTTGATAATGTAGTCATCATCCCCACGATCGATACATAATTCTCCCTAAACATTTTATATACGAGAAATATGACGTTATATACGAGAAATATGACGTTTACTCTCTAATCTCCTTGCTACAAACAATCTTGTAAAATACCAATAGAATTTTTGGTGGCATATATATCTACAAATATGGACTCCAGATATTTTATTTATTTTTGTTATCTTCTCCTCAAATTCTTGTTTGAGCTCCTCCACAAATTCAAGTTGTGTAGCAATGACCCGTAAGGGAGTAGACATCCTCAATTTATCAACCTCAACCTAAAGTTGTTGCACTTTAAGTTGTAAATGACCCACTTCTTTAGATTTGGCCTTCAATTCTCCATCTCTTTTTCCATGACTATTGCCACCTATGGTTGGGAGGCCACCTAGGATTTCATCATTTCAACAGGTGTAGCTATAGCCCATATGACATCTTTGCTCTCATCAATGGTGGCTTCTGTTAAACTAGGTGACAGTGGGATCTCAAACATGGTAGTGGATACATTACCTACCTCTTGCCCCATTGTTCTTTGGGGTCTACTTATTCCTTTACTTGGGGACATTTTCTCCTCCATATCATAAATGTATTTCTCTTCATCAGTGCTAAATTGACACGAGTCCCTCACTCTTGTTAGTCTCATGTTCTCGATGCCTTCAGAAGAAGAACCAGTTTTTGCTTTCTTTCTAGTGGGGGATCATATGGGACTCTCCTCATGTGCCTCATACTCCTTGAGTATGTTAGACAATCCCCCAGATTAGGTTATTTTCTTTAATGCCTTACGAGGGACATGATGTTATTTCTGATTAATCACTAATATGGCAGAGAATAATGAAGGTTGGCCCACCACCACCTCGATATTTTTTTATGGATATATCAGCATTAAATCTAATGATGATGTACTTTGGGATGAGGAGGAGACCAACTCTTTTCCTTTTGAGGTGGTAGCCAAGGAATTGGAGGAAGATGGGATCTTTGTATGCTCCTATTGTGCTTCACCCATTATTTTCATCATGACCTCAAAAAGGTCAGCATCCTGTTGGATGACAGGGAAAGTGGGGTCTTTGAACTCCTCTAGGCGAGCAGCCGAGCTGATGGCACCACCTTATCCACCAAAAAATATTAATGCAATATTAGTTCAAAGGGATAATCCTCAACTACTTCCAACTTGTTGTAGGGCCTTTTTTCCATCTTCCATACTAGATCTAATGATCGGTTCTGCCTAAGGGCCTTCTGCATATCATCCTTGAAGTTGTCCACTCTATGAGTGACTTGTAGGAGGGCAAATTTGCTAGCAATATTATGTTTATGAAGATCCTTATGGTCGTATGGCCTCCATGTAACTTCGAGGAAGCAATATGTGTCCATATTCCATATGGCACGTAACATTGCAAAGTGGCCCAGGTAAGTGTAGGTCCCCATTGAGCATGGGAAGAGTAGCCATGGCACACTGCCATTCTTTCTAATGTATCTAATTTTGACCTCTTTGACAATCTACTAGGTTATCTCTAAGATGGCAATTAAGGTGGGACAATGTCTTGGTAGTACTTTTGGGGGTAGTTTGGAACCACAAATTTTAATGTAAGATAATTCTTCTACGTAGAAGAAATCCCTAGCCTTGGTTTCATGTAGGAATTTTCTTACCCCAATTCTGAATCTGTCTGGCTCTTCTCCACACAGTCGGGTATGCACTACTATGAGGATCTTCTTGAAGAAGGTTTTGTAACTGGAGCACCCCTCCTAAATGCACAACAACTAATCTTGGATGGTGATAGCAGTCACCCCTACCATTTTTACTACCAGAGACTTATCTATTTGTGCCATAAACAAATGAATCAAAAATAAATAATAATAGAAAGGAGGCAATTCCTCCTTATCAGCCAATATGGCTTTTTGTAATTCGTATAACTCCTAATCCATGTTGTAATTGATTACGTCCTCCCATCGATATAGGGATGTCCTATATATCCTATTGCATTGAATGATCAAAAATATTACCTCCTTTGTAATTAGTTCCAAATACTTCACACCCAACACCAAGTTGATCATATTGGCATAATCCTGCATCCAAGGCCAAAGCAAGAATTTTCTAATGGAGAAATTATAGGGCTTACATTTTCCCCTCTTTAGGAGCATTCTCGAGAATATGGTGTTGAGCATATAATTGGCCTAGAGGGCCAATTTATTGATCCATGACTCATGATGTTGTGGCAAGCCTGAAAACTTTCCCAATGTGGTCTACTGTCAACCTAAAAACTGCCTAGTTTTAATGGTCATGGATGGTGTGACTTCTATGGTCATAGACCGTTGCCAGCTAGACCAAGAGGTTTGAGGGGTGGTAGACCTTCAATAAATTCAATCGACCCAAATTAGTGGTCCATTTTTTGCACATAAGGGGTGGTTCTATGTTATCTCTCTATGCTCTCATATATAAGCTTCTTAGTAGCATCTAGTGGCACTGATTTTCCTCCTCTGTGGGGTCAAAACTGTAAATGGTTACCCCCTCCACTTCTTTTTGTTGCTTGACAGTGATATCTTGGGTTGTGTCTAGTTGGTTTGTTAGAAATTTTGGATCTTGTGCTCTCCCTATTCTCCTCATCACAGGCCTTGCCTTGGTAATCTTACCAATACACACACTAACATTCAGAACCCCCATAGCAGTTGAGCTCATGGAAGCCATTAGAATGAACTGTTGAAATAGGGAGGGCTTATTTTTCTTTTATTTGCACTTGACATTGTTGAGAATTTTTGCTACTTGCAATAATGGTGCATGGGAGGTATGCCACCTTCTTTTAAAGTACCAACATTTAATTTGGGTTGGTAGGCTTGTGTGCTTTTCTATTCGATGAGGCATGTCGATTGGCTGGGTGCACCACATCACCTATACTTCTGGTAGTGCATTGTACTTGTGGGATAAAATTGTGGCTTAGGAGAAACTTTTAAGACACATGGTGTTTTTGGGTTGGCCATGGCAAGGTGCACTCAAGTGGAGCATGCACAAGGCCCATTCATTAATTCATCACATGCCCCAGTAGGGTTCAGCACAAGAATTTACACACGTAAGAAAATATCATGTGCTCCATTGGGGGATTGGAGCATGCGGTCCTTGAAGTGAGCACATAATCTTGTAAGCTCAATTACACTTAATGCACCCCAAGGGATTGGGGCATATGGGACCCAATGGGGTGCACATATTGTGCATCCAAAATGACTTTCGTGTGCTCCATAATGGAGCACACAGACCCAAAGGTGGGTGCATAAGTGCCTAACTAGACTCTCACATGTTTTGAGGAAGTGGATCACACAACCACTTTTTTGGGTGTATGAGCTTGTGTATCCCACAAGACATTATGTGCTTCACTAAAGAGTGGAGCACACTAGTTGGGGAGTGAGTGCACAGCTCATGCACTCTAACAGTTCTTGCACACTCCATTATAATGGAGTTCATCGGCAAGGTTTAGGGAGCATGCAGAGGTGCACGTTCCTTATGAGGCTTTGTGCACCCATTAGAGAGTGGAGCTTACAGGATGGAAGTGAGCATGTGAAGGTGCATGGTTGAGGGGACTTCATGCACTCCACTCCAAAGTGGAGCATATGGGATTCTTTGGGGTGCACAACTTCATGCACCTCTTAGGACCTTTGCACGCTCCACCTCCTTGTGGAGCATGCAAATTTAGTGTAGGGCACATGGATTCATGCACCCCTTAGCAAGTTTGTGCACCCCATTACCCAATGGGGCACATGGACTGGGGATCAGGTGCATAGCTTCATGCACCCAATGGTGTCTTTGCACGCTCCACTAGTGGAATACACGGGCTTGGCTTGGGGTGCACAAACTTGTGCATCCAGGATTTTTTTGTGTGCTCCACTCTCTAGTGGAGCACATGGGGCTAACTTGGGTGCACCACCTTGTGCACCCCTTAGGAAAGGATAAAATGCACCCAAGAGGGGGGAATGCCCTTTTTGGGTCAATACAACCCATCCTTCTCTTCTTTTCCATATGTTGGGTTTTATTCCTTGGCTGAAAATATCATCCAATAGTTGCCCACTTGGTTCATTTTCCTTTGCCTTTATCAAATTTACATTTGACCACACTTGTCTACACTACAACTGCCTGTATTCTAGTTTTCTTTGTCTGCTATAATGATTTCTTCTAGTGCTCTTCTATTTGCCTTCTATACTATTGCATGCTTATTGCTATACTAAATTCATAGAAAAATAATAATATAGTCTAATTATACCATATAGTGGATGTAGGTGAGAAAATTCACTTATATAATTGGTGACTTGTAGGGATTTTTTCTTGTAAAATCAAGAACCTAGTATGTCTTATTTGGGATGATAGAGATTTGAGAGTAAATGGATATTGAAGATAAAATGATTGTGAGGAGTGTGTTATGGGAAAGGTTGATGGTTATAGCAGTTGGAGATGAAATAATTTCTTAAAAATGAATGGAATTGATGTATGGGGAGGGGGCGATGAATGCTAGGAGAGGAGGAGAATTATGGACAAAGAAGAAAAGAAGAAAGAGACAAAAGATACTTGAAGGTAGGCATTTCCTATAAAACTAAATTTCTATGAGCATTTCTCTATAGTTGAACATTATTTCAAGTCTAGAATTGTAGCATTAGATGAATTTTCACTCATGTATGCAGCATTAGATAAATATTTAGACTAATTAGGAGCTTTCTTTCTCTCACTGCTTTCTTCTTTGCAAAATTGCACAAGTAGACTTCCTCCATTTGACTCTCCTTTGGTTCAGCTGAGTGCATGGCTTCTTAGGATAATTGTGGAACTACATGCATTTATATCCTCATGCATTCTTTTATAGGTACTTTTTGAAGTTGATGACAACTATATTTTTCTTTGGGCTAGTCCTTTGCATAAAAAAAATAGTTTTAGATTCCTCCAATTTCTATAAAAAATATAGGTCCGAGGTGTAGACCAATTGGTTCATCCAAACCCCATAAGGGGGGCAGAGGTCCAAGGTTCAAATCTCGGGCCTCGCCAGACTGAACGCTTGTCCCTTTCCTAGTGCTTTCAGTGGCGTAAAAGGTTTAAAATGATTGTGGCATGGTGGTTATAGGTGCGGACTGCACGAAGATCTGTGTGGCGGCTTCTTGGGCGGACAACACAGAATACTATGATGGCCATAAAAAGCTAGACAACCTACCCAGATTCGTGGCGGCTACCGATTCCACCATGTTAATTAAAAAATATATATATATATAAAACATTATCATTAAGTTTTGATTAAGTAATACTAAACAAAATATATCAAGGGATTATTTAAAGAAGAAGCAAAAAAAATTCTAGTATTTTAATGGATAATTTTCTTGTCATAAGTAAAGAAGGGTTCAAACTAGTTCTTACCCCCAACCTAGGTGCCTCCTTGAGTTTTTTGAGGGATAAAATAGGGTCCTAAAGGAACTTGAATATGGTGGGTAAAAAATTTATGAGAGAAAAACTTTGTTTGAATAGTGCAAAGGGGAATGGATGGAAGTCATTTTTACCATGTGTGAAGAGAGAAAAGAGGCTCTAGAGAAAACCTAGGGCTTTGTGAAATGTCACATCAGAGACATTGACATATATTGGAGCATTTAGCTATCAAATGACTAGTTGGAATATCCATGGACCCAATTAAACCACAAGTTCTAGTAGGCTTTAGATGGTATCATGCCCATGAGATTGACAATAGAGCTTTTAGAGGAGTGTTGATAGTAGCATGGTGGGTCATTAATGACCTACAACCAAATTAGATTATATGGTGCCTTTGGAGAGGAAACCTAGGATGGGTTGAGTATAGTCTTCAATTGGCCTAGGTATAGAGGATCAAGTGGTTATGAGAAGCTCGTGGAGATTTTGAGATCTATTACTCGAATAGGATTTTGAGGCAGTTTGACCTCATTCGATGGATCCTAACAATAGGAGATTTTTGGTTTCAACATGTTACTTGAGAGGGATAGAGAGTATTTGACAACCTTTTAGATATTTATAGTTTTATAGAGGAGGATGTAGATGATCCTCCTATCATAGGTCCTAGGATAGATTATGTAGGGGTTGCTTTGGGTTATATTTAGTGGTACCAACAAATGTTTCTAGCATGGATCACACTGGTGATGATCTAGCCATGGATGGTACCTAGGTTGAGTAAAATAGCTCATAGTCATATCCAAATAGAACAAGAGAGATTGAGGTAGAGACCTATATATGGGTCATCACCATAATATAAATTGTTTCTACCTCCCATTGCTATAGCTCATGATACCAGAGTGAGTATTAGTAGGATAGTATAGGAGGTATCCCAATAGGATATGGATTCTATGTGGAGAAATATAAATATTCTCCAAATACAACTATATTAGTAAGTGGTAGCATAAGATACAACTCTATCAATGAGATATCAAGCCATCATAGAGAGGGATAAAACCTAAGCTAAGAGGGATTGGGTGACGATAGAGAGATCAACTAAGGATTGAAAGGGATGATGTCATAGCTAGGGTGACCATAGTGGTGAATGGAGTAGTGATACAACTTCCAAAGGTTTATTTGATCATATGGCTACTCTTTAGTCTTAGTAGATGTTAAATATAGTGAGGAGCACTTAATATAGATTGCTTTACTATGTGGTTTTTCCTCCAAACCAAATGCAACCTTCTTCCTTAAGGAATTGATCTCTTTCCTACTCTAGAATGAGATCAGTGACACAATCCTCCCAATATTTAGTTTAGTTTTCTTCCTGGCTAACCATTGGCAAGTTAGAGATCTAGGAACAATTTTGTACTTGGTGTAGATTTTTGATTGCTATGAGGGGCATGAGGACACTAGTTTTTATGAGGTGCCTCAACCAGTCGACGTGGTTTGAGTGTATCAATTTTGATTTATTATGGTACACCAAGTTGATATATGATTGGATGATGCATATGTATATGTATATATATACATATATACCGATTCTATATTGATTCATAGTCGTGTTATATTATGTGTTGACTTGATTTGATGTAAAAAATTGTATTAATTAAACGGATGAGTAGTTAGATATTATGACATTTTGATCATGTTTTATGATAGATATGATAAATATATGTGAGTATAAAATTATTTTTTGAGTTGATTTAGAGTTTATAGAAAACTAATTCCAATTTGAAAAATTATATGTATCAAAAGATTGATGGGAAATTGCATTGTTTCAAAAACAAATTTCTTCCAAGTATTGATTCAAAATATAGGTATGATTGACTGAATGAAAGTTAATGAAGATATCTAGAATTGATCTGGAATATGATATCGATGGCAATGTTATATACTATGTGTAAAATTTTGATTAGTTGCATTAATGCTAAAGTCAAATTTAAAAGAAATTGACTAAAATTTGAGTATGATTTGATTTTTGAATTTTGAGATGTGTGTTGTATTAAAATATGTTGATGGATACCCTTGGCATGATTTTCCATGGGTCAGAAAGAGAAGAATTATGTTTCACAAATTTATTTTATTTATGAAAAATAAGGGTTAGTGCTAGTATCCAAACATGATTGAAAGTTAGGACCTGTTTTAAACAAGTTATTTACATTATATTTATCAGTTTGCAAAACTAATTTAATAGTTATTTTTATGGCATAAATAGACCCTAAGTAGTGGCCTCTTAGCCTAATAAATAAAAAATCACTCAAGCAATTATGACTGATAGCACTTTTATGAAGTCCATGTCATTGGATAGTTTAAGTCCTCTTTTTTAAAATGTATTCTTGCTACTAAGCAGTGGCTCTTCTAGCTTAATTAATGGACAAATTTTTATGCAAACTACTACTTTTGTAGGTAGTTAATAACTTTTTGATGTTTTAGATAGTGAATGCCCATATATAATACAATGCTTTTGGAAATTCTATTTCCATATAATAAAAATATTTTGGACAATCTACAACCATATAATACAAATATTTTGGATAGTTTATGTCTGTATAATACAAATAATTTGGACAATCTATGTCCATATAATAAAAATATTGTATACAGTCTATGTTCATATAATATAAATACTTTGGGTAGTCTATGTCCATATAATACAAATATTTTTGGATAGTCTATGTCCATATAATATAAATATTTTGGATAGGTTATGTCCATATTGTTGGATTTGAATAGTTTATGTTGATTTTGTTGATTTGGACAATTTATGTTCATGTATTTGGATTTGGATAGTTTATGTCCATTTTGCTAATTTGGGCAACTTATGTCATTATTATATTTGGACAATTTATGTCCAATTTTCAGAGTTGGAAAGTTTTTTTTATAAGGTTGGAAGAAGGGTTTTTGAAAGGGTCCCAACCCTTTTATATTTTCAAACAACACATATATACCTCATTTTAATGCAAAATGGGACAATACATAGGTTCTATTCAAGGATAAATCCCATATTAAACTACATGAACTATCCCATATATCCTTAATTATATAAGACTTAGACACAAATATAACACCAACACCACTAAACAAACTGAGACCAAGACTATAGAAAAACATTGATGCAAGAAATTGAACACCATTAATGAAACCAAATAGACTAAACACCATATTGACCAACCCAATATGACACAGAACATTATTTTTGAGTGTTTTCCTTTTATCATGCATGTAATTGTATCCATGCATTATTCCTTCTTGGCCAATGTGGTCAACATAATTTTGGTATCCATTACAAACTACTAAATTTGATCGGTGATCCCTTTGAAGTATTTGGTAATGCATCATACTAAGGAGTCCAAATATTCCAAGAACATTAGATTGGTACCTAAACCAAACGCAACAATAAATATTTTAGTATCACCTTCAAAAACCTCAAGCTCCTTAATATGAACCTCTTTCTACACAATAGCCTTCAAAATATTTTGATCTCCATCCTCAAAATGATTCATAGAAACCTGCTCCACATCATCTGATTCTCCATTTGATAATTCTCCTCACCATCCTACAATAAAATTTTAGAAAATCTAATAACTTTCTAGATACACCAGATGGTGATTTAAAGGGGCATTGAGACCCCTTACATTCCAAGAAATGACATTTATTTCTTATATCTTGTAGGTTGCTTATTTCCACTTAGATTAAGAATAATTTGGGTTTCATTAGCCACATACATAGTTATTTCTCTCTATAAAAACTCATTATTTGAAGGTCTACCATGTGGTTTATATTCTTTCCCTACATCAATTTCAATCTTCTTACTATTCCTTGTTATTCTAGATATAGTTAGACTTTTATTACCCTTTAGTGATAATCTTTTTTTTTGTTAGAACCATGGGGCATCATATTTACTTTTTCTTCCTTGTCAACATCAATTGTTATAAGACCTTTTCCCAACACTTCATCAATATTTCCATTCTTTGTTTCAAAAAATTTATTCATTTTCTCATTTATAGTTTTCTCCTTTTCCTCATCTAGGTTTTTCAATGAATCAAATGGATTTTTGGTAGGAATTTCATTTATAGAAAGACTTGGAATAGAAACAGAAGGGCATACCTTAATATGATCATCCATAATCTCACCCTCTTCAAACAAGGCAATAGCTAATCCACCATCTTCCTTGTAGGAATTCATTTGGTCTTCGTCATTCGGTCCTTGCTTTCCAAGATCATCTTTCATCATTTTTCTGCATTTTTTTTCAAATTTGCTTTTGTTGTGTCTTCCTAGGATGATTAGATCCAAAAACTCCAACATGACAAAATTAAAAACACACATTACACTTGAAAAGAAACTTCTCAAATTTAATGACTTGTAACCACTTGCCAAATTTAGAGATAATTTCAATAGTATTTGATAATCTTTCTCCATATTTATATTAATGTAAAGTATTGCATAGATCAACCTAGATTACATAGCATTGGTCAAATCAATTTTTATAAGTTGTACAAAATTATTTTCAATCTCTAAAAAAATATTCTCCTACCACAAATGCAAAGGAATTCCAAGTAATCTAACCCAAATTGGAGCCTACAATATTTTTTGGCTATAAGGATCAAAATCTAGAGTCTAATGCTTAATAAAAAAACCCCTTATACCAAATAACCAAGGACCCTTTTGAAAAAATTGATCCATATCCTCAATTTTATTTAATTTAACCAAAAACATTTATTAGGAAGGGCCATAATATCCATAAACCCTAATGGTTTCCATTTAGCATGGGCCCATTTTCAAATTGAATCTAAATTAGGTCTAAAGCACCCAAAAAAATTCTAGTTAAGTATAGATTACCTTGTGCCACAACCATTCAACCAATTCATATGATATAATAATTTTTTCTTTCTCCATTGCTAGATTGAAATTCTTATTTCATATTTTTTTATTTCCTCTAACAACCTCCAACAATGGTCTAGCTCCATGATCAAAAACATGAGAATGAACCCACTTCTTTTTAGTTGAATGCCCATAAAATCTAAACCCATCCTTTGGTAGGTACTTCTCTAGTAAAATTATTGAATCTCCAACTTCACCATGAAGATGACAATGCCTCTTCTCATTCCAATCCCAAAACTTTGAATCTTACCCTAAATCATGCACCATTATTACAAATCATTCTAATAATGAAAATCTTATACTTGCAACATGTTGAGTGGTATTTTCACCCAATTGTGAAAACACACTCTCCAATAGGATTTGGGTTCCAAATCCCCTCTTGCAAAGAAGTCAAACAAACAACTTCTCCAAGGTCTCCGCTATATTAGCATTTGCATATATGTATTAGTAATCTCAAATAAAAGATATTCAATTTAAATGCTTGGAATACCTTAGTGATTGCAAGTAACTGTAAACAAGGGGCAATGTTGGTTTATTTCACCATGAAACTTTAGTGATTGTTCATTGATTTTTTGGATTTTGTAATTTTTAAATGTTTATTTTAAATAAGTTAAACTTTTTGAAAATAAATGAAAATAAAAAATGCAGAGAATGAAAATGAAATGCAGAAAAAACTGAAAATGAAATGCACTCAGTATGATGCTATCCTGTTCCGACAAAACCGAAGATGTGAGGTTTCCATGCATGCAACCTAACCTATTGGACCTGCAAAACATGCACAATCCCCATAGACTAAGTGCTGGTTCCTAGGGTACGAAATAAAATTCAGATTTCAAATATTCGCCTAATGTAACCCACAAAAGTGGTATTTAACATTATCTATAAATCCAAAATCTAAAAAAAATGAAAGAATAAACATTAAATCCATAGCATGCATAGAAGATCTCCTTCTTTCTTGCCCACAAGATGCAAATTTTTGAATACTTCTGCATTAAAAATATGTCATGTTACAATAGCAGAATGTCTGGTTTTTCCAAACCAGTCTGTGGAAGAGAAACAACCCAAACAGGCCCAGAATGGCCTTCTCGCCTTCAGCTCTGCAACCCTGCTTGTAGTGGTTTCTGACCCTTGTACCAATCTGTGCTTCTGCTTTTAAACTTTTTGGCCATGCTCTCTGTTTTGCCCTGTGACGCTTCGTTTCATCTCCCGTATCTCTTTGTTTCGTCTTCCTCGCCTCTTCATTATTTTTGACTTTATGTTCGACGTCGAAACGTTTGATCTTCTCTGTGAACTGTAACTGCTTCTATAGCCCTTACACCTTTATGCCACGTGTTCTGTGCTTCTCTGCATGTTCCATAATGGCCCCTTGTGAATCATGACCAAAAATAGCATGTCGCGATATCGTGACATTTTCTATGTATGCAGCTTTGCTCCTCTACCTGCATCGCGAAAATGAGACATGTCACGATATCGTGACATTTTTCTGTCAACAACCTTGTCCGCCTTCATGCACCAAAAATGAGACATGTCATGAAATCATGACATTTTTATGCCCGCAACCTTGTCTGCCTTCATGCACCAAAAATACATGTCACGAAATCGTGACATTTTTATGCCCGCAACCTTGTCTGTCTTCATGCACACGAAAATGAGACATGTCACGAAATCATGACATTTTTCTCCTTAGGGCCACGTGGATGCAACCTGTCGTGAAATCGTGACATTTTTCTCCTTCGCTGTATTTTGTTGCACTTAGCCATGAAAACGTGACATGTCACAAAATCATGACACTTTTTCATTCCGTACCATCTCGCTATTTTTGTCATGAAATCACGATGCTTTTCTCTTTTGTACCATCTTGCTGCTTTTTGTCGTAAAATCGTGACACTTTTCTCTTTCGGCTTCTCACTTTCTATCATGAAATCATGACACCTTTTCTCTCCTCTTCTCTGAAATCATGACACTTTTCTCTTCTTTCATGAAATCGTGATGCTTTTCTCTTTCTACCATCTCTCGCTTGACCACGACCTATCGTGATATCGTGACTTTTTCTCTAGTTCATTTGGCTACTCCAGGTCACGAAACTGCGACATGTCGCGATATCATGATATTTTTTCTGTTTGCCCTTCATCTCATCTTCAGATCGCGAAAACATGACATGTCGCGATATCACGACAACTTTAGTGCCTTGCCCTATTTGACTGGTTTGACCGTGATTTTGTGACATGTCGCGATATCACGACAATTTTAGTGCCTTATCTTCTCTCTCCTCTATGAACCACGATTTCACAACATGTCGCGATATCGTGACATTTTCTCATCATGCTGCATTCTGTTGCTCTTAGCCATGAAAACGTGACATGTCACGAAATCGTGACAATTTTTTGTTCATACTTTGCTTGTCTGAGCCATGAAAATGTGACATGTCACGATATCGTGACACTTTTCATTCGGTTGTACTTTTGCTATTTTAAACCGTGAAAACGTGGCATGTCACGATATCGTGACAACTTTTCATTTTCGGTCGCGACGGAGCAACATGTCGCGATATCGTGACAACTTTTCATTTTTGGTCGCGACGGAGCAACATGTCGCGATATCGTGACACTTTCTTTTCTTGCTGTATTTTGCTCTTCCTTTGATTTTTTTAGCATCTGGGCCACTGCAGTCTTCTTTGAAAGCATGCAAAAAAGGTGGGTCCCCAATTTTGGGGTGTGTTGTGGATCAGCCACAACAAATGGCGACTCTATTGTCAAATGCTCCTGAGCATTTTGGTGAGAACCCAACCTGAAATATACAAGCTTAGATACAAGCGTCAACACATAAAAGATAAACAAATATCGATAGATCAGAAATACATGAAACATTAGAATCATTAAGTATCAGCTCGGTGTGTGCAATGTGTTTTCATTCCCTATCACTTGAACTTGATCAACATTCCATTGTCAGTTTCACTTATGATTTGTATGCAAGGCTATGAATGATTTGTGTAGGATTTGATGTATGATGAAGATGCTAGAGATATAACAACCTGCTTTACAAAGGCTCAAACCTTCTAATATCATGAACAAACATATTAAAACTGTCAAACCCTCTTAGGACCAAATATATGTATACTGAATTAATTTATTAGATCCCAAAGTTGGTTATGAGTCACTACTATCTTGAACCCATGTGCAAGTGAAAGTGAAATCAGAGCTTTGGGGAATCGGATTCCCAACCTAAGCGAGATGGGAATTTAACCCTATCCTTACTACTCTGATCTGGAATTCATTACCTCACTTTGAGCAAAATGATTTAACCAATTATGGATGAAATGGTCAGGCTAGTCTATCCGTTTGAACAGTCAGTGGTCTTGTTTTTAGACAAGACATGCTGCCATGCATGGGCATACTTAACCCCATAATCCATGATTTGGCTTCATTCATTCTCTTTTTTTTTTTTTATTCCTTGGACCTTTGGGATGACTACCCATCCTTGCTAGGGACATGTAGTACGATCCCTCCAATCCAATATTAAGATAAAATGGGAAATATTAGTTAATTTTATTTCTTGGACCTTGGGGATGACTACCCATCCTTTGCAGAGGACATGTAGTACGATCCTTCCAATCCAAGATTTATGATAGAATGAGAGATGGAAAATAGTAACTTTATTTTGTTTCTTGGACCTTTGGGATGACTACCCATCCTTTGCAGAGGACATGTAGTACGATCCTTCCCATCCAAGATTTATGATTAAATGAAAGATGGAAGCTTTGGGGAATCGGATTCTCAACCTAGGTGAGATGAGAATTATGCCCTATCCTTACTACTCCATGAAGGTCAAATCAGAGCTTTGGGGAGTTGGATCCTCAACCTAAGTGAGATGAGGATTTAACCCTATCCTTACTACTCCGATTTTAGGCTTTAAGCACTATGGGAGTGGTAAAAACCACTTATTTTAAGGATCATGTTGCATGATAGGACAGACATGAAATATTCTTTTCACCTCACCTTTTCTTCCAAGCATGGTTTTGATCATTTTGCCCAAGATCTTCTTTAATGTGCATAGAACGTGCTTGGTTCAAGATAGTTTGGGCATCAGTTCCCAACCTTAGGATCCTTTTAATATATGTTATGTAATAACCCTAAGAGGATTCGACACCTTCTCAATGATTGCACATGAAATGAAAATGTACCTGAGATGACATGTATATGCAATGAGGAATGTGACATGAGATATGAATGCACTGCTTCTTTTGAAATGTGGATGGAATATATCATCTACTTTACCATAATGTGTAAAACTGACAACTTCATGCATTACAAGATTCAAACGATATTATTTAAGATGTTTGTGTTACTTGTGGAGCTTTCTACAACACAATTCCAATGTTTCATACTCTCCTGATCTTAGGCATAAGTTGACATCTCAAATTTTTCTTCTTTTTTTTTTTTTTTATATATAAAAACAAACTAAACATGTCAAATGAAATCAAACACACAACTTAAATCCTAACTAGACTAGCAATTCTAAAAATGAAACTTGAAAAAACACAAACCCAAAACCAAAAACCAAAATCTATATACAAATGTACAATATAATACAAGATGATGCAAAGCTTGGACTATCACTTTCCTGGATCCCAAACATGATTAGAACATTTCAAAAGACATATGACACAATATGTATGCCAAATGTTGTAGGAATCCAACAATAATAAGATCAAACCAAGCAATGCAACAAATTTCAACTTGCCTCGCTCACCCCACCAATTTGATTTAGTTCTATTACTATCCCCATAGGTGAGATTCAAATTCAAATTGATTAGACAATGGTTGGTATTCAATTTTATTTTGTCTATTCTTTAAAAGTGCAAGTTTCATAATTCCATTCATGATTTAGAAGTAGGCTTTCTTTATCCAAAATGAAACTTTGTAAGTAAGAGCCTATTTCTAAACATTTTAAAGCCAAATCATTTTCCAAATTTGTAGGCCAATCAAATTTGTGTAACAATTTGCAAGCATCTAGGATATTTACTAAATTAGGATCATTAAAAGTTTTTACCCTAGATTCAATTAGTAATTGTTGATGAATTTGATTTAACAGTTCAAGTGCATCAACTTCCTTTTCATTTGTTAAAACAATGTTGTCAAAGGTGTGATTAGAAATCATACCTTGTTTTTCATTCACCTTTAATGACATTTCACCATAAACATCATTCAAATTCAAAATATGGTCATGCAAATTCTCACCTAAATCTTGGATGCTTGAACACAAAAGGTTAGATTCTAACTTTTGAACATTTTTATTTACCAAAATTTGATGGGGATTTGCAATTCCCTCTTTTACCTCATGGTCTTCATACTCTTCATTGATTACTTGTTCATTAAACATACCAAAATTGGGCACCCAATTGAAAACATGCCCATCCTTTTCAACCCTCAAATGTTTTTGGTCAAAGTGTATGTCCCATGACTCATCTTGATGATCCTTCATTTGAGTTGCTTCCAATTGATCAATCTCTTTGTCATTTGGTTCTAATTCTTTGTTCACTATCCATGGTATCTCCTCATTTGAATCCTCAAAATCATCTTGCACACTTGTATTCGCATCTTCAATGAATTTATATTCAACATGATCGAATTTTGCCACCTTCTCAAATCTTGTGAATGTGAGATCTTCAACATCCTGCATATCAAGTGAAATATGAGTTTCATCTATAGGGGTGTGAGAAAAGAATGCATTATCATATCTCCCCCAACCATTATAAAAATTATCTTCCAAATTTGTGGGATGAAACTCCATGGTATTTGTGACATGATCTTTTGATTCATTCATCAATTCTCTTTCTTCTTTGCCCTTGGTAGTAAGATCCTCATTATCTTCCAAAATTTGATGAGATTTGAAACCCTCTTCCAAAACATCCTCAAATTGTACAGGAGTTGTAATATCTTCCTTCGAGTAGGCGATTATGTTGTCCTGTATATCAATTGGCACACAAGTTTCGTTAGCAGTTTTGGAGTGAGTGTAGTCTTCCCACTTCTTCCAAGCATCATAATAATCATCTTTCAAAATCAAGTGGTGACGTTCAACTACTTCTTCAACATCTTCCAATTCATCAATGTGTTTCTCATCAAATTCATCTTCACCTTCCTTAGATGGTTCAATTATTTCCAAAAGTGGGTCATTTCTTGAATTCAAATTTGTAAGGCCATCATAATCCAAATTAGTAACCCATGATTCAATTTTATCATAATTTGGAGGGTGAAGAATTTCTTGATCATTAATTTTACACATCTCATCAATAGTATCTTCCAAGAACAAGTGGTGAAACTCTATCATATCCTCAAATTCATTTATTGATTTTATTTCAATTTCACTTTCAACCACTTCATTCAATTCTATGGTGGGTTCCGTCCTATCACATATATCAAACATTGTTGAATTTAGGACCCCTTCATCCGAATAATCATGTATCTCTATGAATGAGATCATTTCTGCATAATCCTCACTAGCGGATGTTGGTTTAGCACTTTGCACCTCCTCTTGGACTACATCTAAGGTGGTTGTAACATTTGGATATTCAAATTCATCCCCTTGATCATTTACCTTAGATATCATTGGAGTGGAGGGTGCTATTTTTAATGGTTGGTGTAGGTTGGCATCAATATCTTTAGAAGGACAATCTCTTATGTGAACATGTTGTGCCTTTTCTTCTTCAAGACCTTGTCGTTCTATCTCTTCTAAGATCTCATGGATTTTCTCTAGAGACAAGCCACCCATTTTTTCCTCAATGAGTGAAGCAAGTGTGGGGTGTATGGCTCCAAGGTATACTTCCATGGCTTCCTCTTCTAATGTGTTAAAATTTTCCCACATTTGGGAGTGCAACTCACGAAATCTTCCATTGAATTGACTCAAGGATTCATTAGGCTCCTTACATATGGAGGTAAACTGATTTTTCAAGATTTCTAAGTCAACCTGATTACCAAAATGATAAAGATAGGTTGCTTCTAGTTGTATCCAAGAAGTCCTAACCTCCATGGGTAGTTGGCTGTACCAAAAGAATGGTTTATCATCCAAAATGTATGCAAATAACTTACAAGCCACCTCCTCATAGAAAATCTGGAATTGACATAATGTATCCTTGTAGACATGTAGTTTTTGCAAGTATCCTAGTGGCACCTCTTGATTAAAACATCGTAGAAACTCTAATAACATTTTAGGAATTTGATAGGGTATCACATGTATAGACAAACCCTTATAATGATCCTCCATCATAGATACCATTCTTTCTCTTAGAGACATCATTTCTGCTCTTAGGGATACAATTTGCTCCTCAAATGTTGCCATTAGTGAAACTCAAAATATAACTTTAGAACCAAATCTGTTGTCAAAAAGGAAGGAAGAGGAATATTCAACCTGCAATGTATATAAAAAAATCAAGTTAGCATCAACTAAGAGATGTATTCATTAAAATCAAATGAAAGTAATTGTATGGAAACAACACTTCGTTAGTCAAGACCAAAATTTTCAAAATTAAATCAAATCACTTTATTTCTGTATGAACAATCAGAAAAGCGTTAGAATAATATACAACATACCTGAATTGCTTAACGTAAATAGAATAAAGTAAACCAATTCAGGCCCTCCTTTTAACAATCTATCGAGTGTTAGAGGAGTAAAGATAACAATTAATAGGGCATGAAATATTCAAAATTTAAATCCCTGTAGCACTTAAATCACAGTGAAATAAACCAGTCAGGCCCTCCTTCTAGCGCCAATCTGTTGAGTGGTATTTTCACCCAATTGTGAAAACACACTCTCCGATAGGATTTGGGTTCCAAATCCCCTCTTGCAAAGAAGTCAAACAAATAACTTCTCCAAGGTCTCCGCTATATTAGCATTTGTATATATGTATTAATAATCTCAAATAAAGATATTCAATTTAAATGCTTGGAATACCTTAGTGATTGCAAGTAACTTTAAACAAGGGGCAATGTTGGTTTATTTCATCATGAAACTTTAGTGATTGTTCATTGATTTTTTGGATTTTTTAATTTTTAAATGTTTATTTTAAATAAGTTAAACTTTATAAAAAAAATAAAATGCAGAGAATGAAAATGCAATGAAAGAAACTGAAAATAAAATGCACTCAGGATGATGCTATCCTATTACGACAAAACCGAAGATGTGAGGTCTCCATGCATGCAACCTAACCTATTGGACCTGCAAACATGCATAATCCCAATAAGCTAAGTGCTGGTTCCTAGGGTACGAAATAAAATTCAGATTTCAAATATTCGCCTAATGTAACCCATAAAAGTGGTATTTAACATTATCTATAAATTCAAAATCTAAAAAAAATGAAAGAATAAACATTAAATCCATAGCATGCAAAGAAGATCTCCTTCTTTCTTGCCCACAAGATGCAAATTTCTAAATATTTTTGCATTAAAAATATGTCATGTTACAATAGCAGAATGTCTGGTTTTTCCAAACCAGTCTGTGGAAGAGAAACAACCCAAACAGGCCCAGAATGGCCTTCTCGCCTTCAGCTCTGCAACCCTGCTTGCAGTGGTTTCTGACCCTTGTACCAATCTGTGCTTCTACTTTTAAACTTTCTGGCCATGCTCTCTGTTTTGCCTTGTGATGCTTCGCTTCATCTCCTAGATCGCTTCATTTCATCTTCCCCACCTCTTCATCATTTTTGACTTTATGCTCGACATCGAAACGTTTGATCTTCTCTGTGAACTGTAACCGCTCTGTAACCCTTACACCTTTATGCCACGTGTTCAGTGCTTCTCCGCATGTTCCATAATGGCCCCCCGTGAATCGTGACAAAAAATAGTATGTCGCGATATCATGACATTTTCTATGTATGCAGCTTTGCTCCTCTACCTACATCGCGAAAATGAGACATGTCACGATATCGTGACATTTTTCTTTCAACACCTTTATAAAAATTTGTCCGCAACCTTGTTCGTCATCATGCACCGAAAATGAGACATGTCGCGATATCGCGACATTTTTTCCTATTCCGTTTCATGCAGAGCAAATGAAACATGTCATGAAATCATGACATTTTTCTCCTTTCGGGCCGCGTGGATGCAACTTGTCGTGAAATCATGATGTTTTTCTCCTTCGCTGTGTTTTGTTGCACTTAGCCGTGAAAATGTGACATGTCACGAAATCGTGACACTTTTTCATTTCGTACCATCTCGCTGCTTTCTATCACGAAATCGTGATGCTTTTCTCTTTCCATACCCTCTTGCTGCTTCCTGTCACGAAATCGTGATGCTTTTCTCTTTCGGGCTATCTCGTTGCTTTCTATCATGAAATCGTGACACCTTTTCATTCTGTACCACTTTGGCTGCTTTCTGTCATGAAATCGTGATGCTTTTCTCTTTCGAGTTGTCTTGTTGCTTTCTATCATGAAATCGTGATGCTTTTCTTCCTTTCATACCATCTCGCTGCTTGGAGCCGCGAAAACGTGACTTGTCACGATATCGCGACATTTTTCCTCTACGTTCATTTTGGTTGCTCTCGGTCACGAAACTCCGACATGTCGCGATATCATGACGTTTTTTCTATTTGCCCTTCATCTCGTCTTCAGATCGTGAAAACATGACATGTCGTGATATCGCGACAACTTTAGTGCCTTGCCCTATTTGACTGGTTTGACCATGATTTTGTGACATGTCGCGATATCGCGACAATTCTAGTGCCTTATCTTCTCTCTCCTCTATGAACCACGATTTCATGACATGTCGCGATATCGCGACATTTTCTCATCATGCTGCATTCTATTGCTCTTAGCCGTGAAAACATGACATGTCGCGATATCGTGACATTTTTTCGTTCTACTGTACTTCGCTTGTCTGGTCCACAAAAACGTGACATGTCGCGATATCGCGACAACTTTTCATTCAGTTGTACTTTTACTATTTTGAATCGCAAAAATGTGATAGGTCGCGATATCGTGACAACTTTTCATTTTCGGTCACGACGGAGCAACATGTCGCGATATCGCGACAACTTTTCATTTTTGGTCGCGACGGAGCAACATGTCGTGATATCGCGACAACTTATCTTTTTCTTGCTGTATTTTGCTCTTCCTTTGATTTTTTTAGCATCTGGGCCACTGCAATCTTCTTTGAAAGCATGCAAAAAAGGTGGGTCCCCAATTTTGGGGTGTGTTGTGGATCAGCCACAACACAACATTATTGCAATTTGATGTATTTCTAAGGTGGCGATGGTGATGGATCAACCATAGGCTATTGATGCAATATCGATAGTGGGTCAACCACAAACTACTAAGACAACAATGGCTATAGATCAACCATAATATGTTGAGGTGGCATTGTATCAACCACATGATGCTTCAATAATAATGAATAATCCAAAGGCTACTAAGGGATTTATGGATCAACCATAGGTTGCTACAATTGATCAACCATAGGGTGTTGAGGTGATAGATCAAGCAAATACAACTATGGTAAAAATGGATCGACCATAAGCTACTGTGATAGTGGTGGATCAATCATAGGCTACTAAGGTGATGGATCAATCATAGGCTACTAAGGTGATGGATCAATCATAGGCTACTAAGGTTATGGATCAACCATAGAATGCCAATAGTTGATCGACCATAGGATGCTATGGTGGATCAACCACACATGGATAAGATGGCAATGGATCAACCATAGACTATTGATTTGATAGAACTAAAAGCATTATTAGTCATTTCATCTTGGGTTAAATTTTTTGTTTTATACTCTTGAAGAATGTTCAAAGTTGGATAGTTTATGTCCATATAATACAAATATTTTTGGATAGTTTATGTCCATATAATACAAATATTTTGAATATTTTATGTCCATTTAATACAAATATTTTGGTTAGTCTATGTTCATATAATACAAAGATTTTTGGATAGTCTATGCCTATATAATACAAATATTTTGGACAATTTATGTCCATATAATACAAATATTTTGGATATTTTATGTCTATATTATTGGGTTTTAGGTAATTTATGTTTGTATTACTGGATTTGAATAGTTTATGTTCATTTTTCTGAGTTGGACAATTTATTTTGTATGACTAGATTTGTATACTTTATGTTCATTTTGCTGAGTTGGAAAGTTTATTTTGTATGACTAGATTTGGATAGTTTATGTTCATTTTGCTAAGTTGGAAAGTTTATTTTGTATGACTAGATTTGGATAATTTATTTCCATTTTGTTGAGTTGGATAGTTTATGTTTGTATTACTAGATTTGGATAGTTTATGTACATTTTGCTAATTTAGATAGTTTATGTGCATTTTATTGAGTTGGACAATTTATGTTTGTATTACTATATTTGGAAAATTTATGTCTATATTACTAGTGTTAATGTCCCTTAGTTTTAGGGCTTATTTAGATAATAGCTTTGTAATAAAATGTTAATGGGAGGCCTTGCCATCAGTGATATTAGTGTCATGGTATTTATGTCATTTTATTTACTTTTATAAATAATTTCTTTTCAATATGTTATGTTGATTCTTAAGGAAGTGAACTTATCTTGTTCATACTTCCATATATTTATAGGATATAAATATTTTAAGTTTCATCGCTTCTATCCTTTATTAGGACTTCTAAGAAGATGAAGTATGCTACCCTCATCATAAAGAAGACACTAATAAGAGGCTTGAAATCAAGAATTTGGAATTAATTATAGGTTTAGAGGAATGGAAAAGTCGTCCATTCCTACAACTTAGGGATTGACATCATTTCATAGGTTGGGGATAATTTTTGGATTTAAAAATATTGATTGGTTATTTTAAGAAATAGGAGCATGTCAATTTTTTTTTAGGACTATGGATTGCTCTTGATCGATGATAGGCATATATTTCTCAAATACTTATTACTAGTTTTCCTTTGCATTAGAGTTTTTATAGATTTCCTTAAGGATTAGGTCACCTACTTTACATGAATTAAATCATAAGTGATCTAAGGTATGGGTCTAATTTTTTCAAACAACTCTAGTTAGCTAAGATATGCATGGCAATACTCATCATCAACCATCACATCCTTTAGCAGTACTCTAAGGGATGAAACTTTTAATTTGAAGGGAAAGATAACCTCAATACCATAGATCAAGGCATAGGGGGTATCTCTAGTTGGAGTTCTTACACTAGTGTAGTATGCCTATAAGGCAGGATATAGTTGTAAATGCCAATCCCTACCAATTTTGTTGATAAGTCTCTTTAATATTTTTATTAAAGTTTTATTAGATGTTTTATCTTAACCATTACCTTGTGAGTAATATGGTTTTGAACACTTATTATGAATTTTTAACTAAGCATAGAGTTTGGAAATATCCTTATTTTTAAAGGGAGTGTTATTATCCAAGATAAGCATATAAGGAATGTCATACTATGATAGGATTTGGTTCAAGATAAATTTAGAAACCTAAACTTTGGTACAAGAGGATAAGGGCATAGCCTCTACCCACTTTGTAAAGTATTGTAGTAATGATGAAAGATGTCCATACGATGTCAATGGATTTATTTTCTTGATGATATATAGCCCCCAAGTAGATAAGGGCCAAGAATATATGATGGATTGAAGCTTGTGTGATGGTGCATGGATGAGATTATTATGCTTTTGAAATTTTTCACACTTGAATACATAATTTTGGGCATCTATTTCCATAGTCAATTAGTAATATCCCATGCAAATGAGATTTTTAGCAATGGCACTTCCATTAGAGTGTCCACCACATGCTCCATGATGGGTATCTTGAACTAATGTTTTAGATGCATCTTAATTTATGCATCTAAGTAGAATACCATCAAATTTTTGCCTATATAAGATATCTCTAATTATCACATATCAAAAAAAACATTACCTAAGGTTCTTCCACTCTTTTTGATTCAACATTTTAAGCATAACACCAATTTTAAAGAAATCATATATTTCTTTGTACTTGTTCAATGGAAAAAATAGCCAGTGGTTCTTGACTAGATTGTAAGGTTGTAGGTTGTCTTCTTTAATATGTTACTTGTTTATCTTCCAATTTTAGAGGCATAAGAGATGTAACTACAGCCATTGCATCCCCTTTATAGTTTCTAGAGTGTGGAATAATATCAATGGTTACTTTCTTGAAATAAGTCATAAATTTATCTATTGTTTCTTTGTATGGTATGAGTTTATCATCTTTGGTTTGATAAAATCCATTAATTTGGTTGACTATTAATTGCAAATATCCAAAGATAGAGAGGATTGTGAATTTTAATTCTAGGGATGTTCAAATCCCAATGATGAGCACTTCATATGTAATGGCCCACCTAGGTAGGACTTTCCCTTATTACTTTATTGATGTATTGGTGTATTGATATTTAATGGATGATCATATTTTATTCTATCAATATGGGTTGATAGTTGTACTTTATGTTTTCTAATGTTGTATTATGCTATTTTTAGAATATGGTAATGCTAATGAATTTTATGGTTGTAGGGTTAGGTACTCTCATGAGTGGATTGGTATGGGACAACCACCAGAGTTGAGAGAAAATGAAAATGATGGATGAATTCTCATCGATAGCTAAAGGGTAAAATCCTCATGTAGATGCATTTACATATGTTTGGTTGAAATGCATCATCGGGCAAGGAGGTTGTTATAAAAGAAAAATATCTCTTACCTTGTGTATAAGGGATCCTTTATAGGCAAGTGGTAACATTGTAGTTATCGAATAGCCTCCTACTCAAGGAAAAACATTGTTTGTGCATATTATTGATTGCATATTAGATTTGCAAATTATTATTGGGATGCATTCATGCATGTGTTTTGAAGTATATAAATTGTTTGGTTAATAATTTTATCAAGTTAGGTATTAATAATTAATACTTAAAATAATATCGATGTTAATGGTTTTTTTGTGGAAAACACCCATTTTGGGGTGCCACTTTTGGGTAAGTTATAAGGAGGTAGGGGTATCTATTATGTCAAAATACCCTAGGGTTAAAACCTTTCTTACCCCCTTTAGTACACTCAAAGAGAATTCCTAGTCCAAAGTAAATCATCCAACAAGCCATGCATTAACCAACCAAAAAAGTCAACCAAAAACAATTACTCAAGGCTCATGTAGATTGTAGAAGTAAAAAAGCTTTCTCTAGCCTACTTTTACCATGACTAACTCTAGTAGCACCCTCATTATCTTTATTTATTAGAGAAATAATTCTACATTTCTATCAAATATTTCCTCCTTCTTAATCGATCTAATTTGTCTATCTTTCTTTTGGTATATGAGATAGACTTTAGTACCAAACGCAGAGCACTAGGGGAGAGATTTCCAAAGTATTTTGATTTTTCCTCCCCTTCACTTCTTCATTGTCCTCTTTTTATTTCATTCAAGATTCAAGGTCTATGATTCGATGTTAATAGTTAATATTAACATTTTATATTAATTAAATCAATTCTAGGATGTGAGTAATTGATTTAATCCTAATGTTAATAATTAACACTAGACTTAGAAAGGAAATTGAATTAATGAGATGAGTAAGTGATTTAATTATTAGTGTTAGGATTAAGAACATTAGTAAAATTAATGTAAGCATTAAAAAATTTAACCTTGCAATAAGGGGTGCATTAAAAAATAAATAAATTTTATATTTTAATGTCAAAATTGGAAATGTTGGAAAATTTGACAACTTGGAAATATTTCCAATGTAAATTGTGAAGCATTACCTTGTCATAACAAGAAGGAATGCCATGGTGGAAGATAATGGGCGGCAAGCTTGCATGTAAAGGAACCAAAAATTGCTCCCAACCTTTGATCTTCTTTTTCTAAAGTTCTATATGTTTTATTTGGGCTGCCAAGTTTTGGTATCGCTAACAGATGAACAGATTGGAAAGGATAAATACTGGAGAAGGATATTGGAGGAATTTCTATGAAGGTACTTCTTATTCATATGAAGATTGTGTAACAACCTAAAAAATCCAACCCACTCAAGAAAGAATTTTTTTTCTTTATAAACTTGTTAGGGATTTATGAATCCCCCAACCATCCACATACCATACTAACACACAACACATCAATAGTCATGAATTAATACCATATACCAATCACATGTGATTCTTAATAAATTCTTAACCATGATCTTCCTTATTTAATTGTGGAGCAACAAGTCCATAACAAGCTACTTTAGAAAGCAATAAGGAACAAGATCATAAGATAATAATAATCACAACACACATGACACATCATATATCCTCGAAAATCCTTATAGAAAAAACCTAGCTTTAAAATATATTATTTTTTATTCTTGTGAAAAAAGTCTCCAATACAATTATTCAAGGAACCTCATAATTCTCCTTTTCAACTTCTTAATATAATTGGGAGAACATAATAATTCTATAATTTTTATGTCTCTACAATGTGAATTTCTCCTTTAATTACCTTTCACAGTCAATGAGGTAACCCCATAATTCCTTTGAATTAACTCCATGTTCATTCCCCTAATGTTAACTTCTTCCTTTTATCTATCCTCAAAAGAACATCTTCCTTCTAAGATTCTGATGTATTCGCACATCAACTATAACATTGCACACATCAAATCATTAGAGAGGACTCCATTAATCCTCTCAAATGAATTCCTATGCAAGCTTACCAAGAAGGTGAGGAACCTTCTACTTACTCAAAGTACCTCTTAATCACTATTACATCTTAGCATGGATTATGCTATCAAACAATACTTATACATAATGAAATATATCATCCAATAACATATCTCAAACTCATTTAGTCCAAAGGAAAACATTATCCACTAATATTTTCTATTACATTTAATCTAAAGGAATATATTATCAACTAATATTTTTCTATCACATTTAAAACAAATGAAATATGTATGACCTCGAGAAGCATGTACCTTTACTCTACTTGCAATATTAACATCAAAATAAAAGACCATGAAAGCATAGATAACACGAAAATGACAAATGCAAGAAGTATATTTTATTTATTCATATGGATTATGGTTACATATCAGTCCCTTTGAGGAACACACAGTTTGATACAATAAAATACAAGCATAATCATGAATTTTTACCTCGTAAGGGATGGTGCACTTTGTAGACCTCCCAAGCTCGCACACGAACTTGTATGAGGGTTTATAGATACCTCCTTATTCTTCTCTTGCATGGAGGTATCTTATGCTTTGAATGTCTTGAATTGGTCCTCTAAACCTATAACCTACATACATAGAAACAATAGAAAACACTTAGTAGCACATGATGCCTCTTAGGTAAGGCCTTGTTAGTAAATCTGCAAATAATGGAGTGAAAGCATAAAAATATCAAAATGCAGTAAAACTGAATGATAAATGCATGGATAACTCAATAAATAACCATGCAAATGTATTAAAGAAATTGGATCTATGCTAAAACTAATTAATAAATCAAAAGAAATAATTTTTTTTGGTAAGTTAATTGTATTAAGATAGGGGGCATTTGAAATACGCCCCAACGCCTTGTACAAAAATAAATAGAAGTGAAACAGAAGAAAAGTAGAGAAAGAACTAAAAGAGGCGACAAACCCTTAACAGGACAAAAGGGAGGAAGGAATCCTCCAGTAGAAAGGAACAACATAGAAATCCTCTTGAAAAGAGAAGCAGAAAAGGAAGGAACACCAAAGGAACCCAGAGCAGAGCAACAACCCCTAACAACAAGAAGTTAAAAAAAAGACTACAACAGTGAGGACCTTTCTCAGAGAGGAGTTTCAGTCTGCATGGGTGAAGCAGCACCCGTGGTCAAAGCAGTGTCCAGTGTAGTTTCTTTAGTAGCATCCTTCAGCATATCATTCGGGTCTTCCTTAAGAGCATCAAGGTAAGCTTCTTTGGCAATTTCAACCACCTCCTCATCTTTGGCAACTCCTTTAGCATCCAAGCATCCAGGGGAACATCAACATTGTCGATAGAAGTATTATCAAATGTGTCACAGAAGAACAGTAGGCTAAGAGCCTATCTCTATTCCTTTAAGCTCATAATAGCCTTCCCAATAGCCGCATGAAAAACCTCCAACTGATCAATGGAAGCTAAAGTAGCATGGACGGCCAATTTTTGAAGATATTTTTCAACCAGGTCGGATGAATTGGACAGATCCTTTGGAGTTTTGATAGAGGAGGAAGGAGGGGTTTCAGTCAGCTCTTTGAGTTTGAGACGTTGGGAGCATCTGACAGGGGTACTCTCGACTTTGACCTTTTTTTTGGCATTAAAAATAGGATGAGGTTTATCTTTTTTATCCTTTCTTTTATGTTTAGGAACTTGGGAGCTTGGTGTAGAGGAAGAGGTCTCCTCATTGGAATTAGGGGCAGAAATGTTGCCTTTGGGGAACTTGAGCAGGAGGTATCTATATAGAACATTAAAGAGCCCTTGATGGTAGGGTAAACATTCCTCTCTCTTTTTTTTGGGTGGAAAAAATGGTATAATTAATGGAGCAAAAAATAGTAGCAGGTATATTCATCATCTTAGCATCACGAAAATGATTAATATAGGCAATATGAAAACAAGTCAATTGGGACTCAGGATTATCACAAGAAAGATACTACATTATGGGTTTCAATAATTCTTTCCAGGGAGAGGAGAAATGACTATGATACAAACCTTTGCGGTACATTTTGTGAACCATTGAATTTTTTTCAAAAAACACTAGCTCGAAATCCCAATTGTGTTTATTCCTCCGAATTACTTTACCTTCTGTAGGCTGCCCTATCAAGTCTATCAGCATCTCAATGGAGATTTTGAATTCAACCCCATGAATGGTGACCATGCCTCTTACCCAGGTCTCTACAAAGGCATTCATAACAGCCTCATCCGTGCAAGCAAACAGCTTAAAAAAATTAATAAGGGCGGTCTTGTCCTTCTAGACATCTCTAACCAGAAGATCAAGTTCAAGACTTGTTGAATCGATAAAGATGGTTTTAGGTTCTTTCATAGTATCTGAAGGAAAACAATGAAAGGGATAATGATATAAAAAGCTCAGGTTGAGCAGGATAAACACGGGGGAAAGGAACAGGTGAATAGGAGAAGCATGAATCAGAAGATAAATGGAGGGGGAAACACTTCCACCATTCATAAATCCACTAGATAGCTATAGAGTAAAAATCAGAAAGGAGAAGGGCCTTTTGGAGGAACGGGTTGGCTGGAGCACAAAATGGAATGATTTCTAAGGCTTTGAATGTCACGCCACAAAATGAAATGGGTCTAGATCAGAAGAGGAGGATGAACATTAAAAACGCTTAGAAAATTATACCAATGAAGGGTCCAGACATGAGACACACGAACTAATGGTAAATTCACCATATGAATTCTCGAAATGAAGCAATTGATAGGAAAAAGAAAAAAGGTTCTCGAAAAAGCAAGATTACGTGAATCAAAAAGCACAGGGGAGAACTGAAAAATAATTATAATGAAGTGTACCTTGGGATGCCAAATAAAACATTTTCAAAGAAACCAGCATTGTCGAATATGAAGGCAACAATAATTTTGCTTATGGGGTATGATGGGTTAAAATGCCAATTTTCAAGGAAGAACAATAGTCTCGGAGGGAGCCCATCCCAACAAATAGAAATTTGAGCCCTATGAATCACGTAAAAATGGGAATATCAGGGTTTAAAATAGAATGAATTATTGTTTGTCACCATGATCAATAATTTTTTGATAAATTTTAGCAAGATTATCCACCTTGGGAGGCAAAGAATCAGTCCATGTCATCATTCCTCAGGTAGTGGTACCAATATTAGCCAGACTATCAGCAACAACATTAGCCTCTCTGTAGACGTGTTGAACAATGGAATTAAGTTGTTGACTAATGATTTTTTTGCTTTCTTCGATGATGGATCTTATCCTCCAACTGTTGGGTCTTGAGGTTTTTAGATAATTTATTATATTTAGTGAATCCCCTTCGATGAAGATATTATCTTAAATGTCCTTAATAAATTGGAGACCTCTCCAGGCAGCTCTGGCCTCAACTGCATGATTGTACATGATACCTAATGGTTTAGAGTAAGCAAAAATAGACTTGCCAAGATGATCACAAAGAATACCTCCAGCACTAGCTATTCCAAGATTTTCTTTGGCAGCTCCATAAAAATTAAACTTAACCCATCTAGTAGGGTGGGATGCCATTTGATGTTGGTCCTCTGGCTAGAAGGATTGACTGGTTTTAAATTATCCAAAGATATGTTACAAGAATTAAGTATGAATTTTCAAAATGGGAACAATACAGAGAATCAAAAGGGACTATGAGAACATTTTCCTTTGCAAGGAGGATGATTTTATGGGCAACATAATCAGCATCTAAGGCCTTTTGTCAAAAATTCTTCTATTACGTTCAAGCCAGATTTGCCAAAGGAAATGTTGAAGATAAAATTTCCAAAGTTCTTTGATCATAGGTTTTTTGAAAGGATTGGGCCATTGGATGAACATATCAACAATGGAAGGGGGCTGAACCCAAACCAACTGGAAATGACATAGAAGTCTACATAGCACCTTTATTGAAAAGGAAAAAAACAAGAAAAGGTGAGAAGTAGACTCCCAATATGAGAAGCAAAGATAACATTTGTTGGGAAGAGTCATACCTCTTTTGATTAGATTTTCAATGGTCATAATGCGGTCTTGAATGCACATCCAGGATAAGGAAGCAATTTTTGGAATTAGGTACTTAGTCCAAATGATCTTAAAAGGAATGGGATTTTCAAGATTGTTAAGTGAAAGCAAGTAGACAGATTTAACAGAGAATTCTCCAGACTCATTGGGTTCCAAAATTGGTAAGTCTTTAGTACCAATAGTTTGGATTTTGATAGAAGCCATAACAGCTTGCAAACAAGATATTTCATCATCAAAGCCTGGGATATCAAGTCTTTTCCAACTCAACCTGCCATTAGAAAGAGATATAAAATCAGCCACAAAGGGTCCCACTTCTTGCTTGGTTATGTCGATAATCCTTTGGAGCATATGATTTTGGCTAAGAGTATTATCACCAATCCATTTATCTTCCCAAAAGGAAATAGATTTGCAATTTCCAAGATGCCATTTGAGTCCTTTTTTCAATAAGGAGCGAGCTTCGCATAAGGATTTCCAGAAGATAGACCCGCAGGAAGGAGGCTGGCCATGTAATAAATTAGAAACCTGAAGATAATTCCTTCTGATGATATTAACCCATTCAACCTTATCATTAGATATGAGTCTATAGGATTATTTGGAAAGAAGGGAAAGTTTGAGGAGATAAATCCTTCTCAAACCTATGCCTCCCTGATCCTTTGGTTTGCACACTTTGTCCCAAGCCACTAAATGGAATTTGTGTTTATTTTTAGTCCCTGTCCAAAGGAAATGCTTTTAATTTTTTTCTATCTTTTGGTAGGCACTCACAGGATGTTTGAACAAAGAGAGGAAGTAAACAGGAATGCTTTGAAGGTATGCCATGGTGAGGGTGATTTTCCTCGCTTTGGATATAATATTGCCCCTCTAGGTAGAAAGTTTTTTTGTGAAGTCTTTCAATGAAATTATCCCATAAGCTTTCTTTGGTACTTCCAATGAATAAAGGTAGGCCTAGATAAGTAGAAGGCAGATTAGCAATGGAGCATTCCAGAATATTAGCAATCAAATTTTGCCTTCTTAAAGGAGTATTGAGGAAATACAATTTACTTTTTTGAAAGTTGATCCTTTGGCCAGCTGCCTCCTCGTAGAGATGCAAAATTCTTTTAATGATTTTGGCTTCATTGATAGAAGCAAAGGTGGACAATAAAGTATCATCAACAAATTGTTTATGGGTGATTGGGTTACATTGGGAAGTAACCTGAAGTCTAGATATAATGCATGCTTCCTTTGCTACTAAAATGGATCTTCCAAGAGCCTCTTCCACAATGATAAAAAGGAGAAGTGATAAAGGATCACCTTGTCTTAACCCTCTGCTACTTTGGAAATAACTAGCAAGGGAGCCATTGATAAGAATAGAGAACCAAGCTAAAGAAATACATCATTTTATTAGGGAAATCGATTCAGAGTGAAATCTAAACTTGTGAAGGACACCAAGGAGAAAATCCCAACTCAATCTGTCATAAGCTTTGTTCATATCGATTTTGAGGAGGAAGGCTGCTTTTTTATTGATAGAAATAGAATGAATAGCTTTGTGAACATAAATGATGCCATCCAAGATAGATCTCCCCCTGACCGATCTTCCTTGGTATTGATTTATGATTAGAGGCATTACCTCTCTCATACATATGGTGATGGCCTTTGTTAGGATTTTTTAAATGACATTACAAAGGCTAATTGGTCTGAAATCATTGAAATTGGAGGCATTTGGAATTTTAGGAATGAGAGCAATGAAGGTAGAATTGAATCCCCTTGGGATGACTTTAGAACCTTGAATCTCCCTAATTGCTTTATACACATCAATGCCCACAATGTCCCAAAAATCTTGGAAGAATATAGGAGAAAATCCATCAGGTTCAAGAGCTGTATCCAATTGCATAGAAAATAGGGCCTATTTAATTTCCTCATCAGAAAGGACAACAATGAGTTTGTTATTCATATCATCAAAAAAAATCTAAGGGATGAATTGAAGGAAGAAGTTCTTGCTAGAAGAAGAATCAGACCTACATTATTTTTTAAGTAATTGCATAAAATTATTAGTCCCTTCAGCCCTTATTTCTTTTATGTCAGTAATTTTCTTACCATCGTGGCAGTGAATTTCTCTTATCCTATGATTGCTTTGATGTCTCAAAGTGGAAACATGGAAAAATTTAGTATTAGAATCCCCTTTTTTGAGCCAAATGTCACGAGATTTCTGTCTTCAAAAAATTTCTTCACATTGAAGGATGTGATATTGGGCTAATATATTTCTTTCTTCATTCCTCACTTCATCCGGGCAGACTCCATGATCTTGGCATTCTTTTTCAATTATGGCTAATATGTTCATAATTTCCTGTTTGTTCTGAAAAAGATTCCCAAAAACTTCTCTATTCCATATTTTGATATTTTCCTTGGTGTGTTTGAGTTTTTGAGCTAGAACAAAGGAAGGAGTTCCTTGGAAATAAGATTACCACCATTGATTAATCCTTTCTCTGAAATCAGGATGTAGCATCCACATGGCTGATGAGGCTTGGAAATGCGTCCATCATAGCATGTTTTGAACAACTAAAACTTACCTAAAACTCTGTGATTTACTTTATATACTAGTTAAGTTGATCTAATATGTTGTGTATTAATTGTTTGCATGATTGATGTGTTTGGAATATTATGTGTTGATTTTTACAATTTTTGTGTAGTTTTATGTCACTTTGCCATGACCTGTTACATAAGGAATATGCTTAGGATGATAGCAACACTTTACTATTCTTATTTTGATGTTTCTCAAACATTAACTTGTTTGAATTAGCAAATAGTGCAAATAACTGTTACTGTGCAATAGAAACTGGTTTTCCTGTGTAAATTCCAACCAACTACCAATGAATGGCAAGGCATGGAATTCACACATGAAGATGAATGAAGGCTATTGCAATTTTATCCTAAGGACTAATCCACCTGAGAAATGTAGTTGAAATCAATTGAAGAGTACATAGTTGGTCATTCTGATGATCTTCAAATCGAGAAATATAGTCTCTTCGAATTGAGCGAATATCTTCAGATTGAGCCACTTAGCTCCGGATTGAGAACAGAAAGCACTTTTTTACATGTTGACTAATTTTTAATTGTGGAAAAAGGAAAAGAAGGCTAAGGGGCTTAAAAAAAATATCTCCCATATAACTTTGTCATTCTTGCCATCCAAAGCCACAATTAATGGAAAAGATCCTCTTCTAGGATAAACCCAGGGAATACTGCAGAATAATAGATTTGTAGAGTATATTTTCTATTGTAATTAGATTTTAGGCATCTATAAAAGATAGCTCCCGTCCAGGTTGAGCTAATAATAATAACAGTAGAAATAGTAGTAGAGAAAATATAGATAGAGAATAAGCAAGAAAACTAAGACTATTACTATTCTGTAACAGGTTTTAGCAGCAGATTTGTAATCATGTTCTGAATCAATAAAGTACAAGTTTTTCTATTCATTCTATTATTTTTGAGTGTGAGTAATATTTAGAGAGAGAGGAACTCGTACCTTCTTTTGAAAAAGGAGGCTAGCCACTTCCAGACCTAGGAGGAGGACTAATAGATAGGTTTTGTTTTGATTTTGTTGCAGCATAATAAGCTGTGAAACTTGTCAATTTCATTATTTTGTAGTAGTTAACATCCATTTCAATCCTAATCGTTTATTTTCTATTCAAGATAATTTTGTGATGTGATTAGTAGTAGATCTAATTAGTCTTTTTGATTTCCAACAACTTTTTAATTTACTGTAATTTCATTTTCCAGCAATTTACAGTTTTTTGTAATTTTCCTACATTATTGTTTTTGTTGTCAACCCCCTGCACAGAAGATTGATAACCTTCTGCTACAAAGTATTGACAAGACTTAATTTTATTTTTCAATATTTCAAGAGTAAATAGACTTTCATTTTGAAATTGTAATTAGGTTTCCAATTTTGTAACTATAACTAGGGTTTTAATTCTGCAATTTAATCAGATTTCATTCTTGCAACTGTAACTAAGGTTTCATTTCTATAATCAATAATTATTTTTTATTCTTGCAATTAGATTAAAGTTCAATTTATGCAATTTAGAGGTATAAAAGACCTAAAAACTCCCACACAATCAGTTCCACCAATAAGACTTGCTACTCCCAATTGACCTTAAATTATAGCCATGTTCACTCCTTTCATAGATAGCCTTATACACTAACCTGGATTGACAAATTCATTGAGAATTAATGATGTGCTTAATGACAGTGCATCATTTTGGCATCATTTCTAGGGAGAGTGTTGTTAGAAGTTTTCAACAATTCAATAGTTGTTAATTAGACTGAGTTGTGAAAATTTAGGATAAAATCTAAATATAACAACTGGTTAAGTAACAATTATTGACTTATAATTTATGTCATTAAGGAGTAGGCATGAATGAGTAGGCCTAGGGACGAAGAAGGAAAAATTATCCAAATATATCCTTGGCTTATTCCATTAAGAAGATCTTCACGCCTAAGGAGTGAACCACCTGTGTTTGAACTACCAGAAAAACTAAAACAAAAACCATCAGTTTCTTCATCATCAAAATCTCCTGAGCAAAAAAAATTACCAGAATCATTATCAACAGAAGGTTTTGGACCTCTTGAGAAATAAATTTGGATAGGTTTAACTATTTTTGAAGAACAAGAAATTATGGCAGAAAGAGGCAATCCATATGGGGATGACCAGCATGGCCATGTCCATAATGAAAATGATCAAGATGTGCTCCAACCTCCTAGAAATTTTGAATATCCTATTCTTCTAAATCCCACACAGAACTCTCCCATGAAAACAATCTCACCTTTAGTGCTTCCAACTTTTCAGGGTGTTGCATCTAAAGATCCTGATCAGTTTCTGTTTGAGTTCAAAGTAGTTGTCAAACCTATGACTATATAAATGATAATCAGAAACTCAAGGTTTTTCCTTCAACACTCAAGGACTCAGCATTACACTGGTTCATGGGGAACATTTGTCTATAGGGTCTTACCTGTCCATGGGGAACATTTGTCTATAGGGTCTTACCTTTTGGTTTGTGTAATGCCTTAGCAAAATTTTAGTGAGCAGTGTTAGCCATATTTTCTGATCTAACTACCAATAGTGTTGAAATATACGTGGATGATTTCATAGTCTGTGGATAGCCTTTTGACTTTACATTGGAACACCTTGATAAATTTTTAACTCACTATGAAACCTACTAGTTTTCCTTAAATCCAGACAATTTTTTTATGATGATGGAGGAATGAATAGTTCTTGGTCATCACATCTCTCCTCAAGGGATCTAGGTTGATCCAAGGAAGGTGGAAATTATCAAGAACCTTCACCCTCCTAAAACTCAAACTGATGTCAGAATCTTCCTAAGACACATTGGTTTTTACCATAGGTTTATTCCCAACTTTAGCATAATATGCCATCCCATATTTGCCCTATTGACTAAATATTCTGAATTCTCCTGGATGGCAAAGTGTCAGGAATAATTTGAATCTCTAAAAGAAAAATTAGTAACTCCACTTGTGTTAAGAGGACCTAACTGGACATTACCATTCCACATATAGACTGATGCTTCCAATACTGCAATTGGAGTAGCATTGGGACAAATGAACAATGGTGAACACTATGCTATCTACTACATTAGAAAGAACTTGATAGGAGCTAAAAAAATTATACCACAACTGAGAAATAATTCTTGGCAGTAATCTATGCCATCAATAAATTCAGGCATTACATCATAGGTTATCAAATATTCATTCACATAGATCACACAACCATTAAATATTTGATGAATAAGCCTATGGTGAGTGCAAGGATTATCCGTTGGTTACTATTGCTACAGGAATTTGATATCACAATAATCAATAAACCAGGAAAAGCTAATATTGTAGCATATTTTTTTTCTAGGTTGCAGAACACAGAGGAAGGAGAAATAGTGGAGGACACTTTTCCTAATGAAAAATTATTTGCTATATCTGTCCAATCACCTTGGTTTGCAGATATAGCCAACTATTTGGTGATAGGTAAAGTTCCCCCACATTTTACTTCCAAACAAAGAAAACAATTGATCAAACAAAGCTCTTCTTTTGAATGGATTCAAGGTATGCTTTTCAAGAGTAGTCTTGACCATGTGTTACGTAGGTGCATTTGAAAGTATGAGGTATATGATATCCTTAGGGCTTGTCATGATGAACCCTCCTATGGACACTATTCTATAAAAAGCACAATTAGGAAAATTTTAGGAACAAGATATTATTAGCCATCTCTTCATAAGGATGTGAAAAAGTACATCAAGCATTGTGATGCATGCCAAAGAATGGGGAAACCCACTCACATAAATGAAATTCCACTACAACCTCAAGTGGTTTTAGAACCATTTGAGAGGTGGGGGCTTGATTTTATGGGACCTATTGATCCACCTTCTCAAGGAAAGGTGCATATTCTGGTATGCACTGATTACCTGACAAAGTGGGTAGAGGTGTGTGCTTTCAAATATGCTCATGAAGATAAGGTCATTGATTTCTTGTATAACCAAATTTTTTAGAGATTTGGAGCTCCACGGTCTATCACCACAGACCAAGGACCCCAATTTGCATTTAAAGTTATTGAGGATTTTACAGAGTTGTATGAAATTAAACATAGAAAATCATCACCTTACCACACACAAGCAAATGGCCAAGTTGAGGTAACAAACAAAGAATTGGAATGGATCTTGACGAAAATAGTAGTTGTTCATAGGAGAAACTAGCTAGATAAATTACCTGAAGTAGTTTGGGCTTACAATACTACTTGGAAATCCACTACTGGATTCACACCTTATGAACTGGTTTTTGGTAAAAAGCCCCTCCTACCTATTGAATTTGAGCTACTAACATTATGCACAACATTAGAAATTGGAATTGAATTTTCACAGGCACAGGCGGATAGGATTCTGCAGCTAAATGCATTGTATGAACTTTGGTTGGATGCTCTGCACCAAACTAAAGTAATTCAGGAGTAGAGGAAGATGTGGCATGATGGCCACCTGTAATAGAGAAAATTTTAGCAAGGATATTGGGCTTTGTTGTTTTATTCTCGCTATGTGGACTTCCTTGGAAAACTAAGGACTAGATGGCTTGGACCGTACCAGATTAAAGAAGTATTTGACAATGGAGCAAATCGCCTCTCTCCCATTGATGATTCATGGAGAAAGTTGGTAGTGAATGGACATTGCCTTTGAGTGTACCATACACTTATGACTAAGGAGGAGATCTTGCAATAACTTGATAGCTTGGATGTACAACAGGTAGAAGAGATTCTTTCTTCCACCACAATTGCCACAGATTGAGCATAATCATGGATTTCAAGAAAACATAAAAATAAAAATCAAAAATCAAAAAAATTGAAAAACAAAAAGATGAATAATTTTGGTTGTGAATTCCTTCATGGGCATAATCAGAATCAAAAAAAAAAAAAGAGAAAAGGAGAGATTAAAAAAAAAAAAAAAAAAAAAAAATGAATAACTCAATAGTGAAAACATTTTTCTAAGGCACTACTGAGTTGGTATGCATAAAAACTAGTTTTCTAGCATTCATAACCTTGAAAATTTTTGAGTCACCATTGTACAAATTCACCAACTACATTTGTTTTTGAAGTATTGCAGTAAGCCTCAACAGAGCATCAACAAAAGCAGTCATCTTTCAAAAACTTGCATTAACTTGTTTTAACCACGTATATGTTTCTTGTACTTTTCTTATTGTAAATATTTGATATATAGTATATGAAAATTAACCATTAGTATAAAAGTGTTCATAAGAGTTGGCATAAGCAAAACATGTTTTAAAAGAAGAATGTTGGTTTCTGATGTATCTTTGGAACGACTGTTGCATTGTATCTACAGAATGACTTTTGCACTGTATCTTCATAATGAAGCTTTATCTTCGGATTAAAAATTGTCTTCAGAATGACAAGTCCAGCCTTATCTTCGGAATTGTCTTCGGAATGACAAGTCTAGCCTTGTCTTCAAATTGAAAATTGTCTTTGGAATGACAAGTCTAGCCTTGTCTTTAGATTGAAAAATGTCTTTGGAATGACAAGTCCTGCTTTGTATTCGGAGTGAATCTTTGTCTTCAAAAAATAGGATGAGAAGGAAGAAGACACAGATGCTGCTGTAGAGGAGGAAACAGATGTTGTTGCAGATATTGTTGCAAAAACAATAGAGTACCTTTCCCCAGAACCTTCAACCTTACAAACTATGAGAGGGTCTGGAATTGGCAACAAAAAAGGAAAACAGAAGAGGGTCCATTTTTTTGAGAATATTGTTGATCTGACAGAATAGGGGAGTGAAGTTCCTATCAAAACTGGAGAAGAGATAGAAGTGGAAGCAAAGGAAATTCCACCAGAACCTGGTACAATTCCTATAGCCCCTGTTGACATAAGAAAATAGAGTAAGAAGAGAAAGTATACACTAGGAACCAAGAGGTCTACAAGACTCCACCTAAAAGAAACAAAAAAATAGATGATTGAAGAGGAAAACAACCAAGGCAGTCCTGATGTCATAGAAATACAACCAACCACTATAAATACCACCTTGGAGGATTTTTCAAAATTTCTTGAATAGTTGGTTGAGGAAGAGTCTGGACAAGACAATTTTGAAATTGATGCAAACTTGGATGCAATCATAGATAACCTTATGGAACCTTTTGAACAGGACCGAAAAGTTGAAACAAAAAGTGAGATAATGGTTGAGCAACAAACTGTAGATAATTTGTCTGCATCAGATTCTAAATCGGAAGAAGAGGATGTGGACATTGCAGAACAGTTGAGATCAGCCAAGAGTGTGATTAAAACACAAACCAGATGGGTTGAGGAGAAGGAAAATATCATTGAAAAACATGAAAAGGAATTGCAGAGTTGCAGCAGGAAGTGGAGGAACTAAAGAGCAGACTATTACAATTTGAAAAATAGTCAACTATAGCAGATAATGAGGAAGAGTTGGCTCAATTACTGCTTAGATTATCTAGGGTAGATAAGTCTTCCCCCTTGATAGAGGTATATTTGGATGAAAACATAAGAGCTCATTCCGAAGTAGTGCCCTTCCATTCTGAAGCAACACCTTCTCAATTTGGAGATGCTACAGAATTGATCAAGAGCCTAGAAAAGAATATCTATGGAGAGTCACAATAGTTATGTCTACAAGAAACACCATCACAAGAGCATTTTGAAAAGCAAAGTGTAAATAATCAAGTGCTCCTCTGAATAAGATTTCTGTAGAAGTAGAGATACAATTAGAATTGTTATCAGATGTCCAACTAGTAGAAGTGGCAAAAAAATGGGTACAGGTGGAACTATTGCCTAAGTTTCAACCTGTAATTAGACCACCCAATATTGTATCCCTAGAGCAGTATAATACATGCATTGCTAACTGGATGATCAAATATGAAAATATTACCACACAGGTTGAGAAATTGAAACTAGTAGGAAAACAACTAGAGACAAAGGACACAAAAATCAGTGCATTGAATGAAAAAGTAACTGACCTATGTCAAATTGCTAAATTTTTTGTTCAATTCAAAATACCTTCCAGGTTTTACAGACTCATTCTAAAGGAGAGATATCTGAGATGGCAAGTTATGATAATTAGCTTAGGTCTCCCCTATAAACTGGAAAAAGCTGAAGAGTTTTTGGAAGCTTACTTCAACAATCCTACAAAGTAGAAAAACTTGTTATGTGAGTTATTTCTACACAGATTTTCATTCCAGAGGATGTAGATTTCCACCCCCATATTTGCATAGGAGATGTGCAATTGAGAGCTTTTATATCTACCTTACAAAATTAGTTTTACTGGGACCAAGAAAAAAGGTAAAATAAGGAAATTGAATTAAGAGCTGAATTGTTAGTCATAGCAATTCAGCCAAATCATCCGATTATCACCAGACAACATTTTCTCATGATGAACAAGGACGATATCAAAAGGATGTATTTGAGAAATTTGAGAGACTATGTAACTAAATTCTAGAATTTTTGTAATGACAATTTTGTTCCAACATTATCACATTGCAGAAATAGATGGACAAAACTTTCCATGTCTTTACAGAAAAGGGAGTCTATCTCCCCCATTAATCTGGAATGGTCTAGAAGAAGAGCATAAGGGGTAATACAACTTATTGAAATTATGCAGCATAACTGGTTAGGTCTTAGATTTAGGCCTCCAACCATCATTACTCCAGTTCCCTACTATTTTGAAGAGGATCCTTAACTAGATGAGTAGTTTGAAAATTGGCTCAGAAACCTTCAGGAGAACAAAGGATACTATATAGGTAAAAAGTTGTTCTACAGATCATGGAACTTGAATATGGATATATGTGATTCTATAGCCCAACATAATGCATGAGGACATGCATTAATATAAGTTGGGGAGAAAAATGATGAGGCCTGGAAATACCTCCATCATAGCATGTTTTGAACAACTAAAACTTGACTAAAACTCTGTGATTTACTTTATATACTAGTTAATTTGATCTAATATGCATGGTATTAATTGTTTGCATGATTGATGTGTTTGGAATATTATATGTTGATTTTTACAATTTTTGTGTAGTTTTATGTCACTTTTCCATGACCTGTTACATAAGGGATATGCTTAGGCTGATAGCAACACTTTACTATTCTTATTTTGATGTTTCTCAAGAATTAATTTCTTTGAATTTAGCAAATAGTGCAAAGAACTGTTACTATGCAGTAGAAACTGGTTTTCTTATGTAAATTCTAGCCAACTACCAATGAATGGCAAGGCATGGAATTCACACATGAAGAGGAATGAAGGCTATTGTAATTTGATCCTAAGGACTAATCCACCTGAGAAATGCAGCTAAAATCAATTGAAGAGTACATATTTGGTCATTCTGAAGATCTTCGAATTGAGAAATACAGTCTCTTCGGATTGAGCGAATATCTTTGGATTGAGCCACTTAGCTCCGGATTGAGAACAAAAAGCACTTTTTGACCTGTTGACTGATTTTTGATAGTGAAAAAATGGAAAGAAGGTTGAGGAGGTTAAAGGAAAATATATCCCATATAATTTTTTCATCCTTGCCATCCAAAGCCACAATTTATGGAAAAGATCCTCTTCTAGGATAAACCCAGGGAATACTGCAGAATAACAGGAATTGATTTGCAGAGTATATTTTTTGTTGTAATTATATTTTAGGCATCTATAAAATATAGCTCCCATATAGGTTGATCTAATAATAATAATAGTAGAAATAGTAGTAGAGAAAATATAGATAGAGAGTAAGCAAAAAAACTAAGACTATTACAGTTCTGTAACAAGTTTTAGCAGTAGATTTGTAATCATGTTCTGAATCAATAAAGTACAATTTTTTCTATTCATTCTATTATGTTTGAGTGTGAGTAAGATTTAGAGAGAGAGGAACTCATACCTTCTTCTGGAAAAGGAAGTTGGCCACTTCCAAACCTAGGAGGAGGACTAACATACAAGTTTTGTTTTGATTTTGCTACAGTAGAATAAGTTGTGAAACTTTTCAATTTCATTCTTTTGTAGTAGTTAACATCCATTTCAATCATAATAATTTATTTTCTATTCAAGATACTTTTATGATGTTATTAGCAGTAGATCTGATTAGTATTTTTGCTTTCCAACAAATTTCAAATTTACTACAATTTCCATTTCCAACAATTTATAGTTTTTTGCAATTTTCTTGCATTATTGTTTTTGTTGTCAACCCCTACACAGAAGATTAACAACCTTCTGTTACAGAGTATTGACAAGACTTAATTTTAGTTTTCATTATTGCAAGAGTAAATAGAATTTCATTTTGCAACTGTAATTAGGTTTCCAATTCTGCAACTATAACTAGGTTTTTAGTTCTGCAATTTAATCAGATTTCATTTTTGCAACTGTAACTAAGGTTTCATTTCTATAATCAGCAATTATTTTTCATTCTTGAAATTATATTAAAGTTCAATTTATGCAATTTAGAGATAGAAGAGACCTAAAATCCCCCACACAATCAGTTCCACCAATAAGACTTGTTGCTCCCAATTGACCTTAAATTATAGCCCTGTTCACTCCTTTCATAGATAGCCTTGTACACTACCCTAGATTGACAAATTCATTGAGAATTAATGATGTGCTTAACGACAGCACATCATTGGTTTCAAATTAGAATGGGGTTTTGAAGATTTTTGGATTTTTTGTGTCAAGGAAAATAGGTTTGTGGTTAGAACTAATTTTGAGAAGGGATTGCAAATTAGATCCCCCAAATGTGGATAGCTTCTTGAGAAAATAAAATCCTGTCAAGTTTTACTTGGATTAATTGAGATCTAGATCTTTTATTTGACCAAGTGAATTGGTTTCATTTCAAATTGGCATCTATTAAGTTCTGTTGACTTGTGAATTCTTTAAAATCCTCCATACTTTTAGAATAGGAGCCTACTCCTCCAACCAAAATCCAAGAAATATTAGGAAAGGTACTTCTGACTGAAGATAAGTTGTCCCACAAACAGGACCTACCAGAAATGGAATTGGGTGCATATATGTTGGTGAGGACCCAGGGTGAATTTTTGTCCTTATCAAAGAAAAGAATGATCATCATCTCATCAAAAGAATGGATGAGATGTCCTTCCAAAAAATTTGGGTTCTATAAACAAAATAGACCTCCTGAGGTGCCTTTAGCCTTGCAAATAGAATATTCACAATTCTTCCAAATGTATTGGGGAATCTTTCTATCAAGTGGTTCACTAATTTTGGTTTCTTGAATAGCAAAAATAGTAGGTCTAATTTTTTCCTTAATGATTTAGCTAACCTTTATTTGGCTGAACCATTAAGGCCTCTCACATTCCATGAGAGGATATTCATTTAGGCACTTTTGAAGTTTTTTTGCCTCTCTTTACAAAAGGTTGGGGAGGTTTGGTGCACTTTGAGTCCTCCTTGGATAAGATACCTGAGATATCAGAAGAGAGCAGAGTTTTTTGAACTCCATTGACAATGTCTTCATTTACTCCTTACTTCCATTGATCATAATTGGAATGCCTTCCTCACTTTTTCTCCAACCAAAAATTAATAGGGGATCTCTTTTGGCTTCTAGTCATCTTGGGACTAAAGTTGGAAATTTGCTAGATGACAGGGCTTGAAGGTTCAAGGGAAGAACCGGGTATGGAAACCTCATCAACCAAGGGCTGGGAAGCGTTAAAAGTAGGAGGGGACGAGGGGTTGGAAGTTAAAGAAATAGAGTTTAGCTGGGGATTCGACAAGTTTGAGGAGGGTTTAGGCAGAGAATAAGGATTGGAAGATTCAAGACCCTCTTCCTTATGAACCAAATCACTAAGAATTTGAAAAGGATGAGGGTGAGAAAAAATACTAACCTCATTTGGAGAATCTGTAAAAGGAGCAATTAATTTTCCTTTGTCGTTCAGAGAAGAGAGACCAGAATCATTGATACGAGCATTTTGGAATGATTTATCTTTGACAGATTTGAATATGACACTCTTTGAGGGAGGAAACCTTCTTTTATCCTTTTTGAAAGGAGTCTGGGAAGCCTTTCCTTTATCAAGGTCAACAGCATCCTGAGAAGCATCTAAAGGTATGTTCTACTTCACAAGTGAGGTACAGTGACCATGAATATGACTTGGGAATGATATTCAATACAAAACAGAGGTTTGTTTTCATATTCAATAGCTTTCTTATGAAAAATCTCCATGCTCCAGTTCAAAAAATGTGGGGAGAGTAGAATCGAGATTAGCATTGACACAAATGTGAGTAGCATGCATTCTAGATTTGGATAAAGTAACTTTATCAATGAGAAGAAAATCTCCAATGGTGGAGGCTACGAATTTGAAGACAGGTTCATGCCATAGGTGCCAAGGAAAATTTGGAAGCCTGACCCAAATAGGAGTGAAGTTGATGCTTTGAGTCTCTGGGTAAAAATTAGGATACCACTTCATGAAAAAGATGTTTTTGGTCCCCAGGAACCAAGGCCCTCCTAAAAGAATATGAGCTGCATCCTCGTTGGTATTGAGGCGAATGCCAAAGAAGCTGTTGGAGAGGCCAACAATTTGAAGAGATCCTCTGACTTTCCATTTTTAGAACGCCCATCTTTTGATAATGTCAAGGCTTGGATTTTTGCCCACCACTTTACCAACGAGAGAAAAATAATCCTCAGTAATAAATTTCTCAGTAACGTTGGAAGGAATCTTGACACGATTGCTAGCAACCTCAAAATGAGGGGAGGATAGATCAACAGAGCAGGATGAGCTACCCAAGACTTTAGAAAAATATGGTTTAGTGTTAGAAGGCACATCATCTCTCCACAATGAAGAAACCCTAATAGAATCAGGTTTGGAAAACTCCACCTTCGACCTAGAGGAAGGTGGGATGATGAGAGAGTCCTTGAGCTCAAAGGAGAGTGCAATACCATCAACAAAAATAGAATTAGGTGAAATGGAGCAAAAATTGGGTTCAATGCTTAGCTTGTTAGGAACAATTTTATACGTGACATGATAGAGGTTCGACCCTCCATCAGGGGCAAGAAATGGATCATCCTTGCAAGCATAGGAGAGAGGATTGGCCAAAACATCAACAAAGGCAGAAGCGATCAGAGAGAACCCACCTTCCTGCCTTCTAGAAATTTTAAAATAATCCTTCCCACATTTAGAATTTTGAAAACCAGAGGACCCACTTTCACAGCAAACAGCATCCATAGCATCTTGGTAGATTATCAATACAAAATTATTATTCAATTATGTGTTGATGTCTATGTGATTGACTATATTACTAGACTTATGTATTGTGAAGGAAATTGGTTGTAGGTTGGAAAATACGGTTAGATTCATTAGTTGCAAATTGTAGTCAAGGAGTGTAGATGCTATTAGATGATGCCTACGATTTTTTCTAAGGATAAGAATCCAATCAAAAGAAATAATAGATCTAAGCTAGAACTTGGAAAATAATGTCTAACACCCTAGGCTATGCCTACAGGCCATTGTCTAGGACAGCGATCATAAAATGAAACCTTTCCCTTCATAAACTAGGGGTTGTAGCACTATATTCCTCATCTGAGTTGGTGTCTAAGGATTACCTCTTGTGTCTAATACATTGGTTTGCGATGAATAATAAGTGGATCTAAATACGGGTGTGAAGTCATAGCTCAATCGAACAACACTTCGCTTCTCCTCAAGGGGACGTGGATTCACTCTCTGATATACCAAGGCTTCACTGCACAAAATTTTTATATTCATGAATCTATTATTTTTCTTGGAAGAGTCCATATATAGACCTCCTTGATTCAGACCTAGATCTATATCTTAGCTTCTTGGAGAAGCCAAGATCCAAATTGGCATGCAACTGACCATCTTAGGAGGAAACATCAGCCATAAATTTGCATTGAAGAGGTAGTTAGGAGGAGCTCTAGGAGTTCCATGTAAAAAACCACCTACAAGCAATGCAATATGCAGTCATACTGCATGATATGGACCCGTATTCATGGCCCAACTCTATTTTGGTTCTAGTCACTATCTAGAGCAACAGCCAGATCTAGCCACTCTCAACTTCAGTGACCAGTGCTGGCGGTCACTCTTCTTGATAGAAGCTAAGCCTAAATGGGATAGAACTACCCCTTGTGAGTGGTCAAGACCAATTTTGGCTCTTGGAAAGGTTCAATATCATTCATATGATCTTTGGATGTGCTCATATGAGTAGTTTCCTAAACATGATATGTTTTAGGTGTCTATAGATACCCCTTTTTGTGATGTGTTGTGGAAAAACACAATGTTGAGCAAAAATAGACCACCTAAGTCCATATTGTAGGGTGTGTGATGATCATTGATCTGATCAAAAGGTGCACATCCTAGAATCATTGCTTTCAATAGGATGGAAGGCTTAAATTTGCAAAAGCTTGCACATGTCCATCAGTTGATTGGATAGCTTCAGTGCTACTATAGGCTTGAGTGCACTATAGATCTAAAAGGAGGAGAGCTACAAACTTAACTATCATATTTTCTTTTTGCCCTAGCAAAAGGTAAGCTTATGATAGTTGTTGGCAATGATTCATAGGACGAACGCAATTTGACATGATCAAGTGATCTATTGTTGATTTTGATTATGATTGTTGATATTATGACTACCCCATAAAATTATGAGTTGATGAGGGAAGAACATTGAATAAAGCAATGATTCACTTGACCAAGATGAATTATTTGGACACTTTTAGAGGTTTTCTTAGTTGTTATAGGGCAGGTCTCATTCAGGTGTGATTTCAACCATTTTTAGTAATTGTACATATCTATCCCACAGAGTGGTCCAACCATAATGGCCTTCTTACGAAATTGAATTTTATGGCCATTATCAAATTCAATGGCCAAAAAGTATGGGCTGCTAATGCCAACAGCAGTCAAGGTAAAAATTAAAAATATAAAAGCAATTTTTAGGGTTTGACTTTTATTATTGCTAGTTGTCAATTTGCACTTTTGAGCTCTAAGGTGAGAGAGATTGATTGTGATCCAAGACGTTGCCAAATTCAAACACCATGGTGGAGTAGGGTGAGGCATCAACAAGTGTAAGAGTTGATGACTCATGGGTATCTCTCAAACACTAGCTTGTTCTTTATTTTATTGGGTAAAATGAACCTCACTAAGTAACCGGTAAATGAATCAAATTAAACCTATTGGTGATGAACCGAAACCATATATAGACTTATTTTAGGTTTAATTTTAGTGGGTTCTACTTAATTTTACATTTTTTAGTTTTTTTTGTTGTTTTTGGTCAAGGGTGGACATCATTGGCATTTTGCCTCATGGCCCCTGAGGCTCAAAGCGACCCCTAATTGGCAAAGAGGGGTCTCTGCTGTTATTGATGGCCAATTTGAATTCCAACGATCAAATTTTTTACCATTGGTGGTTGGACACTATCTGCTTTAGCAGTTGTTGCATGGCCACTCCTGGTAGGAGCGACCGAGCAAGCTTAGGAAAAATTTTGAATTTTTTTGCTTTTTCATGAGTTTAATTGATTTTTTTGGATTTTAAAATTGTAGATTTTGATTTTTTTTAATGTTTAGGTGCATTTAGTCATTTTTTTCATAGCCTTAGGCTTATCTTAGATAAATTTTATACCATTTTTGTTTTATTATTCCTTTCATCTTTTAAGTGCATTTACTTTGTACTCTACGTCTTGTCTGCACGAGATCAAGACCCTAGATTGCTCGTGTAGCTTCTACCCTATATGGATGACATATTAGGATGGGCTTGATACTCGTCTACTCCAGTACATCATGAGGCTACCGACAATCATGGAAAATCAGGCCTACCTCACTGCCCTAGTGCATAGGTGATATTATAGGACTAACATCTTCCATATCTCTACTGGCAAGATGACCATTACATTGAAGGATGTATATAGGATCTTTTGAATCCCTTTTTATGGAGTTCCAATTGTGTCCTCTCCCACTAATGATAGAGATGTTATCTTTACAATGTTTTTTGGAGCTCATGTAGCTGCTACATTTGGTGACTATCATCATGGTGAGATCTCTGTGGATTGGTGGTACCAGGAGAATTTCTTCTCTTGATGGTAGATAATTTTGATGCATGTTATATGTAACATGCTTTTACCTGACTTCTCTGAAGTAATTTTCCCATGAAAAATCCTAGCTATGGTCCAAGACTTGATGGATAGCATAGATCCCATCATCATGGCTTTGGGGAGTGCATTTTTGGCCTAGTTCTATGATGAGCTCTATAAGATTCAGTAGCACAGATGAGCCAACATTACTTATAGTCTACTCCTATAGATCTAGGGATGGGAGCACATCAAGGTGGACCATCCAAGAGGATTTCCTATCAATATTATGACCATTATAGATATGGATTAGTGTTTCAAAGGTAGGTGGTCTCGAGAGCACAAGAAGTGCAAGAGTTAGCACCATGCAGGGGATATTGCTCACTATACAATGACTCTTACTGGCCTGCAGGCCAAGGATATCATATGGAGGCCATATCATGAGTGTCATACTTGGGCAGAGGTAAACAAATTTATGGCTCAAACTAAGCACAATAGATGGGTTATCAATTGTAAGATCTATATCAGGGAGTTATTTCATTACTTTCAGGTGCTTTGATAGTTTGGACTACAATAGGACATACCTCTCCAGCTAATGTTGTACCAAGGGGTCACTGTAGAGAGGGATCTTCCTCTACCCGAGTTACAATAGTTATAGAGGATGATGACCCTCCAATAGTGGATGCTAGTATGGTAGATGTTGGGGTTACAAAGGCATATGACTAGTGGTGGGTCACACAACTATGATAGGGTGGTGGCAGCTTAGGTCAAGACTGGGATGAGGTAGCTACATAGGATCCTGATAGGCACCAAATGTAGGCTTAGATAGAGGACTAGGGATAGTTCAAATTAGAGCAACCAGTAGAGGATAAAATTGCCCCCAAGAAGAAGGAGGAGTTAGCCCTAGATGAGCAAGAGTCTTCTCTCTGAGCTCAGTTGTATCACGTGGAGACCGAGCTTCAGGCAGCTTAGATATAGATCTTGTAGTAGGACTACTATTATTGGGTTTCAAACACATATCTGGAGCTTTGAGGGGGAGAGGATCACATTCCAGACATATATTGACTTAGCACAGCTCAGGATAGAGCAGCTCACTTCTGATAGGAATGTTTTGCAGAGTCAAATTGTGCCAACTACTACAATGTTATAGGGGCCTACAGGTTTGGATATAGGTATAGATATCATGTGCCTATGTGGTCTCTTGGAATACTGCAATTCTTAGATTATAGAAGATTCTATGTACATTGTATCTCTACATATGTAGATTAATATTCTAGGTGCTACTCCTTAGAACAAACCTACAATAAGGGGGTCATAGTGGAGCACCCAAAGCACATTAGGGTAGTCATTGGTTCAACCTAGCTAGAGGACCAGGACCCATACAGAGAGGACTATTGGGACTAGCTCCTGCCATACTCACAAGGATGGATTCAAGTTTGGAGGTGAGGCTATAGGCATAGGCCCAGGCTGATGACTTTGATGGTTCTGATTTAATTTTTTTGAGTGTAATATCAGGTGACCTACATAGTTGTATCCTGCGAGTAATTTTGTACCATTATGTTCTTTTTTGATACATATATATGATATCAATGTTTTAAGACTAATTATGTGTATGTATATGTTTTTGCTTTTATGTTTATGTGATGCCATATTATGATATTATATTATATGATGTGATGTATTGAATTCCATGCTCTAGCTAGGTTATGGATGTATAATTTATATGATGTGATCTAGATATGTAGATGGACTACTTGTGATGTATGCATATATGGATTTAGTGTTATTATTAAATGCATGTTTACTTTTGATCTAATTGTATGCATCTAACTCATGTTGTTATGATATGGCAAATGCAATATGTGAAATGCATTATCTACATGATGATGATTTAATTGTAAATGAACCTGTATGTTTTAATCACTTAAAACATAATAAATGCATGTGATATGAGTTCAATAATCTAATGAGTGACACCATAGAATGTATAAAAATCATGAATAAATAATAACTCTTATAATAAGAATTAATCATTTGAACATCCAGATGTGATATGAGATGATATGATGTATGTGCTTTCTTTATAAGCTTTTGTAAATTAAAAGAATTGTACAAAATAGTCAGTGGCTATCTAAATACATAACTGATATTATCTGGTATCTATCATATTTATGCACACTGTTTAATGAACAAAATCTCCTAAACAAAGTTGATGATTTGATTGATGACATGATTTGTTTCTATTAGAGGATACTTGAGGTTTTCCATGAGACTCAAACACCCTAGTTACTTCATCAAAAGATGTATACTGACCATACAAAGCTCCTAAAAGATAAATTTATTGTTATGAAGACCTAGATACTCACTATCCTTGTGTGTGTAGATGAATATATTAGATAAACATAAGCATACCCCAGTGCCAGACGAGATTCATGTAGCCCATTGTTGTATTGGGGATCCTCAAATGTTCATCGTAATCCTAAGTTGGACTCAGTTGGATTAGACCACTAGGCAATACAAGACACCTAAAGCTAGCCCTTTTTGAAATTTGCTTAGAGCTTACCCTAATGCTAAGCAGGATTCATGCAGCCCATTACTGTATTACGGATCACTCAATTGCTTGTGGAGATCGACCATTCCAGGGATTCAAGCTCTTCACCCCCTTCTTTTTTTCACATTTATTTGGATGCTTGCTCATGCTTAGTGATGAAAATCATTGTTTATTTTGAATTTTTGTTTTTCTTTGAGCAAGGGATTTATGTAGTGATGATAATCATTGTTTATTTTGTTTTTAAATTTTTGCTTTATTTTAGGATTTTTGCTTGTTTTTATGAAAGAAAAGGATTTCTTTGGGTAGGGGGGAGCTTTTCCTTTTTTCAATGATCAAAATCCTAGACCATGCACCTCGCAAGGTGAGAAAGTAAAAACCTTTTGCTTAGGATGCCTAGTACCACTTTGTAGCATTCATATTTCACTTGTCTCAACTAGGATTTTAGTGTTTTGATTAGTGATATGATTCTGAAATATATGAGGTGCTATAAAATCAAACCTTGTCTATTAAAAGTAGTGATAGCTTTCTATAAAGTTTGATAAAATCACTAGGTATGGTTGAATGACCAAAAAACCCTAGTATATTCCTTATAGCAACAGGAGGGATTGTGTTGAAAAATACAGTTACACACATGGGTTATGGATGATGATGGATTTTAAGGATGCATGATTGAGGTATAAATATGGTGTCATTTGTAAGATTGCAAACACAAATCTGTTTAATGCAAATGAAATGGATGCAACGTGTCTAATGCAATGCAACTAATGTATGCAAATGTGAATGTCAGTGTTTTTTGTATTTTTAATGTTTTCTATCATTTTTTTGAGTTTTGATTATCCTGAATATTTTTTTTAACCTTTTGATTTTAAATTTTTTTTGTGCTTTTGATTTTTATTTTTGACCAAAGAACTTTAAGATGCCTTTGGGGCTTTTTGTGATGTGACCAAAGGGCTTTAAGATGCCTTTGGGGCCTTTTGTGTGTGACCAAAGAGCTTTAATATGCCTTTGGAGCCTTTTGTGAAGTGACCAAAGGGATTTAATATGCCTTTGGAGATTTTTGTGAAGTGACCAAAGGGCTTTAAGATGCCTTTGGAGATTTTTGTGTTTTGACCAAAGGGCTTTAATATTCCTTTGAAGCTTTTTGTGATTTAACCAAAGATCTTTAAGATGCCTTTGGAGCCATTTGTGATTTGACCAAAGGGCTTTAAGATGCCTTTGGAGCTTTTTGTTATTTGACCAAAGGGCTTTAAGATGACTTTGAAGCCTTTTGTAATTTGACCAAAGGGCTTTAAGATGCCTTTGGAGCCTTTTGTGATTTGACCAAAGGGCTTTAAGATGCCTTTTAGTGATTTAACCAAAGGGCTTTAAGAATTCCTTTGGGGATTTTTGTGATATGACCAAAGAGCTTTAGGATGCCTTTGGAGCTTTTTGTGATGTGACCAAAGGGATTTAATATGCCTTTGGGGCTTTTTTATTTTTAAATTTTCTATTGTTTTTGTAATTTTGAAATTTTAATTGTTTTAATTGTTTTTTATATTTATTTGAATATTTTTGTGTTTTATTGTGCTTATGTTAAAATACCTTTATATGGATAATATTGAGAGGCTTTGGCTCCTCAACACCTTCTAATGATGTCAAGCGAATGTCCCAGGTCCAATCTTCTCAAAGAAAATATAAGGGATTATCCAATTGGTCGTAAATTTATCTCGCATATGTGGCAACAGATTTGAGTTATGTTGATTCTCTTTACACACAAGATCCCTGACCTTAAAGTATCTCAGGTGGAATTTATTGCTATAATATCATGTTATATGATCCTGGTAAACATAAAGATGCTCAAGAGCATTGATGCGATGTTCATCCTAAAGGATCAACTGATCCAAGAAAGCTTGTCACACAGTATGGTCATTGATGAACTCCTTCAATATGATGTGTAATGTTGGAATTTCCAACTCTAAGAGCATAATGGCATTAGTGCCATATACAAGCAAAAATGGTGTTGCCCTAGTGGGCATCCGCATGCTAGTCCTGTAAGCCCATAATGCTAGGGGAAATTGCAAATGTCAATCCTTATGATTTTCTTTCTCCATATTCTTTAAGATGGCTACTATTATCTTGTTTGAGGCTTCTACTTGCTTATTTACCTATGGATAATATGGTGTCACAAAACTTGTTGAATATTTTATTTGGACATTAAAGCCCACACATGTTTATTTTTGAATGATGGACCATTATCTGAGATAATTTTTAATCGCACCCAAAGTGATAGATGATATTGTGAAGTATGAACTCCACAATTCATGGTCTTAATGTCAACGTTAAGGAGACCATTTCCACCCATTTGGTGAAGTACTCAATGGTCATTAATATAAACATGTGTTAGCCCAATTATGGAGGAGAAATATTTTTGATTAGATCAAAATCCCACTAAGAAAATAACCAAGCTACTTGAATGGGCTATAATGCCTAATATGGCAGGTGCGTCAGATTTGCATGATGTTGATATTTAATGTATTTCCTGACATACTTGTAGAAATCCTTCTCAATGGTGGGTTAGTAATAACCCATCCAAAGGATGTGCTTGACAATGGCCATGTCGTTGAAGTAGCCACTACATGTACTATTGTGAGCTTGCAAAATCACCCAAGTTGATTCTTGGAGCTCTAGACAATGAAGGAGGACCCCATCATAGCTTCGACAATACAATATACCTCCTAGAAAGACATATCTTGTTGCTTTATATTTGAATACTCATATTTAGATATGAGACAGTCCCTGTGGGACAATTCCAAGTTTCAAGAAATCTTGTAATTAGGATAGTCAATCTTGATAAGCTATAGCCTCAATAGATAAGATGACTTGTTTCTCCTATGATTCGATGTGCACAAATGCATATTGATACAAAACCTTGTGGATAATGATGGTACCATTCCCCATATGACCCTATGAGATAAAGGATCCCCAAGGTGTCTTCTTTATAAAATCCCTAGCTTTACAGAACCAGTCATGGTCTAGTTCTATATGAATCATGTTGACTGACTCTTTGTTATAAAAAGCCTTATGTTGTATCATTGAGTGTGAGAGTGTTTTCACATGAATGGTAGTGAAATAAATAAAGGGATTTTTATGGATCAAGGATCCTAAATATGCCATAGTATCTACAAATCTGTTTGATATATGAGGGATCGCCTCGATGTTGTACCATTCTAGTTGGGCTAGATATGTGTCAACAAGCTTCTTATAATATTTTAGGATTGGATCCCTACATTGAAATAGTCCTTTGACTTGGTTGACAATGAGGATGGAGTCATCAAAGATATTTAACCTTATGATCTTCATGGAAATAGTTGTTTGGAGGCCCAAGATTAGGGCCTCATATTTAGTGTTGTTATTAGTGCAAGGGAAGTCTAAGTTAAATGAAAAGGACAATTGAGCACCTTACGGCATGAAAAACACAATCCTTGCACCACCCCCTTGCTCACACTTTAAGACATCGAATAACAAAGTCATGTCATATTTACTTTTAGGTTCTTCAAGTTCAGGTACTTTTGATAATACAAAGATTACATCATTAGGAAGTTCTATGGTGAGAGATCTACTATTCTAAAGAGGTGCCTCTGCCAGTTGATCAGTTATGATTTATCTCTTAATGGACTTTTGGCTTATGAATTCCATGATGAATTCTATCAATAGCATGATCCACTTTGCAGTATGTGTATTATGATATGTCTTGCAAATCATATACTACAAAGGATTTTGTTTGGATATTACATACATGGTATGACTCAGCATGTAGTGGCACAATTTCTTGGTTTCAAAGACCACTGCTAAGCACAACTTTTCTACGTATGTGTATCCTATCTCTTAGCTTACCAAGATGTGGTTGATGTAATATATCGCTTGTTCTTTATCTAGTGTATTATTTTTAGCCAACATGGTGTCCAAAGAAAAATTGGTAGTGGATATATATAGTAGGAATGGCACATCTGACCTTGGTGGAGATAGGACTTGTGGTATTGCTAGGTACTTCTTTATTTTAGAAAAGGCTTTTTGACATTCTTTGTACCACTATAATGGGACCCCCTTGTGTAGAAATAAATTCATGGGTTGATATTTGTCCGATAGTTGTGTAATAAATCATTTTATGGATGCTACTTTGCCCTGTAATATTCTTAGATCTTTGATGTTAGTGGGTGGGACCATTTCTAGGAAAGCTTTTACTTTTGCTGGGTCTACTTCGATGTCTAATTTGAAAATAATTAATCCCAATATTTTTCCAGTAGTTACATCAAAGATGCATTTCTTGGGATTCAACCTAACATTGTGCTCAATCATGTGGTCGAAGATCTTCTTGAGGATCTTATCATACTCTTCACACAGTAATGACTTGGCCACTAAGTCATTGATATAGTCTTCTAAGATCTTGTTCATGTAGTCATGGAAAATGTATATCATAGCCCACTGATACATGGCACCAATATTTTTAAGGCCAAATGGCATTACCTTGTAGCAAAATGTCCCCCATGGAGTGGTGAATGTGGTTTTATTCTGATCTTCAGGTTTAATCCAAATTTGATTGTAACCAGAAAAACCATCCATTAGGGAGAGCATCTCATGACCTAAAATTATGTCTACAAGAGCATCTATGTAGGGCAATGGGAATAAACCTTTTCATGTTACCTTATTGAGATCCCTAAAATTTGTGCAAATACAGATTCTTCCATCAGGTTTTCCTATGGGCACCATGTTTGATTCTCATTCTGTATAGTCGATGTGAACTATAAAGACTACATTCAATAGTTTCTGCAACTTGTTCTTTACCATCAAAGCAATGGTTGGATGCATCTTTCTAAGATTTTACTTGACCAGTTTCTTCATGGGGTCTAGTGAAAGGTTTTGGAAAACCAATTTCAGATCTATTCTTGAAATATCTTTGTAGGTATAAGCAAATAGACTTGGTCTCTTTTTCCATAGAGGAATAATGATGGCCTATTATTCTAGAGATAATATTTCTTTGAACTTGACTTTCTTTGGATTAAAAGGGTCATCATTGATGTCCAGCTCAAAATTCTCCTCTATTGCCATATGTGATCCCTCCTCAAGTTGGTGAGGAGTGGGGATTAAGTGGATGTCATCTAGTGGGTTTAAAGGTTCCACTGAATCATGGTCAAATCCAATGTGACAGATATCATGTGCATAGCCTAGTCTAAAATAAAATGGTTTTAGCATCTCTTCATCAGGAAAGAAATATTCAGGCTCAAGGGGTGACTCAACATGATCCCAATCAATAGCATCTAAGTTAATACACAATTTTTTCATAGGATTTTTTGGGTTATGGAGTGGAGTTTCCAAATCAATGGAGATTATGTTGATGGATGGGATGAAATCTCCAGGATCACGTGGGTGAAACTTTGTATCAATGGATTGCCCTCCATACTCACAATGAGGCTCTAGGGGTATAGGGATCTTAGGATCCAATATCTAGATAGATGATATGATGGGATCATTAGGCTACAAAAAATCCTTAAATTTAGGAGGGTCAAGGAAAACCATGCGATAGATGATGTCTATATTTACTAGTCTTCCCAAGAAGTGAAGGTTAGGATATATGGTGTGGAGTATCACCTCTATTTCAACAAGGATATTGGCTTGATGTAAATTACGAGGCCCAATATAAGCCATCTTAGTCTTGTCCTCATAGTCACTAACATCTATTAATAAACCCTCATTCATGCCCACTGGAATTGGATGGTGACTTACCTATTGATGCCTAATATAGACCATTTTAGTCTCATCTTCACAGTCACTATCATCTATGAAGAATCCATTGGCATTTACTTTTGGCCCTATGATATGGCATGCATTTTTAGGCCCTAGAGAGGCCATCTCAGTTGAGTCCTCTAACTTATAGCCACTTTCATCTAAGATGTATCCACTTTCTGTGTTGCTAGACCAAGTGAGGTTTTGTAAATACCGAAGCCCATGATAAGCCAAACTAGTTTCATCTTTGTCCTCACTTGAGACATATTCATTCTCCTTTTGCTCATAACCATGGCTTGATTCATCCTACCATAGGATGATTCCTTGATGGGCTTGCTTTGAGAGATAAATTTGGATGATACTCATCAGGTGGTCCTATATTGACCATATCTACCCATCTGTCAGCCAAGTAGTTTCTACTCGGGGGTTGATATGGATTCCATTCAATGTCTTCCTTGCACCCTAAGCTTAACATATCCAGATCTACTTTCGATGAATCAGCATGTCCCTGGATCTGATATCCTAAACTAAACCTATCGATAGGCAATTGGTATTGTGGCTAGAATGGAAGCCAATACCCTTGTTCAAACAGACCTAAGCCATATCCATGTCAATGGCATTATTCAAAGTACCTTAAAGTAATGAAAATTCATGGTGAATGGTTCATCCTCATCCTATTCAATATCAGAAGCATTATGGGCATAGTCTAAACCAGCATATATGAAGTTGGTTTGGTTAGGGGGAATCCCTAATGGAACCACTATTCCTATTGGTAAATTTGGGACTCTTGGCCATCTCATATCTTGTGTAGACTCAATAATAGGCATAAAATTCATGTTCTACACAAGATATTCACTTAACCCTATGTTGGCTAAGTGAACTTTCACCTACGATGTAGATGACATTGTTGGTGAAGTAGTCGAGGTAGGTTGAGGTACCTCCTCGGTTATGTCCTAGGAATCTCCTTCCTCCATTAGATTTGGAATTTCTACAATTGCTATATTTGGAAGCACTTTAGGTCCTTCCTCCACTAGGGGTACTTTTATATTTTGAGAGTCCTTGGCCTTGGATGTTGTATATTTCTCAAAAGCACCAGTAGCTTTAGATGTAGGAGGTGGTGCAGATGTGGATGGGTCACCACACATTGATTTAGACTTTCTCTTTGGTTGTGTGGTGGGTGATGAAGGTCTTATGCATAGGTGTTTTGATAGAATGATGAAGTATCCCGAAAATTCAACCTAATGCACATATTTAAATTGCTCTTCATTTTATGGAACCACATGCACTTGTCTCTCGTGCACATACTTGATGTATTGGTGCAAGATTGAGGGAATGCATTGCATGTCCCTTATCTAGGGATACCCTAGGAGGATGTTGTATTGCATTACCCCATCCAATACATGACACATCACAAGAATGGTCTTATGCCCTATATTTATAGGTAAAACAACTATACAAACTATGGATCACAACACATCATTGAAATCTCTCAATGTATAGGAGGTTGGGACAATATTGGACCTAGGTATTTTTAGGTGCCCTATACTCTTTGTTGTGATAATGTTAATCGACAAGCCTATGTTTAGAACCTAATTTAAGGGTATTTCATCGATTGACATGATAATATGCAAAGGTAGGTTTTCTATGGTAGTAGGAACTTCCTTGATTTCATGATCATAAAAACAAATCACAAGCTCTTGATATGATCTACCTACCCCACAAAGTTTGTGAATGTATTTGGGTTCTAGGGTTGAATCTCAATCGATATTAGGGTTTCTATTAAATTCTCCTTGTGTCTTGGGTACTTTTGAATGAACTCATAGATTGATAACTTGGTTGGTGTCATTTGGAGATTTTGCTCAAGTCTGCTATGGATAGTTACCACAAGTCACATTGGTAGACTTGGAGGATTATTTTGCACCTACCTCTATCGAGGTGTAGCTAGGATATGAATAGGAGCTACTGGAGTCTCTGGTTTATTATATCATTGGCTTCTCATTACCACATTGACTATCTCAAAAATTCTAATGCAACCCTGAGTGGGTGGTTTAACTTGAACTTGGTTCACTTAAGTGCCTTGATCTCTTGGGGCCTCATTATTAGGCAATAGGTTCCTAAATATGCTCATGTCTCTATTGTCAGGTGCTAATGGGTTGTCAACTGTTATCTCACCCTTCTCAATCATGTTTTGCACAAAATTCTTGAATCTGATACATGTTTTGATGTCATGCCCCTATATTCTGTGATATTGTTAATATTGATATTCTTTATATCCCTTAGGTTTGGTATGGTTAGGGTCAAGAAGTTGCATCTTAGGTAGCTTGAGTCTTTTTGCCTTACTTAGTTGGTTGAATATTGATTGCATTGACTCTGATAAAGGCATGAAAGAGCGAGGCGGTCAATGTTCCTTATTTTGACCTTGGTTGTTCTTGGGGTTGTAATTGGCTGGTGGGGGCTGAGTTGTGATTTTTGGCTATTGTCTCCCTTTGGCATACTTAACACAACCTGGTTAACTTGAGTAGGCTTGGCTTGCTTCTATTGATTCTTATTGTAGTTTTTGTTATTCCACTCCTTTTTATTCTGGATCTTGAGGTCTCCTTCATCAATATTGATGTCTTCTATTAGATTGGCTTGATTAAAGGCTTCCTCAAATGTTTCATACTGCTATAATTGCAGTAGCAATGATATGTGTTTGGCATAGCTCTTTGTGAACATTCAGGTGAGATCTTTAATAGGAATGGAGAATGGTAGTTTCACCATTATTTTCCTCCACCTATTTTCATAGTTCACTCATTGTCATATTGCTTCAAGTTGACTAGATCAGATAGGTTAACCTTCTTCTTGACACTGAAGGAGAAGCATTCCATAAATGCATTCACTAGTTACTCAAATTTGATGATGTTGTGCTTGGGTAGTTGATTGAACCATTGAGTTGCTACACCTGATAACATCATGATGAACATTCTTAGTATTAGGGTGTCATTATGCTCAAGATGGAAGCATGCGTTCATGAAATTTGTAACATGTTCTTGTGCATCTTCCTCTCCTTTGAAATTGTCCAACCTAGGCATCTCAAAGTGCCTAGGATATGCAGGACTCATTATTGTGGGACACAGATGTTGGTTGTGTAATTTTCTCAAAGTCAAATTTTGCCCAACTATGTCCTGCTTCTCAAGATATTTGACTCTCTCAATGAGTATTTGGTACACCTTCAAAGAAAAAATCTCCTATTCTTGAATGCTTACTCACAATGGTAAAGGAGGTAATACTATTTTTTCCTATTTTAGGCATCTATACTCATTTCCCATGACCATGGATGGAGGTTCTGGATATTTTTGTTCTTGATCTTCCATCTCTACCTGTTACTCATTAATTTGTATTTGTTCTGGATCCAAGCATTTTTTATGCTATGAGGCATGGTGAGTGTGCTCATCTCTTTGTCTAGTGTGTCTCTCATACTAAGAATCAACACATCTATCATGTTGGTATTTCTCACCACCTATGTGTAAGTCGACTCATGCTAGCATATCTGCTTGCTCTTCATGCTTAGCCATTTTCTCTCTCAATCATTGCTCATATAGGTGCAGATGTCTTTTCCTTCATTCTTCTTGCTTGATAGTTTCCACATGCTCTCTCTTAGTGCATAACGCTTCTTCTAACTTACATATGTGGTCAAACTGACCTTCCACTAAAGGTTCATGCCTATCTAAATCTATGTGATGAGTTCTAATGGATAGACCTCGTGGAGAGGCTCTTGCTATGTTCTTGCTCTTGTCTATTATGGCAACTTATTTTGTGTTCTATAATCTATGTTTTGTACCCCCATGGTTGAAGGCAGTGCACATGCTATGGGGACACTTTGAAGTTTCCCCTAGCTCATTGGTGTATTTTGTAGTTATGCTATGTGAACTTCTTGAAATAGAATGTGTGGTAGTAATGCTTCTTTGATCTGATCTTGAGAGAACTTGATCCAACTCATCAAGTTGTTTAGTCTTCCACGGCTAATCCCATGGAGTCCCATTAGCCCCAGTGATATTATGGTCTAGGGGTATCCTCCCATCCTTGAGGAGGCTTGGAGGTGCCTAGGTTCTATGACTGGGTGTAGCCCTTATTTTCTACCTCTTAGAGGGATGATCTAACTTAAGTGTATCCTATGAAGATTGGGGCCTTGCAGACCCTTCATGTTTATATGAGGACTACATCCTTGAAGTCTCCTCATGTCTATGTGAGTATTGATGCCTTGAGGCCTCCTCATTTCTATGTCCAGATCAGGTCCTTGAAGCCCTCTCATGTCTATGTGATGATGGAGGCCTTTAGGCCTCCTTATGCCTATGTTATAAGGGAGGTCTTGATGCCTCCTCATGTCTATGTGATAAGGGAGGCCTTGAAGCCTCATTATATTTGTGTGATGAGGGAGATCTTGAGGCCTCCTCATATATGTGTGATTATTGGGGCCTTGATTCCCCCTCATGCCTAGTATGAGAGGAACCAGGATATGGCTCTCTCACTAGAGTTTCTCGATGAGTCCCCCAAAGGGTTGAGTTATCATCCCTAAGACTTTTTGAACTTCATCCAATGATATTATGGGTGGGTGGCTCAATGCCATTGTGATGGTGAGTGTGTGAAGCATTAGTTTTTGCCTTGGTGTTGGAATAAAGGTAGTTGCTCCACATGTATAATATGATGACTATGAATTATCTTCTTATGTCAATTTCAAACTATACAGGCAAATCAAACAAATATTTATCTCATTTAAGGATTAATGTGTGTTCCCTAAGTTTTTTTTTGTGTTTTGATTTGTTGAATATACAAGCTAACTCTCATCATGTTTTGCATTTCATTGATGATATACTCATATTATTAAAGTGATTTCACATGTATACTCGTACAAGCCAAATATGGTAGTGAAATCCATACTCGATGAGGTAGCATAGGTACTATCAACCCTCACCCAACACCTCATGCTCAATGATACACCCCTCAAGGAGGATTTCATACTATTTTGCATGGTATGAAAATTTCTTGGGTCGGGTTTGGCCATGGATGAGTCCCGATGATACTCTTTCAAGCGATCCAACTAAGTGGTAATGACATCCACTGTTGGCCTCGATCAATAGGTTGGATGTGAGAGCCCAATGCCACTAATGTTAAACATAAGATGTGATGTGTGTGGGATTATTTTTAGATTTTTATAATGGAAATTGATGCACCAAATAGCACTCATGATTATTTTCCTATATGCCTAAAATAATGTTTTGATTTTATAAAATGCATTTCTAACTAATCTAGATGATTTTCATACAATGCAATTTCTCCTTTGTGATGTAACAGCCTCTATTTGGGACACATGCAAGCAATATTAAACATGCAAGAGCCTAGACCGCTAGAGACTAGAGCAGACCTTGAAAATAGAGGTTTGTTGTTCCTAGCAGTGACTAGAGGAAAGCTAAAATAAAAATATAAGAAGCTTCAAATGCATTTTTCTTCCATATTTTCTTATGTTTTCTTAATAAAAAATGTGATTTTACTTGCTATTTTCTAAAAATAAATTGTAGACAGAGAAAGAAAAAAAATCAGGGAGTGGTACCAACCTAAAATCCTCATCTTATGATGAAAGGGCTAACCTCTACTGCTATTTCTCTACTGGTTGTTGTTGACTAGAGCGGTTGATTTTGGTTGAATTCAAAAGTAGTCAAACTTTGTTGGTTGCTATCAACCAAAGTGACTAAACCTGCACATAGAAAACACATAAAAATATTAGTAAATAAATTGAAAACAAAAAACTGGGTGGGGTCCCACTGTGATTGCCATCTATACAACCCTGGGAAGTATGCACCTTTACTCTACTTACAATATTAACATCAAAATAAAATACCATGAAAGCACAGATAACACAGAAATGACAAATGCAAGAAGTATATTTTATTTATTTATATGGATTTCGGTTACATATCGGTCCCTCTAATGGATACCTAGTTTGATACAATGAAATACAAGTAGAATGATGAAGTTGTTCCTCATAGGGGGATGGTGCATTTTGTAGGCCTCTCGAGCTTGCACACGAACTTGTATGAGGGCTTATAGATACCTCCTTCTCCTTCTCTTACATAGAGGGATCTTATGCTTTGAATGTCTTAAATCGGTCCTATAAACTTGTAACCTATGTACATAGAAACAACAACAAACACTTAGTAGCACATGCAGCTTCTCAGGTCAAGGCCTTGTTAGTAAATCTGCAAATAATGGAGTGAAAGCATAATAAGATCAAAATATAGTAAAACTACATTTTAAATGTGTGGATAACTCAGGAAATAACAGTGCAAATGCATTAAAGAAATTAGATCTATGCTAAAACTAATTAATAAATCAAAATCAATAACAGATCTAAGCTAGAACTTGGAAAATAATATCTAACACCCTAGGCTATGTCTACGAGCCACTATCTAGGATAGTGGCCATGAAATAAAATTTTTCCCTTCATGGACTAGGAGTTGTAGCACTATATTCCTCATCTAAATTGATGTCCAAGGGTCACCTCTTGTGTCTAATACACTAGTTTATGATGAAGAATACATGGACCTGAATATGGGTGCAAATTCATAGCTTAGTTGGATAGCACTTCACTACTCCTCAAGGGGTTGTGGATTCACTCTTCGATCTTCTAGGGCTTCACTACATAAAATTTTGGTATTCATGGATCTATTATTTTTCTTGGGAGATTCCATATGTAGACCTCTCCGATTTAGACCTAGATCTAGATCTTGGCTTTCTAAATAAGCCAATATCCAAATTTGCATGTAACTAGTCATCCCAATGGGAAGCATCAGTCACAAATTTGCGTTAAAGGGGTAGTCAAGAGGATATCTTGGAGTTCCATGATAAAAATCACTCATAAGCAATGCAAGATGCAGTCATACTATGTGATCTGGGCTTGTATTCATGGCTTGACTGTGCTTTGGTTCTAGTTGTTGTCTAGAGCAGTGACTAGATTTGGCCACTCTCAGCTTCAGTGACCAATGTTGGCGATCGCTATACTTGATAGTGGCTAAGCCTGAATGGGCTAGAACTACCCCTTGTGAGTGGTCAAGACCATTATTGGCTCTTGGAAAGGTCCAAGATCATTCATATGGTCTTTGTATGTGCCCATATGAGTAGTATCCTAAACATGACGCATTTTAGGTGTCTACAAAATATAGTGTCCACTAATGTATATTTCTAACTCCATTTTATTAAAATAAAACATAATATCCACTATTATATTTCAAGTCCATTCTATTAAAATGAAACATTATTTCCACTAAAATTGATATCTATATTTCCTTCAATTTTTCCTCAAAATTGCCCTATAGTTAACATTCAAATTTTCCATAAAATTGCCTTATAGTTAACATTCAATTTTTCCACAAAATTACTTGATAGTTAACATTTAGTTTTTCCATTAAATTTCCCTATAGTTAACATTCAATTTTTTCACAAATTTACCTTATAGTTAACATTCAATTTTTCCAAAAAATTACCTTATAGTTAACATTCAATTTTTCCATAAAATTACCTTATAGTTAACATTCAATTTTTTCACAAAATTGCCCTATAGTTAACATTCAATTTTTTCATCAAATTGCCCTATAGTTAACATTAAATTTTTCCATAAATTTTCCTTATAGTTAACATTCAATTTTTTCACAAACAAATCCTATCAATTGGCTTCCAAATAGTCAATAGCATCCAAGTTGGTAAAACTAACCTCAATGCCACACAATCGGCACTCTAATCTCAATTAACAAGTCAAACAGTAGCACCTAACAATTGATGCTCTATAATGATTTAGATTAGAATGAATATATAGGGGATAGAATATAGGAAAATACTCATGCACCCATGATAGGTTATTTCATTCATCGCGGTCCTCATTATACAAACAAGTATCCCCAAAAGATAGAGTCGAGTGGTAGAGCAAAGGAGCAACCTTATCGAATCTATGTAGCTATAGGAATTCATAAACTAGATGTTTAAGAGACTCCCATGATGTTAAATGGTAAGTTCTTTAATAGAAATGTAAAGTTTTTAATTGATTTTGGAGCCACAACTAGTTTCATTTCCACTAGTATTATTAGGGATATGCCAAAAAAGCCTAGTTTTTTGGAACAAGGGTGGAAATTTGAGTATGGGTATGGGTATACTTACTTAGTGAATCAATATTTACCTACTACTAAAATATTCTTACCCAATGGATAAACTATTTGGTACTTATATGCAACACCACTACATGGCTTTGATATTATTTTAGGGATGGATGGGCTAAAAGCCCATGGAACCCTAATCAATTTCCAAGAGATATGGATGTATTATAATGATAAGGATAAGAAAATATTAAGGTTTCAAAGCAATCAAGGGTATTTTCTACCCCATTTATTATTAGATATGTAACTTAAGAAGGTAATAAAAAAAAGTGGAATATTGTATGTAGTTAAGATAAATGACAAGGAAGGAAATAATGGAGATGCAAAGATATTTAAGAAATATCCAATTCTGCATGAATTTAGGGATGTTTTTTTGGAAGGTTTTCTAGGCCTTCCACCTCATTGTGAATTTTATTTCATTATTGAATTAATTCTTAGAGTTGAACCTATTACTAGGACACCTTATAGAATGACTCCTATCAAGTTGTAAGAGTTAAAGGTGCAGCTCCAAGATTTGATGGAGAAAGGTTTGATTAAGCCTAGTGTGTCAGCTTGGGGTTCTCCAATGTTGTTTTTTAAGGATAAGGATGGTTCCTTAATATTATGTATTGACTATAGAATTTTAAATAAGGTGATCATAAAGAATAGGCATCCCTTACCAATAATCAATGGTATTTTTGATCAATTAAAGGATGCCACTATTTTCTAAACAATTGACTTGAGATCAGAATATAATCAACTAATAATTTATGAGGATACTTATAAAATAGCCTTCAATAATAGATATGGACACTATGATTTCATAGTGCTACCGTTTAGGTTGACAAAGGCACCAACTACCTTTATGAACCTAATGAACTGTGTGTTCAGGAAATATATAGATCATTTTGTTTTGATATTTTTGGATGATATCTTGATATATTCCTGTACCAGAGAAGATCATGACCAACATTTTTGATTGGTGTTAGAGGTGTTAAGGAATAATTAAATTTATGGAAATTTATCAAAATGTGAATTATATGCTTCACAAGTTGAGTATTTAGGCCATATTATATCTATAGAAGGAATTGTTATTGATTCCAAGAAAATTGAAGTCATATTAAGCTGGACAGCACCTACTAATGTGTTTGAAATCAGAATTTTCTTGGGAATGATTGGATATTATAAGTTATTTATGAAATACTACTCAATAATTTCCTACTCTATTACCAACCTTCAAATAAAAGTAAAATAGTTCAAATGGATGGATAAGTGTGAGACTGCCTTTGAAACTCTAAAGAATAAGTTGACTACAACACTTATTCTTAAAATACCTTAACCTTTTGAAAATTTTTACAGTATGCACAAATGCTTCCTTAGAGGGTTTTGGATGGGTGTTATCCTAAAATGAATCTATAGTAGCATATGAATCCAGAAAATTCAAGAAGCATAAGCTAAACTATGCTACACATGACTTGGAGTTAGCAATGGTTGTACATGCTCTTAAGTTCTGGAGGCATTATAATTTGGAAAAACCTTTCAATATAAGGATAGTTCACCAAATCGTAAGGTATATCTTTATCCAAGTGGACAAGAATGGATAACATCTCATATTTTGGGGTTCACCTTACTAAACCTCATCTATTAAAAGGATGCCAAAGTGTCCCACCCACCTTTCCCATACCCTCATCAGTATAGGAGAATTTTATCATAATGTAGGGATTATCCTTTAAGGCCCACAAAACTTAAAGGAGAATGCTTATTCCCTAACTTTACCATAAGTTTGTCTATGTAGGTTATTCTAGCATAAATCCTTGGTGCTTAGTTACCACACCTCTACAAGCTAACTAAGGTCATTACCACTCACCTGGTAATGAGCATGGTTACCTAAACCTCATCATTCAAGGTAAAACCACTTTTAACTTGTGAATGATTACATTAACTACATAGTTAGGGAACACTCGATCCTCAATGTTCAATGTGTATCAATCATGAGTATCTAGCTATTGCATCATCATAACTCCTACCAGAATAATGAATAACTAGCTATTGCATCATCACAACTCCTACTATATTCATGAGTAACTAGCTATTTCATCATCACAAATCCTTCTAAGACTCATAACTACCTGGTTATTGCATCACCACAACTCCTCCTAGGATTGGGTTATCTTTTGAATTAGGGTTCTTAATAAGGTTCTAGATCCATACCCAAGAAAACCCACCAAATCCAATATTTACATAAAAAATATTATAACATCTATTCCATAAAAATAATTAAAGTGCTATAACAAAAATTACATGCTTAGTCATAACACAAAGCTAGATCTTGGATCTAAATAAAATATTTACAACCATTACTTAAATAAAACATGAACTCTAACATAATAGAAACATCTCTCTAATTAAATCATGACTAAATTATTCATAATGCTAACATCCAACCAAAAGGCTAACATAAAACATTCTTTTAATTTAAGCTAAAGGAAGCTTAAGGAAAATAGTTCATAATTATAATTCCTTTGTTTGATGCTCAAAACCAAGTATTATATACATTTACATAAAGGCTTACAAGTCTTATTAATTTAGGAACAAAAATAACTAAGTGTTACATTTTCAAGCTTTCAATTACATAAATTTTCATTCCCAAATACATTAGAGCAAGCCCACCCAAGTGGCCTTTGCACCACCTTCTTTTCACAATCCTCTTCATGAAGAAATCTCCCATGGACTTTAAGAAAACTTAGGGATCAATACAACTCTTAATGCAATGCAACTTAACATGCTCTATGTATAAATGCAAGCAACCATGCAAAATACATTTCAAGCAATCAAGGAGAGAATCCCATACTTCTCTCTATAATGGTTTTTGTACCTACTCAAGTCTCAAGAAACCATTATAAATATTTTCCAAAACAAAAGCTCTTTCCTTTTTTTTACAAATAAAAATCCCATATCAAAATTATTCAATCAAGAAACAAAAATAGAAGGTCTCTAACTTTCTTTATAACATTAAAACAACACTATAATTTTCTTTAAAAAACATTACAACAATATAATAAAGTCCTATATATTTTCCTTTAACCAAATTAACATTCATTCCCCTATAAAGCAATTATATATATCATACCCTTATAAAAGTAACTACTTCTATTTTTTTGAAAAAGGAACTTAACCTTAATTCCTTCTAATAAAGAATCTAAAATAGTATCTCTTTAATAATAAAGCCCAAACATTATTCCCTCTAAAGGAACTAAACATTAAAGAAAACAAATGATATTTCTTATAAAGAAAAACAAACATTAAGGAAAATATTCTTTTCAAAATAATAGACAAGCAACTAAAATTTAATCAATATAAGGGTTCTAAAAGCTTCTGCTTGAAGGCACTACACGTTTTGAAGAAGATGACAACAATAGAGAAGCTATGATTCTCAATCTTGGAAGGATTAAAAACATAATACACAAACCAAATTAACTCATATAAAGATGCAACAAGGGAGCAAAATAACTTAGCTAATAAGACTCATATGCTAAGCAAAGTGTAGGCTTAAAATTCAAAAACAAATTTAACATAATGCAACAAGCCAGTGCAACCAAAACACTCTTATCACCATGCATACACAAAAAATAAACTCTAGAACAAATGCAAATTCTAGGTTCTTAACAAGATAAAACATATAGGTAAGAAGCAACTAGACTGACCATACATCATAGGTTTAAAGGCCACCATAAATCCAAAATAACCTAGACAAATGCATCCCAACATAACTTGTGGAAGCATCAAATCTAGAGATCAATTGAAACTAGAATGCAAGCGCTAAACCTTCAGGCTTACAATCAAAGAATAGAACCTCCATACAAAAATATTCAAAGCTCATTCAAGTGCAAACTTACATAAAAATACCATGCAATTAACACAAATATGAATATTCTACAAGCATAAAATAAATGCTATCTAGTCAAGTTGGATTGCAATTCATTCAAAGTAGAACATGCAAACATTACCTCCTCTAAAACAATTTTCAAAGCTTCTCCCTTTTCTTGAATTCCTTCCCATATCTATCGCTATCAACCATCAATAAAACAATTCACCCTCAAAACACCATAACATATATCCCCAGATCCATCTAACCTACACACTCATTAAGGTACCCATGCACAACCATCTGTTGTGCATGATGGTAATGTTCCCTACGTTACCAATATGGCCAACTCATATGAGTGCCTTCTTTTATAATCTAATGATTTTATCATTCAAAAACATTTTAAACTTTATACTCTTTTAAAATATTATAAGCTCCAAATAATTACTTAGATATTAAGGTTGATTAACCTTACCTTTCTTTTAATTTAAATTTGACCTATATATAAGGTAAAATACAAGTAATTAATCTAATAACTCATTCAAAGCACCATTACCTCTTAATTTTGATTGCTAACAATAGAGTAATTGAATTAATTACTTACCAATTTAAAACCAAATTTTAATATCAATTATTAGCATTGATACTAATTTCTCAAGTACTAATATTACTAGCCACAATAATACTTCATTAGAATAATCAGTCAAATACATGCTTCCAACTCAAGCAATACAAATACTATCAAATTTGAAATACATCATGTTGCTTTATCCTTAAGTAGGTGGATTTTAAGATAACTAACATGTTATCCTCCACCTACTAAGGATGACTCCTTTACCAATAGCAATCTCATGGTCCAATGGTGTAGTCAAACAACAAGAAAATGCAATGCATCTATATGAAGAGTATGAAGAACACAAGCTTATACTGAGAGGGGGGGTGAACAGTATAAGACCTCTTTTTACTTTTTCCTTTATACCTCAAAATAGTAAAGCAATATACCCAAAGCAATATCAAAGCAATGCACAATATCATCCACAAAGTGACACCAATTTTAACGTGGTTCACCCAAAATGGTTGGGCTACGTCCCCAAAACTTTTCTCTAAAAGTTATCTCAAAGTTCTTTGGGAATCCTTCCCGATTACAATATTTATGAGCCTCGGCCCAAAGAAGATACCTTCCCCTATGAGCCTCTCGCTCAAAGGAGATACCTTCCCCTCTGCTTCCGGAAATGATCCCTCAGAAGATCAACTACCTCTACCTCTTGCTAGCACGTGGAACTCCTTTCCATCGAAGACCTCCTGTCCTCAATGCTTAGCCTAAGAGACCTCTGCCTTCTATGATCACGTCCACAGCAGCTCAGCAACCTGTACCAAACACAGTCAGTCGGTCTAGTACAAGTCTTCCTCTGTCTGTCAGATCTGTCCAATGCTTAAGCTAGAACAAATCAATCCTCTGCACACAAGCCTTCTCAAAGACTTGCCAAATCTATCCTCGGGTTCTTCTCAAAGAACCAGTGCACCTCTGTCCTCAAGTTCTCTGATAGAACTATCAAACTCATCTCACAAGTCCTCTGCTAGGACCTGTCCAAATCTGCTCACAAGTCCCCACCGAAACCTGTCCAAAACTACTCACAAGTCCCCACCGAAACCTGTCCAAGACTGCTCACAAGTCCCCATCGAAACCTGTCCAAAAACTCAGCAAGCTCACCAAGAAAAAAAACTTTCTTAGTAGGAAATCACAAGGTGAATTGTTAGAGACCCAATGTGATTTGTCAAACTCATAGAAGCATAAAGAGAATTGTTAGAGACTCAATATGTTCTATACTCAACTCCCAATCTCAAAACTCAACTCAAATCAACTCAACTCAAACTCAATCTCAAATCTGAAAACTCAACTCAATATCTGAAATGGATAGGATAGAATGCTTTCTTTCAAGAACATGAAACCCCAACAATTGCCAACTATGCAAAGAATCACATAACAATGATACTCATGTTCTTTTCACCATCAATTAGGGCTTCAACAACAATGCTCATCAAACAAGGTTCAATCAACACCATTCAACTCAAAACACAACCTTGAAGCATTTCACAATCAACATTAGAAAAGGAAACAAGTAGAACTCCTTTTCTCTCCAATATTGTTTGAACAAAAAGCATCCACCAACTCAAATCACAATAGCACAAAACAACTTTTCAAATCATCAACAAAGGAGTAAGCCCAACACTTTAACCAAGTAAAGAATAGCTTGATTATTACCAATTTAATGAAAGCAAATGTCAATCTCAAAGCTGCCCACTTAAGGTTTCACAACTTCACACAAGAAGCAATTTTAACCTTAAAACATCATGCTTTCATTTCCATAATCAACCAAAAGCACTCTCAACATTACAAGAAAAATTTATCCCTTATACACCTTATTTCTCCCTTATAGTCTTATCAAAAATAAAATTTATCTCTCATAAGAATGCAATAAGATATTTCAAACAACACCTTCAAAAGAATCTTTTATCAAAATAAAACAAGCTTTAAACTCCTTATAACTCCTAAGCTATTTTTCCCTCTAATAAACTTCCTCCATCCGCAAAATACACTTAGAAAAAATTAATTTCGAAAATACCTTGGCCAACATCAAAAATCGTGCTATGGAGAAATTGCGCATGAATTCTAACACCACCCGCTGCATCCACTTCACGATGAAAAACCCTTTCACATTATTCGAATGTGAAACCTCCCGTTCGGGTAGCGTGCCAACAGCCTAGCCGCTATCGGTGCGCCAAAGGCGCTCGATGAGGTTTAAACCTCATGTTGTTAGCCTTGTTCCTTCTACGCCAGGGATTAAATAAAACAATAGTGCCTCCCTTTCTTCTTACGTGAACACGAAGACAAAAACCTTATGGCGGATTTACGACAAGCGACGAGTACAAAAAAATGAACAACGGATTCACGAAAACGGCGAAGACACAGTCGAACAACAGGTTTAGAAAATGGCAAGGACACAGTCGAACGATGGGTTTACAAAAATGGTGAAGACACAATTGGAGAAGAAATCCGAACAGCGGATCACGAAATCACAACGAGGAAGAAATCGAACAGCAGATCACGAATTCACAACGAGCAACTCTTTTCAAAAAGCGGATTGGATCCATTCTTGATTTTCATCGAGGGAGATTTATATGCATTTTTACCATAAGCTCTTGATGTCGGCGAGGAGTTTAACATGTCGGCGGAGGTCTTGGCTAGCGCCCACAATCTTAAAACATAGCACCCACATAGTTAAGACATTTGCGCCATGGGTTAGGAGAACCCATTGCAAACAATAATTTAATATTTATTTAAAAATAATTAAAGGGAACCTTAACAAGGTTTTTAATTATTTAAATAAATACTTCCTCCTGGACCCAAATGCATTAAACTAATGCATCCACCTGTAATATTTAAACCTGCCAACTTGGGGTTTACAAAAGACCTTTGAAACTGCCATGCCGGAACCTTCAAGAAACCTTTTATTAAAGCAAAACTTTTGACATCAAACAAATTCCTTCAAGAGCTTCTTGACATCAATGACAACTTATACACATGATCAAGGGCAATGTACCCAATGTACCCAAAATTGCCAACAATCTCCCCCTTTGTCATTGATGGCAAACCTTTACTGAAAACACTTCTCAAGAGCCAAAACTGAAACCAAATGTGCTAACAACCGAGAATCTTCCTTTGAAGTTTTGCTCCCCCTGACTTGAAGCTCTCCCCTTCACTTTGAAGCTCTCCCCCTTACTCATATCTCTCCCCCTTTGTCATCAATGGCAAAGGGTCACCTTTGGGGCTCGGGACTAAGAATGAGCCTCTTAGCTTAGTCCCTCCCCCACCTCCTGATGAGGTGATTAATTCTGGGGTGGGAGTAAAACTCCCATTAGGCACTGATCATCATTAGCATCTATAACTTCCTTTCCGGGCCTTCTCTTGAACTCTTTGTCCATATTCCTATTCTTGTCACTGTTCTTGTTCTTGTTCTCATCCCTGTTCTTGTCCATGCCTTGATCCTTGGACCTGATCATGCCACTGTTCCTATTCCTGTATTTTGGAATTTCAGCTCTACACTGTCTGATTATGTGACCTTCATTGTTGCACTTGAAACACTTGACGATGTTGTTTCTCTAAGGTAAACCTGATCTTTGAATCCACCAGTTTTGACCAAACCTATTCTGACCAAACCTGTTCCGATCAAACCTGTTCTCGTTATTTACCTTGCAATAGACTCGCCTTGTGCCCAAACTATTTACAAGAGTAGCAATACCCTTGAAAGTAACTAGCACTTCTGAAATTGTCATTTACCTTCTTCACTTGAGCCATGCAATGTGAAGCCATGTGACCAAACCTATGACAAGCAAAACATCTGCCTTGAAACTTTCCTTTATTTGACCTCTTGGGTCCTAAATACTTCTTCTTCTCATTCTGAATTCTATTTTCTGTTTCTGTGCATCTATCATTCAAGGACTCCTTTTTTGAAGTACTTTCCTCATCAGAACTCTCTTCCTTTTGGAGTCTCTTACTAGACTCTCCAACTTGTTCCTTGTGTGGCTTAACAAAACCAAGGCCTATTTTATCTATTGTCTTTCTTTGACCTTTGATGAGTGACTTAACATTTTTGGAGCTATCTTGAAACATGTAAAGCTTATCCTTGTACTCTTTAGTTTCCTCTTTCAAAGAAGCCATTTTCTGTTCTAACTCACTATACTCAAGAACCTTAGACTCTAACTCATCCTTGAGTTCTTGTGTCTTAGCTATAGAGAAGTCAAGACTTTCTATAAGATCATCTCTCTCCATACAACATTCATCTAACTTATCCTTGAGTCTAGCATTCTTCTTTCTTTCCTTTTTCAAAGCACTAAGAGCACTAATAAGTTCACCTTCAAGATCTACTTCACCTTCCTCTATATCTTCCTCTATTTGTTTGCTTTTTGAATCATCAAAGCCTTTTTCAGATTTCTTATCACTAGAGGTGCTACCCTTTTCAAAAACCATACATGCATCTTCCTTATAGTTTTCTGAAGCATCCTCATACATACTAGAAACCAAATCATTATTTGTGCAATCATCCTCAAGGTGACCAAAGTTTCCACATCTAAGACATTTCATGATAATGAATCTATGTTTCGGTTCTTCCTCTTTTTCTGATATGAAAACATCTCATTTTCATCATCACTTGAAGAACTTTCACTATCACTACTAGAACACTTACTTGCTTTGTCTAGGTAGAAACTCTTCTTGTGCTTGTGAGAATACCTCTTTCCTTGATTGTTGTGCTCATCTATGTTCTTCCTGTGATGCTTGTGCTTTTCAGAATCCTTGCTCTTAGAATCTTATTTATCTTCATCACTTTCATTCTTGGGAACAAAGTACAGCCAATAGCATAATGACCAAACTTTCCACAATTGAAACATCTTATATTTTTCATACTTTTGTGCTTTCTAGAGAACTTGCCTTTCTTGCTGTAATATGCCTCTTCATCACTAGAAGACTCATCACTATCTTGAAGTTGTTTACCCTTGGATTTCTTGGTAGCCTTGAAAGTTGCCTCTTTCTTGACATCAACCTTCACTTGAGTTCTCAACTCAAATGCTGCAAGTATACTATGGAGCTCATCCTTTTTCAACTTATCCAAATCTTTAGCTTCCTCAATAGCAAAAATCTTTTCACTAAATCTATTAGGAAGAGATCTTAAAATCTTATCACAAACATCATTTTCAGCAAGCTCAAGACCTAAGTCTTTCATGGAGTTAACAACCTCATCCATACGAAGCATGTAGTCACTAATATTTTCATCATCATTCATCTTGAGTTGTTCAAACATACCTTTGAAGTGTCTCAACTTGGCCTTTCTAACATTTGTATCACCTGTATGAACCACCTTCAACTGTTTCCACATTTCACTAGCTGTCTTGCAATGAATCACCTTGGTGAGATCTACTTTCTGTAAGCCTTTTAGGATTGCATTCATTGCCTTTGAATTGTTGTGATGTAGGAGCCTTTCTTCTTTAGTATTAGGACCATGTTCAGGAATAGTGTACTCATCTTCAATCACTTCCCAAACCTCATTCCCAAGTGCCATTAGATGAACCTTCATCCTTGCACTCCAAAGACCAAAATATGACCCATCAAGAATAGGTGCTGCATTGCCACTTGAATGATCCATTGTGTTCTTTACTAGCTTTTCCTTCAAGTTGTTAAACTTTTCGAAGGCACCGACTCTGATACCAATTGAAGAACACAAGCTTATACTGAGAGGGGGGTGAACAATATAAGACCTCTTTTTACTTTTTCCTTTATACCTCAAAATAGTAAAGCAATATACCCAAAGAAATATCAAAGCAATGCACAATATCATCCACAAAGTGACACCAATTTTAACGTGGTTCACCCAAAATGGTTGGGCTACGTCCACAAAACTTTTCTCTAAAAGTTATCTCAAAGTTCTTTGGGAATCCTTCCCAATTACAATATTTATGAGCCTCGGCCCAAAGGAGATACCTTTCCCTAATCAGAATTTATGAGCCTCTGCTCAAAGGAGATACCTTCCCCTCTGCTCTGGAAATGATCCCTCGAAGATCAACCGCCTCTACCTCTTGCCAGACACGTGGAACTCCTTTCCATCGAAGACCTCCTATCCTCAATGCTTAGCCTAAGAGACCTCTGCCTTCTATGATCACGTCCACAGCAGCTCAACAACCTATACCAAACACAGTCAGTCGGTCTAGTACAAGTCTTCCTCTATCTGTCAGATCTATCCAACGCTTAAGCTTGAACAAATCAATCCTCTGCACACAAGCCTTCTCAAAGACTTGCCAAATCTGTCCTCAGGTTCTTCTCAAAGAACCAATGCACCTCTGTCCTCAAGTTCTCTCGATAGAACTATCAAACTCAGCTCACAAGTCCTCTGCTAGGACCTGTCCAAATCTACTCACAAGTCCCCACCGAAACCTGTCCAAAAACTCAGCAAGCTCACCAAGAAAAAAAATTTCTTAGTAGGAAATCACAAGGTGAATTGTTAGAGACCCAATGTGATTTTTCAAACTCATAGAAGCATAAAGAGAATTGTTAGAGACTCAATATGTTCTATACTCAACTCAAATCAACTCAGCTCAAACTCAATCTCAAATCTAAAAACTCAACTCAATATCTGAAATGGATAGGATAGAATGCTTTCTTTCAAGAACATGAAACCCCAAAAATTGCCAACTATGCAAAGAATCACATAACAATGATACTCATGTTCTTTTCACCATCAATTAGGGCTTCAACAACAATGCTCATCAAACAAGGTTCAATCAACACCATTCATCTCAAAACACAACCTTGAAGCATTTCACAATCAACATTAGAAAAGGAAACAAGTAGAACTCCTTTTCTCTCCAATATTGTTTGAACAAAAAGCATCCACCAACTCAAATCACAATAGCACAAAACAACTTTTCAAATCATCAACAAAGGAGTAAGCCCAACACTTTAACCAAGTAAAGAATAGCTTGATTATTACCAATTTAATGAAAGCAAATGTCAATCTCAAAGCTGCCCACTTAAGGTTTCACAACTTCACACAAGAAGCAATTTTAACCTTAAAACATCATGCTTTCATTTCCATAATCAACCAAAAGCACTCTCAACATTACAAGAAAAATTTATCCCTTATACACCTTATTTCTCCCTTATAGTCTTATCAAAAATAAAATTTATCTCTCATAAGAATGCAATAAGATATTTCAAACAACACCTTCAAAAGAATCTTTTATCAAAATAAAACAAGCTTTAAACTCCTTATAACTCCCAAGCTGTTTTTCCCTCTAATAAACTTCCTCCATCCACGAAATACACTTAGCAAAAATTAATTTCAAAAATACCTTGGCCAACATCAAAAATCATGCTATGGAGAAATTGTGCATGAATTCTAACACCACCCGTTGCATCCACTTCACGATGTAAAAACCCTTTCACGTTATTCGAACATGGAACCTCCCGTTCGAGTAGCGTGCCAATAGCCTAGCCGCTATCGGTGCACCAAAGGTGCTCGATGAGGTTTAAACCTCATGTTGTTAGCCTTGTTCCTTCTACGCCAGGGATTAAATAAAACAATAGTGCCTCCCTTTCTTCTGACGTGAACACGAAGACAAAAACCTTACGACGGATTTACGACAAACGACGAGTACAAAAAATGAACAGCGGATTCACAAAAATGGCGAAGACACAGTCGAATAGTAGGTTTACGAAAATGGCAAAGACACAGTTGAACGATGGGTTTATGAAAATGGTGAAGACATAATTGGAGAAGAAATTCGAATAGTGGATCATGAAATCACAGCGAGGAAGAAATCGAACAACAGATCACGAATTCACAACGAGCAACTCTTTTCAAAATGCGGATGGGATTCATTCTTGATTTTCATCGAGGGAGATTTATATGCATTTTTACCATAAGCTCTTGACGTCGGCGAGGAGTTTAACACGTCGACGGAGGTCTTGGCTAGCACCCACAATCTTAAAACATAGCGCCCACATAGTTAAGACATTTGCGCCATGGGTTAGGAGAACCCATTGCAAACAATAATTTAATATTTATTTAAAAATAATTAAAGGGAACCTTAACAAGGTTTTTAATTATTTAAATAAATACTTCCTCCTGGACCCAAATGCATTAAACTAATGCATCCACCTGTAATATTTAAACTTGCCAACTTGGGGTTTACAAAAGACCTTTGAAACTGCCATGTCGGAACCTTCAAGAAACCTTTTATTAAAGCAAAACTTTTGACATCAAACAAATTCCTTCAAGAGCTTCTTGACATCAATGACAACTTATACACATGATCAAGGGCAATGTACCCAATGTACCCAAAATTGCCAACAGAGTATACCTTTACCCTTGAGTTATCGATGAACAAGTCATCCATCATTTCCCATTTTTCTCTCAACTATGGTGGTTGTCCCATTCCAATCCTCCTATGAGAGTACATGGTCCTTCATCTATAAATTTAAATAGTAGTACTATATTCTCCATATAAATAAAGCATAAAAAGCAACTATCAATACATAATAACACCAAATAATATTATGCATTAGATATCCATACATAAATGCATAAATCAAGTGTAAAGATCAAGTTATTCCAAGGAGTTTCATTACATACTTCCCCCCTTGGACTAAACATGGTCCTCTATGTTTCCTAAAGGTACAAAATATAAATTTCATTCAAATAAATATGGGAATTGCTTTCTCATTTCTTTGGCATCTTCCCCAGTTGTACAATTTTTAGAATATTGGTCCCACTAGAGCTTATATTGATCTAGGGTTTGTTTCCTCAACATCTTGAAATGAAATCTTAGAATATTTACTCATATTACCTCAATCACTAATGGATATGCCATCTACATTCTAAAAACATTTCAAACATGAGAAGGATTAGCAACATATTTCTTAAAGTAGGGATATGTGGAAAGTATCAAGGATCTTTGATAGGTTGGGTGGCAAGGCAAGCCTATAGGCTACTAGACTAATCTTATAAATGATCTTGAAAGGCCCAACATAGTGAGGATTCAACTTAGTTGACTTGATTGTAATTTTCATGGGCCTAACCCTCAAGAAGACTCTATCTCCCATAGAGAATTCTCTTGGTAATATTTTTAGATGAACATAGTTCTTCTGGTGATTGGTAGCTTCCTTGGGATTTTTCTAAATTCGTTTGAGTTGCTCATCCATCTCCCTGATAGTGTACAGTCTTATCACCATACAATACTTTAAATTATCCCATGATAGAGGTGTTCTACATCTATTGCCACACAAGGCTTTAAATATATCCATTCCCAAGGATTCATGGTATCCATTATTATCTGCAAATTAAACTAAATGCAAAAAGTCTTTCCACTTAGACTTTTGATCCATTCAGCACATGTAAAGCATGTCCTCTAAAACTTGTTGCTTATGAGTAGGTATATCATGTGGGTATAATTTCATTGGGTTTCAATGTTCTTCCTTAATCTTCTAGCATTCTAAACATATTATAATAAAACTAGCAATATCATGTTCCATTCCTACCCAATAGAGGATCTTTTTTATGTTTTCTCTTATTTTTGATCCTCCTGGATGAGTAGAATACAAAGAACTATGTGTCTCTTGCATAATTATTTTTCTTAATTCACCATTTTTGGGTATGACAACCCTATCCTTGAAGCTTAAAATTCCATATTTTATGTTGAAATCCTTATTTTTTCTAGGATTTCCCTCAATTTTAGATTGGATTTCAATTCAATTCTAATATTGTAGTTGCATTTATTTGACTTTTTTCATCAATTCTATATGAATCTAGGTTAATTTTGCTATGTGCCTTCTCCTACTCAAGGTATCTACAACCTTGTTTTCTTTTCCTTTGATATACTCAATACCAAATTCATATTTTGCTAAGAACTCTATCCATATTCTTTATCTTCCATTCAACATAGGTTGGGTTAAAATATACTTTATACTTTGACGGTCTATTCTTAGCTCAAATGGTTTACCTAATGAGTAGTGTCTCTAGACCTTTAGTGCATGCACAACTTCTACCAATTCTAAGTCATGGGTAGCAAAATTTTTACTCATGCTTCTTAATTTTTATAGACATGTATGCTACTATAGCCTCATTCTAGGACAACATCCCATCCAAACCTTCTAAGAAAGCATCTGTACACATCATAAAATTCCCAAGAGGATTTGGTATCTTGAGAGTTGGTATTATAGTTAGCTTATTTGAGAGTTTCAAAGGTGGTCTCACATTTATCTGACCATTTGAACTCCTTTTTCTTTCTCTGAAGGTTGGTGATAGAGTAGGCAATTTTTGAACAATCCATTAAAAAATGCCTATAATAACCAGTGAGCCCCATGAAGCTTCTTACTTTAGACACATTTGTTGATGCAGGACGACTCAAAATAGCCTTAATTTTATTAGGATCTATAGCAATTCCTTCTCCCAAGATGATATGTCCTAAATACTAAACTTATGAGGTATAGAACTCACGCTTAGATAATTTTCCATATAATTGGTTTTTTCTCAATACCTCTAACACTAACCTTAAATGTTGGTCATGTTCCTCATTGGTGTGAGAATATATCAAGATATCATCTAAAAATACCAAAACAAACTGATATAGATATTTCATGAACACATTGTTCATCATATTCATAAAAGATGTTGGTGCATTTGTCAACCCAAATGGAAACACTATGAACTCATTATGTCTATATCTAGTCTTAAAGGCTATTTTATGAGTATCCTACTCTTGAATCCTCTAATGATAGGGTTATGTATAAGGGGTTGGCCCTGAAATCTATTTAAAAAATCTTGGCGAATTGGTCTCAAAATTTGACAAATCATGTCCAAGGAGAAATGGCGAATTGCATTCATATTTCACCAAAAAAATTCAAACTATGGTAAATTCTAGAAATGTGGTAAAAAAGTGTTGGGGGCTATGAATATCGGTTTCTAAATTCTAGAACTATACAAAAAAATCAAAGGCTTTATGTCAATAGGAAAAGTTATGTCAATCAGACTATGCCTATAGAATAGTGTTTATAGGAAAAAGCTATGTTGATCGATCTAATATGATTGATTGAATACATGATGGTCGGTAAATATTGGTTGATTATAGACATGATGGTCAAAAAATATTGATTGATTGTAGAAATATGGTCAAAAATGTCAATAAAATGCAGACATGACAATCAAAATATATTAATCGATTGTAGATATGTTGATCAGTTACAAGAATATCGCTCATCAATGTGTTGTAGCAATGTTGATGTACTACAGCAATTCTAATCAGATACACCAATTCTGCTTATTTCGATTGATAATTTTTCTTATGTTGATTGATAATACTCTATAACTGATCGACCTATGTCAATAAACACTTCTTTGCAACCAATTGGTCTATGCTAATTGATACTCCTCTACAACCGATAGGTCAATGCTGATTGACACTCCTTTTCAATCGATTATCGTAGGCCAATTAATGCACCTCTACAACTGATTAGCTTATGTTGATTGACACTACTCTACAATCGATTGACTTATTTTGATTGGTTCTCCTCTACAACTGATGGGCTTATACCGACAAATACTTCTTTGCAACTGATTGGCTTATGCTGATAGACACTTCTTTACAACTGATCATCTTATGTTTATTGACACTCCTCTACAATTGATCGACTTATGTTGATTGATACTCCTCTATGATCGATAATCTTTTAATGATTAACACTCCTTTACAATCGATCGGCTTATGCTAACAAATACTCCTTTGCAATAAATCAGCTAATGTTGATTGACACTCTCCTACAACCGATTGGTATATGTCGATTGATACTCCACTATAATAGATCGATTTATATTGAGAAGCACTCCTCTACCTTGACAAGTTTGTGGAACCTATTGGTGTCTTACGATTGATAATACCCTACAAACAATTGACAAATATGTCGACTAACAATAGGTTTTTCGTTGCTTCAAAGCTATTTTCAAGTTAGAGTGTTTTAGATGTATGTTTATCTGTACCCCCTACAGTATTTATACGAGTAGTATATGTGGTGGATTTGGTAGGAAAAATAAAATTATTTATAATTTGAAGGAAAATTTTCCATGGAATTGGGCAAAAGTGGTTGACGAATTAAAATAAAAATAGGATAAGTATTATTTACATCAGGCGAATTTATCCCAAAAAAAATCCACCCCGTAAATTTTTGGTAAATGTGCCCTAGTGAAAGGTCTTAAAATTAGTAAATTTAAAATTTTTAAAATCCTAAATATAGCAAATTTATGATGTTTTGTGCTTATGCATAATGTTGACTAATGGTATCCAAATTTAGAATCAATATTTGAAAATATAGTGGCATCCTTTAGTTGATCAAAGAGATCGTCAATCCTTGGAAAAGGATATCTATCATTAATGGTTACTTTATTTGGCATCCTTTAATCAATGCATAATCTCAAATAACCATCCTTCTTTTTCATAAATAGTATTGAAGCACCCCAAGGTAACACACTAGATTTGATTAGTCCCTTTTCCAAAATATCTTGAAGTTGCACCTTTAACTCTTGCAACTTATTAGGGGTCATTCTATAAGGTATCCTTGCAATGGGATCTACCCCAGGCATTAGTTTAATGGTGAAATAAAATTCATATTGAAATGGTAGTCCTAGGAGATCTTCTAGAAATACATCCCTAAATTCATGCAAAATAGAATTTTCTTTAAATATTTCCCCATCCCTTTTATTGCCTATCTTGCCATTGATCTTGACTACATACAACACACCATCTATTTTAATAGCTTTATTTAGTTGCATAGCCAACAACACTCCTTTTATCCTTATCGGTGTAATCCATCCACCTGTATTTGGAGTTGATTAAGGATCCATGAGCCTTCAATCAATCCATACCTAGGATAATATCAAAGCATGGAGTGGTGCTACATATAAGTGTTATATTGTGGATCCATTACGTAAGGTTATCTTAGTCATAGGCAAACATTGATCCATTGAGTAGGTTTTTCCAGACCCATACTCTACTTTCCACCCTTTTGCCAAGAATCTAAGTCTTTTTGGCATATCCCCAATAATACTAGTGGAAATAAAACTATATGTAACTCCACTATCTATTAAAATTAATCATCATTTTATAAAAAATTACCATTTAATAACATAGGTGTTGCTTTTCCATCCAAGTTCTGACTCCTAATAGTGGCATAGATGTTAGAAACAGATTATATTACATTATTTCGATCATGTAAATTTACCTTTATTGGTACATACTTAGGACATTAGATTACTTTAGGGGGAGGTTATCTAGTTACTACATGCAATGTAATAAATGCACAAGTGTCAATGTGCAAGTTGTATATGTGCAAGGTGTCCCTTGTACATCTAGGTATAGTGTTGGCCAAGGAACCTATCTTCCTATATAAAGGGCCATAGATAGTAGTGTGATATACATATTGGGATATTGAGATAGTGCAGTGTGGTAGTGTGAGCTATAAGCTTAGAGCTCATTTATGAGTAGTAGCTTAGATCATGGAGTGTTCATTTCCTCCATAGCTACTTTGTAATCATTTCCATCATTTCTATTTATAGCATATTTTTAGTCATCTCATAGATTTACTTTCTTTCTTATTATTCTGCATCTTGTGATTGCTATTTCCCATTACATGATGTATCAAAACCTAATAGTGGTATTAGATCTACAGTATATCAAGCTATAGTAGATCAATAGGAAAACCACCATTATCATTGATCCTATGTTTTTTATCAACCTGATGCATCATTGGATCAGTCACTATCAAAAATTTTCAAAAGAGTCTAGATGGTAGAATTAGGGAGAGCCACAAGTGAGGACTAAAAGAAATCTTAGTTTCAAAAATACTGAGATTGCATATGGCTAGAGTCTTTCCAAAGAGTTGCAGGAAAACTTGTGAAGACTAGGATTCAACATTTGATCCACCAGATTGATGAATCAACTAGTGAAGCTCATCTAAGAGATCAAAAAATATTACTTGAAGTTTCTTTTATTGCAATAAATTAATTCTCGGATGATTGGGACACCTCCTACAATACAAAGCTAGAATATTTCAACTTCATTGCCTGAACGTCAGATGCCTTCATAGTACAGATATTAGTTGTTGCAAAGAGGAGAATACTTCAATAGAAACTTTTGGAAAAGAATCATCAATTCAGGAGATAGTATATCTCCATTGCTAGATAGAGAACTTCACAAAAATATAAAATTCCATAGAAGACTTGATTCAAAAGAAAATACCATAGAAGCCTTGATCCAGAAGAAAAGGTCATAGAAGCCTTGATATTGAAGAAAAGTCCATAGAAGCCTTGATCCAAAAGAAAAGGCCACAAAAGCCTTGATATTGAATAAAAGGCCATAGAAGCCTTGATCTAGAATTAAAGGCCACAAAATCCTTGATATTGAAGAAAATACCATAGAAGCCTTGGTATTGAAGAAAAGGCCATAGAAGCCTTGAAAAGGCCACAAAAGCCTTGATACTGAAATAGGCCACAGAAGCCTTGATCTTGAATATGACTCCAAAATAGAGTATATGATTTAGAAGCATATTTTAATATTAATACTTTGTTTTAGGAAAATGGTATTCAGTGAGTTGGAAAATATTCCTACAAGAAATTTAGGAATAGTATCTTCTTCAGAATCAATCCAGCACCTAAATCAAAAGAGATCAGGAGAAGATCTCATTGAAGAACTTTCAGACTAGGGAGAAGAAGAAGGACTAGGAGAGTCCTACTTGAATCCATAAGTAGTAGAATCATAGATCCAAGAGAAGGTCTCACCACCAACACTTCCAAGAGCAGAAGAAGAATTCAATGAAGACCTCAAGACATTCAAAATCTTGAGAAGAAGATCCTACTTGAAGCCAAAATCTGACAAGAATACTTGAAGATAGAAGGAGCTCACCAAATCTAGGTTATTTGAAGATTACCTCTCATGGCAAGATGACACCACTTCAGAGACACAAACATCTCCAAATATATAGCATAAGGATGAGACCACAAGACGAAAACAAGCCACCAAATCTTAGGCTCATGAAATAAAGTTCATGACCTTTTTTTGGTGAAGAATAAGCTCTTCAGAAAAGTCTACAGAGAGTTGCAAGATCTTACTCAAAGTAACAACTTGGTGATCTCAGACACCAAGATCTACATCCTCTATAGAAATGAAAAGGGAGTTACAAAAACTTTTAGAAAAAGTTAAGCAACCATTGGTGCAAGTAGATTCATTAATTGGATTACTTATTAGATTTGTTAAAGCACCTTAATTTGGATTAAAGTTGCTAAAAAGGAGATTTGAATTACAATCTTCAAAAAGTGCAAAAAGAAAGGTTCTTTTTAAGGTTCATTTACACATTATGAGTTGATTAGATTTCATAATTACAACTATATATCAACTACCGATCATCTACTTTGGAAAGTAAAAGAAGACTATCTCCTACTATCTTGCTTATAAGGAAATTGCAGAATAATTCTTGAAAGATTCATTTCAGATTCTTCTTGATTAAGTTGAAATAAATTTATTATGTGCACTTATAAGTTATTTGGAGTGATAATTTATAATTTTTAGTGCATTAAAAATAAAATATTAGTGGGTTCACTTGTAATATTGTATTACTCTCAAAAATCTTAGTGTTTGTGTTCTTGAGAAAGGTACAAAATCATAATTTTTCAAAGTATCTAAAGACACTATTGGTGCACAAAAATATGAAACTCATAGTGGCCAAGAGAAGACACCAAAATTTTAGAATCCTCCAAAACTTGGAGAAGAAAAAAAACTAATCAGAATCAGAAATAGAAGCTTCAAATATTGAGACTTGGTGGGTCTCAAATCCAAAGCATTACAGGTTTTGGTGCAAAGGAAAAAAGTGTAGAATATTGCATTAAATAAAGAGCTTATATATAAGCTTGGATTTATCATAAAAGTATCCAAGAAAAAATGAGAAGGTGTCTAAACAAAGATACAACCTCAAAACCCCTACATTGCATTCAAAATTTTGCCACAAAACCAAAAATTTAGACCTACAAAAGAAGTGCAAGGAAAGGTGCAATAAAGGCATCTTATTTACAAATATTGGTACATTATATTGCACTTCTCTAATATTTTCTATGTAGGAAAGAGGGCAGATTTGAAGGTGCCATAAAGGCACAACATTCTCAAGAAGAGCATAGCCGAATATGAGCATCAAGAAGCCTCTCAAAAGGACCTTACATTGTGCATGGGTTGGATAACCATAATAGGTGACCTGCAAAGAACAAGAAAAGAGGCATGTTATTCACTAAATGAGATATATCCAACAACACAAAAGCAAGGGAAATCAAAGCAAGAAAACTGGAAACGTACATCCAAGCAAGGAGAATTCAATACTACCATTGGAGCATCAAGAAGTCTCCACCATAGCATTGTCGTTCAAGCTCCTCCATCGCTCCACCAAAGCTCCTCCATATCTCCACCAAAGCACCACCACAAGCATGCCTGGCTAGAACCATCTTAGTGCCATTGAAATACAACAAAGAAGAATGTGGAAAAGTACATAGAAAAGCTTGCAAGAAGGAGTTATTAATAATAGAGCATACAAGTGATATTTGTCATCCTCCAAAGGAAACCCTAAATGGTCTTTAAGGTACATTGGAATTTCATGAATGTGAGGAAGCATTACAACAAATATTTGGCACCCATAGACCACGTGGAAGAGGAGTTACATTCATCCATTGGCGTTACCATTTGGACAACACAAGAAGGGATAAAACATTTCAAACATTACATTTGTAATGGACGTTCAAGAAAGCACTTAATATAATCGTAGTGACACTTGTCACTAGGTTGATCACCTTATAAAGGCACATTGGACTAGAATGTAGCAATTCAATGAAGCCATTCAACTGCATTTACATCCAAGATGTGGAAGTCATCACAGTATGGAAGCAAGGAGTAAAGTCATCAATGCTCTGGCTTGAATAAGGTCAAAGGTAGAATTAACAAAGGCTATATTTAGAATATTAAATACAAGTCAAGCTCCAATCAGCTCCATTGGAATGTACATTCAAATAAGTGACATCAAATATTATAGCATTTCAACACCGATTATTGCTTGATATAAGGTAAGGTTTACTCCCATATTATGTGCTTTCATCTCTTAAGAGTTATAGGGTTAGAGGAATATAATCATATTGAAAGCCATACCTCAAAGGGAATCATTTATCAAGCTAATATAATATTTGTAATATTAAACTTAGGAGTAATAAGGTTTTCTACTAGAAATTAATCTTAAATATTGGAAAATATTATTGTGATCTAATTTTTCCAAAATTAGGGAGTTATAAGGGTTACTACATCAAATTAATTTACTGGAAATTATATACACTTAAATTATATCCTATGGGGATATTAAAGATATTTTTATCAAAGCATTTCAAAGGTTAGAAATTTATAAATATTATTGTCTCAAAACTTCTCAAGAGAGACAAAATAAATCCAACATTAATACTTGTTGTGGCTGCTCCACAACGTACCCCAAAATTGGGGACCCACCTTTTTGCATGTGTTCCAAGAAGACTGAAGTGGCCCATAGGCTAAAGATCAAGAAAGAAAAAGTGTCATGATATCGGACATGTTGTAGTTTCACGACCAAAGAGAAAAGGTGTCGCGATATCGCGACATGTTGCACCATCACGGCCAAAATAGAAAAAGTGTCGCGATATCGCGACATGTTGCACCATCATGGCCAAAGGAGAAAAGGTGTCGCGATATCGCGACATGTTGCACCATCGCGGCCAAAAGAGAAAAGGTGTCGCGATATCGCGACATGTTGCACCATCGCGGCCAAAGAGAAAAAGTGTCGCGATATCGCGACATGTTGCACCATCACGGCCAAAGAAGAAAAGGTGTCGCGATATCGCGACATGTTGCACCATCGCGGCCAAAGAAGAAAAGGTGTCGCGATATCGCGACATGTTGCACCATCGCGGCCAAAGAAGAAAAAGTGTCGCGATATCGCGACATGTTGCACCTCGGCCAGAAGAGAAAAAGTGTCGCGATATCGCGACATGTTGCATTTTCGATTCAAAGCAAAGAGAAAGAGCTAAAAGAAAAAGTGTCACGATATCGCGACATGTTGCATTTTCATGACCGAGAGAAAAAGTGTCGCGATATCGCGACATGTTGCATTATCGCGCAAAGAGAAAAAGTGTCGCGATATCGCGACATGTTGCATTTTCATGATTCAAAGCAAAGAGAAAGAGCTAGAAAGAAAAAGTGTCGCGATATCGCGACATGTTGCATTTTCGCGATCGTACAGGAAAAAGTGTCGCGATATCGCGACATGTTGCATTTTCGCGATTCAAAGCAAAGAGAAAAGAAAGAAAAAGTGTCGCGATATCGCGACATGTTACATTTTCGTGGCTTCAAGCAACAAAAGAGAGCAAGGAGGAAAAAGTGTCGCGATATCCACATTTTTAAAATTATATCGCGACATGTTGCATGGTCGTTGTCAAAAGATAAAAAGTGTCGCGATATCGCGACATGTTACATTTTCACGATGAAGGGCCATAAAAGAGAAACCAAAGCACATGCATGCACAAGGGAAGGTGAAACGAAGGTCAGGGAAGGTGAAACGAACAACCATCAGAAAACGAAACGAACCGTCATGGAAGGAGAGACAATTTTTCAGAAGTTTAAATACGCCATTCAAAGAGGCCAGAAGGGGTCAAAAACTGCCATGAGTAGGGTTACAGATTTGAGGGCAATAGGGCCATTCTGGACCTGTTCTAGTTGTTTTCTTCCATTGACTGGTTTGGGAAAACCAGAAACTTCTGTTATTGTAAAATGACAAATTTTTAATACAAAAAATTTCAGAAAGTTGCATCTTATGGACAAGAAAGAAGGAGCCATTTTTTGCATGCAAGATTGAATGTCTATTTTCCCCTTTTCAGATTTTAGGCTTGTAAATGGAGTTTATGCAAGTTTTTCTTGGTTGCTTCATGCGAATGTTTAAATCTGAAAACCTCATTTAAAACCCTAGGAGCCAACACTTAGCTTATCCGGATTGTGCTTGTTTTGCAGGTCCAATAGGTTAGGTTGCATGCATGAAAACCTCATATCTTCGATTTTGTCGGAATAGGATAGCATCATACTGAATGCATTTTCATTTTTTCTGCATTTTACTTCAAGAAATTTTAACTTTATTTTAATATTCAGACATTAAAATAAACATTTAAAAAACTTCAAAATACAAAAATAATTTAACCATTGCGTAGGTTATACTTCATACTTCCAATACGCAATTTGAAATTTCATTTTCGGAGTTGTTTAGTATTTTTAAAAAATTCCTTAAAGTTGTTGTTTTGTTACAGATTGTTAAAAAATCCGAAAATGAAAATTTCTATTTTAAGGTCAAATTTCATGTTTTCAGCTCTGTTTTGCACTCATGAGCCTATGATGACATTCCCTTCATGAAAATTCCAATTTCATTGAAGGGGTTATGTTTTATGGCATTTTCACAAATTTCCATGTCTTAAGCACTACATCATGGTCATATGAGGACCAACTCACATTTGCTCTATTTTGGTTCAATGAACAATCACTAAAGTTTCATGTGTAAAATAAACCAACATTGCCCCTTGTTTACAGTTACTTGCAATCACTAAGGTGTTCCAAGCATTTAAAGTGAATATCTTCAGTCAAGATCATTAATACACATGCAAATGCTAATATAGCGGAGACCTTGGAGAAGTTGTTTGTTTAACTTCTTTGCAAGAGGGGATTTGAAGTCCAAATCCTAAAGGAAAGTGTACTTTCACAAGTGTGTGAAAATACCACTCAACATTTTGGCGCTAGAAGGAGGGCCTGAATTGGTTTATTTCAGTGTGATTTAAATGCTATAGGGATTTAAATTTTGAATATTTCATGCCCTATTGATTATTATCTTTAGCCCTCTTTTAACAATACAACCTTGTAGTGTTAAAAGGAGGACATGAAATGCTATGCATTGTTCTAACGCTTTTGGATTGTTCATACAAGAATAATGTGTTTGATTTGATTTTGAAGAATTTTGGTCTTGATTAACGAGGTTGTCTCCATGCAGTTACTTTTATCGGATTTTAATGGATACATTTCTTGGTTGATGCTAACATGATTATTCATACGTTACATGTTTGATATTTGCTAGTCATTTCATGATTATTTGTAAGGAATTATTTTGTCTAAAATGTATCTGTTGTCGGTATTATGCTCTTCACTTGCGTGTAATGCGATCTTGTGAATCAGAAAGCCTACAACACTAGGAGTATGCTCTTCACCTGCGCATATGCGATCTGGTGAATCAGAAACTAATTTACATTTTTAGAATATTGCTTTGTCATGGTTCCTTCTTTCATTCATGACTAACAAATTGGTTTTGAAATTATTCTTTGAGTTTCATTAATGGCTACAACTGCAGGAACGTGGTATGGGATACATGCTAATCCTTTGAACATTAGTGGAGATTTTCATGATTTACCCAAGAACGTAGAAAAACATTTGCTCAAATTTAAGCACAATGGTCCAACATCAGCCGAGGAACATATTCAAGCCTATGTGGATATCCTAGTTAGATGGAATGTCGAACATGAGGATGTGGCATGTAGAATGTTTCCTGGAACCCTAGATGAGGTGGCATATGATTGGTACATCAATTTACCCGCTGGTTCTATTACATCTTGGACGCAATTGAAAGATGAGTTTATCGATCAATTTAGGTTGTTCATTGATCCTCTCACGATATTTCAACAATTTGTTTCTTGCAAAAGAGAACCTAATGAGCCAGTGAGAAATTTCAACTTGAGGTTTCGAAAGCTTTATGCGAGATTAATTTCTCCCTATACTATTGAGGAAAGTGGTGCTCTTCAAATATACTTTCGAGCATTGGATCCATTATTTGCCATATTTGTTAGGATGAATCCCTTGGTTACTGATCTTGCATCGGCCTACACAGAAGCTATGATTGTAGATCAACAATTGAGGCCGCAAGGTTATGGAATGGAGCAATCAACTATGGTAGGACAACTAGGGGCTTGCAATCAAACCTCGATGGTAAATCAAGCGTGGGCACAACAAAATTTGATATTAAATGTTTTTCCCTACAATCAACTTTATCCTACCATACCAACTTATGCTCCCACTTGTGCTTATACAAGTACTTCCATCCATCCAACTATGCCTCAATTAGAGAATCATGTGGTCACTCATGGAACTATCGCAACAAATGTTCAAGCATTGTCCGTGGATATCAATCCAACTAATCCTACTACTTCTACCACTCAACCCAAAGAGTTCGTATCGGAAGTAAAAGAGCAAAAGAAAGTGGTTAAGAAGGTATGTAGGCATGTTCCACCACAAAAATGAGCACATCAATGTATGCATCCAAATCATCCTAGGAAGAAAATTCATAATGCCGATCTTAATGATATTTCATGTTATGCTTCTTCAAATGATACAAGAGATTTTGAGGTGACTCACGTTGAAGTGAATACCTATTCAAAATGTCTTGAAGAGCATGAAGATTTTGGAGAAGAAATTCTATGGATGGGTAACAAGAAGTTGGAATCAAATAATCACCATCTTGTTTTGGAAAATAAATATCCAGAATCATTACCCAAAAAGGAGGATTTGGATGAACAAACTTATGTGGATATGATTTGGGCAGATGTACTTGCAAAGGATTGGAGCAACTATATGACACGGAATTCAAAAATTGATCCCATTATAGAAGCTCCTAAGTCATCACAAGTGGCTGAAAATGAATTTGAAATAAAATCAACAAATGAAGTTGAAGACATAATCGAATTTCACCACTTGTTCTCGAAAGACACTTTGGATGATGCTCTCGAAAGTGATGACCAAGAGGATCCACACCTTCCAAATTGTGATAAAATTGAATCATGGGTTACAAATTTGGATTATGATAGCTTTACCAATTTGAATTCAAGAAATAACCCACTTTTGGAAATAACGGGACCATCTAAGGAAGGTGAAGATGAATTGGATGAGAAACAGGTTGATGAATCAGAAGATGAAGAAGAAATACTTGAACGTCACAACTTGAACTTGGAAGATGATTACTATGATTCGTGGAAGAAATGGGAAGAATATTATCAATCTGAATCTTCTAACAAACTTGTTGTGTCAATTAATATGCGGGATAACTCAATTGCTTCCTCACATGAGGATACTATAAATCCTGTACAATTTGAGAAAGTTTTGGAAGAGGAATTCGAATCTCATCAAATTTTGGAACATGATAAGGATTCTACAACCATGAATCAAGAAAGAGAGTCACTTGCTTTAGATTCCTTTGAAGGAAAAGAAGTTGAAAATCTTGATCCACTTACTTGTGCTACAACGATTATGCCATTTCAAAATGAGAAAATTACAAAACCTAAATCATTTGGGTTTGATATCATTGATGATCCAATTGAAAATCCCACGTTACCCAAAACAACCCAAGTGATTGATCATGGAAATATGTTAGTTAACCCACCCCTAGATAGACAAGACTTATGGTTTGAAAGGGATGGACATGTGTTCAATTGGGTACCTAAGTTTGGTGCCTTTGATAAACAAATCATGGAGAAAGAACAAGTGCTACATTATGATGAAATGCCATTGAAGGTGAATGAAGAACAAGGATTAATTTCTAACCACACCTTTGATAACATTACTTTAATGAATGAAAAGGAGCTTGATGCATTTAAATTGCTAAATCAAATTCATCAACAATTAATTCTTGAACCTAGGATAAAAACTCCTAATGATTCCCATTTAGTAAATATCCTAGATGCTTGCAAATGTTTGCAAAAATTTGATTGGCCGACAAACTTGGAAAATGAATTGGCTTTAAAATGTTTAGAAATAGGCTCTTACTTACAAAGTTTCATTTTGGATAAAGAAAGCCTACTTCTAAATCATGAATGGAATGATGAAACTTGCACTTTAAAGAATAGACAAGATAAAATTGAATACCAATCATTGTCTAATCAATTTGATTTGAATCTCACCTATGGTGTTGGTAATAGAACTAAATCAAATTGGTATGGTGAGCGTGGCAAGTTGAAATTTGTTGCATTGCTTGGTTTGATCTTATTGTTGTTGGATTCCTACAACATTTGGCATACATATTGTGTCATATGTCTTTTGAAATGTTCTAATCATGTTTGGGATCCGGGAAAGTGATAGTCCAAGCTTTGCTTCATCTTGTACCATATTGTACATTTGTATATAATTTTTTTGGTTTGTGATGTTGGGTTTGCATTTCAGTTTTGGTTTTAAGTTTTGTGTGTTGGTCCTTTGGACATTTTTGGTTTGTTTTAAAAAAAAAAAAAAAAAGCGAGATGTCAACTTATGTCCTTATGAATGTTGACTAAGACTAGGAGAATATGAAACATCGGAATTGTATTGCAGAAAGCTCCACGAATATTGCAAACACATTAAGGAATATCGTTTGGAACTTGTGATGCATGAAGTTGTCAGTTTTATAAATTATGGCAAAGTAGGTGATATATACTCCATCCGCATTTCAAAAGGAGCAATGCATTCATATCTCATATTACATTCAGCATTGCATATACATTTCATCTCAGTTGCATCTTCATTTCATGTACAATCATTGAAAAGGTGTCGAATCCTCTTAGGGTTATTACATAACAAATACTAAAAGGATCCTAAGGTTGGGAACTGATGCCCGAACTATCTTGAACCAAGCACGTTCTACGCATATTAAAGAGAATCTTGAGCAAAATGGTCAAAACCATACTTGGAAGAAATGGTGAGGCGAAAGGAATATTTCGTGTCTGTCCCATCATGCAACATAATCCTTAAACAGTGGTTTTTACCACTCCCATAATGCTTAAAGCCTAAAATCAGAGTAGTAAGGATAGGGTTAAATCCTCATCGAACTTAGGTTGAGGATCCAATTCCCCAAAGCTCTGATTTGACCTTCATGGAGTAGTAAGGATAGGGTCTAATTCTCATCTCGCTTAGGTTGAGAATCCGATTCCCCAAAGCTTCTATTTTCCATTCCAAAGCAAATATTTTTTCATTTCTCTATTAATATTGGATTGGAAGGATCGTACTACATGTCCCTTGCAAGGATGGGTAGTCATCCCCAAGGTCCAAGAAATCAAAAGTAGAGCCAAATCATGGATTATGGGGTTAATCTCCATCGGGGCTATAGACGCCTAGCTGGCAGTGGAGTATGCTCATGCGTGGCAACATGTCTTGTCTAAAAACAAGACCATTGACTGCTCAAACGGACAGGCTAGCTTGACAGTTTCATCCATAACAGGTTAAATCATTTTGTTCAAGATGAGGTAATGAACTCCAGGATAGAGTAGTAAGGATAGGGTTAAATTCCCATCTCGCTTAGGTTGGGAATCCTATTCCCCAAAGCTCTGATTTCACTTACACTTGCACATGGGTTCAAGATGGTAGTGACACATAACCAACTTTGGGATCTGGTAAACTAGTTTAGTATACATATATTTGGTCCTAAGAGGGTTTGACAGTTTTAATATGTTTGTTCATGATGCTAGAAGGTTTGAGCCTTTGCAAAGCAGGTTGTCTTATCTCTAGCATAATTTTCATACATCAAATCCTGCACAAATCATTCATAGCCTTGCATACGAATCATAAGTGAAACTGACAATGGAATGTTGATCAATTTCAAACGATAGGGAATGAAGCACATTGCACACACCGAGCTGATGCTTAATAATTCTAATGCTTCATGTATTTCTCGTCTAGTTTCATTCTTGGGATATTTTCTGACGCTTGTATTTGAGTCTGTGTTTTCAGGTTGAGTTCTCACCGAAATGCTCAGGAGCATTTCCCAGTAGAGTCGCCATTTGTTGTGGCTGCTCCACAACGTACCCCAAAATTGGGGACCCACCTTTTTGCATGTGTTCCAAGAAGACTGAAGTGGCCCATAGGCTAAAGATCAAGAAAGAAAAAGCAAAACACCACAAAGAGAAAAAGTGTCGCGATATCGCGACATGTTGCACCATCACGGCCAAAGAAGAAAAAGTGTCACGATATCGCGACATGTTGCACCATCGTGGCCAAAGAAGAAAAGGTGTCACGATATCGCGACATGTTGCACCATCATGGCCAAAGAAGAAAAGTGTCGCGATATCGTGACATGTTGCACCATCGCGCCAAAGAAGAAAAGTGTCGTGATATCGCGACATGTTGCATCCATCACGGCCAAAGAAGAAAGTGTCACGATATCGCGACATGTTGCACCATCACGGCCAAAGAAAAGTGTTCACGATATCGCGACATGTTGCACCATCGCGCCAAAAGAAAAGGTGTCGCGATATCGCGACATGTTGCATTTTCGAAAAAAAAAAAAAAGTGTCGATATCGCGACATGTTGCATTTTCAAGATAAAGAGAAAAAGTGTCGCGATATCCTGACATTTTAGTTACATTTTCCAAATAAAAGAAAAAAAAAGTGTCCGATATCGCGACATGTTGCATTGTCAAAAGATAAAAAAAGTCGCAACACATTTTCGGGTGAAGGGCCATAAAAGGGAAACCAAAGCACATGCATGCACAGGGAAGGTGAAACGAACAGTCAGGGAAGGTGAAACGAACAACCATCAGAAAACGAAACGAACCGTCATGGAAGGAGAGACAATGTTTCAGAAGTTTAAATACGCCATTCAAAGAGGCCAGAAGGGTCGGAAACTGCCACGAGCAGAGTTACAGATTTGAGGGCAATAGGGCCATTCTGGACCTGTTCTAGTTGTTTTCTTCCATTGACTGGTTTGGGAAAACCAGAAACTTTGTTATTGTAAAATGACAAATTTTTAATACAAAAATTTTAGAAAGTTGCATCTTATGGACAAGAAAGAAGGAGCCATTTTCTGCATGCAAGATTGAATGTCTATTTTCCCCTTTTCAGATTTTAGGCTTGTAAATGGAGTTTATGCAAGTTTTTCTTGGTTGCTTCATGCGAATGTTTAAATCTGAAAACCTCATTTAAAACCCTAGGAGCCAGCACTTAGCTTATCCGGATTGTGCTTGTTTTGCAGGTCCAATAGGTTAGGTTGCATGCATGAAAACCTCATATCTTCGGTTTTGTCGGAATAGGATAGCATCATACTGAATGCATTTTCATTTTTTTTGCATTTTACTTCAAGAAATTTTAACTTTATTTTAATATTCAGACATTAAAATAAACATTTAAAAAAACTTCAAAATACAAAAATAATTTAACCATTGCGTAGGTTATACTTCATACTTCCAATACGCAATTTGAAATTTCATTTTCGGAGTTGTTTAGTATTTTTAAAAAATTCCTTAAAGTTGTTGTTTTGTTACAGATTGTTAAAAAAATCCGAAAATGAAAATTTCTATTTTAAGGTCAAATTTCATTTTTTCAGCTTTGTTTTGCACTCATGAGCCTATGATGACATTCCCTTCATGAAAATTCCAATTTCATTGAAGGGGTTATGTTTTATGGCATTTTCACAAATTTCCATTTCTTAAGCACTACATCATGGTCATATGAGGACCAACTCACATTTGCTCTATTTTGGTTCAATGAACAATCACTAAAGTTTCATGTGTAAAATAAACCAACATTGCCCCTTGTTTACGAGTTACTTGCAATCACTAAGGTGTTCCAAGCATTTAAAGTGAATATCTTTAGTCAAGATCACTAATACACATATGCAAATGCTAATATAGCGGAGACCTTGGAGAAGTTGTTTGTTTAACTTCTTTGCAAGAGGGGATTTGGAGTCCAAATCCTAAAGGAGAGTGTACTTTCACAAGTGTGTGAAAATACCACTCAACAATACCTCTTTAAATTTGGTAAAAGTGCCTATTTCAATAGGAGCAATAAGGGATAGTGACAGTCAATTTTGATATTTACAAAAACTTTACAAAATCAACCAAAATTGAAATACAATTTACATAAGCACTTTATATCTTATACAAAACATAATAGGGAGTCATAAGGCATTCTAAAAAACTTGGTAATATCAACATTTATCAAAAATTACAAAGTTATAAATCCATTAGAAAAATATAAGCTTTCTACAAAACCTAAAAATCCTTAAGAGTATATACTCTCATTACTAGGGAGACATAAGGAAGCCTACAAAAAGCAAGGATTAATAAATATTTTTTATCAAATCAAGATTATATACTTCTATAAGGATTCATACATCCTAATAAGGATTCATAAGGTAGACACAAAATATTCTTGCAAATTCAATTCTAAGAAATAGCAAGAAATATCTATCATGGATGATATCTTGATAAATGCTTTCAATAACAAGGAACTATTTCATGAAGTAGAAAGATACTCTCAAAACTTAATAGATACTCTAGAAGTATACAAGTATCTATCTTCTAGTGACAAAGATAAATTCTCCTTGTTTCTTAAATAAGGTATAGAAGGTATCTTTACAACATTGATTAGTTATCTTCATGATATCCTCTTCACAGCATGGTGGAATTCACAAAGATTGGTTATATTTTCACCAAAATAATGTCTAATGGTGTATCTATCACTAATTGTATTTGTACTTACTCAACACAAGGAACAAGGTAGTAATAAAGAAGAATATTATTGTGATGATAGACTAACTTGTCATGAAGCAGAAACTCCATCAGCACCATTGACAAGAGAAGAAGAATAAGGAAAAGAAAGAAAAGGCATGATGAAAAGAAACATGTCATCATGAATACAGAACCAGTTGAACACATATAAAAAGCATAAGAACCGTCATCTATAACTTACTTCATATCATATATTACCTATTGAACTTGATCACACTATGAAAAAAAGGAGAATACAAATTCCACTATCCATTGGAGGAATATCCACAATGAAGACAAAAGTCTTCAATACCCAAATATTGTATTACAGGGGGTTTTAGAAATAGATTATATTACATCATGTGTTAGAAATAGATTATATTACATCATTTGGATCAAGTAAATGTACTTTATTGGTACATACTTAGAACATTAGATTACTTTAGGGGGAAGTTATCTAGTTACTTCATGCAATGTAATAAATGCACAAGTGTCAATGTGCAAGTTGTATATGTACAAGGTGTCCCTTGTACAGCTAGGTAGAGTGTTGACCAAGGAACCTATATTCTTATATAAAGAGCCATAGGTAGTAGTGTGATAAATATATTGGGATATTAGATAGTGTAGTGTGGTAGTGTGAGCTATAATCTTAGAGCTCATTTGTAAGCAGTATCTTAGATCATGGAGTGTTCATTTCCTCCATAGCTACTTTGTAATCATTTCCATCATTTCTATTTATAGCATATTTTTAGTCATCTCACATAATTATTTTTGTTTTTATTATTTTACATCTTTTGATTGCTATTTCCCATTATATGATGTATCAAAATCTAACAATAGATCTGATGTGGCTACTCCTCTACTCTATTACTTGACTCTGGCTATTGGGGACACTTTTTAGCATAATGAGATCTCCTATAGATGAAAAAAAATTTCCTAGATGCCTCAAATATTTCTTGTCTTTTCGCTTTGATTCCCTCTTTCTATGTGGTTGTTGTATTTATATGATTGATTTTTGGAACTATTCTCTTGCTAAAATGTCTTCTTATATTGTTCTTGGTTCCCATTGTTCTTATTATTAAACTTTGGGTTCCCTTTTCTCTTCTTTTTTTGCTCCTTATCCCATTTATAAACCCTACACTCTTTATTTTCTTGAGCTCTTGCCTCTCTTCCTCTATCAAACTTGAATAGTAGACGAAATTTTAAATTTGAAGATTGGTCTCTTCCTATCTGGCCAAATCATAGCCTTTTGGAGAGTTTTGGGTTTGATCAGATTGATTATTGTCCTAATATTAGGATCGACCTCTAAGATGAACTTATGCACCTTTAGTTGCTCATTTTTCTCATAATCTAAGTCATACTTCAAAATTTTAATGAATATTTGAAATTATACCTCTATAATCAATGAACCTTGTTGAATGTAGAGAATTCCTCAAACTTCACTGCATAAAACTGATTAGAAAGAAATATTTTCCTATATATCCTAACAAAATTGTACCATTCAAGATCCATAAGTTTGGTTCTTTTTTTTTGTCTTGAATGTGTTCCACCATTCTAAGGTTGCATCCTAAAGATGGAGGGTATCCCACATAGTCTAAGTTTTGAAAGAACAATTCTTTGTGGAAATGAAGGTTTCCAACTTATCCAGCCATGACTCAGCTGCATCACCTCCTTCCTTTCCATTAAATTTAGCTACTTTAACATTCTTAATATCTTTAGTCAACTCAACCTCTATCCGAGCTCTATCCCCCTGGATTCTCCTAACAAGATTCTCTTCCTATATACCCTCTAAATCCCTAGTCCCCAATTTCCTTATTGATCAAGAATTCTAACAATTTTTTTTGTTCCATCTATTCTTGAAGCAACTTAACTACAAAATAAATATCTTCCACCCTCTCACTAGTATCTATTGTTCCTCTAATTTTCTTGTTAGAGTTGTTTCCCTCTATACTTCTTATCAGGGTCCATTGTTCTTAAAATTCTCTTACTAGAGTCCATTGTTCATCCAGACATTTTTTGAGGATGTACCATAGTTTCCACTTGTGCAACTGATCCTGCTTTCTTAGATGATCCTCTTCTTAAAAAAGGTGTCATCTCTTATCCACACAAAGGAGTTGGGTAAATTAAATTTTCCTCAATTGTACGTACAATTAGTTGGTTTTATTTCCCCCATAAACTAACTTAGGCCATTATCACTCTCTTGATAATGATCATGCTCGCACTTGCCTCACCACAACATGCCATCCCCAATAAGAAACTATGCTCTCTAGTACTTTTACTCCTTGGTTTGACTAGTCTAGTCAATATATAATGCCTAGTTTATCCCATATCATGTTAAGGTCCCTAGTAAAGTAAGTCTCCCTAAATTAGCACATCAAGTGAAGGCTTATCCTAGGTGCACTCCATAGAAGATTCTAGTCCTTTGATCTAGATATTTGATACCAACTATAACAACCCACAAAAACCAACCCAAGAGAGAATTTTTTTTCAAAATCAAGTTTTACAAATGTTTGACATTCTCAAGGCTTCACAATTTTTGATTTCAATGCCATTATATAAGACACTCAAGTGGATAGGAATGGCCAACATCCTATATTTTTGGGGTTCACCTTACTAAAACTTATGATTTAGAAGGAAACCAAAGTGGTTCCCCCACCTTTCCCATACCCTCACCGACATAGGACAATTTTACCACAATGTAGGAATTATCATTTAAGGACCACAACACTTAAAGTGGGATTCCTATTCCCTAGCCTAACCATAAGTTTGTCTATGTAGATTATTTTGACGTAAAGCCTTGGTGATTTGCTACCACACCTCTACAAACTAACTAATATCATTACCACTCACTTGGTACTGAGTATGGTCACCTAAACCTCATCGTTCAATGTACCACCATTACTGACTTGTGAATGATTCCATTAGCTACATAGTTAGAAAACACTCAATCCTCATCATTCAAGGTGTATCAATAATGAGTATCAGGTTATTGCATCACTGCAACTCCTTCAAAATTCATGAGTAACTAGCTATTGCATCACCACAACTCTTTCCAGGACTCACAACTACCTGGTTATTGCATCATCACAACTCCTCTTAGGATTGGGTTACCTTTTGACTCAAGGTTTTTAATAAGGATCTAGATCCATACCCAAGAAACCCCACCAAATCCAAGATTTACATAAAATCATTATTTTTTTTGCTTGATAATAAGGGTTTGTACTCGGGCCCCCCTTCCTTGAAAAATTATATCTCTCTTCTTTAGATCTTAATATTTTACAAATAGATACACTTCTCATCTCAATTGAGATGTTATAGCTAGAAACCTACATCATTTTACATAAAATGTTTGAATACTTGATTTTTTTTCTGGATCTTTTTAAATCTCTATATGAATACAATTACTCTATAATTTAGCATCTTTCTTGACATTTTCCTATATGAGCCTTCACAATGCCAAAAATTCACCTCTACTATCTATGCCTTGCATCTTAGTAGAGCAATAACATCTATTCCATGAAAATAATTAAAGTACTCTAACAAAAATTACATGCATAGTCATAATGCAAAGCTAGATTTTGGATCTAAATAAAACATGAACTTTAACATAATGGAAACATCTCTCTAATTAAATCATGACTAAATTATTCATAATCTTAACATCCAACCAAAAGGCTGACATAAAATATCATTTTAATTTAAGCTAAAGCAAGCTTAAGGAAAATAGCTCATAATGCTAACATATAATTTCCTTTGTTTGATGCTCAAAAACCAAGTATTCTATACATTTACATAAAGACTTCCAAGCCTTATTAATTCAAGAACAAAAATAACCAAGTGTTACATAACCAAACTTTCAATTACATAACAACTTTTCATTCCCAAATACATTAAAGCAAGTCCACCCAAGCGACCTTTACACCATCTTCTTTTCATAGTCCTCTTCATGAAGAAATCTCCCATGGAGTTAAATAAAACTTAGGGATCAAGACAACTCTTAATGTAATGCAACTTAACATGCTCTATGTATAAATGCAAGCAACCATGCAAAATACATTTCAAGCAATCAAGGAGAGAATCTCATACTTCTCTCTATAATGGTTTTTGTACCTACTCAATTCTTAGGAAACCATTATAAATATTTACCAAAATAAAAGTTATTTTCTTTTTTTTACAAGGAAAACCCCCATATCCCAATTATTCAATCAAGCAACAAAAATAGGTCTCTTAATTTCTTTATAACACTAAAAGAACACTATCATTTCCTTTTAAAAATAATAAACCAACATAATAAAGTCTTATATATTTTCCTTTAACCAAACTAACATTCATTCCCTTACAAAGCAATTCCATATATCATACCCTTATAAAATTAACCATCACTATTCTTTTGAAAAAGGAACACAACCTTAATTCCTTCTAATAAAAAATTTAAAATAATATAACCTAGAAATTATTCCCTCTAAAGGAACTAAATATTAAATAAAACAAATGATATTTCTTATAAATGAAAACAAACATTAAGGAAAGCATCCTTCTCAAAATCATAAATAAGCTACTAACAAGTAATCAAGATAAGGGTTCTATAAGCTTCCTTAATACAATGACTTCTTGAAGGTGGTACACCACATTTTAAATAAGATAACAACAACAATAGAGAAGCTATGATTCTCAATCATGGAAGGATTAAAAATATAATACATAAACCATAGCTACTCATGCAAATATATGCCAAGGGAATCAAACAACTCAGTCAACAAGACTCAAATGCTAAGCAGGGCATATGATTGAAAATATAAAAACAAATTGAACATAATGCAACATGTTGGTGCAAACAATACTCTTATCACCATGCATAGAAAAAAAAATAAACTCTAGAAAAAATTCAAATTCTAGATGCTTAACAAGATAATACATATAGGTAAGAAGCAACCAAAATGACCACACATCATAGGTTTAAAGGCCACCATAAATCCAAAAGAACCCATATGAATGCATTCCAAATTAACTAGTGGAAGCAACAAATCAAGAGATCAACTAAAACTAGAATACATGTTCATGCTTGCAATCAAATAAGAGAACCTCCATATTACAATATTCAAAGCTCATTCAAGTGCAAACTTACATAACAAATCCATTAAATCAATGCTAATATGAATATTCTACAAGCATAAAATCAATGCCATCAAGTTAAGCTAGATTTCTCATTCATCCTGGGAGATCTTGTTTTATCTCTTAGAGATCATTCTCTAATCTTGTTGTATCTCTTGGATATCTCCTCTTGTTCTTGTGAGATCCTATAGTTTCTCTTGGAGATCATCCTCTAATTCCTATTGTTGTTCCCTTTTGTTGGTCTCATATTTGTTTCCTTTGGGGCTATCCTTTTGAGATCCATTTTTTGTTATTTTATGGATTGGGGATTCTCAATTCCCCTTTGTAAAATTTTTAGGGCCCTTTCAAAACCCCTTCTACCTAATAAAAATAAGAAGATTACAACTCATTAAAAATAAAACATGCAAAGATACCTTTTGTGCAACATTTTTCAAAGCTTTTCCCTTTTCTTGAATTCCTTCCTATCTTTATCACTATTGACCATCAAAAAAACATATCACCCCTAAAATACCATAACATATATGCCAAGACCCATCTGCCCCACACACTCACAAAGGTTCTCATGCACAAATATCCATTGTGCATGATGGTAATGTTCCCTACGTTACCAATATGACCAACTCATATGAGTGCCTTATATCTTAAGCTAATGATTTTATCATTCAAAAGCATTTTAAAATTTAAACCCTTTTAAAATATTATAAGCTCCAAATAATTACTTAGATATTAAGGTTGATTAACCTTTTCTTTCTTTTCATTTAAAGCTTACCCATATATAAGGCAAAATACAAGTAATCAATCTAATAACTCATTCAAAGTACCATTACCTATTAATTTTGATTGCTAACAATAGAGTAATTGAATTAATTACTTATAAATTAATACTATATGTTAATATTAACTATTAACATTGATACTTATTTATCAAGAACTAATATTTTTTTTATTAGATAATATAAGGGGTTTTGAAAGGGTTCCCAAATCTTATTACATCAAAAAGGATCAGCATGGTCTCCAAACTAACCTAAATAACCATGCAAGATTACCAACCAACTTAACTAAAAGACACAAAGCACACTAGTAGGCTAACCACCCAACAAGAAATAGACTACCCAACCCAAAAGGGTAGGAACCCAGCATAAAAAGAGACCACAAGGAAAATTCCTAAAACTTACACCAACAAAAGCATATTTCCACCCTTTCTCAAGTTCTTATGGGGGAACATCCTTTTTTATTCTAGTTCATTGCTTGGATATACTTTATGTAGGCAATGGCCACCTAGAGAGAGCCACAAAGAGCCTTTTGTTTATCCTCCAAAGAGCTAAGGAATGAAATAGCATCAGTAGAAGCTAGCTCTAGTTCCTAATATTTAGCTTCGTCCAGATCAATTGAAGATCTACTTTACTTCCTACCTAGGAATTGGGTATCATCATCATTCATATCCAACATAACAGGAGGAGACATGTTATGGGTCACCTTTGAGAAGAACCTATTGGATCTTCTAGTTCGACCACCCTAAACACCCTTGGTAGAAACATAAACTCCTCTTGAAATTTTAACTTTATCTCGAGAAAAATTCCTTGGGATTTTGAATTCATTGGACTTCGAATCAGAAGAAGCACCAGATGAAGACCTCGTAGATATTTTGGCATGACCACTTTGAATACCTTTAGTAGAAATAAAAATACCTCTTGCCAAATTAGCTTTTCCATAAGAAGAAAACACCAAACTTCTAAAACCTCGAGCTCCAAATCTGAAGAACCACCAGAAGAGGAGTTAGAGAATGTTAGAGGTGGATCAAAAGTAGGAGGAATTTTTTGGTTTTCAATTTGGGCTAATGCTTCATCCACCTTCACTCCTCTCTTACCTACAACATGCTCAAAAATTAGCAACATTAAACCTTGGTGAATTGGATCCGATCCTTTACCATCTCTAACATCCATCAAGGTCTTCTCTAGAGAGTAAAATAGGAAGGAATGAATTTTCATAGGCCTCTTCCACCTAAGGAGGTTCAAAAATATGATATGGAAAATATTTAGTACATCATAGTTATATTCCAATGTGAAATAATCCATAATAATGTTGATAACCTAACCCCAAAGTTCACTAAGCTCTTTAGCATCATAATCATTTTGTAACTTGGGTAGTTATTCATCTTGTGCTAGGAATAAACCTATCTCCCTAAGTAGGGAGTGCTTAGGACTATTGTGATAAGTACCATCAACAAGGATATCCATCACATCACCTATCAATGCCATAGATATTTCAAAATCTATGCCCCCCACCTAAACCCATCCTTTTCTTCAAGAAAGAACCATCATCCTTTAAAGGCCCATATGGTGATCATGGAAATCCTGAAGGCACTCCAAAAGACCACTTTTGTAGAGTATTTTCTTAAAATTTTCATACATCATAAGAGAGTTGGGTTCCAAGAGAATAATCTACCCTTTCTATCCCATCTTCTTCCACCCACTGGCAAGCTTTAACCACTCCAACCAATTGCAAAGCACCTTAAGACAACTTGAGCTGAAGAAGAGGTCTCTCATAGGTAAAAATAATTGGAACCATTGAGCAAGCTCAGGAAATCATATTCAATGGGATGTTGAAAAACATGTCCAAAATATTGATACCATAGATATAGAGGATGGACTCGATGAGCATAAATAAATCCCACACATGGGATTGATAATCCTTATAGTTGCACCAACCAGACGGTGAGGATATTTTGAACTTAGAAAGCTTGCCCTCTTTTCAAAATAAACTAGTGCAAGATAAGCAAAAGAGGTGGTGCTTTTGAAACCAATCATAGGTGGGAGAGTTGACACCTGGCCATCTTGATGAATGAAGCCTTGAGAACTAGAAAAAAAATTGGGGCAACCCACGTGAAAACATCATGAGAAAAAGTAGCCCAAAAAATGAAGATGCAAATATTTCACATCAACCAACAACCAAGTGAGATAATGAATGAAAACCCACTACTATGGAAAAATATAAAGGATTTTATGTAATCAGAGCTCCATATGCCACGCGTGATGCTAGCAACTAGCATAATTCCACAACTGAGTACACTTGAAAAGTATACTATCCCATGCCAATCCATAAGGTCCAAAAAACTAGGACCAATGAGGACACTGCTAAGGTCCGAAAAAATCCTTCCAATGGATCAAATCCACCACCATTCCTACCAATAAGACCTATCAACAAAGCAAAACCACCATCCATCCTACCAACATAGCAAACCCACCATCCATCCTACCACCAAATCCTATCAAAAAAGCAAACCCACCACCAACGAGACCAAATAATTTGATGATGGGCCTAATAGGGAATGGCATCAAAGCACTACCAAAAATATTTGAAATTAAAAAATAATATGAAATTGAATCTAAAATATAGGAAACCTAGACAATCCATAAAACAAATAGGAGAAGAGCCCAGTCACCACAACAAAGAGAGAAACTTTGCCAAAGACTCCCAATAAAAAAATGAGAACATTAAAAATAAAGGGAAGTCAAATAACTACTTCGTCCAATAGCCTCATAAGGCTTTAAGGGTAGTTAGAGTTCCAAACTATAAGATCCTATTGAGAAACACCAATATTATCCATGAGGTCTACCAACTTATTTCCTTCCCTAAAAATATGTTGAACCAAAAACTCCTCTCTCAAATGAAGAATTATGAAAACTTTAGCAATCATATTAGTTATGCTCCAACTTGGATTTTTAGAGGATTTAATTAGATTAACCAATTTTAGGGAATCCCCTTCGACATTGATCTTCTTAAAGTCCAAATATTCTAATAATAATAAACCTTTATACAAAGCCCTAGTCTTAGCAAAGTGGTAAGTTTGAGAGGATAGACACTTGGCGTAGGCAAATAAAATTTTATATTTATCATTTCTAACCACCCCATCCACACCAGCTAGACCTAGATTTCCTTTTGATGCACCATAAACATTAAGTTTCACCCATCCAACTAGGGGGAGCCATAGCATCGAACCACAATAATTATGGTCAGGTAGTTTATCTTAAATAGGTGGAGGAAAACCAATCCTTAGTTCCAAGTCAGCTTCCACCTGGTAACCTTTGCCCAAACCAGGGAGGTAGGTGACCACATTTTTAATGGTTCTTAAAACTACATTCTCAAGGACTAATATTACTAGCCACATTAATACTTCATTAAATTAATTAATCAAATCTATGCTTCCAACTCAAGCAATACAAAGACACTATCAAATCTGAAATACATCATGTTGTTTTATCATTAAGTAGGTAGCTTTTTAAGATAACCAACATGTTATCCCCCACCTACTAAGGATTAATACTTTGCCAATAATAATCTCATGGTCCAACAATGTATTCAAATAGCAAGCAAATGCAATGCATCTATATGAAGGGTATACCTTTACCCTTGAGCTATTGATGAACAAGTTCATCCATCATTTTCTAATTTTCTCTCAACTCTCATGGTTATCCCATGCTAATCCACTTGTGATAACACCTAGTCCTACATCCATAAATTTCATCAACAATACCATATTCTCCATATAAACAAATCGTAAAAAGTATCTATTAATGCATCATAATAACACCAAATAAGATTATGCATTAGATATACACACATTAATACATAAATCAAGTTTCAATATCAAGTTCTACAAATAAGGATCATTACAATGATGCATCGGTTGTGGCAAATACATTTTCCAAGAAAATAATCAGGTTACATGTTTTTCTTGAGGTTATCATATCATATAGAGACTTCAAATTTACATTGAAATTTGGGTAAGCTCTTCATCATGCGTTGGGCACTAAATTTAATATTAGTTTTGCTTATAATGTAGAAATAGATGGAAAAAATAGAGAGGGTTAACCAGATCCTTGAGGATATGCTTTGCATGGATTAAAAGTCTAAGTGTAAAAACTATTTGCATCTGGTTGAGTTTGCATATAATAATGGATACCATGCATCCTTGGGAATGACTCCATTTGAGGTCTTATATGGAATAAGGTGTAGAACACCTCTATCTTGGGATAATTTAGAATATTGGATGATGATCATACTAGACACCATCAAGGAGATGGAGGAATAGCTCAGGGTGATTCGACAAAGGCTCAAGGAAGCAATCGATCGCCAGAAAAGCTATGTTAGAAAAGCTATGCTTATCTAAAAATATCACTAAGATAATTCTCTATGGGAGACAAAGTCTTCTTGAGGTTGAGACCAAAGAAAATTGCCATCAAGTCAAGTAAGTTGGATCCTCATTTTATTCAGCCTTTTGAAATCATTGACAAGATTAGTCCAGTAGCCTATAGGATCTCCTTATCACCCAACCTATTAAAAATCCGTGATACTTTCCACATATATACACTTATGAAGCATGTTGTTGATCCTTATCATGTTTAGAATGTGTCAAAATTATAGATGACAAATCCCATTGCCATTCAGGTTTGACTTGTCAAGATCCTAGGGTTTCATTCTAAAAACTTGAGAAAACATACCCTAGATCAATGTAAGGTCTAGTAGGACCATTATTCTAAAAATTGTGCAACTTGGCAAGATGTTGAGGAAAAGAGGAAGTGATTACCATTGTTGTTTGAATAAAATATATTTTTTTAGAAAACACAAGGGACCATGTTTAGTCCTGGGGGGTATGTAATGGCCCACCCAGGCAAGAATTTTTCTTGTTGCTTGATTAATGTACTAGTGTATTGATATTTAATGCATGATCCTATTTTATTCTATCAAGATGGGTTGATAGTTATACTTTATTATTTCTAATGTTGGATTATGCCATTTTTAAATATGCTACTATTAATGAATTTTATATTTGTAGGACCAGGTACTCTCATGGGTGAATTGATATGGGACAACCATCAGAGTTGAGAGAAAATGGAAATGATGGATGAATTCTCATCAAAAAATCAAGGGTAAAACCCTCATGTATATGCATTTGCATATGTTTAGTTTAAATGCATCATTAGGCAAGGACGTTACTATAAAATCAAAATATCCCTTACCTTGTGCATAAGGGATACTTCGTAGATGGGTGATAACACTGCAATTATTGTAAAGCCTCCTGCTTAAGGAAAAATATTGTTTGTGCATATTATTGATTGCATCTTAGATTTACAAATTATTATTGGGATGCATTCATGCATGTGTTTTGAAGTATGGAAATTATTTTGTTAATGATTTTATCAAGTTAGATATTAATAATTAATACTTATTTTTTATTTGATGAAATAAGGGATTTTGAAAGGAACCCCGAACCTTTTACAAAGAGAGAAACACTACAATCTTAGGGGAGAACCTAGAGACTATAGAGAACCTCAACAACACTACAAAAGGATCATCTATGCAATGGAAACATAGCTTCCCAAGGGGACAACAAAATATCACTAAAGGAGCTAAGACATTCTACAAAACCAACCTATCCTAGGAAACAAAGGCACCCTAGACATAAAGCCTAAAGGCTACAAACATCAACAAATTATGTCAAGATATGAACAAAACTAATATAGGAACCCAACCACACCAAGCCTAGGATAATGTCCCAAAGAATATCATCCTTCGATATCACCTTTTCCAACTTCCTCTTTATCCATAGATGAGGTAGTAGGATCCCAATGCTTTAAGCCCATCATTATTTTAATATCTTTTGCACACAATATGACCACATTCAACATGCCAATAAGGGAGTTCTAAAAATTAATTAATATCTTTAAGTGGGACTTTAAAATAATGGGTATTTCCTATGTCCTATCAATTTTCACTTTTCTCCAACCCACTAACCCATAGGAAAGCTTGGATTTCTTTCTGGGAAGGGTGAAATCATCTAAGGCAAAGTCATCGATGAAGAATGGAGTCTTCTCAACTTTGATAGATTTTGCCACCAGTCATATAGATAATTTAGTACCTTCCTTACTTCCCTTGATTATCTTAGGGGTTTTTTATGCGTCACCCATACCCTTTGGCATATCCATCCAAGGAAATGAAGATGATGGGAGAATCTTTGCAAGCCTAGGAATTAATGGATTTGGACTAGGACGAAGTAGAGGATACAATGGTAGTAGGAATCATCACTGGGTTGGCCACCAAAGTTAGAACTTTCTCTCTCGATATTCCCCTAACTTTTAAGATGTTATTAAAGATTAACTTTGTCAATTCCTAATGGATGAGGTCCATAAATTCACATTTTTTAACCTTCTGCATGGAGTTCTCCATATATTTAAAAAGAAAATAAAGAATGTTCAATAGTCTATTCTATCATAGATAGTTTAGGAATGCAAAATTATAACTCCTCTACAAGTCTTGGCTCTCGTCCAATGTGAAATACTACATTATTACCAGAGTCGACCTATCACAAGGCAACTTGAAGAAATTTCTTTGGTAACCATTCTACATTTTGACCATATCTTCCTCCTCACCCAAAAATAGCTTATTTTTCCTAGCAAGGGAATGCTTATCCCTATTATGAAACACACCATCTAGTGGAAGGCTAGTAACCTTAGCAATTAGAAAAATGGATATTTCATATTGTAGTTTCCCAATTCGCACCCTCATTCCTCTAGGAATATGCCATATGTTTTGCAACTACCCTGTTATTCTCACTGAATTTCAATAAACACTAGAGCAAACTACCTTTTTTTAGAATATTTCTAACCTCCTCATCCACATTTATAGAACATAGCTCAATTGCTATGTCTTCCATCTTCCAACAATCCTCTTTGAGAATTCTATAACTACTCATCGAAATGAACAAATTTCTGACAAAGATATCCTCAAGAACTTCTAGAAAACTAGAGGTTTCCTTGTGGATATTTACAAATTTCCAAGATTTTTTCTTCAAAAACAAATTTGGTATCCAAATCCACCAATGGACTCCTTGAACATACCTGACATATTGCCCTAGGATGAAGCAAGGAACACTAATATAAGCCACATATTGAAAATCACCCTTTTTGAGCACCCAAATAGAAAAGACTATAAATGCAACATGACCAAGCTCAGAGTCTCCTATACTAAGACCTTTCCATCTCACAATATAGCACATTCACCAAGTAAAATAGGGAGGTTCATAAAATTATGCTTCAAATAGTCACACTTAAAATACGAGCCAAACCATCTATCACTGGCTCCCAATTCTATAATGATTACTAGGGATTTTTGAGGACATGTGAAAGATAACCCAACACCTACTCACATGATTTGATATGCACTCTTTTCCACCAAGTAATCGGAACCACCACATTGATCCATGTAGATCAATTAAGGGTAATAACCATTGATTTATGCCAATCCCAAAGACCCACGTTTACCCAAAAAATACCTTTCCTTTTCCATCTTTTCCATGAGTGCAAATTCAAACCGAGCGACATGCCAAAAAAATCAAAAGGAAAATTCCAACTAGGCCCCCCACCTTACACTGCTCTTTATAAATATAACACATGTAGAGCAATATACAAACCTACCATGGGAGGATCCATGTGATCCTCATCCTTTTTAACAATGATTTGAGAATTTCTTTTAGGAATTGATAACCTTTTCCACCCTGGATCTGATTCCACTACCACCTTCATAAAGGATCCCATAAATCAAATAAATTAGTTCCACAGAGAGAGGATTCAAAATTTGAGTTTCCCGGTAAACATTCCTTATCACTATACCAAATGAAATTGAATATTGCCATGAAGGAAATTCTCTTATTAAGGTGTAAATTGACAAACCTGAAATATAATTATGCACAAAACCCCCAAAAATTTATATAGCATTATTCACTTGATTGAGTCCTTGGGGAAAATATTTCCTCCATATCGATATGCCTTGTTGTTACAAACCCAAATTAGCAAGAAAGTCTGCAGACTTATTTCGTTCTCTAAAAATATGTTTAACTTGAACTTCCTCTAAATTTTGGATGAGCCTTTTAGATTTTGTAATCATGTTTGAAATGTTCTGGTTGGGATTTCTAGAGCACTAAGTTTAAGGGATTGTCATTTTGTCTATGTCAATGCCCTTTTTTAAGGAATATCCTAGTTGGAATTATTGGACTATAAGAAAGTGATCATTAAAGGTGATTCCTTAAACTTAGTGAATCCCTAGTTGGAATGCTTGGACTACAAAAAAATATTTGAAATCTTCTTCCTCTGAAGTTCTATATGTTTTCTCTAAGCTGCCAAGTTTTGGTATTGCTAACAAGGAAAATATTGGCAAGGAGAAATATTAGAGAAGGATCTTGAAGGAGCTCCTCTAAAGGTATTTTTCTTCTAACTTGTATTATAATTGTTGAATTTCAACTTTTTATCTTGTTTGATTTGTTGGGTTGGTTTTAATTTCTTCATAATGATAAATATTTGAGATTTAGTAAATAATGCTATCCTCTCCTTCTATGTTTTCTTCTTTCAAAGCATGCAAAAGTAGCTTTAACTATTTTCAAACCATAAGGGATAATGTTAGATGCTATCCTTAGATTTAGAAAATACATATATTTTGATCTCTGTCAATTGCTACCTTTTTTGGATCTTTATTCTAGTGGGAAGTCTTATAAGCCATATCTTTGTGTTTTGGTTTTTAGAAGTACCTGTTCCTAAGAGGTCTTCCATGTAACTGTACCTCTCAATGTATAAGTGCAAGATCAGTTTTTATGCTAAAATTTTGCATGGGAAATTTGAGTAGACATCATAGTGTTTTAGTGCATCTTCCCTTTAAGCTTTAATAGCAATAATATATTTTATAAGCCATTGCACCTGAGATGTTAATGGTTATGGTGCACCTTTTCTTTTAGAAAATTATTAATTTTAAATAATTAAAGCTTATGTGGAGATTTAAATTCTTGCTTTTCATCATTTTATTGGAGGAACAATGCACCTAAAAACATTAATGATTTTGGTGGGTGTTTTTAGACCTTTGTTGACGTTAAAATAATTTTGTAATACCTAATATAAATCACTTAAGGTGATGAAGGATTTAATCTCTTTCCATTCATTTTTTAGAAGAAACGATGCTCTAGAGATGATAATTTATCATAGTGCTTGGTTTTTTTTATACTTTAATAATTCTAAAAAAAATAGACCAATTCACCTGAGGTAATGTATAGGTTGAAGTTCTTTTCTTCACTGTTTTGTTAGGCGAATAGATTTTCTTGAGAAGTTATTGCACCATATTGGTTGATGCATCTTTAAAGCAATATTAATGTTAAACAATTTTTAATGGATATTTGCTTATAGAAATTAATGTCAATTAATGTTTTAGGGTTTCTAAACTTAGTTCTCCTCATTGCTTTCCACTTTAGTCTATGACTATAATCACCCAGGATTCTCATGCATTGATCTAAAATTGAATTATAGAATTATTTCCATAATGGCATATTAAATTCAATGTGCTTAAGTGTAATAGGTTTTTTTATTTTTTTTAAGTTGGATAGACATTTTAAGATTTGGTTGCATTACCACTTTATACTTGCATACATATATACATTAGTTGTGAAGCTAATTAAGGAATGGAAACTCTTGTTTTATTAGTATTGATTAAAAAATATATTGCTTAATAGTTTATAGGAATAAAATGAATATATTTTGGGTTATTAGAAGGAAATAATTCCATGATAGGGATTGGTATGACTTTTAAGGAGCAATGTATTGAATATTTGTTGTAAATGTAAGAAATAGAAAAGTTATTATGTTTAAGGCTTTGTTTTATTTAAGTTGTCTAGAAAAGGTGTAAAACAATAGCCAATATTATATTTTTAAAAAGAATAGACTTTTGAATAATTTTTGTAGGAAATGAGAAGCTATTTTTGAAGGATTAATGAATATGTTTTCTAAGAAATGGATGAGGCTTGAGTAGCTAAGGAATCCATGTTTGAGAGAAGTATGGGATTCTCTCAATGTTTTTGCATGGAATTTTCTTTGTATGGTGCATGTTTTTGCATTATTGTATACTTTTCTTTCATAGTGCATGTTAGGCTTGCATATGCATTTCAAGAGTTCTCCTAATCCCTAAAATTCTTGTAAGCAAATTAAGATAACACACAAACAATGAAAGCACAAGATAAAAATTATGTAAAATAAATAAACTTTGTATTTATATTGGATTTGTATGGAAGCCATGGTCTCCTATTTTTACAACAATGATATGCCCTGAATTGCAGGGGTCTGATTACAAATGAATTTCTTGTTTTGAGTACAATGGACACAAAGGGGAAAAGGCCTCTTTGGAAAATTAAATGGATGGTGGGTGTCAATTATCTTCTTTGCTCCAATAAAGATGTTAGATGGGCTTGGGTATCCTCAAGGGCCATCCTTGCTCTAGAGGATTTAAAAAACCTATCACCTATATGCACATGCTTGCAAACAAACAAGGGGTTAATAGCACATGAAGGGCCTCCACTATGTGAGGCCCATTTTGATACAAATGGAAACTATGAAACCCTAAATTAAAATGCTTGCAAAATTTAAAAACCTATGCAGAAGATAAAACAATCAAGAAACAATACCTTGTTATGTTTTACCTATTCTTATATAGGCCTAAAGTTGTCTAATCTACTCATGTGCAAACGTAGGGCTACATTTATGGACTCGTAGGGCTACATTTATGATTTGTCAAACATGGGTATTTTTTTAGGCCTTTGTTACTCCAAATGATATGAAAATTGGTGGAGATATTCTAGGGGTTGTTAGGAACCTACCCTCAAAATTTTAGCTCAATAAAAATCTGGATGAGCGATATATGACCAAAACAAGTTGGGTAGTCCTATGCAAATGTAGGGCTATGTTTGGGATCTACAAGGTTGTGTTTGGGACCTGTAGAGCTTCATTTGGCACCTGCAGGGTTGCATTTATAACTAGTAAAATGTGGTTATATATGTAGGACTAAGTGGTATAAGGGCTCAAGTTGGTGCTCCTTAGCTTTATGGCACAATCTCCAAGAATGTTGAGTTCCTCTTGGCATGATTTTGGTAGCATGACAGTGTATGTTCAATCCTCTCTTTTGTTTATAGAATGATGGAGCCTTTATAGGCTCTTGGAAGATGAGGGATGGTAAGCTAGGGTTGCCAAATGGTAGGGGTAGTTAGAGTGAGTCCCTAGAAATGTCTCACTTAAATGGGAGAGGTTGCATGTGGATAGGTGGGAGTGGAGTGAGTTGTGTGAGATGTGGCAAGAGGAGGGATAGTGGTGGTTAGAACACTTGTCAAGGGGAGAGATAGGGTATCCTAGGGAATATTTTCTAGATTTTACAAAATCTAGAAAATAGATTAATGCTCTGGAAATTACACCTAATTTAGACCTTAGGTATGTTATTTTATTATGCAGGGGTTAAGTTATGCAATGTGAATAGATTTTACAGGGGTTTAGGATTTGGTGTGTACGTATGCCCCTTTTCATACCATGTTGCACAAAACAGAATGTAGTGCAAAAACAAGAGACACCTAGTTCATTAAGTAGAGGAATTGATTTTGTTGCCCCAACATGAGGATTGAATGATCAATACAAATTTTAATTTTGGCTTACCCTCTCAAGCTATGAATGGGTGAAAGATGAAATAGATGAAACCCATAAGTCGATTAACTAAATGTGGATGGTGGTATGATGTGATTTTATGGATGCAAATATCACAAATCAAGATCATGTTTATTACCCCAAGTTTGAAGTGGTTATGTGTTGTCAAAACTTTGCTTTTGGTAGAATGATCTACAATTTCATTATGGTATATGGACCAGCCATTGAGGGTATGTGTGTGATACTAGAATTGTTCAGAGGTGGGCATCATCATCTTGATTGTAGTCATCGCATGTAAACCCATTTCTAGATTGCATAGTACATAACCAATTTGAAATTTGTAAAGGTTTAGCTTTTGCAACCCCATAGCTTTTGGTAGAATGATCTACAATTTCATTATGGTATATGGACCAGCCATTGAGGGTATGTGTGTGATACTAGAATTTTTCAGAGGTGGGCATCATCACCTTGATTGTAGTCATCACATGTAAACCCATTTCTAGATTGCATAGTACATAACCAATTTGAAATTTGTAAAGGTTTAGCTTTTGCAACCCCATAGAAAGGGTTTGATGATAGCCTTGAGCTAATTTCCTTGAACATAGCCATATTCCAAAATTGAGTTATCAAATTGATATGATTTAAGACAAGATGGAGTGGGGTGATGTGTGGCATGCATGGATGAGTTGATTTGGTGATTTTGTGAACTTTTGGGAGCCTTTTTAGGGTATTTTGGGGCCTTTTCTCTTTTTTTGAACAAGTTTCCTTATGGTGATTTACCCATCCTACCAGATTGCATGGATAACCAATTACTGCAACTACTAAGTGACTAGAGTAAATCACTAGATACAAGGTTCACTCAAGGATCTAGACTAGCTAATCTATGACTAAAAAGCAAATCCTAAGCTGTTGTAGGTAAGAAAAAAAGGTTATTCTAGATTTTGACCAGAGGGGTTTGGTGCCTCTGGAGCCTTTCGAACTTAAAGTGACCAAAGGGGTTTGGTTATTTTGGAGCCTTTTGAATTGAAAGTAACCAAAGAATTTTGGTTCCTTTGAACCTCTTTTGAATTGAAAGTGATCAAAGGATTTTCTCCTTTGGAGCCTTTTGGTTTGAATTGACCAAAGGGGTGTCTCCTTTGGATTCTTTTGGATTGGATTGACCAAAGGAGGTGTCTCCTTTGGAGCTTTTTGGATTGAAAATGACCAAAGGAGTTTCTCCTTTGGAGCACTTTGAATTGGATTGACCAAAGGGGTGTCTCATTTGGAGTCTTTTGGATTGAATTGACTAAATGGGTGTCTCCTTTGGAGCCTTTTGGATTTGATTGACCAAAGGGAGTGTCTCCTTTAAATCCTTCTGGCTTGAAAGTGACCAAAAAAATTTCTCCTTTGGAGCATTTTAGATTGTATTGACCAAAGGGGTGTCTCATTTAGAGCCTTTTGGATTGAAAGTGACCAACAAAATTTGGTTCCTTTGGAGCCTTTCTGAATTGAATTGACCAAAGGGGTGTCTCATTTGGAGTTTTTTTTTTATGATGAGGTAGAGGGTGCTACCTTAAAACCTCATGGTTGAACATGTGATGGAATGAGTATAATGTAGATGAAATGCATATTAGATGATAATTATTGACATAGATTATCATATGTTGGGTGAATGAATGTTGATGCTTAATTTATTATCATTTGAGAAAGTCATGGATCGTTGTTTGGTAGAATTTATCTTTATTGCTTAATCAGGGACACCAATATAGTAATACTAGTTTGACCATGAAATAGATTATAATATATATGTAACAATGCGATGGTGGTATGGAATGTAAGCTCACTTATCAAATTGTTTGTCTTAGGGATAAAGGATCTAGATTTTTTTCCAAAGACTCAAACATCCTAGTGACCTCAAACAAACTCATCTATTAATCTCACAAATCCATAAGATACTAAGGGTGTCCTAGTGGAGTCAAATCTCTCAAGGATCAATTGTGTGTGCTTTGAATGTTCATTTCCAATCATGAGCAAGGGTAGACTAATCAATTGTAACATATGCCAATAATCTAGCTCATCTGCAAGCGTACATAGGTCTATACAAAAGAAGTTCACTAATATGATAAACATGTCACCATGCAAGTTGTACTCCACTGCTATTTAATCATCTATAGCCCCAATGGAGGTTAGTCCCATGGTTGTCAAAAATAATAATTCTAGGGATCCAATCTCTTCCCCTTTCTTTTATTTTTTTGAGGATTTTATTTTAGAAATTTTCTCGTTTTGAGGAGCAGGGGATTTTTTCTCATTATATTGAGGAGCAAAGGATTTTTCTTTTTTTGGATTTTGAGGAGGGGGTTTGCTCATTTTATGGTGGAGCAAAGATATTTTTTGGGGGGAGAAGTGGGAGTTTGTACTTTTGCCAATTCTTAGCTTTTAAACTATGTGCATGATAGGATGATCAAGGAAAACCATTCACTTTATGGTAATATATATGCATGAATTCGTCGTTCTAAAGCATCACAATGTAATGAATGTATGATAATGTGTGTGGTCCAAGAGAAAACTTGATTTAGCCAAGGACAACCTGTAGCACCTAAGGACTATTTAACAATCAATGGAGGTTACCTAAAACACCAGGAGTTGTTGAGTGACTAAAAAAACCTAGATATTTTTAAACCAGAGACTAAGGTGCCATGGGATTTATTGCTTATTCAATTTTTTTTGACAGTTTTGTGGATGGTGAAGTGAGACTAATTCTAGAACAAAGGTGCCCTTGAGTAAGGAAACAAGACTCAGTGGATGAACAATCATCCAAACTAACCAAATGACAACCAATACGATAGATGAGATGAGGTGAAAGTGGAATGTATAAATGCAAATGATGTGAATGCACAGAATGCCATGTAAATAATAATAATAATATTTTTTTATGTTGACTAGAGGGGTTTGGTGCATGTGGAGTATTTTAAAATGGATTGGCCAAAGGGGTGTCTCCTTTGGAGCATTTTGAACTAAATTGACCAAAGGGGTGTCTCCTTTGGAGCATTTTGAACTAAATTGACCAAAGGGATGTCTCCTTTAGAGCATTTTGCATTGAATTGACCAAAGGAGTGTCTCCTTTGGAGCATTTTGAACCTAATTGAATCAAGAGGCTTGGTTTATGATTGAATCATTATTATGTTATGAAAGGTGGCCAAGGTGGTAGTGGTGGATTGACAGATGCATTGGGTCACTATAGCGAAAGGAGCAGGTAGAATATGGGTTGCAATATGGGAAAGACTCGATGGTAAAACTCATATTCATCGATGATGGATGTAATTGGGTTTGACCCTTCTTCAGAGCTATCAGAGGTGAACGAGAATACATCAAATTCCTCATCAAATTCTTCCTCAAATTTACCATCAGGAATGGTATCAATCATTGAAACTTGTGATTGCATTTCTAGAAAATCCTCATATATAAGAGGCACAAACTTAGAGTCTATATATTCATATTCACTATCATCGCTATCCTCACTATCATCATCCTCCTCCTCAAGATCTATGGAGAGTTGTTGAAAGGCTTCCTTGAAGGATGTTAAGGAGGATAGTGGCTTATAGATCAATCCAGAGCGATCATGCGCCTCTTGATAGTGAGGTTCAAAGATGTCATGGATACCCTACTCATGTCATCTTTAACCATATCCCTACTAGTTAACCCATTAAAAATATCACATCAATAAGGTTGTATTAGATAGATAATTGATGTTAGTATAAAATTGAGACTAAGTTTCATCAGGGGAGGTTGGATCAGATAGAGAACCAATTCCCCCATAGATGAAGCTAATTCTATTAAGTGTAGAACCCATGTTGTACATTGTACCAATAGCTAAAGGTGGTTTGCATGGATGACCATAATCTCTAATAGTATTAATGATTGGTAGGGTGACTATGATATTCGAGATGAACCATGACTTACACTGATGTTGCTATGGATAGGATGGAGGTAGATATGGAGGCTTCAATAGTGGCTTGTGGCTTAGGCAGGGGAAATGGTGTATGGCTCAAAAGTGTATCATGAATAGGTCAATCCATCTAGGAGACACTTGGTGGTGGAGGTTGATTCGATTGAGCAAGGCAAATAACATTTTGGAATTTAGAATGAGATTGGATGATAATGGGTGCATGTGGAATTGGAGTGTCGTATGGTGTTTGATGAGTGGTTGTGGGTGTATATAGAGGGTTGCATGGTTGACTTCATTAGGTGGAGGCTTTTCCCCCCTATGTGAAGGTTGGATAAGTGGATTTAACAATCTCCATAAGTGCCTCACGATGTGATGGGGATTGTTGCATCAACTCATAAATTTTGGATGTCAATTTAAGGTTGTGTTGGTTGACTCCTCAGGATGATGGTTGGTCTTGGTACATTATTTTGAAGATGAATTTGAGGTGGTGGATTGGTTTGACTTGGTTGTTGAGGCATAGCAGTTTTCGGTGTCATTAGAGGGAGTATCGTTTGGGTTGGATTATTTTATTGATGTGTGTGGTTTATGTTTCTCTAACTGTGGGTGACTATGTATAGCACCTGCAAAACCTTGCTATTATTGAGGATTATGAATATGATTGACTTGATTGGGGAGAATTGTAGAATTTGATACCCTTATTATTTTTTGTATGGCCTCACAATGGTGCAGTGGTGTTTGATAAATACCAATATTTTGATTTTTTTGTGCTAAAGGATTATAAATATTGATAGTCCCATCGTTGATCATATCTTGCATTATATCTTTGAATGAATAGCAATCATTAAAGTTGTGACCTTTATAACAATGAAATATGCAATATTGGTACTCCTTGTATGACCTACCATGTGGTTTGTTGGACTCTTTTGGTTTTATTTATGGTAATGTAATCATGTGTGCCTCATACAACCATTAGAATATGGTGGAGAGTGTCTCGAGGAGTGGAGTGTAATTGCAAGTCGATCAGTTGTATTGTTGATGTTTATGGTTGTTTACATTGTTGTCTTGGTTTTGTAATTGGGATGGGGGTAGTACCACTTGATATGCTTGTTTTTGTTACGGTTGTTGTGTCGGGGGTTATTGGTATTGGACTTGAGCATGTTGAGTCTATAGTTGAGGTGTACTTAAGACCACTTGATTCACTTGGCTAGGTTTTTATTGGTCCTAATTATTCTCCCTTTGGTTCTTGTTCTACCATTCCTTTTTCTTAAGCTTGATCTTGCCCTCTTGGATTTTAAATTCCTCAATGTCTCTAGCTTAGGTAAGGTATTCTTTGAATGTTTTATATTGTTGTAATTGTAATAGCAAGGAGATGGGTTTTGAGCAACTCCTTGTGAACATTCTTGTGAGTTCCAACATGGGGAGGGTGAATGGCAATTTGGTTATGACTGCCCTCCAACAATTTCTATAATCATAAATTGACTCATCTTTGAATTGGTATAAATTGAACAAGTTGGTTAATGTTGTCTTCTTTCTAATATTTAGGGAGAAACACTCTAGGAATTGATCTACCAATTACTTAAAAGTGTAAATAATATGGTGTGGCAAATAGTTATACCATTCTATAGTGTCCCTCCCAAACATTTGGGGAAAGGTTCAGAGCACCAAAGGATCATTGTCTTGTATTCTAAAGCATGCATTGATGAAGGTTCTTACATGCTCCCAGGGGTCTTCATCCCCTTTGATTTTATTAAAATTTAGTAATGCAAAATATATAGGATAAGGTAGCAATGGTACCAAAGGATGAATGGGGTGATTAACTAGCTACCTCGGAGTGGGTTTTTGATATAACATTTTTGGTGTCTGCATGGCTAAGTTGTCAATCTAATTCTACAAAAAATAAAATTTTGGATCTTTCAATGGTGATTGGAAACCTTGGTTTTTATTTTGTGTGTATGTTGGATACATCTGTTGTGTAACAAATTGAATGGATGAGATGGGATTTTGGTTGGTGAGTGGATTGATGTTGGTTAAGATTTGGTGATGTGTAATTTTTTGTTGATATTGGTTGTGGCATGATTGTTGTTGATGGAGCGAGGGTTTCTAATAAGGATATGGTGGGATGATGGTGTGTTGTGTTGATGAAGCAACATACATGTTTTGGAGTGGCATTGTGGGTATGGTGATGATGGGTGGTCAGGATACCCATGATGAATCTTGTGTGAAGAATATATTTGGTTTGATGTTGGGGGATGGTTTAAGTCTGCTACTTGTAATTGGTGTTGTGAGGTGTGATGGAGACCTTGATTAATTCTACTAGTAATCAGCTACTATAAGTGTTGCAAAGCTTACTAGATATCAATCGTAGAGGTAGGCAGAGTAGTTGAATGAGGGGTGAAAGGTTGAACATGATGTGTAGTGGCAACATGGGTGGACTTTGGTGGAGGGTAGGTGGCAAAGGGTATTGTGACCAAGTGAGGGACGATATGTTGTATAGGATTAAAATATGGTAATGATGTGAGTGGAATTGATGGTAGCACTTGCAAAGCAACATTATCCATTGCTTCATAGAGCATATCAGAGTAGATGATGTTATGGGTGGATAGCATGGATTTATGATGATTGGATGAAGGTTGATGGCTTTGGCTCATAGTCATGGTAGTGGATTCAAAAAAGGTATTGATGAATATATTGTTGGTGTGTTGGGGATGTGAATAGGTAGTTTCTTGATGGAATGTGGGAATGGATCAATATGGAATAGTAAGAGAGGATGGGGATGGAAAGACCAAGTTTAGCTATGTGTGAGGGGTTTCTAGAATGGATATATAGATGGCTCTCTACATCATGTCCATATATTAAGGGGGTACATTATATGAAGACCCAATGAATAAGTCCATATGGATGACTTGTAACATACCCCTTGCTTAGTTGTTGAAGTGGTTGAGGCATGGTAAATTTGGGTGTAATGATCCATGGGTGCAAAGGTTTGGATTTGGGTGCTGGCTAAAGATTTGTCTTGACTCTAGGTCAATATCATAAGCTAGGGATGAAGTGCAATGATAAATGTTGGGTTATGTGTGTGGTAAATGTGAGATCTACATTATGATAAAACACACAATCACACAAAATATACATTAATTTTTCTATTTTTTTTCATTTTTTGCAATTTTGTTTTTTATTTTGGTTTTTGTTCTTTTTTTTTTGAGTTTTTGAAGTTTTGAATATTTTTTGGATTTTTTGAATTTTTGGAGGTTTCTTTTGGAGTTTTGGTGTGTTTTATGTTACCTACACCTAAAAACTTATGAACGGTAGGTGACAAGGTAGAATATAAAAATGTGTGTTTGTACCCACCCCTCTATCGAAGGATGAGTCATGAATGACTGAAAAAGCTTCCTAGATGAAGGCTTGGAAATGGGTGTATCCTAGGGGAACCAAAATTACCTCCTAAAAGAGGTAACGTTTTCTAAGTCCTGCTACAGATCCAAATGAGACTTTCACTTCACACTTGGGCATACTCAAACAATAGAGACAATTGTACTCCACTAAATATTTAGCCTTGTGGTAAAAGGGCATCTAATCTAATGATCACCTTGAGCTAATTTCAAGAGGGACCAACCTCTTGGTGATGAAATCCAAGCGACTATTGTGCTAACTAGGGCTTGTCTAGGGCTCAACTAATGGTTGGTGATGAATTCCAACTCATTCAAGAGGTTTTACTCACACTTTTCAATATAGAGGTGTGAAATTATGATTGTGCATATATGTGGGGGTTTTTTTTGAGTTTTTGTGAAGTTTTTGTGCAATTTTATAAAGCAAATCTAGTCTAATTTCACCAAAATGCAAAACTAGGATGCGATTCTAATTCAATACCTACAAATGCAATCAAAGGCATACAAAACATAGAAAAACACTCAAAATAGTATCAAAAGGTAAAATCCTAAGCTAAAATGCAAATAAATTGCTTCAAAGGACCCTAAACTATGTCTGAGAGACAAGATCAAAAATAGGAGTACATTTGCGACCCATAGGGTTGTGTTTATGATTGCTCAAGCATAGGTCTACATTTTGGACCCGTAGGTCTGCATTTGTGAATATATTTTAGAATTATTTTAAGATATAAACAAGCCTAAATGTGCCATAGATTATTCTACTAAATGCAAAATTGATCTTCTAATGCAAGGTACAACCTTTTTGTGCCCTAAATGGCAGTCAATGCACCTTAGAATGCAATTTTTATCTCTTATGCCTACTACAATGCAAAAGCTAATATTCACTCCCAATTTGATGTAAAATGCTAATATGCACTTTTTGGAAATGATAAAAAAATAAATAAACTTTATTTTTTATTAAAAGCAAATTAATCTGGGAATTTGTTCTAGATCACTTACTTGGAAGCCTTAAGCTCTTTTTCCAGATCTCCAAACATAGGGCCACATTTTCACAAGACTCCAAAATTTAGGGCTACATTTCCATAGGGTTCCCAAATGCAAGGCTACATTTGCACAAGGTTCCTAAATGTAAGGCTACATTTGCACAAGGCAAGAAATAACCCAAAAAGTCTCTAAAAATCTCGAGAATGCTTTACGATCTTCATGAAATGGAGCTCCAAAAACCTACAACCAATAGATATATACAAATCAAAAAACTAAAATTAGCAAGGTAATACAAAATAGAACCCTTTGGGGGTCCCACTACGATCACCAATTTGTAAGCAAATTAAGATAACACCCAAAAAATGAAAGTACGAGACAAGCAAATATGAAAAATAAATGAACTTTGTATTTATATTGGATTTGAATGGGAGTCATGGTCTCCTCTTTTTACAACAATGTTATGCTCTAAATTACAGGGGTCTAATTACAAATGAGTTGCTTGTTTTGAGTACACTGGGAACAAAGGGGGAAAAGCCCCTTTGGAAAATCAAATGGATGGTGGGTTTCAATGATCTTCTTTGCTCCAATCAAGATGTTGGATGTGCTTGGGTATCCTCATGGGCCATATTTGCTCCATAAACTTTCAAAAACCTATCACCTGCACACATATGCTTGCAAACAAAAAAGGGGTTAATAGCACATGAAGGGCATCCACTGTGTGAGGTTCATTTTGATACAAATGGAAACTACGAAACCCTAAATTAAAATGCTTGTAGAGTATAAAAACCTATGCAAAAGACAAAAAAATCAATAAATAATACCTTGTTGTGTTTTACCTATTATGATCTAGGCTTGAAGTTGATTGATCTGCTCTTGTGCAAATGAAAGGCTATGTTTGTGATTGGTAAAAAATTGGGATGTATTTGGATATCTATTGTCCTAAATGATATGAAAATTGGTGGAGATATTCTAGGGGATATTAGCAACCTACCCTCAAAATTTTATCTCAATATGAGTTTGGATGAGTGGGATATGGCCAAAACAAGTTGGGAAATGATGCGCAAACATATGACTATGTTTGGGACCAACAGGGCTACATTTGGCACCTACAGGGCTGCATTTGTGACCGGTAAAATGCGGGTCTACATTTGGGACTAAGTGGTAGAAGGACTCAGGTTGGTGCTCCTTGGCTTCGATGGCTTGATCTTCGAGAATGTTGAGGTCCTTCTAGCATGATTTTGACAACATGATAGTGTATGTTCAATCCTTTCTTTGGTTTATGGAATGATGGAGCCTTTATAGCCTCTTGGGAGATGAAGGAGGTCAGGATGGGTGGCAATATAGGATTTCCAAGTGGCAAGCTAGGGTCTCCAAATGGTAGGGATAGTTAGAGTGAGTCACTAGAAGTGTCTCACTTAAAGGGGAGAGTGTTGGATATTTTGAGTCCCTAAGTCAAAGTTGTCATTGATGTCATCGGATGAAGTCATCATTAATTTCAAAGACTTCGTCAAGAAATAAAGTTGTCAAGGTTTTCATTTTATATCCAGGAAGAAGCTTCAAATAATGCCAAAGGTCAAGAGAATCAGTGCAGAAGTTAAAGGCAAAAGGGCTCCATAATATTTTAATTTTATATGGAAGCTTAGTTTAAAAGGTGTTTCATAAAAACCTAAGGAGGCTTATTGCAAAGTTAAAAAGGAGATATAATATTTATTTTATAAATTATTTAAATTTAATGTGAATTTAAACTTTATAAATAAATGTTATTTACCAAGGTGTGCAATAAGAGAAGGCCTTAATAAAACCAAAGGGTTTTATTAAATTAATTTATAAAACCCAAAGGTTTTAATAAATTAATTAATAAACATTTCAAATGATTTTTCGAGCGCTGACGTCTAAGGTTGGAGGAGCACCAACGTGTTTGAAGAAAGGCTATATATACCATTTCTTAAAGGCATTTTAATTATCCTTGCTTCGAATGTTATTGTATGCGAATTTAATGAAGAGGAGCTCATGAGAAAAGACATTGAATTCGTATTTTGTGTGACAACGATTGAGAACAAATCAAAAGCATTGAAAGTTTGAGATCCAGCTGGGCAACGTGGCCTAGTTGCAAGGAGGCATTAGCTAAAGCATTGAGGCGTTGAGTGGCCTATGTTAAAAATGTGGTGGCAATGTTTGCATTGTGTTGGAAGCGCCAAGGGAAGGTGCACGTTTTTATTTGGCAGAGAGAGGGAGTTTCATTGAGCACGTGGTGTTCTCCACTCCCCAAGTGAACACTTAGCTCATGCAGTAGTTGGAGCCACGGCTAAAGTGTTGGTCGTGGGCTGTGTTGAAGGTTCTAATCCCTCCAAAGGTGAGGTAATTAAATTTTGATTATTTTAATATTGCCTAAATTTGGGAGTTAAAAGGGGTTGCTAGTTGGAAATAGTTGAAAGGGTTGCTAGTTGAAAATTGGTGTTTGTTGAAAATAGTTTTTAATAAAATTTGCAGTTATAAGGAGTTTGATTTTATTTTTAAATAAAGTATTAATTATTACATTTGCATATTGGAGGAGTAAGACTTTAAGAGTGTTGATTTTATTTTTAAAGGGACTTTTGCCAAAGATATTATTATGAAGGTGTTGGATATTATTTTAAAGTTGGAGTGATAAGGTGTATTTTGTTTGATATCATTTTGTATTGTGATTCATTGAGAAAATTATTATCTTCTAACCCTTTTTGAGATTGGCAAAGAAGTGATTGTGAGTGTGGTAGATTTGTGTGGTCTACTCCTTGTCAAGCAAAAGGTATGGGCAAATTCTTCCTTGGTTAAGTTGATTGGTTAATTTTTGGAAAATAAGTTTGGAGTGAAAAGGACTTGATTAGGGTTTCCTTTTGAGTGTATTTTGAGTAATTTCTTCAAGGTTTTTTGGAATAAAGAAGTATGGTTAAAACCTTGTTTGATAAGCATAGTTGTTGAAGCCATTGGTTGTGTGAAGAACTTGAGTTAGATTTTTGTAAAGATCATGAGTATCATTGTTATGTGAAGATTGTTTTATAAGAATTGTTGTTGAAGTAAGTTGTGCAAATAACTTGAACTAGGGTTTTGAAAAGAACATGAGTATCATTGTTATGTGAGATTTGTTGTTGAGCATTTTTGAAAATATTTTGAGTTGGTGGTTATATGCTTGGACTAGGGTTTGTGAGAAAGGGGTGTTTCATTAAGTGGTTGATTGAGTAGAGTGGTTGAGCCTAGTCAAGTGGTTGTATGAAGTGATTTTTCAATTTCCATAAAAAAAAACTATTCTATATTCTCATTTGATATGATTTGTGCATTACTTTGATTATTGTTGTTGACATTGCTATCTATACATTGCATAATATTGATTTGGAAATAAAAGTAAAAAGTGCTCTTAAACTATTCACCCCCCCTCTCATTATAATCTTGTGTTCTTAAATTGGTATCAGAGTGGGTTCCTTCATAAGAGTTTAACAGCTTGAAGAAAAATCTAACAAGAACACAATGGATCATAAGGAGGTGTCCTCAAATAATTCAGCACCATTATTTGATGGAAGTGACTATATGTATTGGAGTATGATGATGAGGATCTACCTAATGGCACTTGGAAATGAAGTTTGGGAAGCAATGGAATTTGGATATGATCCCGTAGTCAATCCTCCTACATATAAGGAAGGTAAGCTTCTACAACACTATAATTCAAAAGCAATGAATGCACTTGTGAGAGGTTTGCATAGAATAGAGTCTATGAAAGTTATGCATTATAGAACTACAAAAGAAATATGGGATAAATTGCAAAGTATATATGAAGGAGATAAAAGTGTCAAGAAAGCAAATATAAGAAACCTTAAAGGAAAATTTTAAGCATTAAGAATGAATTATGAGGAAAATATTAGTGCTTATCTAATTCTAATTGATGAGGTTGTTAATGATATGCAAGGACTTGGAATGAAGATTGATGAATCGGATGTTTGTGATAAAGTATTTTACAAAAATATTTAGTGAACAATTTTCTGCTATAGAAGTGTTGATGGATGGTGATTCTTTGACAAGAGATAAGTTGTTTTGTAAGCTTACAAATTTTGAGATAAGAACAAAAGATCCTATTCCCTAGAAGGAAGCAGTCTTCAAATAAATCAAGAAGGCAAAAGATAAGATGTCAAAATCATGCAATGAGTCATCAAGTGATGAAGAAGCTAACTATGGTAGAAAAGATAAAGATTCCAGAGATCTAAGATCTATTAAATGTTTCAATTGTGGAAAGTATGGATATTTTGCAACAGATTTTCAAGAACCTAAGAACAACAATGGTGAAGAAAAATAGGATCACATGTACAAGGATTCAGAAAGATATAGGCACCAAAATAAAAGCAAGGATGAACAAAGTAGACAAGGAAAGAAGTTCTTCCAAATACAAAAAAGGAGCTACTATGCAAATAAGGCAAGGAAGTACTCAAGTGATAGTGATGCTATTTTTCAAATAATTATAGAGATTAAGTCCTATTTATGATTGAAGAAAAAGAGTAAATTAAGAAAACTCTTTTAATTCTCAAGTGTTTTAGATGTGGTAACTTTGGACATCTTGAAGATGATTGTACAAGGTATGGTTATAGTTTTAGTGATGATGAGTATGAGATGCACTTGAAGGACCATATGAAAATCTTCTAATGGCATTAGAAGAAGAAGTAAGTGATCCTATAGAAGACAAGCCAACAGAAAATGAAAATGTGGACAAAGGCAAACAAATAGAGGAATATTCAAAAAAGGATGACTTATCTATGCCCTTGACATGGTAAAGAAGTTAAGAAAGCAACACTATAATATTGAAATTTAGATTCAAGAATATGATGAAGAGAGAAGATTTCTCATAGAGGATTTAGAAAAAACAATGGCTAAGGCAAAGAGGTTCAAAAATAAGTTAGAAGCAAAGATCTTGGAATGTGAGAAGTTAGCACAAGAAGTGGCTCTACTAAAATAATATTTAGAGGACTCCAAGATCAATATGAAAGGATTTAAAAATAGATCAAATAACTTGGATAAGTTCATCAAGACACAAAAGACTACATCAAGGAAAATAGGTCTTGGACTTGAACAGGTTCAAAAAAATGGGAAGGAGAGTCAACTTCAAGTTTTGGAGGTGAAGAAACTTTAGATGAAGATACTTCATAAGAAGACAGTGTAAAAGAAAGTCAGACATTAGAGGATGAGTTAGACAATAGAGAGTTCAACAAAGATAAGAACAATGCACAAAGAATATACAAATGGAATAGCAATCAGAACAGGTCAAGAGAGACTAAGATACCAATGAGGTCAAGAAAAGGAAACTTCAATGGAAGAATTTTTTCATGTCATAGTTTTGGGCACATGGCTTCACAGTGCTGGACATGGGAAAGACAAGAATATGGGAACAAACAACTTTTCCATGGGTATTGTTACTCATGTAATCAGTTTGGTCACAAGGCAATGAATTGTAGGATTCATGATAGAAGAGGATATGGCTTCACTAGGATAAATCCTAAGACATTTGCATCTCTAAGTAATAATAACATTAAGTGTTACAAGTACAATAATGATGGTCACACAATAAAGTGGTGTAGAGCAGATATTCCAGAAATAGGTATGAATAGGAACATGAACGGGAACATGGATATGAAAAAGAACAAGAACAAAATTAGAAATAAGGATAGGAACAAGAACAAGAATGTAGACATGGATAGGAACATGGACATGGATAGAAATAGTCAAAGGAATCAAAAAAATCAGATAATAAGAAAAGAGGATAAAGGTAAAGAATAGTGTTTTTTGGGAGTAGAAATACTCCCACCCCAGAATTAACCACTTCAAAAGGAGGTGGAGGGGGGGCTAAGCTAAGAGGCTCATTCTTAGTCTTGAGCCCCAAAGGTGACCCTTTGCCATTGATGTCAAAGGGAGAGAGATTTGAGTAAGGGGAGAGCCTTGATACTTGAAGAGAGCATTGAGCCAAGGGGAGCAATGTCCTAGGGGAAGCAGGACAAAAAGCAAGTCAAGTTTTTGGTAAAAATAATTTGGGTTGCCATAAATGACAAAGGGGAAGATTATTGGACATTTTGAGTCCCTAAGTCAAATTTTTCATTGATGTCACCGAATGAAGTCATCATTAATGTTAAGGACTTCGTCAAGAAACAAAGTTTTCAAGGTTGTCATTTTATATCCAGGAAGAAGCTTCAAATAATGCCAAAGGTCAAGAGAATCAATGCAGAAGTTAAAGGCAAAAGGGCTCCATAATATTTTAATTTTATATGGAAGCTTAGTTTAAAAGGTGTTTCATAAAAAACCTAAGGAGGCTTATTGTAAAGTTAAAAAGGAGATATAATATTTATTTTATAAATTATTTAAATTCAATGTGAATTTAAATTTTATAAATAAATGTTATTTATACCAAGGTGTGCAATAAGAGAAGGCCTTAATAAAACCAAAGGGTTTTATTAAATTAATTTATAAAACCCAAAGGTTTTAATAAATTAATTAATAAACATTTCAAATGATTTTTCAAGCGTCGACGTCTAAGGTTGGAGGAGCGTCGACGTGTTTGAGGAAAGGCTATATATACCATACCTTAAAGCCATTTTAATTATCCTTGCTTCAAACATTATTGTATGCAAATTGAATGAAGAGGAGCTCGTGAGAAAATACAATGAATTCATATTTTGTGTGACAATGATTGAGAAAAAATCAAAAGCACCAAAAGTTTGAGAGCCAGCTGGGCAGTGTGGCCTAGTGGCGAGGAGGCATTGGCTAAAGCATTGAGGCATTGAGTGGCTTGTGTTTGAAATGTGATGGTAGTTTTTGCATTGTGTTGTAAGTGCCAAGGGAAGGCGCACTTTTTTATTTGGCAAAGAGATGGAGGTTCATTGAGCACGTGGTGCTCTCCACTCCCCAAGAAAGTGCTTAGCTCGCGTGGTGGTTGGAGTCGTGGCTAAGGCATTGGTCATGGGTTGCGTTGAAGGTTCAAATCCCTCCAAAGGCAAGGTAACTAAATTTTGATTATTTTAATATTGCCTAAAGTTGGGATTTTAAAAGGGTTGCTAGTTGGAAATAGTTGAAAGGGTTGCTAGTTGAAAATTGGTGTTTTTTGGAAATTATTTTTAATAAAATTTGGAGTTATAAGGAGTTTGATTTTATTTTTAAATAAAGTATTAATTATTATATTTGCATATTGGAGGAGTAAGACTTTAAGAGTGTTGATTTTATTTTTAAAGGGACTTTTGCCAAAGAGGTTATTATGAAGGTGTTGGATATTATTTTAAAGTTGGAGTGCTAAGGTGTATTTTGTTTGATATCATTTTGTATTGTGATTCATTGAGAAAATTATTGTCTTCTAACCCTTTTTGAGATTGGAAAAGAAGTGATTGTGAGTGTGTTATATTTGTGTGGTCTACTCCTTGTCAAGCAAAAGGTATGGGCAAATTCTTCCTTGGTTGAGTTAATTGGTTAATTTTTGGAAAAATAAGTTTGGAGTGAAAAGGACTTGATTAGGGTTTCCTTTTGAGCATGTTTGAGTAATTGCTTCAAGGCTTTCTGGAATAAAGAAGTGTGGTTAAAACCTTGTTTGATAAGCATAGTTGTTGAAGCCATTGGTTGTATGAAGAACTTGAGTTAGGGTTTTGCAAAGATCATGAGTATCATTGTTATGTGAAAATTTTTTTATAAGCATTGTTGTTGAAGTGAGTTGTTGTGCAAGAACTTGAACTAGGATTTTGAAAAGAACATAAGTATCATTGTTATGTGAGATTTGTTGTTGAGCATTATTAGAAACATTTTGAGTTGGTGGTTATATGCTTGGACTAGGGTTTGTGAGAAAGGGATGTTTCATTAAGTGATTGGTTAAGTAGAGTGGTTGAGCCTAGTCAAGTGGTTGTATGAAGTGATTTTTCAAGTTCCATAAAACAAACTATTCTATATTATGATTTGATATGATTTATGCATTGCTTTGATTACTTTTTTTGACATTTCTATCTATGCATTGCATAATATTGATTTGGAAAGAAAAGTAAAAAGTGATCTTATACTGTTCACCCCCACTCTCAGTATAAGCTTGTGTTCTTCATAAAGGTGACATGTGGGTAGGTGGAAGTGAAGCGAGGTGTGTGAGATGTGGCAAGGGGAGGGGTAGTGTTTGTTATTACACTTGTCAAGGGGATATACAAGGTATCCTAGGGGATATTTTCTATATTTTATAAAATTTGAAAAATAGATTAATGTGCAAGAAAATACACCTAAGTTAGACCTTAGGTATATTATTTTATTATGTAGGAGTTAGGTTATGCAATGTGAATGGATTTTTTCGATTTTTAGGATTTGGTTTATACACTTCTATTCAAATTTCGTGGGAGAAGATCTATCAAAAGGAAGACCTTGAAAGAAGACTAGGGACCACTTATGTGGAAATGTATTATTGTAATTGAAGATGAGAAATTCTTGGAAAGTATCTTGAATGGAAATTATGTTATGCAAGATTATGATGTCATATATATATTCTTGTTATATTATTGATAATAATTCTAAAAAATAATAGTAATTTGAATATCAAAAATTATGTTAACAGATAATCTTCAGAAAGGATTTGCAGCAATTAACTCAAAATACATATCGTAAAACAGATTTTTTTTTAAAACACATGTAGGAGAATAAATTTAAAATCATATGCAGTAAACAAATGTGTATATAAATAAACTATTTTAAAATAATATATACAAATACTAACTAGCCATCACACATATACAGATATATGAAAATTTCAAACCACATATTAAAAATATAAATCTCTGATAAATATTAAAAGTCTTTTAAGATTTGTTCAAAGAGTGGAAGGTTAAATAATGTTATTATTTTATATTAAGTTCTAGAAAATAGTTAGCTATTTGCAAATTGAAAAGGATATGTTAATGAAGGAATGATAAAATCTATTGATGGATTATGGTTATGATTTCTTTAAATGTTGATTTTTTCCTTCTATAGTAAATAAAGGAAATGTTAAATTCTAGAGTTGTGATTGAATAAGTATTTAAAATTACTAGTCTTTAGCAATGTGTTATGTTGAATTTAATTATAATTTAATATAGCACTCTATTTTATTTTGGGATAAATTTTTAAAAATATAAGACCTTGGGTTTGGAGGGGGGTATTTTGGGCATGATATTAGAGACATATTAATAACCCTTAATTCAAGATGTACCCAACCCTAGTTGAGTTGCAGTGAGAAAATCAACTAGATATTTGTGAGTGATACACCTTAACCGTTGAGGCTTGGATGACCCAAAGTAATGAGGCTTAGGTGGCCCAAAGTAGTGAGGCTTGGATAGTCCTAGTGGTGAGGCTTGGACAAGTCCTAGCGGTGAGGCTTGGATGTATTCCTAGTGGCAAGGCTTAGGAATCTTAATAATGGATTGGTATGGGATAATTTGTATGATAATTCACAAGGCAATATGGTGGTGGCACATTGTGGTGAGGTAAGGATGACCATGATCATTATCATGTGAGAGATAATGGTCTTAATGTAACAACCCAAAACTACCAATCCAAGTTATATATATATATTACAAAATTAGACATATGATACTTAGTGGACAAGAGTGGCTAACTCCCATGGTTTCTGGGGTTCACCTTGCTAAAAATCATCATTTATAAGGACTCCAAAAGTGATCCCCCACCTTATCCAGACCCTCAGCAGTATAGGACAATGTGCCCACAATATAGATATTATCCTTTAAGTCCCATAACACTCAAATGGGAATGCATATTCCCTAACCTTAATCTAACTTCATCTTAGTAGGTTGATCAGTTGTAAATATTTGGTGCTTAATTATAATGCCTTTGTGGGTTAACTAAGGTTGTTACCTCTCAATTGGTAATGAACATGGTCACCTGAACCTATGCATTTGAGGTACCACCACTAGTGTCTTTTGAATCATTCCTATAGTCTTTTAGACATGGGAACACTCAATACTCATTGTTCAAGGTGTATCATTTTACAAGTATTTGGCTATTGTATTCTCGCAACTCCTTCCAAACTTGTGAGCACCTAGCTATTGCATTCTCACAACTCCTTCTAGGACTCACTTCTACTTGGTTATTACATCATGTAAATCCTCCTAGTATTGGGCTAAAAAATTTAACTTAGGCTCTAAAAGAAGGTCTAGATTCAACCCAAGAAACTTCTTTTTACCCAAGGGAGCAATACAAAAACAAAAGCTTTTATACTCAAAATACTTAAAATTTAGCATCATATCGACTGAGAATGAAATAATATGCATATCAAATAAGCATGAGCTTCATATAAAGCTAACACATTTATAATAATCCACATGCTTATATTTGTCTATGAAATAGATTACATAAAGAAGCATTACCATAGATCACCAAAACAAATATTCATAATGCTATCAATTTCCACTTAAAAATCATTAACATTTCATCACAAGATCACATGTTTATAGCAAAAAATAAATCACTGAGCATGAGGACTAACATAATCCCAAATATTCCTTTTCCTTCATTTTGTTATTGCTCAATACAAAACTACTAATCTTGAAATATCGTTAAAGTTTCCTCCCTAAAAATTACAAAGCAAAATATCATTTGCATAACCATTTTTTAATCCAAGATACAACAACGTCATTTTGTGTAAATGGTCTTTGTACCACCTTTCTATGATGACCTTCTTCATGTAAGAAGTTACCCGCCAACTTGAGGAACATTTAGGGATTAAGACAGTTCATTATGCAATGCAATCTAACATGCTAATTGTATTTGCAAACATCCATGCACAATACTTTTAAAAGGAAATAAACTAGAGAAGATCCCAAATTTCTCTATTTATTTTTACATGCTATGTAATTGCAAACCAAACATGCACAATACATTTTTAAAAGGCAATCGATGAGAGAATCCCATACTTATCTCTATAATGGTTTCCCTACCTACTCAAGTCTCGAGAAACCATTATAATATATTACTTCTAGACCAAGAGTCTCTTCCAATTTAATCCACAAACAAAAGTTCATAACTTTCTTCCTATCTACATATCCATAAAAAAATATATATAGAAGAACTCACCTTCTAGAATTCTATTAAACTACTTTAACAAGATAGGAAATCAAACTAATCTCTATTTTTATTCCATTAAATATCATTCATCAAAATACTATCTCTATTTAAAAATAGAGACCAAATAAAATATTTTACTTACAATCAACAACATAACACTATTAAAATAAAGATCTAATTAAACATTTAACCTCATATAAAAAAGAATAGATAAAACTTATTTATTTAAGTTCATTACTACCCTAACTATTAAAGGATTTATCTTTCTAGGATGAGTAAATCATCCAAAGCATTTATTAGCTTCAAATTTAAGAACTTTCAATTCAACTAAACAAATGAAACCTTCAACAAAAGAACATAACTCACTTTCTAACACATGGCTCACACAAGATTTACATAGGAAAGAGCAACAACAACATGCATACATATGATCCCAAGCACACTACCCAAGACTCAGGTACATAGGAAAGCACTTGAATCCATAGTCTTAAGCATGCTAAACTCTAAGAGGTATACATCCAACAAAGCTCACAAAGACAAAATAAATGGTCAAAATCTACCTCACATGCAACACTCAAGCAAAGAAGAACATCATAGGAAGCACCCAAAATGAACTAGCTCAACTAAGCCATCATTCAAGATGTAACCTAATGAAGAGATAAATGAAACCATTCCCAAATAAAACATCTAAGACCTTCCAACATACAAGCAACTGACTCTAGGCAATCCTAGGCAAATTTTGAGCTAGCACGGGATTAACATACTCTAAGAAGGTAGCATCCAGGTGAATAGAATACTATATTCACTACCCTCTCACAAACATAAGGATCTCCACAAAAGAACAAATAACCAAAGCTCTTTAGATATCAACAAAATCTTCAAATAAAAACAATCATGATTTACACAGCCAGGAGACACAAATCAAGGAGAGCATAGAACAACCAACTTCTATATTATAGAAAATAGATCATACATTCACCCCTACCTCTTCTAGCTCAAGCCAAAGACCTTGTAATCTATGTGCCCTCATTCTAGCTCTCCGTTACCTCCCTTCTTCCTCTCCAAAATCCCCCAAAAACCAACCTAATTCCCCTCTCAAATACTCAAAGTGGCTTCTCTTCAAGCTTAACATTTACCCCCACAGTATCACCCATTCAAGCTAGCCACTTCTAGCTCGTAATATTTACGATGAACTTTAGTGATGCAATAACATTTCTAAAATATTTTCAAGTGAGGGAAACATTCAAATTTCCTTTCCATAATGATGTTTTAAAAGTAAGCAATCATTTATTATATCTATTACTTTTAAAATCACACATTTCTCTTTTAATCAAGCATTCACAAGGCAACCTTACTACATGGAGGATTGCTTTAAAAATTAGTCCTCATGTGCCAATAATTACCTCTAAACCAACAAAGGGACTAATTGCACTATATTCCCCAATATCATTGATAATTTTGATGGATTAAATTGCAATCCCAACATCACTACCATTGGGCATGGGAGTCCCAATTTAAACTTGATTCATGTGCCCAAATATTCTTGGCATCATCACCAACATTGGAGCAATGAGATCCCTAGGAATGACAATGTGCGCATCCGATATGTGTCTATCCTTTCATCTTCTTGAATCCATGTTAAATTGAACATACATGTGGGTGGTGGCTATAGAAAATTATTCCTAAATACCTCTTTGAAATATCTTAGTACTACAATGGCTCTACTTGAACCTGAATCCCTACATTTAGAAGTAGATGTTGAAAATATAAAGAACCATGGGTTCTTATCATTTCTTCAAAATTTTAGTGGGAGTGATTATGAGATATCCCAAGAATTGGTGAATTCTTGGGATAAAGGTTGTGTTGTGGTTAGGGAACTCAAATTCAAAGTCAATATGCATATTCTCACAGAGGTAACAGAGCTCCTTAATGATTGGGATATCATCCATCGTGATAGACACTCTTTGGCAGAGGAGCTAAAGCAGTTTATAGATAAGGGAAAAAAATTGGTGAGAGACAAATGGGGAATCATCAAATAAGAGCTTCCAATACCTTGGAATAAAGTTCTAATTCTGATTATGCAATTCTTCACTATCGATGAAATTAATGTCCCTATAAGAAGCTTTCATCTAGCTTTCTTGAACCACTTGAGGGACATTAAAGAAATTAATGTGCCTGAATACTTCTTGAGATCAATAGAACTATCAATGGAAAGCATCAGATATGGTTCTTTAACTCAATCAAAGCATCAAGGTCTCCATCAAAGCCTATACAAACACGCCCTATAGAAAGAGTCCCAAAAGGCTACCGTCAATGCTATTGGTAATCTTGGTGCTCCTCCTATCCTTGGATCTAATTATTACAGTCCTCCAATGATTACAGTGAGTGATCAAGATAAAGTATCCACTAACACTAGCAAATCCAAAGGAAAAGAGGCTATGGGTTCTACTCTACCTTCTATCAAAATTGAACCCCAGTGCCACTCTTCTAGATGCAAAATCTCAATAACTAAGAGAAAACTCTCCATCAAAAGGGAATAGGATTCTTCTGATAACTCTCTTGCCAATATTAAAAATCCAAATATTGAAGGAGGTTCTTCTAGGTCTTTATCCCTGAAGGAGGATGAAATCCAGCTATAGACCAATACTAACCCTTCAACCAATACTAACCCTTCAATCATTCTAGAAAACATGTTAGAGAATGCATCCATGGCTTTCAATACAATGTGGACCATCTTTCGTCAGGCGATAAAAATGGATAATGCAATCAAAATAAACAAGGAAGTGGTAAGGCGTTTGAGGACACCCCTACAAGTGTCAACGAGTAGAAGATGTCTGAGTAACTAGGACATTTTTGGCCATTTTTGTTTAGTTCCTTGGGTTCCTTGAACCCCTATTCTTATTTGTCCCATTGTTATCTTTTAGTTCTCTATTTTGTTTTTTTTCCCCAAATTTGAAATTTGGGTTTTGGGATTTTTCTAGTTAATCTTTCTTTTGTTGGTGTTGGTTTGTGACCTCATGGGGGTTACCTCTTTGCTAGCTTTGTAAAAGTTTTAGGGTCCCTTTCAAAACCCTTTTTCTACAAATTAAAAAAAAGCATTCACAAGGCAACCAAATAAGAATTAATCCATTAATTTTATACTAAACCTTAGTATTCCCATTAATATTAAGATTTACTTTAGTGTTGCATCAATTTGTAGGATGGTATATTTCACAAATACTACCTATGTTAGTCTTATTTAGGAGGCATTCATGAAGATATACACTTTGGGTAATATATTTTTAGTGACTTGGTAGGCTTAGTCTTAGCTTTGAATTCATCCAGTGTTGTGTTTAGATGCAATAAAATATCATTTTTAATATTGGTAAACTCTTCCATTAATTCCCCTAACTCATTTTCAATCTTTCCTACACAATATCTACAAGTCTCTCCCCTTGTACAAGAATAATTTCTATAGAATTCCATGATGTTAGGAAGATCTAATTTATTCATGTCACCTTTTCCCATAAGGTTCAAGACATCTCTTAACTCATCATGTAATCCTTGCAAGAATATTATTTTTAAGAGCTCATAATACATTCCCTTCATGCATCATCTTTGAATTAATAGGAATTTATCTAAATAATCTTTAAGTGTTTTTCATCCTTCTATTTCATCTTTAACAACTCTTTCTGTTAGAATTTAATATGATAATATTATTGATACTGAAGAGCAAAAGGTCTTGATAAACTAAATCTACAAAATTAGTAAATACATAATCAAAGGAAAAAATAAGATAATAGATACACACACAACATAGTATTTCACCTAAGAAACCCTTACAATGAAACACCCAACATAGTAATATCTCCTAATTGTATAAAACTAACCATCTCCAATACAATAATATTCATATCTCATCTCTCTTCAAATCCTAATACAAGTGCAATTAAATAACAATAGCGTAAGAACGGATTTTAAAATACCATGGGCAAAAAACCATGGTTTCAAATATTTAACCCTAAACTACCCATATGGGTCCAAAAGTAGCTTAAGAAACCCTAAAACTTTCGTTGAGGGCTTCCAACCCTGAACCCCTACTTAGGACCTGGCCTAACCTCGAATCCCAATGAGGATACATGGAGAGTGTCCAGTACCTTTTACAGTTAACCTCGCCATAATAACATGGAAAATATTCAACATTTTTCCAACATTCTTCTACTTGTTGAATACTTTCCATAGGGGTTGAAAACTACCATTTTTGAATACTTTCCATAGGGGCTGAAAACTACCATTGTTAACTATCAAGGGCAACCATGCCCATAGATATTCTACACCAAGAAAATTTTTGAGCAAGTACAATCTTTTTTAATGAATCAACAACATTATTCTCTTTATCAACTTTCTCCAGCATCACCCGATTCTCTTCAACCATCTCTCTCACAAAATGGTACTTGATATCAATATGTTTTGATTGATAATGAAATACAATATTGTTGGTCAAAAATATTGCACTCTAACTATCACTGTTAATTCTTGCAACCTTCTACTTAATACCAAATATTGAACACAACCTCTATAGCTACACTGCTTCTTTATAGGAATGAGTTGCTACAATGTACTCTACCTCTGTTGTGGATAAAGCAACCACTAATTATTTTTTACTCATCCAACTTACTGCCCCTCCAAATAGTCTGAACACATAAGCACTCATGGATCTTCTCTTGTCTAGATCTCTAGCCTAGTCAACATCCATAAAACCTTATAGATTTACAATATTACTATCTCTAAATTTTCCTTGGTAATAGATAGCATAGTTTGAAGTTCCACATTAGTATCTGAAGATCCTTTTCATAGCATTCCAATATTCCTTTCTTAGATTGGACATATATCTGCTAACTACTCTCACCATATGTGCAATATTAGGTCTAGTATAGACCATTGCATACATAAAACTACCAACAACACTAGCATAAGGAACATGATGCATTTCTTCAATTTTCTCATCTATTTTAGGATACTATTCAACAAATAACTTTTGACCAACAAGATATAGAGTACATACTAGTTTACAATCATGCATCCTAAACCTCTATAGTATCAAATCAACATATTTCTTTTGACTTAACCATAACTTTCTATTTTCATGATCTCTTATTATTTCCATACCCAAAATAAATTTTGTAGCATCCATCCTTCATGTCAAATTCAGAAGATAACTAATATTTTAGTAACTTTATCATCTTCTTATTGTTACCAATTAACAATATGTCATCCAAATACAAAAAATTATAACAAAATTTTCACCTTCTTGTTTAAAATACACATGGATGTGCTTAGATTTTTTAAAGCCCAAATGTTAAAATAAACCTATCAAATTTTTGGTTCCACATTCTTGGAGATTGCTTCAAGTTGTAAAGATACTTTTTCAACTTGCATACCAAGTCCTCCTTATCTTTTACCCTAAATAATTCTATTTGTGACATATATATGTCTTCATCAATTTCACCATGTAGAAATGTTGTCTTTACATCTGTTCTATTTCAAGATCAAAAGTAGTAAAACTAGCCAAAAAAAAATTAATTGAAGTTAGTTTAGCCATAGGAGAAAAAATCTCACCAAAGTCAATTCCCTCAACTTGAGAAAATTATTTTGCTACCAAGTGAGCCTTGTACTTATCTAACTTTCCTTCTACATTGTACTTATTGAGTACCCACTTACAACCAATTGGTTTTCTTCTAGGAGGTAATTTCTTTTTTTGGTATTGATAAAAAAAAAGGGTTGAAGGGCCCCGACCCTTTACACCGAGCTCGAAATATATACAAGAAAAAATAATAATGGATCATACAAATGCAAGATAGACCTATCTTAGTAAAACAAACTTGGGCTAAACTTATTGATGGAGAAGCTAAAATAAAATTCCTCCCGCTATCCTTCTATTTAATGTAGCTGATGCAGTGCTCAATGTTGTACATAACTGATAAAGAAACAACTAACAATAATGTAATTTAGTGTGCTCAAATCCTTCATCGCATGATCTCAATAAGTATTTTGTTTTTGCCTACCCTCTTTATCTGCTAGCTTCATTATCATTTCTTATTATCTCTTCCAACTCCATGGGGTCATATGACTAGACCTTGAAATTCTCAGATTTAACTGCCATATTTACCATTTTATCAGTAGCTTTGTTTCCCTCTCTATAAATATGTTTAACTTGAATTTCTTCTAGGTTTACCAAAATACTCCTCATAATTTTTTAACTTGAACTTCTTCTAGGAGGTAATTTCACCAAGTCCCACATATTATTTTTATCTAGGGACTCCATTTCTTCCTCCATAGCCCTTTTCCAAGGCTTATTCTCACTTGGATGAAGTGCCTCCATTATAGTCTTGGGTTATTCATCAGTAACTGATATATTAAATGTAGAAAAAATGTTTTAAGGGCTATACCTTTCTAGGAGTCTTCTCACTCGATTTGATCTCCTCAAACTTGGAGTTCTAGGTTCTGCATCTTTAGTTTCCTCACCTTCTTCCTCTAAATTTTCCTCTTTAGACTCTCTCTATAGTTCATATTCTTCTGTAGCACCGAGTTCTACCACAATTTATTCCTCTTATTTCAAGTTTACTTGATGTATTTTAGGTTCTTTGCTTGGTTGCATTTCCTATTCCAAACCCCCTTTTGTTTCTCTAAATATCACATTACGACTGTAAAAAATATTCTATGTTTCTAGGTTCCAACACTTTTATTTTTTAACACCAATACTATAACCCACAAATATGCATTTTTCATATCTATACTCTAGTTTAGTCCTTTTCTATTTTGGTACATACATATAAGCATCACAACCAAAACCCTTATATGACATAGAGAGGGTTTCTTACCAATACACACTTCCTATGGAGTCTTATCCACCAAATATGGGGTGGGAGATCTATTGATGAGGTAACAAATAGTTAACATAGCTTCTATCCAAAATTTTCTTTCTAACCCTACACCTCTTAGCATGCTTTTGGCCTTAGCCATCAATTTTTTCTTCATATGTTCTGCAACTCTATTATTTTGTGGAATATACGAAGTTGTTTTTTGCATTTTTATTCCACAGTCCTTACAAAACTTCTCAAATTCATTAGAGAAATACTCACCACCATTGTCACTTCTCAAAACCTTTATCTTTTTTCTATCTAATTTTCTATAAGAGCCTTAAAATCTTTAAATTTATTGAAAACATCAAATTTGTTTTGTAAAAAATATACCCAAGTCTTTCTTGAAAAGTCATCTATAAATGTAACAAAATAGATAGATTTGCTTTCCACATCACTATGAACTAGATGTAAAATTCCTTCAGATCTTGTAGCACTACTAGGAAACTTGACTCAATTTTGCTTTCCAAATACACAGTGTTTATAAAAATCAAAATTTAATAGATAATCAAAAATTCCTTTAGCCATACCTTTCATTTTTAATTTTTGAAGGTCTTTCTCACTAATATGCCCCATGCATTGATGCCACAACATTTTCTTTGCTATAGGAATACTTAGATTTGCTTCTACCGTATTATTCTCCTCTACAACTAAAGAGTTATTGCAATCAATACTTATAGTGCTAGCCTCAAGTCTGAACAGATTTTCTGTATGGACTCCCCTTACGAACACCAAGACTCCACAAACCATCTTTTAACTATCCTTATTGAATACCATAGTCACATATGTATCATTAATCTTACTCATGGATATAAAATTCCTTGTCAAACCCAAAATATGCAACACACTTGGAAGGTTTTTAATTCTTTCATCTTTTAACCTCAACTTGACTATTCCTCGACATATTATTTTATATGTCAATTTGTCTCCTAAGAAGACTTCGCCTCCATTTATCTTTTCATATTCACAAAACCCCTCCTTATGAGGAGTCATATGAAATAAATCACCTAAGTCAATCAGCCATGAGTCATGGAATTCACTTGAGCACGCTATAGCTAAGAATAAGTCTCTTGAATCTTCATTTGTGGTCTTCATTTTTTTAGAAGTTTCTTCATCAGATGATTGGCTATTATTATCCTTTTTAGATCTACAGTCTCTTTTATAATGCCTTGTTTTACCACACTTCTAGCATTTTCTCTTTTCTAGAGCAATATATTTACATCGAGATCTCGATTTTCTTTCTCTTATTTTTGTTTTGCTTTTTTCTTGAGAACGACCTCTTACAACCAAGGCATCCTTCTAATGATAGTTGTTAGAATATTTTTGTTTCATTTCCTCAGATAGAAATATTTCTACTATATCCTCTACTTTCAATGTAGAAGTACTATTGATGATAGCCATAACTAGGTTATCCCACGAATAAGGTAATGAATAAAGTAAAGTAATACACTTTTCCTCTTCATCCATTTTTACTTCAACAAAGTTTAATTGACTTACCATAGTGTTAAAAACATTCAAATTTTCAACCACAGAGTCACCATCATTCATCCAAAGTGAATACAACTTTCAAAAAAAGAGTTTATTTACCAATGACTTTGTCTAATACAAAGTTCCTAGCTTAATCCATAATGACTTTGACATGGTCTTAATAAATACATTCAACAATATCAAATTATATAAGCATAATTTGATAGAACTCCTTACCTTCCTATCGATCTTCAGCCAATCCTCATTTGTCATTGATGTTGGTTTTATTCTCGAGACCACAATTCACTAATCTCTATCAACCAATAGATCCTCCATCTTGAGTTTCCATAACTCAAAATTTTTTCCATTAAATTTTTTAATCTCTACCCATGTGCTTCCCATCATTTTTCTTTGTCCAGATTCTTTCGTGTATGACTCCCACTCAAGAATTAATTTATCACAGGGTTGAAACCCTTACTCCTCGAACAAAGCTAAAAAACCTAGCTTTGATACCAAATGAAGAGAAAAAGACTGGTGTGCCTTGTGTAGAGAGGAACTAGAAACATCAAATCATCTACTTCTTTCATTATCCTTTTGCTTACACCATTTAGGGCTAGTTTATTGTCTCATTAGAATATTTAATGAAATAAGATTAATTATTTTAAAGATAAAAAATAAGCATTATGTGGGGGATTGTTTTTTTATAATATGTGGCTTGAAATAAATATTAATTAAAATATATATCTTGGAATCATATCTTAGTTTAGAATTGAAAAAAAAAAGGAAGACCCTCAAATTATCAAGTGAGAGCCAAGGAAGCAAGAGCAAACATAGAGAAAGGAACACAATCTAAGTTGGTTGAACTTCTCCTTACCAAACATAAAAATGATACTGGTAATTCATGGGTGGGTCCAATAGCTCCTAATGGGACATGATTACCATATCATGGAATATAAGGGGTATTAATATCCCCTCAAAGAAAAGGTGTATTAGGGACCATTTTTTAAGTAATAAGCCTAATATTCTTTGTATCCAAAAAATTAAAATAACAAACGAAGAAGTTTCCAAAACTATGAAAATGGTATGGGAAATATGTGAATGGGATGTTATGGATTTTAAAGAAGTAGTAGATGGAATTCTAACATGTTGAAATTCTATTAGAACCTCCTATGTAACCATTCATAAAACTCGGCATTGAATAGCCTCATTAGTCGCATGCTATTTTGTAGATATTAATTTCATCCTTATCAATGCCTATGTACCTACAACTCAATCAAGAAAATTAGAATTATGGAGTGTGATTGAAGCCTTTATAAGAAGTAAAGACCAAGAAACTTGATTCATGGTCATAGGATATTTTAATTCCATAACCAGATTGGATGAAAACATTGGGGGAATTAGGAAAATAACCCAAATTATGAAATATTTCTCAACTTTTATTCAAAACAATAATCTATGGGAGGTTGATTTTGAAGAGGACAACTATACATGGACCAAAAATAGGAGAGGCTAGAACCTAATAGCAAAAAAAATAGATAGATGCATACTCTCATATCATTGGTTAGATGAAGGAACTTGTACTAAAATTAATACCTTGCCAAGGATTGGTTCATATCATTGGCCAATGAGAGTCAAAATGGTGGTAAGTGAATTCAAAAAATATCATATTTTAAATATGAGCAGATGTGTGAAGACCATCCTCAATTTTTTTATATGATAGCACAAATGTGGAATTCTTTAGGAAAGGGTCGATTGTATACACTTCCAAAACAAAAAAAAAAAAATCAATGACATCTAGATTAAATAATGGAACAAGAACACTTTTGAAAATATTTTTGAGAAGAAAGAACTAAAAAAGAAAGTTTCAAAATTCCAAAAATGTGAGCATAATAATTCAAGCTCAAAGTAAATGGAGTTTCTTAGTGAATATCATAATATTTTGAGTAACGAAGAGAAATTTTAGAGATTAAAATTGAGATAAATTTAGTTAAAAAGAGATAAAAACACAAAGTTTTTGCATAGGATGGAAATAGTATAGAGATTAGCATCCATAATTAGTAGAATTAAATCAGTAGAAGGGTTTTGGATTGAATATGAGAGTGAGATAAAAAAGGAGGTAAGGTTTTTTTACTAGAATATTTAAGGATTAGAGGAGTTTTAAGTTCTTAATGATAAGCTACTACAAGAAGTACCTTTAGTTATAATAGATGAAGACAATAAGAAAATAATGGAGCCTATTACTTTGGAAGAAGTTCATTTAGCTCTTTTCTCTTTTGATAAGGATAAATACCTAGGTCCAAATGAGCTCTTTACAACATTCTATCAGCATAATTGGGATATAGTGAAGGATTATTTATTTGTGGTAGTGGAATAGTCTAGGGTAAAATAGTACATCCCTTATAAATTAAATGCAACATATCTTACCTTGATTCTAAAAAAGAAGGATGTAGAATTGTTTTATTCATTTAGGCCTATAAGCCTACATAATATGTCATATAAGATAACATCCAAAGTGATAACAAATTGGTTAAGACCACGATTGGAAAAAATTATTTTAGAAGAGCAAGGAGGATTTGTGAAAGGTAGATATATTCTATATGGGATCATATTAGCTCATGAATTTATTCATTCAGTAGCTTCAAGAAAAGAGAGCAATTATCTCAAAACTTAATATGAGTAAAGCCTATGATAGGGTTAAATGGGATTTTTTTTTGTAGTATTAGAAAAGTTTAGATTTGGGAAGAAATGGGTCATATGGATTAAAGCTTATCTCTTCAGTATAATATTCAATGTTGGTCAATGGGTTAGTAATAGAATCATTTAAATCCAAGATATATCTTAGACCGGGAGATCCTCTTTCACCATATTTGTTCATTATTATGGTATAGGTATTGGGTAGGAACTTGAATAAGGCTAAGAAATCTAGGATAATAAGTGGACGTAAGTCTAGTAATAATATCAACAACATCACCCATCAATAGTTTGTAGATGATACAACCCTTTTTGGAAGGGCAAGAATAAATGAGGCCAAAGCTTTGAATAAATTATTAAAGAAATATGAAAGAGCATTAGGGCAAAAAGTTAATAGGAAAAAATTCAAAATTTACTTCCTAAACACTCTAGCTAGAATCAAAGTAGGGATATACAAGTTACTTCAAATGAAGGAGGCAAATTTACTAGAAACTTATCTAGGGATGCCCTTATTTGAGGGGAGAATGAGGATGGAACTATGGAACCCAATTATAAGTAAAGTTCATAATAAACTTTTAGTATGGAAATATAGGTGGTTATGATTAGCAGGAAGAGTGTAGTTAATTAAATTAGTCTTACATATCATTTCAACATATTATATGTCCTTGTCTACTATTCCAAAATTAATAGAAAAAAATTTAATCTATATTACGCAATCATTTTTTTGGTCAAATATTACATGATAAAATAAAATTTTCTTTGATGAAACAGAGCATGGTGTGTGATGATAAAACTAGGGGAGGTCTTTGTTTAAGAGTTCTTACAAATACAAACTTAGCTCTTAGAGGAAAAGTAATTTGGAGATTGTAAAAAGAGAATCAAATACAATGGGTAAGAATTCTTTTAAGTACATTGAGCCCAATGACCCAAGATTAATATTAACTGCATTCTCACTACTAGATGATTTTGCACTATGGAACGATTTAAAAAATATTAATTGATCTAGTGACTAAAGGTCTATCTAATATGGGTGGTGGAAACTAAAGAAAAAAATTCTCTTTGGATGGATACTTGGTTTGATAAAAAACCATGCAATCTAGATCCAAGTTTGAAACCATGGATGAGATTACTTCAAGATAAATACGATGATAGTGTTTCAAATATTATGCACAAGGATTAGGAAGGAAGATACAAATGGAAAGAAGAGTTTTTTACAAGTATACAAGACATTGATTCTAGGAATCAGTTGAGCAAAAATATAATAATAGTGATGATTCCGAGGGGTGCCAAAGATAAGCTAATTTGGGAGTTGAGTAGATTAGGAAAATACACAACAAGAAGTGGATATAATGTAAAGCACCAACAAAATAAGAATACTACAAGAATATGGAGAGATATTTGGGATAGCCCGAGCATTCCTAAAGTTAAAATGTTTGTTTGGCTTATAGATCATATAAGAATTTTATCCTAGAATAACCTTATGAAAAGGGGTTTAAATGGCCCCTCACAATGTGTTCTTTGTACAAAGGAGGAGAGCATAGACCATCTCTTGGGAAACTGCTCAATAGTATAGAAACTATAGCAATGGATTCTTAATATGTTTGGTAAATGCATGGTGATGAATGACAAATTTGAAGAATGGTTAAAGTAATTGTAAAGGGATTTTAAAATAAATGTTTTACAGACAGTTTGGGATATATCAAAAGTTACAATGCTTTGAACTGTATAGTTGGAAAGGAATAGAAGAATATTTAAAGAAAATAAAAGTACTTTAGAAGTAATGAAAAGGAAGATTTGTTTATCCATAGAGGATTTTAAACCAACCCTATCAACTCACAAATATCTAATCTTGAATAAGAGAGCCTTGATAGATGGATTCAAGTCATCAAATGGAATTATGATGTTGGTTACAGGAGAAACAAAAAGAAGGCAAATAATATAAAGTGGAAACCATCAAAAGTGGAGTTGGTCAAATTTAATTTTTATGAAGCATCTAAAGGAAATCTAGGACCAAGAGGAGGAGGAGGAATAATTAGAAATAATAGGGAATATATTTTGTCTCATTATGCTTTCAATAGTGGATTTAAGACAAATAATGAAGTTGAAGTTTGGGCGACTTTGGAAGGGTTAAAAATATACAGATAAATGAAATAGAACAAAGTATGGATGGAAGGTGATTCACTAATAGTAATAAATGCAATTTTTATAAAAGTAAAGGCTTCGTGGAATATTTAAGAGATAATTGTGAAAATACAAGACCTTGCTATATAGTTTGAAGAAATTAAGTCTACACGTACATTAAGGGAAGGAAACAAATGTGTAGACAGGCTAACCACTAGAGAGGTTTTAATTGAGGATCATGAAGTTAAATTCTCTTTTCCATGGTTGGAGGAAGTAGTAAGTTTAGCTAAAGATAACAAAATATTGGCTACCTGAATCAAATAATGATAAAGATTTACTTTAGTATTTTCCATTGGTAATATTTGCTTTATTTTATAACATTAATTTATTTTTATATAAACTATTTATTACAAATATTGTGGTTGCACTTATGCTTTAGGAAGGAAACTACCAATCCAGTTCTAGCAAAGTGAACTATGATAACACGAAGTTTTAGAAATATTACTCTACGAAGATGCAATGCATAGATAGCATAGGTCGAATTTTTGTATTATGAAGGATGCTATAGAAAAATCTTAAGAAGAAGGATGTTGAATTTTGAAATATTTGTATTCACACAGAAATTTGAAGATCTAGAAAGTGAAAATAAAAAATTCATACTTTCTATGAAAAATGATGAAGGTCTATAGCAACTTAATTGAGATAAAAATTCATTTTTTTTGTAAACTCCCAAGATCTAAAAGGTAAATTTGTTATTTTTCAAGGGTGGGAGACTCAAGTACAACCCCTTGCTCTCTAATAAAAAAACTATCTTAGTTTAGAATTATGTTGTTACCTCTCTTGCAAAATGTTTATAGGTATGGTGTTCATCATAGGACATTTTAAATATGGAAAAAAGGTGCTAACCTCTTGATTATAGGACTTGATTATAAATATAAGGGTCTATGACAATGGAGTTAATATAAAGGATTTTAGCAAAATATTTAAAAGTTGGGTTAAAAATAATAATTTTCATGGTGCTTTAATGGAAATTCAAGGAAAGTTATGAAGATGGTGTTTTTCATAATAATGAAGGTAAAATTATCTTTACATACTCAAAATCATATGGAACTTAATGTAACAACTATGAGAGGCTAAAATTATCTTAAGGATCAATATTTCCATTTGTTTTGGCTAGATAATAAGGGGTTGTACTTGGGTCCCCCACCCTTGACAAATTACAACTCTCTTCTTTAGAGCTTGAGATTTTACAAATAGATACACTTTTCATCTCAATTGAGATGCTATAACATACACCATTTTACATAAATTGTTTGAATTCTTGATTTTCATTTTATAGATCTTTTCAATTTTCTATATGAATATAAATATTCCAAAATTCAACATCCTTCTTGACATTTTCCTATAGCAACCTTCACAATACAAAACTTCACCTCTACTATCTATGCATTGCATCTTAGTAGAGTAATATTTCCAAAACATTGCACTATCATAGTCCACTTTACAAATTTTGGATTGCTACACAAGTGCAACCACAAAAATTATAATAAATAGTTTATATGAAAACACATTATTGTTACAAAATAAAGTAGATATTACCAATGGAAAATATTAAAATAAATCTTAATCATTAATATTCAGACAATCAATATTTTCTTGTCAGCTTCAACTAAACTTGTTAGCTTTTGATGCAGCAGTAATGGGAGATAGCAAAACACAAGATGCAAAATAATATGAAATAAAGTAAATCTTCAAGATGACTGAAAATATACTATAAATAGAAATGATGGAGATGTTTACAAAATTATTTGTGGAGGAAATTAACACTCCATGAATATAGCTACAACTCAAGAATGGGCATTGAGCATATTACACCCCATCACTACATCACACTGCTACATCATGCCACTCTGGTCTATACCACACAATGACTATGACTTATGACTATATCATGTGATATCTGACATCTATACCTATGGCCCTTTATATAGGAAATAAGTTCCTTGGCCAACACTCTACCTAGATGTGCAAGGGATAACTTGCACATCTACAGTAACAAGATATCTTCCCCATAAAGTTATCTAATGTCCTAAGTATGTACCAAGAAATGTACATTTACATTATCCAAATGATGTAGTAGCCTATTTCTAACAAAAATTACTACTTCCTCTAACCATGGAAAGGAGAATTTAACTATATGATCCTAAATCAAAACCCCTCTATTGGCTAGCCTATTTGCACATTTGCTTCCTTCCGTTAATGTATGTGTAAACTTGATTTCTTAAAACTCTTAAGATCTTGAATTTCCACAATAATATCTTGTATGTTCCATGGAGTCTTAGCTTTCCTTAAAATTACATTTATTACTATGAGATAATCACCTTCCATCCATATTCTATTCCATTTCATTTGTTTGCATATTTTTAACCCTTCTAAAGTCACCCAAGCTTCAACTTCATTATTTGTCTTAAATCCACTATTGAAAGCATAATGAGACAAAATATCTCCTTTATTATTTCTAATTATTCATTCTCATGTCAGTCTTGGATTTCCTTTAGATGCTCCATCAAAATTCATTTTAACCCACTCCACATATAGTGGTTTCCACTTTATATTATTTACCTTATTTTTGCTTATCTTGTACCCAACATCATAATTTCATTTAATGACTCAACTCCATTTATCAAGGCTCTTTGCTTATATATTAGGGACTAGGTAAGTTAATAGGGTTGGTTTAGACTCCTCTATGGCTAAACATATATTTCTTTTCATTACCTCTAAATTGCTTTCCTTTTCTTTAAATATTCTTCTATTCCTTTCTAGCCATACAATCCAAAGTATTGTATCTTTTGATATATCCCATATTGTTTGTAAAACCTCACTTTTATAAGTGCTCTACCATTGCTTTAACCAATCTTCAATTTTGTTATTCATCACCATGCATTTACCAAACATATTAAAAATCCATTGCCATAGATTCTAGACTATTGAGAAATATCCCAAGAGATGGTCTATACTCTCCTCCTCCTTTTTACAAAGAACACATTGAGAGGGTCCATGAAAACCCCTTTTTATAAGGTTATCCCAAGATAAAATTATTCTATCACCTACTAGCCAAACCAACATTGAATTTAGGAATGCTTGGGCTATCCCAAATATCTCTCCATATTATAGTGATTTTATTATTTTGTTGGTTTTGTACATTATATCCACTTCTTGTTGTGTATTCTCCTAAGTTATTTAACTCCAAAATCAATTTATCCTTGACCCCCCTCAGAATAATCACAGTTGTTATCTTTCTACTCAATTGCCTCCTAGCATCAATGTCTTGTATACTTGTAAAAAAATATTCTTTCCATTTATATATTCCTTCTTGATCCTTGTACAAAATGTTTGAAACCTTATAACCATATTTGTCTTGAAGCAATCTTATCCAAGGTTTCAAAATTGGATTTAAATGGAGTGGTTTTTTATCACACCAAGTATCCATCCAAATAGAATTTTTTTATATAGTTCCCACCACCCATCTTAAAGCTTTAATCATAAGATCGATAAACTTTTTAAAACCATTCCAAAGAGCATAACCATTTGGTAGAGAGAATGCATAAAATATTAAACTTGGGTCATTGGGATCAACATACTTACTTAGAAGAATTCTTACCTATTATCTTTGACTCTCTTTGTATAATCTCTATATTGCTTTTCCCCTAAGAGCTAAGTTTGCATCTGTAAGAACTCTTAAACCAAGACCTCCCCTATTTTTATCATCACACACCTTGCTCCATTTAACCAAAGGAATTTCCCTTTTATCATGTAAACCTAACCATAAAAAGGATTGCATAATATAGACTAAAAAATTTTCAACTGATTTTGGCATAAAATACAATGACATAATATGTTGGAATGGCCTGTAAGATTGACTTAATTAACTGCACTGTTCCTACTAATGATAACCATCTACCTTTCCAAACTGGAAGTTTATTATGAACTTTACTAATAACTGGATTCCATAATTCTATCCTCATTTTCCCCTCAAATAAAGGTATCTCTAGATAAGTTGTTGGTAAATTTTCCCCCTTCATTTGAAGTAACCTGTAATTTCTTGCTTTGATATTAGTTAGAGTGTTAAGGAAGTAAATTTTGGATTTTTCCCTATCAAATTTTTTCCCTAAAGCTCTTTCGCATTCCCTTAAAAAGTTATTCAAAGCTCTGGCCTCATTTATCTTTACCCTTCCTAAAAGGGTTGTATCATCTACAAACTAGTGATGGATGATGTTGTCAATGTTATTACTAACCTTATGTCCACTTATAAACCCATATTTATAAGTCTTCTTTAAGTTCCTACTCAAAACCTTTTCCATAATAATGAAAAAATAAGGAGATAGAGGATCTCCTTGTCTAAGGCCTCTCTTGGTTTTAAAAGATTTTTTTACTAACCCATTGACTTCCCGTATCCAAACTTTTCTAAAACTGCAAAAAAAAATCCCATTTAACCCTATCATAGGCTTTACTCATATAAAGTTTCAAGATCATTGCTTTCTCTTTTCTTGAAGTTGTTGAATGTATAACTTCATGAGTTGCTATGATCCCATCCAAAATTTGTCTCCCTTTCACAGATCATCCTTGCTCTTCTAAAATTATTTTTTCTAACAATGGTCCTAATCAATTTGCCATCACTTTGGAGATAATCTTATATGCCATATTACATAAGATTATGGGTCTAAAAGAATCAAACAATTCAATAACCTTCTTTTTTGGAATTAGGGTAAGATATGTTGCATTTATTTTATAAGATATGTATTGTTTTACCCTAGACTATTCCACTGTCACCAATAAAGAATCCTTCACTATATTCCAATTATGTTGGTAAAAAGTTGTAGAGAGCCCATCTAGACCTGGGGATTTATCATTATTAAAAGAGGAAAGAGCTAATTGAACTTTTTATAGAGTAATAGGTTCCATCATTTTCATATTGTCTTCATTTGTTATAACTAAAGGAACATCTTGAAGAATTTTATCGTTAACAACTTTAGTCTCCTCTAATCCTAGAATATTCTGATAAAAAGAATTTACCTCTTTTCTAATTTCACTCTAATATTCAATCCAAACCCCTTCTATTGATTTAATTCTACTAATTTTGGATGTTGATTTATGTCCTATAGCTATCTTATGAAAAAACTTTGTATTTTTATCTGCTTTAAATCACGTCCGTCTTGATTTTAATCTCCATAATTTCTCTTCCTTACTCAAAATATTATGATTTTCACTAAGCAACTCCCTTTCCTCCGAGCTTGGATTATTATGATCACCTTTTTAGAATTTTGAAAGTTTATATTTTAGTTTTTCTTTCTTCTCAAAAATGTTTCCAAAAGTATTCTTGTTCCATTATTTTAATCTATATGTCATAGATTTAATTTGATTTGGAAGAGCATACAACCCACCATTACCTAAAGAATTCCACGTTTGAGCTATCATATCAACAAATTGAGGATGATATTTCCACATCTACTCATATTTAAAATATGACCTTTTTTTGAATTCACTTAACACCATTTTAACTCTTATTAGCCAGTGATCTTAACCAATCATTGTTAAGGTGTTAATTTTATCACAAGTTCCTTCATCTAGCCAATGATCAGAGAGTATGCATCTATCTAATTTTTATGCTATTAGGTTATGGCCTCACCTATTGTTGGTCCAAGTATAGTTATATTCTTCAAACTCAACCTCCCATAGATTATTATTTTGAATAAAAGCTGAGAAATCTCTCATACTTTGGGTTAATTTCCTAATTCCCATAAATTTTTCATTTAGCTTGGTTATGGTATTAAAATATCCTATGACCATGAATTGTGTTTCTTGGTCTTTACTTCTCATAAAGGCTTCAATCCCACTCCAAAATTATAATCTACTTGACTGAGTTGTAGGTCCATAGACATTGATATGGATGAAACGATAATTTGCAAAGTAGCAAGTGACTAAAGAGGTTATCCAATGCTTAGTTTTATGAATGGTTACACAGGAAGTTCTAGAAGGATTCCAACAAGTTAAATTTCCCTCTACCACTCCTTTAGAACCCATAGCATCCCATTCACATCTTGCCCATACCACTTTCATAGTTTTTTAAACTTCATTTATCATTTTAGTTTCTTGGATACAAAGAATATCAGGCTTATTACCTAAACATAGGTCTCTAATACACCTCTTCTTTGAGGGAGTATTAGCACCCCTTATATTCCATGAGATAAAAATCATGTCTAATTAGGGGCTTTTGGCCCCACCTGTGCATTACCAATATCATTTTCTTATTTTGTAAAGAGAAGTTTAATCAACTTAGTTTGTGTTTCTTTCTCTATGTTTGCTCTTGCTTCCCTGGATCTTGTTTGATAATTTGAGTATTTTTCTCTTTTTGCCTTGCCTATATCGAGAGTAGGTCTTATTATTATATTCCTCAATATTATTTTATAATTTTATTTTTCATCATATTTATCCTCTTTTGACTCTATTATAGAAGCTTTTAACTTGTCCTGCTCATTTTATGGTATTTCCTGAGGTATTAACTTCTAAAATTGTATTTTATTTACCATTTTTTCTCATGAATGGTACATGGTACTTCAAGAGAGTCTTCAAAATCTGATGAGACATATTCCTTAGGTTCATTGAGAATGTTCTTCCTTAAATAAAGACCATACTGACTAGATGGTTCCTTGTTAATATATTGAAACTTTGTATTGTGTCCTCTAAGTTTTGATCTACTTTTTCTTCACAGGCTAAAGCCTTAAAAGAGTTGGTATTTCTTCCAATATCCTTCCTTACTGGTCTCCACTATTTATTTTCTTTCATTTTTCTAGATCTATTTTTTGAAAGTTTGAAAACCATCTTCATCCATAACCATTTGTAAGTTTCTCTTGTGGTTTTCTACATATGATTATGATGGGATCTTCTTAGGGAATGATCTGTCAATATGCCCCACATCATGACATCTTCTACATCTAAAAGATGTGTTTTCATAATCTATGGTTTGGATCCACATCTTATCCCTATACTTAAGAATGATTGATTCTAGTAAAGTTTTACTTATATCAATCATGACCAATATCCCAACATAAATAGCCAAGAATCTATCTTTCATCTTATTTGAAATCTCAAGGAATTCTCCTAGAGTGCTTCCTATTGCCTTGAAGGTATCTATATCCTAAAATTCAATGGGCAACCCAAACATCCTAACCCAAACTAGTTTTAGGGATATATTTATTTTTTTAGGTGAAAAGCCTTCATACCAATGAGTAAGGAAGAGTCCTACTCTTCCCATAAACCAAGGACCCCCTTTTAGAAATTTTCTTTCTTCCCTAAAACCAAAAAATGCTATGAAGAAACCTTTGGGAAGAAATGATAGAATCACTCCTAGATACTTCCAACTCCTATCAATCCATTTTCTCAAGGTCGAAACCCCTAGCCAATACCCATTAAATTTACCAAAAATTGTCCTATCTTAGAGCAACGAGGATCTCTCTAAGGTACGCTCACTAAACTCTAGCACTAGAGATAGTTCTAAGGATTTAACTATAAATCGATCCATGGAAAGGAAACTAAATTTCAAAATCTATTGAAATTTATCTGAATGTCCTATAGCAAATATAATATTTGATAGACTTAATAATAATTTTCATGCAAAATTACTAAGATATAGAAAGGGAAAAAATTTGCTGAAAATTTTGTCCAGATAGAATGTCTTGCCTCAATGAAGTCCTAGCCCTTCGTTGTTCTTCCCATCATATAAACCCTAGCTGAAAAATATTTACGATTTTGTTTTTTGTGACTTAAAAAATCATCATTGCCCTTGTTCTGGATGGTTGACTTCATAGGGTCGTATCTCTCAATATTGGTTAGATTCTTTCATATGACCACTCATTTTAAAGCAATTTAAATTTTGCACAAGTTCGCCCAAGAATCAGCTGAATTGGATAACCCTTCATGAAGATATGGATCCTAAAAGGTGAGACATATTTTTTTAGGATCAATATTTCCATTGAAAAAGGATCAAGATATATTTCTATTGAAGAGGATTCATGGATTATTATTAATGGTATCAAGAGAAAAATAAATGTGTGATTTGGATCGACAATAACATCATTGTTAATCAAAATATATGAGCTCAATTAGTTAAAATATAGACCTCAATTATGGAGACCTAGGTTCAAATACTGTCAATTGATATATGTATAATTGTCTAGTATCATGATGTAATATGGATGGGATCATCTTAATCCTATATAATAAATTAATCTCTTGGGAATATTTTTTGTGATAAATTATGTGTGGCTTATTTTAAGGGCCACTCTCATTAAAATAACAAAATATTACATTGATCTCATGTTAATTAAACTATATCAAAGTTGTCTTTTTATCAAATATATTCTTCTTTTCCTTTATATCAAATATATTTGTCATTTTTGTCGAAATTCTATGTTTTCACAATCAACTCCTTAATATCATTTTTATTAAGAGATAGAATCTCACTCATGTAGTTGCCTTCTAAAATTTGAAATTTTCCAAGATAAAATCAACACTACAAATGACTAAAATGTTTACTACTTGTTTTCCATATTCACAAATATGTTGGCTATAACAACCTATCAATTCTATAATATATATTTTTTTAGGGGTCTTATGCATGACCCTAATATTTCAATATATTATTTCCATCATTACTTTTTAACTTTTATTTGTGGGATTAGCCCCACTTCATGCTAACACATAGTATATGCTTTTGGTTTCTCGTATCAATAGCCCTATGAGTTTCCTTTTCTCTTTGTTTTTGCTTATTGGGTCTTCTTATCTTTTTTTATTCCCACCAACACTTTCATATTCATCAATCTCTTAGATTTTTTCATACTATATATAGTGAGGCTTATCATCTATTTGTTTGTCTTTCTCTTAAGTATCTAAAACAATGAATAATCTCAAAATTACTTTCTTCTTTATGTTGTCATAGAAACCCTAAAGTACAAGGATGCTCCTCCATAGTAATTAAATTCTTATGATACCCTAAAAACCCTAAATTGTTATGGGATTTTCCATCCTCATTTATTTTACTATGCTTCTCTTGAAACCCTAAAAGAGTAGTGGATAACCTCTACATCGCTTTCATTTCTATTACTAGCATAGGATTGTATATTACTTAAGAAATGAAGACAATTTACCTAGAATAAACTTTACCTCTTATGCCTCTATTTAAAAAATTTCCTCCATATTTTCCTTTGCATCTTTAATTCATTTTGAATTTGAAATTGCAAATTGTACTTTCTCATTTTTGGTATCCATTTTTTTTTCTTCTAGTAGTTGATCTAAGTGAACTATGGTGTCCTCTACTATATGATGCTACAAATAGGTTTTCTTTGCCTCTTCTTTGGAGTGGAATATCCTTAGTCTAGTCCAACTTCTAACATAGTATGATTTCCTTGCTTTATCTTAAAGTTTATCTCATGACCAAAAAAAAATTATCTTTCTTCATTGTTTTCACTTTTCAATCTCTTGTCATGTGTTCAATCTCATAACAAGTGCAACATCAAAATGCAATATTTTCAAAATTCACTTGTTGATCCCACTCTCTTGATTTAGATTTAGTCTTAATGGATTGTGGCAAAGGTTTTAAAATATCCATAGCAACACATATTTGATTATATATAGTATGTTTTTGCTTCTTAGTAGTTGGTTCTTCCTTGATGGCCTTTCATAGGCTCTTTCCAATATTCTTCAAATCATCCTTATTGTTAATCTTATGGAAGTCCAAAAAACCTAACCCACATTGAAAGATTTTTAATATTTTCTATCTTGACAAAAGGACATATATTTTAGGCTTAGGCCTCTCTTTGAGAGATCCAAGGTTCAAACCCCACTTACTATGAGGGGACTGCAACCCCTTATAAAATTTGTGTAATCTCATTGAAAAAATAAAGGACATTTATTCCCCTGTAACATGGGCCACCACCTATTATTTTATCACATAGTAATTTGAATTTAATCTTCACTTCCACTTGATCCAAGTTTGAATCTTTGAAAACCTTGGCTAGTATCCATGGAACTTACATATTAACCCTCTACTTTTAAGAACTATTATATCATGCTTCTAAGAACCATAATATCACACTAAATCATCTCATCCTTGATAATCACTTATGGTGTAACATTTGCTCTCTAAATCAAACTTGTCATATATTTGCTCTTCCTCTTATCTCTAATTTGGGCATCCATGTATTCAACTAGGACATCTTGGCTTCCAATTAGGGCTTTCAAATATGGTTTTTCTTCCATGCTACTTAGTGAGGTTTACTTCTAACTTGCACTATTTATTTTATTTTTGTAACCAATTATGTGGGATTGAAACAAGGCCCCACCCTTATTACATCATGACCATGTAGTGGTATTATAAACAACTTGGAAATTATGCTTGTATCTTTTGGCAAAATTTAGACTTGAGTTTTCTCCTTGAAAGTTGAGGAATCTAATCGATTGAGCTAGTGTCATTTGAAACTGGATCACATTCTTAACAACAATAAATGTTAACACATATATATTTATAGAGAAGTAAATATGATAGGAGCGCAATGCAAAAGTGGGATAATACATTCATGATGTAGTATGGGTATGACCTATCTTAATTATATATAACTAATCAAAATCTTGAAAATGATTGTTCACACATACATGCACACACACACATACATGTACATACACAAAGGAAATATGAAAATGTTAACATATTTATATTTAGAAAATATAAAAAATTTAACATATTTATAAGGAAAGAAATATGATTAAAATAAATTCAAATTTTAGATATGACTAATAGAAATAAGTTTTGTCCCTTAATAAAAATAAAAGGTAGCAAATTTTAATTTTAAAAAGTAATTAACCATAAGATTTTTTTTTAAAGCTATATGTGGCTTCTATTAGGGCCACTCCTATCAAAATACCAAAATATTACATTTGATGTTAGGTCAATTAAACCATACCTAGCTTGCTTTTTTATCATAGATATTTTTCATTTCTTTTCTTATCAACTATATTCTTCATCTTCCTCAAAGTGCTATGTTTTTGTAATCAACTCCTTGATATCATTTTCATTAAGAGATAAAATCTCATTCAACCAGTTACCTTCTAAAATTTAAATTTTACTAAGACAAATATTAACACAATGATTGGCTAAATTATCTACTACCCGATTTTCTTCTCTAACAATATGCTCACATTTCCAAGAGATTGACTCCAATAATAGATGATGAACATAAAAAATAATATTATTTTTTATCCAATCTTCATATCCATTTTTTTGATAGCATGAATGATAATTTTTTAATCCCCCTCAATTGAAATATATTTTCATCCTTTTTCAATCACAATTTTAATCCCTATAAGAAGTTTCATAGCCTCTACATAGTTGTCAAGTAAAGGAGAACTTTGACTTCATTATTTTGAAAAATACCACCTCCACCCGCTTTTCTTAGATTTTCTTTGTAAGAACCATCAAAATTAATTTTCGTAAACCTAAATTTCTAAAGATTTGTATTTTACCCTAAATTGAAGCAAATCCTTTGTTTTAATGCCTTTATCATAGATGACTCTTCCATGTATGTTTGAATCTTGTAACTAGTTTGTTACCACATTTTTTTTATGTGCTTGAGACTTCCCATGATGAGCACCATATTTGTAAACATTCTGCAAGAGGCAATAATATAATTCCAAACTTGGGCATGATTTTAATTTAATTTTTTTATTATATTATTTCTATCAAGCCATAAATTCCAACAAATATTGGCAAGACCAATCCTCCATAGAATACATAATATTTTAGTTTTGAAATAATTCATCCAACATTTCATCCTCTTTCAATGTTGATGGAGCTACCTAATATTTTCATAAATTTTTAAATGTAATCCCAAATGGTTTGAGCAAAAGGACAATGAAGAAGTAACTTGTTTGATGTTTCTATATCCTTCTCACACAAGACACATCTAAAAGGTCCATGATATCCTCTTCTTTATAGACTCTCTCCTATAATAATCTTACTTTGAAATACTTACCAAAGGAATGTTGAGGCCTTAGGGAGATCCTTTAGTGACCAAGCATTCTTCCAAGGGAAATATTTAAGAGTAGGAAATTTTGATTGCTCTAAATTCTTATATTCCAACTTGACTAAATATCCACCATATTTTAACATATTTCAAACCAACTCATCCTCTTGTGTAAAAAGTAACAAATAAAATACTTGAAGCATCTTTTGAAGCTCATTTGCAATTTGTTTGAGTTCCTCTCCTTCAACCAAGTTACTAATAGAAATTCATGATTTGGAGTTGTTACTCACATTAATATAATCTTTGATATTTGGACCTTTACAAGCTACACAAGCTCAAGCTAATGGTTGAAATTTTGAATTAGAGATCAGATAAAAAAATTGTTGGAGGTATTACATTATTTGGTACCTTGCAAGATTAATGTAAGGACCATGTAAATAGTTTAGTCTAGGGTGTGTTTAATATTTGAGGTGTCATGCAAATAAGTTTGGAGTTATGTAAGTGAGGTATCATATTAGTAAGTGTGGGTTATGAGTAATGTGAAATTATGAGAGTCTTTGTTATATGTTGATATGTAGGGTTAATACTTGTTATTATGTGATATTTCTCATATTAGAAATATCAAGTGTTATATCTTATGTGTGTTTGAGGAGATGAAAGGTTTGTGTAAGTATAAAGTTCAAGAGTCTTGTGAATGTGAAGAGTCTCATATCCAATGTGTATATATTGAAGATAAAGCATTGTAATTGTTATTGAATAAGCATTGCATTTATGCATTGCTTAAAATAGATATTTATCAATAAAATATTTCTATGAGCTTGTTATTAATTGTTGTGAATATTTGATATTGATATCATTTGGAAATATTGTTGGATTGCTAACAAGGTCTTCAACCATGCATTAGACCAAAAAATTGCATAAATTTTCTCATTATTTAACCATATAATATTTTTTATTAACCAATTGCAAACTATTTGATATGAATTTCTATGTTGATAATACTTTGGGTAACGTTATTTTCCTAAATAATTTCATTGCATCAAGAGAGCCTATATATTTTTGAAGTTAATTTTGCCGCAAGCCTACTCCTCCAACGTTCTTTGCAAACCCTATCTCACTTACAATGAGGAAATCTAAATTTTTTCTCACATCCTTTCCAATGAAAGTCTTTTTGAATTTATCATTTTTTGATGCTATACATTTTGACAATCTTAAAAGTGACATCATAGAAATAGGGATGGATTTCAATATTGTCTTTATTAGTTGTAGCCTTCTTGCCATGGTTAAGAACTTACTTTTCCAGCCTACAAAACAAGCTTCCATTCTATCCAAACATGAGACCCAAAGCTCATTTTTATTTTCTCTAAGATAAATAAATATGTAAATAGTTTGATAGATTTTTTTCAATTTGAAACCCTAAAATATCCACAATAATTCATTATATATATAGGAAAATGTTAATGAAAAATCTTGGGTTTTGTAGTATTAACAAATTATCTGATAGCCTTCTCATAGAAGGATAATATTGATTTAAAATACATGGCATCAATGACAGAGGTCTGGGCCAAAAGAAAAGTGTCATCAAAAAATTGGAGATGATATTCTAAGGGACCATGTTTTGCAACCGAAAAAACTTTGAAATTTCCTTTCATTTTTGCCTTTGAGAAAGTTCTCCCTATGCCTCCACAATAATAATGAATAAATAATGAGATAATGGAGGATGACCTTGGTAGAGTTCACAAGATGAATTAAAGTAACCAACAAAAAAATCATAGATCAAAAATCCATTAGGGCCAGGTGCCTTGTTAGAATGGAAAGAGAAAATTATTTCATGAAGCTCCTCCATATATATCTTCTTTATCAAGATTTTATTTTGTTCTCGTGTGACAATTATAGAATATTTTGTAAAAGCTTATCTTGTGCCTCCTTATCTTGCCTAGTATATGACATAATATAAATTAATATTTTTAAAATAATTAATTACTTCATTCATGATATCTTCTTCTTCCTCAATATTTCTTACATTTGGAGCTAAAATATTTTTTATGTGACAAAAAGAAAAATTTGTTTTACCATAGCATGCTTTGTTTTTGTATTTCTATCTCCTTCCTTGAGCCATGTGTCCCTAGATTTTTGGAACCAATATGAAGACTCCCTTTTCCATGAATTATGATAATTAAAAAGATTTTTTTTCTTCCACATTGGAATATTGGCCCATTCCATTGATTTATACTCTATTACAAAATTTTGAGCTTGGATTCAATTTTCTTCTTTTCTTTAAATATGTTACCAAAATATTTGTCATCCTAAATATTCATTTGCTCCTTTAGATAATTCATCTTTTGAACAAACCTGTACATATGTGATCCTTCAAAATTTGCTCCTTTAGAAATCAAGATCTTGGAGCCACATAGACTAGAAGTGCAATGGCTTTGGATGACTGTTATTGGGTGAATCACAAGTTATAAGAATGGGTTTGTGATCTAGTCTTGCTTGCAATAAAATATCTAAAGGAAAAATATTTTAAGATGGGTAGTGAAAATTGGAGAAAAAATTCTATTTGGATGGATACTTGGTGTGATTAAAAACCACTCAATCTAGATCCAATTTTGAAACCATGGATGATATTACTTCAAGATAAATATGGTGATAAGGTTTCAAAAATTTTGTACAAGGATCAAGAAGGAAGATACATATGAAAAAAAAGAATTATTGACAAGTATACAAGACATTAATGCTAGGAGGCAGTTGAGCAAAAAGATAACAATAATGATTATTCTGAAGGGAGCCAAGGATAAATTGATTTAGGAGTTGAATAGCTTAGGAGAATACACAACAAAAAGTGGATATAATGTAAAACACCAACAAAATAGGAATATAACAAGAATATGAAGAGATATTTGGGATAGCCCAAACATTCCTAAAGTCAAAATGTTTGTTTGGCTAGTAGGTCATAGAAATTTTTTATCCTAGGATAACCTTATGAAAAAGGGTTTTCATGGCCCCTCATAATGTGTTATTTGTAAAAAGGAGGAGGAGAGTATAAAAATATCTTGGGACATCGCTCAATAGTCTAGAAACTATGGCAATGGATTCTTAATATGTTTGGTAAATGCATGGTTATGAATGGTAAAATTAAAGAATGGTTAAAGCAATGGCAAAACACTTTTAAAAGTGAGGCTTTATAGACAATTTGGAATATATCAAAATATACAATACTTTGGATTGTATGGCTAGAAAGGAATAGAAGAATATTTAAAGGAAAGGAAAGCAGTTTAGAGGTAATGAAAAGGAAGATTTTTTTAGCCATGGAGGAGTCTAAACTAATCCTATCAACTCATCCAATCCCTAATCTAGAAGCAAAGAACCTTGATAAATGGAGTCAAGTCACCAATGGAATAATGATATTGGGTACAAGAGAGACAAAAAGAAGGCAAATAATATGAAGTGGAAACCACAAGATGTGGAGTTGGTCAGATTGAATTTTGATGGTGTTGGCAATTTTGGGTACCTTGGGTACATTGCATTTGCTCAAGTGAATAAGTTGTCATTGATGTCAAAAAGCTTTCTCTCTTCTGCTTAAGTCGTGAAAATGCGACATGTCGCGATATCGCGCCACTTTTCCAACTTACTTTCTTTCGAACCTGTCAGCTTGAGGTTTGCAAAAGACCTTTGAAACTGTCATGTCGTAACCTTCATCAAAACAATTATTTGACATCAAATCAAATTCCTTCGAAAGCTTCTTGACATCAATGACAACTTATTCACTTGAGCAAATGCAATGTACCCAAGGTACCCAAAATTGCCAAAAATCTCCCCCTTTGTCATTGATGGCAAACCTTTACTGAAAACTTCTCAAGAGCCAAAACTAAAACCAACTGTGCTAACAACTGACCAACTGTGCCCACAATCGAGAATATTCCTTTGAAGTTTTGCTCCCCCTGACTTGAAGCTTTCCTCTTCACTTTGAAGCTCTCCCCCTTACTCATATCTCTCCCCCTTTGTCATCAATGGCAAAGGGCCACCTTTGGGGCTCGGGACTAAGAATTAGCCTCTTAGCTTAGTCCCTACCCCACCTCCTGATGAGGTGATTAATTCTGGGGTGGGAGTAAAACTCCCATTAGGCACTGATCATCATCAGCGTATATAACTTCCTTGTCGAGCATTCTCTTGAAATCTTTGTCCCTATTCCTGTTCTTGTTCCCTCCATCGTTCTGTTCCTATTATCATTCCCTGTTCTTATCCATGCCTTGATCCTTGGACCTGTTCATACCACTGTTCTCGTTCTCGTATCTTGGAAGTTCAGCTCTACACTCGTCTAGTTGTGTGACCTCCATTGTTGCACTTATAACAAGTAAAAATGTTATTTCTTTTAGGCATACCTGTTCTTTGAATCCTCCAGTTCTGCCCAAACCTGTTCTGACCAAACCTGTTTTGGCTGAGCCTGTTTTGATCAAACCTGTTCCTATAATTTACCTCGTAATAGACTGCCTTGTGCCTGAACTGTTGACAAGAGTAGCAATACCCTTGAAAGAAACTAGAACTTTTGAAATTGTCGTTTACTTTCTTCACTTGAGCCATGCAATGTGCAGCCATGTGACCAAACCTGTGACACGCAAAACATCTGTCGTGAAATTTTCCTTTATTCGACCTCTTGGGTCCCGAAAACTTCTTTTTCTCATTCGAATTCGTTTTTCGTTTCTCACGCATCTATCATTCAAGGACTCATGATCTGAAATACTTTCCTCATCAGAACTCTCTTCCTTTTGGAATCTCTTACTAGATTCCCCAACCTGTTCCTTGCGTTTCTCACCAAAACCAAGACCTGTTTTATCTATTGTCTTTCTTTGACTTTTATCCCAGAATCCCAGAATTTGGATTGATATAATTTAGTGAAAGATATTATCTGTGGATGTAGCTCACATTGAGTGAACCACGTAAATTGGTGTCTCGTGTGTGTGATGATTTGTACATTGCTTTGGTTTTTGCTATTGATATTGCCATTGATATATTGTATAATATTGATTGGGATAAGAAAAGTAAAAAGTGGGCTTATACTGTTCACCCCCCCTCTCAGTATAAGCTTGTGTTCTTCAGCTGAAGCATCTAAAGGAAATCCAAGACCAACAAGAGGAGGAATAATTAGAAATAATAGAGGAGAGATATTGTCTCTTTACGCTTTCAATAGTGGATTTAAGAAAAATAATGAAGTTGAAACTTGGGCAGCTTTGAAAGGGTTAAAAATATACAAACAAATGAAATGAAATAGAGTATGGATGAAATATGATTCACTCATAGTAATAAATGTGTAGAAAATCAAAGGCTCCATGGAACATACAAAAGATAATTGTGGAAATTCAAGACCTTGCTATAGAGTTTGAAGAAATCAAGTTTACACATATGTTAAGGGAAGGAAACAAATGTGTAGATAGGCTAGTCGATAGAGTGGTTTTAATTTAGGATCATGAAGGTATATTGTCTTTTCCATGGTTAGAGGAAGTAGTAAGTTTATCTAAAACTAAGAAGAAAATGTTGACTACCTGATTCAAATAATTATTAACATTTACTTTAATGTTTTTTTAATGGGTTATATGAGATTGAAACAAGCCCCATCCATACTACATCATCACCACATAGTGGTATTACAACAAAGCTTGGATATTATCCATGTATCATTTGGCAAGATTCGAACCTAGATCTCCTCCTTGAAATGTTGATGAATCTAACTGGTTGAGCTAATACCACTTGATAAGATTTACTTCAATATTTTCCATTGGTAATATCTACTTTATTTTACAATATTAATGTGCTTTCCTATAAACTATTTATTATAATTTTTTGTGGTTGCACTTGTGCTTTGTGAAGGAAACTAGTAATCTACATTTGGTAAAGTAGACCATGATAATACAATGTTTTGGATATCTTACTCTACTAAGATGCAATGCATATATTGTAGAGGTGAAGTTTTGGTATTTTGAAGGTTGTAGAAAAATATCAAGAAAGATGTTGAATTCTAGAATATTTGTATTCACACAGAAAATTAAAAAAGATCAAAAAAATGAAAATCAACAATTTAGACATTTTATGTAAAATGACATAGGTTTCTAGCTATAACAACTCAATTGAGAAAGAATTAAAACTCTCAAGCTCTAAAGAAGAGAGTTGTGATTTGTCAAGGATGGGGATTCAAGTACAACCCCTTGTTATCCAACAAAAAAACTAAATATTTAAAGATATTTTATACTCTGTTTGCAACCATGGGTTCAATAATAATAATCTATCCAATATTTATGCTATATGAGTTTGCCTAATGCATCTATTATGTCATGCATATTGAAAACTCAAAGGAATAACACTGTAAAGGCCATTTGAGTTGACAAGTGAAATAAAATCTTGCATTAATTTAGACCATCCTAGAGTACCATCCTTATTTTCCAAAGGAGATATAACTATGCTGAAGTCACCCTTAAGAATCCATAGATAATAATTATAAATCATCATTATGTTTGACAAAAATATACTAAGGTCCTTCCAACATCTTTTACGAGGAGTAATAATAGTTGGAGCATATACATTTATAATTCCAACTTTCATGCTTTCCTCTCTCTTGCAAAATAGTCCAACAACCCAACTACCTTTTGATTCTAACAATTGTGCATCTTATTTGTGTTTGTCTTATATTGTTTCAATACCACCTAAAACTCCTAGAGAAGAAACTCTTAGACAATCACTCATCTTCCAAATATTTTTAAAAGCATCCTTATATTCCTTGCTACTTAATTTTTCTTCTTGTATTAAACTAAACTCAAGATTATAACAACCTATTAATTCCTTAGTGACTCTTCTTTAGGGGTCTTTTTCATACCCCTAATATTCCATGATATCATTTTCACCATCACTTTTTATTTTTATTAGTGGGCTTAGTCCCACTTCTTGTTAACACTGTGATATTTTTATTTGGAAGCCCAAATTGATATCTATTTGAGTTTCTTTTTCTCTTAATTCATGCTTTGATGATCTTCCTCTTCTTTTTCCATTCCCACCAACACTTTCATTGTCATCAATCTCCTCTATTTTTTCATATTGCTCATAATGAGACTTATCTTCTAAAGATTTATGTTGCCCTAAAGAATATAAAATGCAAGGAATAACCTCATAAATACTTTCTTTTTGCATTGCCTCAAAAATCCTAAAAATACAAGGAGGATCCTTTATAGTGATTACTTTCTTATGTTGCCCTAGAAACCCTAAGTTTTCATGGATATCCTCTGTATTTATTTTTTAATATGCTGCTCTTAAAGTGCACATATATACCTTGTACTACTTTCATTTTTATTGCAAGGAGAAGATTTTATGCTACTCGAGGAAAATGAAGATGATTTACTTAGATTAACCTTGACCGCCTTGACCTCATTCACTTTAAAATTTTTCTTCCCAACTTCCTTTGCACCCTTAACTCCTTTTGTTCTTGAACTTGCACATTGTACTTTATCATCATCCTTTGTCTTTTTTTCTTCTAATGGTTGATTCGCGTGAATTATAATGGTCTTTGTCATTTGATGATAATAGGGGATTTTCTTACCACTTTCTTAGTGGTGGAAAATCCTTGATTTGACCCACTTTCTACCATGATATGATCTCCTTGTTTCCTATTGAAGTTTATCTCATGCCCATAATTTTCCATCTCTTTCTCCATTATTTTCACTTGTAATCTCTTGCTATGTTTCTAGTCTCATAACATTTGTGACATTGAAATGCAATGTTTTCATAATCCACTCGTTGATCCTATTATCTTGATTCAGTTTTAATCTTGATGGACTATGATAAAGGTTTTGAAATATTAATGACACCACATATTAGAGTTTATATATAACATGCCTTATCTCATTAGTAGCTAGTACCTTCTTGGCAAACTTTCCTAGAGTATCACTAATATTTTTTAAAACCTCTCCTCATTGATAAGTTGATAAGGAAGTCTAAAAAGCCTAATCCATTTTGGAAGTCTTTTAATAGTCTTTGTCTCTGTAAAAAAATTCTCACTCCATGGTCTTAAAGAGAATGCATCTTTGCCCCCTAAAGCAAGGGCCACCATCTATTATTTTACCCCTTATTTTTGAACTAGAGAAGATAATAACAAAAGAACTTTTTAGAAGAAAAGTCATGGAGTACTTTGAAATCAATCCCTACTTTCACTGCATCCAATTTTGAAACTTAGAAAAACCTAGCCAATGTCCATGGAACTTACATATTAACTCTGTAGTTTTAAGAACTATTGTGTCATACTCGATCAACTTGTTCTTGAAAATCATTTTTGGTATGATATTTGCTACTTAGATAGGGTTTGCCATAAATTCTCTTCCTTTTATTGCTAACTAAGACATCTATACTTCCAACTAGACCATCCTTACTTCTAATAAGGACTACCATTTAATTTTTCTTCACTTAAATCCCTTAGTTTTTGAGTTTCTTCTAAGATCTCAAACAAGAAAAAGTGGCACTTGCTCTTTGTTTCCACTTTGCTTCTTGCTCGCACTCCTTGCTCGAGTTCCCTACTTCCTACTCAAGCTTCTTACTTTTTGTTAAGACTTCTTACTTCATGCTTATGCTTCTTGCTCAACAAGTAGCTAACAAAAATGATATTAAAGAGTATATATTTAATTAAAACAATTATTTATTACAAAGTAAATAAAAAATCAATAAATTTTAAATTTAACTTAAAAATAAAATCTAAATTCAAATCTTTTCAAATAATACATATATAATTATTATGATAACATAATGTGATGACGTGTACATGCAATGATACGTGTTTTTGGCTCTAGAGGTCCAAGGTTCAAACCGCGACGTGTGTCACTGAATTTAAAATTCTCTATTCATAAACTCACCTCTCCCCCTTATGAGAAGTCATTGGTAGGATGAGAATGCCAAACTCTCTCCCTTATAAAAAATGAGAATGCCAAACTCTCTCCCTTATAAAAAATCATGGTAAAATAAAGATAAGAGCTTTTTTACACTAATCTAATCTTAATAATTATATATATAACTCCCCAAGGAATGTATATAAGAAATATTTCTTAAAAAAAAAAAAATTATATGTATGGTTTTTTAACACAAATCAGCAGAGAAGGAACAACCTTCTCAAAGATATTAAAGATCATATGATATGATTTGAGTAATTGTACTTTCATATTTGAGGTCCCATAAACCATATTTGAGTCTCGCGAGCGTAATTAAAATCTTTCATTTCATATAAAAAAATCATAATAAAATAAAGATAAAAACGTATGAATTTCTTACAATAACCTAATCTTAATAGTTATATGTATGGCTTTAACACCTATAACCAATAAAAAAAAATTGCCAACTGGGAATCTTGATACCAAATCCGCAATGGCATCCTTTTATAAAAACTTAAAACAGAATGAGCAAGAGACTGTTTGCGTCGTCGTCTATAATACCTTTTCCAACGAAATCTTCATTGCATTCAATTGAGATTTGAATTCAGGGGAAAGGGATGGAGGCTTCAGTATGCTTATGCACTTTAATGCTGTTTCTTCGGCCTATCTTTGCGGTCCTCTTCGTAGTGGCTTCAATAATCCTCGGTGCCTTTCCTTTCCTTTCCTGTAGGTTTGATTAAGTTATTAATTGATGGAAATTAGAGGTTTAATTGCATTAAATGGAAATTAGGATGGGTTGCGGCATGGAAACTGGTGCTGGTACATGTGCCCCTTGTTCAGGAGGTGTTTCGGCTGAAAGAGAAGGAGAAATTGGAGAGGGAGAGGCAGCTTCGTAATCAGTCTTCGGAGCCGAAGCGTGAAACTCCTAAGCTGTCGCGCCTTCTTCGTGATCTTGACAACAATCGCCATCGCGTGACTGGTGAGCAATTTAATCGGTTACTTACATTCAGTTGCTTGATTTGCATCCATGCCCTCTCTTCCTTTTCCTTCTGACGGGCAGTACTATAGCAGATCCAAGGTTCAATTTGAAGGATGTAGGGTATGTAGGGTGGGCGGTTTGAGAGCGTGGTCTTATGGCAGGGCACTTCCCTGTCCCGCAACTTAAAATTTGGAGAATTTTTAAGGCCATGGTCGCATGATATATATATCTATCTATATATATATTCACTTGTTTATTGCTTGCAAATTCTATGTATGGTGAAGAGGATGTTACGAAAAAGGTGGACTGAAGGGAAAAAAAAGGCAAATTTGCCAAGTTGCAAGAAAATTTTATACGCTAGCTGCATAAGTTCAGCCCCCCTCTGATACTTTTCCACAAATTCATCATCCATAGCTGTAGCCACTTAACTTTGGTGGACAATATTCCAATCTATGCGGTTGTTGTTGCTTCAACACATTTATAGCCCCTCTCATGGAACTATGCTCTGTGTGGACCTTAAAAATGATTGTGATGTGGTCTACTTGACTTTGGTGGACAATATTCCAATCTATGCGGTTGTTGTTGCTTCAACACATTTATAGCCCCTCTCATGGAACTATGGTCCGTATGGACCTTAAAAATGATTGTGATGTGGTCTACTTGACTTTGGTGGACAATATTCCAATCTATGCGGTTGTTGTTGCTTCAACACATTTATAGCCCCTCTCATGGAACTATGGTCCGTGTGGACCTTAAAAATGATTGTGATGTGATCCACTTGACTTTGGTGGACAATTTCCAATCTATGCGGTTGTTGTTGCTTCAACACATTTATAGCCCCTCTCATGGAACTATGCTTTGTGTGGACCTTCAAAGTGATTGTGATGTGGTCCTTAATATTCTTATCTGATTTTTTTTTTTTTAAATTAAAAATTTGAAGTTCAAATTTTTATTTTTATTAGTAGTATTATAACTGGCAATTATGCATTATACCCAATGGTGAGATGAGCTCATTCAATTAAATGTTAACAGAACAGTGGTTTAAGGTGTGTTAAGATTCAAGTACATCTAGGAATGGAACAATATAGTATGAAAATTGTTAAGGTTCACCTATGAGATTGGAACCAAGGTTTATGCTGTGTTTGTCACTGCTTACTCTACCATGTACTGCAAAGTCATCACTGCTTACTCCACCGCTTACTGCAAACCCCTTCGGCAAACCCTCTAAGTTTTTCTTTATCCTGTGTAGCACCAGCAGAAGAAGGCTTTCAATGTCTAGGAGGCGAAAACAACCTATGGGACAACAAAGATTCATTACCAAATATAATAAGCTATCTTACTTGTTCAAGTTCATGTAAAAAATTAATGTCGAGCCATCATTCCACCTTTCTGAAGAACTGATCTTGCTGATAAATTATGTGAAAATTCAAAGTTGAGCCATTATTCTTTTTGAAGAACTGATCTTTTGCTACTGCCTTTTTTCTTTTTTTAAATTTATTATATGGGATGGAAATGGGACTCACTCATATTACATCATGATAGCTTGGCAAGATTCAAAGTTGAGTCTTTTTGAAAATTGGGGAATTTAACGAATTGAGCTCATGTCATTTGATCTACTGATGCATTCTTTTGGATTTTTAGTCTTCTTTGATTTCTGCCTGTAGGTGTAGGTGTGACTTTTTTAGTTCTTCATGGATGTATCTGTGTGAGAGAGATCAAAACTAGCAAAACTAACTATGCTGTGAGTTAATTTTTTTTCTGTGGAGCTCATTTCATCTTTCTTCTTACTTGAGAAGTGGCTGGCATGATCACCTTGCTTAGCTTACTTATTTTATTGTATTCTTTATTTTTAAAAAATTGAGGCATACAATGCAAGAAGTCTGGAAGCAATCGGTACTCTATAGAAATCAATTCACTAGCACTGGCAATTGTAGGATGAGGTAGAAAGAAAGCATATAGATGGATCCTCTGTTCCTAGTCCCAGTCCTACCTAATAATAACTGCAATGAATACTAAAAAACTAGCATTGTTGGTGTGAAATTAAAGAATACTTGACTCACCTTCCTTTACAAATGCAAAAGCTGTTGTGGTCAACATGACAGGAAAAAAAAGGCTTTGAGATAGACATAGCCATGGAGGTAATGAGAAGTAAGAGTTTCCCATTTCCCAGAATGAATTTGTATGTAACAATGACATTATTCTGATTGCTGTCTTCAGCTTAAACTGTTGGTGTTTCGCATTAGGCAAGCTTCTCACAATATTTGTTCTTGTTCTTTTGCCTTTGTTCAATAAAGTTCAGGAGAATTTATGCTGACGTGAACAATAGTGAAGACAGTGAATTTAGTGTTGTGATAGCATCAGGAGATGTTTCAGACTTGTTGAGGATCATCACAGCAATCCATTTATGACTTTACAGCCAGAGAGAAACAACAAATATGGTCTTGTAAAATTTCTTGAATTCTTGATTTGAAGCTTGCAGATGATTTTCAACATAATCTTTCTCTCTTTGAGGACAAAACCTTTATAGTTCAAATATATTCAATAGAAATGTTGTCTCTACTCTCTTTGTCGTCCTCAAATTAGTATTCAAAAACAAGTTTTGCAGATATCAATAACATGGGCCATTGGTCAATCATCATAAGTGATTGTAGTTGTTGAAAATTTTGACAAGCTATGATTTTAACCTTGGGCCTACACTTGATGGCAAGTTAGTTGCATTATAACTGAGCCACTCACCTAGCCAAAGATGGGGGACCTTCATTAGATCTGATCAGTTATCTTTTAATCTAGAGCATTTGGGGGGCTTTCTGGTCTCCTTCTACATATTTTTAATGTTCATCCCAATTTTATTTCTTGAGGCCTCAAGTTTCACAACAGAGTTTTCTTGATGAAACATCTGCAATAAAAGAATGTGCTAGACTTTTTCAAGGAAATATATAAGTTGATGGTATAAGAGTTATAAATTCTGATAACAGTAGCAACTGTTAGTATTTTGAAAGATGGAGGCTGGGATTCAAGATGAGGCTGAAGAAACACCTAAGAAATTGCAACTTTTTGCCAGCAGTAGGAAGTTCACAAGAACTGATGGTGAATCCTTGGAAACTATAACAGTTGAGATTGCATGTTCTGCTGAAACAAAAAGTATTGTGGGGGAGTGCCTTGTGCATTAGAAATTTGCTATGAAATCCAATTTAAAATATGCATCTGCAATGTGATTCAGTGTGGATAGCCGTTTCCTTCATTTTGGTCTGTTTGCACTCAGTACAACATACAAGAAATATTTGTTAGACTAAATGGATTGTTTTGGAGTCCGTAGAATTTGCAACAATCTGACAGTCGTTAGTTGACAGTAGTTTGGTTTCTTGTCTTATTCATACTTTGCTTGCACGAAGCTTCTATTCTGACCATTAAATAATAAATTTTGCACAAGCATAATATAGACTCATCAAGGAATTGACTAATAATCCTGATAATAGAACATGAAGGCATTGTTCCCAATTTCTTGTTCATCATCCTTGGCTTCCAAATACAAGTCTGCTCTATTACCTGGCTCACAGGCCTCAGATATAACTTCATAAGACGTTCTAGAATTCTTTTTTGATATGGTCTTAGCATGACATCAGCTGCTATTCAAGATTGTCTGGATGTTGCAAATGCAAGTTTGGAGCTCAATAAATATGTGAGAGGAAAAGGGATATTTTCTTGCATTTTGCTATTAGGTTTGGCCATGTGGAAGTCATTAGCATGCTCTTGAATTAGGTTGCATAGCTCATCAGTAAATATGATAAAGGGTGGACTTCCTTTAATATGGATGTTAAGAAAAATAAAGGGAATGCAAACTGAAATATGGATGCCAAGTTTGGTTTAAGAAATTTCTGAGAATTGAACCTTCTATTTTTAATTTATAGGATAAGAAGGGGAATAGGCTTTGCACACAATTACGAGAATAATCAGATACTAAGACAGCTACTGTTGTACCCTGACATCCACCAAAATGCTTCCAAGTTAAAATAAACAGTCCTTGCAGGACTAAATACATCTCAGGAATAAAGATGCTGGAGATGGAGAGTGCCCAAATTATTAACCAAGCTCGAATACCAGAGAGCTAAAGATGCAGGATGTACATATCCATCTTAAAAAACACACACACACACACACACACATACACTGTTACTGAAATTGCAAAAGGTTTGACTTTATTGCATAGAGAATGGATAAACATTCCCCCAACTCTGTGAAAGTTGATGCTATTCCTATTTTAGCAACTGCTTTCGCATATATAATTGCTGTTTCTGGTCAATATATGGCACAGGCCCAGGTACGGGGAAAGTTCTGGCAGTGAACAAGCTACCATCCCAGATGAGATGAGTGGCAACTAGTGATAATGCACTAAGAAGAAATAGTGTCTTTTTTCCTCCATGGGCAAATAATGTGCATGGAATTTTCAAAATGTTCCTGTTCTTGTTGGATCTGATGTGAATTTTAAAGAAGGGTGATGGAAAAGTAGATTGCTGCATTACGGCTATCACCATGCTTATTTGTTCTGGAAACTGTGGCATTGTGACATCCAACATTACAAATACTCTGGGGACAAGGTAAATCAAGGAGGGCCATTGTTATAGTATGGCTTCTAGTTAAAAATTGAATTGTTATTATAACTACTTTTAGGCAACATAGTTTTTGCTTATGGGCCAGTCTAACCACTGAAAAAGCTACACTAAGGATTTTTTTTTTTTGTGGGGGTAACTTCTAAATATAATCTGCTTTAAATGGTCTGCATCCAGAGTCCTATTTTAGGCAGCTTTCTAGTTTTAGAAAAATTATATAGCTGAGACAGACTGTGCTTTCACTAAACTCAGAGACAAAATCTTTAGTGTTAAATTTATGACAGATTGTTGGCAGTCTGATTTTCACTATTTACAGTCGAACTTGCACTATGTATATGTAAAGCAATTACATGAAGAGGTTTTTGGAAAAGGATTTAGTGCTGGTAGTCTGTGAAGACTATAACTGGTAAGTTTGACAAGGATATAGGTTTGCCAAATTTAAAAAAACATGCATCTCAGAAAACAGTGCAATACAAATATAAAAGAGATTTAGTGTCCAGTGTTTACAGTGATGCAGGATTAAACACATACAATACAACACTAGCTCTTGAGTTTCAATAGTCTATAGGCTCTAGGGTGTCTTGGATCTAAACTGACAATATAAACATTCTTTAATTCATGATCATTAATACAATTGATGTCAACATCCTGATCCACTGGATCTGCATTACCAGTAAAACAATCCAGGTTCTCATTTTACATGTTCATCTTGATTTTTAAAGCAGGCAGGATGATGAATGAACTTGAATTGAGACATCATGTAAGCAGGTTGAAATATAGACCTTATGTCAGTCAATATGCTAATTATACATCAGCAGGTTTGGTCCAGTAGGTTCAGCCTGGCTTGCTTGAACTTTGTATCTATGGGGAAAACTCTACTCTTGGTCAAGTTGAGGTCAAAGCTGGTGCCCATACTTAAGTTCTTAAGTTCATTTCTTTATCTTTGGGAATCCTGTCAGTCATGGTAAGGTTTTGCTTTAAAGGCTTTCAGTGAGTTCATTTCTTTGAATCTTTGAAAAATCTATGCTAATCTCAGTAAGGTTCTTGTTTAAAGGCCTTCTCCTTGTAATTTCAATATCATGCTTGTTTTCCTGAATACATTAGGCTCCTCAACATCTTTTCCATTTTTGTCTAAAGACCTTGGCTTTTTATTGAAATTCAGCTGCATTTTCTTTCAGTTTTATTATCAATTTCAGATTAGGGTACACAGCCAAATAACAAAGGTTACACCGCAGTGGTATGGCTTTGGGCTCTCATCTGGGAGACCCAAGTTCAAACCATGGTGTGGTGTGTGTGAGTGTGATTGCAAAAAAAAGAAAGAAAGAAAGGTTTCTTTTTTATACAAAGCATGGATTGGATTGGAGCCAGAACATTGGTAAGGACCATTGCCATCAGTGCAAGAACCCTCTTAGTAGCAGCATCATATTGGTATAATAAAACTATAGTTATGGCTCAACTTGAACAGATATTAGTGATAAAAACGAGACTTACATTAATTCTTCATGTTGAATATAGAAGGCACCCATTGGTTTTTTGCTTTGATGTATTTTTTGTTTATAGAATGATCCACAATGGAAAATATATTAAAAAATTGGGGCACTAAATACCAGTGTGAAACTTATGAAGTGTTGAATTTGTAATTTGATTCATGGCCAAGAGCCGACATTGTGCGATGTATTGGATAGGCCTAAGGGCATTTCATTGTGCAATGTATTTATTATTTTGTAATATTTTATTATGTAAGCCCAATAAACCATGGTTAACCTTGTTATGGTTAAACCTCATTTAATATTTGTAATTAACTTAAAGCCCACTTGTTATGTCGACTTAGGTTAAACTTTATGATGTAATTAGGGATTTTGTTATTGCTATATGTCACAACCCAAAATTTCCATCCTAAATGAGAGTTTTTTTTTTCATTTGACAAGAGTTGATCTTAATCTTTTATCAGGGTACGAATCCAAGTGTTAACAACATACTTTTAGGAGATCCTAGTTAAAGTGTATGCTTATCCTATATTGATTTTCCACTTTAGATTCTTTTCGAGGCACACCCATCTCTACGTCTTACATATGTCTGACTATGTAAGTGTACTAGGTGCAAGTATTTAGTTTACAAGCTATCCTTCTCATTAATCCCTCAATGAGCTAGCTTATCTTCTTTCATCCTGTCAAAAGAAGCGCACCATCCTTCACACACTACGTAAGTCCATTACGTTGGTGCTATGTGCGTATAGTAATTAACATACATGAATTTTAAACATTCCATGGTTCCATATGAAAACTAACACATAAGTAATTAAATGTTAATTCCATAATTAATTTGATCATTTCTCAACAAAGAATCACAACACTATCCTTTGGCATTTTAAGCAAAATACTACTTTAAAATAAAGTTCCCACCAAAAAGCCACATGACATCTCATTTACTGAGAAACCCCTATGGGGAAAACCCAGCCTGAAAATTTGCTTCCTTATTATATTTCATCAAGAACTAGTTCCTTACATTGGGTTTTAAAAGCACCCCATAATGCCTTTAATCCCAACTAAGGGTTTTTCCATAAGCCTTACCAAATTTACACTATGAATGATTCCTTTATTCATGAGTACAATTTGGCCCATGTTTGAGTCAAAGGCAGTCTTGCTGCCTTTTATCTACATTTGACTTCCAACTGTCACATGGGATTATTTTATGAATTCATCTTTCAATTCATAAACAATCAGTATTCCAAATTAAATGAGGCATTCCCAAATACTTTTCAGTTTTCCTTTCATGAGAATTCTGTGCTCCTTATGGTAATCTAGTCTTGAACCTGTCCTTCAATTTACAAAACAATCAAGCTTTAAGATAGAAATAACGCAGTCATTATCGTTAGCACATTCCAAAATCATTGAAGAGTTTCTTTTTCATTTGCTACCTAATTTATAAAATAATAAACTCTCAAGCCCACTCTGAATAGAACAGTTTTTAAAGCATAATCTCTACCTTTCAGAGGTTAATAGCCCAGTCTAAAGGAAATTCCTTCTTCCATTGCATGCGTATTGGCTCCACGCCATTTAATTTAATTAAAATAACGCAATTAAACTTTTAAAAAAGTCCCAAATTCCTTTCATTGAATAACACTCCAAAGAGCTTCGTGTCATCTCTCATTAATCCAAACACTACACTCCATCATGCTCACCGAAATATAAATTCAGCAACAGTCCAATTTTTATGGAAACAATTTCCAAAACTTTCATTTTGATTCCCAAGGAACCTATCTTACTTAAGTTAAAGTTCAATTCTCTTCTACGCAGGACGTAGGGCCGGTAACTATATTAAACATACTACAGTCACACTCACATATATCTTATAATAGACTTTAAACCAGGTTACCCCCAAAAGGTTTTACACAGTCAGATTGTCCAGTTTGACATTAATAAGTTCTCTCAAGCGAACATTCTTTTTCCAGAAATTCGCCTAACATAAGAGATTTCCAACAACTTATTCACTTTAAATAAATACATCAGGGTCGTAATAATTCAAATGAATAGACGTCCTCAGAAACCTTTCGAAGCATGATCATGGCGAATGGGAGCCGCTGTTTCTCTCCCACTGTTCCGGACTTGCATCGGAAGCCTATCTTCTCTGGGTTCTTCACTCAACCACCGAAAAGGGATTGCCTTACGGTTGGGTTCAGAGACGGCTTCCAATCATGATAATGCAAATCCTAAAGCATATATACTTTTCAATGCTACAGTCATTCATAGAACAGACTTAGATGTTTCTTTCAGCATGCATTCCACCTTCCAAATAAGTCTATTTCACTTTTAAAGGAGTTTAGCAAGAATCAAAGGAAATCATGCAATTTCTTTTCAAATGAAGGGCTCCCTGCCTCAGTATTTTAAAATACTTCACAAGCATCAACTGAGTTGTCCTATGCCAAAAGAAGTCCCATAAACCCCTTTTCTAAGCACAACAACACACATCCAATTCTTTCCTTTAAAGAAACACAACATAATACACACTGTCACACCTCCTTAAAGCATATGTATAACAGTCAATTCAAACAAGATTTTCCAGCTCAAATAAGTCAAGTTTTTGAAAATGAATTTGTTAATTCCACAAATGAACCTTTCAATATTCTCAGGGTGGTATTATTACAAGTCTAACTTGCATCTAAAGCCACTCACATAATTCTGCTTTCACAACCCTTGTTTATATGAAATTATAATTTATGCTTCAACTACATATATTAAAGCAAATCATCAAAGAAACATACAAAGTCTCATATATCAATGTAAACGAAAGGCAAACATTAATCTATACCTTTATCCAATCTTTGTTTCCTTATGAACAATCCAAACAAATCGGCATTCATAGCCATTACGTACTTGAGCACTCTCTTTGGAAACCAAGTGACTCTTTGCTCCATCCAAGAAGAATATAACAAGGGTGGTTCCAGTTCAGTCTTCTACAGCGAAAATATAAACTAAGGCGGCATAAGTGATATGTTTATAAAACATTAGCGGCTACGTGAAGCCTTATACCATTTCGGTGGTAAACAAACGATACTAAAAGAACAGACGTCATTCTATACTGTAAGTCTTTCAGTCTGACAGAGAGTGTGTGACGCTGGCTATCCTAAGCCTACATACAAAGGAGTAGACCTAGAGTCGTTGCACTAAAACTGTGACATAATGGATAACAAAAATACCCAAATAAGTTCTCTGTTATACAGGGGAAATTATCCATTGTTCTCCTCTATAAATTACTGCCAGGTTCTCTAAGTACTCAACACAGTCGCACCCCCGTCTTTTTTTTAAAGACAAAAAGGAAGGTTCTTTTTTAAATAGTTTAGGCAACGAAATCCATTACCAGAATTTTTTTAAAAGCTTCACAAACCAATCAAGCACAGAGTCAACTGCATACCGCGAGCTGAAGTGTGTAGATGAGTAAGTTACTCTTTTCATTAAACAAAGAAGCTTTTCAAACTTAATAAATATTCCAGACTGTGATATACAATGAAACATGCTAGAAACAAAACCTTCTTTTAAAACTATCAATTTCAGCTATTATAAACCACACCGACAAGTTTCAAGGCTACCTGAATTTTGCCAGCAATTTTCCAAGGCAAAATCTGAAAAACCTCCTGAACTTCCTTTTCTCCCGGTGTTTTTTTTCATCTTCTCTCCTCTGCCCCTCGTCCAACTCTCTGCAAAGTTTGTGAGGACCTGCCTTCTATTGCTTTCCCCCCACTACTCACGTTTTCCCCCCTACACGGAACAAGAGAAACCGAAACCGGCCATTACCCCCACAATTATTACCCAGACACATGTTTATTCATATAAACAAATATATTCCGAAATCCTCTTTCCTAAGTAAAAATTAGAGGTTTTTATTGTTACCGGGATGTTAATTTAGTAACAATCTCCTCCTTAAGGTAAAGTGATACTTCCAGAAATCAAGCAACCCATTGAATCCCCAACTAGGGAGTTCTCTTTTGTTTACAAGGGGGTATTTACCTTTTTCCTTGGTGGAGGAAACAAAAATCCTTACAAAAACATTAATTAAAACCCTGTTCAATATCGCATTCTACAAATATTTTTCGTAACTTCCTTTGTCCAAGTCAAAGCAATAACGTAAATCAAAAGTTAAATTCCCTTGTATCTTTCCTGAGAACTAATATCTTAAACATATACTCTCCCTTGCAATGAGTACTAACTACCTCATATCACATAAAATTACTTCTAAAAAGTAAGATTATTAAGTAGCAAACAAGTTTCACCTAAACTTAGTGCATTTTCCTCATGCAATTCTCATATTATACAACTACATGGGAGAGCTCATATCCTTTCTCTTCCTTACAATATTTCATTATTGGTTGTTAGTTCTTTATTTTCCTCATAAGGACCCTATTCTTGTAAGAGAGAAACAAATCCATTAGCAACATCATGTGTTTCTATGCAATATGTTTTGTAGAGCTAGTCCTGCAGAAACCAATCATTTCATCAATAAAATACATCATTATTATTCAAGAAGTATATGTGTCTAGCGTAAACTTATCATGAAATGGTCAGTCATTCCATCAACAAGACAACATAGCAAAACATAAATCCATCAAATGAAAAGTCTGTCAAGGGAGGGTCATGACACTATAAATACTCCCCTCACACTCATTTCTTATCAGATTGTTGTGCAATATTATCTACGGATGGTGATTATTTATGGTGCCAACAGGCGCCCATCATATCTTTCTCTTTTTATCCGTTTTTACTCTTTCTGTGTAAGATTTGAGTGGATGAATTGCTTCTGTTCGTTTTTAGAGAATATTGTGAATTCCATCATGGTATCAAAGCAGGTATGGAGCAGCATTACTTGGTCACATAGGAAGTGTCTTGGGAGCCTCTTGTCCTTCCAATTTTTAGGGTGATTTCTTATCCAAAGCTTTATAAGCCAGATTTGGCATAAAAGACATTGGCAGATCTCTTCTCTACTTAGTCTCCTTATCTATGCTACATATATGAGTATATTTTGGAGGGAGCTTATGTGGAGGGAAAATTCAATTTGAATTTTTTAAAACTAGACTGCCCACCGTCTTTGCAACAGTTGAGGATCAAACGAAGAGGGCATCACAAAACGACACTATATTTATTTATTGAATGCTATGGGCTTAAAAAAATATGTGAAATGCTGCTTGACTACATTGCGAACCCATGAGTAGATTTGGCTTGCTGTTCGAGAGATCTTATTTCTATTCCCGTTATCCATCTCATTGGAAAAGTGTGCTCTATGGGTGGATTTTCTCCTGATTCCTTTTGCAGTTGAGGGAAATGTGGATAACGGATAGTGGCATGAGACATCTTGCAGGGAAGATGGGGGTTCGACCCTCTTTCAACCTTTTTTCAATTGCAGGCAGAGCATTTCCAGTCCTCGATGATTGTATTTACGGAGGTGATCAACCCTTCTTCACACCCTCAGGCATTGTCGTAGTGGTAGACGAGTGTTGGCAAGTTTTTGAAAGGGCACGAATGGGGGTTTGAATCCAGCATTTTGAATACAAGCAGATTGGCGTCAAGGTAAAAATTGCCTAGCTGTTTTTGCTTACATTGCCATGACTTGGAAGGATGGCTAGCCCACCATGCATAGGCCATTTACCATCGAGAGGTCGATAGTTCGAACCCCCCTCTCACCATTCCATCGCTCTTTGGTCTTGTTTCACTCGATTTTCAGCCTATGTGGAGGCTGACATGGCATCCAAAAGGAGAGAGAAGATTTATTTAATGTATTTAAAGCCTTTCAACCAATTAACAAAAGCAAGTGGCAATGATTTGGCGACTAATAAGAGTTGAGGTGGCAAAAGTGGATTGGAGTGCTCTAGTGAATTAGGGTTCGCCAAGTGGCAGGTCAAGATTAGCTCCTACTATGTTAAGGTTAGAGGTTTTAATTTTCAATTTTTTGGGGTCCATTAAGGAAAATCTTTTGGAGGTCAACACTTTTGCATACAGAAGTGTTTTGAGCCTCTTTTTTTTCAAATTGCATATTTTTTGAGCTCTATGCACTTGTGGCATCAATTCATGGACTTGCTATGGTGTTAGGGGTTGGATTGTGTAAGATGGACCACAAAGCCCTAATTACTTGCCTTAATGGGTGAAATTATAGTATTTGGTCAACTCAAATGATTGGCTTGCTACGAAGTAAGAACTTGTGGTGCATCTTTCAAGAGGATAAAGTAGTTGTTCTTGATGATGAAGCTCGACACCAAAAGGCAGAAGAGGCTCTAGGTTTGTTTTCCTTGCTGATTGAACCAGAGTTGCTTTTCCATATCAAAGAAGAGAGTGACCCTATCAACATATGGTCAAAGTTGCATGAACTTACCAAGAAGAGACCTGGGTTCAAACCTTGGGGGTGCCAATTTGCAAAGGTAGTAGTCTGATCTGAATCCTCTGAGTGCGTGCCAGACCGATGACAACGGTACGAATCTCGAGCGATTGGTGGTCTCCCTCTCATGCTGAGTCAACAACAATGAGATGGAATAGGCGTGTTGGGAGCAGCCCCTATGGTTTGAACCCTGCAATTGACAGTTACTAAAAAATAATGTGGTTGTAACCAACTCCCCTATGTATAAAAAAAAAAAAAGTTGCATGAACTTTTTGGAAAAGTTAATACTACTAAAGCAAGTCGCTTGGAATTAGAGTTTTCTTCTCTTAAGTTAGCCGAGTTTGAATATGTTGAGGACTATATTGTGAGATTCAAGGCTTTAAGGGCAGATATTGCATCTTTTGGAGGCAAAAAGAAAGATGATGCAAAATGCGTTAAGATTGTCCTTTCTAATCTCTCCCCTGCGTTTCAGATGTTGAACCTAATGGTTCATATGATTCTTGTGTTCTTGGAATCCCAAAAGACTTGCTCTTGATCAACTCTTTTCTCTCCTACTTCACTTTTAGGTTGCAATGAGGAATTGTGGTGGTGCAACTTCTCAAATTACAGGAGCATGCAAAGGAATTCTAGTCTAAGGAGGCTAAGACCCAGGGGCCCATAGGCAAGGGTAAGTCTTCAAAGAAATCAAAGACCACTTGCAAATATTTTAAAAGGGAGGGACATCCAATGAAGAATTGCTTACTGAAGCTGCAAAATATTGAAGCTAAGTTCTTGAAGCAAGGTGGACGTCTTTTAGATGATGAGGGAGATTTAGATGGATCTGCCTCAATTGTAGAGGCCCACTAGAGCATCCATTAGTTGGGGGGGGGAGATATTATTGTCACTAATGTCTTCTCTTCTTGGCCCTTTAGTTCAGATTATGGAGGGGTGTTGAATTTGTAATCTGATTTATGGCCAAGAGCTGACATTTTGTGATGTTTTGGATAGGCCTAAGGACATTTCATTGTGCAATGTATTTATTATTTTGTAATATTTTATTATGCAAGTCCAATGGGCCATGGTTAAACCTCACTTAATATTTGTAATTAATCTAAAGCCCACTTGCTATGTCGGCTCAGCTTAGGTTAAACTTTATGATGTAATTAGAGGTCTTGGTATTGCTATAAATATCCCCCCCACACTTCTCATTTCTTATCGGACTGTTGTGCAATATTATCGACGGTAATTGATCATTTATGATGCCTATGGGCACTCATCATATCTCTCTCTTTTGTCCTATTTTATGCTTTCTGTATAAGATTTGATTGAATGAATTGCTTCTGCTTGTTTTTGTAAAATATTGTGAATTCCATCAAGTAGCTATTTATAATTTAATTATGTTGCCTATATCTTTTGGTGGTGACCCATTCTGCAATCACAGTAATAAATGCAAAACTTAGACCCTCACATATGTGATATGGATAATAGATTGGAGTAAATCAATAGAAGCAGTCACATGTGAGTACAAAGAACAAGTAATCCTTTGAAACAGGTTTTCTCCAGAGAGCGTTAGTCATGAGAAAAGTCTGTAAAATATTTCAACCTCATTTCCCAAATTATATTATTTTTTAGGCTTTTAGCTAATAATCCCAATAGTTATACTTATGCCTACACATTGCCAACATTAACATGGACATATTGCCTCTAACAAGAATCTCCTTTAAGTGAATTTTCATGTACAAGGATTAAAAAACAGAAGGAAAAGATCAACTCAATTTTGTCCTCCCAAATTCTAGCAGCAGTTTGCAAGCACTCTCTCCATTCTTGTGATGTTTTCTTCTCTTCCTCTCTGAAAAATTCAGTCTTGGACAACAGAACAGTTTTACCTTCACAACATTCTGATGTCTTTTCTTAGAGTCTTCTTTCTGGACACTTTCTGATTTTCTTGGTGTTTTCTTTTGAGTAGAATTCCTTTGGTTGCTGGTTATCCAACTTAATCATGTTGTTTAGGTACCCATGGCAATGACAGAAATTTTTTGTAGGTCAAATACAATAGTTTGTGCTAAAGGGGATCACTTTGGAGGGAGAATATTCCTCTCTGCAGTTTGCTCATGGCATGACATGTGGGTGTAAAAGAATTGGAGGAAACAAGGGTGTGCAAGGAATCTTTGGATGTTAGACATTTTTCTGTATGTAGTGTCATTTCTAATGCATCTAAATCTTTCATCTATTTTAACCATAGTAGCAAAACTCGGACTCGACTAGGACTCGGAGAGTTCGACTGGGGAGTCGGACTCGGGACTCGGCAAGACTCGGTAAAAACTCGGAAAAAAGAAAAAAATGAAAAAAAAATACAAATTTTATTGAAAAAATAAGTTTTTTCATGAATATTACTTATTAGTATATTCTAACACACTTACTCAACATTCAACATTGTACAAATAAGAAATTAACAAGAGGAAGGAGCATATTCTAATAGCAAGCTAATAATTTTGTTTTATAATTTTTTTTTTTTTGGATACATAGGGAGTTGGTTACATCCACACTATTTTTAGTAACTGCCCCCAACAAGCCTATACCACCTCATTATTTTATAACCCGACATGAAGAGGACCACCGGTCACTCGAGATTCATACCATCGTTGTTGGTCTGGCGTGCACTCAGAGGATTCGGAACAGACTATGGCGTTTGCAGGCATGACCACTTTGGTTTATAAAATTATAAATAAATAATATAATGATAAAATAAACTTAATATATAAAGTTCAAAAACATTATTAACATTTTACAAAACATTAAATAATAATAAACTTTACTATGTGATGAAATCACCCTAACTTAGTCCACCATGTTTAATAAATAAAAATTTCAAATACCATGTTCATTAGAGAAACCATGGGACGGAATCACCCTAACTTAGTCCATCATGTTTAATAAATAAAATATTCAAATACCATGGTTAATTATAATCGGTGGGTTGTCTAGATTCGATTTCCTAGATGGTTGGTTGGGATCTATTAACTTTACTTTTATTAAAAGGTTCCTGAGAAAAAAAATTGAAAATAAAATTCTTCTTATATTAATAAAGCTAATATTTAATCATAGCCATTTTTCCGGTTTTAGAATGGGAAGCTGTTTTTTAAAACTGCTTACCAAAATTCAAGGTAGAAGCGACATTCATTATTCTGGGGGAGCTTCGTGCGTAGCAATTGTTTCGTTGGCAGTCGAGGGTTTCAGAGCGAAATAAATTATCGTTTTTTATTTTTTTCCATTGCTGCGTGGTGGTGTGTATTGGCTGCAATAGCAACGGTGGCAGTGACGGCGACGGGAGAGGGTGCATTGAAGGAGAGAAAAGAATGGAAGACAATGAAGGTGCAAGAACTGCGCGATGAACTTTCTAGAAGAGGTCTCAGCACTGGCGGCCTCATGCCTTCCTTGATCGAACGCCTCCACAACTCATGCCATTCTTCGCCCGAACCGCTACACCCCACAGGACATGCATACATGCATTCTGAAGCAGTTCTCATTCCCAAACAAGACGCGGATGATGTATCCATCGGAGAAAGATATATTTGTATTAAAATAAATTATAATTGAGGGATAAGCATTCTGAAGGTTTGAGAAGCAAAATTGCACATTCTCTCGTTAATATAATAAACAAAGATTTCAGCGTCTTGTTCGTGATTGCGCACTGGCCAACGTGGATGCTTAAGTCATGGAGCATCATCAACACTTAACCTCTCTAGATGTAATTTTTCTTTTTTTTTAAACTTCCATTTTTTTTGGGCCAGCCGAGTTTCAACGTTGGACTCGGCCCAGGACTCGGTCGGACTCGGAGGAGTCCAGGAAAAAAAGGAGTAGGATTGGGCTCGGCTCGGCTGAGCCCACTCGGACTCGGACTCGGACTCGTACTCGGGAGTCCAAAAGAGTCTGACTACTATGATTTTAACAAGTACAAAATGAGTATTAAAGAAGATTGCACAGATCATGAATTGCCAGGTTGGTGACTTATAAGGTAAAGGAGATTTATGGAGATATAAATTGCCGTATTGGTGACTTGTAAGAATCTTTTGTTTACGGCGGGGGAATTAGTATATTGAAGCATTTACCCCATGTTTGAAAGTTTTGGGTTTGAGTGAAGGCAAGTTCAGGAGTTTTGAGAAAAGTTGAGATAGTCATAATACAGGAATACTGGTTGTAAGCTGAGTCGAAGGCTGAGATAAAGCCAGTTCAAAGCTAAGGTAAATACAGATAGACATCCCTCAAAGTTGAAAATGTACGAGAAGAGAATGGCATGAAAATAAAGTGAGATATTGTGCATTATTCATGCACTTATAAACCGTAGCATTGCATTTAAATCAGAGTTGAGAAAATCAGAAAAAAATTCCGATTTTTGCTGATTCCTGCCCTTGCTGATAAAATCTCCATTTGGAATCTCAATTCTGAAAATATCGCCCTTTTTTACCAAAAAATCGGCTGCGGGGGCATGGGCAGAGGAAATGTCATAATTAGCTTGTTTTTTTTTTTCATTTTGCCTCATTTGCTTGTTCCAAACTGGAGAGAGAGGTCTGCCTACCTACTACTACACCAAACAAAACACTAAAGCACATTTTAACAGCAGATTTTTTGCAGCTTGAAGGAATCTGGCAGCCACCAACAACTGTCCAAAGGATTCATCTTAAGAAAAATTCTTGCAAACTGTTTTTTTTACCCCCTCGTTCAACTATCTTGTTTTTTTCGTAAGTATTGTTGCCTGAACTATGTATGCAAGTCCATCTTTTCAGCTGTCAATGTTTAAACTTTAAACTAGGGTTTAGGGTCAATGTTAAAACTTAATCTCAAGCATGCAATGCTTCAGGTTGTGAGCGGAATTAGAGTATGTTTGAGCACAGCACAAACACTCCAAGAAGCGCATTAGGCTTACACAAGAAAAGCTGAATGATCTTGTGTTTGTTAATTACAACCTTCACCTCCACCTTAAAATAATTATAGGAACAAGTATCGAGACCATTGACCTAATTGATCCATCATTTGAATGGATCATAGAGCCACAACAAGAGCCACAACAAGAGCCTCTCTTCTCCATGTGTTTGAAAACCTAGTGGAGGAGATAGCAGCCAAGACACAAGAAGAGGAGTGGGCACAACAACAAAGAGAGACTAGAGCTTCTGCTAGGGCAAAGGGCAAAGACATTCAAATACCTTGAGGAATTTGTTTTGTCATGACTCATGACCCATTTTGTAATTTGTATTTTTTTTTATTATAAGACGTGTCTTGTCACTTTCATGTGTAGTTTAATGCTTTAAGCTTGTATCACTTGCTACATTCATGTGTAGTTTAAGCCTGTATCACTTACAGTATTAATATTTGAGTTGCATCTAGAGCTTCTGCTAGGGCAAAGGGCAAAGGCATTCAAAGACCTTGAGGACTTTTATTTGTCATGACTCATGACACATTTTGTAATTTGTACCTTTTTATATTATAAGCAATACAAGACGTGTCTTGTCACTTTCATGTGTAGTTTAAGCCTGTATCACTTACAATATTAATATTTGATTTGCATAATGTTTATTCATTGTGATATACATGAAAAAGCTTTGTCAATGAAAAATTTGCATCTTTTTTTGGCCGATTCCCAATTTTTTCCGATTTGTTTGCCTTGCCGATTCCAATTTTCTCAACTATGTTTTAAATCATAGAAATAATTTCATATATTTAGGGAGAAATTCATCGTGGCAAAATGGTCTGTGTTTGCAGACCTCAGGATCGAGGAAAGCCTTGAGATTAACAAGGTTGAGATCATGGTTGTGGCAGTCCCAGGAAAATTGGTTTGGAGAATGTTTATGCTAACATGGAAGGATTAGAATAAATTTCTTATGGATAAATATTATCTAGTTTTGTCTATGAAGGGTTTATTATTTCTCTCTTTTCTAGAGGTTTTGTTGATATCAGATGGTTGTCATTAATTAGGAGAATGTTATGGGTCCTAGGAAGTGGAGAGCAAGTTAATATTTGGTATTATTCCTGGCAGAACTATAGGAAAGTTGGATTATTTACCCTCCTCTTCAGCACGATTAAATGATATTCATGGTTGCTCTTTATTTATTATTTATTATTCTTTTAATTATCTAGATATGCATCAGACTTGTTTGGAACCTGCTGAGGGGAGGTCTTTATAATGGCATTATTATATATGGATCAATATTCACAACATCTGATTGAAGAATTGGTACAGGCAAATGTAAGGGATGGTGTTGCAGGCTTTGGAAGTTAAACATCTTATCTAAGAAAATGTACTTTTGTGGTTACTGGTATATGATGTTTTGCTTTACTTTTGAAACTTGATAAGTGTTTGAGCTATAGTTGTTTGTTGTCCTATTTGTATGATGTGTTTTGCTACCTAAAATTTGAAATTATTAATCCTCGTTATTTCTGTGTGAAACATGTGTTTTTTCTTGTTCAATTGGGTTGCATCTTGACATGTTTTTGGGTTTGGGCAGTAGACTAAATTTCTGCTATGAAGCCATATCATGAATAAAATAATAAGCTGATCTGTTGTATAATTTGGTTTTCATTTCCTAGATTTATTCTGATGGGAGTATGGTGAGAAAGAAAGCATGCTATATTCAGATAAAAAGAGCTTAATTTTGCTGTTTTTGTACTAAAGTATTTCTTTATTGTACATGAGTAATATTTCTGCCATTTGTATGCCATATCTCACTTATATGAGGATGGCACTTGCATATATGTTGCAGCTGATAAACTTTGACTGGTTCCATTTTGTAGATAGCGTTTATTTTCCAAAGGAAACTGAGGGCCAAACAGCCTTGTCTACAAATATATGATGATTCCATGGATATTGTGTGGGCTGATTACTGGGGAGTATGGTGGGATGGGGTTTCTTAGTGCAATCCAGGGCTCATGGGTCCAATGGGACTTGAGTTTTAAACTCGTGTACATTGAAAGATGAAGAGGTTGGTGCAAACTTTAATTGAGCCTTGCTGCTGGTTAAAGGAGATCCAGAATTAGTCGTTAATGTTGTCAATGGCCCCTGATATTATTGATCATGCTTACTTCCAGAGCGTTAGTGTTGAGTGGATATGATCTTGGAAGAATCTGAGTCTTATGGCATCCAATGTATTTATATTTATAGTGATGAACATGGAGTGTTGACTATTGAGCTGTAGATGTGCAAATATTCCTCTAATATTAAAAAAGAACATCATGGAAGTTGCATTCATGTTATTTTGATTTTGAGATGCATATAACAAAATTGCATAGCTTAGATAAATACCTGTGAATAATCTTATATGTCGAAAAACAAATACAAGCTTGATAACCGAGACTTTATTAAGAGTAGAACAAACAAGAGAGATTTGAGCTTGAAAGACAATTAGATTTTTCGTTTTCCATAAAATAAATAAGTTCTCTGATCAATCTTAATTGGCCAGTGAACGTCAAGAGGACATGCTTCCAAGAAAAAAACTCTGGGTTAGGTGGTCTTGAAAAAAAGAGAATATCCAACCCACCCTCTCCTCCCTCTTCTTGGGGGGTGGGGTTCACCACCTCCCCTCATTAGTAGTTGGGGTTTGGGTTCCCCCCCTCCCATTGTCAGTGGTTGGGGTGAGGAATCAAGCTACCCTGCCTTGTCCCTGGCGATTTTGCTCTCTCGACTGTTCTTGAGTCAAGGCAACAATTTGAGACTTCTCATATTTCTGTGGCCCAAGACAAGTAGCAGGAGTAGGCACATGCCATGAACACTTCTGGCCCTGCCTGAATAACTTCCAACTATCCTTGCCCTTCCTTCAACTAGGGGGACTTAGACAAACAAGAAGCAATAGCAGGAGTAGGCACACGCCATGTACACTTGAGGCCCTGCCTGAATTACTTCCAACTATCCTGGCCCTTCCTTCAACTAGGTGGACTTGGACAAAACACCGCCCTCAACTAGTTTTACGATGATGTTTTTCTGCCATCTTGTCCATGTGAACTTCACGTCCTCTGACATGCTGTTAGACTCATCATGTGTTTGGGCATGGGGTATTTGGTTGTTTAGGCCGAGAGTTTTGATTACTCTTTGGGCTAACCAACTACTCTTAGGGCTGACCACCGATGTTGACAACAAACCCTTTTTTATTGTAGTATTTACATTGTTTTTTATTGTGCCTCATAGTTGAGAAAATCTGCAAAAAATCCGTTTCACATGCTGGCCAATTTTTTCCCGATTTTGCAGATTTTTTCCCAAAAAATTCTGATATGCATGAAAAAAGTTTTTTTTTTTTCAATTAAAAATTGCATTTTCTTCGGTCTTTTCAATAAAAAATGCCGTTTTTTTCTCTGATTTTCTGCCGATTTTTTGCAGTATTTTTCCCCGATTTTTAAACTAACCGATTTACTACCCGATTCCAATTTTCTCAACTATGATATAAAACCTTGATGGACCACGGATAAACTTTTTTTAATTGTAATATTTACATTCTTTTTATATATATATATATAAGCTTAAAGAAAGTGGAATATTCATCAACTAGGTTTTTAGTGCTTTTATTAAATTCCCTTCCTCGTGAAAAGAGGGAATTGCGCCTATTAAACTGATATATGCTCTAGACAGCATATTTTCCCGGTACCATCACTATTACTCATCATGAATATCAAGAGGATATTGATTTGGCACACCAATTCTTCCTTCAGTTTTTACTTGCATGAATAGATTTTAACCAAGACAACAGTCCGTTTATTTTTCCATCATTTTTTACTTGCATGAATAGATTTTAACCGAGACAACAGTCCGTTTAGTTTTTAATTGTTCTGGTCATTTTATTAATTTTCATTATAAATTCTTAGGTATTTAATATGTGACTTGCGAGCAAATATTTTAATAATGAGTTGCAAAGGTCACCACAACTGCTATCTTTGTAGCATGTTGACCTGATTGTGACCTAAAAATCACAACTCCTATCTTACTATCTTTATATAAGAAATCTGTTGCTTTAACATTAGTTGGAGAAGGGTTTTTCCGTGTATATCCGTGAGTTTGGTTAGAATCTCTATTAAAAAGCATTCTAAAAATGACAAGTTTTTGGAAGTTATAATACAAAGGCTCAAAACAAAATGAAAAGTAGGTTTGAGGATTTGGTTGGTTTGGTAAAGCGTCTCGTTTAGTGTGTATAACTCTGATTTAAATTTAGGGCCTTGTAGAATTGGAGGGCATGTTGGCCAACGTCGTTGGCTATGTTAAAAGTTTACCCAACACAACTAGAGGTTATAGTGGCGACGAAGAGCAGGATTTGAACCCACAAAAAGGTGATGAAAAATGTGACAGTCACCAATTCTTTTAGTATATGCAAAAAAAAGCAAAATGAAAAGTAAAAATTTCCTTTAGAAAAAAGAAAGGAAAAAATATCTAAGAATGATGACATCATAAGAAATGAGAAGCTGCCTAGAAAGGAATAGGCTGGTTGGTAATGGCTGAGTGTTGGTAATGCCTAGAAAGGGTGAGGGTCTTGTTGACTTTGTCTTTATCTAGCAGGCTAGGGATTATAAAGGTTCCATAAGCCCCCCCTCCCAAAAAAAAATTGAGAAGGAAATATTTTAATAATAAAAAATAAAAACAGTACATTCTTTATTACATTCATTAGATCATATCCAACTTGCATTTCTATTCGTCTTCCTTGAGCTGTGACTTCCATTAACTCCTTAATAACATTTCCATTAAAAGATGGAATGTCCCTCAACCAAGGTCAACACCACAATTACTAAATCATTTGCTACCATGCTTCCTTCTCTACATATATGTTGACATTTATGGGAATTGCCTCCATCAAACATTTATGAGATATTACCTCCCATCAATAATTGGAAAGAAAAGATGGTGCTAATGTTGATCCAATCCGAAATCCTTCCGTGTGATAACATTAATAATAATTTGTTGATCTAAATTTTGCCTTTATTCTTAAAAAAAACACCAACTCCTTTAGCTCTCCTCAAACTTCCTTTGAAATCACCATTGAAATTAAATTTAATGAACTTAACTTTTAGACATTTTCATTTTAGCATAGATTAATGTAAATGCATTGTTTTAACTGTATTGTTGTAGATGGCCCTTTGCACATGTATTTAAATTCTATAACCATAGTTCAGACTTCCCATAAAGTGAACCATACATGTTAACATTTCGGTAGAGAGACACCAATATTATTTCAAACTCAGATATGACTTTGAGATTTAATTTTTGAAAATTCTACCATTTCCTTTAATGCCATAGATTTCAACAAATGATAAGACTAATCCTCCACATAATGCTTAAATGCTTTAGCTTTGAAAGAATTAAACCGACATTTCTTCAACTCTTTTAATTTAGATCTCTCTCTCCCGTTTTTTTTTTTTTTTTATTGTTGTTATTTTTAAAGCAATCCCAAATGGTTAAGCAAAGGGGCAATGAAGAAGTAGACGACTAAATGTCACTAAATCCTCCTTACATGAGGCACACCTATTCCCATAAAGTGAACCATACATGTTAACATTTCGGTAGAGAGACACCAATATTATTTCAAACTCAGATATGACTTTGAGATTTATTTTTTGAAAATTCTACCATTTCCTTTAATGCCATAGATTTCAACAAATGATAAGACTAATCCTCCACATAATGCTTAAATGCTTTAGCTTTGAAAGAATTAAACCGACATTTCTTCAACTCTTTTAATTTAGATCTCTCTCTCCCTTTTTTTTTATTTTTTATTGTTGTTATTTTTAAAGCAATCCCAAATGGTTAAGCAAAGGGGCAATGAAGAAGTAGACGACTAAATGTCACTAAATCCTCCTTACATGAGGCACACCTATTCCCATAAAGTGAACCATACATGTTAACATTTCGGTAGAGAGACACCAATATTATTTCAAACTCAGATATGACTTTGAGATTTAATTTTTGAAAATTCTACCATTTCCTTTAATGCCATAGATTTCAACAAATGATAAGACTAATCCTCCACATAATGCTTAAATGCTTTAGCTTTGAAAGAATAAATCCGACATTTCTTCAAATATTTTAATGGAGATCTCTCTCTCCCCATTTTTTTTTTATTGTTGTTATTTTTAAAGCAATCCCAAATGGTTAAGCAAAGGGGCAACGAAGAAGTAGACGACTAAATGTCACTAAATCCTCCTTACATGAGGCACACCTAAAAGGTCCATTATATCCTCTTACAAATTGTTTTTTTTTTTTTTAATTTACATGGTGTTATCGGTAGCCGCCACGAATCCGGGCAGGTTGTCTCCTCTTACAAATTGTTACCCACAAGAATTTTGCTTTAAATTGCTAACTAAAGTAATATTGAGGACTTTAGAGAGGGCCTCAACCAACCAAACATTATTCCAAGGAAAATCCTTAGGGATGGGAAACTTTGATTGCTACAAAGCCTTATATCCCATGTTGATAGTGTCTCCACCATATTTTGATATTTTCTATATGAACTCATCATTCCCCCTAAACATAGGCAAACATAATGGTTTGAAGTATCTTTTTGAGCTCATCTACTGTTTGTTTGAGTTTCTCTTTCAACCAAGTAGACAATAGAATTTCAAGGTCTATAATTTTTCAATGAGTTTACACGGGTTTTTATGAGAGGTCCTGGTCCCCTCATATTGAGTGGGGTTTGAACCTTGGACCTCTCAAAGAAAGTCAAAGCCCTTACCACTGTAGTAAGTTTGCAGCTAATTCCAAGATCTATAATTGTTGTTCATATCAATTTGATTTTTGACTTTTGAACCTCTACAAGCTAAACATGCTCAATCCAATGGCTACCATGTTAGACCATAAATAAGAGGATAACACTTCAACCAAGTATTAGGCCAAAAATTTACAAAATGTCCCCTATTTATTGACAACTAAATATGTTTCTCGATTAATTGCAAACTCTCTATAGATTATAAATTTTGTACCCTTTTACCTCAGGCAAATGGATCCGTGCCTAGAAGGTGGTGGGTCGTTTGAAGTCTACACCTCAATGTGAGGGGTATCTGGTGATATACCTTCCTTGGTGATGGTTGGGTAGATTTGGGGTTCACAAACAAGTGTCTTCTAACTCTGGCCAAGGTCTATGTTTGAATGAGTTCTTTCAGTTTACAGTCACCTATGTTTAGGCCAAATGTAACTAGATCTAAGCTATATGCACTTTAACTTTCCTTGCAAACAACACGCAATAAACAATTCTTCTAAGCTACATACATTGTGATTTCATTTTTTTATGCTTTTTATGTTTTTCACGATGATCTATGAACAAAACATATATGAAATTGACATAAAGCAAAAATATGGAAATAAAACAGATTAGATAAAGTACCTACCTGGTCCAGATGTCTGTCTGTCTGGTGAATTCACGATTTGCAAGAGAATTCACGATCTGTACAACGAATTCACGGATCTGAGCACGAATTTGCTGAAAACCTGCACACAATTGCAGAAGGCACTAGAAATTGCAATCAACGTTTGGGAATCACTTAGGCCACTGTAAAGTTGATCTTAGTGACTCGATAGTCAAATCCCCTTAGTCCTTTTAGCAAACCATGCACAAAAGATGGAAATCATAGAACTATTGCAAATAAATGGAAGACTAAAATGAAATAACATAAATAATACAGAAATTAGAATGCTGTGAAATGCAGGATGATCAAGATGCAATATGTAAAAGAAACAATAGATATGGAAGCAGAAATTTACCCCCAAGCCTGTAGCTTCTGTGAATTCACGGCCTGCAAGCAAATTTGCGGCCTGTGAGCGAATTTACGAATCTACCTGCGAATTCGTTAGATATGCAAAAGGTGAAATGCAAATGTAGGAAATGAAGAGCAGATATTAATATAAATGCAAATTAACTTGCTCATAGTGGAAGTATTGCAAATTCGATCATCTGGTGTTACAATGACGATGGTAGCAAGATGGATCTTTTATTAGCAAAACGAGCTCCAAAAGTGTTCTCGAATTAGCAAGGGATCTGCTTCTATCACTCAACCTGCAACAAATCTATCAATTCTCAGCTTCTTTCAATAAAAATGCAAATGCTCCTTAGTTTGCCAATTTCTCCATTAATTTGCTCAATTCACCATTAGCCTCATTTGGGAGGCTGAGTGTTTCTTTTAAAGACTTCAATCATCGTAGGATAACTAAAAAATGCATGATTTGGGGTGGCAGTTTGGGTTTGTTAGGCAGATAGGGAAAATTCCCAATCTGAATGAATTCGCAGCCTAAAAATGGAGGCCGTGAATTCGCGGAAGGTGGGTTGTTATGCATGATTTAAATTGAATCGAAAAGACATCCAAGCAGTTGGCGGGTTTGCTATTTCAACGAATTCATGACCTTTATTTAGGAGCTGCAAATTCACTAAAAATAAGCTAAAAAAGCACATGGGCGTTAGCGAGCGATTTCGACGGCGCGAGAAAAAATGTGGGCCGATGAGGGGTAGGGTTACATGCGTTAGGGGTTAGATGACATGGGTCAAAATTCTTTGGTTACATTTTGCCCCCTCTTTAGTGCATTTATGAGCAATAAATGCCTCAAAGAAAGATGTAGACACTTGAGCGGAGGATGACAAATGGCTGACGTGGGTGAAAAAGGGTGGACGGTTTTAGATGGATGGTTTGTGTTTTGAATTTATATTTATATTTATTTATTTATTTTTTGGCACACAAATCGATGCGTTAAAAATTATTAAATTTTTGGTTAGGGTGCCTCCTCGAGTTTCATAACGAATTTCATATTCCTAAGGGAACTCGAAATAACTGATGGCAAAGAAAAATGTGAAAATTAAAGAAGTGGGTGGGTTAAAATGGAGGGTGGAGTAAAACCCTAATTCATTTTTACTTTGCAGTTTTTTAGTTTTGGCTTTGGAGAAAAATGGCTCTTCCCACTCAGAGTGACTTACGTGTGAAACAATGGTAATGGAGTGGGAGTGACGATCCGGGTAAGCATTAAATTACTCTTTTGCTTTAAATTTATGCTTTGTTTTTTATTTTTTGCAAGCTCATCTGGATTTTACGTTGGATTTATCGTCGCACGGTCATTGAAGCGAATTCATGGTTGCACGAAGAATGCACCCTATGAATTCGCGTTGCTAGGGTTTCACGAATTTGCAAAACCCTAGCGAATTCACAAGTTTGCGTGGTGTTGTCTAGATAGTGAATTCGTGGTGTCCATAGCAAATTCGTAGAAACCTTAGCGAATTTGTGCTTTTTTATTGTTATTTTGTAATTTTACCTTGATTTTGATGATTTGATGATTATGATAAACTGATGATGTGCAATGTTGATGTTTTTTATTGCAGTATGGTACTCTCAAAGGTCAGGAGTAGCATTTTCAGGATTTCGAGGATACAATGAAGGATCTTACTCAGGCGAAGCGAGATTTGATGGAGCGGGTGGGGCTTCTCCAGGTAGCAGAGATGCCTAGGGTGGACATAGATTACACTTTGCTGACTGTATTGGCAGAGGGGTGGTACCCAAAATCATCCACATTTCGATTACCTACAGGTGAGATGATTGTGACCTTGGAGGATGTATGGTGGATCCTTCGGATTCCTATCAAAGGAAAACATGTATATCAGTCTTTGATACAAGAGACATTTTTAGAGTAGTTGACCAAGGATCTTGCCTATCTGGTCAACCAAAGTGGCTTCAGCATGCATAGGATGGGAGGTACACATGATATCTCTACATTAACAGTTGTCCTGAGTGGGGTAGTTGTTGGGCTGTTGGCCTGTCACATAAGCAGGCGATATCTACCATGGGCTATGACAAGAGTTATAACTGAGATGAGGGATAAAGGGATGTGGTTTGCATGGGACATTTTTGTGTTATGCTGCTTGTATAGGATTTATATAATATTGTATACAAGCGACAGAACCGCATTTTCCTCACCACCTTGCTCCACGTTTGGAGTTGGGAGCATTTGGCAATGTGGAGGCCTAATGTATTACCTCGACGGTGGGTAGATGTGGAGCGGTCAGTTGTGTATCGATGGGCTACCTTGAGGGGAAGGCATGTGATCGATGATGGGCTAGATGTGGCTAGGTAGGTAGTGGATCCATGATGGGTGGTATGGAGACCCTAGCGGATGTATCCATATTGGGATGAGGATAGTGTAGATTTGGCTCATGTGCAACAGATACGATGAATGCGATCAAAGAAGGGAGAGGTGGAGCTATACCACTTTGATTGGGTACAAATGTAGTTTGGGTTGGTACAGAGGATACCAAAGTTGGGTGATGTCTGGTTTCGACGGTTGACTAGAGATCTACCAAGCGTAGGTGGTGATCCTTATATCACATACTTTAGGGAGCCTGACGAGGATGAACCTCTTTTGGTAGATCCTAGGGTGGATGATGTGGGGTGGAGGTCAAATACCAGAGATGGTATCGAGATCTTAGGCTTGAGAGGATTAATATTGAGCCACCATGAACTGCATGATAGGTGGATCGTAGGATGCAGTAAGTGGTTTAGGAGGTTGCTTGATGAAGGGGAGAGGACAAAACCCTAATAAGGTGAGGCATCTAGTTCTAGACCGAGGGAGATGGCTATACCAAGATAGAGGGGTGCACTTAGACAGGATGATGTACCTTGATAGAAGGATGCACCCAGATAGGAGGATGCACCGATACAGGAGGATATACCTCAGCAGGAGGATGTACCTTAGTAGGAGGATTTACCTAGGTAGGAGGATGCACCTAGTTAGCCACATGATGAGATAGATGTGGTTGGTGATGTAAGGATGGTTGATTTTAGTGGAGAGGGAGATAGAGGGGACAATTAGCGAATGGTGGATCTAGAGGCGAAGGTGGTCGTTTTGAGGGTACAGATAGCGACTCAAGCGGAGTACATCTGATCCCTAGAGACTTAGGTGTAGTAGCTTTGAGCTCAAGGGCAACAATTGATGAGAGGAGCACCCTCCAAGAGTAGCGAAGGTCAACGATTATGGGATGAGATTATAGTGGCATAGGTAGAGACAACGGTGAGGGCTTCACAGTGAGACATTCTTTCAGACTCTGTACTATCAAACAGTTCCAAAGGGGTAGAGGACGCCTATGTCAGAGACACTGAGGAGCTAGAGTTGTTCACGATTGAGGTCATAGACACTGACTCAATCTATGCACATGCGCCCACTGAAACCACCACCATATATGGGGGAGGGTTAGGGATCTAGGAGTTAGAGGATGATATACCCAATTTTTGGATTTTTGTGGTATGCTCCCTCGATGATCGAGTGTGCTGAGTTTTTTGATTGTGGCACACCAGTCCAATACTCTGTATATGCGACTCTTAAGATATATACCATACTGCATTCTACATTTTTCTTTGCATTTTTTGTATTTTGTGGATGTTTTTATGGATTTTGATGTTTTATTATATGATGCATGTTGTGAATGATCTAAATGATAATATATGCATATAATGATGTTGGTTTTAATATACACCTATCATACTAGTCAAAATGTGGTTTGTAAAAATACGAGGTATGGAAATAAATGAAGATGAATGAAAAGAAGTTAGAGATAATTTGCAAAAATTATCAAAATGTGTTGAGTGACATGTCCGTACGATATCAAGTTTCAGGTCATAACTTGTGAGGATGTGCGCTTGTGTATGACCAAAATGGAGGCTGTCCCTCGCGTGTGGTCATGAAACAAATCCTGTGTGAGGTAATTTGTTATGCCTGAGTCGAAGGTATGAAAATCAATAGAAAAATGATCAAAGTTGATGGTCAAAATGATGGTTTGAAGAAGTGAATGAAAACATGATCAAAATGACTAGTCATGAAAGATACAATTTCCCTATGGGAGGATTTTTACTAGGCATCAAAATTCTTGGTTAAATGAAATGCATATAGAAAAATCCTAACTAGGTATCATCCTCTGCCATAGTCTTGAAATGCCTATGCAATTATATGATCAAACAATCTTGTATGGACAAACAAGATATATACAATATGACAAGCAATCATGCAATCATGAAAATGTATTATGCAAAAAGTAGATGGATGTGAGATGCAAAACTAATTAGTGATTTGGCACCAATTATCTATGACAATGGTCATACATGTCCAAGGAAGATATTATGACATTAGCCAATCAAGGTTCATCAGGAATCTTGGTTGTCCTTGTAAGTCTATCAAGAACCCATGTGTGATTCATGAGTTCATTTTCCATCTTGAGCTTGATTATGATGCAAATATATCAAGAACCAACATGTGTGCTTTTTAAAGTTCATTTATCAATTTTGAGCAAGGTAATGACATAAGCTAATTAGGAACCATTGTGTGTGCAAATGATGAATTCATTTACCAATATTGAGCAATTCGAGATTAAACCAATCATGAAAAGAACCAAAAATCTAGCTTGTCCTTATGTGCGGTCAGAGGTCTCTTCAAGAGAGACATGTCACCACACATGAGCATACTCCACTACCAATCATACGTCTATAGCCCCATTGGAGATTAGCCCCATAGTCCAATAGTAGGATCTCATGCTTTGGGGAATTAGATTCTCAACCACTCAAATCAAGTCCTGATGAGAATTTTACCCTATCCTTACAACTCAATATTTCTTTTTTTTTGTATAATTTTGTAAAGAATAAATTTTTATAATTTGTTGGACTTGCAGAATGGGACAAGCAATAAATTTTTTTACTTAACAGTTCCATCCAATCAAGGTGTCGTATGTCCTTGACACAAGATTTTATTAATATATGTAACATGTGTTTGGTTCAAAAAGTGGCAAAGTCGGTTCCCAAAACTCAAAAATTTCTTAGTGAGCATTATGTTTTGGTTCAAGATATTTTTAATCAACGTCTAGCATCAAGATTTTATTAAAATATGAATCATGTGATTGGTTCAAGGTAGACTCTTAATCAATCAAAGAAAATAGGATTATGAACAAGATGGCCTTTGTTTAAAATTTTGGTGGACAAGTATGACCATATATCGCATATAATTGAGCTAATAAAATACAATATGGAAGGTATGAAATGCATAATTATAACTATGTAACGCAATATAGAAGCAATTTTTAGGCACAATGGATTATGTACAAAATGAATTGTGTTAAATGTTCTATGTACAATATGTACAATGATTTATGCATAGTATATTTTGAGGTGCATTATATTCATTGGCTCTTTAAGTTCTTTTCCTTCTAATGTGGCCAAATGGTATGCATCTGTTTCAAACTTCTCAATTATAACACAAAGTACTAACCAATTGGGCTTGAATTTTTCTTTTAAATCTTTGCAAGTATTAGTAGTTTTTAAATTTTCTTTAAGGACGAGGTCACCAACCTCGAAATAATAGTTAGAACCCTCTTAGAATAAGATCACTTGAGTTTTTATTGATAAGCGTGAAGGTGCTCTAAGGCATTGATGCACTTTTCATCTAGTAGTTCCAACTGACTCAAGCATCCTGCACGACACTCGTCTCCTACCGTAGCATCTTGTAACAAGATTCCAAGGAAAGGAATTTCAAGTTTGAAAGGGAATACAACTTCCATGCCATAAACCAAGATAAAGGAGGAAGCACCCATAGGGGTTTGCACGCTGGTCCTGTAAGCCCATAAGATGAGATATAGCTGAATGTGCCAATATTGACCAAAATTGTTAGCCAACATTTTAAAGATTTTTTTAAATTTTTGTTTAAAGCTTCTACTTGTCCATTACCTTGTGGATAGTACGAGGTAGACCATCTATGTTGAATTTTATACTTTGCATAAATCTTTTGTATGTCCTTCATTTTAAAGCAAGTTCCATTGTTTGAAATGATAGTCGAAGGGATCCTAAATCTACATATGATTTGATTAAAGATAAATTTGGAGACTTGGACCCTTGTGCAGGATGCTAATGACATGGCTTCAACCCACTTGGTGAAGTATTTAGTTTCCATTATATTGAACTTGTGGCCATATGAAAAGATAGGGTTGACATTTCCTATAATGTTGAGGCCCCACATGGAAAAGGGCCAAGGAGAGGAAAGGGCTCGAAGTTCTTGAGGAGTGTGGACAAGGTTGGTGTGACATTGGTATTTGTCACATTGATAGATAAAATCATTTACATCCTTCTCCATGGTAGGCCAATAGTAGCCCATTCGAAGAAGCTTTTGGAAATAACATTACCACTATAATGGCCTTCATAGGATGCTTCATGTACTTTTGTAAGGGCAAGCTTGGACTCGTCAGCATTAAGACACCTTAAAATAATCACCTCAAAAGAATACTGATATAATATGTTGTCCAGGGTAACAAAATGAGTGAATATTTTACATAGAAGCCTATGCTAATTACGGTCCAAAATGTATGGAAGTGAACTGAAGGAAGTTTTGAATATCTATGTACCACAACTCAGATGGTGTATCTTTAATGGTAAATATTTCTAATGGTATAAGACAAGATTTGGATGAAGTGGGTTCTCGAAGTTGTCGGATGATGGTAGCTTGATCATCTTCTAGCTCCAAGGTAATTAGTGAGGCAACAAATACCATGGCATCTATAGAATGATTGTTGGAACACGAAATGGACTTGTTGTGGCTGCTCCACAACGTACCCCAAAATTGGGGACCCACCTTTTTGCATGTTTTCCAAGAAGACCGAAGTGGCCCATATGCTAAAGATCAAAGAAAAAGCAAAACACCGCAAGGAGAAAAAGTGTCGCGATATCGCGACATGTTGCATTTTCGTGGTTCAAAGCAAAGAGAAAAGCCAAGAAGGAAAAAGTGTCGTGATATCGCGACATGTTGCATTGTCGCGGCCAAAAGAGAAAAAGTGTCGCGATATCGCGACATGTTGCATTGTCGCGGCCAAAAGAGAAAAAGTGTCGCGATATCGCGACATGTTGCATTGTCGCGGCCAAAAGAGAAAAAGTGTCGCGATATCGCGACATGTTGCATTTTCACGACCAAAAGAGAAAAAGTGTCACGATATCGCGACATGTTGCATTTTCACGGCCAAAAGAGAAAAAGTGTCGCGATATCGCGACATGTTGCATTTTCGCGGCCAAAAGAGAAAAAGAAAAGTGTCGCGATATCGCGACATGTTGCATTTTCGCGGCCAAAGAGAAAAGAAAAGACAAGAAAGAAAAAGTGTCGCGATATCGCGACATGTTACATTTTCGTGGCTAAAAGCAACAAAAGAGCAAGCAAAGAAACAAGAAGTGTCGTGATTTCGCGACATGTTGCATTTTCGCCAAGGGAACAGACCTGCATAGTGACGTGGACATAAGGACAAAATCCAATGAATAAGACAAAACGTTACATAAGGAATCTTTAATGATTTGAAATCATTTAAGATGGTCGTTACACACGGAAGGAAACGGATGCAAGCCCATGTGGAGAAAATGAAATGAAGGGCCACAAAATAGAAATGAAAAGCCTTTTTGGAAACCAAAACACATGCATGCACAAGGGAAGGTGAAACGAACAACCATTGGAAAATGAAACGAAAAGCTTCTTGAAAAGTTTTAAATACGCCAGGCAAGGATGTTTTGAGGGGTTGGAAATTGCTACGAGCAGAGTTGCAGATTTGAAGGCAAGAGGGCCATTATGGACCTGTTTGAGTCATTTTTCTTCCATGGACTGGTTTGGGAAAACCAAAAATTCTGCTATTGTAAAATGACACATTTTTAATGCAGGAGTTTTCAGAAATTTGCATCTTGTGGGCAAGAAAGAAGGAGATTCTCTTTGCATGCTATGGATTTAATGTCTATTTCTTTTCTCTTTTTCAGATTTCGAGTTTGTAGATGGAGTTAATGCAAGTTTGCTTGGTTGCTTCATGTGAATGCTTGAACCTGAAATTTATTTTAAACCCTAGGAACCAACACTTAGTCTATGGGGATTGTGCTTGTTTTGCAAGTCCAATAGGTTAGGTTGCATGCATGGAGACCTCACATCTTCGGTTTTGTCGAAATAGGATAGCATCATACTGAATGCATTTTATTTTCAGTTTTCGCATTTCATTTTCATTTTTCTGCATTTTATTTTTCCAAAAATTTTAACTTATTTTAAATTTTCAGGCATTAAAATAAACATTTAAAAAATTTCAAAATCCAAAAACAATTTCACCATTAACAATGAACAATCACTAAAGTTTCATGGTGAAATAAACCAACATTGCCCCTTGTTTACAGTTACTTGCAATCACTAAGGTGTTCCAAGCATTTAAATTGAATATCTTTATTTGAGATTACTAATACACATATGCAAATGCTAATACAATGGAGACCTTGGAGAAGTTGTTTGTTTAACTTCTTTGCAAGAGGGGATTTGGAACCCAAATCCTAAGGGAGAGTGTACTTTCACAATTGGGTGAAAATACCACTCAACAGATTGGCGCTAGAAGGAGGGCCTGAATTGGTTTATTTCAAGTGTGATTTAAATGCTATAGGGATTTAAATTTTGAATATTTCATGCCCTATTGATTATTATCTTTAGCCCTCTTTTAACAATACAACCTTGTAGTGTTAAAAGGAGGACATGAATTGCTATGCATTGTTCTAACGCTTTTGATTGTTCATACAGGAATAATGTGTTTTGATTTGATTTTGAAAAATTTTGGTCTTGACTAACGAGGTTGTCTCCATGCAATTACTTTCATTTGATTTTAATGGATACATCTCTTGGTTGATGCTAACATGATTATTCATACGTTACATGTTTGATATTTGCGAGTCATTTCATGCTTATTTGTAAGGAATTATTTTGTCTAAAATGTATTTGTTGTCGGTATTATGCTCTTCACTTGCGTGTAATGCGATCTTGTGAATCAGAAAGCCTACAACACTAGGAGTATGCTCTTCACTTGCGCATATGCGATCTGGTGAATCAGAAACTAATTTACATTTTTAGAATATTGCTTTGTCATGGTTCCTTCTTTTATTCATGACTAACAAATTGGTTTTGAAGTTATTCTTTGAGTTTCACTAATGGCAACATCTGAGGAGCAAATTGTATCCCTAAGAGAAGAAATGATGTCCCTAAGAGAAACGATGGTATCTGCATTAGGAAAGTATTATGAATGTCATCCTACCTTTGGAACACCTTATCAAATTCATCAAATGTTATTGGAGTTTCTACGACTTTTTAATCAAGAGGTGGCATCAGGATACCTACAAAATCTACATATCTATAAGTTCACATTATGTCAATTTCAAATATTTTGTGAGCCTATTGCTTGTAGGTTCTTCCCATACATTGTGGGTGATAGATCATTCTCGTGGTATTGCCATCTACCCATGGAGGTTAAGACTTCTTGGAGCCAATTAGAAGCAGCCTATATTTATCACTTTGGTAATCAAGTTGACTTGGATAGGTTGCAAAATCAATTCACCTCTATGTGTAAAGAGCCTAATGAGTCCATGAGTCAATTCAGTGTGAGGTTTCATGAATTGTACTCTCAAATGTGGGAAAGTTTGGGTACATCGGAAGAGGAAGCTATTGAAGTATACCTGAGAGCCATACCCCCACACTTGCTACACTCATTAAGGAAAACTTGGATGACCTGTCTCTAGAGACAATCTATGAGATCTTTGAAAAGGTAGAACAAGTTTTGGAAGAAGAAAAGGCACAACATGTTCACATGAGAGATTGTTCTTTTGGAGTTAGTGATGCCAACCTACACCAACCATCAAATGTAGCACCCTCCACTCCAATGATACCTAAGGTAAATGATCAAGGGGATGAATTTGAAGGTCCAAATGTTACAACCACCTTAGATGTAGTCCAAGAGGAGGTGCAAATTGCTAAGCCAACATCCACCAGTGAGGATTATGCAGAAATGAACTCATTCATAGAGATACATGATTATTTAGATGAAGGGGTTCTAAATTCAACAATGTTTGAAATATGTGATAGGACGGAACCTACCATAGAATTGGATGAAGTGGTTGAAAGTGAAATTGGAAGAAAACCAATAAATGAATTTGAAGATATGATAGAATTTCACCACTTGTTCTTGGAAGACACTCTCGATGAGAAGCTTGGAACTAATGATCAAAAAATTCTTCACCCTCCAAATTGTGATAAAATCGAATCATGGGTTACTAATTTGGACGATGATAGCCTTATAAATTTGAATTCAAGAAATGACCCACTTTTGGAAATAATTGAACCATCTAAGGAAGGTGAAGGTGAATTTGATGAGAAACACATTGATGAATTGGAAGATGTTGAAGAAGTAGTTGAACGTCACCACTTGACTTTGGAAGATGATTATTATGATGCTTGGAAGAAGTGGGAAGACTACACTCACTCCAAAATCGCTAATGAAACTTGTGTGCCAATTGATATACAGGACAACATAATCGCCTACTCAAAGGAAGATATTACAACTCCTGTACAATTTGAGGATGTTTTGGAAGAGGGTTTCAAATCTCATCAAATTTTGGAAGATTATAATGATCCTATTACCAAGGACAAAGAAGAAAAAGAATTGACGAATGAATCAAAAGATCATGTCACAAATACCATGGAGTTTCATCCCACAAATTTGGAAGATAATTTTTACAATGGTTGGGGAAGATATGAAGATGTGTTATTTCCTCACACCCCTATTGATGAAGCCTCTATTCCAATTTATATGCAGGATGTTGAAACTTCTACTTCATACGAAGATCTCACATTCACAAGATTTGAGAAGGTTACAAAATTTGATCATGTTGAATATAAATTCATTGAAGATTCGGATACAAGTTTGCATGATTATTTTGAGGATTCAAATGAAGAGATACCATGGATAGTGAACAAAGAATTGGAATTAAATGACAAAGTGGTTGATCTATTAGAAGCAACGCAAGTGATTGATCATGAAGATGAGTTACTTGACATACACTTTGACCAAGAATATTTGAGGGTTGAAAAGGATGGGCATGTTTTCAATTGGGTGCCCAATTTTGGTATGTTTGATGAACAAGTAATCAATGAAGAATATGAAGACCATGAGGTAAAAGAGGGAATTGCAAATCCTCACCAAATTTTGGTAAATGAAAATGTGAAAAAGGTAAAATCTAAACCTTTGTGTCCAAACATCCAAGATTTAGGTGAAGATTTGTATAATTCAAATGATATTTATGATGAAATGCCATTGAAGGTGAATGAAGAACAAGGATTAATTTCTAACCACACCTTTGATAACATTACTTTAATGAATGAAAAGGAGCTTGATGCACTTAAATTGCTAAATCAAATTCATCAACAATTAATTCTTGAACCTAGGATAAAAACTTCTAATGATCCCCATTTAGTAAATATCCTAGATGCTTGTAAATTGTTGCACAATTTTGATTGGCCTAAGAACATGGAAAATGAATTAGCTTTGAAATTTTTAGAAATAGGCTCTTGCTTACAAAATTTCATTTTGAATAAAGAAAGCCTAGTTCTAAATCATGAATGGAATTATGAAATTTACACCTTAAAGAATAGACAAGAAAGAATTGAAAATCAACCATTGTCTAATCAATTTGGTAATTTGAATCTCACCTATGAGAATACTAATGGAACTAAATCTAATTGGTGGGGTGAGAGAGGAAAGTTGAAGTTGGTTGCATTGTTTGGTCTAATCTTGTTTTTGTTTGATTCCTTCCACATTTGGCATGTGTATCACATTATATGTCTTTTGGAATGCTCTAATCATGTTTGGGATCCGGGAAAATGATAATCCAAACTTTGCATCATCTTGTACCATATTGTACATTTGTATATAACTTTTTGGTTTTCATGTTTTGGTTTTGGGATTGGATTTCATTTTTGGTTTTAAGTTTTGTGTGTTGGTCCTTTGGACATTTTTGTTTTTTTTTAAAAAAAAAAAATAAGATCCTTATGAATGTTGACTAAGACTAGGAGAATATGAAACATCGGAATTGTATTGCAGAAAGCTCCACGAATATCGCAAACACATTAAAGAATATCATTTGGAACTTGTGATGCATGAAGTTGTCAGTTTTATAAATTATGGCAAAGTAGGTGGTATACTCCATCCGCATTTCAAAAGGAGCAATGCATTCATCCATATCTCATGTTACATTCCACATTGCATATACATTTCATCTCAGTTGCATCTTCATTTCATATACAATCATTGAAAAGGTGTCGAATCCTCTTAGGGTTATTACATAACATATATTAAAAGGATCCTAAGGTTGGGAACTGATGCCCGAACTATCTTGAACCAAGCACGTTCTACACATATTAAAGAGGATCTTGAGAAAAATGGTCAAAACCATACTTGGAAGAAAAGGTGAGGCGAAAGGAGTATTTCGTGTCTGTCCTATTATGCAACATAATCCTTAAAACAGTGGTTTTTACCACTCCCATAGTGCTTAAAGCCTAAAATTAGAGTAGTAAGGATAGGGTTAAATCCCCATCGAACTTAGGTTGAGGATCCAACTCCCCAAAGCTTCGATTTGACCTTCATGGAGTAGTAAGGATAGGGTCTAATTCTCATCTCGCTTAGGTTGAGAATCCGATTCCCCAAAGCTTCTATTTTGCCCACTCAAGAACTTGAAATTCCAAAGAAAATATTTTTCATTCTACTTTCATTGCATCATTGATATTGGATTGGAAGGATCGTACTACATGTCCCTTGCAAGGATGGGTAGTCATCCCCAAGGTTCAAGAAATCAAAAGTAAAGTCAAATCCTGGATTATGGGGTTGATCTCCATCGGGGCTATAGACGCCTGATCGGCGGTGGAGTATGCTCATGCGTGGCAACATGTCTTGTCTAAAAGCAAGACCACCGATCGCTCAAACGGACAGGCTAGCCTGACAGTTTCATCCATAACGAGGTTAAATCATTTTGTTCAAGATGAGGTAATGAACTCCAGATCGAGTAGTAAGGATAGGGTTAAATTCCCATCTCGCTTAGGTTGGGAATCCTATTCCCCAAAGCTCGATTTCACTTACACTTGCACATGGGTTCAAGATGGTAGTGGCACATAACCAACTTTGGGATCTAGTAAATTAATTCAGTATACATATATTTGGTCCTAAGAGGGTTTGACAGTTTTAATATGTTTGTTCATGATACTAGAAAGTTTGAGCCTTTGCAAAGTAGGTTGTTATATCTCTAACATAGTTGTCATACATCAAATCCTGCACAAATCATTCATAGCCTTGCATACGAATCATAAGTGAAACCGACAATGGAAAGTTGAACGAGTTTCAAACGATAGGGAATGAAGCACATTGCACACACCGAGCTGATGCTTAATAATTCTAATGCTTCATGTATTTCTCGTCTAGTTTCATTCTTGGGATATTTGCTGACGCTTGTATTTGAGTCTGTGTGTTTTTCAGGTTGAGTTCTCACCGAAATGCTCAGGAGCATTTCCCAGCAGAGTCACCATTTGTTGTGGCTGCTCCACAACGTACCCCAAAATTGGGGACCCACCTTTTTTGCATGTTTTCCAAGAAGACCGAAGTGGCCCATATGCTAAAGATCAAAGAAAAAGCAAAACACCACAAGGAGAAAAAAGTGTCGCGATATCGCGACATGTTGCATTTTCATGGTTCAAAGCAAAGAGAAAAGCCAAGAAGAAAAAGTGTCACGATATCGCGACATGTTGCATTGTCACGGCCAAAAGAGAAAAAGTGTCGCGATATCGCGACATGTTGCATTATCACGGCCAAAAGAGAAAAAGTGTCGCGATATCGCGACATGTTGCATTGTCGCGACCAAAAGAGAAAAAGTGTCGCGATATCGTGACATGTTGCATTGTCGTGACCAAAAGAGAAAAAGTGTCGCGATATCGCGACATGTTGCATTGTCGTGGCCAAAAGAGAAAAAGTGTCGCGATATCGCGACATGTTGCATTTTCGCGGACAAAGAGAAAAAGTGTCGCGATATCGCGACATGTTGCATTGTCGCGACCAAAAGAGAAAAAGTGTCGCGATATCGCGACATGTTGCATTGTCGCGACCAAAAGAGAAAAAGTGTCGCGATATCACGACATGTTGCATTTTCATGACCAAAAGAGAAGAAAGAAAAAGTGTCGCGATATCGCGACATGTTGCATTTTCACGGCCAAAAGAGAAGAAAGAAAAAGTGTCGCGATATCGCGACATGTTGCATTTTCACGGCCAAAGAGAAAAGAAAGAACAAGAAAGAAAAAGTGTCGCGATATCGCGACATGTTACATTTTCATGGCTAAAAGCAACAAAAGAGAGCAAGGAGAGAAACAAGAAGTGTCGCGATATCGCGACATGTTGCATTTTTGCCAAGGGAACAGACTCGCATAGTGACGTGGACATAAGGACAAAATCCAATGAATAAGACAAAACGTTACATAAGGAATCTTTAATGATTTGAAATCATTTAAGATGGTCGTTACACACGGAAGGAAACGGACGCAAGCCCATGTGGAGAAAATGAAATGAAGGGCCACAAAATAGAAATGAAAAGCCTTTTTGGAAACCAAAACACATGCATGCACAAGGGAAGGTGAAATGAACAACCATTGGAAAATGAAACGAAAAGCTTCCTGAAAAGTTTTAAATACGCCAGGCAAGGATGTTTTGAGGGGTTGGAAATTGCTGTGAGCAGAGTTGCAGATTTGAAGGCAAGAGGGCCATTCTGGACCTGTTTGAGTCATTTTTCTTCCATGGACTGGTTTGGGAAAACCAAAAATTTTGCTATTGTAAAATGACACATTTTTAATGCAGGAGTTTTCAGAAATTTGCATCTTGTGGGCAAGAAAGAAGGAGATTCTCTTTGCATGCTATGGATTTAATGTCTATTTCTTTTCTCTTTTTCAGATTTCGAGTTTGTAGATGGAGTTAATGCAAGTTTGCTTGGTTGCTTCATGTGAATGCTTGAACCTGAAATTTATTTTAAACCCTAGGAACCAGCACTTAGTCTATGGGGATTGTGCTTGTTTTGCAAGTCCAATAGGTTAGGTTGCATGCATGGAGACCTCACATCTTCGGTTTTGTCGAAATAGGATAGCATCATACTGAATGCATTTTATTTTCAGTTTTCTGCATTTCATTTTCATTTTTCTGCATTTTATTTTTCCAGAAATTTTAACTTATTTTAAATTTTCAAGCATTAAAATAAACATTTAAAAAATTTCAAAATCCAAAAACAATTCCACCATTGCGTAGGCTATACTTCATACTTCCAATACGCACTTTGAAATTTCATTTTCGGAGTTGTTTAGTATTTTTAAAAATTCATCGAAGTTGTTGTTTTATTACAGATTTTGAAAAATCCAAAAATAGAAAATTTCCATTTTTGGGCCGAATTTCATTTTTTGGCTCCATGTTTCATCACTGTCCAATGGACACCCTTCATGAAATTTCATTTCAATTGGAGTCTGTTTATATATTTTACAAATTCATCGAAGTTGTCTGTTTTATTACAAATTTTGAAAAATCTGAAAATAGAAAATTGCCACTTTTGAAGGCCGAATTTCATTTTTTTTAGTTTCATGTTTCATTTATGGGCCTATGATGACATTCCCTTCATGAAAATTCCAATTACATTGAAGGTCATATGAGGGCCAACTCACATTTGCTTTATTTTGGTTCAATGAACAATCACTAAAGTTTCATGGTAAAATAAACCAACATTGCCCCTTGTTTACAGTTACTTGCAATCACTAAGGTGTTCCAAGCATTTAAATTGAATATCTTTATTTGAGATTACTAATACACATATGCAAATGCTAATATAGCGGAGACCTTGGAGAAGTTGGTTGTTTAACTTCTTTGCAAGAGGGGATTTGGAACCCAAATCCTAAGGGAGAGTGTACTTTCACAATTGGGTGAAAATACCACTCAACAGGACTCTATAGTGAATTTTTCAAACAAAGATAAAAGTTTTAGGATAAACTCATTGTAGTGGTGAAGCTTCTCATCACGAGTTTGATATATGTTGTTGATTGGATTCACCACAATTTGGGAGTCCTCAAAGAACGATAATATTTTAATTTGCAATGCTAAGGTTGCACACAGACCTAGGATCAAAGATTTGTATTCTATTGTGTTGCTGGTGCAAGCAAATTGAAGTTTAAACTATAAAGGAATCAATTGATTTTGTGGAGACAATAATATAATGCCTACACCAACACCACTCATACATATAAGATTCATAAAATAATAAAGACCACGAATAAGAGTAGTTGACCTCTAGGTTAAGACATTTATTAGGGAATTCCACTACAAGAGAGTGAGCATACTGGAGAGGAGCAACAATGAGATGATCAACTATAACTTATCCTTTGATGGATTTTTTGTTGATGAATGTCAAATCAAACTTGCTAAGGGCGAGAACCCATTTTACAGCTCATTCGAATATGTAAGGTTCACTCATCAAATAATGCAGTGGATCAAATTGAGCTATGACAAAGGTCCTTTGACTAAGCATGTATTGGTTGAGAAAACACAATGACGAGGCAAATCTTCTCAAGGGGAGTATAGCAAGTTTCATACCTTACTAAAGTTCTACCAATATAGTAGATTGCTTGCTCTTTCTTTTCATCGTTATGTTGGGCGAGCAATACCCCCAATGTGTGCACTATAGTAGATATGTACATTATAAAAGGTTGATCTGGCCTAGGTGGTACAAGTACAGGTGGTGTGAGAAGATAACGCTTTAGGGATTTGAAGGCCTTTTAGCACTATTTATCCCAACAAAAATGTGTGCCTTTTTTAAGTAGTTTAATAAAGGGTTGACATTTATTAGCTAGTTGGGCAATGAAGCGATGAATAAGCCGGACTTTGCCCTATAATATTTGAAGTTCAATAATGTTTGTATGTGGTGGTATATCTACGATGGCAATTATCTTAGTGGGATTTATATCTATGCCTCATATGGATACAATAAATACTAATAGTTTTCTAGATTTGACTCCAAATACACACTTGTTAGGATTTAGATGGATTTTGTACTCGTGAAGTTCGTCAAATATCCATCTCAATTCAAGGATGGGATCCACTGGATCAATAGAATATCCAATAATGTTGTTCACATAATCCTGTAGGATGTCATGCATCATGTTGTGGAAAATATATGTCATGGCTCGTTGATAGGTAGCACCTACGTTTTTCAAGCCAAAGGGCATTACTTTCCAAAAGAAAGTACCCCATGGTTTAATGAAAGCAGTTTTAGGTTTATCTTCTAGCACGATGCGAATTTGGTTGTATCTTGAGAAGCCATCCATGAGGGATAACATCTCATTCCTAGCCATAAAATTAACAATTTGATCCATGTTAGGAAGAGGAAAATCATCTTTGGGACAAACAACGTTAATGTCCCTAAAATTAGTACATATCCTAATTTTACCTTTGGTTTTTGGCTACTAGAACAATGTTGGATAACTAATCAGAATAATCAATAGCTTGGATGAAATCCATATATAAGAGATTTTGAAGCTCATCCTTGACTAGAAGGACAATTTTAGGGTGCATCTTTCTAAGCTTTTTTTTCACAAGCTTGGCATCAGGTCGAACCACTAGGTGATGCATGACTATGAACGGATCAAGGTAAGGCATATCTATGTAAGTCCATTCAAAAACATTTGAATATTTTTTTAGGAAATTTTTAAACTTAGTTTGTTGCTCTTCACTCAAATTAGCTCCTATATTAAGCATAAGAGGACTAGCCTCAATGCCAATATATATATTTTTAGTATACCTGGTGGAATATATAGTCGCCACGATGATCTGGGCACACTATCAATATTTTATGGCCACCACAATATTCTACGTTATTCACCTTGGAAGCCACCACACAGTACTCGCAGAGTCCATCCCTATAACCACCATGTCACAATCATTTTAAAAATTTTACGTCGTTGAAAGCACCAAGAAAGGGACAAGCATTCAGTCCGATGAGGACCTAGATTTGAACCTTGGACCTCCACCCCCATTATGGGGTTTGGAAGAACCAATTGGTCTACAACTTGGAACTACCTCAATGCCAATATTAAGCTTTAAGGTTTCTTCGATTACAATGTTTGAATCTCTTTCAAAATTAGGAGGGTGAAACACCCATTTGTTTAAGATCTTCTAGAGAGAATTTATCATATTCATATTGTAAACTAGATGCTTCAACATGTATTCTGCAAAGGATAGACCCATCGAAAAAAACCAATATGTACAATATTATTGTGTGCTATGTAACAAAATACATCCCCTTCAACACACTCGTAAAGACTTGTGATCAAGTCAAGATAGAACAATGAAAGCATGTTGCAGTAAATATTTAAAGGAGAAGGGGATCCCTCATCCTCTTCGGTCCATTCTAAGTTTTGATGACTTTAATATTCGGTATAAATGATTAGATGGTCATCATCATTGAAAAGCAAATGTTGGTTCTTTGTGGGGATGTAGCCGAGGGCACATCATCTGGGTCAAATGTTAACATCAAGCGACTCACATTTACCATTTTGTTGCTAATCCAACCCTTTACCTTTGTAAACCTTTTTTATTGTAGTATTTACATTGTTTTTTATTGTGCCTCATAGTTGAGAAAATCTACAAAAAATCCGTTTCACAGGCTAGCCAATTTTTTCCCGATTTTGTCGATTTTTTCCCAAAACATTCTGATATGCATGAAAAAAACTTTTTTTTCCAATTAAAAGTTGCATTTTCTTCGGTATTTTCAATAAAAAATGCCGTTTATTTCTTTTATTTTTTTCCGATTTTTTTCTCGAATTTTCGTAGTTTTTTCTCCCCAATTTTTAAACTAACTGATTTACTACCCGATTCTGATTTTCTCAACTATGATATAAAACCTTGATGGACCACGGATAATATTTTATAAATTGTAATATTTTCATTCTTTATTTTTTTATATATACATATATATATAAGCTTAAAGAAAGTGGAGGGCATGTTTTCCAACGTCGTTGGCTACGTTAAAAGTTTACCCAACACAACTAGAGGTTATAGTGGCGACGAGAAGCAGGATTTGAACCCACGAAAAGGTGATGAAAAATGTGACAGTCACCAATTCTTTTAGTACATGCAAAAAAAAGAAAAATGAAAAGTAGAAATTTCCTATAGAAAAAAGAAAGGAAAAAATATCTAAGAATGATGACATCATAAAAATGAGAAGTTGCCTAGAAAGGAATAGGCTGGTTGGTAATGGTTGAGTGTTTGTTGATGGGCTGTCCTGGTTAGATTATTTAAAGGGTGAGGGTCTTGTTGACTTTGTCTTTATCTAGCAGGCTAGGTATTATAAAGGTTCCATAAGCGCCCCCCCCCCAAAAAAAAAAAAATGAGAAGCAAATATTTTAAAAATAAAAAATAAAAACAGTACATTCTTTATTACATTCATTAGATCATATCCAACTTGCATTTTTATTCGTTTTCCTTGAGCTCTGACTTACATTAACTCCTTAATAACATTTCCATTAAAATATGGAATGTCCCTCAACCAGTTACATTTCTAAAATTTGAATTTTACCATGACAAAGGTCAACACCACAATTGGCTAAATCATTTGCTACCATGCTTCCTTCTCTACATATATGTTGACATTTATGGAAAATTGCCTCCATCAAACATTTATAAGAATTTACCTCCCATCAATAATTGGAAAGAAAATATGGTGCTAATGTTGATCCAATCCAAAATCCTTCTGTGTGATAACATTAATAATAATTTGTTGATCTCTCTCAGTGAAAATATATCTCCATCATTTTCAATGACAATCTTGTTCTGTGAAAGAAGTGCCCTAGCCTTTGTGTAGTTATTTGAAGTTCCATACAATTTTAAGTGGGTGAGGGAAATTTTGCCTTTATTCTTTAAAAAAATGACACCTCCTTTAGCTCTCCTCAAATTTCCTTTGAAATTAAATTTAATGAACTTAACTTTTAGACATTTACAACCAAGTATTAGGCCAAAAATTTACAAAATGTCCCCTATTTATTGACTACTAAGTATGTTTCTTGATTAATTGCAAACTCTTTGTAGATTATAAATTTTGCACCCTTTTACCTCAGGCAAATGGATCCGTGCCTAGAATGTGGTGGGTCGTTTGAAGTCTAAACCTCAATGTGAGGGGTATCTGGTGATATACCTTCCTTGGTGATGATTGGGTAGATTTGGGGTTCACAAAGAAGTGTCTTCTAAGTCTGGCCAAGGTGTATGTTTGAATGAGTTCTTTCAGTTTATAATCACCTATGTTGAGGCCAAATGTAACTAGATCTAAACTATATCCACTTTAAATTTCCTTGCAAACAACACACAATAAACTATTCTTCTAAGATACATACATTGTGATTTCATTTTTTTATGCTTTTTATGTTTTTCACGATGATCTATGAGCAAAACATATATGAAATTGACATAAAGAAAAAATATGGAAATAAAACATATTAGATAGAGTACCTACCTAGTCTAGATGTATGATCAAAGCGAATTCACAATCTGTCTAGTGAATTCATGATTTGCAAGCGAATTCATGATCTGTACGATGAATTCATGGATCTGAGCACGAATTTGCTGAAAACCTGCACATAATTGTAGAAGGCACTAGAAATTGCAATCAACGTTTGGGGATCACTTAGGCCACTGTAAAGTTGATCTTAGTGACTCGATAGTCAAATCCCCTTAGTCCTTTTAGCAAACCGTGCACAAAAGATGGAACTCATAGAACTATTGCAAATAAATGGAAGACTAAAATGAAATAACATAAATAATATAGAAATCAGAATGCTGTGAAATGTAGGATGATCAAGATGCAATATGAAAATGAAACAATAGATATGGAAGCATAAATTTACCCCCAAGCCTGTAGCTTCTGTGAATTCACGACCTTCAAGCAAATTTGTAGCCTATGAGAGAATTTGTGGATCTACCTACGAATTCGCTAGATGTGCTAAATGTGAAATGCAAATGTAGGAAATGAAGTGAAGATATCAATATAAATGCAAATTAACTTGCTCATAGTGGAAGCATTGCAAATTCGATCATCTGATGTTACAATGATGATGGTAGCAAGATGGATCTTTTAGTAGCAAAACGAGCTCTAAAAGTGTTCTCCAATCAGCAAGGGACCTGCTTCTATCACTTAACCTGCAACAAATATATCAATTCTCAGCTTCTTTCAATAAAAATGCAAATGCTCCTTAGTTTGCCAATTTCTCCATTAATTTGCTCAATTCACCATTAGCCTCATTTGGGAGGCTAAGTGTTTCTTTTAAAGACTTCAATAATTGTAGGATAATTAAAAAAATGCATGCTTTGGGGTGGCAGTTTGGGTTTGTTAGGCAGATTGGGAAAATTCCCAATTTGAATGAATTCATATCCTAAAAATGGAGGCCGTGAATTCGTGAAAGGTGGGTTGTTATGCTTGATTTAAATTGAATCGAAAAGACATCCAAGCAGTTGGTGGATTTGATATTTCAGTGAATTCACGAGCTAAATTTAGGAGCTACAAATTCCCTAAAAATGAGCTAAAAAAGCATATGGGGTTAGCGAGCGGTTTTTATTGCACAAGAAAAAAGGTGGGCCGATGAGGGGTAGGGTTACATGCATTAGGGGTTAGATGACATGGGTAAAAATTATTTGGTTACATTTTGCCCCCTCTTTAGTGCATTTATGAGCAATAAATGCATCAAAGAAAGATGTAGACACTTGAGCGGAGGATGACAAATGGCTGACGTGGGCAAAAAAGGGTGGACGGTTTTAGACGGATGGTTTGTGTTTTGACTTTAAATTTTTTTATTTTTACATATTTATTTATTTTTTCGGCACACAAATCGATGCATTAAAATTATTAAATTTTTGGTTAGGGTGCCCCCTCGAGTTTCATAACGAATTTCATATTCCTAATGGAACTCGAAATAACTGATGGCAAAGAAAAATGTGAAAATAAAAGAAGTGGGTGGGTTAAAATGGAGGGTGGAGTAAAACCCTAATTCATTTTTACTTTGCAGTTTTTTGGTTTTGGCTTTGGAGAAAAATGGCTCTTCCCACTCAGAGTGAATTACATGTGAAACAATAGTAATGGAGTGGGAGTGAGGATCCGAGTAAGCATTAAATTACTCTTTTAATTTAAATTTATGCTTTGTTTTTTATTTTTTGCAAGTTCATCTGGATTTTATGTTGGATTTATCATCGCACGGTCGTTGAAGCGAATTCATGGTTGCGTGAAGAATTCACACCCTATGAATTCGCGTTGCTAGGGTTTCACAAATTTGTGAAACCCTAATGAATTCACGCGCGTGGTGTTGTCTAGACAATGAATTTGCAGTGTCCATAGCAAATTCGTAGAAACCTTAGCGAATTTGTGCTTTTTTATTGTTATTTTGTAATTTTACCTTGATTTTGATGATTATGATAAACTGATGATGTGCAATGTTGATTTTTTTATTGCAGTATGGTACTCTCAAGGGTCGGGAGTAGCATTTTCAGGATTTCAAGAATATAGTGAAGGATCTTACTCAGGCGGAGAGAGATTTTATGGAGCGGTTGGGGCTTCTCCAGGTAGCAGAGATGCCTACGGTGGACATAGATTACACTCTGCTGACTGCATTGGCAGAGAGGTGGTACCCAAAATCATCCACATTTCGGTTGCCTACAGGTGAGATGATTGTGACCTTGGAGGATGTATGGTGGATACTTCGGATTCCTATCAAAGGACAACATGTATATCAGTATTTGATACAAGAGATATTGTTAGAGTAATTGACCAAGGATCTTGCCTATTTGGTCAACCAAAGTGGCTTTAGCGTGCAGAGGATTGGAGGTACACATGATATATCTACATTAACAGTTGTCCTGAGTGGGGTAGTTGTTGGGCAATTGGCCTGTCACATAAGCAGGCGATATCTACCATGGGCTATGATAGGAGTTATAACTGAGATGAGAGATAGAGAGATGTAGTTTGCATGGGACCTTTTTATGTTATGCTGCTTTTATAGGATATTATATAATATTGTATACAAGTGACACAATTGCATTGTCCTCACCACATTGCTCTAGGTTTGGAGTTGGGAGAATTTGGCAATGTGGAGGCCTAATGGATTACCTCGACGGTGGGTAGATGTGGAGCGGTCAGTTGTGTATCAATGGGCTACCTTGAGGGGAAGGCATGTGATCGATGGTGGGCTAGATGTGGCTAGGTAGGTAGTGGATCCATGATGGGTGGTATGGATACCCTAGAGGATGTATCCATATTGGGATGAGGATAGTGTAGATTTGGCTCATGTGCGACAAATACAATGAATGCGATCAAAGAAGGGAGAGGTGGAGCCATACCACTTTGATTGGGTACAAATGTAGTTTGGGTTGGTATAGAGGATACCAAAGTTGGGTGATGTCTAGTTTTGATGGATGACTAGAGATATACCAAGCGTAGGTGGTGATCCTTATATCACATAATTTAGGGATCCTGACAAGGATGAACCTCTTTTGGTAGATCCTAGGGTGGATGATGTGGGGTGGAGGTTGAATACTAGAGATGGTATTGAGATTATAGGCTTGAGAGGATTAATCTTGAGCCACCATGACCTACATGATAGGTGGATCGTAGGATGCAGTTAGTGGTTTAGGAGGTCGCTTGATGAAGGGGAGAGGACAAACCCTAATAAGGTGAGGCATCTAGTTCCATATCGAAGGCGATGGATATACCTAGATAGAGGGGCGCACCTAGATAGGATGATGTACCTTGATAGAAGGATGCACCTAGATAGGAGGATGCACCGATACAGGAGGATATACCTTAGCAGGAGGATGTACCTTAGTAGGAGGATGTACCTAGGTAGGAGGATGCACCTAGTTAGCAAAATGATGAGACAAATGTGGTTGGTGATTTAGGGATGGTTGATTTTAGTGGAGAGGGAGATAGAGGGGACAATTAGTGAATGGTGGATCTAGAGGTGAAGGTGGTAATTTTGAGGGCACATATAGCGACTCAAGTGGAGTACATATGATACCTAGAGACTTAGGTGTAGCAGCTTCGAGCTCAAGGACAACAATCGATGAGAGGAGCACCATACAAGAGTAGTGAAGGTCAACAATTATGGGATGATATTATAGTGGCATAGGTAGAGACAGCGGTGAGGGATTCACAATCAAACATTCTTCTAGACTCTATACTATCAGACGTTTCCAGAGGGGTAGAGGATTCCTATGTTAGAGTCATTGAGAAGCTAGAGTCATTCACGATTTAGGTCATAGACAATGACTCAATCTATGCACATTTACGCACTAAGACCACCACCATATATGGATGAGGGTTAGAGATCTAGGAGTTAGAGGATGATATACCCAATTTTTGGATTTTTGAGGTATGATCCCTCGATGATCGAGTGTGCTGAGTTTTTTGATTATGGCACACCAGTCTGATGCTCTGGATATACGACTCTTAAGATATATACCATACTGCAATTTACATTTTTCTTTGTATTTTTTGTATTTTGTGGATATTTTTATGGATGTTGATGTTTTACTATATGATGCATGTTGTGAATGATCTAAATGATAATATAAATGCATATAATGATGGTTTGAATATACACCTATGATACTAGTCAAAATGTGGTTTGTAAAAATATGAGGTGTGGAAATAAATGAAGATGAATGAAAAGAAGTGAGAGACAATGTGCAAAAATGATCAAAATGTGTTGAGTGACATGTCCTTATGATATCAAGTTTTAGGTAATAACTTGTGAGGATGTGCGCTTGTGTATGACTGAAATGGAGGTTGTCCCTCACGTGTGGTCATGAAGCAAATCCTGTGTGAGGTAGTTTGTTATTCCTGAGTCAAAGGTATGAAAATCAATAGAAAAATGATCAAAGTTGATGGTCAAAATGATGGTTTGAAGAAGATGAATGAAAAAATTATCAAAATGACTAGTCATGAAATATGCAATTTCCCTATGGGGGGATTTTTACTAGGCATCAAAATCCTTGGTTAAATGGAATGCATATGGAAAAATCCTAACTAGGTATCATCCCCTGCCATAGTCATGAAATCCCTATGCAACTATATGATCAAGCAATCATGTATGAGCAAGCAAGATATGTACAATATGACAAGCAATCATGCAATCATGAAAATGTATTATGCCAAAAGTAGATGGATGTGAGATGCAAAACTAATTAGTGATTTGGAACCAATTATCTATGACAATGGTGATACATGTCCAAGGAAGATATTATAACATTAACCAATCATGGTTCGCTGGGAATATTGGATGTCCTTGTAATGAGATTCAGTCTATCAAGAACCCATGTGTGATTCGTGAGTTCATTTTCCATCTTGAGCTTGATTATGATGCAAATATATCAAGAACCAATGTGTGTGATTTTTGAAGTTCATTTACCAATTTTGAGCAAGGTAATGACATAAGCCAATTAGGAACCATTGTGTGTGCAAATGATGAATTCATTTACCAATCTTGAGCAAGTCGAGATTAAACCAATCATGAAAAGAACCAAAAATCTAGCTTGTCCTTATGTGCAATCAGAGGTCTCTTCAAGAGAGACATGCCACCACACATTAGCATACTCCACTACCAATCATATGTCTATAGCCCCAGTGGAGATTAGCACCATAGTCCAATAGTAGGATCTCATCCTTTGGGGAATTAGAATCTCAACCACTCAAATCAAGTCTTGATGAGAATTTTACCCTATCCTTACAACTCAATATTTCTTTTTTTTTTTGTATAATTTTGTAAATAATATATTTTTATAATTTGTTGGACTTGCAGAATGGGACAAGAAATAATTTTTTTTACTTAACAATTCCATTCAATAAAGGTGTTGTATGTCCTTGACACAAGATTTTATTAATATATGTAACATGTGTTTGGTTCAAAAAGTGGCAAAGTCGGTTCCCAAAACTCAAAAATTTCATAGTGAGCATTATGTTTTGGTTCAAGATATTTTTAATCAACGTCTAGCATCAAGATTTTATTAAAATATGAATCATGTGATTGGTTCAAGGTAGACACTTAATTAGTTGAAGAAAATAGGATTATGAACAAGATGGCCTTTGTTTAAAATTTTGGTTGACAAGTATGACCATATATCGCATATAATTAAGCTAATAAAATACAATACACAAGCTATGAAATGCATAATTATAACTATGTAATGCAATATAGAAGCAATGTTTATGCACAATGGATTATGTACAAAATGAATTGTGTTAAATATTCTATGTACAATATGTACAATGATTTATGCATAGTATCTTTTGAGGTGTATTAAATTCGTTGGCTCTTTAAGTTATTTTCCTTCTAATGTGGCCAAATGGTATGCATATGATTCAAACTTCTCAATTATAACAAAAAGTCCTAACCAATTGGGCTTGAATTTTTCTTTTAAATCTTTGCAAGTATTAGTATTTAAATTTTCTTTAAGGACGAGGTCACCAACCTCGAAATAATAGTTAGAACCCTCTTAGAATAAGATCACTTGAGTTTTTATTGATAAGTGTGAAGGTGCTCTAAGGCATTGATGCACTTTTCATCTAGTAGTTCCAACTGACTCAAGTGTTCCGCATGATACTCGTCTCCTACTGTAGCATCTTGTAACAAGATTCCAAGGAAAGGAACTTCAAGTTTGAAAGGGAATACAACTTCCATGCCATAAACCAAGATAAAGGAGGAAGCACCCATAGGGGTTTGCACGCTGGTCCTATAAGCCCATAAGATGAGATATAGCTGAGTGTGCCAATCTCGACCAAAATTGTTAGCCAACATTTTAAAGATTTTTTTACATTTTTGTTTAATGCTTCTACTTGTCCATTATATTGTGGATAGTATGGAGTAGACCATCTATGTTGAATTTTATATTTTACGCAAAGATTTTGTATGTCCTTGTTTTTTAAGCAAGTTCTATTGTTTGAAATGATAGTCGAAGGGATCCTAAATCTACATATGATTTGGTTAAAGTTGAATTTGGAGACTTGGACCCCTGTGCAGGATGCTAATGACATGGCTTCAACCCACTTGGTGAAGTATTTAGTTGCCATTATATTGAACTTGTGGCCATATGAAAAGATAGGGTCGACATTTCCTATAATGTTGAGGCTCCACATGGAAAATGGCCAAGGAGAGGAAAGGGCTCAAAGTTCCTAAGGAGTGTGGACAAGGTTGGTGTGACATTGGTATTTGTCACATTGATAGATAAAATCATTTGCATCCTTATCCATGGTAGGCCAATAGTAGCCCATTCGAAGAAGATTTTGGAAATAGCATTACCACTATAATGGCCTCCATAGGATGCTTCATGTACTTTTGTAAGAGCAAGCTTGGACTTGTCAGCATTAAGACACCTTAAAATAATCCCCTCAAAATAATACTGATATAATATGTTGTCCAGGGTAACAAAATGAGTGAATATTTTACATAGAAGCCTATGCTGATTACGGTCCAAAATGTATGGAAGTGAACTGCTCTGAAGGAAGTTTTGAATATCTATGTACCACAACCCAAATGGTGTATCTTTAATGGTAAATATTTCTAATGGTATAAGACAATATTTGGATGAAGTGGGTTCCCAAAGTTGTCGGATGATGGTAGCTTGATCATCTTCTAGCTCCAAGGGAATTAGTGAGGCAAACAATACCATGGCATCTATAGAATGATTGTTGGAACATGAAATGGACTCTATAGTGCCTTTTTCAAACAAAGATAAAAGTTTTAGGATAAAATTATTGTAGAGGTGAAGATTCTCATCATGAGTTTGATATATGTTATTGATTTGATTCACCATAATTTGGGAGTCCTCAAAGAACGATAAGATCTTAATTTGCAATGCTAAGGCTGCACACAGACCTAGGATCAAAGCTTTGTATTCTATCATGTTGCTGGTGCAAGAAAATTGAAGTTTAAACTATAAAAGAATCAATTACTTTTGTGGAGACAAAAATATAATGCCTACACCAACCCCACTCATATATATGCGATTCATAAAAGAATAAAGACCATGAATCAGAGTAGTTGACCTCTAGGTTAAGACATTTATCAGGGAATTCCACTATAAGAGGGTGAGCATACTGGAGAGGAGCAACAATTAGATGATCAACTATAACTTATCATTTGATGGATTTTTATCGATGAATGTCAAATCAAACTTGCTAAGGGAAATAACCCATTTTACAGCTCATCCCGATAGGTAAGGTCTGCTCATCAAATAATGTAGTGGATCAAATTGAGCTATGACAAAGGTCCTTCGACTAATCATGTACTGGTTGAGAAAACACAATGATGAGGCAGATCTTCTCAAGGGGAGTATAGCGAGTTTCATGCCTTACTAAAGTTCTACCAATATAGTAGATTGCTTGCTATTTCTTTTCATCGTCTTGTTGGGCGAGCAATACCCCTAATGTGTGCACTATAGTAGATATGTACAAAATAAGAGGTTGATCTAGCCTAGGTGGTACAAGTACAGGTGGTGTGAGAAGATAATGCTTTAGGGCTTTGAAGGCCTTTTAACACTCTTTATCCCAGTAAAAATGTGTATCTTTGTTAAGTAGTTTAATAAAGGGTTGGCATTTATCAGCTAGTTGGGCAATGAAGCAATGAATAGGCCAGAGTTTGCCCTATAATATTTGAAGTTCAATAATGTTAGTACGTGGTGGTATATCTACGATGACAATTATCTTAGTGGGATCTATATCTATGCCTCATATGGATACAATAAATCCTAATAATTTTCTAGATTTGACTCCAAATACACACTTGTCAGGTTTTAGATGGATTTTGTACTCGTGAAGTCCATTGAATATCCATCTCAAATCAAGGATGGTATCCACTGGATCAATAGAATATCTAATAATGTTGTTCACATAATCTGACAGGATGTCATGCATCATGTTGTGGAAAATATATGTCATGGCTCGTTGATAGGTAGCACCTACATTTTTCAAGCCAAAGGGCATTACTTTCCAATAGAAAGTACCCCATGGTGTAATGAAAGCAGTTTTAGGTTTATCTTCTAGCGCGACGCGAATTTGGTTGTATCCTAAGAAGCCATCCATGAGGGATAACATCTCATTCCTAGCCATAAAATTAACAATTTGATCCATGTTAGGAAGAGGAAAATCATCCTTGGGACAAGCAACGTTAATGTCCCTAAAATTAGTACATATCATAATTTTACCTTGGGTTTTTGCTACTAGAACAATGTTGGATATCCAATCAGAATAATCAATATCTTGGATGAAATCCATATCTAAGAGATTTTGAAGCTCGTCCTTGACTAGAAGGACAATTTTAGGGTGCATCTTTCTAAGCTTTTGTTTCACAAGCTTAGAATCAGGTAGAACCACTAGGTGATGCATGACTACGAATGGATCAAGGTCAGGCATATCTACGTAAGTCAATGCAAAAAAATTTGAATATTTTTTTAGGAAATTTGTAAAATTCAATTTTTTGCTCTTCACTCAAATTAGCTCCTATATTAAGCATAAGAGGACTAGCCTCAATGCCAATATATATATTTTTAGTTTACCTGGTGGAATAGATAGTCGTCACAATGATCTGGGCACACTATCAATATTTTATGGCCACCACAATATTCTACGTTGTTCACCTTGGAAGCCACAAAACAGTTCACAGAGTCCATACCTATAACCACCATGTCACAATCATTTTAAAAAATTTATGCCGTTGAAAGCACCAAGAAAGGGACAAGCATTCAATCCGATGAGGACCTAGATTTGAACCTTGGACCTCCACCCCCCTTATGGGGTTTGGAAGAACCAATTGGTCTACACCTTGGAACTACCTCAATGCAAATATTAAGCTTTAAGGTGTCTTCGATTACAATGTTTGAATCTCTTTCAAAATTAGGAGGGTGAAACACCCATTTGTTTAAGATCTTCTAGAGAGAATTTATCATAGTCATATTGTAAACTAGATGCTTCAACATGTATTATGCAAGGGATAGAACCATAAAAAAAACCATTATGTACAATATTATTGTGTGCTATATAACAAAATAAATCCCCTTCAACACACTCGTAAAGACTTGTGATCAAGTCAAGATAGAACAATTAAAGCATGTTGCAGTAAATATTTAAAGGAGAAGAGGATCCCTCATCCTCTTTGGTCCATTCTATGTTTTGATGACTTAAATATTCGGTATAAGTGATTAGATGGTCATCATCATTGAAAAGCAAAGGTTGGTTCTTTGTGGGGATGTATCCGAGGCCACATCATCCGGGTCAAATGCTAGCATCAAGCGACTCACATTTACCATTTTGTTGCTAATCCAACCCTTTACCTTTGTAACCCTTTTTTATTGTAGTATTTACATTATTTTTTATTGTGCCTCATAGTTGAGAAAATTTGCAAAAAAATTGTTTCACACGCTAGCCAATTTTTCCCGATTTTGCTGATTTTTTCCCAAAAAATTCTGATATGCATGAAATTTTTTTTTTTTTCAATTAAAAGTTACATTTTCTTCGGTCTTTTCAATAAAAAATGCCATTTAATTCACTAATTTTTTGCCGATTTTTTTCCCGATTTTTTGCAGTTTTTTTCTCCAATTTTTAAACTAACCGATTTACTACCCGATTTCGATTTTCTCAACTATGATATAAAACCTTTATGGACCACGGATAATTTTTTTTTAATTATAATATTTGCATTATATATATATATATATATATATATATATACATATATATACATATATATAAGCTTAAAGAAAGTGGACCACGGATAATTTTTTTTTAATTATAATATTTGATTATTTATTTATATATATATATATATATATATATATATATATATATATACATATATATAAGCTTAAAGAAAGTGGAATATTCATCAACTAGGTTTTTATTGCTTTTATTAAATTCCCTTCCTCGTGAAAAGAGGGAATTGCGCCTATTAAACTGATATATGCTCTAGACATCATATTTTACCAATACCATCACTATTACTCATCATGTATATCAAGAGGATATTGATTTGGCGCACCAATTCTTCCATCATTTTTTACTTGCATGAATAGATTTTAACCAAGACAATAGTTCGTTTATTTTTCCAACATTTTTTACTTGCATGAATAGATTTTAACCAAGAAAATAGTCCGTTTATTTTTTAATTATTCTAGTCATTTTATTATTTTTCATTATAAATTCTTAGGTATTTAATATGTGACTTGCGAGCAAATACTTTAATAATGAGTTTCAAAGGTCACCACTACTGCTATCTTTGTAGCATGTTGACCTGATTGTGACCTAAAAATCACAACTCTTATATATTACTATCTTTGTAGCATGTTGACCTGATTGTGACCTAAAAATCACAACTCCTATATATTACTATCTTTGTATAAGAAATTTTTTGCTTTAGCATTAGTTGGAGAAGGGTTTTTCCATGTATATCCGTGAGTTTGGTTAGAATCTCTTTTAAAAACCATTCTAAAAAGGGCAAGTTTTTGGAAGTTATAATATAAAGGCTAAAAAAAAAATGAAAAGTAGGTTTGAGGATTTGGTTGGTTGGTAAAGTGTCTCGTTTAGTGTGTATAACTATGATTTAAATTTAGGGCCTTGTAGAATTGGAGGGCATGTTGTGCCAACGTCGTTGGCTATGTTAAAAGTTTACCCAACACAACTAGAGGTTATAGTGGCGACGAGGAGCAAGATTTGAACCCACAAAAAGGTGATGAAAAATGTGACAGTCACCAATTATTTAAGTATATGCAAAAAAAAGCAAAATGAAAAGTAAAAAATTCCTATATAAAAAAGAAAGGAAACAATATCTAAGAATGATGACATCATAAGAAATGAGAAGATGCCTAGAAAGGAATAGGCTGGTTGGTAATGGTTGAGTGTTCGTTGATGGACTGTACTAGTTAGATTATTTAAAGGGTAAGGGTCTTGTTGACTTTGTCTTTATCTAGCAGGCTAGGGATTATAAAGGTTCCATAAGCCCCCCACCCAAAAAAAAAAATGAGAAGAAAATATTTTAATAATAAAAAATAAAAACAATACATTCTTTATTACATTCATTAGATCATATCCAAATTGCATTTCGATTTGTCTTCCTTGAGCTGTGACTTCCATTAACTCCTTAATAATATTTCCATTAAAATATGGAATGTCCCTCAACCAGTTACATTTCTAAAATTTGAATTTTACCATGACAAAGGTCAACACCACAATTGACTAAATCATTTGCTACCATGCTTCCTTCTCTACATATATGTTGACATTTATGGAAAATTGCCTCCATCAAACATTTATAAGAAATTACCTCCCATCAATAATTGGAAAGATAAGATGGTGCTAATGTTGATCCAATCTGAAATCCTTCTGTGTGATAACATTAATAATAATTTGTTGATATCTCTCAGTGAAAATATATCTCAATCATTTTTCAATGACAATCTTGTTCTGTGAAAGAAGTGCCCTAGCCTTTGTGTAGTTATTTGAAGTTCCATATAATTTTAAGTGGGTGAGGGAAATTTTGCCATTATTATTAAAAAAAAAACGACACCTCCTTTAGCTCTCCTCAAATTTCCTTTGAAATCACCATTGAAATTAAATTTAATGAACTTAACTTTTAGACATTTTCATTTTAGCATAGATTAATGTAAATGCATTGTTTTAACTGTATTGTTGTAGATGGCCCTTTGCACATGTATTTAAATTCTATAACCAACAAGCTAACATCTCTTTGTTCATAGTTGAGACTTCCCATAAAGTGAACCATACATGTTAACATTTCGTTAGAGAGACACCAATATTATTTCAAACTCAGATATGACTTTGATATTTAATTTTTGAAAATTCTATCATTTCCTTTAATGCCATAGATTTAAAAAAATGATAAGACTAATCCTCCACATAATGCTTATATGCTTTAGCTTTGAAATAATTAATCTGACATTTCTTCAACTCTTTTAATGTAGATCTCTCTCTCTCCCGTTTTTTTTTATTGTTGTTATTTTTAAAGCAATCTTAAATGGTTAGGCAACGGGGCAATGAAGAAGTAGACGACTAAATGTCACTAAATCCTCCTTACATGAGGCACACCTAAAAGTTCCATTATATCCTCTTACAAATTGTTTTTTTTGAAATTACATGGTGGAATCGGTAGCCGCCACGAATCCGGGCAGGCTGTCTCTTCTTACAAATTGTTACCCGCAAGAATTTTGCTTTGGATTGCTAACTAAAGTAATATTGAGGCATTTAGAGAGGGCCTCAACAAACCAAACATTATTCTAAGAAAAATCCTTAGGGATGGGAAACTTTGATTGCTACAAAGCCTTATATCCCATGTTGATAGTGTCTCCACCATAGTTTGATATTTTCTATATGAACTCATCATTCCCCTAAACATAGGCAAACAAAATGGTTTGAAGTATCTTTTTGAGCTTATCTACTATTTGTTTGAGTTTCTCTCTCAACCAAGTAGACAATAGAATTTCAAGGTCTATAATTTTTCAATGAGTTTACATGGGTTTTTATGAGGGGTCTCGGTCCCCTCATACTGAGTGGGGTTTGAACCTTGGACCTCTCAAAGAGAGTCCAAAGCCCTTACCATTGCAATAAGCTTGCAACTACTTTTAAATATTTATTATTATTATTTTTCAATGAGTTTTACACAAGTTTTTATGAGGGCTCCCGGTCCCCTCATATTGAGTGGGGTTTGAACCTTGGATATCCCAAAGAGAGGTCAAAGCCCTTGCCATTGTAGTAAGTTTGCAGCTAATTCCAAGATCTATAATTGTTGTTCATATCAATATGATTTTTGACTTTTGAACCTCTACAAGCTAAACATGATTAATCCAATGGCTACCATGTTAGATCACAAATAAGAGGATAAGGCTTCAACCAAGTATTAGGCCAAAAATTTATAAAATGTCCCCTATTTATTGACTACTAAATATGTTTCTCGATTAATTGTAAACAATCTGTAGATTATAAATTTTGCACCCTTTTACCTCAGGCAAATGGATCCGTGCCTAGAAGGTGGTGGGTCATTTGAAGTCTACCCCTCAATGTGAGGGGTATCTGGTGATATACCTTCCTTGGTGATGGTTGGGTAGATTTGGGGTTCATAAAGAAGTGTCTTCTAAGTCTGGCCAAGGTGTATGTTTGAATGAGTTCTTTCAGTTTATAGTCACCTATGTTTAGGCCAAATGTAACTAGATCTAAGCTATATCCACTTTAACTTTCCTTGCAAACAAAACGCAATAAACAATTCTTCTAAGATACATACATTGTGATTTCATTTTTTTATGCTTTTTATGTTTTTCACGATGATCTATGAACAAAACATATATGAAATTGACATAAAGAAAAAATATGGAAATAAAACAAATTAGATAGAGTACCTACCTGGTCCAGATGTCTAATCAAAGTGAATTCATAGTCTGTGTGGTGAATTCACAATTTGCAAGCGAATTCATGATCTGTATGACAAATTCACGAATCTGAGCATGAATTTGCTGAAAACTTGCACACAATTGCAGAAGGCACTAGAAATTGCAATCAACATTTGGGGATCACTTAGGCCACTATAAAGTTGATCTTAGTGACTCGATAGTCAAATCCCCTTAGTACTTTTAGCAAACCATGCACAAAAGATGGAAATCATAAAACTATTGCAAATAAATGGAAGACTAAAATGAAATAACATAAATAATACAAAATTCAAAATGCTATGAAATGTAGGATGATCAAGATGCAATATGAAAATGAAACAATAGATATGGAAGCAAAAATTTACCCCCAATCCTGTAGCTTCTGTGGAATTCATGACCTGCGACCTGTGAGCAAATTTTTGGATCTACCTGTGAATTCACTAGATATGCTAAATGTGAAATGCAAATGTAGGAAATGAAGTGTAGATATCAATATAAATGCAAATTAACTTGTTCATAGTGGAAGTATTGCAAATTTGATCATATGGTGTTACAATGACGATGGTAGCAAGATGGATCTTTTAGTAGCAAAACACGCTCTAAAAGTGTTCTCCAATTAGCAAGGGACCTGCTTCTATCACTCAACCTGCAACAAATCTACCAATTCTCAGCTTCTTTCAATAAAAATGCAAATGCTCCTTAGTTTGCCAATTTCTCCATTAATTTTCTCAATTCACCATTAGCCTCATTTTGGAGGTTGAGTGTTTCTTTTAAATACTTCAATCATTGTAGGATAACTAAAAAATGCATGATTTGGGGTGGCAGTTTGGGTTTGTTAGGAATATTGGTAAAATTCCTAATCTGAGCGAATTCGTAGCCTAAAAATGGAGGCCACAAATTTGTGGAAGGTGGGTTGTTATGCCTAATTTAAATTGAATCGAAAATACATCCAAGCAGTTGGTGGGTTTGCTATTTTAGCGAATTCATGAGCTAAATTTAGGAGCTACAAATTCACTAAAAATGAGCTAAAAAAGCATATGGGGGTTAGCGAGCAGTTTTGACGGTGCAAGAAAAAAGGTGCGCCGATGAGTAGGGTTACATGCGTTAGGGGTTAGATGACATGGGTCAAAATTCTTTGGTTACATTTTGCCCCCTCTTTGGTACATTTATGACCAATAAATGTGTCAAAGAAAGATGTAGACACTTGAGCAGAGGATGACAAATGGCTGACGTGGGCGAAAAAGGGTGGACGGTTTTAGACGGATGGTTTGTGTTTTGAATTTATATTTTTTATTTTTATATATTTATTTTTTTTTGGCACAAAAATTGATGCGTTAAAAATTATTAAATTTCTGGTTAGGGTGCCCCCTCGAGTTTCATAACGAATTTCATATTCCTAATGGAACTCGAAATAACTGATGGCAAAGAAAAATGTGAAAATGAAAGAAGTGGGTGGGTTAAAATGGAGGGTGGAGTAAAACCCTAATTCATTTTTACTTTGCAGTTTTTTAGTTTTGGCTTTGGAGAAAAATGGCTCTTCCCACTCAGAGTGACTTATGTGTGAAACAATGGTAATGGAGTGGGAGTGAGGATCCGGGTAAGCATTAAATTACTCTTTTGTTTTAAATTTATGCTTTGTTTTTTATTTTTTGCAAGTTCATCTAGATTTTACATTGGATTTATCGTTGCACGGTCGTTGAAGCAAATTCATGGTTGTGCAAAGAATTCACACCCTATGAATTCACGTTGCTAGGGTTTCACGAATTTGCGAAACCCTAGAAAATTCACAAGTTCGCGTGGTGTTGTCTAGACAGTGAATTCACGGTGTCCAAGCAAATTCATAGAAACCTTAGCGAATTTGTGCTTTTTGATTGTTATTTTGTAATTTTACCTTGATTTTGATGATTTGATGATTATGATAAACTAATGATGTGCAATGTTGATGTTTTTTATTGCAGTATGGTACTATCAAGGGTCGGGAGTATCATTTTCAAGATTTTGAGGATACAGTGAAGGATCTTACTAAGGCGAAGGGAGATTTGATGGAGTAGGTGGGGCTTCTCCAGGTAGCAGAGATGCCCAGGATGGACATAGATTACACTTTGCTGACTGCATTGGCAGAGAGGTGGTACCCAAAATCATCCACATTTCAGTTACCTACAGGTGAGATGATTGTGACCTTGGAGGATGTATGGTGGATCCTTCGGATTCCTATCAAAGGACAACATGTATATCAGTATTTGATACAAGAGATATTGTTAGAGTAATTGACCAAAAATCTTGCCTATCTGGTCAACCAAAGTGGCTTCAGCATGTAGAGGATGGGAGATACACATGATATCTCTATATTAATAGTTGTCCTGAATGGGGTAGTTGTTGGCCTGTCACATAAGCAGGCAATATCTACCATGGGATATGATAGGAGTTATAATTGAGATGAGGGATAAAGGGATGCAGTTTGCATGGGACCTTTTTGTGTTATGCTGATTTTATAGGATATTATATAATATTGTATACAAGCGACACAACCACATTGTCCTCACCATCTTGCTCCAGGTTTGGATTTGGGAGCATTTGGTAATGTGGAGGCCTAATGGATTACCTCGACGATGGGTAGATGTGGAGCGGTTAGTTGTGTATCGATGGGATACCTTGTGGGGAAGGCATGTGATCAATGGTGGGCTAGATGTGGCTTGGCAGGTAGTGTATGGGTTGGATCCATGATGGGGGGTATGGAGACCCTAGCGAATGTACCCATATTGGGATGAGGATAGTGTAGATTTGGCTCATGTGCGACAGATACGATGAATGTGATCAAATAAGGGAGAGGTGGAGCTATACCACTTTGATTGGGTATAAATGTAGTTTGGGTTGGTATAGAGGATACCAAAGTTGGGTGATTTCTAGTTTTGGTGGGTGACTAGAGATCTACTAGGCGTAGGTGGTGATCCTTATATCACATACTTTAGGGAGCTTGATGAGGATGATCCTATTTTGGTAGATCCTAGGGTGGATGATGTGGGGTGGAGGTCAAATACTAGAGATTGTATCGAGATCTTAGGCTTGAGAGGATTAATCTTGAGCCACCATGACCTGCATGATAGGTGGATCGTAGGATGCAGTTAGTGGTTTAGGAGGTCGCTCAATGAAGGGGAGAGGACAAACACTAATAAGGTGAGGCATATAGTTCCATATCGAAGGAGATGGCTATACCTAGATAGAGGGGTGCACCTAAATAGGATGATGCACCTTGATAGAAGGATGCACCTAGATAGGAGAATGCACCGATACATGAGGATATACCTTAGTAGGAGGATGTACCTTAGTAGGAGGATGTACCTAGGTAGGAGGATGCACCTAGTTAGCCACATGATGAGATAGATGTGGTTGGTGATGTAGGGATGGTTGATTTTAGTGGAGAGGGAGATAGAGGGGACAATTAGCGAATGGTGGATCTAGAGGTGAAGGTGGTCATTTTGAGGGTACATATAGCGACTCAAGCGGAGTACATATTATACCTAGAGACTTAGGAGTAGCAGCTTGGAGCTCAAGGGCAGTAATTGATGAGAGGAGCACCCTCCAAGAGTAGCGAAGGTCAAAGATTATGTGATGATATTATAGTGGCATAGGTAGAGACAACGGTGAGGGCTACACAGTGAGACATTCTTCTAGACTCTATACCATTAGACAATGCCAGAGGGGTAGAGGATGCCTATTTCAGAGTCGTTGAGGAGCCAGAGTCGTTCATGATCGAGGTCACAGACAGTGACTCAATCTATGCACATGCGCCCACTGGGACCACCACCAAATATGGGGGAGGGTTAGGGATCTAGGAGTTAGGGGATGATATACCCAATTTTTGGATTTTTGTGGTATGCTCCCTCGATGATCGAGTGTGATAAGTTTTTTGATTGTGGCACACCAGTCCGATGCTATGGATATGCAATTCTTAAGATATATACCATAATGCATTTTGCATTTTTCTTTGCATTTTTGCATTTTGTGGATGTTTTTATGGATTTTTATGTTTTACTAAATGATGCATGTTTTGAATGATCTAAATGATAATATATGCATATAATGATGTTGGTTTGAATATACACCTATCATACTAGTCAAAATGTGGTTTGTAAAAATATGAAGTGTGGAAATAAATGAAGATGAATGAAAAGAAGTGAGAGACAATGTGCAAAAGATGATCAGAATGTGTTGAGTGACATGTCCTTACGACATCAAGTTTTAGGTAATAACCTGCGAGGATGTGCACTTGTGTATGACCGAAATGGAGGTTGCCCCTCGCGTGTGGTCATGAAGCAAATCCTGTGTGAGGTGATTTGTTATGCCTGAGTCGAAGGTATGAAACCCAATAGAAAAATGATCAAATTTGATGGTCAAAATGATGGTTTGAAGAAGATGAATGAGAAATGATCAAAATGACTAGTCATGAAAGATGTAATTTTCCCTATGGGGGGATTTTTACTAGGCATCAAAATCCTTGGTTAAATGGAATGTATATAGACAAATCCTAACTAGGTATCATCTCATGCCATAGTATTGAAATTCCTATACAATTATATGATCAAACAATCCTATATGAACAAACAAGATATGTACAATATGACAAGCAATCATGCAATCATGAAAATGTATTATGCCAAAAGTAGATGGATGTGAGATGCAAAACTAATTAGTGATTTGAAACCAATTATCTATGACAATGGTCATACATGTCCAGGGAAGATATTATGACATTAGCCAATCAAGGTTCATTGGGAATCTTGGTTGTCCTTGTAATGAGATCAAGTCTATCAAGAACCTATGTGTGATTCGTGAGTTCATTTCCCATCTTGAGCTTGATTATGATGCAAATATATCAAGAACCAATGTGTGTGATTTTTGAAGTTCATTTACCAATTTTGAGCAAGGTAATGATATAAGCCAATTAGGAACCATTGTGTGTGCAAATGATGAATTCATTTACTAATCTTGAGCAAGTCGAGATTAAACCAATCATGAAAAGAACCAAAAATATAGCTTGTCCTTATGTGCAGTCAGAGGTCTCTTCAAGAGAGACATGTCACCACACATGAGCATACTCCACTACCAATCATACGTCTATAGCCCTGGTGGAGATTAGCCCCATAGTCCAATAGTAGGATCTCAAGCTTTGGGGAATTAGATTCTCAACCACTCAAATTAGAGTCCCGATGAGAATTCTACCCTATCCTTACAACTCAATATTTATTTATTTTTTGTATAATTTTGTAAAGAATAAATTTTTATAATTTGTTGGACTTGCAGAATGGGACAAGCAATAAATTTTTTTACTTAACAGTTCCATCCAATCAAGGTGTCGTATGTCCTTGACACAAGATTTTATTAATATATGTAACATGTGTTTGGTTCAAAAAGTGGCAAAGTCGGTTCCCAAAACTCAAAAATTTCATAGTGAGAATTAAGTTTTGGTTCAAGATATTTTTAATCAACGTCAAGCATCAATATTTTATTAAAATATGAATCATGTGATTGGTTCAAGGTAGACTCTTAATCAATCAAAGAAAATAAGATTATGAACAAGATGGCCTTTGTTTAAAATTTTGGTGGATAAGTATGACCATATATCGTATATAATTGAGCTAATAAAATGCAATATGCAAGCTATGAAATGCATAATTATGGCTATGTAATGCAATATAGAAGCAATGATTATGCACAATGGATTATGTACAAAATGAATTGTGTTAGATGTTCTATGTACAATATGTACAATGATTTATGCATAGTACCTTTTGAGGTGCATTATATTCATTGGCTCTTTAAGTTATTTTCCTTCTAATGTGGCCAAATGGTATGCACCTGATCCAAACTTCTCAATTATAACAAAAGGTCCTAACCAATTGGGTTTGAATTTTCCTTTTAAATCTTTGCAAGTATTAGTAGTTTTTAAATTTTATTTAAGGACGAGGTCACCAACCTCGAAATAATAGTTAGAACCCTCTTAGAATAAGATCACTTGAGTTTTTATTGATAAGCGTGAAGGTGCTCTAAGGCATTGATGCACTTTTCATCTAGTAGTTCCAACTGACTCAAGCATCCTGCACGACACTCGTCTCCTACCGTAGCATCTTGTAACAAGATTCCAAGGAAAGGAATTTCAAGTTTGAAAGGGAATACAACTTCCATGCCATAAACCAAGATAAAGGAGGAAGCACCCATAGGGGTTTGCACGCTGGTCCTATAAGCCCATAAGATGAGATATAGCTAAATGTGCCAATCTTAACCAAAATTGTTAGCCAACATTTTAAAGATTTTTTTTTAAATTTTTGTTTAATGCTTCTACTTGTCCATTACCTTGTGGGTAGTACGGAGTAGACCATCTATGTTGAATTTTATACTTTGCATAAAGCTTTTGTATGTCCTTGTTTTTTAAGCAAGTTCTATTGTTTGAAATGATAGTCGAAGGGATCCTAAATCTACATATGATTTGGTTAAAGTTGAATTTGGAGACTTGGACCCCTGTGCAGGATGCTAATGACATGGCTTCAACCCACTTGGTGAAGTATTTAGTTTCCATTATATTGAACTTGTGGCCATATGAAAAGATAGGGTTGACATTTCCTATAATGTTGAGGCCCCACATGGAAAAGGGCCAAGGAGAGGAAAGGGCTCAAAGTTCCTGAGAAGTGTGGACAAGGTTGGTGTGACATTGGTATTTGTCACATTGATAGATAAAATCATTTGCATCCTTCTCCATGGTAGGCCAATAGTAGCCCATTCGAAGAAGCTTCTTGGAAATAGCACTACCACTAAAATGGCCTCCATAGGATCCTTCATGTACTTCTATAAGAGCAAGCTTGGACTCATCAGCATTAAGACACCTTAAAATAATTCCCTCAAAAGAATCCTGATATAATATGTTGTCTAGGGTAACAAAATGAGTGAATATTTTACATATAAGCCTATGCTAATTATGGTCCAAAATGTATGGAAGTGAATTGCTTTGAAGGAAGTTTTGAATATCTATGTACCACAACTCAGATGGTGTATCTTTAATGGTAAATATTTCTAATGGTATAAGATAAGATTTGGATGAAGTTGTTTCCAAAAGTTGTCGGATGATGGTAGCTTGATCATATTCTAGCTCCAAGGGAATTAGTGAGGCAAAAAATACCATGGCATCTATAGAATGATTGTTGGAATGCGAAATGGACTCTATAGTGTATTTTTCAAACAAAGATAAAAGTTTTAGGATAAAATCATTGTAGAGGTGAAGCTTCTCATCACGAGTTTGATATATGTTGTTGATTTGATTCACCACAATTTGGGATTCCTCAAAGAACGATAAGATCTTAATTTTCAATGCTAAGGTTGCACACAGACCTAGGATCAAAGCTTTGTATTTTATCGTGTTGCTGGTGCAAGCAAATTGAAGTTTAAACTATAAAGTAATCAATTGATTTTGTGGAGACAATAATATAATGCCTACACCAACACCACTTATACATATGAGATTCATAAAAGAATAAAGACCACAAATCAGATTAGTTGATCTCTAGGTTAAGACATTTATTAGGGAATTCCACTACAAGAGGGTGAGCATACTGGAGAGGAGCAACAATGAGATGATCAACTATAAATTATCCTTTGATGGATTTTTTGTTGATGAATGTCAAATCAAACTTGCTAAGGTCGAGAATCCATTTTACAGCTCATCCGGATATGTAAGGTCCGCTCATCAAATAATGTAGTGGATCAAATTGAGCTATGACAAAGGTCCTTTGACTAAGCATGTACTGGTTGAGAAAACACAATGACTAGCCAAATATTCTCAAGGGGAGTATATCGAGTTTCATACCTTACTAAAGTTCTACCAATATAGTAGATTGCTTACTCTTTCTTTTCATTGTCATGTTGGGCGAGCAATACCCCCAATGTGTGCACTATAGTAGATATGTACAAAATAAGAGGTTGATATGGCCTAGGTGGTACAAGTACAGGTGGTGTGAGAAGATAATGGTTTAGGGATTTGAAGGCCTTTTAGCACTCTTTATACCAACAAAAATGTGTACCTTTGTTAAGTAGTTTAATAAAGGGTTGACATTTATTAGCTAGTTGGACAATGAAGCGATGAATAGGTCAGAGTTTGCCCTATAAGCTTTGAAGTTCAATAATTTTTGTACGTGGTGGTATATCTATGATGGCAATTATCTTAGTGGGATCTATATCTATGCCTCATATGGATACAATAAATCCTAATATTTTTATAGATTTGACTCCAAATACACACTTGTCAGGATTTAGATGGATTTTGTACTCGTGAAGTCCGTCGAATATCCATCTCAAATCAAGGATGGGATCCACTAGATCAATAGAATATCCAATAATGTTGTTCACATAATCCTGTAGGATTTCATGCATCATGTTGTGGAAAATATATGTCATGGCTCGTTGATAGGTAGCACCTACATTTTTCAAGCCAAAGGGCATTACTTTCCAACAAAAATTACCCCCTGGTGTAATGAAAGCAGTTTTAGGTTTATCTTCTAGCACGATGCGAATTTGGTTGTATCTTGAGAAGCCATCAATGAGGGATAAAATCTCATTCCTAGCCATAAATTAACAATTTGATCCATGTTAGGAAGAGGAAAATCATCTTTAGGACAAGCAACGTTAATGTCCCTAAAATTAGTATTTATCCTAATTTTACCTTGGTATTTGGCTACTAGAACAATGTTGGATATCCAATCAGAATAATCAATATCTTGGATGAAATCCATATCTAAGAGATTTTGAAGCTCATCCTTGACTAGAAGGACAATTTTAGGGTGCATATTTCTAAGCTTTTGTTTCACAAGCTTGGAATCAGGTCAAACCACTAGGTGATGCATGACTATGAATGGATCAAGGTCAGACATATCTACGTAAGTCCATGCAATAACATTTGAATATTTTGTTAGGAAATTTGTAAATTCATTTTGTTGCTCTTCACTCAAATTAGCTCCTATATTAAGCATAAGAGGATTAGCCTCAATGCCAATATATATTTTTAGTTTACCTGGTGGAATAGATAGTCGCCACAATGATCTGGGTACACTATCAATATTTTATGGCCACCACAATATTCTACGTTTTTCACCTTAGAAGCCACCACACAGTACTCGTAGAGTCCATCCCTATAACCACCATGTCACAATCATTTTAAAAATTTTACTCCATTGAAAGCACCAAGAAAGGGACAAGCATTCATCCCAATGAGGCCCTAGATTTGAACCTTGGACCTCCACCCACCTTATGGGGTTTGGAAGAACTAATTGGTCTACACCTTGGAACTACCTCAATGCCAATATTAAGCTTTAAGGTTTCTTCGTTTACAATGTTTGAATCTCTTTCAAAATTAGGAGGGTGAAACACCCATTTGTTTAAGATCTTCTAGAGAGAATTTATCATATTCATATTGTAAACTAGATGATTCAACATGTATTATGCAAGGGATAGACCCATCAAAAAAACCATTATGTACAATATTATTGTGTGCTATGTAACAAAATACATCCCCTTCAACACACTCGTAAAGACTTGTGATCAAGTCAATATAGAACAATGAAAGCATGTTGCAGTAAATATTTAAGGGAGACGGGGATCCCTCATCCTCTTCGGTCCATTCTAAGTTTTGATGACTTAAATATTTGGTATAACTGATTAGATCGTCATCATCATTGAAAAGCAAAGGTTGGTTCTTTGTGGGGATGTAGCCGAGGCCACATCATCCGGGTCAAATGTTAGCATCAAGCGACTCACATTTACCATTTTGTTGCTAATCCAACCCTTTACCTTTGTAACCCTTTTTGATTGTAGTATTTACATTGTTTTTTATTGTGCCTCATAGTTGAGAAAATCTACAAAAAATCCGTTTCACAGGCTATCCAATTTTTCCCCGATTTTGCCAATTTTTTCCCAAAAAATTCTGATATGCATGAAAAAAACTTTTTTTGCAATTAAAATTTGCATTTTCTTCGGTATTTTCCATAAAAAATGTCGTTTATTTCTCTGATTTTTTGCCAATTTTTTCCCTGATTTTTTGTAGTTTTTTTCCGCAATTTTTAAACTAACCGATTTACTATCCGATTTCGATTTTCTCAACTATGATATAAAACCTTGATGGACCACAGATAAATTTTTTTTAATTGTAATATTTACATTCTTTATTTATATATATATACATATATATAAGCTTAAAGAAAGTGGAATATTCATCAACTAGGTTTTTATTGCTTTTATTAAATTCCCTTCTCTCGTGAAAAGAGGGAATTGTGCCTATTAAACTGATATATGCACTAGACATCATATTTTCCCAATACCATCACTATTACTCATCATGAATATCAAGAAGATATTGATTTGGTGCACCAATTCTTCCATCATTTTTTACTTGCATGAATAGATTTTAACCAAGACAATAGTTCGTTTATTTTTCCATCATTTTTTACTTGCATGAATAAATTTTAACCAAGACAATAGTCCGTTTATTTTTTAATTGTTCTGGTCATTTTATTAATTTTCATTATAAATTCTTAGGTATTTAATATGTGACTTGCAAGCAAATACTTTAATAATGAGTTGCAAAGGTCACCACTACTGCTATCTTTGTAGCATGTTGACCTGATTGTGACCTAAAAATCACAACTCCTATCTTACTATCTTTGTATAAGAAATCTGTTGCTTTAGCATTAGTTGGAAAAGGGTTTTTCCTTGTATATCTGTGATTTTGGTTAGAATATCTTTTAAAAACCATTCTTAAAAGGGTAAGTTTTTGGAAGTTATAATATAAAGGCTAAAAAAAAATGAAAAGTAGGTTTGAGGATTTGGTTGGTTGGTAAAGCGTCTCGTTTAGTGTGTATAACTCTGATTTAAATTTAGGGCCTTGTAGAATTGGAGGGCATGTTGTGCCAACATCGTTGGCTACGTTAAAAGTTTACCCAACACAACTAGAGGTTATAGTGGCGACGAGGAGCAGGATTTGAACCAACGAAAAGGTGATGAAAAATGTGACAGTCACAAATTCTTTTAGTATATGCAAAAAAAAGTAAAATGAAAAGTATAAATTTCCTATAGAAAAAAGAAAGGAAAATATATCTAAGAATGATGACATCATAACAAATGAGAATCTTCCTAGAAAGGAATAGGTTGGTTGGTAATGGCAAGTAGATTATTTAAAAGGTGAGGGTCTTGTCGACTTTTTCTTTATCTAGCAGGCTAGGGATTATAAAGGTTCCATAAGTCCCTTCCCAAAAAAAAATGAGAAGCAAATATTTTAATAATAAAAAATAAAAACAATACATTCTTTATTACATTCATTAGATCATATCCAACTTGCATTTCTATTCGTCTTCCTTGAGCCGTGACTTCCATTAACTCCTTAATAACATTTCCATTAAAATATGCAATGTCCCTCAACCAGTTACATTTCTAAAATTTGAATTTTACCATGACAAAGGTCAACACCACAATTGACTAAATTATTTGCTACCATGCTTCCTTCTCTACATATATGTTGACATTTATGGAAAATTGCCTCCATCAAACATTTATAAGAAATTACCTCCCATCAATAATTGGAAAGAAAATATGGTGCTAATGTTGGTCCAATCCGAAATCCTTCTGTGTGATAACATTAATAATAATTTGTTGATATCTCTCAGTTAAAATATATCTCCATCATTTTTCAATGACAATCTTGTTCTGTGAAAGAAGTTCCCTAGCCTTTGTGTAGTTATTTGAAGTTCCATACAATTTTAAGTGGGTGAGGGAAATTTTGCCTTTATTCTTAAAAAAACACCTTCTTTAGCTCTCCTCAAATTTCCTTTGAAATCACCATTGAAATTAAATTTAATGAACTTAACTTTTAGACATTTTCATTTTAGCATAGATTAATGTAAATGCATTGTTTTAACTGTATTGTTGTAGATGGCCCTTTGCACATGTATTTAAATTCTATAACCAACAAGCTAGCATCTCTTTGTTCATAGTTGAGACTTCCCATAAAGTAAACCATACATGTTAACATTTCGTTAAAGAGACACCAATATTATTTCAAACTCAGATATGAATTTGAGATTTAATTTTTGAAAATTCTACCATTTCTTTTAATTCCATAGATTTAAAAAAATGATAAGACTAATCCTCCACATAATGCTTAAATGCTTTAGCTTTGAAAGAATTAATCCGACATTTCTTCAACTCTTTTAATGTAGATATCTCTCTCTCCCATTTTTTTTTTATTATTGTTATTTTTTAAAGCAATCCCAAATGGTTAGGCAAAGGGGAAATGAAGAAGTAGATGACTAAATGTCACTAAATCCTCCTTACATGAGGCACACCTAAAAGGTCCATTATATCCTCTTACAAATTGTTTTTTTTTGAATTTACATGGTGGAATCGGTAGCCACCACGAATTCGGGCAGGCTGTCTCCTTTTACAAATTGTTACCCACAAGAATTTTGCTTTGGATTGCTAACTAAAGTAATATTGAGGCCTTTAGAGAGGGCCTCAACCAATCAAACATTATTCCAAGGAAAATCCTTAGGGATGGGAAACTTTGATTGCTACAAAGCTTTATATCCCATGTTGATAGTGTCTCCACCATATTTTGATATTTTCTATATGAACTCATCATTCCCCCTAAACATAGGTAAATAGAATGGTTTGAAGTACATTTTTGAGCTCATCTACTCTTTGTTTGAGTTTCTCTCTCAACCAAGTAGACAATAGAATTTCAAGGTCTATAATTTTTCAATGATTTTACATGGGTTTTTATGAGGGGTCCTGGTCCCCTCATACTGAGTGGGGTTTGAACCTTGGACCTCTCAAAGAAAGTCCAAAGCACTTACCATTGCATTAAGCTTGCAACTACTTTTAAATATTTATTATTATTATTTTTCAATGAGTTTTACACAAGTTTTTATGAGGGCTCCCAATCCCCTCATATTGAGTGGGGTTTCAACCTTGGATCTCCCAAAGAGTGGTCAAAGCCCTTACCACTGTAGTAAGTTTACAGCTAATTCCAAGATCTATAATTGTTGCTCATATCAATATGATTTTTGAATTTTGAACCTCTACAAGCTAAACATGCTCAATCCAATGGCTACCATGTTGGATCATAAATAAGAGGATAAAGCTTCAACCAAGTATTAGGCCAAAAATTATAAAATGTCCCCTATTTATTGACTACTAAATATGTTTCTCGATTAATTGCAAACTCTCTGTAGATTATAAATTTTGCACCCTTTTACCTTAGGCAAATTGATTCGTGCCTAGAAGGTGGTGGGTCATTTGAAGTCTAAACCTCAATGTGAGGGGTATCTGGTGATATACCTTCCTTGGTGATGGTTGGGTAAATTTGGGGTTCACAAAGAAGTGTCTTCTAAGTCTGGCCAAGGTGTTTTTAGTTTACAGTCACCTATGTTTAGGCAAAATGTAAGTAGATCTAAGCTATATCCACTTTAAATTTCCTTGAAAACAACACACAATAAACAATTCTTCTAAGCTACATACATTGTGACTTCATTTTTTTTATGCTTTTTATGTTTTTCACGATGATCTATGAACAAAACATATATGAAATTGACATAAAGAAAAAATATGGAAATAAAACAGATTAGATAGAGTACCTCCCTGGTCCAGATGTCTGATCAAAGTGAATTCACAGTCTATGTGGTGAATTCACAATTTGCAAGTGAATTCACGATCTGTATGAAGAATTCACGGATCTGAGCATGAATTTGCTAAAAACATGCACACAATTGCAGAAGGCACTAGAAATTGCAATCAACATATGGGGATCACTTAGGCCACTGTAAAGTTGATCTTAGTGACTCGATAGTCAAATCCCCTTAGTCCTTTTAGCAAACTGTGCATAAAATATGGAAATCATAGAACTATTGCAAATAAATGGAAGACTAAAATGAAATAACATAAATAATACATAAATCAGAATGCTATGAAATTTAGGATGATCAAGATGCAATATGAAAATGAAACAATAGATATGGAAGCAAAAATTTACCCCCAAGCCTGTAGCTTCGACGAATTCACGGCCTGCAAGAAAATTTGCGGCCTATGAGCGAATTTGCGGATCTACCTACGAATTCGCTAGATGTGCTAAATGTGAAATGCAAATGTAGGAAATGAAGTGCAGATATCAATATAAATGCAAATTAACTTACTCACAGTGGAAGTATTACAAATTCGGTCATCTGGTGTTACAATGACGATGGTAGCAAGATGGATCTTTTAGTAGCAGAACGAGCTCCAAAAGTGTTCTCCAATCAGCAAGGGACCTACTTATTTCACTCAAACTGCAAAAAATCTATCAATTCTCAGCTTCTTTCAATAAAAATGCAAATGCTCCTTAGTTTGCCAATTTCTCCATTAATTTGCTCAATTCACCATTAGCCTCATTTGGGAGGTTGAGTGTTTCTTTTAAAGACTTCAATCATTGTAGGATAACTAAAAAATGCATGATTTGGGGTGGCAGTTTGGGTTTGTTAGGCAGATTGGGAAAATTCCTAATCTGAGCGAATTTGTAGCCTAAAAATGGAGGCCACGAATTCATGGAAGGTGGGTTGTTATGCTTGATTTAAATTGAATCGAAAAGACATCCAAGCAGTTGGCGGGTTTGCTATTTTAGTGAATTTAGGAGCTAAAAATTCACTAAAAATGAGCTAAAAAACATATGGGGGTTAGCGAGTGATTTTGACGATGCAAGAAAAAATGTGGGCCGATGAGGGGTAGGGTTACATGCGTTAGGGGTTAGATGACATGGGTCAAAATTCTTTGGTTACATTTTGCCACCTCTTTGGTGCATTTATGAGCAATAAATGCGTCAAAGAAAGATGTAGACACTTGAGCGGAGGATGACAAATGGCTGACGTGGGTGAAAAAGGGTGGATGGTTTTAGATGGATGGTTTATGTTTTGACTTTAAATTTTTTTATTTTTATATATTTATTTATGTTTTTGGCACACAAATCGATGCATTAAAAATTATTAAATTTTTGGTTAGGGTGCCTCCTCGAGTCATAACGAATTTCATATTCCTAATGGAACTTGAAATAACTGATGGCAAAGAAAAATGTGAAAATGGAAGAAGTGGGTGAGTTAAAATGGAGGGTGGAGTAAAACTCTCTTTGGGACAAGCAACGTTAATGTCCCTAAAATTAGTACATATCCTAATTTTACCTTGGTTTTTGGCTACTAGAACAATGTTGGATATCCAATCAGAATAATCAATAGCTTGGATGAAATCCATATATAAGAGCTTTTGAAGCTCGTTTTTGACTAGAAGGATAATTTTAGGGTGCATATTTCTAAGCTTTGTTTCACAAGCTTGGCATCAGGTCCAACCACTAGGTGATGCATGACTACAAATAGATCAAGATCAAGCATATCTACGTAAGTCCATGCAAAAACATCTGAATATTTTGCTAGAAAATTTGTAAACTCAGTTTGTTGCTCTTCACGCAAAGTAGATCCTATATTAAGCATAAGAGGACTAGCCTCAATGCCAATATATATATATTTAGTTTACCTAGTGGAATCAATAGCCACCACGATGATCTAGGTATACTATCAATATTTTATGGCCACCACAATATTCTACATTGTTCACCTTGGAAGCCACCACATAGTACTCGTAGAGTCCATCCCTATAACCATCATGTCACAATCATTTTAAAAATTTTATGCTGTTGAAAGCACCAAGAAAGGGACAAACATTCAGTTTGATGAGGCCCTAGATTTGAACCTTGGACCTCCACCCCGCTTATGGGGTTTGGAAGAACCAATTGGTCTACACCTTGGAACTACCTCAATGCCAATATTAAGCTTTAAGGTTTCTTCGATTACAATGTTTGAATCTCTTTCAAAATTAGGAGGGTGAAACACACATTTGTTTAAGATCTTCTAGAGAGAATTTATCATATTCATATTGTAAAATAGATGCTTCAATATGTATTATGCAAGGGATAGACCCATCGAAAAAAACCATTATGTACAATATTATTGTGTGCTATGTAACAAAATACATCCCCTTCAACACACTCATAAAGACTTGTGATCAAGTCAAGATATAACAATGAAAGCATGTTGCAGTAAATATTTAAGGGAGACGGGGATCCCTCATCCTCTTCGGTCCATTCTAAGTTTTGATGACTTAAATATTCGGTATAAGTGATTAGATATCATAATTGAAAATCAAAGGTTGGTTCTTTGTGGGGATGTAGCCGAGGCCACATCATCCAGGTCAAATGTTAGCATCAAGTGGCTCACATATAACATTTTGTTGGTAATCCAACCCTTTACCTTTGTAACCCATGCTACATATAATTTTCTTAGGAAATGGAAACTCATCCGATAAGTAGCAATTGACAAAAGTACTCTCTTCAAAAATTAGTTTTTTTTCCAACAATAACCTCATCTGTGGTATATCATGCAAAGATAAAGGTACAACTATTGACATGGTATACATTTACTTTCTTTTGGGGTAACCCCATAGTTTGGGGAGACGGTGGTAGTCAGGACAATATGAGGAAATCTTGTATAGAAAAATTATTATGATTAGATGGCAGTGGTATGATGGATGAATTGGCTAACGATTGATCCATGAGAGAATAAGATGTAGATGGATCAATTATATGAGAAGATGAGAGTGTACTAGAAGAAAGTGCATGATGAGTGGATGTAGAAGTATGAGATGAAGAAGGTTGGTTTAGTGTAGATGAAGATGGACAATGAGTAGAAATATCTAATGATGATAATGAAGAACAAAATGGAACATCGGTTGGCTCAACCATTGCACATAACTCAAATGGTTTAGGGTCACCATGGATGGTGACTAGCTGATTTTAAGTTTGAATATAAGACATTGATGTAATATAGACATGACTCCCCTATTTGCATGAATCCATGGATAACCTAGAAGAATATTGTATGATGCTGTATAGAATACAACATAAATACATGTCCAAAATTCTAGGGCCAACCTGAAGCGGGATGGATATCATGCCACAGGCTTCTTGAGATTCATCATTAAGGACTTTAATAATCAAATCTTATTTCCTCAAGTCTACATATTTAAATTCAAATATTTTAAAAAATTCATGTGTGAAATATTGAGTGAAGACCCATTTTCTATCAACACTAAACACATCTCCAATAAATGTTGTTATGTAGAGAGGATTATCTTTTTGTAAACTTTGAGGAGGGATGCCATCATGAAAATATATGTGATCCACTCTATGAGATGCTATGAAATTAATTACAGAAGTTGGATTGATATATTTCAACAACATCATTTGACTTAAGGAGTTCACCAACTCCTCCCTATGGATGAGGGAGGATTGAAGAAGTTCCAAAAGAGAAATTTTGGTTGGCGTATGAGCTAGTTCATATTTGATTTCAAAAGGTAAATTTTGTTGAAGTTTATTTGGACTATTACCTTTTTGAGGTGCACTTAATATCAAATGAGGTTGAATAGGGTAACTTGATGGTGGTGAAGATGATTGAGATTGAGTTATTAATGGTTGAGATTGTTGTGATGTTTGGGCTTGAGCCTATTGTTTGGTCGTAGCTCCAATTATACCCAGTATATAATTAGGTTGTGGAAGAATCTGAACGATAATGGGGGGATAAGATGGATTTTTTTGAGTAAAATGAGCTTTGTGATGTGTTGGTCACTCTAAGGGAAGCAATTTATGCATAGGTGGATGAGCTGGCAAAAGACCTACATATGGACCCTCAAGAGCAAAAATATTCATGATGGGCATCATAGGATCAGACTCTTCCTTCAAATTTTTTTAGGTAATTGAAATAACATCGGATTGGGTGTCCGAATCACCTTAAAAATGATCAAAGGATAAAATTTGAGATTATTTCTCTTGATCACTCTCAATTATAACAAAAGATTTTTCAGTCACAAATGCATTTGGTGGAGATTGTGGTTTTTAAACACTACTAATAATGCCTACATAGTGTGTTGGTGGTGGCATGTTTTGATAGTCCATTTGATGTACTGTTTGCTTAACATGATTAGGCATTGGATTTTAGAAAATATTCAAATCTTGGTTTACATTTTGTATTTTTTGTGTTTGCTGTGTTTGAGGTTGTGTGGTTAGAGGAGGATCAGAAGTATTGGTGTATCTATCAATGACTAAATGACCATTGTCAATTAAGTCTTATACCACGTGTTTCAACCTCTTACATAAGTTTATCCAATGGTCATAAACTCTATGATAATCACAATACTGTGCAGTATTATACCACTCATCAGTGGTATTAGGTTGTTGAATTTTAGGAAAATCTATCATGCCTGTGTCCAATAATTGTTTTAGGACCATTTATAATGTTTGGTTGAGCTTGGTGAAATTGCATTATGGGGGTTTTTGGATGCCTTAGATATCATTTTTTTTAAATATTAGCTGCATTGACATTTGTGGAAGGTCTATTATCTATGATCCTATCCCCACCACATGCTTGTTTTTGTATTGGTTTTTAGAGGTTTTATCTTCTTATTTTATTTTTAGATAACCTCTTCTGATAAGAGCCTCCTCTACTCTTCTTACTAAGTCGATGGCTTGATTGAAAGAGGTTAGAGTAGCAGTGGCTAACTCGTAGGAGAATTTCTCTTGTAAGTTTGTAATAAAAATCTCCAATATCTCTCTAGTAGGTAAGAGAAGCTCTCATATTTGCCTTGATTAAGGTTGTACAAATTATTAATATTTACATGCCTCTCATTATAGTCTCACAATTGGTATGCAAACACTTCAACTATTTATTCAAAATTCCTTAGAGAATATATTGGCAATTGGAAATACCACTCTAGAGCCATACCCCCAATACTCTTAGGGAACATCTTCAATAGTAACATATCATCGTAAGCGATGTCATGACATGCTGTTATGAACATTATTTGATGTTCAATAGGGTCCTCAATTCCCTTATATATGGGTAGAACCATCATAGGTAAGTGCTTGGGATATAGTCTAGTGCCAACCATAGGATCCAAAGGTTTGTTGCACATTTATTTATAGCTACAAATAGGGTAATATGGATCCATATGGTCCAACCATGCAACCAACTATTTTAGTATAGCTTCCAAATATTGATTTTGAGGATTGTGAACATTTGGTGCTACTATATTTGTATGAGGAGGATAGTAGTTTGATGTTGAGTCATGATAAAGATTCATGTTTGAAACTGTGATACTGTTGTGTAAAGGATTAGAGAAGGAAGTATTAACTTGTTGATATGGATGAGTTATGTTGATAGCATAATATTGAAGTGGTTGTGAGTGAAATGTGGATGCATAAGAATATGGGATGAAATTTTGTGGTGGAATTGATTGAAAATCTTGTGAGGAAAATGATTGATGGGGAAGATTAAGGCGTTATAAGAAAGTTGTTACATATGGATTATGAAATTAATGGGGAGGTTTATTGTGATCAATAAAGTAGATTTGCAAATTTTCCCTAGCACTTATAGTCATGGAAGTGGTATACATAGGCTGATATTATGATGTTCTTTGGACCCCGAGGAGTGGAGAAGTATAATGAGTTACTGTGTATTGATCAATAGACGTGGGATTGAACAATGAATTGATATAGATGTTATTGCATGGTGGGATACTACCTGAAGCCTTCACCAAGGGTGCCTTGAGAATTTGAGAAGAAGAAGAGTGAGGTTGAGAAGCCTCACCCTTGAGGTGAGCTTCTTCTTCTATTACTTGACCTAAGGTGGCATGATTATACTTTATGAAGTCCCACAAATGATCAAGGGACTTGAATTGAATATTCCCACTAGGTCCTATTAAGGAATCTAAATCAATTTCTTATTTATTTTATTCAAACTCAATGGTCTTAATGTTGGGATTTTTCGTGTTAACTTGGTCCTCTAGAGGATCTGCAATTTATTTTCTTCTTAAAGTCATAGGTATATTTTAAAAATAAAGAGAATAACCACTCAAAGAAAATATCACACAAGAATATTTTTTCTTTCTTCACCAACTAGTTTCTTATCTAATGTGGTCTTGTTTTAGTGAAAAAAGAAAGATTACAAAAGAAATATGTACCTTCTAAAAAAAATCCTCTCTCTAAGTTATTCTAGAGTTGTCTAATCTTAATTACCTAGCCGTCATGGGAGTAAGAGGTGTACAGCTCTTAATATCCAACTTAACAAGTTGGAGGGTTTGACCCTAAGCCCTTACCAAAACTTGGCACCACTTGATGCCAAGGGTGGGATGGAACTAGGACAAGGTTAGTACAAACCACCAAAGGAAAACTAGAAGGGAAGAAAGTGATAAGAAGAGAAGAGTGAAAATAATGATACAATATTCCTTAAGCACAAAATCACGTCGGGTTCACCAAAGAATGTAGGCTACAAATTTTGCACCCACTTTCCTTAGGAAAATGGATCCATACCTAGAACGGGGATGGGTCATTTGAGGGGTATCTAGTGATGGTTGGGTAGATTTAGGGTTCACTAAGAAGTGTTTTATAACCACTTCTAATTCTAGCCAAGGTGTAATTTGAAAGGGTTCTTTCAGTTTACAATCACCTATGTTTAGGCCAAATGTAACTAGATCTAAGCTATATGTACTTTAAATTTCCTTTCAAACAACACACAATAAACAATTCTTCTAATCTACATACATTGTGATTTCATTTTTTTATGCAAATTTATGACTTGCAAGCAAATTTGTAGCCTGTGAGTGAATTCATGGATCTACTCGTAAATTCACTAGATGTACTAAATATGAAATGCAAATGTAGAAAATGAAGTGTAGATATCAAAATAAATGTAAATTAACTTTCTATTAGTGGAAGTATTACAAATTTGATTATCTAGTGTTGCAATGGCGATTGTAGCAATATGGATATGTCAAAAACAAGATGAACTCCAAAAGTGTTCTCCAATCAACAAGGAATCTCCTTCTATGAAGCAGAGTTGCATTAAAAAAAATACCATTGTGTGCTATGTCACAAAATACATCCCCTTCAACACACTTGTTAGGACTTGAGATCAAGTTAAGATAGACCAATGAAAGCATGTTGCAGTAAATATTAAAGGGAGAAGGGGATCTCTCATCCTCTTCGGTCCATTATAAATTTTTATGACTTAAATATTCAGTATAAGTGATTAGATGGTCATCATCATTGAAAAGCAAAGGTTGGTTCTTTGTGGGGATGTAGCCGAGGCCACATCATCCAGGTCAAATGTTAGCATCAAGTGGCTCACATATAACATTTTGTTGGTAATCCAACCATTTACCTTTGTAAACCATGCTACATATAATTTTCTTAGGAAATGGAAACTCATCCGATAAGTAGCAATTGACAAAAGTACTCTCTTCAAAAATTAGTTTTTTTTCCAACAATAACCTCATCTGTGGTATATCATGCAAAGATAAAGGTACAACTATTGACATGGTATACATTTACTTTCTTTTGGGGTAACCCCATAGTTTGGGGAGACGGTGGTAGTCAGGACAATATGAGGAAATCTTGTATAGAAAAATTATTATGATTAGATGGCAGTGGTATGATGGATGAATTGGCTAACGATTGATCCATGAGAGAATAAGATGTAGATGGATCAATTATATGAGAAGATGAGAGTGTACTAGAAGAAAGTGCATGATGAGTGGATGTAGAAGTATGAGATGAAGAAGGTTGGTTTAGTGTAGATGAATATGGACAATGAGTAGAAATATCTAATGATGATAATGAAGAACAAAATGGAACATCGGTTGGCTCAACCATTGCACATAACTCAAATGGTTTAGGGTCACCATGGATGGTGACTAGCTGATTTTAAGTTTGAATATAAGACATTGATGTAATATAGACATGACTCCCCTATTTGCATGAATCCATGGATAACCTAGAAGAATATTGTATGATGTTCGTATAGAATACAACATAAATACATGTCCAAAATTCTAGGGCCAACCTCGAAGCGGGATGGATATCATGCCACATGATTCTTGAGATTCATCATTAAATGCTTTAATAATCAAATATTATTTCCTCAAGTCTACATATTTAAATTCAAATATTTTAAAAAAGTCATGTGTGAAATATTGAGTGAAGACCCATTTTCTATCAACACTAAACACATCTCCAATAAATGTTGTTATGTAGAGAGGATTATCTTTTTGTAAACTTTGAGGAGGGATGCCATCATGAAAATATATGTGATCCACTCTATGAGATGCTATGAAATTAATTACAGAAGTTGGATTGATATATTTCAACAACATCATTTGACTTAAGGAGTTCACCAACTCCTCCCTATGGATGAGGGAGGATTGAAGAAATTCCAAAAGAGAAATTTTGGTTGGCGTATGAGCTAGTTCATATTTGATTTCAAAAGGTAAATTTTGTTGAAGTTTATTTGGACTATTACCTTTTTGAGGTGCACTTAATATCAAATGAGGTTGAATAGGGTAACTTGATGGTGGTGAAGATGATTGAGATTGAGTTATTAATGGTTGAGATTGTTGTGATGTTTGGGCTTGAGCCTATTGTTTGGTCGTAGCTCTAATTATACCCAGTATATAATTAGGTTGTGGAAGAATCTGAACGAGAATGGGGGGATAAGATGGATTTTTTTGAGTAAAATGAGCTTTGTGATGTGTTGGTCGCTCTAAGGGAAGCAATTTATGCATAGGTGGATGAGCTGGCAAAAGACCTACATATGGACCCTCAAGAGCAAAAATATTCATGATGGGCATCATAGGATCAGACTCTTCCTTCAAATTGTTTTAGGTAATTGAAATAACGTCGGATTGGGTGCCCGAATCACCTTAAAAATGATCAAAGGATAAAATTTGAGATTATTTCTCTTGATCACTCTCAATTATAACAAAAGATTTTTCAGTCACAAATGCATTTGGTGGAGATTGTGGTTTTTAAACACTACTAATAATGCCTACATAGTGTGTTGGTGGTGGCATGTTTTGATAGTCCATTTGATGTACTGTTTGCTTAACATGATTAGGCATTGGATTTTAGAAAATATTCAAATCTTGGTTTACATTTTGTATTTTTTGTGTTTGCTGTGTTTGAGGTTGTGTGGTTAGAGGAGGATCAGAAGTATTGGTGTATCTATCAATGACTAACTGACCATTGTCAATTAAGTCTTATACCACGTGTTTCAACCTCTTACATAAGTTTATCCAATGGTCATAAACTCTATGATAATCACAATACTGTGCAGTATTATACCACTCATCAGTGGTATTAGGTTGTTGAATTTTAGGAAAATCTATCATGCCTATGTCCAATAATTGTTTTAGGACCATTTATAATGTTTGGTTGAGCTTGGTGAAATTGCATTATGGGGGTTTTTGGATGCCTTAGATATCATTTTTTTTAAATATTAGCTGCATTGACATTTGTGGAAGGTCTATTATCTATGATCCTATCCCCACCACATGCTTGTTTTTGTATTGGTTTTTAGAGGTTTTATCTTCTTATTTTATTTTTAGATAACCTCTTCGATAAGAGCTTCCTCTACTCTTCTTTCCAAATCGATGGCTTGATTGAAAGAGGTTAGAGAAGCAATGGCTAACTCGTAGGAGAATTTCTCTTGTAAGTTTGTAATAAAAATCTCCAATATCTCTCTAGTAGGTAAGAGAAGCTCTCATATTTGCCTTGCTTAAGGTTGTACAAATTCTTAATATTTACATGCCTCTCATTATAGTCTCACAATTGGTATGCAAACACTTCAACTATTTATTCAAAATTCCTTAGATAATATATTGGCAATTGGAAATACCACTCTAGAGCCATACCCCCAATACTCTTAGGGAACATCTTCAATAGTAACATATCATCGTAAGCGATGTCATGACATGCTGTTATGAACATTATTTGATGTTCAATAGGGTCCTCAATTCCCTTATATATGGGTAGAACCATCATAGGTAAGTGCTTGGGATATAGTCTAGTGCCAACCATAGGATCCAAAGGTTTGTTGCACATTTATTTATAGCTACAAATAGGGTAATATGGATCCATATGGTCCAACCATGCAACCAACTATTTTAGTATAGCTTCCAAATATTGATTTTGAGGATTGTGAACATTTGGTGCTACTATATTTGTATGAGGAGGATAGTAGTTTGATGTTGAGTCATGATAAAGATTCATGTTTGAAACTGTGATACTGTTGTGTAAAGGATTAGAGAAGGAAGTATTAACTTGTTGATATGGATGAGTTATGTTGATAGCATAATATTGAAGTGGTTGTGAGTGAAATGTGGATGCATAAGAATATGGGATGAAATTTTGTGGTGGAATTGATTGAAAATCTTGTGAGGAAAATGATTGATGGGGAAGATTAAGGCGTTATAAGAAAGTTGTTACATATGGATTATGAAATTAATGGGGAGGTTTATTGTGATCAATAAAGTAGATTTGCAAATTTTCCCTAGCACTTATAGTCATGGAAGTGGTATACATAGGCTGATATTATGATGTTCTTTGGACCCCGAGGAGTGGAGAAGTATAATGAGTTACTGTGTATTGATCAATAGACGTGGGATTGAACAATGAATTGATATAGATGTTATTGCATGGTGGGATACTACCTGAAGCCTTCACCAAGGGTGCCTTGAGAATTTGAGAAGAAGAAGAGTGAGGTTGAGAAGCCTCACCCTTGAGGTGAGCTTCTTATTCTATTACTTGACCAAATGTGGCATGATTATACTTTATGAAGTCCCAAAAATGATCAAGGGACTTGAATTGAATATTCCCACTAGGTCCTATTAAGGAATCTAAATCAATTTCTTGTTTATTTTATTCAAACTCAATGGTCTTAATGTTGGGATTTTTCGTGTTAACTTGGTCCTCTAGAGGATCTGCAATTTATTTTCTTCTTAAAGTCATAGGTATATTTTAAAAATAAAGAGAATAACCACTCAAAGAAAATATCACACAAGAATATTTTTTCTTTCTTCACCAACTAGTTTCTTATCTAATGTGGTCTTGTTTTAGTGAAAAAAGAAAGATTACAAAAGAAATATGTACCTTCTAAAAAAAATCCTCTCTCTAAGTTATTCTAGAGTTGTCTAATCTTAATTACCTAGTCGTCCTGGGAGTAAGAGGTGTACAGCTCTTAATATCCAACTTAACAAGTTGGAGGGTTTGACCCTAAGCCCTTACCAAAACTTGGCACCACTTGATGCCAAGGGTGGGATGGAACTAGGACAAGGTTAGTACAAACCACCAAAGGAAAACTAGAAGGGAAGAAAGTGATAAGAAGAGAAGAGTGAAAATAATGATACAATATTCCTTAAGCACAAAATCACGTCGGGTTCACCAAAGAATGTAGGCTACAAATTTTACACCCCTTTCCCTCGAGAAAATGGATCCATACCTAGAAGGGAGATGGGTCATTTGAGGGGTATCTAGTGATGGTTGGGTAGATTTAGGGTTCACTAAGAAGTGTTTTATAACCACTTCTAATTCTAGCCAAGGTGTAATTTGAAAGGGTTCTTTCAGTTTACAATCACCTATGTTTAGGCCAAATGTAACTAGATCTAAGCTATATGTACTTTAAATTTCCTTTCAAACAACACACAATAAACAATTCTTCTAATCTACATACATTGTGATTTCATTTTTTTATGCAAATTTATGACTTGCAAGCAAATTTGTAGCCTGTGAGTGAATTCATGGATCTACTCGTAAATTCACTAGATGTACTAAATATGAAATGCAAATGTAGAAAATGAAGTTTAGATATCAAAATAAATGTAAATTAACTTTCTATTAGTGGAAGTATTACAAATTTGATTATCTAGTGTTGCAATGGCGATTGTAGCAATATGGATATGTCAAAAACAAGATGAACTCCAAAAGTGTTCTCCAATCAACAAGGAATCTCCTTCTATGAAGCAGATTTGCATTAAAAAAAATACCATTGTGTGCTATGTCACAAAATACATCCCCTTCAACACACTTGTTAGGACTTGAGATCAAGTTAAGATAGATCAATGAAAGCATGTTGCAGTAAATATTAAAGGGAGAAGGGGATCTCTCATCCTCTTCAGTCCATTATAATTTTTTATGACTTAAATATTCAGTATAAGTGATTAGATGGTCATCATCATTGAAAAGCAAAGGTTGGTTCTTTGTGGGGATGTAGCCGAGGCCACATCATCCAGGTCAAATGTTAGCATCAAGTGGCTCACATATAACATTTTGTTGGTAATCCAACCCTTTACCTTTGTAACCCATGCTACATATAATTTTCTTAGGAAATGGAAACTCATCCGATAAGTAGCAATTGACAAAAGTACTCTCTTCAAAAATTAGTTTTTTTTCCAACAATAACCTCATCTGTGGTATATCATGCAAAGATAAAGGTACAACTATTGACATGGTATACATTTACTTTCTTTTGGGGTAACCCCATAGTTTGGGGAGACGGTGGTAGTCAGGAAAATATGAGGAAATCTTGTATAGAAAAATTATTATGATTAGATGGCAGTGGTATGATGGATGAATTGGCTAACGATTGATCCATGAGAGAATAAGATGTAGATGGATCAATTATATGAGAAGATGAGAGTGTACTAGAAGAAAGTGCATGATGAGTGGATGTAGAAGTATGAGATGAAGAAGGTTGGTTTAGTGTAGATGAAGATGGACAATGAGTAGAAATATCTAATGATGATAATGAAGAAAAAAATGGAACATCGGTTGGCTCAACCATTGCACATAACTCAAATGGTTTAGGGTCACCATGGATGGTGACTAGCTGATTTTAAGTTTGAATATAAGACATTGATGTAATATAGACATGACTCCCCTATTTGCATGAATCCATGGATAACCTAAAAGAATATTGTATGATGCTGTAGAGAATACAACATAAATACATGTCCAAAATTCTAGGGCCAACCTGAAGCGGGATGGATATCATGCCACAGGCTTCTTGAGATTCATCATTAAGGACTTTAATAATCAAATCTTATTTCCTCAAGTCTACATATTTAAATTCAAATATTTTAAAAAAGTCATGTGTGAAATATTGAGTGAAGACCCATTTTCTATCAACACTAAACACATCTCCAATAAATGTTGTTATGTAGAGAGGATTATCTTTTTGTAAACTTTGAGGAGGGATGCCATCATGAAAATATATGTGATCCACTCTATGAGATGCTATGACATTAATTACAGAAGTTGGATTGATATATTTCAACAACATCATTTGACTTAAGGAGTTCACCAACTCCTCCCTATGGATGAGGGAGGATTGAAGAAGTTCCAAAAGAGAAATTTTGGTTGGCGTATGAGCTAGTTCATATTTGATTTCAAAAGGTAAATTTTGTTGAAGTTTATTTGGACTATTACCTTTTTGAGGTGCACTTAATATCAAATGAGGTTGAATAGGGTAACTTGATGGTGGTGAAGATTGAGATTGAGTTATTAATGGTTGAGATTGTTGTGATGTTTGGGCTTGAGCCTATTGTTTGGTCGTAGCTCCAATTATACCCAGTATATAATTAGGTTGTGGAAGAATCTGAACGAGAATGGGGGGATAAGATGGATTTTTTTGAGTAAAATGAGCTTTGTGATGTGTTGGTCGCTCTAAGGGAAGCAATTTATGCATAGGTGGATGAGCTGGCAAAAGACCTACATATGGACCCTCAAGAGCAAAAATATTCATGATGGGCATCATAGGATCAGACTCTTCCTTCAAATTGTTTTAGGTAATTGAAATAACGTCGGATTGGGTGCCCGAATCACCTTAAAAATGATCAAAGGATAAAATTTGAGATTATTTCTCTTGATCACTCTCAATTATAACAAAAGATTTTTCAGTCACAAATGCATTTGGTGGAGATTGTGGTTTTTAAACACTACTAATAATGCCTACATAGTGTGTTGGTGGTGGCATGTTTTGATAGTCCATTTGATGTACTGTTTGCTTAACATGATTAGGCATTGGATTTTAGAAAATATTCAAATCTTGGTTTACATTTTGTATTTTTTGTGTTTGCTGTGTTTGAGGTTGTGTGGTTAGAGGAGGATCAGAAGTATTGGTGTATCTATCAATGACTAAATGACCATTGTCAATTAAGTCTTATACCACGTGTTTCAACCTCTTACATAAGTTTATCCAATGGTCATAAACTCTATGATAATCACAATATCGTGCGAGTATTATACCACTCAACAGTTGTATTAGGTTATTGAATTTCAGGCAACTCTATCATGTTTGTGTCCAATAGTTGTTTTAGGACCATTGATAATGTTTGGTTGAGCTTGGTGAAATTGCATTATGGGGGTTTTTGGATGCCTTAGATATCATTTTTTTTAAATATTAGCTGCATTGACATTTGTGGAAGGTCTATTATCTATGATCCTATCCCCACCACATGCTTGTTTTTGTATTGGTTTTTAGAGGTTTTATCTTCTTATTTTCTTTTTAGATAACCTCTTCTGATAAGAGCCTCCTCTACTCTTCTTACTAAGTCGATGGCTTGATTGAAAGAGGTTAGAGTAGCAGTGGCTAACTCGTAGGAGAATTTCTCTTGTAATTTTGTAATAAAAATCTCCAATATCTCTCTAGTAGGTAAGAGAAGCTCTCATATTTGCCTTGCTTAAGGTTGTACAAATTCTTAATATTTACATGCCTCTCATTATAGTCTCACAATTGGTATGCAAACACTTCAACTATTTATTCAAAATTCCTTAGAGAATATATTGGCAATTGGAAATACCACTCTAGAGCCATACCCCCAATACTCTTAGGGAACATCTTCAATAGTAACATATCATCGTAAGCGATGTCATGACATGCTGTTATGAACATTATTTGATGTTCAATAGGGTCCTCAATTCCCTTATATATGGGTAGAACCATCATAGGTAAGTGCTTGGGATATAGTCTAGTGCCAACCATAGGATCCAAAGGTTTGTTGCACATTTATTTATAGCTACAAATAGGGTAATATGGATCCATATGGTCCAACCATGCAACCAACTATTTTAGTATAGCTTCCAAATATTGATTTTGAGGATTGTGAACATTTGGTGCTACTATATTTGTATGAAGAGGATAGTAGTTTGATGTTGAGTCATGATAAAGATTCATGTTTGAAACTGTGATACTGTTGTGTAAAGGATTAGAGAAGGAAGTATTAACTTGTTGATATGGATGAGTTATGTTGATAGCATAATATTGAAGTGGTTGTGAGTGAAATGTGGATGCATAAGAATATGGGATGAAATTTTGTGGTGGAATTGATTGAAAATCTTGTGAGGAAAATGATTGATGGGGAAGATTAAGGCGTTATAAGAAAGTTGTTACATATGGATTATGAAATTAATGGGGAGGTTTATTGTGATCAATAAAGTAGATTTGCAAATTTTCCCTAGCACTTATAGTCATGGAAGTGGTATACATAGGCTGATATTATGATGTTCTTTGGACCCCGAGGAGTGGAGAAGTATAATGAGTTACTGTGTATTTATCAATAGACGTGGGATTGAACAATGAATTGATATAGATGTTATTGCATGGTGGGATACTACCTGAAGCCTTCACCAAGGGTGCCTTGAGAATTTGAGAAGAAGAAGAGTGAGGTTGAGAAGCCTCACCCTTGAGGTGATCTTCTTATTCTATTACTTGACCAAAGGTGGCATGATTATACTTTATGAAGTCCCAAAAATGATCAAGGGACTTGAATTGAATATTCCCACTAGGTCCTATTAAGGAATCTAAATCAATTTCTTGTTTATTTTATTCAAACTCAATGGTCTTAATGTTGGGATTTTTCGTGTTAACTTGGTCCTCTAGAGGATCTGCAATTTATTTTCTTCTTAAAGTCATAGGTATATTTTAAAAATAAAGAGAATAACCACTCAAAGAAAATATCACACAAGAATATTTTTTCTTTCTTCACCAACTAGTTTCTTATCTAATGTGGTCTTGTTTTAGTGAAAAAGGAAAGATTACAAAAGAAATATGTACCTTCTAAAAAAAATCCTCTCTCTAAGTTATTCTAGAGTTGTCTAATCTTAATTACCTAGCCGTCCTGGGAGTAAGAGGTGTACAACTCTTAATATCCAACTTAACAAGTTGGAGGGTTTGACCCTAAGCCCTTACCAAAACTTGGCACCACTTGATGCCAAGGGTGGGATGGAACTAGGACAAGGTTAGTACAAACCACCAAAGGAAAACTAGAAGGGAAGAAAGTGATAAGAAGAGAAGAGTGAAAATAATGATACAATATTCCTTAAGCACAAAATCACGTCGGGTTCACCAAAGAATGTAGGCTACAAATTTTGCACCCACTTTCCTCAGGAAAATGGATCCATACCTAGAACGGGGATGGGTCATTTGAGGGGTATCTAGTGATGGTTGGGTAGATTTAGGGTTCACTAAGAAGTGTTTTATAACCACTTCTAATTCTAGCCAAGGTGTAATTTGAAAGGGTTCTTTCAGTTTACAATCACCTATGTTTAGGCCAAATGTAACTAGATCTAAGCTATATGTACTTTAAATTTCCTTTCAAACAACACACAATAAACAATTCTTCTAATCTACATACATTGTGATTTCATTTTTTTATGCAAATTTATGACTTGCAAGCAAATTTGTAGCCTTGTGAGTGAATTCATGGATCTACCTTTGAATTCACTAGATGTGCTAAATATGAAATGCAAATGTAGAAAATGAAGTGTAGATATCAAAATAAATGTAAATTAACTTTCTATTAGTGGAAGTATTACAAATTTGATTATCTAGTGTTGCAATGGCGATTGTAGCAATATGGATATGTCAAAAACAAGATGAACTCCAAAAGTGTTCTCCAATCAACAAGGAATCTCCTTCTATGAAGCAGATTTGCATTAAAAAAAATACCATTGTGTGCTATGTCACAAAATACATCCCCTTCAACACACTTGTTAGGACTTGAGATCAAGTTAAGATAGATCAATGAAAGCATGTTGCAGTAAATATTAAAGGGAGAAGGGGATCTCTCATCCTCTTCGGTCCATTATAAAATTTTATGACTTAAATATTCAGTATAAGTGATTAGATGGTCATCATAATTGAAAAGCAAAGGTTGGTTCTTTGTGGGGATGTAGCTGAGGCCACATCATCCAGGTCAAATGTTAGCATCAAGTGGCTCACATATAACATTTTGTTGGTAATCCAACCCTTTACCTTTGTAACCCATGCTACATATAATTTTCTTAGGAAATGGAAACTCATCCGATAAGTAGCAATTGACAAAAGTACTCTCTTCAAAAATTAGTTTTTTTTCCAACAATAACCTCATCTGTGGTATATCATGCAAAGATAAAGGTACAACTATTGACATGGTATACATTTACTTTCTTTTGGGGTAACCCCATAGTTTGGGGAGACGGTGGTAGTCAGGACAATATGAGGAAATCTTGTATAGAAAAATTATTATGATTAGATGGCAGTGGTATGATGGATGAATTGGCTAACGATTGATCCATGAGAGAATAAGATGTAGATGGATCAATTATATGAGAAGATGAGAGTGTACTAGAAGAAAGTGCATGATGAGTGGATGTAGAAGTATGAGATGAAGAAGGTTGGTTTAGTGTAGATGAAGATGGACAATGAGTAGAAATATCTAATGATGATAATGAAGAACAAAATGGAACATCGGTTGGCTCAACCATTGCACATAACTCAAATGGTTTAGGGTCACCATGGATGGTGACTATCTGATTTTAAGTTTGAATATAAGACATTGATGTAATATAGACATGACTCCCCTATTTGCATGAATCCATGGATAACCTAGAAGAATATTGTATGATGCTGTATAGAATACAACATAAATACATGTCCAAAATTCTAGGGCCAACCTGAAGCGGGATGGATATCATGCCACAGGCTTCTTGAGATTCATCATTAAGGACTTTAATAATCAAATCTTATTTCCTCAAGTCTACATATTTAAATTCAAATATTTTAAAAAAGTCATGTGTGAAATATTGAGTGAAGACCCATTTTCTATCAACACTAAACACATCTCCAATAAATGTTGTTATGTAGAGAGGATTATCTTTTTGTAAACTTTGAGGAGGGATGCCATCATGAAAATATATGTGATCCACTCTATGAGATGCTATGACATTAATTACAGAAGTTGGATTGATATATTTCAACAACATCATTTGACTTAAGGAGTTCACCAACTCCTCCCTATGGATGAGGGAGGATTGAAGAAGTTCCAAAAGAGAAATTTTGGTTGGCGTATGAGCTAGTTCATATTTGATTTCAAAAGGTAAATTTTGTTGAAGTTTATTTGGACTATTACCTTTTTGAGGTGCACTTAATATCAAATGAGGTTGAATAGGGTAACTTGATGGTGGTGAAGATGATTGAGATTGAGTTATTAATGGTTGAGATTGTTATGATGTTTGGGCTTGAGCCTATTGTTTGGTCGTAGCTCCAATTATACCCAGTATATAATTAGGTTGTGGAAGAATCTGAACGAGAATGGGGGGATAAGATGGATTTTTTTGAGTAAAATGAGCTTTGTGATGTGTTGGTCGCTCTAAGGGAAGCAATTTATGCATAGGTGGATGAGCTGGCAAAAGACCTACATATGGACCCTCAAGAGCAAAAATATTCATGATGGGCATCATAGGATCAGACTCTTCCTTCAAATTGTTTTAGGTAATTGAAATAACGTCGGATTGGGTGCCCGAATCACCTTAAAAATGATCAAAGGATAAAATTTGAGATTATTTCTCTTGATCACTCTCAATTATAACAAAAGATTTTTCAGTCACAAATGCATTTGGTGGAGATTGTGGTTTTTAAACACTACTAATAATGCCTACATAGTGTGTTGGTGGTGGCATGTTTTGATAGTCCATTTGATGTACTGTTTGCTTAACATGATTAGGCATTGGATTTTAGAAAATATTCAAATCTTGGTTTACATTTTGTATTTTTTGTGTTTGCTGTGTTTGAGGTTGTGTGGTTAGAGGAGGATCAGAAGTATTGGTGTATCTATCAATGACTAACTGACCATTGTCAATTAAGTCTTATACCACGTGTTTCAACCTCTTACATAAGTTTATCCAATGGTCATAAACTCTATGATAATCACAATACTGTCCAGTATTATACCACTCATTAGTGGTATTAGGTTGTTGAATTTTAGGAAAATCTATCATGCCTGTGTCCAATAATTGTTTTAGGACCATTTATAATGTTTGGTTGAGCTTGGTGAAATTGCATTATGGGGGTTTTTGGATGCCTTAGATATCATTTTTTTTAAATATTAGCTGCATTGACATTTGTGGAAGGTCTATTATCTATGATCCTATCCCCACCACATGCTTGTTTTTGTATTGGTTTTTAGAGGTTTTATCTTCTTATTTTATTTTTAGATAACCTCTTCTGATAAGAGCCTCCTCTACTCTTCTTACTAAGTTGATGGCTTGATTGAAAGAGGTTAGAGTAGCAGTGGCTAACTCGTAGGAGAATTTCTCTTGTAAGTTTGTAATAAACATCTCCAATATCTCTCTAGTAGGTAAGAGAAGCTCTCATATTTGCCTTGCTTAAGGTTGTACAAATTCTTAATATTTACATGCCTCTCATTATAGTCTCACAATTGGTATGCAAACACTTCAACTATTTATTCAAAATTCCTTAGAGAATATATTGGCAATTGGAAATACCACTCTAGAGCCATACCCCCAATACTCTTAGGGAACATCTTCAATAGTAACATATCATCGTAAGCGATGTCATGACATGCTGTTATGAACATTATTTGATGTTCAATAGGGTCCTCAATTCCCTTATATATGGGTAGAACCATCATAGGTAAGTGCTTGGGATATAGTCTAGTGCCAACCATAGGATCCAAAGGTTTGTTGCACATTTATTTATAGCTACAAATAGGGTAATATGGATCCATATGGTCCAACCATGCAACCAACTATTTTAGTATAGCTTCCAAATATTGATTTTGAGGATTGTGAACATTTGGTGCTACTATATTTGTATGAGGAGGATAGTAGTTTGATGTTGAGTCATGATAAAGATTCATGTTTGAAACTGTGATACTGTTGTGTAAAGGATTAGAGAAGGAAGTATTAACTTGTTGATATGGATGAGTTATGTTGATAGCATAATATTGAAGTGGTTGTGAGTGAAATGTGGATGCATAAGAATATGGGATGAAATTTTGTGGTGGAATTGATTGAAAATCTTGTGAGGAAAATGATTGATGGGGAAGATTAAGGCGTTATAAGAAAGTTGTTACATATGGATTATGAAATTAATGGGGAGGTTTATTGTGATCAATAAAGTAGATTTGCAAATTTTCCCTAGCACTTATAGTCATGGAAGTGGTATACATAGGCTGATATTATGATGTTCTTTGGACCCCGAGGAGTGGAGAAGTATAATGAGTTACTGTGTATTGATCAATAGACGTGGGATTGAACAATGAATTGATATAGATGTTATTGCATGGTGGGATACTACCTGAAGCCTTCACCAAGGGTGCCTTGAGAATTTGAGAAGAAGAAGAGTGAGGTTGAGAAGCCTCACACTTGAGGTGAGCTTCTTCTTCTATTACTTGACCAAATGTGGCATGATTATACTTTATGAAGTCCCACAAATGATCAAGGGACTTGAATTGAATATTCCCACTAGGTCCTATTAAGGAATCTAAATCAATTTCTTGTTTATTTTATTCAAACTCAATGGTCTTAATGTTGGGATTTTTCGTGTTAACTTGGTCCTCTAGAGGATCTGCAATTTATTTTCTTCTTAAAGTCATAGGTATATTTTAAAAATAAAGAGAATAACCACTCAAAGAAAATATCACACAAGAATATTTTTTCTTTCTTCACCAACTAGTTTCTTATCTAATGTGGTCTTGTTTTAGTGAAAAAAGAAAGATTACAAAAGAAATATGTACCTTCTAAAAAAAATCCTCTCTCTAAGTTATTCTAGAGTTGTCTAATCTTAATTACCTAGACGTCCTGGGAGTAAGAGGTGTACAGCTCTTAATATCCAACTTAACAAGTTGGAGGGTTTGACCCTAAGCCCTTACCAAAACTTGGCACCACTTGATGCCAAGGGTGGGATGGAACCAGGACAAGGTTAGTACAAACCACCAAAGGAAAACTAGAAGAAAAGAAAGTGATAAGAAGAGAAGAGTGAAAATAATGATACAATATTCCTTAAGCACAAAATCACGTCGGGTTCACCAAAGAATGTAGGCTACAAATTTTGCACCCACTTTCCTCAGGAAAATGGATCCATACCTAGAACGGGGATGGGTCATTTGAGGGGTATCTAGTGATGGTTGGGTAGATTTAGGGTTCACTAAGAAGTGTTTTATAACCACTTCTAATTCTAGCCAAGGTGTAATTTGAAAGGGTTCTTTCAGTTTACAATCACCTATGTTTAGGCCAAATGTAACTAGATCTAAGCTATATGTACTTTAAATTTCCTTTCAAACAACACACAATAAACAATTCTTCTAATCTACATACATTGTGATTTCATTTTTTTATGCAAATTTATGACTTGCAAGCAAATTTGTAGCCTGTGAGTGAATTCATGGATCTACTCGTAAATTCACTAGATGTACTAAATATGAAATGCAAATGTAGAAAATGAAGTGTAGATATCAAAATAAATGTAAATTAACTTTCTATTAGTGGAAGTATTACAAATTTGATTATCTAGTGTTGCAATGGCGATTGTAGCAATATGGATATGTCAAAAACAAGATGAACTCCAAAAGTGTTCTCCAATCAACAAGGAATCTCCTTCTACGAAGCAGAGTTGCATTAAATAAAATACCATTGTGTGCTATGTCACAAAATACATCCCCTTCAACACACTTGTTAGGACTTGAGATCAAGTTAAGATAGACCAATGAAAGCATGTTGCAGTAAATATTAAAGGGAGAAGGGGATCTCTCATCCTCTTCGGTCCATTATAAATTTTTATGACTTAAATATTCAGTATAAGTGATTAGATGGTCATCATCATTGAAAAGCAAAGGTTGGTTCTTTGTGGGGATGTAGCCGAGGCCACATCATCCAGGTCAAATGTTAGCATCAAGTGGCTCACATATAACATTTTGTTGGTAATCCAACCATTTACCTTTGTAAACCATGCTACATATAATTTTCTTAGGAAATGGAAACTCATCCGATAAGTAGCAATTGACAAAAGTACTCTCTTCAAAAATTAGTTTTTTTTCCAACAATAACCTCATCTGTGGTATATCATGCAAAGATAAAGGTACAACTATTGACATGGTATACATTTACTTTCTTTTGGGGTAACCCCATAGTTTGGGGAGACGGTGGTAGTCAGGAAAATATGAGGAAATCTTGTATAGAAAAATTATTATGATTAGATGGCAGTGGTATGATGGATGAATTGGCTAACGATTGATCCATGAGAGAATAAGATGTAGATGGATCAATTATATGAGAAGATGAGAGTGTACTAGAAGAAAGTGCATGATGAGTGGATGTAGAAGTATGAGATGAAGAAGGTTGGTTTAGTGTAGATGAAGATGGACAATGAGTAGAAATATCTAATGATGATAATGAAGAACAAAATGGAACATCGGTTGGCTCAACCATTGCACATAACTCAAATGGTTTAGGGTCACCATGGATGGTGACTAGCTGATTTTAAGTTTGAATATAAGACATTGATGTAATATAGAAATGACTCCCCTATTTGCATGAATCCATGGATAACCTAGAAGAATATTGTATGATGCTGTATAGAATACAACATAAATACATGTCCAAAATTCTAGGGCCAACCTGAAGCGGGATGGATATCATGCCACAGGCTTCTTGAGATTCATCATTAAGGACTTTAATAATCAAATATTATTTCCTCAAGTCTACATATTTAAATTCAAATATTTTAAAAAAGTCATGTGTGAAATATTGAGTGAAGACCCATTTTCTATCAACACTAAACACATCTCCAATAAATGTTGTTATGTAGAGAGGATTATCTTTTTGTAAACTTTGAGGAGGGATGCCATCATGAAAATATATGTGATCCACTCTATGAGATGCTATGACATTAATTACAGAAGTTGGATTGATATATTTCAACAACATCATTTGACTTAAGGAGTTCACCAACTCCTCCCTATGGATGAGGGAGGATTGAAGAAGTTCCAAAAGAGAAATTTTGGTTGGCGTATGAGCTAGTTCATATTTGATTTCAAAAGGTAAATTTTGTTGAAGTTTATTTGGACTATTACCTTTTTGAGGCGCACTTAATATCAAATGAGGTTGAATAGGGTAACTTGATGGTGGTGAAGATGATTGCGATTGAGTTATTAATGGTTGAGATTGTTGTGATGTTTGGGCTTGAGCCTATTGTTTGGTCGTAGCTCCAATTATACCCAGTATATAATTAGGTTGTGGAAGAATCTGAACGAGAATGGGGGGATAAGATGGATTTTTTTGAGTAAAATGAGCTTTGTGATGTGTTGGTCGCTCTAAGGGAAGCAATTTATGCATAGGTGGATGAGCTGGCAAAAGACCTACATATGGACCCTCAAGAGCAAAAATATTCATGATGGGCATCATAGGATCAAACTCTTCCTTCAAATTGTTTTAGGTAATTGAAATAACATCGGATTGGGTGCCCGAATCACCTTAAAAATGATCAAAGGATAAAATTTGAGATTATTTCTCTTGATCACTCTCAATTATAACAAAAGATTTTTCAGTCACAAATGCATTTGGTGGAGATTGTGGTTTTTAAACACTACTAATAATGCCTACATAGTGTGTTGGTGGTGGCATGTTTTGATAGTCCATTTGATGTACTGTTTGCTTAACATGATTAGGCATTGGATTTTAGAAAATATTCAAATCTTGGTTTACATTTTGTATTTTTTGTGTTTGCTGTGTTTGAGGTTGTGTGGTTAGAGGAGGATCAGAAGTATTGGTGTATCTATCAATGACTAACTAACCATTGTCAATTAAGTCTTATACCACGTGTTTCAACCTCTTACATAAGTTTATCCAATGGTCATAAACTCTATGATAATCACAATACTGTGCAGTATTATACCACTCATCAGTGGTATTAGGTTGTTGAATTTTAGGAAAATCTATCATGCCTGTGTCCAATAATTGTTTTAGGACCATTTATAATGTTTGGTTGAGCTTGGTGAAATTGCATTATGGGGGTTTTTGGATGCCTTAGATATCATTTTTTTTAAATATTAGCTGCATTGACATTTGTGGAAGGTCTATTATCTATGATCCTATCCCCACCACATGCTTGTTTTTGTATTGGTTTTTAGAGGTTTTATCTTCTTATTTTCTTTTTAGATAACCTCTTCTGATAAGAGCCTCCTCTACTCTTCTTACTAAGTCGATGGCTTGATTGAAAGAGGTTAGAGTAGCAGTGGCTAACTCGTAGGAGAATTTCTCTTGTAAGTTTGTAATAAAAATCTCCAATATCTCTCTAGTAGGTAAGAGAAGCTCTCATATTTGCCTTGCTTAAGGTTGTACAAATTCTTAATATTTACATGCCTCTCATTATAGTCTCACAATTGGTATGCAAACACTTCAACTATTTATTCAAAATTCCTTAGATAATATATTGGCAATTGGAAATACCACTCTAGAGCCATACCCCCAATACTCTTAGGGAACATCTTCAATAGTAACATATCATCGTAAGCGATGTCATGACATGCTGTTATGAACATTATTTGATGTTCAATAGGGTCCTCAATTCCCTTATATATGGGTAGAACCATCATAGGTAAGTGCTTGGGATATAGTCTAGTGCCAACCATAGGATCCAAAGGTTTGTTGCACATTTATTTATAGCTACAAATAGGGTAATATGGATCCATATGGTCCAACCATGCAACCAACTATTTTAGTATAGCTTCCAAATATTGATTTTGAGGATTGTGAACATTTGGTGCTACTATATTTGTATGAGGAGGATAGTAGTTTGATGTTGAGTCATGATAAAGATTCATGTTTGAAACTGTGATACTGTTGTGTAAAGGATTAGAGAAGGAAGTATTAACTTGTTGATATGGATGAGTTATGTTGATAGCATAATATTGAAGTGGTTGTGAGTGAAATGTGGATGCATAAGAATATGGGATGAAATTTTGTGGTGGAATTGATTGAAAATCTTGTGAGGAAAATGATTGATGGGGAAGATTAAGGCGTTATAAGAAAGTTGTTACATATGGATTATGAAATTAATGGGGAGGTTTATTGTGATCAATAAAGTAGATTTGCAAATTTTCCCTAGCACTTATAGTCATGGAAGTGGTATACATAGGCTGATATTATGATGTTCTTTGGACCCCGAGGAGTGGAGAAGTATAATGAGTTACTGTGTATTGATCAATAGATGTGGGATTGAACAATGAATTGATATAGATGTTATTGCATGGTGGGATACTACCTGAAGCCTTCACCAAGGGTGCCTTGAGAAGTTGAGAAGAAGAAGAGTGAGGTTGAGAAGCCTCACCCTTGAGGTGAGCTTCTTCTTCTATTACTTGACCAAAGGTGGCATGATTATACTTTATGAAGTCCCACAAATGATCAAGGGACTTGAATTGAATATTCCCACTAGGTCCTATTAAGGAATCTAAATCAATTTCTTGTTTATTTTATTCAAACTCAATGGTCTTAATGTTGGGATTTTTCGTGTTAACTTGGTCCTCTAGAGGATCTGCAATTTATTTTCTTCTTAAAGTCATAGGTATATTTTAAAAATAAAGAGAATAACCACTCAAAGAAAATATCACACAAGAATATTTTTTCTTTCTTCACCAACTAGTTTCTTATCTAATGTGGTCTTGTTTTAGTGAAAAAAGAAAGATTACAAAAGAAATATGTACCTTCTAAAAAAAATCCTCTCTCTAAGTTATTCTAGAGTTGTCTAATCTTAATTACCTAGCCGTCCTGGGAGTAAGAGGTGTACAACTCTTAATATCCAACTTAACAAGTTGGAGGGTTTGACCCTAAGCCCTTACCAAAACTTGGCACCACTTGATGCCAAGGGTGGGATGGAACTAGGACAAGGTTAGTACAAACCACCAAAGGAAAACTAGAAGGGAAGAAAGTGATAAGAAGAGAAGAGTGAAAATAATGATACAATATTCCTTAAGCACAAAATCACGTCGGGTTCACCAAAGAATGTAGGCTACAAATTTTGCACCCACTTTCCTCAGGAAAATGGATCCATACCTAGAACGGGGATGGGTCATTTGAGGGGTATCTAGTGATGGTTGGGTAGATTTAGGGTTCACTAAGAAGTGTTTTATAACCACTTCTAATTCTAGCCAAGGTGTAATTTGAAAGGGTTCTTTCAGTTTACAATCACCTATGTTTAGGCCAAATGTAACTAGATCTAAGCTATATGTACTTTAAATTTCCTTTCAAACAACACACAATAAACAATTCTTCTAATCTACATACATTGTGATTTCATTTTTTTATGCAAATTTATGACTTGCAAGCAAATTTGTAGCCTGTGAGTGAATTCATGGATCTACTCGTAAATTCACTAGATGTACTAAATATGAAATGCAAATGTAGAAAATGAAGTGTAGATATCAAAATAAATGTAAATTAACTTTCTATTAGTGGAAGTATTACAAATTTGATTATCTAGTGTTGCAATGGCGATTGTAGCAATATGGATATGTCAAAAACAAGATGAACTCCAAAAGTGTTCTCCAATCAACAAGGAATCTCCTTCTATGAAGCAGAGTTGCATTAAAAAAAATACCATTGTGTGCTATGTCACAAAATACATCCCCTTCAACACACTTGTTAGGACTTGAGATCAAGTTAAGATAGACCAATGAAAGCATGTTGCAGTAAATATTAAAGGGAGAAGGGGATATCTCATCCTCTTCGATCCATTATAAATTTTTATGACTTAAATATTCAGTATAAGTGATTAGATGGTCATCATCATTGAAAAGCAAAGGTTGGTTCTTTGTGGGGATGTAGCCGAGGCCACATCATCCAGGTCAAATGTTAGCATCAAGTGGCTCACATATAACATTTTGTTGGTAATCCAACCCTTTACCTTTGTAACCCATGCTACATATAATTTTATTAGGAAATGGAAACTCATCCGATAAATAGCAATTGACAAAAGTACTCTCTTCAAAAATTAGTTTTTTTTCCAACAATAACCTCATCTGTGGTTTATCATGCAAAGATAAAGGTACAACTATTGACATGGTATACATTTACTTTCTTTTGGGGTAACCCCATAGTTTGGGGAGACGGTGGTAGTCAGGACAATATGAGGAAATCTTGTATAGAAAAATTATTATGATTAGATGGCAGTGGTATGATGGATGAATTGGCTAACGATTGATCCATGAGAGAATAAGATGTAGATGGATCAATTATATGAGAAGATGAGAGTGTACTAGAAGAAAGTGCATGATGAGTGGATGTAGAAGTATGAGATGAAGAAGGTTGGTTTAGTGTAGATGAAGATGGACAATGAGTAGAAATATCTAATGATGATAATGAAGAACAAAATGGAACATCGGTTGGCTCAACCATTGCACATAACTCAAATGGTTTAGGGTCACCATGGATGGTGACTAGCTGATTTTAAATTTGAATATAATACATTGATGTAATATAGATGTGAATCCCCTAATTGCATGAATCCATGGATGGCTTAGAAGAATATTTTGTGATGCTGTATAAGATACAACATAAATACATATCCAAAATTCTAGGGCCAACTTGAAGAGGGATGGATATCATGCCACAGGCTTCTTGAGATTCATCATTAAGGAATTTAATAATCAAATCTTATTTCCTCAAGTCTACATATTTAAATTCAAATATTTTAAAAAAGTTATGTGTGCAATATTGAGTGAAGACCCATTGTATATCAACACTCGTTTAACAAACACATCTCCAATCAATGTTGTTATGTAGAGAGGATTATCTCTTTGTAAACTTTGAGGAGGGATGTCATCATGAAAATCTATGTGATCCACTCTATGAGATGCTATGACATTGATTACAAAATTTGGATTGATATATTGCAACACACTCATTTGACTTAAGGAGTTCATAAAATCCTCCCTATGGATGAGGGAGGATCGAAGAAGTTCCAAAAGAGAAATTTTGGTTGGCGTATGAGACAATTCATATTTGCTATTAAAAGGTAATTTTTGTTGAAGTTTAGTTGCACTATTACCTTTGTGAGGTGCCCTCAAGATCAAAGGAGGTTGAATAGGGTCACTTGATGGTGGTGAAGATGATTGAGGTTGAGTTGTTAATGGTTTAGATTGTTGTGATTTTTGGGCTTGAGCCTGTTGTTTGGTCATAGCTCCAATCATACCCACTATATCATTAGGTTGTGGAAGAACCTAAATGAGAATGGGGGGAGAAGATGGATTGGTTTGAGTAAAATTAGGTTTGTGATGTGTTGGTCACTCTAAGGGAAGAAATTGATGCATAGGTGGATGAGCTCACAAAAGACATACATATGGACCCTCAAGAGCAAAAATATTCATGATGGGCATCATAGGATCAGACTCTTCCTCAAAACTATTGGAGGTAATTGAAATAACATCAGATTGGGTTCCTGAATCACCTTCAAAATGATCAAAGGATAAAATTTAAGATTCTTTCTCTTGATCACTCTCAATTTTAACATGAGATTGTTCAGTCACAAATGCATTTGGTGGATATTGTGGTTTTGAAACACTACTAATCATGCTTACCTAGCGTGTTGGTGGTGGCATATTTTGATAGTCCACTTGATGTACTGCTTGCTTAACATGATTAGACATTGGATTTTAGAAAATATTCAAATCTTGGTTTGCATTTTGTGTTTGTTGTGTTTGAGGTTGTATGGTTAGAGGAGGATTAGAAGTCTTGGTGGATCTCTCAATGACTAACTAACCATTGTCAATTAAGTCTTATACCACATGTTTCAACCTCTTACATGAGTTTATCCAATGGTCATCAACTCTATGATAATCACAATACTGTCCAGGATTATACCACTCATCATTGGTATTAGGTTACCAAATTTTAGAAAACTCTATCATGCGTGTGTACAATAGTTGTTTTAGGACCATTTATAATGTTTGTTTGAGCTTGGTGAAATTGCATGATGGGGTTTTTTGGGGTGCCTTCAATATCATATTTTTCAAAAGATTAGTTGCATTGACATTTGTGGAAGGCCTATTATCTATGAACCTATCCCCACCACATGGTTGTTTTTGTATTGGTTTTTAGAGGTTTTATCTTCTTCTTTTATTTTTTGCTAACCTATTTTGATAAGAGCTTTCTCTACTCTTCTTGCTAAGTCGATGGCTTGATTGAAAGAGGTTAGAGTAGCAGTGGCTAACTCGTAGGAGAGTTGCTCTTGTAAGTTTCCAATAAAAATCTCCAACATCTCTCTAGGAGGTAAGAGAAGATCTCATATTTACCTTGCTTAAGGTTGTACAAATTCTTAATAGTTACATGCCTCTCAATATAGGCTCCAAATTGGTACACAAATAGTTCAACTATTTCTTCAAAATTCCTTAGAGAATATATTGGCAATTGGTAATACCACTCTAGAGCCATACCCCAAGAATCTTAGGAAACATCTTCAACAGTAACATATCATTGTAAGCGATGTCATGGCATGCTATTTTGAATATTCTATGATGTTAAATAAGGTCTTCAATTCCCTTATAGATGGGTAGAACCATCATAGGTAAGTGCTTGGGATATGGTCTAGTGGCAACCATAGGATCCAAAGGCTGGTTGCACATTTTTTTATAGCTTCAAATAGGGTAATATGGATCCATATAGTCCAACCGTGCAACCAACTATTTTAGTATAGCTTCCAAATGTTGATTTTGAGGATTGTGAACAATTGGTGCTACTATATTTGTATGAGGAGGATAGTAGTTTGATGTTGAGGTATGATAAGTATTCATGTATGGAACTGTGATACTATTGTCTAAAGAATTAGAGAAGGAAGTATTAACTTGTTGATATGGATGAGTTATATTGATAGCAAAATATTGAAGTGGTTGTGAGTTAAATGTGGATGTATAAGGATATGGGATGGAAGTTTGTGGGGGAATTGATTGAAAATATTGTGAGAAAAATGATGTATGGGGAAGATTAAGCCATTATAAGAAAGTTGTTGCATATGGATTATGAAATTGATGGGGAGGTTTATTATGATCAATAAAGTAGATTTGCAGATTTTCCCTAGCACTTATAGTCATGGAAGTGGTATACATAGGCTGATATTGTGATATTCTTTGGACCCCGAGGAGTGGAGAAGTATAATGAATTACTGTGTATTGATCAAGAGATGTGGGATTAAAAAATGAATTGACATAGATGTTATTGCATGGTGGGAGACTACCTGAACTCTTCACCAAAGGTGCCTTGAGAAGTTGAGAAGAATTAGAGTGAGGTTGGGAAGCCTCACCCTTGAGGTGAGCTTCTTATTCTATTGCTTGACCAAAGTTGGCATGATTATACTTTATAAAGTCCCACAAATGATCAAGGGACTTGAATTGGATATTACTACTAGGTCCTATTAAGGGATCTAAATCAATTTATTGTTTATTTTATTCATGTTCAATGGTCTTAATGTTGGGATTTTCCTTGTCAACTTGGTCCTCTGGAGGACCTGAAATTTATTTTCCACTTCTTAAAGTCATAGGTATGTTTTGAAAAGAAATACAAGAACCACTCAAAGAAAATATCACACAAGAATATTTTTTCTTACTTCACCAACTAGTTTCTTCTCTAATGTGGTCTTGTTTTAGTGAAAAAAGAAATATTACAAAAGAAATATTTACCTTCTAACAAAAATCCACTCTCCAAGTTATTCTAGAGTCGTCTAATATTAATTGCCTAGCTTTCCCAGGAGTAAGAGGTGTACACCACTTAATATACAACTTAAAAATTTGGAGGGTTCGACCCCAAATCCTCACAAAAAATTTGCACCACTTGATGCCAAGGGTGGGATGGAACTAGGACAAGGTTAGTACGAACCACCAAATGAAAACTAGAAGGGAAGAAAGTGATAAGAAGAGAAGTGTGAAAAGAATGATACAATATTTTAAATCCTTAAGCATAAAATCATGTCGGGTTCACCAAAGAATGTAGGCTACAAATTTTGCATCCATTTTCCTCAGGAAAATGGATCTGTACCTAGAAGGGGGATGGGTCATTTGATGTATAAACCTCAATGTGAGGGGTATCTGGTGATGGTTGGGTAGATTTAGGGTTCACTAAGAAGTGTTTTATGACCACTTATAAGTCTAGCCAAGGTGTAATTTGAATGGTTTCTTTCATTTTACAATCACCTATGTTTAGGCCAAATGTAACTAGATCTAAGCTATATGCACTTTAAATTTTCTTGTAAACAACACACAATAACCAATTATTCTAAGCTACATGCATTATAATTTTATTTTTTTGATACTTTTTATGTTTTTCATGATGATCTATAAATAAAATAGATATGAAACTAACAAAAAGTAGAAATATGAAATTGAAACATATCAGACAGAGCACCTACCTAGCCTGGATGTCTGATGTAAGTGAATTTATGATATGTTTGGTGAATTGGTGACTTGTAAGTGAAATCACAGCCTATATGATGAATTCATGAATCAGAGCATAAATTCACTAAAAACCTATACAAAATTGCACAAGACACTAGAAATTACAATAAAAATTTGAGGATCTACTTAAGCCATTATAAGGTTGGTCTTAGTGATGTGACAGTCAAATCCCCTTGGTCATTTTAGCAAACCGTGTATAAAAAAATAAAAATCGTAGAACTATTGCAAATAAATGGAAGACTAACATGAAATAATAGAAACAATGGAAAAATCGAAATACTATGAAAAGCAGGATGATAAAGATTTAATATGAAAATGAAATAATATATTTGGAAGTAGAAATTTGCTCCAAGGTTTGTAGCTGTGCGAATTTGTGACCTGCAAGCAAATTTGTAGCCTGTGAGTGAATTCATGGATCTACTCACAAATTCACTAGATGTGCTAAATATGAAATGCAAATGTAGAAAATTAAGTGTAGATATCAAAATAAATGTAAATTACCTTTCTCATAGTGAAAGTATTACAGATTCGATTATCTAGTGTTGCAATTGTGATGGTAGCAATATGGATCTGTCAACAACAATATTAACTCCAAAAGTGTTCTCCAATCAACAAGGAACCTACTTCTATGAAACAGAGTTGCATTAAAACAAAATATCATTGTGTGCTATGTCACAAAATACATCCCCTTCAACACACTCATCAGGACTTGCGATCAAGTCAAGATAGACCAATGAAAGCATGTTGCAGTAAATATTTAATGGAGAAGGGGATCCCTCATCCTCTTCGGTCCATTCTAAATTTTGATGATTTAAATATTTGGTATAAGTTATTATATGGTCATCATCATTGAAAAGCAAAGGTTGGTTCTTTATGAGGATGTAGCCGAGGCCACATCATCCGGGTCAAATGTTAGCATCAAGCGGCTCACATATACCATTTTGTTGGTAATCCAACCCTTTACCTTTATAACCAATGCTACACATAATTTGCTTAGGAATTAGAAACTCAACTGGTAAGTAGCAATGGACGAAAGTACTCTATTCAATAATTAGTTTTTTTCCAACAATAACCTCATCTGTGGTATATCCTACAGAGATAAATTTACAACTACTGACATGGTATACATTTCCTTTCTTGTGGGGTAATCCCATAGTTTGGGGAGATGGTGGTAGTCACGACAAAATGAGGAAATCTTGTATGGAAAAATCATTATGATTAGATGGCAGTGGTATGATGGATGAATTGGCTAATGATTGATCCATGAGAGAATAAGATGTAGATGGATCAACTATATGAGAATATGGGAGTGTACTAGAAGAATGTGCATGATGAGTGGATGTATAAGGATGAGATGAAGAATATTGGTTTGGTGTAGATGAATATGGGCAATCAGTAGAAATATCTAATGATGATAATGAAGAACAAAATGGAACATCGGTTGGCTCAAACATCGTACATAACTCAAATGGTTTAGGGTCACCATGGATGGTGACTAGTTGATTTTAAATTTAAATAGAAGACATTGATGTAATGTAGATGTGACTCCCCTCATTGCACGAATCCATGGATGATCTAGAAGAATATTGTATGATGCTGTATAGGATACAACATAAATACATGTCCAAAATTCTAGGGCCAACCTGAAGCTGGATGGATATCATGCCACAAGATTCTTGATATTCATCATTAAGGACTTTAATAATCAAATCTTATATCCCTAAGTCTACATATTTAAATCCAAATATTTAAAGAAAGTCATGTGTGCAATATTGAGTGAAGACCCATTGTCTATAAAAAATCGTTTAGCAAACACATCTCCAATAAATGCTGTTATGTACAGAGGATTAATTCTTTGTTAACTTTGAGGAGGGATGCCATCATGAAAATCTATGTGATCCACTCTATGAGATGCTATGACATTGATTACAAAAGTTGGATTGATATATTGCAACACACTCATTTGAATTAAGGAGTTCATCAACTCCTCCCTATGGGTGAGGGAGGATAAATGAAGTTCCAAAAGAGAAATTTTGGTTGGCGTATGAGCCAGTAATTTTTGTTGAAGTTTATTTGGACTATTACCTATTTGAGGTGCCCATAAGATCAAAGGAGGTTGAATAGGGTCACTTGATGGTGGTGAATATAATTGAGGTTGAGTTGTTAATGGTTGATATTGTTGCGATGTTTGGGCTTGAGCTTGTTGTTTGGTTGTAGCTCCAATCATACCCACTATATCATTAGGTTGTGGAAGAATCTGAATGATAATGGGGTGATAATATGAATTGGTTTGAGTAAAATGAGCTTTGTGATGTGTTGGTCGCTTTAATGGAAGAAACTTATGCATAGGTGGATGAGCTCGAAAAATATCTACATATGGACCCTCAAGAGCAAAAATATTCGTGATGGGCATCATAGGATCAGACTCTTCCTCCAAATTGTTGGAGGTAATTGAAATGACATCGGATTGGGTGCTCGACTCACCTTAATAATTATCAAAGGATAAAAGTTGAGATTATTTCTCTTGATCACTCTCAATTGTAACAAGAGATTGTTCAGTCACAAATGCATTTGGTGGAGATTGTGGTTTTGAAACACTACTAATCATGCCTACATAGTGTGTTGGTGGTGGCATATTTTGATAGTCCACTTGATGTACCACTTGCTTACCATGATTAGGCAGTGGATTTTAGAAAATCTCCAAATCTTGGTTTGCATTTTGTGTTTGTTGTGTTTGAGGTTGTGTGGTTAGAGGAAGATCAAAAGTCTTGGTGGATCTCTCAATGACTAACTGACCATTGTCAATTAAGTCTTGTACCACGTGTTTCAACCTCTTGCATGAGTTTATCCAATGGCCATCAACTCTATGATAATCACAATACTATCCAGGCTTATACCACTCATCGGTGGTATTAGGTTGCTAAATTTTAGGAAACTCTATCATGCCTGTGTCCAATAGTTGTTTTAGGACCATTTATAATGTTTAGTTGAGCTTGGTGAAATTGCATGATGGGGGCTTTTGGGGTGCCTTAAATATCATTTTTTTTCAAAATATTAGCTGCATTGACATTTGTGGAAGGCCTATTATCTATGACCCTATCACCACCACATGCTTGTTTTTGTATTGGTTTTTAGAGGTTTTATCTTCTTCTTTTCTTTTTAGCTGACATATTATGATAAGAGCTTCCTCTACTCTTCTTACTAAGTCAATGGCTTAATTTAAATAGGTTAGAGTAGAAATGGCTAACTCGTAGGAGAGTTTCTCTTGTAAGTTTGCAATAAAAATCTCCAATATCTCTCTAGCAGGTAAGAGAATCTCTCATCCTTGCCTTGCTTAAGGTTGTACAAATCCTTAATAGTTACATGCCTCTCAATATAGGCTCCAAATTGGTACACAAACAATTCAACTATTTCTTCAAAATTCCTTAGAGAATGTGTTGGCAATTGGTAATACCACTCTAGAGCCATACCCCCAAGACTCTTAGGGAACATCTTCAATAGTAACATATCATCGTAAGTGATGTCATGGCATGCTATTATGAACATTCTAAGATGTTCAATAGGGTCCTAAAATCCCTTATAAATGGGTAGAACCATCATGGGTAAGTGCTTGGGATATGGTCTAGTGGCAACCATAGGATCCAAAGGCTGGTTGCACATTTTTTTATAGCTACAAATAGGGTAATATGGATCCATATGGTCCAACCGTGCAACCAACTATTTTACTATAGCTTCCAAATATTGATTTTGAGGATTGTGAATAATTGGTGCTACTATATTTGTATGAGGAGGATAGTAGTTTGATGTTGAGGCATGATAAGGATTCATGTTTGGAACTGTAATATTGTTGTGTAAAGGATTAGTGAAGGAAGTATTAACTTGTTGATATGGATGAGTTATGTTGATAGTAAAATATTGAAGTGGTTGTGAGTGAAATATGGATGTATAAGGATATGGGATGGAAGTTTGTGGTGGAATTGATTGAAAATATTGTGAGGAAAATAATTGATTGGGAAGATTAAGCCATGATAAGAAATTTGTTGCATATGTATTATGAAATTGATGGGGAGGTTTATTATGATCAATCAAGTAGATTTGCAGATTTTCCCTAGAACTTATAGTCATAGAAGTGGTATACATAGGCTGATATTGTGATGTTCTTTGGACCTCGAGAAGTGGAGAAGTATAAATAATTGTTGTGTATTGAAGAAGAGATGTGGGATTGAACAATGAATTGACATATATGTTATTGCATGGTGGGATATGTTATGTGAGAAGAAGAAGAGTGATGTTGAGAAGCCTCACCCTTGAGGTGAGCTTATTCTTCTATTGCTTGACCAAATGTGGCATGATTATACTTTATGAATTCCCAAAAATGATCAAGGGACTTGAATTGAATATTCGCACTAGGCCCTATTAAGGGATCTAAATAAATTTCTTGTTTATTTTTTTCATGCTCAATGGTCTTAATGTTGGGATACCTGTCAACTTGGTCCTCTTGAGGACCTGCAATTTATTTTCCACTTCTTAAAGTCATAGATATGTTTTGAAAAGAAAGACAAGAACCACTCAAATAAAATATCACACAAGAAATTTTTTTCTTACTTCACCAACTAGTTTCTTCTCTAATGTGGTCTTGTTTTAGTGAAAAAAATATTACGTTAGAAATATGTACCTTCTAACAAATATCCTCTCTCCAAGTTATTATAGTGTGGTATAATATTAATTACCTAGATATCCCAGGAGTAAGAGGTGTACACCACTTAATATCTAACTTAACAAGTTGGAGGGTTCGACCCCAAACCCTCACCAAAAATTGGCACCACTTGATGCCAAGGGTGGGATGGAACTAGGACGAGGTTAGTATGAACCATCAAAGGAAAACTAGAAGGGAAGAAAGTGATAAGAAGAGAAGCATGAAAATATAGATATAATATTTTAAATCCTTAAGCAAAAAATCTCACCAGGTTCACCAAAGAATGTAGGCTATAAACTTTGCACCCCTTTTCCATAGGAAAATGGATCCGTACCTAGAAGGGGGATGGGTCATTTGAAGTATAAACCTCAATGTGAGGGGTATCTGGTTATGGTTGGGTAGATTTAGGATTCACTAAGAAGTGTTTTATGACCACTACTATGTATAGCCAAGGTGTACTTTTAATGGGTTCTTTTAGTTTACAGTAACCTATGTTTAGGCAAAATGCAACTAGATATAAGCTATATGCATTTTAACTTTCCTTGTAAACAACACACAATAAAAAATTCTTCTAAGCTACATGCATTGTAATTTTATTTTTTTGATACTTTTTATGTTTTTCATGATGATATATAAATAAAATAGATATGAAACTAACAAAAAGTAGAAATATGAAATTGAAACATATCACATAGAGCACCTACCTAGCCTAGATGTATGCTGAAAGTGAATTTATGATCTGTTTGGTGAATTTATGACCTACATTTGAATTCGTAGCCTGTATGATGAATTCATGAATCAAAGCATAAATTCATTAAAAACCTGCACAAAATTGCACAAGACACTAGAAATTACAATAAGCATTTGAGGATCTACTTAGTCCATTATAAGGTTGATATTAGTGATGTTACAGTCAAATCCCCTTGGTCCTTTTAGCAAACCGTGCATAAAAAAATGAAAATCGTAGACCTATTACAAATAAATGGAAGACTAACATGAAATAATAGAAACAATGGAAAAATCAGAATACTATGAAATGCTGGATGATAAAGATGTAATATGAAAATGAAATAATATATTTGGAAGTAAAAATTTGCTCCAAGGCCTATAGCTGTGCAAATTTGTGACCTGCAAGCAAATTTATAGCTTGTCAGTGAATTCATAGATCTACTCACAAATTCACTAGATGTGCTAAATATGAAATGCAAATGCAGAAAATTAAGTGTAGATATCAAAATAAATGTAAATTAACTTTCTCATAGTGGAAGTATTACAAATTTGATTATCTAGTGTTGCAATGGCGATGGTAGCAATATGGATCTGTCAATAGCAAGATGAACTCCAAAAGTGTTCTCCAATAAACAAAGAACCTGGTTCTGTGAAGTAGAGTTGCATTAAAAAACCACATCAATCCATAGAAACATAGAAAATGCAAAATTTTACTAGTATTCTTTGCTGAGGAGAATGGATCTTACAGAGATCGATTGATTAAAAATTTAAAATTCCCCATATTTGACCTTATTTTCCCTTTTCCCACCTAGAACCATCTATTTCAAATTTGAATTTCGAGGGCAAACTTCTCGAGGTCATAACTCATCGCTTGTTGCTCAAAACGACTATTGGTGCATGTTTTTGAAAAGCTCTCAAAGGGGTTTTCTTCTTGGTATTGTGTCTAAACATTAAATCACCATATTTCAGCCCCTAAAAAGGCCTTTAAGTTCTTCAAAATTGATCTCCAAGTTTTACTAGCAAGATTTTTACTAGTTTTGACACTAGTTTTGGTAGGGTAGAAGACCTTAAAATTTACATATCTCCCAAAATGCTCAAGATATTGGTATGATTCTTTCAGTGTTGGGCGTATTTATCTGTCCTCTAAAAAACTAAATAAAATTTAAAACAAAATAAAACAAATACAATTTGGGTGATGCAAGATCACTCTTACACCACTGGATCCTCCTACATCAGACACCTAGGGTAAATTAAGAAGTGACATTCACTTCTTTGCTGTTGGAGGAAAACCAAGTCAATCAACTTATGTATTTGACAACCAAGATGAATATTCAATAGGCCTTCCCTTCCATTTAACCAGATATTCCTCATACTACCTGTTCCTTGTACTTAATCCAGTGCGGGTGTCTAGAATTTCTTCTATCTCTTCCTTCTCTAGAGTATACGCTGGAATATCCTAATTTTTTTGTTACTGGTCCCTCATCATTGTCCCCTTCATGATTTTCTACCAAATCAAAAATGTTGAACACAAGTGATATGTTAATCCCATTCAAAAATTCTACTTCATATGCATTGCCTGAATCCTATTTCTTTATGATCCTGTATGGTCCAAAATTCTTCATTTTCAGCTTGTTATAGGTTTTAGCAGGAAACCTTTCTTTTCTCAGGTGGACCATAAATTCATCTCCCACTTGGAATTCCTTAAACTACCACTTCTGGTCTACCCTTGTCTTCTACTGAGTGTTCATCTTGTTAATATATTTATTTACCTCCTCATGCAAATTCTTCAGAGGCTCTACAAATTCCTCAACCTCATCACTACTCTTTTCCTCTCTGTCCATATTCCTCAAATCAAAAGCATTCCTTGGGCTACTCCCAAATACAATATGGAATGGACATTTATTAGTACTTCTATTGACAGAATTGTTGTAAGAAATTTTTTCCTATGGTAAAATTAAATCCCATCCCTTGGGTTTATCTCCTACTAAGCATCTCAGCAGGTTACCCAAACTCCTATTCACCACCTCTATTTGTCCATTAGTTTGTGAGTGGTATGCAAAATTGAATTTCAAATATGTCTTCAATTTCTTCCACAAAGTCCTTCAAAATACCCAATAAATTTGGTATCTCTATTGAAAACAATACTCTTTGGTAGACCATGTTGTCATACTACCTCTTTGAAAAACAACCCTGCAACATGAATTGCATCATTAGTTTTCTAGCAGGGAATAAAATGTGCCATATTTGAAAATATATCAACCACCACAAATATGGAGTCATTCCCCCTCTGTGTCCTTGGTAGGCCAAGAAAAAAATCCATGCTGATGTCTTCCCATGGTTTCTCTAGTACAGGTAATGGCTGATATTATCCAGTGTTCTACCTCACACATTTGGCCCTATGGCATACTTTACAACTTTGTACAAATCTCTTCACATCTTGCTATAACTATGGCCAATAGTAGTTCTCACTAACAAGGGCAATGGTATTATCTTGACCAAAGTGTCCAACCAACCCTCCACTATGCTTCTCCTTGACTAGATTCTCTCTCATCGAACTCCTTGGAATGCACAATTGGTTTCCTATGAATAACATTCCATATTAGATTTTAAAATCCAACCATTTAGTTCTATCCAAAGTATCAGGTGCCAAGAAAACTCTCCAAGCCTCTACAAAATCTGGGTCTTCAGGGTATAAAATCTTAAGTTCATCAAACCCTATAACCTCCACCTTCATTTCTATCAACAAGTTCTACCTTATACTTAAGGAATATGCAACTCTGTTTGACTTGCCAATCCTATGCTTCAAAAAAAACATATAACTCTGCAAAAACTCAATCCATTTTAAGTGCCTTTGATTTAGCTTCCTTTAACTATTAATATACTGTAAGGCCTGATGATCAGTACATAAAACAAACTCTTTTGGCAAAAAATAGTTTCTCCTCTTCTTCAAAGCTTGAACTATAGCATAAAAATCATAATCATAGATAGAATAATTTTTCCTAGTCTCATTAAGCTTCTCACTAAAGTAGGCAACAAGATTACCTTCTTGACTCAATACAACTCCTATGGCACTACCACTAGCATCACAATCTACCTGAAATACCTTATTAAAATCTGGAAGTGCTAAAATAGGTTGCTCTATAACTTTCTTCTTCAATATATCAAAACTCCTATTTGCTCCTAAAGTCCACTTAAACTTCTTTTTATCCCTTTTCATTGTCTCTATTAGGGGTGCACAACTATTGCTAAAATTCCTAATATTTTTTTGTAAAAATTGGGTAGACTATGGAATGATATTACCTCTATAATGCTCCTTGGAGTAGGCCATTCAATGATAGCCCTTAATTTTTCTTGGTCCATTTTAAGACCTTCATCTGAGATCACAAAACCCAGGTACACCAACTCCTTCACAAAACTACACTTCTTCAAATTAATCAACAACTGCTCTTCCCTCAACTTCTCAAAAACTCATCGAATATGTAGCAGGTGCTCCTCCAAAGTCTTGCTAAAAATTAAAATGTCATCCAAATAGACAATGAATTTTTTTCCTAGAAACTCCTTCAATACCTCATTCATAAACCGCATGAATGTGTTGGGTGCATTGGTTAGCCCAAACAACATGACCAACCACTCATACAAACCCTCTCTAGTCTTGAAGGCTATCTTCCACTCATCTCCTTCTCTTATACAAATATGATGATATCCACTCTTAAGGTCAATATTGGTGAAGTACTTGGCTCCACTTAAATAGTCCATAATGTCATCCATATTTGGCAATAGAAATCTATATTTGATGGTGATATTGTTAATAGATCAAGAATCTGTACATATTTTCACTCTCTATATTTCTTTGGTGCTATTACTGCAGGTACTGCACATGGGCTCAAGCTCCCTCGAACCAATTATTTTTTTAGTAGTTCTTGGACTTGTCTATTTAGCTACTCACTTTCTATAGGAGTCATTCTATGGGTTGCCTTATTGGGTAAACTAGCTCCCGATACCAAATCTATGTGGTGACTGATCTTCCTCACTAGTGGCAAACCCTTAGGTACATTATCTAATATAATATCTGGGAATTATTCTAACAGACCTGAGACCTCTACTGGGATATCTTTGCATTGCTCATCCTTAACTCTAGGAATTAATTCATAACACATATGCTCATGCTTTAGGCAATCAAATTTTTTTCTACCATCTACTAAATAGATTTTGGCACTACTATGTACTTTTTCATCCATATCCTTCAGGAGCTTCAACTTATTGCACACTCCATTCTTTGTCAGGGAGTAGATGTTGGTATACCCATCATGTATTGCATCCAGATCAAACTACCACAACCTTCCCAATAGCAAATGACAAGCATCCATGGGTAGGATGTCACACATAACCTCATCACAATAACTTCCAATATTAAATTTTATTAAACACTGCTCATTGACCAAAGCCCTATGATCCTTCTACAACCACACAATCTGATATGGATGCAGGTGCCTCCTTATTTCTAACTGAACTTAGTAACCATACCTTTTGAAACTAGGTTATCAATGCTACCATTATCAATAATAACATTACACACCTTACTTGTACATTTACACATTGTACAGAATAAAATATTCCTATGATCTGGATCTTTCTCCTCATTCAACAAGTCTCTCCTTGTGACCAAACTTTCTCCTCTTTTTTCTTCCTTATAATTCTCATATTCAACATCTTCATCTATAATATAAGCTCAGGAACTACCTTTAGATCTCTTATTCATTCCCCCTTGGTGCTGTGGCCACTCGTATACTCGATGTCCTTCTTCCCCACATTGGAAATAGGTTCCATGAAATCCTCCTCTTCCAGGCCCTCGTCCAGACCTTCCTCTTCCTCTTTGGTAGTCATTATTCTACTCATGAGGGTGGTAAGCATTCTCATATTTTGGTCTTGAATATTGCTTACTTCTTCATTCTTCTTTTGGTCCTCATTTTGCCCTACATTTGTTCTCTCACCAGTTCTTCCACCATAACCTCTTCCTCTCTATTTGATTTCAAATCTCATATTCATATTCTCTTCTATCTTCAAGGCAAAATGGTAAGCATCTTCTATGGTGGTCATCCTAACCAGACTCATCTCCTCTTGAATTCTTAGTCTTAACCCATTTATGTAATGGGATACCTTCTCCTTGTTGGTCTCAGAATGTCCTATTTTGATTAGGATCTTATAGAACTCCTTTATGTATTATTTAATAGAATTGCTTGATTGCCTCAAACCTTGCATTTTATTTAGCATATCCAACTCATAATCAGCTAGAATGAACTACCTCTTCAACTTCTCCATCATCTACTCCCACCTTATCCTTTCCTTTCCTCTTCTATTTCTATCCAACTGCACTCCTTTCCACCAAATACTAGCATGACACTTTAGCTTGGTCTTAGCAAACTTGAACCTCTAAGGATATTCAAACTCCTCATACTCAAAGTATTATTCCATGTCATTGATCCAGTTGATCAACTCTTATGGATTAATATTTCTAGAATATGTAGAAACCTCCATCTTCTATCTCTTCCCAATATAGGATATGGCTTTGTATAACCTAGATTGTGCAGGATCTACTACCTCTTATTCTTCATCGAACTAGGCCTCTTCTTATTTAGCTTCATCTTCACTCTCATCTTCTCTCCTTGGCTCAAACCCTCTATGCATTTCCTCTTTCAAAGCTTGAACTTAACTCTTCAAAGCTCTAAAATCCTCTTCTAGAACCATAGCATTTTTCACACCACCATGGTTTCTTCGTGGAGGCATTAAAACAAAAATACAAAAATCCACAAAAAGAAAGAAGATATAAAAGTTTACTGGTATTATTTGCTAAGGAGAATGGAGCTTACAGAGACCAACTGATTACAAATTCAAAATTCCCCCTCTTTGACCCTGTTTTCCCTTTTCTTGCCTAGAACCATCTATTTCAAATTTGAATTTTAGGGACAAAGTTCCCGAGGTCATTCGTTGCTCAAAATGACTATTGGTGTATGTTTTTGGAAAGCTCTCAAAGGGGTTTTCTTTCTGGTATTGTGTCTAAACATTATACCACCATATTTCAGCCCCTAAAAAGGCTTATAAGGCCTTCAAAATTGACTTCCAAGTTTTACTAGCAGGATTTTTACTAGTTTTGACACTAGTTCTGGCAGGGTAAAAGACCTTAAAATTTATATATTTCCCAAACCGCTCAAGATATTGGGATGATTATTTTGGCATTGGGTCTATTTCTCCACCCTCTAAAAAACTAAACAAACTTAAAAAAAAAATACAATTTGGGTGATGCAAGAGCACTCTTACACTACTAGATGCTCCTACATCATTCTATCACTCAACCTGCAACAAATCTATCAATTATTAGCTTCTCTCAATCAAAAATGCAATTTTTCCTTATTTCACAAATTTCTCCAGTAATTTTCTCAATTTAGAATTATCCTCATTTGGGATACCGAGTGTTTATTTTAAATACTTTAATCCTTGCAAGATAACCAAAAAATGCATGATTCATGATGGTAATTTGGGTTTGTTAGGTAGATTGGAAAAATTCCCAATTAGACTGAATTTGCAGCCTAAAAATGGAGACCGTGAATTCGTCGAAGGTAGGTTGTTATGCCTAATTTAGGCTGAATCAAAATGGCATCCAGGTGGTTGGTGGGTTTGATTCATGGGCTAGATTTTGGAGCCACGAATTCACTAAAAATAAGCTAAAACAATACATAGGGGTTAGCAAGCGATTTCGATGGTGTGAGAAAAAATGTGGGCTAATGAGGGGTAGGGTTTTGTATGTTAGGGATTAGAGATTTATGACATGGGTCAAAATTCTTTGGCTACACTCTCTAATATGAAGTTCCATGTTTTTAATCCCTAGGTAGGGTCCATTTCTTTAACAATTTTATTGCATCCTTAAAGCTTAAATTTTTTTGAAGTAGCCTTTTTGCCTAATTCTTTCCTTGATATTTGATTATTCTCCAATAATTTTTTTCCCCTAATGGAAAACTAACAACCTATCAATTTTGTAAGCTTGACATCAATATTCTTTCCTCTACAAACCCCATTCCACTTACAAATAAGAAACACTTTTGTTCATTTCAGTCCTTTCAAAAGAAATATCTTTAAATTTTGTCAAATTTTAATAGTATATAAATGGATAAACTTGAAAGTGACATAATATTATGTTTAAATTATGATGTAACCTTCATGAATTGTCTTCATATCAAGGTGAAGAATTGGTTTTTTCAACCTTCTAAAAAAGATTTTATTCTATCAAAATTGATTTTCAAAACTCTTTATTTTCCTTTATAAAACCGTAGACACCTAAAACATGTCATGTTTAGGAGACTACTCATATGGGCACCTTTGCAGACCATATGAATGAGGTTGGACATTTACAAGACGTAATAGTGGTTTTAACCACTCATTTAGGGTAGTCTAGTCCAATGTAGCTCTAGAAACTAATGTCAATAGTAGCTAGGATCCCAACCACTGACGATTAGAGTGACTACGAGATATTCATTGATAGTGATAGCGACTAGTTCCCTAGACACATTGAGTGAGAGAGGCTAGCCCTTTAAATAACTTGGGCCCTCGAGTCAAGCAAAATCAGTTGCATTTAACCAATTTGCAATGGTTCTTAGGTGGTTTTGTCAGTGAATCTTCTAGAAGCTTCTCCCTAACTAATCCATGCCAATATACTTTTGATCTTGGCTTCCTTGAGAAGTCAAGATGAGGATTTGGGAAGTCTATTTATAGGCCTCCCAAAGAAGAATTTATCCTAAATTCATTGTAGTGAAGCCCTGTCAGATTTGAGAGTTACTTTGCATCCCTTAAGGAGTAGTGAGGTCCTATCCAATTGGAGTATGACAAATGTCCATGCATCAATGGAGCTTCCAAAGGCTTGAGGAGAAAGCTTGCAATTCTTCATCAATAAACCACAAAACTGAGATAATCTGCCATAAATCCGTGTGCTGAGATACAGGTGACCATTGAACATCAATTTAGTAGAGAAATTGAGCATCATCAAGCCATGATTTAAGGAGCAAATTATTTTTCCTGTGCTTGCTATTTTCAATAGTGTCCCACAATCTTAGTTGCCTAATTTGATAGTGGCTAGTAGAGCCAGATGTTCTATGCGATAGTGTCTAGGGTTTGAGATGTTTTTTTCTTTGTTTTAGCCTTAGGTTTACCATTATTTGCATGTATTTTACTTTATCTAGCATATATTAACTATATTTATTGTATTTGCATGGTCCATTTCTTGTTTTGTAAGCATATTTGCATTCTTTTTTGTATTTTCATGTATCCTTTTCTTATTTGCATATTTCATGAAATTAGCCTCATTTCGAGAGGCATACAATGCTATTGATCAATTTTAGTGTCTTTGCATGCAGGTGATAGGGAAATTCAAGGAAAAAAACACCATTCAAGATCACACTTATTGATATCAAAGGAGGCAACTAATAAGCCCTCTTATAAGACTGGAGGAGTGAAAATAATTGCAATGCATCTCTCACTTTTTAAGGGCTACAACATTTGTATTAATTGTATCTTATTGAGGGATTCCCTAAGAGGGAAAGACTGTAACCAAGATTAATTATGATTAATAAATAGTACCCCTATTTTTGATCATCTTTATCTTGTTATAGTTACATGATTTGATATTGTCAATTTGTTATATGCTTGCAAATAGTTTAGATACATGATTTTTGCAGCTTACATAAACAAAGAAATACCTATATGTATGTCGATAATTTTTTAACTTTAAAACCTAAAATATCAAACATAATTTGTTGTAAACCTAGGTTAGTGTTAATGAAATAATCCTAGATCTTGTTATACTAATAATATAACGTTTTCATAGCATGAAAGTATTCATTTAAATTCTAGGATTTTTCTTACTAAGCAATGGCCCAAAAGAAAAGTATCATCAAAAAATTGGATATGAGATTTTAAGGGCCCTGTTCATTGCAACATGAATACCTTTGATTTTACCTTCCACTTTTACCTTTGAGAAAACTCTTTCTAACACTTAGAAAAAGTAATGAAGTGATAAAGAGAGAGTGGGTTACATTGGTAGAGTTCACAAGATGATTCAAAGTATTTAGTGGGTGATCCATAATCAAAATAGAATTATTTAAACTACTATAACAACAATCAATCCATTCATATTAACTTTGATAAAAACCAAATTCTATGTGAATATCATATAGAAAATTTCAACAAACCTTATCATATATTTTTTTCTTATACCATTTTACAAGTATACCTAGTTTTTCATGGAATGAAAAGAATGTTTGACATCTTGTGCAATGATTAACGTGGTTTTTTATGGAATTTTCTTTCTATGGTGATGGCTCTAATATATAAAATTTAGTTGTCTTTACTATTGTTAGCTTAGGCACTAGGATTGGGTTAGATGCCCCCTTGAGCATTAGGGTTAAGGGTTAATATTTGTTTTGGTCTATAAATAGAGGAGTTATGTTGTAGTTGAGACATCATACTTGTAATATTTTATCACCTATGGTGTATGTAAGAGACTTTGCCCTCTCTAAGTGGCTATGAGACTTTACCCTCTCTAAGTGGCTATGAGACTTTACCCTCTCTAAGTGGTGCTTTCATATTGAGAGATATTATGGAGTTATTCCTTAAGGAGTATTGATGGTGTTGCCCTACCATAAGGGTATTATCTATATCTATGTCTCATTGTAAATTATCTTTGTGGAATATTATTTATGGATGAATGATTTGATATTTATACATATTGATGAATGATTTCTATTAATAATATTAAAGTTTTATAACATTCATGAATAAAACCACGTTGCTCCTTCAAAATAAGACAACTTAGAATGATTTTTAATCTATTTGCCATTATTTTTAAAAATTTATTATAAAACATCTTATATGGGCTTACTAGACAACAACTATCAAAATATTTATCTTATCTTTCATAGAAATCAATGTGATAAAGGTTGCATTAGTTTTATTATTATGATACCGTTCTTATTTTTATATTCATCAAGTAGATCCTACATATAACTCTATCAAATTCTATTTTTTTTTGAAAGAAGATAGTAAATCATGCTATAAAGGCTTATTGGACAACACATGTCAAAGCAGTTTATCTTATATTTATTAGAAACCAATGTAATAAAGGTTGCATTAGTATTATTATGAGGATACCCTTATTGTTTCTAGATTATTTGACCAGATCCAACATCACTCTTCATCAAATCCTAAAATAGTCAGAATAAAATAGCAAGAAATACTTTAGGTTCAAATGCCTTATCAAGGTAGAAAGAGAAATATTCTATTGTAGCTCCTCTAGAGATATCTTTCTTATCAAGTTTTCATTATGTTTTTATGTGGTAATTAATAGAATATTTTGCAAAAGCTTACCTTAATCCTTATTATATTTTCAACTTCTAATAGAAAATCTTTGAGATAATTGATTGTTTCCGTCCTAATCTTTTCTTTCTCGATATTTCTTCCCTTTAAAGTTAAAATATTTTTGATTTGATGGAAATAAAAATAAGTTATATCGACATGAAAAAAATTGGTATTTCTATACTCTTTCTTAATCCATCTCTCAATTTTATGGACTCAATATGAGTATTTATTTTGTAATACATTATGATAATTAGAAAGTAATTGTTTTTCTTGCACATAAGTATCTAGTCTATTTTGTTGATTTCTACTATCTATTGTATATAATTGAACTTGAATTTAATTTATTTGTTTCTTTTAAATTATTTTACCAAAATATTTGACATTCCAATGTTCATTTATCCCTTTAGATATTTTATTTTTTGAACAAACCTATATATACATGATACTTCAAACCTTGTTTCATACCACCATAACATAACCATTTGAAAGAAATTCGGGTTTTGAATCCACATAGACCAAAAAAAAAAATGTATTTGGATGATCATTATTAACTAGATCATATCTCAAGAGAATAGGTTTTTGATATAATCCTACTTGCAATTAAATGTCTAAAGAGATTATATTACTCTCTTTGCAACCATCTATAATAAAAACTTGCCTAATATTTCTACTATGTGAGTCTATCTAATGTCTATAATTCCATATTTATTGAAATATTGATAAAACAACATTTGAAAGGCCATTTGAATTGATATAGGAAACATCATAGACCAACTAGGAATACCACGCTTCTTTTTGAGGAAGATAAAACAATATTCAATCCCCTCAAAGAATTTGTAGATTGTAATTATGAAACATCATTTAATTTTATATTAAGTGATGTGAGGTACTTTAAATATTTACTAGGAATTGTAGTTGAGACATTATTAATTTATGAATTTAACTGTGTTAGGATTCTAATCCTAACCGTTAATTAATCATTCACTATTATTATTTTATATGGATCATTGTGTCCTTTCACTCACAACTATAGGATAGGTATATATGATCATTCAAATGGGTGTAAACAACCATCCATAAAATATAAGAACAAATATATTTTATATCCATTGGATAGGTTACTCTTCCAGTGCAAAGGTGATTCAATCCAAAGGTGATTCTATCAGTTTTTCATTCATTTCATACATCCAAATCCACTTGTTTTACTCGTATAAATTGATAGGACATAGAGTCCTACCATCTGGTATCAGAGCCTTATTAATATTATAACTTAAAAATTCCTTCTCGCTCACCATCTCACTCTTGCTTGTACACCGTTGCATATCCACCCAAGCAAAAAAGCATAATTTTTCTCCAATCATCTCTGCCTGATGTCATCAATAGTGTCAACTATGCACTAATTTGTTATTGTGCACTCTTTATTATTGCTACCCATAGCAAAAAAACCCCACAGAAGATTCATCGCCCACTCAATATACAATTAAACTCACCACCATAGCTATAGGTGACATCAAACGTATTTCAAGCACACCAAATAACTCCAACGACCACATGGTGAAAGAAGACAACTCTCACTATGTTGTTGTAGGCAAAAGAATAAAAATTAGATCTTAATACATCTCTCTCGATCCTTGTTGAGATTGCAATGACTCCAGATCAAACACACCTAGTCAAATCATGAAGATAAATCAATTATGTTGCACGATGTTAGTTTCTCAGGAAAAAATTCAAAAATTCAATGATGAAAAATTAAAAATTAAAAATTAAACTTAACCTAAGGTTCTTAAGTATTTTTTGACCATCGACTATAAATTTTTGATGTCAGATATCACAAGGAGCAAGGTTTTTAAAAAGCATTGAGATAATAATCCCACATCTACAAGGGAATAGACAAAATCAGGTTTAAAACCTTCTACACATAATCAAAATGTGACTTTGATCATGCTCTTCTTTTGGTCCCTCGCATGATACTTGCTACCCGATCACCGTATCTTACTGTTGACTTGACCACTGCCCTCACTGCTTGTTCTCTACCACCCTTGCATGCTTGATATCACTATTGATGTCACCCTCTTGCATGCACTACTATGCTTTTCCATCAAGAATATTATTTCAAATTTAAAATAAAAATTGACCGTTGGGGGTCCTAAAAAGTTGCTTAAACCAAAATTTTAGACCAATTTGTTCGCAAAAATTTGCAAAAATATCTCAATTTATGTCAATTTTTTACCATTTTCAAATAAAATTCAAAATTTAAATTATATGTTGGTGAATAATTTCAAATAACTCCTTGAATGGCTGATAGAAGGAGATCACAAGACCTTACTCTCGAAAAATTGTAATAGGAGTTTTGCCAATGGAAGGACAAAATTTCTCAAAATAATCTTTACACCACCCATAAACCTAACCAAAATTTACCAATTAAACAACTCATTTTTGAGAAGATGCAAGAACGATGAGCGAAAAATCTCTACGATAATTGTGATGAGCAATTTAGACCCCACCATAAATGTGCTACACTAAAATTGTATTTATTGAAGGAAGTTGATCTTTGTCAATCCATAAAGGGCAAATATGATGCAGTTGTGTCCAAGATGCCCAGTGAGCCTACTCACAACAATGAAGATATTGAGGTCTATGTGCAAGAAGTGATCAATGAACCTGAAGAATATGAGGTAGTTGTATCCAAGATGCCTGGACCCCTACTCACATCAATGAAGACATTAAGGTTGATGTGCAAGAAGTGATCAATACACCTGAAGAGGATGAAGTAGACATACCCAAAGTGATCAATGGAGGCCAGACATACATTCTACATAAAATACACACAAGTTTTTCACCACCAATAATTTATCATCGTATAGGCAACCTGATTCAAAAATGAGGTAAAAGAGTGAGTGCACATTTATTTTCCCTTCATTCTACACAAGGAGAACCTACTAAAGTGGAAGCCCACCATCATCATGATTCTACTATTCTTCCTGGTAACCCCCCACTAACACTTTGAACCTCAATATATCCTTGCCTTTGGAAAAGTGATATTAAAATAGTATAAGAACTTGTGTAAATTCTACATGGAAAACAACGTACAAAGCTCCTCACTTTGAGCTTTGAGGAAAAATATCCTTTTAAGGAGGGTGGTATGTTAGGATTCTAATCCTAACCATTAATTAATAATTCACTATTATTATTTTATATGGACCATTGTATCCTTTCACTAACAACTATAGGATAGGTATATATGATCATTCAAATGGGTGTAAACAACCATCCATCAAATATAAGAACAAATATATTTTATATCCATTGTATAGATTACTCTTCCAGTGCAAATGTGATTCAATACAAAGGTGATTATATTAGTTTTTAATTCATTTCATACATCCAAATCTGCTTGTTTTACTTGTATAACCCGATAGGACATAGAGTCCTACCAATTTGATATTTTTCTCTTTTCTAGAAAAAGACAACTCAATTCCTTTTTGCTTCTAGCAATTGTTCATTACATTTGCAATTTTTATATTGTTACAATATTCTTTAAATATCCTATAATAGAAACCTTAGAAAATCATCCATATTATAAATCCTTTGCATTCATCCTTACATTTCTCACTACCTATTATTATTTTATATATTAAAAATATTAAGACTAGAACAACTTATTAATTCATTGATAACTCTTTTTTAAGGACCTTATTCATACCCCAAACATTACAAGATTACCATATTCACAATCACTTTAAATTCTTATTTGTGGGTTTAGCCCCACTTCTTATTAATACTTGTGATATTATTTCTATTTTTTTTTGAATTAGATCCCTTTGAGTTTCCGTTTCTCTTTATTCCAACTTTGGAGACCTTTTCTTTTCCCATTCTCAATAGTACTTCCATATTTTTCAATCTCTTCCATTTTTCATACTATTTATAGTTTGAATTATTATCACTTCAAAATGGAGAGCATACCACCCTTCTTCAAGGAGAAGGCATGCACCTCTACTCGGTACATAGGCAAAAACATGGCTAGGAGAGCATTGTTGAAGGTGTTGGTACAAGAGATGTTCAAGTTTGAATCCTTGGCAAATTTTTTTGAGATCAATAGGTATAACAAGTATTTTGAAGTAATTTCTTCCATCTCAACTATCATTACAATGTGTAAGTTAGAGCTATGCATGAGGAATATGAAGGTATAAATTTGAATTATATATGTCTTCTTTTTTAGAAAACCCAGGAGGTTACTAGTATTATATAGAGATGTTGACATCTTTGTCATCACTATATGTGATAATATGTTGGTTATTTGGAATATGTTTATAAGGGAAGGTTGTGTGTTTAAACCATACATTATAATTTTATTTTTCTACTTGTTGGAGGTGATTGATCTAAAGGAATTTCACATTCCCATATCAATAGTGTGCTTGACGAGATGACTAGTACAAAGTGCTTAGTGCAAGGGTGAAACTAGTTCAACACTATATGATGTACTTATCCTTTTTTGTAAGGAAAGAGATATTTTTGGCCAACATGGTGGTCGACGTAGTGATTTTTAATGCTTGTGCAAGCTATTTTTACCCTATTTATGCATTTCCATCCAATCACAATTATGCAAGTATCAAATTTACAATATTATAAATAGTTCATTGGTGACTAGTTGATGCATAATAAGTGGTAGGCACTAGTAAAATAGTGGATAACAATTGGCAATCTAAGATTGAACACTACATTTCTAAGGTTTAAAGTGTTAATTTTTTAATTTTTAAGGTCCATTAGGACAAAAATTCCAAAGGATATTACTTTTGCATACAAAAGATTTTTGAGCCCCCTTGTCCTTTTTTAAAATCACATGATTCTTTGATCTCTTAACATTGGTGATATTGGTTCAAGGACTTGTTACAATATTGGGGGTCGTATTGTGTAAGATTGATCCTTAAGCCTATGCCACCCATATTAATGGGTAGAATTATAGCATATGGTCAAATCAAATGATTGCTTTATTGCATAGTAAGAATATGTGGTGCACCTTGTAAGGAGAGAAAGTAGCAATTAAATTGGAATTGCTTTTCCATATCAAGGAAGAGAAAAAACATATTAATGTATGGTTGAAATTACATGAGTTATTTGAGAAAGTAAATACAACTAAAATAAGTCACTTGGAACTAGATCTCTCTTCTTTCAAATGGTATGAGTCTATTAATGTTGAGGACTATATTACAATATTTAAGTTATTGAGAGTAGATATTGCATCCTCTAGAGGTAAAAAGAAAAAAATATAGAATGCATAAAAATTATTCTTTCTTATCTCTATTGAGGAGTATTACATTATTTGGTATATGCTAATGTACCCCCATGGTACCTCCATGATACAATTGTAAATATGTAATATATTAGGGTTGAGTATATAGTTTAGAGTGTGATTTATATTTTTCCTTTTATGTAAGTATCAATGTGTAGGATATGCATAAGTGTCATGTAAGAATGTAATATGCAGGAAATGAACTAGTGTCATGTAAAAGTGTAATATGCAAGAACTGCACAAGTGTCATGTAAGTTAGAGTGCAAGTGTAGATTGAGAGAATGTGCACAAGTGTCTTGTATGTAAGAGTGGAAATATGTAATGTAAGGATATGCACAAGTGTCTTAGATTAGGAGTGCATGTAGAAGTGTAAGAGTCATGTAGATGTGTTCAAGTGTTGTACAGTTAAGTGTCCATCTAGTATGCAAGTGGCAAGATGATAAGCCAATAGTCATGAGACAACATATGGAGAGTAATATTCAAGTACTTGAAGAGTCACATTACTATGGCTATATTATGAAGATAATATTTTACACGAAAGAAATTCAAATCAAAATCAAAATCCAAGTATAATCCAAGTGAGATTACAAAGTTAAGGGATAAAATTTATATACAATTTTTTGAGAAATTAATATTGTAAGTTTTCTTCATGCATAGTTAAGGAAGATTCAGATTATTTACATTCATATTTCAATATATAAATAAATTTCATTTTCTTTATTATATAATCCTTGATGAATCAGAGAAGAGGATACCATTGAGGATGGGTCAGAGAATGTTGACAATGTGGAGCATGCTAATGCCTTGATTGAAGGTGAAAAAATATTGGGTGCAAGGGGAGCACTCCGCTAGCTCAACCTCAAAAAATATCTTTTGTTTTCTTCATGGATAAATTCTATAACAAAATTGGGTTCACCATTCTCACCTCACAAGACTCGATTCCTCTTACGGTGTCTAGTAGAGAAGTCATTATTCTACTTGAAGTTATGGCTCCCTTGATTTTTTAGGAATCCCTATCACTTGTAGAAAAATTTATGGGAGCCCAACCTGATATCGAGTCTGTTTGAAAATGGGCCTTCATGAAATAAAAATCTATAGGTAAAATGGAATTGGTCGCCTATCCCAAGGGTTTTTTATTATTAGAACAAATAATACCCAATAAACTAGTTGTATTATCATTGGAGGGACCTAGTTTTTTGATCGAAGAAGCCTCTTCCTACATCGTTGGGGGGAAGAATTTGATCCTAAGACCCAAAGCATAAAATTTTGCACCAATATGGGTCAGATTACTAGGATTACTAGCTCAGTTCTGGCACACAGGAATCCTTAATAGTACAGCCCACAAAATTGGAGAATTGGTTGCTATTGACTCGATGAAAAAATCTAGATTTCACCTTACATATGCCTAAATTTGTACAACAACTAACCATGATTATGATATTCCCACGTATATAGATCTAATTATAGGATAATACCACAAACGTCAAGCTGTTGAGTATGAAAATAAACTAGCTTTTTGTATTGAGTGGAAAAAACAAGGGTATCTTAGAAATCAATGTCTTGTACTCAAGAAAGAGTTGAAGTATGGGTTCCAAGGTAGGAATGGGAAGTGGAATAAAAAACCGACACACTATGTCTAGAGGAAGAACCAAGGTGATAAGGACAAGCAAAAAATCTCCTCTCAGATAATGACTCTAGTAGCTCCCACTCAAGTATGATCTCTATTTATAAATCCTAATCCCTTATTACCTCTAAACAAATTTGATACCAAAAAATATGCTGAAGCTATTCACAAATTTGAGGAAAATGATTATGAAGAAAATACTTCTAGAGTCACTCCAAGGTCAGAGGATGAAGCCTCTACTAATCCTATTAAAAAAATGGATGCCACCCCTAATAGAAATTAGTCCTCTACTAGATTAGGACCATTGGGTTATCTATTGTTTAGTGAGTCTTTTAAACTCATCAATGATTCCCCCCATTCCCCTATTCTTCAAGAATTGCTTTGTTCTCCCAAATAGGTGAGAATGAGTCAAACAAAATCGATTGCTGATGTAGACAATGCCAAAAATAAAGGAAGGCCAACTAGTCAAGAAATAACGTGCAAAGTAATTGATAATGATATCACTAATGGTTTCCAACCTACTATCATATCATCTCTTATAAAATAGTCAAATACTGAAGTCTTGGTAGATTATGTAAAATGATCTAAACCTCCTCAAACATTTGGAAGGGGAGGGGAGAAAAATATTCTTCAAGGAACCATAGATGAAGATCCTCTCATGGAATGTGAGAGGACTCAATGGGTAGTCCAAACAAATATTGGTTAGGTCCATGAGGAAATAAAATAAACCTAGTATAATTTTACTGCTAGAAATTAAAACTGATATGGATAATAGTGATAAAATTATTAAGTCTATGTGGAAATATAGTGCTTTAATTTATAGTCCAACCCATGGATTATCTAGTGGACTCATGTATTTGTGGAACCTAAATATTGTAGAAGGTAGACTCATCTCCAATTCAAAAATAATAATCAATATTCTATTTTATAACAAAGATACCCAAGCTCAATGGATCATGTCAAACATCTATACTCCCAATGATCTGAGAAGCTGTAGGTCCTTATGAGACACTTTAAGCTAAATGCAAAGCAATTTACAGAACCATCATTGGATGCTCATAGGTGATTTCAATAGCCTACTCTATCCTTCAGATAAGAAAGGAGGAAATCCCATCATATCCAGGTGCTTTGAAGAATTTGCAGAGTTTGTGAAACATAATGAAATCATGGAAATTCAGTTAAAAGAGGTAAATATAATTAGAATAATCAAATAATAGAAAACCAACTCATCCAAACTTGAAATATTCTTGGTGTCTAAGGAAGCAATCCAAATTTTTGGTGATTCCACAATCCACTCTTCTAAAAATTGGATCATATCATAATCCTTTAGTCCTAGAAAAAATAGGTAAGGATAACCCTTAAAAATACCCTTCAGATTCAAATCAATGTGGTTACAACATGAGGGGCATAGGAATTGCATTTTCAAATGGTGGAGTAAGTATTTTTTTAGGATCACCCATAGCTCAAATTGGAAAAAACCCATGCTTTATAAAAAATAACCTGAAGGCATGGAACACTGAAGTCTTTGGGAACATTTTCCAAGAAAAATAAAAGATTGCTGATTAAATGTCATATAAAGCAATATTCAAAATGGGAGTTTCAAACTTGATATGAAGAAAAGATAAAAATAACTTTTGTCAGAGTATCACAACATCCTTACTAGAAAAAAGGTTTTCTAGAGGTAAAAATTACTTGCCCTATGGCTAAAGGAAGGTGATTCCAACACCAAATTATTCCAAGCATTCACACTCAGACACAAAAGAAATAATAAAATCAGAAAATTATCTAGAAGTGATGGTATAATAACATATAACATTCATGATATCAGGGAAGAGGCTGTCACACTATGAAAATTTTTAAGGGCCTTGCCCTCCTTGTCAAGCTCAAGCTCGAATTCTCTTCTACAAAACATTTCAAATATCATATCCCAAGAGCTCAATGAAAACCTCCTAAAAGCTTTAACCAATGATGAAATCAGAGATGTAATATTTTCTATGCAACCCAATAAAGCTCCTAGACATAATGGATTTCATCCTAGGTTCTTCTAGCACTACTAGGATATAGTGGACCAAGATATTTTTGTAGCTATTCTAGATTTCCAACAAAACAAATCGTTACCCAGGGACGTTAACTCAAATTTCTTGGTGCTCATTACCAAATCCTATAACAACAAATCCATGTCTAATTTTAGACAAATAAGTCTCTACAATATCTTCTATATGGTCATCTCAAAGGTCATTGCTAATAGGCTCAAAGAAGCATTGCCAACTATTATATATCATTGCCAAGGGAGCTCTTTTCGAGGGAGATATAACACTTATGGCATAATAACAATCCATGAACTCATCCACTCAGTTGCCAAGAGCAAGAAACCTAGTATTTTCTTGAAAATTAATATGAACAAAGCTTTTGACCGGGTATCCTTGGATTTTATCTTTGCTATCCTTGCCAAATTTGGATTCCATGATGAGTGGATTACCCTAATTAAAGAATGTTTAACTTTTTTCTTGTTTTATATCATTATTAATGGTTCTACTATAGGATTTTTCAAGAGCTCTAGATGTTTAAGGTAAGGGAACCCACTCTCTCCCTTCCTTTTCATCATTATGGATGAAGCCCTTGGGAGATACCTCAAAAAAGCAAGCTCTCTTGGTTTCCTCTTTGGCATCAATCCATCTTCAAGATCCAGGGCTATTACTCACCAAAAATTTATAGATGATGTAATTTTGGCCACCATTTCTTCTATTCTTGAAGGAAAAATAATCAAAACTATCTTAAACATTTATGAAGAAGTTGCTGGTCAGAAGGTCAATTTTGATAAGAATAGAATATTTTCCCTAAAAACCCTTGTTCACAAATAGAAAAACATAGCAAGAATATTGGGATGTAAAATTTCAAGTCTTCCTTCTATATATCTTGGCATGCTCCTATTTCATGGCAATCTAACAGATGTGGTGTAGAATAATGTTATTGATAGAATTCTCAAGAAATTAGATAGCTAGAAAAATACCTTGTTGAGTCAAGCTACCATGAAAAATCTTATCCAAGAAAGCCTCTAGAGATTTTTTGTCTTATTAATACTCGTCTTTAAAGTCTTGATCCCAATATGTCAGAATATTGAGCAAATTCAAAGAAAATTATTTTGTTTCAGGAATTAAAACTGTAATAAACTATCGCTGGTAGCATGGGATAAAATTTACTCTAAAAAAGATAAAGGCAGACTAGGCTCTAGGAAAGTTCACCAAATGAACCTAGCCCTTTTGGACGAATAAGGATGAATAATTTCTAAAAAATTTCAAGCCTCATGGATGGATATAATCAGAGGTAAATATATCCAGCATAATTCCTTCTTGGAAGAATTCCCCATTACCAGCAGATCTCACTTCTGGAACTTAGTCATCCATACTAGAGAAATTATCAAAAAATACCAAAGATGACAACTTGGAATAGTAAATTATGGAAAGAATCCTAGATGAAGTAACATCCAATAATCTATGAGACAAGTCTTTCCATTATAAAACCTATCACAGACCAGTTGTTTGAAAACAAAGTGGCTAATTTTATTTCTCAAAAATACAACTGTAGGCAATAGAAAATTATTCCTACCAATAACCTTAGAAATAAACTTAAAAATACTGTAATAGAAATATCAAAATTACTAAGGCTATATGTCATTCCAAGAATCCAGTCCAGAGACACACATGTATGGAAAATTTATAAAGATGATCAATTCATAGTCAAAACTACATATCACATTCAAGATCCTCCAAAAAATCTATGGGCCTGTGCAAAGCTTGTCTAGATAAAACACTTAATTCCAAATGTGAGTTTCTTTTCCTGGAATACCTATCAGAATAAAATTTGTTCTTGGAATGTCCATTCTCCATTGGCATATTGAACTCCCTTTGATATCTTTAGCATTGTGTGGATTCAACCATCATCCCTTTGCCAATTATTAGAACAATGGGAAAATACCTTTTCTAATACCCAACTATAGTTACTTTGGATCCACTTGTCTGCATTATTACCTATGGCAAGTATGGTTGGAGCATAATAATAGAGTGTTTAATAGTTTGAGCAAAAATTCCTTGGTCTGTATTCCACCGTGTCATCACTCTTGCCTTGGAGAATGTCCAACTTATTTCTACATTTGAAGTCCCTAAACATGGCCTTGAAACTTGCTTGTTTAATATGTTCAATTTTAAGTACAATCCTTTTGTGGCCTCCCAAATAGATCTATTATTGAGTGGACTACTCTGATTGGTTGATTAAAACTAAATTTTGATGGTGCATTAAAAGAGAATCCTGGAATGGCTGGTACTGGGGGCATTATAAAAAATTATAGGGGTAGAATAATATTTTCTTATGTGGATAATATTGGGATCTAGTCCAACAACCTTGCAGAAGTGAGAGCCATGTACCAAGGTTTGATAATATACACGAATTTAATTGTGACCAGATCATTGTTGAAGGTGATTCCATGCTTACTATCAATTTGCTCAAATAAAATCAAGTCCCTCCATGGAGTGTTCACAATATGATTAATGAATGCAAAAGCTTATTGGGTAGATACATAAACATTATTCAGCACATGTATAGATAAGGAAATAAAGTAGAAAATTTACTTGCAAATAAAGGAGTTCTAGAAGAATATTTACTTGCATCTGGCAGTCTAAGTTCCTAGTGGGACTCGTGGAGGTAAACCATGGTGATGGAATTTGTTTACTTTAGCAAGTATGGTGGTCCAAGTAAGCCTATTGGACCCCAAATTAAATTCCATTGCCTCTAGCTTGGGATTAATCACTTCCCATGTGGTATTTAATTCCTCATGAGAATTATGAGATGCAGGTCAATATCATCTCTAGTGATAGTTATGGTTTCCTATTCTAGTTTGCATGGTTCCTATTCATGGTTTTCTTATTTTGACAGTTTGTCATATTCATTTTCTAGTTTTGTTGGGTTTTTTTGGAAATACTAGGTTTCCCTTTTTGTCTTTTTGGATGGTTTGGCTAGGTTTTCCTAGATGCTTTTTTATTTTTTAACTTTTAGTGTTAATCCCAGTTGGGTTCACACCTATTTATCTATGTAAAAGATTTTGGGTCCTTTCAAAACCCCTCTATCAATAAAAAATAGATAAGCCTTTTTTTTAAAAGCAAAAAATCCCTTGAAAGGCTGCCTTGGTCTGAGAGACCATGACTAGGGGGTTATACATAGTCAAAGTCACCCGAAAGTCATGCCTGGTCCTACCTGCACCAACATTATTAATTGGATTTTGGATACCCAATTCAAATTTTTGGTAGGGTGGATATTCGAACTTGGAACCTCATTTGGAGGATTACCCTCTCCTTTCCAACTCACCTACAACACTTGGGTAAAAAAATATAAGCCTTGATATAAATATTAATTTTCTCATATATTATTCTACTTTTATATTATTATTTTGACCTTTAATATTGTGGCTATTTTATATCAGGACCTATGATATTTCATGGTAGTAAGTATTAAAATACCAACAATGGTATCAGAGCTACCACCAGACTCTGTCCATTTTCAATAGATTTTATTGAGCCACCATTATTAATTAACTTTTGTCCACTTTTGTTAAAGTTGATTTAGAGTCTATCCACTTTGAAGCTAGTGCAGACTTGGATTCTATTTTAAAGGTCTCATTGAGTGTAAAATGCTAGGGTATTTCCACTTGGTTGAAGGAAAACCAGTGAATACTAGGACTTAGCTATATTGAAGAAAAGGACTAACTTAGGAGAAAATATTCGATATTTGATAGAGAAGAAGCCAACTAAAAAAATTTGGAGATATAAGGTTTGAAGATTAAATATTGTAGATTGAATATTAAGGTAGAATCAAATTTGGAGATAGTTGATCATCCAAGTAATTATAATGGCACCCTGACATTGATATTGAATTCTCTTGTAAGGAGGAGAATCATATTGGGTTCTTAGGGGCAGCCTAAGATATTGAATATTTTAGAGTTTTTAGATTAAAAGAGAAGCAACAAAACAAAAAATATTAAGCTACAAAGGTTGAGGATATTCCTATAGAGATATAATTTTTTTTAGTTTCTCAATATAGAGATACGAGAATACAGAGATGAAAAGAAGATAACAAATATTAAAGAAGTTATCTATATTAGAAAAGAAGACCAGAGAAGCCTATATTGAAAAGAAGGTCAAAGAAACCTATTTTGGAATAGAAGGTCAAAGAAACCTATATTGGAATAGAAGGTTCAAGATAGAGACTTGCATTATTGAAGACGATCAGAGAATCCTATATTATAGAGAATATTCAAGATACCTCCATTGAAGGAGAAAATATCAACATTATTGAAGGAAAAGAGAAAATTGCAAAGAGAATCCTACATTATTGAAGAAAAAAACCTACAATATTAAAGAAGTTTAAAGGAATATTCACAAACAACCTTTGTACATACATACTTAAGATATTTGTAGAATTATATAAAGAGTTAAAGAAGATATTCAATGCATCTAGAGAAAACTTATTAATCCAAACTAGACATGAGTTAAAGGATAACATACAAAGCACACAAAGGAAATCATACAGGCATATAGAGCCTACGATAGTATTCAAAGCTAGTGGTATCATACAAGCACTCATAAGGGAAATCATACATGCTCAAAGCAAAGATTCTACACTCGAATATATTGTTGGAATAACCTAGAAAAAAAGAAAATCAATTACAAATGTAAAGGAAAACCAGTTGCCTAACTCAAGGTAGACAACTACAAATAAGTAAGCATAAAAGTGAGAAGGCAAACCGATTGCATAACTCAAGGTAGACAACCATAGAGAAGTGAGCAGAGAAGTGAGAAGGTAAACTAATCGCTTGAGTCAATCTAGATAAAGTCTTCTAAGGAAGAGGCCACCTAGGACAAGACACACAAGGTAGAATAGATTGCACCAATTGAGATGAAATAGAGTCACCTACGCAAATTGGGGTACACTCAACAAAACAAACAATAAAGAAAACAGTGAAGCACATAGTGAAGCAAATAATTAAATTAAAAAGGAGCCAAAATGAAATACTCAAAATGAAACATGAGAGGAGCTATGATAAAGGCTTAAGGTGAAGCACTCCATTAGCGAAATTGAATGTGGGAGGAGCCATGATAAAGGCTCAATGAGAAACACATCACCAACAAAGTGAAGCAATCAAGTTGAATAGACCTAAGGTGACGACTCTAGGAGAAGCAAATAATTTGTAAATTCATATGGTAAAACTGAGTTGAAGGATCAAGAGAGGTAAACCAACTATGCAACTGATGATAAAACGAGCAAGGAGAGCAATGTTACATACATGCACATGGTAGTTGTAAGTATTAGGGCAAAATACATTTGACATTAATTAAGCATTGATTTTGAAATCAAGCTCAACATTAATTTATTTGAGGAAATTCAAGTAACTATCATTTAATCAACACTAAATATTTTTGGAGGGAATTAATAGTTTTTGAATTATATTTGGCACTAAGGTTTTAAATAAGAAGATATAAGGAGCCAATTTTTTCAATGAGTTTACATAGGTATTTATGAGGGGTCCCAATGCCCTCATACTGAGTGGGGTTTAAACCTTGAACATATCAAAGAGAGGGCAAAGCCCTTACCACTATAGTATACTTACAACTAAAAATAAATTGATTTTACATGAGTTTTTATGAGGAGTCCCAGTCCCCTCATACTAGGGTTTGAATTTGGCTCCTGGAAGAAAACCCAAGAACTTACCACTACAGTATCCCTCACGAGTCAATATAAGGAGTTAATTTAAAGTTTTGATTATTTGATTTTTTAAATTGAAAGAGTAGGAGCTATAAGGAGTTTATTATTTTTAGTTTTTTATATTTGGATTTATTTTTCAAGTTTTGAAGGTTGATAATTATTTAAAGTTTTAAAGTTTTTGGAAAATTGGAAAACTTTAAAACTTTCACTTTTTGAAATTTAAACTTTTAAAAAAATTTAAAGTATTATCCATGTGCATATGGTCTACAGGAAAGGATGCCACTTGCATTATTGGTGAGACCCAGGTTCAACCCCCACAACATATGTGTATAAGAAGTATTGATAAAAAAATGAAGTATTTAAATTTTGAAAAATTTGAAAATAAATTAGGGAGTTAAAAGGTTTTCAACATCAAAGGATTAGAAAAATTACAATTTTCAAATTTTATATTTGAGTTTGGAGTTATAATATTTTATACTTCAAAGGAAATAAATCATTGAATTGATTCTTATTATGGAAGAAATGATTAGAAATGGATTTAATGAGGATAGTGAAGAAATGGTGAACAAGTAAAAGTATTATTCTTAAAAATTAATACATGATATTGATAGAAAGAAACAAATGACAAATGGTTTATAAGAGAAGCTATCTTTATTTATCAAGAATGCAAAAAAGAAAAAGTTCTCAACACTTATAAGTTATCTTTATAAAAAAAAATTATAACATGGTGGAATTCACAAAACACCATTATATTTTTCTCAAAAGAATGTTTAATGATATATTTGTAATTATTCACTTTTGATATATTTTAAAAAAATATTCAAGAAAAGAAAAATGGTACATACAATTTGAATGAAGCTTATGTTAGATTCAATGAGGAATCATTGAAATCAAGATTGTATTATTGTGATGATTTACTAAATCAATGTTTAGAAGGTACATCATTAGGTATATCGAAGATAAATATGCAGAAGATAAGAGGAAGGAAGAAGAATGGAGGAAAACAAAAAATAAAGGAAAAAAGAAGACATGAATCTAAAGCCAAAGAAGAATCATATACTGAAGATTCAAATTAAGAATTAAAAGAGATGAATCTCAAGTAGAGTTTCATCAACAATGCAACACCACATGAAGATTGAAGATAATTGTGAAGACCAATATTGAAGACTAAATTCTTCAATAACCAAATTATGTGATACAATGGAGGTGTTGAGGAATATCACATTATTTGAGGAATATCACATTATTTGGTACATGCTAATGTATCTCCATGGTACCTTTATGGTACAATTGCAAATATAGAATAGATTAGGGTTGAGTCTATAGTTTAAAGTGTGATTTATATTTCCTATTTTATATAAGTGTCAATGTGGAGAAAATGCACAAGTGTCATGTAAGAATGTAATATGCAAGAAATGCACAATTTTTATGTAAAAGTATAATGTGCAAAAAATGCACAAGTGTCATGTAAGAATGCAATATGCAAGAAATGCACAAGTGTCATGTAAAATTGTAATGTGCAGAAAATGCACAAGTGTCATGTAAGTTAGAGTGCAAGTGTAGATTGAGAGAATGTGCACAAGTATCTTGTATGTAAGAGTGAAAATATGTAATGTGAGGATGTGCATAAGTGTCTTATATTAGGAGTGCATGTAGAAGTGTAAGAGTCATGTAGATGTGTGCAAGTGTTGTAGAGTCAAGTGTCCATATAGTATGCAAGTGGTAAGATGATAAGCCAAGAGTCATGAGACTTGGCATATGGAGAGCAATAGTCAAGTATTTGAAGAGTCATATTACTATGGCTATATTATGGATATAATACTCTATGATAAAGCAGTCCAAATAAAAATTAAAATCCAAGTACAATCCAAATGGGATTACAAAGTTAAGGAAAAAAGCTTGTATATAAATTTTTGAGCAATCAATGTTGTAAGTTTTTTTCATGCATAGTTCATGAATGATTCAGGCTATTTACATTCATATTTTAGTATATAAACGAATATTATTTTCTTTATTATATAAGTATACATATTAATTTACTCATATATTATTCTACTCTTATATTATTATTTTTACCTTTAATATTGTGGCTATTTTATATTGAGACTTGTGATGTATTGTGGTAGTAAGGCTTAAAAAGCCAACAATATCTCTCCTTTTAGATGTTGAACCTCATGGTTCATGTCGTTCCAATTTGATCAATTTTTTTCTTTCCTAGTTTCATGTAAGGTACTTAGGGGATATGGATATGGATTATAATATTATATTGTGTATGGGTATTATGGATAGTGTAAGGTACCTAGTGGATAGGGATATGGAATATAATATTATATTATGTATGGGTCTTATGGATAGTTGTCATGGGCCACCCATAACCCAAGGTTAGATATATTTTAATATTTTATTATATTAGTGAGTGGGACAAGGGTTTAGAAAGAGGGGTATATAAAGAATAGATATTGTCATTGTAAAACATAAGTGATGTTTATTATTCTTGTAAGAGTCTTGGCTTGTGGAGCGAATATTGGTGTTCATTCCTTCAAAAATATTATTTGGTGTTTTCCTACCTCAAGGGTATTTAAATATATGTGTCTACTTTTTAGAATTATTTTGTGCATAATTCTTTGTGGATGAACACTTTTATCATTTTTGCATAAAAAGTGAATTATTTCTGTCAATAAGAAGTCAGTTTTATAACAAGTGGTATCAGAGCTATGATTATGGCAAGCTGGGGAATTTTTGTTTTTGGTATCTAATTTAAATGATTTTCTTTGTCCAATCAAAGAAAATCAAATAAATAAAGCTTGAAGGTAAGAATGTTCAGATTTTCCAATATTTGAATATTACCATGGAAAAATATGTTATACATTCAAAATTTATGCCATCTAAGGGATGATGTGGATACTATTTCAGGTTATCCTTGGTTGTATTCTTTGGGTAATATTAATATCAATGTACAAAATATGTTTATGAAGTTCTAGTATAGGAAAAAACAAATAATAGTACAATATATTTCCCAGTGCAGGAGGAAAGGATCCAAGAAAAAAATAAGAATATGTTGTAGGTAAATAAATTGAGGAAGAAGCACCATGGTCTAAAACAAAATCCAAGAAAGAAGTAGTATTAGTAGAGTCCATGGAAGAAACACCAACAACAAATACCAGGTAAAAAATAGCAGCAAAGTTGAAGGTAGATATAGGAGAGCATAATGTCACATTAAATGAAGGGTACTTGAGAGAACACCATGTAGATGAATTTAAAATAGAGGAGCAAAATGTTGAAGAGTTAAAGGTAACATAACCATAGGTTAAGGTTTCATCATATTGCCATCCACACCACCAAGAGTGACAAAAATCTTGGAGACATGGCCTAAGGAAATAATGTTATGGTTCTACATGAAATCCAAAGGGTACCAAGTATGAAAATGTTTGGTAGATAAAGCATAGTGAATTTGGTTTTTAGAGTGGTGTAGTAGCATCAAGAAACAAATAGACCCATCACTAGAATTACCAAAGTAGAGTAGTAGAAGCATGGAGTCCACAAAACAATTATTCATGTCTATGTGGGATGATGAGAGTTTAACATCAATGCTAACCATGACCAAGCAAGATTTCACTAGGATGAATGAATGATATAGATTGGTATCAGTTGCTAGCATTGATTAACAAACCCTATTATTTAGTTTCTTCTAATATTTTGAGGACAAAACATTTTGTAAGGGGGATGGAATGTAAGGTACCTAGGGGATAGGGATATGGAATATAATATTATATTATGTATGGGTCTTATGGATAGTTGGCATGGGCCACCCATAAACCAAGGTTGGATATATTTTAATATTTTATTATATTAGTGAGTGGGACAAGGGTTTAGAAAGAGGGGTATATAAAGAATAGAGATTGTCATTGTAAAACATAAGTGATGTCTCTTATTTTTATAAGAGTCTTAGCTCATGGAGTAAATACTGGAGTAATTCCTTCCTTTGGGAATATTATTTAGTATTACCATACCTCAAGGATGTTTTAATATCTATGTCTATTTTTATGAATTATTTTGTGTGTAATTCATTATGGATGGATGTTTTTATTATTTTTGCATAAAAAGTGAATTATTTCTATTAACATGAAGTTAGGTTCATAACATACATACTCATGTAAAGGAATTAAAACCTAAGAAGACCAAGACCTAAACATGTAAGGTCTTGTTGGGATTTATTACATTATAGCCCATGTGAAGTGGCATGTGATATAACCACCCATCACAAGGACTATGCATGTACTATAGTATAAAAGTAGTTGTAAGTTTAGGTAGAGGTTTCTTATGCCTAAAATATGTATTCTATGTATTTAAATATCTACCATTTGATAATGAAAAATATTTAAGCATTGAGTTTTAACATGTGGTATCAAAGTAGGTAGAAGGAAGAGCCAATCCTCCTGATCCTCCTCTTCCTTCAATCTAGATAAGCTTAGAAAACATTATTTGATAAGAATTTTTCAAGGGTAAACCAACCCTACCAAAATATTGATTATATTAACCTCTAAAGAAGAAGTAATCATCTTCTCCATGAAGAAAATTCCATGGAAGTTTTGTTAAAAATAAATTTATACTAAGAAGAGTCTCAAGATAGACCATAGCAAAAGAAGCAATCTTAGGATAAGAAATCCTAAAGAATATTAGCTTAAGGTAAAAAAATTATGCCATATAAATCTACAAATACAAGATTGAAGGTGTTAAAAACATCTAAGCATTAAAAACACTAGACATTCAACAAGAAAAAGGGAGAGCACCAAAGGACTACAAAAATGAGAATAAATGAGGCCATAATATCTCCTTGCAGAACCATTTGAAGACACTAAGAAGCCATTAAAGCTTCTCAAAGATTACAAGACAAGCAATCCAATATTGGAACTATTCTTGAGAGGTAATAAGAATTACTATATTCATCTTAGAACATTCATGAGAAGTTGTAATACATTCATGAGAAGCTTCAAGACATTCACAAGGAGACATTATTCAAAGAATGCTGAGTAACAACACGGGAAAGATAAAATTTACAAGACTAAGCATGAAGCAAGGAAGCAATAAGGTAAGCATGCAAGATGCAAGACTAGCATGAAATAGAACTAATTAGGTGTACACAGAAACATATAAACAAAGTGTACAAAAACTCAAATCAACAAGGTACATATGAGGTCAAAGTAACATTAATTTGGTCTAAAAATAACTTGTTTTTAGTATTCATTCATTCATGGGAAACTCATATTTTAATGAACTAGACATCAGTCTACAATATCTATCTATCTATATACTCACAAGAATTACATTGGATGACATGGCAAAACGAAGAGAATATCAAAGACTCTCTCCAAAAAAAGGCTCAAACGATGATGCAGAGGATCAAAAATGCATAAATTTAGACATTAACATATCAAATACAAGACTCAGAAGCATAAGTATTATGAACATACAAGCTCAGATGGTGATATATCAAACACAAGATCAATAACACAAATCAAACAATAATAATTTTTGATGAAAAAAATTAAGGTACATTAGAGCCTGGGTAAACACCTCAAATTTGTAGAGATAAGTTGGTAACTAGAGCATATCAAACCAGATTACTTGAGATGTTGCATAGGGCTTGAGTGAAAATATTATCATATCAAGGGCTTGGGTGAATGTGTTAGGATATAAAACTAGATAACTTGAGACATTTAAAGTTCACACCAATACAACACTATTCACACTAAGAATAACAACTTTAAACTTTGAGAGCATCAAACTAGAATATTTGAAAGGATAAAAGATATGTACAAGTCTGCCTAAATATTTTTGTGATAAGCAAGACAAAGCATAAAAATATCATGGTGAAAAGAAGGGTTCCATATTTTATGAATTAAACTAGAGATAAAGATTTTGACACTTTACCCAAAATATCACCTCAATACTTAGGGCACCTAAAAAGATCAAAGGTTTATGACCAAAGAGCAAAATATATGCAAGAAACTTGTACCAATAATATAATATGTAGACGTGTGAGAAATTAACATGTATGGATGTGCTCGTCTAAAATAAAATATCCCACATTTATGGTGGGAAGTTAGAAAAGTTTAATAAATTACCATTTTGTCCTTGCTTTGAATGTAGGTAAAATAAAATATGCTTATAATATTTTGAAAATATTTGAATATTCCTTAAAGGAAGGACATTCCCTCTAATTTTATTTATGCATGATGAGATACTATTTCTCTCACAATTCAAGGCATCGTTTAAAATACAAGCACATCAAGACTAATTCAATGAAAGAAAAATATTCAAATTTTGTGAAAGTATACTATGGTGATCACTAAAGTTCTTTTTGCCCAATTCCCAACTATTAAGGGCAAATAATTATGTAACATTGAAAATCAAACTTAGGATACAACTCGAGTTTGAAGAAGTATGAAAAGTCATAGATAAAACCATTATCCAATCCTAAAGAAAAATGATCAGATAAAGTTTTATAAGGCATACATAAAGGCAAGGTTAATCAACATGTTTAGAGTAGTTTATGAAGTACAAGCATACATTCAAGATTTAACCATGACCAAAGATGCATGGGAGAATCTAAAAATAGTCTTTGAAGTAAGGAATCAAAATCAAATTATATTCCTTCAAAGCCAACTCCATTGCTTTATGATCAAGAGTGAAGAAAAACTCAAATCATTTATGAGAAGAATTTCTAAAGTACGAGCATCACTACAAGCATTGGAAAACTAGGTATCCAATTGGGCATTAGTTCTAATTATTTTAAGATCTCTCCCTCAAAATATAATGTTTTTGTGACAACTTTAAACATCATTGAATAAACACCAAGCTTTAAAAAGTTGGTGAATCTACTTCAAAAATTAGAGGGTTCGCATATAGTAGATGAAGAATAACAATTACTTATTTCAATTAAGAAAGGGAAGCAACCATTTAGAAGATGCATAAGACATAAAAAATGCTTACAATAAAGAAATTATTCTCAAGTATATCATAATGAACGAAATGATTCTCAAATAAAATATTTTTTTACAAGCAAAAAATACGTGAAATTTATGGTAGAAATAACCACATTGTGAAGGAATGTTGGCATAATCCATTCAAAAATAAATCTCCTTCATGTGAGATGAACTAACATCAAGATAAGTCGTCTATAGAAAATGAAATTCATATTTGAAGAAAGTTACATTAAAATAATGTAGCCGAGGAAGAAGAAAATAATTAAGAAGAAGAAGAAGAACATATGTTTGTTTTACAAGCACAACTGACATAATGCAAAAATGTTTGGTATTGACACTAAATAATTCAAGCAAATGATCGGTCCAAGAATTTGAATCCATTCAAGTCATCCAAATTATTATACCAAAAATATTTGCATCAATTGATCACACAAAGCCAAGGAACCAATAAAAGGGAAAACTACCAAGATACAAAGGCAACCATTACAAGCACAAGCTATTGGATACCTCTAGGACCAAGAAGTTAATTATCTTATAGAATGAAGATAATAAGGTCAAAGCTATTTTTTTTCCATTCATTTTCCTAATATTAGAGAAAAAAATATGTAGGATGGATGGCCTGTTGTGAGAAGAGCTTTGAAGAAGCATGACATATGATGCAGGAGCTTATCTTTAGAGGGTTTTTTTTTAAAGAAGTTTTAAAATAATTTTTTTATTACTAAAAATGTTATTCTTTGACACAAAAATAATTTGTCAAAAATGGTAATTACTTAAAAAAGTAAATTTTGATGAAAAAATAATTTTTTGAAAACAATAATTACTTAAAAGGGCTATTTTTGGTAGAAATATCAATTTGTCGAAAATAGTAATTTTTTATTTTTAGGGCTTTAAGCTTTAGGTTTTTTTTTAGGGTTTCTTTGGAGATATATATTCCCTTGGTATTGCATTGTAAAATGGGGAAGTGAATCCATGAATGAGAAAATAAAATATTTATTGGTTTATTTCTATGTATTATAGTTTTTATGTGAATGGAGGGTTTTATCGATTATTTCTATTTATTACAGTTTTTATGTAAATGGAGGGTTTTACATATTATTTATATTTATAGCAATTTTTATGTAATGGGAGGTATTTTGTTTTGACTTCTTGCAATTGGATTTACATCATTTGGTATCAGAGCAAGTTGGATCTTATTAGGGAAGAAAAGAGAAGATAAGAAAAGAGAAAATGAGAGGAGAGCAAAAGGGCTCCAAAAAAATTGGCACTCTATGCAGTGCTTGTAGAAGGTTTATTAAAACTTGGAGAAAGAAATTGGTACTTTGTGTAGTGCTTGCAGGAGGTTTTTTTAATGTAAAGCCTTAGAGAAAGAGATTGGCACTTTGTGTAGTGCTTGCAAAAGGTTTGTAACACCTTGGAGAAATAAATTGACACTCTGTGTAGTGCTTACAGGAGGTTTTTTTAATGTAAAACCTTAGAAGGAGGAATTGACACTTTTTGTAGTGCTTGTAGAAGGTTTGTAAAACCTTAGAGAAAGAAATTGGTATTCTATGTAGTGCTTGTAGGAGGTTTTTATTTTCATGTAAAACCTCGAAGGAAGAAATTGGCACTATGTGTAGTGCTTGCAGGAGGTTTGAGATATAGAACCTTAGAAGGAGATTGATACTTTAAGGAGTACTTGCAGATGTGTGGCCCTATATGGAGAGCAATTATGAGTTTGATCAAAGGAACTCGCAGGAGCAGAGTTCTTTTCAACCAAAGGAGAATGATGCAAGAGCCTATCTTTAGAGGGTTTTTTTAAAGAAGTTTTAAAATAAATTTTTTATTACTCAAAATGGTATTCTTTGACACAAAAATAATTTTTCGAAAATGGTAATTACTAAAAAAAATAAATTTTGACGAAAAAACAATTTGCCAAAAATAGTAATTACTTAAAAGGGCAATTTTTGGTGAAAAAATAAATTTGCCGAAAATAGTAAATTTTTAATTTATTTTTAGGGCTTTAAGCTTTAAGGTTTTTTTTTTAGGGCTTTAAGCTTTAGGGTTTTATTTTAGGGCTTCTTTGGGGATATATATTCCCTTGGTATTGCATTGTAAAAGGGGGAAGTGAATCCATAAATGAAAAAAAAAAATATTTATTGGTTTATTTCCATGTATTATAGATTTTATGTGAATGAAAGATTTTACTAATTATTTTCATTTATTATATTTTTTATGTAAATGGAGGGTTTTACATATTATTTATATTTATAATAGTTTTTATGTAATGGGAGGTATTTTGTTTTGATATCTTGCAGCTGGATTTACATCAACATAGCTTATAAACTCGATCTTGTTAAGAGAAGATTATCTATTTTTTGTAACTTGAATGAGAGATCCATACATAATTATCAAAGCCCAAAATATCATAAGAATATTATCAAGGAGTATACCAAAATTATAAGAAATCAAGACATTGAATGATAATACGCATTGTGATATTATCAAGATTGAAAACATAATACAAGATAAAGGAAGATTTGTTGGGCAACATCCACAATTATGAGGTTATAATAATTCAACTCTAAAGGTATTATATCACTTGATAGGTTGCTATATTCTTGTTCAAGAAAAAATGTGGCAGCTATGGGATCATTTAAAGGGATGAAACAAGTACAAAAAATTTCTAAAGTTTACATTTTAATATACATCCCATTTATCATATCAAAGAACTTATGATAAAAGGAGAGCTTTCAAAGAATAAAAATTGATCACTATGAAGAAATGAAAAGCAAAAGGTAAAATAATAGAAGACTTACACAACCATATTTCCATCACATGTAATAAAAAATTTGGTGATTGAAGTAGGGGAAAAATGATGCACCTAATAAGTAATAACAATATGCATCTATGCCGTAGAGCTCATGCACATTAAATAGGAAGCATGCAAGTAATATGGAAAATATAGCAAATAACAAGAAATGAAGCGAAGCAAATTGATTTCTTATTAATTGGGTGGATAAAATCTAGGTTAAATAGATTTACCCTTAAGGTCTCAAATTATTTATACAACTGTCACAAATTTTGGGTGCCTAAGGATCAAAAACCTTCAAAGAAATCTGGTGCACATCTAGTGTCTTTCTCCATATCCACAGTCAATGTGGGTAGGCAAAGGTAGCTTATGCTTGTGTATTTTATCTTAATAACTTTTTATGCTTCCCAATGTATTGTAGAAACCTGCACCTACACACAAGGAAACCAGAAATGTCAAATAGCGGGTGCATGTGATGAAAATCATGCAATCCCCATAGGCATCAAAAGACTAATAATGAGATTATGCATGGATCATATATAAAAACAACTCCAAATTTCTTGAAACTGAAGATGTATGTAAATTAAGTGGTTTTGAGAAAATTTCCTTAGAAATTGGGTCAAAATTGCATTCGTAAGTGTGTCGCATTAGTAGTGGATGTCCTCAACCTACAAAACCCAAAGTAAGCAATTTCTTGACCTAAATATGTCCAAAACACATGAAATTTTAAAAGGAAGCTTAAAAAAACATTTTGGGACAATCCATGTGGTCAGATTTTATAAATTAAGCATGCATTCCCATGCATGCTTCGGTGGACCCTACAAGCCTACAAAAACTTCAATATGCGATATCTTCACCAATATAGATCCAAATCACACAAAATTTAAACTAAAGTATTATATGATAATATATAAAATTTCTATTTAAAAAGAGTCACAAAATTTTTGATAGATTTGTATTCATTCTAGGGTGGGATGAATTTGACTCACAAATTAGGGGGTGCCCAGGGGTGGGACGCCCATCAAATATGCCTAAAATTTTCCACCAATTCTATTGGGTAATGATTCAAAATACTCTAAGGTGTTATGTTATCAAATTTGAGGTGGAAATTCACTTGAATGATGAGGTTTTGTAAACAAATTGTGCCTCTTTGAACCACCTGATAACCTCATTTGCTAAGAAGAGGTCTCAAAAGTAAGAGGGCACAAAAGGGTGAGGGGAAATCTCAGTAGCACTCCATTGATTATCCTTGAAATCCTCTCCATTATTTGTATGGAAATTGGATCCGCTTTATAGACATAGGAGGCTCATGCGCAAAAAGGCATGCACGGGCATGCATGGTAGGAGGTGCCATTGTCGAAAAGGAGGCATGCATTGGAAGGGGAAGATAATATTCATTTTTGACCTCCATTATGAAGCATGTCATAAGTATGCAACATCCTCTGACTCGCATGCTTCAATTGGTGGGGTAAATGGCAGTTTATGGGTGCCATTTATCCCCAATTTGACTTTTTTGAGGTCAAACTTGCTATTCACCCCACCCTGGGAAAAATGTTGCTATTTGTCCTAGGGTGGGATGAATAGGATATGAACTCATCCTAGGGTGGGATGGTCAGGAATAAGGAGCTAAAAGGTCCCAAAAATGGGTTGGAACCTTCCAAAACCTTACATAGAGTGGCTAGAACCATTGTATACCTTCTGAGGGCTGCCCTAGGGGCTATGGGATGTCAATTTAGCCATTGCTTATGGTAGCATAATCAGATTGACATGATTTTAGTGTCTATAGTGACAAATCAATTCAATAGTCAACATTAGATGTATGGTAGCACATACTTTAACTTGAAGACATTGAAGAAGACACATAAATTTATACTTTGAATTCCATAAGTATTAGAAAATATTGAATAAGTATTAGTAATAAATGTGTTTTTGGACTGCATGATTGATGGAATACAAAACTCCTAAGTATCATAGTAGAAAGCCTACAAAAAAGGGTGGGGATTTCTCCCTCAAATATATAGATTGTAACATCACCCTAGAAATTATTTTTTGGTAATAAGCTAGAAATGGAGCTATAATTATGATGTAATAAGGGAATTATATTAGGAGTTATTACATCATAGCCCATGTGAAGTGACATGTGGTATAACTGCCAATCACAAGGACTATGCATACACTATATGATAGAAGTAGTTGCAAGTTTAGCTAGTGGTTTGTTATACCTAATAAAGGGATTGTATGTATTTAAATATCTACCATTTGAATGTAAAGAATCAAAGCATTGATTTATAATAGGGCCAAGCTAATTTTTCTAATAATTCAAATACCATTTATAGATACTATAAGATAAAGGAGCAATAAGATTAGATAAAGTCGCCTAACTAGATTCAAGATCATTCTACTTATCTTATCGTTGCATCCCTAAAAATTATTAGAACTCATTATTTAGCAATTTCTTGATCTAGCAAGGGACAAAAGGGAACTACTACCCAAGTATATGGTCCAACTAGATTATATCAAAATTCTCTGTCATCCTTATCTTTTGAGAATTAACATTGTATACTATTTTCTTTAGCCTTACATGCTCATGAGACAAATAATCATAATGACTAGGGGAAATGCTCGAGGAAATAAAAAACAACTATAGGAGGACTGGGAGGGCTACTCATGGTACCTAAAATAGCAAGAGAAAAGGGGTTAAATCCATTGATATGCTATAGGATATTATGGTACCTAGAATTTTTTTATTGTCATTTATTTTTGCCTAGGCAATCATCATTGGATGAACCTGAGTACTATAAATTCTCATTGACATATGATAAATTTGATGAGATGATTAGAATAAGATAAGTATCCCAAAAGGGTTTGAGCACATTTGATACTCTTTTTTATTTAATTTTGAAAAACATAAATGACTATGTCTATGTTCTAATAGTATAGAAGAAAATTGCATTGGAAGCTGATGGAGTGATAACCATCCACGAATTGGCCCACTCGGCATCTAAAAATAAAAAACCTAGTATGTTCCTTAAGCTTGACATGAACAAGGCTTTTGATCGGGTTTCCTGGAAATTCCTGTTCGAGGTCCTAGAGAAGTTTGGGTTTCACAAAGAATGGATCAAGATGGTTCGTGAATGTATTTCTACTGCTTGTTTCTCTATTCTTATCAACGGTTCACCTACTGGTTTCTTCCAAGGTTTCAAAGGCATCCATCAAGGGGACCCTCTGTCACCATTCCTCTTCATAATTTTGGTCGAAACCCTTGGAAGAACCCTCATCGCCGCTTGCAACACAGTGGACTCGTCTCCAGGATCAAACCAGCCTCAACAACCAATGCCATATCCCATCAATATTTTGTGGATGATACTATTCTATCCTCTCATGCTTTTGTTCCTGAAGAAAAAATCATTAAGAACATTCTTGATTCTTATGAAGAGGCGGCTGGCCAGAAAGTCAATTATCGTAAAAGCAAACTATACTTTCTCAATACTCCCATCCACAGGCAAAACAAGATTGCTGAGATCCTTGGGTGTATCATTGGGAGCCTTCCAACTACTTATCTTGGATTACCACTTTTCCATGGCAAATCGGTCTTGGGTATGTGGAACCCTATTTTAGATCACCTCAATAAGAAACTTGTAGGTTGGAAAAGCTCAATGCTCAGTTAGGCAGCCAAAGCCACTCTGGTCCAGGCTTGCCTGCAAAGTATTCCAATTTTTTTCTTATCTATCTTCAAAGCTCCAGATTCCATTTGCCAAAGAATTGAGAAAATTCAACGCAGATTCCTTTGGGCGGGAAACGAAAACAAGAATAAATTTTCACTTGTTGCCTGGGATAGGGTCTGTTCCAAGAAAAAGGATGGAGGACTCGGATTCAGGGACATCAAGCGGATGAACATGGCCCTCATTGCCAAGCAGTCCTGGAGACTTACCACCAATGAAAAAGTCACTTGGATTGACATCATCAAAGCTAAGTACCTCCATCAGGTTCCTTTTCTTGGAGAGCACAACCTTCCTAGCGAATCTCATTTTTGGAATGGCGTCACCAAAACAAGGAAGATCATCATGGAAGGCTTAAGGTGGTGTCTTGGAACTGGAATGACCATTCATTTCTAGGATGACCCATGGATCCGTGATAAACCTCTCAGCCAAGATCCTCATCTTGCAGTGCTCAAGACGGTCACCGAAGCCACCTTTGGAGATAAGGTGTGTCATTTCATTAACCCAGGCATTACAAGACCTGAATGGAAACACTTGGATCTTAATGGGCCTAGGCATATCACAGAGGTGCTCAAGAAGTTACAAAACTTGCTGAGGACTTGCATCATCCCTAGCTCTCACAAAGATGATTCCATGGTCTGGAACCTTGAAGATTCAGGGAATTTCATTGTTAAATCAACTTACTACAGTCAATAAACTCCCAATGATGGTCAGGACTTATCTAATCAGGTCTGGGTTCCCAAGATCATTCCCAAGGTCAAATTATTTTGCTGGTTGGCCATCCAAAATAGAATTCTCACCACTAACAACTTGATAATCAGAAGGGTACTCATCCCCAATTGGTGCATCCTGTGTAAAAATGCCTGTGAGTCTACTTCGCATGTTTTTTTGGAATGTTCCTTCTCTCTTGCAGTGCTCAACCAGATTCTTAACACCTTTGACATCTTCGCAGCCCTCCCTCATTCCATTCCCCTCATTTTTCAATAATGGCCCCGGCCTTTCAAGAGCAATCAACTTAAATTCATGTGGCAAGCTTGCCTTCACATCTTCCTGTGGCAAATTTGGCTTGAGAGAAATGCCAAATTTTTCAAAAACCAAGTCACTGATATGAATATTTTTGTTGCCAAAATCTTGGCCCTTGCTACGGAGAATGCCTCTCTTGTCTTGTCTTCCAAACCCCCCCTCCTGGCCTTGAATCGGACCTATCAAAACTCTTTAATATTTCCAATTTCTCTGCCACACCCTGTACTTTTGTTGACAGGTCTGTCATCAAGTGGGTCTTACCTCCTACTGGGTGGCACAAGTTTAATTTCGATGGTGCGGCCAAAGGCAACTTAGGAGCGGCTGGCAGAGGACGAATTCTTAGAAATCACAGAGGAGAAATAATTTTGGCCTTTGCCCAGAACCTGGGAATTCAATCTAACAATATGGCAGAGGCTCGAGCTCTGCTACAAAGATTGATTCTTTTAGAAGGCTTGACCATCAATAAACTCATCATAGAAGGAGACTCACTGCACTATATCAACTAGCTCAATGGGACTTCTGTGCCTCCTTGGGCCCTTGTTTTGATCTTCCAAGAATGCAAGGCACTAATCAGCATTTACCCAAAATTAGTCATTAAGCATCAGTATCGAGAAGGAAAAAAAGCTACGGACTGGCTTGCTAACAAGGGAGTTGGCAAATTTGACATTCATGTTTGGAGAGACTCCTTTCCCATTGGCCTAAGGGACGCTTCTATAAGTACCAATGTCTGCACAATGTGAGTGGTTGGCAGGGGACTAGGTTTGTTTGCTCATGGAACTGGCCGAGTTTTCACATCCTTTCTTCCTTCTTCTCCCCCTTCGGCCACGTTTTGGCAACTGGTCATGATATCACGACACCTTTCACCATTGGCCGCAAAATTTCAACATGTCACGATATCACGACACTTTTTCTTTTCGATCGTGTTTTTGCAACATGTCGTGATATCACGACACTTTTCCTCTTCAGGTGCTTTTTTGCAAAATGTCGCAATATCGCGACACTTTTTCTCTTCGGGTGCATTTTTGCAACTTGTCACGATATCGTGACACTTTTTTCTCTTCGGGTGCGTTCTTGCAACTTGTCACGATATCGTGACACCTTTTCTCTTCGGCTGTGGTCTTCCATCTTGTCACGATATTGTGATATTTTTTCTCTTTGGCAATGGTCTTCCATCTTGTCACGATACCGTGACACTTTTTCTCTTTCTTGCAACTTGTCGCGATATCGTGACATTTTTTCTCTTCGGCTACGGTCTTCCATCTTGTCGTGATATCGTGGCATTTTTTCTCTTCGGCTGTGGTCTTCCATCTTGTTGCGATATTGCAACCTTTTTTCTCTTCGGATGCGGTCTTCCATCTTGTCATGATATCGTGACACTTTTTTTCCTTGGCAACGGTCTTCCATATTGTTGTGATTTTGTGACACTTTTTCTCTTTGGCGGCGGTCTTCCATCTTGTCGCGATATCGCGACACCTTTTCTCTTCGACAACGGTCTTCCATATTGTCGTGATATCGTGACATTTTTTCTCTTCGGCTACGGTCTTCCATCTTGTCGTGATATCACGACACTTTTTCTCTTTGGCAACGGTCTTCCATCTTGTCATGATTTTGCGACGCTTTTTTTTCTTCGGCTGTGGTCTTCCATCATGTCGTGATTTCGTGACACCTCTCTTCGGCAACGGTCTTCCATAAATGTCATGATTTCGTGACTCTTTTTCTCTTCGACAACGGTCTTAATTCTTGTCGTGATTTCATGACACCTCTTCTCTTCGACAACAGTCTTACTTCTTGTCATGATTTTGAGACACCTTTTCTGTTCGGTCGCAGGTTTGCTTCATGTCATGATTTTGTGACTCTTCTTTTCTTCTGGCTCCAACCTAGCAACTTGTCACGATATCATGACACTTCCTTTCTTCTGGCAGCAACCTTGCAACTTGTCACGATATCGCGACACCTTCCCTCCTTTGGCTTCGACGACGCTTCTAGTCGTGATTTCATGACATCCCTTCTTCTCTTGGCTGCAACGACGCAACTTGTCACGATTTTGTGACACCTTTCCTCATGTGGAGGTTTGCTCGCCCTTTGATCTTTATTTCTTGGACCACCTCGATCGATCTGGAATTCATGTAATTCCTCTTGTACAAGGTTCAAGGACCTTTCAACACCCTTTCTACCAATCAAAAAAAAAAAAAAAATAAGGAAAAATTTACCCAAAGGATAAAATATAGATTTGGCTAAAAGAGGTTCTTGAGCAACTCACATTCTCTTGTACCATTTTTGCACTATCATAGGGATCCAAGATTGAAGCTTTAGTACCACTTGTAATAAAATAACTTCCATAAATAATAATAACAATAGCAAAACAATGTGTGTTAGCATTAACACATTAGGTTATGTTACGGTATGTCCCTTCACATTATATTGTATAAATATTCATCATTGAATTAATGTAATACCATGCTTCATATAATATTTTATATTATTATATGGTATCAGAGCCATAATAATAAAAAAAATCACCAAGATAGTCATCAAGGTCTGCCAACAGACTTGCCATCAGAAGTTTGTCAACAAACTTACAAAAGACTCCTGCAAAGCGCATAGAGGACTAACGGGTAAGGAAATTTCCAACTATGTTTCAATTTAATTTTAATCCTATCCTTGAGAATACCATTCCAAAATTTGGGTTGCCATATTAGATCTCAGATCATAAACCTCGAGATATTGTCTATTATGACAATTGTAGTCTATGGATTGAGAAACAACCAGCTAGAATATCTATTAAGATAGTTGCATTCTATGATAATAAGTGTACAACCAACACATCATAGTGGCATACATGAGGTAGGAATAGAGCCATATTTATGAAACCCAAATCATTGTAGGCCATCCCCTAACTGAGCAGACCCCCGTTTGCATCTGATGTCTCCAAGAAATTGTCCAGAAATTTGACCTACTCTTCAGTTTGTAGTAGCCCCATGAACAGATAAAATTTAGGATCCCCTTGGTAGTCTTGTTGCATTGGGGCAATGGACATACTAGTAATATAAGCCAAATAATGTAATATTAACTATATAGCTTTATAAAGTTATATTTAATATTTAATATTAAATATATAAAACTATATTATATATAAATTTATACTAAATATATAAATTTATATTAAATATATAATTTTATATTAAAAATATTTGTAACTTTATAATTTTAATAATTATAAAGTTGTTTATTTAAAAAAAAAGTGATGGAATTTTTTTTTTTTTTGCTTTCGTGAAATGACACAATCAACTGCTCCCAAAATTTTGATCTCCGATTCTCAAGTCCTCAAAGGTGATAATTATGTGGCCTAGAAAACAAATATTCAAGCCATTATTGAATTTGAAGGCTTATGGGATATTGTTACTAGGACTAAGAAACGTCCACAGACAGTTGGCAAGGATTAGGAGACATTTGATCATTGGAACCACAAGATCCACATGATCCTTCTACTTGGTATCTCAGATGATGTCCAACCTCATGTTCAAGATTCTAAGACTTCTACTAAAGTATGGATGAAGTTGTATCAAGCGTATGAATCCAATAACCAAAATCAAAATATTCATATTCAAGGACAGTTGCACACTCTCAAGTTGAAAGGTGGCAAAAAATTATAATCATTTCTTTATCAAGTAGCTATGCTCTATGCCTCCCTAAAATAACTAGTAGAGACTATGGAAGATAATCTCCTTGTACCCATTGTCCTGAGAGCACTCCCAGAGTCGTATCACAATTTTGTGATGACCTTAAACATCCTAAAGTAGAAGCTCAATTTTGAAGAATTGGTCAACCTGTTGCAACAAGAAAAATCCTTCTATGAAAACTCAAATGAAGAAGAGTAAACCATGATAATGAATCATAAGGGCATGATGCAATTCATAGAAAGGAAAAGGCCAACAAAATACCAACAAGCCAAAAAAGAGTTGCTTGATTTGTGGTAAAAAGGGCCATGACTTGAAAGACTATTGGTACAATTATTTTACTCAGAATGATTCAAGTAATAATAATTCCAAATAAAAAGGACCAAATCCTAAGAAAAAGGGGGAGTGGAACCAATGGAGACCCCAACAGCAACAACAAGGGAATGTTGCAAATGTTGAAGATGAGGAGGAGACCAAGAATTTTGCTCTTGCTCATCAGGAGCAACCATCCACCTCTACCACTTGGTATGTTTATTCAAGAGCTTCTAGGTACATGATTGGCTAGAAATATTGGTTTGTCTCATTGGATGAAAAATATTATCTAGTTTAGGTAACATTAGGGGATGACACACCCTATAACATTGAAGGAATATGCAATGAACAAATCTAGCTTGGAAAGCATCATTTCTAGATAAAGAAGGTCTTGTATGTGCCCAAACTCATAAAGAACCTCTTGTCTATAAATCAGATGTTGGATAACAATTTGTGAGTGGATTTTGATACTATGGATGGAGAAAAATGTTGTCTCATTTGAGACAAAGCCAAAGATTACCACATCATCTCTAGAGTATCAAAAGTTGGGAAAATATTCTTGCTTGATTGTGTGGCTTCCCAAAATTATGTGCTCACTATTCATGTTGCAGATATACCTACCCTTTGGCATCGATGATATGGACACGTGAATCCCCACTAATTGATGACCTTGCAAAAGCATGATTTGGTACATGGTATTCCATTCCTTACTCTTCCTTCTACCATTTTTTCTAATTGCATAGTAGGAAAATAAGATAAAATTATGTTTGAGGCTACCACACATTGTGCTACAGGACCTCTTGATGTGGTTCTCATTAGTCTGTATGGACTGTTAGAGGCTAGCCACATTTACCTTAATTATTTTCTACTCTTTTTTGATGACTAATCCAAAAAATATGGGTGTATTGCTTGATATCAAAAGATGAAACCTTTCAATATTTCAAGGATTTCAAAGATCTTGTGGAGAATGCCACTCATTGTCATATTCATAAACTCCACTCAAATTGAGGAGGAGAATACACATCAAATGAATTCTCTCCCTTATTAAAGGAACATGGGATTCGATGGTAATTAACCACATTTTACATGCCACAACAAAATGGAGTTTGTGAAAGGTAAAATCATACCATCATGGAAATGGTAAGAAGCATATTGAAAGATGCACAATTGAGTCCAACATTTTTGGGTTGAATTAGTGAACACTATTGTATACTTTCTAAACAAAGCATCCATATCTTTGAGTGTTTGGTTGTACTGCCTACATGCACATCCTCAAAGAGAAATAAAATAAAATTGAAGAGAAGTCCTTAAGGTGTATTCTTCTCGAGTATAGTAGTGAATCTAAAGGTTATAGGATCATGGACCATACTAATCAAAATATTTATGTTAGCAGAGATGTTATATTTGATAAAACTGGTAACCCTCCAACCAGTCCACCTGCAACACCATTTGATCCTAAAAATATTTTGAGACTTATCCATGATGATGAAGATAATAATAATAGAGATACTTCTATTGCAAGTTTATCTCCAGATCATTCGAGTCAACCATTATGGTATAAAAAGACACTACAAGATTCCCATATAAGTGCTCCACCTAAAACTTCTACCTCCAAACCAAGGACACATAGCATGGCTTATGAGGAAATGAATTTGGCATTGATGAGCACTGTAGTGAATAGCCCTAAACCTAAAATGGTTTGTAAATCTCTTGATCTGTGACATTGGAAGTCAGTCATGGATGCTGAGTATAATTCATTAATGAATAATGGCACATGGGATCTAGTTGATCTAAGTGCTCCACCTAAAACTTCTACTTCCAGACCAAGGAAACATAGCATAGATCATGAGGAAGTGAATTTGGTATTGATGAGCATCGTAGTGAATAGCCCTGAACCTAAAATGATTTGTAAACCTCTTGAGTTATGACATTGGAAGTCAGCCATGGAGGCTGAGTATAATTCATTAATGAAGAATAGCATATGGGATCTAGTTGATCTTCCATAAGGGAAGAAGGCCATATGATGCAAATGGGTGTTTAAAACAAAGTATAAATATGATGAAACAATTGATAAGCACAAGGCTATTTTAGTTGGAAAAGGGCATATACAAGAGGAAGACATTGACTATAAAGAGACATTTGCACCTACAGCCAAGATCAAGACCATTCAAATTATTTTTGTGATGGTAGAATAATTTGGTTGGAAGGTACATCAAATGGATGTTAAGAGTGCATTCCTAAATGGAGACTTAGTAGAAGTGGTCTACATGAAGCAGCTAGGGATTTATCCTTGATCCAGGAAAAGGAAAAGTGTGTAGAGTGATCAAATCTCTGTATGGTTTGAAACAAGCTCCAAGATCCTAGTACATCAAAATTGATGAACACATGTTAAAAAATGGCTTTATTAGGAGTTCGTATGACCCTAATATCTATATTTGACAAAATGGGGGGAGACAACCATTGTTGTAGTTTATGTCGATTATTTGGTCATCATAGGGAGTACTAAGGGTTTAATTTTATCTTGCAAGGATAATCTCAAAAAATCATTCAACATTATTGAACTTGGTTTACTTCACTATTGCCTTGGATTGGAGCCTTGGTAGATGTAGGATCACATATTTGTTTCTTAGATGAAGTACACCAAGAATTTATTAGAGATATTCAGAATGATATAGTGTCAACCCTAAAGAACACAAGCTTATACTGAGAGTGGGGTGAACAATATAAGACCACTTTTTGCTTTTTCTTTTCAATCAATATTATGCAATGTATCAATAGCAATAACAACAACAGTAATCAAAGCAATGTACAAATCACCACACATAATAAAGACACCAATTTAACGTGGTTCACCCAATGTGGGCTACTCCATGGAGAAAATATTTCACTAAAATTTTCTCAACAAATCTCTTGGGAAACATTTACCTATTACAATGTTTATGGACCTCTATCCAAAGGAGACACCAATCCCCTAATCAAGTTTATGGATCTCTATCCATAGGAGAACTCCTTTATCCTTTGCTTTGGCTGGTGATATTCTAGAATTGCTACCTCCTCTACACTGGGTAATGGATCTCTATCCACTGAAGACTCATGTCCTTACTTAGAAGACCTATCCTCACTGCCCTAGCTAATGGATATCTATCCATTGGAGACTATAATCCTCTATAATCTATCACCTCCAAAGCTTACACTTAGCTCTATCTCAAATTTGTATTAAACAAAGTCCTTCAATATAGCACAAATCTACTCAATCTCTATCCTCAAATCTAACATAAACATAGTCCTTTTATCTAGCACAAATTTGCTCAATATCTATTTCTTGTCTGGCACATCCTTAAATATGCACCAAAATATATCCTTAAATCTATCCTCAAGCCTTAACACAAAGGTTGACTCAATCACAAATAAACTATACTAGATCTGCCCCAAACCTTAACCCAAGGTATGAACAAATCAATCAACCAACTCTGTTCACAAGTCTTCTCAAAGACTTATCTCAAATATGCCTTGTAAGCTTCCACAAAATCTCACACTAATATATCCACAAGTCTTCTCAAATACTTATCTCAAATCTACTCAACAAGTCCTCACTAGAACTTGTCCAATATCATAAAAACATATAGAGAATTTTTAGAGACTCAATATGTTTCACACTCAATCACTCTCAATATTCTCAAATCAATTTAGAATATAGAACAATTTGTTTTACAAAATTAGAACTATCACTTTAATACTTCCACTTAACTAGGCTTAATCAACTTCACTTAATAAATCACTCAACATAACACTCCTTTCTTACAAACCCTAGTCCAAGAATATGAACACTTAGTTGTTTCCAAAAATACTTATCAAACACCCCTTTTCACTCCAACTTAGCATTCACAACATCCAAAAATCACTCTATAGGAAGATGTGCCCATACCTTTTCATTTGATGTAGAAGTGCCCTTAAAAACCTGTCTTCAACACAATTTTTTTCTTTGCCAATTTCAATGGTTAGATAAAAAAATATCACACTAACTCTCTCTCAAAAAAATTTCTCAATCACAAAAATAATCAAACTCAAATACACCTTATTATTGCTTCTTTGAAATTATCAATCATTGAAGAATAAAAAAATTAATTACTCAGTTATTCCTTATAATATCCAATATTTAATTAACAACCTCCAAAAATCAAACCCTAAAAAATAATGCTTCCTACTCAATAATAAAATTTTAAAAATAAAATTTATAACTCAATAATCAAATTTTAAAAATAAAATTTATAACCCTCAAAAATATTTATTTCTATTCAGCCTTTAGCAAATCCATAAATAACAATTAACCTTGACAAATCATGAGCACGTACCTCTTACCATGCAAAAGGGCCTCGATGGGTTTCAAATATGGAACCTCTCCCAGCTGAGTGCCTTAATGAGGTGCTACCCCACCATGTGGGCTACATGCCTTCCCACAAAGGAGAAGGCTAATGCCTTCCCTTTGTGGTCCATTTAAAGCCCACCCTTAAGCAATTTCTACCTAACAAAAAAATGCATGCTTCACAGAAACCCATAGAACCAAAATTCTCTTTCTTCAATATGTAGACTATCTACTTTAAACACATCTCTTTTAGGCTACTTTCACCAAAATATCCTAACCTATTGTGTGACAACATCATACTTGACATAATTCAATCTTAGGGTTTACTTGTTTCCATAGTGGTTGCATGTGCAGATGCAACAGTCAAACATGTTGTATCCAACTTATACAATGTTGCAAGTCTTACTCCAATTGCTTGAGTAGTGTCTCCATGCATCAAACTACAATCATCTTTATTGAATGTAATATTCATTTTTTCTTTATCTAGCTAGCTCAATGATATCAAACTTTTTATTAATCTCAAAACTTATCTAATGTTTAGGATACACTTAACACTCCTATCTCTGAGTCTGATTATAACCTTACCTCTACTAACAATTTCATAGCTAAAACTATCACCCAAGAAAAATTTACCATAGTTTGCTTCTTCATATTCTACAAACCAAGAAAAATATGACTGAGAGTTACACTTTTGACTCTCATAAATATGGGATGAAATATATAGAATATTTTATGCTATATGTTATACTATTATTAATATTATTTTAAAGGTTTGGTTTGTACATAGTAAAAGAGCAGATGGAATGCCGAGAGCAGGCAATGAAAACCAACAATTTTAATTTTTCAAAGGTGGGAATATTTATGGTGTAGAGGATGGTCAAGAGGGCCCTGTTGATGGGGATGAATATTTCAATGATGGTGAAGAGGTGGATGACTCCGATGACAATGTAAAATTCATGGGTGTTGAGGGGCCCCAAAAAATTTCCCCCTTGGAATACTAACTCAAGTTCCTTTGTGGATAAAGTTTGCAATATCGTAAGGTTTTCAATTGATCAAGTTTCAATCCCATTTTTGGTCTCAAGTAGAGAAGTTTCCTTCTCTTGTGAGGCAATGGCTCCTTTAATCTTTGAGGAATCCCTATCACTAATTGGAAAATTTATCGATGGCCGTCCTAACATAAAATATATTTACAAATGGGCTGTGTCAAAATGGTGCCCTTCTAGCAACATGGAATTAGTTGCTTTTTCAAAGGGATTTTTCATGATCAAATTGAATAACTCTCAAGATACAAGCATGATTCTTATAGGTGGTCCTTGGTTCTATGGTAAATGAAGCCTTTTCATTCGTCGATAGGGAGAGGATTTTTATCCAAAGAGCCAAAGCATTAACATGACACCCATATGGATCAAACTACATAGACTTCCTCCTTAGTTATGTTACATTGATGCTCTCAAAGGCATAGCTAAAACTATTGGGGAGTTTTTTGCCATTGATATAGCTACCAAAGCTAGGAATCAAATGACCTATGCTCATATTTGTATCATAGCAAATTTGGACTCTAAAATTGGACCTAGTTACAGGTTCATACCGAAGATTCCAAGGCCTAAAATAAGAAAATAAACCAGCCTTCTGTATTGAATGCAAGACACAAGGCCATATAATAACTCAATTCCCAACTCTAAAGAAATACCTAAAGAAGGATGCTCCTCCTAGGAAAATTTTTAGCAATCTCTAAAACCAGGGTTTCCAAAAAGAAGATTAGAATATCGAAGGCAAGGAAGTCCAGTCTCATTCTCAATCGAACCTTCAAAATATTGGGAATACTAACCAAATGTGATCTTTTTTTTATAAATATAATCCATTTATACATTTAAATGGCTATCCTAATGACGAGTCTAACCTCCCAAGTAATAATACTATCCTCACTAGTTAGGCTCAAACCCTTCCCAATCTAAATGAAGCTTCTGAATCTATTGGGCGAGGGCCTAGTCCCCCTTGAAGTTGATACCCTCATGTCATCCTCCCACCCTTGGTATATAAACAAATGGTCCTCCTCACACCATTTCTATCTCCCTTGCCATATCAGAACCTGTTCACCCTTCACCACCACCAACCAAAATTCTACCAAACCCCACCTTTGAGTCCCAAACCCTAAAAAATCAACATTAAATTTTATCCATTTTCCTAGTCCTAGATAAACTCTCTAGCCCACATAAGAAAAAATTTAAATCTAAAGAAGCACCTATTTTCATTCATCAACTCTTTTTCACTTATCCAGTCCTTGAATAACTTACTCTCGATTAAATAGACCCCCAAATCTACTGCTGATGTGGGTAGTGATAAAAAAGAGGAAGGTCATCCAAATAGGAGAAAATATGAAAGGATATTGAAAATTCCATTGCTAATGGCTGACAGTATACCATTTTTCATCCCTTTTAGACCTTTCAAATGTTGATTTTTTAATAGAAGAAGAAAAATGAAACAAACCACCCCCATCATAGGGTAGGGAAAGGGGAAATAAATCCTCCTCCAAAAGTTCTAGATGAATATTCTCTCATGGAATGTGATAGGTATTAATAGATCAACCAAGCAGAGGCTAGTGAGATCCATGAGGAAAGAGGTCAAACCCAACATTATTCTTCTCTAGAAAACCAAACTAGACATGGAAAATAGTGAAAGGATTGGTAAAAATTTATGGAATAGTAGTGAATTTGTCTACAATCCAACTCAAGGTGCTTTTGATGGTCTTCTGTGCATGTGGGACCTTAACACTATCGAAGGTAGAATTTTATCCATCTCAAAAAGGATTATCAATATCCTCTTTTTCAATAAATAAACTAGGTACCAATGGATCTTGTCCAACATATATGCTTCAAATAATTCATCTAGATGTCATGTTATTTAGAACACTCTAAATCAGATTAGAAGCAATTTTGAAAATAAACCATGGATGCTTGTTGGAGATTTCAATTCTCTCCTCTTTCCTTCTAACAAAAGAGGAGGAACCCCCATAACCTCTAGGTAATTTGAAGAATTTACTAATTTTGTGGATGAAAATGAACTAATGGACATCCATTTAAAAGGCTTGAAGTTCACTTGGAGCAACAAAAGACCATGTAATTAGTTAAATTTTTCTAATACTTGACAAATTTTTGTTGTCCAAGGAATCTATCCAAGTTTTAGGTGATACCAACCTAGAATCACATCCTAAAATTGGATCAAACCATAATACCCTTGGTATTGGATTGTTTCCACCCAACACAACCTTTTAAAATCCCTTTAAGATTTGAAAAAATGTGGCTACAACATCCAAAAATTGGGAACTGCATGTCGAAATGGTGGAGAGAGGTCTTCCTATGGTCCCCTTTATCCAAGATCCATAGGAAAATCTATTTCATGAAGCTCAAGCTTAATTACTAGGACAAAGATATTTTTGAAAAAATATTCTAAAATAAATAATGAATATCTGAAAGGCTGGGTATCATTGAAAAGTATATCCAAAATGGAAGCACTGACCCTGGTATTTTGTAGGAAGAGAAGACTGTACTTGCTGAGTTTCACAATATTTTAGCCAAAGAATAAAAATTTTGGAGATAGACATCTTGTGCTTTATGTTTGAAGAAAGGGAACTCTAACACTAAATATTTCCATGGATCAATACTCAGACACAAAAGCATAAACAAAATTAAGAAACTAACCAAAAGTGATGGGTCTAGGACAAATAACATTCAAGAAATTAAAGGTTGAAGTAGTTTCTCACTTTGAAAATGTGTTAGGACCGAGTCCTCCATACCCCCCTCATGTTCGAAATGACCTCTTACAGAAAATTCCATACCTAGTCTCCTAGGAACTCAACTTGGGCGTCCTCAAAATATTCACAAATGAAGAAATCAAAGATGCTTTGTTATACATGAACCCTGATAAAGCACTTGGACCTGATGGGTTTCCTCCTCACCTTTTTTAGCACTTCTAGGACATTTTTGAGCAAGATGTTTTGAAAGTAGTGCAAGATTTCCAAAACTCCAAATACTTTCCAAAGGACATCAATTTCACCTTTTTAGCCCTAGATCCAAAAACCCAAATTTATAAGTTTGTTTTTGATTTCAAATCCATAAGTCTATGTATTTATATTTACAAGATTATTACTGAAGTCATGGTTAATAGACTTAAGTATATTATCCCATCAATAATTTACCATTACCAAGGCATATCTATTAAAGGTAGATTTATAATAGATGGAGTTATTAACATCCATGAGCTCGTCCACTCAGTCACCAAGAGTAGAAAACCTGGATCATGGACCCTACTAATCAAAATATTTATGTTACATGCAATATTATTCAAGGAAAGACTCCTCAAGAAGTATGTTCATGAGAGAAACCATCCATATCTTATCTTTGAGTGTTTGGTTGTACTATCTACATGCACATCCCCAAAGAGAAATAAAATAAAATTGAAGAGAAGTCCTTAAGGTGTATTCTTATCGAGTATAGTAGTGAATCTAAAGGTTATAGGCTCATGGAACCTACTAATCAAAACATTTATGTTAGCAGAGATGTTATATTTGATAAAACTGGTAACTCTCCAACCAGTCCACCTGCAGCACCATATGATCCTAACAATATTTTGAGACTTATCCATGATGATGAAGATAATAATAACGAAGACACTCCTATTGCAATTTTATCTCCAAATCATTCGAGTCGACCATTATGGTATAAAAAGACACTACAAGATTCCCATATAAGTTCTCCACCAAAAACTTCTACCTCCAGACCAAGGACACATAGCATGGCTTATGAGGAAATGAATTTGGCATTGATGAGCACTGTAGAGAATAGCCCTAAACCTAAAATGGTTTGTAAAGCTATTGATCCGTGACATTGGAAGTCAGTCATGGATGCTGAGTATAATTCATTAATGAATAATGGCACATGGGATCTAGTTGATCTAAGTGCTCCACCTAAAACTTCTACTTCCAGACCAAGGAAACATAGCATAGCTCATGAGGAAGTGACTTTGGTATTGATGAACACCGTAGTGAATAGCCCTGAACCTAAAATGATTTGTAAACCTCTTGAGTTATGACATTGGAAGTCAGCCATGGAGGCTGAGTATAAATCATTAATGAAGAATAGCACATGGGAGCTAGTTGATCTTCCATAAGGGAAGAAGGCCATATGATGAAAATGGGTGTTTAAACCAAAGTATAAAGATGATGAAACAATTGATAAGCACAAGGCTATTTTAGTTGGAAAAGGGCATATACAAGAGGAAGACACTGACTATGAAGAGACATTTGCACCTACAACCAAGATCAAGACCATTCGAATTATTTTTGCAATGGTAGAAAAATTTGGTTGGAAGGTACATCAAATGGATGTTAAGAGTGCATTCCTAAATGGAGACTTAGTAGAAGTGGTCTACATGAAGCAACTAGGGATTTATCCTTGATCCAGGCAAAGGAAAAGTGTGTAGATTGATCAAATATCTGTATGGTTTGAAACAAGCTCCAAGAGCTTGGTACATCAAAATTGATGAACACCTCTTAAAAAATGGCTTTATTAGGAGTTCGTATGACCCTAATCTCTATCTTTGACAACATGGGGGGAGACAACCATTGTTGTAGTTTATATCGATTATTTGGTCATCATAGGGAGTACTAAGGATTTAATTTTATCTTGCAAGGATGATCTCAAAAAATCATTCAACATTATTGAACTTGGTTTACTTCACTATTGCCTTGGATTGGAGCTTTGGTAGATGTAGGATCACATATTTGTTTCTCATATGAAGTACACCAAGAATTTATTAGAGATATTTAGAATGATATAGTGTCAACCCTGAAGAACACAAGCTTATACTGAGAGGGGGGTGAACAATATAAGACCACTTTTTGCTTTTTATTTCCAATCAATATTATGCAATGTATCAATAGAAATAACAACAACAGTAATCAAAGCAATGTACAAATCACCACACATAATAAAGACACCAATTTAACGTGGTTCACCCAATGTGGGCTACTCCATGGAGAAAATATTTCACTAAAATTTTCTCAACAAATCTCTTGGGAAACATTTACCTATTACAATGTTTATGGACCTCTATCCAAAGGAGACACCAATCCCCTAATCAAGTTTATGGATCTCTATCCATAGGAGAACTCCTTTATCCTCTGCTTTGGCTGGTGATCTTCTAGAATTGCTACCTCCTCTACATTGGCTAATGGATCTCTATCCACTGAAGACTCATGTCCTTACTTAGAAGACCTATCCTCACTGCCCTAGCTAATGGATATATATCCATTGGAGACTATCATCCTCTATAATCTATCACCTCCAAAGCTTACACTTAGCTCTATCTCAAATCTGTATTAAACAAAGTCCTTCAATATAGCACAAATCTACTCAATCTCTATCCTCAAATCTACTCTAAACATAGTCCTTTTATCTAGCACAAATTTGCTCAATATATATTTCTTGTCTGGAACATCCTTAAATATGCACCAAAATATATCCTTAAATCTATCCTCAAGCCTTAACACAAATCTTGACTCAATCACAAATAAACTGTACTAGATCTGCCCCAAACCTTAACCCAAGGTATGAACAAATAAATCAACCAACTCTGCTCAGAAGTCTTCTCAAAGACATATCTCAAATATGCCTTGCAAGCTTCCACAAAAGCTCACACTAATATATCCACAAGTCTTCTAAAATATTTATCTCAAATCTACTCAAAAATTCCTCACTAGAACTTGTCCAATATCATAGAAACATATAGAGAATTTTTAGAGACTCAATATGTTTCACATTCAATCACTCTCAATATCTTTCTCAAATCAATTTAGAATAAGAACAATTTGTTTTACAAAATTAGAACTATCACTTTAATACTTCCACTTAACTAGGCTTAATCAACTTCACTTAATAAATCACTCAATAAAACACTCATTTCTTACTAACCCTAAAACAAGAATATGAACACTTACTCAGTTGTTTCCAAAAATACTTATCAAACACCCCTTTTCACTCCAACTTAGCATTCACAACATCCAAAAATCACTCTATAGGAAGATGTGCCCATACCTTTTCATTTGATGTAGAAGTGCCCTTAAAAATCTGTCTTAAACACAATTTTTTTCTTTGCCAATTTCAATGGTTAGATAAAAAAATATCACACTAACTCTCTCTTAAAAACATTTCTCAATCACAAAAATAATCAAACTCAAATACACCTTATTACTCCTTTGAAATTATCAATCATCAAAGAATACAAAAATTAATTACTCAATTATTCCTTATAATCTCCAATATTTAATTAACAACCTCCAAAAATCAAACCCTAAAAAATAATGCTTCCTACTCAATAATAAAATTTTAAAAATAAAATTTATAACTCAATAATAAAATTTTAAAAATAAAATTTATAACCCTCAAAAATATTTATTTCTATTCAACCTTTAGCAAATCCAAAAATAGCAATTAACCTTGACAAATCATGAGCGTGTACCTCTTACCATGCAAAAGGGCCTCGATGGGTTTCAAATATGGAACCTCTCCCAGCTGAGTGCCTTAATGAGGTGCTACCCCACCATGTGGGCTACATGCCTTCCCACAAAGGAGAAGGCTAATGCCTTCCCTTTGTGGTCCATTTAAATCCCACCCTCAAGCAATTTCTACCTAACAAAAAAATACATGCTTCACAGAAACCCATAGAACCAAAATTCTCTTTCTTCAATATGTAGACTATCTACTTTAAACACATCTCTTTTAGGATACTTTCACCAAAATATCCTAACCTATTGTGTGACAACATCATACTTGACATAATTCAATCTTAGGGTTTAATTGTTTCCATAGTGGTTGCATGTGCGGATCCAATGATCAAACATGTTGTATCCAACTTATACAATGTTGCAAGTCTTACTCCAATTGCTTGAGTAGTGACTCCATGCATCAAACTACAATCATCTTTATTGAATGTAATATTCATTTTTTCTTTATCTAGCTAGCTCAATGATATCAAACTTTTTATTAATCTCAAAACTTATCTAATGTTTAGGATACACTTAACACTCCTATCTCTGAGTCTGATTATAACCTTACCTCTACTAGCAATTTCATAGCTAAACTATCACCCAAGAAAAATTTACCATAGTTTGCTTCTTCATATTCTACAAACCAATCCTTTTGGGTAGTCATATTAAAGGATGTTCCAGAATCTATCAACCACACATCAAATTATGTGATACAACAAGATATGTATTAACAATATACAAAATATTCTCATCACCTATAGTTGAATTAGATATATTTTTGGATAAATATACTCTACAATCATATTTCTTATGATATTTTTGCTTTCACCTCCAACACATCATCCGAGACTTCCTCTACTGGTAGATCTTCTTGATTAAATATTCTTGCACTAGAATATTTATCACCATCTCTATATTTGGCACATCCTTTAGTTATCAAAGCTTTCAAGTGCTCAAAATGATCCATATTTATTCTCCTTGTTTTATCTTGTAGTAGCTAGGAAACAATCTCATATTTCTTGAGATTTTCCATCTTAGAACTCCCACTTATTACAAAAATGAGATTATCCCGAGAGTGAGACAAACTACATAACAAGAAGATGCACCATTCAATATCTTTAACCTCATCACTAGTAGACCTTAGTTGGTTCATCAATGTATTGAAAATATTCAGGTGGTCAACTACAATATTTCCATTCTTCATCTTCAATGAATACTTCCTAAATAATATCAAGTTCATCAAAGATTTTAACTCATACAAATTTCCAAGGTTATCCCACAACTCCTTAGTAGTCTTAGCACCCTGCACATTCATTAAAATAGAATCATACAAGTTCATCCCAATCAAGACAATGTATTTCTCATTATATTTATCCCATTCAACTTGTGCAATTCCTAGAGGTATCACTATTATAGTAACAACTATCTTCATATATCTTTCCACAAGCAAAAGCTTCATCTTCAACTTCTAGAGATTGAACTTTGTTCCACTGAACTTGTATCAAATTAACCTTCCATATTTACTACTGTAAACCTTCAAAAAACTTCCATTGCACCATGTGATATGGAAATGGATTGATATGCAAATCCAAAAAAAAATAACACACAAAAAAAGTAATTACAAGCTTTATGCATAGCCAAAAAATTGTGTTTCCTCAAGCTGCTCTATATCAGTTGTTGGTATAATGAAATTTGTAGCCAAACAACTCAAAAACAAATAAACAATGAAATAAAATTATATAGTGAAGAAAATAATGTGCAACTGATAACCAACTAATAGGAAAAAAAAGAATTATTTACTAGTAAACATTTATACATGACATGCCATAGATCATAAATAAAAAATATGATAGAAGAACTTCATTCACAATATATTTGAGGGATGTTCTTTCACGGTTCTTCACACACTTGCCTTACAAAGTTACATCTATAAAAATAAATACAAATAGAGGTACCATGTTTAGGGTTTTTCTTCCCATGTTTAGGGTTTTATCACCCATGTTTAGGCAACCAACTAATAGAACCTCAACATGTGTCTAGAAACTCCCAACCATAAGAAAATTTCCAAAACCATATGCCTGTAATGGTATTTTATTAGCTAAAAAACCATATTTCAAAAAAGTGGAACCAAAATTTTTCTTGGGTGTACAAATGTAAGGGGTATAACACAAGTATAGTATTTTTCGCACACATCCAATAATTGTGATGGTTGATATGGATGTGGTATTTTAGATTGATTATGTTGCTTATCCAAATTCTATAGTTGGGAGCATACATGTGATATATGATATTATTATGGATAATGATATATTATAGGAATGAGGTTAAGAACCTCAAACATACCTACAAATATTAACCCCTTGGAATGTAGGTGGTGGATTAGGTGGATCATGAATGTTATGATTCGTATGGCAAAGCTAGTGGAATAGTGGTTTTTGATTTGATAAAGAAACACAAATAAATTTTATTAAATATGACTGAGAGTTACACTTTTGAATCTCATAAATATGGGATGAAATATATAGAATATTTTATGCTATATGTTATACTATTATTAATATTATTTTAAAGGTTTGGTTTGTACATAGTAAAAGAGCAGATGGAATGCCGAGAGCAGGCAATGAAAACCAACAATTTTAATTTTTCAAATGTGGGAATCTTTATGGTGTAGAGGATGGTCAAGAGGGCCCTATTGATGGGGATGAATATTTCAATGATGGTGAAGAGGTGGATGACTCTGATGACAATGTAAAATTCATGGGTGTTGAGGAGCCCCCAAAAATTTCCCCCTTGGAATACTAACTCAGGTTCCTTTGTGGATAAAGTTTGCAATATCATAAGGTTTTCAATTGATCAAGTTTCAATCCCATTTTTGGTCTCAAGTAGAGAAGTTTGCTTCTATTGTGAGGTAATGGCTTCATTAATCTTCCAGAAATCCCTATCGCTAATTGAAAAGTCCATCGGTGCCCATCTCGACATCGAATCCATCCACAAATGGGTTGTGTCGAAATGGTGACCCTCTGGCAACATGGAGTTGGTTGCCTTCCCAAGAGGGTTTTTCATGATTATATTAAATAACTCTCAAGATACAAGCAGGATTCTTACAAGTGGTCCATGGTTCTATGGCAAACGATGCCTTTTTATTCATCGATGGGGAGAGGATTTTGATCCAAAGACCCAAAGCATAAACATGACACCCATATGGGTCAAAATCCACGGTCTTCCTCCTTAGTTTTGCTACACTGATGCTCTTAAAGGTATAGCTCAAACTATTGGGAAGTTCGTTGCCATTGATCCTACCACCAAAGATAGGAACGAATGACCTATGCTCGCATTTATGTTATTGCAAATCTAGACTCTGAACTGCACACTTATGTGGACCTAGTTACAGGTTCATACCGAAAACACCAAACCCTGGAATATGAAAATAAATCAACTTTTTGTATTGAGTGCAATAAACAAGGTCACCTCAGAGCCCAATGCCCAACTCTAAAGAAAGAATAAAAGAAGGATGTACCTCGCAAGAAAAAATTTCTGAACAACAACCACTAGAACCAGGATTTCCAGAAAAAGATTTAGGATGTCAAAGGCAAGCAAGTAATATCTCAATCTCAGACAGATCTTCAAAATGATGGAAATGATAACCTAGTACGATCCTTTTTTGCTAAACCTAACCCTTTTATACCTTTAAACGACCATTCTGATGATGAGACTTTCCTCCTTGGTAATTTTGAAATCCTTTTCATACCAAACGAAATATCTTAACCCATTGGGGTTGGTCCTTAGTCTCCCTCGAAATAGACACCCTCATGCCCTCCACCCCCCATGGTCATCAACCCAAAGGTCCTCAACACAAAGTCCCATAGTTTATTATCATGTTAAGACCTTTTTACCCTTCACCACCACTGATCAAGACATTTTCAAATCCCATATCTAAATCCCCAACCCAGGAAGCCCTTGTTTTCATTCATCAAATCATGTCCACTTCCCTGGTCCTAGAACAACTTACTAGCCTGACTAAGCAAACTTTCAAATCTGTTTCCATTCATCAAATCATGTCCAATTCCCCGGTCCTAGAACAGATTACTATCTTGACTAAGCAGACTTTCAAATTTGTTTTTGATGTAGGTAGTGATAAAAAAGTGGTAGATCATCCAACCAGGAGAAAAGACGAAAGGAGACTAAAAATACCATAGCTAATGGTTTATAGTCTACCATTTTGTCCTCCCTCTCAAACCTTTCAACTGTCGATGCTTCAGTCGAAGAAGAAAAATGAACCAAACAACCCCCATCCCAGGGCAAGGGAAGGGGAAATAAATATTCCTCCAAAAGTTCTAGATGAAGATTCTCTCATGGAATGTGAGAGGTCTTAATGGATCAACCAAACATAGGCTGGTCAGATCCATGAGGAAATATATCAAACCTAATATCATTCTTCTTCAAGAAAACAAACTGGACATGGAAAACAGTGAAAGGATAGGCAAGGGTTTATGGAAGAATAATGAATTTATCCACAGTCTAGCTCGAGGTACATCTGGTGGTCTATTACGCATGTGGGACCCTAACACTGTTGAGGGTAGGCTCATATCCATATCAAAAAGGATCATCAATATTTTTTTTTTAATAAAGACACTAGGTACCAATGGATCCTATCCAACATTTATGCTCTAAATAATCTGATTGGACATCTTGCTCTTTGGAACACTTTAAATCTGATGAGAAACAACTTCTAAAATGAACCATGGATGCTTGTTGAAGATTTCAATTCTCCCCTCTTTCCTTTTGATAAAAAAGGGGGAATCCCCATCAGTACCAGGTGCTTTGAAGAATTTACTGATTTCGTGGATGAAAATGATTTAATGGACATTCATTTAAAAGTCTTGAAGTTCACTTGGAGCAACAGGAGACTAGGCAATCAATTAATTCAGCTAAGACTTGACAGATTTTTATTGTCCAAGGAAGCTATTCAATTTTTAGGAGATGCCAACCTACAATCACTCCCTAAAATTGGATCAGACCACAATCCTTTGATCTCCCCACTATTTCCACCTAGCACATCCTTTCAAAACACCTTTCAGATTTGAAAAAATGTGGCTACAACATCCAAAAATTGGGAACTACAAATCAAAATGGTGGAAAGAGGTCTTCTCAAGGTCTCCTTTAACACAACTTTACAGGATACTTTGTTTCATTAAGCTTAAGCTTAAATTCTAGAACAAAGATGTCTTTGGGAACTTATTCCAAAACAAACAATGAATATTTGAAAGGTTGAGTATCATTGAAACGTATTACCATAATGGAAGCACTGACCCTAATCTAATGCAGGAAGAGAAGAACCTACTTGTTGAGTTTCACAATATTTTAACCAAAAAAGAAACATTTTGGAGATGAAAATCCTAAGCATTATGGTTTAAGGAAGGGGACTCTAACACTAAATATTTCCACGCATCAACACTCAGGCACAAAAGCACAAACAAAATTAAGGAATTGACCAAAAGTGACTATTCCAAGTCCAATAACGTTGAGGAAATAAGATTTGAAGGAGTTTCCCACTTTTAAAACATTTTGGGACCAAGTCCTTTGTTCCCCCCCATGCTGGCAATGCCCTCTTGCAAAACATTCCATGTCTGGTTTCCCAGGACGTCAATATGGGCCTCCTCAAAAGACTCTCAAATGATGAAATCAAAGAAGCTTTGTTCTCCATGAACCCTGATAAATCTCCTGGACCTGATGGGTTTCCTCCATGCTTCTTTCAGCATTTTTGGGATATTGTTGGGCAAGATGTTATGAAAGCAGTGCAAGATTTTCAGAACTCCAAATCCTTACCAAAGGATGTCAACTCCAACTTTTTAGCCCTCGTCCCTAAAACCCAAATTTGTAAGTCCATTTCTAATTTTAGACCCATTAGCCTATGCAATGTTATTTATAAGCTTATTACTAAGGTCATGGCTAATAGACTTAAGGATGTTCTTCCATCCATAATTGACCACTATCAAGGTAGCTTTGTTAAAGGTAGATTTATAATAGATGGAGTGATTACTATTCATGAGCTTATCCACACGGTCGCCAAGAGTAAAAAACCTAACCTATTCTTAAAACTTGACATGAACAAAGCTTTTGATAAAATTTCCTAGCAGTTCCTCTTTGTTGTGCTTGCCAAATTTTGGTTCCACTAAGAATGGATTGCATTAATTAGAGAATTCATCACCTTCGCCTAGTTTTCAATTATCATCAATGGCTCACCTGCTAGTTATTTCAAGAGCTCTAGAGGCATTAGATAGGGTGACCCTTTGTCACCGTTCCTTTTCATAATTATGGCAGAAACTCTTGGTAGATCCCTTACAAAGGCTTTCTCAATGGGACTTCTATTAGGTATCAAACCTTCTTCTGTAACTAGGGCTATCACATATCAACAATTTGTAGATGACATCATTGTGATATTCTTATCCTCAATTCTTGAAGCAAAAATAATAAAAACTATCCTTAATTTCTATGAAGAAGTTGCAAGATAGAAAATCAATTTTGACAAAAGCCGAATTTATTTTCTGAACACCCCAATCCACTGGTAAATCAAAATTGCAAGAATTCTAGGTTGTACCATATCTGATTTACCAACTACCTACCCTGATATGTCATTATTCCATAGAAGCATCACTGTTAATATGTGGAATAATGTCTTTGAACGCATAAGCAAGAAACTAAAAAGATGGAAAAAGGTAATGTTAAGTCAAGTAGACAAAGCCACTCTTTTCCAAGCTTATTTGCAGAGCATACTTGTATTTTTTTCAATCTTCAAGGCTCTAGATTCTATCTGCCATAAAATCAAATAAATTCAAATAAATTTTCTTTGGTCTAGTAATAAGAACCTGAAAACACGAGATTTTGAAAACAAAAAGGATAAACTAAAATTGCAATGTAAATGAAACTAAAATAACGCTTAAACCCTATGTTATTGAAAATGTGCATAAAAAGGAAGAACATGAACACAAGATATTAAAGCAATATAAAAATCGGCCCTTTTATTGATATGCTTTGCAAATTCGTGTTACAATGCATCTCCTTCCTTTTTAGGGGATAGGAGCGTTAAATGTTGCTCTTTTACAACTTGTTTCAGAATTCCTTCTTCCGCGTGCCCACATATAAGATGGGCGAACCAAAACGTTGTCGTCGCTTGCGTTGGTAAAGGTCGATTCCTCGCTGCTCCTCCAATGTTGCAAATCTGCGTTCAAAGAAACAAACAAAGAATCAGTAGCACCTGTGTATGAAAAATAAAAGATGAATCTAACGATGGTTAAAATGAATCTAAATGAAATGAAGACTTGACAAAAGCATAAACATGAAACTAGCTAAATACTATAAAAGAAATAAAGCGGGGGGTGCCCGAAGGCAAACCACCCGCGGGTGAAACTTTGCTTCGACACCAATCCGCTTAGGATGGGTCCGAAACCTGATGTGATGTGTTGTCGGCAAATTGGTAGGATATTGTGGTCAGAAAAATCGGTGTTGGTTCTTGATTCGTGCTTTCAAAAGTCACCCAATAACCTCTCTTTCGATTAAGAGATTATGGATGTTGAAAACACAAATCGCAAGTAAATGAATTAGCAGAACTTCGTCGCTCAAAATGCTCCTGCTCGGTATCTCTTTTGGGTGAGGAAACTCACCATTTTATAGACCCAAGGGGTCTCTTTGAATTAACATGCAAAAGTGTTTCTTTGCATGAATGCTTTTTGCCTGAAATAAAGACTTCTTCTTGATCAAGGGATTCTTAACTGTCTCTGTGCATGTCTTTGTGTGTTTTAGAAAAGCTCACTTGCACTCCCATGCAATGAAGGGATAGCTAAGTGGCAAATCTGAGTTGTCTTAAAAAGCTTACTCTTATTCCCATGCAATGAAGGGAACGTCAATTGGCAGATATGAGTTGTCAAAAGAACTCACTCGCACTCCTATGTCATGCAGGAAAAGCTAAGTGGCAGTTCTGAGTTGTTACATGCCGAGATTTGACTTTTTTCGGTCAAACTTGACATTCGTCCCACCCCGAAGCGAGCGCTGGTAATCGTCTCTGGGTGAGACGAGTATAAATCCGCACTCGTCCCTGGGTAGGACGAGTACAAATCCGCACTCGTCCCTGGGTGGGACGAATAAGAAGCTGAGTGTCTAAAAGATGCCAAATTGATTTTTGACTTGCAAAACTGCTGTGTGAGTGGTTAGAACCACTGTTTAACCTCTGAGGGCTGCCCTGGGGGCTGTGTGTTAGTGCGATCAGTGCTTGTTGTCACATAATCGGATTGGTGCTATTTTGGTGTCTACAGATGCCCCTTTTTGGGAAGCGTTGCACAAGGTGCAGTGCTGAGCAAAAATATAACCAAAGCACTAATGATTAGGGTTTCTCAGTAACCTAACCAACTCTTGATGCCCCAAGTATGGAAAGGGCACGCATTCTTGAATCCTTGCTTCTGACGAGCTAAGGAACTCAAATCAAGTATTAACCCGGTTCGGTGAGGTATTACTTGAACTTAGACATTGATCAGTCATGAATAGGCAAAGGGCGCAACCTTTTGTTGTGGGAACCTTGAGTTCATGATTCACGAATGCCAAGTATATGATTAGTTTATGATGATTGCTTGTTTGCTGCCCCAAGCAGGGGCGCGATTGTCTTTTGCAATGATCCTTTGAATGCATGTCATTTCCAAGACTGGATATATTGGTGTTGATTGGCAACTAAGTGTGACTACCCCCTCAAGCGACGAATCGATGAGGGAATGACCGACATGAGAAAAGCGACGAGTCGCTTGACCCAAGATGACTTGTGCAAGGGTGCCTTTAGATGGTTTACCGCTAAGCATGCTCGAGCAGTTTCTCGACTGTTTTGACCTATTTTTGGTGAGTGTGAACCCATTTTGAGATGCCATTTGGGGTTAATATTGGCGAAAATCCGTCTTCCCATGGGGCGGTCCGGCTATGATAGCCTTCTTAGGGAGTAGGATAACGACAAGGTATACCCCGACATCAGTTTTCTTATGCCAAGAGGTTAAGTGCAAGAGCACTTCTGTCCGGCAATTTTTAGTGGTTTTGTTGGCATTTGTCATTTTTATGTGTTGGTTATTTTTGATTGATTTTTTTTTTTTTTTTTTGTATTCGTCCCGGGGTGGGACGAGTTCCGTGATGATACTCGTCCTGGGGTGAGACGAGTACGCCACCGTGGTGCTCGTCCCGGGGTGGGACGAGCGCGCCGAAAAGCGCTCGTCCCGGTCAAGGACGATTACCAGCTGGCAAAAATTATAAATATGCAAAAATGACGGATTTGGCTCATTTGCACTGTTCATCGATTACGATTTGGAGCTCTGGAGAGGAGGAGGTAGATTTTCTGACGCGAAGCGTTGCCAGATTTTTCAGCCATCATGAGTGGACAAACCGGGTCATCGAGCGGCGGAGCCGAGGCGAGACCAGTAAGTACACTATCTCCTCAATTGTGAATTTAAAAAAAATGCAAATGTGGTTTTATTGTTTGTTGTTTGTTTAAAACACGCAACCCTAATTAATTAAATTAAAAGGTAAATGAATGAAACCAAATAAAACGTGGATGCAAACCGATGGAAACTTAGATGGAAAACCATAGGATAAACCCAAAATGAAACTTAGAGTAACACTTTTTAGGGTAACCATGGTTAAAAATGTTTTTCTATGTGAATGGTAAAACTTAGGTCGAAACCGTAGGTAAACCATGCTCATATATATATATATATATATTTTGTAATTTTTATGAAATTAAAAATGGATGACGTGTTTTATTGAAATGGTAAACTTAGGTTGAAACCATAGGGAAACCATGTCAAATTTTTGTTGTTTTTTGATGAAATGCAAAATTGATGAATTTTTTGTTTGAAATGGTAAACTTAGGTAAAACCGTAGGTAAACCATGTCAAATTTTTGTCGTTTTTTGATGAAATTAAAGATGAAAAATTGATGAATTTTTTTGTTTTGAAATGGTAAACTTAGGTAAAACCGTAGGTAAACCATGTCAAATTTTTGTCGTTTTTTGATGAAATTAAAGATGCAAAATTGATGAATTTTTTTGTTTTGAAATGGTAAACTTAGGTAAAACCGTAGGTAAACCATGTCAAATTTTTGTCGTTTTTTATGAAATTAAAGATGCAAAATTGATGAATTTTTTTTTTTGAAATGGTAAACTTAGGTAAAACCGTAGGTAAACCATGTCAAATTTTTGTCGTTTTTGATGAAATTAAAGATGAAAAATTGATGAATTTTTTTTTTTGAAATGGTAAACTTAGGTAAAACCGTAGGTAAACCATGTCAAATTTTTTGTTGTTTTTTATGAAATTAAAGATGAAAAATTGATGAATTTTTTTTTTTTGAAATGGTAAACTTAGGTAAAACCGTAGGTAAACCATGTCAAAATGTTTGTTGTTTTTTTTTTTTGGATGTACATGTGAATGAAAGATGTTACTGTACAGTTATGCATTTTTGTACATGTGATGGTAATTTGATGCATGTTTTTGATGTTTGTTGTTTTCTGTGATGTGCAGGTGGTGAAGAGTCGACATCGAGTGCCGACTATTTTTTCTAATGCCCGCGAGGCATTGACAGCTGAGGACTGGGATTGGCTTGATGCCCTAGGGCTCAAGCATGTGGCTCGGTTGGATGCAGTTGTGGCAGATCGGGCATACATTACAGCTTTGATCGGCCTGTGGGATGTTCGGACGAACACCTTCCATATTTCGACAGGGGAGATGACTGTCACCTTAGAGGACGTGTATCGGATTCTTCGGATTTCGATAGACGGGGTTCCCATTCGGACGACACCACGGGGCCAGAGGACGGCGGTACTGATGCGGTACTTTGGACATGGAGAGGATGAGGATGGGATGACCTCGTTGGAGAGGGCGGAGTTGGATTGCCACATTGGGGGGATTTTGGTGCGGTATTGGTATGCGAGGGGAATGTTGGGAGTGAGGCATGCGATACTCATGAGCCTCATTTCCAACATGCTCCTGCCAGACTCGTCAGGAGCGAGGTTCCCATGGAACCTATTGGAGGTAGTATGGCAGTTAGTGGATTGTTCGGTGACAGAGCCGGTGATTATGAGATGGGGTCAGACACTTTTGGCGCAGCTGTATGATGAGTTGTATGAGGTCCGCTGTCGGAGGCGGAAGGGGATTGGGTGCAGTTTCTTGTTGCAGTGCTGGGCCTGGCAGCACATAGCCATAGAGCGACCACGAGGGTTGCCTTGGACTACCCGGGCTGACATGGTTGATAGAGATATTGGGTATGGTGCTCTATGGTATCGGTCGGAGGAGCGAGGGCAGAGTCGACGGTTCGTGGGAGACGTTGACCATTATAGAGATGCATTGGCACGACTGACTCCCGGAGATGTGATATGGAGGCCATATCGGGATTGTCCCGCATGGCCAGAGGCTGATGAGTGGCTTCGACGGGTTCGGAGGGGGAGATGGGTGATTGGGCGACATGGGACAGAGCAGGAGTACTTCCATTACCTTCGAGTGACGCGACAGTTTGGGGTACGCCAGGGGTTGCCTGGGGAGCCCATAGTCTACCGACATCGGAGTGATGAGAGGACCCTAGCTACGTCGATCCTCGAGCCATTGGGGGAGGAGTCTGATACAGTTTTGGACATTCCGGACGTAGATGACGTCGGAGTGACGGCCGAGTATCAGGAGTGGTGGACGCTATGGTAGTGGCGAGGTGAGGGGCCATTGGGAGGAGAGGAGGCAACGGGAGGCGGAGAGGGTGCAGAGGCACCAGGAGAGGGTTGGGGAGCTCCTGCGGATGTGGAGATGGTGGAGGTGGCAGGTGCGAGAGATGACTTTGAGGAGGAGGAGCAGTAGGAGATGCAGGATGCTCCAGAGCAGGTTGGGTCGAGGGAGACAGAGGTGGGGTTGCGCGCTGAGGTAGCACGTCTGACGGGGTTACTGCAGAGGCGGGATGGAGAGCTTGTAGAGATGACGTAGGAGAGGGATCTCCTGCGGACCTAGTTGGCAGGGCGAGGGAGCGCAGGGGATGTCACAGCAACAGGGGGGATACGGATGCTGCACGAGAGAGGGATCTCCTACGGGTGCAGCTAGCACAGCGTGATGACGCCATCTCGTACTACCGATGGTGAGAGGCAGAGTTGAGGCTACGGGAGGCAGATTGGGGGTGGCATCGGTCGAAGATGGAGGGTGAGATTATCCGCCTGGGTGGGCGAATACCAGAGCCTCCAATCAGTGGCTCATCGCATAGGATGAGAGATAGCGGGACGGAGCAGTTGGCATCATCCCGATGCAGGCGACGAGAGGAGGGCGATGCGAGTGGTCAGGATGCAGGGGCGAGCAGTCACCCTGAGAGATCTCAGAGGACTGACACCATAGGGGGTAGCTCTCGTCGCATCGATCCTATGTGATCATGGTGGCCGATGCCCTAGGCTGGGGGTTTTGGGATTTTGGATGATGGGAGGGAGGTCTGAGGACCAGTTTTGTAGCCTGCGGGCAATTTTGTTGTGATATATATACAGATGATTCTTTTTGGTGTTTATCATTCTTCATAATTTATTTTTATGTGCATGTTTTTACATTGATGTATGCATATGCAATGTATGAATGCGATGGTTCTAATTTGTATGATGTATGCATATGGAATGAATGAAATGAATTGTTGATGATTTGTCGATGCACCATAGACTGTACAAGATTTGGATTGGACTTGCTATAGTAATGGGATAACTTTGTGGAATGCTTGTGCATGTGAAAACTTTGTTTTTGTATTTTGTCGTTTTTTATTTTTTGATGGTGATGTATGGAATGAAATGTATCGGTTGTTTGAAAATGTAGTTAAGCTTTTCTGAGATGCAGATATTTTTAACTAACTAGCCAAGACTGTACATTTATCTCGCAAGACTTTTTGAACAAGGTATAAATCCGACTTGAATTTAACCAAGTTATTTCACATCCCTGTGTGTGCAATTGAGTTCATTTATGTGGTATTCATCAGGATACCGCCAGTGCCATATGGGCTTTCAACCGAACCTATACTGAGGATCACCTAATTAGCTCCACTAACTCCTTTATTGTATTTAGTCAGATTTGTCTGCGATGCTATCTAGGATACCATAAGCTATCTCATCCACATGCAAACATTGATCTGCACACAAGTTAATGTGACAGATATATCGTCATGCGGGAGGTTTACCGCCAGTGACCAATAGGCTATCAACCAAACCGATACTGAAGCTTGCCTCATGACCTGTCGAAATACTGAGAGTTCCAGGGATTCAAGTTCGACTCCCTTCTTTTCTTCAAGTGTATTGGGATACTTGCTCTTTATAGTGATAAAATCACTGTTTATTTTTGTTTTTTTTTTTTTTTTTTTGAGCAAGGGATTTGAATATGGAGTGACGAGAATCACTATTGTTTGTGCCTTTTGATGTGTGCACTGTAGGATGTCAAATTTTAGTGTTTTGACGTTTTGCAAATTTTTGATGTTTTTGCAACTTTTGAGAACTTGGGATTCATGGGGAATTGGGTAGGGAGGATGCTTGTCCTTTTGCCAACTCTCAACATTTCTAGGGTCAATTGCACAGGGGGATAAGCAAGATAGCCGTTTCACTTATGGTAACCGGGATTACGGTGCAGGTTTCATCTTTCGTTCACACAACTTAGGAATTATTTTATGTGTGTTAATTTGTGTTGGGATGCTACGTACCAAGGTGGGATCCAAGTAAAACTTTCTCGTGTAAAATCTGCTTAACTGTGTACAGTTATTGGCTAGAAATTTAAAGACATCTGAATGACGAAAACCCTATATACATTAGACGACAACTGACGATGCTAAAATAAAAGGGTGATATGCGGGATGTATGCGTTTATGAAAATGGATCTGAGGTGGAAATGATGGAATTGCCAAATAATGACAGCCTATGGTGCTTTTGACTTGTATGACCTAGCGAAGTATGCAATGTATGGATGCAATGCTTAATGCAACCTATATTTTTGTATTTTGATTTTTATGAGAATGCATGGAATGGAAATGCAAATGTTTTTGTGATTTTTTTTTTTTTTTGTGGTTTTTGTGATTTTTTTTTTTTTTGAGAATGCATGGAATTGAAATGCAATTGTTTTTGTGATTTTGTTTTTTTTTTTTTGAGAATGCATGGAATTGAAATGCAATTGTTTTTGTGATTTTGATTTTTTGTGTTGTTTTTGTTGATTTTTGAATATTTATGTTGACCAAGCAGTTGTGGTAATGCTTGGAGCTTTTTGTGTTGACCAAAGGGTTTATAGATACCTTTGGGGCTTTTAGGGTTGACCAAGCGATTGTGGTAATCCTTGGAGCGTTTGGGTTGACCAAGCGATTGTGATAATCCTTGGAGCTTTTTGGGTTGACCAAGCGATTGTGGTAATCCTTGGAGCTTTTTGTTGGACTATGGCTCTCTAGCTGTGGAATGGCCTCAAATGAATGATGTTCAAGGGTTCTGTTTCCTTGATTCCTTCAAGAGAGGCAAGCCGGTATGTTTCGGGTCCTATTTTACTGTCAATGATGTAAGGACCTAACCAGTTTGCTACGAACTTGTCCCGTAGATGGGACGACAAATTAGAATTCTACTGGTTCTCTTTTAAGACCAAGTCACCAACCTAAAATTCCCTAAGGTGGACTTTCATGTTGTATGCTTTCTTAAGTCGCTCTTGATAGATACGCAAATGCTCGAGAGCATTAACACGTCGTTCATCGAGCAACATCAGTTGATCTAACCGGGCCTACCGTGCAGTGTCATCATCGATGAACTCTTGCATTGAAATGCGCAGGGAAGGAATTTCCAACTCAAAAGGCATGACTGCCTCGGAGCCATACACCAACGAAAATGGAGTTGCCCCAGTGGGCATCCGAATGCTGGTGCGATAAGCCCATAGGGCAAGCGAGATCTGAATGTGCCAGTATTTATGATTATCTGCAACTATCTTTTTGAGAATGGTGACTAGCGTTTTGTTTGACGCCTCTGCTTGCCCATTTGCCTACGGATAATAGGGTGTTGAAAAGCTATGCTGAATCTTGTACTTTGTGGTCAAAGCACGCACATCTTTATTCTTGAATGGTGTCCCATTATCCGAGACGATTTTGGATGGAATACCAAAATGACATATGATGTTATGCAAAATAAACTCCGCAATGCGGGCTCCAGTCGTAGTGGTCGCGTGAATTGCTTCCACCCATTTGGTAAAGTACTCTATGGCCGTTAAAATAAACGTGTGACGACCAGACGACGTAGGGGAGATCTTTCCAATTAGATCAAAGCCCCACTGTGAAAAAGGCCAAACCGATTGAATCGAGTTGCAAGGCCTGAGAAGGTACGTGTGTCAAATTAGCATGGTGTTGACACTTCACGCACTTCTTCACATATGCGCAACAATCTCTCTCTAAAGATGGCCAATAATAACCCATGCGAAGAATGCACTTTGCGATGGCCATATCGCTGAAGTGGCCACCACATGTACCATCGTGAGCTTGGGTGATCGCCCAAGCGGACTCTTGTTGGTCCAAACAACGAAGAAGAATTCCTTCATAATTTCGACGATACAAAATGTCTCCTAACAAGACATGCTTTGCCGCTTTCTGTTTGAATGATCTTTTCATGGCTTGTGTCAATCCAAGTGGGAGATTACCTAGCTTGAGGTAATCCCGAATGGGTGTGTACCAATCTTGCTGATCAGAAACCTCGATAGTATGAACGGCCAATCCCTCTTGAAGTCTATCCCAAACAAAAGCTGAGCAGGAAAGAACTTGTAAAAACAACGTGGTGTTGCTAGTAAGAGGGGTCGGGGAGAACAAGGACCCCCAGTTGGCTTGAATCAAACAATCTCGAATTTGAGAGAACTTATCCGGAGATGGTTCAATCTAGATCATGTGGATTCCTGGCTTCAGATCAGAGCTTGCACGCTCCATCGCAGATTGCGATAATGTTGTAACCTGAATGGTTGTCATTTCACTAGAAGGGTCTTGCGGGATGAGTGACCCCAAGGAGGCCATAGTATCCACAAAATGATTTGATGATCGAGGGAGTGCCTCGATGTCATACCATTCAAGTTGTGCCAGGAATTTGTCCACAAGGACTTTATAAGACCGCAAAACTGGACATTTACATTGGTATATCCCCTTTACTTGATTGAAAATTAACAACGAATCACCAAAGATGTTCAATCATTTAATGTTCATGGTGATTGTTGTCTGAAGACCTATGAGCAAGGCTTCGTATTCTCGCATTGTTGTTGGTGCATGGGAAGTCTAATTTAAATGACAAGGGCATTGGAGCACCTTGCGGAGTGAAGAATACAATTCCCGCACCACCCCCTTGCTCACATTTAGAACCATCGAAGAATAGGGTTATGTCAGCCTATGACTCAGGCTCATCAGAATCCGGCGACTCGAAACATGGAAGACCCCATCATCGGGTAGTTCAAAAGTCGAGGCTGATCGTCTTCAAGAGGAGCCTCAGCTAGTTGATCAAGCACCGATGACTTGACCTTTATAGAGATTTGGCCAATGAATTCCATGTCAATCTTCACAAAATTTTGTGCATGTAATCATGAAAAATGTACGTCATCACGTTGGTAGGTGGATCCGTTTTTAAGGCCAAAAGCATGACCTTATATCAGAATGTCCCAAGGCGTTATGAATGCCATTTTAGTTGGTCCTCGATTGATACGAATGATGTATCGAGAAACCACATAAGGAAAGCATTTCATGGCCCGCTGTAGTGTCTACCAATGTGTATGCTTGGCAAGGAAAACATCCTTAGCTCACTTTGTAAGATCTCAAAAAGCAAGGAACGGCTCTGACAGAACCAATGTTAGACAACCATGGCGGATAATCCACACAGATGAAAAATTGGGCATCCAACAACTTTTGTAACTCATATTTTACCATTAAGGCCACTGTTGGATGCATCTTGCGTAGTTTTTGCTTGACTGGCTTGATTTTTGGATCAAGCATTAAATTGTGCATGACTAGCTATGGGTCTAGTCCTAGCATATCCTTGTATGACCATGTAAAAACCTCCTTCTTTTCCTTAATAAGGGCAACATAATCGGCTCGCTCTTTGGGGGAAAGACTTACCCCCAGCTTGAGAATCCGTGGATTCATTGGATCTGTGCCGATGTCTACATCAGTCATTGCTTCAACTGACATATGGGATCCATCTTCCAACTGATGTGGAATTGGGATTAGATGGATATCGTTTGCTAAATTAAGATCGTCATTAGGAACGTCAGGTTCCTCTTCAGCATGAAAGACATCCTGAGTCTGTCCTGGAGTGAAATGAAACATCCCACTGCAAGGCCAATACTCTGATGGAGATGGTGGTGTGTTAGTGCGATCCCAATCGATAGCTTCTATGTCTAGATGCAAGAATCATGTTGGATTGGCTGGATCATGGATGGGAGCGGTCAAGTCAATGGATACCATGTTGATGAAATGATTATAATCTCCATTACCACAAATGTGACAACTTTGACATTCTAGATGTTCTTGGTGGTTTGTATCTGGCTCTATAGGCACTGGTACAAAGGGATTAGCCCTATGCATGGACCTGCAAACAAGTTCTGCCCTAGGTACAGATGGTTTGATAAGGTCTCCAGGCAAAAGATGCTCGCTGTATGCCTGGAGTGGCGGGTGCAGTAATTGCTATAACTGTGCCAGGTTGAAATGCCTCCTAGGTCTTGGATCTATGTGTAAGTGTTCAAACATGTCATCTATGTCCAAAGGATTTTGTTGCTGTTGAAGTAGACTATGCTCACTGGGATCATTCAATGGGAACATCATCAGGAAGTCCTCCTGATCGTTATCCAGTGGATATCTGGGCGGATGATCATACTCTAAATCTTCTTCAGAAGACCCTTCGTGGTCTTGTCCATCTTCCCCTTGTGGGTGAGTCCATGAGGTTTCTCCTTGTTCAATCGTAGGGAAAGGGTTGTTGAGGTCAACAAGGTTATTTTTTTGTAATGGGAAATAATCCCCCAGTGTATAAGTTGTATTTGGATTGGCATATGGATCTGATGCCAACCCATCCTTGTTGCCTATCCCTAGGCCTTGCATGTTTTTGACCAAGATGTCGAGGGGCAAAGGGTGATTAAACCCTACTCCTGACTTATCATAAGGCATTTGGTATCTTGGTTGACACAAAACATGCATTCCTTGTTCATACCGACCTAACTCGTATCCATGCCAATTGCATTGGCTAAGATATCGTAATGCGAAGTCTGGGTTAGCCAGATAGTTGACATCTTCCACAAAGGGATCTTCATCTTCCTCTTCTTTTCGGGAAGGTTCAACGCCATGATCCAGGCCCCCAAAAATAAAGTTTTTCTGATTAGGTGGGTAGCCTAAAGGAACCACGGAGCCTATGGGGAGTCGAGGTCTTCCCATGTCTTGCATAGACTGAAGTGTGGGCGTTGCAACAACATTGCACACTATGTACTCCCCCATGCCCGTGTTAGACATCTCAATAGTAATCATTGGCGATTGAGGGGAAGTGAATGGGAGTTCTCCTTGAGTCCACTCCATGTGGGGTGAACTAGGCATCTCAACTTCCATTCTATTAGGTGTCTCTTCTGTAGAGATGTTGGAGACTAAAGGTGGTTCCACTTCTAGGGGCTTCTTTCCTTTGTCCGTTGGTGTGGCCACCGTAGGTGGCGTCATTGTGGGAGGACTGGATGAAGAAGATGATCCCTCCTGAGAATTTTATTGATTTGGTGATGGAGATTCTTGCTTAGTCGGACCCCGTTTAGATGGATTTAATTGGAAATCCACGTGCGTTGAAGGGAGGGTTGACTGCGGCATGATTTGCACTGAGTTGCAATACTTAAAAGGTTCCAAATCTACGGGGACCACATGCACTTGTCCTTCAAATGTATACTTCAAACATTGATGAGCAATTGAAGGGACACACTTCATATCTCGGATCCAAGGCCACCCAAGCAAGATATTGTAAGCCATCTCACCTTCTAAAATGTGGCACAATGTATGAATGGTATTTTGTCCCACTTGTATGGGCAGGAAAATTGTGCCAACTGTCGAGCATATCGCATCATTAAATGCTCGAAGGGTATAAGTGGAAGGTGCAATGTGAGAGGCTGGTAGTTTCAAATGTTTTAGTGCAGCGGTTGTAATAAGGTACTGGACGAACCAGTGTCTATCAACACCCGTTTGTATGGAGTCCCATTGACCCACGCAATAACATGCAGGGGTGGATCCGCTACATCTCCAGTCACCATTTTTAGCTCATCTTCCCTGAAGGTAATGACTGGTTCAGTACACTATTTGACATGCCCCACAAAATTGTTGAACGAATCCGCTTCATGGGGTTGCAATTCAATTGCCTTTAATATCTCCATAAGAGCTTCCCGATGGGGCATCGATTGTTGAATAAGCTCATAAATGGAGAGCCTAGCCGATGTGGTCCGTAGACTTTGAGTAAGTCTAGTTCGAATCATGGCCACTGGTCTAGGTGGGGGCAACTGTGTAGGATTTGGTTGATGTTGTGACGTGGATGAAGCTTCCCTAGTGGCTGTTGCGGGGACAACTCCTGGGTGTCTCTTGTTTCTTGTCACAATGCTAATCATTCCAACATACCCCTCCATGGGGCAACTCTGTTGCACTTCGTTGACATGCAGAGGTTTTGTTTGTGCATCATGTGTGGGTAAAGGATCTTTGAAAACACCCATTTGTTGGTTGTTGGGTGCGATGGGGTTATCCACTACCAATGTGTGATTATCAATGAGATCTTGCACTAAACCTTTAAACGTCCAATAGACATTAAGGTCATGCCCTTTCCTTCTATGGAATCTATAGAAAAGATCTTCTCTATAGCCCTTAGGCTTTGGCGCATTAGGATCAATTGTTGGAATATCTGGCGGATTAATCAAGTTTGTCTGTTGACAAACGGTCAAACAAGGAATCCCTAGACTCAGTGTATGGTGTAAATTGTCGCTTAGGGTGATGTTGCTGATTTTGATCCTACTTCTTGTTATCTTTCTCATAATTATTGTGAGGCACCACCTGATAATTAGCCTTTGAAGGCTGTGTTTCTTGGGTAGGCGTAGGGGCATTAATAGCAACTTGATTGACCGCGACGGGTTTTTGTTGCGTATTCCCTATTTTGGTGCTCTTGTTCCACTCTTTTTTCTTAGGCTTGGCAATTTTGCCATCCTGTATCTTGATCTCTTCGATACGTCTGGCTTGTGCCAGAGCTTCTTCTAAAGTGGCGTATTGCTGCAACTACAATAGCATAGAGATCGATCACAAACAGCTCTTTGCAAACATTTGAGTTAGGTCGGACATAGGAGGGAGGTAGGACAACTTTGAAAGCACCGTCCTCCACCGATTCCCATATGCTACCATAGACTCCTCCTCATACTGTTTGAGGCTAGCTAGATCACTGAGTGATGCCTTTTTCTTTGTATTGAAAGCAAAACGTTCTAGGAACGCGTCCACTAGTTGATCTAAGTTGTAGATGCTATGCTTAGGTAGATGGGTAAACCAATCCGAGGTAGATCCTGCGAATGTGGTTATGAATGTTCTCAATAGCAATGCATCATTGTCTTGTATACCAAAGCATTGGCTCAAAAATCGTGTCACATGCTCTTGAGCATCCTCATCCCCTTTAAAGAGTGCCAAGCGGGGCAGCTTGAAATGTTCGGGGTATGGAGGTGTTGGCACTGATGGATGTATCGGATGACTATGAAGTTGGCGTAAGGTAGGCTTTTGAGGCCCACTAGTCTTAAGTTCCATATTCTCCAAGCGTTCTAACAACACTTTGTAGGCATCGGAGGATATAATTTCCTCCTCCTTAGTTTGTTCCCACTGTGGGTTATGGGGAACCTGAGGCCTTTGAATGGATAAATGGGTAGCATCCCTTCTGACTTGATAGGGCATTTCAGCCCGCTCTTCTTCTTGGTAATAATCCTCATAATCTTCTTGAGGAGTGTTTGGCCTAGGCCTGTAAACATGGACAGGTGCCTGCAGAGGATGCCCATCATGGTTGCGAGGAATGAATGGCCTCCCGCTCAGGTCTAAGAGGTCTTGGAGGTAGTGCTTGCTGAAGTCACGGAGACTTGTCTCGCACTAAGGGGTTGTGCCTCACATACATCTCAGATTGCTGTGCACGAGGGACTGGGGCCCTCTCAGGTGCATGGTTGTGAAACCTTTCAGTAGTCTGACGCTGAATGCGCTCTTGATCAAGGCGACACAAATGTTCTAATTCCTGTTGTTCTTGCCTAAGTCGCGTGATTTGCGCTTGGCGGGTGGCTAGTTGTGCAAATGCCAAGTCATTTTTTTTTGTTGTCTCTTGTTTTATAGGCCTAGATGTCTCTCCTACATATCTGTTTTGATTATGGTGCTCTGAGACCCCTATATGTTGCTTCCCTCTGTCGAGGTTGGCCGCATTAACTTGAAACTCTGGTCTCAATAAGTGATCTGGATATAAAGCAGGTGCAGACGTGCATCGTTTCGACACTGGATATTGATCTTGAGGAATGTAGTGATCCTCCTCTCTCTCTCTGTGATATGCATAAAAAGTGCGGGCAAAATTGTCTTGCCCTATCGATAGGACCTGATGTTCTGGATATGGTCTACTATGTCTGACATTAATTGGGGGTAAATTAGGAACCACAAAATCATATGGTTCTTCCTTTTGGACCCTTTGTTGTTCCATAGCAGTACACAATGCTTCATCACTAGGCCACCCAAAATGAACTTCCAAAGGAGGCCTCGTGTTTAGACCAGGTGGTATATATATGTTATTGTCTTGAAAAGATTCTTGTTGCTCATGAGTTTCCCTTAGGGAAGGGGTTCTAAATTCTCGTCTATTGATGGCCTGACTTGGAGAGCCACTCCTTGAGGCACCTCTAGAACCATGTTCTATGACTGTATGGGTTGGAGTGCCCCTCAATGATGGGCCTCTAGAGCCATGTTCTGCATGGTGTGAACTAACTTGTGAACCCTGCCACCGAGGCGGGATGAACAAGTCTTCAGAGCTATATCGGAGACGATTTGTCTCTCTTGGTGCATTTTTTGTAGCTTCTGCCCATGATTGGGCTTGGCTACGAGTATTCACCATGGTAATGCTAACCTAAAAATGCAAAAATTCTTTTTATGATTTTCTTTTTATGATTTTTTTTGTCTAAACAGAAAATAGCATACACACACACAAGCAATGATTATCTCTTTTAAAGATTAATAGTGTGCCCTAAATCTGGTTTAGTGTGTTTTTGTTGTTTGTTTTTGTGTTTTTGAAAATTTTGTGAAACATTTAAATGCAATTATGAAGGCTCTTATGACTCCCAAAATGGTCGCCCCTTCAATATACCATTGTCGGACCGATATACCAACCTCTCTATATACCCGCCCTTACGTGAGGGAGACTATAGGTACGTGAGAGCAGATGATACGTGGAACATAGGCGGTACGAAAGGGGAATCACTCTGTTTATGACACCTACCATAGAAGACTTATCCTCGCATGTTGGGAATCACCCCAAGCTACACTCGGTTAGCTTTCGTCAGGATTTACGTCTAGCAACAGTCGCGATCGAGGTAATGGATGCAATATCTCAAGCCAAAGTGATAATGGAATCCACCTTTGGTCTTGCTCAAGGGTTGGGGTCTTACGACCAACGCCTTGGTTTAAAATACCACGTGATGTGTGGGGTTCGTTTTAATTTTGCAAAATTGAAACAGGCAAACAAAAAGAAATCTTTCCCTAAGCCATACAAAACCGAAAACTAGAAAACAAAAAAACAAAAATTTGACAGAAGCTGTAAAAAACCCCTACCTCTTCTCTGCCTAATCGGAAATTTCTGATTTGCTCTGAAAATTGCACAAAATTATACTCGTCCCTGGGTGAGGCGAATATCAGAACCGTAATCGTCACAGGGTGAAACAAATAGTTTATTCGTCCCGGGGTGGAATGAATACCAATTATGTAATCGTCACTTGCAGAGATGAATAACAGTCCGATGTTGAAAAATAGGTACCTGTAAAAAAACAAGCAATTTTAGATCAGTAATTTAACCTAAAAAAACAGAGGACAGAGGTCCCACCGTGATCGCCATTGAAAACACGAGATTTCGAAAACAAAAAGGATAAACTAAAATTGCAATGTAAATGAAACTAAAATAATGCTTAAACCCTATGTTATTGAAAAATGCGTAAAAAGGAAGAACATGAACACAAGATATTAAAGCAATATAAAAATCGGCCCTTTTATTGATATGCTTTTCAAATTTGTGTTACAATGCGTCTCCTCCCTTTTTAGGGGATAGGAGCGTTAAATGTTGCTCTTTTACAACTTGTTTCAGAATTCCTTCTTCCGCGTGCCCACATATAAGATGGGCGAACCAAAACGTCGTCGCCGCTTGCGTTGGTAAAGGTAGATTCCTCGCTGCTCCTCTAATGCTGCAAATTTGCGTTCAAAGAAACAAACAAAGAATCAGTAGCACCTATGTATGAAAAATAAAAGATGAATCTAACGATGATTAAAATGAATCTAAATGAAATGAAGACTTGACAAAAGCATAAACATGAAACTAGCTAAATACTATAAAAGAAATAAAGTGGGGGGTGCCCGAAGGCAAACCACCCACGGGTGAAACTTTGCTTTGACACCAATCCGCTTAGGATGGGTCCGAAACCTGATGTGATGTGTTGTCGGCAAATTGGTAGGATATTGTGGTCAAAAAATCGGTGTTGGTTCTTGATTCGTGCCTTCAAAAGTCACCCAATAACCTCTCTTTCGATTAAGAGATTATGGATGTTGAAAACACAAATCGCAAGTAAATGAATTAGCAGCACTTCGTCGCTCAAAATGCTCCTTCTCGATATCTCTTTTGGGTGAGGAAACTCACCATTTTATAGACCCAAGGGGTCTCTTTGAATTAACATGCAAAAGTGTTTCTTTGCATGAATGCTTTTTGCTTGAAAGAAAGACTTCTTCTTGATCAAGGGATTCTTAACTGTCTCTGTGCATGTCTTTGTGTGTTTTAGAAAAGCTCACTTGCACTCCCATGCAATGAAGGGATAGCTAAGTGGCAAATCTGAGTTGTCTTAAAAAGCTTACTCTTATTCCCATGCAGTGAAGGGAACGTCAATTGGCAGATATGAGTTGTCAAAAGAACTCACTCGCACTCCTATGTCATGCAGGAAAAGCTAAGTGGTAGTTCTGAGTTGTTACATGCCGAGATTTGACTTTTTTGTCGATCAAACTTGACATTCGTCCCACCCCGAAGCGAGCGTCGGTAATCGTCTCTGGGTGAGACGAGTATAAGTCCGCACTCGTCCTTGGGTAGGACGAGTATAAACCGCACTCGTCCCTGGGTGGGACGAATAAGAAGCTGAGTGTCTAAAAGATGCCAAATTGATTTTTGACTTGCAAAATTGTTGTGTGAGTGGTTAGAACCATTGTTTAACCTCTGAGGGCTGCCCTAGGGGCTGTGTGTTAGTGTGATCAGTGCTTGTTGTCACATAATCGGATTGGTGCTGTTTTGGTGTCTACCGAACCACAATAGGTTTTCCCTGGTTTCTTGGGATAGGGTATGCCCTAAGAGATATCATGGAGGTTTAGATTTTAGGAAGGTCCACAAGATGAATCTTGCCTTGATATCCAAGCAAGCATGGAGGGTTGTTCTAGATGAGAAAGCATCATGGATTGATATAATCAAAGGGAAATATCTTCAGTAGTTATCATTTAGGGGAAATCGCCATATTCCTATTGGTTCTTACTTTTGGAATTTTATTTTTCAAACAAGAGACATCATCAAGAAAGGGTTACAATGGCGGTTGGGTTGTGGCAGGCTCATAAAATTCTTGGAGGATTCTTGGGTGAAAGACCAACCTCTACTCAATGATCCTAATTTAATAATACTCAAACCTAATATATAATAAATATTTAGAAATAAAGTTTCAAATTTCATAATCCAAGTTTCAAATCATCGATAATGGAAGATAATTCCTACTAACAGTCTCAAAAATTAGATTAATGCTGTTGCTAGATCCATTTAAAATTTGTTGTGTATTTGTGTTATCCTGAATAACCAGACTAAATATTATCCCATATGGAAGCTATCTGAGAAAGGCATATTCACCATTAAATTGACTTATTATATCCAAGATACCCCTCATGTGCTAGGACCCTACCAAACATATTTGGTTAAATAAATTGATTCCTAAAGTTGGATTTTTATTGGCTTGCTTCCCAGATAAAATTCTAACTATGGAAAATATAATTTCTAGAGGCCAATATATTCCTAATTGGTGTTAACTGTGCAAGTCTAATTGGGAATCAACTTCACACCTCCACCTAGAATGCCATTTCTTGTTGTCTATTTTGAATCTTCTATTTTAAGCTATTAGTATAGCCTAGGTTTAGCCATCAAATCTCATCCAATTCTTTAAGAAAAGGCCAAAATATTTTTACAATTCTCATCTCCAATTCCTTTGGTCTTCATGCCTTCACCACCACCTTTGGAAAATCTGGATTAAGTGCAATAACAAATATAAAAGGTAGAAGTGTGGACATGGAGCATGGATACTCAAATATAAAAGGTAATTTCTAAAATTGGAATCTAACTGAAAAGTTTTTCTTGCATATTAAAGGAGTATTTCCAAGTCACTTTTAAAATCAAGGCTTAAAGGAAGTTCAGGAATAAGGAAATTTTCTTCTAAGTCAAAAACCTCCCTTTCCAATGCAATAACATTGATTCAATTTTAAATCCTTAGTTCAACTTGGAACGTGGGTACATTCCTCTATTTCAAAGCATTGACAATGATAAATATTCAATTTCATAGGATTTCATGGTTCACAAGAAACAAAGAAAGGGTAAGGTTGGTTCTAAGAAAATTTGCTATCATGATTGCAATTTCACTCATCAAAGCAATGACACTATTAAAGCCCCAATTCCTTAGTCTACCAAAAGTTCCTTAGTCTACCAAAAGACATGATCTCAATCCTCAATTTGCAAACATGGATGATTCACAATATTTCATAGTTTATGTAATACCTTCTTACGATATTATAAGGGAGATTTTTCATGGCCTATCTTCGTCAGCAAAAATCCATGCACCATCCTAGCAAAATAAAATTTCTATCACCTTTTCATTATTTTCCTAACAACATGGGAACTATAATTGTGTCTCGTGTTAAGTATCCTTTTATCAAGTCAACTATAAAAATCAGTCATGAAGCCATAAATATCATGATCACAACACAAATGAATCATCATTGCTTCCATAGGGCCACCTAGAGCTCTAATTTCAAACTTTGGAGTAATACGTGCTCCAAGTCTAGTGGCATGTGTTTTTGGCTTAAGCTTCTCTTAAGGAACTCCAAAGTCTTTCTCATCCCTAAGTTGATAGAAATATTCATTTTATGTTCTTATCTATTGGTCCTTGGTTTACCTCTGTCAATATGGCCTTGGTTGAACCTAACACCCTGAACATGGATCCTGATGTTGAAATGCTTTTCAAGAACCATGGCTTCATGAATTTTTTTGAAAAATTTGGAGGTATTTATGATGAAGTTACCCAAGATTTCATCAACTCTTGGAATTATGAGTAGGTAGTTATTAAAGTATTAAAATTCAATGTCACTATAACCTTACTTTCTAAGATAACAGAGCTTATTGATGACAATTTCAAGCTCCATCAGGACAACCACACCATCCAAGAAGACCTGAAGTATTTCATGGAAAAAGGAAATAAACTGGTCAGAGATCAAAGGGGAATTGTATCTATTGAGGAAGTCAAAAAGGGGTCCACTCCTCATGTCAAGCACCAATTTTTTTTTGATTATGTACAAATATATGGTATAGAAAGTTGCATCCATCGTGTCTTTAAATGATACTATCACAGTATTTGAAGAAGAGGAGAAGACGTCGAACGATAAATTGATGAATAGTCATAGTTATAGTAACCAACGCTACTCTCCCAAATACTCAACTTCAAAAAGAAATAATACAGGTAAAATCAAGGAACCCTTTGAAAATATATCCACCATGATTGAGAGCACTGATACAAAAAATAATTAGCCTTTGAAGGATGCTAAGATTATATCCAAAGCCAAACGTAATCCTTCAAAAATTTTGACTAAAATATTGGAAAATATTTATAAAACTTATTGTAAGACCAATACAAACCTACAACATGTAATCCATGTGTCGAAGGTGATAACTGCCAGTCACAATGATTCTTTCAAAGCTATCAATCATGGAGAAGAAAGCTTGAAGAAAATGATAGATTAACCCTTTTGGATGTCATGCTTTGTTCCTTCTCTGTTTTGATCGTCTTGGTCTATTTCCTCTTTCTTGTTGCTTGGTTTATCTTAGATTTTGGTTCTCTGTCATTTCATGGTTTTTTTGCCCTTTTTAGCTGGTTCTTATGGTGAAAAAATTTGTTTTCTACCTTTGTTCACTCTGTAAAAGGTTCATCGATCCTTTCAAAACCCTTTACACTAATAAAAAAATATTATTTTAAAGGTGAAGTGATACGCAAATGTATTTATAATGAAAATTTTGATATTATTAAAAAATAATAAAAATAATTGAAAAGTGGGATTACATATGTAATATATGATAAAATAATATGTGTATATATTTATATTCTTAAGATTTTATATTTAGTGATGTTAAAAATAGTAATTTTATTAATATGTTTCCTAAGGGATTTGGAGCCAAAGGTAAGGAGTAAGAATTTTTATACCATATATTAAGGTTCTAATCTCAATGGTGAACCTCAAAAATTTATTAAATCGAATGATATCACTATTTTAAAACCTTAACCTTCAAACAAGAGACCTAGTTTGAAACCTTTTCAAATAGTACATATATGATTTCCAAAAATGTTGTTGCAATACCACTATTTGGTTAAGATGTAATCAATGTAGGGATTATTTTAATTCTATTGTTACTATATAATATCTTTATACAAAATAATATTTAGATTGATGTTCTCATGATAAATAATATATACAAGTGTTCAAGCAAATAAATAAACTTACTATTATTCACATGGATCATAAACTTACTATTCCAATACTAATGAAGTACTAAAATTTCCATACATATATATCATATGCTGGCTCTACATATAGCCTTTACAATGATTCATCACATTTCAACTTCAAAAAACTATTTATCTTCTTAGACTCTTCACTCTTCCAAAAAATATGACTCTTCATATTTCTCATATGAGATATATTTTATTGACTCTAATGACAAACCTCTAATTATTATTAAATGATAAAACTCTAAATGACTCATATTTACAACTCTTTTCATACCACATATTTACAAACTATTTACAAGTACCAAATAATGTAATAAACTCTAACAACTTGTATTATATTATTTGGTATTTATTGTCTTCATTTGCTTTGGTCTTATTGATCACTTCTTGTCCCTCTTGATTATATTGTACTTTTATCATTTATGAATCTTTGTCTTTGACCTTATTCAAGTAGTATATGTCTCTATCCCAATATAAATAGTAGCTACAAATTATACCTATCATACTTTTATATTTATAGTTTTGTATCACAAGATTACCATTCCTTGTTATCAATAGATTGATTTACTTATAGGTAAGTCATTTCTCAAAATTCCCTTTCTCTTAAAAAAATAATTCAACATTTATTTTATCGTAGTCCATTTTGTTGAGTTTGTCCATTCAATTTTTTTTTGTTGTAGCAATATTATTGAGAATGATTATTTCCTCCACAAATTTCACAATGATGAAGGTCTCAACACTTCTTTGATGTGTGTCCATACCTGTTATAATATCTACATTTGAATTTCTTGTTTCCTATCATAACTTTTCTTATATCAATACTGGTTCTATCCGTCCTTATCACAAATTTGATGTCCTTGTTTCTCTTCACAATGTCATTTGTTATAAATTTCTCTATTTCACAATTACTTTTTTCAATCCTTGATTCACTATTATTAAGGCATTCATATTTTGATCTTATTCCTAGTATAATGTTCTCTTGCCATTTTTTTTTTGAATTTGTGTCATTGTATTATATTAGAAATTCTATACCAATCTACCTATAACAGTTATTGATATCATTACAATGTAATAATCACAAGTTAAATTATTCTGATTAATGCTCAAATACCTTGTGTCATATGTTATATCTTTTCCTCGAATAGGATCCTTAGTATCACAATTCACATGAACCTTTATGAATTCCAAGTCATTTGTATCACAAAAACTATCTACCATTATGAGCTTCAAATCACATGTATTAACATTATTCTTTTGAAGATCACTAGTGTCATAACATGCATTTATCATTATGTGTTTTGTATATTTCATCATCAATTTTTTTTTTTCATTTTTAACTTATGTAAAAATTGATTGTAAGTCCATATTTGATATATATATGCATTCTCTATCATGTTTTATGTGTAGGATTTTAGGCATTTCAATATTTTCTTTATATTTTCATAATTATCTTGCTTTTATCTAATTTTACTATCTTCTGGTGATGCATACTAAATGCCTATTTATATTTTTATTTGCTTTCTTTCTTTAATTACCACATGTTTCTAGAAATTTTATCACTAGCAATGTCTATGATCAACCTTTCAAAAAAATCTTAATAAAGTTATTTTCTTTCTAAAAGAATAAATTTTATGATCCTTTAGAAATTCACTTTAGAGAGAATAAATTTAAAACCTTATAGTATAGCCTTCAAATAATTTATCCTTACCTTTGATAAATCTTGGATACCTTTTCTTTATCCTTGACAAACATGCCTTGCTTTAAACATGTTCCTTTAATAATATGTCTCCTCTTCAAAATAAATCAAATAAGCCTTTAAATAATCTTTCCTTCAAAAATAACTTTTTCGTTTAACAATTCAACACTTTCAATAACTAATTCAAATTTCTTTATATCTAACTTCAATTTTAATAAATTATGTTTCCTTCAATATAATTAATCTCCTTTTTAGTAGAAATCCTTCTCCTGAATTCAATATTTAATTCTTCTTTTCTTAAAATAATTGTAAGGAATTATTTCTAAGTTATCCTTTGAACAATAATTTCCTTTTATTTTCTTTAACAATTCCAATTAATCTCCTTATAACTTCATTCAATATAATATTTTTGTTATTTTAATTTATTCTTTTAACTTTCATAATTCTTCTTTCCTTTGATTAATAATTTTCCTTTTTTTCTTTTCTTTAATCAACAATTTCTTTCGTAAACTAAATTTTCCTTATAATTTTTTTCTATTATTTTTAATTTATTCTTCTTTTCTCTTCTAAAATTAACCTTTCCCTTTTAATAATCTTCCCGTATTTTAATTAAATCAAATCACCTTTATATCCCAAAATTTTGATGTCTTCCAATTTAATTATCCCTTGAACTTGCATGAATAATAATGATTTAGAATACCTTTGCATCTGCCAATATTCTTGCCTACATTTTTGAGCATTATACTGACTTGTGCTAAATTTAGACTTTATTTCTCCCTTGCTGATATTTTGCTCTCTTGTTGCTTTGAACTCAACCATTTTTTGCTTCTTACTTCTTTATGCACTTTCCTTGTCCACACCTTAACCTATTATTCTTTCATTTGTTTGCTATTTTGATTGTTCTTCAATGTGTTTCTTATGTTTTCATGGTTTCTAATACAACTCTTGGCATCTTTCTCAATTGATTGGTATTATTCACCTTCCTTTCGACACATTATTTTCCTTGTGTTGTTCGATTGGATATCCTTGATCCTTTGAATTCTCTCTATACATTGTCTGATTGTCTCCCAATGTTTGTTTCTCTCTTGCTTAGATTATTTTCCAGCAATGGCTTCTCTCCTTTCATCACTATTTCCTTCAACATTCCAGTTTCTTTAGCTTTACTTGAACACTTTCACTCTTCCAAAGCATAGGATTTTGTCAAAAAAATATTCCTTAATACTATCGTTAGCATATAGTCTCTTTATACATAATAATATCTAGATTGAATTTCTTACAATAAATTATTTACATAGGTATTTAATCAAATGGATATACTTGCTATTATTCCAATGGATCAAAACTTAGTATTCGAGTACCAATGAAGTAATAAAATTTCTGTATATACATCTCATATGCTTGCTCTACATATAGCCTTTACAATGACTCTTGAAATTTCAATTTCAATAGATTATTAATCTTCTTAGACTCTTCATTCTTTTGTGAAATATCTCTCCATATTTCTCATATGAGAAATATATTTTATTGATTACTAATAATGCCAAACCACTAATGATTACTAAATGATAAAACTCTAAGTGAATCATATTTATGAATTTTTTCACACCACATATTTACAAACTACTTAGAAAATATTTATTATTACTAGATAATGTAATAAAATCCAACACCACCCATATTACATTATTTGGTATAAGTTTTATTATCTCATTTACTTTGGTCTTCATCACTTTTTGTCCTTCTTGATGATGCTGTACTTTGATTGTTTTTGAATCATTGTCTCTATCCTTATTCAAGTAGTACCCGTCTCTATCCCAATATAGATAGTTGCTATAACTTGTACCTATAAAACTTTTATCTTCATAGTTTATTATCATAAGATTACCATTCCTTGTTAACAATAGATTGATTTCCTTATAGGTAATTCATTTCTCAAACTTCCCTTCCTCATATAAAAATAACTCAACATTTCTTTTATCTTAGTCCATTTTGTTGAGTTTGTCCATTTAAAATTTATTTTTATTTTGTTGTACAAATATTTTTGTGAATGATTGTTTTCTCCATAAATTTCATAATGATGATAGTCCCAACACTTCTCTGATGTATGTCCATAACTATTATAATATCTACATTTGAATTTCTTGTTTCCTATCATAAATTTTTCTATATCAATACTTGTTTCATTTGTCCTTGTCAAATTTGATGTCCTTGTTTCTTGTCACAATGTCACTTGTTTCAAATCCTTCCAAGCATGCTAAGAAAATGGATCTAAATCACAATGACATGCAGATTATGATAATGCTGATAAGCCCAATCAATAGGGCCATCTAGCGTGAGGTCCAAATGGAGGTTGATGATTGGACTTTCCCCACGTAAGGTACACATGTCTATGAAGGTGCTGTCATGTGGGTGGTAACTACAATTAATGAGGATTTGAATCATGATGACAAGGTGGTTGGAATACTGATGAGGCTGACAGATAACGCGAAGGGGCAGAAGATACAGGTGGAGGTAGAAGGCTGGTATTTTCCAACACACGACACTCCTACTAAGGAAAGTGTTGATATGTGGGCAACAAAGATGAGGTAGAATCACATCAAATGGAGGGAGGCTAAGGATAGCTGGTAAAAGATCCATGTGGAGAACGGTGATTAGACTCCCATAATTGGCACGTAAAATAAGAAAGGGTTCAACACATGCCAAGAAAATATTAAATCCTACCACCTTCATAGCAATAGCAAAAGAGGAAAATCATGGAGTGGAAGACAGAGTAATATTGAGAGAACAGTGAGGAGGTTTGTAAATAAAAATATGACATATGTAGAACTCAATATGGTCATTATGGAACTTGTTGCTCAGGCCATCCTTACTGATCGAATGCTTACTCAATTCTTTGACATTTTCTCTGGAGAATAGGAGGATATAACCCAGGTGGTTATGGATACATGGGAATATGGAAATGTGGAGATTTAGATAAGAGAGTTCGTCATCTACGTGAACATGCTTGCTACTGTGACAGGGCAAACTGTGAGAGGACGGTCCATCCATCAACAAAAACATCATTGGGAGGTGGAATTGAAGGAATTCTGAGATAACCCCAAAATATTTAAGGAAGCTAAGAATGGGCTGACAAGAATGGATTTTCCCACCCCATGGAATGGGGTCATGATGAATGTGATAGAATTTTTTACAATGGAGGATCCCAGCAAGACTCTGTTAAGCTTTCACTATGCTTTTATAAATTTCTTTCAAGATGTCAACCCGATAAGTATTCCACAGTTCTTGATGAACTCGATGAACTACACCATCAATGCTTGTCGTATTAAGAGAGGGTCTACTATGCCAATGCACCAAGAATTTTTCAAAGTAGTTTACAAATGGGTGTTGGCTATGACTCCAAACCTTGAACCTCCAATCATTGAGGAGATACCACCCAACCACCATGCAAAAATTTTGAGAGAAAGAGCTAGCCCAGACACAAACAAACCTGCTTTTGTGTATTTGGTGAAGAAGAGAGTGGAGGAGCCAATTAGCAGAGGTGAATGGTGAAGAAGAAACTGAGGATTGAGGAACCCCCAATGAGAGCATCATTTAGGCTGAAGAAAAAATAAATTCAAGGAAGCTCCAAAACAAGTGCCAATGATATGGAGGAAGAGGGACCTACCATCATGGTCCTAAAATGTTTTGTCTTGAAATCCTACGCTGGCATCATTCACCAGATGTAGGAGGCCCACGATACTTTGACTCGGGTTTTCTTCAATGACGGGTACATGTCAAAAGTGGAAGCCAAGGACGACAACGAGGAAGATGAGGATGAAAAAGAAGAGGAGCTCGAGGAAGACATTGAAGATGAGGCCTGAGGATCCTCAGGCCTTGGGGGTTTCATTTTTGTTTTACGTATTGTACAAAGGAAGTAATCCTCTCATGGCACATGTCTTTCCCTCTTTTTGTTATGGTTATCAAAGCGGTTTGCCCATCTTTGTTTGAACTGTCAGGAGTTTTGGTTAATGTTTGCTACGCCCGCCTGGTAAGGTGTTTTAGGAAGGCCAAAAATAGTAAAGGACAAAAAGTCCTTAGGATGAATAGGATTCATAGCATCAGCATAAGGTTGAGTTTTGTAATAGGTTTTGGGTCAACCTACAAAACCCGGTAATTAATGGAGAATTTTACTTACCAAAAAAAACAATGTCACTTGTCATAAATTTCTTAGTTTCATAATTACTTTTATCAATCCCTGATTCATTATTACTTATTTATTTAAGGCCTTCATATTTTGACCTTATTCCTGGTAAAATGTTATTTTGGCATTTTTTTTTTCTAAATTTGTGTCATTGTATCCTATTAGAAATTCTATACTAATATCTCTATCACTATTACTCATATCATTACTATATTTATAATCATAATTTAAACTATTTTGAATAATTTTCAAGTTTTTGTGTCACATGTTATGTTTATTACCTGAATAGGATCCTTAGTATCACAATTCATTTGAGCCTTTATGGGGTCCAAAATATTTGTATTACAATAGTTGTCTACAATTATGAGCTTCAAATCACATGTATTACCATTAATATTTTGATGAATATCACTAATGTCACACATGCATCTTTAATTATGGGTTTTGTATATTTCATCATTGGTTTATCTTTCAATTTTTTAATTATTTCTTCTTGCCTTTTATTCTTCACTTTAAGGACATCAAGTGTGAGAAATGCCTTATATATTATCTCCATTTTGTTAAGGTAATGTAATAGTATTTTAAAATTATTCAACTACTTTATTAATTTTCAAACTTAAGATCCTTGTGAGTGTGGTCTACCACCAAGGACACCACTTGCGTTATCGGTGATGTGACCCGAGTTCAATCCCCATGGTGGATGTGCATAAGAAGTATATTACTAAGAAAAAAGTTTCAAACTTAAATGGTTATCAAATGTTAATTTTTTATTTTTAGCTTCTTTGAAAATTGATTGGGAGTCCATCTTTGATATATTTGTTTTTTAGCATTCTATATCATGCACTATGTGTATGGCTTTAGGTATTTCAACACATTATTTGTATTTTTGTATTTTGTAATGATATTGCTTTTCTCTAATTTTACTATTTTTTGGTGATGCATATTAAATGTTTGTTTCTCTATTTGTTTGCTTTCTTTCTTTAATTTTCATGTCATGTTTCACACTAGCAATGCCTATGACCAGCCTTTTAAAAATTCTAAATAATTCTCTTTTCTTTCTAAAAATATTAATTTTTATGATCCTTTCCAAATTTACTTTAGAGAAAATAAAGTATAAACCTTATAGTATAGCCTTCACATTTTTTTTCCTTGCCTTTGATAAATCTTCAATATCTTGTCTTTGTCCTTGATAAAAGTCTTCAATATCTTTTTTTTTTAACATGCCTTGCTTTAAAATTTTCCTTTAATCATATATCTTCTCTTCAAAATAAATCAAATAAACCTTTGAATAAAATTTCCTTGAAAAATAATATTTTTTAACAATTCCACACTTTCAATAACTATTTCAACTTTCTTCAAATTTATCTTCAATTTTAATAAATTATCTCAATATAATTAATTTCCTTTGTTGTAGAAGTCATTTTTTCTCCCAAATTCAATATTTAAATCTTATTTTCGTAAAATATTCTTGAAAATTTACTCAATAAAAAAAAATATTCTTGAACAATTCTTTCTAAGTTCTCCTTTGAATAATAATTTCCTTTTCATTTTTTTAAAAATCCCAATTAATCTCCTCATGACTTATTTTAACTGCATGATGTGGTCTACCAGCAAGGACACCACTTGCATTATCAGTGATGTGACCCGGGATCAATCCCCACGATGGATATGTATAAGTATAAGAAGTATTTACTCAATAAAAAAAAATATTGAACAATTCTTTCTAAGTTCTCATTTGAATAATAATTTCCTTTTCATTTTTTTAACAATCCCAATTAATCTCCTCATGAATTATTTTAATATATTATTTTTGTTCTTTTAATTTATTATTTTCACTTTAATAATTCTTCTTTCCTTTGATTAATAATTTTTCTTTTCTTTTCTTCAATCAACAATTCCTTTCATAAATTAAATTTTCCTTATAATTTTCTTTTCTCTTTCTTTTATATTCTAAAAAACAACCTTTCTCTTTTAATAATCTTCCCTTCTTATTTTAATTATATTAATTTAATTTTCTCTTCCAATTTTGTTGTCCTATAATTTAATTATTTCTTGAACTTCACATGAATAATAATGATTTAGAATACCTTTGCATATGCCAATATTCTTCTCTACATCTTAGCATTATACTGATTTGGGTTGCATTTAGACTTTATGTCTCCTTTATTGATATTTTGCTTTCTTGTTGCTTCAAACTCGACCATTTTTCTTCGTACTTCTTCATGCACTTTCCTCTTCCACACCTCAACCTATAATTCTTCCACTTGTTTGTTGTTTTCATTGTTCTTTGATGTGTTTCTTATGCTATCATGGTTTCTAATGCTGATCTTGGAATATTTCTCAATTGACTATAACTATTCACCTTCCTTTCTATATATTATTCTCTTTATGTTATTTTACTGGCTCTCTTAGCTCCTTTGGATTCTCTCTATGCATTGTTTGATTGGCTTTCAACATCTATTTCTCTCTTGTCTAGATTCTTTTCCAATAATGTCTTCTCTCCTTTCATCACTATTTACTTCAACGTTTCAGTTCATTTAGCTTTACTTGGACACATTCACTCTTTGAATAATCTGAGCCTAGGCTTCTATCATAAAAAAAACTTCCTTATAGCATGGCTTTGATACCACTATTAACATATAATATCTTTATACATAATAATATCTAGATTGAATTTCTTACAATAAATTATTTACATAGGTATTCAATCAAATAGATAGACTTACTATTATTCCAATTGATCACAAAATTAGTATTCTAATACCAATGTACTAAAATTTCCATATATACATCTCATAAGCTTGTTCTACATATAGCCTTTACAATGAATCTTGAAATTTCAATTTAAATAAACTATTAATCTTATTAGAATCTTCACTCTTTTCGTGAAATATAACTCTTCATATTTCTCATAAGAGAAATATATTTTATTGATTCCTAATAATGACAAACCTCTAATGATTACTAAATGATAAAACTCTAAGTGACTCATATTTATGGTTTTTTCACACCACATATTTACAAGTACCAAATAATATAATAAACTCCAACACCCCCCATATTACATTATTTGGTATAAGTTTTATTGTCTTCATTTTCTTGGGTCTTATTGATAACTTTTTCTCCTTCTTGATGATGTTATACTTTGATTGGTTTTGAATCTTTATATATGTACTTATTCAAGTAGTACCTATCTCTGTACTAATATAGATAATAGTTTTTAAATGAGTTATATGGGATTGAAATGGGTCCCAACCGTATTGCATCATCACCACATAGTGGTATTACAACAAATCTTGGATATTATCCATGTATCATTTGACAAGATTCAAACCTAGGTCTCCTCCTTGAAATATTGAGGAATCTAGCCAATTGAGCTAATGCCACATGATAATATAGATAATAGTTATAACTTGTATCTATCATACTTTTATCTTCATAGTTTTGTGTCACAATATTACTATTCCTTGTTATTAATAGATTGATTTCCTTATAGGTAAGTTATTTATCAAACTTTCCTTCCTCTTACTAAAAATTCTTTTATCTTAGTCCATTATGTTGAGTTTGTCCATTTATAATTCGTTTTTATTTTTTGTATCAATATTTTTTAAAATTATTATTTCCTCTATAAATTTTATAATGATGAAGGTCCCAACACTTCTTTGATGTATATCCATGCCTATTACAATATCTACATTTGAATTTATTATATCTTGTCATAATTTTTCTTGTATCAATACTTGTTCCATTTGTTCTTATTATAAATCTGATGTTCTTATTTTTTCTCACAATGATATTTTATTTCAACACCCTTCTAGGTGAAGATAATCCTGATACCTCCTTTGCAAAAGAGTCTTTGCTCCAACACATTCCCCCTTCTATCCCTAAAGAAGCTAATATCATATTACTTGCCCCTTTCACTTAGGAGGAAATCAAAACTGCCATGTTTTCCATGAACCCTGACAAGGCTCCTGGCCCCGATGGTTTCCCTCCCTATATTTTTCAATATTTTTGGGATATAGTTGGGAATTATGTGTGCTCTACCATCAAGGACTTCCAAATTTCCAAATCTATTCCTCACAACTTTAATTCCACCTTCCTTGCTCTTATTCCTAAAGGACTATAGAAAATTCTATGATGAATTTATTATTAGTCTTTGCAACATGACCTACAAAATCTTAACCAAGGTCATAGCTAATAGGATGAAGGAATTCTTGCCCACTTTCATTGATCCTTGTCAAGGAAGTTCAGTCTAGGGAAGGTCCATCCTTGATGGAGTCATAACTATTCATGAGGTTTTTCATTCCATCTCCCTAACCAAGGAACTTACCTTCACTTTAAAGCTGGATATGAACAAGGTCTATGGCCATGTTAAATGGGATTTTATCATTGCTGTCCTACTCAAGTTTGGTTTTCATCCAGACTGGGTGGATTTGATCAAAGGATGTATCATTCAACCCTAGTTTTTTGTCATTATCAATGGTTCTACAACTGGTTATTTTCAAAGCAAAAGAGGATTGAGGCAGGGGGATCCCATATCTCCTTTACTTTTTATTATTGTGGTAGAAGCCCTTGGGAGAACTATAAAGGCTGCTTGTAGGACAGGTCTTATATTAGGGTTAAAAGTAGCTTCTCAGAAAAACCCTATCACTCACCAGCAATTCATGGATGATACTCTCATTTCCACTCATGCCTTAGTTTTTGAAGCTAAGGTAATTAAGTATATCTTATTGTTATACGAAGAAGCAACAAGGCAGAAAGTTAATTTCAAAAAAAGCAAGTTATACTTTTTCAATACTCCAATTCAAAGGTAGAATAAAATAGCCTAAATTCTGGAATGTTTGATGGCTCATATCCCATCAACCTATCTAGGATCACCCCTTTTCCATGGTAATCCCTCAGAGTCCATGTGGAACAATATTTTAGAGAGAATTTAGAAAAAAATTGGTAGGGTGGAAAGGCAACCTCCTATCCCAAGAAGCTAAGGCTACTCTCACCATGGCATACCTTCAAAGCATCCCTGTCTATTTTATGTTAGTTTTCAAAGCTCTGGTCCTTGTCTATCAAAATATTGAAAAAATTCAAAAAAAATTATTTTGTGTAGGTTAGAAAATAAGCAATGTATTCATCTCATTTCCTAGGATAAGGTTTGCAAGCCCAAGGATAAAGGGGGAATAGGCCTAAGGAGGATTCATCTCCTCAATTTAGCCCTATTGGACAAACAAGCTTGGCGCCTAATGATAGATGCTTGTGAATGGATTTCAATAGTCAAAAGGAAATACCTCCAAAGAACTGAGTTCTTGGATGAGCAAGCCCCATATAGAGGGTCTACCTTCTAGAAATCTATTTTGAACACTAGGACTATCCTAAAAAAAGGCCTCAGGTGGAGGTTTGGAGATGATAGCAAAATTGATTTTTGGAAGGATAAATGGATCACAGATTATCCTCTAATTGAAGATCAAAACTTGTCCAGATTGAAAGATAGTCTCGATGTCAACATTGGGTAAAAATTTATTGACTTTATTTGCAATAATGGTAATAGGAGAACTTGGAAGCCCATCAGGAACAACACTTACCCTACAAAAGCAGAAGCTTTGAACTCATTATTGAATTTAACCATCATCTCATCTGGCAATCTGATAGACCGACTATTTTGGGAACCCACCGATAGTGGTGAGTTTTCAGTCAAGTCTACCTATCAAATCCTTTTGAACCCTGAGGATCAAACTTTCCCTCACAACATCATCTAGCCAAAAATATTGGTTCCTAAGATATCCTTTTTCTCTTGGTTGGTCTTTCAAAACAAGATCTTGACTATAGACAATTTGCTCAAGAGAGGTATTATTGTTCCTAATAGATGCTACCTTTGCCTATCCGATTGGGAATCAGTACATCACCTCTTTCTTACCTATCCTTTATCTGAGGATGTCCTAAGTAAGCTCTTTCAAACCTTCTTCATATCGTGGATGAAGCCTAATTCTATCATCGACTTGTTCCTCCAATGGCCCAATCCTTTTCGTAATCCTTGACTAAAATTCCTTTGGACTACTTGTCTTCATATTTTCTTGTGGTAAATTTGGCTTGAAAGAAATCGTAGAGTTTTCTTTGATATCAAATCCAATCCTACCTCCATTAAAAAAAAATTCTCTATTTTTCCAAGGAAAATTCTATGCTAATTCCTCCCTCCCTCAGAGCTATCGCTAGCTTTGAATTGTCCTTAGGAAAATCCTTGAACCTCCACATTGAGGATAGACCAATTAATCCTAGACCCAACCATAGAACAACCTCTAAGTGGATCCCTCCTTCGAGAGGGTGGCTCAAATTAAACTTTGATGGAGCTACCAAAGGTAATCCAAGAATTGCAAGGGTAGGAGGTATTTTTAAAGACCACAATGGGAAAGTTATTTTTTCTTTTGTTGAATTCCTAGGATCTCAAACCAATAATGTTGCTGAAGCTAGAGCTTTGTGGAGGGGTCTTGAGTTGGCAAAAAACTACCCTGGAAACATAATTGTAGAAGGTGATTCTTTAAACATTGTTAACTACCTTAGGAAGAACAAAAATCCACCTTAGAGAATTGAGGACTATATTAAATAGACCAAGATCCTCATCCTTATCCATTTGTAGATAATTTGTCATCATACCTTTAGAGAATATAACAAGTCCATCGATTGCCTAGCCAAAAAATGTGTCATATCCAATAGGCTAATTACGTGGACAAGTAACCTTTCTTAGGAATTCAAAAGGATCATGGAAAAAGACATGATTCAAAATTTTTGAGCAAAATCATTCCATGCAGGCTTAGTGGTTTACCATCCAATACAATAAGGTCAGACTTGATTCAAACATTTTTTTGAAAACTTATACTAATAATTTTTTTAGCTTATGGCAAGTTTCATTTCTTGTGTTTAGCAATACAGGTCGTACCCCAATTTCTAAGAAAAGAATCCACATCCCCTATTTCAATGGACCTGATTTAATAAGAAGCTATTTCCAGGGACCTTATCAATCGAAAAAACTCTTTTCAAAGTTGGAGTGCCCCCATTGGATAAAACAAGACTTATTCCAAAGATGGACCAAACCAAGGCACCTCGGCTTCCAAAGGTTTGACACTCCATAGTCATGCAATTCAAAATTGGAGGGTCCTCATAGGATGATGTAGATCTTCTACTTCCAAGAGTATACGTTGTATTATGGAGCACTTTTATAAATAATTGAGGTAGTCTGCTGGATTCTCACTACAGAGAAAGACAAACAGCTATCAGAAGGTTCAAGTCTGTTGAGAATATTCAAGATGTATATGCAGATGTTGTTTGCATTACAGAGAAAAAGTTGGATAGTTAAATGATCGGTGTATGCTTTCACTAAAATCGGTGGACAAGTTTGATATTGCAGAGCAACGAGAGGGTTGAGGCTCAGAAGACAGCGTGAATTGAAGTGGCCACATATTCCCAAGAATAGTCTAAAATTTGACTAGCCATTGGGATCAAATTCTCAAGGGGGGCATTTGTGCATTTGTTCATCTTATTGATCATATCCATGATTTTTGCTAACTATTTCAATGTGGTTCCGAGAATGGTGTGTATGGACTCAGGGGGAGTCTACAACAGCCCTTTGGTATTATTGACAAATGGGGAGAAGAGTTACAGGAATGTACATAGGTGTTGCCAACAATTCCAAAGGGGGAGATTTTTGAGCAAGGTGTTGCAAGAGTTTTGTCATTGTTGTCAACTCAAGCAGTTAGATCTAATAATGTAGTGGACAGGCAGTTCGGAAGTCATTCAATGCAAGCTGACAGATTTTAGGGTTTGCAATTGACCACATTTAGGGTTTGTAGCTGACCATGTTTAGGGTTTGCAGCTGACCAATATTAGGGTTTACATTTGCATAATCAGCTGACTACTATTAGGGTTTTCATATCAAAATCTCAAGTATATAAGCGGGGCTGTTTGGAGATTTAGGTATCCATCGGGTGAATGTTGAAGTGTGAGATGCGGCCGTAAAAGCACAGATAGCATATAATCGACGAGATGATAGCGAAGTGCATAATGTGAATGCACACAGAGAGCAGAGTTTGGAATGACACAGAGTGTGCGAAGCGTGTGAGCAGAAAGCAGAATGTGCAGAGAGCGCAAAGGGAAAAGTTGATTGCAAAGTTTGGCTATAGTAGTGCAGCAGATTGAGTGAAGAGATTGCGCAAGAAAGAGCAGAGTGTGCAGAGATTGCAAAGGTGAAGTAGATCAGTTAGAGTCTTGCAATAAAAAAGGTATTTGTCAAACATTTTCATTCAAAATTGAAGTCCAGTTGGTGTTGGCAAATTAGGGGTTGGTGCTCCTTTCTGTTGGTGCAGATAAATAAGGGGTTGGTGCTCCTTCCAGTTGGTGCTGGTAAACAAATTGTAAAGTTGGTGCTTTGCAAGAGGCTAGATTTGGATGGTAGTCCAAGCAACCGTTCTTTTTGAGGAGTAGCCATTTTGGTGAACCTCGTTAAAAATCTATGTTGCGTGATGTTCTCTTGCTGTACTTATTATATTTGTTTATAAGTTTTAATTGCTATGGTTTTTAGAGCTGTTAATTCATGTAATGGAATGCCACACTGATTCACCCCCCCTCTCAGTGCCATACTAAGTACAACAATAGCAATGTCAATGACTCTTCATATTCCAAGATTAAATTCCAACGCCCAACTTCCAATCATCAAACCAAACCTAGGCTCATGTGCGAAGGACATGGGATAATCAACATTGATAACCAAAATCCCCCTTGGGATACACCCTCACTGGATAATTATGAGCAAAAAGGTATTGGAAATCCAAATTTTCCCTTGGAAAATTCAAAAAACATTGAAGATCCCAACAATGACAAGTTTCAAAAAATTGCCTCAAAGAATTGGGCTTCTCTTCAAAAAGGAAATATTGCTCTACTTTTCTCCATTGCCTTCATGTATAGAGATCCTCCTTCATGCATATAGAAATTAACAAGCTTGACTATGCACATACTCAAGCTTAAAACTTTGCCCATTCTACATTTTCCCTTTGCCCACAGTTATAATGTGTCGTCGTATTACTCCTGAAAATTCTTCCTCTCTACTTCTCTACTAAACCAACATGTGCACATCCTCACTCTTGAAACTTTGCTTAAAATGAGCTTTTTCAAGCCAAGCAAGGTCAAGTGGGACATCCTTGCTAAACAAATTTTGACTAAGAGGGACTTTGTTCCTTTCTTCAAGAAATTCTTTGGCGATAAAATCGACATCACCATGGCCATCCTAGAAACATGGGAGAATGGCTACATAATGGTTTATGGGAGGATTTTCCTTATCGATGTGAACCTCATGTCCACCATCATAGGCTAGAAGACAAAAGGATGATCCATTCACTGGGAGAAGCATAACTAGGAAGTAGAGTTGAAGGAATTCAAGGACAATAAGAAAATTTACAAAGAGGTGAAGCAGGGCATTTACAGGAAGGACCTCCTTTCTCCATGGAATGATGTGATGAAACCAATGATGGAATTCATCACCATTGATGACCCAGAAAAGGTTTTGTGCAGCTTCCACCTGGCCTTTGTAAACCACTTTTGAGAGGTGAACCCCATTAATATCCCCCAATTCCTTGTCAACTCCATGAACTATACCATTAATTCCTATAGGAAGAAAAAGGGAAATGACCTTCCTTCTCACCAAGGGCTCTATAAAGTTATCTACAATCACATCCTATCTAATAGCCCCCAGGTCAACCCTAGTCCCTCCATGAGTAAACCAAGTCTTGCTGGAAAATTGTCTCGTCCCCACATGTCCTTAATGGAAAGGAAGAGGAAGTCAATCAAAGCTATTCATGACTTAAGGGTGAGGAAGTGCATAAAATATGGAAACACTGAAGGACCTATCAAAAAATCACCCCGCCTCTAGGAGAAGATCATGAAGGGTAAGCAAAAAGTGATCGATATCAAGGTTGATGATGAGGATGCTGATACTGATATTAACATCCTAAAGGAATTCATCATCTCCACAACCATAAACATGATGAATTCAATGGTGAATTCCATAATCGATCTTAGGGAGGTCCTCCACATGCTGTTATTTGATGAGCAACTGGGACATGATGAGTCCAAGGATATCAAAGACTATTCAGTGGAGAAGGACAAGATCAAGGTCAAGGAGGAGCCCAAGGATCAACTGAAGATTGAGGACAAGGATGGTGATGAGGAAGTTACTGAGGATTAACTTCCTTGTTAGGAATTGTCTTATTTTTGAGGCTACCCTACATGGAGCCTGATAGTCCTTGAAGTGGTCTGGTTTTTCTAGGGTTGTGACCCTTATGTTTGTCTTTTCATCTTGCTTGTTGTGTGGGGCTACATCCCCTTTTAGTTTTTGCAAATTTTGGGCTTGGGGCTCCATCCCCTATTGGTGTTTTTGTTATCCTTGAGCAAATCCTACTGTTTTTCATATATAGGTTTTGGTATCCTTAAAACCCAAACGCTAATGAAATCTATCTAATTTACCAAAAAAAAAAAATGACATTTTTCTTAAATTTCTCTATTTCATAATTACTTTTATCAATCCCTAATTCATTATTACTTGTTTATTTAAGGCCTTCATATTTTGACCTTATTCTTGGTACAATGTTATATTGCCAATATGTTTTTGAATTTGTGTCATTGTATCCAATTAGAAATTCTATACCTATCTCCTTGTAATTGCTTCTAATATCATTATAATGTCTATAACAACAATTTAAACTATTTTGAATAATGCTTAAATCACTTGTGTCACATGATATATCTATTCCCTAAATATGATCCTTAGTATCACAATTCATATGAGTATTTATGGGCTCTAAATAATTTGTATAACAACAATTGTCTACCATTATGAGCTTTAGATCACATGTATTGCCATTGTTCTTTTTATGAATATCACTAGTATCACATGCATCTATCATTATGGGCTTTGTATATTACAACACCGGTTTGTCTTTCATTTTTTAATTATTTCTTCTTGCATTTTATTCTTGACTTTAAGGATATCAAGAGTAAGGAATGCCTTATATATTATCTTCCCTATGGCAACATGTAATGTAATAGTATTTTAAAAGTATTCATTTGCTTTATCAAGAGTCAATCTTAGATGGTTATTGAATGTATAAAAAAGTTTTTTTTTTTCTCTAAAAATTGATTGTAAGTCCATATTTAATAAATAATTTTTGTTTTCCAATATTCTCTATCATGTTTTGTGTGTAGTATTTTAGGTATTTCAACATATTCTTTGTATTTAACAATAATCTTGCTTATCTCTAATTTTACTTTTTTTAGTGATGCATATTGAATGTCTATTTCTCTTTTCGTTTGCTTTTTTTTTGTAATTTCCATGTGTTGTTCACTAGTAATGTCTATGATAAAAATTTTAAAATTTCTAAATAATGTTCCTTTCCTTCAATAAATAAATAAATTTATGAACCTTTCCAAATTCACCTTAGAGAGAATAAATTTTAAAATTTGTAGTATAGCCTTCAAATAATTTGTCCTTGCCTTTGATCAATATTCAATATCTTCTCCTTGTCTCTGATAAAAGTCTTCCATATCTTATTTGGCTTACCTTGCTTTAAAATTATTCCTTTAATAATATGTATTCTCTTAAAATAAATAAAATAAGCCTTTGAATAAACTTTCCTATATATATATATATATATATATATATATATATATATATTTAAAACAATTCAACACTTTCAATAATTAATTCAACTTTCTTGAAATTTATCTTCAATTTTAATAAATTATTTTCCTTCAATATAATTAATTTCCTTTGTAGTAGAAATCTCTTTTTCCTTCAAATTCAATATTTAAATCTTCTTTCTTAAAAAATTATTGAGCAATTCTTTCTAAATTCTCTTGCGAATAATTTCTTTTTCCTTTCTTTAACAATTCCAATTAATCTCCTTATAACTTCTTTCAATATATTAATTATTCTCTTTTAATTTATTCTTTCCACTTTAATAATTCTTCTTTCTTTTGATTAATAGCTTTCTTTTTTTCTTTTCTTCAATCAACAATTTTTATCCTAAATAAAATGTCCCTTATAAATTTCTTTTTCTCTCCCTTTTATCTTCTTTTAAAAATATATTCTTCTTTTCTCTTCTATTTTCAAACCTTTCACTTTTAGAATTTATTTCTTCTTATTTTAGTTATATTAAATTACATTTTTATCCTTAATTTTTAATATCCTCTAATTTAATTATTCCTTGACCTTTGCATGAATAATAATGATTTAGATTACCTTTGCATCTGCCACTATTATTACTTATGTTTGAATGTTATTAACTTCTATTACATTCAAATCTTATGTCTTTGCTATACACTGGAATTGACCCTTGTGCCCTTGGGTGCCATGACCCCCTATGGTTTCAATTTGTTCTCCATCTCTTCGAGTGGGTGCGTTCGATGCCTTGCACCTTGTGAGGGGTGCCAGTATTAGGAAGTCTAGGGGAGTGTGGGATGAAACTCCTCTAGATGATCTTTAAGATTTTTTTACCAAAGTCAACGTCTTATTGTGATGTGATTTTTAGTGCTTATCTTCTCCTTCCTATGCTAGTGTACTCTATTGAGGTTCATATTCAAGAAAAAAATAAAATAAGGAAAAGTAGTAAAATGAAAGCTTTAAATCCTAAATATCGTACCTTGCCTACCTATGAGGGGCTATGCACCAAAGATATAATAAGATCCTCCATCCAATGGTGAGTGAAGTGAACACATGCATAACGATAAATAGTGCATAAGAAACACAAATCCCTCCAAGAATATGCAATAATACGGAACAACCACACTAAAACTAGGACATGAATTTCATAAGTAGTCACAAATTCTTATTAGTGTGAACTATGAGTTACATACATGTAGAGAGAAGAGGTTCAAAAACTACCTAAGCGACTACACAAGGCTTGAGCTAGGCCAAGCCATAGGAGAGAATGAAGAAAAATACTTAATTAGAAGATTGGATGGATTCAATCATTACAATGAGAAGAAGAATACATATTTATATATTTTGTAGGACCTTTTCCCACTCAAAATTTAAAATTTCCTCTTTAAAAATTTATGTTCATAGTGCTTTTACATTAATGGTGCAAAATCTTGAGATCATTGGATTTGGGGTTGTTAGAGGTGAGTTCTTGTCATCAATACCAAAAAATTTGTTGAAAAGATATCCTATCATCAATGGTTTTAGGTCCATAGCCACTTATATGAGGAACTCATGATGGTGCCTTAAATATTGTACTTTCTTATAGGAAAATATCAATAATTCAAGTATTGTACACCTCTGCATAATAGGTGGAACCTAGAGTAGCGATAACAACTCCAACTAGAGGGAATGATGGGCTTGTGGCCCTCCATGGAAGGGTTCAAGGGTGGGAGATTCCAAAGAAACAAATTGTCCTCCTAAAATATCTGAGTATGGATAGAGGTAAACTAACTAAAATATGGTTATTTCTCTTTGTGCATTCCTTGGTATAGTTAGAATCCTTTATGGTAGTCTCTCACCTTTGTTTTCTCTCATCGTTTTGGTTCTTACTACTAGCTATTCATGGCAAGTTGTTTGATCTAGTTGGGTATCTTTGGGTTAAACTTCTATTTTGGTTCTAACTACTTGGTATGGTATGTTGCCTTAGTATTTTATCAAAAATTTGATCACATCTTCTTATTATGAGTCCTTATAATGTGGGTTAGGTTAACATGGCTCTTATGCTTGTATTTTCTTGCAGTATTCTTTCAAATTTTGGTTATTCAGGTTTTTACTTAAAAATTCATCTAAAAATTAGGTAGCTTTATCTTATATTAGAATCAACCTTCAAAATAGTCAAATGGACCTACTCCACCCTAATGTAGTGAGAATTCACTATAGTACTAGAGACTCATGGGTGATACTCAACTTGATGAGGACAGGGAACTTAGAAAAACACCACCTTATCCATTAGGCATGAGTTAAAATTTTGGGGAAGTTGCTACTCTTAGAACCCCTAACATTCACAAATTTGGGATCCTTCTATGATAGCCAAGGCTTGACTTTTGATCCCTTGTTGAAGGGTGCAATGAGCTTTGGCTATGTTTCTTTTGATAATATTTCTTTCTAGCATAATTTTATCCCTTATTGTTATCCTTCCTTTTGCTTAATTGATACCACATCAATGATCTTATATTATATATTTAGACCTTAGATAATCATTACATATTTTGATGCAAAGACCCAAAGAATTCTTTCTTCAACATTTCTAGTGAGGTGGCCAATTATTGAGGCTAAGGGGGCTATATGTTCTATGAAATCTTGGCCATTTCTATCATAGATCACATACCCCTTAGTTAATAAAAGTTATTTGTGTGGTCACCCCAAGTTCCTTCTTCCTCCTTCATTATTCCTGAGATTTACAAAAAGTTTTGAAGTCACCTATTTATGAAGAGAGATCAATTTTTGTACCCACTCACCTAGATGATGAGTGGATTCTAGACCATCCTCAAAGAAGGTATACTACCAAAGATATTAGACTTAAATCCTTTTTGATGTCAGGTAAGAGGTATCTTTATTTGATAAGACTTGTCTTAGCTAACACCAAAAAGGTTATGAGTCACCTTCTTGCTTGGTTTAGTGGATCATATTGCTTCTTGGGTCATAAGGAGTTTTAAGATATTTCTTTGGAAACCTACCGTCATCGACATCTTAAGCATCTTCATGACTTTGAATAATAAAAATATGGAAGAGGCTTTTGGTATTTTCATAGTATTCTCCCCCAAAATGCTCTTCCTTTAGCTATGCTAAGGAATGATAAATAGGAGAACAAGGTTTTTCTAGAAGGGCCACTTTCCTCAAGGACTAGTGGATTATCAAGAGATGATCATACTTATATAGACTTCCCAAATAGGTAAGCCATTACCAATTTACATCCAATTTCCTATTGTGGTGATCTGTATTGTAAGAAAATAAATGATGATATAGATTTTTAATTTTTCATAGCTCTTTCACTTATGCTCCAGCTCTTGTAGTTCATGCAAATTTATTTTATGTGAACTCATGGGTACGCTCTCCCAAACAATTTCTCCATGCATTGGCCTTGATCAAATTTCCTTATTACATACCACTACTTGTTTTAGCCAATGTCTAAATGACTCTTTATGCTACCAAATTTATTTATAAAGACCAAATATTTATACTATGGCACACCAAACTTGGTGCCTTTCTTGCATCAAATCTATCATGTGTTATTCCTTCATTAAAATATATAATGTCTTGATCAAAGTGATTCAAAATTTTATTTCTCCCTCACATTCATCCTTTTGAACACATGACTTGTTGCTTTCCAATTGACCATGTTAGAGGATGAGTTCCTAGGATCATGCCAGATACTACATTGGGACTTGGTATTAGAAAATCCTCCCCTAAGTAACTCAAGTCCTACATACTATCCTTGAATACATGTAAGATTTTATATTTGGCCCTTTAGCTTCTGGTGTCTTCAACATCTTTAGGATTGGTAAATTAAACCAATTTTGGATGATGGAGTTGATTTATTGGTCTTGAAATACCTCTCTAGATTAAATGTGACCATTGGATTTGTTGAGTTGTGTTTTCACCCAATTGTGAAAGCACACTCTCCGGTAGGATTTGAGTCCCAAAATCCTCTGCTTGCAAAGAAAGTAATTTCTCCAAGGTTCTCGTTATGTTGGTTCTTTAACACCAATGATGTTGTTCAATATAGTTGCTGGGAACACCTTAGGGTTGCAAGTAGATGTTAACAAGGGGCACTCGTAGTTTACTTTAATTTGAATTTACAGTGGACTCAAAATGAATAACTCTATTCTAATCTTGGATTTTGATGGGCTTTCAGTTATTTATTTAAATGACTGTAAAAAAATACAGGAATGAAATAAAGGATTGAAATAAAAAGAAATGCAAATAAAGAGAAATAAAACTAAACTACATCCAGAATGTTGTCATCTCAAATTGACAAAACCGAAGATAATGAGGTTTTCTGCATGCAACCTAACCTATTGAACCTGCAAATTCGCACAATCCAGATAAGCTAGGTGCGGGTTTCTGGGGTTTTTTATTGCAATTTCAGATTTTAGGCATTCGCATGAAGCAACCAAAAACATTTGCATTAAACTTCACCTAAAAGCCTAGAAATCTGAAAGGGAAAATAAAACATTAAATCTTGCATGCATAATGACTCCTTCTTTCTTATCAATAAGATGTCAACTTTCTCGTATTTCTGTATTAGAATGGTATATCGATTACAATAACGAGAATGTTCCAGGTATTACAAATCTAGAACAAATGAAGGAAATTGCCCAAGTGCAGGCCCGGAATGGCATGAAGCCCTTGTCTCTGCAACTCTGCAAGCAGCAATTTCCAACCCCTCTATCAATCCGTGCTTTTGATTTTATACTAACTGAAATGGCTCTTCGGTTCTCCCTGTGTCGCTTCGTTTCACCTTCCAGCATGCGACCTTTCAAATTCCTCGCCTTTTCGTTGCTTTTGATTCATGCTCGATGCCGAAACGTGCGAAATCTTTCATTGCATGTAACGCTTCTGCAACTCTGACACCTGTATGCCACGTGTTCTGCGTTTCCAGCACATTCTGTAATGGCTCCATGAAAATCGTGACCAAAAATAGCATGCAATGCTGCCCCTTACTGTCACCGTGAAAACGCGACATGTCGCGATATCGCGACGTTTTTCGACCAACAACTTTCTTTCTCCTCTTGCACAGCGAAAATAAGACATGTCACGATATCGCGACATTTTTCGACCAACAGCTTCTTTGCCTTCTTGCCCAACGAAAACGTGACATGTCACGAAATCGCGACGCCTTTCTCGTTCCGTACCATTTGCCCGCAGCCTGTCGTGAAATCATGACGTTTTTCAATTTCGGGCACCTTCGCTGCATGCTGTCGTGAAATCGTGACATTTTCTCACTTCGTACCCTCAGCCAGCTTTTCATCACGAAATCGCGACGCTTTTTCGTTTCGTACTGCTTTGCTGCTTTCTATAGCGATTTCGCGACCATTTTCGTGCTTCATGCCTTCCTATCGATTCTGTCACGATTTCGCGACCATTTTCGTGCTTCATGCACCTTTGCTGATTTTTGTCACGATATCGCTACGCCCTTTCCATTCCGTACAACTGGGCCGCAACCTGCCACGAAATCGCGACGATTTTTCATTCTGTGCCCTTTCGCTCATTTTTGTCGTGATTTCACGACGTTTTTGTGCTTTGGACCCTTTCGCTCGATCTTGTCGCGATTTCGTGATGCTTTTCACACTTCATGCCTCTTCGCTCAATGCTGTCACGATTTCACGATGTTTCTCTTCTCCGTACGCCATGGCTGCTTCTTGTCACGAAATCGCTACGTTTCTTCGCTTCGGCGTGCTTTGTTGCTTTTTGTCGTGATATCGCGACCATTTTCACTTCATGCCTCTTCCAATGTTGTCATGATTTCGCTACGTTTTTCACTCGGCGCTCCTTTGGCTGCAATCTGTCATGATATCGCGACGTTTTTCACTCCGTGCACTTTGCCAACTTTACGTCGTGAAATCGCTACGCTATCTTGCTTGGCTACCCTTGTTGTATTTCACATGTCATGAAATCGCTATGCTATTTTCATCCGTACAACTTCTACAGCAACACGTCGTGAAATCGTGACACTTTTCATTCCCAAGTAGTGGCAGCTCAATACGTCGCGAAATCGCGACAAATTTCATTTTGCCTTTCTCTCTCTGGCGCGACGAGCAACATGTCGCGATATCGTGACACATTTTCATTTCCTTTCTCTCTCCTTACAACTTTTCATTTTTGCCAGTGACGGAGCAACATGTCGCGATATCGCGACAACTTTTCATTTTTGCCAGCGACGGAGCGACATGTCGCGATATCGCGACAACTTTTCATTTTTTCCAGTGATGGAGCGACATGTCGCGATATCGTGACAACTTTTCATTTTTCGCGATGGAGCGACATGTCGTGATATCACGACACTTTCTATACTTAGTGCATTTTTGCCCCTTTTTCTTCATTTTTAGCATCTGGGTCACTGAGATTTTCTTTGAAAGCCTGCAAAAAAGGTGGGTCCCCAATTTTGGGGTGTGTTGTGGATCAGCCACAACAAATGGCGACTCTGCTATCAAATGCTCTTGAGCATTTTAGTGAGAACCCAACCTGAAACATATACAAACTCGAAAACATGTGTTAGCACATAAGCAATATAAACAAATGCCCAAAGATCAGAAGTACATGAATCATCAGAATCATCAAGTATTAGCTCAGTGTGTGCAATGAATTTCTTTCCCTATCGTTTGAAATTGATCAACATTCCATTGTCAGTTTTGCATGAATGCATATATGAGATTGTGAATGATTTGTGTAACCTAATGAATATGCTAGGAGATCTTGCTTTTATAAAATGCATAGTCTTTCTTCTAGTATCATGTACAAACATTCAAGATTGCCAAACCCTCTTAGGATCTACTAATTAATTGTCTTATTATATCCCAAAGTTGGTTATGAGTCCCTACTATCTTGAACCCATGTGCGAGTGAATGTGAAATCAGAACTTTGGGGAATCAGACTCCCAACCAACCGAGATGAGAGTTTAACCCTATCCTTACTATTCTGATTTAGAGTTCATTACCTCACTTTGAGCAAAATAATTAAACCAATTATGGAAGAAATGGTCATGCTAGTCTAACCCTTTGGACAATCAGTGGTCTTGTTTTTTAGACAAGACATGTTGCCATGCATGGGCATATCTAACCCCACAATCCAAAACTTATCTTCATTTCTTTGGACCTTGGGGATGACTACCCATCCTTTGCAGAGGACAAGTAGTACGATCCTTCCAATCCAATATAAATATGAGATGGGAAAAATTTATTTTTTACTTCTTGGACCTTAGGGATGACTACCCATCCTTGCTAGGGACATGTAGTACGATCCTTCCAATCCAAACTTTAGATGTAAATGGAAAATATTAATTTTGTTGCTTAGACCTTGGGGATGACTACCCATCCTTTGCAGAGGACAAATAGTACGATCCTTACAATCCAAGATTTATTATGAAATGAGACATAAGAGCTTTGGGGAATCAGATTCTCAACCTAAGCGAGATGAGAATTTATGCCCTATCCTTACTACTCCATGTAGGTCAAATCAAAGCTTTGGGGAATTGGATCCTCAACCTAAGTTCGATGAGGATTTAACCCTATCCTTACTACTCCGATTTTAGGCTTTAAGCTCTATGGAAGTGGTCAAAACCACTGTTTTAAGGATCATGTTGCATAATAGGATAGACATGAAAAACTTCTTTCGCCCAACCTTTTCTTCCAAGTTAGGTTTTGATCATTTTGCTCAAGATCCTTTTTAATGTATGAGACGTGCTTGGTTCTAGATATCTCAAGACTCAGTTTCCAACCTTAGGATTCTTCTTACATTTATGTTATAACACAACCCTAAGAGGATTTGACATACTTTAATGATTTGTACCTAAGATGCATATGCAACTAAGATGGAATGTATATGTAAAGTGAGATGGAACATGAATGTATTATCTCTTGAATTGCAAATGAAATGATTTGTCATGCAAAACTGACTCTTTCATGCATCACAAAATCAAACAATATAACTTAAGATGTTTGTGTTACTTGTGGAGCTTTTACAAGACAATTCCAATATTTCATATTCTCCTAACCTTAAGCATAAGTTGACATCTCAATTTTTTTTTTATATATATATATATTTTTTTTTTATCAAAATAAACAAAACATGTCAATTGAAATCAAATCCACAACCAAAATCCTAGCTAGACTAACAATCCTAAACAATGAAAACAAAATCTGAAAATCCCCACCAAAACCGAAAGAATAATATCAAAATCTCACAACCTAAGGGCTAAAATAATGCTTTAAAATCTGCCCATTAACCGGTAGCATAAAATCTCTCCCTTCTAAAGTTTTTAGCCTGAAGGTATTCTTCCCAAGAATCTCTGAAATCTGATATGGGCCTAACCAAAGACAATCAAACTTTTGATGATTCCCTTTTTCCTCATGTCTTTTGTCCCATAGTAATACCAAATCTGAAATTCTGAATGACTTAACTTTGGCCCTTCTATCAAACCATCTTTTGATAACTTCCTGGTGTTTATTCATGTGATTCATGGCTTCTTCTCTCTTTTCATCAAGGTGCAACAAATGACTTAACTTGGCTTCAACTTGATCATCTGTCCCCAAGTACTCTTGTATGAAATGTAAGGTCTGCAACTTCAAATTTGCAGGAAATATCGGGTCTTGCCCATAGACCAAATGATAGGGAGTATTCCCTATGGATTCTTTCACTCTGGTCCTATCTGCCCAAAGGGCAAACTTCAATTGGCTGTGCCGATCCCGAGGGTTCTTTTCCAGACAACTTCTTAATGGTATTCAACAAATTCTTATTTGAAGATTCGGCCAACCCATTTCCTTGAGGATAATAATTAGATGCAAACTTTAAGCTCACTTTGTTATCATATGCCCAATCTGCAAATTGTGTAGAAATAAAAGCTTTACCATTGTCATTGACAATAGAATCGGGCATTCCAAATCTTGTTATAATTTGGTCCTCAAGGAATTTAATTACAACGTCTGTGGTGGCATGTTTAGTAGGAATCGCTTATGTCCACCTTGTACAGTAATCTGTAGCTGTCAATATGAATTTATGGGAATCAGACGAATTTGGGTTAATAACCCCAATAAAATCTAGTCCCCACTGTGCAAATGGTCTCATTTCAACTACAAGTTGTAACGGCATGGCTGCATTTCTTTCTCTATTGGCAGCCACTTGACAGATATGACAAGATCGTACATGGGCATGTGCATCTTTGAAAATATGTGGCCAGTAGTATCCTGCTCTCAGGATTTGATGCGCTGTAGCATTTGCTGCACCATGACCAGTTCCATGTTTCCCATGAAATTCCTGCAACACCCTGGCAGCTTCTTCTTTGTTCAGGCACCTCAGGTAGATCCCTTCATGATTCTTCCTGTAAAGAACACCAGATTTCATCAGATAATTGATAGACTTAAGCCTTAAAGCTCTTCTCTGGGTTGAATTCAGATTAGAAGGACACTTACCATTCAATAAAAATTGCACAATATCAACATACCAGTCATCCTTAGCAATGTATTCCGTATTCGAGTATTGGCATGTTATCTGCGGATTATTTTCTGCGATCGCCTTCGCCAGTCCCTGTCCTCGAACTAGTTTCATAGGTTGGATTTCGAGATCAAATTCTTGGATGGTGGAAATCCATTTCCCTCTTTTCTCACCTAGTTCATTTTGTAAAAACATGGTCTTAACGGAAAAGTCAGGCACGATGGCAATAACTCTGCTTGTGCACAATGTAATGCCTAAATTTTTTCACCGTTTTAAAAAGTGCGTACATTTGCTTATCAAGGATTGAATACCTTAATTGAGCATCTTTCAGGGGGCACTTAAAAATGCTATGGGTTTTTCGGCACTATCCTCGCCTTTTTGGGTTAAGACACTCGCAAAAGAGTGTTCTGATGCAAAAGCATAAATATAGAAAGGCTTGGAGTAGTCCGGACTTATAAGGACCGGGGCCCTGGAAATGGCATCTTTGATGTTCTGAAGGCCACTCTACTTTCCTCGTTCCATTTTACATCCACATCTTTCTTGAGCATCTTGTTCAGAGGTTTGGCTATCTCAGCAAAGCTAGAGATAAACTTCCTCACAAAATTAACCTGCCCAAAGAAAGATCTCAATTCTTTTTTACTACTCGGGAGAGGTAAGTTTTGGATAGCTTGTATCCTTTCTGGGTCGATGGATATGCCCTCTTTTGAAATGATGTGACCAAGCAATTTTCCTTTTGTTACTCCGAAAATGCACTTTTTGGGATTTAAGGAAATTCCATGTTCTCTGCATCTTTGAAGCACTTTCTTTAAATCTTTGACATGGTCCTCTCTCTTCTTCGAGAAAACTGGGATATCATCCACATACACGATGATACATTTGCCTATGAGCCCTTTGAATGCATAATCCATGGCGCGTTGAAAAGTTGCACCAGCATTTAACAGTCCGAACGACATTCTCTTATATGCAAATGTCCCCCACTTGGTAGTGAAGGCTGTTTTCATCCTGTCATCTGGATGTATAAGAATTTGGTTGTATCCAGAATACCCATCAAGAAAGGACATCATTTCAGATCCATTTACCATTTGTAGAATTTCATCGATTGATGGCAATGGATAATTATCCTTTTGAGAGGCTTTATTAAGATTTCAAAAATCTATGCACAGCCTAATCTCTCCACTCTTTTTTCTTACTGGAACGAGGTTAGCAACCCAGGTTGAGTGCCTAACAGGAAAAATGATTTTCGCTTCCAATAATATTTTAACCTCCTTTTCGATCAAAGGCTCCAATAGCGGGTTAACAACTCGTTGTCTTTGCCTAAAAGGCTTGGAGTCTGGCTTCAAAGGGATGGTATGTGTGATAATGTCTTGGTTGTATGTCTTCAGCTCATTGTAATTCCAAGCAATGCAATCTATGTAATGCTTCAATGCCTGCATTATGTTGCTCCTTTCTTCATCTGTACATGCCTTTGCAATGTACACCTCCTTTGGATTGTCTGCACTCCCTAGATTAATTGAATCACATGCATCTTTGGGGAGTGGGACTCTTTCTCCTTTCTTGGTCTTGCATCCCATGTCGAACATTTTTTCCAATGAAACCACGTCTTTAGGAATTTTGTTGGATTGATACGCAGTTTCAATTTCATTCTCTGTTTCATCTTGCCACCTTTGCTCCTCATCAATCACCTGATTTTCAAAAATACCCGAGTTCGTGACAAATTTGAAAATGTGTCTGTCACTTTCAAAAACCTGGAAATTCTTTACATTATCGGGTATTGATGGACAAGGAACCAGTTCAATGGAAAACTTTTTACATCTTTTTATATCAACCGGGTTTAACATGCCCGCGGCGACTGCAAGAGAGTCTGCTATTCGATTTCCTTTTCTAGAAATAAGGGCTATATTGAACGCATCGAACTCCTCCATGAGGTCCATAACCCTAGTTCTATAAAGGCTTAGTCTCCTGTCACGGCATGTATACTGTCCTTTGATTTGCTTGACTACCAACTCAGAATCTCCCAAAACCTTCAAGCATTTAACATGCTTGCTCAATGCTAGACGTAAACCAAAGATCAATGCTTCGTATTCTGCCACATTGTTCGTGCAAGGAAATTGCAGTCTATAAGCAGCTAATAATGGTTTACCTCCTGGACCAGTGAGCTCGACTCCAGCTCCTGCTCCCTGTCTAGATTTTGATCCATCGAACCTGAGCAACCACGTGTAATCATTTTCCTCAGAAGAGCCACCATGACACGCCTCCTCTTTAGGCTCTTCAGTAGCTTCCTCAACATCAAGTGCATAAACTCCTAGTTCTGGCTCAGAAAACTGAACTTCATTCGGCTTGTTAAAATCTGTTATAATCTCCTTAAGCCTCGGTTCATTTTCCACTCTGATTTGGTTTGCAATTCCCTTCCATGGTAGCCACATATGTGAGCAGTCTGTTGAAAAATAGCCATTCAGAGTTTTCATCCAATCCCTCGCAAGTAACATTCCATACCTACTTGGGATATTAACCACCAGAATGTCTACAACCTGCTGGACCCTGGGTTCAGAATTCAATTGAATCTTGACATCATATAGAGTCCCTACCACATTTACCTCTGATCTGTCCAGTTGCAGGACTTTGCATTTGGATGAAACAGGTTGCAGACCTAGCATTTGGCATATCTCCGAAGGCATGAGGTTGCTCGTGGCACCTGTGTCCACCAAACAGTTATGCAAATTCTTACCCGCAATTCTCAGAGTCAGTAAGAATGGCGGGACATCCCTTCTCTCCTTTCGCAAAATCAGATGGGACTCAACTCCTTTTCCCTTCCACATTTGATCAGGTGAGTTCAGAGCCTTTATCAACGCCTCCTTTTGGCCAGGCAATCTAGCCGCGTCCAAGAATGAAAGGCTAGATTTGGACTTCTTTAGATCCTCCACTATGTCATAGTTTGGTTTTTCGAATTTGACTGTCTTCTGCACGTCATTAGACATTTCTCTTCTGAGTGGAGGGGGAGGATTATTATTTGCCTTAGTATCTGGAGGAAGAATAGAATTGTTTGGAGGTGTTGATGAGGTTTTAGGGGCTTTAGATTTACTTCTCAAATGGTATCCATGATTCCCCTTTCTGAAATCTCGAAAAGCTTGCACCTCCTGTTCCAAAATTTCGTCTTCTTCTTCCTCACTCTCACCTTCTTGATGGTATACAGTTTCCATCACCATAATATTATCATCATGATGTTGCGGTGGACCCTCATTTGATACCAGTTCCAAATCATCAACTTGTGCCTGAAGACAATGAGTGTATCTAGCAATCTCAGGACAATTCCTCTCATTGTGTTCTTTTGTGTTGTGCAACCTGCACCCCCTTTCCCACGCCAAATCTGAAAGATTCAAAAGAGAATTGGATTGGCTAGGTCCTGTAGAAGTATCTAGTTGATTAGCAATGGGAGCGGGAACTCCCCCATTGTTTGGCTTGGTGTTCCAGTGCCTCCCTCTATTGTTAAAATTTTGATTTGGGTGAGGGGCATGGGACTCATACTTCTGTTGTTGAACCCTGTCATTGCTCAGTTTATGAACTAATTTCTTGAGCTCTTCGACTTTTGAATAAATCTCCTTCGGTGGAATCACATTGTTGTTAACCCCCGTTGGATTCGCATAATTGATGGGGTCTTGATTCAAAACTTGGGTCGGGTTCTGAGGAATTTGATTCCCGTATGGATTGACACTTTGAATCGGGGTTGGATTTGGAAAAGGAACTATGGCTTGAGGATTGACTTGGCTAGTTCCTTGCATAGTTGATTGACTATTCTGCAAAAATGCAGGGACAGGTGGAATGGATGTGATTGGTTGGATTGGAATGGGTGCATATGCCGGGGCTGGTGGATACGACTGCTGATATGGGAAGGCGTTCATGCTTGGCACTTGAGGTGCCATGATTTGATTTGCCAAGGGAGCTTGACCATATGGAGCATACTGTCCCATCATAGGCATCTGGGTAAACCCGTAGCCTTGTGGTGTCATTTGCTGCTCGATAGTCATGGCTTCATTATAGGCCAAAGCCAGCGTGGTGACTTGAGGATTGCGTCTTGCAAACATGGCTGTCATGGGGTCCAATGCCCCAAAATATATCTGTAAAGCCACTGTGGGATCGATGGCAAAATGCCGAATTGCTCTATTATAGCACTTTTGGAATCTCTGATTAAACATTCTGATCGGTTCCCCTTGGCCCCTTTTGCATGTAATAAACTGATTGTAAATAGTTGCGGGATCCAAGGGTGACCTAAATTGATTAACAAAGGCGTTTTCCATTTGTGTCCAAGAAGTGATTGAACCGGTTGGCAAGCATATATACCATTCATATGCTATTGGATCTAAGCTCATGGGGAAAAGTCTGCAGGCCACATCTTCATATTGAACTTGCGGCCTAATTAAAACATCCCTATAGGCTTGGATATGTTCTTCTGCTGTTCTTGGGCCATCTGGTTTGTATTTAGGCAGAAATATTTCAATGTTCTTGGGGATTTCATGGATATCCCCAACAATATTCAAAGGAGTATTATTAGCTCCATACCAAGGAGCTGCTGGAGCTTGAGCCATTTGACTCAAAATCGATGAAGACAAACCTACAATAGCAGTAGAAATATTACTGACTATAGGCACACTAGGGGCAACTGATATTACTGGCGTAAGTCCACTCGATGTTCCCTGGAGAAAACAGGTCTTTTGTGACTGGTGAACTTACGACTTGCTTGGTTTTATTCTTGGGAGTACCAGTAAGGTCATGAAAAATGGTTTCTCCGGTTGTTTGGGACCTGGTCGCAATACGACGCGGTGGGTCCAGCCTGCCTGATGAAACCCTCGATTATTTCAAAGCAAAACCTGCAACAAAAGAAAACAAAAGCTGCAGTTTAGCTGTTTGTGAGCTTTAAAAGATGATTTCAAAATTAAATCAAAAAGATATTACTCACGTATGAAAATCAAAATAAAGTAAACCAATTCGGGCCCTCCTTCTAGCGCCAATCTGTTGAGTGGTGTTTTCACCCAATTGTGAAAGCACACTCTCCGGTAGGATCTGAGTCCCAAAATCCTCTGCTTGCAAAGAAAGTAATTTCTCCAAGGTTCCTGTTATGTTGGTTCTTTAACACCAATGATGCTGTTCAATGTAAATGCTGGGAACACCTTAGGGTTGCAAGTGGATGTTAACAAGGGGCACTGTAGTTTACTTTAATTTGAATTTACAGTGGACTCAAAATGAATAAATCTATTTTGATCTTGGATTTTGATGGGCTTTCAGTTATTTATTTAAATGACTGTAATAAAAATACAGGAATGAAATAAAGGATTGAAATAAAAAGAAATGCAAATAAAGAGAAATAAAACTAAACTACATCCAGAATGTTGTCATCTCAAATTGACAAAACCGAAGATAATGAGGTTTTTGCATGCAACCTAACCTATTGAACCTGCAAATTCGCACAATCCAGATAAGCTAGGTGCGGGTTTCTGGGGTTTTTTACTGCAATTTCAGATTTTAGGCATTCGCATGAAGCAACCAAAAACATTTGCATTAAACTTCACCTAAAAGCCTAGAAATCTGAAAGGGAAAATAAAACATTAAATCTTGCATGCATAATGACTCCTTCTTTCTTATCAATAAGATGTCAACTCTCTGTATTTCTGTATTAAATGGTATATCAGTTACAATAACAGAATGTTCCAGGTATTACAAATCTAGAACAAATGAAGGAAATTGCCCAAGTGCAGGCCCAGAATGGCATGAAGCCCTTGTCTCTGCAACTCTGCAAGCAGCAATTTCCAACCCCTCTATCAATCCGTGCTTTTGATTTTATACTAACTGAAACGGCTCTTCGGTTCTCCCTGTGTCGCTTCGTTTCACCTTCCAGCATGCGACCTTTCAAATTCCCCGCCTTTTCGTTGCTTTTGATTCATGCTCGATGCCGAAACGTGCGAAATATTCCGTTGCATGTAACGCTTCTGCAACTCTGACACCTGTATGCCACGTGTTCTGCGTTTCCAGCACATTCTGTAATGGCTCCATGAAAATCGTGACCAAAAATAGCATGCAATGCTGCCCCTTACTGTCACCGCGAAAACGCGACATGTCGCGATATCGCGACGTTTTTCGACCAACAACTTTCTTTCTCCTCTTGCGCAGCGAAAATAAGACATGTCGTGATATCGCGACATTTTTTGACCAACAGCTTCTTTGCCTTCTTGCCCAGCGAAAACGTGACATGTCACAAAATCATGACATGTCACGAAATCGCGACGCCTTTCTCGTTCCGTACCATTTGCCCATAGCCTGTCACGAAATCATGACGTTTTTCAATTTCGGGCACCTTCGCTGCATGCTGTCGTGAAATCGTGACATTTTCTCACTTCGTGCCCTCGGCCAGCTTTTCGTCGTGAAATCGTGACGCTTTTTCGTTTCGTACTGCTTTGCTGCTTTCTGTCGCGATTTCGTGACCATTTTCGTGCTTCATGCCTTCCTGTCGATTCTGTCGCGATTTCGTGACCATTTTCGTGCTTCATGCACCTTTGCTGATTTTTGTCGTGATATCGCTACGCCCTTTCCATTTCGTACAACTGGGCCGCAACCTACCGTGAAATCGTGACGATTTTTCATTCTGTGCCCTTTCACTCGTTTCTGTCACGATTTCATGACGTTTTTGTGCTTTGGACCCTTTCGCTCGATCTTGTCGCGATTTCGTGACGCTTTTCACACTTCATGCCTCTTCGCTCAATGCTGTCGTGATTTCGTGACGTTTCTCTTCTCCGTACGCCATGGCTGCTTCTTGTCGCGAAATCGCTACGTTTCTCCGCTTCGGCATGCTTTGTTGCTTTCTGTCATGATATCGCGACCATTTTCACTTCATGCCTCTTCGCCCGCAATCTGTCACGATTTCGCTACGTTTTTCACTCGGTGCTCCTTTGGCTGCAATCTGTCGTGATTTCATGACGTTTTTCACTTCCGTGCACTTTGCCAACTTTACGTCATGAAATCGCTACGCTATCTTGCTTCGGGCTGCCCTTGTTGTATTTGGCAGCGAAAATGCGACATGTCGCGAAATCGCTATGCTATTTTCATCCGTACAACTTCTGCAGCAACACGTCGCGAAATCGTGACACTTTTCATTCCCAAGCAGTGGCAGCTCAATACGTCGCGAAATCGCGACAAATTTCATTTTGCCTTTCTCTCTCCTCTCTGGCCTACGATGGAGCAACATGTCGCGATTTCGCGACACCTTTTCATTTTGTCTTTCTCTCTCCTGCCTGGGCCGCGACGGAGCAACATGTCACGATTTCGCGACACTTTTTCATTCTGGCAGCGACGGAGCGACATGTCGCGATATCGCGACAACTTTTCATTTTTGCCAGCGACGGAGCGACATGTCGCGATATCGCGACAACTTTTCATTTTTGCCAGCGACGGAGCGACATGTCGCGATATCGCGACAACTTTTCATTTTTGCCAGCGACGGAGCGACATGTCGCGATATCGCGACAACTTTTCATTTTTGCCAGCGACGGAGCGACATGTCGCGATATCGCGACACTTTCTTTCCTTAGTGCAATTTTGCCCCTTTTTCTTGATTTTTAGCATCTGGGTGACTGAGATTTTCTTTGAAAGCCTGCAAAAAGGTGGGTCCCCAATTTTGGGGTGTGTTGTGGATCAGCCACAATAGGATTCAAGTTATTTGGAGATGGATCCAACTAGAAATATAGTTCTTCCTAGTTCATGCTTTGTTTTGATGTGATTTCATTGCCAAAATTTGTGAGTTTTTAGTGAGGAGGCATTGGAATTAGTACATTTTTTAAACCTTGATCCTCCTCAATAATTATCTTCTCCTTGAACCCATTCATGAGGAAAGTAGCTAGTTGATCCTAACTAGTGATAGAATGAGAGAGGAGGAAGTTGAAACCTTTATGGGCCTTCCCTTAAATGGAGGTCACCAATAGCCTAAGTGCTACATCCTACTCAATGAAATAGTGTATATGGTACATGGAGATCATCTCTTGTAGGTGATCCAATAGGGTGGTTAAGACTTTTTTTTTTAATAAGTAAAAGATTTTTATATCAAACAAATTTTTCAGGTTGACCCAAAACCTTTGAACAAAAACAGCGTAAAGATGAACATCGGAACTAGAGACCAGCAAAGGATCCTCGACCTTCTAACATAACCAGCCAACCATGGCTTACAACAAAAACAACAGGAAGCCTCAGAACAGGAAGACCAAAAACAGAGAATATAACCGCATGAAGGGTGGTTAGGACTTCACTATTGTATTATGGTAGGAATTTAAGTGCTAATGTTGAAATATTTTTCCATTTAGCTAGTATATTTGGGGTTTCAGTAGGCTTCTATCATCTTGGACAAGGGGATTTTATGGAGTCATGCTAGATACTTTGGTTGTACCGATGTTTCTAGGTGAATAAATTTAGTACTTTTGGAAGTGGATAGATCAAGGTCTTCACCAGAACCTCAATCTTATGTCCTTTTGAGCGGTTTATTTGGATTATTCTTCTTTATATAAAGTTTCTAGGTGGGGGTGTTATTGTCTAGACAAAGGCTCCCACCACAACCTTGGTATAATATGGTGACTTCTTTTGAATTCTTCTTTTGCAGTGAAGTGAATCTTTAAAATGCTTAGCAAATAAATGATTGTGATGTTCACTAAAACCATGGTCTAACTTCTTTATTAGATGATAGATTTTTTAGTTTGTGTCCCATAAAGCATGCTAATTTGAACTATTAAGGGCAAAAATTGACCCCTGTGACTCCAGGAACCACAACCCTTCATGGTTATGGTTCACTCTTTGTCTCTTCGAGCAGGTGTGTCTAATACCCTGTGCCTTGTGATAGGGTGCTAGTCCTAAGAAGTCTAGGGGAGCATGGGACATATTTCCTATAGATGATATTCAAGTTTTTTTACCAAGTATGACTCATTGTGATACAATATTTGACACTAATATTCTCCTTCCAATGCTAGCCTCTTCTACTAGGGTTTATATTTAGGGAAAAATAAAATAAGAGAAAATAGTAAAATGAAAGCTATAAATCCTAACTAGCCTACCTAGCCTATCTATAGGTGGAAATGCACAAAATATCTAATAAGACCCTTTATGCCATGAAGGGTTGAAGATAACACATGCATAATGATCAACCGTGCATGAGGAACATAGGTTCCTCCAAGAACATGCAATAAAATAAAACACCCACACTAGAACTAGGACAAGGATTTCATAAATAGTCATAAATTCTTATTAGTGTGAACTTTGAGTTACATAAAACTAGAGAGAAGAGGTTTGAAAACTACTCGATTGGCTACACAAGGCTTGAACCAGGTTGAGACATAGAAGAGAATGAAGAAAAAAATACCTTATAATAATGGATGAATTCTGATCATTACAATGAGAATAATACATATTTATAGATTAAGTAGGGCCTTCCCACTCAAAATTTAAAATTCCTCCTTTCAAAATTCCTACTCATAGTGCTTTTGCATTAATGGTTCATAATAATAATGTCATTGGGTTTGGGAATATTTGAGGTGACGTCTTGTAATCCATATCAAAAATCTATTAGAGATATATCCTGTCATCAATTCTCATAGGTCCAGCCACTTCTTTGGGAAATCCATGATGGTGCCTTAAATGTTATACTTATAAAGAAAAGATCATACATCTAGGGACTATACACCCCTACATAATAGGTGGGGTTTAGGGTAGTGGTAGCATCCCAGGCTATAGGGAATAGGGCTAGTGTCCCTCCATGTAGGGTCTTGAGGGTAGGGCCCCCAAAGAAAAAATAGTCCTCCTAAATTATCAAAGGATGGATGGAGGCAATATGACCAAAATATAGTTGTTTCTCTTCATGCATTCCTTAGCCTAGTTAGAGTCCTTTATGCTAGTATCTCACCTTGGTTTTCTAACATTGTTTTGATTATTACTACTAGCTATTCATGGCTAGTTGTTTGATCTGGTTATGCATCCCTAGGCTAAACTTCTATTCTAGTTATAAATACTCAATATGCTATGGTACCTTGGGATTTTACTAGAGTTTCAATCATGTATTTTTGTTATGAGTTCTTACCATGTGGATTAGGTTATTGGGGCTCTTGTGCTTATCTTGGATTATTCTCTTCTTTTAGGGTTAATTTGTTTTGGTTTTTGCCTAATTTTTCATTTAAACCTTAGATAGCTTAGTCTTCCACTAGAAAAAACCTTCAAAATGGTTGAATGGCCTTACTCCACCCACGTGTAGTGAGAATTCACTATAGTATCCCTTGCTCATATTCTACTCTCCTGTTGCTTTGAACTCAACCATTTTGTGCTTCTTATTTCTTCATGTACTTTCCTTGTCCACACATCAAGATCTTTTTCTATCATTTGTTTATTGCTTTGACTATTCTCCAATGTGTTTCTAATGCTATCATAGTTGCTAATGTTGCTCTTGGAATATTTCTCAACAAATTGCTATTATTCACCTTAATTTATACATGTTACTCTCCTTGTGTTATCTAAATGGTTCTCCTTGTTCCTTTGGATTATCTCTATGCATTATGTGACTAGCTCTCAATATATATTTTTGGTGTAAACTCAGCTACAAGAGACCAACAAAATGGACTCCAATCACATAACACAAATGCAATAATGGAAGAAAAATGTAAATTTATATTCTTATCATTCTTGAATTCACACCCCTTCTACAAATGATTACAATCCATCATCTAGCAAACGAAAACCAAAGAAACCCTAATTTTTTTTTTCTAAAAACTGCTAAAAATATATATTTTTTCTAAAAATTTCTAAAAATAGAAATGAGTCGGATTGTGCCCAAATTTGATGCACACATCCTTCTTACAATAATGAACCTTAATTTAAAATATTAGATCTCAACTTAAGGTATAACAAAATATAATAAAATTCTAACAACCAAAAAAACCTAAAAAACTCGGGAACCTATCTAAAAGCTAATTTTGGGGCACTAGATGTCAGATTTAGGTTTCAAGAACATGATTTTTAGAGGATCAAGAGGATCAGAGACCATCCTGATGCAGAACATGCAAATGGAACCGCCTGTTAAATTTCAAGGCAAACGGGCGTACGGTTCACAAGTTATGGCTTCGACAAGGTGCATCATTCTCCTCTGGTGAAAAGGAACAAAACTATATTATTTTAAATATTTAGCTTGTAAAAATATACTATTCATTTAACCTTTGAGTCTTATTGCCTAGCTATAAAATTTTCTAATTTTACCATAGCTGAAATTGATCTTCTAGCTAGGCACAAGAGACCTATATTGCCTAATGCCTAGTGATAGACACATGTTGGTGGATCTATTAGATAGCTCTAGGAAGGGCCAAAATAGAGTTAGAATTTATTGGGTATAATTTAGGGTGTTTAAAGGAGTGGTGGATGGCTACTCTAAGCTTAAGAGATTTATCTATACTCACTAGGAGTTGATTGAAGACAACATTTGAATTTATAAATTTATTTTTAAAGATTCTCCCATTTCTTTCAATCCATATGCACCATAAAAAGGTTGAGGTGAAAATATTCCACATCTATTTGTTCTCCTTATCAGGAATCCATCATTGGATATGTCAACCAATAATATTTTTAGGCATCACCCAACTAAAACCAATAGATCTCAACCATTGATCTAACACTTCTTGAGAGAAGAAACATATCAAAAATATGAGTGATTGTTTCATCATTCTTTTTATAGAGGTAACATATGTTGGGTCCGTGGAAGCCTCTCTTAGTCAAGTTGTCCCAAATAAGTTTTTTTTTGGATCATAAGCCAAGTATTTTTATTTTGGGAATGCACTTGTTCCAGATATTCCTCTAGGAGACTTTTGTTTGAGGTCTTTCTATAATCTCAATGTAACCAATTTTAATTGTATAATGGCCTAAAGTTGATCTAGTCCACAATAATTGATCTAATTCCTCTAAATTTAAGATTTTAAGCACTTTATTTTGGCATGGAAGTCTTATAGCTTGTGTCTTAGATTAGTATTTTGCATTTTAGTTCTCCAAATTTTGACTCCTTCCTACTTCATTGTATAGGATTTGAAGGAGGTGACCCACTCAGCTTAGAGATTTCTTCTAAGCTTCTCTGAATCTTGGTCGCTATCCAAAGGTCCTAAATCAATCCAATTGTCCTCCCAAGAGTTTACTTTAGTTCCTTTTCCTATCCTCCAGTATGTTCCTCCTCTTATGATAATTATGCCTTGATGGACATGGTTCTAGGTTGCTGAGCCACCTTAGATTTGGTTATTCTTAAAAATTACTATTGGTTATTCCTCTTGAATGTATTTTATCCTCATGATGTCAACCCATGGTCTTACTTTTTCCTAAATGACTCTCCAAACCATTTTCATTTATAAAGCTTTGTTGAGAATATTTATTCTTCTCAGGCCTAGTCCTCCATAGAATTTTTGGAGGCACACCCTTTCCCACTTGACCAAATGGAATATCTTTTGTTCCTTAGTGCCTCTCCACAAGAATATTTTACAAATGGTCTCTATTACTTCCTCAATTTAGATAGGATCTTGAATAAGGAGAGCATGTAAATAAGGATGCTCTGCAAGGTGGATTGAAGAAGTTGAATTTTTTCTGCTTGGCTGAGAAGGTTGCCTTTCTAGCTTGCTAGTTTCTTATTGATTTTTTCAATAATATGGTTCCAATGGATTGGCTTTATTTTTATGGCTAATAAGGGCATGCCTAGATATGTGGAGGGTAGCTCCTCAATTTCACATTCCAATATTTCCTTTATCTTGATTTATCTCAAGGGAGGTGTGTTAAAAAGTATAGTTTAATTTATTTAAAGTTGATACTTTAAGAGGATGTTCTTTCCTATCTATTTAGATTTTTTTTTAGAGCTTTAGCTTCCTTAAGTGTGGCTTTCCCCAATGATAGAGTGTCATCCATAAATTGGATGTGAGTTTTATTTACTATTTTGCTTGTTACTCCCATCCCTTTGATATAGCCTTGTTCCTTCTCTTTTAGTATTGATCTACCCAGAGCCTCTACCATGATGATGAATAGGGCTAGGGATATTGGACCCTCTTGTCTCATCCCCCTAGAGCTATTGAATCAACGTGTAGTATATCCATTAATTGTAATAGAAAAGGTTGCACTAGCAATGCAATTTTGGATAAGTTTCCTCCACAAAAATGAGAAATCAAAATTTTCCAGGACCTTGTATAGAAAATTCTAGGATACTCTATCATAGGCCTTACTTATATCTAGTTTAACCAACATACTTGCTCATTTATTTTCTCAATAGAGTGGATGGTCTCATGGAAAATCACCATATCACCAAGAATTTTTCTACCCTTAACAAAGTCCTACTGCTATTCTAAAATGATAAAAGGTAAGATATTATCAAGTCTTACTGCTAGAGTTTTCATAAGAATATTGTACATATTATTGCAAAGACTAATTGGTCTAAAATTATCTAGGTGGATGGATTTTGTTTTCTTCTTGATTAGAGTGAGGAATATATTATTCATGCTATAGGAATTTAGTGAGCAGTAAATTATTTTATTGAGGAGAAAAAATATATATAATACAAGCACTCAAACCAACCATAACTACCTTAACAAACATAACCAATTTAGTTCACCAACCACCTATGCAACCTATGCGCTACATGTTGGTAAGCCCATAAATATATAATGTAATAATATGCTAACATCCTCTCATATTATATTATTTGGGATACCATAGATAACTCTCTCCTTAATGTGAAGGAGAGAAAATGAAAGATGTTTTTGTGTTGGATTTATCTTTGGCTCTAGCTCTGGCTCATGGCTCTAGTTTTGGCTCTAAGATTGTTGCTAGAATAGGACCTCTAGGTCTATCTCTAGATCTACCTATGGATATGCCTTTGGATAATTGCCTCTAGATCTACTTGTAGGTCTACCTCTGGATCATTATCGCTATTTCTGCCTTTAGGTCTATCGCTAGGTTATTGCCTCTGGGACTACCACTCGATCTGTCACTAGATCTGCCTCTAGGTTTACCATAGGTTTTATATTTTTTGTAAAATCCATACAACATTTATTTCATATTGGTCCATTGTGTGACATCTATCCATCCATAATCAATATGAACCTTGTTGGTCATTTTCACTTTGTACCAACAATTTGAAGAGGAGTGATTTGTACATCCACATGAGTCATAAGGATGTAGTTTTCAACACCTAGATGCTACATATCTTGTTATTCCATAATGATTGCAATAATGCTTTGTAGGATTTTAAGGAGATTTAGGTGTTACAAACATGGTTTTATTGGTATTTGCTTATCTAGAATAGCCAAGGCCTTCATTCTTTGGCCTGACATTTGGCATTATAGGATTTTTAATACCTTGTCCATATTTACCTAATATTTCACTATTTAATCCCATTTTTTTATCATTTTGGATCCAATTCATTTAGTGTGTTTTTATAAACACCCAAGTTATTCATATTTATTAGTATTTTTAATAATATGTCTTTTGTCATCATTGATGAGATTATGGAGCTCATTTTTAGGATTTTCAGCTTTTATATCACTGGTATCGCAAGTAAAATTTGCTCTTGTGGTAAGATCACCTATGCTACAACTAATATATACCCTTGTAGGTTGGGTGTCATCAGTATCACAATAAGCATTGGCCACAATGGGCTTAAGGTCACTTGTGTCACAACAAGAATTCACTACCATGGGATGAAGGTCACTTGTGTCACAAAAATATCAACTGTTAGAATCATGACCTATGATTCCTCACTAATATACCTTTTCATTTGGTTCTAGGCCATGTCAAGTGAAATCAATGTCATGTAGACTGCCCTTACAATGCCTATAGGTATTTGAGCACCATTTATCTGAAGGTCTTCAAAAAATTCAAAATATTTGAGAATGGATTTTACACCACTGCATAGTGTGAGATATTTTCCATCCTCAAAAAAATCCATTCCTTCCCACCCTAATGGAAAGTAAGGATCTTTAACTGATGTAGCAACATCATCAATTGGTTTTGGGTATTATTTTTCTTGGATATGCCCATTTAAGGTGTCAGTATCTATCAAAAATGCACCTTTTATAATAGAATTTTGTAAGAAGTTTGACTAAGGTGTTGATTGCTACCAAAAATGCACCCTTACAAGTCTCTCCCATTGTATTAGAATTTTGCAAAAGAAGAATACTATTTTGTCCCCCATTTTATTTGTAAAATAAACAAGGTTTGATGCTCCAATGTTTTTTGGAAATGTGCAAAAAGAAATGAATTTGCAAAGTATCTAAAAAAATACCTTTTAATTCACTCGTCCTCTTTCTTTGACAGAAAATGCTCTTTCATGAGAAATTTTTTCTCTCCTTTAGCAAAAATACCTAAAAAATGCTCTTTACTAAAAATTTGAAAAAAATTGCAAAAAGTTATGTTTTCGCAAGAAAAAATTATTGATGGATAAAATTTGTTGCTATTCATGGCAAAAATTTGTTACTGTGGAGTGGGCGGTATTTGATCCCACGACCTGCCTTGTGCCAACAAATAGGTACTCGTCCAACTATACAATCAGGCTAGTGCTCTCGAGAGAGACTAGAAGGCTATCACCTTCTATTTATTGTCTCCTCATGTGCATGGCAGTTAAAAAAAAACTTCTACTGCATGCGAGGATGGATCTTTTAACCTAGCGCAACTTGAGCACCTTAGCTTTGGGTACCCAACCGTATTTGCTATAGTGTCGGATGGGAATGAGGGGGCGTCAAAGCTTCTTTATTTTTTACTGTCTCACATAGTCAATTTTTTTTTTTAGAATTTTATAGTCCCACACGTAGCGTGTTGCTACACTATAGTGGTTTAAAACTAAAAATTTTCCCATTTCACTTTGATTACCTTTAAGAAATTGGGCCTCTTGAAATATGTTTTGCTGCTTAAAATAATGAATGAAGAGTTGATACATTATCCTCCATGAACATGCATCCATGAAAGAAGTACCACCACTTGGACAAATCAAGGTCTGCCACATCATATTTGGAGTGCTAGCTCAACTGCATCACATGACATCTCACCACTTTAGCAACCTCATCATCAATGCCACATCAGTCGCTACAAAGGTATCACATCAACACTCCATATCAAACCACATGCCCATGGAGATTACATCAATACTGATGGTTCATGCAGAATGTCAGATGCTAAAGTATCCGTCAGTCCTTAAGGTTTGTGCAGAATTTCAGATTCCAGAGTAGTTATCAGTCCTCAAAATACATACTGCCTTCTCCTAGCTTCTAGTTTAGGGGTTCCACTCATGATTTTTGCCCTGATAGATTCTCTAACTATGCCTAAAAAATCATGCATGCTCTAATACCATATAGGAATTTGGTGAGCAGCAAATTATTGTATTGAGGAGAAACTATATATATAATACATGCACTTGAACCAATCATAACTACCCTAATGAACATAACCAATTTATTTTACTAACCACCTATGCAACATATGCGTTACATGTTGGTAAGTGCATAAATATATAATGTAATAATATGCTAACACATGCTTCTCAGAATCTTTCATTTTCCTTGGGCTTCTTGGATTGCCCCAACTATATCATATTTAATAATTTCCTCCTAGTAATATTGGAAAAAGCTTCCTAGAAAACCATCCATACCTGGAGCTTTATATATTTTCATTTAAAATAAGGCCATATTAATTTCCTCTTTGAATAGTCTTCTATTTAGATCTCTATTCGTAGAGGTTGTGACCAATTTTGGAATGTTTCTTAACACCTCCTCCATATCCTTCTCCTTCTCCTCTATGTTTGCTTTAAATATTTGTTTGAAGCAATCCACTACTTTGATATTGATTGCTTCCTCCTTTGTAACTTTTTTGTTATCATTAGTGGTGATTTATTTGATATTTGATGCTCTTTTATGTTTTATTAGGGTGGTATGAAAGAATTTTTTCTTTCTATCACCCTCCTTCATCCACATGGCTCTATATTTTTATCGCAAATGCGTTTCCTCATTGGTGAGGATGGTGTGGTAATCTATTAGGATATTTTTCTCTACCTTTCTTAGCTCTTCTATATAGCCTTGCAATTCAATTCTGCTATTGATGTTGTCAATTCTCAATTCTAGATCCTCTTTATGTCTAAATATATCACCAAAATCTTCTTTGTTCCACTGCTTCAACTTTTATTTACAATTTTGAGTTTATTGGTCAAAAAATACATATTTTTTCCTTTAATTGGGATACTCTACCACTCTTTTATCCTATCATAGAAATCCTTATGTGTCATCCACATCAGCTCAAACCTGAAGGGGGATTTTTTGTGTCTAACTTCTTAGATTGACACTGTTAAGGGATTATGGTCAAAACCAATACTTGGAAGGGACTTAAGGTTTATGTCCTCATTGATACTATACCATTATTGGTTTATCAATATTCTATCAAGCCTACTATGTATGGATTGATCTCCTAGACTTCTATTCAACCAATTGAAGGAGGCTCCTTGTAGGTCAATATCCACTAGATTACAATGAACAATAAAATCACTCAGATCTATCATGCTTTCACTAAGGTTAGTCCTATATCTTTTATTTTTTGCTGGGGTGAGTGGGGTGTTGAAGTCACTCGCTACTAGCCACTTAAACCTTCCTAAATTATTCCTCATATAAACTAAATTATTCCATATTTTATTTATCCAACCAAGGTAGTTTGGAGCATAAATATTAGTTATAAAAAAATTATGGTTTGCAAATTTAAAATTGATGGTTACCTTATTTTTAGACTTACACACAAGAGCTTCTTTGAAATATTATTTCCTCCATGTTATGATTTGACCCCCATAAGATCATTGGATTGCTACTGCTATGCCATAGTATTTGCCCCAAGTGGATTCTAAGAACTTTGCACTATTCTCTTCATTGAGTTTGGTCTCTTGTAATAAGATGATGTCTGACCTATGTTTTTGAATGAAAGAGTTGAATAGTATTATTTTATTGAGGATGTTCAGTACCCTTACATTCCATGAGATTACTATCATGTCCCCCCTCTGGATTTTTTGTCCAAAGTGTATTGTCAGCCTTTTCCTATTTTTTTTGTATTAACTTTCTTTTGGTTTTGTTAGCTGGAGGTCTACCTCTTGGTCTAGGGCCTACAGTCATGTCTAGAATTTTCTTTTGGGTCTTATATACCTTGGGTGTCATCTCTCCCTTTAAAATTTTAATAGTCTCCTCAAAGGTTGATATCATCAAATCAGTAATAGGGATATCCTCTTCTGAGTTTGAGTTCCCTTGTTTTGCTTTTGGCTACTCCACAACCATTTGCTTCTAACTCATTTTCTCTACTGATGTAGGAGTGGGGCTAGGTATTTTTGGTTATGGGCGTTCCTAGTCCATTACCTTAAGAGGTAAATTTACTTTACCTTTGTTCTTATAGGGTGGAGAAAGGCTTCTCGTGACTCTTACCTTCTTAGTATGTGTCTTGCTCATGTTTTGTTTTCTTTTTCTAGGACAAGGTTCATTTTGGGGGAGTTTAATCTCATTTTAAGGGCAATGGATACCAAGGTGGTCTATTTCATGGTACCATTGACACCTCAAGGGGAGTTTCTCATAGTCTAACATATGCCTATATGAGCCTAAATTTGAAGCAATGTTGATTTCTTCTGGGAGGATATTTTGGATGTCAAGGTTAACACAAATCCATGTAGTAATCATATTCTTCCTATTGTCAAAGTTTCCATCCACTGCCAAGAAATAACCAAGAACATTGCCAATACTTTATGTTACCTTTATTTTCTATAGTTACAAAGGTAAGCCATATAGTCTCACCCATACTAGAACTTTTCTTATTGAATCTTTCAAAGGGTCAAAACTAGGGTGCCATCGTTTGAGATATAGACCAGAGTTGCCCATGAACCATGAGCCTCCATTTAACATATTAAGGATGTCTTATTTGCAAGTGAAGGCTATGGAGAAGAAATATTCAGGTAAGATGGAAAATTCACTTTCCCATTGAGTTTTTATCTAGAGTTGGATCAAGTCTTGAGAGCCAATAAACTAGACCATGCTCTATGAATTTGCCTGACACATCATTTTAGGTGTTTTAGAGATTCATCAATAACTTCATCTATAATAGTAATATCCAAGGTCATCCCAACAGTTGTAAATTATGGCTTGGGGAATAATTTTCCTTCTCCTAAGGACCTCCCTTTTCTCGTTGGATGGATTTGTTCCTACTCCTTAATTGCTTCTAATATTCATCTCCATTGATGGATTTTGGAAGTGCTCCATTTATAGTGTGTATGTGATCCCCATTTATCACTCCATAGCTAGAGCCTTCCCCCACCTCTATCTTGGGTCTAGTTCAAAATCCAACACTACTCCATCATCTCTTACCATCTTCAAAAGTATTTCCTACCTTTGCTAATATGCCTAATGTTGCTCCATCATTGCTCACCTTCACTTCTGCATCTAATGTTGCTCTATAATTGCTTGTCACTGCTTCTTACCCTAATGTTGCTTCTTCATTTCTATGCCTTTGCTCCTACCCTAAAAATTCTAAGCTTTTTATTATCTTCACCCCTACCCTAGTGCTGCTCCACCATTGCTCACCTTCTTTCCTACCTTAACACTACTTTATCACTGCTTGCCTTTGCTCTTGCTCTAATTTTTTTATTCTAACCTTCGCTACTTGTTTTCACTCTTACCCTAACATTGCTCACCTTCCCTCTTGTGACTAATTCTACTCCATAATTTCTCACCTTTGCTTCTATATCTAATGTTGCTCCATCATTGCTTGTCATTGCTCCTTACCCTAATGTTGCTTCTTCACTTCTGTGCCTTTGCTCCTACATTAACACCCTTGTCTTAAATTTTAATAAATTATTTTTCCTTCAATATAATAAATTTCCTTTATCATAGAAATCCTTTTTTTCTCCCAAATTTAATATTTAGATATTCTTTTCATAAAAAATATTGAACAATTATTTCTAAATTCTTCTTTGAATAATAAATTCCTTTTCCTTCCTTTAATAATTGCAATTAATTTCCTTATAACTTCTTTTAATATATAATTTTTGTTCTTTTAATTTATTCTTTTCACTTTAATAATTCTTCTTTCCTTTGATTAATGACTTTCCTTTTTTCTCTTCTTCAATCAACAATTCCTTTCCTAAATCAAAATTTCCTTCTTACAAATTTCTTTTTCTTTTCTTTTTTAATTATTCTTCTTTTCTATTCTAAAAAAAAAAATGTTTTCATTTTAATAATCTTCCCTTCTTCATTTAATTAAACTAAATTACCTTTCTTTCCCTAATTTTTGATGTCTTCCAATTTAATTATTCCTTGAACATTGCATGAATGAAAATGATTTAGAATACCTTTGCATCTACCACTATTCTCACCTAAATTTGAGCATTATATTGACTTGTATTGCATTTAGATGTTACATCTCCCTTATTGATATTTTTTTGTCCTATTTTTTTGAACTCGTCTATTTTTTACTTCTTACTTCTTCATGCACTTTTCTTGTTCACACTTCAACCTATGATTATTCAATTTATTTGTTGTTTTGACTATTCTCCAATGTGTTTCTTATGCTATTATGGTTTCTAATATTATTCTTGACATCTTTCTCAACTGGTTGCTACTATTCACCTTCCTTTCTACACATTATTCTCCTGGTGTTGTTCGACTAACTGTCCTTGCTCCTTTGGCTTCTCTCTATGCAATGTATGATTGAATCTCAATGCTTATTTATCTCTTGCATGGTTTCTTTCCCAATCATGGCTTCTCTCCTTTCATCCCTATATCTTTCAATATCTCTTGCATGGTTTCTTTCCCAATCGTGGCTTCTCTCCTTTCATCCCTATCTTTTTCAATGTTCTAGTTCCTTTAGATTTACTCAGACACTTTCACTCTCCTTTGAATATTCTCATCCTAGGATTTTGTCATAGAAAATTTCTTATAGCATGGATCTGATACCATTGTTAGCATATAATATTTTTATACATAATAATATCTAGATTGAATTTCTTGCTATAAATTACTTACATAGGCATTCAATAAAATAGATAAAATTACTATTATTCCAAAGGATCACAAACTTAGTATTCTAGTACCAATGAAACACTAAAATTTCCATATATACATCTAATATGCTTACTCTATATATAGCCTTTATAATGAATCTTGAAATTTCAGTTTCAAAAAACCATTAATCTTCTTAGACTCTTCACTCTTTTGTGAAATATAACTCTTCATATTTAGCATATGAGAAATATATTTTGTTGAATTCTAATAACAACAAACCTGTAATGATTACTAAATGATAAAACTCTAAGTGACTCATATTTATAATATTTTTCATACCATATATTTACAAGTACCAAATAATGTAATAAACTCCAACAGCCACATATTACATTATTTGATATAAGTTTTATTGGATTCATTCGCTTTGGTCTTCTTGATTACTTTTTGTCCTTCTTGATGATGTTGTACTTTGATCGTTTTGAATCTTTGTGTCTGTCCTAATATATATAGTAGCCATAACTTGTACCTATCACATTTTTATCTTCATAGTTTTGTTTCACAAGATTGCCATCCCTTGTTATCAATATATTGATTTCCTTATAGGTAAGTCATTTATCAAACTTACTTTCCTCTTATAAAAACATCTCAACATTTCTTTTATGTAAGATCATTTTGTTGAGTTTTTCCATTCAAAATTCATTTTTATTTTGCTGTAGAAATATTTTTTATACTAATTATTTCCTCCACGAATTTCATAATTATGAAGGTACCAACACTTTCTCTAATGCATGTTCATATCTATTATAATATCTATATTTGAATTTATTGTTTCTTGTTGCAACTTTGTCTATATCAATATTGGTTTCATCTGTCCTTGTCATAAATTTGATGTCATTGTTTCTTGTCACAATATCACTTGTCACAAATTTATCTGTTTCACAATTACTTTTATCAACCCTTGATTCATTATTACTTGTTTGTTTAAGACCTTCATATTTTGGCCTCATTCATAGTACAAAGTTCTCTTCCCAATTTATTTTTTAAATTTATGTCATTTCTATTCCAATATCCCTCTCATAATAATTGATATCATTAAAACTCCCATAATCATAATTTAAACTATTTTAATTAATGCTCAAATACCTTATATCACATGTTTTGTTTATTCCCTAAATAAGATCCTTAGTATCACAATTCATATGAGCCTTTAGGGCTCCAAATAATTTATATCATAATAACTATCTACCATTATGAGTTTCAAATTACATGTATTACTATTATTATTTTGATGAATATCACTAGTGTCACAACATGCATCTATAATTATGGTTTTTATATATTTCATAATAGGTTTGTCCTCAAAATTTTTATTTATTTATTCTTATCTTTTATTATTCCCCTGAACCTGAACCTAAGCCTCAGAAGAAACCCATGCACTCCTTTGTTTGACTAAAGAAAATGGTCTAGCAAAAAGAATCCTTGATCATCGAGTCAAAGGATGATGAAAAGTATAACCCTAACCACTACATGAAGATGTTCATCATCAATTTTGTCATAAACTACATCTCCCAACTTGTCGATTTGCATAATGCATTTAACCTATGCTTCTTTAGGAAATTCTTTGTTGAGAGTGCGGTCAGTGCTCCTACTGAAGATACAAAGGCTGTTGTTGTTCCTAAGGACGTGCTTGGCAAGGGCAAAAATGCTGAAATGGATACTTCTAATGACGAAATCCAAGAGTTTGGTGTTGAACCTAATGAGGAGACTTAAGTGTTTCTTTCCTATGTGGAGGGGTCATTGGCTGCATTTTTGCTACCTACATCATATGTTTCCTGCTATTTTTTGGTTCTATTTAAGGGTATCCTATTTTTTGTCTTGTTGTAATGGTTGCTTCCTGAGGACAACCTCGGTGGTGTGGTTTTTTGATGGATTGTATCCTGTTTTGAAATATTTTGATCTCTTTGATTTTTAGCATTTTGTAATCGGGTTTTGGGGCCCTGATAAAAAAAAGAGTGAATAATACAATGTATAATATTTTTCCTATGTAAACTAAAAATATAATAGTATTTTTAGTGCATTCGTCTACTTCATCAAGTTTTAAACTTAGATAGTTATCAAATGATGAAATTTTTTCATTTTTAAATTCTATAAAAATTGATTGTAAGTTCATATTTGATGTTTTTATTTTTATTTTTTAGCGTTCTCTATCATGCATTATGTGTAAGATTTTAGGGATTTTGACATTTTCTCTATATTTTTATAATGATATTACTTTTCTCTGTTTATTTTTTGATTGATAAAAGGGGGTTTTGAAAGGGACCCCAAACCTTTTGCAAAGAAAACCAAAAAAAGGGGGTCCAAAACTGGAACCCTACAATGGGAAGCCAAAACTAGAAACTACCAAAGGAATAGGGGAAGGAACACCATAGCCCTGGTAGGGAAATCCAAAACATAAAAAATGGAAAAATCCTAGAGGAGAAAACCACACCAACAAAAATAGGATACAAGCCACAAAAAGCACAAAGACGGGATTATCCTAGGGTGGTGGGATGATCCTGCTCACCATCCTCAGCAAGCATGATCATGCTCAGGGGAAGGATCATCCTAATTTTGTATCTAATTTTACTATCTTCTAATGATGCATATTGAATGTCTGTTTCTCCTTTTGTTTACTTTATTTCTTTAATTATCATTTGTTTCTAGCAATTTTCTCACTAGAAATATCTATGATCACCTTTTAGAAAATTCTCAATAATTTTATTTTCTTTCTTTGAAAAATAAATTTTATGATCCTTTCCAAATTTACTTTAGAGAGAATAAATTGCAAACCTATTATAGCCTTCAAATAGTTTATCCTTGACCTTTGATCAATCTTCAATATCCTTTCTTTGTCCTTATAAAAATATTCAATATCTTGTTTGACTTGCCTTGCTTTATACCCACTCCTTTAATAATGTATTTTCTCCAAAATAAATCAAATAAGCCTTTGAATAAAATTTCCTTCAAAAATTAATTTTTTTTTTAATAATTCAACACTTTCAATCACTAATTCAACTTTATTCAAATTTATCTTCAATTTTAATAAATTATTTTTCCTTCAATATAATTAGTTTCCTTTGTAATAGAAACCCTGTTTTATTTGAAATTCAATATTTAAATCTTCTTTTCTTAAAATATTCTTGGGCAATTCTTTCTAATTTCTTCTTTAAATAATAATTTCCTTTTATTTTGTAGATTTGGTTAGTCAATATAATTAGTTTCCTTTGTAATAGAAACCATGTTTTATTTGAAATTCAATATTTAAATCTTCTTTTCTTAAAATATTCTTGGGAAATTATTTCTAATTTCTTCTTTAAATAATAATATCCTTTTATTTTGTAGATTTGGTTAGTGTGAGAAACCCTACGACTGATACTCACGACTGGGAATCCCCATCCCACCATGACCTATCATAGGGGTAAAGTTGAACTTATCAATAGGAAATTTAACACAAAGCCACACACACTATGGTTTGAACCTTGGACCTCCCAAAGAAGAGCCAAAGCCCAAACCGTTACGTTGTCCCCCTAGCACATATCCTTATAACTTTCAATATATTATTTTTGTTTTTGATTTATTATTTTTAGTTTAATAATTCTTCTTTCATTTGATTAATAACTTTCCTTCTTTTATTTTCTTCAATTAACAATTCATTTCATAAATCAAAATTTCCTTAATAATTTCTTTTTCTCTTCCCTTTCACTTCTTTTTAATATATTCTTCTTCTCTCTTCTAAAAAAATAACCTTTCTATTTTAATAATATTTCCTTATTTTCATTAAATTAAATCATATTTCTCTTCTTCATTTTTTACTTCCTCTATTTTAATTATTACTTGAACCTATTAAAATAAAAATATTCCTTGAAATTTCCATGAATAATAATAATTTAGATTACTTTTGCATTTACCACTATTCTCACCTACATATACTAACTTTTGTTGCATTAGACATTATGTGTCCATTGTTGATATTTTTCTCTATTATTGCTTCAAAATCAATTGTTTTGTGCTCCTTACTTCATATCCTTTCCTCATCCATACCTCAAGCTACTATTAAACCTTGTATTTACTATGACTATCCTCTAATTTATCTCTAATGCTATCAGGGTTTCTAAAGCTATTCTAGGAATCTTTCTTAGTAAATTACTGCTATTCACCTTCCTTTCTACATGTTATTCTCCTTGTGTTATTTGAATGACTATTATTAGTCCTTTAGATTTTATTTATGTATTTTTCAATGGGTTATCAATGCATGTTACTCTCTTAGATAACTTCTTCTGTAGTTGTGTCTTCTCTTCTTTCACCACTTTCTCCTTTAAAATTCTAGTTTCTTCAACTTTACTCAAACACTTTCACTCTTCTTTGGATATTCTCACCCTGGGATTTTCACATAAAAATATTTCTTATAGCATGGTTATGATACCATTGTTAGCATATAATCTTTGTATACTTAATAATATCCATATTGAAGTTCTCACAATAAATGATTTACACAAGTATTCAAGCAAATAGATAAACTTACTATTATTCCCATGGATCACAAACTTAGTATTCCAATACCAATAAAGTATTGAAATTTTCATACATACTTCTCATATGCTTTCTCTATATATAGCCTTTACAATGACTTCATATTTCATATTCAATAAACTATTAATCTTCTTAGTCTCTTCATTTTTTTGAAAAATATATTTTATTGACTCCTAATAATGACAAACCTCTAGCAAATGACAAAACTCTAAATGATTCATATTTAGAAAACTCTTTTCACATCATACATTTACAAACTATTTACAAAATATTTACAAGTACCAAATAATGTAATAAACTCCAACATAAATAAGACCATTTAAAAAATAATATTATTTATTTCTTCTAAACTATTAAAAATTTAAAACAAAAATTAATAACCATTTTTAATAAAAGTAATTATAAAATATAAATTAAATAATATTAATATTAATATTATTCAAACTGCATTAGCTTAATAGGTTAAATTCCTAGCTAAGAGACCTAATAATAATATTAACTTTAAAAGAAGAGACCTAGGTTTTAATCTTGCCAAGTGATGAATGCATAATAGCTAAGTTGTTGTAATACTCATGATGTACTATGAGAGGGGTTTGTTTCAATCCTATATACAATTAATAATAATAATATAAGAACTAACATAAAAGTAGACCTTGACAAGTGTAAGCTAGAATCATAACTCATAATTTAATATTTTAGAGAGGAAGCAAAGGTTTTAAAGAAAAATTTGATTTGTTCAAAGAAGTTAAAAAGGGAAAGAAGAATATTAAATTTTCTACCTTAGTAAATAAAATTGGAGGATGTTTGATAATAAGAATTTTAGTTAACAAAAGTGAAGTAAAACAAGAATAAAAAGGATAAATTATTGTAAGAAAATATTGGTTTTCACTTTGAGAAGGAAAAATTCATCCAAATATATATTTTTTGATTGGTAACAGGGGTTTTGAAAGGGTCCTGTAACCTTTTACAAAATGGAGACTATTCGGATAAGCCCTCCAAAGCAAAAAGAAACTAGAAGTATCACCCCTCTATGGGTCAACATAGAAACAAAAAGGGACTTGAAATCCCATGCAGGGGCACAAAGAGGGAACCCACAACTGGCACTAAAGAGGCCCACGTAGGGGTAGCCAGGAAACAAAAAGAAAAAATGAAAAGCACTTAGACCCATAACAACCAAAATAGTTGTTGGGGTAACTAGAGCCCCAAAAATTGTAAAAAACTTCATTTACTATTTAAATATCCAAGAAATAAACTATATTAACAAAAATTGGGAGTGGATCTCTTACCCCTAGCAAAGGGCTGAGAAGGATTTCCAACACCTATCTTCAATAAATACTGAGAGCCATTGGTAATATTTGAATACCTCTTTTTTCCTCAAAGTTTTAATTGATGGTATCCCAACAGTATGCTCTACCCCAAAATCAGCAAGTCCCTTTTATAATTTCTTGGATTAGGACAAAGAAATCCCTTCTCCAAGAAGGATTTTAAGGGACATTTAAGACTTCTAGTTTTAGGGCCCGAGGACCCAGCCACATCAACGTACAACTTCCTTTGGGCTTGAGTAGGGGGAGGGCTAGGGAGAAAAGGACTAGGGGAGATAGGGATGCCACTAGGGGATCCTAAGAGACTCTTAGGGGAAGGAGGAGGGCTCTAGGGATGGATAAAGGTGGGATTAATGATGTCAGTGGTGGCATCATTGATGAAAAGAGAGGAAAAATGGTTAGAAATAGTAATGGGTGGACTGTGAGGAGGAATTAAAATTGGAGTAGATAAAGAAGGTGCAATGTTATCCTCCATCTGAAGGAGTAGATAAAGTAGGAGTTATAGCTTTAGAGGGAGGAGGGGTCTTGACTTGGGGATGAGAACGGGGAAATGGTGCAAAAAAATAAAGAAGCGATGAGGAATAAATTTAGAATGGTTATGATCTTCAATAGAAGGCAATTTGGGGACTTTAGGGTATAAAGAATGAATATGGCATTGCTTGGAATAGAAATCACATAAATTAAGTTTATTTTCATATTCAATAACTTGAGAGAAGGTACAAACCTTTGAAATAATATTGATCGAAGATGGGAGGACTGAATCTATATTTATATTGATGCACATAAGAGCCTAGATCATACGAGACCCTATTTGAGTGGGGGTACCAAAAGTGATTAGCTCTTCAATGTTCCTCGTAATACCTCTAAGTTGTATTTATTCTAAAATTGAATTGGTAGTCCTGGGAGATGAACCCAAATTTGAGCATAGTTTATGTTCTAAGTAGATGGATCAAAATCCATGCCCCATTTCCATAGGAAAAGACCTCTTCATCTGAAGAACCATGATCTTCCTATGAGGATTCAATGGGAATCATAAGAATTGTTTAACTAAATAAAAAATATATATTTGGGGAGCACAACTAGATCCATGGATCCTAAGGGTTACTAAGAGAAGTGGGTTCATTTATGGATTGATTCTATATCTTGCCATGAACCCAAGAATTTTCCAACCAATGAGTTGGATTTATGGGTGGCCATGGATAACATAAGTTCGCAAGAGATCTTGAGATTGCTATCAAAATTATATAGATAAACTCTAGACATCTCAGGTTGACTAGGATTTGAGTTGAATTTGATCAAATTTACAAAGGACCTAGGAGCAGATTCTCTTGATCCACCCATCATAGTCACCATTGATGGAGGAACACTTCTATTTGGTGATGAAGCTTTTCTTCCTTAGTCCAATAGGGATTCTTGATATGTTGATGTGTTTGATCATACCACTTTGCTCTAGCTGGTAGATCTTGATGCAACTGTCTCAAATACTAACCCACAATAGAGGGATCCATTGCTGAGAATATTAGTGGGTTAAAAATCATTTTTTTTATTGAGAGTAATCATGAAGATTATTTCCAAATCTTCCATGTGGATAGAGAGTTTCTCAATCTCTTTATTCAAACCATCTTCTTCTAACACATTGTTATCTGTGACACCATCGTTACCATCATCAAAGTTGTTGATGTTGTGTCTGCCTACCTCGTCTCCACTGGAGCAATTTCCTTAATTTAATTTCGCTGTTGTTTCCTCCATTTTTCATTTGATCAAAAATATTTTTTAAAAGTATTGAGGTCCATTTGATTTTATAAAATACAATTGACTTGCAAAGGATAATTCTAAAGGAAAAAATTGGAAGGTATATTGTTTAAGGAAAAATTTTCAAGGTAAACATATTAAAGTCAAAGAAAAGTATAATTGAGCAAGATCTATAAGGTATGAAATATTTCTATTTTAGATTCCTATTGTCACATCAAAATGCACCTACCAACCTGAGCCAAGGGTCTCAAAAATATGAATACAAATTAGCCTCACATAGAGCAAAAATATTAGAAGTATCATAGATGAGAGATCACCTGTGGGGTAACCTTTGGGGGTTTTGATAAAGGTTGACTCATCATCAGATCTAAATCCTTGTTGCTCAGTGTACCTCCATGATCTAAAGTTAGGGAAAGAAATTATAATAAAAGTAAAAAATAGGAAATGAAATGCTTTGTAGTAAAAGTAAAAATCTAAGCTACAAGTTTGATGCTCCTTAGGTGCAAGAAAAAGTTCAAGCTCTCCTTGTTACAATAGAAAATAAGGGTGAAAGGAAGATCCCACTAGGCTAGGCACTAGGTATGAGCAAGCAAATCCCAATATCTTTGACAATATAATTTAGATTTATTTATAAGACAAGAGGAGGGTTTCTTCCCTATGAAGTTCTATGTAGAAGGTCTAAAAATATCTTCTACTATCACAGTATAAATCCTTTCATAATTATGTGATAATAGCTTTGAGGTATTTGGATTTAGGGCCATAAATTTTGAAAGCTTTTAGGCCTTCAGATGATTAATTATTATTGGTTCAACTCTTTACTATTACATTGGGGTGGCTACACCAATACTCTTCTATTGCATTTATCCTAGAATGTATTGCCTTACTGAAGTGGTAGGTATGGTTTTCTTGATTTGTGTAGATAGATAGAGTAGACCCACATGTATGGTGGGTGGGAGCCATGGTTGATACATGGTTGGTTTGAATAGACTTGGCTATGAAAGTCAAGCTTTGTGGTCAGTGGTGGATATCCTCCCTAATTGCTCCTACACCTACTTATTCTATTGTGTGCATGACTACCACATAATTTTAGGTAAGGTCAGACTCTCTCTAGCCAATGGTAGGCCTTCTCCATATAAGTGTTAGTGCTTCCCTTTTTTGGCTCCTAACTTATTACCATGTGTCTATATTTGGGCTCTATTGGAGTCTTCTCTTTATATGTGCACTCTCCTCTATTATAAGGATCACATGGACTATTGGATTAAAAATCAATGGGCCATAGGACTAAGTGCCTTTAATACAACTAGTATTGAGAAATAGATGAACACCAACTATAGAAGGAAGATCTAATGGCTGACATAAATTTTATTGCAGTTCTCTTCTTTTGATTAAATATGAAAAGTACCTTTTGACTACACTTTGGGCCCATTCTACTTTTCAATGAGTTCTACTTGGAGTGAAGTAGGACTATAGGGAAAATTTCCCTACAACTTTGGTGGCTCTTAGGGCCATAAGCCTAGTGAAGGAGAAAATTCAAAAAAATTTCCTTGTCCATTGGGTGTGGGGTCAAAACATGGAAGTTGTGATAAGTAAGTAAGAGAAATAACAAAATTCAAGAATTGAAGGAGGTATAGATATAGTTTTACCTTTTGTCTTGATAAACCTTTGGGGGCTTATTCCTTTATGATTTTTGTGGTATGGGACCCTAACTAGGGTAAAATATCCTTGGTATGATATTTATAGGAGCATCATGACTCCAATCATGTTTACTATTCTTGAATATCTTTTTAATTCCATGATCATAGTTCTTTTGATTCGATTAATGTTACTATATTCCTTTCTTAGGCTAGGATGCTTAGAAATCTACCTATAGATAATGGCCTCCCATAATTTTATTTGAGAAGTGTGCTTGGGTTTTGTTTTGGCCATTTAAATCTCCCTTTTTATACCACATCCTTTTTCTCAAGAATTTTTTACTTGGGTTGGTAGGCTTAAAAAAGCCTTATTAAACCTGTGCTTGAATGTTCCAATCCACAAATTGAGGGTATTAGGTTTTATTTATTTGGTATATTACTAGAATCATATGTAAAATATGTTAGAAGTACTATTGTAATCCAATTACCATAGAGGTTAGATTAGTTTCCAAACCCACCAGTAGATTAGGGAGTGGATTCATATTTATTGAGCAAATAGAAACCCTATCCCTTGTGGAGCCCCTTTAGCTATTACTGAAAAGGTTCTAGGGTATCTACTTAGGGAAGGGTTATGTAACAACCCTAGGTTATCACTACATGTCCACTATTTTTTTTGTTGTATAGGTTCATTGTTAAACCATTGATAAGTTTGAGTTATAATAATATTCCAAGACAAGATATCCCTATTAAAAGTAAGTAACCCGATTTGCAATATATTAGGTATATAGAAGCACCAACTTCTATAATTTATTTTAAGCCAATTGCAAGTAGGAGCACCAACTCCTACATTACCATCTCACCATCCCATACTGGTAGATGGATAATATCATACAAAGGCTTTATTCCCTTTATGTAATTGCTATGTAGCAAGGGACATCATATGGTTGTATCAACCACTTAGGATAGGGATCCTCACCAAAGGATTACCCTTCTCCAATTCTCCACACTACCAATGAAGGCTAGTGTCTTAGGAGAATCATCATTCTATTCCAGCTTGTGGTTACTTACATATAACATGGGTTAAATGTCTTAAGCATTATTATAAGATTCACTTATCTTCAAGGTGTTGTCAAGTTTGGTGGTGGTGGTTCTTAGTCCATGAGTTTTTGAGTCTTGGGAATGCTTCTTCTATGTATATATTATTCGTGAATTATCATCCATATAACTATGTTTCAAATGTTTAATTCTCATGCATATATTTCTATAACCTTAAAGAAGTAAATATACAAGTAGAATAGAGAAACAATTCTAATGCAACATACTTCCATTGAATAATCCTTCCAAAACTATACATCATCTTCACCTAATTGATATGATGACATAATTTACAATGCTTCCTTGCTATACATCATTTTATATCTAATGGAGATGCTTACATCAATAAAAGACTTCCTTTCTAGTTTACAAAGCAGTAATAAAAACACATCCAATATTACATCACTTGGCTTTATCTTTTCAGCCATTTAAAAATTACATCAATAATGAACATAATCAAATATATCAAAGAGTCTTCAATAGTGATTTCCTGATCATTCTCTAGTTTTCTTGCATCTTCATGTGGTGAGAGAGATGAATTTGTAAGATATTAGGACAACTCAATGCAAAGTATGCCAATGCAACACAAGCAACCATGCTTTTCCATAATTGAATACAAATAAGCATTATGCATTTGCCATATGCAAATCCTAATTAAAGCGCATCATCATCAATGGTTCAACTATTTTTAATGATATGCATAACAAGGATTATTACACCATTCCCAAAATCATTTGTTTGTTTTAAATCTAAAGGAAAAAGTCTCATGCCTCTTCTCCAGGAAAGAACACCAATCCAAACCTTCCAAAACTCACAATTTTATTTTCATATAATTCACAAATCATGAATTTCTCAATGATACATACCAACATAAATTATCCTCTTACACTTAATCAATACTAATTGATGTTTTTTATAAGAAAAATGTCGTTAATATATTCTATCCATACATTGTTGGCTTTCTATTTATCTAGTGCAAGTACTTCAATATAAGTTCTTTTATAATTTCACAAGAATGTATATAACTTCCTTTTTCATATTTTTAAAATAATACAAAAGATATCTATTCAATATTTAAATTTGAATCTATTATTTCCACAATAAGTAAATGATCCATATTATAATTATTTTCCTCGACTACTTTAATTACACAACAATTTGAAAGGAATGTATAGCCGCTAAGTGACTACTTTAATCGCACAACAATTTGAAAGGAATGTATAGCCGCTAAGTGAATTTTAAACTTATACAAGCCATACACACTTCTAATGCATCATAGGCCTTTACCTAAGCCCTAATATAAGACATTATAATTTGAATATAGACAAAACCCGGCACACCGAACCCATAAGTGGAATCTATGCACATAACATCAAGGTATCCCTAAATTCCTTCGTGCACTATACGCTGGACCAACATGATCTAAGGTAATGATTTACGTAGTCTCGAAAGTCTTTAGTATCTATACTTAGACTAGGCCTCATGGAAACTGCATCGCTTTAGGTTACCATGTACTCATTCTATGGTTTAGGGATGATGGTACTCGTCATATCCCAACGTCACCTAGAGAATATATGACATCAATGCTAGGAAAGATGGTATTAGATGATAGTGTATAGGGTTTTATGCCCCAAACAAGATTTGATTCAACATCTTGCACATAGAAAATGTCGATTCAGATGCAAATATAGACACACAAATTGCCATAGGTTCATACAATGAACTCAAGCGCATTGGTTTTATTAATGATACTTCCCCACAACCAGATGACTCAACAGAATGAGCTGCGATAGAGTTTGGAGATTTCTACTCATTACAATTCATTGGTAGTCTAGGCGACAATAGAGCTAAACCTAAAACTCAGAATTGGGAAGGAGAAATCGGCTTCATCCCTTCACTGGATAGTTTCAAGGAATCCTAACTCGGGCATCGAATGTTTGGGAATGTCTACAAGTATCTAAGGAACTAAGGCATATCATAACTTTAGGGTTTAGGCAGAAGCTCTATCTTCAATGGCCTTGTAAACCATTTCACCAATATTCGTTAAGCACCCAGGCCTGACGGTGGATCATCATATAATGATTCACGTGACAACTTGCATGACAATGGCACATAAGTGGATAGGCCATATGACATTGCACGGGTATTACAGTCGGTAACCAACATGTTTAATATCGAGTTTTAAATTAGATTACCATGCAAGTAATGATGATGAATATAACATACTTAGGGATGAATTTTCTATGTGAATAGATACCCGAACATTACTTCTATAATATTGTCATGTTGGCCAAAGAGAACAGTTTCTAGCAACACCTCGTGGAAAATTGGCCATAAAATGATGGTTGGATTTAATCAAACACTAGAGATACCCTCTTTTGATAGCTTTACCAAAATGTAAATGAATGCTTTGATTATAGTAAAGAGCCAATAGCTTGTAGCCACTACTTACATACAAAGGTACAAAAGCAAAATAAAAAATTATAGCCTAAGATCACTAAATTGTAATACACACTGATCCTATTAATTTGACAAGAAGGAACATGCAAAATTACACGCAATAAGTGAAAAGAGGAAGCTTTCACACCTGGAGATTTCAGAATGCCAAAATGCTGGGAAAAGCCTTCTCCTACTCCCGCTCTATGCTTTTTTTCTCCAAACTTTACAAAACATAGCATGCCTTCTTTTCTCAACTCCTTAGGCAATTTATAGATCAATTTCTTCTAACAAGAAAGATGTTCTTATAATATTTTATTATTTTTTAGTATTTTCCCTTCACATGCAAGTTTCTTTAGAATATAATATTTTAATGCAAGGAGGGATTCCCTAGAGATAAGGTATGGGCTGGCTACATGTCCTTTGTCCCACAACCTAAGAACACTAACACTATTGAGAGTATGGGTGTTCAATTTTGGATTTGTTAAAGATAAGAGAGGAATCTCACCCCTTACTACAATCCTTCCAAAATTTTCCATGTGTAGGAAAGATGTAATATTTTATTTATAAGGTAGTCTTTTCATTTTTTGGTCCAATGAAATTTTCCACCTTAGAATAAACATAGGCATCTGTGTTTCTTGCAATATTACATAGCCCTTAGAATAAATATAGCCCTCTATGTTTCTTGCAATATTACATATTAATCAATAAAACATAAGGTTTGCTTAGTTTTCCACTTTCATAAGTGGTAAATGTCTCAACTTGTATTATTACATAACATCATCAAATAAATAAGGAAAATATCTTTTTATGTCCTCCACTTTTTCTCAAGTGGAATTCTTCTCAGAGTATTGGTCCCACTGGACCTTGCATTGCTCAATTTTTCTTTTCCTCATAGCCTTGAAATGAAATTCCAAGATCTTCACCGATTTCACCTCAAAGGTTGTTGAATTTGCCATATGCAAGTTAGAAAAATCTAACACATGACTAGGATCAACAATATATCTCCTAAGTAGGGATACATGAAAAGTGTTATGGATATTTTATAGGTTAGGTGGTAATTCAATCTAGTACGCTACATGACTTATATTTTTCACAATCTCAAATGGTCCCATAAACCTAGGGTCCAATTTGGTTGATTTAATTGCACTCTTTTTAGGTTTCACTCTCAAAAACACCTTGTCACCCACAAAGAATTCTCTACGAGTTCTTTTCAAATATGCATAACTCTTATGTCTTTCTGAGGCTTTCTTGAGAATTTGCTAGATTAGTTCTAGCTTCTCTTCCATGATTTTAACCATTTCTTGTCCAATGACAACCCAAAACTCAGGATTATCCCATGATAATGGTGTTCTGCATCATCAGCCATACAAGGCCTCAAAAGGGGCCATTTTTAGAGAAGAGTGATAGCTATTATTATAAGTAAAATTGACCAGATACAAATAGTCCTCCCAACGAGACTTCTGGTCCATGCAATATATGTGTAGCATATCTTCTAGAACTTGGTTTACCCTTTTTGTCTGTCCATCCATTTATGGATGATACATAGAACTGATATTCAAAGTGGTGCCAACTACACGATGGAGAGCTTTTAAAAAATCAAAAGTAAACCTAGAGTCCTTGTATGAGATTATTATCTTAGGAAATCCATATAACCTAAAAATTTTCTTAGCAAATCTGTTACCAAAAACTACAACATCATCTATAGTACTACCTACTTAAAAGTGTACAACCTTAGTGAGTTTATCTACTATCACAAAAATTGCATCATGCTGATATTTTTTTTAGGCAACCCAACAATAAAGTCCATTGAAATCACCTACCATTTCTGAGTAGGGATGTGATGAGAAAATAACTTTCCTGCTGGATGTTGGTGTTTGGATTTCACCTTTTGACACTGTAGACATTGTGCCACAAAATCGGTGATGTCTTTCTTCATGCCAGACCAATAGAAGGTCTTTTTCATATTTTCTCTCATCATAGCTCCTCCAAGATGAGTGGAATAAGGTGAGTTATGAGCTTCTCGCATAATTAATATTATTAGATCACCCATTTCAAGAATGATCACATGGTCCTTAAAGCATAAAAGTCCATCCTTTATGCTATAATCTTGATTCTCATTCAAATTTTATTCTATTTTAATACGAATTTATCTATACCCTGGGTCTTGGCATTGCATTCTTCTAAATTTGTTCGTAAGATCTACATGACTACGAGTCAATACTAATATATTTATTTTTCTACTTAAAGCATCGACAACCTTGTTCTCTTTCCCTTTGATATACTCAATATTAAAGTCATATTCAGATAAAAATTCTATCCATATTCTTTGCCTAGAATTTAACAATGGTTGAGTGAAAATATATCTTAAGCTCTGGTGATCAGTTCTTAACTCAAATGGTTTACCCACTAGATAATGTTGCCAAATCTTCAAAGCATGTACAACTATAGCAAGCTCTAGGTCATGAGTAGCATAATTGACTTCATGCTTTTTGAGTTTCCTAGACTCATATGCTACCATGGAGTTGTATTGGGATAATACTCCTCCTAGTCCTTCTAATGACATTGTAGACACCTAAAACACATCATGTCGAATATGACTACTCATATGGACATGCTACAAGACCATATGGAATATCTTGGAAAAAATCCAAGATAGAGCAGTGGTTCTAACCACTCAATTTGGGCTCCTTGGCCTAATTAGTCTGAACCGTAGCTTAGACCTATGGTCTACAGTATAAACCATGGTTGACACCTGTGGTTTACAGTCTAAACCATAGCTATCACCTACAGTATAAATTGAAGTTTAGTTGGCATTCATCCGAGCCAAATCGATTTGAACGGCCATTTGATCTAGAAGAAGGTGGTTGAAATACAAAATATTTTAGAGGCTTCCATTCCAACTATCCTAACCACCCCTTCTTGTTTTTGGCTTCTCCATGAAGCCATCCCTAGCCCTACGGCATGCTATAAATACCCCCTCCAAATTGGGGATAGAGAGGGAGAGACAATTTGATCAGGAGAGCAACGAAGCCCTGTCGAATTGCATATTGAGTTCATGCATTTGAGAGAGTTACTTTGCCATCCATCAAAGATCAACTTGCCATGGAGGTCCTAGGAACCTAGGAGAGCCAAGAAATGCTAATTCGGGTGAACAGAGACACCATTCAATGATTCAACTGCCAAAACTATCATAGGACACTGAGGCGACCCTTGATCATCAATTTGACAAGGAGGATCAAGCCCACAACCCTTGAAATTAGAGGGCAAACTCACTTGATTGCTCACCATGGCTTTCAACCATGGTTTATAGTGTAGATCACTCATCAAAGCTACAGTTTGCCATAGGTGTAAGACCTCCTTATTATTTTTTTGCAGATTTCTTAATTAGGATTAAATAAACATTTGCACGGTTCAATTAAGATTTTAGAGATTTTTGACCGATAGATTTAGGGTTTAGAGTAATTTTGTTTCATTAGTGTAGGATATGCAATAATGGTTTCTTTCTATGTCTCCATGCTTTATTTTATCTAATTAGGCCATTCAATAATTAGCTGCATTATTTCTTTATGTATATACATGAATCTTTATCAATTTGGCATAGTCTAAATACATTTTACATGCTTTCTTGATTATATGTCTTTCATGGATTTTTCATGCATTAATCCTTCAAAGGGCCTCATCACGAGAGGATGCCTATTTTTCTAATACTTTGTTGTTGTTTCTTGATCGTAAGAAATAGGTTTAAAGGGAGCTTCAATTATTCAAACCCTTCCTCAATGTGAAGAAGAGGGTCCATTCCACCCTAGAGTAGTTTGTGACTATTTAGAGAGCCTTAGTAGTGTGCCTACCCCATTGGGGGCTTCAAAATTGTATTGATTGTATCAAAATTTGGGTGACCCTAGGAGGGGCATAATTGTAACCGAGATTCATTGGCAATTTTAATAAAAGAAACATATATTTATTGTTATTTGCAATCTTTTTATGTATTTCATGCATTTATGTTGATTTCTATTTCAATACTAGATAGGTGCACACTTTTTAGATAGATAAAAAGGCGATCACAATGAAACTCCACATTTCAATCTATCTAACTGCCATTTCTTGTGTTTTTGAAATTGCAGGTATAGACTGCAACTAATAACTACGGGCCAACAATTGAACCGCAACTCCAACACATAGTTTACAGAGCAGATCGTGCATAATACCTGCGCTTTACAATTGAAAAACCAGACAATAGAGAGTAGAATGTAGATAGAATGTGGACCTGAGGTAGGCCCTACTTTTCACCTTTGTCACTTTTTTGGTCACTGTGTTTTTCCAGAGAACTAAAATTTGCAAAGCAACTAGGAAATTAAGAAAAAGGAAATGAAGTAGGTCCAAGATTTGTATTTATTTTTGCATAATTAGAAAGGTGCTGCTAGGAACAATGGATCTCTGATTACAGTCCACCCTAGAATCTAGTGTGCTTGATAAACAAATTGCATTTGGTTTGCATGTTTGATGCCCAAGTAGTGGCTATTTGAATAGTAGTTTGCATTATCGAAAATCATGTAGGAAGTAGCATGCATATCTTAATATGAAACATTTATTTTTATATTACATGTAGGAAACAATCATTTGTGCTATATTATGCATTTGTCATTTTATGCAAGTTAAAATGAACCACACACACCACTTGGCACTTAAATGCCAGTGAGTTGGGCTTCACATCTAACCACTAGTAGGGTTCAACAATGGTGGAGGTGATTTCCATTCGTTGGACCAAATACTACGTACCCTTGGATACTAGACCAATAATGAATCCAAGAACCTTTCATACCCTGGAAAATTTGCATGTATTCTCTTCGAAGGGTATAACACTGACTGGGGAAAAATGGGGGAGTATTTGGGAGGACCTGTGCTCCCTGACCATGTGTGGGCTTCATTACCACATATTATAGGTTGGATTACACGATCTGGAAGTCACATCTAGGTTGTCGAGCTGTGAGTGTACAGGTGAAGACCATTAAACTAAGAATATCATCCAAAAAGCTTTGTAAAATACATTAAGAGTTTCTCTACTGATACAACACATATTGAAAACAACATCAAACAGTTTAGGGCTCACATTTAAAATGTAAAGAAGATAATCATATTGTTTACTTTGTATGCTTCTTTATTGCTTAATTCACTAAGATAAGGCCTTCTTCGAGGACAAAATTTTTAGTAAGAGAGGCTTCCTCTCAAGACTTGTTTAGTTGCCATATCATGACAACTAGGCATAGTCAAGCTCAATCATGAGCTAATGACTTAGAATATGCATGGAGAGACCCTCGAGGCCTTCGAGTATTCCCTTTAGGATATTTCAAATCTCACACACTTCCTTGCCAAGCATCGCACACATCATTCACTTAAGTATCCAATCCTCCCAGCATGACATTATGATAGTCATCGTGAACCCCCTTCATCATGCAGAGGGTCCACCCATATAGATCATGGGATTTATTCACACATAGTGAGGACCCACATCATTAGGTCTCCCCCTAGTGAAATAGAGAGTTGTGGATCTTACTCCATGAGTCAGTCATATAGGGAACCTGAGTCTCATGCAACTCATAAGAGGTGACTACTCCAAGACCAATTGGAGGAGGCACGCATTGAGCGTAAGCATCTAGAGTGTGAGTGCACAGAGAAGAAGAGATCGCATCAACAAAGGTTGGATGAACTCCAACAATGAGAAGAGAGAATTTACCAACAAAAATTATATGAAGAACAATCATGTGAGATAACTCTTGAAAAGAAGCTCATACCTAGAGTGCTTAGGCAACAAGTCAACGTGATGCATCCCATGCATCGTCAAGAGTTACCTCTTAAGCAAGAGGATAGCCATACTCCTAGATAGACATACATACCATTGGCTATTGTTGAGCAACAAAAGGTTATGCTTAAGGATCCCATGCTCAAGCATGAGGTTGAGAGTAGTCAAGTTAGATAGGTGAGCAATGTCAATGCTCAAAATTCATCACAATCCTTGGGGCATATATAGTCTATGTCACCATATAAGAAACCTGTGATTAATTTCCATAAACAGGAAGTCAAACCTGTCCTTGTCAAGGAATTTGATCCTCCATTGCACATCATAGCGAGGATAAATCAGATTGCATATAAGTGAGTGTTGGTTGATACAAGATTATCGATTAATATCATCACCACCTCTGCATTTAAACATCTCAAAATTCCACCTTCCCACATCAGAGCATCTAACTTAATGCTACAAGCTTTTAATGATGTGGAATCCTCTACAGTAGGCACAATAGTCCTCCCCATTGAGGTAGGGAAAAAGATTGTTCTAACACTATGCTATGTTTTAGAGGGTTCAAGATAGTATAATCTGCTACTTAGAAGACCATGAATAAGAGCCATGGAGTGTGTACCATCCATAGTGCATCAATGCATTAAGTACACCCATGCAAACAAAGTCCATGTAGTTGAGGTGGATCCAAATCCATTCAAATATTATAAACCCGAGGATCATCCACAAGAACCTAGTGGGGAACATATGCATCTAAGAACCAAACATAATGAGTCTATCCAAAGTTTAGATGCAACCCTGCAGACTATTGTAGAGATACCATCACCACCACTATCACTTGTGGAGTCACATATGACTCCTTCATCTTTGACCTCTCCTAGCAGGGAAGGACTGATAAATGCCATCACATAGATACTCACAGTTACCCTAGATGTATCATTAGAGGATCCTCATACTCCTATCAGGGGGGAAGTACCTAGCATAGGAATGGATGTACCCGAGTGCATCACACCCTCATCATCCACAATGGTGCAAGATAGTCCTCATAAAAATGATGAGTATAAATATCATATAAAGGAAGACATCAAGATGTCATACATCATGGAAACTACTAAGGATGCAAGTTAGTTTCCTTTCGAGTCTCTACCTATTGAGACTATCCTTGATGTTCCATTTCAGCATGAGGAGGAGTCATCTATGATAATGGATATGCTACAACCCCAGTAGGTTGATGAGTCACCTATGACTGATATAATTGTAGAGTCATTTTCTCATGAGTTTGTGGGAATGGTTGACCTTCTTTCAGAAGGTCGAGTGATTCTAGAGTCAATAAAGCAGGAGGTGGGGCAATCAGACATTGCTTCCACATCAAAGGGGTCAAAATATTTGGAATTAGTTACCCCTGACTCCTCCCTTGTGCCACCTTATCAGGGATAAGAACAAGTATGTACCCCATATCAGGCTAGGGGTACTAAATTTGACGTCACTCAACGCTTTCAAAGTGAGTAGCAACATGAGCTAAATCATTCGCCTAAGCATGTGGATAACATTGATGAAGTGTGTCATCGAGAAGCATCCACATCAACACAAATAAAGTAAATAGGTGATTTCCAATTACTTAATGGATATCTAGCATCCACTTTTCTATTTTCTTCAATAGACAAAGGTATTTCAAATCAGTCATTGGAAATACATATGAGATCTTTGTCAGTCTTGCGAGCCATCCTAAGTCATCTAGAATGAATGGAGCATCAGATGGATGAGCAAGATAAGGCATTAAATTTTATCATGAACCATATTGAAAACCTAAGATCACAAGAAAAACCTCTGGTTGAGGCTGAATCATTTCCTATGCAAGTGAGGGAAAAACCTTAGAAAAAGTGAGAGCCTATGCGGCCAACCCAACCATTGGGTCCTCAAAGCAAACCAATGTGGGTCGAGAACCTAAAATAGTTGTAGTGCATTTGGAATCCTTTAGAGGAGTCTATGTTTGATATATTTCAAAATCTATAAGAGGCGAAGTTCATCACCTTACCTGATATCATCCCTTTAGACCCAAATAGAGCTAACCCTATGGGTTACAAGGAGCATCATTATTACCTCTATCATCGAATAGAGGGTCATGGCATTCGAGATTGTCATGAATTCAAGAGTGTGGTGCAAAAACTCATAGATAGTGAGGTTTATCATGTATATGGGTCTCTTATAGTGCCCCAACATGCTGAAGTGGAGGTCACACCTCCTCATGTGCGACCTCGAAGTCGTCAGCCACCTCATAGATCCAATAGGCTAGTGCAACAAATATTTTCATTTCAGATGACTACTTTAAATTTTTTCCAAAAGTTACATAATGCAAGTGCGTTTGTATTACCCAAGGTCAAACAAAGAGCATCCAAGATCGATTCACCTAATAGGGATCCCTTTTGTGTGTACCATAGAGCGCATGTACATGAAATTTAGGGTTGTAAATCATTTAAGAGGGTTGTCGAAGACCTAGTAGAATGAGACATTATCCGTGAGGATGGGTCTCTCGTTCACCCTAACCAAGACATAGGCACTCCATTGATATCTGTGCCTCATTTGGGAGAGTTGATTTCTATTACTCTCCCTAAAAAATCTAAGTATATTTTAGTGGATAGCATGCATGCTAGGGGTCTTCAAGGTAGCATACCTTCCCCACCATACACGTTAAACTCAATAAGGCAAAGAGAGGGATCTAGAGGTATTACACCTCCCTCATCGTCATCGCATGGTGCACACACTAGGGGTATATAGGGCAGCATGTCCTCCCAAAAAATGCACCAAGGGTTCTAAAAACCACTTGGTCATGTCAGTCAAAGGTTTCAAGGGTTTTCTTAAAATCGCTCGGTCATCCCAAAAAGGCACCAAGGATTTTTGAAATATCGCTTGGTCAACCCAAAGGCTCCAATGGTTCCTAAAACCGTTCGGTCATCCTAAATGGATCCAAGATCTCTTATGGGTATTTTGGTCAATTAAAAGGCCCCAAAGGCATTTGTAAGCCATTTGGTCAATCCCTAAAAGGCCCTAAGGGTTTCTTAAAGCTGCTCGGTCATCCTAAAGTTACCAAAGGCATCTGTAAGCCCTTTGGTCAATCCCAAAAAGCTCCAAGGATTTCTAAGAATCGCTTGGTCATCCCTAAAAGCTCCAAAGGCATTTCCTCATCATTTGGTCACTCCTAAAGGCTCCAAAGGCATGTACTCATTGTTTGGTCAAATATAAAGGCTCAAAAATTCATAAAAAATGAAAAATATATAAAATCCAAAAAAAAATTGGTAAAGCATAAAATCCAAAAACATTTGCTTTTGCATTTTGCATTTTCATTTGCATTCACACATGCATTTACTTTATTTCATCACATATAGGAATTCTCCATCCATTGCATTCCACAATAGAATGAATTGTGTTGGTTAGTCTTACAAACGATGCCACATTTGTGTTGCAATCATGCACCCTTGCATTTATCATAATTCGTTGCATTCACAAACACCTATTGCTATGAAATATGTATGTATACCAAGTTTTCCAGTCACTTAGCCATACCTAGTGGGTCTCTCAAAGGTTGTAGAAAGCTTACTTCTTTTGTAGATGAGGTCATTAGTTGTGATAGTTCTTAACATATCAGGATCCCATCACTAATAAAAATATTTAAAATCCTGCTAAGATAAGGGAGGATGAAAGCTGCAAAAGTGGTCCTGGGAATTTAGAGAGATGGTTTTTATTACCTGCTTATCTTGCAAATAGTCGGTCTCGAGTGGTGAACCTTGGCAAAAGGACAAGAATTTTCTCTACTCGTACATAGATACAAAGTTTAAATATCAAGTTTAAAGTTTGAAGTTCAAAGTTCAAAGTTAAAATCTAAAGTGATATGGTGAATCAAAAGCACTATACAAATCCCTTGATCAATTAAAACGTAATTAAAGTGTTACAAACAATGATTAATCACTACATATGAGCAAGTATCCAAAACGGGGTGAGAACTTGAATCCTTGGATTATTCACTATTCAAAGCCATAGAGTGAACCCCGATCGCAACAATGGGTTGTAAGAGTCCCACATAATTTTGGATTAGTAGTTCTATTGGGTGATCCACAATTGTAACAATGGGTTGAAAGAGTCTCACTTGATTTTGGAGGGGTGGTACTGATCAATTGCAAGATGACCTAGCTCTAGGTGCCTAGGGTTTTCTAGAATTATAGTACAATCAAGTTTGAAACATGGATGATATGAACATTTGAGGAGCCAGATCTCACATATGGGTTGAAAGAGTCCCGAATGACATCTGAGGTATGCCTATGGTCTATCTAAAAATGCTCATGTGCACACACAGGGGTAATGAATAGTTGGATCATTCGTGGCGAAAGCTTTGTCCAACAAAAGCTTGGTACAATTAGTATGTGACTTTTGATAAGTCTACTAGGGTGTTTGAGTCTCATGGAAAACCTCAAAAATTTCTCTAATAGCAACAAAATACCAAAAGATCACAAGTCATAAAAAATAAAAGTCATTCAATCATCAGAATGCATTACATTGAGCAAAAATCAAATATATAGGATAGATACCGGATAGATATTAGAAATGATGTTTAGACGACCACTGACTATATCGTGCAAACAATAAATATAGAATGACATATCATATCATTTACATTATACCAATTCATCTCATTACATTTCATATATGGGTGATTAATTGATTAAATTATTGTAATGAGGATTATCAATTAGTTTGTATGATTATTATACATTATGTGGTGTTGTCCATTAGATTGATACATACATTTTGCATTCATTCCTTATGTTTTAAGTGATTAAAGCATACAGGTTCATTTACATTAGATTACCATCATGTAAATAATGCATTACATACATTGTGATATCATCATAAATTAAATACATACAATAATGCATAAAATCAAATTAAACATGCATTTAACAATAAACAGTGCATCCATATGTATATATCATAGTAGTCCATCTACATATCTAGATCACAATATCTAGTCATACATCCATCATATAGCTAGTGCATGTCATCCATACATCACATCATATAACATCAAATCAACATAACATATAAGCATTGCATCCACGCGCATCTCATAAACATAAAATAAAAATAAAAATATATATTTTAAAGCATCAACTAGGGCATTATCAATATCAATCCCCAAACACTCCAAATAAATCTAAATCTTTAGTCTTTTCATTCAAGTCATAAATGTAAACATTTACTCACAATAAGGAGTTTTAAAATGGACAATTAAGCAAATCTATAGGTCCAAAATTTTAAAAATTTCAAAATTAACAAAAAAATTAAATAATTCAAAATTCAAATGTGCCTCGTATTCAGTTATTTACCCTATACACTTGGCGGTTGTAGTGACTTGTGCTCCATGCAATATGACAAGATGAGTAAATTACCATAAGGACATTTGGGGTAAAATTATCATAGTCCCATTTTGTTGGAGATCCCTAACTCTTTGTCCTTCAAGAAACCTTTTAGATTTAAATCTATGTGGATCAAACATTCCAGTTTCAAAGATAACTTAAGTCAGTGGTGGCAGCAGCTTGTCAGGGGTAGTGCAGCTTTTAAAATTGCTGGCAAATTAAATTTTGTTAAGGAAAAAATTCAAACTTAGAACAAAGAGGCCTTTGGGAACCTCTTTGAAAATAAAAAATAGGTTGTTGAAAGTTTGAAGATAATTAATCAGAGGATCCAACATGGTGATGTTGATTAAACTACTAGGTAGGAGGAACGAACAAAACTAGCAGAGTTTCATAATATTTTTGCCTGTGAGGAAATCTATTGGAGGCAAAAATCAAGGGCTCTTTGGTTGAAATATGGAGATTCAAATTCCAAGTTTTTTCATGTCACCACGCTTAGAAACAAAAGCAATAACAAGATAAAATTTTTAAAAAAGTAGATGGTTCTATTACTCAAGACTTAACAAAAATTAGAAAGGAGGCAATAACTTATTTCAATTCTATCCTTGGTTAGGAATCGTAGTGCAATGAGGAGGCCAAATATATTCTCTTGCAATCCATTCCTAGCATAATAAATGAGGATATAAACCTTAAGCTTCTAGCTCCCTTTTTTGATGAGGAAATTAAGGAAGCCTTGTTTAGCATGGATCCAAACAAATCCTCGGGACCCAATGGATTTCCCCCTCATTTCTATCATTCTTTTTGGGACACCATAAGTGAGGATCTAATTTTTAATATCAAATAATTCCAAACAGGCAATCATATCCCAAAAGGAATCAAATCTACTTTTATTTCTCTAATTCCTAAGAAGTAAACTCCTGAATCTATGGTTGACTTCAGGCCAATCAGTCTGTGTAATGTTTCTTACAAGATCCTAACTAAAGCCATTGCAAATAGAATGAGAGATATTCTACCACACATCATAGATCCATGCCAGGGAAGCTCTGTCCAGGGCAGGTCAATCTTGGATGGAGTTATCACATTTCATGAAGCTCTACACTCTGCTCATAATACTAACAGGTCTGTTTTTGCCCTCAAGTTTGATATGAACAAAGCATTTGACAGGATAAATTGGGACTTTCTGATTGCTATCCTTCATAAGTTTGGTTTTCACCACAAATGGATTAATTTAATCAAAGAATGTATTTCTAAAGCATGGTTCTTTATTCTAGTTAATGGAACAACTACTAGTTACTTTCAAAGTCATAGAGGAATTCAGTAAGGGGACCCTATCAGTCCCATGTTATTCATCATTGTGGCAAAATATTTGGGTAGAACCATAAAAAATGCTTACAGTTCATAGCTAATATCGAGAATCAAAGCAACATCTCTCACTAGGGATGTTTCTCACCAATAATTCATCGATGATACCCTTATATTGACTAAGGCATCAGGTTGAGGCTAAAATAATTAAATACATCATGCAACTCTACAAGGATGCTGTTGGTCAGAAAGTTAATTTCAGTAAAAGCAAGTTATATTTCATGAACACCCCCATTAAAATGCAAGGAAGGATTACAAAAATTTTAGGGTGTGATATAGCAAACCTCCCCACTTCGTATCTTGGTCTCCCTCTTTTTATTGGTTCTCCGAGAGAGTCAATGTGGGATAGGGTTATTGAAATAATTCAAAAGAAACTTGCTGGATGGAAAGGTCATCTTCTATCTCAAGAAGGAAAGTTGACCCTCACTAAGGCCTCTCTTCAGAGCATTCCAATATATTTCCTCTCCATTTTCAAAGCCCTTGTGAAGGTTTTCCTAAAAATTGAGAAACTCCAAAAATAATTTTTATGGAATGGATCAGAGGAGAAAAAAAGGATACACCTTGTAGGATGGACCAAAGCATGCAGACCCAGGGAAAATGGGGGCTTAGGTCTAAGGATAATTGCTCATATAAATTTAGCTTTACTAGCTAAGTAGGCATGGCGTCTCATTTTTGGTGAAGAAAATGAATGGACAACTATCATCAAACGAAAGTATCTTCAAAATATGGAATTTCTAAGTGACTCGGTCCAATCAGAGGTTCTGCTTTTTGGAAAGCAATTCTTAATTGTAAGGAAATCATCAAAAAAGGTTTAAGATGGTTTTTAGGCAATGGTGAGAGGATAAATTACTGGAATGACAGGTGGGCTAAGGATGAACCACTGATGCAATATCCTAACTTAGATCGAATTAGAGATATCATAGAAGAACTCATTGGCAGAAAAGTCTCCGATTATATGGTTGAGGACAGAGGTAGAATGAAGTGGAAACAAATAAGAATTCAGGGATTTCAAGTAGAATAAAATGATCTTTGTAACATTCTCGGGCAATAGTTTATCCCCATGAGATCCAAGGAAGATCAAGTGACCTAGGCTCCTACGAAAAATGGGCAGTTCATTGTTAAATCAGCTTACAAGCTTTTGCTTGATGACGAGGATTTTGTCCTCCAAAAGGACTTAGTTTGGATAAAAAATTTAATTCCAAAAATTGTAGTCTTTTCATGGCTGGTTATCCAAGGAATAATTCTAACCATTGATAATATGATGCATAAAGGTATTTTTATCACTAATCATTGTTATATGTGCAGGGCTAATTGGGAGACCATTTATCACATTTTCCTTGAGTGCCCTTTTTCCTTGACTGTCCTAAGTGGGGTTTTTTAGGCCTTCAATATTTCATGGGTTAAACCAGCCATTGTACTTGATTTATTCATCCAGTGGCCTTACCCCTTTTCAATCCAAAGACTTAGATACATGTGTAAAATTTGTCTTAATCACTATATTTTGTAGGTGTGGTTAGAAAGGAACCATAGAGTCTTTAATGAGTCTATCCATGATCATTAAACTATCATTGCTAGGATTCTATCATTTGCCAATGAGAATGTGAACCTTATCACTTTTGATAGCTGTAAACCTCATCTGTAGGAGACCACGATTGCTCAATATTTAAGCTTAACCTTGTTACATGAGTCTATGCCTAGGGTAGTCAACCCAAGAGCCAATGTTAAGTGGTCTCCATATCCTACTAATTTTGATGGAGTAGCTAAGGACAATCCTGGCAGAGCAGGTGCTGGTGGCATTGTGTAAGATCATAATGGGAATATGATGCTTGCATTTTTCAAATATTTGGGAACAAGGACGAACAACGAAGCTGAAGCTAGAGCTATGTGGAGAGGCCTTCAAATGACTCAATACTTAGAAGGAAATTTGATCGTAGAAGGAGACTCTATGCATGTTATAAATATCCTCAATAATTGGAAAATACCTCCTTGGAGGATTAAAACAATTGTTGAAGAGGCTAGGATCCTTTTCCAGGGAAGACAGGACAGAAAAACCCAACATGTCTTTCGGGAAGCTAACAAAATTGTTGATAAGCTGGCCAATCTAGGTGTCAATGGTGACGAACTTTTCAAATGGGAACACTGTGTCCAGAGTGAATTAGAGGAGCTTATTCAACAAGAATTCCAAGAATGATAGTCAAATTTACCAATAGGGAAGGCACTGTAAGTTCAAAGGCTAGGAGTATTCCTGTCTCTTTTTTGAATTGGACTCACAATACAAATTATCTGAGCTATCAGTCTTCATGGATGTTGCTTGGAAATACCAAAAAGACTAATGGGGACAGTCACATGTTAGATAACATGGCTCCTAGTCATCTTAGTGATTTGAGGTTTGTTGATAATCACAGGGAAGGAAAGAAACAATAATATAAGACTTCAAACCAAAGCCACCCACCAGATAACCACCACCATAAATCTAGCCAGCATGTTCACTTCTCCAAGTCTGATTGGCCAAGATAGTATGTGGTACCAAAGCATGTCATATACGAAAGAAAGTAATTACTAAAGAATTATTAAGAGTAACTGTCCATACAAAGCTTGTGGGAGTTTTTTTCAGTACTCTGCTATGTGTGTCTGTAGCTTTTTGTTTCTCCATTGTCTCAAGGAAGGGATCCATGCCTGTTTCTTTTTTGTAATTATGATGCATGTGTATTTTCTCGAGGTATACCCAAAATGTTATATGGGAAGTTTCTTTTTGATAACAGGCTATGTGCCTTACCGGATGTAATGGATTTGGCGGCATGTAGATTTTACATATATAGGATCCTTAGTAAGGATATGTTCATCAACAACCCTGGGCTGATTTTTGTAAAAGGTTTTGGGTCAACCTGTAAAACCCAATATTAATGATATAGCATCTTATCTACCAAAAAAAAAATTGTCATAGTTGATTTGATATGCTTATTTTCAATATTGAAGAAGGCATTCAAGGCTGGACCGCTCCATGGGAATGAGGCGTTTCATGTCATTTCTCCTATTACATATTTTTAGAAAATCATCGACAAATTGATTCAACGTAAATCTAATTGGCATTGTATCATTTTGATTCCCTAAGAAGGCTATGACAGATCGACTGATACATGGGATAGAAATGTGCAATTACTATTAATAGTTGTAATCATAAGCTGAACTAGGCCTAGCCAAGGCATTAAAATGCTCAACTCTAAATTTATTCAGATCATTCATTATGGTTAAGAGACCATCACTTTAATCATTGTCATTACCCTCATTGACTCGTCACTTGAGAGGGTAGTCATAATATCAAATTATAATCAAAATCAATAGAAGATATCTAAAATTGGAGATCCCTTGATCTTGTCAAAATTGCGTTCGTTCTTGCGAATCATTTCTAACAACTATCAAAAGTTTCCCCCTTTGTTTGGGATAAATAGCAAATATGAAATTTTACTTGTTGTTCATCGCATTTCAGATCTATAGGTCATAAGATACCTATGGAATGCATAGCTTTGTCGAATGAGATGAGATGGGCACAAGCTTTTCAAATGTAAGCCTTTCACCCAGTTGGAAGCAATGATTCTAGGATGCACATCCTTTTGCAGGACCTAAGGCATATAATGTTGATCCGACTAATGATCATCATGGAACCTTCGACATCATTTTAGGAGATCTATTTTTGCTCAGCGTTGTTCGATCTCACAATGCATCTCAAAAGGGGCATCTATAGACACCTAAAACATGTCATGTCAAAGGCGACTACTCATATGGACATGCTACAAGACCATATGGAAGATCTTGGATAGACTCCAAGATAGAGCAGTGGTTCTAACCACTCAATTTGGGCTCCTTGGCCTAATCAGTCTGAACCGCATCTTAAACATGTGATCTACAATCTGAACCATGGTTGAAACCTGTAGTTTATAGTTTAAATTGTAGCTATCACCTATGGTCTAAATTGAAGTTTAGTTGGCCTTCATTTGAGCCAAATTAGCTTGAACAACCATTTGATATAGAATAAGGTGGTTGAAGGATGGAATATTTTAGAGGCTTTTATATCAACTGTCCTAACCACCCCTTCTTATTCTTGGCTTCTCCATGAAGCCACCCGTAGCCCTAGAACATGCTATAAATACCCCCTCCAAATTGGGGATAGAGAGAGAGAGAGACAATTTTATCAAGAGAGCAATGAAGCCCTGTCGAATTACATACTGAGTTCATGCATTTGAGAGAGTTACTTTGTCATCCATCAAAGATCAACTTGCCATGGAGGTCCTAGGAGCCTAGGAGAGCCAAGAAATGCTAATTCAAGTGAACGGAGGCCCCATTCAATGATTCAACCACAAAACTTGTTAGAGGACATTGAGGCGACCCTTGATCATCAATTTGACAAGGAAGATAAAGCCCACAAACCTTGAAATTGGAGGAAAAACTCACTTGATTGCTCACCGTGGCTTTCTGTTGTGGTTTATAGTGCATACCGCTCATCAGAGCTATGGTTTACCATAGGTGTAAGACCTCCTTACTATTTCTTTTGCAGATTGCTTAATTAGGTTAAAATAGACATTTGCACGATTTAATTAGGATTTTAGAGATTTTTGACCGATAGATTTAGGGTTTAGAGTAATTTTGTTTCATTAGTGTAGGATATGCAATAATGGTTTCTTTTTACGTCTCCATGCTTTATTTTATCTAATTAGGCCATTCAATAATTAGATGCATTATTCCTTTACGTATATACATGAATCTTTATCAATTTGGCATAGTTTAAATACATTTTACATGCTTTCTTGATTATATGTCTTTCATGGTTTTTTATGCATTAATCCTTCAAAGGGCCTCATCACGAGAGGCTGCGTATTTGTCTAATACTTTGTTGTTGTTTCTTGATCATAGGAAATAGGTTTAAAGGGAGCTTCAATTATTTAAATCCTTCCTCAAAGCGAAGAAGAGGGTCCACTCCACCCTAGAGCAGTTTGTGACTATTTAGAGAGCCTTAGTAGTGTGCCTACCCCGTTGGGGGCTTCAAAATTGTATTGATTGTATCAAAATTTGGGTGATCCTAAGAGGGGCATAATTGTAACTAAGATTCATTGGAAATTTTAATAAAATAAACATAAATTTATTTTAATTTGCAATATTGTTATGTATTTCATGCTTTTATGTTGATTTCTATTTCAATACTATATAGGTGCACACTTTTTGGATAGATCAGACGCATCAGTGCAAACTAAAAAATTTCCAGATGGGTCTGGTATTTTCAAAATAGGAGCCGTGGTAAGCTTCTGTTTATGAAAATTAAATGTTGCTTCACATTTTTTAGTCCACTTGAACTCCTTCCCTTTTCTTTGAAGGTTGGTTATAGGATAAGCAGTTTTGGAGTAATCTTTCACAAACCTCCTATAATAACATGATAATCCCATGAATCTTCTAACTTCTGTCACATTAGTTGGAGGTGGCCAACTCAAAATAGCTTCTATTTTATTTGGGTCTACAACAATACCATCTGCTGATATTATGTGTCCCAAATAATGCACTTGGAAAACATAAAACTCACACTTAGACAAGTTCCCATAAAACTAATTTTTCATAGCAGCTCTAATACCATCCTTAAATGCTTATAATTCTCTTCTTGGTTACGTGAATAAACCAAAATATCATCCAATAAAATCAACACAAACCGATCTAGCTAATTTTTGAACACACTGTTCATAAAATTCATGAAAGCTGCTAGTGCATTGGTCAAATCAAATGGTAATACTGTGAATTCATAATGGCCATATCTAGTCTTGAATGTGATTTTATGTGTGTCTTTATCTCGAATTCTTAGCTGATGATACCCTGATTTTAAATCAATTTTGGTAAAAAATGATACACCCTTCAATTGATAAAAAATTCTTCAATCCTTGGCAATGAATATCTATGTTTTACTATTGCGTTGTTTAGCATTCTATAATTTATGCAAAGACTCAATGATCCATCCTTCTTAATAAATAAGATAGGTGCTCCCCAAGATGATACACTCAGTTTTATTAGTCCTTTATCAAGCATCTCTTGAAGCTGCACTTTCAATTCTTGTATCTTGATGGGATTCATTCTATAAGGAGCTCTATGAATAGGCTTTGTTCCTAGCAACATTTCTATGGTGAAGTCAAACTCACGTTTGGGTAGTAAAACAGGTATCTCATAAAAAAACATCCTGATATTCTTGTAATAACAAAAATTTGTTAAAAAATCTCTTCCATTGAAATATCATCTATTTATTTCATTTTTACTGCATAAACCATTCCTCCTTTCTTAATGGTCTTCTTCAATTGCATAGCCAAAATTAACTTGGGTTGGAACTCCCTTACTTCACTATACATTCTTTGCCTTTCCTTGCTTTCATTAGTGAACTCAATCCATATTTCATGGAAGTTTACCAAGGCTTCATGAGCCTTCAACCAATATATCCCCAAGATGATATCAAATGCATGTAAGGGTGCTACAAATAGAGGCCACCTAGTAAAGCCATTAGGTAAGGTAATTTGAGTTGAGGGAAAACATTGGTTAACTTGGTAAGTCTATCCTGATCCATACTCAACTCTCCACCCTTGTGCCAAAGATCCTGGCTTTTCGGGTATATCCCTTGATATATTACTAGAAATAAAACTATCTGTAGCTCCACTATCTATTAGGATTTTAACATTTTTATCAAAAAATTTACCATTCAAAAGTAGAGGAGTAGCTTGACCATCCAAGTCTTACACTGTTGTTACTGTATAGATCTTGTGATTTGGCCTATCTGTGCTAGTGTTGGCATGCTTTAGACAGTTGATAACATAATGTGGGCCTCCAAAATCAAAGCATCTTATCTTTGGATTCAAATTTCCCTCCTGAACCTGCTTCTCGGTGTCTATTGCTCATAATGGGACTGGCTGTTGAGGGTTTTTGAAGTCCCTATTATTATTCTTGTAGCAAAATTCTTTCTTGAAATATTTCTTACCACCATTACCATACTTCCAAAAATTTAGATTTCCTTTATTTTTTTTATTTTGCCCATTTCCCACTTTATCTTATTTTGAATTTTTTTTCCTTTGTGTGTCCAGTTTGAGGGATTGTTTTGGGCTTCCTTAGCAGCCCGATTAGCCTCCACTCTTTGAGCCCTATCATAGGATTTTTGCATAGTTTTCTAAACATGCATGTTTACACTATCTCTAATTGCAAGCTTCAGTCCTTGGATAAACTTTTCTATTTTCATTTCATTGTTCAGATTTTGAGATGGTACATACTTAAGGAGTTTTACAAATTGCTCATAGTATTCCTCCACGAAAAGTGAGCCTTGTTGAAATGTGAAAAACTCCTTATACCTATTCAGATAAAATTTCTTGGTAAAAAACCTATTATTAAAGGCTTCCACAAAGACTTATCACTTCAACTTATTAGGAGAGACGTCAAAATCCTTACTATAGGCATTCTACCAGTCAAATCCTTTTTCTCCCAGATGATAAAGAGTGAATGCCATTTTAGTGGTAGAGGAATTATATCTTATGGCAATATGAATTTATAGTTCTTCTATCCATGCTTCTGTCACAGTCTCACTTCCCTTTCTAGTGAACTTAGTCACTTTTATATATTTTGGATCATTGCCAACTTTTTTTTTGTGCAGATCCTATTTGCATGTTCTTTGAGATCTTCATTCTCTCTAGCCTCATCATCTAAAATTTCCATCTCCTAATTTTTGTTGGGGTTATATTGAGAACTTATGGCTTGCAAAATATGTTGGATTTGATCTTGCATAACAGACATGGTAGCAACAAGGTTCTCTACTTCTTTATTCAAATTTCTAGAAATTTCCCCTAACTGTCTGGCTTCAAGAGTATTGGGACTAGCTTGTTGTGAGGTCACTGTATTATTGCCTCTCCCTCTTGTTGCCATGTTAACCTAGGATAAAGAGTTGTATTAATACTTGTTCATTTCCAAGGTTCAAAATTCTAATTAACCAGAATAGTTTCCAAATAGTTTATTGTTGCTAGGTTGAATCCTAGTTTTCTTCCTCTAACTCTAGTTGAAAATCATACATACTTGAGATAAGTAATAAGTAAGTCACGACACACAAATTCTGAACAGTTTCCCAAAAGAGTATAAGGTACACTACTCAAAACCCATATAGGGGGGTTCGCCTAGCTCTTCCACTTTTCAAACTACTGTGGATCTACTCGAGGGATAAAGGAAATTGGGCACCAGTGATCTCAATAACTGACTTAATCCTTAACAAATATGCATCTTCAAGAGTTAGGGAGCTCATGTTATGAACCATACCCCAAATATTTTCACTAACCTAGATTTATCTAAAACCTATCAGTTAGCCTAAGCTCTGATACCAACTGTAACAACCCTAAGGTTTCACTACATGTCCACTAATTTTTATTTTTGTTGTATAGGCTCATTGTTCACCCATTGATAAGTCTGAGTTATAATAATATTCCAAGACATGATTTCCCTATTAAAAGTAACTCGATTTGCAATATATTAGGTATATAAAAGCACCAAATTCTATAATTTATTTAAGCTAATTGTAAGTAGAAGCACCAACTCCTATTTTACCATCTTATCATCCCATAGTTGTAGATGAATAATATCATACAAAGGCTTTATTCCTTTTATATAATTACTATATAGCAAGGGACATCATATGGTTGTATCAACCAATTAGGATAGGGATCCTCACCAAAGGATTACCCTTCTCCAATTCTCCACACTACCAATGAAGGCTAGTGTTTTAGGAGAATCATCATTCTATTGCAACTTGTGGTTACTTACATATAACATGGGTTAAATATCTTATGCATTATTATAATATTCACTTATCTTCAAGGTGTTGTCAAGTTTGGTGGTGGTGGTTCTTAGTCCATGAGTTTTTGAGTCTTGGGATTGCTTCTTCTGTGTATATATTATTCATGAATTATCCTCCATCTAACTATGTTTCGAATGTTTGGTTCTCATGCATACATTTCTATAACCTTAAAGAAGTAAATATACAAGCAGAATAGAGAAACAATTCTAATGCAACATACTTCCATTGAATAATCCTTCTAAAACTATACATCATATTCACCTAATTGATATGATACATAAATTTACAATGATTCCTTGCTATACATCATTTGTTATCTAATGGATATGATTACATAAATAAAAGACTTCCTTTACAATTTACGAAACAATAATAAAAATACATCCAATATTACATCACTTGGCTTTATCTTTTCAACCATTTAAAAGTTACATCAATAATGAACATAATAAAATATATATCAAAGAGTCTTTAATAGTGGTTTCATGATTCTTCTCTGGTTTTCTTACATCTTCATGTGGTGAGAGAGATGAATTTATAAGGGATCAAGAAAACTCAATGCAAAGCATGCCAATGCAACACAAGCAACCATGCTTTTCCATAAATGAATGCAAATAAGCATCATGCATTTTCTATATGCAAATACTAATTAAAGCACATCATCATCAGTGATTCAACTATTTTTAATGATATGCATAACAAGGATTATTACACCATTTCCAACATCATTTGTTTGTTTTAAATCTAAACATAGGGAAGAGTCTCATAACTCTTCTCTAGGAAGGGACACCAATCCAAACATTCTAAAACTCACAGTTTTATTTTCATCTAATTCATAAATCATGAATTTCTCTATGATACATACCAACATGAATCATCCTCTTACACTTAATCAATACTAATTGATATTTTTTATAAGAAACATGCTGTTAATATATTCTATCCATACATTGTTGGCTTTCTATTCATCTAGTGCAAGTACTTCAATATAAGTTCTTTTATAATTTCACAAGAATGTATATAACTTCATTTTTCATATTTTTAAAATAATACAATATTTCTATTCAATATGTAAAGTTGAATCTATTATTTCCACAAGAAGTAAATGATCCATATTATAATTATTTTCCTCTACTACTTTAATCACACAATAATTTGAAAGGAATGTATAGCCGCTAAGTGAATTTTAATCTTATACTAGCCATACACACTTCTAATGCATCATAGGACTTCACCTAGGCCCTAATATAAGATATTATAATTTGAATATAAAAAAACCCAACACACTGAATCCATAAGTGGAATCTATGCACATAACATCAAGGTATCCCTAAATTTCTTCATGCACTATACGCTGGACCAACATGATCTAAGGTAATGATTTACGTAGTCTCGAAAGTCTTTAGTATCTATACTTAGACTAGGCCTCATGGAAACTGCATCGCTTTAGGTTACCATGTACTCATTCTATGGTTTAGTGATGATGGTAATCGTCATATCCCAACACCACCTAGATAATAGATGACATCGATGCTAGAAAATATGGTATTAGATGATAGTGTAAAGGGTTTTATGCCCCAAAAAAGATTTGATTCAACATCTTGCACATAGGCAACGTCGATTCAGATGAATATATACACACAAATTGCCATAGGTTCGTACAATGAGCTCAAGAACATTGGTTGTATTAACGATACTTCCCTACAACCAGATGACTCAACAGAATGAGCTGCGATAGATTTTTGATATTTCTACTCATTACAATTCATTTTCAGTCTAGACGACAATAGAGCTAAACCTAAAACTCATAATTGGGAAGGATAAACTGGCTTCATCGCTTCACTGGATAGTTTCAAGGAATCTTGACTCGGGCATCGAATGTTTGGGAATGTCTACAAGTATCTAAGGAACCAAGACATATCATAACTTTGGGGTTTAGGCAAAATATCTATCTTCAATGGCCTTGTAAACCATTTCACCATTATTCGTTAAACGCCCAAGCCTGACGGTGGATCATCATATAATGATTCATGTGACAACTTGCATGACAATGGCACATAAGTGTATAGGCCATATGATATTGCATGGGTATTACAGTCGGTAACCAACATGTTTAATATCGAGTTTTAAATTAGATTACCATGCAAGTAATGATGATGAATATAACATACTTAGGTATGAAGTTTCTATGTGAATAGATACCCGAACATTACTTCTATAATAATGTCATGTTGACCAAAGAGAACAGTTACTAGCAACACCTCGTGGATAATTGACTATAAAATGATGGTTGGATTTAATCAAACACTAGAGATACCCTCTTTTGATAGCTTTACCAAAATGTAGCCACTAATTATATACAAAGGTACAAAAGCAAAATAAAACATTATAGCCTAAGATCACTATATTGTAATACACATTGATCCTATTACTTTGACAAGAAGGAACATACAAAATTACATGCAATAAGTGAATAGAGGAAGCTCTCACACCTAGATCTTTCGGAATGCCAAAATTTTGGGAAAAGTCCTTTTGTTTTTTACAAACTTTACAAAACATAGCATGCCTTATTTTATCAATTCCTTAGGCAATTTATAGACCAATTTCTTCTAAATAGGAAATATTTCTTATAATATTTTATTAATTTTTAGTCTTTTCCCTTCACATGCAATTTTCTTCATAATATAATATTTTAATGCAAGGAGAGATTCCCTAGAGATAAGGTATGGGCTAGCTACATTTCCTTTGTACCATAACCTAAGAGCACTAATACTATTGAGAGTATGGGTGTTCAATTTTGGAACTGTTAGAGATAAGAGAGGAATCCCACCCCTTACTGCAATCCTTCCAAAATTTGCCATGTGTAGGAAAGATATAATATTTTATTTATAAGGTAGTCTTTTCATTTTTTGGTCCAATGAAATTTGGACAGGTCCATAAAATACAAGCCACCTAACTTCCTTTCAAAAATGGGGTCAATCAATTTAAACAAGCATGCTCAAAAAATTAATCTCTACTCTAGAGAATGCTTAAATGGTATGCATAAAGACATATATTTTAAAATATTAAAATGCCAAACATTAATAAATATGCATTTTACAAAGTAGACTTTCTTCATGTAAATTAATGATGCAACCAAATTATTTCACATAAATAGCATGCAAGCACTCGATGCAATTGCTCATCGTTTCCCATCACCATTTTTCCTTTGAGTGGCGGGAGTTTGGGAGTGATTCCTTAGGTAACACCACCATCAGGGAGGTAACTAGTGATGATAGAAACAAGAGTTTTACCTGATGAGTTGTCTTTGTCATCATTTCCCTTTTTCATCTCTCGATGGTAAATATTCCACCTATGAGAATACTTGTTCCTGCAAACAGTCAATGCATGCAACATCATTTTCTCTTGACTAAAACCAATATAATGCAAATATATTAAGCATTACAAATCAGCTATCATAATACAAATAGCATACTAATAGAGTTCCTCCAAGGTGGGTCGTGACAAGGTTAGGCTTAGCTATCACTAGAAAGGCTATATATATTTCTCTTATTTGGATTAGGTGATTAACATCTCCTTGTGATTTTGGGAGATTTAGATTAGCCATTTTCTTTTGGTGTGATCCTTTTCTGATTGGACTCTTTAAAATATTAGTAGTGACAATGATTTGGCATGTGGAAGGAGTTTCATATATTCTCATCATGCTCATCTACCAAAAAATACCTTTATGTCAAACACAAAAGTGTCATTTGATGAGTTGATTAATATACTTTAGGAGTATAAAATAGAAAACTAAGATATGAAATGATAAACAATGCTTCTATTTTAGCAAAAATAGCATAGAGTCAACATCATCATAGAATCAACTAGAATGACAAAGAAGATATTATCATATATGTAACAAAGAATATGTCACCAAATTTTGTAGATATAATTCACTCAATCAATGGAATAAAATGCATATTTATTTTCAAATATGTCAATAAATATAATGGTAATTCATTCTTCAAACATCCAAATATTATTGATGATAACAAGAATAGCACTAGATGAGTTTCTTCAAAGGATTATGATTTAGGTATTTTTGAGTTTGATAGTGATGGTTCTAAAGATATTCTTGAGAATGCTAGTACAATAAATATTTTCTTTAATTATACAAAATATGTTGGTCAAATTTATAGAGTTGACAGATAGCATATTGATTTGAAGTCTTTCATTTACGATAGGGATAGTGATGGTATAAGTCATTCAAAATTGTTAGTAATGATCTAAGTTGTGATAACTATTCTAGTAATGACTTAGTGTATTCAAATCAAAATAATGATGAACTTAAAAGATACACAAAGGTAGTTGATACCAAACAAGACTATAATAAAATAAGACAAAGAATGAAAGAACTTAGTAAATACATTTGATTTATAGGATAAGCTAATGAGAATAATTTTGTAATAGGAAATAGTGATACCGAATTTATAATAGGGAATGTTTGCATAGGTAACATTTATAGCAAGATAAAATTTGAAACGGAAAAACAATTATAACAAACATGAATATAAAACAAAGAAAAGCTGGATTAGCTAGAGTTAGAAAATTTGTGGAAATAATAATCAGTCTTAATTTTTTCTAATAAAAAATAAAATATATGTGCACTATGGATGGATAAACATAATAGAATGAAATAGAATTATAAAAATGTTAAAATGTTTCTACTAAAATAAAAAGAGCTTGATAAGCATAGGTTCAACTATAAATGATCCTATAGTAATAGTGCTTACAAAATAAATAATACTTAACCATGTAGGAAATAAAGAATATGCAATTGATCTAGGAATAAATTTTAAGTCAAAATCAGAAAGATAGAATAAAAAAGGACAAGATTCAAAGTCAATACCAAAATCAATGCTAGAACCAAAACTAGAAAGATTGCAAGAGTTAAAGTCACTACCAAAGTTAGATCAAGAAAGTGGAAACCAAAAATAAAGATTGAAAACACACCAAATAATGTAATATGGGGGGATATTGGAGATTATTACATTATTTGGTGCCTTTCAAATACATTGTAAGTACATTGTAATATATTTTGTAAATAGTTGGAGTCTAGGAGTCTTGTAAATATTTATCATTTAGTAATCATGAGATGTTTGTCATTATTGTAGATTCAATAAATATATTTTTTCTATGAGAAATATGAAGAGTCATATCTCCTGAGTTTGAGAAGATGATGAGTTAGTTGAAGTTGAAATATTAAGAGTCTTTGTAAAGACTATTGATAAGAATAGCATATGAGGATGTTATGAATAACGAGAAATTGTAGTGCATATCTTTGTACTATAATACTTGAAAAATATTGTTGTGTATGTAAATAAAGTGAGTTCATTTTACTTTGAAATGATGGATTGATTATATGTGAGATTGTGTTCTATTATTCTATGAGTAATATTTTTATTTAAATTTAAATTATATATGGAATATTATATAGCTTCTAACACTTTGAAATCAAGAATAATGAGAAAAGAAAACTCAAAGAGATATCAATTTGGGGAACCAAAATAAATATCATTGCGGTTAACAAGAAGTGTGGCTAAGCCCACTAATAAAAGTAACACATGATGATGAGAATGGTATCATGCAATATTAGGAGTATGAATAAGACCCATAAAAAAGGGTTACTAAGAAATATATAGGTTATGTTAGGAATTTATTATATCATGTAATATAGTTAGAGTTAAGAATATGAGAGTTGTATATAATACTATTTTTAGTAGACATCAAAGATTAATAATAGAGGGTGTGAATATGGAAGAGCAGGGGAGCGGTGGAGGAAGTGGCGAAAGCGGAGGAGGAGCGAAGGTGGTAGGCGAGAATCTCGAACAGGCTGAAGGAGAGGATCCAGAGGTAGGCCAACAAGTTGTAGCAGGACAGGGACAAGATTCCCTGGCAGTGCAGTTTGAAAAGGCTAAAGGGACAGATCCTTCGAATAAATTTTTAGACAAAGGGTCCCACTGGGGTACAGGAGCCATGAGCAAGGGCCCAACCTTTCTAGAAATGTTGAAAGGGAAAAGGAAGGAGCCAGTCGATGAACTTCCACCCCTAATACCAAACAACAATAGGATAACAACCCCTATGGAGATTATGGAGAGATTTTTGGATATGGAGGCGTCATCCCTTGTAGGCAAGTTTTTGGGAGGAAGGTCGGACATCGAGACAATCCGTTCATGGGCTGCGGTGAAGTGGAAAACTTCAAGAAATTTAGAAATTGTTGCCATGTCAAGAGGCTTTTTCTTGATAAGACTCAACAACAAAGAGGATGCAAATCACATACTAACGGGAGGACCCTGGTTTCTAGGGAGGCGCAGTCTCTTTCTGAGGAAGTGGGGGGAGGATTTCGACCCTGAGAAGTAGAACATTAACATAGCGCCCATTTGGGTTCATTTTCCAAACCTCCCAGCTCAGTTTTTCAATGAGTACTGGCTCAGAGGAATAGCAAAAATGATAGGGGAACTAGTGGCGATAGACCATCCGACTCGGGCAAGGACCAGATTGACGCATGCCAGGTTTTGTGTTAATGCAAACCTGGACTCCGAGCTTCCTTCCCAGGTGGAACTAGAATATGGAGAGTTTTTGAGGATCCAACCGGTGGAGTATGAGAATAGGCTAGCATTCTGTAATGTATGCAAAACTCAGGGCCATCTTCAAACCCAATGTCCGATGGTAGCAACACACAAAGAAGCTTCGAGCAAAGGTGATGTGGGTAAGGTTAACGGGAGAGGGATCCCTAAGTTTCTAGGTCCGCATCCTAACTTACGAGGATACAAACCAGTCAAGAATAACCAGGCCAGTCAAGCTAATGCAGGACAACCCAAAGTCTAGGAGAAAGGAAAGCAAATTAGCGAGGAAGGCAAAAATCCTAAGGTATGTAATAAAGACCCCAGTTCGAACAAATTTGAAGTTCTAGCTAACCTAGAAGAGGAAATGGAAAAAAGCAAGGATGAAACTCCATGTTTTGAGTTTCCTGAAACCCTAGAATCCCCATCCAAATCGGGGCCATCCACAGTCACCGGGAAAAACCCTAATAGCTTTTCTCAAAGAAAAGAAGAAATGTCAGGACGATATAGCCTAAACATGGAAGGATTCGAGTCAAGAGTTGAAGTAGTTGAAATAGGGGTTAGAAATGCAGCCTCCAGTCCTGTTGTGGAGCAGATTATCCCATATCAGAATGTTTCCTCGAAGGAAAGCCCTCTGATCAAGGAGAACCATATAGGAGAGGCCAACCAAAACAAGGATGAAGATGAAGAGGGAAATGAAAACCTCCAAAATGAGGAAAGAGGATCCAACCCCAAATTATCATAGTATATGCCCCCTCATTTTAGTCCAAAATAGACTAGAAGCACCACCAAGTCTCCCATAGATTATGGTAGTGAAAGAAAGAAAGGGAGAATATCTACTGTAGAGCATTATAGACTGAGGATCAATGACGAAATTGCAAATGGGAAGCAAAGAACACTTTTACAACAAGCTATTCCTTGCCAGGATGATAGCAAAATTGATAGACCCCCTCTTGCTCAAGGAAGGGGGCGGGGAAAAAATAACAAATAGGAAAAATGAAGGTTCTCTCATGGAATGTGAGAGGCCTAAACGGCCCACCAAAACAAAGGGTGGTTAAGTCAATAAGGAAGGAGTGGAATCCTACCATTATTTTTCTTCAGGAAACAAAAATAGATGCGGCACAATCAGCTTTAATTGCAAGCAGGATTTGGAAGCAAGGAAAAGTGGCCTTTCAGTAGGCGAGAGGAGCATCTGGAGGCCTCATGATCCTGTGGGATCCAATTAAAATAGAAGGAAGTGTTATTCAGGTGAATGAAAGTGTGCTAAGTGTGTTATTTCATGATCTCGATAACAATAAGTCTTGGATCATGTCAAATGTCTATGCCCCCACCTCTGTCCAAGGGCGATCTGAGGTATGGGAGTATTTGGGTCATTTAAATCAAGCATTCATAAACATTCCTTGGGTGATTGGGGGTGACTTCAATACTCCCCTTTACCCATATGATAAAAAAGGAGGATCTGGGTTACCTTCTAGGAGCATGGAGGACTTCAATGAATTCATTAACACAAATGAGTTGATGGATGTCAGACTAAAAGGGGCCAAATTCACATGGAGTAATCGGAGGATAGGGAGTCAGCTGATTCAGGAAAGGTTGGACAGATTCTTTTTATCCAAGGAAGCCATAACAACTTTTGGTGATTCATTATTACAAGCCCTTCCCAAATGTGCTTCAGATCATAACCCTATTCTTTTGGAGGCTATGCAGACTAACCCCTTCAAAAAGCCATTCAGATTTCTGTCGATGTGGGTAAAACATCCGGACTTAAGGAAACAAATTGAGGAATGGTGGCAGCAGCCTATCCGAGGCAGTGCTTCTTTCAAACTTTCTTAGAAACTAAAGATGGTAAAAGATAACCTTAGGGTCTGGAATAAAGAAGTTTTTGGAAACATTTTTGAGAACAAGAAAGCAGTGGGGGAAAAACTAAAAATAATAGAAGGCAAAATTCAACATGGAACTTATGATGAGGCAACAAGGATTGAAGAGAAGGAAACCCTTTGTGAGTACCATAATATCCTAGCCTGTGAAGAGATGTATTGGAGGCAGAAATCAAGGGCGTTATGGCTGAAGGAAGGTGATTCAAATTCAAATTTTTTCCATGTTACAACTTTGAGGAATAGAAGCAACAACAATATTAGAATGTTAACCAAGGAGGATGGCTCCTCAACCCAGAATATCCAGGAGATCAGGGATGAGGCTATGAATTTTTTCAGCTCCTTGTTAGGTGAAGGACCAGCTTGCAATGCCCAAGCAAAGGATTCTCTTCTTCAATTTATCCCCCAACTTATTGATGAGATGACCAATGAGTCCCTCACAATGGCCTTTTCTGATGAAGAGATCAAAGATGCCCTTTTTAGCATGGATCCTGACAAGGCTCCTGGGCCAGACGGTTTCTCGCCTCATTTTTACCAAGTTTTTTGGGATATTGTTGGTGCAGACGTCATCACTGCCATTAGGGAGTTCCAAACTTCTAATCACATTCCTAGGGGTTTTAATTCAATGTTTATAGCTTTGATACCCAAAGGCCCCAATCCTAAGACCATGGCTGATTTCAGGTCGGTTAGCCTGTGTAACGTATCCTATAAAATACTGTCCAAAGTCTTAGCTAACCGCTTGAAGAAGGTCTTGCCTATTATCATTGATCCAAGTCAGGGAAGTTCGGTTTAGGGGAGATCAATCTTAGATGGAGTTATCATAGTTCATGAGGCTCTCCATACGGCTGCCCAGACTAAGAAGGCAGTCATGGCCTTAAAGCTAGATATGAACAAAGCTTTTGATAGGATAAATTGGGATTTCTTGGAGGTAGTTTTAGTAAAATTTGGTTTCCACACTCAATGGGTCAAGCTGGTCAGAGAATGTATTTCGAAGGCCTGGTTTTCAGTCTTGGTAAATGGGTCTACAACAGGATTTTTTCAAAGTAAACGAGGACTGAGACAAGGAGATCCCATTAGTCCCATGCTTTTCATCATTGTAGCAGAAGCCTTAGGAAGAACCATCAAGGCAACGGTAGCAGTTGGACTTATATCAGGCATAAAGGCAACTTCGTTAATAGCCCCAATGACCCATCAACAATTTTTTGATGACACATTGTTGCTTACGTTGGCTTCAGTGGTTGAGGCAAGAAGGATCAGACACATTCTTAAGATGTATGAGGAGGCGGCCGAACAGAAAGTGAATTTTAATAAGAGCAAGTTGTATTTTATAAATACCCCCATTCCCAGGCAAAACAACATTGCTAGAATTCTGGAATGCCAGATTGCGTCCCTTCCTACCTCCTACTTAGGCCTTCCCCTTTTCTATGGGAAACTGGAAGGGTCAATGTGGAATATTGTGCTGGAGAGGATCCAAAAAAAGCTAGCAGGCTGGAAAGGACATTTATTATCTCAAGCGGGCAAAGTAGTCTTAACAATGGCCTCCCTACAAAGTATACATGTATATTTCTTATCGGTTTTTAGAGCTCCAAGCAAGGTGTATCATAAAATCGAGCAATTTCAAAAGAACTTTCTCTAGTCAGGGACCGAGGATAAAAAAGGATCCATTTGGTAGGGTGGAATAAGGTTTGCAAACCTAAGGTACAGGGGGGCTAGGGCTGAGGAGAGTTGCTAATCTCAACACAGCTCTGCTAGCCAAACAAGCATGGTGGCTATTAACCAAGGTCAAAAATGAATGGATGACCATAGTCAGGAGGAAATACCTCCAAGGATCGAATTTCCTCAATGATAATCTGGTGAGTAGGGGGTCAAATTTCTGGAAGGTAATCCTAACAAGCAGAGATCTAGTCAAGAGAGGGATTAGATGGATCCTTGGGAATGGGCAAATGATAAAATTTTGGAAGGACCGATGGGCGAGAGCTGAGGAATTATCCCAGAATCCTCGATTGGCTAGGATCCAAGAACACATGGAGCAGTAGATTGGGCAAAGGGTGGCTGATTACATCTGGAAGGATATGAACACCCCTAGGTGGAAATACATCAGAGTACAGGGTTTTGAAGCTGAGTCCGAAGAACTTCATAATATTTTAACACAACAAATTCTTCCCTCTAGAGAAGATGAGGATCACATTGCTTGGGCCGAGACTGAAAGTGGAGATTTTATGATCAAATCCACCTATAACTTGCTCCTCAACAATGAAGACCAACAATTTCAACCGAATTTGGTCTGGATCAAGGGTTTAATCCCTAAAATATATTTTTTCTCATGGTTGGTGATCCAAGGAAAAATTCTTACCATGGATAATATGTTGACCAAAGGTATGGTTATTGCTAACCATTGTCATATGTGCAGGGCTGGGTGGGAGTCAACCCAACATTTGTTCCTAGAGTGTCCGGTGGCAGCGTCCATCCTTGACGAACTTTTCCAGGCTTTTAGGATCTCGTGGGTCAAGCCGGCTTCAGTTTCTGAAGTGTTCCAACAATGGCCTCAACCCTTTGTTAGTCTGAAACTTAAGTACCTTTGGAAAATCTGTTGGCACCATTTCCTATGGTAGATATGGTTAGAAAGGAATCACAGAGCTTTTAAGGACACCAGTCATAGCCTTAAAACAATCCTCAATAGAATCCTTGCCTTTGCGAAAGAAAACATTAGTATCCTTGCTGAGGAGAACCGTATAATCCCTCCCCAGGAAAGACAAATTGCTTTAGCCTTAGGCATTGAGGAAAAGCCTTTCATCCCTCTACCCAATCCCAGAAATGGGGTCTCTTGGGAGCCACCCCCTAGGGGTTGGTTCAAATTGAACTTTGATGGTGCAGCTAAGGAGAACCCGGGAAGAGCAGGAGCTGGAGGAGTAATCAGAGATCATCAAGGAAACCTGGTTAAGGCCTTCGTTGAACCATTGGGAATTAGAACTAATAATGAGGTGGAAGCTAGAGCCCTTTTGAGAGGGTTAAAAGTTGCCCAGGAGACTCATGGAAATTTGATGATTGAAGGCGATTCCATGAATATCATCAACCTGTTAACCAATGGTAGAAAACCTCCATGGAGGATTGAGGTCGTCATCCACGAGGCAAGGATCCTTTTTGCGGTAAGACAGGACAGGAGGATTCGCCATGTGTTTCGTGAGGCCAACAAAGCGGCTGACAAATTAGCCAATGTGGGTATTGATGCGGGAAGTTTGATGATGTGGACACAAGGGGTACCACGTGAAGTGGAAGATATTCTTAGACATGAAAAGCACACTACTGATTAAGGAGAAAGGTGGAAGGGTGCTTTTTCCCCAAGTTTTTCGTGATAAGCATAGAGTTTTTTCTCTAAGTCAACTCAAACGGCTATCGTTGTAAGTAATGTTAATTGTCATGTTGAACTGTCTTTCTGTAGTAAGTGTAAGGTGTTGTAGGATAACCAACACAATTTTTGAAAAGAATGTTCTAAGGATGACTAGGATCCACAATCTCAGCATAAGGCTAGATTTTGTATTAGGTTTTGGGTTAACCTGCAAAACCCGGTAATTAATGACGACTTTTATTTACCAAAAAAAAAAAATAATATGACAGTTTTACATGAATAGGTGGTTAATGGTTCATCATTCAAACTAATCACCTGCACCTTAATTATGTATATACATAATTTTTATCAATACAATATTGTCTAGCACCTTGTTGGTCCAACATATGGTATCATAGTTGACATCGTTCCTTGAGCATGTTAAAAAATATCACTCATGTTATTATAGATTTATATTTTTTCAAGAGTTTGGTTTGTAGATATAGCCAGGTAGAAAATAAGATTTATTGGTGGAAGAATACAATGAATGTTATTTAAAAGAGAGACTCACCATCAAAGATGAGGTGAGATGTTTGATAAGAATATACTATCTTAGAAGAGGAATTAAAAGATATGCTACTACATGAGATTGAATAAAGGTATTGTACAAAATTTTGACACTGGCTAAAAGTAGTACTATGAGGAACATAAAGGTAATTTATAAGCATGGAGGCATAATGGAGAACAAGGTGGAAATCTATTGGATTTTAAGCCTTACTACCACAAAATATCACAAGTCCCAATATAAAGAAGCCACAATATTAAAGGTCAAAATATCATTAATGAAGAGTAGAATAATATATATGAGCAATTAAATGTATATCTAGGCCAACATAATAATTAAAATAATATTCATTTATAATATCAAATATTAATGTAAAATGACAAAAAATATTTCATGTACAAGCATGAATAATACTTACAAAATTAATTGCTCAAAATCTATATACATTCTTTATTATCAATGCTTGCTATGCAATGATTGTTTACAAACCATTTTCCCAATTTAGTGTATGGAGTTTTATCTCCATAATATAGAATTAGAATATATATATTATATTCTTGACTATTGATCTCCATATGACAACTTCCTTTACCTCTGGATTATCATATTGCCACTTGTATACTAGACTCTTCACTCTCTTCTTACATGCATACTTTGACTCTATGAAACTTGCTCACTTCTACATGATACTTACTCTCCTACATGCACCCCTAGTATAAGACACTTGTGCACATCCTCAATTTATATATTTACACATTTACATACATGATACTTGTGCACATTCTGTCAATATACACTTGCACTTTGATACTTGTGCATTTTCTACACATTGCACTCTTACATGACACTTGTCCACATCTTGCACATTTCTACTTATATAAAAGAAAAAATATAAATCAATCGCCTAAACTATAGACTCAATCTTAATCTATTACATATTTAAATTTGTACCATGAAGGTACCATGGGGCTAGATTTACATGTAGTGAATAATTAATATTTCTCAATAGAGCAATGTTATCAAAAGAAACATTGAATACTATCTTGGAAAGAAAGCATGAAGGAGGAGTAAGTTTTTATTTTATTTGTGGTTTTTAGTTTTATAGGAGAACTTGGAGTTCTAGTTTGCTACTATTTTTTAGAGCATTACACTAGAGAAAATTTTAGAAATCGTCCTCTTTGTATCTTGTTTCCCTTGTTTATGCTGGAGATGTACATTATATATGATTATTACCATCTAAAGGTCATGCCATCATAAAATAGGATCATCACATAAAGTTTGTTGTTTCCATTTGGAGTATTATGTTGGAGAGAGTTTCAACAATCGTCGTCTTTGGATATTGCTACCCTTGTTAATGTTGGAGATACATAGGAGTGGAGCAAAATTAATTGTATATAATTATTTCCATCTAAAGATATTTCCATCATAAAATAGGGTCATTTGGATAGGAGTTATCATTTGGAGTTGCTATTTAGAGTTTCCATCGAGAGATGCCATTTGGAGCTACCATATATAGATGCCATCTAGAGTTACTACCTAGAGCCACCATCTGGAGAAGAGATGTTATTTATATATTCTATGAAAAAAAGTTACTATTTGAAGATATTAGTGCGAGCACAACCTTTTTCTAGAGTTTCCATCACAAGATATTGTCATTTAAGGTGAATTTAATACTAATATTTGAAAAGAGGTAGTTTGAACTAAACTTTGACTCTTCCATACATTGAATGGACCTTCTAGTAATAAGGTGATCTAAATATTCACAAGGGCCATCTATTATAAATTTTCTATCTAATAAATACATGGGTCATCTAAAAGTTAACTTCCAATGAAGTGGTATCTACTAAAGACTTGTGTTGCATATTAAAAAAATATAATGAATAAATTAAAAAATTGACACCTTTAGTTTACTAGGAGGAAAGTGTTGTGCATGATCTATTATATTCAAAGAACATGTCATCTAGAAATGGAAAGGAGACACAAATATATATAATAAAACTAAAAAATAAAAATAATAATTAAAAAAATTCCACATGCTTCATGGAAGACTCTTTGTATGCACATTCTGAACAATTCTATTATAAGTGTTCTTCATGTTATTACATGATTGATATTATTTTAAATGTTAAAATTATTTATATTGGCCAACTAATATTTTTGTTGCTCTTATATTTGAGTTTAATCTAGATTAATAATATTGGTACCTATTATAATCAGGCTTAAAGCCAATAATTAAGTCTAATATGGTCAATCCCACTAAGGTGAGAAGTTGAGTTTATCCCTATTCATCATGATGTAAATCATAGACTAATGTATGAGTCCTAGTCTATGATCTTGTTGAATTATGTAAGTTGTTGATTCTTACCCCTATTTTAAGTATGGTGTAATAAGAGGGAAACTATTAGGACTTTATTACATCATGTAATATAGTTAGAGTTAGGTATTCACGAATTATACCAAAATAGATGGTTAATAGTTAATATTCAAACCAACCACCTACACATTAATTGTATATACATAGTTTTAAATAATACAATCTTGTCTACCACCCTATTGGTCCAATAGGTTGTTATAGTACTATGTTTATTCTAATACAAGAAACAACATTAAGTAGTGAGGAATATAAGGACGAATTCAAAAATATTTGGAATATAGAAAATTATCTAGAAGATTATTCTATAGGATATTATAGAGGTATTTTGACATTATGGGATAAAAATGAATGAGATGGATGATTTCTAGAAGCAAAAAGTAATTGGGTTACTAGTCTATTTTGTAAGAAAGAGCAAAATATTGAAGTTGGGGTTACAAATATATATACTCTAACAATATCTACCCCTCATTAAATATGTTATAAGGAACTTAGCATATTTTTATCAAATATAATGATGAGTCATAATTGTGATCTATGAGTTATTTGGAACAACTTAATATACTTTTATATCCTTCAAAAAAGAAGGTTGGTACTCTTGAATAGTCTAAATCAATACCAAATTTTGCTTCATTTTTCAATTGTAATAGAATTTAAAACAAAATTGCTTCAAGTTTTAAATAAACATGGGATAATAGACACATTGGGAAAACTCATGTAGCAAAAAGAGTGAATAAATTTTTGTTATCTAACACATGGTTGCAAATAGAGTATACTATTTTTTAGACATTTTATTATGAGTAGGATTAAATCACAAACCCATTCTATTAAGATATAATTTTTTTTTATTGAAAAAATACTTCATATTAATGAATAATCAGAGAATACATCATCATAGAAACACTATAGCAGTTTGCGAATGAGCAGCAAAGAATCAGATCTAACACGATCTAACAATGAGCAATATATTTTTTGGGAATGTTCGAGAACGAGAAAGGTATGGAGAAATGCAGTCTAGTTGTATGACAATGTTGTTCAGGGGTAGCTAAGGTGGAAGGCAGTGTTGTTTGGAGACTCCATTGACTGTGCGAGACACAGAAGGACTCTCTATCTTGTATTTAGAAAAATGAGGAGGTGCCAATTGTTGTTACTATTAGCAAAGCTGCTTGTTTCTACTCAACTTAAGATGTTTAGGTCTTAAGATATAATCTACTCAATAATGGTCATCTAAAGCCATTTTAATTTTAGATATGTGGCTCCATAACAATAATTTCTTCCATATGGTTATATTATGGTGGGGTGAAACCAAATTTTAAGGATCATATATATAAATTTTTGTTTGAAATATGAAATATCTAAAGGGGCAAATGAATATTTGGAATGACAAATATTTTGGCATTATATTTAAAGTAAAGGAATAAATTAAATCCAAGCTCAAAATTTTATAATAGACAATAAAAATCAATAGAATGGACTAGGATCTTTACATTCAAGAGAACTAATTTTTTTTGATAATGTATTAAAAAGGAGTTATCATATTGATTCCAAAAACCTTGGGAGAGATGGATCAAGGAAGGAGATTGAAATATTACTTTTTTTATTTGAATTTGCAATATTTTTCAAAAACATTCCAAAACATGCATTCACCACAATCCTATGCCAAAAAAAGAAAATAAAAGGCAATTAAAAGATAACAATAGTAAATTATAAAAAATAAATGAAGGATGATGATAAGAATTAGAAGGTGGGTTCCCACTTATAATATAAATAAATCTTCATTGAGAGGTATTTATAATGATACCAAATCCCAAATAAGAGTTATATTAGACCAACATTAACTTAAAGTTGAGGTTAACCTTATGATAATATAATAATAAATTACCCTTTAAGTGAGGTTATCCATAAAGGTAGATTAATCAATACCACTAAGGGTGAAATATGAAAGGAAAATATAGGCTTACATGAACATATTCATAGGGTTATATAAATGATAATTCCCATAGCCTTACATAATCATATACCCATAGGCTACATAAATGACACTCATAATCACCACATCACACATTTGGCCTTGGCCTAAACAAGGTTATATTACATAAATTTCAACACCTCCCATAATCTAAGTTGAGAGGGCCAAAGAGAAAATGCATTAAAGATAACACCTCCACCCCTATAATGGATGATCTAGTGGACCTCCACTATTTATCCTTCATCCTTATCTTCATCATTAAAAAGCTTACGTCCAACCCTTAGGAAATTTGTTTCAATCTTATTAATCCTTGTAATGCAATTCTTGATGGAATTTACTTCACTTTTACAATACTTATAAATGTTTGACTTCTTTAAAAAATTAGAATTTTCCTTAGGTACCCGAGCCTTAGATTCCATTGCCTTGAAGTATTGTGTATGATCTTATGTATGAGAAAGAGCTCCACAATTCTTCATTGCCACTTTACAATGGAGTTGAATCTTAAAAATTCCTTCAAGAGAGTGTATTGTGGTTATTTAATAGTCATAACATTCACATAAAGAACCAAACCAACCATATGAAAATAAGGATAAATATTAGAAATAATAGATTTGATATACTCTTAATCACTCTTTACCTCACCTCAAACCATAGCTAGATCAAATTTGAGAGCTTTGAAGTGAGATATATAGTCTTTGATATTATTGGAATCTAAAATTTTAAGTTTGCTCAATTTCTATTCTATTAACTTCATAGGCACTTTTCCATGTAGATCTTTCAAAGTAGTCCATACATAAATAGGATAAATCTTCCCTTTGATATGAAAAAGTACATATGGTTCCACTAACATGAAGAATAGTCCAAGAGCTTCCTCCTTTCTCTTACTAAGTTCATGATCATTGAGACCTTCTTCTAACTCATTATTGAATATGAACAAAAGATTTTTGATTTTGAGTAATCCTTTCATTTGAATTGACCAAGTGCTATAATTTTTCCCATTAAGATAGGTGACATACCCTAAGGAGTTCATATTGTATAAAACCTTAAATAGATATATAACATACCCATAAAGTAATATCAACACTATGTAGACCTAAAAAAATCATGCAATATAAAAAAATAGGCTCTAAACACTTCCATATGCAAAATTTATGACCTATGGAAGATTTGGTTAAATTAGAACTTAAATCAAGAAAATTTAATGTCAAACCTTAGAAATATTTTATCGAATTAACTACTATGATGTGTCACTACTTGATTGGATGTTACACAAATCTAGGTTTGAAACCTTTCTAAATGTGATTAATGGGATATATATATATATATATATATATATATATATATATATATATATATATATATATATATATTGATTTTTTATGGTTTGGAGACAACATGGCTTGAACCCAAGACACCTTATAAACAATTAGGAACACTAACTAATGTACCATGTACATGAATATAAGTAAAGAGAATCAAACCAATATGAAATTACAACAATGAAATAAATTTCCTTGCATAAATAATGTCTTTGTGTCAAGTCAAACTTGGGACCTGCCCTCTGCTAGTAGGCAAACCACTCATTATGCCACTTAGTGCATTTTATATGATATGACTCCTTTCTTCCTAAGGTGCATATGCTATCCACTATAGGAAGAAAGAACCTTAATAAATATACTTTGCTAGGAATTAAACCACTAACTAGGAACTTACAAGGAAGCAACCTAACTACTATGTTGCCTATAAATATGAAAACTAGCCAAAGTAAGCCTACTAAAGTATATAACATAAGATCCACATACCAAAAAAGGGGTGTCATTATTTTTAAAATTGGTGATCTATAGCCATAGCCAAGAGGGCCAACCATTATGCAACTTCCTTCAAACACGATTAGTAGCCTGAGTAGAACCAATTTAAGCCTAGAAACAATGATGAAGAAAAGTATGCAATGGGTTTTTAACCCAAAACCTCCAAGATAGTAACATACGAACCAATTGTTACATTTACCATACTGACATAGACAAATATTTGGTGCCAAGTCTATAGACTATTTTTGAGGGTATGAAAAAAGAGCCTACATGTGAATAAATTTATCCATTAAGTAGGAAATAAAAGAAAATGAAGCCAAATTATTATTGTTAATTTTTTTAATAAAAAATTTAGTGAACTTAGATATGAAACCCTCAATTACTAGATAACTAATATCTTTTTCTAAATAAGCGATGTATCTCTAGAACCCACTTTGATGCCATTTTTGAATTTGCAACATTTTCTAGAAATCTCACAAAACATACATTCACTATAATCGTATTTCAAAAAGAAGAAAATGTAACTAAAATATATCACTTGTAAACAATAGAAAAAAATAAAAGGGGATAACAAGAATTAAAAGGTGGGTGCTTGTGCACCCCAATATATTACATTATTTCACACTTATAATACAAATGGATCTTCAATGAGGGGTATTTATATTGATACCAAGTCCCCAATGAGAAGTTAGTCTTAGGTTGACATTAATTTAAACTTGAGCTTAACACTACAATATAATAATAATAAACTACCATTTAAGTGAGGTTATCTATAAATATGGATTAACAATTACTACTAAGGATGAAATATGAAAGGGGCTCGTAGGCTTACATAAACATGCTCGTAGGCTTACATAAATGAGGAATGCCCTAGAATTACAAAATTACAAGCCCATAGGCTACATAAATGGTGCTCTTAAGCATCAAATCATACTTTGGCATTGACTTGAACAATATTAGATTACACAAGTTTCAACATTTTTATGCTACATCCAAAAAATATTTCATTGCACAACAAATATTTCAACTTTAGATGGAAAAAATATTTAAGAAGAAGAAGATATTAGAAAGGAAGAAATTCATTATTTCATGTTATTTTAGATGTTTGTTACATACCATACACTTGTAATACATTGAGGTATATGTTAATGTAATAAAGTGGACCATATATCTAGTTAGAAGTGGGCCACATGTTAAGTTAGGAGAGTTTGTTGTCATAGAATCATGTATATCATTGCATTGTCATAGAATCTATTTTTTTTCATATAATTATGAATGTAACCACTAGTATTATAAATTTAACTATTATAAATTAGGTAAGTCATGAACATTTTCATATAATACTGTCATCGTAGGATGTAATAGAATATTATTATAAGATGTCAAGAAATATTCTTGTAAATGTTATAAAATGGGATGGATGTAGCTCTCAAGGGCTAGAGAAGAATTTTCATATTTTGTAAGGAGGTTTCCCCCTCAAAGGGACTTGTGATAGTAACATTTCTCATTCCAAATTATTGCAACTATTGTTCTTATGTTTTCATCCATGTATTCTTTTATTATCAATATTTATGTTGTTTTCATTACTACTTTGTGAATCATAGTTATATTATCATTGATATTGAATATATTATCTCAGTTCAACTCTATGCTAAGTATTTCAAGGTGAAATATTTGCACAATTAGAAGAGGGGTATTACAATGTTGTCCAAGAATACGATTTTGTAAGATGCTTCAATTATTATATGAAGAATACGTCTATAGAGAGATGAAAATCAAGTCTATAATAAGTGAAATAAAATCAACCTTAATTACCTTGGTTACCAAGAAAGGAAACACAATATATTTTAAAAAATTTCATCCAACCAAACTTTGCAATATGATTTATAATATTATTTTAAGAATTATATCAAACACATTGAAAACCATTCTAGATTGTGTTATCTCAAAAAAATAAGGTGGTTTTGTTCATAGTGACAAAATTATTTGATTGCATTGTTGTGAGAAAATTCTTTGATTGTGTAATCATTGCTCAAAGGTGATGCATTCCCTTAATCCATGAAAAATCTAGGTATCCTTATAAAATTATATATGAAAAAACATATAATAGGGTTTGATGGAGTATTCTATATAATATTCTCAAAAATTTTGGTTTGGATCAAGGTTGGTGTGAATGGATTAGATGTTATAGTATTATAAAATATTCTATTTTTATTAATGGATCTCTTATTGGATACTTTGAGTCACCCATGGACTACCAAGGTGATCCACTATATCTGTATTTATTATTCTTATATAGGCATTAGGGATAGCATTTTCAAAGGAAAAAATAGAAGAAAAAATCAAAGGTATTTAAGTTGTAATAAATTGTAATGACCCAAAAAATTACTAGCTAAATAGAGCTATTTATTTTAAAACTTTAAATAGAGAAGGATTCATTAAGTTAATCTATTGTTTAAGTTTATCAATCTCCCAAATCTACTAAGGGTTACATCATACTCTATATCCTACACAAATTTATTTGTGTAGGTATAGTACACATACCACATATAAGATATCCATATCATATTTTTGATGAGCTAATTTATCACCTTAAGTACAGTCAAAGGTATGCTACGTGTACTATGAGTTAATTCATCCATCTCATATTTATGATGAGCTAACTTAACCTGGATGTAAATAATCGAGTTGGTTCATACTTCAATCTCCTTAAGAGGTTTTAATCTCTTAGGTCTTTCCTATGTTCACCCTAATAGATCCTACTCTCTTAGATCATTTCTATGTTTAGAAGGACAAGGCTAATTTTATCTAATTAATAAAAATAAGGAACAATATCTACCAAGCATCTAATTAAAACAAGTATGGAAAACCATTAGCAAGAGATACATTAAAAGCAAGATTAAAGAATATAATCAACACCCATAACACAATATATACCCTAGGAGAAATATTTACGAGAAAACCCAACCTAAAATACTCCTTTTAATGCATAAATTTGGTCTTTCATACAAGGAATCCTATAATTCCTTTTCTCCCAAATATATGCCAATCAAAGAACCTCATAGTTCTTAATCTCCACTATGAATGGATATTTAAATCCACGTTACATAAATAATAAGGAAATCCGTAACATATTCTTCATTCACTTTTCTAGGAGTAACTCCTTCCTTCTAATATATTTGAGGAGTAGTATCTCTTTAAAAATCTAATGTAACTATCTCATTAGTACTAGTTTTTACATAAGAATCCTTCCATTTATTTTAGCTAAGAGCCCATACTCTTAACCAAACAACCACATCTCAAACCATATTTCCTTAATTAACTAAGAGACCACCAAATTGCAACTATACAAACTTTATTCCAAGCATTCAACCATCTACTTTCTAGTTAACTTCATAAGATTTCTTCTGTTTCTATTGTTATCTTTATTAACTAAAAATGAGAGTTGTTTCATAAAATGCAAATAGTTCACAATATTCCTTTAGTAAAACTAAGGATCATGCTTTCTAATATATAAATTCACTTCTCAAATAAACCACTCCTTTAATTAACTAAAGTCCCATACCTTTAATTAATCTAATAATCCAATGCAACATTTATCAAATTAATTAAAGTCCTATACCTTTAATTAATCCAATACAATATTTATCAAATAAAATAAAGTTCCACACCTTAAATTAATCTGATAATCCAATACTATATTTATTCAAATAGACTACCCATTTAAATAAATCATTCAATGAAACTAACTTTCATTATTTAACCTAATATATGTCCATTTAAATCATTCAATGAAACATACTTTCATTATTCAACCTAATATATATTTATTTAAATATAAATCATTCAATGAAATATACTTTCATTATTCAATCGAATCTATATTTATTTAAATATAAATCATTCAATGAAACATACTTTTATTATTCAGTCTAATCTATATTTATTTAAATATAAATCATTCAATGAAACATACTTTTATTACTCAACCTAATCTATATTTATTTAAATATAAATTATTCAATGAAATATATTTTCATTATTCATCTGGTTCTATATTTATTTAAATATAAATCATTTAATGAAACATACTTTTATTATTCAACCTAATCTATATTTATTTATCTATAAATCATTCAATAAAACATACGTTCATTATTCAACTAAAACTTTATTTATTTAAATATAAATCATTCAATGAAACATACTTTCATTATTCAACCTAATTTAAACTTTTTTTTTTTTTTAAGCGAAAAACCCCTTGCAGAGCCGCCTTGGTCTGAGAGACCACGAACAGGGGGTTCTACACCATCAAAGTCACCCGGGGTCGCACTCGACCCTGCTCGTACCAACATTATCAATTGGATTTTGGATACCCAATTCAACTTTTTGGTAGGGTGGAGATTTGAACCTGGGACCTCCCTTGGAGGATTGCCCTCTCCTCTCCAACTCACCTACAACACCTGGGTTAAAAACTAATTTATAGTGGAAAACACCCCTTTCGAGGTGCCACTTTCAATAGGTTGGGCATAGGAGGAATGGAGCCTTGTCGGACTCTACCAGCACATAGGAAATTCCTAACTATACCATATATCTGTAGGATGGAGACAAGGGGAATGGAACCCGGGTCGGCCTCTACCAGCACCCAGGGCATTTACCACTGCACCACAACAAGCAGATCTAATTTATACTTATTTAAATATAAATCATTCAATGAAATATATTTTCGTTACTCAACCTAATCTATATTTATTTAAATATAAATCATCTAATAAAACATACTTTCATTATTCAACTTGTTCTATATTTATTTAAACATAAATCATTCAATGAAACATATTTTCATTATTCAACCAATTCTATATTTATTTAAATATAAATCATTCAATGAAATATACTTTCATTACTCAACCTAATTTATATTTATTTAAATATAAATTATTCAATAAAACATACTTTCATTATTCAACTGGTTCTATATTTATTTAAACATAAATCATTTAATGAAATATACTTTCATTATATATATATATATATATATATATATATATATATATATATATATATATATATATATATATATATATATATCATTTAATGAAATATACTTTCATTAATTCAAACTAATCTATATTTATTCAAATATAAATCATTTAATGAAACATGCTTTCATTATTCAGCCTAATCTATATTTATTTAAATATAAATCATTCAATGAAATATATTTTTATTACTCATCCTAATCTATATTTATTTAAATATAAATCATTCAATGAAACATACTTTCATTATTCAACCGGTTCTATATTTATTTAAATATAAATAATTCAATAAAACATACTTTCATTATTCAACCTAATCTATATTTATTTAAATATAAATCATTCAATGAAATCTACTTTCATTATTCAACCGGTTCTATATTTATTTAAAAATAAATCATTCAATGAAACATACTTTCATTATTCAACCTAATCTATATTTATTCAAATATAAATCATTTTAAAATAAACCAAACCTTATTTTTGTTAAAATTTTTTCTTCTAAAAACATAAACTATAAACCATAGCCTAATTTAAATATAAATCAAAATGCACTTATCTCTGTCTGAGCACAAATCACGCTCGTCGACCGGTATTGGAGAAGGTAACATAAGAGAAACCTTAGGTCTAAAACTCTCTTATCTACTATGGTAGAATTAATCAGAGCAGACAACACGACAAGGAAAAGTATACATAGGACGGAGTAAAAAGGTTCCTCAAGGGCTGGATATTATTATCTTGTGATCAATCCACTTGGAAACAAGATCAATAGATGATTGGAAATCCTTATGCCATTTTTTTTTTATTTATGGAAAACATCCCAAAAGGGATGCCACTTTTGGGTAAGACCTAAGGAGGCAGGGGTATCCATTCCGCCAAAAACACCCAGGACTCGGACCTGGACTACCACCTTTGACATACTCAAGGAGCAAACAAACACACAAAACCAATTTAAAAATAAGTAAATAACAACAAAAATAATAAAATAAAATAAAAAGCATGCTCCTTGAGTGTGTCAAAAACAAAAGCACAACCAAACACACACAATAAGATAAAAGAAATCACAACATAAACCACATAGAAAAACACAAGAACCACATAACAAAACACAAACAAGAAAAAAACAACAGAACACTACAAAGACATAACCAAAAAAAAACATGAAAAATAAACACAACCAAAACCTAAAAAATTAAAAAAATAAAATAAAAATAAAAATAAAAACAACCAACAACATACAATAAAAAAAAACAAAAAACATAGAAAACACTCACACATAAAAACACGAATTAACACAAACAAAGAGAAACCCAAGAACAAGAATGAAAAAAACACAAGAACAATAACAAAAAAAAAAAAAACACAAAACAACAAAAAAACAAGAACAACAAAAAACAACACAAAGAACACAAAAACAAAACAAAACAAAAGAACCCACCCACCTTAAAAAACTAAACAAAAAAAACAAAAAAGAAAAAAAAATTGAACATAACAATGACCTATCTAGACTAGAAGACTATTAAGGCAAGAATCAACAGAGGAAACAAAAGAAAGAATAGAATGAGCTAGAGAACTAAAAAAAAACTGAATGAACCAAAGAGAAGCAAAAAAAAAAAAAAGCAAGAAGAAATTAGGTACCTTCAGAACTGGAGCCATCCAAAGAAATGATAGAAAGAATGTTGGCAATTTTGGGTACTTTGGGTACATTGCCTTTGCTCAAGTGTATAAGTTGTCATTGATGTCAAGAAGCTCTTGAAGGAATTTGATTTGATGTCAAATAATTTGTTTTGATGAAGGTTACGGCATGACAGTTTCAAAGGTCTTTTGTAAACCCCAAGTTGGTAGGTTTAAATATTACAGGTGGATGCATTAGTTTAATGCATTTGGGTCCAGGAGGAAGTATTTATTTAAATAATTAAAAACATTGTTAAGGTTCCCTTTAATTATTTTTAAATAAATATTAAATTATTGTTTGCAATGGGTTATCCTAACCCATGGCGCTATGTTTTAAGATTGTGGGCGCTAGCCAAGACCTCTGTCGACGTGTTAAACTCCTCATCGACGTCAAGAGCTTATGGTAAAAATGCATATAAATCTCCCTCGATGAAAATCAAGAATGATCCCATCCACATTTTGAAAAGAGTTGCTCGCTATGAATTCATGATCTACTATTCGACTGTGTCTTCGTCGTTTTCATGAATCCGCTGTTCATTTTTTTGTACTCGTCGTTTGTCGTAAATCCGTCGTAATGTTTTTGTCTTCGTGTTCGCATCAAAAGAAAGGGAGGCACTGTTGTTTTATTTAATCCCTGGCATAGAAGGAACAAGGCTACTAGCATGAGGTTTAAACCTCACCGGGTGCCTTTGGCGCACCGATAGCGGCTAGGCTATTGGCACGCTACCCGAATGGGAGGTTTCATGTTTGAATAACGCGAAAGGGTTTTTCATCGTGAAGTGGACGTAGCAGGTGGTGTTAGAATTCGTGCGTAATTTCTCCATAGCATGATTTTTGATGTTGGCCAAGGTATTTTCGAAATTAATTTTTGCTAAGTGTATTTTGCAGATGGAGGAAGTTTATTAGAGGCAAAAACAGCTTAGGAGTTATAAGAAGTTTAAAGCTTGTTTTATTTTGATAAAAGATTCTTTTGAAGGTGTTGTTTGAAATATCTTATTGCATTCTTATGAAAAATAAATTTTATTTTTGATAAGACTATAAGGGAGAAATAAGGTGTATAAGGGATAAATTTTTCTTGTAATGTTGAGAGTGCTTTTGGTTGATTATGGAAATGAAAGCATGATGTTTTAAGGTTAAAATTGCTTCTTGTGTGAAGTTGTGAAACCTCAAGTGGGCAGCTTTGAGATTGACATTTGCTTTCATTAAATTGGTAATAATCAAGCTATTCTTTACTTGGTTAAAGTGTTGGGCTTACTCCTTTGTTGATGATTTGAAAAGTTGTGTGTGCTCTTGTTGATTTGAGTTGGTGGATGCTTTTTGTTCAAACAATATTGGAGAGAAAAGAGTTCTACTCGTTTCCTTTTTATATGTTGATTGTGAAATGCTTCAAGGTTGTGTTTTGAGTTGAATGGTGTTGATTGAACCTTGTTTGATGAGCATTGTTGTTGAAGCCCTAATTGATGGTGAAAAGAACATGAGTATCATTGTTATGTGATTCTTTGCATAGTTGGAAATTGTTGGGGTTTCATGTTCTTGAAAGAAAGCATTCTATCCTATCCATTTCAGATATTGAGTTGAGTTTTTAGATTTGAGATTGAGTTTGAGCTAAGTTGATTTGAGTTGAGTTTTGAGATTGGGAGTTGAGTATAGAACATATTGAGTCTCTAACAATTCTCTTTATGCTTCTATGAGTTTGACAAATCACATTGGGTCTCTAACAATTCACTTCGTGATTTCCTACTAAGAAAGTTTTTTTCTTGGTGAGCTTGATGAGTTTTGGACAGGTTTCGATGGGGACTTGTGAGCAGTCTTGGACAGGTTTCGGTGGGGACTTGTGAGCAAATTTAGACAGGTCCTAGCAGAGTACTTGTGAGCTGAGTTTGATAGTTCTATCAGAGAACTTGAGGATAGAGGTGCACTCGGTTCTTTGAGAAGAACCCGAGGACAGATTTGGCAAGTCTTTGAGAAGGCTTGTGTGTAGAGGATTGATTTGTTCAAGCTTAAGCGTTGGACAGATCTGACAAACAGAGGAAGACTTGTACTAGACTGACTAATTGTGTTTGGTACAGGTTGCTGAGCTGCTGTGGATGTGATCATAGAAGGCAGAGGTATCTTAGGCTAAGCATTGAAGATAGGAGGTCTTCGATGGAAAGGAGTTCCATGTGCTGGCAAGAGGTAGAGGTAGTTGATCTTCTGAGGGATCATTTCCAAAGCAGAGGGGAAGGTATCTCCTTTGAGCAGAGACTATAAATTTTGATTAGGGGAAGGTATCTCCTTTGGGCCTATTGTGGTTCATCCACAACACACCCCAGAAGTGGGGACCCACCTTTGTTTTTGCAAGTTTTAGGGAAGATCTCAAAGACCCGGATGCTAAAAATGAAGAAAAGAAGAAAAATGCCTAAGTGTTGAAAGGGTCGCGAAATCGCGACATGTCGCGAAATCGTGACCTGTCTCTCCATCGCTACGAGTTGTCGAGAGGAAGCACAAGGTTGAAAGTGGTAGCGAATCGCTACCACTTCGTGAAGCGGAGGCTCGAAAGAAAAGTGGTAGCGAATCGCTACCACTTCGTGAAGCAAAGGCTCGAAGGAAAAGTGGTAGCGAATCGCTACCACTTCGTGAAGCAAAGGCTCGAGACCAAAGTGGTAGCGATATCGCTACCACTTCATCGAAGGAAGGCTCAGAACCAAAGTGGTAGCGATATCGCTACCACTTCATCGAAGGAAGGCTCGGAACCAAAGTGGTAGCGATATCGCTACCACTTTTTGAAAGGAAGGCTCGGAACCAAAGTGGTAGCGATATCGCTACCACTTTTTGAAAGGAAGGCTCGGAACCAAAGTGGTAGCGATATCGCTACCACTTTTTGAAAAGAAGGCAAAGCAAAGTCGGTAGCGATATCGCTACAACGAGCTACTACGGGCGTACGGACCAAGAACATGTCGCGATATCGCGACATGTCACGATTTCGTGACATGTCGCGTTATCGCGGCTAGGAAACGGAAGAGGCCGAATGCAAATTCTGTCGGGATTTCCACGGGAAAGCGTTACGAAAGGTGCAGGAGACGTAGGACACATGGCAGAAATGACAGAACCAGAGTAACGTTTCATAACAACAGTTACTGGCCGCAGAGATCGAGCGTTACGATTGCATGCAAGGGTTAGAATACCAAAAGGCGGGAATTGAAGCGAAGGGTCTCGGGAGTCGAAACGAAGCGTCATGGAGCAGCCGAGAACGTGCGATAGAAAGGTTAAATAGCAGAAATGTAGATGGATACGAGGCTGGAGACTGTAACAAAAAAGCATTACTTATTGAAATAAAGGATTTTTCTTTGGTAACACGACTTTTGTGTGTAAAATCAAAAGGAGATCGAAGCCAAAACTATTGTTTTACTGTCAATCTTTCCGTTGCATCATTTTGTCTTGTATCTATTTCGTTTACGCCATGGGATGGGTTACGATAGGTGAATGGTAGAATGATGCGGTTATATTCTTTTCCTTAGAGTCTTGCATCTGATCTGATTAGATTGTGTGTTAGTACGGATCTGATCGGTTGGGTTGTTTTGGGGACTTCATCTCTTAACTTGGGATTTTGCAGGGAGGAGATCGTGAACCATTTTAATATCCTTCATTATTTTCCAGTTGATTCAAAATAACGGTTTCTGTTTTATTCCTTGATATGCTTAATTTCATGTCAGAGACTAACACTGAAATAACAGAACTATTGAATAGAGATAAAACGAACAGGTTAACCTTAGAATAAATTGTGAATATTAGAACATCAAAAGGAGTTTTGTTTATTTTTGATTAATCAAACAAGTCAAGATTATAAAGTTCATTGAGAATCAACAAAGGCCCCTTGTTAACAGCTATCTGCAGGATTTTGAGTTATTCTGGGATATATCAGCTGTATGTATTAAAATTAAAATTCATTTTTATATACGTAAAAGCTGTTTCACAAAGAAGCTTGGAGAAATAATAAAAGGAAGGAAAATAAAATAAATTATTTCTTTGCAAGAAAGAGTCTTTTGTTCGAGACTCTAAGTTGCGTGTTATTATTTGTAATATGACAAATTAACACTCAACATTTTGGCGCTAGAAGGAGGGCCTTCTGTATTGCTTTGCAATTTTGATTTGTTCTAACAATTAACGTGGGTAGTTTTGTTTCCACCTATTGTGCTTGCAGGTGTAACATCCAGACATTTTATCTGGCAGCAGATTTGATACTTAAGTGTGTATTTCAGGAGATATCTAGTTTTGTGTCAATGCTGTAATTTAGTTTCTTGATGTGCAGATTTGATATGTTAGTATGTATTCATTTTTTATTTCAGGTTTTTCTTGTATTAATGTTGGGTTTTTTTTTGCGTTTGTGTGCAGGTTGGACATTTAGGCGGTGGTGTTCCTTTGATTTCCTTTTCATTGCCTTTAAAAAAAAAAAAAAAAAAAAAGGGGGAATAAAAGCTTGATGTTGAACGCATGCCTAAGATTGGGAGAATATGAAACATTGGAATCATGTTGTATAAGCTCCACATGTAATACAAACAGTTAATTTAGATCATTTGAAGCTTGTGATGCATGAAAAAGTCAGTTTTGCATGACAAATCATCTCATTTGCAATTCAAGAAATAATGCATTCATGTTCCATCTCACTTTTCATACATTTCACCGTAGTGGCATATGCATCTTAGGTGCAATTCATTTGAGTATGTTGAATCCTCTTAGGGTTATGTTATAACATAAATTTAAGTAAATCCTAAGGTTGGAAACTGAGTCTTGAAGTATCTAGGACCAAGCACGTTTCATACATTAAAAGGGATCTTGAGCAAAATGATCAAAACCTAACTTGGAGGAAAAGGTTGGGCGAAAATGGTTTTCATGTCTATCCTATTATGCAACATGATCCTAAAAATAGTGGTTTTGACCACTTCCATAGAGCTTAAAGCCTAAAATCAGAGTAGTAAGGATAGGGTTAAATTCTCATCTCGGTTGGTTGAGAATCTAATTCCCCAAAGCTTTGATTGGACCCACATGGAGTAGTAAGGATAGGGCATAAATTCTCATCTCGGTTGGTTGAGAATCTGATTCCCCAAAGCTCTTATGTTTCATTTCGTATTAAGTCTTAGATTGTAAGGATCGGGCTCTTTGTCCTCCCTGGGGGGGGGGGCGCCCCCCCCCGGGGGCCAAGAAAAAAAATAAAAATTTCCTTTTAATATTAAAGGCTGGGGGTTGTAAGGATCGTACTATTTGTCCCTAACCAGGATGGGTAGTCATCCCCAAGGTCCAAGAAGTAAAATAAATAAATTTTTCCCATCTCATCCTTATATTGGATTGTAAGGATCGTACTACTTGTCCTCTGCAAGGGATGGGTAGTCATCCCCAAGGTCCAAAGAAATGAAGATAAGTTTTGGATTATGGGGTTAGATAGGCCCATGCATGGCATCATGTCTTGCCTAAAAAATAAGACCACCGATTGTCTAGAGGGTTAGACTAGCCTGACCATTTCTTCCATAATTGGTTTAGTTATTTTGCTCAAAGTGAGGTAAAGAATTCTAAATCAGAATAGTAAGGATAGGGTTAAACTCTCATCTCGGTTGGTTGGGAGTCTGATTCCCCAAAGTTCTGATTTCACATCCACTTGCACATGGGTTCAAGATAGTAGGGACTCATAACCAACTTTGGGATATAATGAACCGTTCACTAGTGGATCCTAAGAGGGTTTGGCAGTCTTGAATGTTTGCACATAATACTACAAGAGTGACTATGCATTTTCTCATGGCATATTCAATAGGATACACAAATCATTCACAATTTCGCATATGCATTCATGCAAAACCGATGATGGAATGTGGATCAAATTCAAATGATAAGGAAAGGAATTCATTGCACACACCGAGCTAGAACTTGATGATTCTGATAATTCATGTACTTCTGATTTTGGGCATTAGTTATATTGATTATGGGCTAACCCATGTTTTCAAATTTGTGATTTGTGTTAGGTTGGGTTCTTACTAAAATGCTCAAGAGCATTTGACAGCAGAGTCGCCATTTGTTGTGGTTCATCCACAACACACCCCAGAAGTGGGGACCCACCTTTGTTTTTGCAAGTTTTAGGGAAGATCTCAAAGACCCGGATGCTAAAAATGAAGAAAAGAAGAAAAATGCCTAAGTGTTGAAAGGGTCGCGAAATCGCGACATGTCGCGAAATCGCGACCTGTCTCTCCATCGCTACGAGTTGTCGAGAGGAAGCACAAGGTTGAAAGTGGTAGCGAATCGCTACCACTTCGTGAAGCGGAGGCTCGAAAGAAAAGTGGTAGCGAATCGCTACCACTTCGTGAAGCGAAGGCTCGAAGGAAAAGTGGTAGCGAATCGCTACCACTTCGTGAAGCAAAGGCTCGAGACCAAAGTGGTAGCGATATCGCTACCACTTCATCGAAGGAAGGCTCGAAACCAAAGTGGTAGCGATATCGCTACCACTTCATCGAAGGAAGGCTCGGAACCAAAGTGGTAGCGATATCGCTACCACTTTTTGAAAGGAAGGCTCGGAACCAAAGTGGTAGCGATATCGCTACCACTTTTTGAAAGGAAGGCTCGGAACCAAAGTGGTAGCGATATCGCTACCACTTTTTGAAAAGAAGGCAAAGCAAAGTCGGTAGCGATATCGCTACAACGAGCTACTGCGGGCGTACGGACCAAGAACATGTCGCGATATCGTGACATGTCACGATTTCGCGACATGTCGCGTTATCGCGGCTAGGAAACGGAAGAGGCCGAATGCAAATTCTGTCGGGATTTCCATGGGAAAGCGTTACGAAAGGTGCAGGAGACGTAGGACACGTGGCAGAAATGACAGAACCAGAGTAACGTTTCATAACAACGGTTACTGGCCGCAGAGATCGAGCGTTACGATTGCATGCAAGGGTTAGAATACCAAAAGGCGGGAATTGAAGCGAAGGGTCCCGGGAGTCGAAACGAAGCGTCATGGAGCAGCCGAGAACGCGCGACAGAAAGGTTAAATAGCAGAAATGTAGATGGATACAGGGGCTGGAGACTGTAACAAAAAGCATTACTTATTGAAATAAAGGATTTTTCTTTGGTAACACGACTTTTGTGTGTAAAATCAAAAGGAGATCGAAGCCAAAACTATTGTTTTACTGTCAATCTTTTCGTTGCATCATTTTGTCTTGTATCTATTTCGTTTACGCCATGGGATGGGTTACGATAGGTGAATGGTAGAATGATGCAGTTATATTCGTTTCCTTAGAGTCTTGCATCTGATCTGATTAGATTGTGTGTTAGTACAGATCTGATCGGTTGGGTTGTTTTGGGGACTTCATCTCTTAACTTGGGATTTTGCAGGGAGGAGATCGTGAACCATTTTAATATCCTTCATTATTTTCCAGCTGATTCAAAATAACAGTTTCTGTTTTATTCCTTGATATGCTTAATTTCATGTCAGAGACTAACACTGAAATAACAGAACTATTGAATAGAGATAAAACGAACAGGTTAACCTTAGAATAAATTGTGAATATTAGAACATCAAAAGGAGTTTTGTTTATTTTTGATTAATCAAACAAGTCAAGATTATAAAGTTCATTGAGAATCAACAAAGGCCCCTTGTTAACAGCTATCTGCAGGATTTTGAGTTATTCTGGGATATATCAGCTGTATGTATTAAAATTAAAATTCATTTTTATATACGTAAAAGTTGTTTCACAAAGAAGCTTGGAGAAATAATAAAAGGAAGGAAAATAAAATAAATTATTTCTTTGCAAGAAAGAGTCTTTTGTTCGAGACTCTAAGTTGCGTGTTATTATTTGTAATATGACAAATTAACACTCAACAGGGCCGAGGCTCATAAATATTGTAATTGGGAAGGATTCCCTAAGAATTTTGAGGAAATTTTTAGAGAAAATTTTTGTGGACGTAGCCCAGCCATTTTGGGTGAACCACGTTAAAAATGGGTCTTCAATGTGTGATGCTTTCTGTCTTGATTAATGTTGTATTGATGCCACTGCTATCTAAAGTTAAAATTATTAATTGGTTAAGTCTTATACTATTCACCCCCCCTCTCAGTATAAGTCCATTTTCTTCAATTGGTATCAGAGTAGGTCTCTCCAGAAAAATCCTAACAGCTTGGAGAAGGATCTATCAGAGGAACATACAGATTCAAAAAGAGATGAAGATGTTGAGTTTGATCTCAAAGGTGAATTTTTCTTGGCTTTAAGAAATCTTGAGAAATTCAGGGAAGAGAATTTTGTTCTCAAGCATCAATGTCAGGAAGAAGAGATAGCAAGATCAGAATTGTCTCAAAGTGTTATAGACTTCAAAATTCTAGCCGAAGAAGCGAAGAAGGTTGAACAGGTTCCGACAGAGGTTCTCAAAGGAAAGGAAGCCGATTACGAGAAACTAGAAGAAGAGGTTATGTCTCTTAGAGTGAAGTTGGAACAGTTGGCTCTCGAACGGAATACTCCATGTGAAAAGCAAAAGAAGGATGGTATCACCATTCAAGAAATAGGGGCTTCGAGCAAGATCAATCTTCATCCCGAAGAGCGGTGGATTCCGATTGGTCACAAGAAGAACAATCATCCAAGGCATCAAAATAGGTTACATAATACTTTCCATGGCTATTGTTTTTCCTGCAAGAAATTTGGTCACAAACCTATGCATTGCAATAAGTCTGTGAATAGCCATAGTAAGGAAAATGTTAACTCTTTTGCACCTCTTATGAATAAAGATGTCATGTGTTACAAGTGCAATAATTTTGGGCATATAGCAAGGATGTGCAGTTTGGATAGATCTAGCCTTGAGTTCACTAAAAAGAGAAATGAGATCAAATCTAAGTCAATGATAGTTCAAACTGCTTTTCATGCTCAAGACAAAGTAGAGAAATGGTATCTTGATAGTGGTTGTTCAAAACATATGACTGGTGAAAAGGAAAAGTTTTTGGTCTTAAAAGAAACAAACAGGAGGAATAGTCGGTTTTGGAGATAACAAGTCGACTAAAATCTGTGGTAAAGGGACTCTTAGTTTGGATGGGAAATCCAAAACAAAAAATGTGCTTTATGTAGAAGGCCTAAGACATAATATTCTAAGTGTGAGTCAAATTTGTGATCAAGGGCACATAGTATCTTTATTTTTAGATAGATGTGAGATAAGTAAAGAAAAAAATGAAAAACTCATTGCTAGTGCTGCAAGGACTCCAAACAATCTTTACATGCTAAGTGAGATAAAAAAGGAAAAGTGTTTTCTAACTCAAGAAGATGAGAGTTGGTTATGGCATAAAAGATTGGGGCATTTGAGATTTGATAATCTTGTCAATATTAGTAACAAGGAAGCAATTAGAGACTTGCCCAAAATAAAAATGCCCCATAACATCATTTGTAGTCCTTGTCAACATGGAAAACAGGACCGAACTAGTTTCAAATCAAAAGGGTATACTTCTTCTAAACCATTGGATCTTATTCATACTTGATTTATGTGGCCCTACTGAACTCGGAGCATTCGGGGAGAAAGCTACTTCATGCTATTTATAGATGATTATTCTAGAATGACTTGGGTTACTTTTCTCAAAGAAAAATTTGAAGCTTTTGAAAAATTTAAAGCTTTCAAAGAAATGATTGAAAATGAGACTGACAAGAGAATCAAATGCTTAAGATCAGATAGATGAGGAGAGTTCACTTCAAATGAATTTGTGGAATACTGTGAGCAACAAGGAATCAAAAGAGAATATTCAGCAGTAAGAACTCTTCGACAAAATGGGGTAGTTGAAAGGAAAAATAGAACTATTGAAAATATGGCTAGAGCTATGTTAAATGAGTCAAAACTTTTATATGGATTTTGAAAAGATGCAGTCAGTACAACAATCTACATTATCACTAGGGCCCAACTTAGAGTCAATCATCATAAAACTCCTTATGAGTTGTGGAAAGGAAGACCACTACGATGAAAATACTTCAAAGTGTTTGGGAGTAAGTGCTTCATTAGAAGGGAAGATCAAAATTTGGGTAAGTTTGATCCTAGATGTGATGAGGGAATCTTTCTTGGGTATTCTAGCAGAAGCAAGGCCTACATATGCTTCAACAAAAGAACTCATACGGTTGTAGAGAGCATAAATGTAACAGTTGATGAAAATACAGGGATAAGAGAACCAGTCCAGGAACTCAATGATGAAATTTGTCAAGAAGAATTCAAAGAGGTTTCGAATGAAGAAGAGGAAAGACAACAAGCTGCTTCCGGAACTCCTTCACGATATGTTCAGAAAAATCATCCAAAATATTTGATCATTGGTGATCCAAATAGTAGGCAAACAAGAAGAAGAGTCATTCCCTCACATGATTCTACAAATGTTTCATTATTATCTCAGATTGAGCCAAAATATTTCAGTGAAGCATGTGTAGATAAGTTTTGGGTAAAAGCAATGGATGAAGAGCTAAATCAAATAGAGAAAAGTGAAACTTGGGAATTGGTTCCAAGACCTAAGGACAAGAATGTCATTGGCACAAAATGGATATTCAAAAATAAACTCAATGAGGATGGAAAGATTGTTAGAAACAAAGCTAGGTTAGTCTGCAAAGGTTATGCTCAAGTAGAAGGTGTTGATTTTGAAGAGACGTTTGCTCCTGTTGCTCGTCTTGAAGCTATCAAAATTTTTTTGGCCCTTTCAAGCTTCAAATCATTCAAGGTATATCAAATGGATGTAAAGTCAGCTTTTCTAAATAGGGTGTTGGTAGAAGAAGTCTACATAGAATAGCTAGAAGGAGTATCTCTCTCAGAACAGATCGGACTATGTGTATAAGCTGAAAAAGGCCTTGTATGGGTTAAAGCAAGCACCTAGGGCTTGGTACTCAAGACTTGACAGGTATCTTCATGAGCAAGGCTTCAGGAAAAGTGTGGCAGATAGCAATTTATATATTAAGAATGAAGGTGATGATATGTTGATTATGGTTGTCTATGTTGATGATATTATTTTTGGGGGAAATAATACTTAGATGTGCAAAGATTTTTCTAACACCATGCAGAAGGAATTTGAGATGTCTATGATTGGAGAGCTGTCATTATTTTTAGATATTTAGATTGCTCGATCAAAATATGGTATATATCTCTCTCAAGGAAAGTATATCAAAGAAATGTTGAAGAAATTTGGGATGATGGACAGCAAACCAGTGTGTACTCCAATGATTACAGGGTGCAAGATGAGTAAAGATGATGAATCTCCAATGGCGGATCAGAGGTTGTACAAATCAATGATTGGCGGTTTATTATATGTTATAGCTACCAGACCGGATATCATGCAGGTAGTTGGGTTAGTAGCAAGATTTCGGGCAGCTCCTAAATATTCTCATGTTATAGCGATTAAGAGGATATTCGAGATATCCGAAGGGCACTATGGACTTTGGGCTTTGGTATCCCAAAGGTGATGATTTCACTCTCATATCTTATAGAGATGTAGATTGGGCAGGCAGTATTGATGATAGGAAAAGCACTAGTGGTGGAGCATTCTTTCTGGGAAAGAGTTTGGTTTCTTGGCTAAGTAAGAAACAACATTTGGTTTCCTTATCTACAGTAGAGGCTAAATACATAGCGACGGTGGTTGGGTGTACACGAGTTTTATGGATGAAAACAACCTTGGAGGATTTCAAAGTCAAGCATGAACAACCCATCTCCATACTTTGTGATAATACAAGTGCCATAAGTATTTCCAAAAATCCGGTAATGCACTCAAGGACAAAGCATATTTCCATCAAGTATCACTTTCTAAGGGAGAAAGTGCAAGACAAGCGGGTCAAGGTAGAGTATGTGTCTACTAAAGAGTAGATTGCAGATATCTTCACCAAACCTCTTCCAAGAGATACGTTTGAGTATCTAAGGGAGAAATTGGGAGTTGTACTCCCACCCCAAAATTAATCAACTCATCAGGATGTGGGGAAGGGACTAAGCTAAGAGGCTCATTCTTAGTCCCGAGCCCCAAAGGTGACCCTTTGCCATTGATGACAAAGGAGGAGAGATATGAGTAAGGGGGAGAGATTCAAAGTGAAGAGGAGAGCTTCAAGTCAGGGGGAGCAAAACTTCAAAGGAAGATTCTTAGTTGTGGGCATAGTTGGTCAGTTGTTAGCATAGTTGGTTTCAATTTTGGCTCTTGAGAAGTGTTTTCAGTAAAGGTTTGCCATCAATGACAAAGAGGGAGATTGTTGGCAATTTTGGGTACTTTGGGTACATTGCCTTTGCTCAAGTGTATAAGTTGTCATTGATGTCAAGAAGCTCTTGAAGGAATTTGATTTGATGTCAAATAATTTGTTTTGATGAAGGTTACGGCATGACGATTTCAAAGGTCTTTTGTAAACCCCAAGTTGGCAGGTTTAAATATTACAGGTGGATGCATTAGTTTAATGCATTTGGGTCCAGGAGGAAGTATTTATTTAAATAATTAAAAACCTTGTTAAGGTTCCCTTTAATTATTTTTAAATAAATATTAAATTATTGTTTGCAATGGGTTATCCTAACCCATGGCGCTATGTTTTAAGATTATGGGCACTAGCCAAGACCTCCGCCGACATGTTAAAATCCTCGTCGACATCAAGAGCTTATGGTAAAAATGCATATAAATCTCCCTCAATGAAAATCAAGAATGATCCCATCCGCATTTTGAAAAGAGTTGCTCGCTGTAAATTCGTGATCTATTGTTCGACTGTGTCTTCGTCATTTTCGTGAATTCACTGTTCATTTTTTTGTACTCGTCATTTGTCGTAAATCCACCATAAGGTTTTCGTCTTCGTGTTCACATTAGAAGAAAGGGAGGCACTTTTGTTTTATTTAATCCCTAGTGCAGAAGGAACAAGGCTAACAGCGTGAGGTTTAAACCTCACCGAGTGCCTTTGGCGCACCGGTAGCGGCTAGGCTGTTGGCGCGCTACCCGAACAGGAGGTTTTGTGTTCGAATAACGTGAAAGGGTTTTTCATATTGAAGTGGACGTAGCGGGTGGTGTTAGAATTCGTGTGTAATTTCTCCATAGCACAATTTTTGATGTTGGCCAAGGTATTTTCAAAATTAATTTTTGCTAAGTGTATTTTGCAGATGGAGGAAGTTTATTAGAGGGAAAAACAACTTAGGAGTTATAAGGAGTTTAAAGATTGTTTTATTTTTATAAAAGATTCTTTTGAAGGTGTTTTTTGAAATATCTTATTGCATTCTTATGAGAAATAAATTTTATTTTTGATAAGACTATAAGGGAGAAATAAGGTGTATAAGGGATAAATTTTTCTTGTAATGTTGAGAGTGCTTTTGGTTGATTATGGAAATGAAAGCATGATGTTTTAAGGTTAAAATTTCTTCTTGTGTGAAGTTGTGAAACCTCAAGTGGGCAGCTTTGAGATTGACATTTGCTTTCATTAAATTGGTAATAATCAAGCTATTATTTACTTGGTTAAAGTGTTGGGATTACTCCTTTGTTGATGATTTGAAAAGTTGTGTGTGCTCTTGTTGATTTGAGTTGGTGGATGCTTTTTTTTCAAACAATATTGGAGAGAAAAGGAGTTCTACTTGTTTCCTTTTCTGATGTTGATTGTGAAATGCTTCAAGGTTGTGTTTTGAGTTGAATGGTGTTGATTGAACCTTGTTTGATGAGCATTGTTTTTGAAGCCCTAATTGATGGTGAAAATAACATGAGTATCATTGTTATGTGATTCTTTGCATAGTTGGCAATTGTTGGGGTTTCATGTTCTTGAAAAAAAACATTCTATCCTATCCATTTCAGATATTGAGTTGAGTTTTTATATTTGAGATTGAGTTTGAGCTGAGTTGAGTTTTGGGATTGGGAGTTGAGTATAGAACATATTGAGTCTCTAACAATTCTCGTTATGCTTCTATGAGTTTGAAAAATCACATTGGGTCTCTAACAATTCACCTTGTGATTTCCTACTAAGAAAGTTTTTTTCTTGGTGAGCTTGATGAGTTTTGGACAGGTTTCGGTGGGGACTTGTGAGCAGTCTTGGACAGGTTCTTGTGGGGACTTGTGAGCAGATTTGGACAGGTCCTAGCAAAGGACTTGTGATCTGAGTTTGATATTTCTATTAGAGAACTTGAGGATAGAGGTGCACTGGTTCTTTGAAAAGAACCTGAGGATATATTTGGCAAGTCTTTGAGAAGGCTTGTGTGTAGAGGATTTATTTGTTTAAGCTTAAGCATTGGACAGATCTGACAGACAGAGGAAGACTTGTACTAGACTGACTGACTGTGTTTGGTACAAGTTGCTGAGCTGCTATGGACGTGATCATAGAAGGCGAAGGTCTCTTAGGCTAAGCATTGAGGATAGGAGGTCTTCGGTGGAAAGGAGTTCCATGTCTTGGCAAGAGGTATAGGTAGTTGATCTTCTGAGGGATCATTTCTAGAGTAGAGGGGAAGGTATCTCCTTTGAGCAGAGGCTCATAAATTTTGATTAGGGGAAGGTATCTCCTTTGGTTCGAGGCTCATAAATATTGTAATTGGGAAGGATTCCCAAAGAATTTTGAGGAAATTTTTAGAGAAAATTTTTGTGGACGTAGCTCAGCCATTTTGGGTGAACCACGTTAGAAATGGGTCTTCAATGTGTGATGTTTTCTATCTTGATTAATGTTGTGTTGATGCCACTGCTATCTAAAGTTAAAATTATTAATTGGTTAAGTCTTATACTGTTCAACCCCCCTCTCAGTATACGTCCATGTTCTTCAAATAAGAGCTTCCCTAATTTGAGAAGCCCACCATCTAGGAGGGTGGCCATAACAAGTAAGATCACCTTTGTCCAAAGACCAATTAGCTAAAGCATCAACACTCTTGTTTTGATCTCTGACCACATGATTGTAATCAACTTTCAAAAATCCCATCCTGGATTAATTGCATCTTCTCAATAATTCTTTTTATTCTCCAATCCACCTTATGATTCTTAGAAGGAGTCTTCAAGAGATTAATCATAAGTTGAGAGTCAAACTCAACTAACACCTTTTACCATCCAACCTTAGTATCCTCCTGAAGGCCTTTGAGGATACCATACCCCTCAACAAGGTTATTGGAAAGAATATCCAAATTCTCAGCAAAAGTAAAAACCAGGGAGCCATCTGAAAGTCTACCAATTCCTCCCACACTGGCTTTTCTAGGGTCCCCTCTAGAGGCTCCATCAGTATTGACTTTTCCAAAATCCTTAGGAGGAGGTTGCCAATTTCTTTTCCTATCCATATTACTAATACTCACATTCCATTTAATTTGGTTGCCCTTAGAAGATTTAATCTTCAATCTTTGCATCACTTGATCCCATCTTTGGTGGGATTTTTGGGGGTGATTAAGGAGTTGATGGATTGATTCAACTAATTTGGCTATGGTATTTTTCCAAATATAGTGAATATCCTTCCTATCTTGATTAAAAATTTGGTTGTTCCTTTCATTATAAATATTCCAAAGAAGAATTGTAGAACCCATCCAAACTAATTGCCTAATAAAATTATCAACACCCTCTTGATTAGGCCAATCCCTCCAAAGTTGTTCAAAAGTAAAAAAATTGGACCACTGTAAGCCAAGTAAAGTGGCCATTCTCCTCCATAGCTCAGAGGCTAAAGTACACTCAATAAAAATATGGTTGAGAGTTTCTACATTCTCTTCACACATTTCACATCCAAAAGGGCCATGAAAACCACGCTTCATAAGTTGCTCACCAGTAAGCACCCTACGATGCAATAAAAGCCAATTAAAGAACCTCACCTTAGGCCGGAGATTTTGATCCCACAATCAAGAAAATATGTCAGAAGAATGGTTGGGATTATTATGGCATAAGGTCAAATAACCTTGAGCAACTGAATACTCACCCTTAGTAGTGTTGTTCCATCCAAAACAATCATTTTCATGGGACCAAGAGAGGGATCTCATATGAAGGATGCCTTGGATATATTGTCTTTGCATTTTTGGGATTTGAATAGGCCAGTACTCAATAGGGATCCAATATCTACCAACCTTTGAATTACCAGTATGGTACCGACAGTAATTAGCCACCTTTATCCAGTTAGTTCGATGAAGCTCCTCCATCCAAGGCCTCCAATAGGGAAACTGAGTTATCAAAGGCTTGTGACCATCCCAAGAATCTATCCAAAAATTTGCCTGTTGACCATTATGAATGATCCAAAATAAAATTTTCTTTATCAAATCCTCACCAGTCTTAAGAATTGCTAAAATGGGATAACCTTTGGTAGGAAGTTGATAGCGAACAAGGTCTTCAGGACTTTTGTTCTCAGCATATTTAGCATGGAGATTATTGGCCCAAAGAGCATTGGGGTTATGCAAAATACTCCAATATAATTTAGTAGCTAAAGCTTTGTTGTTATTAATAGAATACCGGAATCCTAACCCCCTTCATTCTTAGGAAGACATAAAGTATCCCATTTTACCAAGGCCCATTTTCTTTTCTCCTTAGTACCACTCCAAAGGAAACGATGACTGATTTGATCCAATTCTCGAAGAATAGCCTTTGGGATATTCAAAATAGAATAAACATAAATAGGAATATCTTGAAGGACTGATTTTACCAAGGTGATTCTACCCCAGAAGAAAGCCACTTGTTGGTCCACTTTCCAATTTTCTTCTTGACTTTGTCCAACAACCAATTCCAATATTTATTTTTCTACCTTTGAATATTTATGGGAATACCTAAATAAGTGATTGGAAGGGAGGTCTTCTTATATCTTAATTTATCCAAGACCATGGATTCCTATATAGCAGAGCAGTGAAAGAAAATAAATTTAGATTTGTCTTCATTGATCAATTGCCCGATAGCCTTAGAAAAATAGCTAATGATTTGCTTAATATTATAAGCTTCCTTAATTGTAGCTTTACCTAAAAGAGTAGAGTAATCCACAAATTGAAGATGAGAGATAGGTCTAGCTCCATGAGCAATGGTAACTCCCTCAAGGGTTTTGTTTTCCCTCTTTTTGGTTATAGTCCTACCCAAGCATTCAACAAGAATGATGAATAAATAAGGGGATAGCGGGTCACCTTGCTTAATACCTCTAGAATCTGGGAATTATTGAGAAGGCTTGCCATTGATAAGAACTAAGTAGGAAACTGAAGAGATGCATCCCATAATCCAATCCATCCAATCCTTAGAGAAAGCAAATTGCCTCAAAACTTTGATAAGGAAGTTCCAATCCACTCTGTCATAAGCTTTGGATAAGTCTAACCGAATGAACATAGAAGGAGATTTTTGCATATCCATGGAATGGATGGCTTCCTAAGCAAGAATTGTCTCATCTACTATTTTATGTCCTTCCACATAACCCCCTTGCTCTGGGGAAATAATCTTATGCAAAAGAGGCTTCAACCTTTCTGCCATGATTTTAGTAATTATTTTGAGAAGAACATTACATAAAGCAATAGGTCTAAAAGCTGAGATATGATCAACCTCTTGAGCTTTTGGAATAAGAGTAATATAAGTTTTATTGATAACCTTCAAAATTTCTTTGGATTTCCTGGCTTCTTCCACAACCTCTAATAAATCAACATGAAGGATATCCCAGAAATTTTGGTAGAACTCAATGGGAAAACCATCAGGACCTGGGGTTTTCCCTTTTTGTATTTTAAAAACTACTTGTTGAAGCTCATTGATAGTAATAGGAGCAATAAAAATAGAGTTCTCCTCATAAGTGATAAGAGAAGGGATTGCTTGAAGAACATTTTGTTGTGAAGCTGAGTCAAGAGGAGTAGCAGCAAAAATATTGGAAAAGTAATCAACAACAACAAGTATAAACAACATCTCCAAAATCTAATTTTAAGGAAGAAATAAATTTGTGAGATCTTCAAGCTAGAAGATATTTGTGGAAGAAATTTGTGTTTCGATCTCCTTCTTTGAGCCATTGAATTCTAGATTTTTGCTTCCATAAGATTTCTTCTCTTTTTTCCCATTCCTCTAACTGAGTTGTGAGCTTAATTTCATCTGCACTTCTCTTCTCTATGAGGCCATCTAAACGGATTTTCTTATTCAAATTTTCAAGATGAGCAATAACTTCATGATTTTTTTATGAACATCCCCAAACTCTTTCCAATTCCAAGTCTTGATTTTGGATTTAATGTATTGCAGTCTTTTGGAAAAGTAGAACATCTTAGTCCCATGCCTAGGTTTACCTTCCTTCCACAATTTTTGCATATGAGGTCTGAATAAAATGTCTCTAAGCCACATTAATTGAAAATGAAAAGGAGAGAAACTCACATTGGTTTTCCACATTTCCACCATTACTGGCCAATGATCTGAACCAGTAAGAGTCTTCACTTTAGGAATGTGACCATGGATTGAGAAATTTTTAGAGAGCAAAAACCTATCCAATCTCTCCATTATACAAGATAAGCCTTACCTTCTGTTAGACCAAGTCATAAGGCCATTATCTGGTTGGATATCCACAAGATGAAGGTTTGCAATATATTCACTCATGAGGTCAGTGCTTTTGTCTAAATTTCTATTTCCCCCTCTTTTCTCATCCAGAGAGAGTATGGTATTGAAATATCCTTCGATCAAGATCCAAACTTCAGAAAAATGAGAGATAATATGAGTAATATCCTTCCACTGTCTTCTTTTTTCCTCCAAAGAAGTCGGAGCATAAACAATAATGCAGAGCATAATTTGGTTGGAATGTCTACTTTGAATAACTATAGCCAATAAACCCCAACTACCAACAATATGGTGAATAAATACCTCTTTTGGGTCCCAAAGACAAGCAATGCCACCAGAAGTCCCTTGGGAATTGAGGGAAACCACTTTTCCAGCTGGCCAAATTTTACTGGAAATTGAGTCCATATCCTCCATTGACATCTTTGTTTCTTGAAGGAAAACACGATGTGGATGATTTATTTGAATCATTCTTCTAATTTCATTTTGTTTTGAAAGACTCCCTTTGAGTCCTCTAATATTCCAAGTGATGATCTTCATTATTACGAAGGCTAAAAAAGTTGGGAAGGGCATTAATCTTACCTTCCTCTACAAGCTTTTCACCTTCTTTTACCATATGATATTGATTGGTCTTGCGACCTGCTTTTTGATTAGAATCCATCTTCAATTTTTTTCCTATTTCTTGACTTATTCCAATTGAATCTAAGATGGCTTCTAACCTTGAAGAATGCTCGTACACAGCCAAAATTTTACTATATGGTTCAACAAAGTCTATATTGGGACCTGCATTATTTAAAGTTTTGAAATTTGAAAAATTGTTTTTCTTGTGTAAATTTTCTCCCTTTTTTCTGTTGAAAACCTTTGATTTTTTTGTTTGTCTTTGAGTTCTTCCATTCATATTTAAATTGTGTTTCTAAGATTTCAGTTTCCATTATTTCCTCTTTCTCACTTGGGACATCATTTGTGGAAATGATTTCAAACATATTAGCAGATGACTTTGATTGATCCTTCATAACTAGTTTTTTCTGAGTGTTCTTCTTCTTAGGTATTTGGAAACCTACTGAATTTATATCTTCTTTATTTTTATCAAGAATTTTATTTGGGCTAGCACTGGACAAATGACCATATTCATGGTAAATTCTACAACGAAAAGGAATGTTCTCATAGTGAAATTCTTATGCCATTGATATTGCTTTTTTAATCATATAATATAAAGGTAATCATTTTCATCCTTGAATTTGGTCGATTATGATTACGTATTAAATTATATATTATTAGCTTGGGTGTGTCTATAGAGGGTTGGGAAAATATAGGTATTATGATGTAATAATAAGGAATAAATTGACCATCCCATGGTAAGGATGCTATATAGTCTTTTCTTTTTTTGGTAGGTAAAATTGATTAAGTGTGAGGTTTAAATGGGTCCCAAACCCAAATACATAAATTGGTAGCTAACCCAATAACATAATATAACATAGGTCTACATATTATCTAGAAAAAACTTGAATAAAAATGTCCAAACAACAACAGAGAAGGTTGGATGGAGCGCTGGCATTAGATAAACAAAAATACAATTTGAGCAATACCCACATAGGGGTTGCTTAAGAGAAGTAACTACCTCAGAAGCTGTAAAGAAGCTATGACAAAAACCCACACATGGGAAGCTCGCAAAAGGTCCAAAAAAACTATAATAGACACCTGTACAGAAATGAACATAGTTCTCAAAAAGATCTACATAGGGGCACTATAGATTATAATTAAAATCCTATGCAGGGGATCAAAAGACCAAAAATAGAGAGACCCAACATGAGAACAAATAGAGTACTCAATAGACCCATATCTAGACCTCTTTAACATCTTCATTTGCAGGCACATCTCTAGGATGGTTTAGGAGTAGTATCTTAAGAGTCTTGCTAATATTATCCATGGGCCAACACTGATAGTAAGACATAGAGTCATGCTAATCAGAAAATTTCCACCATAAGAATTGGAACAAGAGAAACACATCATGTTGAAAAGGGTAGAGTCAACATTGGAGAAGCTAACTCGCCAAAACCTGTGACCACATTTTTTAAACCAAATCATTATTAGTAGCATTTAAAACTTCTCGGAGAAAGCTTTATTTCCAAATGGACAGAGATTTATGGATAACTCTTCAATTGGTAAGAATATATGTAGGTCTATTAGCTTCACGGTACACATGGTTGATAGGGATATCATTGAAATTTTGGGACAAATTCTTAGCTTCCTTAATAATAGTTTTGACATTCCAAGAGGACACCCTATTGTTTTTAAGAGCACTTATAATATTCAAAGAATCTACCTCAATAAAAAGGTTGCCTTTATAACCCTTGAGAAGATCTAGCCCTCTCCACAATGCACGACCTTTAAAAAACTGATTATTTTGGCACCCCAGATACTCAACATAAGCTATAATAATGTTTACACTGTTATCTCTGACTATGCAACCTACACCAACATCCCATGGGTTTCCTTTGGAGGCACCATCAAAGTTAAGTTTCAGCCACTCATAATAGATATCATGATTTAAGTAACCCACTAGACAAACATGGGTTTAGGGGTAGCTTATGAATATGGGAGGTTAGGGAGGGGAATTTAAATTTTCTATAGCTACATGGTTTAAGTGCTCCTTCAAATAATTCTATTTGACATAGGAGGTTTGGAGGACCTCCTTGATATAGGATGTATAGGTTTGAGGTGTTGTGATAGTTAATATTGATGTAGTTTTTGTTTATATTGATTATGTTGCTTATCCAAATTCCATAGCTATCAAGCATGCACATATTATAATAGATGATAATATTATAGATTATGTTACCTCACAAGTAGGAGGTGAATAACCTTGAATCTACCTAAAGCTATTAATCCCTTGGGACACAAATCATCCACCAATTTTTTTTTGTTCCTTTCTATTTTTAGTTTTATTTAAATTAAAATGTATTATTTATATAAGCAAGTGTGATATAAGAGTGAGTTCAATCTAGGATAAAACCTCATATTTTCTTGTTTTATATATTTATAGAAGAGTAGGGATAATATAAATAAGAATCAAGTGTAAGGAGCCCTCATATTTTTTAGTAAAGAGCAAGGACAATACAAATAAGAAGAAATTGTGAGTAAGAAGTCCTCTTTTCTTTCTCCAAATCTATGAGAAAATTTAAAATATAAATGATTAATATTATTAAAACATAGAAAACATGTAAGAATATTATAATTGATATTTCTAATGGGAAGTAATTATTCCCTAACTAGAAGTATGGATACCCAAGTTAGAGATAAGAGGAAGAGTGAATATATGGAAGTGAAATATAAGGAGCAAATGTTAGATCAAAAGTGATTATAAAGACCTCCTCCTAAGGATTTTGAAAAATTCAATACTGATGGAGCCTCTAGAGGGAACCTTGGAAAAGCCAATGTGGGAGGAATTGGTAGACTTGCAGATGGCTCCCTGGTTTTTACTTTTGATGAGAATTTAGATATTCTTTCCAATAACCTTACTGAGGGGTATGGTATCCTCAGAGGCCTTCAAGAGGCTACTAAGGTTGGATGGGAAAAGGTGTTAGTTGAGTCTAACTCTCAACTTATGATAAATATTTTGAAGACTCCTTCCAAGAATCATAAGATTGATTGGAGAATAAAAAGAATTATTGAGAAGACTCAATTAATATAGATGGGATTTTTGAAATTTGATTACAATCATGTGGTCAGAGATAAAAAAAAAGTGCTGATGCTTTAGCTAATTGGGCTTTGGACAAAGGTGATCTTACTTGTTATGACCACCCTCCTAGATGGTGGGCTTCACAAATTAGGGAAGTTCTTCTTTCTTATTCTTGTGTTTCTCTTTGTTTGTGTTAATTCATGTTTTTTTATGTGAGTGTTTTCTATGTTTTTTGTTTTTGTTTATTGTCTGTTCTTGGTTGTTTTTTATTTTTATTTTTTTAATATTTTAGGTTTTGGTTGTGTTTATTTTTCATTTTTTTTTTGGGTTATGTCTTTGTAGTGTTCTGCTATTTTTGTCTTGTTTGTGTTTTGTTATGTGGTTCTTGTGTTTTTCTATGTGGTTCGTGTTGTGGTTTATTTTATCTTATTGTGTGTGTGTTTGGTTGTGCTTTTGTTTTTGACACACTCAAGGAGCATATTTTTTATTTTATTTTATTATTTTTGTTGTTATTTACTTATTTTTAAATTGGTTTGTGTGTTTATTTGCTCCTTGAGTATGTCAAAAGTGGTATGCCAGGTCCGAGTCCTAGGCATTTTTGGTGGAATGGATACCCCTGTCTCCTTGGGTCTTACCCGAAAGTGGCATCCCTTTTGGGATGTTTTCCACACAAAAAAAAGTGATTATCAAGGATGAGATGACTGATCATAATATAATGGTTCTTAAATGTAGAGGATTACTATCTAATTTCTAGGGATATTATCTAGAGTATTCAGAGATTCAAAATTAGATTTTAGAGGAAGTTGGGATTGAATTCATATTACTTCCTAACTTTTGTTTGTAAAGGTTTTATCCTTATCATCTTTTCAATTTTGAAAATCAAGGATAAAATAATGGGTGGTGATCCATGGTTTAGAGGGAGAGATCTATATTTAAAACCATAAAGGAATAATTTTTCTATCAAGACAAAAACTATTAAAAATGTGTTAGTTTAGGTTAGGCTTTTTGAACTTCCATATTAGCTTATCAATACAAACATTTTATTGGAAATGCCCTAGGGGTATCATCCATGAGGGACCAACTATTAAGAAGTAAGACCATGTTACATATAATTTGATATGTGTGGCTATGGATGTTTCAAAACTTTTCCACAATCTATTAATATTAAATCTAAATCAAGAGAATGGGGTCAACAAGTGAATTATAAAAACATTGTATTATAATACCACAAATGTTATGAGATTGGACACATGGCAAGATGTTACAAAGCAAAAACAATATAGAAAGAGATTATTTTTTTAACATTATTAAACTTTAGGATGAAGTAAGAAGATCATATTACAATAAAATCTAGAATATATAAAGGATACTTCACTCCTAAAAAAGGTAAATAAAATCCTATTAATAGTTCATCAATTTATAGAGGTCATAATAGTTCACATAAATCAATCGTTAGAAGAAATAAATAAAGATACAAGGGATGAGGAAGTTAAATGTGTTAGTTCAAATTTAAAAGGAACTAAATGCATAAAGAAAATATAGAGGTAAATTTTAGAACAAATGAGGTAGGAGAGGTTAAGTTTATTTGAGGTAAATTATCATTTTTCTCAACTATCATAAAATACCCTCGTAATAAAAATAAAGTTGTATAGAGATTATCCTTTGCACTTTAGGCTTCAAGAGTGACATAATAAAGAAATGAGGATGAAGTATATTAATAGTAAATAGAGTTTTTAGGTAAGCATAAGGAGGTAATTAATATAGATTATCCTTACACTTTAGAGTTTCCAAGGCATCTCAAATAAGAAAGTGTTTTTAAGGTTATTCCTTATACTTAGATCCTTAAGAGCAAGATAAACCTATAGATTATAAGTCTCATTATGAGCACTACGAAAAATTGAAGAGATTAAATATTTAAGTATCGATGGTAAAGAAAAAAAGGAGAGGAAGATGTAACAACCCTCATTTCCAATCCAAATCAAGAGATATTTCTTATCATAACATGCCTATCATTGAAGTAAAGTTCAAAATAAAATATGTTTGAACCAACATCAATCAGGATAGTAAGTAACCAAGAGAATTACGACATGGTTAGTGTCAACTCTTGTGATAGGAGTGACCAACTCCTATCTAACCTTACATTCCTTCATGATGCTTATTAATTCCTTTATTTAATTGTTTCTATATCTCCTTTCATTAGGAAGTTTAATTACTTAACTAATTGAATGTAATTTTAGTTTTACTTCCTAATTGATTTAGCATTCTATTCTTTTGCAATAGAATACCATGCATGTATATTTAGATAGTACATAAATATTGCTTAAATCATATCAAGACTATTACTTGAATCAAAGCATAAACCATTGCATCATATTAAAAGAGCCATTCATTGGAAAAATAAATGCAACATCCATTATTAGATCTAATAAACCTCAAGTGCAAATATAAACCATTCTTACTTATGGAACATTACTTGTTAAGAAAAATTATTGCTTCAATAGCTCATCATATTTGAAAGGTAAATGTAACATTTAAATACCACCTCATGCAACATCTACAATCTATCTAAATAACATCATGTTAGAAAGTAAGTATAAAATCCATGCATTACAACAATTGCAATCCACAAAATAGAGATACACAACATATATCTTGGAAAACCCTAATGGGAAAAAACCTAGCCTCAAAATATGCATCCTCATATTTCATTAATCCTTTTGTCCCAATTTACATGATATAAATAATCCTAACGATTCTTTTGAACCATCATTAAATACATGGCTATAGGAGAATCCCATACATTCCCATTTTCAGGTCATCATTACAATTGAAACACATAAATGAAATGCTCATTGGATACATATAAATTGAGAAAGAAGGAAACCTCATGGTTTCCTCAAGAATAAATCTTGTGTTCATTCTTCAAACCTAGATATCATTAATTTGTTCTATCTAAAATGGAATGGAAATTATCTAAGGTTTAATTATACAAGCAGAGACCCCATAATATCTTCAAGATTAGATTCCACATCTAATATTCTCATTTTAGATAAACTTCCACCATATTATTTCATAATTTACCAACAAGATCATACTTGTGGTTATCACATATTTGATCACAAATTTGTCACTTTATATAACAATATGATCATACTATAGTTCTCATAATATATCAATAAGATCACATTATAATTTTTTTCAAATTTCGCCACAATTTTTCTCATACTATAGTTTTCATCTTATCCATAAAATCTCTACTATAGTTTATAATTTTTACAATTACACTTTAATCCTTTAGTGATATTTCACAATATTATATTAAAGAGTCTCATTAACCTAAACCACAAGGTTATTCAATAGTTATTTTATTATTATAAAAGCATCATATAATGAGGTCTTTCAAATGTTTCATATAATCAGTCTATAACATCAAAATTTGATTATAATCAACAAACTAGTTTATGATCTATTGAATTGATGTTGAATTGTTTACCTCATCACACCTCTATTGGTTTTGGTCAATATTCATATAAAATGGTCAATATTCGCATACAATCAATCCACATAGACAGTGCCACATATCCCTAGTCTCCATGGCTAGCATGACCTCCATATTGTGGTTACAATGCTATGGATGTGTTTAGTTCTAAATGAATCTTTACATGTTCATGTGGAGGGCATGTAGGATAATAAGTCATTTAACTATCAAAAGGGTTGTAACAAAGACTATCCCAAGCAACCTGGATGAAAGGTAATAACACCTAGCATATGATTTCATTGGATAGGTTAAAATCACACATGGCGATCAACAAGCCCACATGTGCCCTAACCGAGGTGAAGCTAACCATCAAATGGTGTGGCTCTTGACCACATCTTGGTGGTTGATTGTTAATGTGAGTCTTTCTCCCTATAAATATCTCTAGGGACCAATCATGTCCCATGTGGTATAAATGCTCAGGATTCCCCTTTCAATTCTTTCACCTACGTTTGATCCAGTATGAACCAATGCACTTAGAATGTGTAAAAAATGAATTACAAGGGCTATGGAGTCCTTCAAAACAATTCCAAGTCTCTCAAAAGCTACCTCACATAATTCTTGTTAATATATTTAGTGTAAATTAGAGATGATTAATTGGATTTGTGACTTGAAGGATGCCTATAAATCTCAAACTATAAGAGGGTTCAATCGATGTCCAGCGATGATAGCAAACCCTTTGCCCTAAATACTTCAAAGGGGTTCACAGTGTAATCCAACTTATGCAACCATCCTCTAATAAAATGTACAATCTCTCTTCAAAGGAAACTCAGATAATGGTAAAGAGAAAATTATCACAATCATCTCCATACCGACATATTCCAAATATATTTGAATAGAAACACATGTATATAACAATTTACATTATATAATCACATATATTAATAAATAATGAAAACATTTAAAGATTAAATTTGAGTCTTGTCAAAAAAACTAGTAACATAGTTTTATAATGATATACAAATGATTCTATCTTACGGACAATATGATTTGATTATCATGCACACAAAGTAATCAATTTAATCATTCAATTTATTTTATCATAGATTGGAATTTATGATATCAATTTAGGGATGGAGACTTCATCGTCGATCCCCTTTAATCACAGGGTATAAATTCATCTACCATCGGCCTGCAATATTAATTCCATTATTAAAGTAGAATTGAACATCAAGAAAAAGTATCAATTCGAGGACCTTGGACTAGTAGGGATATGAAGCATGTTTATTCAAGTCTCAATAGTAAAATATTTAGAATGAGAGAGCACCACTGAAAACAAATATAATTTAAAATATTCTTTGTTATAAACACTGACAAAGATGAGTTGGTAGGGTTTGAATTTATGATTTTTTTGTACTGGTTATGTTATTATTATTTTCACCAAAGCCTTCAATTGGTTTTTGCTTGGAGAATATTGGTATGAAAATATTTGGAGGTCAATGTGTTATACAATAGATATCAAATCAACTGATTACCATTCTACTTCATTTTAACCACTCTACATAATAACAATATGGAGAATATAGGCTTATGTGCCACATTAATTATGTGTTGGGCTTAGTACAACATATAAGGATTTTTTCATCCTAAGGATATTAACCACCAAGCGGTGACCATAGCTCCACTGGTGGTGGTTTGACCAATTGACCAACTATTGGTTATATAGTGGTGACTCCAATTGTAGGTTATCAAACTCAAATAATAGCATCACCTTCCAAGATAGTATTTTATTTTGATATCACGATTAGATATCATAGATCCACCACAACTTGTCCATATAGTATCGATATCGTCAGAGCTAGTCAACAAGCCCTTGATCATATCGAGTTAAGAGCTATCCCCCAAAAAAGACTTGATTTGAAACCTTACTAAACATGATTTTAATGGAGTTTCAAAATCATCGATATAAAATCACATCAAACCTAATAACTAAGGGTTTGTGATCAATCAATAATCAAACCAAATATAATAATCCCAAACTATGCATATTTAAAGAAATTCTAGAAGCATAGGACTAAATAAATTCCAAAATAATAGACTAGAATATTTATGAAAGCATAGGTGGATAAGAGCACCTCAAATACATGAAAGAGTCAAGCCAACCTGAGATCATCCAACCTTCGAATCTCCTAATTTCTCCATGATTATTTTCCTCCATAGATCCTTATCTCTTGATTGCATTCCAAGATTGCTTTCCCCCCCCTTCAGGAGTTAAAACCTCATCTTTTATAATTCTTCCCAATATTCATTTCATTTCATGAGAATTAAGGTGGGCTTAATATTAAATTGTTAAAAGGTGCTTTTTTGAAGTCAACCCCTGAGAAGTAAACAGTGAAATTAATGTTTAAGGGATAAGGTGGGAGAACTTTGTTTATTTTGGACCTTCCCTTTCCTAGGGCAACTACAAGATCAATACTAATACTATTTGGAATTAGAGAGAATTGACCCTTAGAATTGTTATAAAACAATCATGTGGAAGGAAGAATAGTTCATCCACTAATAAAATATATTTTTATTATTAAATAATGATATTGCTCTTTTGGGTCCAATTAAAATTGGATAGGTGTGATAAGAGTATATGCACCTAACTACCTTTTTAATTAGTTGTAGTTGGACTAAGTGAATATGTTTAATTTTCTTTTTGCAAAAGATAAATCTTCAAATTAATCCTTCTCAAAATCCCTATTAGCTTCTCCAAAATATTCAAAATCCCCTAATTGCTCTTCAAAACTTTCCAAATTAGTTTTGTAGAATGCAATTAGTCTAATTAAGGATTTTGTAGGAAGAATTGGGGTCTACAACCCTTTTGGTTAGATATTAATTGTTCCCATAGTTTAATTAATAACCTTATTAAAGGTCCTATTAGGGCATACTATGACAGAAGATCGAAGAATCATTGTGCAAGTTCAAATTTTGAAGGAATTAAAGGTGTAAAGGAAAACATGGAGGAAAATTTTAGAAAAAATGAGGTAGGAGAGCTCAAGTTTATTCGAAGTAAATTGCCTTATTTTCCTCAAATATTATAAAATTCTCTCATTGCGATAAAAATATAGTGTAGAGATTATCCCTTATACTTTAGGATTCAAGAGAAATATAATAAAGAAATGGGGATGGGTGATATCCATAGTAAATTAAGGTTTTTAAGGTAGAATAAGGAGGTAATTAATATGAAGTGGCCTTAAACTTTATGGTTTCCAATGCAACTTAAAGAATAAAGTGCTTTTAAGGCTATTATTTGTAGTCTAGATCCTTTAGAGCAAGAAAAACCTATAGATAATACACCCCATTATGAAATTGAAGAGATTTATTATGAGTAAAGTATTGGTAAGAACAAAAAAATGAGAGGAAGTCCTAAGAAAACAAAATAAAGATAAAAGGATTACAGATATTAACAAGAAGTTGGGCGAAGCTCACAAATAAAAATAAAAAGTGGTTATGGAAATGATATCTTAGAAAGTTAGAGGTATCAATAACACCCCTAAGAATATATTTACACCTTTTGGAGTCCCTAGTGCAATTTGGATGTGATTTATTTTTCAATTACAAATTCATTCTGGAAGAGGTATATAGGTTCAAGGTGCTGGAAAGGAGTGAGCCTCTTATTTAGAAAGATCCTGGTCAAAACATTTGTAGGTTTGATATTATGTTCTTGCGGTGGGAATTCAGAGTCCTTAATTGTTCAAGGAATGGGGTTTGGGTATGAAAATGTTAAATTTAAATTTTGAACCCTTTGAACACCCAATTTGGGTGGGAATCGAGTTTAAAATTTCTTTCCTCTGATCTTGATTTTCACAATTCTCTTTTGACAATCCTTGCTTTAAGCAAGATATATTTCTCTGAATATCTTGGTTCTATTGGATCTCCTAGATCCTAGTTTCTCTTGGATTTGTTATTTTCTGGAGTTTAGTTGTTGGATCCCTTGTGTGGGTCATATCTCTTTATGTTTTGCTTTGGTCTCTCTTTGGAAGCTTTTGCTTCTTTGTAAAAGGTTCGAGGACCATTCAAAACCCCTTCTATAAAAGGTTTAGGGACCCTTTCAAAACCCCTTCTTGAATCTAATTTAATAAAAAACATGCCCAAGAAAATAAGTATTAATAAATTGAAAGACTATTATAACCAACATATCTATAGAAAAATAAACCAAGTAGTAGATATTATAATTATTAACGATGGTTTTTGTCTTGGAAAAATTAAAATATTTGAAGGCATCTTTTCAAGTGATATTTTATCTCTTATTGCAAATGATGTCAAGAAGTTTATTGCAAAACTTAACAATTTGAGGAATTTGAAGAATATTTTTGATAGAAGGCAAATGAAGAGTATCTCTATAAAAAGGTAATTTGTGTAGGGTTTTATTAATTCGACAATATTATAATGAGTGCAATGCTATATTTTGTTATTTTGAAGGGATTGACCCCCAATAAAATCCACACAATTCATTTAAAAAAATATATTATTTACTTTGATAGTTATAGTGTTAACTAGTATTGCCAGGTCGAGAAGACAAGTTGAAGTATTTTAATTAATGAATACATAGCAATGAAGTATGAACACTATAATAAAATATTAAGAATTCCATATAGAAATAAATAAAGCCGACACAAGAAATAACATTAAATCTAAATTCCATTAGGATTGAAAGTGATTTGATACCACTAATATGAAATATAATATATTATGTATTCACCAAAAATACCATCTTTTCATATGTTTACATTTTGTGCTTAAAAGATTAAACTAAATCAAGAGAACAATTGACTAGGCTAAGATGGAAATCATTAAAAATAATTTAAAATAAATCATTAAAAATAATTTAAAATAAATCATTAAAAATAATTTAAAATAAATCATTAAAAATAATTTAAAATAGAATAAAATAGTTCATTCTAAATATAAGGATGCAAATAAAGAAAATAAAAAACTAATTTAATGTATCTATGGTTCCTTATCAAGGATCTTCTTTCTTTAGAATATAAATTACAAATGTATTGAGAATCACAATCAAGATGTATAATATCCAAATATATACATAGCATATAAGATAAATTGACTTATATTATATAAGAAAAACCAAATCCTTTATTCATTTATATTTCCTTTGGTTTTTTATTTTCTAAAATTTAAACAAAATATATTTTAAGAAACATGAACAATATTTTAAAATTTGTATCAAGGATAAAGGATAAAGTTACTGAAGTACACAATTTAAAAATGAACTTCAAAAAATCAAGGGTGAAAAAATGAGAAAACATCTATTATTACTATTTTTTTAAATTGGTTATATGGGATTGAAATGGATCCCACCCATATTACTTCATGATCACATAGTGGTATTACAATAACTTGGCAATTACACATGTATCATTTGAAAAGATTCAAACCTAGTCCTTCCTAAAAGTTAATAAAAAGCAGCTCTTTAATAACATTTAAAAAGGCTCGCTCTGATTAGTTTGGGTTAACTACTAAATATAGATGCTGAATAGGTTCCTCTCTGAGTTTGAGCAATTTAACCAATTGAGCTCATGCAATTTAATAGAAAAAATCCATTGTTACATCTCAAATTATTGAATCATGGCTTGCTTGAACTCTATATTTATTCTTGATGAGCTTCCTTTGACAAAATCTATGACCAAAATTTTGGTACCATAACCAACTATTATCCTCAATGGCTATATGATACAAATTGCTCTTTTATCCTCAAAGATTCAAAGAAAATATTCTATTTTCTGTTATAGGTACAACAACTAGTGCTTGATTTCTATTAATTTTTTAATAGATGATGCACTCCTTATTCTTAAACACCACTTGTAGTTTTTCTCTACAAATTATCCCATACTCAATAAATTATGCTTCAAGACTAGCACTTTGAATTTGTAAGGTCTCTTTTCCTTCAAAGCTCCAATGTATTATTATATCTAAATTTCACCTCCCTCTTGTGTGTCATCCAACTCCACAAACATTCCTTATTGCCATTCATGATTTCAAAAATTGAAATCTAAGGATCAAGTCTCTTTAGTCAAAACATGCCACATGGCATGATAAGAACATGTTTTTCGAGTCTTCACCTTCTTCATTTTAAAATTTTACCTTTTTCCTTCTTCATTGCTTGCTTTAATTGTACATTATATTTCATAATGACTATATATTTTGTATGAACAACATTGATCATTCCTCTTATCCATAAGTATTATTCTATCTCTTCCACTATAAGCCTCTTCCTTTTAAAGAATATTAATTTTATTGCTTTTCTCTTTGACCTTAGGAATTAAAACTTAAGCTAGCCCTATTATTGTTTGACACTCTTACCTTCAAAACAAAAGCTTGCTCCAAGTTATCTTGACTATTTTTATTTTTATTTTATAGGACATAAGTGATCCCACCAATTCATAAAACTTCAACTTCTTCATATCCTTATTTTATTTAATAATAATTACATAATTATTTTTTTTAACATCTCTTTGTGATGATTCTTCACCATAAATACCCATTTATTTGCACAATTATATGCACCTTTATACAATAATATCTCACATTATTAATATATTTTAATTCTCAAGTTTTCATATTCTCTCTTCAATATTTATAACTTCATTAATTTCACTTGAGATGACCATTAAAAGCTTCTTTTATGGTATCCCAAGCTCCTTTAATAGTCTTGTCTCTTACAATTTATAGAAAAATGCTTGTATCAGGAGCTACTTGTATGTGATACAAATCTATATTATCTTTTCCTTATGATTCCTTCATATTATTTTTATGTGGCTTATAAAATACTACAATATGCAAGTTTCTCATATTGGTAATCAATAAAGTTGTCATTTTCAAACATCAATAATCATACTTTTTTTATTTAAATTTTGGGATGAGTAATGAGCATTACTATGAACCATGACAACTACAACAATAATATATGAATTTTTCTTCTACAAACTTAAATTTAAATTCTTTGGTTAAAGAAAAACAAAGCCTCAAGGTCTTATCTTCTCTAGTCTCCAATCCTTAAATTTTGATACTAGCATATGAGATGTGGTGGTACTCTATTTTTTCCTAATAAATACATGACAATTAGCTTTTCTAAACTTGAACCAAGTAATAGATGTTGGAAGTTACATTAGGTAAAAAATGTTTTTACCACAGTGAAAGGGTGGACTTACCTTTTACCTCATGGACGACGGAGTTTGGACGGCATGGGCGGCAGAGAGAGAACTCAAATTCAATTTCCTTTTCTTCTTTCCTCCCTATTTTCCTTCTCCCTATTCTCTTTCCCCTAAGTTAGGCGTATGGTTAATTAGCTCCTATTTAAACTTTGTAACCTGATTATTATTGTTAATGGTTAATGCTCATTTGATTTTTATTGTTCCGACTCTTTGGTTTCTAACCCTAAGCTCCTGATCTCAATATCTGGTATCAGAGCAGGTTGGAAGCGAAGCTGGTGGGCGTTGCCGAGGTAGGCACGAATCTCGAGGAGGAGGTCAGCCCGTAGCACGTGAACCGAGGTAGGCATGAATCTCGAGGAGGTCAGCCTAGCCCGTAGCACGTGAACCGAGGTGACCCTGGAGGCACAAAGATCGAGGAGCAGATAGAACCAGAGACGTGGACACGTGGCACGACCAGACCAGACCAGACACTGACACGTGGCATGACCAGACAAGAGCAGACCAGACTGACACGTGGCACGAGGAGGCACGACTTGCACGGGGAGGCAAAAGGCAGTCCCGATTGCCCGTAGGCAATCGAGAATCTATCGACGACGTTAGGCTTTTAAAGCCTACAAAAACATCCGCACAGCGGATGTGGGACTAAAGTCCCGATTTTTTAATCCTGTAGCTAGCACCGATAGGAAATAAAAGGAAGGACTCTTCCTTCCTTTCCCGTCGGATACGCTAGCCCGACTGGCTATTCGGGCCAGCGTTAAGTTGAGGCGCGGGAGGTCGCGGGGTCGAACCCCACGCGCGCCTAACAAAGTTTTTTTTTGCTTATAAAATATAATATATATTTTTTTATTTTCTTTTAATCATTTTTAATTTTATAAATTTATATTATATAGATAAATATTTTAAATTTTTTTTTAAATTTTTATCTATAAAAATATATAGTTTATAAATTTTTTGATTAAAACTAATTTTTTTTTTTTATATATATTAAAATTTTTTAAAAGAAAATCTCTAGCATTCTCTTTCAAATTTGATTCTTAGAACTAGAGAAAAATTATTTCCTAAGAGGAAATAGATGTAAAAGTTTTTACGCTTTGACAGGTAAAAACTTAGAAAAATTTCCTAAGAGGAAATTGTTGTAAAAAAGAAATTTCGGGGAAATTTTCTTTAAAATATCTAGATGATCAGATCTGGTGGGTGTTATCATGCTCTATGTAGTTTGTTACTAAGAACAAACGCAGAAAATTTTGACGAGCATGTAAGAACGCTTGGACTTAACACTGTATTTTCACAATTACAAAATGCAGTAATTGCAAATCAATGAAATCTTGAACTAGGCTACGAAGCAGATTCAGAAGATAATTCTTTTGGAAGTAGATTTGAACAATCTGAGTCAATACCAATTGCTCCAGTAGAATCGAAATATACTCATTATAGTAATTCCATTGAAATTATTGAACCAGATTCACCAGAAATCATCTTAATCAGTGACGACGAGGAAGAAGTTGCAGACAATTTTGTGCACCAGGAGATAGCAGAGTCTCATCAAGCAGAATAAAGCCCTTTGTGAAAAGTTAAAATCAAGCAAGGCTTGATCTTTGTAATTTTCTTTATTTTCTTGTAATTGCACAATAATAGTAGTTTTTTGTTATTGTTTGTAATGGCATCAAACTACAATCTACCCATCCCTGAATTTGATGGGGATGATTATGAGTACTGGTCCATCAAGATGAGGACACTACTCATTGGAAAAGGCTTATGGGATATTGTCGAAGATGGCTACACAGCTCCAACGGATTGGACTACTTTGAATGCAGCAGACAAGAAAACCCTAAAGGAAGCCTAGAAAAATAATTCTTCTACCCTATCCCTACTTCAAGCGGCATTAGTTAAAAGTATCTTTCCTAGGATTGCATCAAGCACAACTGCTAAAGATGCATGGAAGGCCTTACAAGAAGGTTTTCAAGGAAATGATAAAGTGAAGCAGGTCAGGCTTCAAACACTGAAAAGAGATTTTGAAAATCTCAGAATGAGAGACAATGAAAGAGTCGGAGATTACTGTGTAAGAGTTAAAGCAGTAATCGATATGATGCAAACCTTGGGTGATGACACAAAACCTGAAATAGTGGTGAAGAAAGTGTTGAGAACACTTCTTCCTAAGTGGAATCACATAGCAATCATAATCGAAGAATCAAGAGACCTTTCTACTCTCACGTTTGATAACTTAATAGGTTCATTAACTTCTCATGAGGAGAGGTTACAGGGGGCACCTTCCACAAGCTATGGAGGTGAAGACAATGCCTTCACTTCAAACGAAGCCACAAGGCGAGGACAAGGAAGAGGAAGAGGCAGAGGACAAAAACAGAGAGACAGAGGCCGAGACAACTCAAGAGGAGCAAACTCCTACAAAGGAGGAAATCAAAACAGAGGACAAAATCAGAACAGAGGAGGTAACCAAAATCAAAGCGGCAATCCAGGCCGAAATGGAAATCAAGGACGAGGAAGCAACAAGTCCAAAACAACATGTTTCAATTGCGGTAAACCAGGACACTTCGCTCGTGACTGCTGGTCAAAAACTTCACAAGGACAAAGCCATCAATACGGTTCCTTCTATGGAGAAGAAGAAGACCCCTCAAATATTTTTCTTTCATATGGACAATCAGATCACAATCTAGATGATACATGGATTCTAGATACTTGGTTGTTCCAATCATATGAGTGGCAAAGAAGAACTCTTTGCTACCTTAGATTCAAATTATAAATCCCATATTAAGTTAGGGGATAATAAGACATTGCAAGTAGAAGGCATTGGAGCCATGGAGGTTCCAACAAAAGAAGGCCTTAAAAAAGTGAATGACATTTATTTTACTCCCAAGCTCCAACACAATCTCCTCAGTGTTGGGCAAATGATGGAGAGGAATTACAAACTTGTTTTTGATGAAGGTAGATGTACCATACTTGATAAAAACAATTGTAATAGAGTCATTACACAAGTACCTATGACAAAAAATAGGTTATTCCCTCTGAAATTTGGTGAGCCAGGGGGAGCACAACTTGCGAATGTAGCTATTTCAAATCCAAGTGTACTGTGGCACTTGAGATATGGTCACCTTAATTCCGCTAGCTTGAAAATGTTAACTTCACAAGCTATGGTGACAGGACTACCAAAGATTTCAGATCACAAGAAAGTATGCGAAGGTTGTGCTTTGGGAAAGCACTCCAGATCAAAGTTTCCTAAAAGACAAGCCTGGAGAGCCAGTTATCCTCTTCAGCTAGTGCACTCGGACATCTGTGGTCCTATGCAAACAAAAAGTCTAGGAAACAATTCATATTTTCTAACTTTTATTGATGATTATTCCAGAATGTGCTGGATTTATTTTCTGAAACATAAAGATGAAGCATTTGATTGCTTCATAGATTTCAGAAATAATGTAGAAAAGCAGAGTGAATATCATGTAAAATGTCTAAGGACAGATAGAGGAGGTGAGTACTCCTCAAATGAATTCTTGCAATACTGTAGAGAGAATGGGATTAAAAGGCAGTTCACTATTGCCTATACTCCTCAACAGAACGGTGTGGCAGAGCGAAATAACCGCACCCTTGTAGAGATGGCAAGAACTATGCTACAAACAAAGCATCTAACACACACATATTGGGCAGATGTTGTTAGAACCAGTGCATACATAATAAATAGAAGTCCAACTTCTAGTTTAGATGGTATCACTCCTTATGAAGGATGGTACGGCAAGAAGCCAAATGTAAAGCATTTCAAGATATTTGGTTGTTTAGCCTATGCACATATTCTAGAAGAGAAAAGAAAGAAGCTTGATCCCAAGAGTCAAGCATGTATATTTGTAGGGTACTGTGAATCCACAAAAGGATACAGACTCTACAATCCAAAGACCCATAAAGTAATTATTTCAAGAGATGTAATTTTTGATGAAGGGGGAGAATGGGGTCATCAAAAATTTGCTAATGTAGAATCTGATTCAGCCAGTTCTTCATAGGTACAAATTAAGAATAGCAGTGGTACCCCACCACAGAGTCCTCAAAATGAATCTTCTTCGAGTACATCGAGTGGTACACCAAGTCCTAGAAGAAGTCCTTTGAAGGCACCACCAAACTCTCCAAGAAGATTTCGAGAGATCTGTAAGTGCTCCAAGTCCTATGGATATTGATCCATCTTCTCAAAGGAAAGAGACTAATAAAGGAAAAAGAACACTACAGAATCATCCATCTTCTCAAATGTTGGATAGGAATTTCCAACGAAGATACACTAGAAGTCAAGCTAGTGAGATGGATGACATATTATCCAGACTTGAAAATCTTCACATGTCCGGAGATGATGAATCTCACGAACCAAGAGGAGATGTAGTCAATTATGCTTTATTGGCTCATGCATGCACTAGAACCATCTAGCTATGAAAAAGCATGTATAGAAAGTATATGGCAAGATGCCATGAAAGAGGAAATATCCTCTATTAACAAAAATGATACTTGGGAGCTTGTGAAGCTACCCAAAGGTAAAAAATGTGTTGGTTGTAAATGGGTCTATAAGACCAAATTCAATGCCGATGGAAGCATTGAAAGACATAAGGCAAGACTAGTTGCAAAAGGTTTTACTCATAAATATGGAATAGACTATGAGGAAACCTTTGCTCCTGTAGCAAGACAGGAGACAATTAGAACAGTTCTTTCCTTAGCTGCTCACAAAGGTTGGGCAATACAACACATGGATGTGAAAAGTGCATTCTTAAATGGATACTTAACGAGAAGAGGTGTATGTTCAAGCAACCTCAAGGTTTCCAAGAACAAGGAAAAGAAAACCTTGTTTATAAATTGAAAAAGGCACTTTATGGCCTCAAGCAAGCACCAAGAGCTTGGTACTCACGCATTGATGGCTATTTTAATGAGCTTGGATTCACTAAAAGCAAAAGAATGGAACAGACATCCTCATAGTTTGTTTATATGTGGATGATCTTATATTTATGGGTAGTAATAATAAAATGAACATGGAGTTCAAAAACTCCATGATGAATCAGTTTGAGATGAAAGATCTCGGATTAATGAGATACTTCCTAGGCATGGAAGTACATCAATCAGAGAAAGGGATCTTCATATGTCAACATAAGTATGCAAGTGACATGATCAATAAGTTTGCTATGCAGCAGTGCAAATCAGTTACAACACCAACAGGACATGGAATCCAGTTGAGCAAAGATGATGGATCACCAAAGGTTGACATGACCACTTTCAGGAGTATGGTTGGGAGTCTGATGTTTCTTACCAACACAAGACCTGATATTCAATACGATGTTTCTCTTGTTTCAAGGTTTATGGCTAGCCCATCTGAGTTGCATCTTCAAGCAACCAAAATAATTCTACGTTATGTAAAAGGTACATTGGATTTTGGAATCCATTACCACAAGAGTAACTCTGTGAAGTTACTTGGTTTTAGTGACAGTGATTGGGGCAGCAATATAGATGATAGGAAATCTACATCAGGGAACTGTTTTAGTCTAGGTTCAGGACTAATAACTTGGAGTTCCAAGAAACAATCTGTTGTAGCATTATCATCTACTGAAGCTGAGTATATAGCCATTACACATGCTAGTACTCAAGTCCTCTGGTTGAGGAAAATCCTTGAAGAGATTGGCAAAAAACAAAGTGGTCCAACAACTCTGAATTGTGATAATATTAGTGCCATTCAGTTGGCATATAATCCAATCCATCACAAAAGATCAAAACATTTTGATATGAAGTATCACTTCATTCGAGATATGGTGGATCAGAAGATAGTTGAGCTTAAATACTGTAGCACTTTGGACAATATAGCATATATCTTCACCAAAGGCATAGCTACAACTCAATTTATAAAGCTGAGAGACTGTATAGTCAGTCCTCTCAACTTTAAGGGGGAGAATGTTGGAAGTTACATTAGGTAAAAAATGTTTTTACCACAGTGAAAGGGTGGACTTACCTTTTACCTCATGGACGACGAAGTTTGGCATGGGCGGCAGGAGAGAGAACTCAAATTCAATTTCCTTTTCTTCTTTCCTCCCTATTTTCCTTCTCCCTATTCTCTTTCCCCTAAGTTAGGCGTATGGTTAATTAGCTCCTATTTAAACTTTGTAACCTGATTATTATTGTTAATGGTTAATGCTCATTTGATTTTTATTGTTTCGACTCTTTGGTTTCTAACCCTAAGCTCCCGATCTCAATAATAGAGTGTGTAATATATGCATTTAGGAAATAAACCTTATGAAAATACTTTTTTCAAGGGCAAGTTAGAGTGAAATATCCCTACGTTAAGTTGTCTAACGACCCATGTATATATTTTTAGACCTATGCAAACACCTTCATAAATTAAGTCTCTCTAAATTTTCAATTATATTGATGGTTTCACTAAAAAGTACTTAGATAGACTCCTTAAATTTCAAATAAAAATAGTTTTAAGAGCTAACAATAGCAATGAATTAGTATTTAAGGAGATTTAAAATGCATGTTTACAATGATTATGACATCAAACCATAACTCATTTAGTCCATAAATCATGTTCAACATAGATTCCACATGGAATTAGTATAATTTAAAGAAATAATCACACCATATCTAACATCTTTATTAAATTCCAAAAAGCTATAAAAATTAATTTTTTTTCCTAATCAATAGCTAAAAAAAGAAAATTTTAAATATAAATCTTAATAAAATCATAATAAATAAAATTGATTAAAAAGGTGTAATAAGAATCAATCCAAATGTAACACATCAAATTTTCTCACAATATTTTTTGAATTGATTATGATGGATTGAAACTAACCCCATCCTTATTAAACTATTAAGCTAATACCATTTGATAAGTTTTTTCACAATATTTACTATGCTTGCATTCCTTAAAATAAAAGAAAAACTTAAACACAAAATGTTGTTATTTTATGTTTATTGGATAATGAAAAGAAACTAGTACATAAGGCCTTCAAATCTATAAAGAACAATAATCTAAAGAAATCTTCAATGGAAGAGAAAATTACAACTATCATAAGAAAATGAAAAAATATTTTTGATATTAATAAAAAATATTTTATGTGATATATATATGATGAAAACATTTCATAATTATAAATTTAATAATATATAAAATTGCCCTTATCAAATGATATTATATTATTTGATTCAATTCTTCAACTTTCAAAATCTTTCAATGCATATACGTCAAACTCTTTTAATACCACTATAATTATAATATAATATATTAGGAAAAAAAAAACGGTCTCAAAACTATACAATCTTCATATTGTACATTATTAATTTATATATTTAATTATACATATAATAGAACACAAATTGAGAACAAAATTCTTCAAAATTTTTATTGGAACCAATAATTATAAAGGTTACAATAAAAAAAAATGGAAAAAAATGGAAAAATGTTGGTTCCAATAAAAAAACTGGAAAAATCACAACTCATATTCAATAAAAATAAGAGAGGTTAATTAAAAAAAAAAAAACTAAAAAAATCAGGGCAAGGCCACCCAAAATATCAACACCTTACAAGTTGAAATTCTAGGATCAACACCTTAAAAGTTAAAATTCTTCACAAATTCTAAAAGCATGTGTAAGATTAATTTTGTAAATCTCATTGTTATTTTAAGAAATAAACAAATAATAAACATATTATTTGATCTAGCATTTGATAAAATTTATAATAATAAATCTTATGTTATTTTAATGTGGAGCAGATAGTAAATCAACGAAAGAAAAGAAGAGAAGAAAGGATGAAGTGCATGAAAGCGGAATGTAACCGAGGTCAGGAGTTTCTTTTATATTTTGTGCACACTTCGTGATGTGGAGATTGCATAAATTCGGGGTTGTACAAAGCCGACACAAAGTAGAGATTGAAATATTTGAGGGTTGCACAAATCCGGGTTGAAGAGGCAGCATCTAGCTCACGAAACCCTATAAACCAAACTTTTTGGATTTATTTTCTTCATGATTGCACGATCATGGGAAAGTGAACATTTAGGTAAAAATGCTCAAAAATAAAATAAAATAAAAGCACAAATAGACAATTGTATTGTTTATATTATATATGTTTCAAGATCGTTGTTGTGGAATTACAATAAGAGAGATTTTTCCAGCAGGAGCTTCTTTTTTAGAATCTTTTTATACCTTTGAAACTAAGGCTATGTTATTGTTGCACTACTTCACATAGAAGATTTCTTAAAGGTTTTTGTAACTACTTTCTTGTGCTTGTTACTTTGGTTCTTCTTACTTGTTTCTCTCTTTTTCTTTGCTTCAAAATTTAGTTGCTTTTTCTTCATCATTTACGAATCACATCGACGATGATCATATATAACAGAATTATTATCACAAAATATTGTGGTTGTCCTTTTCTTTTCTGTTGATGATTCAACTCGCTTAAAATTTTTCTTAACCTAACTGCTTTACATGTAGTTGAAGTGGTTGTAAGTACTTTGCTCCAATAATTGATAATGCAACAATTAGTTAAAGCTCGAGGGGGTCTTGGTTTTCGCAAAGTAGCTTTAAACAATCAAGCTCTTCCTAGGAAACTTTATTGGAGATGGATCTCCAACAAGGAGCCTTTGTTCAATAGAGTCATCACTAGTAAATATTTGGGTTCTATCCCTCATCAAGAAGTTGGCTTCATTCCTCTAAGGGGCCTTGGCTCTATTATTTGGAAGTTCTTGATGAAAAGTGGTGAACAATTGGTTAAATATAGATTTTTATGGAAAATAGGTATAGGAGATCAAGCTAACTTTTGGAGTGATTCTTGAAGAACATAAGATTATACTGAGAGGGGAGGTGAACAGTATAAAACCAATTTTTATTTTTCTTTCCCAATCTTAATTATGCAATATATCAATGGATATATCAACAACAGTAATCAAAGCAATGCACAAATCACCACATACAATAGAGACACCAATTTAAGGTGGTTCACCCAATATGGGCTACTCCATGGAGAAAATATTTCACTAAATTTTTCTCAACAAATCTCTTGGAAAACCTTTCCCTATTACAATGTTTATGGACCTTTGTCCAAAGAAGACACCAATCCCCTAATCTGGTTTATGGGCACCAACTCACAGGAGACATCAATATCCTAATCTGGTTCATAGATCTCTATCCACAAAACTTCTTCTCCTCTGCTCTGGTTGGTGAACCTCTAGAAGACAACTACCTCCACTGCCCTGGGATGTGGATCTCTATCCACTGAAGACCTTTATCCTCTCTATCCTGGCTAATGGATCTATATCCACTAGAGACTACTGTCCTCTACTCTGTCACCTCCAAATATCTACTCAATCTTTGTCTCAAATATGCACTAAACATAGTCCTTCGGTCTAACATAAATTTACTCAATCTTTGCCTTGTTTGGTACTAAACTCAGTCCTTTGATCTAGCACAAAACCTGCTCAATCTCTATCTCTAGTCTGGTATAAAGTTGTCCTCAGATCTACACCAAAATCTATCCTCAATATATATTCAAGCTTTACCACAAAGCCTAATCAATCACAAATCACCTTTGCTAGATCTACTCCAAACCTTAACTCAAGGTTTGAAAAAATCAATCAATCAACTCAGTTCTTAAGTCTTCACAAATACTTGTTTCAAATTTATCCACAAGTCGTCTCAATAACTTGTCCAAACTGCTCTCAAGTCCTCTCTAATACTTACCTCAAATATGCTCAACAAGTCCCCTCTAGAACTTGTCCAATCTTCTCAACAAGTCTTCACTAAGACTTACCTCAAATTTGGTAAACAAGTTTCCACTAGAACTTGTCCAACCTGCTTAACAAGTCTTCACTAAGACTTACCTTAAATTTTCTCAACAAGTTCCCACTAGAACTTGTCCAATCTACTCAACAAGTCTTCACTAAGACTTGCCTCAAATCTTTGATTGTAAGCTTTGACAAAAGCTCACACAAATCTGTCCAACAAGTCTTCACCAAGACTTGCCTTACCTTTATCCAAACTATCACAGAAAACCTCTTTCACTTGCATAAACAAGTTTCATTTAGAATTCATAGTAATATATGGAGAATGATTAGAGACTCAATATGTTACTCACAACAATACTCAATCACTTTCACACCCTTTTGTTCAACTTCAAAAACATATAGAGAATGGTTAGAGACTCAATATGTTACTCACTCACAACAATACTCAATCACTTTCAAACCCTTTTGTTCAAATTCAGAAACATATAGAGAATGGTTAGAGACTCAATATGTTTCACACTCACACTTATTCAATCACTTTCAATTTCACTTGCAAATCTTAGAAACATATAGATAATGGTTAGAGACTCAATATGTTTCACACTCTCAAATATTCAATCACTTTCAATCTCTTTCTCAAATCAATTTAGAATATAGAATAATTTGTTTCACAAAACTTGAACTATCACTCCAACACTTTCCAATCACTATAGCTCAATCAACTCAATCAATGAAACCAACTTGCTTGCAAAACCCTAAGCCAATGTTTCATCCAATGCTCTCAAAAAATCTCACAATGGAACTCAAAATCAACTCAATATGTTCTCACATTCACATAACAATGATACTCATGATCTTTGCATTCAAGATAGTTCACAAGTTCTCACTCAAGCATTCACCAATCAAGTATGTAAAGACTTACTCAACAATGCTTATCAAACAAGAACCTTTTCACTCCAACTTAGCATTCATAACATCCAACAATCACTCTCAAGGATAATGTGCCCTTACCTCTTGTTTGAAGATGATTTGACCTTAAACACCTGTCTCAATCACAACCACTCTTTTTTCCAATACTAGGGTTAGATAGCAAATATTTGTCCTTAATATTTTCTCACAGATATTTCACCAAGTCAAAATATCAAAACTTACTTAACCTTAATTTCTCCTTTAAATACAATTTTATCCACTTTGTTTTCAACAAAAATATCTAACTCCTTTGGCACACCTTAGTACTCCTCTCAATAAGCTCAAAGCACTCAAAAATAAAACCCTAAAATAAAACAATGTGTATCCTTTTATCTCCCTCACAAAAACTTTATAACATGCAATTTCCACTTTATAACCTTTTAAAAAAAAAATCGCAAATTTTGGAACCTCTGCAAATTTTAAAAACTTCATAAATTTTGGAACCAAGAAATTTAGTGCATACCTTAGTCCACAAAAGGGCCTCGATGGGTTTTGAACGCCTAACCTCTCCTTGTCGAACACTTTAGCAAGGTGCACGCCCACCATGTGGGCTATGTGCCTCCACACAAAGGGAAATGCTAACACCTTCCCTTTGTCCTTTGCCTCTCATGTAGCTTCTAACAAAAGACCTTTTTTTCTCACCAAAAAGTAGACCACGGGATTCGATCCCTCAACCTCATGATTGCCAAAGTCTTAGCATCGCCCTTGGCTACCAGTCGCACTACACAACACCTTGGAACATAAAGAGAAATCCCCTCTGCTTTGTCCTCTCTTCAACCTCATGAAACCTTTGAAAAACACACAATCATCTACCTTGAATTGTGTACAAATTTCGCATATAACACTTGGATTGCAGATAAGTTATGCCATGGTGTTTTACCCTCCTTTATATGCATAATGTCATATATTCGATGACATTGGCGATTTTGATTAATTCAAATATTTTCGAATTAATTTAAACTTTATAACCCTATCCTTTAGGGTTAGTTAAATTAATATATAAATTAATTTATAATTAACTTAATAACTCTAAGAGTTAATTAAATTAATTTATAATGAAACTATTATAATTAATTTATAATTAATTTAAATCCTTGGGTCTTGTCCTTTTAATATTATAATAAAATATTATAATATTATTTTGCTTGGACCTTCCTTTTGGTCTTTAAACCTCATCTGACCACATAGGAGTAATATTTCTTTTGCACTTGATTACGAAACTTGAAACTGACGTTGCTCACTGAAACTAACGCTTACTAGTGCTAACTTATTGACATCAATGACAAAAAAACCTGCTCATATTTCCAATAATCTCCCCATTTGTCATTTATGCAAATCCATTTACCTTTTACCATTTACTTAACCTTTTTTTTGTTCTGCTCGCCTTGAGAAATGGCTCCCCCTGATTGAATGCTCTCCCCCTAACTCAAATCTCTCCCCTTTGACATCAATGGCAAAGGGTCACCTTTGGGGCTCGGGGCTAAGAATGAGTCTCTTAGCTTAGCCCCTCCCCCACATCCTCTTAAGGTGGTTAATTTTGGGGTGGGAGTATCTCTACTCCCATCAAGCACTGATATTTGCCTTTGTCTACTCTCTTCTTCAACTAATCCTTTTGATTCCTATGACTATTCTGTTTCGGCTTGCCTTTGGAATTTTTGCTCTACACCACTTTGTTGGATGCCTATCATTATTGCACTTATAACACTTAATATTGTTATTCCTTGGAGGTGCAAATATCTTGGGATTTCTCCTGGTGAAGCCATACCTATTCCTATCATGAACCCTATAATCCATTGCCTTGTGATCAAACTGATTACAAGAGTAGCAATACCCTTGAAAAAGCTATATGTTTCTAAAATTTCTATATTCTTGTCTTCCATGTGTCCTGCCCTATGAAGCCTTGTGTCCAAGCCGATGACATGAGAAGCATCATCCATTTAAATTACCTTACCTTGATCTCATTGATCTCGTAGTCTCTTCTACCCTATATTGCCTCCTATTCCATCTGTTCTGTGCATTGTTCCTTTTACTATTGAACTTCTTATTGTCCACCTCATCCTCAAAAGTCTCACTTTCCCTTACACTTTCTTCTTCTAAAGTTTCCTCTTCTTCAAAACTTAATATTGATTCCTCTCCTTGTTTTCTTTGTTCCTATTCAAATCCAAGTCCTATTTTGTTTTTTGATCATATTTGTCCCTTGATAATATTGTCTATGGTTTTTGAGCTCTTCCCAAACCTGTGTAGCTTATCCTTAGAGTCTTTCACTTCCATCCTTAGTGAAGCTACTTCTTGTTCTAGTTTTTCACATTCTAAAACCTTAGCTTCTAACTTCTCCTTGAATCTTCTTGTCTTAGCCATTGACTTATTTATATCCTCTATAAGCTTTCCTTTCTCTTCATCACATTCTTAAAATTGAAGCTTAAGTTTGAAGTTTTGCTTTCTTACCTCCTTCAATGCATTAAGGGCAAAAATAAGTTCACCTTCAAGATCAACTTCTCCTATTTCTGATTCTTCTTCTATTTATTTACCTTTGGAATCATATCCATTACTTTTTTATTTATCTTCTATTGGATCACCTCCATCTTCTATTGTATGAGTAGATTCTCTTCTGGTCCTTCAAGTGTATCTTCATATTCATCATTACTAAAATTGAAACCATTCCTTGTACAACTATCTTCAAGATGACCAAAGTTACCACATCTAAAACACTTGAGGATTATTGGTGATATTTTCTCAACCACTTCCTTTTATTTTGTTAGAAATAGTACTTCATCATTTTTTGAGGAACTTTCATCACTAACACTTGAATACTTGCTTTGTTTACATAGAAACTGGTGTAAACTCAGCTACAAGAGACCAACAAAATGGACTTCAATCACATAACACAAATGCAATAATGGAAGAAAACTGCCAATTGATATTCTTATCATTCCTAAATTCACACCCCTTCTACAAAATATTACAATCCATCATATAGCAATCGAAAACCAAAGAAACCCTAAAAATGTTTTTTTTTCTAAAAATTGCTAAAAATAGATCTTTTTCCTAAAAATTGCTAAAAATAGAAATGAGTCGGATTGTGCCCAAATTTTGTGCACACATCCCTCTTACAATAATGAACCTTAATTTAAAATATTAGGTCTCAAATTATGGTATAACAAAAGATAATAAACTTCTAACAGCCAAAAAAACCTAAAAAACCTAGGAACCTATTCTAAAAGCTAATTTTGGGGCACTAGATGTCGAAGTTAGGTCTCGAAAACATGATTTTTGGAGGGTCAGGCGCATCAAATATGAGCCTAATGTAGAACATGCACGTGGAACCACCTGTTAAATTTTAAGGCAAACGGGCGTACGATTCACAAGTTATGGCTCTGAAAAGGTGCATCAGAAACTCTTCTTTTGTCTTTGGAAGAACTTATTTCTTTGCTTGCCTTTTTTCATCCCTTAATTTTCTTTTGGTACCTATGTTTTTCTTTAAAATTTCTTGGATCCTTGTTCCTTTTGCCATAATTTGCTTCTTCATCACTGGATAACTCATTACTTGAGTATAAATTCTTTTCCTTTCTCTTCTTAGTGGCTTTGAAGGTTGCTTCCATTTGGAGATTAGGTCCCTCTTTTGTTCTCATCTGAAATGTTGTAAGAATGCCATGTAATTCATCCCTTGTCAAAATATCACTATCTTTTGATTCCTCTATAGATAAAATATTTTCACTAAACCTTTTTGGGAGTGACCTTAAAATATTATCACAAACATCAGATTCTTAAACTTTGAGTCCAAGTCCTTGCATGGAGTTAACAACCTCGTCTACATGAAGTAGATAAGCACTAATGCTTTCCTAATCCTTCATTTTTAAGTCTTCAAACATTCCTTTGATATTTTGCAAATTTACCTTTTTGACCTTTTTATCTCCTTCATATATATCTTGCACCTTATCCCAAATTTTCTTTGTCAATTTGCAATGCATAACCTTTATAAACTCTATTTTCTACAAACCTCTCAAAATTGCGTTCATTGCTTTTAAATTGTAATGTTGTAGAAGCTTACCATATTTTTCTGTAGATGGAGTAACTGGTGGTGTGTATCCATTTTCAACTGCTTCCCATATTTCATTTCCAAGTGCCATCAAGTGAATCTTCATTCTCATGCTTTAGAATACATAATCGCTTCCATCAAACACTAGTGCTAAATTATCTGAGAATCCACTCTTAGAATCCATTTGTATTTTTGTGAGATTTTCCTTCAAGCTATTAAACTCTTTCAAAGGAACCCACTCTGATATCAATTAAAGAACACAAGCTTATAATGAGAGGAGGGTGAACAATATGAGACCACTTTTTACTTTTCTTTCCCAGTAGTAATTATACAATATATCAATGGTAATATCAACAACAGTAGTCAAAGCAATGCACAAATCACCACACACAATAGAGACACCAATTTAATGTGATTCACCTAATGTGGGCTACTCCATGGAGAAAATATTTCACTAAAATTTTCTCAAAAAATCTCTTGGGAAACCTTTCCCTATTACAATGTTTATGGACCTCTGTCCAAAGGAGACATAAATCCTCTAATCTAGTTTATGGGCATCAAACCATAGGAGACATCAATCTCCTAATCTGGTTCGTATATATCTATCCATAAGAGAACTCCTTTTATCTAGCTTGTGAATCTCTAGAAGACAATTGCCTCCACTACCCTAGAATGTGGATCTCTATCCACTAAATACCTTTGTCCTCTCTGTCTTGTCTAATGGATCTCTATCCACTGGAGACTACTATCCTCTGCTTTGTCACCTCCAAAGCTCTACTCAAATTTTATCTCAAATATGCACTAAACATAGTCCTTTGGTCTAGCACAAATTTGCTTGATCTCTATCTTATTATGTACTAAAATCAATCCTTCAGTTTAGCATAAATTTACTTGATCTCTATCTTATTATGTACTAAAATCAGTCCTTCGATCTAGCATAAAACCTGCTTAATCTCTGTCTTTGGTCTGGTACAAAGCTATCCTCGGATCTACACCAAACTTTGTCCTCAATTTATCTTCAAGATTTACCACAAATCCTGATCAATCACAAATCACTTCTAATATATCTTCCCCAAAAATTAACTCAAGGTTTGAACAAATAAATCAATTAACTCAGCTCTTAAGTCTTCACAAAGAATTATCTCAAATCTATCCATAAGTCCTCTCAAGAACTTGTCCAAACTGCTCTCAAGTATTCTCTAAGACTTACCTCAAATTTTCTCAACAAGTCCCCACTAGAACTTTTCCAATTCGCTCAAAAAGTCTTCACTAAGACTTACCTTAAATATGTTAAACAAGTTCCCACTAGAACTTGTCTAATCTTCTTAACAAGTCTCGCTAATATTTTCCTCAAATCTACTCAACAATTTCCCACTAGAACTTGTCCAATCTGCTCAACAAGTCTTCACTAAGACTTACCTCAAATCTCCGATTGTAAGCTTTCACAAAATCTCACACAAATCTATCCAACAAGTCTTCACAAAGACTTGCCTTACCTCTATCCAAACTATCACAGAAAGCCTCTTTCACTTGCATAAACAATTTTCACTCAGAATTCATAGTAACATATAGAGAATGGTTAGAGACTCAATATGTTACTCACAACAATACTCAATCACTTTCAAACCCTTTTGTTCAACTTTAGAAACATATAGAGAATGGTTAGAGACTCAATATGTTACTAACTCACAAAAATACTCAATCACTTTCACACCCTTTTTTTAACTTTAGAAACATATAGATAATTGTTAGAGACTTAATATGTATCACCCTCATACTTATTAAATCACTTTCAATTTTACTTGCAAATATTAGAAATATATAGAGAATGATTAAAGACTCAATATGTTTCACACTTTCAAACACTCAATCACTTTCAATCTCTTTCTCAAATCAATTTAGAATATAGAATAATTTATTTCATAGAACTTGAACTATCACTTCAATATTTTCCAATCACTATAGCTCAATCAACTCAATCAAATCAAATTACTTGCAAAACCCTAAGCCAATGTTTCATCCAATGCTCTCAAAAAATATCACAATGGAACTCAAACTCAACTCAAGATGTTCTCACATTCACATAACAATGATACTCATGATATTTGCATTCAAGATAGTTCACAAGTTCTCACTCAAGCATTCACCAATCAAGTATGTAAATACTTACTCAACAATGCTTATCAAGCAAGAACCTTTTCACTCCAACTTAGCATTCATAATATCCAAAAATCACTCTCAAGGATAATGTACCCTTATTTCTTGTTTGAAGATGATTTGACCTTAAACACATATCTCAATCACAACCACTCTTTTTTCCAATACTAGGGTTAGATAGCAAATATCTATCCTTAATATTTTCTCACAAAGATATTTCACCAAGTCAAAATATCAAAACTTACTTAACCTTATTTCTCCTTTCAATACAATTTTATTAAATTTATTTTCAACAGAAATATATAACTCCTTTGGCACACCTTATTACTCCTCTCAATAAGCACAAAGCACTCAAAAATCAAACCCTAAAGTAAAACAATGCATATCCTTTTATCTCCCTCACAAAACCCTTCTAACATGCAATTTCCACTTTATAACCTTTTTAATTTTTCATTACAATTTTTGGAATCTCCACAAATTTTGAAATCTCCTTAAATTTTAGAACCAAGCAATTTAGTGCATACCTTAGTCCACAAAAGGGCCTTGACAGGTTTTAAATGCACAACCTCTCCCTATCGAGCGCTTTAGAAAGGTACACACCCACCATGTGGGCTATGTGCATCCACACAAAGGGAAAGGCTAGCACCTTCCCTTTGTCCTTTATCTCTTACATAGCTTCTAGCAAAAGACCTTCCTTGCTCACCAAAAAATAGACCACGAGATTCAATCCCTCAACCTCATGCTTTCCAAAGTCTTAGCACCGCCCTTGGCTGCCAGTCGTGCTACACAACACCTTGGAACATAAAGCAAAATCCCCTCTACTTTGTCCTCTCTTCTACCTCATGAAACATTTGAAAAACACACGATCGTCTACCTTGCAATGCGCACAAATTTTGCATATAACACTTGGATCGTGGATGAGTTATGCCATGGTGTTTTTCCCTCTTTTATATGCATAATGTCATATATTCAATGACACCGACGATTTCAAGTAATTCAAATATTTTCAATTAATTTAAACTTTATAACCCTATCCTTTAGGGTTAGTTAAATTAATATATAAATTAATTTATAATTAAATTATAATTAACTTAATAACTCTAAGAGTTAATTAAATTAATTTATAATAAAACTATTATAATTAATTTAAATCCTTGGGTCTTGTCCTTTTAATATTATAATAAAATATTATAATATTATTTGTCTTAGGCCTTCCTTTTGCCCTTTAAACCTCATCTGACCACCTGGGAGTAATATTTCTTTTGCACTTGATTACAGAACCTGAAACTGATGCTGCTCACTAAAACTAATGCTTAGTAGTGCTAACTTCTTGACATCAATGATAGCAAAACCTGCTCATATTTCCAATAATTCTTGGGACCAACATCCTCCCTTAATTTATGAGTTTCCAGAGTTGCAAACCTTGCAATAATGATGTAGGAGCATCCAGTGGCACCAGATGTAGAGGCATCCAGTGGCAGGAGGGCCACTTCAGAAGAGTCGGCTAAGGAAGAAAAAGATGAAGAAAGCCTGAGGGTAGAAACTATCGCGATATCGCGACAGGAATTGTGTCACGATATCGCGACACAAGTGGTAGAGGAAGGCCTGAGGGCAGAAACTATCATGATATCGTGACATAAGTGGCATGGAAGACTTGGCAGCAGAGGAGGGTGTCACAAAATCATGACATGCCGCGATTTTGCGACATGTCACGACATCGTGACACAAAGGCGAAGCCGGAGGCAGAGGTCAAGAGCGATAGCAAAATCGCGATGTCACGATATCGTGACCTCCCCGTTGCTCCCTTCGACTGCTGCTTCGCTATCGTGATTTCGTGACATCACGATATTACGACATCGCGATTTTGCGACCTCCCTGCTTCTCTGCCTTTACTCCCGGTTTGCATTGCGATTTCGTGACATCACAAAATCGTGACGTCGTGATTTCACTACTGCTCCTGACCTCTACCTTTGGCTTCGCCTTTGTGTCATGATTTCATGACACCCTCCTCTGCTGCCAAGTATTCCGTGCCACTTGTGTTACGATATCACGACATAATTTTTGTCATGATATCGTAATAGTTTCTGCCCTCAGGCCTTCCTTCGCCACTTGTGTCGTGATATCGTGACACAATTCTTGTCGTGATATCATGACAGTTTTTGCCCTCAGGCTTTCTTCATATTTTTCTTCCTTAGCCGACTCTTCTGAAGTGGCCCTCCTGCCACTGGATGCCTCTACATCTGGTGCCACTGGATGCTCCTGCATCAGACACCCGGGGTTAGTGGAGAAGTGATCTTCACTTTTACATGGTCTGGTTGCTACCTCCTACAACACCTCCAGACATTCCTCTACCTCTGCAGTCTGTTCCAACCCCTTCTCCTGCCCAAAAAAATCTCTGTCTTCTTCTAGGCAAGTCCTGACACTGCTGCACACTTCTTTGTCTATAGACTTCTTTAGCTTCAACTTCTGAAGCACTCCATCTTTTCTTCTGCCAGTTCCTTCTCCCTAGCCTCTTCTTTTTAGTTTATCCTCATGCAGCTCCTTTTGTAGGGCCTTCACTTGCCTCTACAAATCTCTTATGAGTAGTTCCTCCTGCAGGGCTTGCACTTGCCTCTGCAATGCCTTGAACTCTCTCATTGTCATCATATTTCCCACTGATCCTGGTGTAACTGCCTCACGTCCGGTGATCTGTTACACACTCAGGGATCCTAAACTCTCTCTCCTCTCTCAGAACCCTCCCATAGATTCTGGCGCAAACTGCCTCATAGCCGGCGATCTGTTTACGCCCTCAAAATTACTAGCTCTGATACCACTGATGGGGGACTGAGAAATTCACACGCTCACACTCACACAATTCCCAAATTTTTCTTCTATTAAATCTAGAAAATACATACAAATAGCTCGCAGGATTTACAATGACCAACGCTCGGCTTGGTCTTCTCACTTCCACATTCTGCATGCAATCTCCGATCCACCACCCTCAACTATTACATTAAACTAGGTTTTTATAGAGGCCCCGACCCTCTGAAATAACTTACGCATTTAATCGGGGCACCAACTCGATTTATTACAAAGACTACATTTTTATAGAGTCACAGACCCTCTGAAACATCAACAAAAAAAAAAAAAAATCAAGACACCAACCCGATTTAAGACCCCACTCCGCACGGTCCCTGTCATCGTCGATTTCGTCATAAAACTCTACGTGCCCATCCTTTTCATTTCCTATGCTTCTTGGTTCTCGTTTGCCTTTACTGCACCTTGTGCCACGTGTCATTCTGGAATGGTCCCTGAAAATACCGCCTACCACGATTTCCCGCCATCTCTTTCTTCTCCTTCATCTTCTCTCTCCGCCGCAATATCGTGACATGTCATGATATCACGATGTTTCAGCTCCCCTGCGCTCCTTTTCATTTATGGTCACGATATCGTGATAGGTCGCGATATCGTGACCTTTTTACCTTTGTGCTTTCATTTCAAATTCATGTCACAATATTGCGATGTTGCTATATCGCGACCTCCTCGCTTCCCTGCCTTCTCGCTAGTTTTACGTCGCAATTTTGCGATGTCACAATATCGTGACCTCCCCGCTGCTCCCTTCGACTGCTGCTTCACTGTCGCGATTTCATGACATCATGATATCGTGATGTTGTGATTTCGTGACCTCCCTGCTTCTTCCCATTTACTCCCGGTCTACGTCACGATTTCACGACGTCGCAAAATCGTGACGTCGCGATTTCGCTACTGCTCCTGACCTCTGCTTTCGGCTTCGCCTTTGTGTCACGATTTTGTGACATGTCATGATTTTGTGACACCCTCCTATGCTGCCAAGTCTTCTGTGCCACTTGTGTTGTGATATCGTGACACAATTTTTGTCGCAATATCATGACAGTTTTCGCCCTCAGGCCTTCCTCCGCCACTTGTGTCGCGATATCGCGACACAATTCCTATCGCGATATCGCGACAGTTTCTGCCCTCAGGCTTTCTTCATATTTTTCTTCCTTAGCCGACTCTTCTGAAGTGGCCCTCCTGCCATTGGATGCCTCTGCATCTGGTGCCACTGGATGCTTCTGCATAAAATAAAGCCTCAAAGGTAGAGGATGGATAAATATGGCTTCATACATTACTTCCAAGAAAATTGGAGATTTCTCTTTCTTTTAATGGAAGAGGTTAGAAGAATAACCTATTCTTGTCCTATTTCATCAAAATATTTTTATTGATAAGATCCTCAAGCAAAGGTGCTTTATAAGGATATAGGAAGAGGACATGATCGCCTGGGACCTTGGCACTCTAGGTTTCTTTACTGTTTGTGATGGTTATAATGCTTTGCTCTGTCCTTCGTGGATCTTGTAGGATGTCTTATGGGATAGAGTTTGGGTGGATAAGGGTTGGATTAAAATTAATTTCTTTTCTTGGGAAGTGATGGATATGAGCTGTCTCACTTATGATAACCTTATGAAGAGAGATTTTTATGGCCCTTCCAACTGCATCATGTGTAACTCCTAGGAGGAGACACTTGATCATCTACTTTTCCAATGTACATTTTCAAGAGTTGTGAAAAAGGTGGTTAGACCTATTTAAGGCTCACCTAAACTTTCAAGTGAATCTTTCTAATATTTTGGAGATTTAGAAATACAAAAAATTCAATATTACCTCCATTAAACTAGGTTGGTCCCTAGGCCCGAGTTTCGTCTAGTGGCACATTTTGTTGGAAAGAAATTCCAAAAATTTTAGAGAGAATTTGAGTCTAATCGAGCTGATTTAGCTCAAAATTGTTATCAATGTTTCTAAAAATGTTAGAGCTCACCTTAGAAACAAGAAAACTTAGGAGAATGAGGGGATTCCCAAGCCACAAAAGTTAGGACCATGGCAGCCCCCTCCTCTAGGTTGGAAAAATATTAAATTTTATGGTGTAGCTAAGGATAACCTAGGGGCTATAGGCATTAGTTTTCTCAGAATATATTTCAAGGGGAATATCCTCCATTGGGAGCTAGAGGGTCTTGGAAGGACTATTAAGAATGAATCTAAAGGATTGGCTATCAGACAAGGTTTTGTCAATGCTTGGGAGAATGGGGTTAGAAATATCATAGTTGAGTCTGACTCATAAATTATGGGCCTTCTAGATGTTATTATAAGTTTTAGACCAAAGGCTTAGTGAATAAGAAACATTATGAGCCAAATTAAGTTCATTTAGTCGCAGTTCGAGGATGCCATCCTAGTCTATGTTGATAAATGAAATAATATAATGACTGAATTTTTCTCTAAATATGGTAGTGAAAGTTTGGCTGGATACATGATAAATTCTAATCAGAATAGGGACACTTATGGATGGCTGGAGGTAAACCAAATGGTTCTTATTTTAGCCAACAAAGACTTTGGTAAGGATGAGGTCAGGTCTATAGTCCACTGAGCCTTGTGGATCAACGGAGGATGGATAATTATTTATTGAATTTTTTGCTACCTCTTTTAGAACTCTTCATCCCTTTTTGGGATAGCACTGGTAGTGTTTGTAGGACTATCAAGCCTGCTAGATTACTTAGCATCAGTGTAAAGCATAAATGAGACCAGGTGAAAATTTTCTACTCTTTAGATGGTACTCAATTTTTTATTATTTTTTGAGATGTTAATCGAAGTTTTATTCGAATTTTAGGGCTTCCCAAAAGTGGCAGACCTATGACTATAATTTTATTATTGTTCTCTCATTATATTTTTTTACCTTTTAAAAAAAAAGTTGGTTGTTTCTTTGATGACCATGAAACTACTAGAAGTGCTCTTCCTATAATCACTATTGCCAATCCAAATTGCTATCTATGTAGACAACAAGCTCAAGTTGGTAATTTTTTGCATAAAATATTCAATGGTCTCTAGTCCTATTGACATACCACAATATCCTTTTGCTTGCTTACAAGTGAGAATTCTTTGGTGTCTCCATAAATATGCTAATTAAACTCACAATAAACATAATATCTGGTCTAGTGGCTATCAAATACATTAGATTGCAAACTAACCTCTTGTAAACATTTGAGTCCACATTGCTTTTGCAATATTTCTTGCTCAATTTTAGACCTTTTGGAACTGGAGTGATGGCTGGTTTGTTGTTCTTAATTTTTAACCTCTTCAAGACATCCCTTGCATACTTACCTTGAGAGATGAAGATACCATATGTTGATTGGGTAACTTCAATGCCAAGAAAATATTTCACAAGGCCCAAGTCTATAATCTCAAGTCATGCTTTATTACACCTCTAAACTGATCAAACAACATATTGTTGTTATCGGTATAAATTAGATCATCTACATACAAGTAGGCTATTATCATCTCTTCATTTTAATTAGTCTTTATAAAGAGAGTGTGCTCATATGGGCACTTTATGAATCCATTCTCCTAAAAGTATGCATAAATGTGGCTATACCAAGCCTTAGGTGCTTGCTTTAACCCATACAAGGATTTTTTCAATTTCAATGTTTTTCATTCTTGCCCTTCTAGCTCATAGTTGGGTGGTTGTTCTATGTAGACCTCTTCTTCCAACACTCCATTTAGGAAGGCTGAATTGACATCCATCTGGTAAAAATTCCATCCCTTTTGGGCTGCCAATGCTAGGATTATCCTCACCATGTTAAACCTAGCTATAGATGTATACACTTCATGAGAGTCAATACCTAACTTTTGCTTATAGCCTTTTGCAACTAACCATGCTTTATGCGTTTTAGCATCACCATGGGTATTAAACTTAGTTTTGTATACCTATTTTACTCCAATGGTTTTCTTGCTTACTGGAAGATCCATTAGCTTCTAAGTTTGATTCTTTTCTATGGATTCTATCTCATCATCCATGGCTTTCATCCATTTGCTATTTTTAATAACTTCTTCAAATGAAATGGGATCACACTCAGAAGATAAAGCAAAATCAAAATGTTCTTTTTCTATTTCATTTCTAGTTACCTCATATATATCTTGCAAGCTCCTTATCTTTGTTGGTGTTATCATGCTGGATATCATTCTTGTAAGAGGAGGTAACCTAGATGATGAAGCAGAGCTACTGCTCGCACTGGTACTACTACTTGAAACTACAGGCTAATCCATGCTTTCTCCATTTAAGTATTCAAACTCAATGCTTGTTGACCCTTGCTGACCATTCTTGGAATTCCAATTCTAAGCTTCATATTCCATGAACTTCACATCTCTGCTTATGATCAACTTCTTTGTGATAGGGTTATACAGTCTATAGGCCTTTGAATCTTCACTATACCCAATGAAGATGCATTTTTCTACCCTATCATCCAAATTTCTTCTCTTCTCATCTAGAATATGTGCATATGCTATGCACCAAAAAAATCTCAAGTGAGAAACACTTGGATTTTTGTTGCTCCATGCTTTTTGTGGAATTACATCCTTCACACTCTTTATGGGACATATGTTTTACAGATAAACTACACATGCTATAACCTCTACCCAGATATCATGTGGCAATGCTTTTGCCTTCAACATGCTCCTTACCATATCCATTATTGTTCTATTATTTATCTCTGCAACACCATTCTATTATGGTGTGTATATGGCTATGAATTATCTTCTGATTCTATTTGCTTTATGGAAGTTGTGTAATTCATTGGAGACATACTCACTTCCTCCATATTCACATAACACCCACTCTATTTTTCAACCAAAGCTTTAAACTCCTTAAAATTACAAAATTCTTTTGACTTTTGCTTGAGGGGGTATACCCATGTCTTTTGATTAAAATCATCTATAAAAGTAAAAAATATTTGTTGTTGGAAAATGAGCTAGTTTGCATAGACCCACATATGTTTGAATGCACTAGCTCCAATGGTTGTGAAGCTCTCCATGATTGTCTTGTAGGGAATGCATCCCTATGTTGCTAGCATACTAGGTAATTGTATGCCAAAAATGGCTACATGAACTAAGATGATTCTTTTTGAAAAAATTTCTAAGGTATAAGGAGGCATGCGAATTATAATACGTACTCATTATGATTCATTTTGAAGCGGATTCATAGCAAAGGAGAAAATCTGCCAACACTTAGTTATTTTTTCACCCGAAAAATAATCCGCATCAATTTCTTTACTTTTAGGCCCGAAATAATAACAAAGGTGTGCGAATCCAAATATTTTTCTAGGAGATAATGATGTCAGCTATAAAAATTACGGATTAGCAACAACCTTTATGATTTTTGCACCCAAAAATTGACTAAGTGTTGGAATGATTCTGGAGAGGATCTGTAGCCTATCTTAGGTCCAGAATGGTGACAAAAGGTGTTGGAAAGGCCAAGATGGTGGAGAATTACGAACAAGACGGTTTTTAGTCTTAATATTTCCCAAAATGAGGGATAATGCTATAATGATCTATCCTTGATCCGAAATGGAGGCTCATTGAAAATGAGGTGCATACCCGAAATTGGAATTCGTAAAGTTTTGTAAAGAATAGTGACGTCATCACATTTTTTATGCGGATTCATTCCCAATCTCGATGCCAATGAAGAATTATATGCAGAAGGTGCAGATTTGGGTCCGAATTTCTATCAAGGTATTTCATATGCAGATTTAAGCTTTGTGTTTTTGCAACATTTAAATAGTGACGTCATCAAGATTTTCTAAAGAAAATTGATCTAATCTCAACCACACGATGAAAAAGAATCAACGGTCAAGGTTGGTAAAAATAAATTAAAATAGATAAAAGAATCTTCACCGGATCAACTAACAGAAAGAGAGAAGTTGAAGCACTGAGGGTTTTCAAGAACCAAGAACAAAAAATAGTTACAGATCTACGATGATCGAAAGCTACCAAGAAATATCAACAACAAAAATCTGATGAACAATAACATAACTTTGGTTCGAGTCTGTGAATAGCAAGTTGCAGAGTTTCGATTTCCATGGGCAACTATTCATAGCAGAATTTCCATGAATCGAACCAGTAAGGGACTGCTAGCTAGATTCTTCATGTTTTATTTTGATAAAGATATATCTTTGTAATGTTCCATAAAATTTTGACTTTATATACTATAAAAAGGGATCAAACCCTCATTTTTCAAGGGTTGGATCTAGTGTATTTTCCTGTAACACTATGAATTTTCCAGAAACTAATGAAGGGAGCATTACATTGATCTTTGCCCTAAGCTTGTGTCTTCATATTTTTTTGTGTTGAAAGTTCAAATTCTGAAACTGCATTTCTGCTAGTACTATGAGAATTAGTTTGATTGGCTTACTAGTGATCAGAGTAACTGGAATCTATTTTCAGGATTTGTTCTGTGATGCTAGGGTTTATTTATGTTAAAACTAGACTTTGATTAATTCTATCTTTTGGATTGTCATTGTTCAGATGTTGGAATTTCCCTAGAACATTATTGTTTTCTCTTATACTTTGATATATGAAGCTCTCAAGATTTAGGATAATGTTGATTATAGTATTGTGATCTTGTGTGGTTTTATGGGAATTGTTCACGTTGTTGTCAATGCTATTAACCTATCCACCCAACTATTGTTCACTTCCTATAACTCTTTTTCCTTCTTCAACCCTAATATCAAAACCCTAAGTGAGCATAATAGTGTCAACATCCTACCTAAGTTGATAAGAAAACAACCTACTCTGGAGGTTAGATTGGGGACTTTTGTTCTAGTCATAACAATGTTGAGTTCTGAGCTATAGCTAATGAGCGCATGCCTAGATAGAAAATTGGAAGATCAATAGCTATAGTGTTGAGTAAATCTCAAATGCAATTCAGTGCCCAATAGTTTTTGGCACACTCGGTGGGACAAGTTCACAAGGAACACAAAAGCCCATATCTGATTAATGGTCTATTTTTTCCAAAAGAATCAAGATTCGATGAATTATCTTGATATCATTGAGTAGAGAATAATTAATTCACCTGGAGACTCCATTGAGGAGTGAGCTTGGAAAAGAATCACCCTTGTAGACTAGTATCCTTTCATATATACCAGGTCCTCTAGAAGAAACAATTCATATTCTTTCTTCCATTTTGAGTTACCCTATAAAGGTACAACTATTATAAGGAGTTTACACAAATATTTTGAAAAAGAGGTTGAGCTCCCTAAAGAAAATCCTATTCAATAAAATCCAACAGTTGACCAAAACCCTCCCCTAGTAGTAATCTACCTGGGAACATGGCAGCAAATGCAAATCATAATCAAGCAAATGCTACACAAAATCAACCCCTCCAGAAGTACCCCAACTGGGACACATCTGGTCCACTTCATATCCCTCGCATGCATGTAATTCCCCAAGCATTATCCAAAGCAATACCTACATATGATGGAACAAGAAAAATGACATATGAGCATTGTCAAGATATCCTCAATTTAACAGCTATTCATAACATAAAAAATGAGGATGTTATTGTAAGGGTCCTAGCCCTATCTTTTAGAGGGAATATTTTACATTGGTTTAGAACCTTAGAGGATGGTTCCATTACCTCATGGATTTCATTAGCTGAGCCATTTATAGAGGAATTCAATGAGTCTATTGATCCCTTCTCCTTGCTTAACCAGTTTACTTCTATACATAAGGGACCTCAAGAATCAATTTCATATTTTAATCTTAGGTTTAGTAGAACTTGGAAATGAATTCCCCCTATGGCTAGACCAGCTGCAATTTTAGCCTATATGTATTATATTAGAGCTCTCGGATCAGAGCTAGGCTTACAAACTCAGCAATCTAGAATAGAAGATTTCCCTCGAGTATATAATGTTGCAGTTCATGCAAAAAATATCCTGATAAATGTGGGAAGACTACCCCCTAAGGTTGTTTTACCTTATGATCAAGAAACAAGCAGTTTCAAAGGGTAGGTTGTAACCACTACTTACATGGATCCACCTCCATTATCATCTCCATTCCCACAAATGGCTTCCATTCCCCAGCCAAAACCCACACCTATCCCTTTTCCTCCACTACCCACTCAAATTTCTCAAGAAAGCTCTATTCTCCTAGATATCCAAAATACCTTGAAGTCCCTGAGTAACAAAATGAATTCCATGGAAAAAAGAGAGATGGAGAGGTCTCAACAGAGGAGGTTTCCCTATATAAATAAGGATCAGAGACCTAGACCTAGTAATAATTCTAGAGTCAAGGTCAATGCAATATATGAGGAACCATAATACTCCTCAGATACCACTCTTGCAAATGTATGGTGTTTGGTCTGCAATGACCCACATGACTCTCAGTCATGTGTCTTGTATCAACATCATGTCCAAACGGCAATGGAAAAGGCTAAGAAAAATCAAAAGGGAAGAATAAATATGCTATGGCAACAAAATCAGATCATGACTAGGAAATAATTGGAGGAAGACAGTCCAATAGCTGTCATGACAAGGTCTAGAAAGAAAATTCTACAAGTTGAGCCTCAAAATATGGGGCAATTTCAAGTGCCTTCCCAAAGAAAGGATGGTCAGCCTATCCCTAGAGAGAAAGAGCAAGAAAAGACTGATAGTATGCTTAGGAGGTTGGAAAAGGAAACTCAAGAATATCAGAGGAGATCTAAGGATGAAGCTCAAGAAAGGCTTAGGTTCCCCTCTATCACCAAAAGGTAAAGAATAGAAGCCACCCAATAGTATAAAAGAAAGTATGGTGAGCCAGAAAGGGGGGCTGGAAAGTCTACTCTGGCCAGATCTAAATACAATATTGTTGAAGAGATGAAAAAGATCCCATCTAAGGCCAGTTTGTATGATACTCTATTCATCCCGGGCCAAATTTATTTACTTAAAGCCTCCCTCAACAAATACCCACAAGATAAGCAAACCACTACAATCTTGAGTATACCCCCAAAGAAAAGGGAAATGTCTCTTGCTGAGTTAAAAAACAAACCCCCCCATTTTATATATCTCTAAGGATGGAGGGATGGGTAGTCAAAAATTGCATGATAGATTCAGGAGCATCTACCACAGTTATGCCTAAAGCAGTCTGTGAAGAAATGGGTATGGAGTATACCCGATCTTGCCCTGGAGTGTTACAGTTAGATGGGACACTAGTTAAAACAATGGGAGTCATAAAATATGTCTTAATGAGATTGCATAGAGCCCCTGAGATAACAGTAGTACAAGAAATCATAGTTGTGGATTTGGAGCCTTACTTCGGTTTATGTCTCTCAAGAGAATTTACTGCAAAATTGGGAGGATGCATGTACATGGATTATTCTAGCATGGTAATCCATTTCAAAGGAAAGAGGATCCGGATAACACCTGAAAAACCTATGGCTTATCATATTGAAAGAATTGAAGAAGATATGTGTAACCTCACCCCTATGGAAGAGCCTAAAATAGTTGAAGATTTTGAGGGTTTAGACATTGAAGATGAATTACCCTTCAGAGAATATTATAGTCAGTTTGGGACTGGTATGGGAACATACAATATCTCAGAAGAATCAAAAAATAAGATCCCTACCATATCTAATCAGACTCTGAGAGAAAAAGAAACATGGACAATGCACTTTGATGGTGCTAAGTGCCAAAATGGTGTAGGGGTCGGCATGATATTTCAATCCCCATCAGAAGAAGCAAAGGGTTTCGCTTATAGATTGACATGGTCATGCACAAATAATGTTGCAGAATACGAGGCTTTGTGTCTTGGATTAATGCAAGTAGAAAGTATGGGCATTAAAATTCTGGATATATATGGTGATTTTGAGCTAATCATAAATCAGGTGAGAGGTAGGTGCAATAGCAAACACCATTACCTAAGAGCATACAAGAATAGGGTATGGGATTTGATGGAATCCTTCGATGCCCTAAACATAAGATTTGTCCCCAGGGGGAAGAATACTCTGGTAGATGCTCTAGCAACCAAAGGTGCCAACTTCCACCCTTTTGTTGACTATGGGAGCAAGAAGGCCAAGGGGGTCAAAATGATTTTTAGACCTGCAGTACCAGACAAACAGATTTTTTGGTAGGTGTTTGAAAGTGATGAACAAATAATTGACTTTCTAGTTAGAGAAGCATGTTTTTCTAATGTCCCTAAAGAGAACCCTGATGAGATAGATCAACGGGATGTAATTCAACTAAGGAATAATCATATCCCTAGGGGATTGGTCACATTGGAAAGCCTGTTTGATAATGAAGATAGAAAGAAGATCAAGACTATGAAGGTCAGTGAGAAGATCTATAAAGAAGTTGAAGTTGGAATAGAAAAGAAGCTCAATATTGGGATTAAATGTTCTCCAGAAGAGGTAGAAGATATTAAGGCTTTATGCCTTAAATATCAAGACATTGTGGCCTGGACATATGAAGATCTAAAGGTATATGATAAAAAGGTTATCCAACATACTATTGAGCTAGAGCCAAATGCCAAGCCTTTTAGGCAGAAGCAAAGGCCAGTCAACCCAAGGATTGAGGTCATCATGAGAGAAGAGCTCTTAAAGTTATTAAAAGCCAAGATCATTTACCCAATTAAACATTCAACTTGGGTAGCCAATTTGGTACCAGTAAGAAAGAAGAATGGAGATATACGCCTCTGTGTTGATTTCAAGAATCTCAACCAAGCATCCCTCAAGGATCATTACCCCCTCCCACAAATTGATCAGATTTTACAGATGGTGGCAGGGGCAAAAAGGTTCTCCTTACTAGATGGTTTCTCTGGGTATAACTAGATTTGGGTGAAATATGAGGATCAACATAAAACAACATTCACCACAAAATGGGGTACATTTGCCTACCAGAGGATGCCTTTTGGACTGTCAAATGTAGGGGCTACCTTCCAGAGAGCCATGGATTATGATTTTGGGGAGCTAATCAATAAAGTCATTTTGATCTATTTAGATGATATGACTGTGTTTTCACACAATAAACATGATCACCTAGCACATCTCGAACAAGTTTTTCAAAAGTGTAGAGAATTTGGTATCTCCTTGAATCCTAAGAAATCATTCTTTGGGGTTCACGAAGGGAAACTGCTAGGTCATGTGGTCTCAAAAGAAGGTATGGCTATTGATCTAGAGAGAGTTAAATCCATCCTTTCCCTACCACTACCTACAAACAAGAAGGCCTTGCAATATTTCTTGGGTCAAATCAACTTTGTCAGAAAATTCATTTCTAATTTTGCACAGAAAGTAAGACCCATATCTGAGTTACTCAAGAAAAATGTAGAATTCAAATGGACTGAAATGAGAAAGCAAGCCTTTGAAATAATCAAGCAGTCTATTGCAACGGCTCCAGTACTGGTGAATCCAGATTTTAGTAAATATTTTATCCTCTATGCTTATGGAGCTGAAGAAAGTTATGCAACAATACTTACTCAAAAGGATAATCAAGGTGAAGAACATCCCATATTATTTTGGAGCCAAACACTCCATGATTATCAGATCAAATATAACTTTATTGAGAGGCAAGTGTTTGCTGTCATGAAGTCCTTAAAGAAATTCAAGCAGTATTTGGTGCAAGGTAAAACTCTGGTATACGTGGTTCACCCAGACGTAAGGAGCTTCATTCTACAAGGGGACCTAGGTGATAAGAGAGTTGGATGGATTACCAAGATTTAGGAATATGATGTAGAGATACATCCCACCAAGTTGGTAAGAGGTAGAGCTCTATGCCAAGGCCTAAAAGAAGCAACAGTAGCAGCAGAGATAACAACTAGCCATAGGGAAGACGAAGAGCAAGAGGAAGTACAAGGAATGAATAGTTATGATTGGATTGACCAAATGACAAAATACTTTCAAATAGGGGTCTACCCCAAGAGTCTAAACTCATCTCAAAGAAGGAGGTATAGACTTCATGCTCTAAAATATGTATTACTACCAGAGGGTTTGTACAGGAGAAATTTATATGGAGTTCTACTAAAATGCTTAAGGGATGATCAACAAAAGAAAGTCATTGAATAGTTTCATGGAGGGTCAGCTGGAGGTCATAGTTTAGGTGGGGTTACAACATTAAAAATTCTAAGGGCAGGTTATTTTTGGCCTACAGTGTTTGCAGACACTTATAAGATTACCAGAGCCTATGACAAATGTCAAAGATACATTGGGAAGGTGAGGAATCCTACATTTCCCCTCAGACCAATACAAGTTGAAGAACCTTTTCAACAATGGGGGATTTACTTTATAGGAATGATTAATCCCAACTCATCAGAAGAGCACAAATATATTCTGACTACCACAAATTATTTTACAAGGTGGGTGGAGGCTATTCCCACTAAGAGATCAGATCAAGAAATAGTAATCAGTTTTATGGAAGGATTGATCTCGAGGTTAGGAGTTCCAGAAGCTCTAGTCAGTGACAATGGCCCAGCCTTCATAGGGGCCAAATACATTGAGTTCACCAGAAAATATGGAATCACTCTCAAGAACACTTCAAATTATTATCCTCAAGGAAATGGACTTGCAGAATCCACTAACAAAAACCTGTTGAGGATGCTTAGAAGATCACTTGTAGGTAATAAAAGAAGTTGGCACCTACTCCTAGATCAAGTTCTATGGGCTGACAGGATCACTATAAATAAGTCCATCAAGACTTCCCCTTACGCTCTAGTATATGGCAAGGAAGTTGTGCTACCTATGCACCTAGAGATCCCAACCCTTAAGTTGGTAGTTGGAGATGAAGAGTCATAAGGAGGTCCAATAGAAACCAGATTGACTCATTTTTTACAGTTGGAAGAAAGTAGGACTCAAGCATATGAGAAATTTTATATACATGGTTTGGAGATGAAGGCTTGGTTCGATAAAAAGGCTAGATTCAAAAAATTCCAAGTGGGAGACTTAGTTCTCAGGTGGAATGTTGACAGAGCAAAACCTGGAAAACATGAGAAGTTTGATTCTTTTTGGGATGGTCCTTTCAAGATAGTGGAAGCCAAAGAGTCCAATGTATTCCAGCTTGAAGATCCAAATGGAAATATACAACCAATCCCGGTGAACGGTTTCCATCTCAAACTTTATTATGTTTAAATTTTGGAGCCCATTGTAACATATGTACATATTCATGATTGTAACATAGTTGTATTCTTCTTTCTGTATTTTATTCCCGCTTTATTTTTCTTTTTGCACTTTGTATTTTTAAGTCAAAGAATGACTAAGTGTTGACAAGGGGAACAATGAAGTCTCATTCCGCACCTAAATACACTTGTTAAGGCCCGGATTGGAGACCATTCGAATCCGCACCGAAAAACACTAAAGAAGTAGCGGAATGGCGCAGGTGTTATTTTTTTGCCCGTCATGAGTAACCAAGGGTTGTGATGTTTTTATATGTTTCCCATCCGGAGGCCACACAAAGGGAAAAAAAAAAGGTGGTAAAATATAAAAGTCTATTATAGCCAAGTTTTCTTATCAAGCCTAAAAGGACGTGGAATGAGATAAAGGAAAAAACAAATCGGTTGCATTTAATTTCAAAAGTTTCATTTAAAGCAGTTAACCAGTAAGATGCTACGATGAGGTGGCAATGCCAGCTGGAATTCATCTAGTAAAATTTGAGTTGCAGATTTTGAAATACCAAAATTTAATAATGGAAATTGAGAAGTGTGCCAATGGACGAAATGCGCAGCGACCGCATTAATGGCGAGGATCATGCATTCACCAAAGGTTTAAGTACCCAATTTTTTGGCTTTTTATCATAATGCATACAAAATTTATCTAGAAAAAGGAGAGAAAGCACGAACACATGGAGAATTCTGTAAAATATGCTAAGATAGCTCAAAGAATCAAAACTATGGCGGTCGAACAAACTCAGGAAGCAGAGACCTCAGAGAGGGGGACAGTGAGCCCGTTCATCGATAAGGTAGAAGCCATTGGTGATACAAGACTAGTTCTAACCGAGAGGACAAGGCTTAGGAGGATGGTGTGTGAGAGATTCAAGAAGAGAGCTCCTCTGTCAGTAGAAGGTAAGTGTGCTGTACTCTCATACCTTCCCTTTTACATCTATGATCCTGTGCATCCATGTCCTGAATTAATAGCTGCCATAGTCAAATTTTATGATCCTTTGGCCAAATTTGTTAAGACCCACAAAGGGAAAACCCTATTTAGAATCACTGCCACCAAATTCCATGAGTTGTTTTCCCTAGGATCTAACCCTCCTATAGCACCTAGAGAGTTTAAAGTTGTCACCCAAGCCGGATTCTATACTACAGATAAAAGGGCCAATGATGGGGAATCCTTTAAAAAATGGGTGTATAAACAACTCAATCTCAACCCTAGACCAAAATTGCCCAAAGTCCCCATCAACATCAAAAAATTCTCCAACTCTGTAATATATTCTATGCTGGCTTGTATGGATGGGATGGACTCAGATGAAGAAGTACAAGGTTGGAAAATTACGGCAACTTATTGTATTGCTAATGAGAAAATGTATGAAGAAGGAGCCGCAGAGAGGGGTACTAGGGTAATCTATTTTTATTGGCCTACTTTTCTGGCTCAGAGAATTCATGAGCAACTTGTAAGCATGAAAAAGAGCTCTGACTCTAATAGTTTCAGGCACTGTTCAAGCCTGGTATGGATGTTCTATGCTACTGTGAGGGATAGGATGCCCTGGATTCTAGTCAAGGATAAGACCAATGATGGAGGAACCCAACCTGTTTACTTCTAGACCAGTCACTTGAGAAGTAATGAGTCTTTTTATAGATTTAACCTTGAATTTTTAGGGCCTGCCCTAAAAATAATGTATGGAGAATGCCCTAGGTTGCCCCCTTTGGCTGAAAAGACCCTAAGAACTGAAGGTGTAGAGGAAGGGGATTGGTATTTTCTAAATGAGGGCACTGTTATTAGATTATATGGTTTCATGGGAAAACCTTTCCTCTTACCACATTTTGTGACAGGCAGGTTGTTTGCCCTAGAGTACTTGAGGCAAGCTGAATATATTGACTTGAACTATGGATCAGGAAGAAAGAGGAAATCTCTTTTGACTTACCGTACTCTAGATGATATAACTATCACAAATAAAGGGTAAAATGAACAAATAGAGCAGTACCTTGATGGACTAGGTCTATTTTACATCCCACAGAGATGGAGCTATGACCCTGATGGTATTTTTAGTACTAGAAATATAACCCTAAATGGAGATAAGGCTTATAAGTTTGAGAAGAAATATAGGCCCCATTTTGAATGAGGAAAAAATAACAATGAGTCCTCTCTTCTAGACTGGAACGTATCAAATATGGTATAGTTGCCACCATGGATTGATATCTATGAACATATTAATGATTATGACCCTAAAAAGAAACCCAAGCACTGACTTACTGAGGCTATTATTGGTGAAATAGAAGGTAAGACTGGAAAGAGGAAAGGACACCCAACCAGAAGAAGATACCCCTCCTGAGGAAGAAATAGAGAAAAATGGAGAATCATGGAATGTGGCAAAGATTTCAGATTGGTGGAGAATGAGGGTAGAGATTGGTAAATTTTATCCTAAATCCAAATTTGGAATGAATATTGATCAACAATTTTCTAATATTTATGATGAAAAAATTAAAACCTGGAAGCCTAAGGATGTTGGGAGAATTGTACTGACTGTAGATAAGTCCTAGGTGGGCTTAGAATCCCTTTCTCCACCCACAGACCCAGACACTCAGGATGAAGAACAAGAAGCACCTTTAACAGCTACTGAGGTCTTGAAACCATTTCATCCTTCCACTGAACAAGCTCAAAAATTTCCTAAGGGAGCCCAAATGATGAGAAAAATGCAATATGCAAGTGAGAAGGTTGTTAGCACTCCAGTGATTGAAGCAAGAACTTGGCCTAAACATTTAGGTTTGGGGGGACAACCTCCACTCACAACCATTGATTGGCAAAAGAAAGATGAGAGTTTCAGGTTCACCCCTCTTTCCTTTACAGCCGCAACATCAGTAGAAATAAATCCTATTGCTGAGCAAACACTTTTGGGGAATATATCTGAGGAGGAACCATCTGAAAGTGAATTGGTTGCTAGTCAATTGGTTCTAAGGATAAATAAAAGGGTCCTTGAAAGAGAAGAAATAGAGGTGTCAAAGAAACAAAAGATAGATCCAGGATCTCCATTAAAGTAGTTGTTTCAACTTCTGAAGAGATGATTCAACAAGAGCAGTTGGACACAGAGATTGAACAAGAGAGCCCTACATCTGTAGGTGAAGGTATGTTCTCTCATCCCTCTTCTCCTTGTACTTCTCATGGTTCCCCAATAAAATCTCCTTCCCATTATGTTGCTCAAGAAATTCCAAGAGTACCTTCACCACCCCTGAGTTCACCTCAGGTTTCTGCAATTAGCACTGAGGTTCAAACTATACTTTCACCCCCCACTTCATCTCAAGTTGCCTCTGTAACATCTATACCCTCACTCTCTCAAATTCCCATTTCATCACCCCCTATTGTTTCTTCTTCTCCATTGTCATCTCCACCATCTAAGGAGCAAATTGTTCCAAGCACACCCATTCATACTACTTCTAGTTTTGTGTCTACTCCTGTAAGTTTACCTATGTCAACCACAATAGTAATCATAGAGTCTACCATTGTAACAGACACTGGTGTAGCAACTCAAGCACCCCCATCATCCTCATCTAGTTCAACACTTTCATTTCTAGTGTCTTCATCACCTTTGTCCTATAATTATGCAAGTCAGATGGTTGTACCAAAAGGAATGGCAGCCACTCAAAAGATAAATGACTTATGGGTAGATAAGCTCTCTAAGCCTTCCAGTAGGATGGCTGTGAGAAGAAAGAGTATGTATGTTGACCCCATTTCAAGGCAGAGAATTTCAAGATCTATGATTCCCCTTGTTAGCAAGCCTGAAACTGAGATGATTGTCCAAGACTATAAAGTGGAAGAAATCACGGAGGACATTGAAAAGATACTAGAGGAAGATGAGATAGTAATTGCCAAGGCTCACTTGGACACCTTTTATGTGAAGAATGATATCTTTAGAGAAAGGGTGGGCAAACTTGAAAAGCAAATTGAAAAGCTCAATAAAACTATGAATAATTATAAGGAAAAAGAGAAGGCTTTAAAGAAAGAGGTAAAGAGCTGGCAAGAGAAGTCCGTTGAAACCAAGAAACTCAAAGATCAAGTGGTAGAGTAGAAAAAATTAAATGAAGAATAGGAAAAAGAGATTCAAAGCCTGAAGCAACAGCTACAAATTGAGAAAGCCAAATCTTCTGGTTTCTCCAAGGATGGTTTGAAGAATATTAGAAAGGAATTGCTTGTGGAGGTACAAGAAAAATGCCCAGGCCTACAGTATATTATTGATTTCCTAAATGATGCCAGTACTCTTCTCCAAGGAGTACAAGAAGATTTAGATAAATTCACAGCAGAGTTGCAGCCCTTGATAATGCCTACTTTTCAAATGTATAAATTAGTAGATTCCAGACTCACTGATGCAGCTAAACCTATCTCAAGTAAAGAATTGAATTTGGTTAGAGTGGTTTCAAGAACAATGGTCAAAATGCATAAGGCAAATCAAAGAGCATGGCTGCTATTTGACCGTATTGAAATGGTCATTAAGCATGTGGTAGACATTAATAAAGAAATGGTGCAGGTTGGCTTTACTAGTTTATGGAGAGAAGATAATAGTTTGTTGTCTATAGAAGAGATCCAAGGGAGTATGGATGAGATTACCAAGGATGAATCAGATATTGATACCCTAGAGGAGCCAATAAACCAAGAACAAGTTGCACAGTTAATCAGTGACCTAACAATATTGAAGGATCTCATGGAAGATTTGGTTAATAGGGGAGATGTTGTCAATTACGAAGATATCAGAGAATTGGAATATGTATATAAACAGCTGAAGGAAATTTCAAATCCCTCCGATGCAGCCTAGAGATAGGCTTTATAGACTCTGGATATGATGGTTCAAGTAATTGGTGACAATCTTAGAGATGAAGACAAAGAGAGAACTCCTTAGGAGGAAGAAGAACAGGAAGAAGGATAGGAAGATGTAGAGGGAGAGGAAGAACAAGATAAGGGAGAGGGGTAGAAGAAGAGCAAGATGCAGAAGAAAAGCAAGATAGAGAAGAAGAAGAACAAGAAGAGGTTCAAAAGGAGGATGAGCAACACAAAACCATTTCTGACCCAGAGGAGGGTCACACTTAATTCATTTCTTTTGTATTATGTATAATCATAATTTTTGCATTTTTGTATTGTTCTGACCGTATCATATAAGTAATAAAAGCATGAGGGTTGATAAGCATGAGAGTTATATTTTTGTGTAAAGGCATTCCAGTGATAGGGCCTTATTAAAAGTAGAAGTAGGCCTAGTAAGCACAGTAGAACCTATTTTTTTGAAGATAGCTAGAGCAGGGCAGTATGTTTTTGGCATGATTTACATATGAGCCTCTACCCTCTAAGAATATTGATAAATTTCCAGAGGGTAGAGTTTATATGGAAACTATTCTCTAAAGCATGATAAATTGTATATTTTTGACTCCATGGCCCAGTGGATAAGGTTCTGAGTTCGATGGCTTAGCAAGCAAATCCACCCGGGAGGCGCCAGAATGTATGCCCAAAATGGCTACATGAACTGAGAAGATTCTTTTTGAAAATTTTTCTAAGGCATGAGGAGGCATGCAGATTCTAATCCGCACCCATTACAGTGCATTTTGAAGCGGATTAGAGGCAAAGGAGAAAATCCGCCAACACTTAGTCATTTTTTTGCACCCAAAAATAATCCGCATTGATTTCTTTGCTTTTAGGCCTGAAATGGTAACAAAGGTGTGTGAATCCACATAAATTTTTGGGAAATAATGACATCAGCTAAAAAAATTGTGGATTAGCAACAACCTCTATAATTTTTGCACCTAAAAATTGACTAAGTGTTGAAAGGATTCCGGAGAGGGTCTATAAGCCTATCTTATGCCCGGAATGGCGACACAAGGTGTTAGAAGGGCCAAGAAGGTGCGGAATTGTGAACAAGGTGGGTTTTAGTCTTAATATCGCCTGGAATGAAGGATAACACTATAATGGTCTATCCTTGATCCAGAATGGAGGCCCAATGAAGAAGAGGTGCATGCCCAAATTGGGATCCGTAAAGTTTTGCAAGGAATAGTGATGTCATCACATTTTTTGTGCGGATTCATTCCCAATCTTGATGCCAATGAAGAATTATAAGCAGAAGGTGCGGATTTGGGTCTGGATTTCTATCAAGGCATTTCATAAGCAAATTTGAGCTCTATGTTTCTATGGCATTTAAATAGTGACATCATCAAAGTTTTCTAAATCAGATCAATCTAATCTCAGTCACACGATGAAGAAAGATCAATGATCAAGGTTGATAAAAATAAAATAAAAGAGATAAAAGAATCTTCATTGGATAGAGGAAAAGAAGGAGAGAAGCCGAAGCATCGAGGGTTTTCAAGAACCAAGAATGAAAAATAGTTGTAGATCTATGACGATCAAAAGCTACCAAGAAAGATCAACGACGGAAATTTTATGACCAACAACAAAACTCCAGTTCGAGTTTGTGAACGGTAAGTTGTAGAGTTTCTATTGCCATGGCCAACTATTCACAGTGGGATTTCCAGGAATCGAACCAGTAAGGGGCTGCCAACTGGATTCTTTATGTTTAATTTTGATAAAAATATATCTTTGTAATGTTCCATAGAATTTTGATTTTATATACTATAAATAGGGATCGAACCCTCATTTTTTAAGGGTCGGCTCTAGTGTATTTTCCTGTAACACTATGAATTTTCTAGAAATTAATGGAAGGAGCATTACATTGATCTTCGCCCCAAAACTTGTGTCTTCATATCTTTTGTGTTGAAAGTTCAAATTCTGAAACTGCATTTCTACTAGTACTATGTGAATTAGTTTGATTGGCTTACTAGTTACCAGAGTAATTGGAATCTATTTTCAGGATTAGTTCTGTGATGCTAGGGTTTATTTCTATTAAAACTGGACTTTGATTAATTCTGTATTTTGGATTGTCATTATTCAGATGTTGGAATTTCCCTATAGCATCACTTTTTTTTGCTATACTTTGATGTATGAAGATCTCAAGATTTAGGATAATGTTGATTGTAGTATTGTGATCTTGTGTAGTTTTTTAGGAATTTTTCACACTGTTGTCAATGCTGTTAACCTATCCATCCAACTATTGTTCACTTCCTCTAACTCTATTTCCTTCTTTAACCCTAATCTCAAAACCCTAAGTGAGCATAATAGTGTCAACATCCTATCAAAGTTGATGAGGAGCCAACCTACTCTGGAGGTTAGATCGGGAACTCTTGTTCTGGTTTATACCAATGTTGAGTGTTGAGCTGTAGCTAGCGAGTGCATGCCTGGACAAAAAATTGGAAGATAGACAACTACAGTGTTGAGTAAATCTTAAATGCAATTCAGTGCCCAATAGTAACATTCACATGCTTGATTTGGTTTCTCCATGAGAGGTAATCCCCTCACCATATCCTTTTTGTGTAGCAAATTTAGGCCATTGAAACTCAAGTGACCAAACCTAATATGCCACAACCATATAGTACTCTTGATAATGATACTAAATTAAAGTAGCATTTCAATTTGAATTTTTAGAGGAAACATATTGTTTCTGGTCATGGCTACATTTTCTATGAGCCTATTTTATCTATCTTTAATGATGTAAGCTTCATTTTCAAAATATATTGTGTGTTCCTTTTGCACAAGTTGCCCAAAACTTAGTAGATTATGTTTTAACCTAGGCATATAATACATATTAGGGATGTATTTTCTTTATCCTTGTTTTGTATGGATTATAATACTCCCTTTTACCATGATAGATACCTTGCGTTGTTTCCCATATTAACCTTAGATGTTATGGTTTCATCTAGCTATGATAATATTTCTCTGTTCCCATATATGTAGTTACTGCAACCACTATCAAGATACCATACATTCTTTTGGCTTTCTTCATTAGTGTTGCAAGTTAACATCATAGACCCACAAGCATATTTGTTTTCTACATTCTCATTCTCATTGGTATAGTGGGCTTGTTGCTTATTTTTCTTAGCCATCTTCTTTCTACACTCATAACTGTAATGGCTAATTTTTTGCAGTAATAACATTGGATTTTAGATTTATCATACCTTTAATTTGATCCTCCTTGCTAATTTTTGTTGTTACCTCTTCCTCTTGCTTGATGGAAATTACAATTGACTTCTCCTTTGTTGCAGTAGTCTATTCTTCCTCCTCTCTCATGATCTCTACCACCTCTAATTTTATTGTTTTGTCCTCTTTATCTTGCTTGATAGAAATTACAACTAACTTTTCCATTGTTGGAGTAGTTTATTATTCCTCTTCTCTCATGGCCTTTGCCACCTATGCTTTTATTGTTTTATCATCTTTCTTCTTAAGAACATTTGGTTGCTTGCAAGGATTCCTCTCTTCTACTATTATCTTTGAATGAGACTCGCATCTTAAATGCTTACTCTAATAAGGACTGTGTTGTCTAGTTCAACCTCTGCTCATGTGTTTGGAGAGAACACATGATCTCATCCACTGAAAGGGTTGTTAAGTCCCTTGATTATTCAATAGCTATTACTACTAAGTCAAACCTTGCTAGTAGGCTTCTCAGTATATTCTCCATAGTTTTTTTGTTCTAAATATTTTCATCATTCATCCTCATCTAATTGATGATACCCATTGTGTAGGTAAAGAAGTCACTCATGGAATCTTATTCACTCATATACAAATTTTCAAAATCCCTTCTCAACATTTGCAACCTTACCAAATTTACTTTGTTGGTGCCTTGGAAGGAGCTGGCTAAAATTTCCCATACCTCATTTGATTTGGTTATTGTTGTAATTTTGGTAAATATGGTCTCCTTAGCTGTCTACATTATATAGAATAATACTTATTTTGGTTCTATTTCAATAAATCTTTCTCGACTTGATAAAGAGTGCTCAATGCTACTATATCTGCATACCCATTCTTCACAAGACCTCATAGCTCTTGAGACCCAAATAATATTTTCATATGGATGCTCTAGCAATCATAATTCTTAACATTGAATCATGGGATCTGTAATTGCAAAGGATCTTTGAAGCCATTACTACCGTGGTTCTTCAACTCCCACTACTATCTTAGTCTCTAATACCAATTTTAAAGTAGAAGGTACTAGGAATAACTTTTTATATTTGGTGTATGCTTCACAATGATATAATTGCATGAATCCATGGCTACATAAATTTGGGCTTGCACAAAGCTGAGATTGCATGAATATGAGGATGCACAAATATGGGCTAAAGAGGTGGCACCTAGCTCCGATTTTGGGCAAAATGCACAAAGCCAAAATTTTCACAAAGTGGATGACCTCATATAGATTTTTACTTCAAATTTATGCACATGCATGGATCCAATATTTTCCAAAGCCAAACAAGCATAAAACCCTAAAAAGTAAACTTTTTAAATTTATTCTTCACGATTGCACAATATTGAGAAAGTGAATATTTAGGTAAAAATGCTCACAAAAAACAAAATAAAAACACAAGGGCACAAATAGAGAAATATATATTTTATATTGAATTAAGATTTTCCATCGGGAGATTCTTTATTCAAAATATTTCTACATCTCTACAACTAAGGTTGTGCTATTGCTACAATAATCCATGCATGATATTTCCTAAAGTTTTTTGCAACTAACTTCTTGTGCTTGCTACTTTGATGGCTCCTCTTACTTGCCTCCCTCTATTTATTCTCTCTACTTCATGCTTCAACTGCTCTCTCTTCATCATATGTGAATCATGCCCAAGTCCCATTTATATAGCTATGGAAGAAAGAAAAAACTACTTTCAAGTGCTCCAAAACCTAGCAATGGATTTTGATATCCATGAAGAGAAATATGTGTCAAAGATCTATCAAAGTTAGGTGAAATCTAGATTTATTTCCAATAGTGTAAAACTTCAGAGTTATCAGGTTGAAGAAAAATAGTAGGTGCTTGATCTCCACCAAATCAAGATAGAGATTTTGTCACCAATACTAGTTTTAGTGCTAGTGCTATTATAAATACTAACATTGGCATCATCCACCATCCAATGGCCATGCTTTCAATTGGTTGCTTGTTATGTGCTAGCTTCAATTTCTAATTTCTACCTCTTATGATATGATATAATGAAGTTAACACACCAAAAATATCATATTCTTTTAAAGTTAATTTGAAATGATTTGTGACTTTCATGTTGGAGAATATTACATTTTGTATATTTGTATTTTTGCAATCATTTAAAATTTGGAGTTTAATAAATATTACATTCATGAAAATTTGAAGAGATACTAGAGGAGAGGAAGATATTGTTGAAGACATGAGAGGAGATAGAGAGATAGTTGAATATGAAGGTGAAAATATTAAAGTAGGCTCCATTATCTATAAAAACTATAGCTAGAAATAAAGAATGTATATGTGAATGAGATGTGTATATTTTATGAATAATTCTTTTTTCAAGAACAGTTAAAATTATAATATATTTATTTTTCTAAAAAATAGAATTAATATTGGGATAATTAATTTACACGTAATATTATAATTTTTTTTAATATTTTTGACCATCTCATTTACATAAGAGTATATAGTAATCTTAGTGACTGCACCAAAAAAACCATTAACCAGATGTAGATAATGACATGAAGTTATTGATTCTCCTTGATTCTCTTATGTTATTAAAAATTTTAAATAAATTTTATTAATAATAAAATGTCTAATTAAATATGAACATAACAACCTTATAATGACTCTATTAAAACTAAATTTATAATATAAATTAAAGGATATATATTTTTACTATGGTAAATGAAGGAGTTTTGAAAGGGCCCCAAACCTTTTCCATTTGCAGAGGAGGAAAATCATTTCTAGCACCTACATATTACAAAACTTGGACTAAAAATGAGCATGTTTTTTTTTAAATAATTTGAAAAAACTTGTATTCAAACAAATATCATTTACAATTTGGGATGAAACTTCTCCCAGCCTTAGCCAAAGAGAATACATGTTTACCACAATAAAAGAAGATTAGAATTGGAGATAAATATATTAAACCATATTTCTACAATAGTTTTCCACCTGTTTACAACTGTAAAATAAGATCTACATTGGAGCACAAATCTCCTAAACCATATTTTGAGAATGGTTGTCCAAATTAGATAAACACTGGATTTTCTCACCAACTTGACTAATCATCTCATCCTCAATAGCCATGTCACTGTGCCACTAAACCCCTACCTCATCAATGCCCATATTAACCAGGAATTTTGCTACTTTATTTAGATATCTACTCATATAAACTAGAATCACATTATATAATCCCCTTCACAATTCATTAATTTGAGTGACAAGAATCCTCAACCTCCATGCCTACAAAGCAAATTTCCTCATGCAATCTAGAGCTCCAACCATTATTTGAGAATCTAATTCTAGTATTATCCTCTTGTAACCTTTTTTTACTACCCAAATAGAAGTAGTTTTAATATCTAAGGCTTCTACTTCATTTTTTGTGGCCTTTCCCAAGCCTTGCAGTTACCAATAGAGAATTTTCCCAACATGATTATGGAAAACCACTCCAATTCTAGCTCTACTAAGATTTCCTTTTGTAGCTCCATCAATATTAATTTTAATCCAACCTTCTAGGGGTGGTTTCTAACTAGATCTATCCTTCCTCTCTTGCACTTCAAATTCCTTCTCCATTGTCCCTATAACAACCTGAGTTTCATCTTTAGCATACACTGTCATAGTTTCTGTGACTTTGCTCCAAATGACCTGCCAAAATCCATCTAAATATGAAAAGGTTTTTCTAAAAATTCTACCATTTCTCTCTAACCACAGTTGCCACCAAATGAAGTTTAATCCAAGCTCACAACCAATACAAAGATATTTAGATTTAAATCTACCCCTCTTCCATATTTCCCAAATATTAATTCAATTCAAATCACCATTAACTCAAATTTTATAATATAAAAACCATATCTCCTAGATCTGGTGCATGAATGGGCACTCAAAAATCAAGTGATAAGATTTTTCCTCACTCTTGTAGCATAAAAAACATTGATATGGACCAATGATTCCCATACATATGAGATTATCAAAAGTAAGAATTCCATTATGCATGAATTTCGAAGCAAAAAAGTTTACCTTTTGCCAACCCTTGGACTGCCAAATATTTATCCAATCCTCAACATGATATGCATTAGGAGGAGGCTCTGGAAGGATCTTATCATATCCATCCTTCACTGTGTAGACACCAAGGCTACCATAGCCCCAATATAATTCATCCTCCTCATATCTACTTGTGAGAAATATTTCTACCAATATTTTAGTCATGATGGGTATCAAATTTGGAGGGATTAAAATTGGCCATTCATACAACTTAAAATGTTTTAACTTATAATCCCCCAACTGACTAGTGTTGAAATAACTTTTAATTTGGAACCAACCCCTAGTTTCCATGGCTACTTTTATTGGTTGCGGTTCAGGGAATTCAATAATGATAGATGGGTATTGATCCCATGAATCTATCCAAAATCGTGCTTCTCCCCTCTCCCCACTTTCCAAAATAATCCTTCTTTCACTACCTAAGATCCTAACTTAAGATCCTGCCACACTAAGGATCCATTACCATCCAAAGAGAAACAACCCACCTCATTTGGTTTTACCCATCCCAAATATTTACTAGTTTTAATTCTACTGAATAAAGAAGTTGGTTGGGAAATCCACCTATAGTAAAGATTTCGAGCCAAATATTTATTATTTAACTTTGATATTCTTAGTACCAAACCTACTTTTACCTTGGTTTGGCTTACTTTCTCCCAAACTACTAAGCCCCATTTCCTCTCTCCTTTTAATCCATCCCATAAAAATTTTCTAGCCATCTTGTCCAAATATTTCCATATGGTATGTGGGGTAGTAAGGATAGAAAATTTATAAATTGGCATGGCCTAAATGACTAACTATAAAAAGTTAATCTACCCCCATATATTAACCATTAGTGATACCAATGATTAATTCTTTCCTTGATATAGTCCAAAATATTCCTCTAGATATTTATTTTTAGTTTTTTAAAATGCAAAAGGACCCCCAAGTATACCACTGGGAGAGAAGTCCTTGTGAATTCCAAGATATATAAAATTCTATCTTGAAGCCTTTGATCACGATTGAAAAATACCACTTTGGATTTTTATCATTGATGACTTGGTTTGTAGCCCTAAGGTAGACATTAAGTGTATGTCTAGTCATTCTTGCTTCTCTGAAGTTGGTCACTCCCACCAATCCTATGTCATCCATAAATTGTAGGTGAGTTAAAACTTCCTCACCCACCTTGATACTTGTTAGCAAACCTTGTTGTATTATCCTCAAGATGATTCTACCCAAGCCTTCAGCTAATATGAGAAAAATATAGGGGGAACAAGTATCTCCTTGATGAAGGACTCAAGTAGATCCAAACGGTTGTGAGGGATGGCCCTTGATTAACACTAAGTATGTCGGAGTAGAAAAATAGATCAAGATCCATTCTATCCAATCCTGATAAAAACCAAAGGTTACCATCATCTTTGACAAGAAGCTCCACTATACCCTATCATAAGCCTTTGACAAATCCAATTTTATGAACATTCCTCTATTACCAGATGTTTATATTGAATGGATTGCCTCCTAATCTAGAACCACACCATCCAATATTTGCCTACCCTCTACAAAACCCCCTTACTTTGATGAGATAATACTATGTAGAAGAGGTTTTAGCCGCTTAGCCATTACATTTGTGATTATTTTATATATGAAATTGCATAAGGCAATGGATCTATAATCTGAAATATGCATCCCATCCTCCCCTTTTGAAATTAAGGCAATGAAAGTATGATTTAATGCTTTAAGAATTATTTTACTACCTTTGGACTCCTCTATAAAAGCCATTACATCCTCCTCCAAGTTGTACCAAAAGGCCTAAAAAAACTCAATTGGAAAGCCATCTGGACCTAGTGTTTTTTTGGTGTTTATTCCAAAGACTACATTCTTCAGTTCCTCTCTATCAATTGGTTTAAGTAGGGCTTAATTTTATTCTTTAGAGATAATAGAGGGTATGAAAACAATAACTTATTTTTGAACCTCTTCATATTGCACCATACTTTCCTTTAATAGTTTAGAAAAATAATCCATTGAATGGAAATGCATACCTAGAATTGTATCAAAGGAGTGTCCATTCTCATCTTGAAGAGCTTCTATGTTGTTAGTCTGTCTCCTAGCATAGGCAGCCCGATGGAAAAATTTGGTATATTATCACCTTCTAATAACCAAGTGGTTCTTGATCTCTATTTTTAGTAGGTCTCCTCTTGGTTGTCAATGTCCTCAACCACTTTACGCAATGCATCATCCTCTTCTTTGAGCTACTCTGTAATTGTTCCTTCCCTAATTGTTTTTGAACCTCATCCCATCTGGCCACCAATAAAGCTCTTTGGACATGGAAGTCTATCTTTTTAGCTTGCCTCCATTGTTTCAGTTGATCTATGACATAATGAAGTTGTTTTTAGAATCTAAACATTGTTGTCCCATATGTTGGGCGGTCCTCTTCCCACCACTATGGAATTTTCTTTTGAAGTTCCTCTTTTTGTAACCAAAAGTTTTCAGATTTAAATATTTTGTGATGCTACACTGTCTTGATCCCCCCTTCAAATAAAATGGGAAAGTGATCTAAAACTAGACCCTCCAAAATCTAAAATTTTATATTACATTTTACAAATGCCTCCTTTAAAACCAAAAAATGATCTAACTTCACCTTCCTGCTATGTGGCTCGCTCCTCTTATTAGTCCAAGTATAGTTGATTCCAGGGCATTTAAAACCCACCAAGTGTAATGCTTGGACTTGGGAAATCATAAGTCGATCCCTTGGGTCCAAAATTGGAGTTCCCCCTTCTTGATATCTAGAGGATAATTTAGCATTAAAATCCCTAGCAATAATCTAGTCTAACTCTTCCCTTGAGACTCTCATGTTATGCACAACTTTCCATTGATGCATTTGACCATCTAGGTTTTAAGCCCCATAAAATTTTGTGATTATAACATGTTCAATTATGACATTGTTTCTAAAATGTGATGTGAGGACACCCCTTCAAGCTATATGTTCTATTGCAGTACATTAAAGAGAGTTACAAAAAGTAACTATCCCCATGAGGCCCCTTGGGCAAACACTTCCATATGACCAACACCCCTCCAATGTCTATTTATTGTTTTACACATAGCATCCAATGATATCTTTGTCTCATGGATAAGAAAAAAATTTATTTTACATTTTCTAAGAGTCTTCAAACATCAAATTTATGGGTTCTACTATTTAAATTCCTAACATTCCATGATTGTGTAATCATTGCTTACCTTGATAGTAGGAAAAATCTATTGGTCTCACCAATCCTCCAGTGATCAGTTTGTCTCCTTGAACTGCTATCAATTCCTTATTTGATTTTCTACTCACTCCTTGAGAGCTACTATTTTTTGATCTCTTTTCCACTTGAGTTGTCCCTAGAGTTGGTCTTTCTCTATTATTTTCTTCTATGCCCATGATGACATCCTTAATTATTGGCTGATCTTGGTTATGTACTATCAATGCCCATATACTCTCTGATTGCAATAACTCATTGCACTCAATTACCTGCTCTATGATGGGAGGAGGTGAAAGAGGGGCTTGAACATGGCTGTTATTATTTTTATTATTTCAATCCACTCCTCCCATGAATTGTTTTTCTTCTTGATCCATTAGTGTCTTAAAGATATCATACCTATTGGAGGGCTTGATTTGGGTTTGCTCTTTACCATATTTTTTCTTTTGCCTTCTCCTTCTTTTGGGATGTTCAAAACCATCTCCATGTGCTTATTTACCCTAAGAAATATTGGTTATTTATTTCTTGATTTTTGAATTACCCTCCTTAGGAATATTTAACATTCCTAGAGAAGCATCCATTTTTATGTTCATATTATTTGAGCAATATTGGGCCAAATGCCCATATTTGTGGAAAAATCCACATTTGAAGGGCAATTCCTCATAATCCAGTTGTTGAATCCAAGATAATCCTGCAAGTTTGAGTTCCACCTCTACTAACAAAGGCTAGCTAAGATCCATTTCCACACATAATCTTGCATAAATAGTTGTGTTTCCTTCCATTGTATCTTTGGAAACACCCAAATGTCTTCCAAGGGAATTGTTGATAATTTCCAATACCTTCTCACTCCAAAACTCCATTGGAAGTGCATACAAATGGATCCAAATTGGGACAGTAGTGGGTTCAATTCAAGGATTAAATTCAACTCTCTAGGGTTGAAAAAATAATCTCGTTGGACCATGATTCCTATTTTCTAATACAAAATACCTATTTCTATCAAAAAGTGAAGAAAAACTAATAATAAAATATCCATTGCTAATAAAACACAAAAAATACACACCAAGAGACTCCTAGTTTTGTCAAACCCAGGAATACAATAAATTCAGGGTAGGGTGAATACCCATGAATTTATAGATCAAATCATGATTGGCTCTATATAAAAATATTTCTTTGACCATCCTTTTCTCAATGAAAATATTTAGCCTTGATTCTAACTATGGAAAGTATCCATTAACTCGTTGAGATGTTGATCTATTTCTAGTAGCCATAAAGAGAATTTTTAATGTAGTTTTTTGTGCTTCTTCAGTATTTTATGGATATTTATCCTTTAAAAAATCTGCAAAAGAACTATATTTCTCTAAAATAGGATCTTGAGGTGTCCCCATTGGGCCCTCTTAGGACAACAATCTTGTCTTCAAGTCCACAGTAACCAAAAATCTCTTCGGCTACCCAATTGATGCCCTAGTTTTCTCCAATGTAGTAATATGATTTAGACTTTGATTATCCTAAAAATGAGCATGTTGCATACTTAGATACAAATTTTTTATTTTAACATATCCCATGAGGATTTAATATTTTTTAAATTTAATCCATCTAGTTTATTTAGAATCTTCAAGAGCTTTAATTAACTCTCTATTGGATTCATATCAGATCTTTAATTTTGCCCTGCTTCAATTCCACTTTCTTGAGATATTTGAAAGTGTTTTCCTAGTATTCATTCAAAATATAACCTTCTTTATTCAACTCTTGAATCTTAGTTTAGTTTCATTAAAAACTAGCCCCATGCTAATAGATATTTTATAGTCATCAATTTCCCTAAGGATTTGAAACTTCTAACTCAACAAAATCAAAACCATTTTTCTCTTTTAGAGTTATAATCATCAAATTATCCAGGAAAACATCATTTCATACCTTGGATAAATCCATATAAACTCCCATTTTTACCATAACATAATTCGTAGCATTACCTCAAATGACCCTATGCATGATAGTATATTCACCGCATCCTAAATAATTCTTTCAATACTCCAACTAGTGGTTTTCTTGGACTTCAAACTATTAATGATATTCAAATAATCTCCTTATACTATAAGATTCTTAATATTTATTGTTTTTAAGCCTTAATATTGTATTCATGGCTCTCACCTCTACTACATGGTTTGATGTTTGGCCAAAGTTCACCACATAACAAGAGATCACTACCCCTGAGCTAGATATCAGAATCCCCCCCCTTCTAGCCTTCCCTATATTACCTTTAGAGGCTCCATAAAAATCTAGTTTTACCCACTTTGGAGGGGAGGATTCTATCTCACCTTTCTCCTTGGCTAGCTAATCTGATTCCATATACCTCTTAGCAGCCCTCAATCTACTGATATTTCTTCCTCCAACTCATTTTCATAAATTTGCTTATCCATATTAACAATGACATTTTTAGCAATGGCAACTTTGATACTCTTGATAATGACCTCTACACTATTAGCCTTGTTCTGGAACACTTGTTTATTCCTCTCCCTCCATATCTACCAAATGAAGTGGGGTAAAAAAAAGATCCAAATTTTCTTCAATAAAGGGCTATGATAAGGGTTAACCTAGCTTTCCCATAAGGCCTCCAAAGACTTTGTTGTCACCCATTGAGTTTTAATTGATTTAATAGGCACATACCAAACCTCTAAAAGAAGGAAAAGTAGAAAAAAATATGATTAACTATCTCCTCATCCCATAACATAAATAACACATTTCAAGAATGATAATCCCTCTTCTTCTAATATTTTCCACCAACAATATCTAATTTTCCAACTTTAGCCAAAGAAAGAAAGACACCTTCAACAAGAGATATTTAATCCAAAATCTATGTGAGGGAAAATTATGATTCTCCTTATCCCTTTCAAAGGAAAAATATGAGTTAACAATAAATATTCCTTTAGGATTAGGACCCCAAAAGAACCTATCCTCTCCTATATTGAGTTATAGATAGTAATGTTTTAAGCAAAAATTGAGAGATTTAAGCCTACTTTACATAATTACATCAACTCCTTCCAACTACAACATGTGTTATGCTCTGCAATTATCTTCCTCCTTGATGTACTCATAAACCATGTTTCCATATTTTTTATTTAAAGGTTGAATGATGCACTTTCAGTAATCATTAAAAATTAAAGACCTCTCTATGATCCATGCATCATCCCAAAAGTGTATCTCTTTCACCTCTTCCCACCTTCCATATTAAACCTTTCCATACGAGATTTCTTATTCTCATCAACTCATTCCACAAAGATGATCCTAAAGGTAAAAAAAAGCTATAAGCAAAGGGGATTTTATTCTCAAGATATTTTGTAGAGAGGATCTAATACCAAAACTAATCATGTTCAATAATTTTCTTCCACCCTACTTTAGCCATTAAATCCCTATTCATATGCTTCACTTTTCTGATGCCTAGACTACCTTCTCGCTTAGGCCTAAATTTTTTTTCCCATGCAACCAGACTAATCCTTTATTTCTCTTCTGCACAAGTCCAAATAAAGTTCGTATACATTTGCTCCAATTTCCTAGCCACTAATTCTAGGATTTTAAATAAAGACATCATAAAAATTAGTAAGTTTTTGAGGGTTGCCCTCAATCGTTTTAATTTATCTGCTCGATTAAGTGAAGAGCCTTTCCATCTTGCAAGATTTCTATTGAATATCCCAAGCTCTTAATTCCAATATTATCCTTTTATTCTACGTATAAAATGGGGCATTCCTAAATATGCAATGGGGAAATTGTCCACCCTGCAACAAAAAATTCTTGTTATTTTATTCTAAGTTGGGGAGTGTTAACAAAGAACAACCCAATTTTCAAGAAATTAATTTTCATACCTAAAGCTATTTTATAGATTTTAAGACTATGCATGGTATTATTAGCTTTCATAAATGATGATTATAATAATATTATGGTATCATCAATGAACTATTGATAAGTAATTATATCTAAATATGATGTTGATCAAATTCCTTTAATCAAGGTTGCATATTTTACTATACTTAAGCTCCTTCCTAGAGCCTCAACCAATAATATGAATAGATAAGATGACATAGGATCACCTTATCTTAACCCTCTTTTACCTGGAAATAAAACTATTAGTTCTCCATTTACTATCACTAAATATTGAGTACTGAAGATGCAAACCATGATTTGAAGCCTCTAATTTGTTCCAAAACCAAACTACTATAACACTTTATCTAGAAACTTTCAATAGACTCTATCATAGGCTTTATTCATATCGAGATTCAACAACATGCCTTCTAATTCTCTCATCCTCATAGAGTGTAGAGCCTCATGAACAGTGATTATCCCATCCAAGATCTACCTTTTTTCAATAAAAATACACTATTGGGAGGAGATAATATTAGGTAAAACACTCGTTAGTATATTAGCTAGAACATTTGTCAAAATTTTATAAATGGAAGTGCATAGAAAAATTGGAAAAAAATATTTTACCATGTCTGCTCATTTTTCAGAATCAAAACTAGGAATGTAGAATTTCATTCCTTGGGAATTGTTTTTTCTCACTAAAATTCCAACAAATTATCTAACATATCATTCTTAATAATATTCCAATAAATTTAAAATAAATCATTTGGGAATCCATCCAGACCTAGGGATTTATCCTTCTGCATGTTAAGAACTACATTGTGCACCTCCTCCTATGAGAAAGGACCATCAAAAAAAGTTCTATTTCACAATTCACCACTTGGGAAATATTCTTCAGTAATTTGTTAATTGATTCAACATTTGTTACATCTTCCATGCTGAGGAGATTTTGAAAAAATAATTTGTTTTTTTTGTAATATCCTCTTCCTATTTTATTTAATTGACCTCTTCTATATTCAATATTCTTATTCTATTATACACCTTATGTTTAATAGTTGTGAGATACAAAAAATAGGTGTCCCTATCACCTTCTTTGATCCATAAAGCCCTAGACTTTTATCTCCAATGGAATTCTTCCTAGGTTGGTAAAGTATGGAGATCAGAAAGAAGCACCTTTTCTTTTCTATATAATTCCTCTATGTACCCCCAATTATGAATTTGCTCTTCCACCTCTTCCAAGCTAGCATTTAGATTACTTTTTCTCTCTTTTAAATGACCAAAACTCTCCTTGTTTCAAACCTTTACATTTTTCTTAACATTTTTCAGCTTCTAAGAGATTTAGAACATTTTAGATCCCCTATTATCAATGTTCCACCATTCTATAATATTTTGAGCTAAAGAGTGATGTGAAATCCACATTAACTTAAATTTGAAGGGTCGACCTTTAACTCTTCTCCCCTGTAACAATCCAAATCTACTCACTTGGTTGTACCACACTACAATTCATAAATAAAACATTGCATTATTTTTTTGTTTTAATACAATAGTTCACTCATAATATTACCTTCAAGATCATAACAAAATTGCTTCATCCAAAAAATTATTAGCATAAGCTTAATTTAATATAGGCATGTTACACCACTTTTAAGTTCAAGATTACTACAGACCAGTCACCCAAGTGGACAAGATTGACCAAATCCCATAAAGGTGCCATTAGTGGAATTGCCTTATCTCATTTAACATATTTATTTTATGGCATGAGGGTCAATCCATGATAGGGGTTATCCTCAAGGGCCCATAACATCTAGAGGGTGGATGCTCGCTTCCATTATCCCTTACCATTTTAAACCTATGACTATACATCGTTCATGTTTTAATGAAAGGAAAATAGCATACTTATACCCATTGTCTAACTGATTATCCTCTTCTCAGAGTTAGTTAGAGCCATGCCAATACCATAGCCTTGGTCTTAATCACACATGCTCTTTATGACCCACGTTTGTATGTCCTATTCCATACAATGTGGCTTAACCATCTAGGTAAAATAAATATAGAACTTGTCATAGTACTATTCTGTTGATCATTATATTTGACCAATTTTATCAATCTATAGTTGATCTAGATACTATTGTGTGCATACCCACACCTCAACAATATTTGGATGAATTTAAAGTATCCTTTATCCTCAATGCTCAACTTCATGGTTATTCTTAGGGCTCCTCAACCATTACTATGTATTTTATTTCAAGTCTCACTAAAAACCCCAAATCAAGAGTTTCAACCCAACCAATCAAGTTTAATTTTTTGCATAGACAAATGCTTCTCAAAGAAATCTATATATATATATATATATATATATATATATATATATATATATAAACTAAAAGCTTAGGAAGATACCAAGGGTTACACACTTATTTGCTTTACAAGAAATAAATGACATAAGCAAATTCCTCCAATCTATGGATATTATTAGCTCCAAGGTTTAAAGGGAATAAACAAGTTTTAACATAATACTCTATCTATCTATCTTGAATTATTTCAAACAAAAGCATAAACATAATAATGAAATTTTCATCTATAAAAATAATCCTATCTTATTTCTCATATTTTACTAACATAAATAATTTAGATTAAGTATTCTTTCCATAAAATGCAACACATGAAGAAATTTAATACAATTTTCTATGTAAAAACCTACCCCTATATTTAATTCCATCTTTGCTACCAACAAAGCAAGCCCCCAATCACGCTAAGGGTTTTATATAAAATATGTAACATCCCCACTATTTGATTATCATTTTGCTGGAATAATGTGATACTTTTGAAAGTGTTTGTGAGTGAAAGTGTTTGTGAGTGTAGGTGCAGGATTCCACCCTATCACAAGGGTAACACCCACCCCTGGCAAAGACAATAGTTGAAAGTGTTAGGTAAGGTGGGATATGATGTTGTGCTTCGAGCACCTTGGCCCATGGGTACATGGAAGCCCACTGTGAAAAATTCATATAAGATAGCTTGCTTGTTATTGTATATTGGCTGATTGTAAAAAATACATTCTATCTGCTATCCATTCTATTTGATGGGTGAAATTAATGTATGTTGATATTTTTATTATAATAATAAATAAAATAATTTAAATATAAATAAATATAATATACCATCTAAATTATAAAAGACCATCAAAATATTTCCTTTTGTAAATTTTATATTTTGGATGAGCAAACGTCTCACCATCCAACAATCTCTAAGATAGCCAAGGTGCATGGAATTTTGAGGTATCCGCTAAAAAACACACCCAATTTATTTTAAAATAGGATGAAATAAATCAATTCAAATCACTAGAGGAAATTTGTAAAAAAATACTTGTCTCTACTGTGGATGGAAAATGTATTCTATGTTTGCATTTGAGGCTGGTCGGTGCTACACCATTTACCAGGTTAGACTCTATTAAGTGCTATATTAGAATCCTTGTATGTGATGTTTTTTGGCTAGATATCTCAATGGTGGTTAAGAATTAATGTTGAAAACTAAAATATTTGATCACTATTTATTTAGTTGTTGTTTGTTCATGTAGTCTCTAAGGACTTTGTTTTGATAGACTGAATGTTGATCTATAATGGTATAACATACGATTACAAATTGAATAGAAATCTCTATGTTGTAAAAATAGCTTGTGATAGGTTGAATTGATTAAAAATTATTTCAAGTAATGAAGGACACCCAAAATGTATATATTTTTGCTTTTATTGCATGATATGCATGATAGTTTACTTCCATGAGGGCCAAGCTGACCCAAAATATCTTCAACCTTCAGTTTACCATCATGGGGAAGGATCGAAAGGAATCTTGCTTGTATATAAAATGTTGGTTGTGATGTTACTTCATATGACGATGTGATTCTGGGTGAACAAGCTTAGATGTTGTAGGAATATTATGTTTTCTTTTAACTTGGGATTAAACTACAGTGGAGATAAGGCTTGTCTTTATTGTTAAAAAAATATATTTATCTAGATTATTATACAAACTTGTATGGTTATATGTAATGCAAAAATGTGAAGTTGATGTGTATTAAACATTTATAGATATTCTCTATCAAGGTTGAAGACTTTCTTCTTTAAATTATAGTCTTCTCAAGCTTTGGTATTCTCAAACTCGTCATGTTGTGGTTTTAATCAACAATTACCTCTTTACTAATCTGAATAGAGATCTTTATTTTAACAAAGTTTAGTTGTCGTGTCATATGAAAGTGTAATATTTTTATAATTAATAATCATCAAAATCTATATTTACCTATTTTTGGAGAATGATGCTTTCATTGGTGCTTAGCTTATTTTAATCTCTCGAATTTTTGTTGCTATATCAAATCTATATTCGAGGAAAATCATATATATTATCTTAGATAGATGTTTTAGAAAATAATCATATTGATTGGATGTGTAAAATAGAATATTTAATATGGTCATTGTGCCATTTGTGCTATCTGTCCAGACCAACGTGGGGCATGTTGACATTGAAATATGTAGTCAATTTACGCACTTAGGAAACCATTTCATTTAGTCCTTAATGAAATGTTGTTTGATGATATTGTAACCCTCTTGGGATTCAATGGAGCATTGTCAGCCTTGTTCCTCATTAGCTTATATAACCTATTTGAAAAGCCACTATTTAATTTTGGAATATATATTAGGAATGCGATTAGCAATTTAAGTTTTACTTTGAAGTTTGTTGGAATGCACTTCTGTGCAATCTCACTATATGGAAAACCTTGAGTATGGGATAAAGTCTTATATTGGGAAATAGCCGGATGTTCTGTTTTAAAAGATTTTTGTATATGGGTTGCTTTGCTACCATGGTTTACATTTTCCAACATTTTCCTGTTAAAACTTGATGTTGATCTTAAGCTTTAGTTCCATAAGATATATTTGATACACATTAGAAATTATATTAATTTGAAACTAAGTTGTATGGTTGTTAATTCTCTTTCTTAAAATAATTGAAATCTTTCAAAAATGTATAATCAATGTGGATACCCTTAGATATAATAATTTATTATTAAAATTTATATGTAAATTAGGTCATGGAATAATGATTTATTTTATATTGGTTTTAGTTATTCATTTATTTCTTTTTACTAAAGAGTGTAGGTTTCGTTTATTTGGCAAATCATTTTTGCTAAACGTTATATCCAAAAGAGAATAAGAAGGGTAAAGATGTTTTTGATAACTTTAAAATAGTCGGATACAGTAAATATATTAGAGAGAAGTTTTTAAAAATATATATATATTAAAGTGTTATTTTATATGTTTCCAAAAAAGTAGTAGTGTTGGTGATGAATTGTTGAAATATAAGTAAGGTCATCTTATGATATTATTTGCATAAATTTAATCATAAAGTTATATATTAATGTTAGATTTTTAAGTTATTATTTTTAATAAACTTCAAAAATAGTATTGTATGATTATATTTCAAGTTCATATTATGTATCCTTCCTTATTAAAGAAGCTAACACCAAAGCCATGTAAATATTTTTAACATAAGGTATCACCATACAAACATCCAAACCCATTGAAGCATATAAAATATCCTACTAGAAATGCCAAGAAGTGCTATAAGTATATTCTATTAAGATAGAGCGACATTAAATTTAGATGATGTCAAGGAGGGTTAAAGCACCCACCCAACTCCAACAGCTCACAATGGTGACTGTTGTGATTTGGGGACAACCGTTCTCTAGCAGATTTATATAGATCAAAGGACCTTCTACTATGGAGAGTAATGAATGGTGGTATGGGATACTATTCTATGTTTTCACATGAGGTAGAACATGAGGATTCTCACAATCTATATCTCAGATGCAGAATAGCCAACGACTACTCAAGACTAGGGAGCTGGTCCTTGAGGTTGGAAGGTCTAGGCATAGATAGTATGGGCATAATTATCATCAACTAGGATTTGATCTGAGATACTTGGGCCCAATAGCCAAGGTGTTGGTAGGCCCTATAAGCGTTCATAGAAAATATGAACAAATAACAGGCATAGGCATAATATGATAACTCTAGCATGGGCTTAAAAGCTTGTTCAAAATGTAGATAAGGTCAGTGGACCATTAGGATAAATATAGGATCATATATCAATTTACTTCATGCTATGATATGGGGAGAATATGCATCCAACTTTATAGGTATTATGCTATCTCGAAGTGCAACCCCTTATCAAGAACCCATAACTCAAGTTAGGAGAAGGTGGATCTCATAAATGGTAATCTTTTGTGAGAATTTGGCCGGTCCTGAGCACTCATGATTCTGTCTGCAGCAGTATAAGATCCAAGAGTGTGAACATTTATGCCTAAGTACTGATACAAAATTGGGTGTGCATTCATCAAAATATGAAATTTATTTTTGTAAATTGATGAAATTTTAAATTTTTGTTTTGAAAACCAGGTGAGAAGACATGGGTTGTTACAAAATACAAGTTTAGCCAATGTTATTTATTCATTCCATGGGATTCGGTATGCCTTCCACTTGAGAGTTATAACACAACTCAAGGTATTAGATATTCCAATAAAGGAATGCTAGTCCCAACACAACACATAGCCATACGATGGTATTAAAATAAATTAACCAAACAGGATACCCAATAACCATTTTGACCTTCACGTCAGCTACTCATGACGTCTTGATAGCAAATTGGTTAACACAAAAAAGTCTTAGAATGAATGTTTTACAAAGTTTGGTATAATTTTCCATGCATTTTACTATTCTAGCTTAGCCCCTTTGCATATGAAATACACAAAAGTCTTATTTAAAATATAACAAGGTTTACGCTACTCTCCCAACACAAATTTTACTATAAGCAATTTTATTTAACATATTTTGGGAGCATGGCAACCTAGGTTTGAGATGTTTTGCTAGCATAATTTACACCAACACCTAAAGTATGGTTTAACTCTATTTTATAAGTATTGGATGCATAAATTACTAATTAATACAAAAGAGTTCTCATTGCTTAAACCACCATACACAGTAATTAAACCATTGAACTAATTTATCAATATTATATTAATTCCCCTACACAAAATTCACACAAAAACTAAGTACATGCTTTCACAAGCCTCTACTAAACTTGTATAATAGATTTAAGATATTTTAATCCAAACTCATACCTATAAATTTTACTTGAATACACTGCTCATAGATATGGAAAGACACAATATAGTTTTTCTGGTTCAACAAAATTTCTAGAATCCATTTGCTACATTATAAAAGAGCATCCTTCACAGGTATAACATTTGGAGTTTGAGTTCTAAAATATACAAGGAGAAACTCTAACACTAGATAGGGTGACACCCCAACACTTTTTCCACACATCACAATGATTGCAACTCAATCATACATCAATTGTTCAGGCATGTCCTATACATATATGTACCACAAATCTCATTGGAATATAATTGTGTGAAGGTAAATGTGCTAACATATTATTAAACATGCAACTTAGCAGCTACAATCCTCCACTCGGTTGTTGTCACCCTCATTGGAATTTTCCACACCACCCATTGAAACTTCACTCTCTACCTTGATAGTTTGAGGTTTTAGGATGAAGGGATCAAATTTTGGCTCTTCACTACATGAATGCATTTCTACTACATACAACATGCATACTCGTAGATGTTTACTAGAAGTCACACTGCATACTGTAATACTAATGCATGTGGTTCACTTTAAACATCTTCCCATTTTTGGGTAACAATAATATTCACAACCAAAACAAAGCATATATCTAATTATGAAATTATGAAGCATTCACATAGGCCATCAATAACTTCAAACAGGTGCACATTCAACATAGTTCTTCCCATTTCATTTTCACATAGGAAAACAAGCAAACTTCCTAGTTCAAACATAATCCTTTCTCTTTAAAACCAAAAGCAAACAAGGATAAATTATTATGAACGATCTACCTAGAGTCCTTCGTAGTGCTTATCCCTTCCAAAATTTGTTTGACACATCGAAAAATTCCATTGCAAATATGTTCATGTTCTTCTTTTTTTTTTAAATAATTCCCAAAAATAACAAAAATAGAACCCCCAACCTACATTCAATTTTTCTCTTTTCTCTTTGAAGTCGGTTTCCTCCCCATTTGATCCTCCACTACGTCCAAAAAAATTGCTTTTAATTACTTTTCCTCCCTTCTCGGTTCTCGATTATGGAGAGGGTTAAAATCATTATGACATCTAACACCTTGTGCCAATGCAGTTAAGTTGACCGCTACTCCACACCACGATCATCCATTCCACGATGAAGAAAACCATTTACTTTAATTTTACATATTTGCTACCATTTAAACATAGCTCAAATAATTTATATAAAATAAAATTCAAATATAATATTTACCTACTCTTTAAGTAATTGACATCCATAATAATACACTTGCATTTGAACTTATTTAAACCATGCATACATCCACTTATTTGCATTCCTATTTTATATCTATTTTCTTTTAATTTAAACTATATGCATATTGAAATAATCAGTGGCTCCCATCATCATCGCCACTCAAACCAAACACAAAACTCAGTCAAACATGGCATCTACATGATATGCAAGTATGTGAGCATCCATGTACTCGTGAGCTGAATCATCACTTCCCTTATTACCTTTTTCGTCGACTAACTTCCCTTCCTCGATGACTTTGAACCTGGTCCTGCATTCACAGTAGCTATCAATAGTACCATAATTCACAAGAAAAGGTGGGGTTATTACCAATTTTCTTATCTACAAATATCTGTGTGAGGAGGGTCATTACATCCTCCCCCACTTAGGACAAACACAGTCCCTGTTTTTCATGCAAAATTAAACAAGAAATATCTTGCATAAGGATTTAGTAAATACCAAAGTAATCAAATAAATCCATGATTTCTATTTCACATATAATATCCCATTCATCATATTCATCATAAAATCACAATTACTCTCATTTGGCATATATCTAAATCATATAACATGTCATATTGTATTCATTCAAAACATATACCAACACATGTTCAAAACCACTTAACTTAAGTAACACAAATCACATACAAGCTACTCTACTTAGTAACTCAAACCAACATAATCTACTCTACTTAGTATCCAGTCACATATTTGTTTGCAAATATACATATATCATCAAATCACATGAAAGTTTTTTAAAAAAAAGTCTAAATCTACTCAAACAGATAGGGAAACTGCTGTTGCAAATCTACCATGTTCTCCCACATGGTATTTTTGTTTGAGTAGTGGTCCCACTGGACTCGAAATTGCTCTATATTCCTCTTCCTCAGGTTCTTGGTTCTAAAACCAAGTATGTGAACAGGTCAAATTTCAATTTTGAGTGGGTCGATCATCTATAATTTAGACACATCCAAGACATGAGTGGGATCAGAAATATATTTTCTAAAGAGGGACACATGGAAGACATTATGAATTTTGGATAGGCTTGGTGGTAGAGCAAGTCTATAAGCAACATGGCTTATCTTGGCCATAATTTCAAATGGACCTACATATCTGGAGTCCAGTTTAGAAGATTTTATAGAACGTTAGTTGGTTTCACCCTTAATAATACCATGTCTCCCATAGAATATTCCCTCTCTATCCTTTTAGGTCTACGTAGCTTTTATGGTGATCTATGGTCTCTTTTAGCTTCTGCTAAATTATTTTCAATTGTTCTTCCATTTATTTTATCATTTTTGGTCTGATCACTACCCGATATTTTGGATTATCCCAAGACAAGGGAGTTTGACACCTCCTTCCATATAGGGCTTCAAAAGGTGCCATACCTAGTGATGCATGATAACTATTATTATATGTAAACTCCACTAGGTATAAGTAGTCTTCCCACTTTGCATGTTGATCCATGTAGTACATTCTTAACATATCTTCCAATACCTGGTTTACTCTTTTAGTCTACCCATTAGTCTCAGGATGATAAGCAGTACTAATATTCAATTTGGTTTCCAATACCTCATGCATTGCTTACCAAAATTCAAAGGTAAAACGAGAGTCTCTATTAGAGATTATGACCTCTAGAAAACCATGCAATCTTACCACTTCCTTGGCAAAATTACTCGCTACTATAGGAGCATCATCTTGCATATTGTCTAGTATAAAATGTGCTACCTTGGTTAGCTTATCCACTATTACCAATATTGCATCATGCCTAAACCTTTTTTAGGCAATCCCACTATAAAATCCATTGATACCACTTACCATTTTTGTGTAGGTATCTCATGTGGGTATAGCTTTCCAGTTGGATGTAAATGTTCTGCTTTCACATTTTGACACTCTAAACATCTAGCCACATTGTTAGTGATATATTTTTCATAACTGGTCAAAACAAAAGTTTCCTCAAATTCTCACGTATTTTTGTCCCTCTCGGATGCGCCAAATAAGGTGTATTATGCGCTTCCTTAAGGATTTTTTCCTTCAACCCTCCTAAGCTTGGAACTACCAATCTATTCTTATAAAATAGTAGATCATATCTAATCACAAAGTCTGTAACCTTTCTAGGTTCTTGCTCAATATGAACCTTACATGATTGGCAAAATTCATCCTTTGCTTGCAATACTTTAATTTGGTCTAATAGATCATATTGATATTTTGTCATTGTAGTAATGCGCCCTCTCCTACTTAGAGTATCTGCTACCTTATTCTCCTTACCCTTAATATACTCAATGCCAAAATTGTACTTAGCTAAAAATTCCATCCAACATCTTTGTTTGGCATTCAATAAGGGTTGAGTGAATATGTACCTCAAACTCTGATGATCTATTTTCAATTCAAATGGTTTTCCCAATAAATAATGTCTCCAAATTTTTAGTGCATGAACAACCGCTACCAACTCCAAATCATGAGTGATGTAATTTACCTCATGCATTTTAAGTTTACTAGACTCATAGGCAATAACCACGTCATATTAGGTCAAAAATTCCCTGAACCCTTCAATTTATGTATTTGTGCACACTATAAACTACTTATCAAGATCAAGTAATTGCAAGATCGATGTAGTTATCAAATAATTTTTCAAAACTTGAAAAGCTTCTTGACATTGTTTTGTCCACTTAAGGGTTGTACCTTTTCTTTGAAGACTTATAATAGGTTGGACAATTCTTGAAAATCCTTTGATGAATCACCTATAATACCCTGCAATACCCATAAAACTTCGCACCTCTATCACACTAGTAGGTGTTGGCCAATCAATTATTGCTTCAATTTTCTTGGGATCTACTGTAATACCTTCCATGGGTACAATATATCCCAAATAATATACTTGCAAAGTGTAAAAATCACATTTTGATAAATTTCCATAAAGCTAATTATTTCTCAAAATCCCAAGTATAGTTCTCATATGTTGATCATGTTCCTCCTTGCTCTTGGAATAGATCAGTATATCATCCAAAAATATGAGCACAAACTGGTCCAATTGCTCCCTAAAAACACTATTCATGAGATTCATGAACGTAGTTGGGGCATTAGTCAACCCAAAAGGTAGAATAGTAAATTCAAAATATCCATACCTTGTTCTAAATGTTGTTTTAGAAGTGTCTTCTTCTCATATTCGCAATTGATGATAACCAGATCTCAAGTCTATCTTTGAGAAGATGGTTGCTCCTCTTAATTGGTCAAACAAATCATCAATTCTAGGTAACAAATACCTATTTTTGATAGTTACCTTATTCAGCATTCGATAATCGATGCACATCCTCAAGGTACCATATTTTTTCTTAACAAACAGAATAGGAGCTCCCCAAGGTGACACACTTGGCTTGATTAGCCCTTTTCTAGCAAATATTGAAGTTGCATTTTGAGATCTTGTAGCTCTATAGGAGTCATCCTATATGGTGCCCTTGCAATAGGCATTGCTCTAGGTAGCAACTCAATTGAAAAATCAAATTCCCTCTAAGGAGGTAATCCAGGTAGATCCTTAGGAAACACATCCTTAAACTCTTCTAGTACTGGATATTTTTGGAAGAGATCAGATTCCATTTTTGTCTCTTCTTTCTTATTCATATTAACTATGAAGACCATCCCCTTCTTCCTAATAACTTTCTTTATCTGCATTACGATTAGTAAATATGGTTTAACTTCACTTCAACCACAACAAATCCTAACCCTTTGATTAGATTCATCCATAAATTCTACCCATATCTCTTCAAAATTTAGAAGAGCCTTATGCGCCTTCAACCAATCAACTCCTAGAATGATATCAAATGCATGCAAAGGTGCCACATACAGATTCCAATTAGTTTTTCCTTATGGTAAAGTAATGTGGGGATCAAATAAACATTGGTTAACTTGGTAGGTTTACCCTAACCCGTACTCTACCTTCCAACCATTGGCCAAAAATCTAGGTCTAACAGATATGTCCCTCACTTAGTAGATATAAAGTTGTCAGTTGAACCACTATCTATCAAAATTTGCACATTCTTACAAAAAAATTTCCCATTTAATAATAAAGGGGTAATTTGACCATCAAGTTTAGAGTTACCTATGGCTACAAAGATCTTGTGAGTTGCTTCATCTTGAGCTTTCTAACATTGATCAACTCTATGGGGATATTTACTGGCATAATGAGCTCCTTGACATACATAACATCCATTTGGTGGAGCTCTATTTGATCTGTTACTATTTTCATTTCTATCTAGAGATGCAATTTCTTTGGACCTATCTTGTCCTGCTAGTTTTTGATCCTATCTTTTGGTAAATTCTTTACCATCCCACTTGAACTTACCACCCTGGTAGTTAGGTTTATTTTTGCCACTTTGCCTACTTTGCTCTCCCCCTTTGGGTTTTTTATTTTGATCTTTCTCCCATCTCATAAACCCAACACTTTTTTCTTTTCTGAGTTCACCTTTTTTTTTTTATCAAACAGGTTTTGATAGTTAAAATATGCCTTTCTAGTTTCTTGATTGGCTTCCTCTTTTCTTGCCAAATCAAAGGCAGTAGGCAGGTTATTAGGGTTGTGCATATTTACCACCATCATGATTCTAGGATGTAATCCTAGAATGAATTTTTGAGTCTTCATTTCTTCATTAATTTCATATTGAGATGCATATTTCAATAACTGAATGAAATTTTGGTGGTATTTGCATACTAACACATTTTCCTAATGTAAATTAGAAAATTCCCCAAATTTCTCTACATAATATTGCTTAGTCAAGAATCTATCCCTGAATTCTTTGGCAAAATCCTCCCATTTGAGGTTTGAAGCTTCTATTCTATGCCCTTTCTTATATGATTTCCACCAATCAAGGGCTACCTCAATCATGTTCATAATTGCTAAAGCAGTATTAGATTCAAAGGATAAAACTACTAGAGAAAAATATGACTCTAGTTCACTTAGCCAGTTTTCCTCTGAATCACTGTAGAAACCGAGAAGTCAATTAAAATCTATATTTAAAGCAAGTCAATTAAAATATTTAGTCATTTCAAAATTGAATTTACATCAAGCTTTTCGTATTCCCTTTATATTATTTCAAATATCTTATGAAATCTCTTTTCAAGTTTTCATTTAGATTAGGATTTGACTTTCTTTTCTTTTCATTTCTAAAAAGTCCTTGTCAAATTCCTTTTTCAAAATTGCATTTAGAATTAGTTTGTCAAATTTCCTTTCAAGTCACTGAATTGGGTTTCACTTTCCTTTCCAAAATCCTTAGGGTATCACCCAGGTGTTGTAGGTGAGTTGGAGAGGAGAGGGCAATCCTCCAAGGGAGGTCCCAGGTTCAAATCTCCACCCTACCAAAAAGTTGAATTGGGTATCCAAAATCCAATTGATAATGTTGGTGCGGGCAGGGTCGGGTGCGACCCCCGGGTGACTTTGACGGTGTAGAACCCCCTGTTTGTGGTCTCTCAGACCAAGGCGGCTCCGCAAGGGGTTTTTCGCTAAAAAAAAAAAAAATCCTTAGGGTATCTTTTAGATCTCTTTCAAAATTTGCAAATAAAATTAAAATTCTCTTTCCATGTCATTAGGTTAGGTTTTAAAGTTGATTTTCAAAATCACATTTAGGTTAATCATTTCAATTTATTTCCACGACACTCTATTAGCATTTACATATCTTTTCACACAAATCAATTTCATTTTATTTTATGCTTCCATATTAGGGTTTTATTTTCTTTTCGTATATTTTCAATTAACATTTACATCTCTTTTCACACAAATCAATTTCAATTTCTTTCATGCTTATAGATTAGGATTCCATTTTCCTTTTGTATCTTTTCGATTAGCATTTACATCTCTTTTTGTACAAATCAATTTCAATTTCTTTCATGCTTCTATATTAGGATTTCATTTAATTTTCACATATGTTCGATTAACATTTACATATATTTTTGCACAAATAAATTTCAATTTATTTCATGCTTCTAGATTAGGGTTTCATTTTCCTTTATGCATATTTTAGATTAGCATTTACATCTCTTTTTTGCACATATCATTTCTTTCATGCTTCTAGATTAGGGTTTCATTTTATTTTTTTACCTTTTCGATTAGCATTTACATCTCTTTTCACATCAATTTCAATTTATTTCATGATTCTAGATTAGGGTTTCATTTCCTTTTTGTATCTTTTCAATTAGCATTTACATATATTTTCACACAAATCAATTTCAATTTCTTTCATGCTTCTAGATTAGGGTTTCATTTCCTTTTCACATATTTTAGCATATCATTTATATATCTTTTTGTACAATCATTTTCAATTTATTTCAAGAATTTGAATGAGGATTTCAATATCTTTCTAATGCACTTAGATAAGTTGTCAAATTCCTTTTACACACACTTTGACGTGATTTTTTCCACACTTTTTTGAGTACATTCCTTTAATTCCACAAAGACATCTAGGCTTAGTTTCATTTCAAAAGGCACCTAGCACCTAGTTTTATTTCTAAAAATGCATCTAGGGTTAGTTTCATTTTTGAAAAGGCATATTAGTTGTTTTGTTTTCACATCATCGTCAGAAAACACAACACCACACACTTATGTGGCATATATAGTAGTGAGATTATACTTCATCCCCAATCCATATATCAAGACTAGTAATGTTGGCATTCATCTCCTTCCATTAGCTTACTCCCTAGACACCATAATAGCCCCTAGGAGTGGCTTTATAAACTTCATCACTAGAAAATCCCCTACTCTTGAGACTGGTTTTCCAAAATTCATCATCGAAAGGGACCTTCAGAGTAGGATAGGATTATATGACTTTGTTCACAAGGCTCACATAATTCATGAACTTGGTAACTGTCATTCTTGACTAAGCCTACCCAAGGGTGAAGCAAAAACATGGGTATGCTAGTAGTAGGTCTTATACAATACCAAATCTTCTTGTGAGAGGATTTTGGACTCACATTAGCATTTTAAGTTCCCCCTATTTATATATCATTTTACTGCACCTTCCATATAGTTCACCATTTTCCCGTTGAGACACCATTCTATTTTGTGCACCCTTGGGTGTTGTAGAAGTTTATATACCAATGAAATTCTTGATATTTCTAAAATTTTACCCACTTCCTATGATACTTTCTAGAGGTATATTTTCAAATATCAAAACACACAAAACAAACAAAAATTTATTTCTTATAATTAGAACTGATTCTAGTTACGCCTTGTTTGCATGCTCACAAAAACTAGTTTAAGCACATTCACTGGTTGACAGCCCATTAGTTGGATGTCTACAACCTGTCACTTCTGATTTTTCTATTAGATTCACAGTCCAAGTCCATTTTAACCTTTGGCTTATGAAATAGTTTCCAATTCACCCCTTGACCTACAAAATCAATTTTAAGACATAGAAACATTCAAAATTTCAAAGGATTACTCTAAATTATCATACACAACACATCCAAAATATCAAATTTCTATTTCTATGTAGTCTTGAGCACTAATTCATGATACACAACACCATACCTATTATCACACGTAGTCAATCACATGAGCAAGTGTATCTTGAAAAGGAGGTATATTTTGCCACTTCTAGTCAGTCTATTTCTCCCCCTCCCATCACAAGGAAAGTTACCACACTCACAGTACACCTCCCCATAGATTCAGATTTACCTCACATACACACTATATCCCATGACGATACTCCCACTTCAATAGGTGAAGATTACCCAATTCTTCCCCATTCACCTTCATCTAATTTTACTTCTACATTTTGTGATCACATCATCCATGCTACTCTGGAACATCCACCTTCTTTCTTTACTATTTATGAGGAGACTCCCCTACATCACCTACCTTTGTGCATCCCTTATTCTAGATTTTATCTCAATAACTCTTCAATAATGACTCCTCCTTGCTCAATTGTACTCACCTTGAGGTCACCTTATTTACCCATACTATAGGGATGATCTCAAATCCCTTGTCTTCCACTCTGAGTATGCAAGTACCCTCATCACAAATTCCTCCACCACAACCTCCTTTAGATCCATAGTATACACCACTTACATCATTCTCTCAGGACACTTCTCAAGTGCTACAACCACCATCTTCCCAACAATTGTTCTTATCATCTTTCAAGGCTCACTCACAACCACTTCCTCACTCACAATAATTCTCATATATCATATACATAAAGAGAGCCCATCACTCATATTTATTGAGGATATTTTCAACATGCCACCTCCTTAGGCTCCTACCATTGAAGCCCATATCCCTTCCTCATAATTACCTCCACCTACATTCCACCCTCCTGGAATGTATGGTGTGCCACTCTCTATTCCACTTCCATATTCATCTACTTCCATATTCTGAATCCCTCCACCATCTCCATTTTGAGTTCCATATCTTGGTTTCTTTCCAACCTATGACCCATGACCTATGTCTTATCCCACCAATCCTCTAGGCTGTCCTACATCGCCTATATTCTCCACTCATTATGCTTTTATCCAGATGTAGGTACCATATTTTGACACCTCATATCACTCATCATTGGTGCCATTCATATAGATATCACTACCTCCACTACAACCTGCTACACCTCCATTCTTCATGACACCTCGTTCTTGGTTGTTATATCCTACAATCCAACCATTAAAGTAGATCCATCTCTAGAAGATCTCAGTTTAGCAATCGTAAATCCTATAATCAAAATGTTACTACCACCAATAGATGCCTACTCTATAGTAGGGTGTCTCATCAGATTCAACCTCCTAATCCATCCAGTAGCCTCACCTATAGGCACCATTGCAATATGTCCCTTCCCCATACTAGGAAGAAGAACAACTCCAATATCCACCACTTTCTCAAGATCCACCTACCCCCACACAATCCTCTACACTTCTAGCACCCAAAATTCAACTTCTAAAAGATGAAGTCAAGATGCTAAACCTATGTACATCTAGATATGGGCCACAAAAACCCTCATACAATGAAATTTTCAAAGAGCTAGCCCACCCTTTAGTTCCTATTCCTCTTTACCCTTATCGCTTTAAATATATTGAAGTTTGATAAATACAAAGTCAAATAGGATCCTCATGAACACATTAGTAATTATCACTTAGCTTAATATCAACTTCATAGTAGCAACCTCCTCATGTTACATACCTTTTCCTTCTTACTTGGGGGACAATCCCTTGAATGGTACAACATGCTCCCATGCTATATCATGTAAACCTTCGAGAAATTGATCAATTCATTCTTGGAACATTCTCCATTAAAATCAAGAAGAAAATCAACTTTTTAGATGTCTACACCCTATGACAGGTCGATGACAAACCCATTACAGAGTTTATTTCCCAATGGAGATTGGTCATACATAACCTCGTGCATAACCTTCCATCCGCTTAATTAGTTATAATCTTCTCAAAAAGTTGTCACAAACATATCTCCACATCCTTATAGCTTCATAAAAGCCACACCTTTGAGAAAGCTATCACTCAAGCCAAAGTCATCAAGGACATCAAAGTCCAATATGGTAAGATCAAGATTAGAAATTCCAACTTTCACTTCAACATAAATACACAAATCAACCCTATCCTAGATCACAATAAACTAACTAGGTGGTAACAAATTTTCTAGCTTCCTCATCTATCTCACGACCTCTCCATCCATAGTAGTAGTTATTCCATACTAGTGTATCCCTTCCACCAAGATCACCATAGTCTTGTGGTCTCTACCCATAACTTCCATAGAATAATTTAACCCTAGTATATGAGCCTTTGTTAACTTTTTTTTTATGATTGTATGATGTAGGTCATATTACCTTACCTAAAATTCGACCTCTTGATCCAAATCAACCCTAGCCTTAGGAATATATCAAGCAATACTTATGTGCATACCATCAATAGTGCAACCATAATATAGAGTCTTGTCATTCCTTATGTGGTATTTTATAGTACCTTATTGATAGGGGTACCATTTAGGTCTTAAATACCCTTGCATCCTAAAATAAAAACTCAAGAATCTACCATAACCTACTACCTAAACACCAAGGTATGAATCCCTAAGGAACCCGATCCAATCCCCAAGGACAACCCAAGCAGGTTAACAATGTTGAATGAGATCCACCCTCACGTGGTGTCATTGACATGATCAACCTTACCACTCATACTCAATGCTATTTTCCATGATAGGATGCACCAATGGTTTATCCTCCAGTGCCATTCACTTCTCCATGGTCATCTATAGCAACCCATGCCTCACCATACTTACCATAAAATATCATCATCATCCATGGTAGTCTTACATATCATTTACAAAATACCCTATCTAGGCTATCCATATTTGATATATTACAAAAATCCCAATCCCATAATGAGGTGTTGAATTATATCCTTTGATCCATAAACCTTGAAACACACAATGCAAATACATTTGTTAATTTAATAGGAAACATACCTTGTTGCATGCAACCCTCTATTAGCTTCCATAACCATGAGATCACTAAGATCATGAATGAAGGAGTAGATACACCTATTTACATACAAGAAACCATCAAAAAAATCATCGAAAAGTGTATTCTTGTTGATATCGGTTCATCCATTAGTATCATATCTATGGTTTCCCTACAACACCTTCACATTCCACCTTCTCATTTTTACACCCCATCACTTGACCTTCATGCATTCGATGGTTCGATGCAACCCACAATAGGCTCCATTGTCCTACCTATCCATGTAGGTTTATGTACCATATCCATTCTATTTCATGTTATTCAGGGTGATATGTAGTACAATATCTTGCTTGGATGTCCATGGATTAGATACATGTAGCGTGTTCTTCTACCTTGCATCATTGTCTTAAGTATATCTATGATGACCTTATCCATTATGTTCCTATCAATTGGGACCCTTTTAAATTCTTCAACATTATAGATCTTCCACCAGGACCCTCATCATACTCCACTTAGATCCTTACCATTCCTTCTCATCACTCATTAGGAGAATCTATAATTTCCTCAATGCCAACCTCATCCCCGCAATAACCATCATCTATCATAACCCTTCATTCCACTGCCATACCTTTTTTACCACCTTCCTCATGGCCTCCTCCTCCTTCTAAGTCATTCTCTTCCATAGATTTACCTCCTATGCCTCCGCATTTTTTTCCACCCTCATCGTGGCCTCCTATTACATCTCATGCATATTCCTCTATAGAACCTCCTCTCCTTCCCACTCCTCAAACACCTCCACTTCATTTTCATCCATGACCATGATATTTTACATCTCCTCATAGCTCGATGCCTACACCTCCTCCCACAACATAGTTCTCACATACAAACCATCTTATTCCTTCAACCACTATTGAATGCCACAATTAGGAACAATGATCTTCCCACTTAGATGCCTAATTATCCCATTATTATCTTTCCATTATTCATGATTCCTAGCTGGCATCATCCTCCTCAAATTTTTATTCACCACCTTGATCTCCAACACGTGTGATACCCCGAGTATCTATTTTCATGATAAATTTTGGACCTGTTGATTACAATATTTAGGATGCTTGTGTGAACCATAAAAATCTAATCTATGCATGATTTTGACCATAATTTAGCTTTGGTACTAACCATTGATACTGTTGTGCAACTAGGTCCTCCCAATAATCATACCAACTTTATTTATGTGGGTCTAGACACCTTGCTCCTGAACGCTGTACCTCCACCACCACAATCTACTTTTTGTGGCACTCTAGATGACATGTCAAACCCCCAATTCACCTTGCACTACCTTTAATGTTTCCATTAGCATGAATTTGGGTTAGGATACCAAAATACACTGATACCAAAATACAGGGAGATATGCAACAGAATTTTTGATGCGAGCAGATCACTGTAAAGCACAGTCGTAGAGCATACGTTCATGCAATAGTAAAACCCTTTAATTTTGTGGAAGCACTACAACAGGATATACGTCCCTATGGCGATTTCTCGCACCGCTTAGAATGGCTTCTAGGGATTTCTATTCTGGAGACTGAAATCTATTCAGGAGCTCTAAGACACCAAAAAGGCCATATAGCTAGAGTCTGGAAAGATTTGCAGATTTAAAGAAAACTATTCCCCTGGGAATAGGAAGCTTCTATTCGTGGCTTCAGACGTTGCTAATAAGCAAAAAACTCATAAAATTCTCGATGACAAGAATGAGCATCGAGTCTCATTATATAGATTTACAAGAAGGCTAAGGCCCGAGAGATGATTACACGTGTAGGCATAAGATGTTGCCGACATTTGAAAAGCCTTGCATATTTTCTACAGTAATCTATCAGATCATTACTTTATATAAAATCACAACAACATATACTACTAACGGGGTCTTAACCACAACGGGTCAGTGTCAACCATTTTACAACCATTGGGAATGTACATTACACACGCCTGTAGGAGCATTACTACAATTTGTACAGTTGCGAATCATTTGGTAGATATTCCCTTCCAAATCTGTATCTTCTGGTTGAGCATCTAGGATATCATCTGAGGGTGGGTCTGGAGGTCCTGAATCATATACCAGATCTTCATCTGCATATAAATAAATCCTTGGGATTGCAAAAAAATTTAATCGAAGGATATGAGTCCATAAATATTGTTGCCATATCTGATAATCATTAACATATAACAACAAAAATTCATTAAAGGATATGGATCTTTGTCTTGAAAATTTTTTGAGAAAGATAATATCATCCAAGACGCCATTATTGATCAAGTGTTGCACCATGTTCTGAGTGTAGAAACTCCATTGTCCTGCATTCACAAGAACATTAATACGACCTGCCGAATTATAAACAAAATCAATATAAGGAACAGAGGATATTCTGGTTTGATTTGCTTGAGGAAAAAATCCTCTGATTCTCTGGCACCATGATTGTCGCATTTTTGGAGTATCTAATGGCCAACGTTGCCAAGCATTTGAATGTCCACCAAACATATTCATATGCGCCATTTCCCTTGTTAGAGCATCTGGAAGTGAGTTATCCTTACCAGGGATATACTCAACTATAAATTGATATTGTGACAGGAGGGTCTGCCACCATGCATACCTGCCACGACAGAGCTGAGCAGAGATCTTTTTACTCATAAACCATTTAAAATTTTGGTTGTCTGTTCTGATAAGGAATTCTTCTAGAAGTAGTAAGGTTCTGTATTTTTCTACTCCCTTAATAATTGCCAAAATTTCTTTTTCTGCTGGCCAATAGTTTAATTCATGATTTTTGAACTGACCAGATTTATATCCTGCCAATTTCTCTGCCTGAGCTGGATTTGAAATAAGAAGTATGCAAGCCCAATTTTCTTTGCTTGCATCTGTTTGTAAAATATATGGTCCATTTAAGGCTGGTTCTAAAGGAGGTAGGTGTTGTGATGACTCCTTTAATCTTTGTACTGCCTTTGTTGCATTTTGGGACCATACAAAAGGTTCTGCCTTCATACAGTCTCTAATAGGTTTTGTTATCATGGAGACTTTTTCAATATAATCATGTAGATAATTAATACAACCAAGAAATCGTTGGCATTGTTCTTTTGAAATCAATTTATCTGGAAATAAACTGATTTTATCCAAAACATGATTTTGCATAACAATCTGTCCATCTGTTAAGAGAACTCCAAGAAATTCTACCCGAGTTACAGCAATCTAAAATTTTTTACTGTCCTTGGATAGACCAATACCATGCTGAAGCATTAACTGCTTGAACTGTTGTATGTGTCCTGTATGTTCTGACAGTGTTTGGCTAAAAACCAAAAAATCATCAATATAATTGGCTAAAAATGCTATAAATGGCTGACAGATTTTATCCATCCTCATTTGAAATTGTGCAGGTGCATTTTTTAGCCCAAATGGCATTACCAACCATTCATATAATCCTGATGGGGTTGTGAATGTTGTTTTATGAATGTCTTCAGGTTTAATTTTTATCTGATGATAACCTGATACACAATCAAATTTAGAAAATATCTTCCCCTGTGCTACTCTTTGGATTAACTGTTGCTTATCCGGAAGAGGCCATTTAATATCCTGAGTTACTATATTGAGAGGTATGTAATTTATAACCATTCGTGCCTTACCTCTTTTCTGCTCAGAATGTTTCCTTACAATGAATGCAGAACATGAATAATTGGAATCAGAAGGGCGTATCAAACCTTTGTTTAGCAATTCTTCTATTTGTTTTCTGGCTTCTACATCATCCTCTTTACTTAATACTATTCTTTTTCCTGCAACAGGGTGATTATGAAAAGTAGGGATTTCGGCCATTGGAGACGTTACATCCCATTTTTCCAAAGGATGCTCTACACAACATTCTTGCATACTTTCTACAAGTTCCTGTATGCAATCAGGATCAGTATCTAAAGAGAATTTTGATAAAGAATGCAAATATTGTTGTTGCACTCTTTTTCTATTTAATGCATGCTCATGGTTAATAATATCTTCAATTGAAGGATCTATCCATTGAGCTTGCAGTTTATGTGCCTGAAAAACTATGGGTATTCTTGGTACAGTTATTTTTTCATTATCAATTGTGAGTACCAAGCAATGTTGTGCTATTGTAAAAGGACCATATGTATCCAAAAAAGGACTGTCGAATCCTATATCATAACCAGAATCATTTATCTGAACAAAATTTGTATGCACAATTTTTCCAGATATCTGTACTGGTATATCAAAAGCAAAATACTTAAGTCCTCGGGTTCCATTCATTGTAGACACAGTAAAATCCTTTGTAGACTGTACCCAGTTTTGTATAAGTTTTTCATGAAAAAAATTTAAATTGCAACCTGTATCAATAAATGCTATTGCCTTCTGAAAATGTATTCCACCATCCCCTACAATTTTGATTGGGCATAAAACCTGATGGTAACTATGCACCATTTTGTTTATCTGTAACTGTGCACTTTTGGATGCTAATGGAAATTTTTTATATATATAAGACTTTGATTTAGGCAATTGTACAGGCTTCTTGTATGGCATCAAAGAAGTTGGATCCTTCAATGGATCATATTTGTGGAAATTTTTGTGTGAAATACTGGTGTAATCAGATTGTGTATCTGATTCAACTTCCAATTTTTCTTCATCTGAGGAGGAAGTACTGGGTGTACTAGAGGAGAGGATTTCAGAATTATTTGTATCAAAATGCCATTTTTTCCCTTCATTCTGATAATCCTTATATTGTTGTTCAATTTCGTCTTCATCCATGGATCCTTGATCACAATCAGTACAATTTTCTAGCTCTGGCATGTCAGGATCTCTAGTGTTCATCATAAACATATCATTTATGGCATTTAGTTCTTCCTCATTAACATTTAATTCAGCCAACTCATCATAAATTGGAACAACTGATTCTGGTTCATATATACATTTAAATATACCATCATTTGTTTGCTTCCAATTTTCTAAGTCTGATTCCTTTTCACAGAGTTCCCATGTATTTATAAATTCAGGATTTGTAAATAATGCTTTTACATTTCTAGGTGCCTTTGTAGGACATGAATGTGCATAATGTCCTTTTTTTTTGCAAGCATAACAACAAACATCTTTAGGATTTTTTTTACTGGCTGTCTGCGTCTGCGAAAATACCTAAAAGGCTTAAACTTCTTACCTTTAGATCTTTTAAAATATCTTTTTACAGAGTATGGCTTTTTATAATTGTCTGCACCTTCAATTCCTGAACATTCTTTAGAACTCAATGTAAGCTTTTGTTTTGTTACTTTTTCATGCAAACAAATGTGCCTGCATTCCTGTCTAACGACTTCTATAATATCTACAAAATATATTGTGTTTATATCTGCCCCCTGCTGACCAAGTTTGTCTAGGACTAATTGTCCCAACCCTTTGGGTAAAGAGGAGAGGAATTGTATTTTCACAAATGAATCTCTGTGTAGATTTAATTCATAAACCTTTTTCATATAATCTTGTACATATTCCTCAAATCTACTCATATCATGTAATCTTTTAAATGCCAAATTTAACTGGTCTTCCTTTTCTTTGTTTTGATTGTTGGGGGTAAATTCTGTCATAAGAGCTTCATGTAAAACCTGCAAACCTGCTTCATACACTGTATTCTTTGATTCATCAGATGCATGAATCCACCAATGCATTACTATTCCTGCAAAATGTCTAGAGGCTAGCTCAATAATGGCAGGATTATCCATATTATGTATGGCCTGTAAAGATCTGTAATGGTTAATCCATAATAATATTGTTTCTTGAGGATTTGGACTACCATCAATATTTAACACAAAAGCTCCTTCTTTTACATTAAAAGGATACATATACTTAGTTTGTTGTGCAACACCTTCTGTTCTGGCCATTTTTAAATGAAAAGGTTTTTCTGTCTCAAATCCAGTAACCTTTTCTTTACCCAATTTCTTTTGGATAGCATTATATGTCGTGGGTGTAATGGATAATGTATTTGAAGCAGTACCAAAACTAACAGGCTTATTACTTAATGTAAAAGGTTCTGATTTTTGCTTATGCCCTTTTACTGACATTGCTTCTGTTCTTCTTTCTATTTTCTGGTTTTCCTGAAATTGTTTAACTGCATCAAGGTTCTCATTAACCTGTTTTAATTCATCCTAAATTTCTGACAAATACACTTCTATGTTTTCAAAATGTGATTCTGCATACTGACTCCAATTATTTATTTAATTGGCCTGTCGGACTGTATCTGACTGATCTACAGAATCATTAACATCATGTTCTAAAATACAAGATACATCTGCTCTTGTATTTGGTGTAGAAGTATCTGACATAGATATGCAGTGTTTTTCCTTAAGTGGCCATTTGCCTCCAGCATGTAAAACCTTTTCCTTATGGTTCCATTTACTACTTACAGATGACCCTGGATGAAACATCATCATAAACATATTATTTACAGGTGGGTGAATATCCACCTTAGGCTTAGGATCCGATGTTTGGATCGTTATGCTAGATACAGAGGGTGGTAACTCAGCTTTCTTAACTTCCTTGTTCTTTATAGGAGGCTGAATTATTGGAGATCTGGGTATCAAAGGAAATGGTTTTGGAATTCTTGAAAAAGATGCTCTAGAGAGAGGAGACTGAGCAAAAGTGATTTTAGCCTTACCTTTATCTTCTTGCATCTCCATTCGATAATCATTAAATGATTGCCTTGGATTATCTGATCTAATATTCATTTCCCATTCCTTTGGAATCTCAAAATCTATAAAATTTACAGGCATGCTGGTTGCTTCTTCTGAAAGCATACTCACTGGAACTGCATGCTTTGACCTCTCTGTATTAAACTTAATAGGGATCAAAGTATTACATACTTGGCATAAAAACTTTACAGTTATCGATAGTTCAAAACTGCCTGGTTTTAGATCCAAGCCCCTTGTTTCAACAAGCAATTGCCAAATTTTTCCAAATGTATCATCCTGTAAAGGATATGGAAAATCAGGGTGAAAAGTAACATACTGGACACCATTACTCAAGGATGCCACTGTTTGGCCAACTAGAGCCTGATCAAAAGATGTAAATCTATTATCAATTATTCCACAGTATGTGGAACCTGGCAACCCTTTTCTAAATAAAGGAGTTATAATAACTTGAATGGCTCCAAAATGTATATAATTATATCCCTGCTCTCTGTACTGGCTAAGGGCTTTTAGTTCTTCTGTTTTAAACACAGAAAGTTTTCTACAGGCCTTTTGCCTACTGACCCTGATATTAGATTCAACAATTCTAAATATCTATTTTATTTTGGGTCGAAACACAAACAAAGGCAAGTGTTTGACTAATCCTTTTGCCTTACTTCTTTCTTGTTTTTGCATCTTTTTTTCTGCTCATCTAAATGATAAACTTCTTTTTCATTTAAAGAAGGAATTAAAAGCATCATATCATATGATCCTACTTCTACTTTTTCTTCCTCTATATCATCTATCTGATAAGCATAATTTACTGTAGTTTCATCATCCCATGTTCAATTACTAATAGACAAGTCTGGTTTGGGGTATCACCCTTTCGTCATCCATACACTTGAGGATGAGATTCAAGAACTTTATTTACATCCCATACCAATCCCTACACACACATTGGAAGGTTACATTGACACGGACATCCTAGATGAGAGTCTATCTCCTCATTCCACCATCATCATCCCATGCACCTTATTGCATAATTCACCCTTTTCCAACACTACGTATACCTATTGTATTGATGATAGTAGATAGGTTTGCTGAGATATCACTCACTTCTCCTCATATTGAGTATGATACCTCACCTTAATCCTCATCAATGATGCATCAACCATACCATTGCCCACTTATTGGTAGCTTTATCGATCCACAATATGACCTTTCTCTCCACCCATAGTTTTACATCCACCGTTAAACCTCCCATGACGTTTAAAATATTTTGAATCTTTGTTGCCAAAATCATCATATTCTATGAAATCTATTGGTTCCATCAACATGGTCGATGTTTATTTATTCTCACTGCTTCAATACTCATCTCCCATGAATTTTGATGACACACCAAACCCTAGTTTCATTGATTTCACTCACATTTCACCAACATATTTGGCATAGGACATCTTACTCTCTTTTTCCATCTTACACACAACAAATACACCTTCACCATCTATCCCACCTCACGTTTCATGGGTTCATAATATTTATGTATATATATATTATGAGTTTGAGTTATCTGAGGCTATCAAAGACCTCCATATTATCCCCATATTGGAACAACTTCAATATGGCTCCCATATGATTGTCAAAGAAACCATCGATGTTAATATTGGTGATGATCCCACCAATCCATATATTGTCAAAATTGTCACTATCCTCTCACTATAATAGTGCATCTTGTTTATTGCCTTACTTAAGGAATACATCAGAGTCTTTACCTGGTCCTATAAGGATATCCCTGGACTTGATCCTTCCCTAGTAGTTCACAATATTACTCTCAACAAAGATGCCAAACTCGTTAGATGGAAATTGAGATGCATGCATCCTACAATTGTGTTTCTAGTAAAATATAAGCTCAAAAATCTCATTGATGTAGATTTCATCCAACCTATTGATTACCTTAAATGGGTTTCCAATATGGTACCAATACCTAAACCCTCTGACGAGGTTTGTGTATGCACCAATTTTTGCAATTTGAACAAATCCTATCCCAAGGATAACTTTCCCCTCCCAAACATCAACTCGCTCATTGAATCTATCACAAGTCACAAAATAATATCCCTCATGGATGGATTTTCTAGCTACAATCAAATCAAAATTAACACCATTGACCAACACAAGACTTCTTTCACAACCCCCTGGGGGACCTTTTGCTATAAGGTCATGCCTTTTGGCCTTAAAAACACTAGGGAAACCTACTTTAATTCCATGTTGAGATATGATAAACCTTATCATCTCTCAACATGGCATTGAAGTAGACCCCAATAAAGTAAAAGCCATCACCAAGATACCTCCACCCATAAATCTCAAACAATTGCATAACATACAAGGCAAAATTCAATCCATATGTTGCTTTATTGAAAAACTATCATACAAATGCAAACCATTTAATCACCTCTTGCAAACTATCAACAAGCCTTTGATTCAATCAAAACCTACCTCACCTCTTCATCAGTTCTATCTCCCCCACACCCATAGTTGCTGTTTATACTGTACATTTTTTCTATAAATTTTGCACTTGGCATGCTCTTAGCCCAAAAGAACATGCTCAATCATGAGCAAGATATATATTATATTAATCGTACACTATTCAACTACAAAACCCATTACATATACATGGAAAAGCTATGCCTAGTTGTAGTGTTTTCCATCCAAAAACTACATCATTATATGCTTAATCATACTATATTTGTCATCATTCATGACAGTCTACTTTGATACATGGTGAACAATAGTTATCATAACTCTCTAACTGCTAAATGGATTATGCTCCTCAGTAATTCAATTTAGAGTTCATTTCACAAAATCCATCAAAGTACAGGTCATAACAGACCAACTCGTTGAGGCTTCATTACTTGATGATCAACCTCTCCTCATTCATCTCCCTAATGATTCCATCTTTAATATAACAAAAGATGAAGAGTATGTTGAACTAGAAATATTAGCTATCTTAATACTTTTATTTGATGGTTCATGCTACACACATGCTAGAGGTGCAAGTATTGTATTTTTTATACCAGATGGGGAGACTCTCCCATTTTCATTCAAATTAGGATTTTTGTGCATAAAAGTAATACAAAGTATGAAGCTCTCATTATAGGTTTTAAAAAAGCACATTTTATGCACATTATACACCTTCATATCATTTGTGACTCCCTATTTGTCATCAATCAATTCCAAGATATCTAGCAATATCACTTCTCAGTCCTCCAAAAATACAAACAAATCACCCAACTCCTCACCCAATTTGAGTGGTATGATATTAAAGCTTCTCCTTGCTCATCCAATCATTTTTTTGACACAATGGCTTCTCTAGGGTCATTAATATTGGAAAATACCCTATACAATACTACACATGTGTCCATTCATACTCTAACATAATATGCCATTTCATCTTCACCCTTTACAGATGATGATGGCATTCATATTGTCCACATTGAACCACATAATTCTTGGTTTTTGTTAATTAAGGATTATATCAATTTAGGCTTCCTTTATTGCTATTTACCACACACTCATCATCGAGCATTCAAACAATGGCCCATACATTACACACTATTGGGGGAAATTTTATATCATTGTAGTCTTGATGGTGTTATTTTGCATTGCCTAGAACTGCATGAATCTCACTGAGTGGTACAAGAAACACATAATGGCACTTGTGGTGGCCAATTTAGTTGTATGGCTATCATGAAACACATTTTATGCATGGGCTACTATTGGCCCAAAATAGAACATGTCTATTGTGAGTATGTCAAGTGATGTGTCAAGTGTCAACAACACGCTAACCTTACACACTTATCATCACAAGTGCTCCAACCTATACAATACATGTAGTATTTCTCCCAATGGGACCTAGATGTTATCATATAGATCTCACCTACTTCATCAAGCAATGACAAATTCATCATCACTACCATAAAATACTTCACAAAGTGGGTTGAAGCCATCCCACTAGTCCAAACTATGGATGCCAAAATTATGGCATTTATCACTGACCATATCATATCTTGCTTTGACATCCCTTCCCAAATCATATTTTATAATGGTACACCTTTAAAAAAAAATATTTGCACCCTCTAGGCTAAATTTAATATCCACCATAGCTTCTTGACCCTGTACTACCCATAGGGTAACAAATAGTCTAAGGCTACTAATAAAACCATTTGATTCATCCTTCATAATATAGTTATAGAATCCCATCATAATTGACACAATAAAATACCTTTAGCCTTATGGGTCTGTCGTACGATCATATGTACCCCCACTAGGGCAACCCCTTTCTCATTGGTATATGGTGCTGAAGCCATTATTCCTCTCAAGCTTGAGATACCTTCCTTATGAGTCTCCATGAAAGACTTTATTGATGATGATACTGCTCGTCAAGCCTTCCTTGACCAACTAATGCTCTTGTATGAGAAAAATTTTCATACCATTGAGCACACGCATGTCTACCAAGACTACCTTCATCGTGCCTACAATAGTAAGGTACATCAACATGAGTTTTAGATTGGCAATATAGTTCTCAAAGAAAATTAGGATATCACTAGTCAACCCCGTCAACGATGAGACAAGTTCAATCCCAAAGGGCTAGGCCCATACATCATCACACAAATTTGGTTCTGGTGTCTATCGATTGGCAAATCTCAAAGGATGCATTGAGCTTGAACCCATCAACATTATTTGTCTCCACATTTTTAAAGCCTAGTCTATCTAGGTACACATCACCATAAATTGTACATAATTTTACTATCATGTAGTAAAGTATATATCACTTCAATCATAAATTTAAAACTTTCACTTTCTATTACACAGTAGAAAGGATTTTGATTTTTAATTAATTTTTATGTTGTTGGTATCTTTTAGTTTTGTAGGTCTCTTACTACTAGTAGTGACATAATAAAAAAAAACACCTTGTTCTAGGTCTACACATCTAGTATACCACTCCATCATGTAAGACCTTTCGATACTACCTACGATACCAATCACCTTGGCTGATATTGCCATACCACCTAACCCAATCCATGTACATTAGTATTCCATATAATCACATTCATATTATTGCACTTCACCCTACCTTCGCTCACCCCACCATAGGGATTCTTCCTATTCCACTCACTTAAAAGATAGACAAATCTTCTTGTCCTCATTTATAGATAAGGAGGAACATTCTCACCCAGTAGAACCTCATGTACGGGGACCATCCCTACCTCACTTGGTTTATCTGAGAGATCTATATCTACCACCTTCCCTAGCTCATCGATATTCACCAACATACTATCCTCCTAACAGGGGAACCACACCTCTCCACACACACTCTTCAGGAATACACCCACCCCTACCAAGTGGGATGTCCCCTTACAGCCAATATTTGCATCAACATACCACCCAGTACACTTTTGTGTGTGCTCCCCCATCTCATCCACACCATTATCTATAGTTATCTCTTATGCCACCTATCCTCCAAACACTCCCTTCTCCACTTCAAGGCATTATGCTTCAACCTACTTTACCACCAGTATAACAATTTCAATCCCTCTGCTTGTCTTCCCATTTATTTTCTTCTTTGCACCTATACCTCAACCCCATTTACACAATGGAATATCTATCCCCACCTACCTCAATTATGTTACCTACTACTATTGATACCTAACACATCCTCACTCATCTTGACAACCTTGAGTCACACTTGAGTCATTGTCACTGCCATTTACCTTCTCACCATTCTTCCATGGAGCACATCCCTTCACCTTATTCCAGGCCTATTCCTCACTCTCAGATCTAACCTTCATCAGAACTCAGATCCTTGATCCAACCACTCATTCCTAACCCACTCTCTTCATGCTCATCACCATCCAAGCCATACATATATCCCATGCTTATTTGGTTAGAACCACTCTCCCAAAAATTTCACCAGTTGCTCCATCAAGTCCTCTTATTTATATCTGATATCTACGTTGTTGACCCATTGTGTCCTAAGCCATGCAACTATAGAGAGAACCAATTTTACATCTACCATTGTCAACCAAGGCAAGAAATCAATGCATGCTATACATTTGAGACCCTTGTTTAGGACATGCTATTCAATGAACCTCTTTCACATCTTGAACAATTTACCTCACCTACTCAACTCTAGAGCTCTCCACATCATCTAATACCTTGCTCCACCCCATCATGTGATTCATTCACATCCACACCTCATTACTTGCAACAATTATCTAATTATATGAATTACCAAAATCCTAGTCATCTTTTCACCTCACCTAGTCATTCACAACCTAATCCTCATCACTTCACATAGTCTTTGCTTGTTTTCTTTCCTTAGTTCTTCTTCCATTTGCTTTCCTCTTCTTCTTCCTTTTTGGTATTTTTGAATGGTCATGCTTCAAGCAACTAATTCATATGCTAATTTTCTCTAGTTTCTTCATCTTCTTCTTCTTCTCATTTTCCTTGCATCGTTGCTTCACTACTTCTTTGTCATACTTCTTCATATTTGTTTTCCTATACATCTCTTCTAACTTTCAAATTTTCTTATTTTTTATCATCACATGTATTCTCCCAGTTACATGTTTCTCTCCTATTTTCTACTCCTCCCCACACATTAGGGAAACCATTACTATGACTTCCTATGCTCATCATTTCTTCACACACCTATTTTCTTTCAACATAGTTTATAATCTCTTCTAGTTAGGTTTCACCGAATTCCTCTTGTAGATACTTTTATCCTGTATCATATCTTTCACATTGCATCCATTTTCTATATTCATTACTCTTCTTCCATGTTTATATTCATGTTTGTATATTCCCCCAATAGAAATGCACCCATGACACGAATAATATACACACTTGTTAGCATAACCACTTGGATATCCACTCCCTTTCTCAAGATTACAGAGTATATGGTATCTTATATGTTTTTTACCATTCACTAGTTAATTCAATCAAACATCACCTCCAATTAATAGGTTCTTACACTACTTATAGCTTTTTTTGGTTCATTCAACTTCTTTCAAGGACCACTCACACATGTTACATTTTAAGCACATTTTGAGTTTAGGGAAGATAACACCTTGCATAGATATCACCATCTAGTGAATGATTTACCCTGATCATCCTATAATTTGCATGATCAACATACAATCTAGGGATAAACAAAGGGATAAGCAAAAATATCAAAAAATAGGTAAAAAACAAAAGCCAATACCCATACAAAAAAAATTAAAAAAATAAGAAAAGAGTACCAGAAAACAACAATTAAGAAACAAGGGGTAAAAAAAAGGAAAAGCCTCCAATAAATACAACTATTATGCTTCATCACATTTGGTCCTTAGGTTTAACATAACATCATGGGATGATTTCCATTGCCAGCTATAGACCCTAAGTGCTTGCCTACCAGTGGAATAGTCTTACAAGTGGTAACACATCTATCACATTAGCAACCTTATTTTGTATAGATCATTGTGTGCTTGTAGATGAGCTATCTACTTTGGCTATGTTTAAAATGGGTTAGTCTTACATCCCTCAAAATGGATAAATGAACATCACTTATTTGCATGCAATGATCCTTGATAGAATTTGACTTAGCCATGTTAATTATGAGTTGTACATAAATCTTATTCAGTTCTTCATGAGGTTTGATTGCTATAGCTATGATTGTCAAGATTATTGCATAAACCCTATACCATCCTACATCCTAGATATTATGGAATTAATTACATTCACAATGGTTTATGCTATGATACGAGTGTTTCCTCTGTGCATTTTAGCTTCCACATACATGCATCTTTGCATCTATCATGCATGAATTTATTTACATTACATTATGCATCATAACATCTATCTTATATCATACATCATTGCACCTACTCTACATTCATTTACATTACATCACTCTACATTGTATCTACACTATAGTGATGTCATTTTCCTACATGCTACTACATGCACATATATTCATTCATCATACATTTACCTATCCATACTCTACATCACACATACATGAGAAATCATACATACATTCCTAATCAAACCATGCAACACATATATAAGAGCTACAACCAAATGTGTATATATATGTAGACACCAAAATCTAGCCACTTGTAAGTCATCTATACCTTCCTGTTAGCCACGTGTCAATCATCCACCTTCCCGCCATTATTTGGCCCAAATCCACACCTTCCCGCCATTATTTGGCCCAATTTCACCTTTTCCCGCCATTATTTGGCCCAATTTCACCTTTCCCGCCATTTTTCATTCCCAAATTTATTTAAATTAATATTTATATATATATTTTAATATTTTAATATATTTTAATATATATATAAAGATACTTTAAGTGATTTAATTTGAGCCGTCCATCCTTCATTTAATCTCATCCGTCCATCCATCTTAATCTATTTCACAACCTAGATTTATTCTCTACCCTTGGATCCACTTTAATCTTAGCCACACGTTCAAAGTGTCGTTAAAACCCTAAAGTGTGCCCTAAGAGTAGATTATAAATTGAGTCACCTTGATGGCTCAAACCCTGGCTATCTTTTTGACTATCTCTCTTTTGTTATCTATCGCTATCTATCTCTTCTTCAGCTAAACCTACCCATCCATCGCCGTCCCTTTTCGTCGCATCCATCGTCGCATTCGTCGCCAACTTCGCCACCATCCCTTCTACAGCATTCTACAGAATCCCCCATTCTTGTCGCAAGTGCCCGCGAGCGTTTACCCACAGCCACAGACGCAGACCGGCGTCTGCAACCCTGATCCAGAAGCACACAGGCATTCAGCGATCGTGCTAGGGCACCTTTCGTAGCCGATTTGACAGTTACATCACTTCCAGGTGTCGCCTGGTCTCGCCGCGTTAACAAAAAAAGAGGTATAGATTCTAAAGCAAGTAATATTTTTATGTATTAATCCGCCGTTAGATTCTGCATTCTATTTATTTCATTTCTAGGGTTTTAGACTATTTTTGAGGGCTCACACAGTGGAGCCCTCTTACTAGATTCTAACCTTTTTGTAGTTTTAATGTGTGCAGGATTTTAATGGCAGATCTGGTGTGTTGATAACAGCTGCTTAAGCTGGAGTGGTCCGAGCCAAAGGATACAACGAAGCCCACTCAACCTGTTGGAAGCAAGGACACACTAAATCTAAAGACACTTTGTTGTTATTACTAGGGTTTCGGAGAACCCTAGTGCTATTGTAAAAATAATTGTATCAAATACATACATTGAGTACTGATTGTAACAAAGGAGTTCATTGGCTCCCCTCCATTTTATTGAATACATCCATTTGTGCAATCTTTGTATTTCCTTGTGTTATTTGATTTCTTGTTATTATTTAAGTGTCGTGTCTTTGTCTTCATAATATATAATGATAAAAAGTACCCTCAGGTTAAAAAAATGTGAAAATGTCCACAACCCATCATCACACATTCACGTAGGCTACACAAAATGAAACATCCACACAAGCCAACCTCAAACCTATTGTCTATTGGGAGTCTCACCACTCCCTTCACAAATTACCATCATTAACTTAGCCCCACATGCTTCCACCACCCCTCTCAATTCTGCTATTGCCCCCACCATCTATCCAACCATAGGTGCTATCACACTATCCAACCCTGGGACAATCCCTCCTATATACAATACTACCAATGACTCTATTCTTACCTACCTCTGCACCATCAATACCATGCTCTAATGACTATGCTATAACTACATCTATGCTCGTGATTATGATCTTGATCTCAACCATGACTTACCATAATCTAGAAGCTAATACCCATATAAAGCTAAGGCTAGCTCACAATCGTACCTCATCACTGCCTCTTCCCTAAACATCTTTGACACATCCTCATTAGCCTTATATAAATTCTTGACCTTAGCACTCAAAATAGTCATCTCCATAAAGTCTTACTTCCTTGCCCTTGCTCACTTTACCTCCTCTCATTCCTATCCTTACCACTCTATCTCAATGCATAACTCGACCATCTCTACCACATACATTGTATGCTTGACATACCTTACCATATCCACCTACTGCATCCTTGTCACCATTACATTCAATCTATCCCCAATAATAAGAGTCTCTACTACCAAGTGATGTAAACCCTCTACAACCTTAGTGTGCCTTGCATCCCCTACTTCAAGCCACCCATGCAACTTCACACACTAAATCTCCCACTCCCTCCTCTTTGTAGTGCAAACCTGATAAACTATCATTAAAATCTCCTAAAAATACCTCCTCTCTATATCACTCACCATCTCAACAACTACCATCCTCTCATTCAACTCATAATGCTCCTCTCTCCACTTTCCCACATCCATTTCCCCATATTCCTCACTCTCACATATCCATACCTCTAGCTATTATACTCTCTCTTGTAGTAGTAGCAGTTCCTCATCAAAATATCTCTTCTCTTGATAATATAAAGGTATATATCCCATATATCTTGTATAATTAACTCCCACATCAACTTCCACATCAATACACACCTCCTCCATAATCACCATATCATCCACAAGCTACTCTCCATCACTATCTTGTCACTCCAATACACTCCCAACAAGAATACTAAACCCACCACATTGATGTTACCTTGACCATTAAAGACACACCTCTACCTCATCCCTCAATCCTCCCTCTAGCCTTAGCCTCACTCCTCCTAGTATCTATCCTTCTCGTGCAGTTACCCCACCAACTAGATGCACCCAATGATCGATCACACCAACACTTGCCCCTCAAATCTATTTTTCCTACCATGCATCGTACTTAGGAGTAGTTCCCACATAATCCATTTCAAAAATATCCATTAGTGGGTCCCTCTCACAACTATAGGGAGGTACTACATGGTGAATTCCCCTATCACCCCACCTCCTATAGATCACAATAGGTGTATTTGGCATACCTTGTCATAATGCAAATTGATGCATGACTCTACTAAAGGGAAAGAACTCTTTATATCTTGTATACCACCCTACTATCCATAACCCTTGGTGAATTTCTTCCAAATGCTCCCCATCCTTCTCCCATACCATCCCATCCTTCCAAGGCCTCCACTAAATATGCTTAGGCTCCAACAACCCAAACTATCTCCTCTAAAATAAATAATCACCCTCATGTGGCCTCTTCATTCCCTTCTCATTTTTCCACCACATCAAAGCATAAGGTAGACTAGTATTATTCCCTGCATGCACCAAATATGGCAATAGTATTGGTTCCTCCACTACTATATGCTCCCCTACCCACACCTATAATAATGGAGTCCAAATCAATCCTGTCCATGTTGCATGGACTACATCATGCAACTCTCTATATACCTATACCAATAGTACAGGTGCCCATGCAAACACAACCCCATGCTTTACCATATCACACATCACATCCATCATGTTCCAGGTAAACTTCACCCTAGAAGTATCTAGCAGAGCATATATTGAAATCATCAACATCTTCATACATTGGCAATTAGAAATATCCTGATACCAAAAATAATCATAGTAAATTTCATTTTTGGCATCTACCTCCCTCCACCATGCACCAAATGTATGTTGTAGCACCTCCTCCTACCTCTCATATACCGCTACTCTCATTGAAATGCCCTCTATTGATAGTTTATATATCCTGTACATGTCCTCTAGTGTAATATTCATCTCATCCATTAGAAAATTAAAGGTGCTCTTATCAAGATCCCACCTCTCACATAGTGCTGAAATATAGGCCTTGTTGACATGGATACTCACACAATCCCACACTCCCTTAATCCACACCTTCTCTAACCACTCCAGATACACCTTATCTAAGGCCTTATCCAAGACCTCTCTCATCAATCGTAAACAATATTATGGCTCAATCATATTCACAAAAAAAATCATAAAATTTCATGTTATTTCCATATATAAAATTGTATTCCATTTTTATCATTTCATTCAAACACTCATTGCATACATCATTTCTATAACATATCACATGCATAAAAAAAATCAAGTCCACTTCGTAGGTCACCCTACGAATTCATATCTGGTTTGCAGATCAAGTTGTGAATTTAGTTAGATAACCATTTTTGGGCACCCATTGGCCTCCTTCATGGCAAAAATGCCTCCACAACCAAAAAAATCCAAATGAGAAAATTCAATATCAACAACCTCATGCATTTCCTTCATCATGCATTTCGAGACATACAAACAATTAACATCCAAACCACATTTCAAAAAAATAAAACAATCACATTTTTGGATACCCATTTCACCCTTTCATGGTGAAAATTCAAATGGATTCCAAAAATAGTACATATCTGGCTTCCAACAAACACATTCACACTTAGCCACATACACATCATGGTGCACAATTCCAAAACACACCAAAACAATGTGAAACACAAAAACAAGAAATATTTTTGGATACCCATTTATCCCTTTTACAATGAAAGTTTTGATGATTTTCCAAAATGATACACCATTACTCACAAAAATCATAGTCAAATTCAAAAAAGTACATCAATAGGTATGAATTCACACAACTTACCAGACCACAATGAAATGTAAAAACAATCATATTTTTGGATACCCATTTTCCACTTTTATAGTGAAAGTTCAATCACACCTAGAAAATAGTACATCGTTTACCCCCAACAATCAAAGTCAAACCAATCACATTTAATTCACATCATGTAGTCAAACTATATCAAATATCGGTCAAACCAAAAAATGGTAAATCATTCCAGATACCCATTTGGCCATTTTAACACAAAGTATACACATTTCATTCAAGTGTCACATACACACACAAAATCACACATAAATACACACTCCAACATTTTCAAGCATTTATGAAATTAGAAATTTAATCAAGTTAAGTTTTAGGTACTTACCAATGGATCCTCGTGTCGATCATCGAAAATGGTCTGTACCCTTGCCATATCCACATCAACTCTAAAATCTGTAAGTGCTTCACGTCACCAAGCATCACTTGCTCCTCACTCCACAACTTGCACATCATACAAATTATTCCCCACACGCACCAAAAAGGTTTTATATACCTTTAAGACCCAAATTCATAGGCCACCCTACAAATTATAGTTCAATTCATAGGTCATATTGCAAATTCAGGTCCAATTCATAGGTCACCCTATGAATCACAACTCCAGGAACCATATTCACATTTTTTTCACTCCAACATCATTTTTTTCTTTCCTCTTCCTGTCTGCCATATTTTCCTACCTATTGTCATCAATATCTTCTATCAATCAACTCATCACCACATAATCACATTTCATTTGTATCATTTTTTATTCCTCATTTGAGGGGGTGTTCATATACAAATCTACTTTACATGCAATCAAACATCCAAATTATGGATATCACATCTATCTACAATTTTTTTGTTGAATATTATATCAACATAAACCTCATTTTAAATTAGACATTTGTTAAGTCACAAGAGCCATGCACAAAATCAAAGATGTATTTCTTTCATTCATATATATTGACGATGACCACATATTTAATGATACACTTGATTCATCCATGCCACTCAGCTCAAATGGTTTAACAAGTATCACCATGCACTCATCAAAAAATAAAAAGCAAAAAAATGAATATGCATTTTTTCTATTTGTATTTAAACCATCTTGCATTGGTTACAAAAAGCAAAACAATCATAAGTTGCCCTCACAAACAACCAAGTACGTTATTGTAAATATTTTACTAAATTGGTAAAATCATCAGTTTCACCATCATGTTCCATCCATAGCCATACACTCGTATCTCATCATTTGCACTCACTCATTCTTCTCTTCTTCTTCACTTTCCCTCTACTTATTCTAGTTCTTGATCAATATTGTATGGTAACACTTCGATCAGCTATATACCTTTGATTGGATTCCATTCTTCTCCTCTCTCCTTTTGGTTATCAATCAATGTTTTATGGTCACGCTTTGAGTGACTACATACCTTTGATTGGATTTCATTTATCCTCTCTCATTTTTTTTATCGATCAATATTGTATGGTCATGCTTCAAGCAACTACATACCTTTGATTGGATATTATTCCTTGTTTGAACTTCATATCAATGTTGTATGGTCACACTTCGAGCGACTACATACCTTTGATTGGATTCCATTTTTCTTCTCTTCATCTTCTCCTCTCTTATTTTGGTTATCATATCAATATTGTATGGTCATGCTTTGAGTGGCTACATAACTTTAATTTGATCCCATTCCTATCTTTCCCTTTCTTCTCCATTTCACAAATATTTCACCACCTTCTCACATCATATTTTTACACTAAACTATGTTCCACACAATATAGTACAAAAAGGGGTAAATGTAGACACCCAAAAGTTGCACATGCTCATTCCTATATACTTGTAGATCTGAAGAGATACTTGTAGGTTTACATAGGCCATCATAGGATATCATAGTCCATTGTAGACCATCGTAGTCATCCGTAGGCCACCATAGTCATCCATAGACTCAAAACCTACAAAATTAGGTAAAACATGTCCAAAACCCCTTCTACCCACTAGGAGGCCATCTACTAGCTCCCTAAGGCCACCTAAGCCCTTTCCTACACCTAATTAGGACCCCATGGGACCATTACCTACTAAAAACCCTAATTAAGCTAATTAGGATTCTATTTTGCAAGTGAATTTCACTAAACATACACTTTATAATTAATAGGGTTTAATTAGGATTAATGATCTAATTAGTCCTAAGCATGTCCTCACACATGTGTGCACCCTAAGTTAGTTAGGATATTTCTTAGAAATACTAACTAAACCTCAATCTAACCTAGGATTTAGCTAACCCTAGCTAACCCTAATCCTTGCTCACACATGTGTGAGGATGAGATATTCCTTTAGGGCATGTGGGAGGATGACTAAGCTTTCCACCTCCCAAAACCTAACCTAACCTTACTAGGAATTGACTCTAGGGTTTGGTATACCTAACCATCCCCTTGACCTTAGATTTTCCTATAAATATAGGGTCCTCCCTCTCATTTTAGCTCTCTCTCCCCTTTTGGTCAACTTACCAAAACTCTACAAAAATCATTCTAGAATCTCCTTCGATAACTTTACATCATACAAACAACATCAAATCACTTCTAGAGCCCATCCGAACAAAGGACCTCAATCAAAAGTCTATTACAAACCAATTTTCCCCTCAACCTATGAATTTAGAATCTATTTTATAGGTCACCCCACAAATTAACCGTACAATATGTTTACAACATCAAATTAAGCAGGTATTAGCTATTTAGTGTTTTTACAGTATTTCTCTCAATTTTTAGCATTTTTCAATATAATTTTTATGTCAATTTGTTTTTATAATTATAGGGCTTGACCAAGGTAGGTCCCCAAATGCACTAAAAATATTTTGTAGGTCCTAAAAAGTACAAAAGAACATACAAAAGCAAAATACCGATCGCACATGTGCATAAAATCCCACCTTCATTGACAAGCTATAAAGGACATCATCAGAATGCTTCATATTTGTGAATAAAATAGGGAGACTTGTTTTGTAACCTAAAACACTCTTGATGAATAAAAGCATAATTTCTAAACAATTTAAATTTTGTTAAGTTGTTTGATCAAATGGTCATCTTTCGATCACTTCATTCACCATTACCCTTTCCATTGAATTTAGATATTAAAACCTTTTTTAGGTTCCTATCCAACTCTTTATTCACCTTGGCCCTTCCAAAATTGGATACCTTAGATTCTCTTGATACTTCTTCAGTCCTACCTAATCCAATGTCTCTTTCTATAGCTAATTCCTGTATGACCCTCTGTTTTTTTTTTTTTAAACATGGTGGAATCAATAGCCGCCATGAATCCAGGCAGGTTGTTTAGATTTTATGGCCGCCACAGTATTCTATTTTTTTGCCCTGGAAGCCGCCACATAGATCTTCACGTAGTATACCCCTATAACCGCCATGTCACAATCATTTTAAACCTTTTACGCTGCTAAAAGCACCAGGAAAGGGACAAGCGTCCAGTCTGACGAGGCCCGATATTCTCTATGACCCTCTATTTCTAGGTAATAAATTCTTACTTCTGGGCCATATGAGTTTTCTATTGGGTCATCTCTTCCCTTTGTTGTTCCATATGAGTTTGTAATAATTAAACAAATTTTACAAGATTTTTCCCTTCTTTAATAGGTTCATTATGAGGAAGTTCATTCAATCATTTCATCCTTATTTCACGCTAAGGGCCTTCTCGTCTTAATCCTGACCTTGGTACCCTACTAGGTCCTTCGGTGGTTTCTTCCTCCTTGCCTCCTACAAGATTCATGAAGATCCACCTCATAGCATTTGTGCCATTTGACCTATGGGTGAAAGAGGTAATCTATTAGTTTAATACAAGTTCATAATTAAAGTCCATAACTCAAAACTACTTTTGTCCTGATACCATATGTAAAAACCCAAATATACTCACTTGGTTGTACCATGCTACTATTCATAAAAAACACTACATTATTATTTTTAATTTTAATACAATAATTCACTCATAATATTATCTTCAAGATCATAGAAAACTTGCTTCACCCAAAAATTTATCAATATGATATTAATTTAGTATAGGCATATTACACCACTTTTAGGTTTAATAATGTTGTAGACTAGTCACCCAAGTGGATAAGATCAGCCAAATCCTATAAAGGTTCCATTAGTGGAATTGACTTGTCTCATTTAATGTCCTCATTTTATAGTATGAGGGTCAATTTATGGTACAGGTTATCCTCTAGGACCATAACACCTAAAGGGTGGATGCTTTCTTCCCTTATCCCTTACCATTATGAATATTTGACTATACATTTTTCATATTCTATACTGAATGAAAGGAAAATAACATACTTATGCATAGTTTCTAACTGATTATACTCTTACTAAAGTTAGTTAGAGCTATGCCAATACTCTGGCCTTGGTCTTAATCACACATGCTCTTTTTGACCCACGTTCATATATTACATTCCATACAATGTGGCTTAACTAGCTAGGTTAAATAAATACGAGACTTATCATAGTACTATTATAGATGCAACCTGGAGAAGGCATCCCATAATATTCCTCATTACCAAACTTGACCTATTCATTATATCCAACCAATTATGTTAGTATATGGTTGATCTAGATACTATTGTGTGCATACCCGCACCTCAACAATATTTGGGTGAATTTCAAGCATCCTTTACCCTCAATGCTCGACTTCATGGTTATTATTAGGGCTCCTCAACCATTACTATGTATTTAATTTCAAGTCCCACAAAAAATCCCAAATCAAGAGTTTCAACCAAACCAATCAATTTTAAGTTTCTTCATAGACAAATGCTTCTCAAGGAAATCTATATATAAACTAAAAGCTTAGGAAAATACCAAGGGTTACACATTTATTTGTTTTACAAGAAATAAATAACATAATAAAATTCTTCCAATCTATGGATATTATTAGATCCAAGGTTTAAAGGGAATAAACAGGTTTTAACATAATACCCTATCTATCTATCTTGAATTCTTTCAAACAAAAGCATAAGCATAATAATAAACTTTTCATCTAACAAATAATCCTATCTCATTTCTCATATTTTACTAACATAAAGAATTTATATTAAGCATTATTTCCATAAAATGCAATACATCAAAGACTTTAATACAATTTTCTATGTAAAATCATACCCCTATATTTAATTCCATATTTGTTGCTAGCAAAGCGATCCCCCCATCATGCTAAGGGTTTTATATAAAATAAAAGTTTAACCACTATAAATTATTCATTCCAAGGGATTCAGTATGCCTTCCACTTGAGAGTTATAACACAACTCAAGATATTAGACATTTCAATAAAGAGACGTTGGCCCCAACACAACACATTGCTACATGATGGTATTACAAGAAATTAACCAAACAAGATACCCAATAACCATTCTGACCTTCACGTTAGCTACTCATGACATCTTGACAGCAAACTAGGTAACATAGCAAAGTCTCATAATGAATGTTTACAAATTTTGGTATAATTTTGCATGATTTTTACTATTCTAGATTAGTCCCTTTGCATACGAAATACACAAAAAACTTTTTAAAAAGATAACAAGGTTTACGCTGCTCTCCCAACACAACTTTTACTATAAGTAATTGTTATTTAACATATTTTCAGAACATGGCAACCTAGGTTTGAGATGTTTTTCTAGCATAATTTACACCAAAACCTAAATTATGGTTTAACTCTATTTTACAGGTAATGAATTCATAAATCACTAACTAAAACAAAAGAGTTATCATCACTTAAACTGCCATACATAATGATTAAACCATTGAGTTAATTTATCAATGTTATATTAATTCCCCTACACAAAATTCACAAGGAAGCTAAGTACATGTTTTCACAAGCCTCTACTAAACTTGTATAATAGATTTAAGATGTTTTAATCCAAATTCATACCTATAACTTTTACTTGAATACACTACTCATAGATATGGAAAGACACAATATAGTTTTACTAGTTCAACAAACTTTCTAGAATTTGTTTGCTACATTATAAAAGAGCATCCTTCATAGGTATAAAATTTGGAGTTTGAGTTTTTAAATATACAAGGAGAAACTCTAACACCGAATAAGGTGACACCCCAACACTTTTTCCACACATCACAATGACTGCAACTCAATCATACATAAATTGTTCAGGCATGTACTATAAATATATGTACCACAACTGTCACCAGAATACAATTGTGTGAAGGTAAATGTGCTAACATATTATTAAACATGCAACTCGGTGGCTACAGTCCTCCACTCGATTTTGTCACCCTCATTGCCCTTTTCCACACTACCCACTAAAACTTCACTCTCTACCTTCATGGTTTGAGGTTTTAGGATGAAGGGATCAGATTTTGAATCTTCACTTCATGAATGCATTTCTAATCACATACAACATGAATACTCAAAGACATTTACTAGAAGTCACACTACATACTATAATATTAATGCATGTGGTTCACTTTAAATATCTTCCCATTTTAAAATAACAATAATATTCACAACAAAAATAAAGAATATATCTAATTATAAAATTATGAAGCATTCACACAAGACATAAATAAATTTAAATAGGTGCACATTCAACATAGTTCTTCCTGTTTCATTTTTTACATAGAAAAACAAAAAAACTTCCCAGTTGAAACATAGTCCTTTCTCTTTAGAACCAAAAGAAAACAAAGATAAATTACTATGAACGATCTACCTGGAGTCCTTCGTAGTGCTTATCCCTTCCAAAATTTGTTCAACAGTTCTAAATATTCCACTACCAATATGTTCGTGCTGTTTTTTCTTTTCTTTTTAAAAACAATTCCCAAAAATAACAAAAATAAAACCCTTGACCTCCATTTAATTTTTCACTTTTCTCTTTGAAACCAGTTTCCTTCCCATTTGATCCTCCACTATGTCCAATTTTTTTTCTTTTATTTCGTTTTCCTCTCTTCTCGGTTCTTAGTTATGGAAAGGGTTAAAATCATTATGACATCTAACACCTTGCACCAATGTAGTTAAGCTGACCACTACTCCATACCACGATCATCCATTCCATGATGAAGAAAACCATTTACTTTAATTTTACATATTTTCTACCATTTAAACATAGCTCAAATCATTTATATAAAATAAAATTCAAATATAATATTTACCTACTCTTTAAGTAATTGATGTCCATAATAATACACTTGCATTCAGACTTATTTAAACCATGCATATATCCACTTTTTTTCATTTCTATTTTATATCTATTTCCTTCTAATTTAAACTATATGCATATTAAAATAATCAATGGCTCCCATCATGACCACCACTCAAACCAAACACAAAACCCAGTCAAACATGGCATCTACATGATATGCAAGTATTTGAGCATCCATGTACTAGTGAGCCGAATAATCACTTCCCTTATTACCTCTTCCGTTGACTAACTTCCCTTCCTTGATGAATTTGAACATGGTCCTGTATTCATAGTAGCTATCAACAATACCAAAATTCACAAGACAAGGTGGTGTTATTACAAATTTGCTTATCTACAAATATCTATGTGAGGAGGGTCATTACATCCCCTCCAACACTTCCAAAAGCAATGGATAATTAGTAGAGGTAATCTTTGAGAGGGCTTTGAGAGAATAGTCATCATAGTGAGTTAACCAATAATGGGATTCTAAAACCTTATACAATATAATTTGAATGCAGTTGTTTCTTAACCTCCTATTAGACCAGGTGTATTTAGCCCCTTTTAGATCAAAATCCATCAATTCACATTTAGAGATAAAATCATTAAATTCCTCCATACTATTAGAATAACTTAAATTGCCTCCCTTCTTGTCACTATGATACAAGGGTGTGTTAAAATTCTCCAAAACTATCCATGGCCATTGAGATGCCTCATGAAGATTACTAAGGAGCTCTCAAACCCTTTTTATTCCTTATTGAGTGTTTGGGGTATACATATTGAAAACAACTCAAGGAAAGTTTGTAGTTTTACAAGTCAAGATGATAGACACACACCTATCATTTCTTTGAATATATTGACCATAAAATCTTCTAGGGTCTCATATAGTCTATAAACCTCAATAATATTCCACTTTTGAACTTCCCATCATATCTGCTTCTTTCCAAATAGTGTTTTTAATCGATTAAAAATTATTCTCATCAATATTAGTCTCTTAAATCAAGGAGATATTGGGTTTATATTATTTTCTCATCTCCTAAAGCACCTAGTATTTTGAAAGGGCTTTCATGCCATTTATATTCCAAGATAGAAAATTTATTTCTTATATTTTTATGGGTTCTGCCCCCACCCAAATATAAAACCTTCTAAGTATAGTCTGCAACTTGATTTATTACTATTTGAATACATTGACCATCAAATCTTCTAAGGTACCATAGAGTCTATAAATCTCAATAAGCTTCCACTATTGAAATTCCCATCATATCTGCTTCTTTCCAAATAGTGTTTTTAATTGATTAAAAATTCTTCTCATCAATCTTAGTCTCTTAAATCAAGAAGATATTGGGTTTATATTATTTTATCATCTCCTAAAGTGCCCAGTGTTTTGCAAGGGATTTCATGCCATTTATATTACAAGATAGAAAATTTATTTCTTAGATTTTGGTGGGTTCTTTCCCCACCCAAATATAAAACCTTCTAAGTATCTTCTGCAACTTGTTTTATTGCTATTTGAATCCAGCCACTCTAGTTTTTTACCTTTCTCTAGACATAGAAGATCTCACATCCACTTTTTTCTTGGCATGCTTTACGAGATTCAATAAATTTAAATTCTCTTTAAAATTTTCTATATTTGTATCCTCTGAGGGCTCCCAATGCTCTATATCCATTTTCTCTTTTGGTTTGTTCTTAAATCTTTCTTCATTCTGATTTTTCCTCTTATGGTGAGGTGTTTCCTCTAAAGAACTCTCATCCTTGTTACTAGATTTATCCCTTTGATGCCTAACCATATTTTATTTATTAGTTTCCTTATCATAGATGCCATAATATACTTCAACCATTGGATTCTAAATACATGCAAAGGATATGATACCAATATATAATGTCAAGTTCATAACTTTATGATATTAACTACTTTTTTTGTTATATTAGAATAATGAAAAATGGTAAAAATATTATTAAAACTTTAAATTATATGATGGGAACTCTCATTTGTATGAACGAAATCTATAAGGGTGTTGATGTAGACAATAATACAAAGTTATATTTCTCCAATATTACTAAAAACTAATAATAAAAAAAACTTTATCAACATCCATTAAGATTTCTAATTAAATAGGAACATAACAACCCTATAATGGATTTACTAAATAAAATTTATAATATAAATGAAAGGATATGATAATTATAATGTTTTTTTTTTTTTGAAAAAATGAAAACTTGTATTAGAACAAAAACCAGATACAAGCGGGAGAGAACACATCCCGAGCCAGAGCCACGAGCAACACAGCAAGGAAAGCGCACAAAGGCAACACTAGCAGCCACAAGGCACAGAGAACGGACGGCACAAAAAAGTGACATGTCACGAAAACGTGACATGTCACGAAATCGCGACAGGCAAACCCGTCACGGCCACTTCGACACCAACAGTCGCGATAACACGACATGTCGCGAAATCGTGACATGTCGCAAAATCACGACAGGAAGGGCCCTCGACATCCAACCGCAGAAAGCGTCACGAGAGTGCGACAGAAACACTAAACAACATTCAAGCCGCATAAGGGTCGCGATATCGCGACAAAAAACCCACCAGTCTCAAAAGAGCCAAACATGCCGCGATATCGCGCAAGAAATATGCCAGAGGCCAGGAAGGCACAACCTGTCGCAAAATCACGACATGTCGCGATATCACGACATGTCGCGATATCGCAACAAGACACGGAATCGTGACACGTGATAGCGCGACATGTCATGATATCGCGACATGTCGCGGAATCATGACCCGCGATAACGCGACATGTCGCGATATCGCGACAGAAACCAACCAGAGGCAGCGAAGGCTCAACCTGTCGCGATATCGCGACAGCAACCAGCCAATGGCCGCGACAACACAACATGTCACGAAATCACGACAAAAAGGACCCTTAGAAAAAAAATCTTTGCACATTATTTCAGAAATTGTTCAAGGCCTTGTCTGATCTCGGCATCCTCCACAGACAAATTGCTATGCAGATGAATCCCAACCTCTCTCTCAGCACCCATCTTAGCAAGGAAATCAACCTCTTTATTGAGAGATCTACTAGCATAAATAGGAATCACATCCTCAATTTCCTTCCAAAGCTCTAAAATTTGGGAAACCAAAATCCGGAGCCTCCAAGCTTTTAAGGCAAAGTTCCTCAAGCAATCAAGAGCACCAACCAGGATTTGGGAATCAGACTCAATGATTATCTTTCTGTGACCTTGTTTGATGGCCCAGATGGAGGCAAATTTAATAGCAAAGGCCTCAGCTTCATTGTTTGTGGCATATCCCAGACCTTGCAATTCCCAATAGAGCATAGTCCCAGCATGATCACGGCAGATAACCCCACTACCAGCATTACCCGGATTACCTTTTGCAGCTCCATCAGTATTGATTTTGACCCAGCCTTCTGGGGGAGGTTTCCAACAACTTCTTACCTATCTCTCAAGACCAGCACCTCTCCCAATCAAAGGCTTAGAAGCCGGCTGATTTTCCTTCTCAGCATAGATGGCAACGGTTTCCACAACTTTGCTCCAGATGACCTGCCAAATCCCATCCACCAAAGAGAAGGTTTCACAAAAAATACGAGCATTTCTTTCCAACCAAACCTGCCACCAAATAAAAAGGAAACCGAGCTCCCGACCAAGACGAAGAGCTTTAGATATAAATCTACCTCTCTTCCAGCTTTCCCATAAATTGGTCCGGGACAAGTCTCCAAGCGCCTGAAGTTTAAAGTGGGAGAACCAACGGTGCCAAATCTGTTGTGTGAAAGGACAATAAAACAAAAGATGATCCATAGTTTCCTCATTCCTATAACACAAAACACACTGGGAAGGGCCAATGATGCCTCTAATTCTGATATTGTCAAAGGTCAAGATACCATAATGCATCAGCTGCCAAGCAAAGAAGTTCACTTTCGGCCAGCCCTTGGGATGCCATATCTTCCTCCATTCATGAACAGGAAAAGAGTGTGGGGGGGGCTCAGGAAGGATCGAAGCATAGCCCTCCTTCATAGAATAAACCCCAAGGTTCCCAAAGCCCCAGGAAAGCTCATCCTCCACATCTCTCCCAGTAAGAAACCTTTCTGCCAAAAGTTTTTCCAGAGTTGGAGCCTGCTCCGGAGGGATTGGAATAGGCCATTCACCCGACTCGCTTAAACTTTTGAACCTTATACTCCCCCAATTGGTCGGTATTGAAGTAGCTCTCAATATTAATCCAACCCTTATCTTCAAGAGCTGTTTTTAACGGATGCAAATTAGGAAACACAGCAAGGATAGGAGGATGCTGATCCCAAGAGTCAGTCCAAAAACGGGCCTTCTCCCCTCTCCCAACTTTCCAGAACAATTGATCTTTGATAATGTGAGATCCAAGCTTGATCGCCTACCACACAAGAGAACCATTACCTTCCAAAGGATAGCGGCCCAAGTCATTGGGATGAACAAGACCCAAGTATTTACTAGAAAGGATTTTGCTGCAAAGGGACGAAGGCTGGGAAATCCACCTCCAATACAGTTTTCCAGCCAGGGCCCGATTGTTAAACTTGGAGCTTCTTAAGCCCAGCCCACCTTTTTCCTTGGGTTGGGTGACCTTATCCCACCCAACCAAGGCCCATTTCCTCTCTCCATTGGCACCTTCCCAGAGAAAACTTCTAGCCGCTTTGTCCAACTCTTTCCAGATTGAAGGAGGGGCAGCCAGAATAGAGAATTTGTAAATAGGCATGGCCTGAATAATAGACTTCAGGAAAGTTAGTCGGCCCCCATAGCTTAACCATCTATGAGACCAGTGATTCATTCTCTCTTTGATGCCATCCAGTAGGTCCTTCCAGAAATCAGCTTTCAGTTTTTTGCAATGCAGAGGAACCCCCAAATAAACAACAGGAAGGGATGTCCTAGTGAAGCCCAGGATCTCCATAACTCTCTCTTGTGACCTTTGATCAAGGTTGAAGAAGACCACTTTTGATTTTGATTCATTGATGACTTGATTAGAAGCCCGGAGGTAGACGTTAAGAGTATCTTTGATTCCTATTGCTTCCCTGAGGCTAGCAACTCCCACCAAGCCCGTATCATCCACAAACTGTAAATGAGTCAAAACTTCAGCCCCGATTTTAATTCCTGTAATCTGTCCTTGACGTCTTCTTCTCAGGAGGAGTCTGCCTAAACCTTCAGCCAAGATAAGAAAGAGATAAGGAGAGCAGGGATCTCCTTGACGGAGACCCCGAGAGGCTCCAAAATGTGGTGAGGGAAGCCCCTTAATTAAAACAGAGTAGGAAGGCATAGAGATACAACTCATGACCCAGGCAATCCAGTCCTGAGAAAAACCAAAGGCTGCCAACATCTTGACCAAGAAACCCCACTCTACTCTGTCATAAGCCTTAGACATATCCAGCTTTGATGAACATTCCCTTGTTACCTGAATTATGCATAGAATGGATAGCCTCCTGAGCCAAGATCACTCCATCCAAGATCTGTCTTCCTTCAACAAAACCCCCTTGCTCAGGAGAAATAATATTCTGAAGAAGGGGTTTTAGTCTTTCAACCATAAGTTTAGTGATAATTTTGTAGATCACATTACATAATGCAATAGGTATGAAATCGGAAATGTGAGCCCCCCCCTCTCCTTTAGGAATTAAAGTGATAAAGGTGTGATTTAGAGCCTTGAGCATTCTTTTGTTAATTCGGGATTCCTCAATGACAGCCAACACATCCTCCTCTAAGATATCCCGGAAGGCCCGAAAAGAACTCAATAGGGAAACCGTCCGGACCAGGCGATTTTCCCGTGCACATCCCAAAGACCACCTTCTTGAGTTCATCACGATCAATGGGCTTAAGAAGGGCCTGATTCTCTTCATGAGAAATAATAGAGGGAATTCCCTCAATGACTTCATTTTGGGCTTCCACATCATGCTGCATACTTTCCTTGAAGAGGTTTGAGAAGTACTCCATAGATAGGGAATGCATATCAGGAAGAGTGTCAAAAGAGTTTCCAATCTCATCTTGAAGGAACTCCATGTTATTCAATTGCCTTCTAGCACAGGCAGAGCGATGGAAAAATTTAGTATTTCTATCTCCTTCTAATAGCCAAGTATTTCTTGCTCTCTGTCTCCAGTAGATCTCTTCTTGATTATCAATGTCCTCAACTGCTTTGCGTAAAGCGTCATCCTCAAATTTAAGATGCTCAGAAATAATTCCTTCTCTGAATTTTTTTTGCACCTCATTCCGTCTTTCCAGCAAGGGAGCCCGTTGGAGCTGGAAATCAGATTTGTTAGTTTGCTTCCACTGTTTTAGTTTACTCTTAACAAAGAGAAGTTGTTTATGAAATTTGAACATAGCTGTTCCAAAAGGGAGATGACCTTCTTCCCACCACTGTGTAATTTTCCTTCGTAGGTCCTCCTTTTGCAACCAAAAATTTTCAAATTTAAAAGGTTTGTAATACTTTCCTGACATAGTCCCTCCATCCAGCAAAATGGGAGAGTGATCGGAGACTGGGCCCTCCAAAATCTGGAATTTGATATTCCATCTAACAAAAGCTTCCTCCGAGACCAAAAACCCATCAAGCTTAACCCTCCTGCTGTATGGCTCTCTTCTCTTATTAGTCCAGGTAAAGTTTGTACCAGGGCCTTTGATATCAACAAGGTTAAAGGCCTGGACTTGGGCAATAAACAACCGGTCCCCTGTATCCAGAACAGGGATGTCACCTTCCTGATCTCTAGCGGATAATTTAGCATTGAAGTCCCCAACAATAATCCAATCAAAATATTCTCGGGAGGACCTCATGTTTTGAACAACTTTCCATTGAAACCGCTGACCATCGGTGTTCTGAGCCCCATAGAAATTTGTAATTAAGACTTGTTCAGCTGTAACTATATTCTTAAAAAGAGATGTTAGGACCCCTCTCCAAGCTATATGTTCCTCCTCCAAAGAGTAGCAATCCCTCCCGAGGCACCAAGAGCAGCCACTGCCATATGGCCAGCACCCCTCCAGATTCGGCTGACAGTTTTACTCATAAGGTCTAATGACATTTTTGTCTCCCGAATGAGCAGAAAGTCTATTTTACTTCTTTCTAAAAGTCTTTGAACAGCAAATTGATGGGTTCTACTGTTTAAACCCCTCACATTCCAAGATTGAATAATCATTGGAAACCTTGGGAGCAATACGAATCAATTGTTCTTGCCAATCCTCCATTGATTAGCTTATCCCCTTGCACCGCAATTAGATCCTTATTGGATTTCCTGCCCACCCCTTGGGAATTACTATTTTTCGACCTCTTCTCCACCTGGGAAATTCCAAGAGCTGGTCTTTCTCTGAGCTTTTCTGCAATTCCCATGGTAACATCTTTAATAACGGGCTGAACTGGGGAGTGGATTACCAGAGTCCCGAGGTTTTCTTGATGCAAAGTCTCAGAGGAGTCAATCACCTATTCAAGAACAGGGGTTGATGAAGGAGGAGCATGAGTAAGAATGATATTATCCTCAAGGATCCCATCTGCTCCTTCCATAGGTTGGTCTTCTTGATCCACAAGAGATTTGAAGATTTCATACCGATTGGTTGGCTTGGGAAGAGCTTGCTCCTTACCATTTCTCTTTTTGTTTCTTCTTCTCTTCTGTTGTTCAAAGCCATCATTCTGGACCTCAGAACCCGGGGGAATGACAGGTGGTTCCTTGGCCGAAGTAGACTTACCTCCTCGGGAGCGATTTGACATTCCCTGTGGAGCATCCGCTTTGGTGCTCAAGATATTTGGACAGAACCTTGCCAAATGGCCATGCAAATGACAGACTCTACAACGGAAAGGTAGGGCTTCATAGTCTAACTGCTGTATCCAAGAATGTCCTGCTAACTCCAGTTCCATCTCAGCTGGTAGCGGTTGACTAATATCCAATTCTACACAAATTCTTGCATAAACAGCAGTATTTCCTTCAATGGTATCCTTAGAAACTCCCAAAAATCTACCTAGAGAGTTGCCTATCAATTCAAAAATCCGCTCACCCCAAAACTCCATCGGGAGAGCATACAGCCGGATCCAAACCGGGACAGCCGTGGGCTCAATGCGAGGGTCAAAACCCGCTCTCCATGGTTGGAAAAATAACCCTGTCGGGCCATGGCTCCTCTTCTCTGATTCAAATGCTCTGTTTCTATCCAATAGGGAAGAAAAACTAATAATGAAATACCCATTGCTAATGGGCCATAAGGAGTACTCACCGATAGGCTCCCAGTTTTGTCTCACCCAGGAATGCAAAAAGTGCAGGGTGGGTCGAATGCCCATGAACTTGCAAATCAGATCATGAGTGGCCCGATAGTTTATCGTGTCTTCAACCAGCCTCTGGTTCAATGACTATTTTCGGTCTTGATGCAGATTGCGGGAGACATCCATTGATTCTATGCCCAGGAGAGCCCTTGCCCACATTCTTGGATAGCAGATGGAAGGCACTCCGTTGAGCATCAGCAGAGGAAGACGTAGGATTTTCTCATAAAATATCTGCATAAGAGGTCTTTTTCCCCTTGAGAGAACTAGAAAGAGACCCCATTGGGCCCTCCCGAGACACCGAAAGATCCTAGACCAAAAACCAGCAGCAACCCCAAATTCTCTGGAAGAGGTTTCCGATCTGAAACCCTAGAGACTCGGCTGTCGGCAGTTCAGAGGGTTTCCCGCCAAATCGCCGAGCTTCGTCTATTCTCAAGTCAACTCATAACCCCATTGAATGTATTTTGATAATTATAATGTTAAAGTCATAACTTTGTGATATTAATTATTCCATAAATGGCCTTTGTTACCATCAATTCTCAAAACCATCCTAAATGCAACAGTCATTCGCAATGGTAATTCTCTTGACTCCCCTTTTTGGAAAGAGATTGATTTTAGGCTATTCACGGTTAACTATGCTTATGGTCTAATTATTGATTATCAAGTTGTTCAAATACCTTATGATAAAGCATGGATGAAATATCTCATTCTGAAATTTGCTCATTTTAGCTGGTTGGCCATCCAAAATAAGATTCTAATGATTTATAATCTTATGAAAAGGGGTATGATTATCCCTAATAGATGTTATTTATGCATGGATACCTAGGAATCTATCAATCACCTCTTTTTGGAGTGCTCTTTCTCTAAGAAATCTTTGGATCACCTTATATCCACTTTTCATATCTCATGGGTTCCTCCTAATTTGTTGAGTCACATTTTAATCCAATGGCCAGATCCTTTCAAAAACCTCAGATTATGTTCTTTATGGAAATTTATCCTTCATCATATCTTATGGCAAGTGTGGCTTGAAAGAAATAGCAGGGTTTTTTCTTCCTCCTCTAAGTATCCATCTCTATTGCTAATAAAGCTATTGCCTTTGCTGTCATAAATTTCCATCTCTTCCCTTGTACTAAACCTCTTAATTTTAGATTGGAGTCTATTCTATTCTCTTCCTTAAAATTTTTCTACAACTCTAGTTCTAGTTTTCTAGCCCCCATCCTAAAGTGGATGCCTATTGGATTCCTCCTCCAAATGAGTGACTCAAACTTAAATTTGATGGTGCCTCAAAAGGAAATCTAGGGGATGTAGGTGTAGATGGTCTTGTTAGAGATCATAGTGGTCAAGTTATTATGGCTTATGCTGAGTATCTGGGATGTCAAATTAATTATTTTGCTAAAGGTCATGCACCGTGAAGAGGGCTAGATCTTATCAAGTATTATAAAGACAACCTTTTTATTGAGGGATATTCTTTGGATATTATAAATACTCTAAAAAACAATAGTTTTTCCTCTTAGAATGCTAGAACCATTGTTTAGGAAGCTAAGAAGCTATCCCAAAATTTCAATGATATCTCTATCAATCATGTGTACTGCGAAGCTAACAATCTTGTAAATATTCTTGCCAATTGGGGAGTTATCCATAAATCACTGTCCATTTGGAAAGAAAGCTTTCCCCAAGAATTTTTAAATGCTACTAATAATGATTTTATTTGAAAAATATGGTCACAGGTTTTTTTGGGTCAGCTTCTCCAATGATGACTCTAGCTTTTTTAGCATGATTTGTTTCTTTGGTTCCAATTCTTATGGCAAAAGTTTTTTTATTAGCGTGACTTTTAGTATTGCTATCAATAATGGTGGTTGGTTATCCCATTTTATTTTCGTGAAGTATGCTATGTCCCAAGGTAGGCCCTATCAGTGGGTTTGTCTCATGATGGTCTTATCCAAGCATGTCAAGTCCCTTAGTAGGTCTAGGCAGTGTAATTAGATGTTGTCAAACAAGGTCAATATGCATCAAGTCTTGAGATACTCTTTTTTGCATCTTACAAATTTTGAGAATCATTTTTTCTGTCATTGGCACTCTTAATTTTATCCCAATACTATCCTTTGCATAGTCTATCATGTGTTATATATGTATTTTCCAATATCTATTTTTTATGGATAATTACTAAGTGGTCTGCCAATCACTCCAACTCAGCTTTCAAAAAGGTCATTTATTGTGCCAAAAATTTCTATATTTATAACCTTGGTCTGTGTCAATCCATTTTTATCTAGTTTTATCCACTATTGTGTGTCCTAGTCAGTAAGAAGCATAGTTTTTGGTTTCTGTGGCATTCCTTTTTTCTTAGTCTTACCAACATGGCCTTTCTTAAGCCATCTAGCCTTCAGCTTGATCTCCTATCTCAGAACTTTCTGGAAGCTCATGGTCTCATTCCTTTACTTAGCAAGTTCAAAGAGGCTGAGTAAGATATCATTGAAGCCTTTGTCAATTCATGGAATAATGGTTATATTATTGTGCATAACCTCCATTTTAGAGTTACTATTAAGCTGATGGCTGAGGTGATAAAACTTTTGGTGAAAGGGTAAGCGGTGTGAAGAGATCTTCATAACTAGGAACTGAGCTCCAAGGCTTCCCATTATTGTTTCTAAGTTCTATATTGCTCCTGCGTGGACCTTTTTTAATACTATGTTTCTTTCTATTCAGGTATCTATTATATTTTTGTTGATATTTTGTGAGCATCCCCTACATGGGTTTTTGTTATAACTCCTTTACAAGGTTTACAGGTAGTTACTTATCTTAAGCAAACCCTGCATGGGTATTGCTTAGGCTATATTTTTATGTTTATGACATTAGGCATCCACTCAGCCTTCTCTACTACAGTTTGGTCCTTTTTGTTCAGGTTGTAGCTAGCCAATGTATAGACTTGTGTCATCTTATGCTATTTTTTTAGCTACCAGTTTATGTATTTGGGTTTGGGATCCATTGAAACCCTGCATTTAAGCAATTTTACCTACCAAAAAAAATCATAAAAAATGATAATATTATTAACACTTTAAATCATGTGGTTGACACTCTCATTTTCTTATATAAACTCTCTAATGGTGTTGAATAATATAATTGACACTAGTTCAGTATTTAAAAATAGGTTGTTTGTTCGTTTATTATTAGTGTTTTTTTTTAAATATAAGTTTATTCTTTAAATTTTATTTTATTCCTTTAATATATTTTTAAAATATTTGTTAATTTACTTTTTTAAATCTAAGTTTATTGTTTTATAAGAGTATTAAATTACACATAAAATATATTGCAATAGAAGTTTTTGGCATATATAAAGTGTCTTTGTGGGACATCCGAATGGTATGGCTTTGGATTCTCATCTAGGAGATCAAAGTTCAAACCATGGTGGGGTTTGTGTGAGTGTATAAAAAAAATGTTGTATTAATTAAAAATTAATAATACCATACTTCTAATCTTAAATTTTGCTCATATAAAATAAAAGCTTAGATAAAGGAAATAAGAAAGACAATTATAAAATAATCTAAAATTAGTTAACAAAAACTTCAATTAGTTTTATCCTTGTTAGAAGGATAATTCATATTAAGAGGGTTAGGAAGTCCATTTTTTTTGGTATAAAATAAAATAAATTTCAAATTTTTTTAAATATGTTGTATATGGTTTATAATGCATGTTATTTCCTACTCAACCCATGAGCATGTACATGATGAGTTGGTAGTAAAAATCCATGGGTGGAAGATTGATCATTGTTGGATGTTATCTTTATATATAAGGTGATGTTTTCTCTTTTTAGAACTAATGGGTGCTACAATTCCCCCCTTTAAGCCAATTTTATTAAATTCCTAATATTTTTAAGTTAAGGTTAGAAATGCTTATAGATAAAATGTGGAACAATACAACTCTAATAAAGTAGGAAAATGAATTTTATAGTGTGACAATTGGTATTGATAATTTTGTATTATTATGATTTATTTGTTATGTCATTATACCTCTTATATGAGACATCTACCAAAATTGTGACCCTCATATTTGACATCTATCCAAACTTTTATATTTTGCATGGATAATACAGGAGCATCCACTAGGCAAGAACAATGGATGGAAATTATTACGAAAACTATTTGAGTATCCATCCATATCCTATACTAAAAATGAAGTTAAAACAACAACACAGGTGGCAAAAAAAATGAAGTGAAATGGAGAGAGGATAGACAAAGAAGGAGAAGCAAAAAGGATGACGAGCAACAAAGTTGAAGGAATTTTTTTTGAGGAAATGAAGAGAAAAAGAGATAGAAAATGAGTTGAAAGGGACATGCCTAGAAAAGGAAAAAAGTGGGCATGAGAAAGATATAGAGGAAGAGAAACATACTAGATAGAGGTGGAGGAACATGAAGAGAAAGAAAAAAAAATGAAAAGGAGTTCTAGAGTGACTTGAATGAGAAGCTTGATAGACTCAAAGAGAGTATTCCAAGAATGATGAGGAGGCTGAGAAGGTTGGTATCTGTGATGGTTATAAGGTAGAGAGAGAAAGAGAAAAAAGAACCAAAGAAAAAATGTTAGAAATGGCTTAGTAAAAAGGCTAAAGAGAGAGAAACCATAAGAGGAATGCAGGAGATGGTAGAGGGAGTTCCCACGACATAGTGCATTAACACTCATAGATATTATAGCATATGGGTATTTGATCTTAATAAATTATGTCAATTTTTTTACTCTTCCTCTATGCATATATTTGAGTGATGTGTATCCTATGTATTTGGAGTACATAATTGTATTATAATATTAGATTCAATTTTATGGAATCCACCACCTTGAAGGAGATTGTTGTATGAGAGAAGGAGGTAAGAGCCAAACGCCAAAATCTAGTGTACTAATCAAGAAAAAGTGTTATGCAAGAAAAATATTTTATTGTTCAATTAAGAGTTTTATATGCATGAAGTCAATCATATTATCATTCAAAGAAGAAAGGTAGAGGTTATTCAATTAAACAATCTATTCCATGAATAAATAATTGAACGATTATCCTACATTTGTTTTATTGGTAAGAAGGGTTTTGAAAGGGTCGTGTAACCTTTTACAAACCAGATATAAAAATGGAAAGCTCTCATCCAAAAAAAGAAAATAATAGTACCCACCCTCTAAGGATCATTAGAGAAACCACCAAAATGAAACTTGAAAGCCCACATAGGGACACAAGAGAGAACCCAAGAAGACATAGAGTAATCCCATGTAGGGGTAGACAAGGAATAGAAAAGAAATGTAAGACTATGCAAAAATTATATAAAGAAAAAAAATCATAGTAGATAATGCCACACAATTAGTTTCTAGGGTGTCTAATATCTCAGATGTCATTAGTGCAATCAGTGTCCACCAAGCTCTTGAAATCCTCCATGATTTTGTATTGATCCTTGTACTCTTTTAGGAAATCTTCCACCTAGGTAAGGATAGATGAGGTCATCCTGGCCGCCCTCTCAAGAGATTTCATGATGTCATGGAGGTCTTAGAGATAACCCTTATTAGAGAGGTTGGTCCATTAAGAAAACCTAGAGGCCAACAGGGGAGGCTTAGTAGAGGTTTCTTCCATGGGTTCTTTATTGGATGCACTCTTTTGCCTAACCTAAAATGACAAGGAATAATCTGAATTATCATTATTTTCAATGAGTATTGGGACCTTGCACTTGCTTCTACCCATTTTTCTTCTAGTGGTGTAGTGCTAGGGTTTGTATTTCATGGAACCTAGTATCCCCTTTGCCTTCACATCATAGTCCAAAGCATGATTGATTTTGGGAGACATAGAAATTTCTCCACCAACACCACTAGCATTATCCATAGTTCTAATAGAAAAAACCATGGCTCTTCAGGATCTTTCTAGAACATACATATAAATAACTATCCCTTTTTTATATTCACCATAGATCACTCGATATATTGAAAGAGGTATTTCAAAATATTAATAGACGTTTTACCTCATAGGTTATTGAGGAACACTAGGTGGAAGATCCTCAGGATTGCACCAGGGCTATCCAGATTGAAGTATTGTAATATAGTAACCATGATGATGTCCTAAGGTTTAGGGAGTATTTCTCTAAGAATACCTCTTTTGTCCCTACCCAAAGTCTTCCCTTGTCTCTGAAAAACACCAACTCACTCTGAAGGGAGTGCTTTTCCCTGTTGATGATTTCACTATTGTTTAGAAGCCCAATAATATCTACCAAAATATTAGCTATAACAATGAATTTGAGCCCACAGATGAGAACGTGGCCCTCATCCCATGTTTGAATGAAATTTGATGATAGTTCTATGTCACTGTCATTGACCAATTGTAGGAAATGAAAGAGGCCATGATCCCAAAAAATATCCTCAACCAAGGTAGTGAGATGAATAATAGAGGGTTCAATTTTGGCCATGGATGTAGGACTCAAAAGCAATTGAGAAATAGAATATGAGAGCCACAACTCAAAAAAGAAATAATATATGAAGTGTGAAGTGTAGGATGGAAGGCTAGGGATTTTAAATCCAGAGGAGAATTCTAGATCCCATATCAAACTATGGTGAAATAGAGTACGTCTTACCAACACCAAAAAACCATGGAGCATAAGTTTACTCAAAAATGTGTCACTCGGCATAGGGGATATGACTTAAGCATGAATATCCCAATGAGGGAGAAGGACTAAATTTCTTGGAGTGCAAGTCAAGAGGATTTGAGCTAATGAGGAGAGGTAACTTGATTCAAAAGTAGAGCCTGTCATCAATGATAAGAAAAAGTCCCAATGGTGATTACAAAAAACTAGCCCATGACCAGTTAGGGTTTATTGTCGATACTGATTCTCGATATCCCTAGAACAAATAACAAAATATCTAAAGTCAAAAATATTGGAAAGGTTACCACCATGGAAAATAGCAATAACTATCCACACAAGGTGATGAGTGAGGTGGTGAGTGGCCTTCACATGGATAACCCCCTATGAATCAATGTAAGGAAGAAGACTGATAATGGAATGCCATGGTGGAGGAACAAGTTGTCAAGTCATCCACTAGGAGTTTAACTACCACATGTAACTAGAAGAAATGTTGATTTGGATGTTGTGTAGGAGATTATGCATGAGGTACAGGATCCTCAAAATTGTGTTTCCAAGAAGATCACTTTTAGTAATAATTTATCTATTTCCAATTGCATCATGAGTTGACATTCAACCAAAAGCAATATTGTTGTATGTCGAAGGATATGACCCCTTTGTTTTGCATTGGAGGAGGTCTGACATACGTGATAATAGATGAAAAGTGAAAAAATCCATCAATACCATGCTTATTTAGATGATAATTGAGAGACACATGTAACATTATCATGATGATGGGTCCTCCACTTATGACATACATGCAACCAAGGAGGCTATGTGTCATAGAAAAATCCTGAAGCTCACTCCTCATCGGATACGATGAAATACCAGGATTGGGGAAATAGAAAGTCTAGAAGATGAATTTATTTTTTGACTTCCATGAGAGAAAAAAAATTGGGATGCTTCACCAAAAAACCTAGTCAAGCACAGGGAAATTAAAGGAAAGAAACAGGTATAGTGTTACCATCGATAATGAGGGAGGGAAATGATCATATTAAATAGTGATATTGGGATCTGAAACACCTATGTTCGCAATAAAATATACTACACAATTCCCTTCACAAAAGATGTTTTGAAATATGACACTAGTGAAGGACCTTAGAAATAGGGTTATGCATAAGCGTGAAATATCGCAAATTGGCTCTATTTAGGATTTTAAATTGGCTAATTTTAGATCCTTTTATTGGGGCCCATTCACCCGCAATTTATGGGGTGGAATTTTTTTGGGGGTAAATTCGTCCACCATTGATAATCATAAAAATAATTTTATTTTAATTCGCCGACCTCAAATTACAAATGATTTTGATATTCTCGCCCAAATCACCTTCAAATTATAAATGATTTTTTATTTCCCGCATCGCTTTCAAATTATAAATGATTTTTTATTTCTTGCAAAATTGCCTCATATACTACTCATATATATACTATACTAGATACCGATAAACATACACAAAAAATACTGTAACTCAAAAATAGCTTTGAAACAACAAAAAACTTGAGGTGTTGGTCAGCATTCATTTATCGCTTACAAAGGTGACGATCGGCTATAGAAGTGTCAATCGACATTAGCCTATCGGTTACAGGGGTTGTCGATCGACATTTATCTATCGGTTACAAAGGTGTCGATCATCATTTGTCAGTCGGTTGCAACACCGTATCTATTGGTATTAGTCGGTCAATTGCAAAGGGGTCGATCGATAGCAGGTTATCGATTGCAGGGATTGTCGATCGACAATTATCTATCATTTTTTAGAGGTGCAAATAGGCATTAGTCATTCGATTGTAGTACAATGCCGATAAGCATTAGTCAATAAGTTGCATGGTTGTCAATTGATATTAATCTATTGATTGTAGGGACTGTCAATCAACAAATTATCTATCAGTTGCAGAGGTGTCGATCAACATTAGTAAGTTGGTTGTAGGACCGTGTCGATCGATATTAGTTGATCGGTTGTAGAGGTTTTGATTGCCATTAGTCTATCGTGTGTACGAACTATCAATCAATATTTATCTATTAGTTGTAGAGGTGTCCGTCGACATTAGTTAGTCGGTTGTAGGGCCATGCCGATCGGCTTCAATCGGTCAGCTACATAGGTGATGATCGACATTCATCAATCGATTGCAGGGACTGTTGATAGAAAATTACCTATTGGTTGCAATGGCTGTCGATCAATATTTATCAATTGGTTGTAGGGCCTTACCGATCGACTTCAATCGATAGGTTGTGGAGGTGACGATCGACATTCGTCAATCGGTTGTAGGGAATGTTGATAGACAATTACCTATCGGTTGTAGGGGCTATCGATTGAAATTTTTTAATTTGTTGTAGAGGTGTCAATCATCATTAGTATGTCGATTACAGGGTTGTGTCAATCAACATTTTTATATCAGTTGCAGAGGTGTCAATAGGCATAAGCCTATCAGTTGTAGTGTATGTCGATCAGTTCAAGACGATCGATTGTAGAGTAGTGTCTATAGGTATAATCCAATCGGTTGTAGAGCATTATCTATTGGTACAAGGTTTCAGAGATGCCATAATCAACCTAAATCAATCGGTTGCTGAGAAGAGACTATCGATAAAAGCTGATTGGTTGTAGAGGATTCATGATTGAAAAATTGGTAGGGTATTCTTCTTCAATTGCTCTTTTTTCCTAATCTCTTTTTCTTCAGTTTCATAGGCACTATAGGTCAATTATATGCAACTATGGTAGACAACTATCAATGTCATTTGGATGTGTGTTAGGAGCATTTCTCTTGTCTGTCAATTGTAGGGCCATGTTGATCGATATTTATATCTCGGTTGCAGAGGTGTCAGTAGGCATAATCCTATCTATTGCAATGTTTATTGATCAGTTCAAGATGATCGATTATAGAGTAGTATCTATAGGCATAATTTGATCGGCTATAGAGCATTGTTTGTTTTTAATCGATCAGCATGTTTGCAACTGATCAGTATGACTACAATCGATCAACATATCTTCAATCGATCGATTCATCTAAAATCGATCGATATGTATGCAACTTATCGATTTGTTTATAACTGATCAACATGTATATAGTCGATCAACATTTTTGCAACTGATCAACATATCTATAATTGATCATAATCACTATAGTCGATCATCATTGCTACAACTGATCGGTATGTATGCAACCGATCAGCAATCAACATGTCTGTAATCGATCGGCATGTCTGTAGCTTATCAGCATATCTGCAACTAATTGACATATCTACAACCAATTGTCATCACTGCAATTGATCGGTATGTCTACAACTGATCGGTATCTCTACAACTGATTGTCATGTCTGCAGCCGATTGACATGGCTACAATCGTTTGAATTTTACATCTCATACTGGTCGTCATAAATTGTAAAGACTAAAAGTCTTTCTTGTTAGTCTAAATCCTTTAATTTTATCATATATTTTATAGTTTTTAACCCAATATTCAAGGCCCCAAACACAAAAAAATTCACCACGGTTTGAAAATTTTTGGAGAAAAAATTTTGAAATTCGCCACGGTTTGAAATTTTTTGGAAAAAAATAATTGCAATTTGCCATGTATACTTCTACATATTTCATCGGGATTCCAAGACAATTTGCCTTCATTTTATAAATATATTTCGGGGTCGACCCATTATGCATAACCCTACTTAAATTTTTTTTGACTTCATCAATCATATTGAAAATGTTCCAAGAAATAGAGTGGATCCTTGTAATAATCTAAATAATATTTTGTAAATTCCCTTTGATAATTAAGTTGGAATACTAAAGTTAGTGAGAGAGAACAATACCTTGAAATAGAGCTCAAGCTTTGACAAAATTACTGGATTGGATTCCCAATTTTTTTTGTATGATCTCTAAACATTTCCCCAACACTGATCGACCTAGGATTACTTTTTTTAGTTCCATTAAAATTTAATTTTAGATAACCTAGAGGGGGTGGGGACCACTTAACTAGAGATCGATTAGTCCTTAAAAAGGATGAAGGTCATAATAAGGAAGCTTTAATAAGGTGGCAAACAGGGATTCAAGTGGGGGTTTACGATATCCATGTCCCTGAGTAACTAAGACGTTCTCAATAGCCACCTAAAGAATTTTGGAAAGAAAAAACTAGAAATTATGGATAGAATTATTTAAGACATGGGATTTTTATTCACACTAGATATCCCATAATAAGTAAGAAATGCAGAAGGACCACAATATTTTAAAATGAAAACCTTTGAAAGGGTTGGACCATTGGACACACAAATCACATAGGAAAAAAGGAGCCCAATAAATACCAACAATGGAGAAAAGGGAAGACATGATGTTGAGGAAAAAATGGTAGGATAAGAAAGTGTGTTGGGTAGACTCACAATGCTAATTGCAAAGGTAGCAATGATTGGGAATGGTAATTCCATGGTACTGGAGATTGGGGATGGTGAGGATTTTGTCTTGGATGGTAAGCTAGAAGAAAAAATTAACTTTGGGAATAAGTATTTTTTTAGATAATCTTCGAAGGGAACCAGGGCAAGTTTGGGTTTCCAGTGAGGTAATACATGGATTTGATAGGGAAAAACCATTGGTGGTAGAGGCATAGAGGATTTTATATTCAAAGGGAAAGCTAGGAATGATACAAAAATGTAATAAATTGGATAGCATAGAATTGGATTGTATTTGTTTGTTAGTTAGAGCAGCATTGGGAAGATGTTTCCAAGACTTCTTATTGGAATTAATAAGGTTATAAACCTTTGATCCAAATAGAAAATCAGTGATGAGTTTTAGATAATTGAGATCCATATGATTCTAAAGGGGACTGTCACCTAGCCAGATGTCTTCCCAAAAATTAATGTCTTCCCAAAAATTAATACTATCATCATTTCCAAGTCTCTAGTGAATACCTTTCTTGATAATGTCATTTGTCTTTATGATGGAATTCCAAATAGCTGAGTCTAGGATGGGAGAAGGATCATCCAGGAAATTTTTGTGGTGCCAGAGATATTTGGATTTAATGATAGTATTCCATAGTGAGTTTTCATTCTTAATGACTCACCATACCTACTTAGTAATGAGTGCTAAATTCATATTATGAACCTTCTTGAGACCGATGTTGTCAAAATCCTTTCTAGAGTAGACCTAGTCCCAAGAAAACAAGTAGAAACATTGCTTATGTTTAGATCTAGACCATAGGAAATTTATCTAAATTTGTTCAATTTTTTTACAAAAATAAACTAGGATCTGTAAATGGAGAGGAAAAATATAGGGATGCTTTGGAGAGTTGCTTTGACTAAGGTGGCCTTGACTGAGGAGTCCCCCTTTCCATCTAGCCAATTTTTTTCTGAATTATTTTAGTGATAGAATTCCATAAGAAATTTTTGTTAGGACCTTCTAAGAGAGGAAATATGAGGTAGGTTTAAAGGAGTTTAGAAATGGTGCATCCCTTGACACCTAATGAGGGTGTTCATGGAGTAGAACTTACTCTTGAAGAAGTTCACTTTTTATTTGGTAGCAGACTTGAAGGAAAGAAATATTGATTTAATGATTTTGGCTTGGGAGATAGAAGCAAGAGTGGCAAGGATGATATCATTGATAGATTACTAGTGAGAGATGGGTTGGAGGGAAGACATAGGTTTTATGCTCAAAATATATTCTTTGGAATAAGATGATCTCAGTGTTCTGTCTAGAGCTTCAATAACAATAATGAAAAGAAAATGGGATAAGGGATCACCCTGTCTCAACCCTTTAGAACTATAGAAGTACCTAGTAGTAGAACCATTTATAAGAATAGAGAAGTTTACAATTTTGATACACTCTTTGATGATATCTATCCAATCAAGGTGGAAACCAAACCTAGAAAGGATAGAAAAGAGAAAATCCTAGGACACTCTATCAAAATTCTTGTTCATGTTTCATTTTAGGAGGAGGCCATCCTTACCATGATTATCCTACTTTTAAATCTATTATGTCATACCATTTAATTTTTTTACAATAGATAAATATTCAATTGGATATCTCACAATAGATAAATAATACAAGTGGAACCACTAAAATATTATCATACATGTTGGGATATCATATAGAGGATCGATCATATAGAAACATTCTTAAATCATACATTGAAGTGAATGTATGAAAAACATCATAATACAAAAAGGATTGCAAGATGAATTTTTTTATCATTTTGGTATCATAATCAAAATATCTATAAGGATTGATACATACCTAAAGAAATATGGTACAATAAATAAGAGAAATATTTTGAGATCCTTGATTTATGGGTATAACTAAGATGATGAGAGGAATCACTACTTGATTAGATGAACTTGAAAACTATGCAAATGAGGGATTTTCAAGTAGAATATGTAAGTAAAAGTGAGGTGGAGGAAATGGACCAATTGAAAGCTCACAATGATGGAGAATAAGGAGAGGTCAATACTTCTCAAGGTGATTTTGGTCAAAGTACCTAAGAAAATTGTGCACCATTAAGAGGATAAGGTGGATTTAGTAGAAGAAGAGGTTGTGGTTTTGTTAGTACATGCTATAGATTCTTAGAATAAGTACATAGGGCATATAAGTCTCCTCACGTAGAGTAGAAAAAAATCCCATAATAAAATTAAATAAGGAGATGAAGATAGTATTCCTTCATCAAAGCACATGGAGGAACCAAAACAAGGAGAATCCATTATGATGAAGAGAGTATTATTGAAACCAGAAAAGGAGGTGTATGATCATGAGTAGAGGAGTATATTTTGGGCAATTTATAAATCAGGAGTTAAATATTGTAAGGTGAGTGTACATAGCAAAAATATTAACAACTTGGTATCAACAAAGATGGTATAAAATCTTGGGTTAAAGAGGATTTAACAACCGAACCATATAGAATCTCATCGTTGTAAAAGGAACATAAAATTTTGGTAATTGAACAATGTATAGAGAAATTTTAGATTAGTTCTTACATAAATGAGATACTATGTGATGCTATGCCTATGGATTCTTGTCATGTCTTATTGGGTATCACATGGTAGTTTGATAGGAAGGTAGCATGTGATGGTAGGATGAATGCCTACACTATTGATAAGGATGGAAAAGGGTAGACCTTAAGTCCTTTGAATGACAAAGGAAAAAGTGTGGCAAAAATTCCTACCATGTGTATAAATGTGAATTCCCTTTGATAATTAAGTTGGAATACTAAAGTTAGTGAGAGAGAACAATACCTTGAAATAGAGCTCAAGCTTTGACAAAATTACTGGATTGGATTCCCAATTTTTTTTGTATGATCTCTAAACATTTCCCCAACACTGATTGACCTAGGATTACTTTTTTTAGTTCCATTAAAATTTAATTTTAGATAACCTAGAGGGGGTGGGGAACACTTAACTAGAGATCGATTAGTCCTTAAAAAGGATGAAGGTCATAATAAGGAAGCTTTAATAAGGTGGCAAACAGGGATTCAAGTGGGCGTTTAGGATATCCATGTCCCTGAGTAACTAAGACGTTCTCAATAGCCACCTAAAGAATTTTGGAAAGAAAAAACTAGAAATTATGGATAGAATTATTTAAGACATGGGATTTTTATTCACACTAGATATCCCATAATAAGTAAGAAATGCAGAAGGACCACAATATTTTAAAATGAAAACCTTTGAAAGGGTTGGACCATTGGACACACAAATCACATAGGAAAAAAGGAGACCAATAAATACCAACAATGGAGAAAAGGGAAGACATGATGTTGAGGAAAAAATGGTAGGATAAGAAAGTGTGTTGGGTAGACTCACAATGCTAATTGCAAAGGTAGCAATGATTGGGAATGGTAATTCCATGGTACTGGAGATTGGGGATGGTGAGGATTTTGTCTTGGATGGTAAGCTAGAAGAAAAAATTAACTTTGGGAATAAGTATTTTTTTAGATAATCTTCAAAGGGAACCAGGGCAAGTTTGGGTTTCCAGTGAGGTAATACATGGATTTGATAGGGAAAAACCATTGGTGGTAGAGGCACAGAGGATTTTATATTCAAAGGGAAAGCTGGGAATGATACAAAAATGTAATAAATTGGATAGCATATAATTGGCTTGTATTTGTTTGTTAGTTAGAGCAGCATTGGGAAGATGTTTCCAAGACTTCTTATTGGAATTATTAAAGTTATAAACCTTTGATCCAAATAGAAAATCAGTGATGAGTTTTAGATAATTGAGATCCATATGATTCTAAAGGGGACTGTCACCTAGCCAGATGTCTTCCCAAAAATTAATGTCTTCCCAAAAATTAATATTATCATCATTTCCAAGTCTCTAGTGAATACCTTTCTTGATAATGTCCTTTGTCTTTATGATGGAATTCCAAATAGCTGAGTCTAGGATGGGAGAAGGATCATCCAGGAAATTTTTGTGGTGCCAGAGATATTTGGATTTAATGATAGTAATCCATAGTGAGTTTTCATTCTTAAGGACTCACCATACCTACTTAGTAATGAGTGCTAAATTCATATTATGAACCTTCTTGAGACCGATGTTGTCAAAATCCTTTCTAGAGTAGACCTAGTCCCAAGAAACCAAGTAGAAACATTGCTTATGTTTAGATCTAGACCATAGGAAATTTATCTAAATTTGTTCAATTTTTTTACAAAAATAAACTAGGATCTGTAAATGGAGAGGAAAAATATAGGGATGCTTTGGAGAGTTGCTTTGACTAAGGTGGCCTTGACTGAGGAGTCCCCCTTTCCATCTAGCCAGTTTTTTTTTGAATTATTTTAGTGATAGAATTCCATAAGAAATTTTTGTTAGGACCTTCTAAGAGAGGAAATATGAGGTAGGTTTAAAGGAGTTTAGAAATGGTGCATCCCTTGACACCTAATGAGGGTGTTCATGGAGTAGAACTTACTCTTGGAGAAGTTCACTTTTTATTTGGTAGCAGACTTGAAGGAAAGAAATATTGATTTAATGATTTTGGCTTGGGAGATAGAAGCAAGAGTGGCAAGGATGATATCATTGATAGATTACTAGTGAGAGATGGGTTGGAGGGAAGACATAGGTTTTATGCTCAAAATATATTCTTTGGAATAAGATGATCTCAGTGTTCTGTCTAGAGCTTCAACAACAATAATGAAAAGAAAATGGGATAAGGGATCACCCTGTCTCAACCCTTTAGAACTATAGAAGTACCTAGTAGTAGAACCATTTATAAGAATAGATAAGTTTACAATTTTGATACACTCTTTGATGATATCTATCCAATCAAGGTGGAAACCAAACCTAGAAAGGATAGAAAAGAGAAAATCCTAGGACACTCTATCAAAATTCTTGTTCATGTCTCATTTTAGGAGGAGGCCATCCTTACCATGATTATCCTACTTTTAAATCTATTATGTCATACCATTTAATTTTTTTACAATAGATAAATATTCAATTGGATATCTCACAATAGATAAATAATACAAGTGGAACCACTAAAATATTATCATACATGTTGGGATATCATATAGAGGATCGATCATATAGAAACATTCTTAAATCATACATTGAAGTGAATGTATGAAAAACATCATAATACAAAAAGGATTGCAAGATGAATTTTTTTATCATTTTGGTATCATAATCAAAATATCTATAAGGATTGATACATACCTAAAGAAATATGGTACAATAAATAAGAGAAATATTTTGAGATCCTTGATTTATGGGTATAACTAAGATGATGAGAGGAATCACTACTTGATTAGATGAACTTGAAAACTATGCAAATGAGGGATTTTCAAGTAGAATATGTAAGTAAAAGTGAGGTGGAGGAAATGGACCAATTGAAAGCTCACAATGATGGAGAATAAGGAGAGGTCAATACTTCTCAAGGTGATTTTGGTCAAAGTACCTAAGAAAATTGTGCACCATTAAGAGGATAAGGTGGATTTAATAGAAGAAGAGGTTGTGGTTTTGTTAGTACATGCTATAGATTCTTAGAATAAGTACATAGGGCATCTAAGTCTCCTCACGTAGAGTAGAAAAAAATCCCATAATAAAATTAAATAAGGAGATGAAGATAGTATTCCTTCATCAAAGCACATGGAGGAACCAAAACAAGGAGAATCCATTATGATGAAGAGAGTATTATTGAAACCAGAAAAGGAGGTGTATGATCATGAGTAGAGGAGTATATTTTGGGCAATTTATAAATCAGGAGTTAAATATTGTAAGGTGAGTGTACATAGCAAAAATATTAACAACTTGGTATCAACAAAGATGGTATAAAATCTTGGGTTAAAGAGGATTTAACAACCGAACCATATAGAATCTCATCGTTGTAAAAGGAACATAAAATTTTGGTAATTGAACAATGTATAGAGAAATTTTAGATTAGTTCTTACATAAATGAGATACTATGTGATGCTATGCCTATGGATTCTTGTCATGTCTTATTGGGTATCACATGGTAGTTTGATAGGAAGGTAGTATGTGATGGTAGGATGAACGCCTACACTATTGAGAAGGATGGAAAAGGGTAGACCTTAAGTCCTTTGAATGACAAAGGAAAAAGTGTGGCAAAAATTCCTACCATGTGTATAAATGTGAATTAACAATACTTGAAGGTTTATGATATCAACTTGAAGGGAGAACAACTAGTGTTGAAAGAAGTTATGAAATAATTGGAGGAAAATATGAAGACATTCAAGAAACTAAACATGGAGAAGATGATAGTGTAGTGGCTCCTACTACAGATAAGAAGGAGAATGAAAAATAAATAACAAAGATATAGTAGAGGAAGATAAAGCTCTTTAGGTCATTTATGGTCATGATGAAGGCCATATTATCTAAGTTGATAGTAATAATGATAATTTGGAATGTGATGGACATTGTGATAGCAATGATATAGATCATAGTAATGATGAAGAGTATGGATGTTTTGAAAGTCATACTAGAGGTATAGTCTCCATGTTGATGAGAATAATGGGTTACAATGGTAAGGGATTGGGAAGTTTTGGGCAAGGTATGTAAATGTTCATAATACCAAAAATAAAGCCAATGAATGAAAGTCTTGGATATGTAGGTCAAGTAGAAAGTAATAAGACCAAATTGTGGGAGAAGATAATAATACAAGGAACCTAGTATGGGTTGTTGCAATAAATATGGAATATGTGGATATGTAGCAACTATATGTTGGAACCTACATCCTTATGAGATTTATGAAGGGTGTAATCACTCCACAATAAAGTGTTGGCACCAAGAGGAGGTAGAAAATGAAGTGTATATTTAATGTGGTTGGATGAATACAATGAAATGGGATAAATTGAAATGAATTTTGATTTCATTATATAAGAGGATATTTTATACTTAGAGGAAGACCAAGACAAGACAAAAAAAATTGGCCTTGTGAAGACAACCAATATAGAGTGTTAATAGCTTGGAAGAGAAATTCATGTTTATGAGTTGGAGCTCATTGAACATTTTCTCTTCCTTAATGAGTATGATGTAGGAGCATTTTATAGGAAGGATAAATGAATGTAAATAATTAGATAAACCATTCAAGTAACCATCCTAGTTCGATATTAAAAGGAAAACAAGAACAACAATGAAGGTGGCCAAGTATAAAAATAAAAATAAATAAGTGAAAGGGACAAAGAGGAAATATAGAAAAGGAGAAGCATAAAGGATGAAAAACAATGAAGTTGAATGGATAATATCATGAGAAAATAAAGATATAAGAATATAGAGAACAAGTTGAAAGGGGTATACTTAGAAAAGGAAAGAAGTGGACATGATAAATATATAGAATAAGATAAAATAACTAGAAAGAGGTGGAGCATGTAGAGAAAGAAAAATTAAAGGGAAAAAAATTAAGATAAGGAAAGGGAGATATGCAATGATCTATATGAGAATCCTAGTAGACTCAAAGAGAGTAATTTAAGAATGATGAGGAGGTTGAGCAAGGCTATGGTCTATGGATGATAGAAGCCAAAGAGAAAGAGAAAAAATAAATGAAGAATGAAAGATATAAGATATGGCTTAAGAAAAATAACAAAGAGAGAAAAACCAAAAGAGGAATATAGGAGATGACAAAGGGCGTTTCCATAGTATAGTGTATTGACACTCATATATTGTATCCATAGACATTTGGTCTTAATAAATTATGTATTATTTTCAATTATTCCTTTGTGCATATATCTAAGTGATAAGTATCCTATGTATTTAGACTACAAAATTGTATTAGAATGTTATATGTAGGTTTATTAGAGCTACCATATTGAAGGAGATTGTTGTGCGAGAGGAGGTAAAGAGCCAAGGACCAAAGTGTCAATTGAGTAGAAGTTTTATGCAAGCAAAATATATTACCATTCAATTAGAAGTTGTCCATACATGGAGTTTTTCATATTATCACTCAAAGGAGAAATATAGAGTTTATTCAATTGAATGATCCATTCCATGAATAAAGAATTGAATGATTGCATTTCTTTTAAATCTAATGCATTATACCATTTTATCGTCATACAATAGATAAATATTCAATTGGATATTGTACGATAGACAAATCATATAACTGGAGTTGCTAAAATATTATCGTAAAAGTTAGGCCATAATATAGAGGATTAATTATACAATGCACATGGATATTTGCCATACAAGAGGATTTTAGAGATGGATATATTCTTGAATAGTATGACAAAGTGAATATAAAATAGACATCATCATACAAAGAGGATCGTAGGTTGGGCGTATGCATCAAAGAAGTTTAGATTAGGGTTAACATCACTAAAATGTATACCATATATTTTCAATTCCCACCATAAGTGGCATAATCCAATATTCTAAACTTCCTACTTAATATGGGATAATCAAGCATACATGCTTTCATGATTGTGGATACCATTATAAAGGTAATTAGGATTTAGTATAACAACTAAGAATAGAATATGTAAAATTATGGTTTATTGTGGGCATAATTATAAAAGTAATTAGGATTTAGTAAAACATATAAGAATATAATATTTGCAATTAAAAAAAGAATGCTCAAAATCCCTTGCAAAACATTGAATGGATGAAGGATACAAACTATAATTTACCCTCAACCTATAGTAAATTAAATACTAGAATAAATTATCACAAGAACTATAATACTCTATCCTAAGGTATTTCCATCCAATATCATAAGTGGACTTTAGAAGTTCACAAATATCATTAACCAAAGAGGTTTAAAAAGGTAAATTTTCATGATAGAAACCTAAGTTCAAATTGTACCACACCCTCAAATAGGTATGAGATCTTCAAGACACTAGTGGATCAGGAAGAAAAAAAATCATAGAAGTGAATGGGAATAATGAAAATAATAACAACCATGTTCAAACCTCTATTTCAGCTCCTTCTATCCTTGAGTAGGTAATAGAGTGTAGTGAGTTACTATAATCAGAGATTGCAGGAGAATTATTAGTACATAATGAGGAGCCATCGATAATAAAGGATGTCATTATGAGTGTGAAAAAGAACAAATAAAAACCAACTTTAGGGGTAAGACAAGTGGAGAAGAGCTCAAATTATATTATTTCTTAGGGAGTGGTTAGAAAATAAAATAAGGCATTGATAGCATATCAAGGAGATAAAGTAATCATTGGGAGATCAATGAGGTCAATAAAATCTTACTGGTATCAAGGTAACCAATGATTATACAATCATGTAATATTAGGGGATTAAATAGTAGAACCCATCAATCTACTATTCTAAGACAAAAAAAAAAGTAAAACAATTTTTTGCTTATCAAAGAGACAAAAATATCAATAGATTTCTTGTGTAAAATAATAAATAAACTTTGGAGGTGCGCTAGTCATGTGGAACTAGCTACCCAAGGGGCATCAAGGGGGATATTTACATTTTTTAAATATCTTAAATGGATTACAATAAAACATATAGCTTGGAGGGGTGTTCTCACATCACATTTTAGTAATAATGTGACATTTTGGTAGGTTTTAATCACAAATTTTTATTGGGCTCAAAACTTAGATCATAAAATTCATCAATGGAAAGTGGTGCATAATATGAGAGTCTCAAGGGAGGATTTAGACTAGATTATTGCTGGTTATTTTAGTGTTTAATTATCATATAGATATTAGGAAGAGAGAACCTCAATTTTTGGTCCCTAGGATTGAATTATGATTGCCTAGGTCCATGCATTACACTTGGTGGATATTAAATGTCCTAGAAACAACTATACTTGGACTAACAAGAGGAAAAAGCAATATATCAAGAAGGTGAATTTAGATCATTTTGTATTTTCGAGGAGGCATTTATAAAATATAATCTAAAATTTCATATTTTGAAGGGTCAATTTCCATATCACTTTTCCATTCTATTGAAAGGAGGGATCAAGATAGGGTAAAGTCACAAACCATTTAGATTTGAAAACAAATGGTTATAAAAGGAGCAAATTTGAAATAAAATACGACAATGGTAGGAAGGGGGATACCCAATATATGGGGTAATAATGTTTAGATTACATATGCAACTTCATTATGTTAAGGATCAACTGAAACAATGGAGGTAAGCTAACAAGATAAAATTCTAAGTCTAAAGAGCTCCATTAGTGGTAAGATGGGATGAGGTGCAAAAAAAAATTTAGGGAAGGAAATATTATAAAGTATCTCAAAGAAGATGATGATGCCTTGTGTAAAGTGGTTGAGGACATTGACAATCAAGAGGAGATCTATTGGAAATATAGAGCAAGAACCACTTGGTTACTGGAAGGTGATAGGATCACTAAATATTTTCATCAGGTTTCTTGTGCTAGGAGATATACAAATAAGATGAAATATCTTCAATATACGAATGGTCACTCCTTTGATACAATCCTAGGTGTGCATTTCCATTCAATGGATTATTTTCCTCAATTGTTTAATTATGGTGTGAGACAAAGAGACTCAAAAAGAAATTCTTGTTGTCATATATCTAAAGAATAAAATTAAGTCCCACTTAAACCCATTGATAGAGAGGAATTAAATAAGGCAGTCTTTGAAATGAGTACGAGAAAAACGTAAGGTCCAAATGGCTTGCCATTCAAGTTTTTAAAAAATTTCTAGGACAACGTGGAGGAGGATGTAATGGCTATTATAGATGAGACCAAAGGTAGTAAAATAATGCTTAAAGCATTAAATAATACATTCATTACCTTAATTCTAAAATGGGAGGAGGGGCTACATATTTCATATTATAGACCTATTATTTTATGCATTGTCATATATCAAATAATCACAAAGGTAATGTATGAGCAACTAAAACCTATCCTAGGTAGCATTATATCCTTAAATAAAGGGGGTTTTATAGAGGAAAGGAAAATATTGTATGATGTGGTTCTAGCTCAAGAAGCAATCCACTCAATATAAAAATATAGCAATATAGGTATGCTCATAAAATTGAATATGTCAAAGGCTTATGATAGGGTGGAGTGGAGCTTCTTGTTAAGGATGATTACAAGCTTCAATTTCTCTTGGGATTGGATAGAATGGGTTATGAGATACATCTCTACTCTAACATACTTAGTGTTAATCAAAGGCCTTATATCACAACCATTTGGAGCCAATCGAGACCTTCATTATGGAAATCCTTTTTCCCCTTATATTTTTTTTTATATTGGCTAAAGGCTTGGGTAACCTCATATAAATGAGAAGACAATAGAGTTTGCTAATAGGTATTAAGGTGGGTGAGGAGTTTTTGATTCACCTATAGTTTGTGGATTCTATAGGATTGGTAGGAGTGGCCAATATCAAGGAAAAAATAATGATAAAAGATACTCTTAATGTTTACCTTAGGGCCACAAACCAAGTCATCAATGATAAGAAATCCAAAGTGGTCTTCTTTAATCTTGATCAAATGCTTCAAGATAAAATTTTAGAGATCTTGGAATTCAGAAGGACTTATCTCCCAGCGGTATATTTGGGGATCTCTTTGCATTTTAAAATACTAAAGAGAGCTATCTAGAAGAATATTTTAGATCATATAAAAGAAATAATTAAACACTGGTCTCACAAATGGTTAACCTTTAGGGGTATATTATTTTTTTTGTAGTGAGTCATTCAAACCATACCAATTTATAATTTTTCCATCCTTGTTGCCCCACATATATGGAAAGAGTTGGTCAAGATGGCTAGAAATTTTTTATAAGTAAAGGAAAGATAAAATGGGTGTTAGTAGGTTGAGATAAAGTAAGCCAGCCCAAGGTAAAAGGATATTTTAGATCTCCTAGCCAACTTCTTTTTTTAGTTGAGTTTTAACTAGTAAATATTTGGGACAAGTGAACCTGAATGAGGTGATTCATTTCCATTTGAATGGTAATGGGTCCCCAGTGTGGTAGGCTCTAAAGTTAGGATCTTAGGTAGTAAAAGATATATTATTTTGGAAAGTGGGGAGAGGGGACAAGGTACAAATTTGGACAAATTCATGGGATCAATACCCACCTATCATTATTGAATTTCTAGAATTACAATTAGTAAAAAAAACCATGGAAAGAAGCGATTGGATCTAGATTAAAATTTATTTCAACAATAGTCAACTAGGGGATTATAGGTTTAATTAGTTTAAGAGTTTGGATGAGTGGCCAATTCCATTCCCTATAAAATTGATGCCCAAAATGACTAAAATATTGGAAAAAATATTTATCATAAGTAGTCTTGGTACCAATTTTCCTAAGTGGATGAATTGCATCCTCAAACCTCAATCAATATTGGAAGACCCAGATATGGGGTTTTCTAAGTTAGCCTCTATAGTAGGCCACTTCCTATGGTTCTAGCTACACTAACAAATACTAGGGAAAATGGGGGTTGAAGACTAATATAAGAAATGCATAGATTTATAGGCTAAACTTTAAATAGCATGGATTTAGCATCATCAAGAGACATGAAGCATGAGAGTTTTGCACTTTTAACTAAATAAAACTATCTAACAAACTAGCTTACTTTCTATATTACAAATCATTTAATATTATTAAGCACTTAAACATTATCAAGCATTCCAAGAACTAATGAAAAAAAATCTAAAGAGAAATATAGAAAGTAGAATAACTATAACATAATGAACCATTTACATAGCTTTAATAGAAACACTTAACAATTAAACTAGTATACATTTATAATCTACAATAATTTGGGAAAGAGGCCAAATAACAATTAAATATTTAATCAAAGGTACATAGCACATTCATCACACAATATGTAATTGTAAATGCTAAAGAACCAATCTCTTGAATGAGCTACATTCAATTATATATATACATACACAATGTATTCGGTTATCTTAGCATGATTGCCTATAGAACAAACTACAGATCTTTTAGAATAGCTATACGAAGTGGTTATTTCAAGCATGTTTTTCTAACATGTGTAGCCTAAATTTATTTTGTGAAGTTGTCTTGCATGCTATATTTTTGTATTATAACCATTTGATGGTAGTCCACTCCTTTTTGGTACACTTAGCCAACTAAGTAGGGGTAGGTGTGTGATGGAGGAGCATTCATACATTGAGGTATTCTGACACTAGTGATGCCTAGGGGTTGATCTACACATGTAACCTTGTTTATTAGGATGAGTATAAAGCCTCCTTGTATAAGATAATAGTATGAAGGAATACTACTTGATGTTGGATAGTTTATCTTGGCTAATTGTTAATTCATTTGTCATTCCTTCATGCCAAACTCTATATTCCCTCTTGTCGGATTCCAAAAACCTTCTTTTTTTTATGACACCATTATTTATAGAGTTTGACCACTTCTATACATAGCCACATTTTCTGATGCATAGTTTTGGGTGTCATGTTTCATTATCGAATTCTATGTCTTAAAACTTATTTTGAATCCAATTTTCATTTTGGCTTATCATACTTTCATGCTCCTAAAGATGATGTTATCACTTTAATAGCACAATGTTTTTGTAAAGTCTCCCATAAAATGTTGGATGAGCTTTAGATTTCTTGTTCTATACATGCTAGACCAAATACCTTAGAAATTTTTAGGTATTTTTTCAATTTGCGTCGGGTTTTTATGCTACCTTGGTGATGGTAACATAATTTTTTGTTTGATCACCTTCAATTTTGGCTTCATTATCATATCTGGTAATATTTTCATAATGATGAATGTCAAATAATTTGCATACTTCACCAACTTTTTTGAATGCCCTACTTTTATTATGTCTTTGCTTACATTAGCATCATAAGTTTCCATCCAATTCTTAGCCAAATTTACATATCTTTTACTCCCATTGCTTTCTTCCTTGTAAAAATATGCAGGTAAATCTCTTCTTGGTTGTTGAACACCATGTGTTGGTTTGTTGCTTCAATAGTATGCATGGCTATTCAAAATTCTCATGAGAACTTTTAGGTATTAGGTAGTCCTAAAAATATTTTATAGTACTTTACTGATGTTTATGATAGCTATATTATGAACTAAATTGGATTTTATAAAGGCTAGCACTACTTCTATGGATCATGTTACTCATGTGAAGATCTAGCTTCTTTATTTCCACTTTTGTTCATCCTATTAGATCTCACCACTATAATATTTACATTAATGCAATTTATACTCGCATTCATCATCTTTTTATCACAACAGTTGGATGTCAACTTTGCATGATGTCTACCTTTTCATCCTTGACAACTTGATCCCACATGTTCTAAATAGTATCTTATGCATGTTAAGATATTCCATGTCATCATATTTCACCAACTTTATATTTTCATTATGACCTTTAACACTTGCTTTCATAATTGACACATTGATGGAATTAATCCCACATAATTCCATAATCATGTAAAATGACTATAGTTGTATGCAAAGGGAGGATTGGGCTAGACTTTTCATTAGGCTATAGAAGCAAGAAAATGGGAGAAGAGGAAAGGGGATGACTTGAGGATGGGAGGATATGTGAATTTAAATAAGGGAAAAAACATAAAACAAGGTGAGATGAAGAATATTTTAGATGTGTGTGTGGATTTTAAAATTCTCTTGTAAGAATACAACTTAGCTACCATGCCCACAAAAATGAGAAGAAGGATACAATTTATCCTCCCTTATAATACATAGATTAAGAAGAATTTTTCTACGTTAGACTTAAAAATTGTGGAGAGCTATGTGTCTTATAAAATTACTTTAATACATGTGCTTCCAACACTTCTTAGGCTTGAAATAACAAACCTCCTCTTGTCTATAACTATTTCTTTCTAATTAGCTTCAAAATCTCTTTAGATGACCCCTATTATTTCCCTTCCCCACTTTCTTTTAGAATTTTCCTTTTTAGCATATTTTTAATGTTCCTCAAGTAAAAAAGAGTAGGAAAATAATGGGGATGATAAAAAATGGGAGTCTATCATCACCATACCTTATCGTAGACTGCAAAGCTTGCTAGAACTCAAGGTGATGAAGTAATAATGAAAGAGCAAACCATTTTATAGACTTCATGTGAGTTCACTTGTTCTTTCATTAGTTGACATATCTTTTTATTTTATAGGATAGTGCTCATTATTTTTATAAAAAAGCAATATTTCCCATATAGCCAACTCATACTTTCAAATAGTCTATGCTTGTCTTCAAAATATCACACATACGAGTTGCATGGATCTCTTTTCAAAGTTTCCTTTTGTAGCAAGCTACCTTTATTTAGTTCTACTTGTCCATTATATGTTTTATTTATATGTCGGCTATTTTACACAAAATTGAGATACGTTACCTCATGCCATTGGAGCAAAATTTACCTTTTCATTGGAATCTATAGTGGCTAGACCATATGATGCCATATTTGAGATTTCTTCTCTAATAAATTATTTTGGGCATGTAGCTAGTATTAGTCTGGTCCTGATATTGCTATAATTTTGAGACTTCCAATCCTAAGAGATACTTGGAACAAAGCATCAAGAACTAATGAAACCAAGTGTAAATTTTTATATATTCTCATTTTATGGACCATATTGGTATATATATTTGTGTGATTCATAAAAGCCCTTTAATTATCCACTTTGAATCTAACATATTATATTTTCCAACCAGATTCATATTTTTTACTGATGACTTCTGACCTCTCTGCCATGTCTATTGTGTTTCATGACTTTGTGGACCTTGAGCTTAGGTTAACTAGCTTTTAAGTTTTTCTGATTTTTTAAGTTTGACCAAATCCATGCCTCGATATGGCTCAAAATATATTCAAAAGTAGTTTTTTATTATTGCTTGGGTAAAGTGGATATCTCACTACACTAAAAAAGGCTTTTAAGGGAGGCTAAAATATGTCAATTTTTTATAGCAATAAAAAATCACCCTAATAAACCCTAAGAGGGCAGTTTAAAACCGTCCTCTTAGGGTGGTTCCAATAGACCATCCTCTTAGAGTATCACATAAAAAATATATATAAAAAATATAAAGGATGTGGAAAAATCCCCTATTTTTTCTTCTCATAAATATTTGTTTATCTTTGTCTTTATTTCCATCATCTACATGTGGTTGCAAACTTTGTACCCAAGATTGAAGAGAGCACTACTATTGAAGGTAAATCCAACTACTTGACTCCGCTCTTGTGATTGCAGTTGCAGTTGCAAAATTCTCTTTTGATCGAAAGAACAAGTGTATTAGGTGTTTCAATTTTCTTCATTTCAATGCTTTATTTTATTTTTTCAATTTAAAAAAAAATAAAATTTTGGATTTCAAGCTACAAATAGGGTTTCATGAAATATATAATGTGTTTATAACATGGTTATGGAGGTTTGTATTTATTTATTTATAAGACTAGTTCACAGTTGGGTGGAGGTTATTTTTTTAGACTAGTCGACAACTTGTAGAAGGAATTCATTCACTATAACAATTGTAGGTTTCACGCGTAGGTTTTAAGTATTAGATTTTGAGTTTTTAAAAAATTCGTCATTCTCTCTCTTCCTAAATTCTTCTTATCATTGGATGTATTAGGTTTTAAAAGAAAATAATTGAACATAGCATGGTGCTAAAGCTTAATGGTACCCATAGAGATCTTAGGCATTTCATGGAAACTTGACTATAGTCAAATTTTGATGCATTTTCTTAAACAAATTTAGTGGAAAAGTGTTAGAAAGGAAATACATAAAAAATATATATAAAAAATATAAAGGATGTGGAAAAATCCCCTATTTTTTCTTCTTGTAAATCTTTGTTCGTCTTTGTCTTTATTTCCATCATCTACATGTGGTTATAAACTTTGTACCCAATATTTAAGAGAGCACTACTATTGAAGGTAACTCCAACTACTTGAATCTGCTCTTGTGATTGCAGTTGTAGTTGTAAAATTCTCTTTTGATCAAAAGAACAAGTGTATTAGGTGTTTCAATTTTCTTCATTTCAATGCTTTATTTTATTTTTTCAATTTAAAAAAAAATAAAAATTTTGATTTCAAGCTACAAATAGGGTTTCATGAAATATATAATGTGTTTATAACATGGTTATGGAGGTTTGTATTTATTTATTTATAATACTAGTTCATAGTTGGGTGGAGGTTATTTTTTTAGACTAGTCGACAACTTGTAGAAGGAATTCATTCACTATAACAATTGTAGGTTTCACGTGTAGGTTTTAAGTCTTAGATTTTGAGTTTTTAAAAATTATTCATTCTCTCTCTTCCTAAATTCTTCTTATCATTGGATGTATTAGGGTTTAACAGAAAATAATTGAACACAGAATGGTGCTGAAGCTTAATGGTACCCAAAGAGATCTTAGGCATTTCATGGAAACTTGACTATAGTCAAATTTTGATGCATTTTCTTAAACAAATTTAGTGGAAAAGTGTTAGAAAGGAAATACATAAACTCTAACATCACATAGGACCAAAATAATTCCTAAAATCTCTAAGAAAATTTTGTTGTGAAGTCTTACCTATCCCCTTTCCACGGGACCATGACATTGGCCTTGGTCTTTGCCAGTAGCTTCTCCTAATTTTTTTGGCTGATAAATCATTAAAAATGGATTTTGAAGGGAGTCCCAAAACATTAATACAACCAAAAGAGATACATAAAAAATTCAGACCTAATAATAAAGGGCAAGGCAGCCATAATAGCTTCTCCTACTTTTAAGAGAGACATTTTTAGTTTTTGAAATCAACAATGATAATTGAGATGCCTGGGACATTCTGCCCTTGTAATGTAAGCTAGAAATTCAAGAAAATATATTGTACCAGAGCCATAGTTGCAAGAAATATGATGAACAAGCTTTAATTTACCTTTTCAAGGTTAAAATAAATACATGATTGAAACTTCTATCATTAATTGGATTTATGTCTTTTATTCTCGACTACAACACTTATGGAATGCCACTACCATTTCTACCCATCTTTGTTAATCTGGGGATACTTGCCTATGAGGTAGTTTAAAATTTAGATTTTAATTGAGTAGGAAGAGTCCCTCTATTTTATAGGGTTTTATATGTAAGGACAATTTTGCAGGGTTTGGAGTTAGACAAGGGTTTACATTCAATGATCTAAAGCAGTGAAACTTGTAATTGGGCATCTAGTGTAGCCAAATAAATAATTCTAATTTTTAAGTGGAGGATTAAATGCAAAAGTCGATGTTGTTGATTATGCTAATTTAGTTTTTTGGTGTTGGTGGATGTACAATTTACAGAGTTAGTGGGGGAATTACCTGGCCGGCTAAGTGAAACATGAGTTTTTAAAATTTACTAGTCTTTCTTAAATTTTGTTATTTGGTGTTTCTATGCATTAAATCACAGCCTCAATACTTGAGGTCCTTTTTAGATGAGCTTTATAATTATTATTTTTTAAATATTTTCCAATGATTTTTTTCTAGAAACCTTGCAAAGAGATTGGATCAGGGTATGACATTATGGATGTATTTTTTATTTTCTTTTTTTCTCTGATTTTTATAATGAATTTAAAGTGGGATGTGGAAACCTTACCTATAAATTTCCCACTTACAGTATGGTGTGCCCTTATATCCATAGAATTTAATTTAGCCTATGTATGGTCTCCTTTGGGAATCAAGATTCTCTTTGCTCTAGCAAGAACTTGTTGAGTGGTATTTTCACCCAATTGTGAAAGTACACTCTCCTTTTGGATTTGGGTTCCAAATCCCCTCTTGCAAAGAAGTTAAACAAACAACTTCTCCAAGGTCTCCGTTGTATTTAGCATTTTGCATATGTGTATTAGTAATCTCAAATAAATATATTCATTTTAAATGCTTGGAACACCTTAGTGATTGCAAGTAACTGTAAACAAGGGGCAATGTTGATTTATTTTACCATGAAACTTTAGTGATTGTTCATTGAACCAAAATAAAGCAAATGTGAGTTGGCCCTCATATGACCACGATGTAGTGCCTTAATTCCTTTTATCTTGAGAGTTTTAAGGTAGATTTTATCTTCTTTATTAAGTCCAAATATGGCTTCTTATCATGAATATGAAGATAGCTTTCAATGTGATCGATAAACCATCCCTCTTTAGTGAAATTGGTTTTCACAAAGAAGCAATAATTTATGGCCTTAAAGTAAGGGCTTTACATGTCACCTTAACTTATCCCTCTCAAATAAAATCAAATTTTCATCAAGATGAACAATTAAGTGCTTTGAAGAAAAGACCTTCAATGTAATACTCAAATTACCCCTCTTTCGTAAAATTAGATTTTTTATGAAGAGAGGGCAATTTTAGGCTCATGAGTGTAAAATAAAACTAAAAAAATGAAATTTGACCTTAAAATGGAAATTTTCCATTTTGGGAATTTTGAAATCTGTAACAAAATAGCAACTTCAATGAATTTTTAAAAATACTAAACAACTCCGAAAATGAAATTTCAAAGTGCGTATTGGAAATCTGGAGTATAACCTACGCAATGGTGAAATTATTTTTGGATTTTGAAAATTTTTAAATGTTTATTTTAATGCCTGAAAATTAAAAAAAGTTAAAATTTTTGGAAAATAAAATGCAGAAAATGGAACACAAGATACATTCAGTTTGATGCTATCCTATTTCGACAAAACCGAAGATGTGAGGTTTTCATGCATGCAACCTAACCTATTGGACTTGCAAAACAAGCACAATCCGGATAAGCTAAGTGCTGGCTCCTAGGGTTTTAAATGAGGTTTTCGGATTTAAACATTCGCATGAAGCAACCAAGAAAACTTGCATAAACTCCATTTACAAGCCTAAAATTTGAAAAGGGGAAAAATAGACATTTAATATTGCATGCAGAAAATGACTCCTTTCTTGTCCATAAGATGCAACTTTCTGAAACTTTTTGTATTAAAAATTTGTCATTTTACAATAACAAAAATTTCTGGTTTTCCCAAACCAGTCCATGGAAGAAAACGACTCAAACAGGTCCAGATTGGCCCTCTTGCCTTCAAATCTGCAACTCTGCTCACAGCAGTTTCCAACCCTTCAAAACATTCTTTCCTGGCGCATTTAAAATTTTTAGGAAGCTTTTCGTTTCATTTTCCAATGACTGTTCGTTTCACCTTCCCTTGTGCATGCATGTGTTTTGGTTTCCAAAAAGGCTTTTCTTTTCTATTTTTTGGCCCTTCGTTTCATTCCCATGGTTTGGCTTCCTCTGTTTGGTTTTCTTCACTTTTCGTTTGATTTCAAAAAAAACGTTTCCTTTTCTCCACATGGGCACGTGTTCGCTTCCTTCCATGTGTAACAACCATCTTAAATGATTTCAAAACATTAAATATTCCTTATGTAACTTTTTGTCTTATTCATTGGATTTTGTCCTTATGTGTCCACGTCATTATGTTGTCTTCAGTTTCACTATCCTGGTGTTCATCACTAATATCAAACGCACTATCCACTACTCTGTTCCCTTGGCAAAAATCGAACATGTCGCGATATCGTGACACTTTTGTTTCTCTTCCTGCCTGCCCTTTTTGAGTCACGAAAATGCAACATGTCATGATATCATGACACTTTTGTTTCTCTGCCTTCCTACCCCTTTTGAGTCATAAAAATGCAACATGTCGCGATATCGTGACACTTTTGTTTCTCTACCCTGCCTGCCCTTTTTGAGTTGTGAAAATGCAACATGTCATGATATCATGACACTTTTGTTTATTTGCCTGCCTGTCCTTTTTGAGTCACAAAAATGCAACATGTCGCGATATCACGACATGTTTGTTTCTCTGCCTGCCTGCCCTTTTTGAGTCGCAAAAATGCAACATATCATGATATCGTGACACTTTTTTTTCTCTGCCTGCCTGCCCTTTTTTAGTCGCTAAAATGCAACATGTCACGATATCGCGACACTTTTTCCTCCTTGCTCTTTCTCTTTGCTTTGGACCGCAAAAATGCAACATGTCATGATATCGTGACACTTTTGGCCCCTTCTGTTGCTCTTGGCAACAAAAATGCAACATGTCATGATATCACGACACTTTTTCTTTCTTGTTCTTTCTCTTCTCTTTTGATCACGAAAATGCAACATGTCGCGACATCGTGACACTTTTTATTTCTTGTTATTTCTCTTCTCTTTTGGCCATGAAAATGCAACATGTCGCGATATCGTGACACTTTTTATTTCTTGTTATTTCTCTTCTCTTTTGGCCACAAAAATGCAACATGTCGTGATATCGTGACACTTTTTATTTCTTGTTCTTTCTCTTCTATTTTGGCTGCGAAAATGCAACATGTCGCGATATCGCGACACTTTTTATTTCTTATTATTTCTCTTCTATTTTGGCCATGAAAATGCAACATGTCGCGATATCGCGACACTTTTTCCTCCTTGCTTTTTCTCTTTGCTTTGAATCGCGAAAATGCAACATGTCGTGATATCACGACACTTTTTCCTCCTCGCTTTTTCTCTTTGCTTTGAACCGCAAAAATGCAACATGTCGCGATATCGCGACACTTTTTTCTCCTTGTGGTGTTTTGCTTTTTCTTTGATCTTTAGCATATGGGCCACTTCGGTCTTCTTGGAAAATATGCAAAAAAGGTGGGTCCCCAATTTTGGGGCATGTTGTGGGGCAGCCACAACAAATGGTGACTCTGCTAGGAAATGCTCCTGAGCATTTCAGTGAGAACTCAACCTGAACACCTTCAAAACTCAAACACAAGCGTCAGAAAATATCCCAAGAATGAAACTAGATGAGCAATACATGAAGCATTAGAATTACTAAGCATCAGCTCGATGTGTGCAATGTGCTTCATTCCCTATTGTTTGAAACTTGTTCAACTTTCCATTGTCATTTTCACTTATGGTTCGTGCGTATGAGAAGTTATAGATGATTCCTATAGGATTTAACGTATGGTGAAGATGCTAGAGATATAACAAGCTTTGCAAAGGCTAAAACTTTTTAGTACCATGAACAAACATATTAAAACTGTCAAATCCTCTTAGGACTAAATATGAGTTTACTAAATTAATTTACTAGATCCCAAAGTTGGTTATGTGTCACTACCATTTTGAACCCATGTGCAAGTGTAAGTGAAATCAGAGCTTTAGGGAATAGGATTCCCAACCTAAGTGAGATGGGAATTTAACCCTATCCTTTCTACTCTGATTTGGAGTTCATTACCTCATCTTGAACAAAATGATTTAACCTGTTATGGATGAAACTGTCAGGCTAGCCTATCCGTTTGAGCAGTCAGTGGTCTTGCTTTTATACAAGACATGTTGCCACGCATGAGCATACTCCACTGCCAGTCAGGCGTCTATAGCCCTGGTGGAGATCAACCCCATAATCTAGGATTTGACTTTACTTTTGATTTCTTGAACCTTGGGGATGACTACCCATCCTTGCAAGGGACATGTAGTACGATCATTCCAATCCAATATCAATGATGCAATAAAAGTAGAATGAAAAATACTTGCTTTGGAACTTCAATTTCTTGAGTGCAAATCATGTTTTTAATTTCTTAAAGTGTGATGGAGGAAAAATAGAAGCTTTGGGGAATCATATTCTCAACCTATGCGAGATGAGAATTAGACCCTATCCTTACTACTCCATGAAGATAAAATAAGATATTTTGGGAATTGGATCCTCAAGCTAAGTTTGATGGGGATTTAACCCTATCCTTACTACTCTGATTTTAGGTTTTAAGCACTATAGGAGTGGTAGAAAGCCACTGTTTTAAGGATTATGTTGCATTATAGGACAGACACGAAATACTCCTTTTGCCTCACCTTTTCTTCCAAGTATGTTTTTGACCATTTTGCTCAAGATCCTCTTTAAAATGTGTAGAACGTGCTTGGTTCAAGATAGTTTGGGCATCAGTTCCCAACCTTAGGATCCTTTTAATACATGTTATGTAATAACTCTAAGAGGATTCGACACCTTTCCAATGATTGTATTTGAAATGTAGATGCAACTGAGATGAAATGTATGTGCAATGTAGAATGTAACATGAGATATGGATGAATGCATTACTCTTTTTGAAATGTGGATGGAGTATATCACCTACTTTGCCATAATTTGTAAAACTGACAACTTCCTGCATCACAAGTTCCAAATGATATTCTTTAATGTGTTTGTGATACTTGTGGAGCTTTCTGCAATACAATTCTGATGTTTCATATTCTCATTTTTCAAGAAAAACCAAAAGTGTCCAAAGGACCAACGCACAAAACTTAAAACCAAAATGAGATCCAATCCAAAACCAAAACATGAAAACCAAAAGTATATACAAATGTACAATATAATACAAGATGGTGCAAAAGTTTGGATTATCATTTTCCCGGATCCCAAACTTGATTAGAATTCTTTAAAAGACATATGACGTGATACGCATACCAAGTTTTGTAGGAATCCAAAAAAACAAGATCAAACCAAACAAAGAAACAAACTTCCACTTGCCCCTCTCACCATACCAATTTGATTTAGTTTCATTAATAATCCTATGGTGGAGTTTCAAGTTTTCAAATTGATTAGACAATGATTGATATTCAATTCCTTTATGTCTATTCTTTAATATGTCCATTCCGCACTTTGATTCATGGTGTAGAAATAAGATTTCATTTTCATTCAATAAAGCCATAACATTAATAATATTTGAATCAAACCATTCATTAGGAAAACCTTCATTCGAATTTTGCATGGTGAAACCAAAAAGGTGAGATTTTACCTTTGGCATGTTTTCATTTGACCTTACTTGAAGAGGATTTGAAAATTCATCTTTTCTCTCATGACATTCATCATCATATAGCAATTGTTCTTTCTCCATGACTTGTTTATCAAAGGCACCAAACTTAGTTACCCAATTGAAAATATGTCAATCCCTTTCAAACCATAAGTCTTGTCTATCTAGGGGTGGGTTAACTAACACATTTCCATGATCAATCACTTGGGTTGTTTTGGGTAATGTGAGATTTTCAATTGGATCATCAATGATATCAAACCCAAATGATTTAGGTTTTGTAATTTTCTCATTTTGAAATGGCATAATCATTGTAGCACCAGTAAGTGGATCAAGATTTTCAATTTCTTTTCCTTCAAAGTAATCTAAAGAAAATGACTCTCTTTCTTGATTCATGGTTGTAGAATCCTTATCATGTTCCAAAATTTGATGAGATTTGAATTCCTCTTCTAAAACTTTCTCAAATTGTACAGGATTTATAGTATCCTCATGAGAGGAAGCAATTGAGTTATCTTGCATATTAATTGACACAAAAAGTTTGTTAGAAGATTTAGATTGATAATATTCTTCCTATTTCTTCTACAAATCATAGTAATCATCTTCCAATTTCAAGTTGTGACGCTCAAGTACTTCTTCATCTTCTGATTCATCAGCATATTTCTCATCCAATTCATCTTCACCTTACTTAGATGGTCCAGTTATTTCCAAAAGTGGGTTATCTCTTGAATTCAAATTGGTAAAGCTATCGTAATCCAAATTTGTAACCCATGATTCAATTTTATCACAATTTGGAAGGTGTGTATCCTCTTGGTCATCACTTTTGAGAACATCATCCAAAGTGTCTTTCGAGAACAAGTGGTGAAATTCGATTATGTCTTCAACTTCATTTGTTGATTTTCTTTCAAATTCATTTTCAGCCACTTGTGATGGCTTAGGAGCTTCTATAATGGGATCAATTTTTGAATTCCGTGTCATATAATTGCTCCAATCCTTTGCAAGTACTATTAGTCTTACAATGACACTAAGAGGGGGGGTGAATCAGTGTAGCTCTTTTAAGTTAAATTCACAGCTCTTAAAATAGAAATAAGCAACCTTAGAACCAGATAAAGCAAGTATCATAAGAGAACATCACACAACACAAGATTTAACGAGGTTCACCAAAGTGGCTACTCCTCAAAAATGACTGCTTGGACTACCATCCAAATCTAGCCTTTGCAAAGCAACAACTTTACAAACAATTTTACCAGCACCCATTGGAAGGAGCACCAACCCCTGATTTATCTACACCAATAGAAAGGAGCACCAACCCCTAATGCCAAGCTCCAACTTGGACTTCAATTCTGAAACTAGAAGATTGATAGTAAGATACCTTTGCTTTTGCTAGACCCTGACTGGTCACCTTTTTTTTTTTTGTGCACTCTGCTTTCTCTATGCTAGCACTTCGCACACTCTACTACACTTCACAGTCATCTTCTCCCTGTTGCACACTTTGGTTTCTTTGTGCAAGCACTTTGCACACTTTGCTACACTTCACAGTCGTCTTCTCCTTATTGCGCACTTTGCTTTCTTAGCGAAATTCCACACTTAGAATGATTCAACACGACTTGCTCTCTGCACACAGTGACCATATTTTTCACACTTTGACACACCCAAAATTCTCCAAATAGCATTCCTTTTATAACAAGATTTTCATGATGAAAACCCTAATATTAGTCGGCTGAAAACCCTAATCTTAGTCGGCTGAAAACCCTAATTTTAGTTGGCTGTCAACGGACTTCTTCGGCTTCAAATCAACCGCAAAAATACAACATGTCACGATATCGTGACACTTTTTCTTTCTCTCTCTTTCTACTTGCTTTGGCCCCCAAAAATACAACATATCACGATATCGCGACACTTTTTCTTTCTCTCTCTTTCTCTTTGCATTGAACCGTAAAAAAGATACATGTCGCGATATCGTGACACTTTTTCTCCTTACGCTTTCTCTTTGCTTCGGCCCCAAAAAATACAACATGTCGTGATATCGCGACACTTTTTCTCCTTGCTATTTCTCTTAGCTTTGGCCCATGAAAATACATGTTGCGATATCGCGACACTTTTGTTATCCTACCTGTCTGCCCTTCTTGAGTCGTGAGAATGTGACATGTCATGATATCACAACACTTTTGCTTTTTTGCCTTCCTGTCCTTTTTGAGTCATGAAAATGTGACGTCACAAAATCGTGACACTTTTGCTTTTGAAGTCTTGCTTTTTGCTTTTGTCGTGAAATCATGAAACTTTTGCTTTCGTACTTCACTTCTTTGCTATTGTCACGAAATTACGACACTTCTGCCTTCGAAGTCTTGCTTTCTGCTTTTGTCATGAAATCATGACAGTTCTGCTTCCATACGCTTCCTATTTTTCTTTTGTCATGAAAATGTGACATGTCACGAAATCATGACACTTTTCCAACTTACTTTCTCTCTCCTGTTTTAGTCGCCTGTTTTAGTCGCGAAAATGTGACATGTCACGAAATCGTGATACTTTTCTTACTTGTTTTCTTTTCTTTTAACTTGTCGTGAAATCGCGACACTTCTTCCTGCTTTCTCTTTTTCTTCCAACATGTCGTGAAATTGCGACAGTTTTTCCACTTGCATTTTTCTCTTCCAACATGTCGTGAAATTGTGATAGTTTTTCCACTTGCCTTTTTCTCTTCCAACATGTCGCGAAATCGCGACAATTTTTCCACTTGCCTTTTTTTCTTCCAACATGTCACGAAATCATGATAGTTTTTCCACTTATCTTTTTCTCTTCCAGCATGTCACGAAATCATGACAGTTTATCATGCTTTTTCTCTCTCTTTCAACATGTCGTGATATCGTGATAGTTTTTCTTGCTTTTTCTCTCTCTTCCAACATGTTGCAAAATCATGATAGTTTTTTTTTCCTACTGTATATGTTGTTATATCGCGACACTTTTCTTACTTGTCTTTTTCTTTGATCTTTTGCATATGGGACACTTCGGTGTTCCTGGACAATCCTTGTACATACTCTGAGTAACCTTTGAACTCCTGTCTTCTGCATCTGAAAGGATTTTGAACTTCTTGTCCACTGCATCAATAGATCTATTTGACTGTGTTGACAACAATGACAATACTGTTGCTGCACCTTGCTCAACAATCTCCCCCTTTGGAATTGTTGGCAACACATGTGCAATTTCCTGTAACTCTTCTCCCCCTTTGACAATAATATCAAAGGGCTATTGCAGACTCCCCCTGAGTCCTTGCATAACATTCTCAGACACAATTTATTACACTTAGCAAAAATCATGAACATGAGCACAAAGATAATCAAATACTTAAATGCTCCCCCTGAGAATGTGATCCCTGTAGCTAGTCAATTCTTGGGAAGTGTGACCACTCCCAATTTATTGCGAAGGTACTCAAAAACTTCCTTGGGCAATGGTTTTGTGAATATATCTGCTACTTGCTCTGTAGTTGGAACAAAATCCAACTTAACCTCACCTTCCGCAACTTTCTCCTTCAAAAAGTGATACCAGATAGCAATGTGTTTTGTGCATGAATGCATAACTGGATTCTTGGAGATGTTAATGGCACTGGTGTTATCACACTTAACTGATATTGGCTCACTGAAACTAATACCAAGATCTTTTAGAGTTTGTTTCATCCACAATACCTATGTACAACATGTTTTCACTATAATATATTTTGCCTCTATTGTCGATAAAGAAACTGATTCTTGTTTCTTATTGTGCCATGCGACCAATCTGTCTCCAAGGTAGAATGCACCTCCACTGGTACTCTTTCTGTCATCTACACATCCTGCCTAATCTGCATCTGAATATGAAATAAGGGTGAAGTCTTTACCTTTCGGATACCATAACCCATATTCCATAGTACCCTTGAAGTACCGAAGAATCCTTTTCACTACTGTCACATGAGTCTCCTTGGGATTAGCCTGAAATCATGCTACCATGCATACTGCCTACAAAATATCTGGTCTGGTAGCTATCAGGTACAGTAAGCTTCCAATCATAGATCTATACATGGTTTGATCAACAGTTGGAGATTTGTCATCCTTGCTCAACTTGCAACCTGTCATCATGGGTGTGCTAACTAGCTTATAATCCTCCATTGTGAACTTTTTTAACATCTCTTTCACATATTTAACTTGAGAAATAAATATGCCCTTCTTATTTTGATTAACTTGCAACCCAAGGAAATACGAAAGTTCACCGATCATTGACATTTCAAATTATTTATGCATCTTATTTGCTAAATATTTACACGACTCATCCTTGCTGTTGCCAAATATGATATCATCTACGTATACAACAAGAACAATAAGATGCCCATTTTCTATTTTGACATACAAATTACTATCCACCATACCTTTCTTAAACCTTTGTTGAGTGAGATAGTTGTCTAGCCTTGCATACCATGCTCGGGGTGCCTGTTTTAAGCCATATAGTGCTTTCTTCAACTTGCAAACCAAGTTGGGATCATCACCAAGTTGGAAACCATCAGGTTGCTCAATATAAAATTCTTCTTCAAGTTTCCCATTCAAAAACATTGATTTCACATCCATTTGATAAAATTTGAAATTCTTGTAGACTGCTAAAGCCAGAAACATTCTAATTGCCTCTAGTCTAGCTACTGGTGCAAAAGTTTCCTCAAATTCAATGCCTTCAACTTGTGCATAGCCCTTGCAAACCAATATTGCTTTATTTCTTATTACCTGTCCATCTTCATTCAATTTGTTTTGAAAAATCCATTTAGTCCCGATTATATTTTTATTTGTAGGTCTAGGTACTAACTCCCAAGTTTTGTTTTTCTCGATCTGATCTAATTCTTCATTTATTGCCTTCATCCAACTTTCATATTTGCTTGCATCAACAACATTTTTGGGCTCAATGTTGGATAGTAGAGAGTAGTTACTTACTACTCTTCTTCTTGTTTGAACACCAATTTTGGGGTCTCCAATTATTTGCTCTCTAGGATGATTTTTCTGCCAACTGCCTATTTTGAATTTCTTATTTTCTTCCATTTTTGAACCACAACTTAAATCATCTGAGTCAATTTTCTGTATCTTTTCAATTTATTTTTTCTCATCTCCTTCAATAGCCTCTTCATAGATAGGGTAGTTCGTTTCATAGCTAATTACTCATTCTCTACCTTCATCAAATTTAACATCGGCACTGTCCACAATTTTCTTTAGCATTTTGTTATAGCATTTGTAAGCTTTGCTTTTTAATGAATAACCAAAAAAATACCTTCATTTTCTCTATCTTAAAACTTACCAAGATTATCTTCAGTTATTTTGATGTAGCACTTGCTGCCAAAAACTTTGAGGTATTTTGCTGTTGCCCTTTTACCAAACCACAACTCATAATGAGTTTTGCTTTCATGTGTTCTCAGCATGTACCTATTTTGGATATACACCGCAGTATGGACTGCTTCTTTCCAAAATCAGTCCGCTACTCGTTTCAGTTAGCATAGTCCATGCCATTTCCTGCACTATCCTGTTCTTTCTTTCTACCACTCCATTCTGCTGAGGTGTCCTAGCTGCTGAAAACTGTTTCTTAATACTGTATTTTTCATAGTACTCTATAAACTCCTCTGAAATGAATTCTCCTCCTCTATCTAATCTTAGAAATTTGATCATCTTTCCTGTTTTATTCTTAACTTGGTTTTTGAAAAATTTGAACATATCAAAAGCTTCTGATTTATGCTTCAAGAAAAATATCCAAGTCATTCTGGAATAGTCATCAATGCACAACATAAAATATTTGTCACCATTTATGCTTTGTGTTCTCATGGGTCCACATAAGTCAGTGTGTATTAGTTCCAAAGGTTTTCTTGTGTAGTACTATTTTGTTTTGAATGTGACTCTAGTTTGTGTCCCCTTTTGGCATGAAGCACAAATGTTGTTTGCAATTTTGCTAATGGTGGGAATATCCCTTACTACCCTTTTTGAGGTGATTTTTACTAGATTATCAAAATTGATATGACCGAGTCTCTTGTGCCACAACCAATTTTCTTCTTCCTATCCAATAAAATAAGCTCCTTTTGAAGTCTTTGATAGCATGTACAGGTTGCCATATGTCCTTGATCCAGTTGCTATCAATTTTCCATTGTTTGTTTTTTTGACTTCACAACCCTGCTTCATAAAAACTACTTCATGACCTTTATCACAAATCTGACTTACGCTCAACAAGTTATGTTTCAACCCATCTACAAACAAGACTTCTTCTAACTTAATTTTTCCATCACTAATTTTAACTGAGCCTTTGCCAACTATCTTAGCTCCATCATTATTACCAAACTTTACTGATCCACCTTCATATTTTTGTAACTTATCAAATTTTTGTTTGTCACCTGTCATATGACTGGAGCATCCACTATCGAGTATCCATGGTACATATTTATTCTGTGCTTTAAATGTTGTTTGTACTATTAAGGATTCATTTTCTTCCTTAAGTCACTCTTTTTCTTTCCACTCCATTTTGATAGTAGATTTGAGCTCTTGTTTTGTCTTTCCCTTATCAATAGCTTGTGTTTATTTTTTGAGAAGTTTTCTATTTTGACTCATCCTGTTTGATTGAAATTTTCTTCTCTGAAACTGATTTGATGCAAATGTACTTCTATATTTTCTTGCAATGTGCCTAAAATTATGACATTTATAACATTCTACTGTATAATTCATCAAAGGAGAGAAAGCATTTCTACTGGTGAAATTCCTTGGTCTTACATTATATTTACAGTCTGATATTTTATGTCCATAACCATTACATTTAAAACAGAAACCAAAAAAGGGATAATTGAACCTGGGTGATGGTCTTTGCCATGTTGCCATAGGATCCATAGGTCTTCTTCTTCTTTGATGTGTGACATTAGTGAATCCATCATTGTCAATTCTCCTTTCGTGCCTGGCATTATTGCTTTCTTTTGCATGAGATGTTTTTTCTTAATCAACCTGTTTCTTATCTTCATTCTTTATGGATTCTACATTTCTGGTCTTTGATCCATTTAATGATTCTCCTTCGATGAAGCCTAGACCAAATTTGATGCTTGCAGGCCTTTGGTCATTTATAATATTATCCAGCTTCATAGAACTTTCTTCGCGTTTGTGATAGCAACTAATTTTGTGATTCATCTCTTCTATCTGCATCCGTAAACCAACATTCTCTTCTTCTAGTTTGTAGCAATAATCTATTTTGATGGTAATTTGTACTTCAAGATCTTCAGATATTTTCTTTTATTCTTCTTTTTGTACTTTCAGACTAGTTATGATTTCGTTTGCATCCTCAAGCCTTTTTGAAATTTTCTTATTCTTTTTCTTCTCTATTTTCCACTCTTCAAGTGCAGAGATCAACTCACCTTCTAGATCTACTTCAGCCTCAGGGTTTTCACCACATACTTCAGAGTTCACTCCTTCTTCCTTTTCTTCTTCAAATGCCATGAAAAGAGCTTCACCTGTTTCCTCTTCAGAATCCTCACCCGAGCTATCTTCTGATGAACTTGCATTCCTGGAGATGAAAATTTTCTTCTTGAAGTTGCCTTTTCTAAAATTTGTTTTCTTCTTCCAGTCACTTCGTTCTTGGTGCGATCCTTCATCATTTTTGTTCTTCTCATTAAGTGGACATTTAGTCACAAAATGTCCAATGCCTCCACAGTTGAAACATTTAAGCGGTAGCTTTCCTCTATATTTTTCTTTTCCCCTTTTTAGATTTCTAACAAAGTTTGCTTCCATTTCATCTGATGTATCTTCTTCCTCAGACTCTTATTTTGTGTTTTTATTTTTAAGGGCTTTAAAAGCAGCTTCTTTGTCTGTGGTTTTAGATCTTCCTATCCTCATCTCATATGTAGTCAAGGAACCATACATCACATCTATACTAAAAAAATTTAGATTTTTAGCTTCTTCTATTGTTGAGACTTTAGAATCAAACCTTTGAGGAAGAGATCTTAATACATTTTTCATGACAACAGAGTCTCTAATATCCTCGTCGAGTCCTCTGATCACATTAATGATTCCATTAACTCTCAGCATATATGCCTCAATGTTTTCATCGTCATACATTTTTAATGCTTCGAACTGAGCTCGATGTGTTTGTAACTTGGCCTCCTTGATATTATCATCTCCTTCATGAATACTCCTCAGTTTGTCCCATATTTATTTTACCGTTTTATAGCTCATGATATTTACTAGTTCACTGTCTGCTAATACACACATGAGAGCATTCTTTTCTTTTGAGTTATTTTCAAACAACTTCTTTTCATCAGCCTCTTTTGGAGGAGTGATGGGTATTGTGTATCCACTAACTACTGAATCCCATATGTCGTATCCCAAAGCACAAAGATATGTCTGCATCCTGATTCTACAAAACACATAATTAGATCTATCAAAAAATGGTGCTTTGTTTGATGAGAAGCCTTTACCACCTACCATTGTATTACTTCCAAGATCACCCTAGCAGGTTAAGCTTATACAGGAACTTAGCTTTGATACCAATTGTTAGTCTTACAATGAAACTAAGAGGGGGGGTGAATCAATGTAGCTCTTTTAAGTTAAATTCATAGCTCTTAAAATAGAAATAAGAAACCTTAGAACCAGATAAATAAAATATCACAAGAGAACATCACACAACACAAGATTTAATGAGGTTCACCAAAGTGGCTACTCCTCAAAAATAACTGCTTGGACTACCATCCAAATCCAGCCTTTGCAAACTAACAACTTTACAAACAATTTTACCAACACCCACTGGAAGGAGCACCAACCCCTGATTTATCTGCACCAATAGAAAGGAGCACCAACCCCTGATGCCAAGCTCCAACTTGGACATCAATTCTAAAACTAGAAGATTGATAGTAAGATACATTTGCTTTTGCTAGACCCTAACTGGTCACCTTTGTTTTTTTTGCACACTTTGCTTTCTCTGCGCAAGCACTTCGCACACTCTACTACACTTCATAGTCGTCTTCTCCCTATTGTGCACTTTGCTTTAATGGCAAGCACTTTGTACACTCTGCTACACTTCACAGTCGTCTTCTCCCTGTTGTGCACTCTACTTTCTTAGCAAAATTCCACACTTAGAATGATTTGACACAACTTGCTCTCAGTGCACAGTGACTGTATTTCACACACTTTGACACACCCAAAATTCTCCAAAAAACATTCCTTTTATAACAAGATTTTCATGATGAAAACCCTAATCTTAGATGGCTGAAAACCCTAATCTTAGTCGACTGAAAACCCTAATTTTAGTCAGCTATCAATGGACTTCGTCGGCTTCAACTCAACCATGAAAATACATGTCGCAATATCACAACACTTTTTCTTTCTCTCTTTCTTCTTGCTTTGGCCCTCGAAAATACATGTCATGATATCACGACACTTTTTCTTTCTCTTTGCATCAGACCGTAAAAAAGCTACATGTCACAATATCATGATACTTTTGTTATCCTGCCTTTCTGCCCTTCTTGAGTCACGAGAATGTGACATGTTGCGATATCGCGACACTTTTGTTATCCTGCCTGTCTGCCCTTCTTGAGTCGCGAGAATGCGACATGTTGCGATATCATGACACTTTTGCTTTTCTGCCTTCTTGTCCTTTTCGAGTCATGAAAATGGAACATGTCACGAAATCATGACACTTCTGCTTTTGTCGCAAAATCGTGACACTTTTGCTTTCGTACTTCACTTCTTTGCTATTATCGTGAAATCGCAACCCTTCTGCCTTCGAAGTATTGCTTTCTGCTTTTGTCGCGAAATCGTGATAGTTCTGCTTCCATACGTTTCCTCTCTTTCTTTTGTCATGAAAATACGATATGTCACGAAATCGTGACACTTTTCCAACTTACTTTCTCTCTCTTATTTTAGTCGCGAAAATGCGACATGTCACGAAATTACGATACTTTTCTTACTTGTTTTCTTTTCTTCGAACTTGTCACGAAATCGCAACACTTCTTCCTGCTTTCTCTTTTTCTTCCAAAATGTCACGAAATTGTGATAGTTTTTCCACTTGCCTTTTTCTCTTCCAACATGTCACGAAATCGCGACAGTTTTTCCACTTGCCTTTTTCTCTTCCAACATGTCACGAAATCACGATAGTTTTTCCACTTGCCTTTTTTCTTCCAACATGTTGCAAAATCATGACAATTTTTTCACTTACCTTTTTCTCTTCTAGCATGTTGTGAAATCGTGACAGTTTATCCTGCTTTTTCTCTCTCTTTCAACATGTCACGATATCATGACAATTTTTCTTGCTTTTTCTCTCTCTTCCAACATGTCGCGAAATCGTGACAATTTTTCTTACCTGCTGTATATGTCATGATATCGCAACACTTTTCTTGCTTGTCTTTTTCTTTGATCTTTTGCATATGGGCCACTTCGGTGTTCCTGGACAATCCCTGTACATACTCTGAGTAACCTTTGAACTCTTGTCTTCTACATCTGAAAGACTTTTGAACTTCCTGTCCACTGCATCAATAGATCTATCTGACTGTGTTGACAACAATGACAATACTATTGTTGCACCTTGCTCAATAAGTACATCTAACCAAATCATATCCACATAAGTTCGTTCATTCAATCCTACTTTTTGGGTAATAATTTTAGATATTTCTTTTCCAAAACAAGATGGTGATCATTTGATTCCAACTTCTTGTTACCCATCCATAGAATTTCTTCTCCAAAAACTTCATGCTCTTCAAGAATTTTTGAATAGGTATTTACTTCAACGTGAGTCACCTCAAAATATCTTGTATCGCTTGAAGAAGCATAACATGAAACATCATTAAGATCGGCATTATGAATTTTCTTCCTAGGATGATTTGGATGCATACATTGACGTGCTCGTTTTTGTGGTGGAACATGCCTACATACCTTCTTAACCACTTTATTTTGATCTTTTACTTTCGATGCAAACTCTTTGGATTGAGTGGTAGAAGTAGTAGGATTAGTTGGATTGATACCCACGGACAAAGCTTGAAAATTTGTTGCAGTGGTTCCATGGGTGACCACATGACTCTCTAATTGAGGCATAGTCGGATGTATGGAAGTACTTGTATAAGCACATGTTGGAGCATAAGTTGGTATGGTAGGATAAAGTTGATTGTAGGGAAAAACATTTGATATCAAATTTTGTTGTGCCCATGCTTGATTTACCATTGAGGTTTGATTGCAAGCCCCTAGTTGTCCTACCATAGTTGATTGCTCCATTCCATAACCTTGTGGCCTCAATTTTTGATCTACAATCATAGCTTCTGTGTAGGTCGATGCAATATCAGTAACCAAGGGATTCATCCTAACAAATATGGAAAACGATGGATCCAATGCTCAAAAGTATATTTGAAGAGCACCACTTTCCTCAATAGTATAGGGAGAAATTAGTCTCGCATAAAGCTTTCAAAACCTCAAGTTGAAATTTCTCACTGGCTCATTAGGTTCTCTTTTGCAAGAAGTAAATTGTTGATATATCGTGAGAGTATCAATGAGCAACCTAAATTGATTGATAAAATCATCTTTTAATTGAGTCCAAGATGTAATAGAACCAGTGGGTAAATTGATGTACCAATCATATGCCACCTCATCTAGGGTTCCAGGAAACATTCTACATGCCACATCCTCATGTTTGGCATTCCATATAACTAGGATATCTACATAGGCTTGAATATGTTCCTCGGCTAATGTTGGACCATTGTGCTTAAATTTGGGCAAACGTTTTTCTACGTTCTTGGGTAAATCATGAGAATCTCCACTAATGTTCAAAGGATTAGCATGTATCCCATACCACGTTCCTGTAGTTGTAGCTATTTATGAAATTCAAAGAATAACTTCAACATCAATTTGTTAGTCATGAATAAAAGAAGGAATCATGACAAAGCAATATTCTAGAAATGTAAATTAGTTTCTGATTCACTAGATCGCATATGCGCAAGTGAAGAGCATACTCCTAGTGTTGTAGGCTTTTTTATTCACAATATCACATTACATGCAAGTGAAGAGCATAATACTGACAACAACTACATTTTAGACAAAATAATTCCTTACAAATAAGCATGAAATGACTAGCAAATATCAAACATGTAACATATGAATAATCATGTTAGCATCAACCAAGAGATGTATCCATTAAAATCAAATGAAAGTAATTGCATGGAGACAACCTCGTTAGTCAAGACCAAAAATTTTCAAAATCAAATCAAAACACATTATTCCTGTATGAACAATCAAAAGTGTTAGAATAATGCATAGCAATTCATGTCCTCCTTTTAACACTACAAGGTTGTATTGTTAAAAGAGGGCTAAAGAAAATAATCAATAGGGCATGAAGTATTCAAAATTTAAATACCTATAGCATTTAAATCACACTGAAATAAACCAACTCGTCCCTCATTTTAGCACCAAAATTTTGAGTGGTATTTTCACCCAATTGTGAAAGTACACTCTCCTTTAGGATTTGGGTTCCAAATCCCCTCTTGCAAAGAAGTTAAACAAACAACTTCTCCAAGGTCTCCGCTATATTTAGCATTTTGCATATGTGTATTAGTAATCTCAAATAAATATATTCATTTTAAATGCTTGGAACACCTTAGTGATTGCAAGTAATTGTAAACAAGAGGCAATGTTGATTTATTTTACCATGAAACTTTAGTGATTGTTCATTGAACCAAAATAAAGCAAATGTGAGTTGGCCCTCATATGACCACGATGTAGTACCTTAATTCCTTTTATATTGAGAGTTTTAAGGTAGATTTTATCTTCTGTATTAAGTCCAAATATGGCTTCTTATCATGAATATGAATATAGCTTTCAATGTGATCGATAAACCATCCCTCTTTGGTGAAATTGGTTTTCACAAAGAAGCAATAATTTATGGCCTTAAAGTAAGGGCTTTACATGTCACCTTAACTTATCCCTCTTAAATGAAATCAAATTTTCATCAATATGAACAATTAAGTGCTTTGAAGAAAAGACCTTCAATGTAATACTCAAATTACCCCTCTTTCGTAAAATTAGAATTTTTATGAAGAGAGGGCAATTTTAGGCTCCAAAAATGGAAATTTGTAAAATGCCATAAAACATAAAACCTTCAATGAAATTGGAATTTTCATAAAGGGAATGTCATCATAGGCTCATGAGTGCAAAACAAAACTGAAAAAAATGAAATTTGACCTTAAAATGGAAATTTTCCATTTTCAGATTTTTGAAATCTATAACAAAACAACAACTTCGATGAATTTTTAAAAATACTAAACAACTCCAAAAATGAAATTTCAAAGTGTGTATTTGAAGTATGAAGTATAACCTACGCAATGGTGAAATTATTTTTGGATTTTGAAAATTTTTAAATGTTTATTTTAATGCCTGAAAATTAAAAAAAGTTAAAATTTTTGGAAAATAAAATGCAGAAAATGAAAATGAAATGCAGAAAATGGAACACAAGATACATTCAGTTTGATGCTATCATATTTTGACAAAACCGAAGATGTGAGGTTTTCATGCATGCAACCTAACCTATTGGACTTGCAAAACAAGCACAATCCGGATAAGCTAAGTGTTGGCTCCTAGGGTTTTAAATGAGGTTTTCAGATTTAAACATTCGGATTTAAACATTCGCATGAAGCAACCAAGAAAACTTGCATAAACTCCATTTACAAGCCTAAAATATGAAAAGGCAAAAAATAGACATTTAATCTTGCATGCAGAAAATGACTCCTTCTTTCTTGTCCATAAGATGCAACTTTCTGAAACTTTCTGCTTTAAAAATTTGTCATTTTATAATAACATAAATTTTTGGTTTTCCCAAACCAGTCCATTGAATAAAATGACTCAAACAGGTCCATAATGTCCCTCTTGCCTTCAAATCTGCAACTCTTCTCACAGCAGTTTCCAACCCTTCAAAACATTCTTGCCTGGCGTATTTAAATTTTTTAGGAAGCTTTTCGTTTCATTTTCCAATGACTGTTTGTTTCACCTTCTCTTGTGCATGCATGTGTTTTGGTTTCCTAAAAGGCTTTTCATTTCTATTTTGTGGCCCTTCATTTCATTCCCATGGTTTGGCTTCCTCTGTTTGGTTTTCTTCACTTTTTGTTTGATTTCAAAAAAACATTTCCTTTTCTCCACATGGGCACGCGTCCGCTTCCTTCCATGTGTAACGACCATCTTAAATGATTTCAAATTATTAAAGATTTATTATGTAACGTTTTGTCTTATTCATTGGATTTTGTAATTATGTGTCCATGTCATTATGTAGTCTTCAGTTTCACTATCCTGGTGTTCATCACTAATATCAGACGCACTATCCACTACTTTGTTCCCTTGGTGAAAATCAGACATGTCGCGATATCGCGACACTTCTGTTTCTATGCTTTCCTACCCTTTTTGAGTCACAAAAATGCAACATGTCGCGATATCGCGACACTTTTGTTTCTCTGCCTGCTTGCCCCTTTTGAGTCACGAAAATGCAACATTTCACGATATCGTGACACTTTTGTTTCTCTGCTTGCCTGCCCCTTTTGAATCGTGAAAATGCCAAATGTCGCGATATCGTGACACTTGTTTCTCTGACTGCCTTCCCTTTTTGAGTCGTGAAAATGCAACATGTCACGATATCGTGACACTTTTGTTTCTCTGCCTGCCTACCCTTTTTGAGTCGCAAAAATGCAACATGTCGCAATATCGTGACACTTTTGTTTCTCTGCCTGCCTGCCCTTTTTGAGTCACAAAAATGCAACATGTCGCGATATCATGACACTTTTCCTCCTTGCTTTTTCTCTTTGCTTTGGACCGCGAAAATGCAACATGTCACGATATCGCGACACTTTTGCCCCCTTCTGTTGCTCTTGGCCACGAAAATGCAACATGTCGCGATATCGCGACACTTTTTCTTTCTTGTTCTTTCTCTTCTCTTTTGGCCACAAAAATGCAACATGTCACAATATCGCGACACTTTTTCTTTCTTGTTCTTTCTCTTCTCTTTTGGCCACAAAAATGCAACATGTCATGATATCGCGACACTTTTTCTTTCTTGTTCTTTCTCTTCTCTTTTGGTCGTGAAAATACATGTCGCGATATCACGACACTTTTTCTTTCTTGTTTTTTATCTTCTCTTTTGGCCGCGAAAATGCAACATGTCGCGATATCGCGACACTTTTTCTTTCTTGTTATTTCTCTTCTCTTTTGGCCACAAAAATGCAACATGTCGTGATATCGCAACACTTTTTTCTCCTTGTTTTTGCTCTTTGCTTTGAATCGCGAAAATGCAACATGTCACGATATCAGGACACTTTTTCCTTCTTGCTTTTTCTCTTTGCTTTGAACCGCGAAAATGCAACATGTCGCAATATCATGACACTTTTTTCTCCTTACGGTGTTTTGATGTTTCTTTGATCTTTAGCATATGGGCCACTTCGGTCTTCTTGGAAAATATGCAAAAAAGGTGGGTCCCCAATTTTTGGGCACGTTGTGGGGCAGCCACAATAGAACTCATGCGTTGAACTTTATTTTTTAGATTTTTCTATAAATTAGGGAATATTCCCATCAAATTTTTGAAAGAAGGGAAAATATCATTGAAATGGGTGCAAATTGAAAGCATTTAAGAGAAATTGTATGTTTCCAAAAGAGGCCACTACATCTCCAACTTGCCATGTTTTTATAGGTAATGGGTTTCCAGTATGCACTATGAAATTCCCCTCTTTTTATCTCCTTTTGTCTGGTTGGGGTTTGATTCAAAGCGTGCCTACATATTTTTAAATTAGGGTGCTAGAAAGACCATTGATAAAACAAATTAAATTAATAAATATTTCTATTTATTCATAAATATTTAATTAATAATATCTGGAAATTGTGTAGAGGTTACTAGGGATTTAAAGAATAACTAGAATTAGTGTGTATCTTGTCTGATGTGTAGAAAGTTTCATCTCTAAATTCTTATAGGAAATGCATGATTTATTTATTTTTTACCTTATCATATATTTTCCTAGTTTAAGCACATATTATGCTACATTGTAAAAGAGAAAGGCATGTAGTGAAGTTCTAGATTTTCTATTTCATTTGGTATGTCATATGACGTGTATTTGATTTGATATGTTGTATGACATGTATGAGTTTGTTCCATTAGTGAAGCCCATGAAATTCATTGAATTAATTTGCATTACATCCATTATTCGTTTGTATTTAAACTAAATATCCTTCATTTGTATTTAGATGTAATTTATATTCTAATAAAGTGTATTCTTTTTGGGGGGTTATATCTACGTAAGTGGTTCGCTAAAAATGTAAATCATCAAGTTGGGGGTAAACATAGATGGTTTGGGAGAGGGGCAGAGTGATGTTTGGGGGAGGATCCGAGTGATGTTGGGTGAATTTCATTGTATTTTTTTAGTGAGTTTGCATAAGGTTTTTGATTTTATGATGCCAATGATGTCAAGTACATCTATTCTTCATTAATAGTTATATCTTAAAATGTGTTTAGTTATTAAATCCATGTTCTAGAATAAAGTACTCATGTTTTTGGGGTGTGTATATATTTTTAATTTGATACGTAGAAAAATAGTTACATCCACACGATTTTAGGGGTAAATATAGATGGATGATGGGATGCAAGAAAATAAATGTTGTTTTATGGGTATGAAGTTATTTTTTCTAGTTGACATATATCTTGGAATAAAGTGCATTGTATTTTTGGGGTGTGTATATGTAAGTGGTTCACTAAAAATATTAATGCATAATTTGGGGTAAATATAGATGGACATTGTTGAACATCTTGAATGACAACTTTTAAAATGTGTGTTTTACATAATATAGAACTCTGATAATATCTTGTTTTTAAATTATTAACAATTTTGATATAACATATTTTGCTTTTATATGAGTTGTAGAGTATACTACAAAATACATTATCAGATTTCAAAATATATAGAAATATTCTAATATAAAAAATATATTATAATAGTATTTGAATGAAAAATAGGACTTTGGGAGCCATATATTCTAATATAATAAGAAAAATATGATTTTTGGAGCTAGGGTGTTCTAATCAGGTGAGCCAAATCTTCTAATCTGACGAGAAAAAATTAATGGTGTTTTGAGAGCTAGGGTGTTTTAATCAAGTGAGTAGAGATGAAATTTTTATAGCTAGGGTGTTCTAATTAGGTGAACCAAATCTTCTAATCTAACAAGAAAATATTAATGGAATTTTGAGAGCCAGGGTGAGCAACTATGAAACCCCTAGGTCAACAAGAAATGTAATCGAGTGAGTAGAGTATCATCTATTTATTATATACCTAAAAATAATTCAGTTTCTTTAAGAGATAAATATTGATAAGGTCTTAGGTAAGGTTAATTGTCTATAGATGAAAATCTAGATAGTGTGGAAAATATGAATCCTTAATATGCATTCCCTCATTGACATGATCCTAGCACATGAAGAATTTCTTTGCTTATCTAAAATAACTTGAAGTAGGATAGAGTATTTCAAAATTTGTAGGGATAAGATATGCTTTTTAGTAATATAATTAATGTACATATGTGAGGAGGTACTTGTTTGTTGTAATGATTATATGTACTTGTTTTATGAAATAATATTTCATGCCTAGTAAAATAATGTAAATTTTTTCTAGATAGATATATAGAAATTACAACCATCTATATGGATTTTCATGTATGACTATGTTTTGTTACATAATCAATGTAATGTTGCTTCTTATGTATGTAGATTTTATTTACAAATGTTAAATTGTGAGTTATGATATTGGTTGAGTTGAAAGTTGATCCAAAAAGACATCAAGAAAAGTGTTTCTTTTTGTTATTGATTTCTTATTAACATTGAATTCCATGGCTATGTAATGTATTATTGTACCTACTACTTAAAAGGATATTCCTATATTATCTTATTGTAATGATAAAAAAACAAGCAAATAGAAAACATACAGAAAAGAAAAAAAAAATTAACTAAGGAGAGAGATTCATAAACCCCTAACCAATATAAGATTTACCTGATTGTTTAAATCCCCTAAGTTTTCCCGAAGAGCTACATCTCACAAAGTACCCTCACACAAGTATCATCTATGTAGGCGTATCATGTGTCACCGTAAATAAGCCTATCTATCTCATAATCCTTGATGAGTTAGACTTATCACCTTTAGTCAATCGAAGTTATACATACATTACCATACCATACATAAACCAACCTATGTAGATATGCTACGAGTATTACGAGTTAAGCTATCCATCTCGTCTTCACAATGAGTTATCTTAACTAAGATGTAGACTTCCCATGACTTAGTTTCCATTATTCCTAAGGTATCTTAATCCCTTAGGTATTCCTATGTTCACCCTAAGGGGTCTCAATCCCTTAGGTCACCCTCTAAGTTCACCCTAGAACTTATTACTTAAGTTTTGTTGATTAGCAAGAAATCAAGACTATTTCTAGATACTAAATCTAACAAAAAACAACCAAAGGTATTAGGAGAGAAACAACATTCATAAGAAGATAACAATAATTGAAATAAAAGCTAATACAAAATGTAAACCATTGAGCAATAAAGTAAAGATACATATCTCATCCCATCATCATATTATTACATGCAAGTTGGTATGGTAAAACCTCCATACCCTTAAAGAATAACATGTTACATCATTTTCATTTAGGGATATCTCCCTACAAATCTAGTCTATTTGAGCATAAGTAAATAAATGGTAAGTAGAGAACAAACTGGTGCATTAGTCCCATCCATCGCTTCAGATATCCTTCTCTATCCATCGATCATTTGAGGATAATAGGGGATCAAGGAACTCATGGTTTAGGATAGGCATACCTCTAAATGCATTTAACATTTACTTTACCAAATTGTAACTATACAATTTTGATTAAGTCTCTAACCATCTAATGCATAACTGATATCATAAAAGAATCATTACTTTTATTTCCACCTCTCAAATACCCTTAGAGAGTCATTCCATATGCACACTTAGATCATGGTTTTGCTCTAATCAAATCTTATCTTTTTTCAATAAATTAAAGTCCCATGACATTTAATATATAAAACAATCCTTTCATTTATTTGCTAAATTAAATTATCCTTACTTCAAATTTTTAACAATTTTCCTTCATTTCATAAACTAAAGTCCCATAACCTTTAATTTATAAAACAATCCTTTCATTTATTTTCTAAATTAAAGTATCCTTACTTCAATTTAAAAATAACCATTTCCTTTCATTTCATAAACTAAAGTCCCATAACCTTTAATTTATAAAACAATCCTTTCTTTTATTTGCTAAATTAAAGTATCCTTACTTCAATTTAAAAATAATAATTTCCTTTTATTTCATAAACTAAAGTTCCATAACCTTTAATTTATAAAACAATCCTTTCATTTATTTGCTAAATTAAAGTATTCTTACTTCAATTTAAAAATAACCATTTCTTTTCATTTCATAAACTAAAGTTCCATAACCTTTAGTTTATAAAATGATCCTTTCACTTATCTAAAGTAATTAATTTTAATTAAAAGAAAAATTATAATTTATTTCTTTACTTAATCAAAAGTTCATCACTTTAATTAAAAGAGAATTATAATTTTTTTCTTTCTTTAATATAAAGTTCACAACTTTATTTCAAAGACAATTATAATTTATTTTTTTTCCTTAATATAAAGTTCACAAATTTAATTAAAAGATAATTATAATTTCTTTCTTTCCTTAATCTAAAGTTCACAACTTTAATTAAAATATAATTATAATTTCTTTCTTTCCTTAATCTAAAGTTCACAACTTTAATTAAAAGATAATTATAATTTATTTCTTTCCTTAATCTAAATTTCACAACTTTAATTAAAAGACAATTATAATTTCTTAGCCCACATAATGTACAACGAAGGGAGCAATGCTCATGTAGCTCAGTCAAGGAATGAGATTCAATGCACAAGGTCACCATAAGGGACCACAAATATAGCCATAATGATTTCTCTTGGATAGGCAAGAAACATTCCAGACGACCACCAACCGTTTCTAGCTCAACTAATGACCTGATTGACGATTGACCTCACACTTGGTATTACTCTAGATTTCTAAGGATGGACGATCCCCCTATGCAACACTCGATGACTACCCACATGGTAGGGAGCATAGTGTGCAAAAGGAACAATACATACAAAGGTAAAAAGGGTGTGGTATCAACCAACATTTGTATTTGGTTTTCAAAACCCGAAGTTAGGCATCACTGAAACAACAACATTACTAAGCCTACAATGTATCATTTGTGGATAACGAATACCAGGAGCAATGACCCATTCACTCACAATGAATACAAGGAGCAGTGACCCATTCACTCATAGTGAATACAAGGAGAAATGACCCATTTTCTCATAGTGAATACAAGGAGCATCTATAGTCTTAAGGCCAACAGAGGGCTATTCACTCATAGTGAATACAGTAAGACAACAACAATATTAAGGCCAATAGAGGGCCATCCACTCACAAAAAATACATTAAGACATCAATAGTCTTAAGGTCAATAGAGGTCCATTCACTTACAATGAATATATAGTACATAAATAGTCTTAAGGTCAATAGAGGATCATTTTATCATAGTGAATACATTAATATGTCAACACAAATGACTATCAAAGGTATTTCTAAAAATAAGAGAAATATGGATTTGTTTTAACCAACATGTAAGTTTAAGCTTTTATAATTTGGTGAGGTCAATGACATAGAATTCCAGTCCTCCTCTATTTACCACTTTGATTCTTGTTTTTCTCCCTTGATTTTGTTTGTCCTTCCTTTGTTCTCGCTCCCCAAAAAATATCCTATCTCATGTGGAGTGAAGGCCTAAGGATTTTGTACACCACCCTCCTAACGCATTACTCCCTTACCTATCCATATTCAATTCTTCTTATCTTCTCAACGGACAGTAAGACATATTTTCAATTTTAAACATTTTTCACATACTTTGAAATCTCACCATAAAGAAGCTATGGCCAAAAGCTTCTCTTCACAACACATACTTCATCTACTTTCTAAATGAAATCTTATTTTGCTGAAAAGTAGATTTTGAATTAACTAGAGAATAGAAAATATTTTTCAAAATATTTTAATATAATTTAAAATCTCTTTTAAATATCAATTGTCTTCAAATGAAACTTTATTGCCATTTTAAAATAAACTTCTCTTCTTTTTTAAAAAGAAACTCCATTACCATTTTAAAATAAAAGGTCTTTATTTATTTAAAATGAATATCTATTATCATTTCAAAATAAAACATCTTTCTATTTATTTAAAATGAAATTCTATTATCATTTTAAAATAAAACATATTTCTATTTATTTAAAATGAAATTCTATTATCATTTTAAAATAAAACATCTTTCTATTTATTTAAAATGAAATTCTATTATCATTTTAAAATAAAACATCTTTCTATTTATTTAAAATGTAGAGAGTAAGAGGTTTTAATTGAAACAAGAAGCTCTCAAAGGCATCCTACTTATTTATGCTTTTATTTCCTAAACCACTAATGCAAATAGTGATGAAGTAAGATACAATCAAACATATGCAACCAAAAAAGAGAGAGTCTTTCCATAACCATAATAACCTGTCTCAGTCGAAGAATTCATGATAGCTACTAGGCTATCTACTGAGGCTCAAGGTGACTAGTTATTGATGATTATCCCTTCCGATAATGCATGCCTATATGAAGGTATCCATCCATGTTACCCTTGAGTTTCCTTAATAATCATTTCTCCAACCTCAAGTATCCCCACTTCTGGTGGATGATTCTACTTCCACCTACAAGTGTACCTAATCCTGCACATCTTGGAAATATGTTAGTAGTACCATGCTCTTTCAAAACAACTAAATATCACATAATTGGTTCAATTGATCAAGTTAGGTATTAAAGTATCATATATTAATACATTGTTTCTTTGTGTTAAAAATTCCATTAAGGAGAACCATGTCACTTATCACTTTTATGATGAATACACTATATTGGTTTATGAATGGATAAGTGGTGCCTAGAATATATAGGTTATTTTAGCAAATAAGAAAGAGCCTATGTATGATCTTGATATATTATTTTCCATAATTTTATAGGTTTCAAGAATGCATTGCAATACCTAAAAAGTGTTAGGGAGTGCTTCTACAAAAGGGTGTTTCATTAGTAATTTTGTAGTTTTGTATGCATAGTCTTTCATTATGGGTTATTTGTATCTATTTTGGTTTTACGGTGTGTCTGTACAATATTCAGAGTGGCAATATGTTAAAATAAGACCAAGAGAGACACCATAGGTAGTTGAGGCTATCATAATAAATCATGTTCTAGTGTTAGAGGCCTCACACGCTAGTAAGTACTTGAAATTTGATAGTATTTTTCAATAGTGGTTAACCTGGGTATATTAGAGTTGATCATGGTTTTATCATTGACTATGGTGTATTGTAGCAACTGGTGGAAGATACCAGGTACGAAGTTCCATTAATAAGGAATATAAGGAGGTGACCCATAACATAAATAAATTTAGTGGTGAGAATACTTGAAATGAGGTTGACAATTCTTTGGATAATGAAGAAGGTACGCAGACCACATAAGAAATTTGCTTGCGATGTTGGTTACTCATTGTTGTTGTACTCTATGGCATAATTATGTTTGGATGGTACTAGCATTATAGGTTTTGATGCTAGGTCATCACACACTTCAAACACTAAATATCATAGAAAGAGAGGTCCAACAAGATGTGTAGTAGAGTCAAGTAACATAGATAAGGTGGAAATAATTTTAAATCTAAATGGATAACCCATAGAAAAAAATTATATTAATTTTACATATTACTTGGGGTTGATTATGAGGGAGATTATTCCTATCACCCATACATACTAGAAAACAGTCCTAGTGGAGGTTAAAAACTAGTTATGGACACTAATTATGATAAATTTTTAGCCAATGGAGTTCATAGTGTTTATTTTTGAATATTTATATAAATGTTGTATCTAATAAGATATTGGTTTGATGCAACAAAAATATATCATTTCAAATACAATGAAGAAATGGGTCTTCATGACCATGGACAAGCAATGGTGTGATCATAAGCATAAACTTGTGAAAACCCACTATGATAAGTATGATAATAATACAAATAGAATTGCTAATCCCCCACCTCGTGTATCACAAAAATATTGGGAATCCTTTATGAATGGTAGGAGTAGGATTGACTTTAAGGCAAGTACCAACCAATATGCTATGGTAGTTCATGTCATTGTTATTTTCATGTAAATTTTACTGATCATGATCTCTCTAATGAATTTATATATTGGTTTCTTCATTGGATTATAGGCAATGAGGCAAAGGAACAAACAAAACAAATCTCACCAATCTATCATGCACACTTGTAGTCTAAGAGGATTTTCTTGATTGGAGTATGCAATGGTATTCTATCATACTCATCCATTATATGTGACAATTATTGATATATTTTTTTGTCATATGACTTATCCCCATGTCTCTCCAACTATATATCTTATAGAGAAAAATCCAACTTAATATGAAAAATCCACTACCAAAGGCAACTGTGTGGATGGTAGCTCATAAAAATAAGTATGGGGCTCCTGTTTCATTAGAAGTTGTAGAGACAATCGTAAGTGACATTTCCTTGGAAATAGCAATACATTGAACTTCAAACCATTGTTATATTGATTTATTTTTAACATATTATCAATTAACTATGCATGTGATGTTGGAAAAAAAACTAGATCATGTAATATCAGTTGCAAGCTCCATAAATCAATATATTAATGATGATACCCTCACCAAGGTTTTTGGATCTAGAATATTAGGTTGGGTTTGGGGTGTTGGCAAAGGAGTATTATCAACTGTTATATTTTCTAGCGAGGGTTACATAAAAAATTTGCACTAGATGCAAGAGCATACGATAGAAATATCAAAATTTGGAAAAGAAGATTACAAAGAATAAAAAAAGTTGGAAGAGAATATTAAAGAGAAAGATAAAAATATTGAAGAGATTTTGACCCAAATTTCACAGACAAAGGTATGTTAGTATTTTAAATATTTCATATTTGAAATGCTTACATGTTGCACCCCTAAATTTTCAATTATTCCTTGCATATAATTCCATATGCATCATCACTACATACTACCCCTATAATTGGACACAACATCAGATATGGTGTTCAAGTCACAAGCATAAGCTCAAGACTTTCTAGGCCAAAGTCATCAATGGTACAACTATTATTTCAAATATAAAATGATTGATTTAGTTTGTATTGTATGCTATACTGTGAAATTATCTTTGTTGTTAATTTTCTATGTAGAGACTAAAAATAACATTGATAATGAAAACTAAGATAAAGGAATGCTACTTGACTCAGATCCATAAGGATAACATAGTGGCTGAAGATATGATGATCAGTACTCTCTTTGAAGACCTTGTACATGGTGAATATTTGTGTGAAGATTACTGGAAATTCAATATGCACATTGCCCATAAAGAGGAAACAATCTTGTTTAGAAGGAATAATGAGATAGCCTCAATGAAAGATGTTGTGGGATCCTTCATTGCATGGCCCATATCAAATATTATTTACAAATAAATTATGCCATGCTGTAGTAGTATTGGAAATACCATATACAATTTAGTTTTTATGTTTTCTTGGATATTATTTTATCATGGTACAAATTTTTAGAAAATGCTAATAGATAATTAATGGGTAGCAAATCTAGGAGTGCGATGAGTAGGTATTCTAAGCATGAGGTTGTCCAATTAGATACAAGAACATAGTTTGGTAAAAAATAAGAGAGAATGCAAGTGCTGCTAGGCCATAGGATTAAGAGTCTAATCATGCATGCATATTGTAATGTATTGAAATGAAGGTTTATTGTGTTGAGTGAGTGTTAGTTATGAAATTTATATTTCATATTTGACTCTTAGTCCTAGTCTTTAGTAGTAGTACTTGATTTGTATAGATAGATATTTATGTATATGACAGAAGTCTTTGGATACCCTGTCACCTCATCTCTAATGGTTGGGGTAGGTAGCGATGTTTAGACATCTAACAATTATATGAAGAGCTCAAGTTTTTCATTCACCTATATTTGTACTTCTAAATTCAATTTTGAGAATGTACATGCATTGAGAATGTTACTTCTTAGTACCCCCTATAAAAATTGGTGCTGAAGAAATATCATTTGCAAAGCATATGTTATCAATACTTGGTATGCATTTTGCACCACATCTGGTATACATGTCAATGAAATTATTCATTAAAATATCATAGGGAAATCTATAATTTCTAGTTTTGGGGATTCATACCCATTCAATCCCATTTGGAACTTCTAAGCCAAGATATACTCTAAGTAGATTGGAAATAGTAAATTGCTTTGACTTCTTTCAATATTGTACCAATTGGTTTAAAAAGTTAATAGCTTTCTCAAAGTCTCTACTATTAGCATATATCCCACTAAGTTTTTTATATTGTTATTGATGTATTGAGCCTTTCCCTTGCCTTGTTTTGTTATGGTTAGATTTAGATAATGGGATCTAAGTATTATCCCATTTTTGCTTGTACTTCTACCAATGGACATTAGCAATGTACATATTTTATTTTGAATTTCATGGGTGGGGCTCCCAATAGAAGTTCCTTTGAATTGACCCCCCAAAAAAGCATCAAATTGAGAAACTACATGTGAAGTTAGCAAAATATATTCAACACATTTTTATTTAGAAAATTGTATTCTTAAATTCACAATCCATGTAGATAAGAACTGGTGAGGACTTGTTTCTTTTATTTGATAATAAACAAAGATTATAGCAACTTCATTACATAGGCCACATTAGATAAAAGGATTCTAGAAATAAAGACATTGTAATGCATAAAATTTAAACCAATACCTACAAAGATCTAAATTTACACCTGCACCCAATTGTATGCAAGAACCCTAGAGTAGGGCTACAACCTCCATAATTCTCACAACCCCTACCTATTACAATATCAACACTAATTAATTTTACCTTTAGGTTCCATCCAGCAGAAAAAAATTTAAGACACAAAAACCCTAAGCATAACTAAAACCATACAATTTGCTCTTTGGGATTCATAATGAGTTTAGTTTAAGCTTGTAGCTGAGTAATAGGTCTTAGATTACTGATAAATTATACCATCTAGAAAATATCAACCATCCTAGATTTTCCCCACATACATCTTGGCTCAATAACATTAACATCCATAAAACTCAACCTGAACACAACAACATTAGTATCAGGTTCAGCTACACATCACAAAGTTCAACAACACTCAACAACTCTGGTGACCAGAGCATTTTAGACCAAAACTATTGAAAAACATAATAGAAAGAGACTCAAAAAACAAAAACAAAAACATAAAAACTTAAGAAACATCAAAATAGTTACCCCTTTGCATTAATTTACTTTTACATTGCCTATACAAAAAATTACTGACATTAAAATTTGTCAATAACAACTCTGTGGTCCCTCAAGGTTTGCACAATTGTATCATCAAACTTATCTATGGTTGTTCCTAATATTTTTGCAATCAAATCTTGCTAAAGTGACTCTAATGATATATGAGAATCAAGATATAGAAGTCAAAACCTTACACACTAGTGAAAAGCAGAAGGAATGCTAGACAGAGGAAATTTGAGGAATTTCCCTGGCAGAGGCGATTTCAATCAGACAAACTATGTCTACCAAAAAATAAAAGAGAGGGTGCAGGGTCCCAAAAATACAAAGGAAAACAATAGGTTGTTGGTAACCAAAATACTCAAGTAAGTTCCAATCCTTTAGTTTCAAATAAATTTTCAATTCTATCCAATATGGGAGTAGAAGGATTATCGAAAGACATGGAAGCCCAGAACCTTCAAGCTAACCTTTTTGACTCTCTAGAATCCCCATCCAAGTCAGGATCCTAAAAACCTAATACTAAAATTACTGTAAGCCCCATGGGCATCACAAAGCCAAATTTTAATTCTCGATCTCTAGAATCCCCATCCAAGTCGGGATCCTTAAACCCCAATGCTAAAAATATTTCAAGCCCAGTGGGCATCCAAAAGCCAAACCCTAATGCTGAATAACTTAGGAAGAAAGTTGAGGCATTGGAAAATAAAAAATCTCATCTCCCTAACATCATCACTAGGAGCCAGGTGAATCCTAATGAGGGGCCATCCCGCAGACCAGGGGAATACAAGAAAAAAGGATAAGATTTGGATGTAGGGGTGGAGATATGTAAAACTCTTTAGACTGAGGAATATGGCAGTCCGATTCTACAACAAATTGCCTCCCCCTATTTTAGTCGTAAAAAAACCAATAACACTGTGAAGTCTCCTATAAATTTTGGCAGTGAAAAAAGAAGAGGGAGAATATCAAATGCTGAGCATCAAAAAATTAAAATTGATAATGACATTGCCAATGGAAAATAGAGAACCTTGTTTCAACAAGTTATTCTAGGTTTTGAAGACAACAAATTAGAAAAACCCCCTCAAGGGAGGGGGAGAGGAAGAAATCCAAAAAAATCTAAATGAATTTCCTCTCATGGAACGTGAGAGGCCTCAATGGCCTGCCCAAACACAGGGAATTCAGTGCAATAAGAAATCAAGTGAATCCAACTATTATCATGTTGCAAGAAACAAAAACTGATGAGATTCAGTCAAAAAAAGTAGCAAAAAAAATATGTAATCAAGGGGATATGGTTTGCAAATTAGCTAGAGGAGCATCTAGAGGTCTTATGACTTTGTGGGATCCTCGGATAGTAGAAGGCACCATTATTTAGAAAGATGACAGGGTTCTTAGGATTTTATTTAAGGATAAAAACAACAACAGGTCATGGATACTTTCAAATATTTATGCCCCAAATTTAATTCAAGGGAGAGCTCTACTATGGGAGTACTTAGGAAATCTGAGTGAAATATTCCATAATGTCCCCTGGATTCTGGCTAGGGATTTTAACACTCCTCTTTACCTTTCAGACAAAATGGGTGGAAATGGACCACCTATCAAGAGCATGGATTAGTTCAATGACTTTGTGAACTCCAACATTTTGATGGATGTAAAATTTAGAGGAGCAAATTATACCTAGAGAAATCGATGGATAGGGTGTCATCTCATTCAAGAAAGGCTTGACAGATTTTTTCTATCAAAGGAGGCTACAACTCTGTTCGGTGATTCTACCCTACAAGCCCTTCCTAAAATTGCCTCTGATCATAATCCCATTTTTTTGGATATCCCTAACTCTCTATCCTTCAAGAAACCTTTTAGATTTCAATCTATGTGGATCAAACATTCCAGTTTCAGAGATAACTTAATTCAATGGTGGCAGCAACCTGTTAGGGGTAGTGCAACTTTTAAACTTGTTGGTAAATTAATTTTTGTTAAGAAAAAGCTTCGAACTTGGAACAAAGAGGTCTTTAGGAACCTATTTGAAAATAAAATATAGGTTTTTGAAAGTTTGAAGATAATTGATCAGAGGATTCAACATGGTGATGCTGATGAAACTACTATGCAGGAGGAATAGACAAAACTAGCAGAGTTTCATAACATTTTGGCTTGTGAGGAAATATATTGGAGGTAAAAATCAAGGGCTCTTTGGTTGAAATATGGAGATTCAAATTCTAAGTTTTTTCACGTCACCACACTTAGAAATAGAAGCAATAACAAGATAATTTTTTTAAAAAAAGCATATGGTTCTATTACTTAGGACTTAATAGAAATAAAAAAGGAGGTAGTAACTTATTTTAATTCTATCCTTGGTCTGGAATCATAGTGCAATGAGGAGGCCAAAGATATTCTCTTGCAATCCATTCCTAGCATAATAAATGAGGATATAAACCTTAAGCTTCTAGCTCCATTTTATGATGAGGAAATTAAGGAAACCTTGTTTAGCATGGAGCTAGACAAAGCCCCAAGACCCGATGGCTTTCCCCCTCATTTCTATCAAGCTTTTTGGGACATCGTAAGTTAGGATGTAATTTCTATTATCAGAGAATTCCAAGCAAGTAATCATATCCCAAAAGGTCTCAACTCTACTTTTATTTCTCTAATTCCTAAGAAGCAAACCCATGAATCTATGGTTGCTTTAGGCCAATCAGTCTGTGTAATATTTCTTACAATGTCCTAACTAAAGCCATTACAAATATAATGAGATATTTTATGCCCTACATCATAGATCCGTGATAGGGAAGCTCTATCCAGGGCAGGTCAATCTTGGATGGAGTTATCATAGTTCATGAAGCTCTGCACTCTGCTCATAAGACTAACAGGTCTATTTTTGCCCTCAAGCTTGATATGAACAAAGCATTTGATAGGCTAAATTGGGAATTTTTGATTGTTGTCCTCCTTAAGTTTGGTTTTCACCACCAATGGGTTAATTTTATCAAAGAATTTATTTCTAAAGCATGGTTCTCAATTTTGGTTAATGGAACAACTGCTAGTTACTTTCAAATTCATAGAGGAATTCGGTAGGGGGACCCTATCAGCCCCATGTTATTCATCATTGTGGTAGAAGCTTTAGGCAAAACCATAAAAAATGCTTGCATTTCAAGGCTAATATCAGGAATCAAGGCAACATCTCTCACTAGGGCCGTTTCTCACCAAAAATTTGTCGATGATACCCTTTTATTGACCAAGGCATCAGTGGTTGAGGCCAAAATAATTAAATACATCCTGCAACTCTACGAGGATGCTACTGGTCAAAAAGTTAATTTTAGTAAAAATAAGTTATATTTCTTGAACACCCCCATTCAGAGGTAAAGAAGGATTGCAAAAATTTTAGGGTGTGACATAACAAACCTCCCCACTTCGTATCTTGATCTCCATTTTTTCATTGGTTCTCTGAGAGAGTCAATGTGGGACAGGGTTATTGAAATAATTCAAAAAAAAAACTTGCTGGATGGAAAGGTCATCTTCTATCTCAAGAAGAAAAGCTGACCCTAACTAAGGCCTCTCTTCAGAGAATTCTAGTCCATTTCCTCTCCATTTTCAAATCCCCTATGAAGGTTTTCCAAAAAATTGAGAAACTCCAAAAAGAACTTTTATGGATTGGATTAGAGGAGAAAAAAAGGATACACCTTGTAGGATGGACCAAAGTGTCCAGACCCAGGGAAAATGGGGGCTTAGGTCTGAGGAATATTGCTCATATGAATTTAGCTTTACTAGCTAAGCAGGCATGGCATCTCATTTCTAGTGAAGAAAATGAATGGATAGCTATCATCAAACGAAAGTATCTTCAAAATATGGAATTTCTAAGTGACTTAGTTCCAATCAGAGGTTCTGCTTTTTGGAAAGCAATTCTCAATTGTAAGGAAATCATCAAAAAAGGTTTAATATGGGTTTTAGGCAATGGTGAGAGGATAAATTGCTGGAATGACATGTGGGCTAAGGACAAACCACTGACGCAATATCCTAACTTAGCCCGAATCAGAGATATCATGGAAGAACTCATTGGCAGAAAAGTCTTTGATTATATGGTTGAGGATAGAGGCAGAATGAAGTGGAAACAAATAAGGATTTAGGGATTTCAAGCAGAATCAAATGATCTTTGTAACATTCTCAGGAAATAGTTTATCCTCATGAGACCCAAGGAAGATCAAGTGACATAGGCTCCTACGAAAAATAGACAGTTCACTGTTAAATCAGCTTACAAGCTTCTGCTTGATGATGAGGATTTTTTCCTCCAAAAGGACTTAGTTTGGATAAAAAATTTAATTCCAAAAATTGCAGTATTTTTATGGCTGGTAAGAATTCTAACCATTGATAATATGATGTGTAAAGGTATTTGCATCACTAATCATCGTTATCTGTGCAGGGCTAATTGGGAGACCATTTATCACATTTTCCTTGAGTGCCCCTTTTCCTTAACTATCCTAAGTGGGGTTTTTCAAGCCTTCAATATTTCTTGGGTTATACCAGCCACTCTACTTGATTTGTTCATCTAATGGCCTTACCCATTTTCAATCCAAATACTTAGATACATGTGGAAAATTTGTCTCAATCACTATCTTTTGTAGGTGTGGTTAGAAAGGAACCATAGAGTCTTTAATGAGTCTATTCATGATCATCAAACTATCATTTCCAGGATCCTATCCTTTGCCAATGAGAATGTGAACCTTATCCCTTTTGATAGTCGTAAACTTCATCTATAGGAGACCACGATTGCTCAATATTTAAGCTTAACCTCGTTAGATGAGTCTGTGCCTAGGGTAGTCAACCCCAGAGCCAATGTTAAGTGGTCCCCACCTCCTATGGGTTTGTTTAAGCTTAATTTTGATGGAGCAGCTAAGGAAAATCCTGGTAGAGTAGGCGTTGGTAGTATTGTGTGAGATCATAATGGGAATATGATGCTTGCATTTTCTAAATATTTGGGAACAAGGACGAACAATGAATTTGAAGCTAGAGCTATGTGGAGAGGCCTTCAAATGACTCAATACTTAGAAGGCAATTTGATCGTAGAAGGAGACTCTATGCATGTTATAAATCTCCTCAATAATTGTAAAACACCTCCTTGGAGGATTAAAACGATTATTGAAGAGGCTAGGATCCTTTTCCAGGGAAGACAAGATAGAAAAGCCCAACATGTCTTTAGGGAAGCTAACAAAGTTGTTGATAAGCTGGGCAATTTGGGTGTCGATGGTGACAAACTTTTCAAATGGTAACATGGTGTCTCGAACGAAGTAGAGGAGCTTATTCAACAAGAATGCCGAGAATGATAGTCAAATTTACAAATAGGAAAGGCACTATATGTTCGAAGGCTATGAGTATTCTTGTCTCTTTTTTGAAATGGACTCACAATAAAAATTATCCGAGATGTCACTCTTGGTGGATGCTTCTTGGAAATACCACAAAGACTAATGGGGATAGTCACATGTTAGATAACATGGCTCCTATTCATCTTATTAATTTGAGGTTGGTTGATAATCACGGGGCAGGAAAAAAATGATAATATAAGACTTCGAACCAGAGCCACGTGGACCACCAGATAGCCACCACCATAAATCTAGCCAGCAGGTTTACTTCTCCAAGGCTGATTAACCAAGATGGGATGTGGTCCCAAAGCATGTCATATATGAAAGAAAGTAATTATCAAATAATTATTAAGAGTAACTATTAATACAAAGCTTGTGGGAGTTTTTCTTAGTACTTTGCTATATGTATCTACAACTTTTTGTTTCTCCACTTTTTCTAGGAAGAGATTTGTGTCTGTTTATTTTTTAATAATTATGATGCACGTGTGTTTTCTTGGGGTATACCCAAAATTTTGTATGGGAATTTTCTTTTTGATAATAGTCTATGTGCCTTACCGGATGTAATGGCTTTGGCTGTATGTAGATTTTACATATATAGGATCCTTAGTAAGGACATGTTCATCAACAGCCCTAGGCTGATTTTTGTAAAAGGTTTTCGATCAACCTGTAAAACCTGATATTAATGCTATAGTATATTATGTACCAAAAAAAAAAAATCCTTCAATAATCACAACTCCCTCTCTTTTGTATCCATTCACACAACTGCATCCTTATACAATATGAAAGTGCAATTAATGTGTGTTCATAGTTGTAACTATCAAAAAACTCTCAAAAATCTATATGTGGAAGATATATTGAGCTATATATGATGCATTATTAATATTTATAATTTATTATCCCATAAAAAATGGGTTGGATATATATTATAAATTATTTACAATTGTGCTTCATGTTCTTTTTAAATTATGCTCCCATAAATTTGAATGTGCAACATATTTTTTCTGCTTTGTAGTTCAACTTCAAATCTACATCAAATGCCCATTATGATTGGTTTCTAGAAGACTATCATAGTCAAGCTACCAAACCATTTCTTGTGTATGTTTGGATCCATTTTGGTTGGCATGTTTCTATAATTAGCAATATTGATCCTTTGACATTTTTCAAACACAATTTAGTCTTTACTTGATGCTAAAGTTGACTACATAACTTTTACATCCATAAAAATATGGTCAATCAAAAGTTGTAAATCACACTTTTTTTACATATATAATCATAACTAATTTTGCACTTGAAATAAGAATTTTCCATTCATTTAGCATTCTTACAACCATGCTTTCTATTTCTCCACTGGGCATGACCCATTTCAAGCATATCTTGGATTTTAGGCCATATCAATTAGAGTATCAAAACATTATCAAGTTTTTAGTTTTCGTAGAGCACTATAATTTAAACAATACTTAAGTGAATTTTGCATCAAAGAGTTGAAGGCCAAGATTCACTATTTGTAGATTTTAAAGGTTGTTTTTGTGAAGCACCATTCTAGTTTTTGTATTAACATTGGCATGAACATAAGAAGGTGAAGGAGGAGAATATATGGTTGTATATTGTTTTCTCTAGGAAAGTTTAAGTAAGATGAAATCATTCCTCCCAGTATTATTTTGTTCTTATTTGTATATGATATCTAGCTTCATGTTTTTTGAAATCTATAGACCATGATTTATAAATAGCTTTAAATTGTGCATGTCTCATGTTTTCCTCATACATGCAACTTAATTGTATATAATATCAAGGTCATGTTTAATTTCAAACTATATGGTGAAGGTGGTCACTTCTGGAAAGGCAAACCTAATATGATATTATCTACATTACATGAACTCAAATCATGATATAAGCTATTTACCTCTCAAATCAATGTCATAGTTTGATGAACATCAATGAATTGTTAGAGTCATATGCACTACAAGAGATTACAATTAAAAATTGGTAGACAAAACAAGGCACAAAAAGAATAGAAAAATATCAATACAAGAATATCCTTGCATAAACAAAGCTTATGAAGCTTGTGTTTGTTCATTATTCTAACTCAAAATTATTAGTTTCAAAGTGCAATAAATCAAACTTACAGTTCTTGTAGTAGAGTAAGGTTACCAAGCTCTGAAGGCAGAGTCCCATTAAGACTATTTGAGGAAATGCTCCTATAATGATAAAGTTAGGTTGAGAAATATTTTATGTTTTCCTTATTTACTTCTAGTTTGAAAAATCATCAAAAATATCAGTAGTTCTGAATGAACTAAAAGGATAAGCTTAAAATATTACATGAAATTATTTAACTAAATGTACTTAATAGTTTATGGGATATATTATAAAAGGCATAGGATACACCCATGCAAAGACAAATTGGTTGGAATAATACAAGACTATATTAGGCCAAAATTTATTTCAAATTTTTTTTTTTCCATTTTCTTGTTCATTATTCTATCAGAGTTGGAAAACTACGTATTCTATTGCATTCTCTTCCAGTAAATGCACACATAGATGCACACACCCAAGAGGGCACCCCCAAGAATTTCATCTTCATAAATCTCTTCTATTTTTCCATATTGTTCATAATGAGAGTTATCTTCTAAATATTTATGCTACCATAAAGAATCTAAAATGCAAATATTAGCCTCATAAACACATTCTTCTTTATGTCCTCATAAATTCATTATTCTTTATTTTTGTTGCAATTTTATTTGATCATTGATCACAAGGTTAGTCATAAGTGGAGGAGTTTTCTATTAAGATATTGGAAGGTTCAATTTTTTTCAACACTCTTGATAATACCTTCATGTGTATATAACATCTTTAGAGAAATAAACAAAGAAAGAAAAGTATCTTGGTTTTCCATTAGCGAAATGGGAGACAAAGAAGTCAAGCTCCATGTAGTCGAATATTTTGAGCCTAACCATTCAAATGAAGCAAATAATGAGGTTGGCAAGCAATTTTATGAAGTATGGAAAGGCCACAATGTAAGTTTTATTTTTATGAAACTTCTTTCATTGCTATATCTTTATATATTTTTGCAAGTATATTATAGTTCTTAATTTTTTTCTTGTTTATCATAAATTATAAAATTAGTTTTTTAATATATAAGCAAACTCCTATATACATAGCAGTTACAACACAACATCAAACTCTAGTGACATCCTACATCCATATTGGTGTCTATATAGAGACTTATCAACTCAAAATTTTAGCTAATTTCATAGCTCCTGTTGTTATTCAAGTAGCCCAAAAAGTGAGAACAATGCAATAGTTATAATGCAGGGGTAAAACAGTAAAGTAGTTTTCAAGGTATTATATAGAGGATTTTTATTAAAAATGCTATTAATTTATTATGTGTTTATGTATATATGGATTCAACAATATCATAAGGTTTGAAAAAAATTAACTTTTTATTTCAGCTGTACACTAATATTAACCTTGTAGAGCTTTTACAGTAAGGATATAGCGGATATTTATCTTTTGTGTGTATGGTTGGTTTTTGCCAGGTTTTTCTATTGGGTGGAAGGTTGATATTAGCACACAATAGCCTGAGGATATTGATATTAGCATGCAATAGCCTGAGGATATTGATTTCAATATTGTTTGGGATCATCATACCAATTGTAGTATTATGTGCTTTAGTAGGGAGAAGCTTTGTGGAAATACTTCCACATGGGTTTGCAATTATGGTTATCACAGTTGGTTTCACAACATATGTGAGTATGAACCATTTCTACCTATATATATGTAAGGCTAGTTACTCACTATTCATTTGTGTGCCACTTGAGTAGGGTGTCAGGTATGGTAAGCACTTTTTGATTTTTGGTTGGGTTTATGTGATGCTTTTTTTTTAATAAATGCTAATTTTTTATAGGTAGCATATATTCAATGAAGAAATTTGATCCACTTCAATGCTCAACCTAAGTGATAGGAAATATGTGGGGATAGAAAATAAAGATTATGAGATAATTAGTTACTATTAATACTATTCTCCCCTTTAAAAATTTGAGACTAATTTTTCATGAGTCCTATAGTCCATATACTTTTAATGGACTAGCAATAATACAAGCCCTTAATCATGCTTATAGAATTTCTCACCCTAATCAACATTGGATTACAATATGGTGAATGACTGTAGTGGATATATTGTCTTGGTGTGTTGTGGGTATAGTAGGTCATATTACCTTGTACTCCATGTTTCATGGTTATGTAATACAACCTATTGTTACAATATATGGAATCCCTCACTCTATAAACATTATATAAAAATTTTATAATATTCCTTACTATTGTCAACATCACTGTATTAACTTCCTATAAACAACATTGTATCAGAGTTGTCTGTATTGGGCTTACTGCTAGTTTTGTGTATGATAAATATAGTGGATTTTTTTGTCTTGCATTAAGTGTATCTTTGAGATGTATGCAATTTTTTGTTACAAGCCCATTTTTTGCATGTGACATATTTTTATTTAGAATTCTTGGTTTGAAAATACCTAACAGCTAAACTTTAATTGTTATGCAGGTTTGTTGGAGATAAATTTATTTTTGTAATAAATGCATAGTAAATGAAATATGGTGCTCTTATTCTAGGATGTTTTGGCATCAACCATTCTAGCATGAATTTCCAAAAAAATTTGACATAACTAAATTTCTAGATTGTTCTTCTACCCAACTTACTAGAATATTATGGCACTATCAACCATCTAGAAGTATCTTGTACCAATCATATTGGGTCTATAAATATAGACATTTCCTTTTGTATGAACGTGGCGGTTCTCCTCTATTCAAGATATGATGAATATAATTCAATGTATTGTTAAAATTACAATAGCAATTAAAGTGCCACTATTTTTATACTATTTTTTTTTCTTAAAACTCTAGTTGCATACTCTATTTTATTTATTGGTTCTCTTTTAAAACCAACATTTGGTACCAGAGCCAAGTTGTAGTGCCAAGAACTATTGGTCCACAATTGTGAGATGGAAGTGAAAAGGCAAGGGTAGGCCAAACAATTACAAATTTTGCTTTAGAGGCATCTAATAGAGGATTTAGGAAAAATAAATGGTTGGGGAAATTTTCCACCATAGAGGATGCGTCATGTGCATATGACTGTGCAATGATTTTATTGTATAGATTTCATAGCAGTTAAACTTGTAGCCATGGTCAATTTTTTGTGCAACTAATCTATAGATAGGACCATCCATTTGTGGTGCAAGCCCAAGGAGTTTATCAAAATATTTTATAATTTGTGTATAAAATGTGAGAGCCTAAATAGATTTTTATTATGATTTATTGGTAATATTTCACCTGCATTTGTGAGCGAGTATTTGGTGTGTTGAAATATCCAATTCTAGCCTTGGAAATTAGCACCTATAAATTAAGAAAGAACAGATCCAAAGAAAGAATGCCCAACCAAAGTTGTTGCACCTAGGATTGCTAATTTCGAAGAAAGACCTAGTAAAGAAGGTTATGGAGAATGAAAATACACTGGTTGAAGAAGCATAACGTTGTTTTATATGGGACTAGTAGATCATGTTTATGCAACATAAAGCTCCTCCAATCTGTGGTTATGTAGAACTGGTGGCAGAGAAGTTGATTTAGGTAGAAAAATACTACAATTTATGAGAAGACTAAACATGAGAAGTATATGCATTTGAAGGGGAGGTTCATGATGTACCTAAGGTGCTTTAAATGTATATGCACCTGTATTAAAGACATTCATAAAATAAATCTAATGTTTAATGGTATGTGATGTGATGACTGTTCTAGCTTGATGAGAGTAATTAATGTGGTTAATGAAAGGTTAAGAGATAAAATATTTGGGTCATGTGAGTCTTATGTCCACATGTAAAGAAAAAGGTGTGGTGTGTCTCTAAAAGGTTATATATATATATATATATATATATATATATATATATATATATATATATATATATATATATATATATATATATCAAAAAGAGTGTATTAAGTTAAAAATATTCCTTTAAAGTAGTTTGGATGTTAAAGGTTAAAGGTTTGCAATGTGTCAAAATAATTCATAATTTGCCAAAGTGTTTAGTATTGTAAAAGGGTTAGTCTATTGTTGAGAAGCATTGTATTTGTGGTGCATGATAGGTGGTACCCAACACCCTTGTTATTGTGTTGAGGAAGTCAAATTTTAAAGGTTATAAAAAGAAGCATTAAAATAATGGAAAATGTGCTAATTACGAAGGGTCTCTCTATTGTTTTCGACATGCTAGATTTCTCCAAATGTTACTTTGTAATTCTCATTATTATGTAATGTCCCACTTCCAATGTGGGATGATTATATTATAATATTATTTTATAATACCTTGTAATATTTGTGGTTAATAAGGAACTTAGTCAAGTGGCACCATCAGTTACAATCTTGATAATGGTTACATATAATGGCACCACTTGGCTAGGTACCTTATTTACCACATACATTACGAGGAATTACAAAATAACACTATAATAGAATACTCCCATGTTGAAAGTGGGTCATTATATAATAATGATAATTACAAAGTAACACTAGGATGGGATCCTAACATGTCCTTCCCCTTCAAAAAGCTTAATTCTAAAAAATTAATGTGAGGAAACTGGTTTAGGAGCTTATGGAGAGACTACCATGAAGCATCTTATATCTGGAGTCCAAGCCACTGAATAAGGACTTAAGTAATGGTGTGGTTGCAGAGACTGTGAGTTCAATAGTCCAACAACTGTTTGGGTTCAAGTAAGATAAAACCTTCTTCATCTAACTCTGGAAGTGCAAATTGAACTTGTACCTGATTTCCCACCACATTTTTGAGAGATGAAAAATGAAAAATAGGATGGATCTTGGATGTAGATGGAAGGATCAATTTGTAGATTATGGAACCAATCCTCTGTAACACTTGGTAGGACCCATAGTATTTTGTGGTAATTTTTTGGCATCTACAAAGCTGGAGGGACAAATATTTATATGACTGCAAGTGAAGGAAAACCATATCATCCACATCAAAAGCACACTCAGAATGGTGTTGGTCATCCTTTTGGTGCATACGATTCTAGGTTGCATCCAAATTTATCTTTAGTTGATGGAGGACATCAACATGCTGATTGAGAGTAGTGTTGACTACATGGATCTTGGAGCTACCTAGAATGTAGGAGGAAGGTATGGATGAAGGGCACATATAAAGTGCCTCAAAATGGGTAACCTTGGTTGCAGTGTGATAGGAATTATTGTACCACCACTCAGTCAAAGGAAGCCATTTTTCCCAATGCGTAGAAAACTCATAGTGACCTTCATGAGTACAAAAAGCAATCTTGGAAATATCCTCATCCTTGAGTCAGATTTGATGGTACCCCGAGTGAAGGTCAAGTTTGGAAAAATACATAGTCCCATGAAGTTCATATAGTAATTCATCCACCATTGGAATAGGAAACTTATCCTTGATGGTGAGTTTATTGATCTCTTGGTAATCGATACACAATCGCTAAGACCCAAATTTCTTGTGCACCAATAAAATTGGAGAAGAGTAAGAACTATTGATTGGTCAAATGACATCAACTTGTAATAATTATTGTACTAACTTTTTTATTTCTAGCTTAATAGCATGAGGGTACTGGTATGGTTGAATATTGAATGGTGCATTCCTAGGTAACAAGGGAATAACATTGTCATGAGAGCGATGAGGCAGTAATTCTATTGGATTAGAAAAAATATATTTGTGCTTGGTCAAAATTAGTTGCAAATATTTAGGAACAACATCCACCTCTGAATGATGAGGTTGGATCACAAAAATTTGAGCTATGATACCTCAAGATAATTTTTTTAACAACTTCTCCATCCATATAGAACTTATAATCTATGAAGGCCCTAATTTGAAGATATGGAGAGTGTAGGACTATCCATTCTATGAAAATTGTATCCAAAGTTTGAAAAAGTGCCATGAGATGACTCCCAATATGCCCAACCATTGAGCTCCCAACACGATATCACATCCCCCTAGTTGAAGTGCAAACATATCCCATTTGAGCTCATAGTCCCCAATATTGACCTTAACATTACAATTTTTATCTTTGCAAGGTAAGGTTCCACCATTTGCTACCATAACCTCAAAGGAATTACATGAATGTACATAATAATTTTCTTGCTGAGCAATGTGATGATCAATAAAATTATGTGTATTTCCAAAATCAATCAAGATGGTAAGACACAGGCCCTTGAAATACCCCACAACTTTCATTGTTTAGGGAGTAGTAATGTCGGCAAGAGCATGAACAAAAATCTCAGTACATGGTTAATATTGGTTGTCTTTCACTGGATTGGATGGTTTCTCAATTGATTCTATTTCATCATCACTATGGTCACTAGTGTCAGGCTCATTAGCATCTATGAGGAACAACTTATTTTGGGTGCACCTATGCCCATGAGAAAATTTTTCATCATAATTGTAACACAACCCCTGGGTGCATCGCGCATCCATTTTAGAAGTGGTTAGACATTTAGGTGCAGCAATGGTTGTAAAAAAAAAATTCATTCTAATTTTGGAATCTAGGAGTAAAATAGGTTTTAGCCTATGGAAATTTAGATATCCACCTCTAAGCTAAAAATTTGGATTTGGCCAAATGATCCAACTTGATAGCCTCCATCATGGATTATGGTTTAAACATAGTGATCTTAGCTTGGAGATCCTCCCTCAAACCACTGATAAAACAACTCATAAAGAACCCTTCATTCATTCTCGTAGTTTTTTTAGACAATTTCTCAAATTGTATTTGATAATATCTAACTTTAGAAGTTTGTTTCAACTTTTTCAACTATCTTGTAAAATCATCATACTCACTAGGGCCAAAGTGAGTGAGTAATTGAGACTCAAAGTCTTCCCATGAAGGATTAGGTTGAGTTTTTTGCAACCATTGGTACCATTGCAAAGCTTCAGATTCCAATATTAAAGAAGCTATTTGAACTCGATGATATATGGGAACATTATGGAGGTTAAACTATTGAGCAACACAACATAACCACCCATCCACATCCTTTCGATTAAAATTAGGAAATTCTAATTTAGGCATATTAAAGGTAGGATCATGATCATAGGGAGGATGAGAGTCATATATTGTCCTTCATTTACCCTGGTTAAAATATGAGTGTTCAATATGAAACTCAGTCTTGCTAGGACCATTGAGAAATTTGGACTCAACATCTACAAGTTTTTCTTCTCAACAGGCTCTCAAATTAGCATGATTAGTTCTAATATTTTGAAGCTCTACCATAACATCTTGAATTTATTTTTTCATGTCATCAGTGGTGCTTTGGAGTTTTTCAATCATTGAGGTCATCGAATCTACCTCTTTCTATTATACTCAAGTACCACTAGCCATTTTGGATAGTCTTGAACCTTTGTAACAAAATTACTAAAAATAGAAGTGTGGTTTTGTTAGTCTAAAAAGACTACCCTGAAGACAACAAAAGTTTTGAAGGTTCGAACACCAAATTCCCATTTTTTTGAAGTAAAGAAGAGGAAAAGACTAAGGCAGGTGAAATGTCATGATTTTGCGACATGTCAATATTTCACGAGCTCATGTCAAGAAAAAGACTAAGGCAGGTGAAATGTCATGATTTCATGACATGCCAATATTTCATGAGCTCATGGTAAGAAAAAGACTAAGGCAGGTGAAATATCATGATTTCATGACATGTCAATGTTTCTCGAGCTCATGGCGAGAAAAATACTAAGGTAGGTGAATTGTCATGATTTCGTGACATGTCAATGTTTCACGAGCTGATGGCGAGAAAAAAACTAAGGCAGGTGAAATTTTGTGATTTTGTGACATATCAATGTTTTGCAAGATCATGGTGAGAAAAATACTAAGAACGGTAGGATATCGTGATTTCGCGACATGTTAGTATTTTGTGATATCATGGTGAGAAAAGGACCAAGGTGGACAAGATGTCATGATTTTGTGATATGTTTGTATTTCATGAGCTCAAGGCAAGAGAAATACCAAGACTTTAGAATATCATGATTTTGTGACATAATTGAATTATGTGAAACAAAGATATAAATAGAATTTACCTTCAAAGGAACATGTCGAAGCAACTGATGGTAGATCATGATTGAGTATCAAATCTTAAAATTTTGCCATCAATGATTTGATTACCTAACTGAACCAATGAGAAGCCACGTAAAACATGTTGGTGTATTTGGTACTATTTTTATTGTAATTGATTTTGTGTTAGAATTTGGTAGCTATCAAAGAATGTTTGTTTTAGAGTATATATAGTAGGGGGCATACCCTGAATAAAGGTCAACTCTTAGATGTTTACAAGACTAGATGTATGTACTTCGGATTTAAGCAATAATAAAGGTCAACTCTTAGATTTTTACAAGACTAGATGTATGTACTTTGAATTCAAGCAATAAGATAGGCTTCTATTGGATTCTAGTTCACTATGTGCAAGTGTATGTATTAACATTTGATGCTTCTATTTACATTACTAAGTTATACATTGTATTTTTTCTATTATCTGTGCATGATATAAACAGTATTGTTGGAGCCGAAGATTTGATATATGTATGTATTAGATTATAATCTAAATCACATTAAAGAACTATGATTTTTGTGTGAAGAAATATCAAAACTTATATTTTTAATTTATATGCATTCATATTTGTTGTTTTTTAAACTGCACCAAGAGAAAAGCTTTAGCTACAACTATATTCCCATTTATTTCAATAAATCCTTCTCTCTATTTTCTCACAAAAACCACCAAGAAACCAACCTTATCTAGAGATTATATGGAACCCTTCAATACCAAGTCCATCTACTCAATTTTGGCAAGGTCATGGGTGCAAATCATAACCATAGGCTGATTTTGCACCAATAGTTTTTGGCACACCTAGTGTGACCCTAAATTCCATAATATTTTATAAGGTTTGGTGTTTTTCTTTGACCTATTCAAGATCTAAATCAATCACTTGGTGACTCCACCCAAAGGTATCTTATCTATTTGTCTGGTTAAAATTTGTAATTATTTACCTATATGATAACTAGATCTAAAACAAGAAACTCTGAAGATCCCATTGAGTTCTTTGAGTTACATCTTAGTAGCCTTAGGGTTCATTTAGTTTTATTTGCTAGATCAAACCCACCTGCTACCATTATCACCACCCTTGTACCTAATATTTTACCCAACCCTATTACGAATATACCTTCAAGTATAACTATCGGTAGTTCTACAATATAGGCAAGCATAGTAGCTACAATGGCTTCTCCTCAACCAACTTATCTTACATGGAACCACACTGGTCCATTGAACTTGGTGGCTCATAATCTAATTCCTACTACAGCTTTGAAGGCATTGCCTTCATACATTGGAATAGGAAAAACAACTTATGGGCATTACTTGGATGTTGCCTCTTTGGTAGTGACATACACAATTACTCAAAAATATATAATGATCAGGTTGCTGGTCATTTCCTTGAAAGGAAAAATGCTCTATTGGTACAGAGCACTTCTTGCTCAATCCATCACAAGTTGGGCTGAACTTAATGGAAAGTTGGTAGATGAATTTAATCAACATGAAAATCCTTTATCCCTACTAAACCAGTTTAACATAATTCAAATACATCCCTAAGAGAATTTTTTTTTTTTAACATTCAATTTAGTCACACTTGGGAAAGGGTGCCCGATGGATTAAAACCAACTAGTGAACAAGTTGTGCATTATTATTTGAGAGATTTCAACTCTGCTATTAATATGATTATATGGAAATATTGAGTATTCACCTTCCTTTATTTTCCAAGAAGCATCTAGAGTAGAAAGGGATATCATTTCCACTAGAAGATATCCACCAAAAGTAGTAATGCCAAATTTTCTAGATATCCACCAAGCATCTGGTGCTAGTTCTTCAGGTTCTTCCCATGTTCCTAACATAGACCTTCCAAAATGGAATGGGCAACCATCCATTACTACAATACAGATACCTCAAAATTTCCTAGTATTATCCCCTATTCCTGCTATTCCTACATTACCTACACCACCTACTCAACCAGCCCAAGAGACTCAGATTTTTGTCTTATTAGACATGTAATCAATGGTAAAAAATTTGGTAAATGAGATGACATCAATAAAAATAAGAGAGGCCAAAATAAATTTTCAACTAAGAAGGTTTCCCTAGGTAACAAGGGACACAATTTCATCAAGCAATAGAGGTTAGGAAGGGTCAAGTGTCGTTTAAATTAATAATTATGAAGAATCTGTAGGTGCTCCCACAAATTTTGATCACTGGTGTAATACATGTAATGATCCACATGGGGAAAGCTCATTTATGATTCATCAACACTATGTATAAAATATCGCTATTGAAAAGGTAGAGAAAAATATGAAAGGACACATAAGCATGATTAGAGAAATGAATCACAATTTTATGATGCCTTCGATTGGATAAGTTGCAATCCTAACTAGATCAGGTAAAAAACCATTTCCAGTATATCCTCAGGAGCTCCAGCCTCTGAGTTTTCCCTTAGTCCCTAAAGTGCTACCAAAAAGAGATACATCCTTTGAAAGGAAGTATCAAGCTCCTCCCTAGAGCTCTAGGGTAGAAGTACATAAGGAATTTAGTCCACAAAAGGAATCCGAGACTTAGGAACAAACTAAGGAGAGGTTAATATTTCCTTCTCTGAATAAAATATAAAGAACAAAAGCAACTTAGGGATAAAAACATAGAAATGACACCTTTGCTAAGGAAAGGGAGGAAAATTTTAAACCTTCTTTTAACATAGTAGAAGAAATGAAGAAGACCCTCTCAAAAGAAAGCATGTACAATTCCCTATAGTTTCTTGGTAAAATTGATCTCTTGCAAGAATATTTATGGTCAATGAAAAACAAAGGTAGAAATACATCCTACTCAAATACACTCCAAATGAATCTAACATCTACCACTAGAAAAAATAGACCACCTCCATTTTACTTATCTCTTCAAATGGAAGGGTGGGTCATACACAATTACATGATAGACTCGGGTGCTTCTACTACAATGATACCAAAAGCAGTGTGTAACATTATGCAGTGTACACTAGAAGCAACCCAAGAGTTCTATAGTTGGATGGCACTCCTATCAAAATTTTAGGGGTAATTAAAGATATCCCTATAAAACATCATAGGATGCATCAAATTGTGGTCATACAAGAAGTGGTAGTTGTATATTTAGCACCATACTTCAACATGTGTTTATCCGTAGAGTTAACAGCCAAGATAGGGGGATATCTATCTCTAGACTACTTGTTGAGCAAGGTGCAACGACAATATTGTCATTGTTGTCAACACACTCAGATGGATAGGTTGATGCAGTGGAAAGTTTTTCAAAGGTTTTTTAGAGTATGTACAGTGATGTTCAATGCTTATGAGGATGTTTTTGATGTTTGGGTGAAGTTGTTACAGGTTGTTCGTGCAAATTTGCAAAAGTTGAAAACTTGTCAGGAAGTTGTCAAAAAATTGTAAAAGTCATCATGGGTGCAGTTGGACAAGATGGATCAGTTTGGAACATCCCAGCATTTTAGTAAAAAGTCTAGAACAGTGTTGGAGGTGTTAGCACAGTTTTTGGATTGATCGGTGACGTTTCCAGTATCTTGGCGGATGATTTGGCAAGTGGTTGTATAGGCCAAAAAATGGCAGTTTTGTCAGAAGCACTGTGAGAAAACCGAGAAGAATTTGATAATGAAATTTGAACTAGAGGTGTTCATTATCTTCAAGAACATGTGTACAAAATTTACACAAAAATAGAGAAATGAGACGAATGTTACAAGCATTGCAAGACTATCATAAAAATGCTCTTTTTGGAAAAAATGTGTCAACAGCAGTTTTCGTGGAGGTGGTACAGGTGAATCGTAAGGAGTTATACAACAAGATTCAGAATAGATATAGTAAGTATTGCAGATATTCTATGTTTCAAATTTCAAATAAAAAAAAGTTACGAGGTGAGAGTTATGATTGTTGTAAAAATAGTACAGGTCACTTTTATGTCAATTTGTTCCACTTGTGCAAAATCCTTTAGTTGGCCATTTCGACCTTGTAGAGTCACCAGAGTTTTGGTTTCAGTGTTTTTACATCTTCAAGGCATCAAATAGAGCATCTTTAATTTTTGGTTTGAGGTGTCACGTGGCTCCAAAGTAAGAGAATGAGTAAGGTGTCAATTCTTTGCATGTGACGTGTTTGACGAAATGCCTTCTCAAAATAAAAAAAGGAAGTTATATTGTTTTAAGAAGCTTCATTAAAGAAAATATTTTTAAAATTGAAAAGGGAAAAATAATGCAAGTGTGTGCATTTTAAGTGACAAGGGATTTTATTGAAATGTGGGGACTTTATTTTGTGAAGAGAGGAGTGTGTGTGGAGAAAAATAAAGAGTGAAAATCCATGATTTTTGGAGAGTGGTGAAAAATGTCACTTCAGTATTTTGGGCATAAATTTCTCATATGATATTCATTTTGGCTGAAATTTTGAGAGGATTTTGCATACAAAGTACTGCATAATACCCATAAGTGTTTAGCAATTGGCAGGACAAGCTAATATAACAATCAATTTTTTTTTTAGAAGAGAAGATTCAAATTCTGAGTAATGCAGAGAGAAGGATGTTATACTGGGTGAAATAGAAAATTTTAGATTTTGAGAGGGTTCTGGTTTCAGTGAAGACATTCATATATGTCATTTTATCATCCCAAAAATGGATTTTTTTGGGAGCCACCCCCCTAGGGTTGGTTTAAACTAAATTTTTATGGTGCAGCCAAGGAGAACCCAGGAAGAGCTGGAGTTGGAGGAATAATCAGGGATCATCAAGGAAATTTGGTTAAGGCCTTCGCTGAACCATTGGGAATCATAACTAATAATGAAGCAGAAGCTAGAGCCCTTTGGAGAGGGTTACAAGTAGCCCAAGCAACTCAAGGTAACTTGATGATTGAAGGTGATTCTATGAACATCATCAACCTGTTAACCAATGGCAAAAAACCTCCATGGAGAATCAAGGGAGTCATCCATGAAGTGAGGATCCTTTTTGCGGTAAGACAGAACATGAGGGCTCATCACGTGTACCATGAGGCCAACAGGTCAGCTAACAAATTAGCCAACATAGGTGTTGATGTTGGTAGTTTGGTGACATGGACACAAGGTGTGCTACGTGAAGTGGAAAACATTATTAGTCATGAAAAGAAACCTACCCGTTAAGGAGAAATATGAATGGGTGTTCTTTCCCCATGGAGCTGGTAATAACTATGGGGTTTCCCTCTAAATCATACCAAATTGGAAATGAAGGTAACATGGTGTAAGCCTTGGAAGATTTCTACAGAGAATAGGAAATGGGCAAGCAACAGGTTTCACAAGTGCAAAGTTCCAAACTTCAATTCCTGTTAATTTAAGTAATGTTTATAGTTATGTTTAGGTATGGGTGTGCTTTTTTAGTAAGGTGTTGTAGGGGATTCAACACAATTTTTGGTAAGAAAGTTTCAAGGATGACTAGGATCTACAATCTCAGCAAAAGGCTGGATATTGTAATAGGTTTTGGGTTAACCTGCAAAACCCAGTAATTAATGAAGACTTTTATTTACCAAAAAATATATATATATATATCAAGTGGGTGCTTGGTAGAGGGGTTGGTTCTCCTTTCTATTGGTGCAGATAAATCAGGGGTTGGTGCTCCTTTATGTTGGTGCAGATAAATCAAGGGTTGGTGCTCCTTCCAGTGGGTGCTGGTAAATTGATTGTAAAGTTGGTGCTTTGCAAAGGCTAGATTTGGATGGGAGTCCAAACAATCATTTTTGGGGATGTAGCCAAATCGGTGAACCTCGGTACATATTGTGTTGTGTGATGTTCTCTTGTTATACTTACTTTATTTGGTTTTATGTTTTCATGTTTTTGGCTTTAAGTGTTGAAGATTTAAGTTTTAAAGAGCTACACTGATTTACCCCCCCTCTAAGTGTCATTTTTAGACTAACAATTAGTATCAGAGCAAGGTTCCTGATCAAGCTTAATCGGCTAGGGTGATCTTGGAAGTGACACAATGGCATGTGGTGAAGGCTTCTCATCAAACAAAGCACCTTTCTTTGATGAAACTAATTACGCATTTTGGAGACTCAGGATGCAGACATATCTTTGTGCTTTGGGATACGATATTTGGGATTTAGTAGATAGTGGATACACAATACCCACCACTTCTCCAATTGATGTTGCCGATAAGAAATTGTTTGAGAATGACTCAAAAGCAAAGAATGCTATCATGTGTGGATTAGTGGATAGCGAACTGGTAAAGATACTAGGTTGTAAAATGATAAATGAAATATGGGATAAACTAAATAGCATTCATGAAGGAGACGTTAAGATCAAGGAGGCCAAGTTACAAACACATCGAGCTTAGTTCGAAGTATTAAAGATGAATGACGATGAAAATATAGAGGCATATATGCTGAGAGTTAATGAAGTCATTAATGCGATTAGAGGACTCGATGAGGAAATCAAAGATTATGTCATTGTGAAAAATTTATTAAGATCCCTTCCCCAAAGATTTGATTCTAAAGTTTCAGCTATAAAAGAAGCTAAAGATCTAAATGCTTTTAGTATGGATGAGATGCATGGTTCTTTAATTGCATATGAGATGAGAATAGGAAAATCTAAACCCACTGACAAAGAAGCTACTTCTAAAGCCCATAAAAATATGAAAGCAAAACAAGAATCCGAGGAAGAAGAGACATAAGATGAAATGGAAGCAAATTTTGTTCAAAAACTAAAAATGAGAAAAGAAAAATACAGAGGAAAGTTACCGTTTAAATGTTTCAACTGTGGAGGCATTGGGAATTTTGTAGCTAAATGTCCACTTAATGAGAAGAATAGAAGTGATGAAGGATCGCACGAAGAAAGAAGTGACTAGAAGAAAAAAATAAATTTCAGAAAAGACAACTTCAAAAAGAAAAGTTTCATCTCCAAGAATGTCAGTTCATTAGAAGATATCTCCAGTGAGGATTCTGAAAAAGAAACAGGTGAAGCTCTTTTCATGGCACTCAAAGAAGAAAAACCAGAAAAAGAACAAGAATGTGATGAAGAAGAAATTGATATAGAAGTGAATTTGGAAGAGGAACTAATTTTAGCTCTAGATGAATTGAAGATAGAAAGAAAAAAAAATTAAGAAAGCTTGAGGATGCAAATGAAATCATAACAAATTTGAAAGTACAAATAAAAAAATCCAAGAAAATATCCGAAGATCTCGAAGTGCAAATAACCATGAAAATAGATTATTGCAGCAAGCTAGAAGAAGAGATTGTTGGTTTAAGAATGCAGCTAGAAGAGATGAATCCAAAAATTAGTTGTTATCACAAATGTGAAGAAAGTTCTATGAAGCTGGATAAGATCATAAATAACCAAAAGACTATAGGCATCAAATTTGGATTGGGTTTTGATGAAGGAGAATCGTATAATGGATCAAAGGCCATAAATAAAGAATCCACAAAGAATGAAGGGAAGAAACAGGTTGATCAAGCAAAAATGAATCATTCAAAGGAAAGCAATAATGCAAGGAACGAAAGGAGAATTGACAATGATGGCTTCACCAATGTCACACATCAAAGAAGAAGAATATTTATGGTTCCTACGACAACATGGCAAAGACCACCACCCAGGTTTAATCATCTCTTTTCTGGTTACTATTTTAAATGCTATGGTTATGGACATAAGATCTTAGATTGCAAGTATAATGTAGGACCAAGGAATTTTACCAATGGAAATGCTTTTTCACCTTTGATGGATTATGCAGTAGAATGTTATAACTGTCATAATTTTGGGCATATTGCAAGAAATTATCAAAGTACATTTGCATAAAATCAATTTTAGGGAAGAAAATTTCAGCCAAATGGAATAAGACAAAATAAAAAAATTTCCGAAAAACATGCACAAGCTACTGAAAAAGAAAAGCTAAAACAAGAGCCCAAAATTGTAATCAAACCTGAGTGGAAAGAAAAAGAGCAACCTAAGGAAGAAAATGAATCCTTGATCATACAGATGACATTTAAAGCATAGAATAAATCCGCACCATGGATACTTGATAGTGGATGCTCCAGTCATATGACAGGTGACAAACAAAAATTTGAGAAGTTTTAGCAATATGAAGGTGGTTCAGTAAAGTTTAGAAATAATTATGGACCTAAGATAGTTGGCAGAGGTTCAATTAAGATTAGTGACATAAAAATTAGGTCAAAATAAGTCTTGTTTGTGGTTGGTATAAAGCATAACTTGTTGAGCATAAGTCATATTTGTGATAGAGGTCATGAAGTGATCTTTAAAAGCAATGTTGTGAATTTAGAAAGATAAACAATGGGAAGTTGATAGCAACTGGATCAAGGACATCTGGAAACCTGTACACCCTCTCAGAGACTTTAGAAGGAGCTTGCTTGATTGGATAGGAAGAAGAGAATTGGTTGTGGCACAAGAGGCTCGGTCATATTAGTTTTGACAATCTAGTAAAAATTAGCTCAAAGAAAGCAGTGAGAGATATTCATGCCATTGGCAAACCATCAAATAGCATTTGTGCTTCATGTCAAAAGGGGAAGCAAAATAGAGTCTCATTTAAAACAAAAGAATACTACACAAGCAAACCTTTGGAACTAGTACATACTGATTTATGTGGACCCATGAGAACGCAAAGCATAAACGGTGACAAATATTTCATGTTGTGTATAGATAACTATTCCAAGATGACATGGATACTATTTTTGAAGCATAAATCAGAAGCTTTTAATATGTTCAAGGTTTTCAAAAACCAAGTTGAGAATCAAACAGGAAAAAGGATTAAATTTTTAAGTTCAGACAAAGGAGGAGAGTTCATTTCAGAGGATTTCATAGAGTATTGTGAAAAATATGGCATTAGGAGACAGTTTTTAGTAGTCAGGACACCTTAGAAGAATGGTGTGGTAGAAAGAAAGAACATGATAGTGCAGGAAATGGAACAGAATATGTTTACTGAGAGTAAAGTAGCAAACATATTTTGGAAAGAGGCAGTCCATACTATCGTATACATCCAAAATAGGTGCATGTTGAGGATGCATAAAGCAAAACTCCTTATGAGTTGTGGTTTGGTAAAAAGGCAACAACAAGATACTTTAAAGTTTTTGGCAGCAAGTGTTACATCAAAAGAACTGAAGAAAACCTTGGTAAGTTTGAATATAGAGTGGATGAAGGTATTTTTCTTGGCTATTCATCAAAAAGCAAAGCTTACAAATGCTACAATAGAAGGCTAAGGAAAATTGTGGATAGTGCCAATGTTAAAGTTTATGAAGGAAGGGAACGAGTAATTAGCTATGAAGAGAACTACCCAATTTATGAAGAGGTCATTGAAGGAGATGAGGAAAAGGAAATGGAAAAGAAACCAAAAATTGACTCAGAGGATTCAAACAGTGATTCAAAAGTGGAAGAAAACAAGAAATTCAAAACAGAAGCTGGAAGAAAGATCATCTTAGAGAGCAAATAATTGGAGACCCCACAGTTGGTGTTCAGACAAGAAGAATATTAGTAAGTAACTACTCTTTATTATCCAACATTGAGCCCAAAAATATTGTTGATGCAAGAAAAGATGAAAGTTGGGTAAAGGCAATAAATGAAGAATTAGATTAGATCAAGAAAAATAAGACTTGGGAGTTAGTACTAAGACCCACAAATAAAAATGTTATCGATACTAAATGGGTCTTTCAGAACAAATTGAATGAATACGGACAGGTAGTCAGGAACAAAGCAATATTGGTATGCAAATTCTATGCACAAGTTGAAGGTATTGACTTTGATTAAACCTTTGCACCTATGGCCAGACTAGAGGCAATTATAAGGTTTCTGGATTTAGCAGTTTACAAGAATTTCAAAGTTTATCAAATTGATGTGAAATCAGCATTTTCGAATGGGAATCTTGAAGAAGAGATTTATATTGAGCAGATAGATGGTTTCCAGCTTGGTGATGATCCCAAATTGGTTTGCAAGTTGAATAAACCATTATATAGCTTAAAACAGGCACCCTGAGCATGGTATGCAAGGCTAGACAATTATCTTACTCAACAAAGGTTCAAGAAAGGTATGGTGGATAGTAATTTGTATGTCAAAACAAAAAATGGTCATCATATTGTTCTTGTTGTATACGTAGATGATATCATATTTGGCAGCAAAAAAGATGAGTTGTGTAAATATTTAGCAAATAAGATGCAAAAATAATTTGAAATGTCAATGATTGGTGAACTTTCGTATTTCCTCGGATTGCAAGTTAATAAAAAGTAGAAGGGCATATTTATTTCTCAAATTAAATATGTGAAAGAGATGCTGAAAAAGTTCACAATGGGGGATTGTAATCCAGTTAGCACTCCCATGATGATAGGTTGCAAGTTGAGCAAGGATGATAAATCTCCACATGTTGATCAAACTATGTATAAATCTATGATTGGGAGCTTACTGTACTTGATAGCTACTAGACCAGATATTTTGTAGGTAGTATGCATGGTATCATGATTTTAGGCTAGTCCCAAGGAGACTCATGTGACAGTAGTGAAGAGGATTCTTCAATACCTCAAGGGTACTATGGAGTATGGGTTATGGTATCCAAAAGGTAAGGACTTCACCCTTATTGCGTATTTAGATGTAGATTGGGCAGGATGTGTAGATGATAGGAAGAGTACCAGTGGAGGTGCATTCTATATTGGAGACAGGTTGGTCGCATGGCACAGTAAGAAATAGGAGTCAGTCTCCTTATCCATAGCAAAGGCAAAAGACATTACAGCGATAATGTGTTGTATGCAGGTGTTATGGATGAAAAAAACTCTAAAGGATCTTGACATTAATTTCAGTGAGATTATTTTAGTTAAGTGCGATAACACCAATGCCATCAACATCTCAAAGAATTTGATTATGTATTCTCGCACAAAATATATTACTATCCAGTATCATTTTTTTAAGGAGAAAGTTGTGAAAGGTGAGGTTAAGTTGGATTTTGTTTCAACAATAGATCAAGTAGTAGATATATTCACCAAACCATTACCCAAGGAAGTCTTTGAGTACCTTCGCAAGAAATTAGGAGTGGTCACACTTCCTAAGAATTGACTAGCTATTGGGGCCACATTCTTAAGGGGAGCATTTGTGTATTTTTTTATCTTTTTGCTCATGTTTGTGATTTTTTATAAGTGTAATAATTTTTTCCTAAGAATGTTGTGCATGGACTCAAGGGGAGTTTGCAGCAGCCCTTTGGTCTTATTGTCAAAGGGGGAGAAGAGTTACAGGAAATTGTGCGTGTGTTGCCAACAATTCCAAAGGGGGAGATTGTTGAGCAAGGTGCAATGACAGTATTTTCATTGTTTTCAACACACTCATATGGATAGGTTGATGTAGTGGATAGTTGTTCAAAGGTTATTTGGAGTATGTACAGTGATATTCAATTCTTATGAGGATGTTTTTTATGTTCGAGTGAAGTTGTTACAGGTTGTTCATGCAAATTTGTAAAAGTTGAAAAACTTGTTAGGAAGTTTGTATTGATCGGTTTGGAACATGCCAACATATCAAGAAACATTCCATAATAGTCTTGGAGGTTTCATCATAGTTTTTTTATTGATCGATGACGTTTTCGGTATCTTGGCGAATGATTTGGCGAGTGGTTGTATAGGCCAAAAAAGGGCAGTTTTGTCAGAAGCACTGCGAGAAAACCAAGAATAATTTGATAGTGAAATTTGAACTGGAGGTTTTTTTTATCTTCAAGAACATGTGTTCCAAATTTCCACCAAAACGGAGAAACGAGGCGAATGTTACAAGTGTTGCAATACTGTCACAAAAATGCTCTTTTTGGAAAAAGTGTGTTAGCAGTAGTTTTCATGGAGGTGGTACAAGTGAACCGTAAGGAGTTATGTATCAAGATTCAGACTAGATGCATTAAGTATTATAGATATTATATGTTTCAAATTTTAGAGAAAAAAAAGTTACAAGGTGAGAGTTATGATTGTTGCAAAAATAGTACAGGTCACTTTTATGTCAATTTGTTCCACTTGTGCAAAATCCTTTAGTTGGTTGTTTTGACCTTGCAGAGTCACCAGAGTTTCGGTTTCAGTGTTGTTACACCTTCAAGGCATAAAATAGAGCATATTTTGTTTTTTTTTGAGGTGTCACATGGATTTGAAGTAAGAGAACGAGTAAGGTGTCAATTCTTTGCATGTGACGTGTTTGACGAAATGCCTTCTCAAAATAAAAAAAGGAAGTTATATTGTTTTAAGAAGATTCATTTAAGAAAATATTTTTAAAATTGAAAAATGGAAAAATAATGCAAGTGTGTGCCTTTTAAGTGACAAGGTATTTTATTGAAATGTGGGGACTTTATTTTGTGAAAAGAGAAGTGTGTGTGGAGAAAAATAAAGAGTGAAAATCCGTGATTTTTGGAGAGTGGTTAAAAATGTCACTTTAGTATTTTGGGCATAACTTTATCATATTATATCCATTTTGGCTTAAATTTTGAGAGGATTTTGTAGACAAAGTAATACACAATACCCAGAAAGTGTTTAGCAATTGGTAGAACGAGCTAAGAGAACAATTAGTTTTGTTTTGTGAGAAGAGAAGATTCAAATTCTGAGTAATGCAAAGAGATGGATGTTATACTGGGTGAAATATAAATTTTTAGATTTTGAGCTTACAAATCATAGAGGGTTCTGGTTTTAGTGAAGACATTCATATATGTCATTTAATTATCAATATTAAAATCAAGTGGGTATTTGGTAGAGGGGTTGGTGCTCCTTTCTATTGGTGCAGATAAATCAGGGGTTGGTGCTCCTTTCTATTGATGCAGATAAATCAAGGGTTGGTGCTCCTTCCAATGGGTGCTGGTAAATTGATTGTAAATTTGGTGCTTTGCAAAGGCTGGATTTGGATGGGAGTACAAACAGTCATTTTTTGGGATGTATCCAAATCGGTGAACCTCGATACATCTTGTGTTGTGTGATGTTCTCTTGTTATACTTGCTTTATTTGGTTTTATGTTTTCATTGTTTTGGCTTTGAGTGTTGAAGATTTAAGTTTTAAAGAACTACATTGATTCACCCCCTCCTCTCAGTGTCATTGTGAGACTAACACTACTCACATTTTCAAATACCTTTTAAAGGTAGGAGGGTTAATATATTTAATGAAAAACTATCTACTTTTCACATAGAAAAGATAGAAGAGATCTGTACTATAAGTATGATGATCGAAGATATGGATGATCTAGATCTAATGGAAGAGACCTTAGAAGAGATTCAAATAGAAGACCAGTTCTCTCTCAAGGATTTCAATGCCATGATAGAATCTAAAATGGAAATTTATTCCATTATAAAGCAAAAAAAAATTAGCACATGCTCCTGAAGAGGTTGAGTCTACCAGTTAGCTTTGGAAGATTTTCTTCGATGGAGCTAGATGCAAGAACGAAGCTGGTGTTGGAATAGTCTTACTTTTCCTTATAGAAAAAAAAGAATTTTATCTTATAGGATGATGTGGAGTTGTGCCAATAATGTAGGAGAGTATGAAGCACTTTGTTTGGGCTTGAGAAAGGCCAAAAAACTAGGGGTTAAGCAGTTACAAATTTATGAAGATTCAGAAATTATAATGAATCAAGTCACAAAAATGTACAATTAAACAACATTACCTAAAGGCATTTAGAAATAAGGTGTGGGACCTTTTAGAAGCCTTCGAGGCTCTAAATATGAAGCATATTCCTAGAGAACAAAACACCCACACTAATTTTTTGACATCTATAGGAGCAAACTTTTGCCCATAAGCAACGTCATTTATAAATCTAAGATGGCTAGACTTATATAGACCCTCCGTGCCAGACAAAAATATTTTTTGGCAAGTTTTTGAAAATGATGAGCAAATATTAGATTTTTTAATCTATGAAATGAACTTCTCGAGTAGCAGAACATTGTAATATGAAGAAGAAGAATGATTAATTCAATTGAAGAATAATCATATTCCTAAGGGATTGATCACCCTTGAGAGTTTTTTTATAATAATGATAGGGTAGTAGACCATAAAATAAAAATTGATAAACATCGGTATAAAGAAGTCCAACTAGAACCAAGAAAAATGATTAAAGTAGTAGTTAATTGTATAGTAGAAGAGTTAAATAAAATCAAGGAATTTTGCAAGAAATTTATAGATATTATTGCTTGGATGTACAATGATATTAAAGTATACAGAAAAGAGGTTATACACCATACCATTGAGTTAGAGGAAGGGGCTAAACCTTTCAGGAAAAATCAAAGGCTTATGAATCCAAAGATAGAGGCCTTGATGAAGCAAGAATTGTTAAAAATCCTTTAAGCTAAGATAGTGTATCCTATTAAACATTCTACCTAGGTAGCGAACCTAGTCCTAGTTAGGAATAAAAATGGGGATATTAGACTGTGCATCGATTTTAGGAACTTGAATAGATCTTCACTCAAGGATCATATTGGAAATATAAGCAAGATTTATTGTCATTGATGTCAAAAGTCAGGTTCAATGAGCAGTGCAAGAGGAAAGATTTCAAGAGTTAGTTTCAGAAATAATAAGGTGATCAGATAAGGTCTACAGGAGAAGTTAGAAGGCCCAATGAAAATAATATTATAATATTTTTTTATAATATTAAAGGTCTAATGGAAATACATAAAGAAACTAAATTAATTATAAATTAATTATAATAATTTCATTATAAATTAATTTGTAATTTAATTTAATTAACCCTATGGTTATTAAATTAACTATAAGTTAATTATAATAATTTTATTATTAATTAAATTATAATATAGTTTAATTAACCCTAAAGTTAGGGTTGCAAAGAAAAAATAAAAGCACCGACATCATTACACCATCAACGTCTAAAAAATTTAGTGGCATAATGGTATAAATACCATATGCCTTAGTGGAAAATACCTTAACCTTCATTCGAATTAATCCTGCTTATGATATATGTGATTCATGCAATCTTCATGCGAGGAAGAAGACAAAATATTTTTTGTCTTGTGTGCGCTAGCAAAAAGGATAAAATGGGGGAGGCTCTAAGCCTCATATCCATCCGACATAGTGGCCTAGTGGCAAGTGGTTGTGACTTAGGGCTTTGGAAGTAGGAGGACCCACGATCAAATATTGGTGATAGATTTTGATAAGATTTTTGGTTGGGCACCATAGGAAGCAATCAAATATTTTGGTTAAGTACCAAGAGGGGAGGATATATAGCACGTGGTGCTCTTTGCTCCCAAGGTGAGCACCTAGCTCATGCGGTGGTTGGAGCTACGACTAGGGCACTGGTGGAAGCGCAGTGTGGGTTTGATTCCCACCAAGGGCAAAAGGTATTTAAATTTTTCAAATTTAATTTTTGTCTTAAGGTTGTTTTGGCATAATATTTTTAGGGAGATATAAGGGCTATGAAAGTTGATTTTTATATTGTGATTTTTGGTTATTATAATATTGAATGGAGTGATAAGGTGTTAGATTATTTTGAATGTTATTTCAAAATAAATTTTTATTTTGTTTAATATTGAAAGGAGTAATAAGGTTATTTGAGTTCTCATGTTATGGATGGTGAAAATAATTTGTGAGAAAATTATTGATTAAAATTGTGAGAAGGTTTTTACTACCTAGATTTTAAAATTAGCAAAGAGAATCATTGTGATTGAGATAGGTTTTTAAGGACACTTCTTCATCAAACAAAAAGGTATGGTCAAATATTCTTTGTGAGTAACTGTTGGATGTTGTGAATGCTAAGTTGGAGTGAAAAGGATTGTTTGGTAAGCATTGTTAAGTTTGATTGTTAGAGGTTTTTCTAAGTGAGATTTGATGATAAAAATCTTGTTTGATAAACATTTTTGGAAATATTGAATGAACCTTAATATTCATGATTAGGGTTTGTGCAAGAATATGAGTATCATTGTTATGTGAAGTTGAGAACTATCTTGAACTAGAGTTTATGCAAGATCATGAGTATCATTGTTATGTGAGATAAGCATTGTTGGAAATAATTGAATGAGTGTTCATATGATTGGGCTAGGGTTTGTAAGCAAGGAATATTTCATTGAGTAATTGATTGAGTGGAGTTTATTGAGCCTAGCCAAGTGGAAGTGTTAAAGTGATAGTTCTAATTCTATGAAACAAATTGTTCTATATTCTGAATTGATTTAAGAAAGAGATTGAAAGTTATTGAGTGTTTGTGAATGTGAAACATATTGTCTCTAACAATTATCTATATGTTTCTATGGTAAAAAGAGAGATTAAAAGTGGTTAAGCATTGTTATGAGTGTGAAGCATATTGAGTCTCTAACAATTCTCTATATGTTTATGTGATTGGACAAGTTCTAGTAAGGACTTGTTGAGCAGATTGGACAAGTTCTAGTGAGGACTTGTTGAGCATATTTAGCAAGTATTGAAGAAGGATTATGCATATATTAGTGTGAGTTTTTATGGAAGCTTACAAGGTATATTTGAGGTAAGTCTTTGAGAAAAATTGTGAGTAGAATTTATTGATTGATTTGTTCAAACCTTGGGTTAAGGTTTGGGGAAGATCTAGCAAAGATTGAGGAAAAATTTGTGCTAGATCAAAGGACTATGTTTAGTATAGATTTGAGGATAGATATTGAGAACATATTTATGCTAGATTGAAGGACAATTTTTGGTATATATTTGAGGATAGAGATTGAGAAGATTTATACTATACCAAAGGACTGTGTTTAGTGCATATTTGAGGATAGATATTGAGTAGATTTGTGCTAGATCGAAGGACTATGTTTAGTGTAGATTTGAGTATAAATATTGAGCAAATTTGTGCTAGACCAAAGGACTATGTTTAGTATAGACTTAAGATAGATCTGAGAGCAAGCTTTGGATGTGGCAGAGTATAGATGATGACAATCTCTAATGGATAGAGGTACATTAGCTAGAGCAGTGAATACATGTCTTCTATGTAAGGATAAGAGTATTTAGTGGATAGAGATCCATATTCCAATGCTGTGGAGGTAGTAGTTCTTCTAGAAGATCACCCATCAGAGCAAAGGAGAAAGAGTTCTCCTATGGATAGAGATCCACAAACTTGATTAGGGGATTGGTGTCTCCTTTGGACAGAGATCCATAAATATTATAATAAGGAAAGGATTCCCAAGAGATTTGTTGAGAAAATTTTAGTAAAATATTTTCTTCGTGGAGTAGCCCACATTGGGTAAACCACATTAAATTGGTGTTTCTATTGTGTGTGGTGATTTGTGCATTGCTTTGATTACTACTGTTGATATTATTATTGATACATTACATAATATTGATTGGGAAAGAAAAGTAAAAAGTGGTCTTATACTGTTCACCCACCCTCTCAATATAATCTTGTGTTCTTCAATTGGTATCAGAGCAAGTTCCTTTAGAAGAGTTTAATAGCTTGAAGGAAAATCTTACAAGAACAAAAATTGATTCCCTAAATGGATCCTTGGGAAATTTAGCATCATTGTTTGATGGGAATAACTATACACTTTGGAGCACAAGGATGAAGTTTCATATAATGGCAGTTGGAAATAAAGTGTGGGAAGCAGTTGAATATGGATAAACACCACCAAAAACTCCACCTAAAGATAAATATGGTAAGATTATACATCATTACAATTCAAGAGCAATGAATGTAATTCAAAAGAGCTTACATGAAATAGATTTTATAAATATTATGCATTGCAAATCAACAAATGATATTTGGGATAAGTTGCAAGGCATATATGAAGGAGATAAACAGATCAAAAGGGTAAAGTTGCAAATTTTCAAGAGAGCATTTGAAGACCTAAAAATGAAATATGAGGAAAACATTACAAGATACCTACTTCATGTGGATGAGGTTGTTAGATCCATACAAGGACTTGGACTTAAAGTTAATGAACCTGATGTGTGTGATAAGATTCTACGGTCACTTCCAAAAAGATTTAGTGAAAATATTTCAGCTATAGAAGAGTCAAAAGATATTGATCATTTGAAAAGATATGAATTACATGGCATTCTCATAACTTTTAAGATAAGAATAAAAGAGTAATCTATTACCTAGAAAGAAGCAATATTTAAAGCCATTAAGAAGACTAAGGGTAATAAGTTAGATTCAAGCAATAAGTTATCCCATGATAAAGAAGCAAATTATGGCAAAAGGAACAAAGACTCAATAAAATATAAAGGTACAAAATCAGTTAGATGTTTTAAATATAAAAAATATGGTCACTATGCATCTGATTTTCTAGAAGCTGGAAATAGTAGTGGTGATGAGAAACAAGATCATAAGAATAGGGATGCAGGAAGGCACAAGTATAAAAATAAAAATAGGGATGGACAAGGTACACAAGGAAAAAAGTTTTTCCAAACGCATAAGAAGAGTTTCTATGTAGATAAGGCAAGTAAGCACTCAAATTATAGTGATGACAGTTCCTTAGATAATGATAGATATGAAGTTCTATTTTTGGAAAAAGAAAAATTAGTTAGGAAAAGAACACCAATAATCCTCAAATATTTTAGATATGGTAATTTTGATCATCTTGAGGATAGTTGTACAAAGAGTGGTTTCAGTTTTAGTGAAGTTAAATATGAAGATACACTTGAAGTACCAGAAGAGAATCTTCTTATGGCACTAGAAGAAGAAGGAGGTGAAACTATAGTAGACAAGTCAGAAAAGAATGAATATGTCTTCAAATGCAAAAAAATAGAGGAAGAATCAGATAAGGAAGAAGTTGATCTTGAGGGAGAGCTTATTCATACTCTTGATGCATTAAAGAAGGTAATAAAGAAAAACTCCCAACTTAAGTTTTAGTTTCAAGAATGTGATGAAGAGAAAGGAAAGCTTATAGAGGATCTAAATAATTCAATGGCTAAGACAAGAAAGCTCAAATATAAGTTAGAAGCAAAGGTCTTAGAATGTGAAAAGTTAGAGCATGAAGTAGCTTTACTAAGGAAGGAAGTAAAAGAGTATAAGGATAGGCTACATAGGTTTGGGAGAAGCTCAAAGAATTTGGATAAGATTATCAAGACACAAAAAATTACAATAAGCAAAACAAGACTTGGTTTTGAACAGGTACAAAATTAACAAAAAGAGGATTCAACCTCAAGTTCTGAAGAAAAAGAAACTTTAGAAGAAGAGAGTATAAGAGAAAGTGAGACTTCTGAGGATGAGTTGGACAACCAAAATTTCAACAAAGAAAGGAACAATGCACAAAAGAGGAACATATGGAACAAGAACTAGCATAGGGCAAAATAGACTAAGAGATAAATGAGGTCAAGGCAAGGTAGTTTCAATGGATAATGTTTCTCATATCATAGGTTTGGGCACAAGGCTACACAGTGCAGGACACATGGAAAACAAGAATATGGAAGCTTCAACAATAGGTAACTTTTTCATGGGTATTGCTACTCTTGTAATCAGTTTGGTCACAAGGCAGTGAATTACAAGGTTCATGATAGGAATAGATATGGCTTCACTAGGATAAATCCCAAGATATTTACACCTCCAAGTAATAGCAACATTAAGTGTTATAATGATGGACATACAACAAAATGGTGTAGAGCAAAAATTCCAGAGACAAGCAGGAATAGAAATAGTCAAAGGAATCAGAAGGATCAAATCAGGAGGAAAGTAGACAAAGGTAAAGATCAATGTATGCTAGGAGTAGAAATACTCCCACCCCAGAATTAACCACCTCAAGAAGAGGTGGAGGGGCTAAGCTCTAATTCTTAGCCTTGAGCCCCAAAGGTGACCCTTTGCCATTGATGACAAAGGGGAAGAGATTTGATTTAGGGGGAGAGAATTCAGTTACGAGGAGCAGTTTCTCAGGGGAGAAGAAAAAAAAAGGTAAAAGGAATGGTAAAAGGAAAATGGGTTGCCATCAATGATAAAGAAGGAGATTTTTGGAAATATGAGCAAGATTTTTTGTCATTGATGTCAAAATTCAAGTTCAGTGAGCAGTGCAAGAGGAAGGATTTCAAGAGTCAATTTTAGCAATAAGAAGGTGATCAAATAAGGTCTACAGGAGAAGTTAGAAGGCCCAAGAAAAATAATATTATAATATTTTATTATAATGTTAAAGGTCTAATGGAAATACCTAAATTAATTAAATTAATTATAAATTAATTTGTAATTTAATTTAATTAACCCTATGGTTATTGTTGACAATTTGTCACATTGCCTTAAAGGGGTAGTAAAATCAATTTTTTGTAAAATGTTTCTTTTTGTAAAGTATTTCTTTTTGTTATTTTGAATATATTTGAAAGTATTGTAGCAATTTTGGCTTCTATTGCCACCCCCTTTGTATATAGAATGGAGATGCAAAAGCTTCGCCACTGAGCAAGTTAAGGAAAAGAGCTTCGCAGGAAAGAAGATAGCTTCGCCAAAAGGAAGAAATGGAGAATGAAAAGAGCTTCGCACCTGAAGCATTTCAAGCAGTTGCTTCGGGTGAAAGTTTTGCAAAGCGGCATTCGAAGAACTTCAAGCATTGAAGAACAACTTCACCAAAGAAGGAAAGCAAAGATTAGATCATGGCTCAATTACTAATGCGTGAGAAGAGATTCACACCCAAAGCATTTCAAGTAGTTGCTTCTAGCAAAAATCTGGCAAAGCAAAATTTGAAGGAGTGCAAACATTGAAAACTGCTTCGCCAAAAAATCACCGAAGCACCCACTTCGGGCCTCCCTACTGGCGAACCATTTTTACTTTGTCAAAAGTTTTTGTGAAACATCTGCTTCAGATAGCTTTCATGCGAAGCACTTTCACCCAAAGCGGTATTAGCCTGTAAAGAGCAAGACATTTTTCTAAGGCAAGAATGCACTTCAGCCCAAAAAGCCCTGAACCACAGTTTTGAGGGAGGATGGCAACGAAGCATTTTAAGGACTCACCAGTGAAGCATCCACTTTGGGTGGAGAACCTCAGTGAAGCAGTTTCGATATGCCTTTCCAACGAAGCAGCAAAAGAGTGAGAGCAATCTTGAGGAGGAATACTTACTTCGACATTTCACATCCCCAAAGCCGTCTCGCGAAGCACATTCGTGCGAAGTGCATAACCAAGAAGGAGGATCTGATTTGGCTCAAATCTATCGTGAAGCAGAGTTGTGAACTAAAATTTGGCAAAGTGATTCAAGGGCACGTGCTCCAAGCTGGGTATTTTTTCGAGGCAATCAAGTGCCTCATAAATGAGTTTTTACATGCCCGATGAACTCGTTGCTCATTTTTGGAAATTGGAAAGGAAGTATCAGTCCTTGAAGAAGATCCCGACGGGCATGGTGGCCACTTGATCTCTACACCTAGAGACCAAGGACATTCAGGCGGCTCATAAATACGAGATTCCCTGGCTGACTCGGTCACAGTTGCCAGTTATGGGAAAGGATTTGAGAGCTCAGTCACGGGAGCTGCGAGAGCTGACTTCTCAGGTTTTTGAGGATGTACTCCATTTTGTGCATTGATGGCTTAGATGGTCGTGTCCTCTATAAAAACCTAGGCATTGTAATGTAAAATTAGGGAACTTTCTGCTAGAAAGCAGCTGTAACTTGAATATCTACGATCAATACTAAAGAGATTTGGGCTTAATTTATCTCTTGTATGTTGCCTTCTATGATTATTTTTGTTATTTTTTCTTCATTTGCATATTGTAATTCTATATTCTGGATTTAGGTGTACGATTGGGGATAGAACCCTAAAATTTTCCCAAAGGATACATAGGGGAGGAAAACGTTGTATTAGCTTTCTTTTATGCTGCCTATGGATAGAGTTTTCGTTATATTCACTCTTTCTTGGTCGTTGTAATTATGAACATTGGATTTCGACGTAATGGGGAGGGTAATTCTAGACTTGTCCAGAGGATACATAGCGGGGCTAATATCGTGTTCATTTCATTTTATTCTTGGTATTTATTGCTAAAGTTTTGAGCTATTAGCCAACGATCGTGCTTCTGGTTCTTTCCCACTTTAAATTATTGACATTTCTTCCCTTACCTTGTTTATTTATTTCTTGCACCCTCACTCTTTTTTATTTCTTTCTTGTGCCCTTACTCTTTTATCTCTTTCCTGCACTCTTATCTTAAAACATTGAAGTAGTTTAACAAAGGATTCAGCCTTTCTATGGAGATTAGCATGATGGGCATCTCTTCCCTTCGACCTTTCAATGTTGGTCCAGTTCTAGGGCGCGTACACTACCCAAAATCCTTTCCTAGGCATATTTGATGACCAATAGTTTCTAGCATGCCCGGTGGGACCCGATCAGTCTCACCTTGTGAGTGGTAGTGAGGATCGATGCTCGTATCATTGCCAAAAGACTCTTAGCATCTGGCGACTCTATTTAACCAAGAATATTTAAGTCATAGAGATCGGTACCTAAGTCTATGCCTTCATGCAAACAAGATGGAGAGTTAGGAATAGAGGAGAGGAAACTGAGTTCTTTGAGCTTGATATTGACGCCTTCGGGGAACGTTCTAGGTTGGTCACCCTTGAGTCACTATTACATGGAACATCCTTGCAAGAGGCTGCTATTTATGAATAAGGATTAACTTCAGATAGCATAGCAACTAGCTTTCCTCATAATCCTCCCAACTCACCAAAGCATCCTAGTGCCTCCATTCACATTAGTCGTCCTGTTAGAAACCAAGGAGGAACTTCGAGAATTCCTATTTCTCAAAATCTAGGAGCAAATATGGCACAGCAGCAGCAACAACAACAACAACAAAAACAATAAATGCAGCAGCAACCACTACCAAGATTGTTCTTGGCATGGAATTCTTCGAGACTACTAAATATAGTGGGACAAGGGTAAGTTTTGCCTACTGCTATGAAGAAGATCCCTACATTTGATGGAACTAAGAAGACTGTGCTGGAGCACATCCAGGACATAGTTTCTCTGGTGGTGATTCATGACATCACAAAATAGTGAGTTATGGTAAAGCTTCTGGTTCTATCTCTTAGAGGGAAGCTCATATACTGGTATATATCTTTACCACTCGGTACTATAATAGGATGGGACTAGTTAGCCAGAAAACTGATGAGAAGCTTCAATGAGTCCATCGATCCATCCTCTCTCCTACATCAGACAATGATTCATAGGCATCCACAAGAGGAGATCATCGATTTCAATGCTAGGTTCGCTCAAACCTGGCAAAGGATACCAGTTGGACTTCGGACAACTAGCGAAGCTATAGCATACTATTTCCTTTAGGCTTTCAACCTTGATATTAGTGTCATGGTAAGGTATTTGAATATCAATATCTTCCCTGAGTTATACGAGTTAGCCCAGAGAGTGAAGATGGATCTAATAGCTATGGGCAAGCTTCCCCAAAGGATTTCAATGCCCATACTTCCTGATTTCCCTCAATTCTAGTATGTGAGCACAGTCACTTCATAGATATCTGCAACCCCTGCATACCCGATCTCATCTTGGAATCCGAATCCCATTGTATCACAAATTTCTACTCCATAGATCCATTTTTCTATGTTCTCGGCTTCGCAGCCCACTATATCTTTAGCATTCCCTGTACTGCCAATGCCACCTCAACACCCCGCCCTACCTCCAATACCAACGATGGTTCCATTGCCACCCATTCCTAAAGCCGATGATATGCAAGTCAAAATACTACAATAGGTTCAGTCCCTGAACTCCATAGTGTAAACCCTATCCAATGATATGACCATTATGAAGAAGAAGAAAGCATAGCACAAATTTCTATCGAGGTCATATCCTACATCCGCGCTTACTAAAGATCAAGTAGTCTAGCAAGGGAGAGCATCGGCAAGAAATGCCATGATTGATGAAGCTCTGAGCACTCCCAATTACATACATTGGTGCTCCACATGTAATGACCCTCACGAAGAGAATACCTGCATGATGCACCAACATTATGTACAAATGCTGGCGAGCAGTAGTCATGGTGGTCAGGTCAACATCATCAGGCAATTGGATCATAACCTAGTAATTCATGAGGAAGAGCAAGTTGCAGTCCTTACCAAAGAAGGAAAAAGGTCGATAGAGGTAGATGCTACTCAAATGGCTCCCCTAAAGGTGCATGCTCACCATGAAAAGGGACAACAACTTCCCCAGGCCTCAAGCGAAGCTCCTCAGCCTGCACCAGTCAAGGAGAAGGCCCAACAGGCCCCTACAAATCCACCTCAGGTGGAAACTAAAGAACAAGCTAGAGAGAATCTCAAGCATCCTTCACTGACCAAGCGACAAAGGGTCGAATCTATGGAGTAGTATCACACCAGGTACGAGGTAAAAAGAGAACCTGAGGTGCACAACTTTCTAGCCTACAATATTGTAGATGAGCTAAAGAAGATTTTGTCCAAGATCAGTCTGTATGACACACTACAACTACCTAAACAAGTGGACTTGCTGCAATAATCATTGAAGATGACCAAGGCAAGAAAGTCAGCATCGCTTGCCCTACTACAGAACATGTCCACATCCATTATGGGGAAGAACAGACCACCTCTATTCTACTTGTCTCTATAGGTGGAAGGGTATGTTGTACACAATTGTATGATTGACTCTAGGGTCGTGACGATAGTCATGCCCAAAGTAGTGTGCGAAGAGATAGGTATGGAGTATACGCAAAGTAGCCACGACATGCTCTAGTTGGATGGTACTCCCGTGAAGACTGTAGGAGTGATTAAATATATACCTATCCGATTACACAAGATGCCTCAAATCATAGTTATACAAGAGGTGGTAGTCATTGACCTTGAGCTGTATTTCAGTATGTACTTGTTAAGGGAGTTTACAACGAAGCTGGGAGGATACCTATCCATGGATTACTCACACTTAGAGATTCCATTCAAATGGAAGAAGGTAAATATCTACAATGAAAAACCTTCTACTTTCCTTGTACAAAAGATGTCCGAAGAAGAGAGCAACGATCCCATGCAAGCGATAGTGGAAGGGATAGAGCAGGTGGACCTGGTCGAGGAATCCCTTGCATAGTTAAGTTGTGAAGATGAGTTTTCATTGGCAAAATTTAATGCCATGATAGAAATAGATATGGGATGTTATGCCATCGCCAAGCCTGAGAAACACACCAAGTTAGAGAATAAAATATGTGCCCAAGAAGGACTATAGAAGTTGTTCTTCGATGGTGCTCGATGCAAAAATGACACTAGGGTAGACATTCTTTAATATCACCATCAGGGGAGCAAAAGGAATATTGCTATCGGTTGGTTTGGAGCTACACCAACAATGCAACAGAATATGAAGCATTATGCCTAGGACTCAAGAAAGCTAAAAAGTTAGGCATAAAGCATCTCCAAGTCTTTGGAGATTCAAAATTGGTATGCAATCAAGTCACAAAAAAGTGTATTTCAAAGAAACACTATCTCAAGTCATACCGTAATAGGGTATGGGACTTGTTTGACCAGTTCGAATCTCTCAATCTATAGTCCATTCCATGAGAAAAGAACCGACATGTCGATGTTCTAGCATCCATCGTAGCAAAGTACTCTCCAACAGAAGACATGGTGCATAAGCCTAAAGCTGTGAGGATGATTTACAGGCCCTCTATCCCAGACAGAGATCTGCATTGGTAAGTTTTTGATAATGATGAGCAGATTGTGAATTTCATGATTCAAGAAACAACCACCGTTGAAAGGAGAAGCCTTGAGGATGAAGAATATGAAGGGCTAGTTCAATTGAAGAATAATCATGTCCCCAAGGGATTAATTACTCTTGAGAGCCTCTTTGATCAGAATGATCGAGCAGTTTCTCATAGGATTAAAGTCAATGCAAAGAAGTACCAAGATCTGGACCTTGAACCTAGAAAAGCAATAAAAGTTGGAACAAATTGCACTTCAGAAGAGCTAGAACAGATCCAATCTCTGTGTAGGAAGTATCCTGATATAGTGGCATGGTCTTACCAAGACCTAAAGGGATACGATATGCAACTGATCTAGCATACAATCGAATTGCAGGAGGGGATCAAACCCTTCCTACAAAAGCAAAGGCCTATTAATCCGAAGATCGAGGTCCTAATGAAGGCCAAGCTCCTGAAAATGCTTGAGGTGAAGATAATTTATCCCATAAAGCATTCCTCTTGGGTGGCGAATCTAGTCCCAGTTAGAAAAAAGAATGAAGATATACGATTATGCGTGGACTTTCACAACCTGAACCAGGCTTCACTCAAAGATCACTACTCTCTCCCGCAGATAGATCAGATCTTGCACTCAGTGGTTGGGGCTCGACGCTTATCCCTACTCGATGGTTTCTCTAGATATAATTAGATCTGGGTTAGGTACGAAGACCAGCATAAAACCACATTCACTACCAAGTGGGGAACATTTGCTTACTAGCGGATGCCATTCGGCCTTTCGAATGTGGGGGCCACTTTTCAGAGAGCCATGGATTTAGCTTTTGGCGAGCTCTTGAATAGGTTATTGTTATCTATTTAGATGACATGACCATCTTATCCCAAAGAAGGGAGGTTCACCCCTTACACCTACAATAGGTATTCCAAAAATGTCGAGATTTTGGCATTTCAATCAATCCAAAGAAGTCTATATTTGCAATCAGTGAAGGGAAGTTATTGGGACATGTGATATCAGAGAAGGGTCTTGCCATAGATTGTGATAGAGCTGAGGCTCTATTGAAGCTCCCACTCCCCGTGAACAAGAAAGGACTTCAATCCTTTTTTGGCCAGATCAACTTCGTGAGGAAGTTTGTTCCAGATTTCGCCTAGGTCATCAAGCTAATGTTCAAAATTTTAAAGAAGGGTGCTGAATTCATCTAGATGGAAGAGAGAAAAGAAGCATTTGAAGAGATCAAGGCCCAAATTGCTTAGGCACCAGTCCTGACCAACCCTGACTATAACCAATATTTCATCTTATATGCTATAGGAGAACCTGAGAGCTATGTTGCAGTCTTGACACAGAAGTGGGAAGATGGCGAAGAGTGCCCCATCATGTTTCTAAGCCAGGTGATACACCCCCATGAAGAAAAGTACAATTTTATAGAAAGGCAGGTGCATGCAGTAATGAAATCTCTTAGGAAATTCAAGCAATTCATTTCCCAAAGTTGGGTTACGGTCTTTGTAATTCACCCTGATGTGCACAATTTCATTATCTAAGGAGATTTGGGAAGCAAAATAGCCAATTGGGTCAGTAAGATACAGGATTTCGAAATCGAAATCAGACCCACAAAATTTGTCCACGGTCGCGTGTTATATCAAAAGCTGGCAAAAAGCGTAGCGGCCGAAGTGACAACTTGTCAGTGGGATGAATCAGTAGCAGAAGGATGCTTCACAAACCAAGAAGAGGATGAGAAGGACTGGGTCGATGAGATAGTTGAATACTTCAACATCGATAGATGTCCTTTGCATCTAAATGCTTCATAGCAAAGGCACTTCAGGATGCAGTCCCTCCGATACACATTGCGCCCCGAAGGCCTATTTTTTAAAAATATCAATGGCATTATTCTCAGATACATAAAAGAAGATGATAAGAAGAGAATCCTGGGAGAATTCCATTCAAGATTATCTGGGGGCCACTTCATAGGAAGAACGATGGCATTGAAGATAATTAAAGCTGGTTATTATTGGCCTACACTCTTTGTCGATGCCTTTATGGTCTATTGTAGATGCGAGCAATGTCAGAAGTTCATTGGCCGAAGAAAAAGTGCTCCTATGCCTCTCCGACCAATATAGGTAGAAATTCCTTTTCAACAATGGGGGTTGGATTTCATAGGGGTTATATCACCGAACTCTTCTGCTGGGCATAAGTTTGTCCTAACCGCAACTAACTACTTCACCAGATGGGTCGAAGTTGTACCCATGAAGCATGATGATTAGGAGACCGTCATCGCCTTCCTAGAGGGTTTGATCACCTGATTTGGCATCTTAGAAGAAATCGTTATAGACAATGGTCCTGGCTTCGCAGGTGCCAAAATCAATGAGTTCCTCTACAAATATGGGATATATCATAGTCTCCTCTAATTACTATCCACAGGGTAACGGATTTGTGAAATCAACTAACAAGACTCTGTTAATGGTGCTAAGAAAGCTTATGGAGAAAAACAAAAGAGCTTGGCACCTCCTTCTAGATCGGGCCTTGTGGGCCAATCGGATTTCTATCAAGAAGTCAATCAAGACATCACCTTACGCCCTAGTGTATGGCAAAGAGGCCATCTTACCTACCCATGTAGAGATCCCTACGTTGCAGCTGTTAGATGAGGAAGGAGAAGCTAATCCTATGGAAAATAGGCTGGATCAGCTACTGCAGCTAGAGGAATATTGTGAGAAGGCCTACCAGAGCTTCACTAAGCATGCTCAGATCACCCAAGACTGGTTCAAGAAAAAATCCTTTGACCGCACGTTCAAAGTGGAAGATATGGTATGGAAGTGGGACTCTTGGAAGGCTAAGCCTATAAATCATGACAAATTGGACGCTTTCTAGGATGAACCGTTCAAAATTGTAAAGGTAAACTCAGCCAACTCTTTCATCCTCAAGGATGTAGATGGCCAATTTTTGCCAATTTCTGTCAATGGTCTTCATCTGAAGACTTTCCATTGCTGAGACGAAACAAAAACAAAAAAAGAATGTTCAAATTTTACTCTTGTGTATAATTTTTCATTTCTGTATATATATACCTTGTTTCAAGATCTCCGAGAGGCTAAGTGTCACAGTGACAAACTCCATCTTCGCTAAGCCTAGCCAAAATCTCCTTCGATAACTTTTGATGTGAAGCAACTAATGCAAGATGCTTCACAGCGAAGCGCTTTAGCCTGGAAGGAGTCGTCGAAGAACCAAACAAGAGCATGATGAAGGCATAAAAAGTACTTCGCAAAAGAAGTATGAGCGAAGCAGTTTTCAAATAAAATCTAGCGAACCATTTCTCAAAAGGAATGAGCTTTAGAGGCAGCCTTTCGTGAAGCAAAGTGGTGATGTAGCGAGGTAAAACTACTTCGGGCCCGAAGCATAGAAAATTAGCTTATACCGAAGGTTCACTGCGAAGCATCTTCAGTGTCGATTTCAACTTCACCAACTCAATAGCGTGCAATGCGAGAGCATTTAAAATGTGCCTTGGATAACGTGTCAATGGCAACCTAGGGAAACATTTAAAGCGGGTGAGTTTAATGCAAAGGTGCCAGAGTACATCTCGAGAGGATTTGGTTATGAGAAAAGCTCACACATAGGTACAAGGTGGTAGCAGGTTGAGTTTTTGATGTCGGGCATAATCATAGAAGTGCATGGGTCCGTGTACAACGCTACCGCAAATCCAATCAAAAGGTAAAGCAACCTCCCCTGTTAGACTTGTAAATTTAATTTTTGTAGGAGCCATAAATAGAGGTAGTTGCCTTCTAAGGCTATAAAACTCTAGCCTCAGTAGTGAAAAGGTTGTTCACCCACTGGTTCATGCAAGATTAAGAGCCCCGCTGTTACCCTGCAATTCTTCCACCCTTCTAGTCGAAATCCTTCACGTCGAAGTCTTCTGCACTGTGAACTCTGCTACTATGAATATCCACAATGGGGAAGAAGAACTCCAAGAAAAAGAGAAAGGATCCAGAATTAGCAGGCCCTAAAAAAATGAAAAATGGCAAGGAGGAGAAAAATCAGAGACCCAAGAGGGTCGACCTTAACCTCCACCCCAAAAAGCAAGTCACGAAGGAAAGAGAAGATTCTGAAGAAGAACAGCCCAAAGAACCACCAATTGATGGGTGGGAAAAAATTAGGGACACAGAGCTTTCAAATAGCGTGGCCGAACTCAGATACACCATTGAATTCATGAAGAGTAGGCTCTCAGTAGAGAATAAGAGAGCCATCGCGTATTATTCTTAGATATATTGGTATCTGACTCCGCCCACGCACCATTGTCCCGAACTAATCTGTGCCATCATGCAGAACTACCAACCCTCCTCTAGATAAGTGCTAGACATCGCTGGCCATAAATTGTTTTCAATTTTGAAAGAAGATGTGCAAGCAGCCTTCGCATCACAGTAGGGGCCACCCAAAGGCTATACCATTTGTAATATCATCTTGAGTGAGAAAATGGAGAGGTTCAACTCCTCTAGCTATATTTTGAATTTTTTGAGTGAGAACCTCAAGGATGGGCTCCCTTCAAGCAAGCTGCCCCAAATGCCCCTACCCCTAATAGATTTCAAGAGCACTAACATCTTCTCCATCATTGCATGGGTAGCGGGTCTGTCGAATAATGCTTCGATGCACCCCTAGAAGGTGTCTTTGGCCGAATGTATTTCAAGAAGGGAATTTTATGCCCCTGATGCTTCAAGGCCGAACACCAACCCAGTATTCTTTGACTGGGCAGAATGGGTGGCCTGGAACTTGCACACACGACTAATTAGCATGAAGAATTCTAGAACGGGCTAGTACTTCGGACCTTGCTCTTTCCTAGTTTGGTTATTTTTCTACCATGTACATAAGAATTTTTCCCACATTGCCATTTCTTCAAGCGGCAAGGATGGAACTCCTCTGCCTGTGTACCAGTGGACCCCCCTCCTGGAGAGGACGAAGTCATATTATTATTTTAATAAATAATTCTTGGGACCTGCCATTCATTTATTGAAGGGTTCTTGCCCTCGGGTGCCCCTCGGTTTAAGAGACAGAGTGGTGAAGGAGAAGAAGGGAGACGTATTTCAAATAACATAGGGGCTTGTGGTTTTCCTATTTGGCTTCACGATAAGGCCCTTCCTGCTACCCATCTACCCCTCTGAATACCATTTTACATTAGAGGTCGCTCGGCAGAGTGACGCAACAAATGTCGTCTATGGCCACGATAAAAAATGGGTTCACACATGTGACTTCCCATTCAAAATTGGGTTAATTGAAGTGTTTGCCTTGAAGAAACACATATTCTTGGAGGAGAAGCTTGCCAGCTTTGGTCCGCTCTAGATGCCTCAAATGTAGCTTTACGATCCCTTGGGGGTGATGAGGGACCACCTCGGATTCAAGAATTTTCATGTCTGCCCCCACCCAAAAATCGTGGAGCAAAGAAATAACACCAATGGGAGGGATATTGAGTGGCATTTAGAAAGGACGAAGACCTTGCCTCCCTGGCATGAATTCTACCCTATGGAAATTGAGTTTGATCCTGTTTAGCATCCTTTCCCAAGCCTAGACTCCATTTTTTGGAGGAAGATGAAAGACGATCTGAGGGAGGAATTGAAGGATTGGGGCGTAGAACAATTAAAGGAATGGTGGAAAATGAGAGTTCATCGACAAAAGATGAAATCATACAAACTCTTAGAGATGGATAAGGACTTCGTGGTTGTTTATGAAGCCAATGTTGGGACTTGGAAGTCATCGACTTCATTCCCCCAAGTGCCCTAGGTTCAAGCAAAAGCCCAAGGAGAGTTGATGATGCTTTGAAAGAAGAAGAAGAGGAGGAGGCAGAAGCTGCACCAGAAGAACTACCTCAGGAACCTATGGAAAGCCACAAAATGAGTGTCATGGGGTTGGTGCAACAATCGAAGAAGGAGGAAAAGAAGAAAAGAAAGAGGTAGGAGCAAGTTCAAGTGCCTCCAACCCATCCGAAGTGACCATGCACAAAGCTTTCAGGTCCTTCTAGTGGACAGCCTATGACAGTCCTAGCCGAGGCAAATATTGAAGGGACAACATCACAAAGGGCCAAAGTAGCCTCAGACATAGATGTCATTGATGTGGAGGAACTCCTCCAACAAGAAGGGGACCCTGAAGGAGAGGTCATAGAATTTGGGAGTGCCAAAGTTAGAAAGGAGCAAGAGCCAATCACGCAAGAATCCACCACTTCTTCTCTGCCAGGAGGGCACGTAGATATGCACTCTTCACCCTTCACCATGGTTCCTCACATGTCCACTACAGTCCTAGCTGAAGGTCCTCATCAGTCTCACCATCACTCTATTTCTCTCCCACAAAGTCAATCACCCCATCGCGTGCCACCCTTCGTCGCTTCAAGTTTACCTCACGATCCCATTAGCCCCACATGTATGTCCACTCCATTTGAATCATCTGGCCAGGACAAGTTTTTCGACACTACTTTTCTCGCCCATGCCACCATTCCCTTGGTCCTCAATCAGGGCAAAGGTAGTACTCCAATGTCGAACCTTGTCCCCCACTCCCCTGTTACACATGACATTGTTTCACTTGTCGAAACTCCTACACTCGTCGCTGAACCTACTGGTGAGGCATCCCCCATTCATTCCTTATATTTTTTTACCCCCTTGGCTGGAGATATAGCCTTGTTTGAAACTGAGCTATCCATGATAAAGGAATGTCCTTTAGCCAAAAAGCTACTCCAAGCCCGGAATAACATAGATAATATGCTAAAGGAGGCGAGGAAAAAGAGAGGGTGCTCTCTGGCCCAAGTAGAAAAGTGTGTTGTGTTCGATCTGAAAGCTGAGAAATTACATAAGGTGAAAAATATTCCTAAGGTCCAAAAGCCCCTGGACAAAATGACCCCAACGGATTATGATTATCAAGATAATACCAAGGACCTGGAACACTTGAATGTAGATAATGAATTTGCATCCATGCATGTAAGAATTGAAACTTTCTACGCTCATGCAAACATCACCAATCAACGTAGATTTGAAGCAGAAAGCACCAACATCAAGTTGGAAGAGGAGCTAGCAAGAGCCCGCTCCAATCTAGAGGACGCAAAGAAGTAGTGTGAGCTGATGAAGAAGAAGACGTCCTAAAACAACAAATAGAACAACTAAAGAACTCAACTGAAAACCAAAGCAAGATACAGGCCGAAGCTAATCTGAAGGCCAAAGAATTTGAAAGCAAGATATTGCAGATGTAGCAGTAGTTGTATGAAAAAGAGATCCTGGAGCTGTTTGATAGGGGCCAAATAAAATAAATCCGCTCACACTTGCTCAAGAACTTCAAATCTCGGGCCTCCAATGCCCTATCAATCTTGACATACATCACCGAAGCCTAGAATGCCACTTCTCAAGAAGGGCCAATCATAGATGAAATCATCCAGAAAATTAAAAGCCGACTCAAACTGGCTTTTGAGGTCCAAAGTATCAAATATCAGGACCTGCAAGTCACTGCGATGAGTCGGACGGCTAGGGATTGGTCTATGGCCCAATCCACGGTCCACACATTCTTTTGCAAGGTGAGGAAAGCATAGAATGTGAAAGACCTCCTGGATGTATTTGAGCACGAGCAACGTGCAACCTTGGGCTACTTTCAAGATCTCTCTTCATTAGGTTTCCCTAGTTTCACTGATGATGATGGGAACCTTCTGACCAAGGAAGAATTCAAGCTGGCATGGCTCCATTTTGAAGGCAACATCTCAGAGATAGACAGGTGGGTGGAGCCAATTACAGAAGGACAAGTCATAGATTTTATTTTGAGACATTGCAAGATTACGGCCTACCTCAATGATCTAAGCACAAGAGCCAATCATGCCAACACAGGGCAAATAGATCGGTTCCATGTTCTAGTAAAAGCACTACAAGACCGAGAGCCTTTCTCGAAAGGCACCTGGGCTCATGTTCACCAAACCATGGAATGCATCCATGATCGCCTTTCCCCACCACCACGGTTGGAGGTTACGCCAGAGGAAGAAGAGGAAGAAGATGAGGAAGAAGAAGAAGAAGCAGCCATGGAAGCACCCATAGAAGGAGAAAAAGGAGAAATTTTTGGAGCTAACTCTAGCCCAACGGATCAAGGCTGAGGGTTCTTACATCAAGGTGAGCTCGTTGCCCCGCGAGCCGCCAAGAATTTTGACAATTTGTCACATTGCCTTAGAGGGGTAGTAAAATCAATTTTTTGTAAAATGTTTCTTTTTGTAAAGTATTTCTTTTTGTTATTTTGAATATATTTGAAATTATTGTAGCAATTTTGGCTTCTATTGCCACCCCATTTGTATATAGAATGGAGATGCAAAAGCTTCACCGCTGAGCAAGTTAAGGAAAATATTTTTTCAGGAAAGAAGATAGCTTCGCCAAAAGGAAGAAATGGAGAATGAAAAGAGCTTCACACCCAAAGCATTTCAAGCAGTTGCTTTGGGCAAAATTTTTACAAAGTGGCATTCAAAAAACTTCAAGCATTGAAGAATAGCTTCATCGAAGAAGGAAAGCAAATATTAGATCGTGGCTCAATTGCTAAGGCGTGAGAAGAGCTTCGCACCCGAAGCATTTCAAGTAGTTGCTTCGGGCGAAAATCTGGCGAAGCAAAATTTGAAGGAGTGCAAACATTGAAAACTACTTCGCCAAAAAATCACCGAAGCACCCACTTTGGGCCTCCCTATTGGCAAACCATTTTTACTTCGCCAAAAGTTGTTGTGAAACATCTACTTCGAATAGCTTTCATGCGAAGCACTTTCACCCGAAGCGGTATTAGCCTATAAAGAGCAAGACATTTTTCCAAGGAAAGAATGCACTTCGGCCCAAAAAGCCCAGAACCACAATTTTGAGGGAGGATCGTGGTGAAGCATTTTTAAGAATCACCAGGGAAGCATCCACTTCGGGCGGAGAACCTCAGTGAAGCAGTTTCGACATGCCTTTCTAGTGAAGCAGCAAAATAGTGAGAGCCATCTTGAGGAGGAATACTTACTTCGGCATTTCACATCCCCGAAGCCGTCTCGCGAAGCACATTCGTGCGAAGTGCATAACCAAGAAGGAGGATCTGCTTCGGCTCAAATCCATAATGAAGCAGAGTTACGAACTAAAATTTGGTGAAGCGCTTCAAGGGCATGTGCTCCAAGCTGAGTATTTTTTTGAGGCAATCAAGTGCCTCATAAATGTGTTTTTACGTGCCCGATGAACTTGTTGCTCATTTTTGGTAATTGGAAAGGAAGTATCAGTCCCTAAAGAAGAGCTCGACGGGCATGGCGGCCACTCAAGCTCCACACCTAGAGACCAAGGATGTTCAGGCGGCTCATAAATGCGAGTTTCCTCGACTGACCCGATCACAGTTGCTAGTTATGGGAAAGGATTTGAGAGCTCAGTCACGGGAGCTACGAGAGCCAACTTCTTAGGTTTTCGAGGATGTACTCCTCCATTTTTTGCATTGATGGCTCAGAGGGTCGGGTCACCTATAAAAACCCAGGCATTGTAATGTAAAAGGGGGGGAAATTTCTGCTAGAAAGCGGCTGTAACTTGAATCTCTGCGATCAATACTAAAGATATTTGGGCTTAATTTCTCTCTTGTATGCTGCCTTCTATGATTATTTTTGTTATTTTTTCTTCATTTGCATACTATAATTATAAATTCTGTATTTAGGTGTGTGATTGGGGATAGAACCCTAAAATTTTCCCGAAGGATACATAGGGGAGGAAAACATTGTATTAGCTTTCTTTTATGTTGCCTGTGGATAGTGTTTCTGTTATATTCACTCTTTCTTGGTCGCCGTAATTATGAACTCTGGATTTCAACATAAGGGGGAGGGTAATCCTGGAACTCGTCCAGAGGATACATAGGGGGCTAATATCATGTTCATTTCATTTTATTCTTGGTATTTATTGCTGCTATTTTGAGCTATTAGCCAGTGATCGTGATTTTGGTTCTTTCCCACTTTAAATTATTGACATTTCTTCCCTTACCCTGTTTATTTCTTTCCTGCACCCTCACTCTTTTTTATTTCTTTCCTGTACCCTTACTCTTTTATCTCTTTCCTGCACTCTTGTCTTAAAACACCAAAGTAGTTTAGCAAAGGAGCCAACCTTTCTCCAGATATTGGCATGAGGGGCATCTCTTCCCTTCGGCCTTTCAATGTTGGTCCAGGTCTAGGGCGCGTACACTACCCAAAATCCTTTCCTAGGCAGATTTGATGACAAATAGTTATTAAATTAATTATAAGTTAATATAAATTTTTTATTATTAATTAAATTATAATATAGTTTAATTAACCCTAAAGTTAGGGTTGCAAGGCAAAAATAAATGCACCAATGTCATTACATTGTCGATGTCTAAAAACTATGATGGCATAATGGTATAAATACCATATTCCTTAGTGGAAAATACCTTAAAATTCATTTGAATTACTCCTACCTATGATATATGTGATTCATACGATCTTTGTACGAGGAAGAAGGCAAAATATTTTTTGTCTTATGTGCACCAAAAAAAAATATAAAAGGGGTGAGGCTCTAAGCCTCATATCCATATGGTGGAGTGGCCTGGTGGCAAGTGACTATGACTTAGGGCTTTGGAAGTGGGAGGATCTATAATCAAATCTCAATGATAGATTTTGATGAGAGTTTTGGTTGGGTGTCGTAGGAAGTAGCGAAATATTTTGGTTAAGCACCAAGAGGTGACAATATAGAGCACATGGTTCTCTTTGCTCCCAAGGTGAGCACCTAGATCACACAGAAGTTGGAGCCATGACTAGGGCATTGGTGGAAGTGCAACGTGGGTTTGATTCCCACCAAGGGCAAAAGGTATTTAAATTTTTAAAATTTAATTTTTGTCCTAAGGTTGTTTTGACATGAGGTTTTTAGGGAGATATAAGGGCTATGAAAGTTGATTTTTCTATTGTAATTTTTTGTGATTAGAATATTTAATGGATTGATAAGGTGTTAGATTATTTTGAATGTTATTTAAAAATAAAGTTTTATTTTGTTTAATATTGAAAGGAATAATAAGGTTTTTGAGTTCTCATGTTATGGATGGTGAAAATAGTTTGTGAGGAAATTATTGATTAAAATTTTGAGAAGGTTTTACTACCTAACTCTTAAAATTGGTGAAGAGAATCATTTTGATTGAGACATATTTTTAAGGGCACTTATTCATCAAACAAAAAGGTATGGGCACATATTCTTTGTGAGTAATTGTTGTATGTTGTGAATGCTAACTTGGAGTGAAAAGGTTTGTTTGGTAAGCAATGTTGAGTTTGATTGTTAAAGGTTGTTTTGAGTGAGATTTGATGATAAAAACCTTGTTTGATAAGCATTTTTTGAAACATTGAATGAACCTTCATATGCATGATTAGGGTTTGTGCAAGAACATGATATCATTGCTATGTAAAGTTGAGAGCTATCTTTAACTAGAGTTTGTGCAAGATCATGAGTATCATTTTTATGTGAGATAAGCATTGTTGGAAATAATTGAGTGAGTGTTCATATGTTTGGACTAGGGTTTGTAAGCAAGGAATATTTCATTGAGTAATTGATTGAGTGAATTTGATTGAGCCTAGTCAAGTGGAAGTGTTAAAGTGATAGTTCTAATTATGTGAAACAAATTATTCTATATTCTAAATTGATTTGAGAAAGAGGTTGAAAGTGATTGAGTGTTTGTGAGTGTGAAATATATTGAGTCTCTAACAATTCTCTATATGTTTTTGTGGTAAAAAGAGATATTGAAAGTGGTTAAGTATTGTTATGAGTGTGAAGCATATAGAGTCTAACAATTATCTATATATTTATGTGAGATTGGACAAGTTCTAGTGATGACTTGTTGAGAAAATTTAAGGCAAGTATTGAAGAAGACTTGTGGATAGATTAGTGTGAGATTTTGTGGAAGCTTATAAGGTAGATTTGAGGTAAGTCTTTGAGAAGACTTGTGAGCAGAATTTATTGATTAATTTGTTCAAACCTTGGGTTAAGGTTTGGGGCAAATCTAGCAGATATTGAGGATAAATTTGTGTTAGACCAAAGGATTGTGTTTAGTATATATTTGAGGACATATTTGTGCTAGATCAAAGGAATATGTTTAGTACAAAATTTGAGGATAGATATTGAGTAGATTTGTGCTATACCGAAGGACTATGTTTAGTGTAGATTTGATTATAGAGATTGAGCATATTTGTTCTAGATTGAAGGACTATATTTAGTGCAAATTTGAGGATAGAGATTGAGCAGATTTGTGTTAGATCGAAGGATCATGTTTAGTGTAGGCTTGAGATAGAGCTAAGAGAAAGTTTTGGAGGTGACAGAGTATAGAGGATGATAGTCTCCAGTGGATAGATGTCCATTAGCTAGAGCAGTGAAGACAAGTATTTTGTATGAGGACAAGAGTCTTTAGTGGATAGAGGTCCATTAGCCAAAGTAGTGAAGATAGGTGTTCTATATGAGAACAAGAGTCTTCAGTGGATAGATATCCATAAGCTAGTGTAGTGGAGGCAATAGTTCTTCTAGAATATCACCAGCTAGAGCAAAGGAGAAATATTTCTCCTATGGATAGAGATATATGAACTTGATTAGGGGATTGGTGTCTCCTTTGGATAGATATCCATAAACATTGTAATAGGGAAAGGATTCCAAAGAGATTTGTTGAGAAAATTTTAGTGAATTATTTTCTCCATGGAGTAGCCCACATTGGGTGAACCATGTTAAATTGGTGCCTCTATTGTGTGTGGTTATTTATGCATTGTTTTGATTACTATTTTTGATATTTCTATTGATACATTGCATAATATTTATTGGAAAAGAAAAGTAAAAAGTGGCATCATACTATTCACCCCCCGTCTCAGTATAAGCTTGTGTTCTTAAGATCATTATCCACTTCCATAGATAGACTAAATTTTACATAGTTTTAGGAGTAAAGAGAATTTTCTTGCTGGATGGTTTCTTTGGGTATAATCAAGTATGGGTTAGAGACGAATATCAATATAAAACCGTATTTACCATCAAGTGGGGAACATTCACCTATCAAAGGATGTCTTTTGGGTTGTCTAATGCAGGAGCAACTTTCCAAAGGATAATGGATGTAGCCTTTGGAGAACTTGCTAACAAGATCATAGTTATCTATTTTGATGATATGAAATTTTTTTCTCATCATAAATATCATATAAAACACCTCGAGAGGGTATTTGAAAAATACAAGGAATTTGGGATATCTTTGAACCCAAAGAAATCCATATTCACTATAGAATAAGGTATTCTACTTGGGCATATCATCTCAAAATATGGATTAGCCATAAATCCTGATAGAGTGAAAGCACTCTTAGAACTTCCCTTACCAGAAAACAACAGAGGCTTGCAATCCTTCTTTGGACAAATAAATTTTATTCATAAATTCATTACAAATTTTGCACATATTGTTAAACCAATTATAGAACTACTAAAGAAGGATGCACTATTAAAATGGACACATCTAAGGAAGAATACTTTTAGAAATATTTTAGAGGAAATAACTCAAGCACCCATGATTGTTAACCCTGTCTACTCCTAAGGTTTTATCTTATATGCTACCGAGGAGCAAGAAATTTATGTTGCAGTTCTCACCCAAAAAGGAGAGAACAATGTGGAAAGACCCATAGCTTTCCTAAGTGCTACCATGCATGATCATGAGGAAAGATACAAATTTATTGAAAAACAAGTATATGCTATCGTGAAGTCTCTAAATAAGTTAAAACACTTCCTATAACAGAGCAAAATCATTTTTTATATGATTCATCCTGATTTTAGGAATTTTATAATACAAGGAGAACTTGGTGAAAAGAGAGTTGGTTCGGTAACAAAAATAAAATAATATGATGTAGAAATACACCTAAAAAAAATAGTAAGGGGTAGAGCCCTATGCCAAGAGTTGGCCAAGTAGGATTTGAATGATCATGTGGCTCACCAAAGCATAATATTAAATTCAAAATCAGAACAAAATCTAGAGAAAGCTTACTAGATTGATGCTCTCATGGAGTACTGTTAGACTGGAATATGTCTTGATAATCTGAATGCTTCACAAAGAAAAAGGTACAAGACACAAAAATTAAAATGCACCCTTCTAGCAGAAGGGTTATACAGAAAAAAGATAGATGGTGTACTATTGAAATACATAAGGTATGATAAAAAACAAAAGATGTTGAAATATTTTCATGGAGGTCTCTCAAAGGGAAATTATTCAAGAAGAACTACTACTTTGAAGATACTCAGAGTAGGTTGTTATTGGCATTCTATTTTCTCTTAAACTTTCAAAATAACCAAGATTTGTGAGAAATACCAGAGATATGTAGGAAGGAATAGAAATTCCCCTATGCCTCTAAAGTTTATTTAAGTTGAAGAACCTTTTCAACAATGGGGGTTAGATTTTATTGGGATAATAAAGCCTAATTCATCAGCTGGCCACAAGTATATACTTACTGCCATAGACTATTTTACTAAGTGGGTTGAAGCAATTCCCACTAAGAAGGTTGATCAATAATATGTAATTGAGTTTGTGGAAATCTTGATTACAAGGTTTGGTATACCATATTCACTAGTTTAAAATAATGGACTAGCTTTCATTGGTCTAAAATGATTGAGTTTGATATTAAATATGGTATATATTTGAAGACTTATTCCAACTACTATCCATAGGGGAATGACCTAGTTGAGTCTAAAAATAAAAACCTTCTCAGAATCTTAAAAAGAAATTTAAAAGATAAAAAGAGGAGCTAGCACTCTTTGATGAACCAAGCACTATGGGCTGATAGGATTTCAATTAATAAATCTATTGATATATCACCCTATTCCTTGGTCTAGAAAAAAAGGTTATTCTACCTATAAACATGAAAATACTAGCTTTAAATTTACTCAATCAGGTGGATTGTGAAGGAAGTCATCAGATGGATTCTAGGTTGATGTAAATTTTACAACTAGAAGAACAGAGGGAGCAGGCCTATAATCACCACTAGAAACATGTGATCGATACAAAAGGGTGGTTCAATAAAAATATTACCTTAAAAAATTTAAGGTTGGGGACTCGGTTTTGAAATGGAATGTGAAAAATGCCAAGCCAGGTAACCACAAAAAAATTGATGCCTTTTGGGAGGGTCCCTTTGAGATAATTGTTGAGAAGCAATTTAATTCATTTCAACTAAAAAATTAGTAGGGTGTAATTCTACCCATAACAATGAATGCTTTTCACTTAAAACTCTACTTCAAGTAAAACAAGGAGAATTTCATGTACATTGTGTATATTGTATAGTAGTTTGTAAATATTTCAAAGTTTCTAGCTTGTAACTAATTTTATCATCATTTCATGACCCTCCAAGGTCAACTAGACAAAAAGACAAAATATATGTATATATAAAGAGGAGGAAAAGAAATAAAAATACCATTTTATTGGTATACAATGGTTTGAATTCAAAATCTAACATGTAGCCTCATGAAATTTTATGGGAAGGCACTTCTTTCATGGATGATCAATGCCTTCAAGAGTACAAATTCTTAGTTAATGTGACTATCAGTGATTGGTCAAAAAATTTAGCATGCAAGATAGTGTCAAAAATGATGTGAAATAATATTCAAGAAATATGGATGCACCAACCGTAGTTAATGCGGCCCATGCATAATATTTCAAATCAACGTAAGAAGCCCTAATTCATTTTTGAATGAGTTTATTTGCAATGATTTACTTACTATTTTCATTCTCAAGATCAAAACCAGTAAAAAAAACTCTGTAAGTGTGTTTCTATGGCTCTAAAGAAGAATACTCAAAAGGAAGCAATGGTAGCGTCACCTTCTATTTTCCCAGTGAAAAGGCACAAAGATGAAGTAGGAGAAAATTTTGTCAATAAAGATGCTAGAATTGGTGATAAATTTGTAACATGGAAACCTCCAGAGAAAATTTGGAGAGATATTGAAGAGAGAATGGCTACAGGCATCACTGCATCTTCTCCTGCTACTTTCATGTTCAACTATCTACTTTAATGGTATGTGTATATTCTCATTCATCCCTGTCTAGAATTTATTAAATATATTTTTAGGTTTTATAACACCAGAGAAAATACTAAAAAATTCCTAGGGCAGAGCCCTTTTCAACTAGAATTCTGATGCTTTCATTAATGCTTTTACTACCAATCATGTGCCTACTTTTGAGCCAAAAGCTTTTGATCTCGTCGACCAGGAAAAACATTTTATTCCTTCTGAGAAGATAAATAATTTTCTAGTAATGCAATTAAAGAAGCCACCTACTAGAGGGAACATGTCCAAAACCCCCATTTCTTGAATGGATCTCAAAAATTCAGAACTATTTTCTATTTTGGCCATAGTAGCGAGTCTGAAGACAGATGAAAATATTTATGGGTGGCAAATTGCACTGGTCAATTGCCTATAAAACCCTAAAAATTATGATTCTTTAGTTATGGATCAAAGTGTTAGGCCCATATTATTTGATTGGCCAGGATACATTTTTTGTCAAGTACATGAGGGTTTGTCTTCGATTAAAATAGGTTCTTAGTCTTCTTTCAAGTTTTCATCATATTTAGTATGGGTTTTCTTCTATTTTATGGCTCAAGAGTTAGCTTTCATTTTTGTGAATGATAAATATGAGAAAGGAAGAACCCTACCCATATGTGAATGGATTAATGTTTTGTACAAAACATAATCATATTATTATTTTAACAAGAAACTTTTGGGACCAACCCTAAAGATTATGTATGGAGAGATAAGTAGGTTAACCCAAAAAGTTGTAAAAGTTTTACAAAATAAACATGCAGATAGGGTTATGCGTAAGGGATCGGTCCCCAAATGTATTTATAAAAAAATTAGCGAATCAGTTTTGAAATCCAGGCGAATAGTGTCCAAATGCATGTAGAATTTTCACTATTATTAGGGATAATGTTGGAAATTTAAACTTAAAATGGTAAAATTATTATAAAATTGGGGCGAATCGACCCAAAAAAAATTTTGCACCCAGAAATTTTTGGCTAATGGGCCTTGGTCAAGGGTCCCAAATATTAGCCAATTCCAAATTTTAAAAATCCTAATTTTAGCCAATTTGGCTATAAATAGCTATTATGCATAACCCTACATGCAGAGGACGATGACTAGTTCATATTTACTAAAGGAATTATCATTATGTTATATGGGTATACTGGAAAACCTTTCTTTCTTCCACATTATGTCACTGATATACTATTTAATTTGGAATATGTGAGACAAACTGAAAAAATAAATTTCAAATATGGTATAGGTATAGGAAAAATTGGCACCTATACCATACCATTTTAGTTTGAAGGCATTGTTGTTTCAAAGAAAGGACAACATGAACAAATTGCTCAAGTTATAAGGGAATTAGGGTTAATAGAAATGCCACAATGATGGAGGTATGACCCCATCAATATATTTGCAAAAATATAAGTTATTCTAAACAAAACCCCTGTAAAAAATTACCACATGTTCCCTAGGTAAGACTAAAAATTGTAGAAACAATGTTGAGTTTGAAGCATTGCAATGACATGTAGAGATAATGCAACCACTAATGCCATGGTATTATTTCTATGAGCATGTGATTTATTATAACCCCAAGGATAATACCAAACATATTGTGGATGAAAAAAACTATCAATAAGATGCAGAAGAAGGGGGCATAATGGATACTAGGGAAAATTCATGAATGGTGGATGATGAGGGTTCAAACTAATATGATTGATTCTAGGTACCCTGTTAACAATGATCTTGAGTTTTTGGTCCATTATGATCAGTATCAATCTACTTGGTTGGGTACTTTCCTCAAAAAGGTACCCACAAGAATTGACAGTAGTAAAGAGGTAAGCCCTAAAGTTGCTAAGAATATAGAAACAAACCATGATAAATATAAGGAAATTGTGGTTGAGAAACAAATATCCCATGCACAAACTAAGCGTAGATCCTCTAAAAGTAAGCCCACTAAAACCATATTCATAGAGGAACAAAACAAAAAGTAATGAAAAACAACCTAGATAATGGCAAAAATGGGTTATAATGGCAAGGGACTAGGAAAATATGGGCAAGGAATCATTGAACCCTTGCACACGAAAAGAAGAGGAAAACATTTATAAATCGGTGCAAATCCATCAAAAGGTAGATCTATATCTTTAAAAACTCTAAAATCCATCCCCCCTTCCAACTTTGATACCGAATCAGATGAAGTGCTTTTTGGTGCTAAGAAAATAAAACTGGAATCCCTAGCAGGAGATCAACAAAAAAGAAACAAACAGGTTGAAAAGACTTAAAAATCCATAGAAGCCATCCAAAGTAGTGAAGATAAATAATAGGAAACTACTAAACAATATGAATATGTTAGAGAAAACTACTAGTCAAGATACTGGAGATATGTTTCTAAGAATGTTGAAATAGCCAGAAATGAAAATGTATAGAAAGGATCTCATAATGAAATAGTTGATAATAATACCTACTTTGCTCAAGAAGCACTAAACATAGTCATTTCTGAGAACATTATTATTAAAAAAGAAGTTGTTGAGCCCAATAGACATCGATGTGGAGAAATTCCCCTCAATGTTGAAATAGTAGATCTGTTAGAAGACACAGGTGTTGAAGAGAATGAAGGTGAAAATGTAGAAATAACAAAATCTCCCCAGCAAGACAAGATCAAAAATTTAGGTGAAAACCAGTGCATACTTCCAACAGTACTAGGCATGACTTCTCTATTCTCTCATTCTTCTCTTCCTATTCATTCCTAAGATAAGTATCCTTTCATTCTTATTCCAAAGAAATATATAATGTTTCCTTCAAAACAATGGTTTATTTTTCTAGAGCCAGCATCATCCTCATAGATTCAATATGAATATGGTCAATATTCAAAGTTACTTGCTCACCCTATAGTCACTTATTTGGATGGGAATATTGCTTTGGTATCAAATCATTTTCTCCCTGGTGCATGCATACCAACTATGAGATACAATTATACTGTAGCTCCTAAAAAGCATCCTACTTTTTCAAAATTGAAAGATCTAAAGAAGAGAAGAAAACACCTTATATTGGTGGGCATCTCACTCTGTGGAAGCCTCTAAAGCTTCAACCTATACATAGGAAATGATAGCACTTGAACCCACCACTATACAATGGAATAAGGTAAATTTGACCCCAAAAGTAAAGAAACCTGAGGACAATATGATGATAGAAGACTATCAAGTGGAGAATACAACTGAAGAAATCACTCAAATCCATATGTAGGATGAATGGGGAATGGATTAGGCTCACCTGGGAACTGTTTACTTACATGGATAATATTTTAAAGAAAATTTCATCAAAGAACAAGAAGCTATGAAAGAGTGTGAATCTACCCTCTAGGAACAGGAATTGATAGAAAAAGCCTTAAAAATGGAGGCAAAAATATGGGAGGACAGATTTGGTGAAGCTACGAGTGAAGTAGCCAAATATAAATAGGAAATTAAGAAAGCAACAATGCAAATTTACTTCCTAAATCTATAATTACAGGAACTTCAACAATAGGTCTAGGAGAAGCAGAACAAAACTTGTGGCCTATCAAAATAAAAGGCCAAAGCAATAAGGAAAGAAATGTTTGAAGATATTTTGCTACTTAGTCTGATAACAAGACCTATGCTGATATATTTATCCAAAGTAAAATAATTGCTTGAAATAGTCAATATGAGTTAAAATATTCAGTAAGATTTTTGTAGATAAGAGCAAATGTTGCGATGAAAATCCAATTCTTAGTTGATAATGTCTGAAAATGTAGCTGCTAATATTCGAAGTGAAGTCTAGTCTTAATCTAATATTGTAGCTCGAATTTTCTTTAGAAGGTTTAAAATAGTAAACCAAGGGAAAAAACTCCTCCAAGAGTTAGAATATGAAGCTAAAGGGTTAGTGAAACATTTAAACATGGTGAACCAGTGTGGACTTTCATATCTTTGGGATGAAAATTCCAATGTTCTAAGTGAAGATGCACTCATAACATCCTTAAAATATTTTATTGATGATGAATCAAAAATATAGGAATGGGAAGAATTTTTAGAAGAGACACAAGTGTTTTTCATGATCCAAAATCTTGCATAGATCAAGCCCTGTTTACAAGAGTTGATTTTGAGGCATAAGATAGTGTCTTATGATAAAGTGGAAGAATTGCAGTATGTATATCAACTATTCATGGAATGATCATATCCTGATGATGAAGCTTGGAAGAAGGTCTACCTTACTTACAATGAAGTTATCAAAGTAATAGAAACATAGAAAAAATCCAAGAAAACTAATCAAAGATAGCTAATATAGGGTGGAACCAATGGCCAACTATGAGTAGTTCTAAAAAAAATTTGAATTATTGAGATTTTATTATAACAATAGTAAGAGTATACATAAGTTCATAAGAGGTATTTTGAAAGGTAATGCTTTACTTATTCAAGTAATTCTCTTGTTTTATTTTCTAAAATTTTCTCTTCCACATTATTTTGACTCTGTTTCCCAATGGATGAAGATCCTAGATTCTAATATTTTTGCTAGCAAAATTCCTTGGAAGGCACCAAGAATGTTAGTCTAAAAAGACTACCATGAATATAGTAGAAGTTTTGAAGGTTCGAAAACCAAATTCCCATTTTTGTGAAGTAAAGAAGAGGAAAATACTAAGGCGGGTGAAATATCGTGATTTTGCGACATGTCAATGTTTCACGAGCTCATGGCAAGAAAAAGACTAAGCCAGGTGAAATATCATGATTTCGCAACATGTCAATATTTTGTGAGCTCATGGCGAGAAAAATACTAAGGTAGGTGAAATGTCATGATTTCATGACATGTCAATGTTTTGTGAGCTCATGGCAAGAAAAAGACCAAGGTAGGTGAAATATTGCAATTTTATGACATGTCAATGTTTCGTGAGCTCATGGCGAGAAAAATAATAAAGCAAGTGAAATGTCATTATTTTGGGATATGTCAATGTTTCACAAGCTCATGGTGAGAAAAGACTAAGACCTATGGGATGTCATGATTTCATGACATGTCAGCGCTTCATGAGCTCATAGCAAGAAAAGGACCAAGGTGGACAAGATGTAGCAATTTCATGATATTTTGGCATTCATGAGCTCAAGGCAAGAGAAATACCAAGACTTCCATATGTCACAATTTTATGACATAACTGAATTATGTGAAATAAAAATATAAATAGAATCTAGTTTCAAAGGAACATGCCAACAACTAATGGTAGATCATGATTGAGTATCAAATCTTAAACTTTTACCATTAGTGATTTGATTACTTGACTGAACCAATGAGAAGCCAAGTAAAACATGCTGGTGTATTTGGCAATGTTTTTATTGTAATTGATTTTGTGTCAAAATTTGGTAGTTGTCAAAGCATGTTTGTTTTAGAGTATATATAGTAGGGAGCATACCTTGAATAAAGGTCGACTCTTAGACGTTTACAATACTGGATGTATGTACTCTGGATTCAAACAATAAGATAGGCTTCTCTTGGCTTCTCTTTCACTATGTGCAAGTTTATGTATTAACATTTGATGCTTCTATTTACATTACTAAGTTATACATTGTATTCGTTCTATTATATGGACTAGTGCACGATATAAATAGTATTGCTGGAGCTAAATATTTGATATATGTATGTATTAGATTAATATCTAAATCACATTAAAGAACTATGATTTCTATGTGAAGAAATATCAAATGCTTAGATTTTGAAGTTATATGTATTCATATTTGTTGTTGTTTAAACTACACCAAGAGAAAATATCTAGCTACGACTATATTTCTATTTCTTTCAGTAAACCCTTCTCTCCCTTTTCTCACAAAAAACCACCAAGGAACCAACCTTCTTTGGATATTATATGGAACCCTTCAATACCAAGTTTGTCTACTCAATGTTGGCAAGGTTGTGGGCGCAAATCATAACCATAGGCCGATTTTGCACCAATAGGTTTTTAGGGGTTACTATTTTTAGTAAGGATGCCAAAAAGTGCTTGGGTGTGATATATTAAAATGACTCAAAAAAAAAATTCGAGATCAAATTTTGTATTTGTAGAATATTTGGCCAAAGAGGAGTCGTGAAAAATAACAAAGTTGAGGAATTTTGAGAAAAAAGGGAGTTAAGAATCAAAAATTCTATGAGAGGTGTAGGAGAGGCTAACTAAGATAACAAAATAAAATTGAGGATTTTTGGGGGTGTGTAGGGCTTTTTAGGACTTTTTTAATGCTATTTTCCCCCATTTTTTGTTTAAAAATTACTCAAAATAGAGTAAAGATAAAACCACTACAACTTCTTCATTATAGATCCGATTTGCATGATATTTTATTTTTTGAGTGCAAAATAAAAAAGTACAAAATAATATTTTTTTCATTTGGAGCTAAAGTTTAAAGTTGGAAATTGGATCAACTATCTCTAATCTATGTGTTCTATCAACTAACTACCCTGTCACTATCTTATCACCTATGTTGTAGTTACTAATACTAATGAGTTTGATTCTGATCCTGACCACCTATATTTTTTGACTATTACACTTGATTTTTACTATTATTTTTGTTGAACTAACTGCTACTATCACTAACCTTATTGGTATTGGAATATGTAAGACTACTATATACACTTGTAGAATTTTTCTTCATTGTTGGTGCATGCAAAGTGCATTCTTCTGTGATAGAGAAGTCTTTCTCCGTATGCTTACTTTTTGGGATCATGAAAGCAGGTTCAACAGAATAGGGATATGTGAGTAATTTTTAGGTTGAATTTTTTAACAGAATTAGGGTATGCTAGGTAGAGGAGTATGTAACACCCATAGGCCCTCTCTTATATCATAGTGATGAACAATAGTGTTGTTGTGGCTGATCCACAACACACCCCAAAATTGGGGACCCACCTTTTTTGCATGCTTTCAAAGAAAACTGCAGTAGCCCAGATGCTAAAAAATCAAGGAAAAAGCAAAAATTTCACAAAGGAGAAAAAGTGTCGCGATATCGCGACATGTCGCTCCGTCGCGGCCAAAAATGAAAAGTTGTCGCGATATCGCGACATGTCGCTCCGTCGCGGCCAGAAATGAAAAGTTGTCGCGATATCGCGACATGTCGCTCCGTCGCGAGAAATGAAAAGTTGTCGCGATATCGCGACATGTTGCTTCATCACGGCCAGAAATGAAAAGTTGTCACAATTTCACGACATGTTGCTCGTCGAAAATGAAAAGTTGTCATGATATCGCGACATGTTGCTCGGTAGAAATGAAAAGTTGTCACGATATCACTGACATGTCCGTTTTGAATAGCATACAGAAATAGAAAAATGTCACGATTTCATGACAAGTTGCATCTTCACAGCCCGAAATAGAAAAACATCGCGATTTCGTGACAAGTTGCATCTTCACGTGCCGAAAGAGAAAAGCATCGCGATTTCACGACAAAAGCAGCGAGACGAAGAGAAAAGCATCACGATTTCACGACAAAAAGCAGCGAGATAGCCCAAAAGATAAAAGCATCATGATTTCACGACAAAAACGAGAAGCCGAAAAGAAAAGTGTCACGATTTGCATGAGAAAGCAACAAGATGGTACGAAATGAAAAGGTGTCACGATTTCGTGACATGTCACGTTTTCACGGCTAAGTGCAACAAAACACAAAAAATGAAAAGACGTCACGATTTCGTGACGAGTTGCATCCTCGTGGCCCGATAGAGAAAAATGTCGCGATTTCACGACATGTATCATTTTCGTGATGCATGAAGAGAGACAAGGTTGCTGACAGAAAATTGTCGCGATATCGTGACATGTCTTATTTTCGCGATACAGGTAGAAGAGCAAAGTTGCATACATAAAAACGTCGCGATATCGTGACATGCTATTTTTGGTCACGATTTACAGGGGGCCATTATGGAACATGCAGGAAGCGCGGAACACATGGCATAAAAGTGTAAGGGTTACAGAACGGTTATAGTTAGCAAGAAGATCAAACGTTTCGACGCTCGAACAAAAGCTAGAAATAATGAAGAGGCGGGAAGATGAAATGAAGCGATCTGGGAGATGAAGCGAAGCGTCACAAGGCAAAGCAGAGAGCCATAGCAGAAATTTTAAAGGCACAAGCGAAGACAGGCATAGGGGTCAAAAACCGCTGGGAGCAGGGTTGCAGAGCTGAGGGTGATGAGCCATTCTGGACCTGCTTTGGAGTGCTTTTCTTCCACTTTTTCTGGTTTTGGAAAACCAGATATCTATTATTGTAAAAAGATAAATATTTAATGCAGATAACATTTCAAAAATTTGCATCTTATGGGCAAGAAAGAAGGAGTCATTTTCTGCATGCAAGATTAAATGTCTATTTTCCCTTTTCAGATTTTAGGCTTGTAAATGTAGTTGATACAAGTTTTTCTTGGTTGCTTGCATGCGAATGCTTAAATCTGAAAACCTCATTCAAATCCCTAGAAGCTAGCACTTAGCTTATCAGGATTGTGCATGTTTTGCAGGTCCAATAGGTTAGGTTGCATGCATGGAAACCTCATATCTTTGGTTTTGTCGGAACAGGATAGCATCAGACTGAATGTGTTCTATTTTTAATTTTTTGCATTTCTTTCTCATTTTATTTTATTTTTCCCGAAGGTTTAATTTATTTAAAATGAACATTTAAAAATTATAAAATCTAAAAAAAAAACAATGAACAATCACTAAAGTTTCATGGTGAAATAAACCAACATTGCCCCTTGTTTACAGTTACTTGCAATCACTAAGGTGTTCCAAGTATTTAAATTGATTATCTTCATTTGAGATTACTAATATACATATGCAAATGCTAATACAGTGGAGACCTTGGAGAAGTTGTTTGTTTGACTTCTTTGCAAGAGGGGATTTGGGACCCAAATCCTAAAGGAGAGTTGTACTTTCACGATTGGGTGAAAATACCACTCAACATTTTGGCGCTAGAAGGAGGGCATAAATTTTTTATTTTGACGTTAAAATACAATAACCCCCCCCCCCCCCTAAATTTTGGGCTAGAAGGAGGGCTTGAACCGGTTTATTTCAGATTGATTTAAATGCTATAGGGATTTAAATTTTGAATATTTCATGCCCTATTGATTATTATCTTTAGCCCTCTTTTAACAATACAACTTTGTACTATTAAAAGGAGGACATGAATTGCTATGCACTGGTCTAACGCTTTGATTGTTCATACAGGAATAATGTGATTTAATTTAATTTAAAAAAAAAAATTGATATTAAAGTTGTATTCTTTAAGATACACTAATGGCTATGTTTTCACCATGGATGCCAGGTAGCCCATTGAACATACCGGGAGTTCAACATTATTTTCCCGTTGGTTTTGAGAGATGTCTTCCTCGATTTTCGTCTAACGGGACAAATACTGCAGAAGAACACATTCAAGCATTCAAATTTTGTGCCAATCACTTAACAAGTTGGTATGATGATGTTGCTTGTAAAATGTTCCTGTACACCTTGGACAAAGTGGCATATGATTGGTTTACAAGTCTACCTTTAGGGTCTATCACTTCTTGGGCTCAACTAGAGGCAGCATTTCTTAATCAATTCAACAAAAAGCAAGTTGACTCAATCCGCATGTATGAGCAGTTTTTCACTATTAAAAAAGGACCAAGTGAAAATGTGAAGTCATTTTCTGAAAGGTTCTTTGGATTATATACTCAATTAGTGACATTTTATGTTCTGCAAGAAGAAGTGGCTCTCCAAATATATGTCAATGCTCTTGACCCACTCACTTCCACATATTTGCGAGGGATGCCTCTAATCACATCTTTGTCACAAGCCTATACTCAAGCAATGGCAATTGAGCAACAATTGAGTTGTCAAAATTATGGTGTGGGTTTTGGATCATATAATTTTCAATCATTTAATACCTCCTTTACCCACCCAATGATTTATCCACCTCAACCAAGTTCAAGTTTGAATCAATTTCAGAATCAACAATCACTCCCAAGCTTCAATCAATTTCAAAATCCTCAACCTACTATGCAAGATCAACCATCTTTCTTAAGTATGAATCAACTTCAAAATACTCATCTTGATTCAAAAGATGTTTCTAAAATCAATTTCAATGATTTTCATAATAATATGATTTTAGGCAAGGGAGGAGTACTAGATCCAACTAGTATTGAAACATGTGACAGATTGGGAACCCTTGACTCACCAAAAGATGAATTCTACGAGGATGAATCTATTTCGGATGACATGTTGGATGACATTGTTGAAGATAATGGCCAAGAAAATTCACACCTTCCAAATTATGTTAAACTTGAATCATGGGTTACACATGTGGATTATGATGGCCTTATCAATTTGAATACAAGCAATAACCCAATTTTGGAAGTAATTGAACCATCTAAGGAAGGTGAAGATAAATTTGATGAGAAACATGTTGATGAATTAAAGGATGATGAAGAAATAGTTGAGCATCACAATTTGATTTTGAAAGATGATCATCATGATTCTAGGGAAGAGTATGCTCACTCCAAAACTGCTAATGAAATTTGTGTGCCTATTGATATGCAGGATAATACAATTGCCCTTTCATATGAGGATATTACAAGTCCTGTACAATCTAAGAATGTTTTGGAAGAAGGGTTGGAATCTCATCAAAAGTTGGAGAAGGATAATGATTCTACTACCATGGATAAAGAAGGAGAATCAATTGATTTTGTTCCCCTTGAGGGGCAAGAAATCAAAAATCTTGATCCACCTATTGCTTCTACAATGTCTATGCCATCTCAAAATGAGGAAATTACCAAACCTAAGTGGTGTGGGTTTGATACTATTGATGATCCTAATGAAAATGTGGATTTTGAGGCAACTCAAGCCATTGATCATGGAAAGGTGTCACGAGACACATATCTTGAAAAATTAGGCTCTTGTTTTGAAAAATATGGACGCATGTTTGATTGGGTGCCTAACTTTGGTGTTTTTGAATAGGTGTTGGATGATGAAGAAGACAATGAGGAAAAAGAAAAAGCTACTAACACTCATCAAGTTGTGGTAAATTCTAATCATGATGGGTTGAGTATGGGTGACAAGGTGAAATCTTTACCTTTGGTGATAGCTACAAAAATTTTAAGTGATGGATTACATGATGTCCCGTTGGATGCTAATGTCATTAATGATGAAATGTCAAATCTTGGTGATGTTTGTCAAGTTTTGATTGATTTTGATTGCTTTAAAATCTCAAAAAATAATTTGAATTCAAGACTTTTAGAAATGGGCTCTTATTTGCAACATCTCACATTTGAAAAGGAAGGCCTAATTTCAAATCATGAATTGAATTATGAAGTGGATACTTTCATGAATAGACAAGAAAATATTGAAAACCATTTATTGTCTTATCAATTCAATGAATTAAAATTTCAAAATGAAATTGCTAACGTTATCCAAGCAAGTTGGCAGAGTGAGAAAGGCATAATGGGAATTGGAATATTGTTTGGCTTACTATTATTCTTGCATTTTTGCAAAGCTTGGTATACGCCTAATGTTCAATGTCTTTCGAAATGTGCTAACCGTATTTGGGATCCGGGCAAATGATGGCCCAAATTTTTACACCATCTTGTACAATAGTGTATATAATTTTTGGTTTTTGGTTTTGGTTTGTGTTTTCAAGTTTCCTTTTGTTTGGGATTGTTAGTTTAATCATGGTTTAAGTTGTGTGTTTATTTGACATGTTTGGTTTGTCTAAAAAAAAAAAATGATGAAAAGTTGTTATTTGAGATGTCAACTCATGCCTAAGATCAGGAAAATATGAAACATCGGAATTGTATTGCAGAAAGCTCCACGAATATTGCAAACACATTAAAGAATATTGTTTGGAACTTGTGATGCATGAAGTTGTCAGTTTTTCACATTATGGTAAAGTAGGTGATGTATACTCCATTAACATTTCAAAAGAAGCAATGCATTCATATCTCATGTTATATTCCACATTGCATATATATTTCATCTTAGTTGCATCTTCATGTCATGTACAATCATTGAAAAGGTGTTGAATCCTCTTAGGGTTATTCTATAACATAAAACATAAAAAATCCTAAGGTTGGGAACTGATGCCCGAACTATCTTGAACCAAGCACGTTCTACGCATATTAAAGAGAGTCTTGAGCAAAATGGTTAAAACCATACTTGGAAGAAAAGGTGAGGCGAAAGGAATAGTCCATGTCTGTCCTATCATGCAACATAATCCTTAAAACAGTGGTTTTTACCACTCCCATAATGCTTAAAGCCTAAAATCAAAGTAGTAAGGATAGGGTTAAATCCTCATCTCGCTTAGGTTGAGGATCCAATTCCCCAAAGCTCTGATTTGACCTTCATGGAGTAGTAAGGATAGGGCATAATTCTCATCTTACCTAGGTTGAGAATCCGATTCCCCAAAGCTTCCATCTTTCATTTTATCATAAAACTTGGATGGGAAGGATCGTACTACATGTCCTCTGCAAAGGATGGGTAGTCATCCCAAAAGTCCAAGAAACAAAAATAAAATTAACTAATATTTCCCATTTCATCTTCATCTTGGATTGGAGGGGTCGTACTACATGTCCCTAGCAAGGATGGGTAGTCATCCCAAAGGTCCAAGAAATAAAAAATTAATGTTTCCCATTTCATCTTAATATTGGATTGGAGGGATCGTACTACATGTCCCTAGCAAGGATGGGTAGTCATCCCAAAGGTCCAAGAAAAAAAAAAAAGAGAATGAATGAAGCCAAATCATGGATTATGGGGTTAAGTGCTCATGCGTGGCATCATGTCTTGTCTAAAAGCAAGACCACTGACTGCTCATATGGATAGACTAGCTTGACAATTTCATCCATAACTGGTTAAATCATTTTGTTCAAGATGAGGTAATGAACTCCAAATCAGAATAGTAAGGATAGGGTTAAATTCCCATCTCGCTTAGGTTGGGAATCCTATTCCCCAAAGTTCTGATTTCACTCACACTTGCACATGGGTTCAAGATGGTAGTGACACATAACCAACTTTGGGATCTAGTAAATTAATTCAGTATACATATATTTGGTCCTAAGAGGGTTTGACAACTTGAATATGTTTGTTCATGATATTAGAAGGTTTGAGCCTTTGTAAAGCAGGTTGTTATGTCTCTAGCATCTTCATCATGCATCAAATCCTGCACAAATCATTCATAGCCTTGCATACAAATCATAAGTAAAACTGACAATGGAATGTTGATCAAGTTCAAATGATAGGGAATGAAACACATTGCACACACCGAGCTGATACTTATGATTCTGATGTTTCATGTATTTTTGATCTATCGGTATTTGTTTATCTTTATGTGCTGACGCTTGTATCTAAGCTTGTATATTTCAGGTTGGGTTCTCACCAAAATGCTCAGGAGCATTTGACAACAGAGTCGCCATTTGTTGTGGCTGATCCACAACACACCCCAAAATTGGGGACCCACCTTTTTTGCATGCTTTCAAAGAAAACTGCAGTAGCCCAGATGCTAAAAAATCAAGGAAAAAGCAAAAATTTCACAAAGGAGAAAAAGTGTCGCGATATCGCGACATGTCGCTCTGTCACGGCCAAAAATGAAAAGTTGTCGCGATATCGCGACATGTCGCTCCGTCGTGGCCAAAAATGAAAAGTTGTCGCGATATCGCGACATGTCGCTCCGTCGCGGCCATAAATGAAAAGTTGTCACGATATCGCGACATGTCGCTCCGTCACGGCCAGAAATGAAAAGTTGTCGCGATATCGCGACATGTTGCTCCGTCGTGGCCGAAAATGAAAAGTTGTCACGATATCGCGACATGTTGCTCCGTCACAGCTAGAAATGAAAAGTTGTCGCGATATCATGACATGTCATGTTAAAAAAACAAATAGAAAAATGTCACGATTTCGCAACAAGTTGCATCTAACGCAAAAAAAAATGTCACGATTTCATGACAAGTAGCAATCTAGTGCGAAAAGAAAAGCGTCATGATTTCACGAAAAGCACGAGAAGCGAAAGAAAAGCATCACGATTTCACGATAGAAAGCAGCGAGACAGCCTGAAAGAGAAAAGCATCGTGATTTTGCGACAGAAAGCAATGAGACAACCCGAAAGAGAAAAGTGTCACGATTTCACGATAGAAAGCAACAAGATGTGTATCGAATGAAAAGGTGTCACGATTTCATGACATGTCACGTTTTCTGCTAAGTAGCAACAAAACACAAAAAGAAAAAACGTCATGATTTCATGACAAGTTGCATTCCACGCCCATAAAAAATTGTCATGATTTCATGACATGTATCATTTTTGTGATGCATTATGAGAAACAAGGTTACAGGCAAAAAATTGTCACGATTTCGCGACATGTCTTATTTTCGCGATAGGTAGAAGAGCAAAGTTGCATGCAGAAAAATGTCGCGATATCATGACATGCTATTTTTGGTCACGATTTATAGGGGGCAGTTACGGAACATGCAGAAAAGCGCGGAACACGTGGCATAAAAGTGTAAGGGCTACAGAACGGTTACAATTAGCAAGAAGATCAAACGTTTAGACGCTCGAACAAAAGTTAGAAATAATGCAAAGAGGTAGGAAGATGAAACAAAGAGAATCGAGAGATGAAATGAAGCATCATAAGGCGAAGCAGAGAGCCATAGCAGAAAGTTTAAAGGCACAAGCGAAGACAGGCACAGGGGTCAAAAACTGTTGGGAGCAGGGTTGTAGAGCTGAGGGTGATGAGCCATTCTGGACCTGCTTTGGAGTGCTTTTCTTCCACTTTTTTTGGTTTTGGAAAACCAGATATCTGTTATTGTAAAAAGACAAATATTTAATGCAGATAACATTTCAAAAATTTGCATCTTATGGGCAAGAAAGAAGGAGTCATTTTTTGCATGCAAGATTAAATGTCTATTTTCCCTTTTCAGATTTTAGGCTTGTAAATGTAGTTGATACAAGTTTTTCTTGGTTGCTGCATGCGAATGCTTAAATCTGAAAACCTCATTCAAATCCCTAGAAGCTAGCACTTAGCTTATCAGGATTGTGCATGTTTTGCAGGTCCAATAGGTTAGGTTGCATGCATGGAAACCTCATATCTTCGGTTTTGTCGGAACAGGATAGCATCAGACTGAATGTGTTCTATTTTTAATTTTTTGCATTTCTTTCTCATTTTATTTTATTTTTCTCGAAGGTTTAATTTATTTAAAATGAACATTTAAAAATTACAAAATCTAAAAAAAAAAACAATGAACAATCACTAAAGTTTCATGGTGAAATAAACCAACATTGCCCCTTGTTTACAGTTACTTGCAATCACTAAGGTGTTCCAAGCATTTAAATTGATTATCTTCATTTGAGATTACTAATATACATATGCAAATGCTAATACAGCGGAGACCTTGGAGAAGTTGTTTGTTTGACTTCTTTGCAAGAGGGGATTTGGGACCCAAATCCTAAAGGAGAGTTGTACTTTCACAGCTGGGTGAAAATACCACTCAACAAGTGTTTGGACCAATATTTCAAGCCATTACCTAAGGAGGATTTGAAACATACCCTTGAACATACTATCTAACTCTATGATAGTACGAGAGGGTAATCATCTAGGATGGTATGTCCCGTGGACTATGGATGATACAAGATCAAAAACCTTCCTATTGGATAAAATTTTGTTCACCCTAGAATTGTCTCCTGATACATTTGAAGATGCATGGGAGTTCAATTTCATGAGCGAGTGTTGTTTGAGGCATGGGTATTGGAGCATGATCACCCCTCACTTCACTATATATTTATAGGCTATCTAGCTTAGCTAATAACAATATATCCTTTGTGATATTTTAAAACCCTTTATACAGGGTTTCTAGACTACTCAATTACGAAAAAAATAGATTGTATTTTTTTGGGTTTTTGCAGGTTTATTTTTAACTTTTTGAATAAAGGAAAATAGAATGAAAAATACAAGAAAATTATACCTAACAAGCAAAAATGGTTGAGCAAGAATTGTCACAGTCACAATAGAACTCGGTCCTAGAAAGCACTCTGATACCACTTGTAAGGAACATACTATTGAAATAAATCTCATACATACAAAATATTAAAATATAACTAAATACATGCAATAAAAGAATAACACTATGCAAAAAGTAATTGTAGAATTGAAAATATATCACAAATAACTTAGAATCACAGGCCTCTTCGAGGGGGAAACCTCCAATATTTCATTAGCTTGTAAAAAGATACATTCGTATATGGCTTCATTCCTTTTAAAGAGAAAGCTACATGCAATCCTACCAAAAGTCTCAAGAGTTGGCTTACATAGAAAATGTCACTTGGTTTACATGAAAAATGCCACTCAAGCTAGAATCTTCTACCAAACATCAGTTATAATCTTGATAATGATTACATGTGATGGCACCATCGATTACAATCTTGATAATGATTACATGCGATGGCACCACTTGGCTAGGTGCCTTATTTGCCACATACATTATGAGGTATTACAAAATAACATTATAATAGAATCCCTCCATGTTGGAAGTGGGTCATTACATAATAATAAAAATTACAAAGTAACATTAGGATAGGATCTGTTGAGAAGCAACACACCCCCACTAAAAAATGAAATTCCATCCTTTGAAAATATTTAGTTTTCATTTTGCCATAGGGACCCTCTTGATGTTTTTCAGGTTTTAATTCCAATTTTTGCTTGCCTCCTTATTTTTCCATAGGGACCCTCTTGATGTTTTTCAGGTTTTAAATTTTGCTTGCCTCCTTCTTTTTCAAGTTTTGCATATACCAAAGTACTTAAGTAGGCTTGCATATGGCTTTGATTTCAATTTAGAATTCATTTTTAAAATGTTAGAGTCATTCTGAGTAAAGAACATCTTTCACTAATATGTAAAAATGCATAATACAGATGAATAAATTCATTGGAGTCAACCTACAATTTCTAGAAAATTTGCTTAGTAGAGGAAACGTCGCGATTTCGTGACATATTCCATTTTTGGAAACGTCGTGATTTCGTGACATATTCCATTTTTGGAAATGTCGCGATTTCACGACAGGTTTGAGTCAGAAGCCAGGCTTGAAGAGAATGTCAGGATTTTGTGACACATTTGGATCAGAAGCAAAGCTCTTGAAAAAGTTCACGATTTTGCGACATATTCCATTTTTGGAAACGTCACGATTTCGTGACATTTTCCATTTTTGGAAACATCACGATTTCGTGACATTTTCCATTTTTGGAAACGTCACGATATCGCAACATGGTTGAGACAGAAAGAACCAAGTGACAAAAACGTCACGATATCACGACAGGTTTTGGAAGAAAGAACCAAGTGACGAAAACGTCGCGATATCGCGACAGGTTTTGGAAGAAAGAACCAAGTAAAGGGAGACGTCGCGATTTCGTGACACGTCGCGATTTCATGACAAAGAGTTTGGAAAAGTGCAGAGGATGTCGTGATTTCGTGACATGTTGTGAAATCGTGACATGTCATGGTTTCGCGACAAAGGGGAAAAATAAAACCAAAGTATAGAGGACGTCACGATATCGCGACATGTCGTGGTTTCATGGCAAAAGGGGCAAGAAAAACCAAAGTGCAGAGGATGTCGTGATTTTGCGACATGTCGTGAAATCGTGACATGTCGCGGTTTCACGAAAAAGGGGCAAAATGAAACCAAAGTGTAGAGGACATCATGATTTTGCGACATGTCGCGGTTTCGCGGCAAAGGGGCAAAACGAAACCACAGTGCAAAGGACGTCACGATTTTGTAACATGTCGTAAAATCGTGACATGTCACGAAATCGTGACATGTCACGGTTTCACGAAAAAATGGGCAAGAGGAACCAAAGTGTAGAGGACGTCGTGATTTCATGACATGTCACGAAATCGTGACATGTCACGGTTTCGCGACAAAGGGCCAGAATGGAACCAAAGTGTAGAGGACGTCACGATTTCTTGACATGTCGCAAAATCGTGACATGTCACGGTTTTTTGACAAAGAAGCCAAAATGAAAAGAAGCTTGAGGAAAAAATCGCGTTATCGCAACACGTGTCAAAAAAAATCAAGCCGACATGTGATAAAAATTAGGGTTTAATTTAATAATATTAAAATGCTAATCCTGGTTTTGTCTTTTGCAGAAAGCCACCTGGCAGTTGCATACTAGTGGAAGTAATGGGGAAAAAGACAAAACAAGCGCAGATCAAGTGAAGGCCGTCAGATGGAAATGTGAGATGCCAAGAATTTTTGGTCCATCCAAATTTTACAGATCTAGCCGCAAAGAGACTTTACGGTGACTAAGCAGCTGCCTCATTTAATGGAATATGTCGACAATTGACCAGAAAATGAAAATATCTACACATAGTTACTAGAAATTGTTGATGGACGCATTTAACATGAGAATTTATGGTGAAAGTAATGGCATGCAGAGAATTTCAACTCTGAGGCGGATCTGTGAAGATAAAATGTTAGAGAAACTAGTGACTCATCCAAAGTTCTCTGAGGAATTAATGAGACGCTCCTGGAAGATACACCAGAAAGATGAAGATACCTTCACACGTAGTACCCATTTATGGAATATATCGATGATCGACCAGAAAACAAAGATATTTACTTGCAATTACATATGGATGAGAATAATATCAGATCATTCCTTCTCCATTTATGGCAAGTAACTGCACTGAGATTTGCAGAATGGTTAGGTTTTATCGAAACTCTATTTTAAAAGGCCTTATATTGTAAAACCTGGGTAGTAGAGTTTAAATGATAAGATTTAGGGTTTTGGAAGAAGATATTTTTGAAAAGATCGAGGTTTGTCCTGAGTCTATATATACTTCTTTTGGATGTAAATTCTAGAGGCGAAAACTTAGAAATAAAATCTATTGGAGCAATTTCCTGCAAATCTTGTTTGAATGCTTTGTTCTGGACCTGGAGTTGGTGTAGTTTCGTTTTCTGTGATAGCATGGCCAAGAGCCTAATCTCTTTCAGACTGCAATAAGTTCATCTTCTTTTGTTTTCATTTTATTAAGGTTTATTTAATTTATGTTGTAGATCTGTGTTATCAAAGATTGGATATGCTACTAGGCTTCATTCTTTTTATTGTATGCTAGGGAAAATTATAGATTTAAGGTTCAGGCCTGTTCTAATTGCTCTGTCCTCACAGTGCGAGCTAAGCTGCTAGTGAGAGATACCAATTTCAACTTTCCTTCTGTTTGTGATTTTCTTTTAGATATGTTTTGTCTCTGTCTTATGCTCTTAGTGGAAGGTGATCTTAGAAAGCTAGACACTTTCCTCTTTGATTTGTTCTATTGTGAAGCTAATCAGTATAACTAAAATTGGTAGTTTTGGTTTTGCAGCTAAGTTAGGTAAACTTCTCTTTTTGCCCTACTCTACTCTCTTTGTTCCACCGATTGAATGATTCATTTTTATTTTCTTTAGAATTTGTCTTTTATTTAAAACTGCTAAAACATAAAGAGCTAGATCAAAGAACCGATTGTAAATCGAGTGTCCACAAAGATAACCAATTCCAAAAACATTATTGAACAAGTCCGAACCCGTTGTAAGGTAACAGACAGTCCACTTGAAACTATTTCAGAAGCAAAAAGAGTGAATAGACATTTGACCCAACTCTGTAACTCACACCTTGGATATCCAGCAAGATCCTAAAGTGAGTGGGATTTATCCCTTTATAAGTGTTATCGGGTTTTCATGCTCATTCTTCACAGGGTGTGTATAAAAGTCGAACCAATAGGATCCTAACAAGGAAACAAAATAATAAACAATTTGAAGATCAAAAGGATGTGATGTTTATTAAAGTTTTTAATTTTCCAACAATTATGGATACTTATTAGAACTTAAGTGTATCTTACAAATGGTTCTCAAAGAAGCAAAAGTTTGTCAATATTGCTTTAAGAATGGTGTTACATTCCCTGTTGATGTTATGAAGACCATATACAAGGCATTAATCAGTATTGATGTGCTTCAGGAGATATGTAAAAGGTTGAAATACATAAATGAAATATTGAAGATCAATCCTATTATGGAAAACACTGCTTGTGATACAAGTTACCTAATCCTTGAACAAGAGAAAGAGAAACAAGCCCATAAGGCTAAAGCACAAAAGGAAAAAGAAGCTGGAAATACAACTTACAAGAAGAGATATTTTGAGACTATCATTGAGCATTATACAAGAGCAATGAAGCTATATGATGAGGATATTTCCTACCTCACAAACATAGTATTTGTATACTTAGAAATGGTAAAATATGAAGAATGCATCAATGAATGTGATAAAGTTATTGAAAGAGGAAGAGAACTCTTATCAGATTATAAATTGGTTAATTGAGCATTGACAATAAAAGGAACTACATATATTAATATGGTCAAGTCTTCTAAAGACTTTGAGCTATCAATTGAGGCATTCCATAAATCCTTCACACAACCCAAATACATTGAAAAATATTAATGATGCTAAAAAGGTAAATAAGGAATTAGAACAGTAAGAGTATTTTAATTCAAAGTTAGCAGATGAAGAGATTGGGTGCTTTAAAAAACACATCAAAAATATAGGCTCCAAAGTAATGAAATATGGGATATGATAGCAAAGTTTTGGGAAGGAATGGATAAGGCATAAGAAAGCCCATAGAAGTCCAAAGCATGAAGGCCTTGGTTATGTTGGTCAAATAAAAAGTGGTGAAACCAAGTTTATGAAAGGAGAAACCTATGAGGTGAATGACCCTTTCAGAATAATTTTTTGCAGTCATTGTTATCTATTAGGACATGAGGTATCTTGGTATTGGGATTTGCATCTATGTGAAATTTGTGATGCAAATAATCACTCTAATAATTATTGTCGATATAGAGATGAAATAACCATCAAAGTATATATTGATTGTGATTGGCTAGATGTGATAAAATGGAGTTGAATAAAACAAATATTTAGTGGATTTTATAGGAGGATGTCTTGTTCTCAAAAGAACATGATTATATGTAAAAACAACATTGTATTGAATTGATTGATAATACCTATTAAGTATCATGTGTATGTTTGGTTGAGTGGTTGAGAGAGACCATAATAATGGTTACATTTTATAAAAATCTTGTTGTAAATGGATACCTAATCAACCATATGTCTTCAAGAGGTAGGTGGGACCCATATTTCCTTTGTGATATTTTTTAGAGGGATTAGAAAAATTAAATTTATGGGGGAGTGTTGGAGATAAATTCATTTTGGTAATAAATTTATTTTGGTAATACTTGCTTACAAGCTTCTGCTTGATGACGAGGATTTTGTCCTCCAAAAGGACTTAGTTTGGATAAAAAATTTAATTCCAAAAATTGTAGTCTTTTCATGGCTGGTTATCTAAGGAAGAATTCTAACCATTGATAATATGATGTGTAAAGGTATTTGTATTACTAATTGTTGTTATCTATGTAGGGCTAATTGGGAGACCATTTATCACATTTTCCTTGAGTGCCCTTTTTCCTTGACTATCCTAAGTGGGGTTTTTTAGGCCTTCAATATTTCCTGGGTTAAACCAACCATCGTACTTGATTTTTTTGTCCAGTGGCCTTGCCCCTTTTCAAGCCAAAGACTTAGATACATGTAGAAAATTTGTCTCAATCACTATCTTTGGAAGGTGTTGTTAGAAAGGAACCATGGAGTCTTTAATGAGTCTATTCATGATCATCAAACTATCATTACCATAATCCTATCCTTTGCCAATGAGAATGTGAACCTTATCCCTTTTGATAGCCATAAACCTCATCTGCAGGAGACCACGATTGCTCAATATTTAAGCTTAACCTTTTTAGATGAGTTTGTGCCTAGGGTAGTCAACCCTAGAGCCAATGTTAAGTGGTCCCCACCTCCTATGGGTTGGTTTAAGCTTAATTTTTATGGAGCAGCTAAGGACAATCCTGGTAGAGCAAGCGTTGGTGGTATTGTGTGATATCATAATGGGAATATGATGCTTGTGTTTTCTGAATATTTGGGAATAAGGACAAACAATGAAGCTTAAGCTAGAGCTATGTGGAGAGGCCTTCAAATGACTCAAGAATTAGAAGGTAATTTGATCATAGAATGAGACTCTATGCATGTTATAAATCTCCTCAATAATTGGAAAACACCTCCTTGGAGGATTAAAACAATTGTTGAAGAGGCTAGGATCATTTTCCAAGGAAGACAGGACATAAAAGCCCAACATGTCTTTCGAGAAGCTAAAAAAGTTGCTGATAAGCTGGCCAATTTGGGTGTCGATGGTGACAGACTTTTCAAATGGGAACACGGTGTCCTGAGCAAAGTAGAGGAGCTTATTCAACAAGAATTCCAAGAATTATAGTCGAATTTACCAACAGGGAAGGCATTGTAAGTTCGAAGGCTATGAGTATTCCCGTCTCTTTTTTGAAATGGACTCATAATAAAAATTATTCGAGCTGTCAGTCTTGGTGGATGTTTCTTGGAAATACCACAAAGACTAATGTGGACAGTCACATGTCAAATAACATGTACCATAGTCGTCCTATTAATTTGAGGTTGATTGATAATCATAGGGCAAAAAAGAAATGACAATTAAGACCGAACTAGAGCCATGTGGACCACTAGATAGCCACCACCATAAATCTAGCCAGTAGGTTCACTCCTCCAAGGCTTATTGTCCAAGACAGGATGTGGTCCCAAAGCATGTCATATATGAAAGAAAGCAATTACCAAATAATTATTAAGAGTAACTGTCAATACAGAGCTTGTGGGAGTTTTTTCAATACTTTTCTATGTGTGTCTGCAGCTTTTTGTTTCTCCATTGTTTCAAGGAAGGGATATGTGTTTGTTTCTTTTTTTGTAATTATGATGCAGGTGTGTTTTCTTAGGGTATACCTAAAATGTTATATGGGAAGTTTCTTTTTGATAACAGGCTAGTTGCCTTACCGGATGTAATGGCTTTGGCGGCATGTAGATTTTACATATATAGGATCCTTAGTAAGGACATGTTCATCAACAACCCTGGGCTGATTTTTGTAAAAAGTTTTGGGTCAACCTGTAAAACCCGGTATTAATGCTATAGTATCTTATCTACCAAAAAAATAAAGATAGTTCTTATCTTCTAGAATTTTCTAGCACCAACAATTCTAGCTTGATTTTCCAGAATGTTCTAACACAACAAAATTTCTAGATTATTCTGTTAGCTGACTTTATAGAATACTCTAGCACTACCAGCCATCCAAAAGCATCTTGTATCTATCATATTGGGTCTATAAATGTAGATATTTCCTCTTGCATGAGTGTGGTGGTTCTCCTCTATTCAATATGTGAGGAATGTAATGCAATGTAATAGATGTATTGTTAAAATTGCAATAGCAATTAAAGTGCCCCTAATTATACATATTTTTTTTTCTTAAACCCTAGTTGCATACTCTATTTTTTATTGGTTCTCTTTGAAAAAAACAAGGTTTTTGTGCTTATTGTAATGACAATAGAAATATATCTAGGCATAGTGTATTATAATCCATATCCTCCCTTAGTGGATGAATGAAACCTTTTGCTTACTTTTAAAGAAGTAATGATATATGGAGAGAAGAGAACTCTAAAGTACTATAGTACCTACCATGTATATCGACCTCTCATATGTTCACACTACTCAAGCTATGATAATTGCATTAAGATCTTTGATCACCATTGTCCATACCTTTCACAGTGCATTGATAGAGTATGCGATTAAACTCTACTCTTAACTTCCCTCCACCATTGGAACATTAAAAAAACCAACCTAAACTTTCATTATTAAACTGAGTCACCCTATTTGCTCATTAATAAATCATTACTTGTGTTGCTTTAAAGTTCACATTTAAGCATGAATTTTTTTATAAGACTATCATAAATGTTTGATTTAACTTTTAGTTATCACTGCAAAAAATGAGCACATTTGAAAAGTAACTTCAATTTATTTTAATATATTTGTTTCTAATATGAAATGAAATTAAGATGTGATTTATGAACACAAAAATTATTATTATGCATGTTATTTCCAAAGCTGCAAAAGCTTATCTTTAGACTTATTCAATATTTTAAATATCATCCAAAATATTATATGCAAGCCCTATCCTTTGATGTTCGAGCTTTGTTTAACTCATCTATATATATACTTTCATAAAAAAAAATTATCTAATAGGAGTAAGAAATTAGATTCATTTTAAAGTTGAGATTCCAGTGGTAAGTCTCTTTTTGTTCCCCGTTATAATGAGTTGAGTAGAGGTAGCAATTGGCATAAAAATCCTCCTTGTCCCTTGAAACCCAAGTAGTAAAATCCTACTTAGGTCATCTTATATGGATAAGAAATGTCAACACCTTTTATATTAATATGATTTTCAATCAAATTTGGATGTTGTTACTATAAAACTTAACCAAATATCTTCATCTTTGAAATCAGACCAACTCAAGAATGTTTGTTATATTTTGATGATATTTATTAAAGGAAATGCAACCACAAGATGTAAAATGATTAAGCAATGATAGCTATATGATAATGACACTATAATTGTAGAAAATTTATAAGAAAAAATTCTACAATAGCTCAAATATATGCGATTAATAAATCTCATAAAAATAGTACAATGTGATATAATGGAGGACATGAACACTCCATAAGTATGTGAAGGAACTACATTGTACTCACTCTAACTAATGCAACTAGTTACTATTATATCTTCTATCACCTATCTATATACATCACACACTCTTCTACCTCAAAGGCATATATATAGGGAGATAAGTCCCTTGGCCTTTCATCTACCCTATGACTCATGTACATGTGGACTACATGCACATTTACATCATTACACATTCTAACACTTGTGTATTTATTATATTGCATGGAGTAACTACTCAAACCTTACTATAAGGTAAACTCCTACTCTAGTTATGTACCCAAGGTGGTACATTACCATGTACCAAATAATGTAATATACTCCAACACCCCCATGTATTACATTATTTGGGTATTGAAGACTTTAGTATTAAATATGTATATTTTTATTTGTCTTCAATAATGTCTTTATCTTGATTTTGGAATTTGAGCTCTTCCCTACTTTCTTAATTGTACCCTTTTCCTGTATTAGGATGAATGTCTTCATCTTATTTCTCTAGCTCACTCTGATCTGGATTTAGCTTGGAAGTACTTTCTTTCATATTCATCTTCTTTTTTTTATCATGCTTCTTTTTCCTTATCCTTCTTTATTTCTGAAATTTTGTTAATGATATATCTTCTTCTTGTTGAGTTAGTATATCATCACAATAGTATTGACTAGGATTGTTATTTTGCTTCTTGTTTTGAAAGAATTAAAAAAAAATCAATGATAGATATTTATCAGACATTATTCCAAAGTAATTATAATTATATTTCGAGTATTCCACCAAGCTATGAAAAGTACTTCATGAAGATAAATAATTAATGTCATTAAATTTACTTCCTTTGTTTCCTTAAGAAACATCGAGAATCTTTATTTTTTACTAGTGGAAAAGTAGTTGTACCCATCAAAGGTATCTATTAAATTTTAAGAATAAAATTCCAACTCATGAAATAGTTCCTAATTTATGAATGCATTCCTTGCTATTTCATCCATGATTCTTATAAGTAATTCTTTGAAGTGGGACTCCTTATAGCTCCCTAGTTTTTTGAGAATTATTTAAGAATATTAATGTTCAATCTATAGTTTTTGATAAGAGTTTACTTTTCCCAAATATCTAGATATAATACCTTTTAATTACCAATAATTTAGAACAATTTTGATGGAAATTTTGTATTTCAAAATCTTTGAAGTTGTTTACCTTATGACTCCCTAGTTTGAGTTTCTGAAAGCTTGATAAAAATTTATCAAATTTTAGGTTTTGTAGAATTCCTTATATCTCCCAAGTGATTGAAATTATGATCTTGATTAAGTGCTTGATTTAAATTTTCTTTTAAGTTGATTCCCTAATGTTTTGAAGACAATTTTGATGTAATGATAAACTCCTATTTCACCTTATCTCTCCCTATTGAAATATGCACTTTTAAATTTGATGAAGTTATCTATTTTTTAAGACTCTATAGTTGGATTCCTTTTGTCCCTTTAATTTCTATATAAGACAACTATAAGCAATAAATTCCAACTTTAAGGTAATCAATGATTTTGCTTCTTTTATCCTTAATTTTCAATGGTTCAAATTTTCTAAATTCCAATGATCTAAAGTTTGATGTAGTACTCCTTATATCTCCCTAATTTGGAAATTTAGAAAATAATAATATTTGCAAAATAATATTTTATATTTTCAAAGGTATAAAACCTTATATCTCCTAGTTTAATTATTTTCAAATATTATGATATTTGATTCTCAATCTAATGCAATTTGAAATTTATCTTAAGGATATATCTTCTTGTTTAATTGCTTTCAAATCAACTAAGGTTGTAATTTCTCAATGCAACAATAAATAAAATCAACCTTATATCAAGGACTGAGCAATGTGAAAAACAATGAAACAATGTTAAGGCTAAGATATCACATATCACAATGGGTTCAAAATAAGTGGAGGTAGGAAGGCGATTGATGAGGGTGTCGGGGTGGCTGCGAATAGGGAAGATTTTTTTAAATGTTTTGAAAATTTTATGATAATATTTATCCATACATATAACATAATTTTTAAAACTAGGGTTTTTCAAAATGCATGAATATGGGAAGGTGATTGCATAGGATGGAAGGGTGTTTGTGAATATGGAAGGTGGCTATCCGTAGGTGGGTCGAGGTGCTAGAAATCTACATGAAGTTGGATGGCTTGGTGGTCAGCAAGATGGCAGAGTCGTTGGTGGTTGTCATGGTGTTGGAGAACCTGGTAGGCAATAGGTAGGGGTAGCTTCTAAGGAACCATCCATGGAGGAAGCAAAAAAATATATTCCAAATAGTAGTGAGGAGTCCTTTGGAATACCTGTGAGTGGGTACCCAAGTATTGGCCATCCTTTTAACTTTGGGGTATCCTCTTTTACTATGGTTACAACTAGAGGTTCTTATCCTTTGTTCACAAAGCCTCTTTTTGACTTGTCTCAAGCTACAAACATGCTAGTTGTTTCGAATGAACTTTTAGAGGTAATGATGGATGAAGGAATATGGAATTTGGTTGGTAAGTTTTAAGGTAGTTGTTCAAACACTGATGTTATTTAGCATTGGGCTATTCCTAAATGATACAAGGAGATCACTAGAGATTGTTGCTATGTTTAATGCCTTCTTCCTCATCAAGATGAAATGCAAGGAGGATTCAAAGTGCATTATAGGTGGAGGCCCTTGGTTATTTGGTAAGAGTGACCTTCTCTTATAAAATGGGGTTCAAATTTTAACCCTAATACTTAGAAAGTGAACTTGGCTCCCCTTTAGGTGCAATTTTTGGATTTACCATTTTACTTTTGACATGAAGATATCCTAATGTTAGCTTTTGATGTAATGACCATAAGAAGATAACAATCACAAGATGTAGAATAATATAAAAGAAAGTAAATCTTCTAGAATACTGAGATATGCAATAAATAAAATAATATAAATGATTACAATGTAGCTATGGAGGAAATAAGCACTCCATTAATAAAACTACTGAACTACACTACATCCATCACCACTGGATGGTGATCCACACATAACTATACTAACCTCTAGGATAATGTGTCCTTGAATCACTCTATATGTCTATAATATATATGTATGAGGTCTCTCTTATATAGGTAAAATAGAATTCTTGGTCAAAACTCTACCTAGTTGTGCAAGGGATAACTTGTACATATACAACTTGCATATTGACACGTCCATTTACTACATTGCATGAAGTAACTAGATAAATTTCCCCTAAAGTAATCTACTATCCTAAGTATGTACCTTGTAAGATACATTTACATGACCCAAATGATGTAATAGAGTTTATTTCTAACATCCCCCTATATTACATTATTTGGGTATTGAAGACTTTACTCTTCAATATGGATCTTCTTAATTATCTTGAGCTTTGTACTCTTACTCTATATTCTTTGTAACCTATTCAAGAAAATAGTTAGTGTCTATGTAGTATGTCACATTTTTTGATAGAGCTTTGACCTCATATTCCTCAGTGGGTTCTTCCAGTTCTTTAATTTCTTCTATCCTCTAAAACAGGTGACCTTTATGATTTCTCTTATGATATTCTAGTTGAGGATAATTGGATGGTCTCTAAAATTAATTTTGTTGAGGGTTCCTTTGGTATTGTGGATGCTAAAATTGATTCCCATGGTTCTGGGATTGTATCTGCAATAGTTGGTACTATGACCTTTCTTCCTGCATATCTTATAGTACCATTTTTTTCATCCTCTTATTGATGAAGCAATATTTTCCTATGGATTATATTTTGATGTCAATGCAGTGTTAATCATTTCATCTGTCACAATGTTTTCTAATTCATATTCTTGAAGTATATTGATTAGGTTATCAAAATAATTATCTTTACGTAAGACATGTAAAGATGTTACCAAATAATTATAGTTATTTGGAAGTGCTATCATGGTTACTTGAGTAAGAATTTCATCCTTAATTGTTTCTCCTAAGGTCAATAATTTCCATTTAATATCTGCTACCTTCCTTAGGAATAGTTCTATGCTTTCTCCACTATTAATTTTTAGTGAGTGAAGTTGAGTTTGGAGATGAAGAATAGTTATCTTATTATTTCCTTCAAATATTTTCTCTAGGCTTGTCCATGCATCTAAATATATTTTTGTTGAAATAATATAAGGTTGAATCTCATAAGTGATAGCAAAGGTTATTATCATTAGAGCTTTTGAATATTTTTCTTTAAACTTTAGGATTTTAGTTCCACCTATGGCTAGTCTTTGTGTTTTCCCTTTGAAAACATCCCAAAGTTTTTCATATACTAAAATTTCTTTCACTTTATTTTTCCAAGAGAAATAATTTGGACCCTTGAGTAGTTGAGATTCTACTAGGAAGAATTTTTTTGATGCCTTTTAAATCTTTCTAATAACAAAACTTAGATTTGTAGGCTTCCTTAAGTATTCCCTAATGTTTTTGGAGTATGATATAGCGCTTTTGTAAAATAAAGTTTAATTTATGGTTGATTTTGCATAGTTTTGTAAATATCAAAAATAAACTTTTCTAACACCTTATTACTTCTAATTGAACTAAGAACTTTTCCAATTTTGAAGAGGTTTTAATGTTGGATTCCTTTTGTCCCTATTGAGAAATTTTGAGACAAGAAAATATAAATTTCCAACCTTTGAAAATATTTATTAAACCTCTTTAAATATCCCTTTATGGTTGATTTTAATAGTTTTCTAATTTCCAATTCCTAGTTTGATGTTGTATTCCTTATACCTCCCAAATTTGGAAAATTAGAAAAAGTAATATTTGCAAGTAAATAAATTTCAGAAATAATCCTTATAACTCCAAGATTATATTTTGCAAATATTAATAAAGTATGCTTGCTTAGTAAAATTCTAATGCAGAATATTCCAATAATATTTCCTTATACCTCCAAAGAACCTTAGGTTTTAGTGCAAGCAAATAATAAATCAACCCTTACCTTATAATCTTCAATGTTGGCAGATTTGTGCTATTTGGAACATAGTGCTCATGAGAGTCAAAGTCTCCTCTAAAATGCACTATCTTCTCTTCCATATGGTGCTCCTTATCAACCTTGAAATATGTCATCTGCCATTATATTTAGGTGCTTGCTTTATGATAGTGCTTTAAATGCACTTCTTACACCTTTTAATGGTGTATGACTAGAAAATCATCTTCACCTTCTAGATAAGCTATGTATTTCCTTAATTGTGTTATGTATTGCCTTCGCTATATTTTATATAAGCTATGTATTAACTTCTTCTATGCTATGTACTACCTTCACTATCTTTTAGATGAGCTATGTATTACCTTTTGCTATAGTATTTGACCTCCTTGGAACTTTAAATGGGATGAGCTAGTTGCACTTTGTGACAAGTTTCATCTAAACTATTTTTGATAGATTCCTTCAATGTAAACCTTGCAATGATGAGGTTTGTAACTCATCCCAAGCATGTGTAACTCCTAAAAAGGTTTAACATCTTGAAAGCATTTGTAACATATTATTGGTGAGTGTTTGAGTCTTCACATATGTTGGAGAGTAAATTATAGCATAGGGGTATAGTATTCCTAGTGAGGAGGTGATATTATAGGGCTAGGAATTATCAATATGTAAATTCCAACTTGGTTACCAAATCGTACAACCGTGCAGTCCTTTAAACTACCCTTTTACAATGGTTGAACAGTTTGTACGGATGTCAAACTCTCACACTCTATGATTCTAAATCATACAGTGGCAATTTTTGTATGCTTTTGAACTCATCCAAACTAACATATTCAGTTTTGGAGGTTGTCGTACATATTTTTGTAACCGTTCAAGTTGATTCCCTCAAACTACCAAATCGGGTAAGTCGATCTCCATTGCTTAGTTTAGCAAATCGGGTAAGTTTCCTTTATACGATTTGACAAAAATCTAGTGTATCATTGACATGAAATGAAGGTACAGTGAGGTGAAAATCAGATGCTCCAATACCTCAATATCTCTTAGGAATTTTTTGTAATGATTTACCAGGCCAATTAATCCATTCTCCATGACATGCAAAACATCTTAACGGGGCTTGGGAGAGATTCCATTCAACTGATTACATACAAAAATTATACATAAAGGTTCATGACATATTTATCAATACTTCCATGCTCATAGATAATTCCTTAGGTTTCACCAATGCTAGTTTCTATCAAAAAGTTACAACAATGCATAAAACTAACATAAACATTCAACATAAAATACATGCATCAAGATTCCATCATAGATCATCATCCATCATTGCTAGGATCATACACAACCTATAATAATGTATTTATATTCCATTATGTCATCAATAACATTACAAAAAGGTTGTTCTATCAATATATTACAATAACTCAGAAGAAAACTAGCTATTACAAATAGTAAGTACTCTATCCCTTTCTCTTAGCAACCAAAACTACAAATTTGAAAATGGGGCCTTATATAATGTTTCCTAGGCCATTCCAAAGTGGTTTTCAAGGAAATTAGTTATTTACAACTTCCCATCCATAACAGAATGCATAAAATTAGACTTTTCCTAAGTCTAAAACCTTAATTTAGCAAACTCATGCACCATTTTATCCTAAAATTACATTTATTGTGCATTTTATCTCAAAATCCTTGATATTATATTCTACTATATGGTAGATCTATCACTTATCTTCTTCAAGCATATTAACTTTGGTTTCAGAATCAATATTTATACTTGTTAGATATTCCTCAATTTTCTTCATTTTCTCCTCTGATGCAGCCTTACACTTCTACAATTCTTCCTCTATTGCAATCAATTTAGTTTGAGTTATTGAACTAAGCGTGACACTGAGAGGGGGGTGAATCAGTGTGTATTAAAAATTTTAATCCAACTACGAAATCAAATCAAAACAAGCAATCACACAAACATGCATCACATAACACCAGATTTATAGTGGAAACCCGATGTGGGAAAACCACTGTGCCAATGGATTGTTTGGACTCCCATCCAAATCCAACCTCAAAAATATTTGGTCTTTACAATATTTTTGTAGCACCCACTATAGGGAATGGCACCAACCAACCCGAACTTTAGCAACACCAACTACAAGGAGCACCGACCCCTGTTGCCAAGCACCCACTAGGCAAAAATACAAAGCTCTGGTAGAAGAAGTTTATCCCTGACAATAAGACCCTGAGTGGTCTAGCACACTGAATCTCTCTGTATACACTCTGCTCACCGAACAATCCCACTGATCATTTCACACTTTGAGCCCATTGACGATCTGAATCCCTATTCTCTGCATACAAAACAAAACCCTCTTTCTCAAACTCAACAAAACCCTCTTCACAAACTCAACAAAACCCTCTTCACACTATACTTGTTGTGCACTATACTTTTTCTTCTTCCATACATTTTCTATCAAGAGTCTTCGGTTATATATACAAAAGGCAAAAACTCCACATTAAAAATCTTGTCTAAAATTAGCTTTCAAAGATTCCAACCCTTTTAAAAATGTAACACCTTTAATTCCACATACACACACTTGTCAAACAAAATCTGCTTTTTGTAACTGCCATACTAATTGCATATCTTCCAATCAATGCAATCCACTAAATTTAGATTTATCTTTATCAAAACTCCCATTTTCAAAACTACCAAAAAGTGATGACAGGGCAAATTGCAATAGTCATAACTTCCTCCTCAAATTTCCAAATAGGTTAAAATTTGAAACATGTATTCTTGGTCAAATCGACTACCTCTAGTTTAAATTTCAGATTTTAAATCTTCATGGATTATTCACAATACCTCCGATAAGATGGCCTTTTACGTAGTTTTGATACATGTCTAAACTGCCAAAAACTGGAAAAAGTGCTCCGAAGCCATTTTGCAACTATTACCGTTTCCTCCTCAGATCTCCGTTTGGACTAAAATTTAAAATTTATGCTCTCAGTACATCTGACTACCTCCAGTAAAAATTTCAAAGTCTGATTCCTCATGGATTGCTTAATATACCTCCGACAAAGTGGCCTCCGATGCTGATTTTACACCTGTCACATAAAGTGCAAAATCGTCCAACAAGGTACCGACAATACAACCAATCGGTCTAAACACTTATCTAACATCACCAACACTATCTTGACTTGTTTATCGACTTGCCAACATGCTCAAAACTATGTTGGGCTATCCAACACAGTCCATTGGCACTTATGAGCAACATTTGCAACTTTTGACAACTTTTGTAACTATTGCAATTTCGCACAAACCACTTGCAACACCTTCACCCGAGCATCAAACATGTCCTCACAAGATTCGAACACCTTACCGCTGCACCAACCAAGTCCAACTGAGTGTGTTGACAACAATGACAACACCTTGCTCAACAATCTCCCCCTTTGGAATTGTTGGCAACACACGAACATTTTCCTGTAACTCTTCTCTCCCTTTGACAACAATGACAAAGGGATGTTGCAAACTCCCCCTGAGTCCATACACAACATTCTCAGACAAAAATTAGTACCAAGCAATAATTGTAAATAGGAGCAAAAAGATAAAACAGTGAAAAATTGCTCCCCTTGAGAATGTGCACTCGATAACAGTCTAGTGCTTGGGAAGTGTAACCACTCCCAATTTTTTGTGAAGATATTCAAAAAATTCCTTGGGCAATGGTTTTGTGAAGATATCCGCTACTTGCTCTATCGTAGGAACAAAATCCAACTTGACCTCTCCTTTTGCAACTTTCTCTTTCAAGAAATGGTACCTGATAGCTATGTGCTTTGTGCGGGAATGCATAACTGGGTTCTTTGAGATATTAATTGCACTAGTATTGTCACACATAACTGAAATAGGCTCACTGAAATGAATGCCAAGATCTTTCAAGGTTTGTTTCATCCATAATACCTGTGTGCAAGATGATGTCGCTGCAATGTACTCTGCCTCTGTTGTGGACAAGGAAACTGATTCCTACTTTTTGCTATGCCATGCCACAAGATTATCACCAAGATAAAATGCACCACCACTGGTACTCTTCCTATCATCTACACAACCTACCCAATCTACATCTGAATAAGCAATAAGAGTGAAGTCCTTACCTTTTGGATACCATAAACCGTACTCCATTGTACCCTTAAGATATCAAAAAATTCTCTTTACCGTTGTAACATGAGTTTCCTTAGGATTGGCCTGAAATCTTGCCACCATACACACTGCCTGCAAAATATCTGGTCTTGTAGCAGTCAAGTACAATAAGCTCCCAATCATGGATCTATACATGGTTTGATCTACAGGTGGTGATTTGTCATCCTTGCTCAACTTACAACTTATTGTCATGGGAGTACTGACTGGTTTGCAATCTTCCATTGTAAACTTCTTTAACATCTCTTTCATATATTTGATTTGAGAAATGAATATGCCTTTTTCTAACTGATTAATTTGCAAACCAAGAAAATAAGCAAGCTCACCAATCATAGACATCTCGAACTCATTTTGCATCTTATTGGTGAAATCTTTGCATAACTCATCCTTGCAACCTCCAAAAATGATATCATCTACGTACACGACAACAATAATTTGATAATATTTTTCAGATTTAACATACAAATTGTTGTCCACCATACCTTTCTTGAAACCTTGCTACTGGAGATAGGTGTCTAGCCTTGCATACCAAGCTCGGGGTGCTTGTTTCAAACCATATAATGCTTTCTTCAACCTGCAAACCATATTAGGATCATCTCCTAGCTGAAAACCATCTGGTTGCTCAATGTATACCTCTTCTTCAAGCTTACCATTCAGAAAAGCTGACTTTACATCCATTTGATAAACTCTAAAATTTTTGTAAACCGCTAATGCAAGAAACATCCTTATTGCTTCTAGCCTGGCTACAGGTGCAAAAGTTTCTTCAAAATCAATACCTTCAACTTGTGCATATCCTTTGCAAACTAACCTTGCTTTATTTCTTACAACCTGTCCATCTTCATTAAGCTTGTTTCGAAAAACCCACTTGGTACCAATCACGTTCTTGTTCACTGGTCTTGGCACTAGCTCCCAAGTCTTGTTCTTTTCAATCTGGTTCAACTCTTCTTCCATTGCCTTTACCCAATTTTCATCTTTACTTGCTTCTGCAACATTTTTGGGCTCTATGTTAGACAAAAGAGAGTAAGTTCTGGTTATTCTTCTTCTTGTCTGAACACCAACTTCGGGGTCTCCAATTATCTATTCTTGGGGATGGTCTTTTTGCCATGTTGCTGATTTGGATTTCTTGTCTTTCTCCAATTCTTCTTCTTCTGATTCACTTTTTGTCTCCTCATATTTCTTCTCTTCCTTTTCTCCTTCGATTGTCTCTTCATAAATAGGAAAGTTTTCTTCATTGCTTGTTGGTAGTTCTCTCCTTTCATCAACTTTGACATCAACACTTTCAACAATTTTTCTTAGCCTTTTATTGTAGCATTTATATGCTTTGCTTTTTGTCGAATAACCAAGAAAGATACCTTCATCCACTCTATCCTCGAACTTGCCAAGATTGTTTTTGGTTCTTCTGATGTAGCACTTACTGTCGAATACCTTGAAATATTTCGTTGTTGCTTTTCTACCGAACCACATCTCATATGGAGTTTTGCTTTCATTTGGCCTCAGCATGCACCTATTTTGAATGTAAACCGTTGTATGAACTACCTCTTTCCAGAACCTGTCAGCTACTTTGCTCTTGGTTAGCATTGTTCTAGCCATTTCCTGCACTGCTCTATTTTTTCTTTCCACAATGCCATTTTGTTGAGGTGTCCTAGCAGCAGAAAATTATCTCCTGATACCAAATTTTTCACAATACTGTAAAATATTCTAAAATAAATTCACCTCCTCTATCTGATCTCAGGCATTTAATTCTTCTCCTAGTCTGATTCTCAACTAAGTTTTTGAATATTTTGAACATTTCAAGAGCTTCTAATTTATGTTTCAAAAATAGTACCCATGTCATCCTGGAATAGTCATCTATGCACAACATGAAGTATTTGTCACCATTTATACTCTGAGTTCTCATAGGCCCACACAAATCAGTATGCACCAACTCCAATGGTTTTCCAGTATAGTGTTCTTTTGCCTTGAAAGATGTTCTAGTTTGCTTACCTTTCTGACATGATGCACAAATATTGTTTGATGGCTTGGAAATGCTGGGAATGTCTCTTACCACTTTCTTCGAGCTGATTTTTACTAAATTGTCAAAGCTGATATGACCAAGTCTCTTGTGCCACAACCAATTTTCATTTTCATGTCCAAGAAAGCAAGATCCTTCTAAGGTCTCTGTGAGAGTGTACAAATTGCTAGATGTTCTTGTTCCAACTGCTATCAATTTACCATTGTTTGCCTTTCTGATTTCACATCCCTACCTTTTAAAAATCACATCATGACCTCTATCACAAATTTGACTCATGCTCAACAGATTATGCTTTAGTCCAACCACAAACAAGACTTCTTCTGACTTGATTTTTCCATTGTTGATATTAACTGTGCCTCTGCCAACTATCTTAGCTCCATCATTGTTTCCGAATTTAACTGAGCCACCTTCATATTGCTGTAATTTTTCAAATTTTTGTTTGTCCCTAGTCATGTGACTAGAACATCCACTATCAAGTATCCATGGTGCATGTTTATTCTATGCCTTGAATGTTGTCTGTACAATTAAAGACTCCTTGTCTTCCTTTGGTTGTTCTTTCTCTTTCCAAACTTGTTTGTCCTTTGCTTTGGGTTCTTGTATTATCTTATGATTTTTTGATATTTTTTATTTTATCTCATTGCATCTGGCTGAAATATTCTATCCTGAAAGGGATTAGATGCAAACATACTTCTACAATATTTTGCAATGTGCCCAAAATTATGACATTTATAACATTCCACGGAGTAATCCATCAATGGTGCAAAGGCATTTCTACTCACAAAATTTCTTGGTGCAACATTAAACTTGCAATCTGACATTTTGTGACCATAAGCATTGCATTTAAAATAGTAACCAAAAAAGAAATAGTTGAACCTGGTTTGCGGTCTTTGCCATGTAGTTGCAGGTATCACAAATCTTCTTCTCCTTTGAACATTAGTGAAGTCGTCACTATCTACATTCTTTTCACGCCTTGGCTCATTGTCTTTTCTCACTGGATTTGACTTTGCTTGATCAACTTTCTTGTATTCTTGTGGTTTCTTTTCTTTTGCCTTCACAGATTTTGCTTTGGTAATCTCTGATCCATTTGACGATTCACCCTCTTCAAAGCCCAAACCAAATTTGATGCCTGTAGTCTTCTAGTTCTTTATGATCTTATCCAGCTTCATAGAACTCTCTTCACATTTGTGATAAGAGCTAATTTTCTGATTCATCTCTTCTAGCTGCATCCTTAAACCAACAATATCTTCTTCTAATTTGCTGCAATTTTCTACTTTCATGGTTAATTGCACTTCAAGATCTTCGGAGATATTTCTGAATTCTTCTATTTGCACCTTCAAAGTTGCTATGATTTCATTTGCATCCTCAAGCTTTCTTGAAGTTTTCTTGTGCCTTTTTCTTTCTGCCTTCAATTCATCTAGAGCTGCAACCAATTCTGCTTCCAGATTAACTTCTGCATCTATTTCTTCTTCATTAAATTCCTCTTCTTCTTTTATCTTTTCTTCTTCAACTGCCATGAAAAGAGCTTCACTTGTTTCTTCCTCAGAGTTCTCACTGGAGCTGTCTTCGGATGAACTGACATTCTTGGAGATGAAACTTTTATTCTTGGATTTGCCTTTTCTAAAATTTGACATCTTCTTCCTGTCCCCTCTTTCTCTATGCGATCCTTCATCATTGCTATTCCTTTCATTGTAAGGACATTTAGCTGCGAAATGTCCAACACTTCCACAGTTGAAGCATTTGAACGGTAATTTTCCTTTGTATTTTCCTTTACCTTTTTTCAGCTTTCTCACAAAGTTAGCTTCCATTTCATCTAATATTTTATCTTCATTGAATTATGTTTTAGATTTGATGTTTTTTTGAGCTTTAAATGTTGCTTCTCTATCAGTAGATTTAGCTTTTCCTATTCTCATCTCATAAGCAATCAAAGAGCCATGCATCTCATCCATAGTAAGACTATTCAAATCCTTTGCTTCTTCTATAGCAGAAACTTTAGAATCAAATATTTGAGGAAGAGATCTTAATACCTTTTTGATGATTATCGAGTCTTTGATTTCCTCTCCAAGTCCTCTAATAGCATTGATGACTTCATTTACTCTTAACAGGTAGGCCTCTATATTCTCATCTTCATTCATTTTTAGCCCTTCAAATTGTGCTCTATGTGTCTGCAATTTAGCTTCCTTAATCTTGTCGTCTCCTTCATGAATGCTCTTCAACTTATCCCAAATTTCCTTGGTGGTCTTGCATCCCATAACTTTTACCAGTTCACTATCAACTAATCCACACATGATAGCATTCTTAGCTTTCGAATCATTCTCAAATAGTTTCTTTGTCGCAACATCAACCGAAGGAGTAGAGGGTATTGTATATCCACTATTTACTGATTCCCAAATATCGTATCCCAAAGCACAAAGATATGTCTGCATTATGAGTCTCCAAAAAGCGTAGTTGGTTCCATCGAATAATGGTGCTTTGTTTGAGGAGAAGCCTTCACCATTTGCCATTGTGTCACTTCCAAGATCACCCTAGCCGATTGAGCCTATTCAAGAACTTGGCTCTGATACCAATTATTGAACTAAGCGTGACACTGAGAGGGGGGTGAATCAGTGTGTATTAAAAATTTTAATCCAACTACGAAATCAAATCAAAACAAGCAATCACACAAACATGCATCACATAACACCAGATTTATAGTGGAAACCCGATGTGGGAAAACCATTGTGCCAATGGACTGTTTGGACTCCCATCCAAATCCAGCCTCAAAAATATTTGGTCTTTACAATATTTTTGTAGCACCCACTACAGGGAATGGCACCAACCAACCCGGACTTTAGCAGCACCAACTGCAAGGAGCACCGACCCTTGTTGCCAAGCACCCACTAGGCAAAAATACAAAGCTTTGGTAGAAGAAGTTTATCCCTGACAATAAGACCCTGAGTGGTCTAGCACACTGAATCTCTCTGTATACACTCTGCTCACTGAACAATCCCACTGATCATTTCACACTCTGAGCCCATTGACGATCTGAATCCCTATTCTCTGCATACAAAACAAAACCCTCTTTCTCAAACTCAACAAAACCCTCTTCACAAACTCAACAAAACCCTCTTCACACTATACTTGTTGTGCACTATACTTTTTCTTCTTCCATACATTTTCTATCAAGAGTCTTCGGTTATATATACAAAAGGCAAAAACTCCACATTAAAAATCTTGTCTAAAATTAGCTTTCAAAGATTCCAACCCTTTTAAAAATGTAACACCTTTAATTCCACATACACACACTTGTCAAACAAAATCTGCTTTTTGTAACTGCCATACTAATTGCATATCTTCCAATCAATGCAATCCACTAAATTTGGATTTATCTTTATCAAAACTCCCATTTTCAAAACTGCCAAAAAGTGATGACAAGGTAAATCGTAAGTCATAACTTCCTCCTCAAATTTCCAAATAGGTTAAAATTTGAAACATGTATTCTTGGTCAAACCGACTACCTCCAGTTTAAATTTCAAATTTTAACTCTTCATGGATTATTCATAGTACCTCCGATAAGATGGCCTTTTACGTAGTTTTGATACCTGTCTAAAACTGCCAAAAACTGGAAAAAGTGCTCCGGAGCCATTTTGCAATTGTCATCGTTTCCTCCTCAGATCTCTTTTTGGACTGAAATTTAAAACTTATGCTCTCGGTACATCCGACTACCTCCAGTAAAAATTTCGAAGTCTGATTCCTCATGGATTGCTTAATATACCTCCAACAAAGTGGCCTCCGAAGCTGATTTTACACCTATCACATAAAGTGCAAAATCATCCAACAAGGTACCGGAGATGCAATCGACTGGTCTAAACATTTATCTAACATCACCAACACTATTCTAACCTATTTTCCAACTCGTCGACATTCTCAACACTATGTCGGGCTATCCAACACAGTCCATTGGCACTTATGAGCAACATTTGCAACTTTTGACAACTTTTTTAACTATTGCAATTTCGCACAAACCACTTGCAACACCTTCACCCGAGCATCAAACATGTCCTCACAAGCTCTGAACACCTTACCGCTGCACCAACCAAGTCCAACTGAGTGTGTTGACAACAATGACAACACCTTGCTCAACATGAGTGGCTTCCATCTCCCCTCTTTGAGCTTCCTTGATATAATAAACATGCTCCAATCAAATGCTCAATAACTATATCCAATATGTGAGAAATTTCAACTTCCTCAGATTGATAGCCAAATTTGTAGTGACCGTATTGTACTTCAATTCTACTGTATTCATAAAATAAGTCGAGTGACTAATTTTATCCAAGTATAATCTCAGATGTTGTCGATATTTTGTTATCACTCCTTTGGGAAAGTCATATCTTTCCACCATTGTGGTCACCTCTTCCCTAGGTAACTTCCATGGGTGTTATACACGAATATCCATGATTCTCCTTGTACACTCCTTATTGTTCACCCATTCTGTTATTTTCTTCAACTCGAGAGACACTGGTTCCTCCCACAACTTTAATTATCCCATGCATCCAATACACAATTATAATTTGGCACTGGCATCACCTATATATGAGAATAAGTGTTCCACATAATCTTCTACTCCTCTTGCCTCCTCTTCTATTTCAATTCTACCAAACTGCGGTACCTTCAAGAGGTAGTGTGTTCTCATTATTCGACGTTCCTCTTTTGTAGGAGTTTGTTCTTCCTCTTCTTCCATGTGGTGGCTAGAGATTCCCCCAAGCTCTCGAAGTGCTCTCACCGTATCTATATTTTCCCAATGTGGAGTCTATTTTACAATCTTCTCCTCCTCATCATATTTTATGTACACAATCTCCTATTGAGATTGTTGTTGTTTTGTCTATTCTTGGGATTGTCTATTCTTGGGATTTCTCTTGCTCTGTAGAGCCTACCTGTTGCTCTTCTATTATTGTTTGGGCTACTTATTGTTCAACACTGCCCTTCCATTATTATTTCATCACCTATTCTTCTTCCTGATTGTGCTAAATTTTCATCACTATGATTTGTTCAACAATAGGGTCATTTTGTTCTTGTGACGCCTTTACCTCTTCTTGTGCATCACATGGGTTATTCTGCTTTGAACTTCCTCCTATCACAAATTTGTAATGGGGGTTCTTCTTATTTTTAGCCTCTTCTTCTGAATATTCCCCTCTTGCTTCAATATCCTCCTGAGCGGTGGCTGCCACTTCCTATGCTATTTGCCCCACCATATTATTCAAAAAAATTTAGGAATCTAGATTTTCAAATTCATCCCATTGGAAAATTTGTGGAGATACCACCATTCTCTCTACTACTGCCCAAATCCAGTAATCCAATTTTATCTTTTTTGAATTTGAGTGTTCTTTCTCCTACTACTCTTTTTGTGCAGGCTCATCTTATTTCTCTAAAATGGGGTTCTTTGCCATTCTTTCCCATTGTCATCTTGTTCTAATTTGAATTGGGCTTACCCATCTCTCCACATTTTGCTCCCCTTCCTGAACTAGTGGTTGCTCCTACTGCCATTGCTGCATTGCTTGATCTAATTTAGGTTCTAATATTCTTGTTCTTTTCCTTTGATGATGTATATCCTCATAATTCGAAGGAGTGTCTTTTGGTACCTTTGTAGACTATTATTCCCTCTTGTTTTGAGGATTCTCTAGAGTCACCTTCTTAATGGGTGCTAAATTTTTCCACCTTAAAATGGTTGGCTATCCTTCCCCAACTTATCAAGGTTCTATCAGCCCTAGGAAATGCATTCCCAACTCTGTGATAGTATTTAACAATAGCCCAATGGCATGGTCATTCTAAAATTCTTCGATCTCTTCATCAATACTTCATGCATTTTTATTTCTAGATAGGTATCCCAATCATACCAGATTCGTTATGTGATACCTTCTACATATTGAGCCATCCATATTGGCATCTCTGTGGATATTGTGTCACCTAAAAATTGATCCATAACTACATTTATCACACATGGCCAATCATCTCCTTTCAATTGGCTCTGTTTGATCCCTCGAGTCCTTGCACCCGAGATCTTTGCAGTAGCAGATGACTTCACATTAGTCAATGTAGTAATGATGTGATATGATTCAATCGGATCCACCAACTTCTTAACTATCTCCATGCCATATGCTAGCAATCCAAATGTCTTTTTGAATGCATCTATGGTCACTTCTATTTTCATTGACCTCTTGTCCACATTAACAAAAGGATTTCGAGTCGTAGGATTATACACCTAGACTATCGATAATAAGTAGTTGTAGAAGAAATTTTTTAGGTGTGGAGGTACTTATGCTATAATAGCTACACTATATTTCTCGAACTGTTTTCTCCATGGGTGGTTCCTATTTCGCTTATCACTCCACCATCACCTACATGTATCTACTCCATGTTGTATAAATGATATATTTGTGATCTTCACTTGACCTTCCTCAGGTCCACTACTTAGATCCTCATCCTGATGTAGAATGTGTACTTCACTTCTTTGCTCCCTCCTGGAGGTTATTTCCTCTGCCATTATCTCCTCTCGATGCCTTGGTGATGTTCTTCTTTGATCATTTGACCAATAATCCTACCTTCTCCATGGCCTATATCCTCCCCTCCTCCAAGGACGAGTACCACACCAATTGCGGGACTAAAATTGGCATCCTTGGTACTATCATGGATATGTTTATCTCTCATGTAGGGGTCTTGGTTACCTTTCTAATCTATTGGATGCAATCCACCTTAACCGATGTTTGAACTCTTCTATTGAGATCATTCTCTTGCCATTCTCCCAATTAAATTATCATCCAAACATCACCATATCCACAATCAAAAGTCTTCCTGAAATCATACAATTTTACTGTAAATCATACAATATGCTCCCCCTTGTACGATTTCACCTTCCACAACCACTTTCAGATCGTACACTACTTTTTTCTCACTATTCAATTCTCAGCCTTCAATATTAAAATTGCCACAACTTCCTCAAATCGTACATCTATGACATGAAATCATACAAAGTGGCACTACTTCGTACAATGATGATTTTTGATTGCCTCCTTCTATAGAATCCATACAATTCCATATGATTCTATATGACTTGTTAAAACTGCTTAAAATGACCTAAAATTTGCCAAGAATTGTACTATATTTTTCTTGAAATCATACAACTCACCTTCAAAATCATACAGTACAACTTTCCAAACCCTAGGTTGTAAAAAATTCAAAAATTTGACCTCCTTTGCTAAATCTTTCACCAACCCATTTGTTGGATTGCCCCAATCTTCCTTTTCAGTGCTTTTTGGTAGCAATTTTCCAACTTTTCCACCTCTGGCACAATTTATCTTCAATTGATAAATTTTTGGTTGTACTTTGATGGCTATACATATGTCTCCTTCCTTTCCCTATATTTTCTAGCTTACTTTCTACCTGATTTATCTAATTTTAGGTTTTAATCTGACTTCCCTTGCAAATATTCTGCTTTGGCTCTAAGTTATCATTGCTTTGAACCCTAATGTGTGATTTTCCACCACCAAGTTCGTACTTGGACATCTTTTGATTCTATTCCTCTGTACTTATAGGATATAATTTGAAATTTTATTTCATGGACAAACCCTAATTTGTCCTTCCTTCTCTAGTGGTTCGATTTCTCCAAAAATGAAAAGTACTCATTGGTGCTAATTGAAATGGGTCCTCATAAATTCAGATTGCTGATGAAGTTTTCTGCCCATATGGTCTTCTCCATTTGATTGCACATTTTCCACCTTCATTCTCTTGAAAGAAATTCACTCTTCTTTGTATGGTTTAAGAAATTTGTAATTTTACCTTCTATTTAAAGCATTTCAAAAACCCTAACTAAACCCTAATCCAATTAATCCTAAATTGTGCCACTTTGCACATTTTCCCTCCATATTGCACAAATTATTGACAACTCAGCATGTTTTGAAAAAATATTTGTCTTTTTTCTGCTATTTCCTCCAATTATTGTTTTTTCTCATGCATGCTACATTAAATGGGTAGTTGGAAATCGTACAACATGCCCCAAATTGTATGTTGTAGATCCAAATAATACATGTCATTTTGTATGATTTCTCATGTCCTTTTTTCAATTTTGCTTGTAAGATCTCATAATTTTTCTTTTGTATGATATTATACTTAGATAATTTTTCATTTTTCTTTCTCTTTGAAGAGGTCGTTGTTTTCGGTTTTCAACCTACTTCCTTCTTAATTGCATCCCAAGGAATTTTCACAATTAAGGCACTTTATTTTTTTATTTTTTATTTTTCTTTTCTTTTTTCAATCCTAATCTATTTCCACTTACCATCTTGTCAATCGTACAGTGACATTCACTTGTACGATCCCATCAAATTCTTCTTCTAGAGGTTCAACTATAATGTTCTGAGTGGTTATGTATCTTGTCAATATTTCTTCTCTAGACCATTTGATCTCCACTTGTGATGTTATTGAATTTCTTGGTCTTCCTCTTTCATGTGTACAATTTAGAATTGTACAATTGCAAGCTAGAGTACCTTCACCTGGTGTCCTTTCTCCTTGTTGCACAGGTGATTGGTCCCTTGGTAGTAGTGTCCTTACTAATCTACCATCATTCAAGTGACTTCTCTACCTATCCCCTTGGATCAATTTTGGCTCTAGATTTGGTGATCTGATTCTTAGCTATCCTTGGTTTCTTTCATCTACAAAATGTACTCTTCCCCTACCGACAAGGCCTCTTCCATGCAAGTGTCTTTCTCATCCTATTCCTCTTGACATTGGGTTTATCTATGCGAATGGTGATTCCTCCCTTCCATGGAGTAATTCTCTACCACCCATCCCTCATTGAGGTCCTTTTTGTATTTAGGATGGTTGTCCCCATGTACGTCACCTTGCAAGATTTGGTAAGGTTCCCCTAATTCTCGGTAATCCTTGTAAATTTCTTGTCTAGTTCATATAAGCTAAGGGTGTATCTCCTGGCCATATAGGAGTAGGGGGTCAGAATCTTCCTCGCCCTCTTTCTCCTCTAATTGTAAAATACCCTTGTCTTTGTTCATTTCATAGTTGAATACCTCCCCCATTCTTGGTTGAAGCCTTAGGGGTATTTCTCTATTTCTTCATCCCATTGTTCGGTTATCAGGAGTTATCTCTACCAGCTCAATGTTGGCTAGTGGACTTCTACTTCTTCTTATACTTGGTGATAGTTGTCACAGTGATCTAATTCTCCAATCCACATGTGCTAGGAAACATCTCCATATTCTTTCTTTAAATTTTCTTTGTGGTGATGATGTTGCCAAAACTTCTCTATATGCGTCTAAAAAGTCCATATTAGAACTTGAATGATTTTGATTCTCTTCTCTCTGTTCCACCCAATTGGTTGGAAAATTTATCCTTCTCTCCAATATTCATACTTCTCTCCTTTGTATTCACAATTTTTGATAAGCTATTATATATGCTTGCGGTTCAAGGTTAGTTTGATGTCCTCGTGTTCTCCCTATTTGTCACTATGTTGTACATGCTGGGGGATCATGGTTACCTCGAGGGTTCTAAGGGTTTTCTTGATGATCATATTCATCACTACTTCCTTTACTATGTTCCATTATAATCCAAGGCATGCCTTAACTACTAGATTATATCAAATATAACAATGTATTGCCTTATGGTTTAGGTGATGTGGTTGTCTCTTCAATATCTTACCACAACATCTCCGCATATTTGTTTTTCATAGGTGGGTCACTCAGTGGTACCTATGATCTTGTGCTTGTGCACTCATTTTCGCTAATTATTAGATTTAATCCCTCAACCTCCTCTAGTTCCCTTTCAATTTCCTATAGCCTAGTTACCCTTTGTTCCTCCAACCTACGTATCATGCCATCTAATTCCTAGATGATTTACTCTCTCAACATTACATTATGACCTCTCAACATTTGATATTCTGCTTGCAATTGTTGAGTCTATAACCACATTCTCTGTTGTAATAGCTCTATATGAACCAATGGAGTAAATACAGCTAATTATAAATCAATGGTATCATTCTTGTATTCCTTTGGAACTTCCATTTCAAATGTGTTAACTCTATCTTCGTATCATATTGTTAGCCATATCCTTCTTTGTCCTTCAATTTACTAGGGTAGTTCCCTCCATTCTACCTGAGGGTACACCCTATTTCTATTTGTTGGGATTGCTTCTTCTTGCCTTCCCCTATTCTTGGGTAAAAATACTATCTCTTGATGTTCTCTTTCATTTGGAGGAATCCATTCTTCATCTTCTTCTTCAACTCTCTCAGTTCCATATGCAAATCTGACATGTACTTGTAATATTCTTATTTCTCCAAGCTGAGGTACCAACTCTTTTTTTCTATGGTTGGTCGTAGTTCCTCCTCTTCTATAAATAAGTGCACGAGTCCTATTTCAGGATCCTCCTATGATGGACCTAGCTTATTGTGAGCTTCATTTTGTGCTTTAGCTCATCTTTGTCATTCAATTTCTTTTGAAGCAATGAATAAACATTATACCTTGTAAGGCTTTAACTTTGAGCCATTTATAGTATCAAGCACTTTTGTCCCATTCAAGTTCTGCTTGCTCCATTATTCATTACTTCCACTACTTTATAAGGGCCAAGACATAAAATTTGCAGATTACCTGGCTTGAGTTCCCTCTTTCCATTAAAATTTAGAACTAAGTCACCCGGACTAAATTCCAACTTCCTTAAATGTTTGTCATGTCTGCTTTCCATATTTTCTAAGATACCTCAATCACCCATTACGTCATGAATCTTCATTCATCTAACTTGATCAGTGTTGTCAGTCGCTCTTTCAAAATTTCTTGATCACCCAAGCTATGCTCTACCACAACTCTCAAAATTGGTATCAAGAATTCAAATGGCACCATTGCTTCCTATCCATACATTAATTGGAAAGGTGTATGTTTTGTTATAGGTTTAAAATTTGTTCTATATACCCATAAAATAGATGGTAGCCTTTCCTCCCAATATGCTCCCTCTATTCCATAGGTTTTATACATAGTAGATACTAGGACTTTATTTGTTGCTTTTGCCTGCCCATTCGTTCTAGGATAGTACAGACTAGACAATGAGTGTAAAATACTAAACTCTATTATCAATGTATTGATAATCTCATTAAAAAAGTGTCCTTCTCGATCACTTGTTATTTGTAGTAGAATACCAAACCTTGTGATTACCTATTCATACAAAAATCTCGTTGTGATTTTTTTTGTGTTATTAGGTAATGCTCTTGATTCCACTCATTTTGTAAGGTATTTTGTTGCTACTACGATGTACCTATACTTACTCTATCGAGATGTCTATAATGGGCCTATGAATTCCAATCCCTACTGTTCAAATAACTCTTATGGTTGCCATGGGTGCAAGGGCATAAAGTCCCTCTTTACCAGCTTTCCTCCTCTTTGGCAAGTGTCATATGCTTTCACATGCTCTTTTGCATCATTATACAATGTGGGCCACCATAGTCCTACTAGAAATACCTTTCTAGTAGTCGCTTCTAGTCCCATATGCCCTCTTGCTAAGCCTACATGAGCCTCTTTCAATGTCGCTTTGAATTCTTCATCCATCACACATCTTCGTAAGATACCATCAATTCCCATTTTATATAGAAATCATACTATTATCTGGAAAGGTGCTAACTTCATTATTACTTTCTTCTTCTCAGATGTTGTAATTTCCTATGGCAAATCTCCTATGGATAGATATTGGCCAACCAAATTGTACCATGATGGAACAACATTTATGAAAAATAGTTATGCATGTGGAAATTCATCAGGAACTCATGTTCCTATAGATTCTCCTAATCGTATTCGAGACAACTAGTCTGCAATCACATTCTTCTTACCAAGTATCACCACTACTCAGAATACGAACTCTTGAAGGGTGACAAGCCACCTACTAACTCGTCCTTGTATCATCGACTTATTTATCAAGTATAATAGGGCTTGATGATCAACATAGAAGGCAAAGGGATTCAACAATAGGTAATTCCTAAACTTCTAAATTGCATATACCATTCCCAAATATTCTCTTTCTATTGTACTATAATTTCTCTTTGCCCTTGACAAAAGGTGACTAGCAAATAAAATAGGTTGGTCTAGTCTAAACTGCTCTTCTTGTGCTAAAGCACATCCAATTGTAAAATTTGAAGCATCAATATGGACATGGAATTCGTAATCCTAGTTTGGGAACACAAAAATTAGACTACTCACAAGCTTAGCCTTCATCTCCTCAAATGCTCCTTGGTGCTCCTTTGTCCATCTAAAAGGAATATTATTTTTCTTCAAGGAATCCTATGGGTAGGATACATGTGCATAATTCCTGATAAACCTTTGATAGTACCCTATCGATCCAAGGAAGGTTTTAAGTGAACTCACATCAAATGATTCTTCCATGTGTAATATCACATGGATCTTATCAGGGTCTTTCTTCAATCCTTCACTGCACACAATGTGTTCCAACAATTTCCCATAAGATACCATCAGAAAACATTTTCTAGGATTTAATGATATCTATGCATTTCCGCACCTAATCATACATTCACTGAGTGTAGAAAGATGTTCCTTGATCTTCCTATAAATGGACCAATCATCCAAAAATGCTTTAAAGTTCCCTATTACCAACTGATCAAATATATACAATATGATATGCTGAAATGTAATTGGGGTGTTACAGAGTTCGAATGACATTTGATTGTATGCACAGATGCCATTCTCCACAATAAATGTTGTCTTTAGCTGTGTCAGCCTTATATCAATATCCACATATCCTACTGTATACTCTACAAATTTTTTTAGAAATATCCATTTCTCTTCTGCTTCTTTCTTAGGTTCCTAGCTAACTTTTGGTTTATCTTATTTTTCCTTTATCTCTTCTAATTCAATACAAAGATAGTTGGGCTGAAATTTTTGTACTCCTCCATTTTTCAATGTAGGAATCCACTATCAGATCCAGCTTCATATTTGCTACATTCATGTAGGTACAACATTCCTTCTCCATTAGGTTCATGCCCTTCATCTCCTGAGGAATTTTATGATTCATATGTCATAGCTACATCCTCACTAACTTTTTGATTAGCTAGATTGATAATATATTTGTGTTGTCCCTTATTAAAAGTGATCTGATTCTTCCCCCAATCATGATTAACATTGGATACTCTTAGCTAGCCTCTCCCTAAGAGAGCATCGTATGCAGGTTTCTGCATTGTAATCACAACAAAATCCAAGACAAACTCTTGGTTAACTATCACCACTTGTTGTGCTATCAAGACTCCCTTTGTCTCGATGCCATTCTAGTAAACACTATATATTAAAAAACTCAATGCCCATAGATATGGAGTGCCTAGTTATAGCCATGTTCTTTCAGGTAGCACATTAACACTAGATCCTCCATACATAATAACTTGTGTTAATTTGTACCCTAGGATCTCCATATGAACTAATGCATGTTTCTTTCCTACATCAATAATTAATACAGTTGGATCCATGAACTAATCCTTTTGCTCCTTCTCTTGAATCGATTGGCTCTGCACTTCCATCACCTTATGCGATTGTATTTCTTCCACCATTGCTTTCTACAATGCTAGAATAGCTTCCAATAGGTTTGATACTTTAATTTCTACTGTGGTATCCAAAACCTATGCTACCAAATTTTGCACAACTATCTCCTAGTTTGATGGTTTTCTCAGTCCCTTATCAATTGTTGACTCTACTCGATTAGTATTCTTAGCTTCCTCTTGTAATATTTTATTTGCTACTTTCTAGAGTTGCTTTTCCTTTGCTAGTTCTAGATACTTATATTTCTTAGCCTGATTCCTCATCATGGCTTAAACTTCTTGGGTATCCTCCTTAACTTGAGGAACCTCTATGTCTAGATAACTAGCATTTTGTAGGTTACTTGAACTCGACTATTTTGGACAATTCTCTTCTTTGTGGTTTCTCGGACCACACCATCTACACATGTGTAGTACTTGCTTGCAATTTTTCATACCTCTGAGATGAAGGATAATTTTTTACAAAATGCCCCCATTCTTGGCAATTGCAACACTATATGATCGGTCTTCCTTCTGAGTCATACTACAAATAACTTTGTCCTCCTTGTCGATTGCCTTGATTTGGTCTTCCACCTCGGCTATTGTTTCTATAACCACCACTTGTTACTTGTTGCCCACTTCCTTGGGCCTTTGGTTTCTCTTCTTGCTCTTGGATTGAAAATACCTATGGTGTACTCTTTTATTATACGAACATAACATTACCTCATGACCCATCACATTACAAATGTGGCAATAGTCATTCCTTAGACACTTCACATTTGTATGACCTTCCATATTGCATTTCATGCACCACATGTCATTTTTGTCAAGTTTGATTTTTTGTTCTTTTATCATCTTATCAAACTCCTTGTAAAATTATGCTACTATCCTATGTATTGTGTCATCTTTTCCACTATATGAATCATTCAACTTGGGATGAGATAAAATTCTTGTATACGTTTATTTTGATTCACTCTCAAATTTTTTTACATGCTCTAGAGCTTCTTCATATGTTTCTGATGGAACTGCCTTCATATTTTCTTATATTTTGGAAGTAATCTATATAAAAACCACCACTCTACTAGAACATATACCATAGGTATATGCATCTTATAAACTAATTGCTTTAGTCTACGGTTATAGGACTTCACATCTTCATCATATTTTTGCTTTGTCACACAACGTTTTGTAACAATGTCTCCATCTTTCAAAGGTCAAAATTCCTCAATGAACTTCTCCTTTATCTGGTTCCAAGTCTAAAAATATGTGATATTTTCTCTCTTCAAATACCAATCAATTTCCAATCCTCTAAAAGTAGTAGGAAATAAAATTACCCAATCATCTGGTCTATCCACACCATTTGCTATCCAAATGGTTATGCAAGTTGCTATGTGCCGTGTGGGGCTTTCCTTACCCTTACCTAAAAATGGTGGATATCTCTACTTGGCTGCCTTGTTAGCCATCTTAGGAGAGTCATCATTATCACTTGAGGTATCTCATGGAATCTCTTACTGATTCTTCCTTGGGGGTGTCTTACTCTCATTGTCATCAAAAGTGTTAATATGAGATATTTTATTATGTTCGACCACTCGATGACCAAAATCTCGTGCATCTTCACTTGGTGACCTCCTTCGCTGATGTGAGGGATATGGTCTTGGTATTTCCTCCTAAGACCTCACATGCTTTTGATTTGATGCCTAAATCCTGTCCTTTGCACTCCTTATAACCCTTCTACCACTTTCTCAGGTATAACCATCCACTCTCTGTCCTCTTACACTTTTTTTTGTATCAAACCTTACCTCTACGCTTGGTAGTTCTATTTCCTCGTCTTTCATCTCTATAAACAATGTCTCAAAGTCTCCTTCTTCAAATGTTCAAACTTGCTCTATTTATGGTTCTTGAGTACTATGGTTTGAGTTACTTGTATTTTCTCTCTGAGCAATCCTTGTGCTTATTCTCACTAGAATTTTCTCTCATATTTCTTGTCTCCCACAACTTCATGCACTGGTGTCCATCATTCACTCCATTTTTTATAGTATTTACACTTCGTCAATTTGACCCATTTAAAAAAAAAAATGCTAGATTTGATAAGGAAATGACACAAAATGTAACATAGGGGTGTAGTATTCCCAATGGGGAGGTTATTTTCTAGGTCCAATAATGATCAATATGCAAATTCCAACTTAGTTACCAAATTGTACAACCATACAGTCCTCCGAACTACCCTTTTATGATGGTTGAACAACTTGTACGGATGTAAACCTCTCACACTATACGATTCCAAATCATGCAGTGGTAAATTTTGGATGCTTTTGCACTCAGAAAAGCATATAAATTTAGTTTTAGAGGCTAATGTACATAGTTTTACAACTTTTCAAGTCAATTCCCTCAAACTACCAAATTGGGTAAGTCGATATCCATTGCTCAGTTTACCAAATTGGGTAAGTTTCCTTTCTACGATTTGTACAAAATATGGTGTAGGATTGACACGAACTGAAGGTACATTCAGGTGCCAAATCATATGCTCCAATTCCTTAATCTCTCTTAGGAATATTTTGTAATGATTTACCAGGCCAATTAATCCATTCTCCATGACATGCAAAACATCTTAACGGGGCTTGGGAGAGATTCTATTCAACTGATTACATACAAAAATTGTACATCATGGTTCATTACATATTCCTCAATACTACCACACTTACAAATCATTCCTTAGGTTTCACCAATACATAAAAATAACATAAACATTCAACAAAAAATACATGCATCAAGATTCCATCATAGATCATCATCCATCATTGCCAAGATCGTACACAACTTGTAATATCATATTTCTATTCCATTATGTTATCAATAGCATTAAAACAAGGTTGTTCTATCAATCCATTGTAATAAATCAGAAGTAAACTAGCTATTACAACCAGTAAGTACTCTATCCCTCTCTCTTAGCAATCAAACCTACAAATTTTAAAATGAGACCTTATATAACGTTGCCCAGGCTATTCCAAAGTGGTTCCTGAGGCAATTAGTTATTTACAACTTCCCATCCATAAAACAATACATAAAATTAGACTTTTACTAAGTCTAAAACCTTAATTTAGCAAACTCATGTGCCATTTTATCCCAAAATTATATTTCTTGTGCATTTCATCATATTTTAGTGTGCCTTTTATGGTTTTCTCTTGCCTTGTACGGTTTGGTTACCTGGTTTTATGATTTTGCCCTACCTATACTGTTTATAAAACTTGGAAAAATTATCAAAACTATCAAAATTGAGCAAATATCTTGATCATTTTCTCTTCTTCTAGGAGGAGGATTTACTACCTACATAAAGAGCATCTGTGCCAAGTGGCACTTAAGGCTTATGTAAGTGACCCTCCCTTGTAACACTTGTTGGAGCCTTTATCTTGCCTTCTATGTAACCTTGCCTTGTTTCTTGAAATGCAAGTAATCTCCTACTATTCTTGGCTACTTCTATGTATTGGCTCTTGGATATTCGGTGCTCCTCCACGATGGTCCTATGGTAGCTCCTTGTAGTCTTCAATGGTAGATGCTCTTCTTGGATATACCATGTCCTTTTCCTTTGTTGTTGGTTCATTTTCACAATAGTTGAATGCTCCCTTTTGCTTGATTTTTATAATGCTCTTTTTATGTAGGTGATTTATTCCTTGTAGGATGCCTTTCTACATATTTTTTGGCTGATTTTTGCTTCTTTTTATGCTTCCAACACTGTAGGTGATACGTACTCTTCTAGTGCTTGATTTGAATATTGAAATCTGATTTTTGTAAACACCTTGACTCCTTGGATGTACGGGCACTTCAATGGCTCCTTTATTTTATTGGATAAAACATCCTTGTTTCCCCTGTAGATAATACTTTTGTCTTTCCAAAATAATAAAAGTGGTGCTTTTGTAATATATAGATTTTGCACCAAAAAGAAGAGTTTTTTCATACGTAATTTTTTTCTTTTTCTTGGATGATAGATGATCCAAGTTAATGCTGATTTTGAATAGGAATTCCTGCTTTCTGCACTGAAATGAACCCCTTATAATTTCCTTTAATCTTGAGACTTCTAATATCTAGATTTTATGTTTCCTTCAAGGATTTTAATGGTGGTTTTCTTCTTCATATTTTGCTTCCAATGGTGGCTTCTATAGGCCACAAAAGTGATATAGATTTTGTGCTAATTTTTATGCTTTCAACAACATAAATTAATTGAGATAACTAGTTAACAAATCAACTAGTATAGTGCTTAACAATACACCTTTTTAATGGTAACAATAATCTCACCTTATTGCTCCACTAATCTCTTAAAAAGTTACTTAATAATTTCACTACAACCTTTCAAACATAATCTAGAAAGAACCCATGTATATTTCACTACAAAAAACATTGTAGGATCAAGTCTTATTTTTTCTTTTCAAAGTAGAAGATAGGTAGTTGATAGATAACTCTGAAATCTAATCAACCCCTAATGTGCAAATGAACCTTAAAATAAACCCTTTATTTTTGCACTTTTGAAGACTGTAATTCTGCTTTCCCTTCTTGCAACTTTAATCTAAATAAGGTGCTCCAATGAATATGATAAGTAATATAATTAATGAGAAAGCTAGAACCAATAGTTGCATACATTTTAAAATATTTTGTAGCTATTTTTCCACTTCTATAGAGGATTTTGATCTTGGTGCCTAATATCAGCAAGTTGTTGCTTCGAGTAGGATCTTGCAACTTTTTGTAGATTATCTTGAACAACTCCTTCTTCACCAAAATATGGTCTCAAAATTTCTTTCACAAGCCTAAGATTTAGTAGCTTATCCTCCTCTTATGTTATCCTACTTCTACTATAGATTTGAAGAAGTGCTTTTCTATGAAGCAATGCCTTCTCACTATGAGAGACAATATTCAAATATCCTAGATTTGGTGAGATTATTCTATCTTTAAGCCTTCAAGCAAGATCTTCTCAGGATTTTGAATTTCTTGAGGTGTTTCACTAGATTTTTCTTCTTGAATTTGGTACTTCTTTCCAAATTATTCTTCTTATATTTGGCACTCCTTTCCAAATTTTCCTTCTCTTGGGATTGTTGTTGGATGGTTGTAATTATCCCAAGTCCTTCACTATCAGGAGATTCTCCTTGGTAGTGGATTTCTCCAGTGAGTTTTCCTTTCATTGTTTATTTAGTGAGGATCTCCTAACCTTTTATTGGATGCTCGATGAGACCTTCCAAAGATATTTGATCTTGCAACTTCTACTAGTATTCCCGTGAGACATCTTCAACCTTATACTCTTGGAAGTTTTAGCAGTGTGATCTACTCCTAGATCTCTGATTATGGTGCTTCTAGATTCGAGTAGAATTCTCCAAGTGATTCTTCTTCTTCTAAGTCTAGAAGTCCTTCAATGATATCTTCTCTTGATCTCTTTTGCTTCAGGTGCTGAATTGATTTTGAAAATATACTCTTCCTAACTTCCTTATAGGAAGTTTTCCAACTCACTTAATCTTCTTTCCCTGCAACAAAAATATTTGTACTAAAATGTTAATCTACTTTTGAATTAGATATTCCTTTTGAATTCTTCTTTAGGATCAAGTTTGTGGCATTTATTTTAGTATCAAGTCTTCTATGGTATTTTCAATTATCAAAGCTTCTATGGACTTTTTAATATCAAGGCTTCTATGGCCTTTTTAATATCAAGGCTTCTATGGCCTTTTTATTATCAAGGCTTCTATGGCCTTTTTAGTATCAAGGATTCTGTGGCCTTTTTAGTATCAAGAATTTTGTGGCTTCCACTTAAATATTTATGTGGCCTTTTCTTCAAGGCTACTATGGCCTTTTTGTATCAAGGCTTCTATGGCATATTCTTCAAGGCTACTATGGCCTTTTGTATCAAGGCTCTTATGGCTTGTTATTCAACTGTGAAGTTCTTCAATCTAGAAATGGAGATATTTAGTCTCCTAACTTCACCAAAAAATTTCTCCAAAAGTCTTCTTTTGCAGTGTTATTCTCTTACACAAGGAACTAATCTCTGCACTATGAGGGTGTGTTGACCTTTGAGCAATGAAGTTGGAGTATCCTAAATTTTTGTTGTAGGAGTACCTATCCTTTGAGAATTAATTATATACAACAAAAGAAGCTTTGGGCAACAATTATCAAGTTACAGATATCTTGGATATTCAATACATGATATGTTAGTCTAGTGGATTGAATGCTAAATCCTGGTCTTCACAATTTTTTCTTGTAACTCTGTGGAAAGACTCTAGTCAAGTGCAATATCAGTATTTTTAGAACTAATATTTATTTCAGTCCTCACTCGTGACTCTCTCTAATCCTACCACCTAGATTCTTTTGAGATATTTTAATAATTATTGGTCCAATGGTGCATCAAATTGATAAAACACTCAGGCTCAATGATAATGATGGTTTACCTATTGATCTACTCAGACTATATCTATTGTAGCTCTGATACCATTATTATATTTTGATGTAATGACTATAGGGAGATAACAATCATGAGATTCAAAATAATATAAAAGAAGGTAAATCTACTAGAATATTGAGATATGCAATAAACAAAAATGATATAAATGATTATAATGCAGCTATGGAGGAAATGAGCACTCCTATAATAAAGCTACTGAACTACATTGCATCCATCACCATTGGATGATGATCCACATAGAAATGTACTAACCTCTAAGCTACTATAATATTTGACTCACTCTATATGTCTATATATCTATCTGTACGAGGCCTTTATTATATAGGCAAAATAGAAGCCTTGGCCAATACTCTACCTAGTTGTGTAAGTGATAACTTGCACATATACATATTGCACGTTGACACTTGTGCATTTATTACATTGCATGAAGTAACTAGATAAATTCCCCCTAAACTAATCTAATTTCCTAATTATGTACCTTGGAAGATACATTTATATGATCCAAATGATGTAATAGACTCTATTTCTAACACCTACGGGGTATTGTGAAAGCTATGCGGTATTGTAAAAGCTATTAGGGACCTAGTTCTAATTGAATCAGCTATGAGAGTCAAATATAGGTTGATCTTCACTGAAACGTGCATCATGGTTGACCTAGAGGTGGATTTACCAGGTCATAATGAGCTTATTTATAGGTAGGTTCCCTTGACCTAGCCATTTTTTATGCAAACAAATCCATTAAATAATACTTCTATAATAAATTTGGTCACTCTTTAGAATCATTTTGCATAGCTCCAGCTAGTGGTAACAAAAGAAATAATGGGACTCAAACACCAACCAAGTCTGAACCCTTGATTCAAGATAAACCTGAGCCAAAATAAAGAATAATGGATCAAATTCCCTTAGTGCAGGTTAATGAAATTGGTAAAGTTATAGTGAAAAGTATGGATCCACCTAATGATAGGAATCTTGATCAAGTTCTTTGGTAGGACCTAATTACAAAAATATCCATTTTGATAGTTTATTTAGAATTCCTATAACTATCTTATATCTCTAGAGCCAATCATTGTGGAGCCCTATTTACCTCAGAATAAAATTGATGCCTCTGGTTAGGAGTCTCCCATATTGCTTGAGTTGAGACAATAATTGTACCCTGGGGTGGGTTCTTTGGGTACAACCAAACCTAGACCTAAAACTAGAAGCACCCAAAAGGGCTAGATAGATGTTGGAGCTAATCGAAAGGTAGGTAAGCCCTCCAATAAATCATTAAGGATTCATGAGGCAGAATCATATGTAGTAGATGGTCTCCAATATTAGTTGAAATTTGAGAAAGAGAAAGATACTAAGGGTAAAAAACTAAAAATTAATACATTATGCAGCTCCCCTGGTTCTTTAAATGGAGAAATTGTTTCCAAATCTTATAAATGAAGTTGTTAACTTGGAATATAAGAGGCCTAAACGGGCCTTCCAAAAAATTAATTTTGATGTTAATAAGGAAAGAGGTAAATCCTAATGTTATTTTTATCCAGGAAACTAATATGGATAGTTATAATGCTAAGGCAGTTAAAAATATAGTTTGGAAGGAGGCAGGTTTTGTTGCAAACTCTTCCAATGGAGCTTATAGGGGACTAATGTGTTTATGGAACCCAAAGAAACTTCATGGATCAATTCTCATTATATCTAATATGATGATTAATATTATTTTTGATGTAAAGACTTAGGATTTATATGGATAATGTCTAATTTTTATGCTCCTAATATGGACCCCAATAGGGCTCTTGTGTGGGAATCACTGAGCTCTATGAGGGATATTTTTAAAGAGGAAACCTAGATCTTTTCTAGGTGTTTCAATACCCCCTTATACCCCTCAAGAAAAAGGGTGGTTGCAATTATAGATCTAAAAGCATGGAGGACTTCACCTCTTTTATCAACAACTAGGAACTTATGGACATAGATTGGAAGGAATGTAAATACACTTAGAGAAATAAAAATTTAGTGCAAACTAGATAGGATGTTGGTCTTTAATGAAGGTATTCCTATTTTTGGAGATACATCCCTTTGCTTCCTTTCTAAATTCAACTTTGATCATAATCCTCTAGTGTTTGGAAGAATATAGAATACTAGTTTCTTTCCCAAACCCTTTAGGTTTGAGGCTATGTGGCTACAACATCAGGATTTAGAGTCCAAAATTTGGGAAGGGTGGTTGAGGGACTTCAAAGGTATTCCTATTTCTCAGAGAGATTTCAAACTCAGATTTACCAAAGCTAGAATAAGTATGTTTTTGGAAATGTGCTCCTAAATAAAAAGGAGTTAATAGGTAAGTTAAAGGATTTTTATTCTTCCCTAGAGTTGGGTGTAATAATGGAAGGAGATAGGTTTAAGGAAAGAAAACTCTTAATATACTTGCACAATGTTATTTTTGAAGAAGAGGCCCTATGGTGCTAAAATTCAAGATCCCTCTAGCTACATGAAGGGGATAGAAACACATTTTTTTTCCACACGTCCACCTTAAGGCATAGGATCTATAACAAAATTAGAAAAATATTTAAGCCAAATGGTGAAATCATGAAGGACATTAAAGAAATCGAAGATGAGGTGGTGGAGTTTTTTAAATCCCTCCTCTATTCAAGAAATGCCAGGGACCAACAAGATGAAGATAGGCTTTTATAGAATATACCCTCCCTAGTTTTTGAAGATATGAATGAAATATTTTGTGCTCCATTCAAGGATGAGGAAATTAGAGTTGTTATTTTCCCATGGGAGGCCTAAAAGCCCTCAAGCTGGATGAATTTCCTCTCATTTTATTTTAAAATTTTTGGCATATTTTTGGTAAGGATTTTTCTTAGTCATGAGAAAAATATAGAAGTTGTTTTATTTCGTCTGATGTTAACTCTACCTTTTTAGTTCTTATTCCCAATTCGGTATGTGCAAAAGACTTCTTGGATTTTAGACCCATCAGTCTCTATAATACCATCTTTAAGATTCATACTAAAACCCTGTCTAATAGACTCAAAGTCTATCTACCATCATTAATTGATCACCCCCAAAGTGGCTTTGTGGTTGGTAGATAAATTTTGGATGGCATTATCGTAGTGCATGAGCTTATCCATTCAATTGATAGAAGCAAAAGACTAGGGACCTTCCTTAAGCTTGACATGAATAAATACTATGATAGGGTCTCGTGGGTTTTTCTATTTAGAGTCTTGGAGAAGTTTGGCTTCAAGGCTATCTGGATTAATTTTATCAAAGCCTATATTTCCTCAAAAACATTTCAATTATTATCAATGGTTCACCAATGGGATATTTTAGTAATTGTAATGGTATCCTCCAAGGTGACCTTATTTCTTTGTATATTTTTATTTTTCTAGCCAAGTCATTGGGAAGAACCTTGAAGGTGAATCCTATCATTGAAGGCATCAAACCTACTTCTACCATTGCCTCAATAAATCATCACCTATTCATTGATGATATATTGTTATATTTTTTTTCTCTAGCCATATTTGTTAAAGACATCCTCTTGGATTATGAAAGAGTCGTTGGGAAAAAAGTGAGTTTACAAAAAAGTAAGGTGTTCTTCCTTAATAATCCCCTAAATAGGTATAGGAGAATTACCAAGATTTTGGAATGTAAAATTGGCTCTCCTCCTTCAGCGTACTTGGGAATGTCATTATTCAAAGGTGATATAAAAACTTCCTTTGGGAATCGGTTGTGGAAAGAATCCAAAAAAAAATTGATAGGATGGAAAGGGGCCTTTTGAGCCAAGTAGGTAAAATAATGTTGGTTAAATATACTCTATAGAGCATTTCGATATACTTTATATTTTTTTTTAGGATTCTAGGAAAGATTCTATGGAAGATTGAGAAAATTTAATGATCTTTCCTTTGGTCTAGTCTTAATGAGAAGAAGAAATTCTCTCTGGTGGCTTGGGATCAAGTGTGCAATGGAAAGAAGATGAGTGGTCTTGGTTTGAGAAGGATGAATACTTTAAATAGAGCACTTATCTCTAAATAGAGATGGATACTAGTTTAGAAAGATAATGTTAATTGGGTCAAAATTCTATCAACCAAATATTTAGGTAATGGTGGTGAGTTCCTCTTAGATCCCATCCCTTCTCAAGGTTCGATATTTGGATGGAGTATTGTTCAAAGCTGCTTTGATATTGTAAAAGGAGGAAGATGGTTGTTGGATAATGGTCAAAAAATCAACTTTTGGAAAGAAAAATGGGTTTTTGACCAACTGTTAGGCTCACATCCAAAATTAAGCCTAGTGCAACCTTTGACAGAACAAGCTTTTGGCCTGAAGATATGTGATTTCATTAATATTATTTATGGTAGAAAATATTAAAAAAATATTATTGATGGAATTTAGAGCTTTGATAAATATTCTGAAGTGGACTATCTCTATACACTAAAATCTGATCAATCTGATTATGCTACCGAAATCAACGACTAAATTGACATACCAAAGTCCCTAGGGTAGCCCTCAGAAGGTATACAATGGTTCTAGCAACTTTGTGCAAGGTTTTGTAAGGTTTTAGGCCATTTTTTGGAATCTTTTGGCACCCTGTTCCTATTCGTCCCACCTTGGGATGAATACAAAACCTATTCATCCCACCATAGAACGAATAACAACATTCATCCTAGGGTGGAGCGAATAGCAAGTTTCACTGGAAAAAAGTCAAATCTGGAAAAATGGCACCTAGTAATGATCATTTATCCTACCTACCCATGAATACAAATTAGAGCACACAACATATTTATGCCTTTCTCCATAAGGGAGGCCAATGTAGGAGATTCTCTTCTCCCTCCAATGAATGCCACCTTGGTGGCCAAGTGGTGCCCCTGGCCCCGCATGCCCTTGCATGCCCTTTGACCCATGGGCCTCCTTGGGATATAAAGTGGATCTAATTACCACACAAAATATAGAGATGATTTTAAGGTTTACACAATGGAGTGCTATGGATATTTCCCCTCACCTGATTGTTATCTCTTTTCCCTCAAAATCTCTTCTTAGCAAACGAGGTTATCGAGTGACTCAAAGGAGCGCAATTTGTTTACAAAGACCTATCAATAAAGTGCATTTTCATCCCAAATTTTATGAAAATACATCCCATAGTGTTTTGAAACATTTCCCAATGGAATTGGTGGCAAAATTTAGGCAGAATCGATGGGCATCCCACTCTCGGGTGCCCCCCAATTTGTGGCAGTCCTATTCATCCCACCCTAGAAATAATACAAATATGTTAAAAATTTTGTGAATTTTTTCAAATAGGAATATTATATATTATTATATGATACTACAGTTCAAATTTCATGCTTTTCTGAGTTATATTTGTTGAGATATTGCGATTTGAATTTTTTACAGGCTTGTGGGACCCACTAGAGCATGAACCTATATATGAGCCTGATTTATGAAATATGATCATATGGGTTTTATTAAAATGTTATTTTATGCATTTTTTACAATTTTCATGTGTTTTGGGTATGCTTATGGGCAAAATTTGCTCGCTTTGGGTTTTGCAAGTTGGAAAGGTGCACTGTGATTACAAAGCACCATGGGATGTAATTTTGGTGAAATTTCTTGTGATATATTACAAAAACCACTTACTTTACATCCCTCTAAATTTTAAAGAAATTTTGAGTTTATTTGATATAATATCTATGTGTATCCTCATTACTAGTCTTTAGATACCTGTGGGGATTGCCTATTTTCCATCATACGCACTTGTTACTTGATATTTCTAGTTTCCTTGTGTGTAGGTTCAGGTTTTTATAGCGAATTAGGAAGGATAAAAATACTTCAGGATAAAATATACAAGCAGCAACAACATTGGCCCACCCACCTCGATTGTGGGTACAAGGAAAGACACTGGATGTGCACCCAAGTTACTTGAAGAATTTTGATCCTTGGGCACCCAATTTGTAAACAATTATATCAAATTTGAACCCTAAAGGGGAAATATATGTAACCTTGGATTTTATTCACCATATTAATAAGAAATCAACTCTCTTTTTCTTCATTTCTTGCTATTTGGTATCTCTTCCATTTTACTTGCATGCTTCCATTTGATGCTCATAAGAAATAGGACATAGATACATATATTGTTCATCATAATTAGGTGCACCATTTTTCCCTTCTTCAAAATCATACCTAGTCAGGACAATCCAGAAAATATTGTGTGAGGAGCTAAGAATAATGGCTACTTCTCGGTTAAATCGGCCTACTCTCTTATAAAGGCGTTTGTTGATCCTTGGTTCCCTACTAGCACTATTTGGCTGAAGGACCTTACTCCTAAGGTAATTTTTTTATTGGTTGGCACCCTAAGGAAAATTTATAACACTGGATAATCTATATAAGAGAGGTTTTGTATTCTCAAATAGGTTTTATTTATGTGGTGGTGTGTATGAATCTTATGTTCATCTATTTTTGTCTATCCCTTATCTCAATCTGTCCTCTCTCATTTTCTCTACTATGTTGGTGTCAAATGGGTTATTTCTAGGGTTTTTTCTAAATTTATTATGCAATGGTTATCTTCCTTTTTTCCCCTCACCTCCATTATTTTTGTTCATTTTGTTTATCTCATGTTTGGTGGCACATTTGGAAGGATCGTAATTCTCATACCTTTAAAAGTTTATCTCATCTTGCTCTGGTGATTACCATTGAAAATGTTGATTGTATTTCATTGGATAAAGTATCCCTTTCTGGAGATATGTCTATGGAATCAACCCTTGGTTTTAGATCCAACCCCACTCTTAGTCTATGCCCTATAGTCTTTGCAATGTGTGAAATAGTTTGAAATCCCTCTCCTAGTTGGTTGAAACTAAATTTTTATGGGGCTACTAAGGGTAATCCTAGCCCGATGGGTGCTAGAAGTTTGTTTAGGGACTTTTATGGGAATATTTTTGTGGCCTACATGGATAATATATATTTTTATACAGTCGAGGTGCATGCTCTCTTTCGTGGTGTCTCTATTTTAGATTATGTGTTTAGCAAGAAGATTATTTTTGAAGGGGATTTCCTTAATATTATAAACATGCCTAAAGGCTCCAAAATCCTTTCTTGGTCTATTTTTAATGAGTTATATGAAGCCCTAAGTTAGATTCAATATCTTGATTCTATTATTTTTAACCATTTTTATAGGGAATGAGATCGATCTGTAGATTTCCTAGTAAACTTGGTTCTCTCCCAAGAAAGGTGCACAATTTGGTGGGAAGATTTCTGTATCGGATTAAATTAGTTAGACAATGATAGTGCGAGAGTGTGATATACCCTTATTTTTACCCTTGGTTTACATCAAATGGACTTCTGTGGATAGGGTCACTATTTGTAGGGATTCAAATTCAAAATCCTACCATATTTTGAATTTGAAATGGTCTAAATCTCACACCTACAATTCAAATATCGATAGTATGTGGCATAAGTACAGGTGGATAGATTCATTAATCATAGGATTAATTCAAATATCGATAGTATGTGGCACAAGTATAGGTGGATAGATTCATTAATCTATGTCTCTAGGATGGTTTTATCCCTTGTGTGGGATGTTGTTGTTCTTTGATCCCAATTGTTGTTAGTCTTTCTTTTGTTTGTGAATAGTTTTAGTTGTGGGATGTTTTGTGTCTCTTCGGTTGTATGAAGTTTGTTAGATCTTGGATCTTTGGATATTTTTGGGCTGGTCCTATGCTCTTTTCTTTCTAGCTTCTAGAATATTTTTTGATCTACTTTTGTAAAATATTTGGGATCACTTTCAAAACCCCTTCATCCATATAATAAAAAAACTCGACCTTATGTCATGCACCTTATAAATCCTTATACTTAAATAAAGCAAGTATTAAATCATGTAAAAACTATACCTTGCAATGTGAAATGCATGTGTTGATTGGCTTCTATTTTGACTCCTTTATTCAATATTTGGGTACTATATCTATTTTGATCTATAACATATGATGTGTACACTAAACGATCTTTGTTCGCTTGCATACCTTGGACTATAATACCTCTTATTTCAATGTTTTTGACCTCTAGGAAAGCTCTCTATTCATGCTCTTATTATGCAGTGGTTATTAATAAATTTGTCCTACTTGAAAGATATGCCAAGTGACACCTTCATTAATTTGAGCTTGAGACTTCTTTCTAGGTGGTGCAAATTCTATATAATGTTATACTCGTGTAGGTATTTTGATAATGTAGACATTATACAGGACCTTGAATAATGATTAAGTGTTACTTTAGGATGAGCAATATTTTCTCTGAGAAGGTGTTAAATTGTAGAGGTATTTTTGTGTTTATGAAGATTCTCTTCTCCCTAGTGCCAAGTGGCACAAAATTCCTTTGCTTAAGGTGGCAAGTGGAAGGTCTTTACATTGCATGTAACTACACTTTCAACATCTTATTTCTTCAATGTTCTTGACAACTATTGCAAGTTTTTTTGGCTTACAATGTTCTTTCTACTATGAATGGTGTTTCTCTTCTCCCACAAAGGTGGTTCTACTTCATTGATGGTGGCTCTAAGGTGCTTCAACACTGTTTTCTAGGTGACAATTTTTTCCAAGCTATTATTGTTGTTTTCTTGGGTAACATTCCTTGTTGCTTACACCTTGCTTTTATGTTATTCCATAACATTTCTCTTATTACAACTAAAAATGCATTATACTACCTTGCTAATGCCATTATGCTACCTGAATTGGTCTCTTCTCTATTGTAGGTTCTTATTGTCTCTTGAGAATTGCTTTCATGAGACCTATAGCTTTGAATCTGGTGTCTTTAGACACCTTGAAAACTATGATATTGAGCTCTTAGTTTTCTCTCTTCTTTCACTTCATAGATTGCTCTTGAAACTTGATGATTCGACTACTTGAATACTATAGTATATTGTTGTTTGAGTGTTTTAGGATGCTTCAAATTTTGTCATTTTTATATTGGAAAGGACAAGATCGATGTAATTTTGTAATGTAAATAATGCTATAATAATTAAGATAAGATATCTTAATTTGCACCTTCACTTTGAGACCTTTAAGTCTTCTTTTTGAAGCTTTATTTCTTCCTTAATATGGCTAATTCTTCTCTATTTATTGATAGTTTAATGTGTTATCTTTTTATTATTTATATTAAATTAAATGCAACCACAATATGTAAAATGAGCAAGCAATGATAACTATATGATAATGACACTATAATATGCAGGAAAACTATAAGATAAACTTTTGCAATAACTCAAAAATATTCCATTAATGGATGCTCATAAAAATAGTACAATGTATTATAATGGAGGACATGAACACTCTATAATTTCAATGAAAGAACTACATTGTACTATAACTACAAATCACTATAGTAACTTTAGTCTCTATTACATTTTATACCTCAAGGTATATATAGGAAGATATGTGCCTTAGCCTTTAATCTACCCATGAATCTTCATCTACCTATCCTATGACTCATGTACATGTGGACTACATGCACATTTATATCATTGCACATTCTAACACTTGTATATTTATTACTTGCTTGAAGTAACTACTAAAACTTTAATATAATATAAACTCCTAATCTAGAAATGTATCCAAGGTGGTACACTAGTATGTACCAAATAATGAAATGTACTCTAACACCCCTTGTATTACATTATTTAGGTCTTGAAGATTTTAGTCTTCAATATGGTATTTATCCTAGTTCTAGAGTTTGAGCTCTTATTCATTTTGTTTCCTATCTATATCCTAACCAAGTAGGTAGTTAGTATCTTTATAAAATAATATTTTTCTGATAGGGCTTTAATTTCATGTTCATCTGTAGGTTCTTCCAGTTCCTAAATTTCTTGAATATCTTGAACCAAGTGAACTTTTTATTTCCCTTATCTATATTTCAATTGAGGATAATTGTATTGATTATGAGAAGTATATGGATGCTGAGATTGTTGTTGATGTGGAATATACCGATTTTAATATTTTATTGGTTGGAATGAACTGTTTAGTTGGCTTCCATAGTTTTTGATTCCCTTGATACTGATTTCTAGGATTGAATTTGCAGTAGTTGGTACTATATCATTTCTTCTTACATAATTGAAAATATTTGTTAATCCATGGTCTTTGTTCTTTTGATAATGAGGCAACATTTCCATGTGGATTATATTTTAAAACTAATGCATTGTTTTTTAATTTACATGGTGGAATTGATAGCCACCACAAATCTGAGCAGGCTATTTGGATTTTTATGGCCACCATAGTATTCTGCACTATCCATCCCAAAAGCCACCACATAGATCTTCACATAGTATGCCCCTATAACCACTATGTCACAATCATTTTAAACATTTTATGTCACTGAAAGCACCAAGAAAGGGATAAGAATTTATTTTTATAATGCTCAAGATTTGAACCTTGGACCTCTACCCCCCTTACGGGGTTTGATTGAACCAATTGGTCTACACCTCAAACCTGAAACTAATGCATTGTTAGTCATTTCATATTTAACTATATTTTCTACCTCATATTCTAAAAGGATATTGACTAACTCATCAAAATATGTATATTTACTTTTGAGAATATGTAACTAAGTGCTTGTAGCTATCTAGAAGTGCTCTTAGGGTTACTTGAACAAGAAACTTATCCTAAACCTTTCTCCTAAGGTTACATTTTTTTCTTTTATGTCCACTACTTTATTTAGGAATAATTCTATATTTTTAACCACTATTCACTTTCATAGAATGTAATTGAGTTTAAATTATTAAGATAGTGGATTTATTCTTCCCTTCAAACATTTTGGCTAAGGCTTTCCAAGCTTTTGTAGATGTTTTGACTGAACTAATGTAGGGTTGAATTTCATTTGTAATGACAAAATTTATTATCATTAAATATTTTTCTTCATTTTATTCAAACTTTTGAATCTCACTATCACCTAAAGTAGGTTTATCTTCTGTTCCCTTGACTATATTCCAAAGTTTTCAACTATCAAAATTGCCCTTACTTTGTTTTTCCATGAAGAGTAATTTGGACCTTTAAGTAGTTGGGATTCAATGAGAATGAATTTATTTGTTGTCATGATGATGTTTTTGGACTACCTTATGTCTCCCTAGTTTAGGATATGTGAACTAACTTGATAAACCCTTATCAAATATTGGATTTTGTAGTATCCCTTATATCTCCCAAGTTATTATAGTATGTTATGGTTTTGATAAAGTGCTTAGCATCTATTATATTTTCTTTTGAGTTGATTCCCTAGTGTTTTGAAGATAATAATAAACTCCTATATCACCTTATTTATTCCTATTGATATATGCATTTTTGATTAGATGAAGTTCTCTAACTTTAAGACTATGGTTGGATTCCTTTTATCCCTTTTAATGTGAATATGAGACAATTATAAGCAACAAATTCCAAATCTTTTAAGCAATCAATGATTTTGCTTCTTTTATCCTTAAATTTCAATAATTCAATTTTATGAATTCCAATGATCTAAAGTTTGATGTATATTTCCTTATATCTCCCAAATTTGAAAATTTAGAAAATAATAATATTTGTAAAATAATATTTTAATTATCCAAGGTAGAAACCCTTATATCTCCTAATTTAATTATTTGCAAATATTAAGATATTATAATTTCAAGCAATGTAATTTGAAAAAGCTCTTACTAATATAAACTTCTCTCTTTAATTGGATTTCTAAACATTAATAATCTATCTAAGGTTTTAGCTCCTTATTTCTCCTATCAATTAATTAACTAACCTTAGAGAATAAATAACCTTATATCTCCTTTGTGTTATAGAAAGCAACTATTAAAGTAATGCACTTATACCTCTTAATAATGTGATGTGTGGTGCTTGAATTAATCCTTGATTGCACTTTCAAACCTTAAGCATAGTATCTTCACCGGTCTATGAGGTATGATGATTAGCATTTATTGAACATCATTCTTTAGCTCACTTAGACTGTAATATCCTCCTTGTTAATGGTAGTTGACTTGAGTATGCAATAGTATTTTATCTCTCCTTTGGACAGAGGTATTTAATAGACTTTACCTCCCTTTGAAACGTATGCCAAATGGCATATACATTACCTTTGAGCCTCTAACTCCTTGCTAGGTGGTCTGGTATGTAAGGTACATTAGATGATGTTAATATTGGTAATTTAGGTGTTATTTTAACTCGAGCATGCTAAGTAATGAAGACTGATATTTGTTAGTTTAAGTTGAGAATTACTTGGATGCTTATTTTATTTACAAGAGTTGTAAAATTAAGACATTACAAATTGTTCATAGGTGTTCTTCTTGTCCTTATCCTCTATTCCATGTGGCACAATATTCCTTTTCTCAATATAGAAATTGGAAGCCCTCTCACTTGCATGTAGCTATGTTATCAACTCCCTTATTTGCTCAACATTCTTGCCAACTATTTCTAGTTATTATTGGCTTAGATTTCTTCAAAGAATTATGGTGATCTCCAATGCAAGTGGTTCCTAGGTGCTTCAATTATATCACTATTCTTCCCAGCTATACATGATGTTCACTTGGATAATAAACCTTTCTTCTTGTACCTTGTTATTTCTATCTTATGTTATGTTTTTCTCCTTGCTAGTGATACATTAAACTTGCCTTGCTAACACCGCTATGCTACCCAACTTAGTCTTATTTATGTTATAGGTTGTTATTTCATAGTGAACGACGCTTTCATGATACTAACAACACTAAAACTAGTGTCTTTAGACACCTTGAAAACTTTGTTTATGAGCCCTTAGTTTGTTCTCTTCCTCTGCATAAATGTTTTCTCCTCAACCTTGATGATATGACCACTCAATGACTATTATATGCTTTTTGTTGTAGTGTATTAAGACATGCTATTTTTTATCCTCCTTTGCTATGTTGGATAAAAAAGCATTGTCCAAATATATATTGAAAATAAGTATACCTTCCAAAATTTAGAGACCTTAAGTCTCATTTTTTGAATTATCTTGCTTCCTTGATATGGTGGCTTCTTTATCTACTCCTTGAGGGTAAATAGTGATTTAATGTTGTCTTCCTTACTAGACAACACTCTCCTCTATTTCCTTTGCTTGGATAACTTTGCAATAATAATTCCAAGATTTTTAATCAAGCAACTAATATGCCTTTCTGGATGGCATAACTTTGCACTATAGAAAATGCAATCTATACTCTTAGAGTAGTGTCTTATTTGCTTTCAATAGAAGGTAGGATGTTGATATTTTTATTTCTTTCAAAATATATCTAACTCCCCTTTCTTATGTGTAGGTTTTAATCCTTAAAGAAACTAACTTCTGCACTTCCTTGAATACTTTAAACTTGAAACTTACTCCCTTGCAACTTTAAACTCTAATGTGGTGCTTAATGAAACTTAATAATAATATGAATCTAAAAGTTCAAATAATGAACCTTTTGCACCAAAGTTGCATACCTTTTTAACTCTATAGGTGAAGGATATCTTGGTGATTTGAATCACCTAAATGCTACCTTGTACTAAATGAAATTGCAGCTCTTCTTAGCTATCCAAAATAACTCTTTAACTCACCTATTTGCAGCCTTGAAACTCCTTCTAACTTGTTGTCCAAAAATTTAGTTTGGTGGATTTAACTCTCCTTTAGGATGTACTCTAAAAGTCTAAAACTTAGCAACGATTAATTCTACCCAGATTGTTGCTTTCTTGTTGTCTTCAAATATAAAATTTTTAGATTGCAAAGTAATTAATTTATACTCTGAAGTGTTGTCCTTGAAACTCATAAATTTGGTAGGAAAATCATCCAAATCATAGCTAAGATTTTCCTTAAATAAACCTTCACTTTTTGGCTATAAGAATAACAATTTCCTTTCTTCAAAATAGCCTTCAATGACAATCTCTAAATCTCTCAGATTTGGTGGCTTCTTCTACCTCCTTTCTTCTTCACTCTTTGTCAAATTTTGACTTCAACCTTGGCCTAACTAGTGGCCTTCTTCTCAAAATATAAATGTCTTGAGGTCTTCACTATTCTCCTCTAAAACTGGATAAACTCCTTGCCAAATCCTTCTTCTTTTGGACTTATTGTTGGATGGCAACAATTGTCCCAAAAAATCTATTAGGAACTTCTTCCTACTAGTAAATTTATCAAATGTGTTCTCCTTAAATGGAGCTTTCCTAGCCTTCTCCTTCTTTCTCCTTCCAATATTTTCTTGACACCTCTTCTCTAAGGTCTTAAAATTTTTTGAGCTTCTCTAGTCTTCTCAATGAGATAATTTCTTATATCTCTAAAATTTGTTGCTTCTAAAATTTGTAATAGGACCTTTTCAAGTCCTTCCCTATATTCAATATTCCAAATTGGAATTTCTTCAATGGTACCTATTATGGGTCCCTTCAGCTTCTTGAGTTATTTTCTCCTCCTTCTTCAATCTGCAATATGCAGTATTTAATCTTCAATGGATATCACCAGCCTTCAATCTTCTCCTAGACTCTTTTATGGAGTCTCCTCTTCCTTGAATCTACAATAAGTATCCTTTGGTATTTTACTATTTTGCACTCTATACGTTTGCAATCTTGTAATGGGATATTTTTTGTAGGCCTCTAAATCTTCAATATTTCATTGTTGCATCAGGTACTAGATTGATTCCAAAGAAGATATTCTTCCTAGATATTTGTAAAAATATTCTCAACTTTCCTTGAATATCCTTTTTTTGCAATAAATATTATAATTTGTAATGGAATAAAATTTAAATCTAGAGATTATGAATCTTTACTAGTTGATTTTTAAATCTAGTGGAATCAATGTTGAGTCCTAGTCTTCGCAAGTTTTTTGCAAATCTATGGAAAGACTCCAACCAAATGTATTTTTAAAAATTCTAAAAATAAATTTTCCTATCTCCTCTCAATCCCTCTTGTGGCTCTCCCTATTTTGTATTGATCTACCATGTGCTTTGATACCATTTTTAACTTATGATAATTCATATTAAAGTAAATGCAATCATAATATGTAAAATGAGCAAGCAATGATAACTATATGATAATGGTACTATGATATACAGGAAAACTATAAGATAAAATTTTACAATAACTAAACAATATTCCATTAATGTATTCTCATGAAAATAGTATAATGTATTATAATGGAGGACAAGAATACTCCATGATTTAAATGAAAGAATTACATTGTACTCTAACTAGAAAAAACTATAGTAACTTCAGCCTCTCTCACACTCTATACCTCAATGTATATCGGAATATATATACCTTGGTCTTTACTCTACCCATGAATCTTCATCTACCTAGCCTATGCCTCATGTACATATCGACTATATATTTATTTACATCATTACACATTATAAAACTTGTGCATTTATTACTTGCTTGAAGTACCTACTCAAACCTTAATCTAAGATAAAATTCTAATCTAGAAATGTACCCAAGATGGTACATTGACATGTACCAAATAATGTAAAATACTCTAACATAACGTTGCCTTCTACTAGACAACTCATGCTTATAATTCATTTGCTTGGTTAACTTCCAATAATGAATATAATATTTTAAATCATGAAGTAATATGCCCTTTTAGATGGCTTAACTTTGCACTCTAGTATATGCAATCTATGCTTTTAGAATAGTATCTTCTTTGCTTTCAATAGAAGGTAGGATGTTGATATTTTTCTTTCTTTCAAAATATATCTAACTCCTCTTTCTTATGTGTAGGTTTTAAACTTGTAATAACTATATTCAACACTTTCTTAAAGACTTAAATATGAACTTTTATCCTTTGCAACTTTAAACTCTAATTTGGTGCTTCATGGAACTTAATAATGAACTCAATATAAGTGTTCAAATAATGAACTTTTTAAATCTAAGTTGCATAAATTTTTAACCTTTGTAGATGATGTAATTATTTGTGATTTGGATCACCTAGTTGATGCTCTTTGTTATATGAAATCACAAATATTTCTTTGTTGTTAAAAAAAACTTTTTAACTCACCAATTTGCAACTTTGAAAATCCTTTAACTTTTCGCCCAAAAATATCGTTTGGTGGCTTTAACTCTCCTTCAGAATGCTCCCTTGAACTCTAAAAATTAGCAGCTATTGATTCTACCCTTTTTTTGTCCTCAAAATCTAAATTTTTTATATTGCAATGCAATCAATGTCTTCTCCCATATGCTATCCTTTAATCTCTCAATTTAGTAGAAAAATCCTCCAAATCGCAACTAAGACTTATCTCCTAGATACCAATTTTCTACTATAAAATTAGCAAACTACTTTATCCAAAATATCCTTCAATGATAATCTCCAAATCTCTTACATTTAGTGGCTTCTTCTAATTCCTTTCTCCTTTACCCTCCTTGTCAAATTCTGACTTCAACCTTGGCCTATCTAGTGGCCTTCTCAAGAATTTGAATGTATTGTGATCTTCAGTATTCTCCTCCAAAATTTGGCTAGCTCCTTACCAAATATTTCTTCTTTTTGGGCTTGTTATTGGATGGTGATAATTATCCCAAATTTTGTTCTATCAAGAAATTATCCTTGCTAGCTATCTTCTCCAATGAGTTCTCCTAAAAAATTCTCCAATGGTCTTCTCCAAATCTCCTAAAATGACCTTCTCTAAAATTTACAATGAGGCTTTCCTATCCTTGTTATTTCTCCTTTCAATCCTTCCTTGAGACATATTCTCTTGGATATCTAATTTCCATAAATTATCTAGTCTTCTCAAAACTTCAATGAGACCTTCCCATGATCTCTACAATATTTCAGCTATAAATTTTTGCAATGACATCTCTTTCTTGGATCTCTAAAATCTGTAATAGGACTTTTGCTAGTCCTTCTCTATCTTCAATATTCCAAATCTAGAAGTTATTCAATGGGACTTTCTATGGGTCTCTTTATCTTCTTGATCTATTTTCTCCTTCTATCACTATACAATATGCAATCCTTAATCTTCAATGTAGATCTCCAATCTTCAATATTCTTCTAGACCCTTTTATTTGAGTATTTTATTCCTTCAATGGGGTATTCTTTATTGGACCTTCTTCTTGATCTACAATTTTCAATGTGGATTCTTTGGCCTCCTTCTTTATTCTCAATATTTAGCTATGGAGTATTCAATTTGTAATATGTCTCCTTCAGAATTTTTCTCTCTTCTACAATTTGCAACCCTTTAACTCTTGCAATGGAATCTTTTTCATAAGACCTCCAAATATTTAATACTAGATTGATTCCAAAGAAGATATTCTTCCTAGCTATTTCTAGGAAGTTTCCTAACTTTATTTGAATAAAATTTTTGTACAACAAAGTATTAGAAACTATAATGGAAAAATATTTAAATCTAGAGATAATAAAATTCACTAGTTGATTTATCAATCTAGTGAAATCAATGTTGAGTCCTAGTCTTCACAAGTTTTTTTGCAACTCTATGGAAAGACTCTAGCCAAATGCAATTTTTAGAAATTCTAAAAATGAGATTTTTGATCTCCTCTCAATATCTCTTGTGGCTCTCTCTATTTCCTATTTATCTACAATGTTCTTTGATACCACTATTAGATTTTGATGATATTTATATTAAAGGAAATGCAAGAACAAGATGTAAAATGAGTACGAAATAATAACTATATGATAATGATACTATAGTATGAAGGAAAATTATAAGAGAAACTTCTATAATAATTCAAAAATATGTCATTAATGAAAGCTGATGAAAATAGTACAATGTGATATAATGGAGGACATGAACACTCCATAAATACATGAAGGAACTACATTGTACTCACTCTAACTAATGCAACTAGTCACTATTGTATTTTCTATCATATATCTATACCCATAACACACTCTTCTACATCAAAGGCATAGTCCCTTGGCCTTTCATCTACCCTATAACTCATGTACACATGGACTACATGCATATTTACATCATTACACATTCTAACACTTGTGCATTTATTATATTGCATGGAGTAACCACTCAAAACTTACTCTAAGGTAAACTCCTACTCTACTTACGTACCCAAGGTGGTACATTACCATGTACTAAATAATGTAATATACTCCAATAATATTGTTAAAGTTAATTTTAGAATAGGAATTCTAGATTGTAATTCCCTCGTTGTGTTGCATATCTCACCATAATTGTAGAAGAGAAATTATGGTTTTGAATTATGGGTTGTGCAAATATATTGATAAATATGTCAAGATATTTTGAATTGACACCCAATGCATTAGTTTATGTAGTTTCTAGCAGATCTCTTGATAATGCCAAGGTATTTGTGTCTACCAACGATTTTCTTTCACAAGTGGTTTTCTATAATAGCTATGAAATCCTTTTGGAAGACCCATATGTGGATGTTGTGTATATACCCCTTCCCACCTCCCTGCACCTTCATTGGGTTAGTTTGTGGTGATAAATTAAAATACCCTATTAGGGCTAAGAGGGTGGTTTAAAAATGCCCTCTTAGACCCTAAGAGGGTGGTTTAAAACCGACCTATTAGACCCTAAGTGGGTGGTTTAAAACCGTCCTCTTAGAACCTAAGAGAGTGATTTAAAACCACCCTCTTAATCCCTAAGAGTGTGGTTTAAAATGGCCCTCTTAGTCCTAAGAGGGTGGTTTAAAACTTCCCTCTTAGCCCTAAGAGGGTGGTTTTCAACCTCCCTAATAGACCCTAAGAGGATGATTATAAACCACCCTAATAGACCCTAAGAGGGCGGTTATAAATCGCCCTTGTAGGATCTATTAAGGTGCTTTTTAACTATCATCGTATGATGAAAACTATTTAGGATGTCCTCATAGGCGATGGTTGAATAACCACCCTTAAAGGTATTTAAGGGTGACAAAAAACCACCCTTAAAGACCCTTTTTAGTGTAGTGTCTCTATGTGTATGTTTTTGGAAACTACTATTAGATCTGTCTATTGCTCCTCATATATTTTGATATGATATGACTTACATGAAGAATTTTAATCAACCATTTGATGCATGGGATTGCAATATGACCATGATCCAAGGATACCTATCACCTTAACTACTCCACAAACTCTTTAGAATAGCATATCCCAAATTATGGTGATAGATCAACAACTATTAAATCCTATATTACTATAAATTCTAAATATTTACGCAATAGGTTTAGGACCTTGTTTATGATCCCTATTGTCCAAACCTAGATACCCATACAAAATAGTGTTCCAAAATTTAGTTGGGTATAATTTAAGCCCATAGCCTTGCAGACTGCTTGGAGTATAATTGTGATAGTTTTTTTCTGGTCTATTAGACTATTATGTAAAATCCAACCTTCTAGGCACAAGGATAGATAGAATGATGGGGGCTAAATTTTGTGCCAATCAAGTGATAATCACTTAGATGCCAATTGATGATCCTAATAAGTAGTCTTTTCATAATTTGATTATTTGAGAGTAGTTTCCTCCAGGTCCACATGTTCCAAATTAGAAAATATTTTTTAGCTCTTTGATTTCTTTTGAAATACTATCCACAATGTTTTGGGGAAGTTTTTAAATAGTTTTTATATTATTGAGTTATTTTTGTGCTCTATTATTTAGTCATTAATATATAGTATATATTTTGATACACTTATTTTCTATGTTGGTTCATATCCCATAACTATAAATTTATATTTTTATCCCCTAGAATATCTTGCACCATCTCCAGTTTCTCATCTTTTTCTTACCCAACTCCTTGCTTTCTGTTCAAGCTATTCTCAATATTTTGAGAATATGATGGGAAGAAAAAATACCCAAAAAATATTGTGTTATTTGGATGAAATATGGAGGTCATTTCTATTGCTATATATTGATTCGAATTTATTGCACAAGCCATCAAATATTCTAATCTTAAAGGCATGCCCCATTTTTTATCTTTCATGCAATATGTTTTACTCATCCCTCCCATATAAACCTCTTGACTTTTTATCAGGATTTATTCTTGATCATATGCTCTACATATTTTTTCAATATTTTTTTGCTCCACCTTGTTAATATTATTGTAAAAATCTTGGATTATAGCCCTTAATTCTTGAGTTATTTGATGTTCCTTAATTGTTCTAGTCGATACATTTACTTAGTTAATGATCAGGAATAATTGATTCTGACATCATTGGTGGTTGTGAGAATAATATAGTTAGGTTTAGGGCCTATAATACTATCTAATAAATCCCATGGAATATTTAAAAAATGGCTTTTAGAGGTAGTTTTCCTACTGAAATGAGCATATTCTCAATCTTGATAACTAGTTGGAAAACCTATGGGAATCCTTTTTTCTTGTATTTCTAGATTTGAAGGCCTAATTCTGAATTCAAATCTTGAATATAGTATATATATTCATGGGATTGTGATAGCTATACCTCCCAAGGATTCTTGTTCTAGAGTTTCTTGAATCAAATGCTAAAATCTAGGAGCCTTTCTTGGGGATGTATTTGAATACAATATAATTGAGTTAGCAGTAAGAAGGGATCCCCTAGATCATTAAATATCATTATTAGGGATTCATCCAGGTTAGCCCAAGCTCTAGTACTATTATCTTCTAAATATTTGTACCATTGTGATGCCTTACCATGAAAGGATTGAGCAAGTAACATCTTCGAAGATGATATTACAAAAGGGATCTAAGGATGAAATATCTTAACAATGCTCATAAGCAATTTTTACACTACCATCATAAATGGGTAATATCTTCAATGCAGCTTCAAAAATTTTATGGAGCTCTAGTATATTAAGTGGTCCAACACTATTCTAAGCTATACACATTTTCCCAACTATGGCTCTAAAAACTTTTACTAATGTACTCATAAAGCTATTTGATTGGTACTCAATGAACTATCTTGGCTTTCCAGTATATCCTAATTTTATTTTGAGCTCTTTTATCAGTGGAGTCACCAATTTTTATGGGGAGCCGAGTTTCATAATCTAGATCTAATATTCTCCTTTGATCACAGAAAACAAATTACAACACTAGCCCGTAGGTGTAGTTGAGCACTTGGTGGGTATCTGGGAGATTCACCACCTAAAATCCCTAGCTCACCACTAGCTTCTATTACAATGTCTGGGTTTTTTTCGAGGTCTTGACCCTCTAGGCCATTAATGACCCACTTGGAAGAATACATCCTCAGAATCTAAAAAGTCGGCTCTTCCCCGCCTTCGTGACTGAACCTTCACATCTTTTACCCTAACTAGCAACTGCCATTGGGTCAGCCATGGAAACACGCATTGATGAGCCATCTGAACATCTCTGACCTCTGGGTATAGCATTCGAGTGGTTGCCATGCTCAGCAAGCTTACTGGGTAAGAAATCATGCATTAATGAGGCCTTTGACCGCCTCGGGAAACACCTTCTAGGAAAGCATGCCTTTTCAAATCATGAACCAGCAGTATGTCGTGATATCGTGACATGTCATGATATCATGACATTTTTCTTCCTTGCTGCCTTTCTCTTCTTCAGGTCACGATATTGCGACATGTCATGATATCGCGACATCTTTCCTTTCTGGCTCTTATTTCTCCTTTTTGGTCACGAAATCGTGACATCTTTCCTTTCTACTTCCTCCTCGCCTCTCGGGTCATGAAATTGTGACATGTCATGATATCATGACATCTTTGCTCTCTGCTTTCTCTCTCTTTTTTGGGTCACAAAATCATGACATGTCACGATATTGCGACAGCTTTGCCTTTCGCTTTCACTCTCTACTTCGGGTCGTGAAAATGCGACATGTCACGATATCATGATAGTTTCCTTCCTTGCTTTCTTTCTGCTCCTTCGGTCACGATTTCGTGACATGTCGTGAAATCATGACATTTTCTTCTCTGGCATTTCCTATCTTCTTTCGGTCATGATTTCATGACATGTCACGATATCACGACACTTTTTCTTCTTGAGCCTTCTCTTGTATTTTGGTCACGATAATGCGACATGTCACGATATCACGACACTTTTTCACTCTTGAGCCTTCTCTCGGCTTTTGGTCGCAATAATGCGACATGTCACGATATCGCGACACTTTTCTCTCTTGAGCCTTCTCTCGGATTTTGGTCATGATAATGCGACATGTCGTGATATCGTGACACTTTTTCTCTCTTGAGCCTTCTCTTGGCTTTTGGTCGCGATAATGCGACATGTCACGATATCACAACACTTTTCTCTCTTGATTCTTCTCTCGGATTTTGGTCACAAAAATGTGACATGTCGCAATATCGTGACACTTTTTCTTCTTTGCCGACATGTCATTATATCGCAACACTTTTTCTCCTTGCGGTATTTTTGCTTTTCATTGGATGCTATTGCATCAAACAACCGGGGTGGATTGAGAAGTGACATTCACTTCTATACTATTCTGTCACCTTCTTTTTCATTGGCGCTATACAAACTCTCCAAGCTTCAGCAAAATCTAGGTCTTCAGGTTACAAACCCTTAAGTTATTCAAACTCCACAACTTCCACTCTCATTATTGCCAGCAAACTCTTTTCATCCATCTCCTTCAATGGCTTCAACTTGTGGCGCACTCCACCTTTCATCAGAGAGTAAATATTCTCATGCCCATCATACACTACACGTCTGTAAAATTGCCATGGCCTCCCCAACAACACATGGCAAGCATCCATAGGCAAAACATCACACAGGACCTCATCCCGGTATCTCCCAATATTGAACTTGACTAAGGACTGTTCACTGACCAATTTCCTATGGTCCTTCTACAACCATGCAATCTGATATGGATGTGGGTGTCTCCTCCTCTCTAGTTGTAACTTAGTAACCATTTCTTTAGAGACCAAGTTATTAGTACTACCATTATCTATAATAACATTATAGACCTTACCTGAACATTTGCACCTTGTGCAGAATAGGCTCCTCCTCTGGTCTGGTCCTTTCTCCTCATTCAACAAGGTTCTCCTTGTGACCATAACTTCTCTCTCTACCTCCTTAGAATGTTTTGATTTAGCACCTTCATTTGCTACAGTAGCTCTGGAATGACCCTCAAGTCTCCTATTCGTCCTCTCTTGGTGTTGGGGACACTCATATGTCTGATGTCTCTCTTTCCTACAATGGAAATAGGTTCCACAAAATCCTCCTCTTCCATATCTACCTCTTCCTCTTTGGTAACCATTGTTCTGATTATGGAATCTGTAATCATTATCTCCCTTATGATTCTTACTGCTACTATCTTCTTCTTTCTTCTCATCTCATCCTCCATCTATTCTTCCATCAATTCTTTCTCCATGACTTCTTCCTTTCTGCTTACCCTCAAACCTTCTGTTCAGCTTTTCTTCAGCTTTTAGAGCAAACTGGTAAGTATCCTCAATGGTGCTCATCTTAACCAGACTCAACTCTTCTTGAATACTAGTTCTCAATCCATTGATGTAGCAGGCTACCTTCTCCTTGTTAGCCTCAGAATGGTCAGTTCTGATTGAGTTCTGGTAAAACTCCTCTGTATATTCTTTGATAGATTTGTTTGACTGTCTCAAAATTTGCATTTTCCTCAACATATCCAATTCGTAATCTGCAAGAATAAACTTTCTCTTCAACTTCTCTACCATTCGATCCCATCTGGTTATCTTTACCTTTCCACTTATATTTCTTTCTAGTTGCACTTCTTTCCACCATATGCAAGCATGGCCTTTCAACTTCATTTTAGCAAACTTGATCCGATCTAGATCTACAGCCTCCTCATACTCAAAATATTCCTCCATATCATTGACCCAATCAATCAACTCCTCTAGATTGAGATTCCCAGAATACGTGGAGACATCAAACTTTGTCTTCTTCCTAATCCGAGATATGGCCTTAACTAATCTAGCTTCTACAGGATCCATTGTTTCTTCTTCATCTGATGGATTATCAACCTCCCAAGCTTCATCTTCACTATGGTCTTCTCTCCTTGGCTCAACCCCTCTTCGTAACTCCTCTTGCAGGGCTTGCACTTGCCTCTGCAAAACTCTAAAATCTTCTTTAGGTACCACATTTCTCCCACCACCATGGTTTCTTTGTGGAGGCATTCTTCCTCACCCTCTTCTCACAAACCTTGACCACAGATCCTGGTGTAAACTGCCTCACATTCGGTGATCTGTTTACACACTCAGGAACTCTCGCTCTTCCACAGATCCTGGTGTAAACTACCTCACTTTTGGTGATCTATTTACACACTCAAGAACTCCCACTTTTCCATAGATCCTGGTGCAAACTGCCTCACTTTCGATGATCTATTTACACACTCAGGAACTTCTGCTCTGATACCACTTGATGGGGAGCCAAGTTTCACATCCCAAAATCTAGATCCAATATTCTCCTTTGATGACATAAAACAAATTACAACACTAGCCCGCAAACATAGTTGAGCACTTGATGGGGATCTGGGAGATTCACCACCTAAAATCCCTAGCTCACCACCAGCTTCTATTACAATGTCTGGGTTTCTTTCGAGGTCTCGACCCTCTAGGCCATTAATGACCCACCTAGAAGAATACATCCTTAGAATCTAAAAATTTGGCTCTTCCCCACCTTCGTGACTGAACCTTCACATCTTTTACCCTAACTAGCAACTGCCACTGGGTCAGCCATGGAAACATGCATTGATGAGCCGTCTGAACATCTCTGACCTATGGGCATAGCATTCGAGTGGCCTCCATGCTCAGAAAGCTTACCGGGAAAGAAATCATGCATTAATGAGGCCTTTGACCACCTCGAGAAACACCATCTGGGAATGCGTGCCTTTTCAAATCATGAACCAGCAGTATGTTGCGATAACATGACATGTCACGATATCATGAAATTTTTCTTCCTCACTGCCTTTCTCTTCTTTAGGTCGCGATATCGTGAAATCTTTCCTTTCTAGATCTTCTTTCTCCTTTTCAATCATGAAATCATGACATATCGCAATATCACGACATCTTTCCTTTCTGCTTCCTCCTCGCCTCTCGGGTTGCAAAATTGTGACATGTGATATCGTGACATCTTTGCTCTCTGCTTTCTCTCTCTATTTTGGGTCACGAAATCATGACATGTCACGATATCATGACAGCTTTGCCTTCTGCTTTTGCTCTTTGATTCGGGTCACGAAAACATGACATGTCGTGATATCATGACAGTTTCCTTCCTTGCTTTCTTTCTGCTCCTTCGGTCGCAATTTCGCGACATGTCATGAAATCGTGACATTTTCTTCTCTGGCCTTTCCTGTCTTCTTTCGATCACGATTTCGTGACATGTCCTGATATCGCGACACTTTTTCTTCTTGAGCCTTCTCTCATCTTTTGGTCGCGATAATGCGACATGTCATGATATCGCGACACTTTTTCACTCTTGAGCCTTCTCTCGGATTTTGGTCACGATAATGCGACATGTCGCGATATCGCGACACTTTTCTCTCTTGAGCCTTCTCTCGGATTTTGGTCGCGATAATGCGACATGTCGCGATATCACGACACTTTTTCTCCCTTGAGACTTCTCTCAGCTTTTGGTCGCAATAATGCAACATGTCGTGATATCACGACACTTTTCTCTCTTGAACCTTCTCTCGGCTTTTGGTCATGAAAATGTGACATGTCACGATATCACGACACTTTTTCTTCTTTTTCTACATGTCGTGATATCGCGACACTTTTTCTCCTTGCGATATTTTTGCTTTCCGTTGGATGCTCCTGCATCAAATTTCTTTGAATTTTTATTTTCAATAGAGTTGCTAGGTGAACATACACTCTTCACATGAGAGGTCAAGACTGTTCACAAAAATCTTAAGTTCTCCAAGTAATTGAAATAGGATCTATGAAATATTATCCCATTGGGCATGCCAAAAGATCTTGGTAGCATGGTGGGTATTTAGCTTTGATCTTTAGAAACTCTTTTCTAAAGGTGAAACACTCATGTCACATCAAGTATGCTAAAGTTTTTGGTATATTAATAAACTATTGGGTTTCTTTTTTATTATTACATTTTAGTGGAGTCACCAAGTGATTATAAAAATATTTATTAGAGTAGAATATCACCATGATTTTGCTCAATCAAGGAGGTGACATGAGTGTCCCATAGGGTATGCCAAAAAATCTTGGTATAAAATTTTCCTAAGTGGATGAATTTAAACCTCAAGATCTTAGCCAATAATGAAAGACCCCAAAATGGGATTTTATAAGTTAACCTTTGAAGTAGGATGGTTCCTATGGTTCTAGATACACTAACAAACAAAAGGGATAATGGATGTTGAAGAGTAAAGTGAGAAATGCATAGATTTAGAGGTGAGACTTAAAATGGCATAGATTTAGTGGAATTAAGAGACATAAAGCATGAGAGTCTCACACTTTGAACTAAGTAAAACTAACTAATAGAATAAATTCATTTTCATATAATAGAGTATTTAATCCTATTAAGTACTTAAACATTATCAAGCATTTCAAGAACTAATGAACAATAAATCTAGAGAGAAATCTATAAAGAATAATAAATGTAATAAAATAAACCATTCACATAACTTTAATAGAAATGCTTAACAATTAAATTAACATACATACATGATCTACAATAATTTGAGAAAGAGGTCAAACAACAATCCAATATTTATTTAAAGGTGCACAATATAGTCATCACACAATATGCAATTGTAAATGCTAAAGAGTTAACCTCTTGAATGAGCTACATTCAAGTTTAAATAAATATATACAATGCATTCAATTAGCTTAGCATGATTTCTTATAGAACATATTGTAGATATATTAATATAGGTTAAATAAGTGGCTATCACACTCAGGTCAACTATGCTTAACTATTTCAAACATATTTTGCTAACATGTGTAGCACAAATTTCTTTTGTGAAGCTATCCCGCATGATAAATTATTGGATTCTATTCATTCAATGATAGTCCACTCCTTTTTATTATGCTTATCCAACTAAGCAAGGATAGGTGTGTGATGGAGGAGCCTTCAGTTGTTGAGGTATTATAACAATAGTGATGTCTGGTGGATGATCAACACATGCAACCTTGCTTATTAGGATGAGTCTAGAGCCTCCTTGTAGAATATAGTAGATGAGGGTATACTACTTGATGTTGTATAGTTTATCTTTATTGATTGTAAATTTATTTACCATTCCTTCATGCTATACTCTACATTCTATATTATCAGATGTCAATTTTTTTTTCTTTTTTATGATGTTAGGACCCCATACTAACATTATTTTAAAATTCCAATATTATTTTGTAATAACACCTTTTCAATGTAGGGATCCCTTAAAATGATATTTTATACTATTTTGTAATAATATGTAGTAATTGAGGCACCTAGACAAGTGGGGCCAGTTCATGTAATTTTTATCAATAATGTAATTAATATTTGGTAGAAGATTATAGCTCAAGTGGTACTTTGTATTTAATCCAACTCTTGAGCTTAAGGTTAGGGTTGTTCTGGATTTGTATCAAAGGCTTGAAGGCTCTTTTTTGGCATGATTCTTGAGATGGTTTCCCTAAAATTTTTATCTATGTTTCATCATATTTAGGAGCTATGTAATTTTTTCTTAGCTACTGGTTGGTACAAGGTGAGGTATTATATAGTTGCCACAAGAGTTGGGTAGGTGAAGGTAGTTCAGTGGAAAGATCCTAGAGATTGGCTGGTAGGTGGTTCTATTCAGGATAGAGAATATTTGGCTCATATTTTGGCTACTAGGGAGTGCTCTTCTTTATAGGATGATGATGTTTTGTCTTGGGTTCTAGATCCTAGAGGGTTTTATCAGTGGCTTCTAGTTACCATGTTTTAGATAGGCAACATTTTGGGGATGAGGAGGTTCCTTGGTGGAAACAGGTTTGGAATAAGTTTTCCTGGACCAAATGTAATTTTCATTTGTTGTTGGTTACTAGGAAAATATGTCTTACCTAGTATAATATCAAAAAGAGAGGTTTTTAGTGCCCTTCATTTTGTTTCCTTTGTGAGAATAGTGACTAATATTTAGGGCATTTGCTCTTACAGTGTTCATTTGTACAGGAAATTTGGCATCTTTGGTGGAAACAATATTGTTCTCATGTCTCTTCTCTTATTTAATTCTATAGGGGTTTATGAAGACCTCTTCCTAAGGCTTTCTTTCTTCAATTTGTGTGGATTATTGGATTGTTATGTATTATATGGAAGATTTGGCTTGAAATAAATCGAATAATTTTTCAAGGTAGAAGGTTAAGTGTTTATCATATTTGGAAGAGGATTATTGGTATGATCCAAGAAACTATTTTTTCTAAATGTTAGATTAGTATTCCTTTGGAGCAGTTCAAGATTTTGATGATGCAAGACCTGGATTTAGTGGAGAATGGCCCTCATCCTTCTTTATGGTCAGGAGGAAAGGCCTCAATCAAAAAGTGCAAAGATATGGTAAATGGTATCCTCTGCCTCACGGGGTGTTTAAGATTAATACTGATGGCTTTTCTAGAGATAATCTTGGGTATGCAGGTATTGGTGGTGTTGGGAGAGATAGTAGTGGTACATATCTTTTTATTTTCTCCTGTTATAAGGGCAATCAAACTAATAATTATATGGAGGCCCTTGTTATTTGTTTATTTTGGAAAAAGGTTATGCTTTGGGATGGTAAAATATAATCTGTGAGTTGGACTCTCATATTATTATTAATTTGTTTAAGACTCATAATATTTATAATATTCATTGGCAGTTGGCGTTAGTTATTTGGTAGATCATTCAAATTTATCCATATCCAAAGTTTATTTCATTTGTTCATATTACTAGGTAAATGAATGGTGTGGTTGATTTCTTGCCAAAATGGGCTTATAAGTTTCAAGAAGACTAGAAAGTTAGGGAATGGGATCAACTCCCATTGGATTGTTCTTGTCATCTTGCTAATTTACTTGTTGTGGATATGCTTGGTTGAGGTTGTTTTTTTTGGGTATCCTTTTGTCGAGCGCTCGATGGTTTTGGGGGTATCTTTCTTCTGGCCCTTGTAAGGGTTATTGTTTTGGGATTCTTTGTTTCTTGTATGGTTTTATTGATTAAATAAATTTTTACCAACAAAGAAAAATGGTAGGGTTGCATGAAGTGTATCTTTAAAAGACAAGGGTCCATAAATGAATGTATCATTTTGTATATTGAATGAAAGTATTGAAGAAGGTTATCCCCTTGAAGAGGTCCATTATTCTATATTGTGTTGTTAGATTATTATGTTTTTGCATTTACATTTCATATTGTAATATTATATTTTTCATAAATTTTTACTTTTATTGTAATATTTATGTGAATGTACTTATTTTAATTAGAAGGTTCCTAACAAGTGGTATTAGAGTGTTTTTTATGGCCATGTTTTGTTGTGACTATGATATTTCTTGCCCCACCATTTTGATTCCTAGGTATAATTTTTTGTGTTTTCATTTTTTTGCCTATTTTCTTATTAAAAATTAAAAAACCCTTTTTTTATATTAGTTTATTAGGTTAGAAATCCTATATCGATGGTTTTACAATATCACAAAGGAGTTATCATTATTGGTTAATCTAGGTTTTTTTTAAAGCTTCTAGTAAAGTGAGGGGTGATTAGGCTCCAATACCTAGGCCTTAGACAACACCCATATACAAAATTGAGCTCCCTTGTATATTTGGGTCTATTAGAAGACCCACTAGGATTGGGAGAAACCTTTAGAACTAGAAATATTTTCATCCATGCATTCTCCATAGTACACTAGACACAACATCAAGAAATATTACCCTCTTGTAATGTTAGATAGGTAGGTAGTGTGCTCAAGGGTATGCATGGAATCATTCCTTAGTGGTGACCTAAAATATTGGTATGAGTACTATCATTCGTTACTACAATATAACAAAGGGCCTTAGACCTAAGAATATTTTCAACCATATATTATGCATAGTACACTAGACACAACATAAAGAAAGATCACCCTCTTGTACTATTATATAGGTAGGTAGTGTGCTCAAGAATATGCAGGAATCCTCCCTGAGTAGTGATCTAAAATATTGGTCTGAGTACTATCATTCATTACTACAATATAATAGAGGGCCTTCGGGTAGTACACACATATTGTCGTAGAGTACCTTATTTTTTTTAACCTACATGTTAGAAAACTACAACATAAAAAATAATCATACTAAGGAGACTACACTATCCCAAAATTAATTGAACATGAACAATTAACAAAAAAATGGTGGTGAGAATAACAGCCACAATAAGGTCTATTAGTAAAAGTTAGGTAGCAGTCAGTAATAGTTAATATAATTTTATCAACCTTAGTAACAATTACTTATAACATTCAAGAATCATACTAGACATGGAATTTGTTAGTAACAAAGCTAGTTTCAATAGTTGCCAGAGATAGTGATCTACAGTGTCAATGATAGAACAGTGTCAAATAGAATAGAGTTAGTAAAAATTTATGCAAATTCTAGTAAGTGGTTGTCAGACAAAAGTTAATTTTTTGAGTGGACCAAGACTCTAGGAGAAAAAACAACACTTGAAGACAATATTTCCCTTAGAAAAAAACTTCTAAGATGCCAAAATACAGTGTTGTGGGATATAGCTCATTGTGTTTGTCTCATTGATCTGATCATTTTGGTACATATCCTAACATGCACTTTTTCTAGGGTGTTGAAATAGATCATTGTGGTACCTATCCCATTATGTTGGTCTTCTTGAGATAATAATTTTGATATATATCACCCAAACACTATTTTGTCTCATTACTAAAAATAGTAACTCTTAGAAAAATACTTCTATTTTTAGTAAGTCAGTGGGATTGGTTCGAATCATACCTCAATAGCTACAGGAACTAGAGGACACCAAAATAAGATAGAAAAAAAATACCCTCTAGAGCAAATGGATACTAAAATTACTAATATTACTAGTGACTTTAAACACATGAGGGATGAAGTATCACTTTTGAGAGGTGAACACATAAGATCCAAAGCTACATTTGCATAAAAACTCGTAGAGATTAAGGATATCTTTAAGGGAATACCCAAAGGTGTTTGAGCATATTAACATTGAAAATCTAGGTGGAAGTGTAGGAAATACTCCATTTAAGATGCCTAAAATAAAATTTTCTAAGTGCAACGAAAAGGACATTGATGTGTCATTATTTTGAGAAAATCAGTTATTAAAACTTCATAATATCCCTAAATATTTATTGGTCACTATGGCATATTTTAAATTTGAATTCAAATCCTTACAATGGCATCAATAGTTACAAAACACAATTTCCAACCCTTTTTGGGAAGATTTTAAGTCACAATAGATCACTTATTTTGGCCCTTGTGAGTATGAGGACTTTATAGGTACATTAACCAAATTAAAACAAACCTATACAATTTGTGACTATCAGACCCAAGGGGTTGAAGAAAGGTTTTTTTCAAAGTTGTTTTTATCAGTGGCTTGAAAAATGATATTAAGGCTAAGGTCAAAATATTCAAACTATAGTCTAGGATGCAAGCCATAAGATTGACAAGATTGGTAGAAGAAAAAATCTTGGCTTAAAGGAGACCATTTAAACTACCATAGGACAAACCCCCATTTCCTTCCAATTTCACACCAAATGATGGTACAAAATCTACCCCATACAAGCATTTGATATGAAAGAGATTGATGCCCATCGAGCACAAGGCTTATGATATAATTGTCATAAGAAGAATTAACTAGGGCATAAATAAATGTAAAAGAAGTCATTTTTGCTAGATGTAGAGGAGTAAGTAAGAAGTGAACCACTATATAATGATATAAAACCATCATAGGAACAACTTCAAGATGAAGGTGAAACCCAAAAAGAACCACAACAAAAAAAATTTGTCCATACCCTTGTAAGACTTTCTACCCCTCAGAAAATAAAGTTAGTAGGATTTTTCAAAGGATAATGTATTACAATTATCATTGATTCAGGAAGGACACATAACTTTATTTATCCTTGAGTCATCAAGCAAGCAAATGATTACATACATACTTGTAACTCCTTCGATGTTATGGTGGTAAATATAGAAACATTGCCTTGGAACAGAGTTATGCATAAGCGCTCTATTTAGGATTTTTAAAATTTTTAAAAGGCTAATTTTGGATCCTTTCACTGGGGCCCATTCACCCGAAATTTATGAGGTGGAAGTTTTTTTGGGGTAAATTCGCCCGTCATTGATAATCATGAACCTAACTTTATTTTAATTCATCGACCTCAAATTACATATGATTTTGATTTTCCCACCCAATTTGCCTTCAAATTATAAATGATTTTATATTTCCTACCCAAATCGCCTTCAAATTATAAATGATTTTATTTTTCTTGCCCAAATCACCTCATATACTACCCATATATATATTGTACTGGATATCGATAAACATACATCAAAAAAACTCTAACTAAAAAATAGCTCTGAAACAACAAAAAACTTGAGAAGGTTGCAGAGAAGTGTCTATCAAAATAAATTGATCGATTGCAGAGGAGTGTCGATCAGTGCAAGATGATCGGTTGTAGAGTTGTCTTTTGGCATAAGCCTATCAGTTGCAGAGTCGTGTTTGTTGGCATAAGCCGATTGGCTATAGAGTCGTGTCTATTAGCATAAGTCGATCGGTTGTAGAGTCATGTTTGTTGGTATAATTCGATTAGTTGTAGAGTCATTTCTATCAGCATAATCCAATCGGTTTTAGAGCTATGTCTATCGATATAATTCTATCAATTATACGTATTGTCGATCGACATTTGTCTATCGATTGTAAAAGTATCGATCAACATTAGTTAGTTGGTTGTAGAACTGTGTCCATCAACATTAGTTATGCCTACAATCGATCATCATGCATGTAGCCTATCATCATGCCTACAACTGCTTGTCATGACTATATCCAATCGGTATTCCTATAGTCGATCATCATACCTGCAACCGATTGTCATGCTTGCAGTCGATCGACATACCTACAACCTATTGTCATGCCTACAATCACTCATCATGCCTATAGTCGATCGATATTCTTGTAGTCGATCATCATGCCTACAACCGATCGTCATGCCTAAAGCTGATCATCATGTCTGTAGCCAATCATCATGCCTATAGCTGATTGTCATATTTGCATTCAATTTACATTCCTGCAGCTGATCGACATACTTGCAGTCGATCAACATTCCTGTAGCCGATCGACATTCTTGTAGTCGATCGACATACCTACAATCGATCGTCATGCCTACAGTCGATCATCATTCCTGCAGTCGATCATCATGCCTGCAGCCGATCATCATGCTATCGGTCATCATGTCAGCCTAAATTCTTTCATATCAGTCTAAAGATTTTAAGTATGTCATACATTTTTTAGATTTTGCAAACCGATATTCATAGCCCCCAACACAGAAAAATTTGCCATGGTTTGAAAATTTTTGGAGACAAATTAATGAAATTTGCCACAGTTTGAAGTTTTTGAAAATAAATAAATGCAATTTGTCATGTATACTTCTAAAAATATCGTCTATATTCTAAGATAATTCACCTTGATTTTATAAATAGATTTTAGGGCCGACCCCTTATGCATAACCCTGCCTTGGAAAGGTAAATGGTGCAATGTTAAGTTGAATATAAGGAATTATGAACTCAAAATTGATATGTTTGCTCTTCAACTAGGAGGATGTGATGTGCTAGGAGCTCAATGGCTAGGTACCTTAGGAATAATAGCCTAGAACTTTATAGAGTTATGGATGTAGTTTTCATAGAATGTTAGGTCCATACTCTTTATGGTTTGCCAACAAGATATCCGTAGATTATTAGTTCAAGTTGTATGGATAACCTATTAAGAAAATCTTCCCATGGGATATTAGCTCATATATTTGAAATTGCTAAAGACAAGCCCCTAGAAGATTTGCAACTCATTATGACTAAGCATGATACATTTTTTATAAAATTGACAAAATTACCTCCACATCATTCCCATTATCCTGCAATACCATCGATGCCCAATAGTGTGCCACCTAGCATCAGACCTTACCAGTACCCCTATGCACTTAACTCAAAAATTAAGAAATTAGTACAAGAATTGTTACAAGCAAGAGTCATTCAACCTAGTAATAGTCCTTATTCTTCTCTAGTCCTATTGGTTTGAAAGAAATATGGGTTATGGTATTTGTGTATAGATTTTTGTGAGCTTAATAAGCTCACCATTAAGGATAAATTTCTTATTCTAGTGGTTTATGAATTGTTGGATGAGTTGCATGGTGTTTTTTTTATTCAAGTTAGATCTTCACTTGGGCTATCATCATATAAGTCTCAAGGATGAAGATATTCCCAAAATAACATTTCAAGCGAATGAGGGACATTATAATTTTTTGATTATGCAATTTGGCTTAATGAATGCACCCTTCACATTTTATAGCCTCATGAATAACATCTTCTACTAATTATTTCATAAATTCATTCTAGTTTTCTTTGATAATATTTTGATTTATAGTCTCTCTTGGGAGGAGCACCTCATACACTTGGATCAAACTCTACAAATTTTATCTCAGAATAGAAATTTATGCTAAGAGATTGGTAGAAGTAGAGTATTTGGGACACATTGACACCAAATATGGAGTTAAAGTTGACCCTAAGAAGATTCAAGTTGTTCAAGATTGGATGAAGTCTCACACTCTCAAGGAACTTCAAGGATTTTTGGTACTCATATGGTATTACCACATATTTTTCCAAGTTGTTCAATATTGGATGAAGTCTCACACTCCTTTAACAACCATGTTGAATTTTGTTTTTTACTTGGTTAGGCCCAGCTAATGAGGCTTTCTTTGACTTAAAGTATACCATGAAAACCACTATAGTTTTAGCCATACTTGATTTTTTAAAACCTTTTATAATTGAAAATGATGCTTTAGACAATGGTATATGAGTCATGTTGATGCAAGAAGAAATACCATTGGCCTTCACCAGTAAAGTATTTTTAGGCTAAAATTTGGAAAAAATCTACTTATGCAAAGGATATGCTTGCTATTTTGCATGTATTTAATCACTAATGACCCTATCTCATTGGGTTTCATTTTTCCATTAAAACAAACCTCCAAAGTTTCAAATACTTTTTGAAGCAACGAGTTGCCACACCCAAACAACAAAATCATCTCTCTAAAGTAATGGGTTATGAATATAATATTACCTATAAAATGGAAAGGAGAAAATTGTTACTGATGCACTCTCTTGACAATTTGAGGATCAAAGTATGTTAAATGTTATCTCTTTGCTCATACCTCATTGAATTAATTCTCTTAGGAAGGATGTGATCAAGGACTTAGGATTGCAAACTTTTATCACCACACTTGAAATAGAGCCTAACTCATATCCAAGATACACTTGGGATGGGTAAGATTTGAGATACCTTGACCACCTTATTCTTTCCCAAACTTCTCAACTAATGGAACTCATATCGAGATAAATGCATACCTCACCAACCATAGGACATTTTGTGTTCCTTAGGACTTATGAAAGGATTAAGCATATTTTATTCTAAAAGATAATGAAGGAGGATATTCAAAACTTTATGGGTGAATGTGACATATGCCAAAGAATAAAAGGAGAAATAGTTCATTCCCTTGGAACTCTTCAGACCTTTCCCATTCTAGAACAAGTATGGATTGATGTTTCCATCGATTTTATTGGATGGTTACCTAAGTTAGAAGGAAAATCAATTATTGTGGTGGTAGTGGATCTTCTCACAAAGTATACTCATTTTTATTTCTTATCCCATCCCTACATAACCTTAGTAGTAGACCAAATATTTTTAGACTTTAGTTTTTACCTTCATGGCATACCCACATCTATTGTGTTTGAAAAAGGTCCTACGTTCACTAGTAATTTTTCACAAGAATTGTTTAAGTTGTAGGGAACTTAGCTCGAAATGAGTTCAGCCCATCATCTACAAAATTATGGTTAAGTAAATAATGTTAAAAAATGCCTGGAGATCTACCTTCGTTGCTTTGCCTATGAATAGCCTACACAATAGACAAAGTGGATTCCCTTGGTCAAATGGTGGTATAAAATTCAATATCACACCCTGACCAAGGTTACCCCTTTTGAAGAATTTTATGTTCATCCTCCATCTACACACTCCTCCTACATTCTAAGAAGATCTAAGGTTCATGTTGTTGATACTACACTTATCCAACTTGTTGTAGTTATTCATCAACTAAAGATGAATCTAGAATTGATCCAAAACCATATGTGGCAATAAGTTAATCATCACCGTTGTGAACACAACTTTGAAGTAGGAGACATGGTTTTTATATTACTACAACCATATAAAGAGTCCTCACTCTAGCTCTATTAATGCCAAAAACTAACTTCCAAATAATATGGACCCTACTAGGTCTTATAGTGGATTGGTGCAATGGCCTGCAAATTAGCCCTCCTAGATATGCCAAAGCTCCATCCTATCTTTCATGCCTCCTATCTCAACAAGGTCATCGGTAATTAGTATTTGTTCAATCTACTTTAATAGAACTAGATAAAGAAGTTTCCATATTGCTCGAGCCTAAAAAACTTTTGGACTGTAGATCGTACACTCTTTAAAATTGTGTGATCATTTATTTTCTTGCGCAATGACATGTACTACAACTGAAATATGCAACTTGGGAGTCTCTCTAGTAGCTAAAACACTAATTTCCTCATCTTTAGATTCGAGGAAAAATATTTTTGAATGGGAAGGATATGTTAGGACCCCACCCTAACATTATTTTATAATTCTCATATTATTATGTAATGACTTATTTCCAACGTGGGGACCCCATTATAATGATATTTTTAAATAGTTTATAATGGTATGTGGTAATTGACATGCTTAGACAAGTGAGGCCATTTTATATAAAAATTATCAAGAATGTAAATAGCTTGAATGACACTTTGCATGTAAGCCAACTCTTGAGCATTAGGGTAGGGTTGCATGAAGTGCATCTTTAAAAAACAAGGGTCCATAAAAAAATGTCTTTTTTTTAATATATTGAATGAAAGTATTGAAGGAGGTTGACCCCTCAAAGAGGCCCATGATTTTGTGTTGTGTTGTGAGATTATTACATTTATGCATTTACATTTTGTATTCCAATATCCTATTTTTCATGAATTTTTGCTTTTATTGCAATATTTATGTGAATGTGCTTATTTTAATTAAAAGTTTCTTAACAAATGATCCGATCATATCTACAGTTTTATGGCTTCTACACATAACCACATCTACTCATGCATATTGTTGGATGCTAGGTTTCATTACCAGATTCTATGCCTTAAAACTTATTTTAAATTCATTATTCATTTTCACTTACCAGAATTTCATGATCCTAATGATGACATTATCACTTCAATAGTTTGATATTTTTTTAAAATCTCCCATCGAATTTTGAATGAGCTTAAAATTTCTTGTTCTATACATTTCAGACCAAATACCTTAGATTTTTTGGGTCTTTTTTCATGTTGCGTTAGGTTTTTATGCTAACTTGGTGATGTTAGCATCATTTTTCATTTCATCACCATCAAAATTTGGCTTCATTCTTATATATGATAAGCTTTTCCATAACTTCAAACATCAAAGCATTGGCATCCTTCACCAAATTTGTTAGATTTCAAACTTTTATTATGTCTTTGCTTACATTAGCATCATAAGTGTTTAGCTAGTTCTTAGCCAAATTTCTATGTCTTTTGTTTTTGCTTTTTGGATTTCATTGCCTTAGAATTAATTTTAGTTTGATAAGATTCCACTTAATGTTCTGTCACCTACCTCACCTAACTTTACATCTTGCCATACATTTATGTTCTTTACACTATTTTGTAATATTTCGACCTACCTTGTATCTCCTCTTTATATCCAAATCTGCCACAAGAGCTTCATTTGGTGTTGATCTTGCTAATTTTAAACTATTACATGTAATTTATTATACTAATACCTTAGCAAAATAACTATATAGCCTAAAAAAAATCACAATTTGCCTTATATTACAAGATTATGAATATAGGTGTTGAAATTTACCTATAGATAGAGAATATGAGGATGAATTAGCTTAAGGATATGGGAGCCTTGGAGTCTATATGAAGGATGGATATGATAAGATCCTTCTAGAACCTCCTTCTCATGCATATCAAGTTGAGGATTGGAGAAATATTTGACAATCCAAGGGTTGGTCAAAAGTAAACTTATTTTCCTAGAAGTTCATGCATAATAGAATTCTTACTTTTTATAATCTGAGACATAGGAGATTCATTGGTCCATCTCAATGTTTTTTATGTTACAAAAGCGAGGAAATGTCTAACCACTTGATGTTTAAGTGCTTGTCCATGCACTAAATTTGGGAGCGATGGATTTTAGCTTATAAAACCTAAGCCAGTGGTGATTTGAATTGGATCAATATTTGAGAAGGATGGAAGAGAGGAATATTTTAATATAAAGCTCTTCACAATGGGTGGAAGCCTGTATTAAATTTTATTTGGTGGTAAGTGTGGTTGGAGAGAAATGGTAAAATTTTTAGAGAAACATTTTCGTCCTTCGATGGTGTTTGACAAGTCATTTGGAACAAAGTCATAAAAATAGTGGTATTGTATGTTAAAGTGGAAATTTAGGTTGATATAAAGATGATGTAGAAGGAAGCTGAAGTGCAAGAGGGGCAATACAAATATAGTTGGAAAACACCCCTAGAAGGCTGGATTAAAATTAATACTAATGGAGTTGTTAAAGGTAATCTAAGTAGAGCTAGAATTGGAGTGGTCTATAGATATAATGTTGGAACAATGCTCTATTAGGAACTATAAGGTCTGGTTAGGACCACAAACAACAAAGCAAAAGCCTTAGCTATCAAGTTTGCTTATATCTAAGAGGTAAGACATGATTATAAGAGGATAACCATAGAATTAGATTCCCAAATATTGATAGGATCTTTGGACTGCATGAGGAACTTTGCTTTGAAGACATGAAGGTTGAATATTCTTGTAGGGAATTAGATGTTGTGATTCCGATTTATGTAGGTAGAGCTTTGAATAAAGTGGTAGACTTCCTAGCTAGAGCTTTGAATAAAGTGGTAGACTTCTTGATTAAGACAGGTATTGAGAAGGAGATAGGGGTTCAGTGGCATAGTGGCATGGCTAGTAAGAATGAGAGGATTAGGCAGGTTGATGATAAATCCAGTATTTATCTAATTTGAATAACCATTGCAAACACATAATTTAGAAGATTTGGCTCCAATGCATACCTCCTTTTAATATTGTAATCAAAAGGGATTAGTTCTTAAGATCTTAGATTTTAGAGTTAATGAAAGTTTGTTAAAAAGTTAAAAAAAGAAAACAATTCTTCTTGCTGACTAAAGCTAGGAGGAATTTTGTCCCAACTTGTAAAGAATCTTGTTTTAATTTTTTTTCAAAAAAAAAATTGTGCCAAGCAATACATGTATAATTTCAAAATAATACCATAAAATTTTGGTCAAATACTCTAATGACTACTATATAATATAAATGAGGTTCATGTGGGACACCATAATAGTTAGGGCTTTGACCTCTTTTCAGGATGCTCGAGTTCAAACCATGATGAGTATGGTATATGCGGGGTATATATACAGGTGTGAGTGTTAACTTATGTATATAAAAAATATATATATAATTAATATTTGTTATAATCTCATACAACCAGTTTAAAATATTATAATTCAGCGGAGAGGCAGTTGCCCTAGTGGCGAAGATGGTGGTTGTTTCTTAAATGATCTTGTGTTCAAAACCCCTTGAGGGTGGTTGCTGATGTAATTTGTAAACGTTCTCCTCAAAAAAATATATTATAATTCTTTATTAAAAAAAATTATTTATATAATGCAACTAAAATTCCTAGCTGTAAACCCTTTCTTTAAAATGCATTGTGCTACTACAACTATGGTCCTCTACAATTAGTTATGTCCCTTAGCCGTTAGCGGGCTGTGATTGTGAGCGCTGCATTGAGAAGCTGCAGATAACTCCTGGTTGGAAGCGGCACAACTTTTGAAATCATGTTAAAGAGAATGCCCTTTTGAAATCAAGTTTGGAGTGTGCTAACTTCATTACATCGTACCATAGCACAGAGCGAGCAGAAGCAAGTAAGCAACCGATTGAAAGGATGGGCATTGTACGGTGGATGATGTTAACGTCAATAATAATAATAATAATAATAGCTGTAGCACTATCACTAGCAGTGGCAGAAGCAGACTCTCAATCTCAATTTGGTGGAGGTCAAGCTCCTACTGTTTACTCTGAAGGTCTGCGCTGCATCCTTTCTTCTTTTATTAACTATCTGCTCGACATTAAAATAACATAAGATTTCTCTTTTCATTGCATTTCAGAAGTAGATATCAGTTTGAAGAGTTGGATAATAGTAGGCTTGATTTGGATAATAATAATTGGTGTGGTGACAGTGGTGCTTTTGGTTTTGCGTCCTTCCTGCCTCTTTAAACACCGCGGTCACAGTGGTCACAGCAGTAGCACTAGTCTGTGTGACATTAAATTATAACAAAGATGCTTTGGCAGTCCTCCAACTTTGTGAGGATCTTGTCCGCTTTCATAGTATTAACTAAATGATGTAGCAATATATAATAACTAAATCAGCTTTATATGTTATTAAATTAATGATTATAAAATGTTATGACATGTGCTAAAATGTATTATATATTATTAAATTTGTGATTATAAAATGTTATAATCTGTATATTTTTAATTTTTAAGATATTTTTTAATTTTTCAGAGAGAGTTGGATGAAAATTGTAATTGTAATTTTCTCTTCATCAAGGATCATATTGTTGTTATTCATATGGAATTGAAGATATTATATACTAGTCTCTTTGCATTATCTAATCAAGAAAAAATAAAATGATTTTTTTTATTTATTTCCTGAATGTAAGCATTTCAAACATTGTGAGAAACTCTGATATATATATCACATTTGGACTGATTCTCATTAAACCTTTCTAATCAATTTTATTCATTGTTATTTATGGATATTTTTAATGTAAAATCAGTACTGTATTTGATGTGCACCTATCATCTTAGCCATGCAGGGCTTCTTTCATTCTAATATACTATTTTCATATGAATTCTTTCATTCTAATATACTATTTTCATATGAACCTATTTGAAGGTCAACTATTGTTTGATGTCATATCCACTATGAACATACATCTTAAATCTTCGTAAGTGTTAATCAGTGGACGTTGTTCGCTCTTATCATTATTTTTAAGGTGTGCATTCAAGTACGTTTTAATAAATTCATCAATAAAATTGAGAAAATAAAGAGATTTAATTTATGAAGGTGTTTACATTTGTTCAAAAATATTTATATAGGTGGCCACAACTTTAAGTGGATATTTATTATACACTTTGTTATTTTGTTCAGGTTAGAAAAAATAACAATGCTGCGTTTATTTTATAGTAATGTTATAAAACTTTGTATTTCTTTTATATATATATATATATATATATATATATATATATATATATATCAAATCATTTATTATAAATTTTACAATAATAATCTTCACAATGAGATAGTAATAAATAATACCCATAAGGTAGGAATACAACTATAATACGGATAACCTTATAAGATCTTCCATAGAGGTCACTCCATTAGAAAAAGGTGTTACAAAAAAACACTTTATGAATGATAATCATTAGAGTTGGAAAATATGTTACAAGAAAACACTCTATGAAGGATAATCATTATAATATTCCTTCTTTGCATATTTTCTAATACTACTTTAACGAGGGTATAAACCTAACTCTATCCAACTCTTAAAATCTTGTTCAACTAATGATTATAATATAATATTATAATACAACCAAAGTTGGGAAATGTGTGGCCCATAATAACTATCCATATTACCCATATATAATATAATATAAGTTTTTGATAGGTACCATAGTAAACAATATAATACTCTTAGATCAATTGATAAAGCTCTTTCATTAATCCAACACTAAAATGAACAATTCTTCTAGAAAATTAATATATTATCTATTGTAATTGAAATCCTAGGAATGATTTTATATCATTTTTGGCTTAAAAATATATTGTATATGCTATTTCATAGTATCAAGCCATCATTTTCTTAAATTTTACAAAATTATTGTTTTATACCCAATTACTACTAGACTTCCAAAAGTCTTATCTATTTTTTTTAAATAAAAATATTGTGATCATTCATTTGATTGGATTTATAGCAAATAAATTTACTAATAGTTGAAATTGAATCATTGATATTCTTATAAAAATTAGATAATGCTTTTACTCTTCTCCTTCTATAAAAGGTTATTTTTTTCTTGGCTAGTTCACTCTTCACAATAATGCTTTTTGAATGACATTGTCCAATGTAATAATATTATATAATTCTTACTCCATTATTGATTTTTTTTTTTGGTAAGGGAGCATTTGAAAGGCGCCCCAACACCTTAGAACAACATAAAAGAAAGGGATGTAGGAAGTAACAAAAATGCATCCTAGGGAAGCAGAAAAGAGAAGAGGATGCGAGAAAAGCCCAAAATGCATCCTTAGAGGAACAAGAAAAAACACAAAGACTAACAAAAATGAGACCAAAAGGTGAGGAAACCCCAAAGGGTCAACAACAAGTAGAAGGGAAGGCAATTACTCCATGGTAGGTGCTTCAACAGTTTCTTGTTTGCCTTCTTTGGTTTCATCCTTGGGCACTTCCTTAAAGAATTCCTTTACGATTTCAACGACGTCATCCTCCTTTGCTTCAAATTTTCCAGTAGTAGCAGAACTCGTAGGGACCTCCTCATTGAAGGTGTCACAAAAAACAACAAATTAAGAGTATTTCTTTGATCCTTCAATTGCGATATGACTTTCCCAATAGCAGCCCAAGCGGTCTCCAGATGGGCAATGGTAGCAAACATTGTTTGAATGACTAATATCTGCAGATATTTTTCAACGGGGTCGTTGGGATCATCCTCACCCTCTTCCTTGACCTTCTCAAGGCTCTGAGAATATTTTTTCTTTAGCTGCTGGGAACTCCTTGTGGGAGTAAATTCCACCTTAACCTTTTTATTAGCACTAAGAGAGCCTTTGCATTTTACTTCCTTGTTCTTTCTTTTGGCACCTCTCACCTTAGAGGCAGGTGTGTAGGAAGTGTAATACTCCATTATTGATTTTATCACTCTTATTTTGAACTATATTATACTAAATGATACAAAAAGTAGAATGGTATAAGAATAAGAAAAAAATAGAACATTAAAAGAATAAGACATAAATCAAAATAGGATAATATTGAAATTGTAAGTGAAAATTGAATAAGGAACAAAGTATTCTAATCCAAATCTAGAGAAAATGTGAAACACAAAGAGGCTTTGAGGCAACAAAGAGATATTGCATATATAAGTATAGGGCATTGTATTGAAGTAAAATGTGTAGATTAAAAGTTTACAAAGTGTTTATTTGAGGGTTTTTAATACAATTTTTTTTTTTTTTTCTTTTTTCCTCCTTTCTATTCTATGTTAAAATTTGTTTAAAATACTGCCACATCTTACATAGTCATTTTAAAACTTGGATATTAGTGATAAAATGCATGGGTAACTTGAAGGATTTAACCAAAAAATTTAGAACATAATTTTGTAAAGGAAAACTTAATATGTTATTATTGTAGTTGTCATGGATTGTGGTAATGCTTCATCGTACATTTCAAATTTTTAAAAAGATAATTATGATTTTTGGTGCATACAGATAAGAATTTTGCTAATAGCCATGGAAGTTTAGAGTCTTGTGAAAATGGACATGATGAACCTATAGACTAGAGCACATTATCAACAAAAAAAATATATTAAAAAAGCACAAAGAAAAGATGTCTTAAATTTATGATATGTAGAAGTAGATCTTGATACAAGCATTTTTCAAGAATTGTAAGTATCAAGACTATCAAAGCACTTGGGATACATTACATATGGCCTATGAAGGATCAACTTAAGAAAAAATTTATAATCATTGAAGTGTGGATATAAAAATATGGAAATGAAGAACAATGATAATATGAGAGATTAATGTGTAATGATGCATGGCATTGTATATAAAATATGCATCACATCATATACAAAATGAAACACATAGGGAGATGTTAAAAACTTGTTGAGAATATTGATACAAAGGTGGAATAACTATAGAATGATTATGGAAGAAGGTAATAATTTGAAAAAGTTTTAGTTCTATGATTTGGTCAGATCACTTATGTCCCATGAAGAAAGAATTAAAAATAGTGAAGAAGAAAACTTGGATTAAGCTTTCACTTCTAAGGAAATTATGTCAAATAATAATGGGTATAGGTCAAGTTCTAATTCTAAAGATTAAATCAATATTATGCAAGAGGAAGAGGGTATGGCAAAATAGGATGCTATAGTGGAAGTGATAGAGGTAGGTTTATGGATAAGATGAATGCTCAGGTAAATAATAAAGGAGGAAAAAAGGAAAACATTGACATGGAGAAGGTGAAATATCAAAAAGTATATTTTTATCATGTAATGTGGGAGGAGTTTCTACTAAAGAGTCTTGGTACATAAATTTCAATAATTTAAATTGTATGAATTGTAATAAGCAGTTGTTTGTGGAGTTGGATAACTCATATAAAAGTAAGATGAAATTTAAAGACAAGATGAAAATAAACCTTACATATTGACACAAAATATCAAAATAAAATATCCAAAATGCTTAGTAATAGGATTGAAGCACAATTTTTTGAAATTAGAGCAACATGTAAAGAAAAAATACAAAATTATGTTTGAGAAAAAAGAGTGTATTATCTATGATAAAGCATATTATCTATTCCAAATTACAAATTTATTGCAATGAGAGGATGACAACGAGTGTAGTTGAAACAATCTTTGTAGTTTTCTAATTCGAGTAGTGAAATTTAGATCTTGTCCTTGGCTATATAGGTCTTTCCACATTTTTCACTATTTCTTGTTGTTATAATTAAATTTAACACCAAACTGATTAGACATAATTAGTTATAATACTTTTACCTCCAAATCCCCTAAAAGAGGAGTATTCTTCAGCTATCAATTTTTCAAAAGCTCACCTATTTTCCATCCCCAATATGCCAACATAGCCCTTTGCATAGCACATGTTTGATATCCACAAGACTATTCCATAAAGAGGAGTCTTTTGGTAAGTTAATTGAGTGTAATAAATTGTTATTATTTCATAAATACTTAGCTTTAAGGCTTTATTTTTCAACAATTTTAATAATTTCCACACAATATTTTCAATCAAGGCTTCTTTAATATTTTTAATCCTTCTAAAGCCAAACCCTCCTACTTCTTTTGTGAAATATATCTGATCTCATGCAACCAATACAAAGTGTCATTTATCTTCTATTCTAGACCATAGGAAAGATCTTTGAATTTACTCCATATTATCCCTTATTTTAGTTGGAATATTAAAATAGGATATGAAATAAATGGGGATACGCTAGAAAGATGACTTGACTAGCTAAGCTTTACCTGCTTGACTAAGAAAAAATTTCTCTCCAACCTGTTAACTTCTTTGTTGATCTATCAATAACCAGGTTCCTTAGATAAGAATTCATCCTACCTTTGAACATTGACATCCATAAATAAGGTGTTGAGAGCTCTCACAGTCACACCCAATGATTCTCGTAATCTATATTTACCTGATAGCATGAGTGTTGATAAAGTAAACTTTACTTTTAGAAAAAATCATTTTTTGACCTACTACTTCATAGTAAAATAGAATGCTCATTAACTCTTTTACTTGTAGAGTAGAGAAACAAGAGATCAAAATAGTGTCATCAACAAACTGTTGATGAGAGATTGGTTTTGAATTCAAAGTATGTTTGAATCCTTTTATTCATCCCCATTCCATAGTCGTCAAAATAGATCTTTCCAATGCCTCAACTAGAATCATAAATAGATAAGACGATAATGGGTTCCCTTGATGGAGACCATGGCCACATCTAAAGTATCCTATATGGGATCCATTAACTAAGATAGAAAATATTGCAGAAGAGAAACACTTCTTAACCAAACCAACCCATCTAACTTCAAAGGTAAATTTCAATAAGACTTTGGTGAAGAAGTCTCAAGAGACCTGTAAATATTATTCATATCTAACTTCAAAAGCATACCAACCATCTCACTCTTTTCCATAAAATTAATAACCTCATGAATGGTAATAATACCATCCAATATTTGGTAATAATTGACAAAAACACCTTGTTAACCTGCCATAATAAACAACAAAAATATTTTTAGCCTATTCGCAATAGTCTTTGATAGGATTTAATACATTGTATTACAAAAACTAATAGGACTAATTTTTTAAGATCTCTAGCTCTCAATACTTTTAAAATGAGTGCTAGAAAAGTGGAAATAATATCCTTAGGCAAGGCCTGAGTTCTGTAGATCTCTTTGATAGCCTTGGTTACATCTGATACAACTATATTCTAAAAATTTTGGAAGAAGGTAGCTAAGAAAATATTCGGCCTTGGGGCATTTTTTCCTCCAAGACCAAATATGACCTTCCTAATTTCCTCTTCCAAGAAGGGTGTCAGTATAAAGGAATTCATTTGGTCTATCATCAAGGTTGGAATACTAGGTACGATTTTATTTTGGCTTCACCATTCACTACCACGAATTCACCCAATAGGTCTTAGAAATAGTTGGCAACTTTTTCTCTAACATCATCTAACTCTACTACCACTGAGTCATATTTTCTAACCAAATCCTTAATATTATTGTTTCCTTTGTGTCGTGGAGTGGATACATGAAAAAATCTAGTATTTATATCATCTTCCTTGATCTAGGAAAGTCTAGATATTTGATTTCAGATAAATTCCTCGTAAGCCAAAATATTATTATAATCTAAGAGGGATTTTCAAGTTTAATATTAAGTTTCTTATTTTGAGTAAAGAGGTGACCGAAGACTCTCCTAGTACAATATTTAAGATTAGATTTGATAAATCTCAATTTGCAGGCTACTTGGATTATTTTAGGATTGTAGAAATCCTTTTGCCACTATTATTTTATATTAGGTTCTAAATTTTTGTGCTTCATCCACATCAACTCAAATTGAAAAGGATCCTTGTATAGCTTTCTCTCATTCTCCACCTCCCAAACAAGAGGATTGTGATCAAATCCAATCTTTGGGAGAGTTGTAAGAGTTGTATCTCCAAAGAGAGTTGGTCCTTCCTAAGAAACCAAAAACTGGTCCAACCTTATTCGAATCAACTGATCACCCAATTTGCGATTACTCTAAGTATACCTTAAAAACCTAAGATCGATATACATTAGCTCATTGTCACTCAAAAACTTTAAAAAATCTCCCATTCCTTCAAACGGGATTAAGGAGCCTCCCATCTTGTCTGACAAAAACAATGAACAATTAAAGTCACCCGCAAAAACACAAGGCATATCTTTAAAGGTTATTCTAAAATAGCTCAAATCGTCCCATAAAATACCATAAGTTAAAAGGTTTTAAAAGTTTTTTTTTTTTACAATAAAAACTTAGGTTCAAGTTATACCAAATAATAAATATCTAATTTTAATATAACATCATAATTTTTTTTCTAATATATTATTATTATTTCTATTTTTAGTTTACATGGTGGAATCTGTAGCCAGTACTCGCATAATCCACCCCTATAACCACCGTACCATAATCATATTAAACCTTTTACATCATTGAAAGCACAAGGACATGGACAAACGTTCAATGTGACGAGGCCTAGATTTAAACATTGGACCCCTACCCCCTACCAAGTTTGGAAGAACCAATTACTCTACACTTCCAACCTATAACTAATATATTAAAAATATAATATAAATTACATTTGTTAGAGTCTCATATAACCAATTTAAAATATTATAATCCCCTATTAAAAAGTTTTATTTATTTAATACAAAGAAAATTCCTAGTCGTATACCCTTTCATTAAAATGCAGTCTGGCTTAATGATGCAGTCCGTGGGCAAAAAAAACAAATCAGAATACTGCCATTACCGCCTGTTCGTACCGATGATCAGCGCATACCCTTTGCGTTGATTGTTTTCACTATTTGGCTCAAATTTTCCAGGTCGTCAAGCAACGCCGAGCGCTATGTAAAGGCTCTTTTATGGGTGCTGCTACAGTTTGTTCCTTAGCTGCTTCATTTCTAACCAGATTTGAATCGACGCTGTTCGTAGGGCCAGATCCTTAGTTTAAAATTCTATGTTGCAAGTAGATTAAAGAGATTACTGAGAACTATGCAAATATAAATTATCTCAACATTTAAAAAAAAAAAATAGTAAAACAGAAAAGAAGATACATGGTAATGTTATTGTCTACTCCTTCCAAATAGATGTTCTACTTAGATTCGGATATCTTAATATTATTGCCATTAAAGATATTCGCTTGAGAAAGCATATATTATCAATTATAAAACAGTCATTCCTCTGATCCATATGTGGATCTCTTCTAATGAACAATTTACCAAGTGAACTATGGTCATTTGCTACGATATTTTTTTTCAAAAGGATTAGCTAAACTCCAAAGGTTTCAGGATTTCTCATGAGACAAGAAAATTATGGTTAAACTTTATGTTAATCGAGACTATAATCCATAATCTTCCTTTCATATTATTTTGTAACTTAGAAGAAGAAAGTTATATCTTTCACTACTTTAGCATAACCTTTGCCTATTTCTTCTTTCACCTAATTTAACACTAACACAAAAAAGGTCACATAATTCCACCAATCAAACACGCCTAAAGATTCCATTACCCAATGCAAAGCTTTCAGGTCTTAGTTTATGAGACAGAGTGACATATTAAACATGAGAGATTTTTGTATATGGATAATTAGAATTTAAAAACAAAATAGTTTCTATCATCCTCATTCCAATTTAATCAGGTTCGTTCCAACCGAAGATTACTTCTCGAAATCATAACCAGACCAAATACACTTGAGGCATTCTTCAATAGTTAAGCAAGGATAAAATATGGTCATATTTTGGAAGTTTAACACCTCAATATAATATTTAATGTTCTCCAACAATTAAAAACCCATTTTCTTAAAACCTCCATATTACAATGGGAAGATTCTCAAGGATATATATAACTATGTCTAGTTTAAACTTTTCTTACAGAGAGAAAGAGGAAAACAGAGTTATCACAATAAAATACCTTGCTTAATAAGAAATGACAGTCAACATACAATTATCATTTTTTTTCGAATTCACACATACAACGAAATTTTGAATTTGATTCCGAACCCAATGCATATTTCACGGTTGAAATTTGACTTCTTTGGTTTGATAATATTTATCCTAAAAATAAATAATACATAAATTGAAGTTCATTAAAATACATGCCATCTTGTTTAGCCACAACTTTGTCTGATGGATTGCATCCATAATTCTATTTACTCATGGGTAAAACATAATTTATCAAGAAATTCTGAGTTTGGTTCTTCCTACCCTATGCTTCAAAAGAATGAATGTATACAAGGTTTACAAGAGTTGTCTATGTTCTGGCAATGCTACAATTTCAAGACAGTGTACCATTCCTTGAAAAAGTACGCAGATAGACTGCATGCGATCGCCGTTATTTTGGGCTATAATATAATCAACTTATAACTTCAATTTTTTTCCAAACCATTTCAAGGATCATTAGTGTAACCAAGGGTCATAACGACCAACACTATTTTGATATGCATATAATCCTATAAATGCATACACTTATGTAATGTCCAGTCCACATACAAATCTTCTTTTCAAAATAAAATATCAAATTCTTTAGATTATTTTACTCTAGTATATATTTTCAACATGCAATTCTCTATTTTCAAAACAACATATCAGGTTGTTTCACTTCAGTTTACAAATTCAACATGCAATTCTCTATTTTCAAAACATAATATCAAACACCTCAGGTTGTTTCAATTCATATTACAAATTCAACATGTAATTCTCCATTTTCAAAACAAAATATCAATCTCATCAAATTATTTCACTCCAATTTATATGTATATATTTCTTTATATATATTTATCAAAATATAATCATCAATCATTTGCAATACAGAAATTTCAAACTCGGATAATTTCCTTGTTATACTAAAAAGTTTAATAATTATTATTTTTGATAAAATAACATCATATTAACAATGGAAGTTCTTTCAAATGGTTTTCTCTTACCCGAAACGCTTGTCTGTTCCTCTGCACTTTTATAAAACACTTTTAGTTACTTCCTCTTCCCAATGCTTCACCCTTCATCGCAAAGATGATTTTCGTTAGCTTCCTCTACTTAGATTTCTAGAACAAAAATGGTTTTTTTCATGCATTCCACCTGTTGATCGCTTATGAAACTTTCCTCCCAAACTTACCATGTGTAATCCATGACTTATCCATGATCAACAAACTCAATTTCCCATGATAATTCCCTAATGTCTGCTTCTTTCCAAATTGCCTCTTTTAATAAGTGCAAAGCAATAATTATTTTATTATTATTTATTTTAATATTTTATAATTTATAATGTTTTATTTACTTTATTTTAAAACAACAAATATTATTTATTTTTAACACACATACACACATATATATAATTATATATGATTTTGCATTTAAAAATAAATAAACACACACACACACATAAATATATATATATATATATATATATATATATATATATATATATATATATATATATATATATATATATATATATATATATATATTAATTATCTTACTTTACCCCTTTCTCTTATGTTTTCTTTCAATTCTTAGATCAATAATAATCATAATCATTACTTCACATTTTGCCCATTGTTTAAACTATGGCTCCCATGCATTTAAGCATTTTTATTGCCAACCAAACATTTTAAACTATGGCTCCCATGCATTTGAGCATTTTCATTGCCAACCAAACATCATAAGCACACAATTTTTCAAACACCAAGCATTCCTACTAATACAACTACATGATATGCATCTACATGGACCGTTGGTGGATGCATTGCCTATAGGGTTCTTTACCCCTATCAATAGGTGAATAATCCACTGCTCATTACTTCCCTTGAATTACCTCCCACTGGGTAACCTTTTTTGCTGAATGAGGAGACAACTATCCATAGAATTTCTCCCACCAGTAATAATATATGTTTCTGCTTCCACAGACACATTTGCAATATCTCATCCTTGCAAATAAATTAGGTATATAAGAAATTAGAACTTTGGAGGGTTATTACATGAAGAGTAGTAATAGAGGTTGGACATAGTGTTTCGATGCTTCTTTCTATTTACTTTGGAACTCTAATGTTCACTAGGGCATGCAAGTATTATATGTGGAATGTGTTGACTGACAAGGTCTAAAGTAAATTACCTAGTTGAAAAGTTGGTGAAGATCAACAAACAAGAAACAAACCATGCAGAAGTGTTTTTCCTTTGATCATGTTTTTTTTTTTGAATTTACATGGTGGAATCGGTAGCCGCCATGAATTCGAGCAGGCTGTCCAACTTTTATGGCCACCACAGTATTCGGTGTTATCCACCCCGGAAGCCGCCACACAGATCTTCGTGCAGTCTGCCCCTATAAACACCATGCCACAATCATTTTAAACCTTTTACATCGCTGAAAGCACCAGGAAAGGAACAAGCATTCAGTCCGATGAGGCCCGAGATTTGAACCTTGGACCTTCGCCCCCTTATGAGGTTTGGATGAACCAATTGGTCTTTTCCTTTGATCATGTTAGAAACAAACATTTTCATTACTTTCTCCAAAGAAGAGGATACAAAAGAAAAGAGCCCTTTTACAATTTCAAAATTTCCCTCTAATACCCTATTTTCCCCTTTTTCCTCCTAAAATAATGTTTGAAATTTGAATTTCGGAGGCAAACATTCTAGGGTCATAACTTCGCGCTCGTTGCTTCGATTGACTTGCACAATATATTTTCGAAAAGGGCATGAGACGAACTATGCGGGACAACACTTATCCAAGTCCTACATCTATATTAAAATTTTCAAATTTGACCTCTAAGACCCTCAAAATTCACTTGCAAGATTGGGTATCTTGATTTCACTTTTTTTAGTAGGGTTTTGCCATAAAACGTACATAACTCCCAAACCATTTAGGGTATTGGGGTGATTCTTTCACCAATGGCTCTATTTTTCTATCCCCTAGACAACTAAATATATTTAGCAAATAATTAAAGCAAATATAAATTTTGGGTGATGCAAGATCACTCTTACACCATTGGATGCTCCTACATCAAAAGTGAATTTGATGAGTCAGGTAGGTAAGTTACAATTTTTTTAAGAGTATTCCACAAGCAATCTATATACTTCTATTACTAGTATTTAAGATTCCACTCAAAATAACTAATACAACAGAAAGAACTTAGAGAAATTTTCTATGGTCATAAATAAAGAAGAAGAATATAATTCCATTTATAGCTTGGTAGAGAGTATACAAAGGTAAAGCAAAAAAAGGATATGGGTTTAAAATAATGAGGGATAAGAGCATACCGTTGGTAGAAAAATAGGATTAAGACTAGTGAAGGAGGGTTATGCCTTATGGGAAATAATTCTAAGAGATAAATACCTTGACAACCAAGAGGATGATATATTTTTGACTACTCTAGAGCCCTGTAAAGGATCTTCATTATGAAATCATATTGTGAAGGGTATATAGATAATATGGAAAGGTATCCAATGAATGTGTGGCTAGAGATGTACCCATTATAGAAGGATAAAGAGTTGGTAGGGACCATAATAGAGTTGGAAGAGAATTATGAAAATGTGATGAGGGATTATTTAGCTATAGAGGAAGGTGAGGTAAAATGAAAAGAGCTAAAAATCCATAGTCAATATGAGGGTATGCTCAAAAAGTTAACAACTAAATTAAGAGCATATTATGTAAGTCCCAATGAGGATATAATAGTATGGGAAGCTACTCAGGAAGGATTTATCATTAGTAAATTAGCCTATGATCTTTTACATGTTATTCCTAAGGAGGGCTTTCATAGGAATCAAATATAGGGTAGAAAAGAAATTCCAAAGTTTACAAATTTTCTTTGGCTCGCAATCCAAAAAAAATTAATAATATATAATCTTTATAATAGAGGTTTTCAATTTCCTAATAGATATTACCTATGTGAAGCTCTGAGGAATCAATAAGTCAATATTAATAGAATATAATTACTCAAAGAAGATGGGGATGGAGTAGGTTTTGCCTAGTAATATGGTAATATGGATATAATGATGGGAGAAGCCTTTCAAAAATACAATATTGAATCATATTTAGAATCTAATTCTCCTTTATTATGCTTGGGGAGTTTGGTTCAAGAGAAATAAAAGGATTTTTTAAGGGGGGGGAGATCTACATATAGTAATAGAGAACACATGATAGGAGTCATAATGGAGAATATTAAAGCATTAAAAATATGATAGAGTCTAGAGTTATTGGGGGAGGCTAAATTAAGTGAAAATTGAAATCCAAGTGTAGTAGGGAGCAATGACAATCCTTGAGAAGGCTTGAGGAACTAAAACTAAATCTTGACGGGGCTTCTAAAGGTAATCCAAGGAAGGTTAGAGAAGTAGTGGTAAGGGATATCCAAGGAATAGTTAGAAGAGCAATGAGTGAATACTTGATCACTATGGCTAGTCATCAAGCTAAAGGTAGAGCAGTGTTGGTAAGACAAAAATGATAGTCTAGCTAAGGGCTAAGAGATTAATAATTGAGGGATATCCAAGGAATGGTCAGAAGAACTATGAGTCAACACTTGGTCATTATGACTAGTCATTAGGCTAAAGGTATAGTAGTATTGGTAGGAGAAAATGACGCTATATCTAAGGGCTAATAGATTAGCAATTTAGAAAAAATCACTACATATAGTTACTTGTATGAATAAAAGGGTAGTGTAGGATTGGAGAGTAGCAAATATAGTAACAAAGACACTAAGATAACTCAATTCACTAGAAAAATTTCAAGTGGTACATGCATATAGAGAAGTAAATGGGTGGCTAATTGACTAGCCAATTGGGAAGCCCTTAGATAACAAGATAAAAGATGGATATTCCTAGATAGAATACATCTAGATGTATTCCATTTAGTGGTAGAGGGAGGACATTTAGAAATTCATGTCAATGGATGAAAGTTTCAGTTTTTAGAATGTCCATAGTAATCTATCTTTTGGAGATTTGTGGAATCACATGTTGCAAGGTCCATTATTTTGGTTTATAGGATCGATCAACTTGTAGCTATAAAAATTATGAATAATTTGTTTGGTGAGGGATCCATTTTTTCAAGAGTTCCATCTATGGAGAAAAAGAGACTGGTTAATTAAATCATATTTAGCTCACTTAATCTAGTTCCAAATGGGTTTTGCTATAGAATTGTATTGCTATGCCAAAGAATATTATAGTGTTTATGTGTTGAAATAAACTAAAATTTTAATATAATAAATGTATAAAGTTTTGATAGTTTAAATGTAATTGAAATAAAAAATATTATATTAATTTTTTTATGGGAAAAAATAAAATTTAAAACTAAAAAAACCAGTTTAAACTTGTAAAAAGATCAAAAAGCCCTTTTAAATGCCCACTTTCACCAATATCAAATAAATATATAAATTTTATTATCTGTTCGACATTAAGATAAATACGATTTCTATATGCATTGCATTGCTTTTCAGGAGGATATGTCAGTCAGTAGAGGTGGATAATAATTGGAGGCTTGCCAGATCCTGAATTTTGGATAATAATTGGTGTGGTCGTAGTGACATTTTTCGATATCGTCCTTCCTGTTGTCGCGCTGGCCAGGAAGAAAGTGATCGTAGTGGTAAAAGTGGTCACGGTGGCCATGAAAAATAAACAAACATGGTTTCGCAGTCCTCCAACTTCATAGCAACAATGTGTCTCCTCAGTTGTTCGATTGATTGATATATGTGTAGATAAGAATGAAAGAAGCACCTCAATATCCGCATAATTTATTAATATCAATTAAAATTTACATCTTTATTAATATCATTGCTTGTTTAATCTTGCACATGCTTTTAGAAGTTTGTGAGTATCTTCTGTTGTAGCAGTATATAATAAGTAAATAAACTTTTATTTATATATAAAATTAAAAAGGGGTTTTGAGAGGCTTTCACAATATATTATAAACACTCCGAAGGAGATTAGAAAGATAAAAGCCCAAAAGGATCACAATTAAGTGCAGCATAAAACTTGGGAACAAGAGAAAAAAAAAACAGAAACAAAGGACCTCCTAGGGACAAACACAAAAACTACCAGCCCAACAACTTAGGATTGAATCTTAGATTTATTAGAATCGTTCATGCTCAAAGCAACAAAGTCCAATAGAATATCCATTCACTTGTTCATATCCTCCATAAAGTTTACTGCAATTTTAAGAGTGCCCAGCATTGATTTATGCTTACCTTCAATGGATTTGATCAAATGAAGCAGAAAGGATTCAGTCTTGGCACTTTTCGAAACAGTCTTTCCAACAGACCATGTTTGGTGATGTCCGTTTTGAAATACCTCCATAGAAGAAAATGGATCCTTATAGCTAGAACAATCTTCTCCCACAATATTTAACAATTTTCTTTGACAATCTTACGGAGTGGTACTTTTTGCTACCCTCGACGCCAGTCAAGGTGATTGAAAGCCCTCCTGAGTGCCAGCTCCAAGAAAAAGAGTTGATAGCCCTAGGCTCCATGGGCTAGTTGAAATTCCCACCATGCACCCCTAAAGAGGATTCGAATAAATCTCTAGCCAAGGTCCTTGATTTAGGCAATAATCAAAATCATTAGAGATTTCATGCACAAAAAAAGCTTTGTAACCAAGAATCTGCGAAGAAACCAATGGATTAATCTCAATAAATTTTATGATTTTGGTCAAGTAAGTCCCATTTTCAATAGCCATGAATTCAATAATTAAAAATATTAAGCCTTGGTTAAACGGATTTAGGCCCTTACCATTTTAGATGTTTGAAAGAGAATGTCATAGGTATATCGGCACATTCATGCACCTCCCTCTTTTAAGTTGGTTGAGAAACATTAAATGATAACTTTAGGGAGAAATAATCCATAATGACTTGAATCACACAATCCCAAGGTGGTAGAAGGGCCTTAGCTCTGAATCCTCCATTCTTCTTTGGCAAGAATTCTTCATCATCAAGATAAAATCTAACTCTATAAGCAAGGAATAACCATTCTGACTATGGCAGTTTCCATCCAATGACAGTCCATTCACCTTTACTATGAGTTCATCATCTATTATTAAATTTAGGTTACCCATCCATACTGTGCTTTCACTCCATAAAAACACCATCCACCTAAAGAGCAGAACGTTATGACCATGAAATTTTCTAATACACTCAAATAGCCCTACCCTACTTAGAATGTCTATCACCTTCTCATACATACCAAAGTCATAAACTCAAGGTAAAGTTTTAGAAAAATAGATTTCTACTTCAATATTTTTTATTTTCCCGTTAACCCAAACTGGTATCCATAGCAGACAAGAAGGCATAAATAAATTAGACACAATATCCCTGTGAACTAGACCCATAAAAATCTAGGGGATAGTTCACTATGGTTTCTAGCATAAAATACTGGGATGACTAATTCGCCTAGGCAAAAAATCTAGAGGTGACAATCTCGATTACCAAGTTAAAGTTGAATATGTATTCACAATCTAAACCAATCCTGAGCATCCATTGTATTCTATAGGATTTAAAGTAGAGAACCATCTTGGAACTCATAAAACCATCGGTACATTGAGCACTAGACCAACCAATTACCATAGTTGACTGGCATCTAGTTGAGAAGACCAAAAAGGACATCCTAGGGGAGCCACCGAGCAATGCCTGGCCCCCCTTAGCATGGTCATAGAAAATTAGCATTTAACAAGTTACTCAGGTTAACCGAGAAATTATTTCTTCAATCTGCTCTTCTCGCATGTCCAGCCTCCCAATTCAACAAAAAATCTACCACTTTATTCCCTTTATGCCAGATGTGAACAATTTGGGTTTCCTCCATTAAACTTATTATTATCTTATTTTCTGATATCTTATTAAAAACAAGCATATTTGGAGCCTTGTTCAAATTTAATAGGTTTATGAGACTCAAGGAATATCCTTCCATAATTATTTTTTGAAACCTAAAATTTGTAACAAGGATACTACAAGAAAGGAAGCTCTAGTCTCTGTATAGAAGGAAGATTGGAAGGACAGGTAATCCACAAATGCAATAATAGCTCTACCGTTTTAGTCTCTGATCACTTCCCTAGTCCCTACTAAACTAGGGTTATCTTTAGATGCTCCATCAAAATTAAGCTTCACCCACTCCCTAGGAAGAGGGCTCCATCTATAGTAGAGTCTCAAGTTAGGGGTTGGGTTCAGAACCCTCTCATAGATAAAATTGAGCTCCTATTCAAGAGCAAGTTCCATAGGAGAGAGAGTCTCTAATTCCTATCCCCTTATCCATATCATTGATTCTAACATTCTCCTTCATGTTGTAGATGGATCTAACAACAACCTGATAAACCGATCATTTGAGGTTTTGAAAGTCCTGAGTGTTTCACTCTTTCCAATGAATCCAGAAGAGGTGAGGAAGGAGGAATTTACATAAATATTTAAGCCAGGGTAATAAAGGGTGAATTCCATTGGGAGAGAATCTCCAAAATGGAATTAGGAAGAACCCAATAATAGACAAGACATTTAGAATCATCTCATAGGTGTTCTTGAAGAAGGAGTAGTTATCAAAAATGTGATCAATAGACTCTCCATGCACTTCGTAAATATAGAAACTATTGGTGATAGTCATACCATGACTTTTGAGGTTTTCAATAGACATTATTTTATCTTAGGCTATCAATAGAAGAAATATATTAACCTTGGGGAGGAGACTTTGGATCTAAATTTTGTTTCCTAGAGTCCACTAGTAGAACTCTAGTTTAGATAATAAATATGTCGAGTGAATAGTAAATAAACCATTAGTTTCTCTTGTCCAAATGTATCTATTTTCCTTTCTCGAGAGAGGAATGACTTGATGATTAATGATAGACACTAGTGTCTCCTGATATTGCATCCCATCCCTATCATTTGAAAGGAGAGGGGGAAGGTCCTAATTATTTCGACCATTGTTCGAAGATATAAAATTTGAGACCTTGATATGTCCTAGGATTCTAAATATTGACTCAACAATGTTAATAGTAGGATTGCTGATTAGGGGATGATCATAAATCCACACATCCAACCAAAAATCAATTGATCTACCATCACCTAAAATCCAAATTCTATCCTAACATAGAATAGGATGGGACTTCACCACAATCTACCAAAAAGGAGATCCATAACATGGAAGCGGGTCAGCAAGGAAGATTTAGAAGTGTTAGCTTTTAATAGTCTTACCCAGTCAACTTTACTATTGGTGGCCAATTTCTAGGTTTTCTTAGTGACAAAGATCTATTCATCTTATGCACATATTTTAAACCCAGACCTCCTATCTTATTTGTACTACAAATTTGATCCCAGGTAGCCAGGTGAAATTTTCCTTTTAAGTCTTGACCAGCCCAAATAAAAGCCTTGATAATGCTTTCAAGTTTCTAAACTACACTTCCAAGCATTCTTAAAATGTACATGAAATAAATAGGCATGCTTTGTAAAGATTTTTTGGCCAACACGACTTTACCAGTTTGAATTAGTAATATTTCTTTCCACGTAGATATTTTTTTTTACATTCTTTCAATTATCGGATCCCAAAGAGAGTTTTTCATTGGACCATTGAATATGGGAGGCCCAAATATGTTGTTGGAAAATAGGCTATATTTATTTCCAAAATTTCAGCAATCTTCCTTTGATGCTCCATAGGAGTATTAACAAAAAGTAGTAGACAATTTCAAAATTTAATTATATGCCCTACTGCCTTCTCATAGCTAATCAAGAGTCTTTTAATTTCTTTGGTTTGGACAATAGAAGCTAGGTAAGATAACAATGTATCATTGTAAAATTAATGGTGAGTGACAAGAATACTTACCAAGATTGGTTTTAGGCCCTCAAATGATTTTGTTATTAGCGATAGATCACCCTAGTACTTCTGCCATTAGAATAAAAAGAGAAGGGGACAAGGGGTCCCCTTTCCTAAGCTCGCATGAAATATGGAAGAAACCAGTAGGTGCTCCATTGATTATCTTCAAAAATCTAGTTGAAGTAATATAGGCTACAATTAAATCCATCCATTGCTTCATAAACCTGAATCTAGGTAGGAATTTAAAGTGGAATGACCAGGAAACCCTGTCATACACCTTATTCATATCTAGTTTTAGAAAAAGACCAGCCCTAATACTTTTTTACACTAAGTGGATCAATTCATGCATAACAATAGCCCCATATAGAGTTTGTATTTCCACCACATAACCACTCTGAGATTTATCAATGAGAGAGGAAAGAAGAGGTTTCAGTTTGTTCACCATGGCTTTTGATAGAATTTTATAAGTAGTGTTGCACAGATTGATAGGTCTAAAATCATTAAAGAAAAATGCTTCAATATAATTTGGTATAAGCACCAGGAATATGGCATTCATAGTAGTCAAAATCACTTTAGATTATTGAATCTCCTTTATAGCATCCAAGACATTCGCTCAATAGACATGACAAAAAATTTGAAAGAAGAGTGGCGGGAATCCATAGAAACCCAGAGATTTAAGAGCCTCCATTTCCTCCACAACCATCTTAACTTCATCCATGAAACTTTTATTCAGTATTTTTTTATCACTCTAGAAATCAAATTAGGAATAGTCGAGAGGATCTCCTCTTCAAATTGAGTATTCCCCTAGGACGTGCCTCCTAGAAATAATTTGAAGTGCATTACTACCTCTGCTCTAATCTCCTCGATATCCATAGTTAAGGTTGAGGATAAAATAATAGAAAATTTTAGTATTTCTATCTCCCTCCTAAAGCCACAGATCTCTTGACTTCTATTTCCAAAATGTTTCTTCATTAGCTAGTGTGTTATGTAGCTCAGCTAGATCTTTTTCCTTACCTGTAATTTTTACTGAGTAGCCTTCATATTCTACAAAATTCTCCAAATCATGTAGATCTATTTTTAGTCATTCCTTGTATCTAAATATATTCTAAAAGGTTTCTTTATTCTAGATTCTAAGTTTATACCTGATATATCTAACATTTATGGACTACTTAGCCTTTCCTTCACCTCCTAGGTATTTTATTGACTAATATTTGATTGATGGCTCTAAACATAGGTGGCTACACCACATTGCTTTGAACCTAAAAGACTTTGGTTGAAAACCTATTGTATCAGAAAGCTCCAGCTAAAGTGTATTGTGATCAGATCCCACATTGGAAAGGTTGTAGAGGGAAGCGCCACCAAAAATAGGAATACCCTACTGAGAGACCAACACTCTATCTAATATGGAAAGGATTAGTTGGTCATCCACTCTATTTTTACTCTATGTAATCTTTGAACCTTTAAGATCTATGTCCATGCGCCAAACTTCCATAATAAAATCTACAAATTCATCCATACTTCTAGGATCCACAGGACTTTGGTAATAATTTCTAAACCATTAGCTCTACAAATATCAAAGGGATGAAATATGGGGTAGAAAATTGATTCCAAAGTTAACAATAACCCTTTGTCTTGTATTTCAAAATAAGACTTATATAATAGATAAACTTTATAATAGAGGATTTCAATTTCATAGTAGATGTTACCTATGTGAAGCTCAAAGGAATGAATAAGTCATATATTACTAGAATGTAATTACTCAAAGAGGATGAGGATGGAGTAGGTGTTGCCTAGTAATATGGAAATATGGATAGAATTATGGGAAAAGTCTTTTAAAAGCACAAGATTAAATGATATTTAGAATCAAATTCTCTTATTATGGTTGGGGAGTTTGGTTTAAGAGAAATAAAACACTTTTTAAAGGGAAGAAGATATTTACATATAGTAATAGAGAACACATGATAGTGGTCATAATGGAGAATATTAAAGCATTAAAAGTACATGAAATTCTAGAGTTAGTGGAGGAGGCTAAACTAAGTGAAAATTAGAATCCAAGTCCAGTAGGGATGAATAATAATCCTTGTGAAGGATTGAGGAGCTAAAACTAAGTCTTTATGGGTCTTCTAAAGGCAATCTAATAAATGTTAGAGGAGTAGTGGTAAGGAATATCCATGGAAATGGTGAGAAGAGCTATTGTTGAATACTTGGTCTTTATGACTACTCATTAGGCTAAATGTAAAGTAGTGTTGGGAAGAAAATTGATAGTCTAGCTAAGGGCTAAGAGATTAATAATTGAAGGGTATCCAAGGAATGGTGAGAAGCGCTATGAGTTAATACTTTGTCATTATGACTAGTCATTAGGCTAAATGTAGAGCAGTGTTGGTAGGAGAAAGTGATTGTCTAGCTAAGGGTTAGGAGATTAGCAATTGAGGTAGAATCATTGCATATTGTTAATCACCTCAATAAAATGGTAGTGGAGAGTAGAAAATATAGTAACAAAGATACTAAGATATCTCAATTCACTAGAAATGTGGTACATGCATATAGAGAAGGAAATGTGGTGGTTGATTGGCTAGCCAATTGGGAATCCCTAAGGCAACAAGATACAATATGGATATTGCTAGATGGGATACATCTAGATATATTCCATTTAGTGATAGAAGGAGGATATTTATAAAGTCAAGTCAATGGATAAAAGTTCAAATTTTTAAAATATCCATAGTAAACTGTCTTTTAGAGAATTATGCAATCACATGTTGCAAGGTACATTCTTTTGGTCTATATGATTGATCAACTTATAGCTATACGATTTATGAAGGATTTGTTTACCGAGGGATCTATTTTTTGAAGAGTTGCATCTATGGTAGAAAAAGAGACTAGCTAATTAAATCATATTTAGCTCATTTGATTTAGTTGATTTAGTTCCAAATAGGTTTTTCTATGAGATTTTATTGCTATACGAAAGTATATTGTAGTTTTTATGTGTCAAAATAAACTAAAAGTCTAATATAATGGAATGTACTAAAATTTTGGTAGTTTAAATGTAATTGAAATAAAAGGATTGTTACAAAAATTTTAATATGTATTAAAGTGACCAAACCCTGTAAGGGGGGCAGAGGTCCAATGTCTAAATCTCGAGCCTCGCCGAACTAAACAATTATTCCTTTCCTAGTACTTTCAGTGGTGTAAAAGGTTTAAAATAACATTGGTGTGGTGGTTATAGGGGTGTGCTACATGAAGAACTATGTGGTGGCTTCTGGGGCGAATAGTGCAGAATACTGTGGTGGCCATAAAAGTCGGACAACCTGCCTATATTTACGATGGCTACCGATTCCACCATGTAAATTCAATATATATATATATATATATATATATATATATATATATATATATATATATATATATATATATATATATATATGTTTTTTATCTAAAAATATTAAAATGTAAGACTAAATAGACCATTCTAAACTTGTAAAATGATCAGAAGCCCTTTTAAATGCCCAATTTTACCAATATCAAATAAATAAATAAATAAAAATAAAAGAACTCTTTCATTAAAATGCATTGTACTACTACAAAAAATATGGTCCTCTAAAATTAGTTGTATGTCTTAGAGGGTTGTGATTGTGACCGCTTGGTTGGAAGCGATGCAAATTTTGAAATTAAGTTAAGGAGAATGTCCCTCGTCATATTTAGACAAAGTTCTATGATATTTGTTCTATGTTAACTTCATCAAATTTTATCATAGTAGATAGAAATTAGAAATCAACAATAATGTAGAGTGAGCATAATCAAGTAAACAACCGATTGAAATGATGGGCATTGTAGAGTGGATGATGTCAATATAAATAGTAGAAATAGCACTAGCACTAGCAGTGGCAATAGACTCTCAATATCAATATTGTGGATGTGAAGTTACTCATATTTTTCATCCTCTTGTTGACTATGAAGGTCTACACTGCTTCATTTCTTCTCTTCTTTTATTTCACTTATTTATTATCTTATCCATATTAATATAACATAAGATTTGTATTTGCATTGCATTAATTTTTAGGAGGAAATATTAGTTGTAAGAGGTGGATAATAGGAGGCTTGACTGATCCTGTAATTTAGATAATAATTGGTGTGGCCATAGTGGCATTGCTTTTGCTTGCTTACATTTTTCTATGTCAACCTTCCTGCGTCTTTAAGTATAATTTAGTTTTTTTCTAGTATATATAGCATGCTTTCGCTCCATAGTTTTTGGTCCGTCCTTGATGAATTCCCCTAGCATATTTCCAATATTTTTTAAAACATCCTTATTTATAAGCTAATATGAAAGTCCAAAAAACCTAATATACACTCAAATTTTCTTAATAGTTTTTGTCTTAACTGGAGAAATTCCATTCCATGGTCTCAAATAAAGTGCATATCTTCCCATAAACCATGAGCCACCAACTGATATTTTATCCCTAATTTTTGAACTGGAAAATATGATGAGGAAAAAATATTTAGGAAGAAAATTCATAGAATAATTTGAATTCAATTCCTACTTCCGCTTGATCCAATTTTGAATCTCCAAAAACCTTGGTCATGGTCTATAGAACTTACAAATTAGCCCTCTACTTTTAATAACCATTATATCATGCTCAATCATCTCATCCTTGATACTTACTTTTGGTGTACCATCTGCTACCTAGATTGAACCTGCCATGTATTCACTCTTTTACTTATCTCCTACTTGGACCTTTGTGCTTCTAAAAAGGACATTTTGATTTCTAGTTAGGGCATCCTAACTTCCCATTAGGGCTTTCAAAAATGACTTTCCTTCCACAATAGATAATGGATATTGCTCTTGGCTTGCACTACCTCTTGTTTCACACTCTCTCTTTGCTTGCACTCGCTCTTGCTCCCAGCTTGCATTCTATCTTGCCTCACACTTACTCCTAGCTTGCACTCCCTCCTGGCTCATAATTTCTTGTGTCTCTTATTTTCTTGATGTTCCTTCACTTGAACAATATTTTGGAAATAATGTTCCACACATTTGTGGTAAGGATTTGAAGCATTGATGCACTCTAGATGAACTTGCCACTCTCTCGCCATGATTGAATCCTAGCTTGCACTCCCTCTCATCTTGTGCTCACACTTGTTGTTGCACTTACTCCTAGCTCGTATTTTAAAAAACTTATTATTAGATCCTAACCTTAGAGTTGAATGCTCTTACAAAAATCCATACCATAAAATGAAATTCAATTATTATTATAATAAATATTTCATTACTTATTTAAATGAAATTCAATTATCATTTAAAATAAGATTTTTTGATGAGATTTTATTTATTATTTAAAATAAAATAAAATATCTATTATTTTCAAATAAAATTCTATTATCATTTTAAATAATAAAGTATATACATATATATATACATAAGATACATGTTCTTTTATTGAATACTAACATCATGTTATTTCTCAAAGTAGTCAAATTATGCAAATGCCCAAAAATATAATGCAACAAAGTGATGAAGTAAAATATAATCAATTATATGCAACAAACAAAGTGGAAATATTTTCATAAACCCAATCACCCATCTCAATCATAGGATTTATGATGGCTACTAGGCTACCAATGGATACTCTAGGTGGTTGGTTTTGATGATTACCCCATAACCGATAATGCATGCCTATATGAGGGTATCCTTTCATGCTATCTCGAGTGGCCTTTGTCATCACTTTCCCAATCTTAAGTACCCCAATTCTAGTGGATTATGCTACCTCTTCCATCCACGAGTGTACCTGATCTTACACATTAATAATATGTTAACAGTACCATTTTCTTCCAAAAATCAGACTAAATATTACACTTGTTCATTTACACAAAGCTAAGTATCAAAATATCATTAATCAATACATAGTATTTTTCATATCAAAAGCTTGCCATGGAGGGTCATGACATCAATGCTATGTACTGATTACTAATGGATGTAAAACAAAGATTTAAAAATAAAAATAAATTACCCTTATCAAACCCTCTTCCTTATTTATCAAACCTAAAAGTGAGATCTAGTCGTTACAGCCAGTTTGTTATATTGGATAGTCACAATAGTACTAGAGGTACCTAGCTCATTTTTGCTTTGTTTTTACTTCTCTTTGATTTGGTCAAGGTATTTTAATACCCTAGCTCAGACAAATATATCTTATATTTGCTCTATTGAATCTTGCCTAAAATATGTTTTGACCTCTAAAGGCCAGAGTTGTTATTTGTTTTTCTCTTCGTTTTAGTTTTTCGGTGTGTGTTTTTTGTATGGTTTTTGTTTTGCTTTGTTTTTGTATTTTTGTGTTGATTTTGGTATTTTTGTTATTTTTTATGTTTTGTTTTTTATGTGTGTTTGTATGTTGTTTTGTTATTTTTGTGGTTTTTTTGTGTGTTTTGTGTTTTGCTATTGTCTTTTGTTTTTATATTTTTTGTTCTTTCTATGTTTATTTTATGTTTTTATATTATCTTTTGTTGTCTTTGTTTTTGTTTTTTTATTTGTTTTTATTTTTGTATTTTTTATGTTTATGTTTTTATGTTTATTTGTTCTTGTTTTTGTTATTTTAGGCATGCTCATTGAGTGTTTTGAAATGGTCAGGCCAAGTGCAGACCATGGATGGTTTTGGCAGAATAAATACACTACCTCCTTAGGACTTACCCAAAAGTGGTATCCTAATTGGGGTATTTTGCACAAATAAACAAATAAAAAGTCTTTGAAGTTTACTTTCCTTGTTACAAATATTTATGTTGCAAATGGAAATAGATTGAGAAAGAAGATTTGAAAAGAGTTAGAACAAATGGGAGAAAATATCAAGTGGTTAATATGGATAGTGGTAGAAGACTTCAACATTCCATTAAGACCATGTGAGAAGAAAGGAGGATTCGTTAAGAATATAAATAATCTTAACACATTTATATTAGAATTAGATCTTTATGATGTTCATTTGAGTGGTGAAACCTTCGCACGAACTAACAAGAGGTTAGAGGAGGATTTGATCTAGGTGATATTAAACAAGGTTTTGTTATTCATAAAATAATTTAAGAAAAATTGTGAGCATCCTTTGACATCATTTCTAATAATAGTGTTATACCATAATCCTCTTATCTTTAGATGTATTCTAGAGGATATAAATAAAAACATCCCTTTTAAATTTGAATTTATATGGTTACAAAACCCAAGTATTTATGAGGAAATAGATATATAATATATGCATTCGATCTAAGAATCCGATATGTATGTAGTATCTAGGAAATTGAATCATATGAAAAGGTAAGTATGAAAGTGGAACAAGTAGGTCTTTGGAATCGTCTTCTTGCAAAAGGAGAGGTTAAGGAAATAATTAAGTTAAACTAAAGAGGAAATAAGAATAAATGGGATGGACTAGGCTCTTTTTAATAGATATAAACCTATCCAAGTTGAATTAAATACAATAATGATAAGGGAGGAGACATACTAGAGATACAATTCAAAGAACCAATGGTTAATAGAAAGAGATATGAACACAAGATTATTTTACATCTCTACCATAAGATATAAAAGTATAGCAAGAATATATAAAATCTAAAAAGAGGCAGCAAAATATAAATCTAAATTTGGATGTGAAGTTTCTCCTCTTTTTTGTCCTCTTTTTGACTCTAAATATCTACATTGCTTCATTTCTTCTCTTCTTTTCTTTATTTTATTTATTATCTGCTCGACATTAAGATAACATAATATTGTAGTGATGCCAATAATAAAGTGGAACAAGTAGGTCTTTACCATCATCTTCTGCCAAAACAAGAGGTTAAGGCAATAATTGAGTCAAATTAAAGAGGAAATAAGAAAAAATTGGATGGGTTGGGTTCTTTTTAATAGACACAAAGTTATCCAATTAAAGTTGTACACAATAATTACAAGGGAGGAGACACACTAGATGTAAAATTCAATGAACCAATGGTTAATAGAAAGAGATAGAAACACAAGATTCTTTTACATATCTACCATAAGATATAAAAGTATAGCAAGGATATCTAAAATCCAAAAAGAGGATGGAGAAGTTATAAGAGAGGAATATTAAATAAGAAAATGGATTATAGACATATTTATATTGCTTCTACCAAAGGATAGGGAGGATGATAAGGAAGCTATGGAGGAATTAATTCTTAGTATCCCATGGATTCAATCTACAAATATGAATATACAACTTTTCTAAGAGGTGAGTAAGTAGGAGGTAAGGGAAGTATTTTTTGCAATGTGAAAAGATAAATATCTAGGATCTAAGGGATTTCAAGTGGGTTTCTTCCAATACTTCTAGGGCCTATTGAGAAAGTATCTAGTGGTAATAGTAAGAGATTCACACCATTCAAACAAAGTGTTAAAAGTATACAATAATATTTTTCTAGTACCTATTCCTAAGAATCCTAGGTTGAATGGATTTAAAGACTTTAGTTGAAATAATTTGTGTGATGATATCTATAAGATAATATCAAAAGTAATTGCATTAATAAAAATGTATGTTCTTCCAGAGATCAAAGGGTCTTTGTGAAGTGTAGGTAAATTTTGGATGGAGTAGTCACACTCAATGAAACCATGCATTAAGTTAAAAGTAGTAAATAGAAGTGAATGGTTTTAAATATTGATATGAAAAAATCCTATAACTAGGTCCTATGGTCTTTCCTAGATAGATCCCTATAGAATTTTACTTTAAATAGACATTGGATACAATAAATTAATTAACACTATGAGAACCTAAATTCTTAGTTTGAATGAATAATTCTTACTGGTTACTTTGGAAGGATTAGGAGCTTTAGGAAAGCAGACTCTTTATCGTTATATCTCCTAATAATAATGATGGAAGGATTACAAAGGTGCACTAGAGTAGAAAATCAAGTAGACACGTTAAATGGATTGAAACCATTAATATCCATGGAAGGTATCACTCACCAATAATTTATGGATGGCATTATTTTGTTAGGGAGGCTATCTATAGTTGAGGTAAAGGAATTTAGGAGGGTACTAACTCTGCATTAAAAATCATCCCAAAAAATAATAAACATGGATAAGAGTAAGGTATATTTATAAAAATTGCATAGAATCAATAGTGAAGAATAAAAATTAAGGTTGGACAAAGCATTTAAACTCTACCTTTTATTTACTTGAGAATGCTAATGTTCACTAGGGCATGCAAGTATTAGATGATAAATGTGTTGATTGACAAGATCCAAAATAAATTAGCTGGTTAAAAAAGGAATTTGATGTCATGTAGGTAAGTTATAATTTCTTAAAAGTACTCTACAAGAAATCTCTATATTTTTACTATTAGTGTTTTAGATTCTACTCAAAACAACTAATACAATAGAAAGAACTTAGAGAAATTTTCTATGGTCAGGAATAAAGGAGAAGAATATAATTATATTTATAGCTTGGCACAAAGTATATAAAGGTAAATCAAGCAAAGGACTTGAGTTTATATGAATGAGGGAAAAGAGTATGACATTGATAGAAAAACTAGGATGGAGGCTAGTGAAGGAGGATCATACCTTATGGGTAATAATTCTAAGATACAAATACCTTGAAAACTAAGATGATAATATATTTTTTACCACTCTAGAGCCATGTAAAGGATCTTCATTATGGAATAATATAGTAAAGGGTAGAGAGATAGTATGGAAAGATACCCAATGAATGTATGGCTAGATAAATACGTATTATTTAATGATAAGGAGTTAGCAAGGACCATAGTAGAGTTAGAAGAGAATTATGAAAATATGATGAATGATTATTTGGCTATATATTAGAAGGGGAATAAGATAAAAATAGCTAAAAATACATAACCAATATGAGAGTATGCTCCAAAATCTAACGATTAAACTAAGATTATATTATATTAGCTCTAATAGGGATACAATAGTATGGGTAACTACTCAGGAAGGGTTGATCATTATTAAATTAACCTATGATCTTTCACATGTTGTTCCTAAGGAGGAATTTCAAAGGGATCAAATATAGGGTAGAAAATTTTAACATTTTTTAGTTGACAGTCCAAAATAAGTTTTTTTATTTATTATTATTTATTATTGAGTAAATACTTCTTATACATAGACATATTCGTCGTGGGTATTGAACCCAGGTCACATCACCGATAATGCAAGTGGCATCCTTGCCTGGTAGACCACCCAAAATAATATTTTTATAATAGATAACCTTTATAATAGAGGTTTTCAATTTTCTAATATATGTTACCTATGTCAAGCTCAGAGGAATCAATGAGTCATATATTACTAGAATGTAATAACTCAAAGAAGATGGGGTGGAGTGGGTTTTGCCTAGTAATATGGAAATATGGATAGAATAATGAGTGAAGTATTTTAAAATCATAATATTAAATCAAATTTAGAATCTAATTCTCTTTCATTATGCTTCAGGAGTTTGGTTCAAGAGAAATAAAAAGGTTTTTAAAGGAGATAAGATATCTACATATCGGAATAAAGAACACATCATAGTGGACATAATAGAGAATCTTAAACCATTAAATATGCATCTAGAGTTATTGGAGGAGACTAAATTAAGTGGAAATTGAAATCTAAGTCTAGTAGGAAGGAATGATAATCCTTGTGAAGGCTTGAGGAGCTAAAACTAAATCTTGATGGGACTTCTAAAGGCAATTCTGAGAAGGTTGGAGGAGTATTTCTAAGGGATATACTAAGGAATGGTGAGAAGAGCTATGAGTGAACACTTAGTCATTATGACTACTCATTAGGTTAAAGGTAAAGTAGTTTTGGTACGAGAAAAATGATAGTCTAGCTAAGGGCTAATAGATTAATAATTGAGGAAAGGGTAGTGGATATTTGGAGAGTAGCAAATATAGTCACAAAGATACTAACATAACTCAATTCACTAGAAAAATATTAAGTGGTAGATACATATAGAGAAGAAAATGGGTTGGTTGATTGGATAGCCAATTGGGGAACCCTCAGACAACAAGATAAAAGGTGGATATCGCTAGATGGGATACATCTGGATGTATTCTATTTAATGGTAGAGGGAGGGCATTAGTCAAGTCAATGGATGAAAGTTCTCTTTTTTAGAATGTCCATAGTAAATTGTCTTTTGGAAATTTGTGGAATCACATGTTGCAAGGTCGATTCTTTTGGTCTATAGGATTGGTCAACTTGTAGCTATAAGAATTATGAAGGATTTGTTTGACGAAAGATCTATTTTTTTAAGAGTTGCATCTATGAAGGAAAAAGAGACTAGTTAATTAAATCATATTTAATTCATCTCATATAATTCCAAATAAATTTTAATATAAAATTTCGGAGCTATACAAAAATATATTTAAGTGTTTGTGTAAAAATAAACTAAAATTTTAATATAATTAAATGCATTTAAATTTTGGTAATTTAAATATAATTATAATAAAAAATATTAAAAAAATTTAATATGTATTAAACCTTTCTATCACAAAAAAAATAAAATATAAAACCAAATAAACCAGTCTAAAAAGATCAAAGTCCTTTTAAATACCTAATTTTACCAATATCAAATAAATAAATAAATTTTAAAAATATAAAAAATAAAAGAAAATTTCAAACATTAAACCCTTTCATTAAAATGCATTGTACTACTACAACAACCATGGTCCTCTAAAATTAGTTATGTCCGTTAGAGGGCTGTGATTGTGAGCGCTGCAGATAACTCTTGGTTGGAAGCGGCGCAACTTTTGAAATTAACTTAAGGAGAATGTCCCTCGTCATATTTAGACAAAGTGCTATGATATTTGTCCTGTGTTAACTTCATCAAATCGTATCGTAGTAGATGGAAATAAGAAATTCTCAATAACATAGAGCGAGCAGAAGCAAGTCAGCAACCGATTGAAAGGATGGGCATTGTACAGTGGATGATGCCAACGTCAATAGTAGTAATAGCACTAGCACTAGCAGTGGCAGCAGACTCTCAATGTAAATGTGGATGTGAAGTTCCTCCTGTTTTTCGTCCTCCTGTCGACTCTGAAGGTCTGCACTGCTTCGTTTCTTCTCTTCTTTTCTTTCATTTATTTACTCTCTGCTCCACATTAAGATAACATAAGATTTCACTTTGCATTGCATTGCTTTTCAGGAGGAGATGTCAGTTGGAAGAGGTGGATAATAGGAGGCTTGACTAATCCTCTATTTTGGGTAATAATTGGTTTGGCCGCAGTGGTGCTTTTGGTTGCTTACATTTTTCTATATCGTCCTTCCTGCTGCTTTAAGCACCGCGACGATGATGATGATGAAGAAAGTGGTCACAGCGATCGCGGTGGCCATGAAGAAAGTGGGCACAGTGGTCACAGCGGTCGCGCTGGGCATGAAGAAAGTGGTCACAGTGGTAAAAGCGGTTGCGCTGGCCTTGACAAATAAAGGAACATGGTTTCGCAGTCCTCCAACTTCATAACAACAATGTGTTTCCTCAAGTTGTTCGATTCGATCGATTGATATATGTATATATAAGAATGAAAGAAGCACCTCAATTGAAATTTACAATTTACAGTTTTTTTTTTTTTTTTTTTTTTGGCCTTTAGCCTATATCATTGCTTGTTCTATCTTGCACATTTTTTTAGAAATTTGGCAGTATATTGTTCGTTTTCTTAGAATTTATTTTCACCTTTCTGCTTTATGTTAAAATTTGTTGAAAATATCACCACATCTCACATAGTCATGTTGGGGCTTGGATATTGGAGACTAAAGAAGTGGGTAACTTGAGGGTCTTTAAACAAAAAGAAATTAAGAATTTAAGTTTCGAAAGGAAAATTTTATGTGTTATTGTTTTATTTGTTATGTATTATGGTAATGCTTCACTACCCATTTTAAAGTTTTTAAAAACATAATTTTGATTATAAGTGCATAGAGATTAGGAATAGTGTGAAGACCATCAAAGTACTTGAGACATATTAACAATGACCTATCAAATATTAGTTTAAACAATGACCTATCAAATATTAGTTTAAGCAAAGTTAGCCAATTTAAAAACTCTAAAGAGAGATTATAAAAACATGAGAATAAAGGATAATGATAGTATGCGATATTATTTTGTAAGGGTGCATGTCATATATAATATGCATCTATAATTTGAGATACAGATGGAGATCTTAGAAAGGTATTGAAAACATTGATACAAAAGTGGAACAACTATAGAATGATTTTTGAATAAAGTAACAATTTGAAAAAGTTGAAGTTCAATGATTTGGTGTGATAACTTATGTCCTATCAAGAAAGAATTAAAAATACTAGAGAAGAAAACTTGGAGTAAAGATTTTCCTTCTAAGGAGAGAATGCAAAATAACAATAATGGGTATAGCTCAAGTTTTAATTCTTGAGGTTAAATATAATTATTGGGAGTGAGTGCAGCAAGTACAAGTCAAGAGTGAGTGCAGTGGGTAGAAGCTAACCAGGAGTGTAGTTAGTGCGAGTGCAAGCTAGTACGAATGCGAGTAGGGAGTGAGTGCAAGCACAAGCTAGAAGTGAGTGCAACTAGCAGCGAGTGCAAAAAAAATAGGTAACATGAAAATAAAGTTATTTTGCAGAAGTGGTTAGTGAAAGTGTGAATGGCCAAGTTGGAAGTTTGGATGCCCTACTAGCAATAAGAAGAAGAGAGAATATATGGAAAACCCACTTTAGATAGCAGATTCGACACCAGAAGTCGTTATCAAGGATGAGATGATTGAGCATGATATAATGATTCTTAAAACTAGAGGGTTAATTTGTATGTTTTGTGGATATTGACCAGGTTTTTTTGAGATTCAAAATTTGATTAAGTGGAAATGGATATTGAATTCAAATTACTTTCTTCCAAAAGGATTTTTTCTCATTATTTTCTCTAGTTCAGAAATAAGGGATAAAATCATGGATGAAGGCCCATGGTTTAGGGGTAAAGATGCATTATATTTAAGAACTTGGAGTGAGAATTTTTTTGTGGACACAGAAACTATTAAAAGGCTTCCATTATGGATTAGGTTTTTGGACTTCCTTATCAACTCATCAATAAGGAGGTTTTGAATAATATTGGTACTACCCTAGGTGAATTCATCTAGGAGGAACCAACTACTAAGGAGAAAAGGTATGTTGTATACACTCAATATGTGTTTCCATGGATAATTCTAATCGTTTTACCACAATTGATTAGGATTAGATCTGAATCAAGATAATGGTATTAGAAAGTGGATTATGAAAATATTGCATTCTGATGTCGCAAATGTCATGAAAGTGGGCACATGGCAAGATACTACAAAGTGAAAATGGACGAAGAGATGGAATTTTTTGGGTATGAGGGTATTTCAATTTAAAATAAGGAGACCATATCATAGGATAACCTAGGACAAATAAAGGTTTTTCACTCCTAAGAAAGTGGTTAGAAAAATCCCTCTACATCATCAGATAACGAAGGCCATTATAGTTCACTCAAATTATTTATTAGAAGGAAAAAATGATATGGGAGATGAGGAAGTACAATGCGCAAGTTCAATTATAAAATGATTTAATGGTGAGAAGGAAGAGGGAAAGACAAATTTCAATATAAATAAATATGGGGAGATAAATTTTAAATCAAATGAGGTGAAGGAGGTCAAGCTTAATCGAGGTAAATCACCTTTATTATCCTCAAGTAGCTTAAAATATTCTCCTTACAAAAAAATGAAAGTAGTACAGAGTGTATTCCTTGCACTTTAGGATTTCAAGAGCAGTATAGTAAAGAAAATCTTGTCGAGGATATCCAAGGAAATTTAGATATTTCATTACAACATAAGAAAGTGATGACTATGGAGGATCATATACACAGTTTAGAGTTTCTAGGGCAACATAAAGAAGAAAATGTTATTGAGGTTATTCCTTGCACCTTCAACCCTTTAGGGAAACATAAATATTTAGAAGATAAGTCCCATTTTGGAAAATATGAAAAATTGGAAGATATTGATGAAGATGAGAGTGGTAGTAAGAATGGAAGAAGGAGAGGAAGGCTATCACATAAAGAAAAAGGAGAAAAAAAACTTAAAAGGATATTTGATCTGGAAAACCAAATAAAAATATCACAGGTATTAACAAGAAGTGGGGTTAAGCCCACTAAAAAAAATAGAAAGTGTTGATGATGAAAATGATATCGTGGAATATTAGGGGCATGAATAAAACCCCTAAAAGAAAAGTTATTAAGGAATTAATAAGTTGTTATAGCCCTGAGTTTATTTTAATACAAGAAATAAAATTAATCGATGAGGAATGTAAGGATGCTTCTAAGAAGATTTGGAAGCCAGATGACTTTTTAAAAATTTCTATTTCTTCTGCAGGAGCTTCAGATGTTATTGCAATAATATGAGATAAATACAAATGGGATGGACAACTGTTAGAAGAAAAAAATAATTGGGTTGCTGGATTATTTTGCACAAAAGAGGAAAACATCAAATTTGGGATTCTAAATGTATATGCTCCAACTATAGTTACTCCTCGTGAAAGATGTTGGAAGGACCTTAGTATATTTTTTCAAATACAATGATGATTCATTGTGATCTATGGATTCTTTGGGGTGATTTTAATATTGTTATATCTCCTTTGGAAAAGAAGGGTGGCATTCTAGGATGGTCAAAATAAATGCAAGATTTTGTTTAATTTTGTTAATTCAAATGACATTTGGGATGTTAGTCCCTCGAGCTTTCAATACACATCGTATAATAGATGCATTGGGATAAATCATATAGCAGAAAGACTAGATAGATTTTTGTTATCCAATAAATAGTTGCAAATAAATTATACAATCTCTTCATATATTTTATTACAAGCAATATAAGATCATAAATCCATTTTTTTGACTTGTGAGTCACCTATCAATGCTCATCCAAAGCCATTTCACTTCCAGTTCATGTGGCTCCAAGACCTTGATTTTTTCCATATGATTATGTTATGGTGGGATGAATCAAAATTTGAAGGATCATGCATGTATAGGTTTGTTCAAAAGTTGAAATATTTAAAGAAGAAAATGAAGATATGGAATGTCAAATATTTTGGTAACATTTTTAAAGAAAAATAAATAAATTGAATCCAAGCTCAAAAATTTACAAGATATAGTAGAAATTACTTTTTTATTATCATAATTCTTTGAAGGAGGAGTCATATTGGTTCCAAAAATCTAGAGACAAATGGCTCAAGTAATGAGATAGAAATACAAACAAATTCATGCTACAACAAAAACAAATTTTTATGTCCGTCATGTTGGCAATTTTGGGTATGTTGCCTAGCTTCATGTTTGTGAGTTGTCATTGATGTCAAAAGGAGTTTGTGTTGATGTCAAAAGGAATTTGTGCTGATGTCAAAAAGAGTTTGGTGCCAAAAAGATCTTGAAAGTTCCATGATGTTTGTTTAAGGGTTTTTAATTAAAACCATGGTGACAAGGTTAAAGGTTTTTCTTAAAACCATCTGGACTCATTAAGGGTTTTTATTAAAACCATCTTGGCTTAATGAAAAGGTTTTTGCTCCTTGAAAAAACCTTAAAAGTCCATTTTGATTATTAATAAATAAATTAACTCAAACCTTTGAAAAGGTTTTAAGTTAAGTTTATTATTAATAAAATAATAATTATTAATTTAATAATTATTATTGAAAGGGTTTCTAAACCCTTAGCGACGCTCATGTAGAAGACTTACCTCGTCGACGTCAACTTGCATGGGATGCAAAAGACTATTAAAGGGCATTAATTCCTAAGGTTCAATGCACCTCCGATTTGCGCGATTACCTTCGAATTTGTATTGCTCTATGACCTTCGATTTCGTATTGCTCTGTGACCTTCGATTTTGGATTGCTCTATGATTTTTGAGTTTCGTATTGCTCTGTGTTTAAGTTTCGATTTCGTATGCCTGTGAGGAAGACAAATATATTTGTCTTTAATTTTTGCGAGCAAAGGGAAGGTAAAACGATGAGTGGCGCTTGAGAGTTTCATTGGGCACTTGTGCTCCAATGGTGGAGGCAGTGGAGCGAAGGTGCTCGCTAGGCAGAGGTGTCGAGATCGATTCGCGTCGGGCATGTTTCATTTTTGGTCATGGATTATTGTGCACGTGGTACAACAGTTGCTTTGGGCCATGAGTTTGGAGGAGGAAGCGCTTTGGCGCTTATGTTGGTGTCTCCACACTTCTCCTAAGGTTGGAGAATTGATTTTTGGCCAAGGTAGATCTTTTGTTGATAATGTGGAATATTTGATTTGACTTGGCAATTATTGTTGGTAATTGGATGGAGGTATAAGGTTAAATAGAAATATTGCTTTGACATTGTTATTATTGATGCTTAATGTTTATATGGTAAATGCATTTAGAAGTAAATGTATTTTAGGAGTTATAAGGGTTTAAGGAATAATTGTGCTTAATGTCATATTGGGGTTAGAAAGCCTTTGGAGTTATTGAGTGGATATTCTCTTGTAATTATTTTTGAGGTTGAAGTTATTTTGTGATATATTAAGTAGGAGTTATAAGGTGTAAAGGAATATTGTTGATATGTATATTTGTGAGTTTTGATTATTGATGAGTTGGAGTGATAAGGTGTTATTAGGACTCTTATCATTGTGCATTATTCCATTGTTGCTAACTCTAATTTGTGGCAAATTGAGAGTTAGTGTTGTGACAGATTTTGAGTTCTCCTTCTTCATCAAAGTAAAGGTATGGGCACATTCTTCCATGGTTATTATTGATTGATGGTTTTCTAAAAATAAGTTTGGAGTGAAAAGGATTAAATTAAGTTTCCTTATTTGGAGTGGATCTTATTTTCTGAAAGTGGAAGTATTGATTATGCATTATGAGATCATGATGAGTTTATGAGTTATTGCATAATTCTGGTTTATGAGAGTGGAAGCATTTGAAGTTTGCTTTAGGGTTTTTGAGTGAGAAGCGTATGCCATTGCTATAAGTTGTTGAAACCCTAATTGAGTTGTTTGGTTGTTGAGAGTTTGGTTTTGAGATTGCTTCCATTGAGATTGAGTTGATCAAGTTATGCTTTACTTGATACATGAGTTGGGCTTGCTCCTTTGAGATTTGATTTTATCAAGTTGTACTTTGCTTGATAAACTTGGTTGTGTGGTTAAGTTGAGCATTCCCATTTGAGAGAAGTTGGAAATATCTTGAACCCCTTTTTGATGCTTAGAGAGAGATTGCTTTGAGTTCTTGAAAACTAACTTGGCTAGGGTTTGATAGCAAGTTATGGTTCTATGTTGGAGGAGTTGATTCCTTGATATTGCATTATTGGCAATTGTTGGGTTGTGGTTCAAGATCTTGTGAAAGTATACTACTTCTATGAGATTGATTTGAGTTGAGATTGAGAGTTGAAGGATAGAACATATTGAGTCTCTAACAATTCTCTTTATGCTTCTATGAGATTGATTTGATATGATTGGATGAAACACATTGGGTCTCTAACAATTCTCTTTGTGTGTTCACATTGGGCAAGTTTCTTGGTAAACTTGCTTGAGCTGATTTGGGCAAGTTCTTGGTGAGCTTGCTAGGACAGATTTGGATAGGTTCTTGTGGAGAACTTGTGGACTGATTTGGATAGGTTCTTGTGGAGAACTTGTGGACTGATTTGGATAGGTTCTTGTTGAAGAACTTGTGGATAGATTTGATGAAGTCTTGGTGAAGACTTGTGAGCAGTTGTGATTGATTTGTTCAAGATTTTGGCTTAAGCTTGGGATAGATCTGACAGAGATTTGAGAGCAGATTTGTGTTGGACCAGAGGACTGAGTTTGGTGTAGATTTGTGATAGAGTTTGAGAGGACTTGTGTTGGACCGACTGACTGTGTTTAGTACAGGTGTTGATGAGCAGCTATGGAGGTGATCAGTGAGGACAGAAGTCTCTAGAGCTAGAGCAAGGAGGACAGGACATCTTCTATGGAAAGGAGTTCCACCTGCTAGCGGTAGAAGAGGCAGTGATCTTCTGAAGTATCATTTCTAGAGCTTTGGGGGATAGGACATCTCCTTTGGGTAGGAGGCTCATAAATACTTCTTTGGGGGATAGGACATCTCCTTTGGGTAGGAGGCTCATAAATATTTTATTAGGGGAAGGATTCTCCTTTGGACAGGAAGTCCATAAACATTGTAATTGGGAAGGATTCCCAAAGGATTTGATTGAGAAAATTTAGTGAAATATTTTCTCTGTGGAGTAGCCCACCTTGGGTGAACCACGTTATATTGGTGTCTCAATTGTGTGATGACTTGTACACTGGTTTGATTACTGCTTTGATTTTGCTATTGGTTCATTGCATTGCTTTCTGAAGTAAAAGGAAAAAGTTAAAAAGTGGTCTTATACTGTTCACCCCCCTCTCAAGTATAAGCTTGTGTTCTTCAATTGGTATCAGAGCAGGTTCCTTCGGAAGAGTTTCACAGCTTGAAGGAAAAGCTTGAAAAGAACACAATGGATTTTACAAGTGGTAATTCAACACCTATTCTTGATGGGACAGATTTTGGTCTATGGAGCATAAAGATGAAGGTTCATCTAATGGCTCTTGGAAATGAAGTTTGGGAAGTAGTTGAGTTTGGGTACACTATTCCAAATCTTCCTCCTACTACTAAAGATGAGAAACTTCTACATCACAACAATTCAAGGGCAATGAATGCAATTCTGAAAGGTCTACAAAAGGTAGATCTTACAAAGGTGATTCATTGTAATACAACAAAGGAAATGTGGGATCAATTGCAAGTGGTTCATACAGGTGATGCAAATGTCAGAAAAGCAAAATTGAGATATTACAAAGGTATGTTTGAACAACTCAAGATGAATGATGAAGAAAATATTAGTGACTATATGCTTCGTATGGATGAGATTGTTAATTCCATGAAGGAACTAGGTCTTGAGCTTGCTGAAAATGATGTTTGTGATAAAATTTTGAGGTCTCTTCCAAATAGATTTAGTGAAAATATTTCAGCTATTGAGGAAGCCAAGGATTTGGATAAATTGAAAAAGGATGAGCTTCATAGTATACTTGCAGCTTTTGAGTTAAGAACTAAAGTGGTACCTGATCCTAAGAAGGAGGTAACTTTCAAAGCTACCAAGAAGTCCAAGGGTAAACAACAAGAAGACAATGATGAGTCTTCTAGTGATGAAGAAGCAAACTACAGCAGGAAAGGCAAGTTCTCAAGAAAGCACAAAGGTATGAAATCTATTAAATGTTTCAATTGTGGAAAGTTTGGTCACTATGCTACTGACTATCCAGAACCCAAGGATGATTGTGATGAAGAAAAATAGGATTATAAGCACAGGGAATCTGAGAAGCACAGGTATCAAAGGAAGAACAGAAATGAGCAAAATAGTCAAGGGAAGAGGTACTTCCAAAAACACAAGAAAAGTTTCTACACAGACAAAGCAAGTAAGTGTTCTAGTAGTGATGATGGAAGTTCTTCAAGTGATGATAGAAATGAGATGTTGTTTCTAACAGAAAAGGAAGGAAAAGAAAAGAGGAATAGATTTGTTGTGCTTAAGTGCTTTAGATGTGGAAATTTTGGTCACCTTGAGGATGATTGTACAAATGATGGTTTGAATTCTGGTAATACTATGTATGAGGATGCTTCAAAAAATTATGAGGAAGATCTTCTTATGGCTTTAGATGAAGGTAGCACCTCTAGTGGTAAGAAATCAGAAAAGGATATTGATGTTTCAAAAGGTAAACAAATAGAGGATGTTTCAGAAAAGGGAGAAGTAGATCTTGAGGCTGAACTTGTTAATGCTCTTGATGTGTTAAAGAAAGAAAGAAAGAAATATGCTAGACTCATTGATAGGTTTGATGAATGTCATTATGAAAGAGATGAGCTTATAGGGAATCTTGATATCTCTATAGCAAAGACACAGGAACTCAAAGAAGAGTTGGCAGCTAGGTCTCTTGAGTGTAAAGAGTTAAAACATGAAGTAGCTTCCTTGAAAAAGGAAACTAAAGAGTACAAGGAGAAGCTTTACAAGTTTGAAGAAAGTTCCAAGAAGGTAAAATCAATCATCAAGGATCAAAGAAGGACAACAGATAAAACAGGTCTTGGTTTTGGAAAGAAACAAAAGGAACAGGTTGAGGAATCTAGTATGAGCTCCCAAGAAGAAGATGGTTCAGATGAAGAGAGTACTTCAGAGAGTAAGTTTTTAGATGGTGATTCAGATAGCACAGAATCAGAAAATAGGAATCAACATAAGGGGAGAAATACTAAAGGACCTATGAGGTCAAGGCAAGGAAAGTTCAATGGAAGATGTTTTGCATGTCACAAGTTTGGACACATGGCTTCACAGTGCAGGGCTCAAGCAAGACAGGTTAATGGAAATTTTAGAAATGGTAATTTCTTTCAAGGGTATTGCTACTCTTGTAATCAGTTTGGGCACAAGGCAGTTAATTGCAGTGGTTAACAATAGGAACAGGTTTGGTCCAACAGAGAGGATTCAAAAAATAGGTACATCTCAAAGGAATAACATTGTCAAATGTTATAAGTGCAATAATGAAGGACATACAACCAGATGGTGTAGAGCAGAAGTTCCAAGGTACAGGTTTAGGGCTATGAACAGGAACAAAAATAATGGCTTGGACAAAAACAGGGATGAGAATATGAACAAGAACAGGAATAGGAACATGGACAAGGATATCAAGAAAAATCATGGAAAGGCAGCTATGGACACTGATGATGATCAGTGCCTAATGGGAGTTTTACTCCCACCCCAGAATTAATCACCTCAATAGGAGGTGGGGGAGGGGCTAAGCTAAGAGGCTCATTCTTAGCCCTGAGCCCCAAAGGTGACCCTTTGCCATTGATGACAAAGGGGGAGAGATTTGAGTAAGGGGGAGAGCCTTGAGTCAGGGGGAGCAAAGCTTCAGAGGATGGTTTTCAGTTGGTTTCAATTTTGATAGTTGGTAGTGGTTTCAGTAGTGGTTTGCCATCAATGACAAAGGGGGAGATTGTTGGTAATTTTGGGTATGTTGCCTAGCTTCATGTTTGTGAGTTGTCATTGATGTCAAAAGGAGTTTGTGTTGATGTCAAAAGGAATTTGTGTTGATGTCAAAAAGAGTTTGGTGCCAAAAAGATCTTGAAAGTTCCATGATGTTTGTTTAAGGGTTTTTAATTAAAACCATGGTGACAAGGTTAAAGGGTTTTCTTAAAACCATCTGGACTCATTAAGGGTTTTTATTAAAACCATCTTGGCTTAATGAAAAGGTTTTTGCTCCTTGAAAAAACCTTAAAAGTCCATTTTGATTATTAATAAATAAATTAACTCAAACCTTTGAAAAGGTTTTAAGTTAAGTTTATTATTAATAAAATAATAATTATTAATTTAATAATTATTATTGAAAGGGTTTCTAAACCCTTAGCGGTGCTCATGTAAAAGACTTACATCGTCGACGTCAACTTGCATGGGATGCAAAAGACTATTAAAGGGCATTAATTCCTAAGGTTCAATGCACCTTCGATTTGCGCGATTACCTTCGAATTTGTATTGCTCTGTGACCTTCGATTTTGGATTGCTCTATGATTTTCTAGTTTCGTATTGCTATGTTTAAGTTTTGATTTCATACACTTGTGAGGAAGACAAATCTGTTTGTCTTTAATTTCTACGAGCAAAGGGAAGGTAAAACGATGAGTGGCGCTTGAGAGTTTTATTGGGCACTTGTGCTCCAACGACGGAGGTAGTGGAGCGAAGGTGCTCGCTAGGCAGAGGTGTCGAGATCGATTCACGTCGGGCATGTTTCATTTTTGGTCATGGATTATTGTGCACGTGGTACAACAGTTGCTTTGGGCCACGAGTTTGGAGGAGGAAGCACTTTGGCACTTATGTTGGTGTCTCCACACTTCTCCTAAGGTTGGAGAATTGATTTTTGGCCAAGGTAGATCTTTTGTTGATAATGTGGAATATTTGATTTGACTTGGCAATTATTGTTGGTAATTGGATGGAGGTATAAGGTTAAATAGAAATATTGCTTTGACATTGTTATTATTGATGCTTAATGTTTATATGGTAAATGCATTTAGAAGTAAATGTATTTTAGGAGTTATAAGGGTTTAAGGAATAATTGTGCTTAATGTCATATTGGGGTTAGAAAGCCTTTGGAGTTATTGAGTGGATATTCTCTTGTAATTATTTTTGAGGTTGAAGTTATTTTGTGATATATTAAGTAGGAGTTATAAGGTGTAAAGGAATATTGTTGATATGTATATTTGTGAGTTTTGATTATTGATGAGTTGGAGTGATAAGGTGTTATTAGGACTCTTATCATTGTGCATTATTCCATTGTTGCTAACTCTAATTTGTGGTAAATTGAGAGTTAGTGTTGTGACAGATTTTGAGTTCTCCTTCTTCATCAAAGTAAAGGTATGGGCACATTCTTCCATGGTTATTATTGATTGATGGTTTTCTAAAAATAAGTTTGGAGTGAAAAGGATTAAATTAAGTTTCCTTATTTGGAGTGGATCTTATTTTCTGAAAGTGGAAGTATTGATTATGCATTATGAGATCATGATGAGTTTATGAGTTATTGCATAATTCTGGTTTATGAGAGTGGAAGCATTTGAAGTTTGCTTTAGGGTTTTTGAGTGAGAAGCGTATGCCATTGCTATAAGTTGTTGAAACCCTAATTGAGTTGTTTGGTTGTTGAGAGTTTGGTTTTGAGATTGCTTCCATTGAGATTGAGTTGATCAAGTTATGCTTTACTTGATACATGAGTTGGGCTTGCTCCTTTGAGATTTGATTTTATCAAGTTGTACTTTGCTTGATAAACTTGGTTGTGTGGTTAAGTTGAGCATTCCCATTTGAGAGAAGTTGGAAATATCTTGAACCCCTTTTTGATGCTTAGAGAGAGATTGCTTTGAGTTCTTGAAAACTAACTTGGCTAGGGTTTGATAGCAAGTTATGGTTCTATGTTGGAGGAGTTGATTCCTTGATATTGCATTATTGGCAATTGTTGGGTTGTGGTTCAAGATCTTGTGAAAGTATACTACTTCTATGAGATTGATTTGAGTTGAGATTGAGAGTTGAAGGATAGAACATATTGAGTCTCTAACAATTCTCTTTATGCTTCTATGAGATTGATTTGATATGATTGGATGAAACACATTGGGTCTCTAACAATTCTCTTTGTGTGTTCACATTGGGCAAGTTTCTTGGTAAACTTGCTTGAGCTGATTTGGGCAAGTTCTTGGTGAGCTTGCTAGGACAGATTTGGATAGGTTCTTGTGGAGAACTTCTTGCTGGATTGATTTGACAGGTTCTTGTGGAGAACTTGTGGACTTATTTGGACAGGTTCTTGTTGAAGAACTTGTGGACAGATTTGATGAAGTCTTGGTGAAGACTTGTGAGCAGTTGTGATTGATTTGTTCAAGCTTTTGGCTTAAGCTTGGGACAGATCTGACAGAGATTTGAGAGCAGATTTGTGTTGGACCAGAGGACTGAGTTTGGTGCAGATTTGTGACAGAGTTTGAGAGGACTTGTGCTGGACCGACTGACTATGTTTAGTATAGGTGTTGATGAGCAGCTGTGGAGGTGATCAGTGAGGACAAAAGTCTCTAGAGCTAGAGCAAGGAGGACAGGACGTCTTCTGTGGAAAGGAGTTCCACCTGCTAGCGGCAGAAGAGGCAGTGATCTTCTGAAGTATCATTTCTAGAGCTTTGGGGGATAGGACATCTCCTTTGGGCAGGAGGCTCATAAATACTTCTTTGGGGGATAGGACATCTCCTTTGGGTAGGAGGCTCATAAATATTTTATTAGGGGAAGGATTCTCCTTTGGACAGGAAGTCCATAAACATTGTAATTGGGAAGGATTCCCAAAGGATTTGATTGAGAAAATTTAGTGAAATATTTTCTCTGTGGAGTAGCCCACCTTGGGTGAACCACGTTATATTGGTGTCTCAATTGTGTGATGACTTGTACACTGGTTTGATTACTGCTTTGATTTTGCTATTGGTTCATTGCATTGCTTTCTGAAGTAAAAGGAAAAAGTTAAAAAGTGGTCTTATACTGTTCACCCCCCTCTCAAGTATAAGCTTGTGTTCTTCATGTCATATTAAAAATATTATAACTCCATATGGAATAAATATTGAGGATGAATAAGATATAAGGAAGCAATAAATTATTTCAAAAATATTTTATCATATTCTAGGCAAGATAAGGAGGCACAAGAAAAATTTTTACAAAATATTCCATCACTTATCACTCAGGGATAAAATGAAAGCTTTATGAAGAATATTTCTATGGAGGAGCTCCATGAAGCAATTTTCTCTTTCCATCCTAACAAGGCACCTGGCCTAGATAGATTTTCTACAATTTTCTTTCAAAAAATTTAGAATTTATTGAAGAGTGATATATTAAATGCGGTTGAAGAGGATTGAAAACTAAAATCTATAATAAGTGAGGTCAATGCTACTTTTATTACCATGGTTCCCAAGAATGATGACACAAAATATTTTGATAAATTTCATCCAATAAGCCTTTGAAATATGATTTATAATATCATTTAAAATATTATGGAAAACAGGTTAAAGGGTATTCTAGGGTGTCTTATAGTAGAGGAACAAGGTGTCTTTGTTCAGGGTAAACAAGTTCTTGATGGTATAATTATTGTACAAGAGGCCATACGTTCTCTTTATTATATGCAAAACAGGTATACTTTTGAAATTAGATATGAACAAAGCATATGATAGGGTTTCTTGGAATTTTCTACCTACTATTCTAAGAAAGTTTGACTTTGATTATAGTTGGTGTAAGTGGGTTAAATGTTATTATAACACTACAAAATTTTCTATTTTGATCAATTGTTTTCTTGTTGGGTACTTTAAGTCATCTTGTGGACTTTGTCAAGGTGATCCTCTTTCTCCTTATCTATTCATTATTTTTGTAAAAGAATTATGAATATCCTTTTCAAAGGCAAAAATGAAAGGAAAAATCAAGGGTATTAAGTTGTAAAAAATGGTCCTTTCGAATCTCATCTCCAATTTGTTGATGATATTTTTATTTTGGGCCATCCCTCAGTCAGTGAGGTCATGGAGTTCAAATAAATATTATCATGTTATGAGAAGACTACTGTACAGTTGGTAAATACTTCAAAATCTAGGATCCTTTTCATTAATACTACCCTAGATTTACAACAAATTATCATGAATATTTTAGGGTTCAAAATTGAAAATTTTCCATCAACCTACTTGGGTACTCCTTGGTCTGATAAAGGGAATAAAAATGAGCTTTGGATCTCTTTTTTAGATAGAGTGAAAGCTTGCTTGGCAGGTTGGAAAGCTAAGTTCTTAACCATGGTAGGAAGGCTACAACTCATAAAGACTACTTTGCAATCCATTCCTATTTATATGATGTCACTTTCAAGAATGCCAATAGGTATTGCATCAAAAATGGATAAAATTCAAAGAGACTTTCTATGTAAATTTTGTGAGGAAAAATTTAGGTTTCCTATTTCTAAGTGGGATAAGGTTTACAAAGGAAATAATATTGGAAGAATAGGCTCACGAAATTGTAGACTTATAAATTTAGAATTAGGAGCAAAACTTGGGTGGAGACTATTCATAGATCAAAGAAAGAATTGAACGGAAATATTACTTCAAAAATATATAGGTTCTCTTGATGCAATAAAATTGTTTAGGAAAAGAACTCTACCCAAAGGATCAACAACATGGAACTTCATATCAGAGATTTTGTATTTGATAAAGAAACATATTAGATGGTCAGTCAATGAGGGGAGTTATGCAAATTTTTTGTTTGATGCTTGGTTGCATCCTTATCCTTTTATCTCTGACTCAAAGTAGAAACCATTGGCTCAAGCATGCATAGCATGTAAAGGTTCAAGGGTCAAATATTATATTATTATGAGCAAAAACTCCTGAACATAGATTTCTTTTAGTAACCTGGTTGAAGGAGAGGAACTCAAACAAATTGCAGATGAACTTCAAAATATGCTTTGAGAGTTTTATTTACCAATTTTTACATGAAAGGATGAGTTGGTTTAGAATTTATCAATGGATGGGGATACTTAGTCAAGTTGGGATATGAGTATTTAGTACAGTCAAAATTTTATTCTCCCAATGATTTTCCTTTGAAGAACATTTGGCCATTAGAGGCTCTCCCTAAGGCCTCAAAATTTCTTTGGTTAGCAGTTAAATATAAGATTCTTACCGAAGAGAGTCTCCAAAGAAGAAGATACTGTGGACCCTTCATATGTGTCTTGTGTGAGAAGGATTTATAAACTTTAGACCATTTACTTCTTCATTTTCTATTTGCTCACACCATTTGGGGTTGTTTTTTAAAAAATATGAAATTATATTGGGTAGTTCCATCAACATTGAAAGAGTTGATAAAATGTTGGATAAATTATAATAAAGCTAACGCATTATGTATTATTTGGAGGATTGGCAATGCCATTATTTGTTGGAATTTATTACTTGAAAGGAATAACAATTTTTTAAAAATAACTATCAAAATCATGGCCAAGTTTGGAACTGTATTAGTGCCTCTCTTGCAGAATATCTAAAAATATGGTGCTCATCATGGGAAGTCTCAATTCTAGAAAAATAAAAAGAGGTGCTAATAACTTGGTTACATTATTTGAACATCCATGGAAGATTCATCTACGAAAACAAAATTAAAACAAAGTATCTACTTCGATCTATGGTAAAATGGAAATGGCCAAAAATTGGGTTTATCAAAATTAATTTTGCTAGTGCTATTAAAGGAAATCTAGGAAAAGTTGGTGGAGGTGGTTTTTTTAGAAATAGTGAAGGCAAAATTTTCTCACTTATTCACTATCATATGGAACTTCAACTAACAACTATGCAGAGGCTAGGGCAATTCTTATAGGGATTAAAATTACAACAAAAAAAGGATGGAAATATATTTAAATTGAGAGGGACTCACAAATTATTATCAATGCTATTGACAAAAATGGATGTGGAGACTGGATAAAAAATAGTATTATAGTTGATTTTCATTGTCTATTACTAGAGGCAATATCCTCAATTCAAATTTTATAAGGCAACTAGCCATGTGAGATTTTATGTCTTAATTAAAATGATGTCAAGGAGCTGATTGTGGAAACAATACTTTGAGAAAGTTGAAGAATATATTTAAGAGAAAAAATAAATGAAAAAATTGTGATAAAAATGTATGCTACAATAATTGTAATATTTTGGTATTATTATGGGAGTGGACCTCAATAGAAGCCACATTAACCTATTAAAAAAAATTCTTTGAGGTTCAATATGGGAGCAACAAAATCAACATTATACAAGTGGAAGAGGCCATGGTATAAGAGGATGTTATAGTGGAAATGATAGAGGTAAATTTATGGATAAGATAAATGTTCAATGTCACTATGGGAAAATATTTAACCATTATAAAATAGAATATAGAATAAAGGCAAATAATAAATAAGGAAACAAAATATATTGAAATGAAGTAGGTGAAATCTCAAAAAGTATATTTTTATCATATAATCTAGGAGGGGTTTTAACTAAAGAGTCTTGGTCCTTACATTTCACTTATTTAAATTGCATGACAAGTTATATTGCATTTTTGTCATATTATATGCTATAGTTATATTGTACTTCACTCATCTCCCCTATAAAATATTTTCAAATATTGTTTGTTTTTCGACAAATATGGTTGTTTTAATTTTTAGGGAACAAAAAATACTAAAGCAAATTTTAAGTTATATAAAGGTATTCATTGTTCGTATATAATTTAGGACAATTTGTATTATATTCTATGTATATATTAGGATCTTATACATCTTGATATCCATTTCTAATATATGTCCAAAATATCTATTGAATAAAGAAGATCCTTGATAAGGAACCATAGATAGATTAAATTTAGTTTTCTATATTCTTTCTTTGCATCCTTGTATTTAGGATGTATTATTTTTGTTCTATTTTAAATTATTCATTATCATTTCCACCTCATCCTATTTCATTGTTCTCTTCATTTAGTTTGTGTCTGTTATGCAAAAATGTAAATATATAAAAATGGTTCCTATTTATGCCCCTAATTTTTCAAGACATCATGTCCCTCATCACTTTTTATTTTTTTTATGGTATTACTACCACTTATTATTTACACTTGCAATTTTTACATCTATTTCCCCATGTCAATATTGCTATGAGTTTGCTTTTGTATTTGCTTTTGCTTATTGGGTCTTTGTCTGCATTTCTCATTTCCAACAACTCTTTTATTTTTTGATTGGTAAAAAGGGGTTTTTAAAGGGTCCCGTAACATTTTGCATAGTTTCCAACAACTTTTATCTTAATTAATATCTTTATTTTTTCATATTGTCCATAGGGAGACTCTTCATTTATAGGTTTTTCTTGTTCTAAGGGATCTAAAGCGTAAGGAATAACATCAACAACACTTTCTTCTTTAAGTTTCCCTAAAACACTAAAGTGTAAACATGTTCCTTGATATTAATTACCTCATCAATTTTCCAAAAAAAACCTAAGTTACTATGGATATTCTCCATTTCCATTTGTTTATAATGTTGCTCTTGAATATCTTAAGTGTAAAGAATAATCTCTATACTATATTCACTTCTATTTTTAGATTTTTGAAGCCAAAATTTATCTCTAGCTATGTCGATACATCGGAAGAAGAGAAAACACAAAAGGATAAGTCACATGTATATAATTTTTATTTCTTATACACTTTGTAACTCATGCAAGGTGAATCACTATATTTTCATATACGTGACCTTCCATATTCAATACAATGGATTTCCAAAACACCAATTCTTGTACAAAGAGAGATTTATTTGTGATTGTAAAACATAATTAATGGTTCAATGTTATAGCCTTACATATTTTCTTAGATATTTAGTACTCTACTTTTTTGAGAAATAAAATCATTATATTATCATGCTTATGTATATCTATTTTTTATTTGTTATACTCTATTATTTTTAAATTGCACTCTTTCATTATTTTTAACTCAAATTTTGAGTTTTGGGTTACTCACATTTCTAATTTATAGATGAATAGTACCAGAGTAGTCTAAGTTTTGAGTGTATTTCCATACATATAAGATTCAAATTTTAAACGTTTAAGTATGATACTAATTTGTTCAAATTATTCAATGACTCCATGTTGTAAGCTCTCCAACCTACTTATCATAACCTCTCATTTTCCTAGGATAATCTAGTAATTCAACATCTTTTAAGGTGCAGGTGATTTTTGATATTCCTACTTTGAAGGAAAATTTGATTTTAGTGTCCTAAAAATTTAGCAAGATTAATTGCCCACATACTTTTTTATGAATAAATTCACTGATAATGAGAAATTTAATTTTACACTCTTGAAAGCTTCAATGCATATTCAAATTTAGTGGGAAGCATATTGTAACAGGAATGTGGAAGAGAATGAAGATGAAGCAATATTTATATGGAATAATTTCATGGAGGTTGTCAAGAAAGAATATAATACTATGAGACCCTATGTAGACCAATACATGTGATGGTAACAATTAGTCTAGGTAAAGACCAAATTTTTTAATATCATATTAATGCTTTCCATTTTATGATAGTAAAGCTAGGCATTCAATATGCCAAAAAGAATCAAATCCTTTTGTATTTTAGTGGGATAAAATGGTACATTTGAGAGGATGTAAACCTCTTCAAATTCAAGACTTTGGGAGAGGTATATAAACTTACTATAAAATTATATTAGAAGCAAAAAAACAAAATTAGAAAAGGATGAGGAGAAAATAACAAAATAATAACACTAATTATTAACCAAATAAAGGAAACCATGATTATATAAGGAATCAAGATAAAGGGTATAAGCCATAAACTCAAATTTGGAAGCAAAAAAATGACTCTCAAGAAATGAACTCAACTAAGGCCAAGTGTGGAAAAATATTGTTATTATAACAAGAGCAATCAATATTCAAAGGAGTGTTAAGTAGTATATTCATTGTGTAATGAGTCACAAACCTCTACATTAATCACACCACTACCTCCACATCCATATGATAAGGATAGAGGGAAGAAAATCATGGAAGCTAAATATAATATGACCAGTACAACCACAAATGCTACACTCGAGGATTCACAAGAGGGGGAAAACCTTTTTAACTCATAAATATAGGTTAAGGGTAAACTATTACATTCATTTTTAATAGTGGAATTCAAAAGAATCTAATTTTTACTTAGATGGTAAAGAATTTTAATTTACCCATCACACCACAAACACAACCATATAATATTTTATGGTTATAGTAGGGGATAGACATTCATATCACTCAATAATATATCTTCTCTTTAGCCATCAATCACTTCAAATATGATTTTTTATGCAATTTTGCATGTTTGTATGTTTTTTATGTGATTTTGGGATAACCATTTATGTGGAAGAGGTATGGTGTATATGAGTCTAGGTCCCAAGGATTCATCATCATTTTCAATGGTTAGTGTTTCATTAGCTTATAGGTTTATCCTTCTACCTATATTTTAAAAATTAATGGTAAACAATAGATAAAGGTGATATCTAGAACAAGAAAACAATTGGCCATAAAGTAGGAGCACCATTGCTACATCAATTGTAGGCCTTGTACAACAGAAGAAGATGGACTAGATTCTAGTAAAATATGATTAATTGTTTGATTGACCAACTAGGGTCTATTTCATGAGGTAAAGCATTCTATTAATTTATATATTTGTTCTCCTTCATCTAATACATATATTTATCATATATCATTCCTTAAAAATGATAAAATTGGGATTCCAATCCAATATTTTATTCAACAGTGAAACATCATACCAAGTTTTTTACCATGTTGTTGTCCAATTGTCTTATCTTTAATGAAATATGGAGTGTGGAGAATCTATATTGACTATAAATATTTTAATAAAATAAATATGAAGAATTGTTATCCACTCCCTTGAATACATGATTTTCTAGACCAACTCCATGATGTAAAGTTCATTATCAAATTTGATCTTAAGTTTCACTATCATTAAATACCCATAGATATTATTTCCATATAATTTGATTATAACAAAATCTACAAAAGATTTATTTGAGTGATTGGTTATGCCTTTTGGCTTGACCAAATCACTTACCACATTCATGAGGATGATGTATGATATCCTATATTTTTATACCAACTCGTTTGCGGTTGTCTACGTATATGGCATTCTCATCTATAGTAAGACATGCAAAGAACATTTGGAGCATGTTCAATAGGTACTTCATATCCGTCAAAGACACAAGCTATATTCCAATTTAGATAAGTGTGCACTTGGTATGATAAAGGTTTAATACCTTGGGTATATTGTTACCAAGAATAGAGTCCATGTTTTTTGGAGAATATTACATTATTTGGTACAAAATAATGCACCCCCATAGTACCTTCATAGTAAAATATAAATATATAATAGATTAGGGCTGATTTTGTAGTTTAAATGAGTTATTTATATTTCTCCTTTTATGTAAGTGTCAATGTGTAGAATATGCACAATTATCATGTAAGAGTACATGTATATATTGAGATAATATGCACAAGTGTCATGTATGTAAGTGTACAGTTATGTAATGTGAGGATGTGCACAAGTGTCTTACATAAGGAGTGTATGTAGGAGAGTAAGATTCATGTTGTAAGAAGAGAGTGAAGAGTCTAGTATACAAGTGGAAAGATGATAAGCCAAAGGTCATGGGAGTTGTTATATGGAGAGCAATAGTCAAGTACATGAAGATTCATCTTCTATTTCTATATTATAGAGATAAAGCTCCATTCATACATACAAACGAATGAGGTGAGTACGATAAAATGGTCTATAATGGTCACCACATTACAAGCATTGATAATAAAGCTTGTATACAATTTTTGAGCAAGTAATATTTTTCATTCATATACATGAATGATTTTGGTCATTTTACATTCGAATTTGATAATAGATTGAATGTTATTTTATTATTATATTGACCTATATATATATATATATATATATATATATAGGATTGCTTACATATATAATTCTACTCTTACTATTGATATTTTGACATTTAATATTATGGCTTATTTACATTTGGAACTGTTGGTCACGAATCTACCACAGGAAAGGATTTTACAAGTGCGCCCTAGACCCGGCCAACATTGAAAGGCTGGAAGCAAGAAATGGCTCCCAGACCAATCTCCAGAGTGGGCTGGTTCCCTCTACTATTCTAAAATTTGGTTAAAGATAAGGGTTGCTGGAAAGGGATTGAAAAGTTGCAGAAAGAAATGGGAAATATGGCCACAGGCCGAAGTGATGGGATCAGAAAATAGCAGCAGGAAACTTCAAGTGCAGCAACAGCAAGCAATAGAAATTATCAACTTGATTCTCACACAACATATGCAAAAAAACCCTCCAAGACTACACTCCAGAGATTATATTCTTACAGCAGTATTTAAATTCAGAATGCAGAATTTAAATGCAACAGCCGTTAAAGAATAATAATGCGATTAGAAATGCAACAAAGACAGAAAGGAAATCACCCAAAGCGTTGCTTGAAAAATCAGAAGTCAAGTCTTTTATTCCTGCAAATGCACTTCCAGTCTCTAGCAGAGAATTTTCCAACCTCTGTAAATGAAAATTACATTGGTTTTTATAGAGGTCCGTCCTCTTTGCAGCATTTAATGTTTGAAACTGACCATATCGTGATCTACAATTATGCGAAGGAAACGAGGAACATGATCCCCTTAATCACAGCGTTAAGGAAGCAAAAATTAAATGCGATGAAACGTTCACGGTCCTTCATTAAATTTGAGCTTTCGAACATGTGCATGAAAACCGTTGAATTAATCCACGAACAACAACTTTGAATAAATAAAACTTTAATTTTGGTGGCCTGGGTTCTTCTTCGACCTTGACTGCCTTGTAAATCCATAAAATATTTAATTCGGGTCAGTATTAAATACTCAGAAATCGAGAAAAACCTCTCGGGCCGTTCATACTGCACTTTGGCGGGAAACAGTCGCAGGTCGCGAAAACGCAACGGGTCACAAAATCGCGACGTCTTTTTATGTCGTACACCTTTGGCTGTTGGAAACCGTGAAAATCCTCCCTGTCGCGATATCGCTGCATCTTTGGCTTCAATGTCTCCATCGCTAGCTTGTTCCACGAAAACGGAACATGTAGCGATTTCGCTACGTCTTTTGGTTCTTGGTTCTTCCTTGCGCTCTGCCCCGCGAAAACGGAACATGTAGCGATATCGCTACATGTTTCGGGCACCTTGTATGGCTTCATGGATGGGTCACAAAAATGGAACACTTCTTGCCCTTTGAATCCAATCACCGTGCGAATTTAAGACGTGCAGCGCATCGCTGCACTTTTTGCTTTAGACTCCCTCTTGCAACCACTGCCCGCGATTTTAAGACATGCAGCGCATCGCTGCACTTTTTGCTTTGAACTCTCCTTCGCTCGAACACGCAGCGCGTCGCTGCAAGTTTTGGCACTTAAGCTCTTCTTCGACCAATATGCAGCGAATCGCTGCACTTTGCACCACTTGAGCCTTTTGAAACCACTGCGTCGCGAAAATAAGACGTCAGCGATGCGCCGCAACTTTTCAACTTGAGTCTTTGAATCCGACCGACCCGTGATTCTAGAACACGTCACGATATCGCGACGGTTCCGCCCAACCTGCCTACGTTGACTGCGTTGACCGCGATTTTGTGCGAATCGCTGCAGTTTTTAGACTTAGCCATTTTCTACTCAATTTCGCTCCTTTTTTGCTTTAAAGCCGCATCAAAGCCTGTATAAATGTTAGATTTGCAATAATGTATACATTAATACTTCAATGAAAATCAATGTGGCAAAAATGCCAACATTCTTGGCGGCTCGTGGGGTATACAGCTCGCTGTATGCAAGAATCTAGGCCTTAGTCCATTGGGCACAGAGTCATATTAGAACAGAAGCCGGCTGTTGTAATACATACGTCAGGACTCGCTAAAAACTTTCTCTCAAAAGAAAGCTTGGAAGGACCTGCAACTTGTTGTGAAATGAAACAAATGGAATGGAAATGGAATGAGCTCTTGCGGTTGCGCAAGCGGTGAATGCAATGGAATGATGATAATAATGGAATGATGGAGTGAGCAAATGATGTGGTAGACATAACAACAAAAGCTATTATACTGCCATCTGCAATGGATGGAATGAAAGTGAACGAACGGATGAAATGGAAATGGCAATATGGAAAGTGTGGAATGAAAAATAAAAAACTGTAAATAAATGCGTAAATTGACATAACTTAGAAGAAAGGGATAAGAAGGGACGGGGAAAAATAGAAAAAGGGAAAAGAAACAACAGCCGTGGCTTATTTTTGTTTTAATGCAGAAGAAAAAGAAGGAAGAAGATGAAGAAAGGAAAGAGAGGAAACGAGGTAGGGAAAAGAAGAATTTTCTGAAAGCCACCAACTGCTGGGAAAGGAGGGGACAAAAGAAAAAAAACAAGCACCTATAGCTTACAGACAACAAAAGAGCTTAGATGAACAGTAATAACAATTTTTTTTTTTTTTAATTAGACTATATACAATAGTTCACGACATGATTGGCATGTCGCCACCAGAAACCCTAGTCTCAGAGGGTTATCCAGTAAATCTGCAATGTCCCGACCAGATCCAATCATACTTGAGTCGGTTCTTGAAATTGGGCTGGCTCCTTCCTGAAGTTCTCCATGGTGCGAATAGGATGCAATGTAGCAGATTATCCTTCTTACTAGTACCCACATGGAGGACTTCTTCAGGTACTGGATGTAGTGGCTGGAACCAACACCACCACTTTGCAGACTTTACTGGCTGTGGGCTGAGTACAGGCTCCTCTAACTTCTTGATGTGATCACAGGGCTCTTCAAGTGAGAAATCTGATTCTGGGATCTCCTCAGGTTCTAGAACTTGAACTTGTTCTTCTACTTGGCCCATCTCTTGATGAAAACTGCAAAGCAACCATATTGTTCATTGCTGGAAAAGTGCTTGCATGTTCCAATCCTTGACTTTGGACGAGATCTGTCCCTTGAATTCCACATGACTGCATCTCAGGTTTCTGTACAGTATAAGGGATCTGGCATGAAACATACTGCGCAGGATGGACAGGAGCAGCAACTACCGGAGAAAGTGATGGAGTTTCTCCCCACGGTAATTTTCTTGATAAGAGCAAAATTTGTTCCGCTCGCACTACTTCCTCAAAGATTTGCGGGAACCTTTGTTCACCTGATTGCAGCAAAAAGAGACCTATGTCAGAATTAAAAGCTCGAACATAAAAGAGGTGGGCTTGGGTGGGTGATGGACGGATCTTCTCTAGAATTCTCTTCCAACTTATCAATAATCGGACATTGAAGTCCGTGATGCTTTCTTGAGGTGCTCTCTTGATGTACATGAAAAATTGGTAGAGATCCAAAGAACTGTAGAAAGGATCTTTGTCAAATATTTTGATCAGTGCCCCCGCTAGATCGTCCCATGAGCTGATGCTTTGACGTTTGAGCAATCTGTACCACTACAATGCTCTTCCTTCCAAATACTGAACCAGAAGTCGGATCATGACATCTTCGTGTTCTATGACATGGATCATGGACAGAGTAGCAATGTCGTCAACATGTGCTAGAGCCATGCCTTCGATACCATCATATTTTTCCAGGTTCTTCAGGGCACCTTCGGGAATTTCATGCCGAACTTGGAGATTCAGAGGGCCAGGATCATCCCATCTAGAAAAAACCCTCACCTTTGTGGCAGTGGTCTACGGAATCATGGCCATCGCCATTAAGTCAGAGTCGCCAGACGAACATTCTTTGAATTTAAAAAAAAAAAGGCGTCCACGAACAGATCTTCGGATCTTCAACTCAACAAAGTCGCCAGATGAACTTACAAATCTCCGCTGTGAGGCCAAGACAGCTCATCAAATCTTGAGACCTCCGGGTGTTAAAATAAATGTGGATTTTTGTGAGACAAAAGAAGTCTGTCCCACCGAGCGTGCCAAAAATTGTTAGCACCGGTGGGTTTATCACTTTGGAAAATTATGCTTATCCCATCGATTATGAATTCTTGGAGACAAAACTTGTTTGTCCCACCGGGCGTGCCAAAAATTGTTGGTCACGAATCTGCCACAGGAAAGGATTTTACAAGTGCGCCCTAGACCCGGCCAACATTGAAAGGCTGGAAGCAAGAAATGGCTCCCAGACCAATCTCCAGAGTGGGCTGGTTCCCTCTACTATTCTAAAATCTGGTTAAAGATAAGGGTTGCTGGAAAGGGATTGAAAAGTTGCAGAAAGAAATGGGAAATATGGCCACAGGCCGAAGTGATGGGATTAGAAAATAGCAGCAGGAAACTTCAAGTGCAGCAACAGCAAGCAATAGAAATTATCAACTTGATTCTCACACAACGTATGCAAAAAAACCCTCCAAGACTACACTCCAGAGATTATATTCTTACAGCAGTATTTAAATTCAGAATGCAGAATTTAAACGCAACAGCCGTTAAAGAATAATAATGCGATTAGAAATGCAACAAAGACAGAAAGGAAATCACCCAAAGCGTTGCTTGAAAAATCAGAAGTCAAGTCTTTTATTCCTGCAAATGCACTTCCAGTCTCTAGCAGAGAATTTTCCAACCTTTGTAAATGAAAATTACATTGGTTTTTATAGAGGTCCGTCCTCTTTGCAGCATTTAATGTTTGAAACTGACCATATCGTGATCTACAATTATGCGAAGGAAACGAGGAACATGATCCCCTTAATCACAGCGTTAAAGAAGCAAAAATTAAATGCGATGAAACGTTCGCGGTCCTTCATTAAATTTGAGCTTTCGAACATGTGCATGAAAACCGTTGAATTAATCCACGAACAACAGCTTTGAATAAATAAAACTTTAATTTTGGTGGCCTGGGTGCTTCTTCGACCTTGATTGCCTTGGAAATCCACAAAATATTTAATTCGGGTCAGTATTAAATACTCGGAAATCGAGAAAAACCTCTCGGGCCGTTCATACTGCACTTTGGCGGGAAACAGTCGCAGGTCGCGAAAACGCGACGGGTCGCGAAATCGTGACGTCTTTTTATGTCATACACCTTTGGCTGTTGGAAACCGCGAAAATCCTCCCTGTCGCGATATCGCTGCATCTTTGGCTTCAATGTCTCCATCGCTAGCTTGTTCCGAGAAAACGGAACATGTAGCGATTTCGCTACGTCTTTTGGTTCTTGGTTCTTCCTTGCGCTCTGCCCCGTGAAAATGGAACATGTAGCGATATCGCTACATGTTTCGGGCACCTTGTACGGCTTCATGGACGGGTCGCAAAAATGGAACACTTCTTGCCCTTTGAAGCCAATCACCGCGCGAATTTAAGACGTGCAGCGCATCGCTGCACTTTTTGCTTTAGACTCCCTCTTGCAACCACTGCCCATGATTTTAAGACATGCCGTGCTCCTTCGCTCGAACACGCAACGCGTCACTGCAAGTTTTGGCACTTAAGCTCTTCTTCGACCAATATGCAGCGAATCGCTGCACTTTGCACCACTTGAGCCTTTTGAAACCACTGCGTCACGAAAATAAGACGTCAGCGACGCGCCGCAACTTTTCAACTTGAGTCTTTGAAGCCGACCGACCCGCGATTCTGGAACACGTCGCGATATCGCGACGGTTCCGCCCAACCTGCCTGCGTTGACTGCGTTGACCGCGATTTCGCGACATGTCAGCGAATCGCTGCAATTTTTAGACTTAGCCATTTTCTACTCAATTTTGCTCCTTTTTTGCTTCAAAGCCGCATCAAAGCCTGTATAAATGTTAGATTTGCAATAATGTATACATTAATACTTCAATGAAAATCAATGTGGCAAAAATGCCAACAGGAACTATAATATTTTAAGATAGTAAGGCTTAAAATCCAATAGTGGTATCAGATCCATCACTTAACTCTGACTATTCTTAATAGAATTATATTAGAGTTTGTCCACTTTGAAACTAGTGAAAACTTGGACTTTATTTTTTAGAGGTGTGATTGAGTAGAGATTCAGGGAACAAGGATTAGTCACCTTGATTCGGATGCTAGGGTCTTTCTACTTGGTTGAAGGAAAACTGGTGAAGACTAGGACTCCACTAAGATTGATTGAGGGCCAGCTCAGGAGAATTTTGGACATAGATTGAGAGATCCAACTTAGAAGTAAGTTGGACATATGAGGATATTGATAGCCCTAGTATTGATTTGGGATTCTCTAGAAAAGAGGATAATTATTTTTGTTCTTAGGTGTGACCGAAGACATTGGAGATGGATTGCAGTCATTGTAGATAGGTACATAGATAGAGAAGCATATAAGTTTTCTAAATATAGAGATAAAGCCAGAGATATAGAAGCATCTAAGCTTCTTGAATATAGATATAGAGATAGAATATTGAGAAGTATATATGCTTCTTGAGTATAGATATTTAGAAGATTGATAATATCCTAAGAAAATTTATGTAATTAGAGATTAGCCTACCCTAAAGAATTTAACATGGCTTTATAGAATATTGGGTCTTGCTAATTTTTATCAAAGATTTACTTTGGGGTTCTCACATATTTATTGGCTACTACACTAATTGACCAAAGTAGGTACTACATCCAAGATCCATTAGAGAGATACATAGTAGAGGATATCTGAGAGGCTAAAGGAACAATTTTGTTTAGATCCTACACTTTTCCAACCTAGTTTACATCAACATTTTGAGGTAATGACGGATGCATCAAAGTATATATTAGAAGATGTTCCTATTTAGTAGAGGAATCTAATTGCCTATCATGGTGAAATATTAAATGAAGTAGCTCTATACCATTATCCAAGCATTTATATAATAGAAGCACGACATCTTTGGTAAGAAACCCATCATCCACATAGATCATAAATCTATGGATTTCATTCAAATGTAGAGTAATCTAAAGAATGAAAGTAATCAAATTCAAGTCATATATCTACATTAGTATCATTTAATCATCAATAATAAGAAAGTTAATGACTATTCAATAGTAGATTGTTTAAGCCAGCATCCAATCGTAACACACCACCATCTTGATTCCTATGGATATGATACTTCTAATTGGTTCGCTTTCTCTTTCGCTAAACCAACCAACAAGAATCAAGGATTGTATGCACCATTTTCAATACCATCTAAGCCTTGTAAATATATCTCCATAAATTTACACTTACATTTACCCATTATTAGCATAGTAATGATTGTGTTTTTGAAGTAGTTGATCAGTTTAAAAAAAAGGTATCATGATTTCTTGGAAGAAAATCAATTTCAGCTAAGGATACTACTAATAATTAGTTTAGTCATATGTAGTATAGCTTTGGCTTACCAAATTCCTTTGTATTTAATAGTGAGCGATATTTTGAGTATATTTTTGGTCCATCCTATGGATCATGATTAACACTAAGTTGACCATATCCACAACCATTTATATTCATACAAATGGCTAGATATAAGTTGTTAATTGATTTATTATATATCTTCTTTGAATCTATAATTCTAATCATCCATGCACATGTGATGAGATTCTCCCCTACATTTAATATGTGTAGAATTAAACTTTACATATTTCAACAAAACATAGCCCATCTCATGTCTAGTTTGGATTCCAACCCTTGGTACCTACTGGTGTAACTCTCTTTGTGGATTAATCATATTATGGATAAAAAGAAGTAGAAAAGATAGCATAGTTTATGGAATATATTTAGCACACATAGCAATATGTGTAATGGGTTCACATATTAACCATAATACATTATTAATAAAGGAACATACAAATATGAGTAAGGCATGTGTAGTATACAACTATCCATAAAAGAAACAAATATCTCAAAACTAAATATATGTTACTTACTAACCTCTCTAATAAAATTAAAGTAAACCTACACTAATCATACTCTAACAGGCTATGGATCTTAGCTACTTATGCAAACAAGGGGACTCTTCCTTGTTGTATCTAAATGAGATCTCCATAACCACTCTTAACTTACAATATTACTCAAATAATAACATAATAGAAATGAAGAGGAGAAATTGTATTTAATACTTCATTTTCAACCTTTTACAATGTAATATGTATTATCTTTTATAGGGAGGGTTTACAAATCAAATAATTAACAATCTACTAGAATTGGAGAAATACAATTTAAATAAGTTGGAGATAAATCCAATCAATTCTATATGAAGGAGACAGAAACGAGAATAGGTTGGTAAAGATTCTAACTAATTTATATTTAGTCAAATTAATTGGAAACCAATCGCAACAAACTTGTTTTACATCTAACTAATTTGGATCAACCAAACTAGTTAAAAATTAATCCTAGTAGATATTATTTAAATCTTACTAATTTGTATCAACTAGATTAGTTGAAAATTAATCTCAACAAATATGATTTACATCTAACTAATTTAGATTGAAAAAGTCAATTGGAAATTAATTTCCACAAATTTAGTTTCTATTTCCAAATTTATTTAGGACCTAGCTAAGCTTCAATTTTACTATTGTAAAATTATATTACAAATATACAAACCTTTCTATAGTTTATTTATAGTTCTATGTTGCAGTCTTACCATAGTTCTATCTATTTATATTATTGTAATATTTCCATACTTCTATAATCCTCCTATAGTTTTTTAACCTTTCCATAGTTCTATCCTATAGCTATAGATGGCTTTTATAGTTTATCCTATAGATACATATAGCTTTCATAGTTGGTTGTGTATCTCTGGATGACTTCCATAACACTACTAAATTTTTCCATGGTTAATTTATCATCAAAAAAATCCAATAAATGCTCTCTTATTCTCATTTATTGACATAAAATGTATTCTACTTCCTAAGTTACATGACAACTATAAACTACATCATAATTGAAATATATAATCATATAATGACATTTTAATGATGGAAGGTCATGTCAAAGATGGTCCCAAAATGTGATATTTCTAGGAATCATTGTCTAGCCCATTTTAAATATGTTGTTGGTACCACAATAACACAATATCTCTTGTAATATCATTTAATGCATTGAATCTACTTGCTCATATGCTACAAATATTCAAAATATTGAAACAATTTTGTAAGTGTTTATTTCAATATATTTATTACTAAAAAATCCATGGCCTTGAATGTTTAAAATATTTATACCTACACCATCAAGCTCCCCATTACAAATTTTTAACTTGTTGCTTCATTACGCTACCATTTTTTATTTTCAATCTAATTTGTATTTTTCAAGAAGACATTGTGTTCTTGTTTTAGAAGGTATTAAATTATACATAAAATATATAACAATAGAAGTTTATGGTGTATAAACTATTGTATTATAGTCCTTGTGGGACACCCTAATGGTATGGATTTGGACACTCATCCAAGATATCCAAGTTCAAACCATGGTAAGTTGGCCCAACAAAGGGCATCCCTGATCATTGATTCGGAGGATGATGAAAAGGACTGTTGGAAATTTGAGTGATTTTATGTTTTCATTTATATCACATGGATCATTGATGTCACATGGATCACATTGAGTTTTGGTGGCCAAAGCATTTCATAAATGAGCATTTATGATATTTTGGAGAGCATGGATATATATAGGGTTTTTATGAAAACCAAGGCAAGCAAAATAAAAGGTTTTATTTAAAACCATGGATGGCATATTTGAAATGGGTTTTCCTTAAAACCCAGGTTGGCTTTTCATTTTACCAAAAAAGATGCCCCGATGATGGAGATATTTAATTTTAAATATTTAAGTTTAAATTTTAAATTATTTAAAATTTAAAATTAAAATTTAGTTTATAGCGTTGATGTCAAAGAAAGGAAAAGGCATAAAAATAATATTTAAATTATAGCATCGACGTAAAAGGAAATAAGGAGGACATATATATATATATATGCCCAAAGTTTTGATTTATTTCTCTAAGCGCTCGATTTGATATTTGGATTTGAATTGTAAAAGAGCCTACGCATCGTGTGTCGAAGTGTGTGTGAAAAGGGTTTTAAAAGGCTTACAATTTTTCTATTCATTGAAGAGACTATTGTGGAGTAAAGCCAAACGTATAGGCCTCCTTGGTCTAGTGGTTTGTGTGTTGTGTGTGAAGCAGGAGGTCCTGCATTCGATTCTTGCTGAAGGTGTTTTGTTGTGTTGAAATGCATGAAGCACATTTTGTTTTCAAAGGGCGCAGAAATTTGTGGCATAAGGTTTTGTTGTGTGCTCCTTTTGAGAACATGGGAGTATGTGGCCCAACATCAGGTTGGTTGTAGTTAAGGCGCTAAGCAAAGAAGGTCACGAGATCAAATCCCATCAAGGACAAAGGCAAGTTAATAATTTTTAGATATATTTTATTTTTCTAAAGTTGCCCTAGGAGGAATAAGGGTTATGATGCATGTTTAAAAAAGGAGATATTTTTGGTGATTTATTTTTTAGAAGTATATCATATTATATATCGTTGGAAATATTATTCTGAGGGCTATTTGATTAACTTGCTTAGAGGGAGAAATAAGGTGTGTGTAAAGAGATATTTCTGATTTTGTAAAGAGGTTCAAAATTGAAGATTGCTTTGTCATTTTTCAAAAGATATCAATTCATTTATGAAGTGACATGGTGTATGTTATTGAGCAGGAGTAATAATGTGTTATTTATATGTTATTATTGTGTTATTAATAAATATCTCTACCCCTAGGTATGTTTAATTGAAAGCTTGTTGAGCAGATTTGGACAAGTTCTATGTGAGCTTGTTGAGCATATTTGGACAAGTTTTGTGTGAGCTTGTTGAGAAGATTTGGACAAGTTATGTGTGAGCTTGTTGAGCAGGTTTTGAGTGAGCCTATTGAGAAGGTTCTGAGTGAGCCTATTGATAGAGCTTTGGAGGTGATAGAGTACAGAGGATAGAGTCTCAATGGATAGAGATCTAGTAGCCAACATAATTGAAGACAGATCTGAGTGAGGAGTCTTCAAGTGGAGAGAGATCCACTAGTCAGTGCAACAGAGAGACAGAGTCTTCTAGAAGATCACTAGCCAAAGAAAAAGGGGAAAGATTTCTCCTGTGGAAGAGATCCACAAACTTGAGATTAGGGGATCAACATCTCCTTTGGATAGAGATCCATAAATATTATAATTGGGAAGGATTCCCAAAGAGATTGATTGAGAAAGTTTTAGTAAAATATTTTCTTCGTGGAGTAGCCCACATTGGGTGAACCACATAAAATATGGTGTCTCTATTGTGTATGGTGTTTTGTGCATTGCTTGATTACTGCTATTGATATTGTTTTCTATACATTGCATAATATTGAATTGAAAAGAAAAGTAAAAAGTGGTCTTATACTGTTCACCCCCCTCTCAGTATAAGCTTGTGTTATTCAATTGGTATCAGAGTGGGTTCCTTCGGAAAGGCTAACATCTTAGGGGAAGATTCTATAAGAACACATATGGCTTCATAGAATGGATCATCTACAAATAAGGCTCCACTATTTGATGATAACAATTATGCTTTCTGGAGCATGAGAATGAAGAACTACTTGATATCACAAGGATATGAGGTATGGAAGATGGTTGTAAAAGAGTATAAGGTTGAAGGTGATCCCGAGGCAGATAAGACTATCAAGAAATTCGTTGAGATCAATGCAAGGGCAATGAATTATATTTTGAGTGGGCTACGTGAGATAGATTTTGCAAAGGTCATGGTATGTAATTCAGGAAATGAAATGTGGACCAAGTTGCGGAATACCTATGAAGGATATTCCAAGGTAAAGTTGGCAAAACTACAAACTCATAGAAAAATATTTGAGGAATTGAAAATGGAAGATTCTGAAGATATTGCATAGTTTTTACTTTGAGTTGATGAGATTGCTAACACCATGAGAGGTCTAGGATTTGAGATGAAAGAATCATATGTTACTCAAAAGGTTTTGAGATCACTTCCCATGAAGTATGATGCAAAGGTTTCATCAATAGAAGAAACAATGGATATCAACAAGCTAACAATGGAAGAACTACAAGGAACTCTCACAACTTATGATATGAGGGTGAGTAAGCATCAAGTTCCAATAAAAGAGATTGCATTCAAGGCTTCAGAGAAAAATAAATGGAAAGTTCCAGAGATAGATAGAGATTCAGATAATGATGAGGAAGCTAACTTCATCAAAAAGAAAAAGGACTTAAGAAATTATAGGGATATGAAGAAATTCAAATGCTACAAGTGTGGTGATTTTGGTCACTATGCACACAAGTGTCCACATGAAGAAAATAATGATGATGAAAAACAAGGTCACAGAAGAAAAGAATATGGAAAGTATAAGCATGACAAATATAACAAGTACAAGCAAAGCAAGTATGAGAAGAAGAAAAAATTTCGTAAGACAAAGAAAACTTTCTACATTGTAGAAGCAAGTGATAGCTCAGATCACAATGATAAAGATAAGTCAGATGATGAAAATGAAGAACATCTATTCCTAGGAATAGAAGGTGAAAGAGAATAGTGCTTTGTGTGTGGTCAAAGAGATCACAAATCAGGATATTGCAATGGATTCAGTGATAGTGAAGATGAAATGACACATCAAGGAAACAGGCATGGTCAAAGAAGTCATGAGAGTTTGTTTGCTATAGAATATGATAATGATCTCAATGACAGTGAAGATGAAGAAGGGTTTTTCTATGGGATAAAAGAAGTAGAAGAAGAACTTCCACTCCAAATAGAACACCTATTCCTAGGTATTGAAGTTAAAGAAGAGGATATATCTATCGAAGAACGACATGAAGAACTTGCTATAGCCATTGAGCAAGCAAAAAGGTACAAGAAGGGTCTAAGAATACTAAAATGCTTCATATGCAGAGACTTTGGGCATTTAGATGATGATTGCACGTACTACAACAATTGCAACAAGAAAATTTTATTTGTGGAAAAAGAAAGCAACAGTTCTAGTAATAGTTCTAGCAGTAGTTCTAGTGACAATTCCAGCAACAGTGATGTTGAAGAAGAGGAAGATTCAGATAAAGAAAAGGAGGAAGCCACTCTTAAGGAACTTGTTGAATTGAAAAGAGAAAATTCAGAATTGAAGGCTCAAATACAAGAAGATGAGAAATGTAAGACAAAGATTCTACAGGATATATCTGACTTAAGAGATAAGGTTGAAAAGGCAAGAAGAGTTGAAAAAGGTACGGTTGAAAAATCAAAGGTAAAAGAGATAGAATGTGAAAGGCTTATGGTTACTCTTGAAGAATTAAAAAGGGAGAACTCGGGATTAAGGGTTCAAGCTCAAGAAGATGAAAAAGCAAAAGCAAGGTTTTTACAGGAACTCACCAACTTCAAAATCAAAGTTGAAGAGACAAGAAAAATTGAAGAAGGTATGGCCGAAAAATTAAAGACAAAAGATCTAGAGTGTGAAATATTAGAGCATGAGATAGTTTCACTAAGGATGGAAGTAAAAGGTTCTAAGGACAAGCTACACAATTTTGAGGAAAATTCAAGGACCTTGGAAAGGATTATCAATGCACAAAGGTCATCAATCATCATAACATGACTTAGTTCTAAAGAAGAACAAGGGAAAAAGGAAGCAAAAAAAGGAGAGTCAAGCTCAAACACTAGAAAAGAAGAAGAGTCGAAAGAAGTAAGTGAAAGAGAGAGTGAGACTTCTAAGGATAATTTGGATAATAGAAAGTTCAACAAGGAAAGGAACAATGCACAAGTAAGAAACAGATGGAACAAGAAACAGGGAGAAGAGACTAAGAGACCAATGGGGTCTAGGCAAGGTTTCTTCAATGGAAGATGTTTTTCATGTCACAAGTTTGGGCACATGGCTTCATAGTGTAGGTCATATGAAAGACATGAATATGGGAAAGGACAACTTTTCCATGGGTATTGCTACTCATACAATGAGTATGGTCACAAGGCAATGAATTGCAGGATTCATGACAGAAGAGGATATGGCTTCACCAGAAGATATCCTAAGACATTTGCACCTCCAAGGAATAATAACTTTAAGTGTTTTAATTGCAATAACTTTGGACATATTGCAAAATGGTGTAGGACTCAATTCCAAACAAGTTCAAGACAAGAAGGTCAAGTAGTTTCAAGGCAAGAAGGTCAAACAGGTTCAAGACAAGAATATCAAGTAATTCATCAAGAGAAGGATATCAGAAAAACATGGAAGGAAGTTGATAGAGGAAAGAAACAATGTAATATGGGAGTAAAAGTACTCCCACCCCAAAGTTAATCACCTCAAGAGAGAAGGTGGTGAGGGGGCTAAGCTTAAGAGTCATATCTTTTAGCCCCATAGGTGTCCCTTTTGCCATTGATGTCAAAGGGGGAGAGATTTGAGTAAGGGGGAGAGCATTGAGTTAGGGGGAGAAGCCTCCAAAGAGAGCATTGAGTTAGGGAGAGCAGCCTCCATAGAGAGTATTGAGTCAGGGGGAGCAGCTTTGATTCTCAAAGATGGTTTTTGCAGTGATTGTGGTGATTTACAATAGAGGTGTTGCCATTAATGACAAAGGGGGAGATTATTGGAAATTTGAGTGATTTTATGTTGTCATTGATGTCACATGGATCACATTGAGTTTTGGTGGCCAAAGAATTTCATAAATAAGCATTTATGATATTTTGGAGAGCATGGATATATACAGGGTTTTTGTGAAAACCAAGGCAGGCAAAATAAAATGTTTTATTTAAAACCATGGATGGCATATTTGAAATGGGTTTTTCTTAAAACCCAGGTTGGATTTTTGTTTAGTCAAAAAATGTGCCCCGGTGATGGAGATATTTAATTTTAAATATTTAAGTTTAAATTTTAAATTATTTAAAATTTAAAATTAAAATTTAATTTATAGCACCGACGTCAAAGAAAGGAAAAGGCATAAAACTAATATTTAAATTATAGCACCGACATCAAATGAAAGGAGGAGGACATATATATATGCCCAAAGTTTTGATTTATTTATCTAAGCGCTCGATTTGATATTTGGATTCGAATGGTAAAAGAGCCTGTGCATCGTGTGTCGAAGTGTGTGTGAAAAGGGTTTTAAAAGGCTTACGATTTTCGCGTTCATTGAAGAGACTATTGTGGAGTAAAGCCAAATGTATAGGCCTCCTTGGCCTAGTGGTTCATGCGTTGTGTGTGAAGCAGGAGGTCCTGCGTTCGATTCTTGTCGAAGGTGTTTTGCTGTGTTGAAATGCATGAAGCACGTTTTGTTTTTGAAGGGCACAGATATTCGCGGCATAAGGTTTTGTTGTGTGCTCCTTTTGAGCACGTGAGGGCATGTGGCCCAACGGCAGGTTGGTTGTGGTTAAGGCACTAAGCAAGGAAGGTCACGAGATCGAATCCCATCAGGGATAGAGGCAAGTTAATAATTTTTAGATATATTTTATTTTTCTAAAGTTGCCCTAGGAGGAATAAGGGTTATGATGCATGTTTAAAAAGGAGAGATTTCTGGTGATTTATTTTTTAGAAGTATATCATATTATATATCGTTGGAAATCTTATTCCAAGGGCTATTTGATTAACTTTCTTAGAGGGAGAAATAATGTGTGTAAAGAGATATTTCTGATTTTGTAAAGAGGTTCAAAAGTGAAGGTTGCTTTGTCCTTTTTCAAAAGAGATTAATTCATTTATGAAGTGACATGGTGTATGTTATTGAGTAGGAGTAATAAGGTGTTATTTGGATGTTATTGTTGTGTTATTAATCAATATCTCTAACCCTTGTTGAAAGTTGAAAAAGAAAGTGTGTTGAGTGAGACAGATTTTGTGGACAACCAAAAGGCTTCTTCATCTTCATAAAAGGTATGGGCACATTCTCCTATTGATTTTTTATGGTGGTTGATTTCTGAAATATCATTGGAGAGAAAATGATTAATTGTGGTTTCCTTTTTGAAAGTAGTTGGTTGAATGCTTCAAGGTTTTCTGGGTTGAGAGTTGCTATTAAACCTTGTTTTATAAGCATTGTTGTTGAAGCCATTAGTAGTGTGAAAAACCTGAGATAGGGTTTGAGAAGAACATGAGTATCATTGTTATGTGAGATTTGTGGTTGAGAATTGTTGGAAATATTTGAGTTGGTTGATACATGCTTGGACTAGGGTTTGTAAGAAAGAGTTGTTCCTTGTGGTAGTTGGTTGAGAAGAGTTGTTTGAGCCTAGTCAAGTGATTGTGTGAAGTGGTTGTTCAAGTTCCATGAAATAAACTATTCTATATTCTGGATTTGAGTTGAGATTGAGATTTGAGGATAGAACATATTGAGTCTCTAACAATTCTCTTTATGCTTCTATTATAATATATGAATTGAGATTTGATATTGAGATTTGAGGATTAGTATAGAACATATTGAGTCTCTAAACAATTCTCTTTATGCTTCTATAAGATTGATTTGAGTTGAGCAGTTCTTGAGATTTTAGGGTAGAACATATTGAGGTCTCTAACAATTCTCTTGTGATGCTTGCTATAATATTGATTTGGGTTAGTTCTTGTGAGCTATAGTAACATATTGAGTCTCTAAATTCTCTTGTGTGCTTCTATGATATTGAATTATTGGGCAAGTTCTTGGTGAGCTTTCTAGTGAAAATTTGGGAAAGTTCTTGGTGAGCTTGCTAGTTGCAAGATTTGGGCAAGTTCTTGGTGAGCTTGCTAGAGAATATTTGGGACAAGTTCTTGTGTGAGCTTTGTTGAGCATATTTGGCAAGTTCTTGTGTGAGCTTGCTTGAGCATATTTGGACAAGTTCTGTGTGAGCTTGTTGAGTAGATTTGGACAAGTTCTATGTGAGCTTGTTGAGTAGATTTGGACAAGTTCTATGTGAGCTTGTTGAGTATATTTGGACAAGTTTTGTGTGAGCTTTTTGAGAAGGTTCTGAGTGAGCCTATTGAGCAGGTTCTAAGTGAGCCTATTGACAGAGCTTTGGAGGTGATAGAGTACAGAGGACAGAGTCTCAATGGATAGAGATCTAGCAGCCAAGATAATTGAAGATAGATCTGAGTGAGGAGTCTTCAAGTGGAGAGAGATCCACCAGTAAGTGCAACAGAGAGACAAAGTCTTCTAGAAGATCACTAGCTAGAGCAGAAGGAGAAAGAGTTCTCCTGTGGAAGAGATCCACGAACTTGAGATTAGGGGATCAACATCTCCTTTGGACAGAGATCCATAAACATTGTAATTGGGAAGGATTCCCAAAGAGATTGATTGAGAAAGTTTTAGTTCTCCGTGGAGTAGCCCACATTGGGTGAACCAAGTAAACTATGGTGTCTCTATTGTGTATGGTGTTTTGTGCATTGCTTGATTACTGCTATTGATATTGTTGTCTATACATTGTATAATATTGAATTGAAAAGAAAAGTAAAAAGTGGTCTTATACTATTCACCCCCCTCTCAATATAAGCTTGTGTTCTTCAAGGACACCCCTGACCAGTGCATGCAACAGTTTATAATAAAGTATGTCTCTAGCTGTATGTCTCAAATGGCAGAACTGTGCAATACACTGAATTTTTTTCTTCAGAAAGTCTTTCTTTGAGGATGGTGTTAAAGCCCTTGTTGAAGATGTCAATGTTGTTGTTACCCTGATGGAAGACAAATATGAGGACAAGGATGTTATCATGGACACGTCGAAGGAAGAGCTCCAGGAGGTCGAAGCAGAACCTGATTAAGAAACTTAAGGGTATCCTACCCTATGTGGTTTTGTTGTGGGATTTATTTCTTCCGCCTGATGCATCTTTTATTTGTTGTCTCTTTTTCGGCTTAAGGGAATCCTTTGTTGTTCCTATGTTTTTTTGGCTGCTTATCAGGGATAATCTTAATGGTACTCTAGTTTTTAAGGATTGCCTTTTGTTCTATTCTACTTTGGTTTCTTGGCTTCTCTAGCCTACCGTAATTTTTGTAATCAGGTTTTGGGTCCCTGCTAATACCTGTGCTTAATTAAAAAAAATTAACAGATAAAAAAAATTCAAACCATGGTGGGATGTGAGTGTGTAGATAAAAAAAATGTTATATTACTTTAAAAATTAATAACATTCTTCTAATCTTAAAATTTGCTCATAAAAATAGAGGTTAGATAAAAAAAAATGAGAAAGACAGTTATTAAATAATCTAAAATTACTAAAAAAAAAATTTAATTAGTTCGATCCTTGTTAAAGGGATAATTCATATTAAGAAGGTTAGAAAGTTCATTTTATCTTCTTTTTTAAAGATAAAATAGAATAAATATCAAGAAATTTCTAAGGTATATTTTATATGGTTTATAATGTATGTTATTTGTTACTCAACTCATGAGCATGTAGATGATGAGATCATTAAAGTAAAATAAAAATATATATTATAATAAGGAAATTAAAGAATATTGCATTATCAACAAAGCACAATGCATATTAGTGGAAGATTGACCGTTGTTCAATGTTATCTTTATGGATAAAGATAATATTTTTTCTTTTAAAATTTGAATGGGTGCTACAATTCCCCTCTTTAAACCAATTTTTATTCTTAATTTTTTAAGTTTAGTTTAGAAATGCTTCTAGCAAAAAATTGAAGAAATACACTTTTCATAAAGTAAAAAAAAAAAAAATTATAATGTAACACTTGGTACGGATAGTTTTGTATTCTTATTATTTATTTGTTGTGTCATTATGCCTCTCATATGAAACATCTTCCCAAAGTGTGTTCCTCGTCTGAGACATCTATTCAACCTTTTATATTTTGCATGGGATTTAGATTAGAGTTAAGCTCACTAAAATATACACGGAAGGTTTTCACTTTCAATCATATGTGGTATAATCGAGTATTTTAAAGTTCCTACTCAAGGTGGGATAAACAAGCATACATGATGGGCACTGTTATACAAGCAATTAGGATTTAGTATAACGACTAAGAATATAATATTTATAATAGAAAAAGAATGGTTGATTGTGGACATCATTATACAAGTAAAATTTAATATTCAATATAACATCTAAGAATATGATATTTATAATTAAAAAAGAATAGTCAAAAATCCCTTGTAAAATTTAATATTCAATATAACATCTGAGAATATGATATTTATAATTAAAAAAGAATAATCAAAATCCCTTGTAAAGCATTGAATGAACGAAGGATACAAACTAGTTGAATAAAATTTATCTTCAACCTTTAGCATGTTTAAAATTAAAAACTAGGATCATTTATCACAACTATAGTACTCTATCCTAAGGCATCTCATAAATGACTTTTAAGATTTATCAAATATCATAGGCTAAAGAGCTTTAAGAAGCGAGTTTTCATAATAAAAAATTAAGTTCAAATTATACTAAGTAATACATATATATTTTCAAAATAGATGCTTTAGCTAATTGGACTTTGGATAAAGGTGATCTTACTTGTTATGGCCACCCTCCTATATGGTGGGCTTCTTAAATTAGGGAAGCTCTTCTTTCTATCATTTCTTTGGATGGCTCCAGTTCTGAAGGTACCTAGTTTCTTCTTGTTTTTTTTTTTTGGTTTTCCTTTGGTTCATTCAGTTTTTTTAGTTCCCTAGCTCATTCTATTCTTTATTTGGGTTCCTCTGTTGATTATTGCATTAATAGTCTTCTGGTCTAGATAGGTCATTGTTTTGTTCGTTTTTTTTTCTTTTGTCTTCTTTGTTTTTTTGTTTAGTTTTTTTAAGGTGTGTGGGTTCTTTTGTTTTGTTTTGTTTTTGTGTTCTTTGTGTTGTTTTTTGTTGTTCTTGTGTTTTTGTGTTCTTTGTGTTGTTTTTTGTTGTTCTTGTGTTTTTGTTGTTTTGTTTTTTTTTTTATGTTTTTTTTTATTGTTCTTGTGTTTTTTCGTTCTTGTTCTTGGGTTTCTCTTTGTTTGTGTTATTTCACTTTTTTATGTGTGAGTGTTTTCTATGTTTTTTGTTTTTCTTTATTGTTTGTTGTTGGTTGTTTTTATTTATTTTATTTTTTAGGTTTTGGTTGTGTTTATTTTTCATGTTTTTTTGGTTATGTCTTTGTAGTATTTTGTTGTTTTTGTCTTGTTTGTGTTTTGTTATGTGGTTCTTGTGTTTTTCTATGTGGTTTGTGTTATGGTTTCTTTTATCTTATTGTGCGTGTTTGGTTGTGCTTTTGGTTTTGACACACTCAAGGAGCATGTTTTTTATTTATTTTATTATTTTTGTTGTTATTTACTTTTTTTAATTTGATTTTGTGTGTTTGTTTGCTCCTTGAGTATGTCAAAGGTGGTAGGCTAGGTATACCCCTGCCTCCTTGGGTCTTACCCGAAAGTGGCATCCCTTTTGGGATGTTTTCCACAAATTAAAAAATATATATATCATAAAATTTATTTTAAAAATTAATATTAAATAGATTGGTAATTGTTTGTTTGAAAATTTATTTTAATAATTAATATATAATATTAATTATTATACGGTGGATGATGTCAACGTCAATAGCAATAACACTAGCATGGGCATTGTACGGTGGATGATGTCAACGTCAATAGCAATAACACTAGCAGTGGCAAAGGCAAACTCTCAATATCAATTTGGTGGAGGTCAAGCTCCTACTGTTGTTCATCCTCCTGTTGACCCTCAAGGTCTGGACTGCAACCTTTCTTCTCTTCTTTTCTTTCATTTATTTACTCTCTCCTCCACATTAAAATAACATAGGATTTCTCTTTGCATTGAATTGCTTTTCAAGAGGAGATGTCAGTTGGAAAAAGTGGATAATAGGAGGCTTGACTAATCCTGTATTTTGGATAATAATTGGTGTAGTCGTAGTGGCGTATTGTTTTTATTTGCTTGCATTTTTCTATATCGTCCTGCATTCTTGACATTTGTAAGGAAGAAAAGATGAATTTTACAATGATTTATTTGGACAGATCCTTAAATGGGTTTAGTTGCATTATTCAAATAGTTGGCGATGGTAGTGTTTCGGGAAGGATGACCAAAGAAAACTTTGCTCACCAAAAGTGGTTTCAACATTGGATGAATCATTTGGGAGTGTACCTTCAAAGCTAAAAAAAAAATGAATAGATGAAGAATGATGAAGCAAATTTACGATGAAATAATGGACCGTTCATGAGGAGTGTCATTAGATTTGCATATGATTTCAGAGGGTACATATTGCTGTTAGTTTATCGCATGCACAGTTGGGCAGCGTTGTAGGGTGTATAAGCCTATGAAAACCTCCATGATAGGAGGTTCGAATAGCTTTGACTAAACGAGGACTCCACACACATTAGCATGGATGGGCTATTGATGTGGCAGTAGCATATGTATAACGTAAACCTGCAGGGATTATTGCCAAATATGTAAATACCATTTAAGCCTTTTTGCAAATAAAATAGGAAAAGCTCATTTAGGAAACAAGAAGACAAGGAAAAGTGTTACAAAATAGAGCATTACAAAGCCCAAATGAAGGGAAGATATCATCAAGGAAATGCATATCATCAAAGAAAATATGCCATTTGAGAAGTGTGTGCTATTGGAGAAGTGTGTCATCACTGTCTAGGAGATTAGATTATCAATAATAGTTGTGATCTAACAACCTATCAACTAGAACAATGTCATATTGTAATGTACTATAAGTGTTAAAGAAGTAAGATGCCATCTAAGTATTATCATCAATAACTATCATCTAGTGGAAATTAAATTATTCTTAAAAACTTGTTGTTGTCAACATCGTCAAAGGGATTGTCATTAGAGCCCAATCTTCTTGAGATTGTACCTACCATCATAAGGAAATCTACCATCACCTACCTTTGCTAATTAGAAACAAATTACCCATCTTCTACTACGTTATTTTGGTATCAAAGCTAGATGATCTACTAGGATTGATACATGCCAAAGGAATTATGGCACAAAGTGGAGGAATAACGCCACAAGACCTTCAAGTTACAGATATGGCTAAAATACTAAGAAAAATCATCCGTTGATTAGATGTACTTGAAACTGCCTAAAGGAGTGGTATTCAAGTAGAAGATGAAAGTGATAGTGAAGGTTAGGAAGTTGGTCAACAAAAAGCTCTCAATGAGGAGTGAGAGGAAGATCGAGAAGAAATATTAATATGAACAATTCCTAAAATATGTGAAAATCTAAAGTTAAAAACTCCATCATATAATAGAATTTTAAACCCTAAGAAACTCATTAATTAGATCATAAATATGGAGAAATATTTTTATTTTGAAGTAATAGAAGACTCGAAGAAAGTGAAGTTTACATGTACAAAACTGAAAGGGTATGCATCCTTGTGGTTGGACCATGTTTAAATAGAAAAATAAAGAGAGGGAAAAGAAAAGATTAAGACATAGAAAAAATGGTCATGGAATTGAAATTCAAATTCCTCCCATTGGATCACCAAATAGGGTTGTTTAGAAGACTTTACAACCTTAAGCAAAAGGAGTTGGAAGTAAAATAGTATATTGAGGAGTTTTTAAAATTGACCATAAGAGTTAGTGAAGTTGAATATTATATAGTGAAAGTAGTAAGATATATAAATGGACTAAGGTTTTCTATACAAGATAAAATCGATATGATTTAAATTAGAACTATGGAAGAGGTATACTAGAATGCACTCAAGACCAAGAAAAATGTATTGCAAAGGCAAAAAAAAATTATATAGAAAGAGGATAATCCTCTCGAGGAAGAGAAAAATCAAGTGATGGTAGAGGGTAGCATTTACAAGAAGGGGAATTTAATAATTTTCAAAGTAATTTCAATCAAATTACATGGGAAATAGTGAATTGTCAAGAGAACAAGGTAGATTTGGTAGAGGAAGGTGTAGAGGATTCCCTAGAAAGTATTATAAATATGGAGAAGTTGGACATTGGGCTTTTGAATTCCCTGAAGTGTAATAAACTAGCGGGTATAGAAATAAAGCTCATAACCAAGTTGTAAAAGTAGATGAAGATAATATTCCTTTACCAAAGCACATGGAAGAACAAAAATAAGGAGAATTCCTTTTGATAGAAAGGGTATTATTGAAACCAACAAAGAAATTGTATAAGCTTGAGCAAATAAGGTGTCAATTTAAAATGATTTATAAATTAAGAGATAAATTATATAATATGATTATAGACAAGGGAAGTACAAATAATCTAGTGTCTACGAAGACAGTAGAAAATCGTGGATTGAAGAAGATAGAACACCCCAACCTATATAAGATATTTTGGTTGCAAAGGGTATAGTAAATTTTAGTTAGTGAGTAGTTTAAGATGAAATTTCAAATTACGTATTACAAGGATGAGGTCCTATGTGATATTATACCTACAAATGCTTGTGATGTCTTGTTGGAAAGACCATGGGATTTTGATAGGTATGCAATGCATAGAGGTAGGATTAACACCCATGCTATTGAGAAGGATGAAAAAGGATACACATTAAGACCATTGAAGGATAAATACAAAGAATTGACAAGAATCCTATAATGTGCCTAGATATATAAACCATCCCTAGAGGATTATGAAACCAATTTTAAGGGAGAAAAGGTAATGTTTACAAATGTTGAGAAGAAAGTGGAGGAAAATACAGAGTCAAGTAACAAAATAAAGCATGGGGAAGAGAAATATAGCCCAAGTCATTAGTAGTAGTAACAATACAATAATTGCTACTATAGATAAAGAGAAAGAGAAAAGGAAGGATAAAGAGATAATGGTAGAATATGAACCTCATTGGGTCATTGGTGGTTATGATGAAGGCTATATTGCTAGAGTTGATAGTAGTGAAGGATATTTTGATAGCAATAATAGAGATTAGACTAGGTATGAATATTTAGGGTGTTTTGAAAGATACACCAAATGCATTGACTCTAAGTTTATGAGAATAATAGGGTACATTGGTAAGGGATTGAGAAAATATGGGCAAGATATGAAAATATCCATAATTCTAGAGATAAGATAAAATAATGAAGACCTTTGATATACAAGTCAAGTAGAAGGTGACAAGACCACATTTGTGAGAAGAGAGAGTAGTACATGGAATGAAGGTATGAAAATGGTTTATTGTAGTTAGTGTGTAAGAGTTGGACATATTACAACTAGGTGTTGGAAATAACATCCTTGTGATATTTTTGGAGGATGTAATCAGTCCATACAAGTGTTGGAATCAAGAAGAAGTCATCAATAAAGTATATAAGTATATATTGATTATGATTTGATGGATGTGACACAATACGGTGAATTGATATAAGTTATAATAGAGTATAAGAAAGAAAGAATCAATAGAAGTTCAATTGAGAAAATCAGTAAGAGGTTGGAAAAGAAATAATGGAAAGAGGGTGAAGGAGAGAGGGAAAAGAGATAGAGGTTAGCAGGCACAAGAGGCATGTGTAAGAGAGGAAAACTTGTGTGTGGGGTCTAAGTGCATGTTGAACATACATATTTATAAATATTGATCTCTATCGTGACTATGTAACTATAAATTATAAATAAAGGAAAAAATGTCTATCTTCCTTTAAAAGAGATTCTAGTGTTGAATTTATGTTTTGCTTGTTTTTTATTTTTAACCCTTGTCATTGGATTCACCATCTAGAGAATTGGAAGGTCGTAGAAGTGTGTCATCCTTGGAGAGAAAATTATCATCTAGAAAAATTGCCATCAAGGAAATGCATACCATCAAATGGAAGATGATATCATTTGAAAATTGTGTGTCATAAGGGAAATTGTTTTCAAGGAAGTGTGTCTAAGATATTTCTTACAATATTTATCATCTAAGAACCTATAAACTAGGATAAAATCATCTTAGAGTGCATCATCAATGCTAACGAAGTGAGATGCTGCATAAAGATTGTAATCAATAGACTACCATCTAGAAAAAATTAAACTATCATCTAAAACTTGTTTTTGTTTACATCATCAAAGGGATTTCCATAAGAGCCCAACTTCTTGAGATTGTACCTATTGTCATAAGGAATTCTACCACCACCCATATTTTCTAATCAAAAACAAATTACCTCCTCTTTTGTTGCATCAACTTCCACAAGTATGATTTATTCTTCTTAAATAATATTATTGTGATCATCTATTTCATCGAATTTTTCATAAATTAATATACTAAGATTTAAACTTTAATCATTGATAGTATTAAAAAATTAGATAATGCTTTCATTCGTCTCCTTCTATAAAAAATAATTCTCCCTTGGTTAGTTCACTTTTCGCAATAATGTTATCTGAATGATATTGTCCAATGTATATTTTATAATATTATTACTATATAATTCTTATTCCTTTATTGATTTTGTCACTTATATTTTGAACTATACTATATTAAATGATACAAAATGTAGAGAGGGATGATAATACAAAAAAATATAGAACATGAAAAGAATAATATATAAATAAAAATATGATAAAATTGAAATTGCAAGTGAAAATTAAAAAAGGAACAAAATATTCTCGCCTATATTTGGAGAGAATGTGAAGTAAGAATATATATATATATATATATATATATATATATATATATATATATATATATATATATATATATATATATATATATATATATATATATAAGTGTAGATTAAAAATTTTAAAAAGTGTTTATTGGAGGGCTTTTATATAATTTTATTTTTTATTTATTTTCTCCTTTCTATTCTATGTTAAAAATTGTTTAAAATACCACCACATCTCACACAGTCATGTTAGAGCTTAGATATTGGCAACTAAAAAAGAAGATAACTTGAGGTTCTTTAACCAGAAAATTATAACTTACATTTTTAAAGGAAAACTTCATATGTTATTATTGTAGTTGTCATGGATTATGGTGATTCTTCACAATCCATTTCAAAATTTTAAAAAGATAATTATGATTATTGGTGCATAAATATGAGGACTATGTTGATTGTCAAGGAAGTGTGAAGTGTTACGAAAAATAGATGTGATGAAGCTAAATATTAGATTATACTATCAACAACAACAAAAATCAATAAGGAAAAAGCACAAAGAAAAGATACATTAAATTTGTGATACATACTAGTAGCTCTTGCAACAGGTATTTTTCCAAGAATTATAAGTGTCAAGATTATTCAAGTACTTGGGACACATTAAATATGACCTATCAAAGGTCAACTTAAGCAAAATTAGCTAAGTTATACAAATTGGAGAGAGAATATGAAAATGTGAGAATGAAGGACAATGATAATGTGGGATATTATTGTGTAAGATTGCATGACATTGTATACAAAATATGCATCTAAAAAATAAAATATACAATAAGATGTCAAAAATGTGTTAAGAAAATTGATATAAAAATGGAATAATTATAGAATAATTATTGAAGAAAGCAACAATTTGAAGAAGTTAGAGTTTGATAATTTGGTGGGATCACTTATGTCCTATGAAGAAATAATTAAAAATAGTGAAGAAGAAAACATGAAGTAAGATTTTGCTTCTAAGGAAATAATTTTAAATAATAATGGGTATAGCTCAAGTTTTAATTCTTGATGTCAAATATGGGAGCAACAAAATCAATATCATACAAGAGAAAGAGTTCACGGCAGAAGAGGATGTTATAGAGGAAGTAATAGAGGCAGATTTATGGATAAGATGAATGCTCAATGTCACTATGGAAAAATATTTGACCAATATAAAATATTATAAAGAATAAAGGCAAATGATAGAGGAAAAAAGGAAAATATTGACATGAAGAAGTTGAATCTTAAAAGGTGTGTTTTTATTATGTAGTGTGGAAGAAGTTTCAACTAAATAACCTTGGTACTTAGATTTCAATTGTTTAAATTGCATGACGAGTAATAAGGAGTTGTTTGTGGAGTTGGATGGCTCCTACGAGAGCAAGGTCAAATTTAAAGACAAGGTTGACGAAAAAGGAACCCTACAAATTGATACAAAATATCAAAAGCAAATATTCAAAATACTAATATTTAAACTTGAATCATTGATATTATTATAAAAATAAGAGAATGTTTTAACTCTTATCCTTCCATAAAAAGTTGTTTTCTCTTGGCCAGTTTACTCTTCACAATAATTCTTTTTGAATGATATTATCCATTGTATTTTTTTTATAATAATATTATAAAATTCTTATTCCTTTATTGGATTTCTCTCTTTTAGTTTGAACTATATTATACTAAGTGATACAAAAAGTACAATGGGATAAGAATAAGAATAAAATAGGACATGAAAAGAATAAAATATAAATCAAAATAGGATAAATTTGAAATTGCAAGTGAAAATTGATAAAGAGCCAAACTATTTTAACCTATATTTAGAGAAAATGTGAACCACCAAGAGACTTATGAGGTTACAAAGAGATATATTATTGCATATAAGTATACCATAGTGTATTGAAGTAGAATGTATAGATTTAAATATTTATGAAGTGTTTCTTGTAGGGATTTTATATAATTATATTTTTTAATTTATTTTCTCCTTAATGTTCTATGTTAAATTTTGTTTTAAATGTCATTACATCTCACATAGTCACATTAAGCTTACATATTGGATATTAGAGAAGTGGACAACTTGAGGGTCTATAACCAAAGAATTTAGAATTTATGTTTATAATGGAAAAATTCATATGTTATTGTCATGGATTATGGTAATGCTTCATTGTTCATTACAAATTTGAAAAAGATAATTATGATTATTGGTGCATATGTTTTTTGATTGCCTTAGAGGTGTGGAGTGTTATTAAAAATGAATATGATGAACCTATATAATGGAGTATATTATCAACAACTAAAAGAAAAAAAATTATTGAAAGAAGCACAAAGAAAATATACCTTAAATTTGTAATACATAGAAGTAGTTCTTGATATAAACACTTTTCCAATAATTGTAAGTGTCAAGACTATCAAAAGACTTGGGGTGTATTAAAAATGACTTATCAAGGGTCAACTTAAGTAATTTTTTTAAGTTATAAAAAACTAAAGAGAGAATATAAAAATATTAGAATGAAGGACAATGATAATGTGGGAATTTATTGTGTAAGGGTCTTTGACATTGTATAGAGAATATGTATCTATAAAATAAACATAAGGATATGTCAAAAAGTATTAATTGTCATGACCCTCCCCAAAACATGTTTGATGATGTTGCTAAATGTTATATATATATATATATATATATATATATATATATATATATATATATATATATATATATATATTGTACTACTTATGGTCTCTTTTTTGCAAGTACAGGTCCACGATGAAAGAAATAGGAAATGATGGCAGTGTAAATTCTCACCGTGGTGGGGTATTCGCTTTGACAAGGGTGGAATAGCCCTAGCAGTGAAACATTCAAAATTGGCTTAAGGGTACGTGGAAGCCCTAGTAGATTCATCCATTTAAGTATATTATGATGCATATTTTATACCATTTAAAATGAATATTTTCTTAACTTTAATGCTCCAATGGCAAGGATAGTGCCATAGGCATGGGAGTTGTTCTTGTTCGAACAAATGATAAGATCAAATTGCTAGTATAAGAAAAATTATTGGAGGTATAATCGTATGATTTGTTTTATTGTTTGTCTGCATATTTATTTATTTATTTATGTGTTTATTTATTTTTGTCAAATAAAAATAAATCATAAATTTTATATTATTATTATTGCTTTAAATATATATATGCATTAGCGGGTTCTATGTAAAATGAAGCTTATGTTTAATATTCAATTAATAATCTTACCAAATACCACTTGGCCAAAGGATAAAGTATTAAGATGGCCTCTTGCATGGCCAAACACTTGTGTTTTAATCTCCATTCTAAAATACCTAATCTCCATGCTTAAAAATAGATGATAGGAAGTTGAGAAAAGGGGATGATAAATTTTCGAAAGAAAAGGGAGGAGAAGGGAATACAGGACCTACAAGAGAGAAGGACTTCATACTCAGGTTGGAATCCTTTGAATTGAATGGAATGGAAATTATATGTGTTAATGAAATGTTTCTTCCTAAATGGATACTAGAATTTTATTGAATGATATTACCTTTGGTAAAAGAGAAAGAATTATTTTTATTATGCAATTAGAAAACTTTAATTTATCCATTAAGAATTTTGTTTACCTGTGCTCAATCTTTGAGACCACATTTGAAAATATGGGAAGAAAAATTATCATAGTAAATATGTTTGGCGTCACTTTCATAGATCTATTTGGTTCACTGTTTTATTTTTATATCTTCTTTCATGTGTGTTAGATAGCTTTATCGGGGTAAAATGTCTTCTTCATGTTGAATGTTCTTCATTACTATTCCACTATTATATTGATAATTATTCTTTCAATGTTGAGGTCTCGTCATTCCCTTATTTTAGTTTATATATGTACATAATTTTACTAGTTTCTTCTTTATATATAAATATAATCAGCCATGAATGCTAAGCAACTTGCTTCTAAGTTTGGATGTCTTTGGAAGACATCATGAATCTATCTTTACAAACCTTCCCATGTTTGGATGAGCCAATCCACCATAATAGAGTTTCATCATTTTTCTATTATTCATCTAATACGGTTTTTATTTATGATTTATCTTGATATTATATATTATCCTTATAAAAATCGACATATTAGAACTTGAATTATTTTAATGCTTTGTATTCTACCTCCTTTGCATTATTGTTGAGGATTATTTATAATCTCTTTTGCATATACTAATTTAGAATAGGAATGGTATGTCTACTTGATTTTATAATGCTTAAACTATTAGGTGTATACTATTATCGAGAATGGTGTAATTACTCCAAATTTAAAATATTTGTAAGCTATATTCAGGAATGGCATATTTTCCCTACTGCTTGAAATATTGAAATACATTACTTGAAAAATTGAAACATCTAAAAATGATTGCTTGAAATATTAAATTTCCCGGTAATGATAAACAAAGGAAGATGTTCAATAGTTGCATTTAGACACTTGCCAAGCCATTCTGATCCCTAAGCTCTTCCTCGGCTTACCGTGGAGCTGTGAAGATAGTTTGTTCGACCCTTATTGGTCAAAATATTGAAGTGATTCTATTTACTGGAAAATTAAGTACCATTTTATGGTGCCCAAAATGGAACTACAACATTCACAATTGGTTTAACTATGAAATGTTGGTTAAAATAAAGATACAACCAGCAATTAGTAAAATCAAGTATTATTTTTCACATATAATGAAATGAAGATAAGTTTTTAAACTATTACAGTTTAGTCTCTAAACAGACATTTTGAAGCATTACAGTTTACAAGCTAAAGAGAAGCTCTTTTTTTACCATGCCCAAATATAAGATCTTGTTTGATACCATAACCCTGAGTTTACCTAAAAATATCGAAGAAATTGAATAATTAAAAGTCACCCAATACCATTAGAATGTGTGAATGCAATCAATGGATATTTGTGAATGATAGCAAGGATGGGCGATATGGGACATCCATCTAGGTCATTGTACGAGTAGTACATGGTGGTCCTTATATGAAGTTGACAAATAGATAATCTTGGTGAGAGAAATATGACTCTAAGATAAGATTCTATGTTGGATTGATATGGGATAAATCATTGCATTATTTACAATTTTTTTAAGAAACCATGATTAGTTTCAGGTGAATGGTATGACCTTAATTGCCCATGATGCTAGAAATAAATCTATATGCATGGTTATCAATTAAGCACTATAGCATCTATGCTAAAATCCTTGTATATTTGGAAATAGATGAGTTAAGATAAACTCAGGGTTCCACATAACTATAGCGATCCTGGGGAACACGCACCACCCTTTTACTCTACTTGCAATGTTATTAAAAACCCAAGATGAAATGGAAGACAATGAAAAAGCATATAACATGGAAATAACAAATATGGATCTCTTTATTTGTATTGAAACTCGGTTACATGTCGGTCCCTCTTAGGGATACCCATTTCGATACAATAAGGTTACAAATAGGCAAAGAGTGCCCCTTTTGCGAAGAGGTGGTGTGCTTATAAAGGCTTCCCGATTTCGCACACAGAAATGTATGAGGGCTTATAGATGCCTCCTTCTCTAGGTCTATTTCCTAGAGGGATACCTTTTGCTCTCGTATGTTGTATATTTTATCCGATGAACCTGTGGCCCTGTAAGCAATAAAACAACAACACACACTTAGATGTCCGAGATTGCCTCCCTGGATGAGGTTGTTAGTAATAAAATAATGTAACGGAAATATGATGAAACTATGCCATGAAATCATGTAAATTTATGCTAATGATGTGAAAACATGAAGAAGCAGAATAAAAGAAGTTATGTCTAAAACCTAAGCTAAGCCTATGGGCAACTGTCTAAGACAGCGGCCGCTAAGGTAAACCTTGCTCTCTTTACCCCAAAGCTACGGGTCAAAGCCTATATCTGATGTTGAAATAATAGGTGTTATGCTCTTCAATTCATCAAGGCTTCGCCGTACACGTGATCTCCAAGGGAACTCTCCAAGTCTCGAAAGCTCTCCTCAATAAAATATGTCTTGATGATAGAATATGATTCTTTAATGCTCTTAGGCTTACACCTTTTATAGTTTGAAAACCTAGGTCTATGTCCAAGCCCTAGGAATGAATTTCTCATTCATAGTGCAAGTTAGCATGAGAAGCTTTTGTCCTTTATCTATGCTTGAAGGCCAGTTAACTAAAATCTAACTGTCCACTTGAGTCTCCTATGCAAACTGGTCATTAGCATGAGAAGCTTTTGTCCTTTGTTTATGCTTGGAGGCCAGTTAACTAAAATCTAACTGTCCACTTAAGTCTCCTATGCAAACTGGTCGTTAGCATGAGAAGCTTTTGTCCTTTGTTTATGCTTGGAGGTCAGTTAACTAAAGTTTAAATGCAAACTCAAGCCTCCTATATGAACTATTCATGAAAATAAATGCAAAGTTACTCCCACTCACCTTTATTTCATGTCGACTGCCAATTTTGCCTATGATTAGTCGTGTTTGTAGACAAAATTACTTCTTATGGCTTAGTCACTATCGTCTACAGTGGCTAATATTTGGTCATTGTCATCTGTAGTGGCTAATATATGTCTACTCTAGGCTTGAGTGGCTAATATCTTGCCGCTTTAGGCTTGAGAGGCTAGGATCTAGCCACTCTAGGCTTAAGCGGCTAGGATATGGTCGTTCTTGGCTTGAGCGGCTAGGTTTGGATGGCTTGAAAAGGCCCCAAATGAGTGGTGAGAACCACTATTGATGCTTGGAAAGTCCAATATTACGTCTTATGATCTTATGAATGTGTCTATGTGAGCAGCTCCACTAAACATGACATGATTTAGGTGTCTACAGATGCCCCTTTTTTCGACACGTTGTGTGGAAAACACAATGTTGAGCAAAAACGTAGAATGATCTATTTGTAGGGTGTATGGTGATCAATGGTCTGATCAACATCGGATGGCCCAATCATGCAAGATGGCACACATCCCTTGAATCATTGCCTCAACGTTCGAAGAACTTAGCTCAGTGGCTTTTGCATGTTAAATTGCACTCATTCCTCAAACTCAATCGGGTAGCTTCAACTGCTACAACAATTATGACTGGTAGGAAAGCTATAATTGAAGATGTCATTTCTTCTTACGTTCCCAACAAACAAGGGAAATTTGTGAATTTTATATGCAATGATTCGTAGGACAAACACAATTTTGCTATGATCGAGTGATATTTTGTTGATTTTGATTATGATTATGTTGAAGTTTTGAACTACTTCCTCACACAATGAATTGGTGAAGAAATGACAATGAATGAAGCGACAAGTCACTTGACCAATATGA